>CM036616.1:36696370-39633870 GCA_020745705.1 Hemiprocne comata | reverse complement strand
TAGTTACAATGGGATGTTAAAGTCTGATACATATTAATACATAAACTAAAATTACTCCTCAGATGTTAAGAATATCACATAAAATGAATAGGGATAACATAAAGGGAAACTTTTAAGTCAGTGTTTTTTAAAAATTCAATATAATTTTAGAGTTTAAAGAAACTGGCTAAAATAAGCAACTGCAAAAGAGTAGCAGTAAGAAATCTTTAATTACAAAGTTTGAAGCAGTCATCTATATGGCTAGCATGTACAGCTATAATATAAAAGTTAATGTAAAGGTTTTCAGTACAGCACAGTATTACATTTATCAATATAACAGTTGCTGGCATTGTAGTTGTCACACTATCTTACTAGACACACTGTTGATCAAGTGTTACCGCAACAACAAAAAAGACCTGTGGTGCACAGCGTCTGCATGCTTAAGTACCACAATCAAGAATAGAGGACTGTAGTTCATTCATTTCAGGAAGTTGATTTTTTTCTAATTCTTACTGTAATTGCATTGTTCTAATCCTGTAGTATAAAGGCAGCTGCTTGCCTATCATTTGTACTTTCCTCGTTAATCCTGACTCAGTGAATTAACCTTTAATTACAGCCGTTAAAATTGAAATGAGCCTCTTGTCTGGCTGGCGCTGCCCCCTTCCAGTGCATGAGACTGATGAAAATTTTTAGGGTCAATGAATATGTCCCATGTCGTGTCTGATAGATGCTAAAGATGTGAGGAGGTAAATGTTACCTTAGAAAGATGTGGTTGAAATTTTTAAGAGCTAGGTTTTAATGACAAAGTAAAACAAAAATACAGCTTAGGTTACCTGTTTTTTCTGTCTGAGTTCCATAGCATAACATACATCCAGACACACTCTGTTTTACATATATTACCATACCATGTATTTAAAGAACAACTAACAAAATCATCATCATGCTTATTTTTAAACACCTAGTAGCAACTCTGTTTGCAGCAATCCTACTGTAAGGAGCATGTTCTTGTCATGTTGGAAAGAAAAGAAAGCACAACTGTAAATTCTCTCACAGATTTAAGCATTTAATTCTCAAAAAAGTTGGGTTAGTCTTAAGGACAGTACTGACTTCTAACGGAAGGCAAAAAAAGACCAAGAGTCTTCTTCACAGTAACTCATCTAAAGGAGTTTCCTTTCTGCAATAACCCCCAATTTAATTTCTATTTTATAAACAGGATTTGAATTCTGTAGCTACACTCTACTTAGCAATTTTAGCACTTTTATTTTTAAATACAGTAATTGAATATAGGTTTAACCTTTTTCACTCCAAAACAGCAAAACTGCATTGAATCAGGAGTATTGCTGTTAATCAAAGACCTGGTTACTCAGAATATATTTTAATTAATATGCAAGTTGCTAACTAATTATACATTATATTTATATAATCATACATTGTATATAATTTATAAAAGATGTATAATTTATATAATTTATACATTATATACAAAAGCATAAATAAAAGACCCAATCTGGAGAATACCTAGTACTAAACCATACGATAATCAACTAAAACAATGGGATTATACATTGTAATAATGTATGTCTCAGGGTATACTACTGTTTGGGCCATTGTCTTGTATCAGAAACTTGTTTCTGACTCAGAAGAAAGATTATGTTTGAACTTCCAAATTAAACTATCTAATTTGTTTAAAAGGAAGTTGAAGATCCTTAATTCTTAAGTATAGAGCTTTTAAAGTATTAACGCATTTAATAAACATAAGACAGGTATTTTGAACACTAATAAACACCACAAATACTGATAAATGGATTTCTAATTAAAGAATAAAGGTGAAATGACACTTCAAAAACCAGTATCATAGCAAGTTGGTTTTTTTCAAGCTATCGTTTTTAAAAGTATGTGGAAGCAACTTCTGAAAGGGCATTGTAAGTTTCAAATGCTGGATGTAACACATATACTATGCTATCAATTTAAGAACATTCTCATATACAGCAAATTTATATAAACACAGAAAAATAAAATTAAGCATACAGGAGGTCTGTGTTTCATTCCTTCCTCTGTCTTGGCATTGGTTAATATCTGCTGATGAGCAGCTACATTCATTTGTAGATCTCCAAGTGCTTTCCCAAGGTGAGTAAGCATCATTATCCTCATTTTTCAGATGGAAAACTAAAAGATTAAGTTACTCCCTCCAGATCACACAGCTAGTAGTAAGCCAAAAATAGAACTCATTTTCCATATGTAACACCCAGTTCTGTATCCACTGGACCAAGCTGCCTTCCCACAAGCATCAGTCACACCTAATCAGCTGCACAGCTGAATTTTGGGCGGCACTAAGAGAAAATGGCTTTTTAAACTCTCAAATTTAAGACTACGCCTTTTCAGTTGCTTCCCAGGCACCCTACTGACATAGGATATTTGTAAAATGTGGTTTCAGCTAAGCCTTACACTAGTCACAAACCTTGTAGAGCACAGAGTAGGGCAAAATGGGCACAACACAGATCCTTCAAACTGTTTCACATGGAAAAAATACTATCTTAAGAAATTAAGCTGGAGACTACACAGAACTCCAGAAACACCTCTGCTCAATGTGCAAGTGTTGCCAATAATGCAAATAAGTTATAAGCACGCACAGAGATAAGAGGCATGTAGACTATGTTGTGGCACACTTCCCCCTGCACCTCCCTCCAGCAAACCTTCCCAGTTTCAATCTTCCTATAAAAAGGTGGGCGTCAGAAGAAGTAAAATGAAAACATTTAATGCTTAGGTAAAAGCTCTCTAGTGATGAGAAAACAAAAATGTAAGACATTTCTTATAGGACGCTGAAAAACAAAAGGGTAAATGGTAAACTACAAAAAATAATAAAACTATATGCAGGATACCATAAGCCTGTGTGTGTTATTCTAACACAGAACCACCACAAAAACTTCTGATAAAACAGAAGATGTGGCTTACGTTAAAAACCAATTTTAAAGGATGATCTTTTGTCTCAGTGAAAATCTTAGAAGCATCCTAAAATGGACTGGATATGTATTTACAGAAATATAAAACCAGATACTTAAAAACAATGGTAGTTGGTTAAAATCTCTCTGAGAACACAAGGCAGAATACCAAGAATCTTGTGGAACCATTTCTACAGGTCACTGCTATCACAAGTGATTGCACTACATCTCTCTCATGACATGAACAAGTTAATGTTTCTTCTGATGTAGCCATTCCTGAGGTAAGAACTCAGACCAGAGCTTATATGAATAATCAATGTATCAAGTTATAGAATAATTACTGCTAACCAAGCTCTGAAAAAATAAAACTCATGAAGTTGAGTACACACCAATAACTATTTGGAAGAATTATTATTCATCTCTCCACTGTAGGATACTGCAAATTCTTAAGCACCTCTAAAAACTTCCCAGCAAGCTGCATACAAGACTAGAGCCATGGTATAGTGCATTATTGCAGTCCTTGTGTTCTGGTACTTCTAAGAAGAGATCCTTCACACAGGAAAAGAATATACTTCAGAGTAAGTCTTAAGACTTGCTATAGTGAAATTAGAAACAAGCTACAAGGACAAAGCAACCTAAATGATAAGAAAGTCTTCCCCTGTAAAGACTACCTCAACAACTTAGAAATTATAATATCATTTCAGGTGTTCTCCTATCCTGAAAAAATCTCTAGTTTAGTATTGAGGGAGTTAATGTTTACTGTTTCTCAAGGAATTCTGTAACTGTGCTCAATTTGAAATTAGATGTATTTATCACCTGGTTTGACAAGTCTGCAGCTTGACCTTGACTTTTGTCAAAAGCTATTATTTCTGCTCTATGCATCACCACTCTAAAGAAGTTCTCAAAGTGGATCTCAGTCAAAAGTTCCGTAGAAGACCTAAGACAGAAAACAAGATTATTTCCTCCTCCCCTCCTAAACAGTTTCTGTGGAGCTCTGATGAGCAGGAAACAATAAAAACATATTGGAATAACTACTATCAAGAGAATAAACTGAACACATAAGCAAAGCAGTACCACTTCTACACTTACACCATAATTACATATTCACAATAAGTAAAGGCAACACTAAAGTGTTCCATGAAATATTTTTGTAAGTATCTCCTCACTACAACAACAGATTTCACCCCTTTTGCTACATGCTTTTATCATGAACTTCTTTTACTAACCCTTGACTTTTTTCCTAAATTATCCTCTACTTGGGACAGGGCAAACAATCTCCTCCACTCAAATCCTATTCATTTCAGCCCATACTGCAACACACTTTTTGCCCCATCCAACTGCCGCTACCATCAGAGCTCATATCCAGCTGTCAATGCTCCCTCACACTAACTCTGTTCTGAATCACAACAAATTTCTTGCTACCAAAGCAAGCTACCAAATTTCCTTCTCACCAGTTCTATTTTTTTAAAGTATGTATCATTTTTACCCAATAATTATCAGATGGAGCATATTCCGTGCTCTAGTCATTAGGAGAGCAGTTGTTTGTGTGTTTTTACCATCTAAAATCCTAATGAGAAAAGAACAGGTGGTTTAAGGGTTTTTTTCTCATCTGCTGTGTGACAGGTAGGAACAGATGATCACTCCCCTCTTCAGCTTCTCTCTGATACCACAGCTCTCCTCCTCCTTCTCTCACCATTCCTGTTCAAAAAAACACCATTTCCTGCAGCAGTTTATAACCCTCCCTGCCCACATGTCCTCCACAAGTTTTGCTTTTGATTCTCCCTTCTTTTACTTCATAATCTCCCTTTAGTGGACAGCCACCTGCAGCGTTTTCAGATAACCGCTTTACACTGACAGCTTCCAGCTTTCTCTTGTCTCTTAGTTTTCATTGGCACTGCAACTTCAAATACTCCAAATGCTGAGTCCCCAAGCACTTGCATCTGACTTCTCTTGCAAATGCACCCCAAAAAGCCCCAAAGCAGCCTCTGGCAACCTCAGTTACCTGGTTCAGGTGAGCCTCCTGAAGATGGACCACATGTACCATGTGAGAAGCATGCACAAGGATTTACTGTTTTTTGCACCCAGTTGGAAGAAAGCCATCCATAAATTACCAGACAATTTTGTTTTTCCTGGAACAAACTGTAATATGCATGTGTGCATTTATACGAGAGGGAAATTTGCTGTATGTAAACATGAATCATAAAAATAAATGAGCTGTAGGACAAAGCATCAGCTTGTGCACTGCAGTTTCTATTCAAG
Source organism: Hemiprocne comata (assembly GCA_020745705.1). NCBI lineage: Eukaryota > Metazoa > Chordata > Aves > Apodiformes > Apodidae > Hemiprocne > Hemiprocne comata. Next base: position 39,628,693 of record CM036616.1, on the reverse strand, counting down.
GATATTTTGGTTTCATAGGTTTAAAGAGACTCATCCCTTTACTATAAACCCATTCTTGTATTTATGCTTTCTGTAATGCTCAGAAGCTATGGATTTGGAATTACAAGTTTTTGAAAAGCTGTATCTGATTAGAGTGCTGCATGATTTGAATAACAGACCACCTGACATATTCCAGGATACACAGCTGCTACATTTCTTTGATATTAGGGTCATATACTGTACTTACCTATTTTTACTCCATGCTCTCCATAGCCTAGTAATAAATTAATTTCTCACTGTTAGCTTGGCATGTGCCCTACAGTTAAATTCATTTTTCTCTCGTATTGCAGGAAGAAAATTTTTCTGAAGTATGACAACTACCTTCCTTATTTTTAGAATTAGTCATCACAGATTAAATTCAAAATACTATTTTAAAAGTGACATTCCCACATGAAATCTTAGAAGCTGCTTTTTTATTTTCTTTTTTAGAAAATTACCTGATGGTGTTGGAATAACATGTGAGAATACTTATTTATAACTATCTGCATACAACACTTTTTATAGTATATGGATATAATTTCAAAGAACAGTTTTTAAACTTAGCATTTGATTTGTGTTGCTTCCTGTGCACAAAACTCAGCAAAGGACCTCATTGTTCATGTGCAATTATTATCAATGGCAATGAGAGTTGTGCTTAGACCTGAAAACAGAATACAGCTCAAAACATGTAACCACTATCCAGGCAGCAATTACTAGTTATGTGATTTGGGTTGTTTCCACAGCAGGGAATATGAGGAAATGTTCCAGCTTGTCTGCTGGTTATGTGTTTTATCAGGAACTCAGCAGTGCCAAGAAAGTGGCCTCTTCCAGAATCAACACTTTCATGCAGAACCCCTTCTGTCTAGCCTACACCTTCTAGCTCTTTCTACCTAACACCTTTGTTTCATAGCAGATACCTTCTGAAGAATGGGGAGAAGCAACTTAGCAAATGAATGGTGGCAATCATGAGGAAAGCAAGCATGAATGTGAGTGGAACGTGTTCATGTACTGTAGATGATGAAATGACTGAAGACATTGGCAAACACGGGGTGTTCTCAAGCATCCAACATTACTGATTGCTATCTTTAACTTACCCTCAAAGATTATAATTCTGAAGTAAAGCAAAGACACCGCAGTCATTCTGAAGCTAATCCACAGCCAGGAAAACAGATGATTGCCTGTGCTTTGAGCTGTCAAAGCCATAATAGATGGCAAAGAAGCAATTGTGGAATTGAAATCACAGGAGTAAGAACACAGTTGTAGTTAAACTCAGGCTTGCAACCTATCACTGTATTAGCACTGCAAAACAGCATGGAGGAGAACTGCTGGCATTTTCAAACTGTGTGACAGGTGAAAGACTAAGCATCAGGTTAAGTCACTGCATGCCCACAGATTGTTACTGCTCTGCTTGAAATTTAAATTGCAATCACAATTGTCTTAGATAAGCCTAATATCCAACACATTGTCTGAAAGTCTACCTTTTCAGAAACAATTTTTAAAGCCTGTAAACATGAAACCAAATCATCAGCTAAGATCTTTTATTTTTTGAGTCAAATAATTCATGGACCTTCTTTATGTAAGAAGTGTTTGATTTTGCAAATGTACTGCTCCCAAAGACAGCACAAACTACCTTAACAACAATTACTAAAAGTGTAACGTAGGTTGTATATACCTGCCTCATTAGAAACAAGGCTAAGCTAAAAAATGCCTGTGCCCCTGGTCTTTTTTCTGGTCGCTCCCCTACACTTTAACAAGGATAAGTATTCTATGTTGTACTGCTGCAATTCCTTATTAAATTTCAAATTTAAACTGGACACACAAAATAACTACAAAAAAGCAAAAAAAAACAACAACAAACAAAACAGGAACTACTATCCTTTTCCCCAACAAAGAAATGCTCTCTACCTCCATGACTTTGCTAACCTTAATTATACCTACAGTTTTGAGATTCCCTAATGGAAAGTGCCACAAAGCAGAAAGCACTAACAGAATGAATCATGACACATACTGATACACCACTGATTGTAAATCTATACCCTTTTTATTTGCACCCAGGGGCTATGCTTTGTATACTCATGAAAAATTACTTTCAAGTAGAAAAATGTCATAATTGGAGGCATATATGGTAAATAAACAGACTGAGGATTAAGAGGTATGTTATTTTCTTATAGTTTATCTTTGATAGTATAGAAACTAGATTAGAAAAAGACTTAGAAAGACTGGTATAGTTTGAATACTTAATTTGTGAATTAAAGTTTCCCTGAGGCAAAGAAAAAGGCAGACTGAAAAAGGTTATAAATCCTTGAAGGAATGTTTTCAGACATGCAATATTCATACTTTCCTCCACATTACAGAACATAACTATTACAGATCAAGAAAAGCTGCCAGACTTGCATATAACCCAGAACTTCATACAAGACCTTTACAGGTGACAGTACTTTACAGAAAGCAATTTAATGACTGCCATAAAAACATATGAAATGTGTAAATTAAGACACCCCCCACACACACTTAACCACCTCACTTTTTAAAGGCTACTTACATCAATGACTGATGAACTCAAGAGACTCAATCCCTCTAGGTCTGCTGTTAAACTTGGGGACAAAACAGCTGCTGTAGGAACTGCCACAGGAGTTGTCACAGGACAGACTGCAAGTAAAAAGGCAATTGATACTTAACTTTGAAAAAAAATACTGGCAAGGACAATGAGCTGTTTTAATTCAGTGTAAAAAGGTTTTACATCTTCATTTATTGATTTGATCTTTGTATACGTGTTTCTTAATAGCAGAAGATTATTTTCTTCAGGCCCCAATAATGAAATTAAACAATGAAAATATAAAAAAACCTGATATATGCATAGACCACATGTTATTTACTTTAAAAGTATTTTGTCCTTCCTTCAAATTTTTTGCTCTATTCTATGCAGCTTATTTTCCTTTACAAGTTATGTGCAAAGTACATGCTAATGCAGTTCTAACATGTTGTACCTCCAGAAGTAAACTTGAAGAATAGCACTACAAAGCATAGGAAAGAACCAGTGCCAGCTCTACCTTACCCTTCCAAGAATACATTTTAATTGGTTCCTCAAAATCGTAATTTTTAGTATCTTATTATAGTACTACAACTGGTTCATAGGCTGCAGAGATGTTGTACAAGTAAAATCCAATAATAAAAGTCCAAAGTTGCAAAAATTCTCAAAATAGTTGTTTAGCACACCAATACATTCTAAATTATGAAACAATTTCTCAGATCTAAACCAAACAAAATCACATATTGTAATAATTACGCTTAAATAAGTTGACAGTCTAAGAAATTTTTCTTTTGGTCAGGAAATGGTACAAAAAATTAACAGAATCAATGTTTCAGACATTTAAAATTCATTTAATTAAATGAATTGAATGTACACCATGGCAAAAATGAGGCTTTAATCATTATACTCACAATCATCTAAATCTAAGAGAAACACGTCCTTTGTATTTGGAGCTTTTCTATCTTGTACTGGTTTTTCTTCTTTCTGTAAAAATATATGAATATCTCATCTTACCACATCAGCAAAAGAAAAGTCTTTAATACTTTCATAAAGCAAAGTGTACTTGCTCTGCTGCAAAAGAAAAAGTATCCATTTTCAGGGCTTGGCATTCAGAGAATTCACCTAGTGAAAAACATTACTTTGAACAGGTATGCTGAAACTAAAATTCACATTTGAGTTACATTTACTCCTCTGAAGCCTATGTTTTTGTTTAATATTAATAACAGGTGCTACTAAAAAAACTTTCAGTGACAGATCAGACACCTCTGTTCAGACCCTTAAAAAAGAGATAGAAGCATTTTTTTTTACATAAAAAAGACTTGGGTACTAACATTTTTATTTCCCTATGAAGAATGGGAGCAAATCCATTCCATAAAAGTAGTGTTATATGCACTTATCTAGGAGTATGGAATCCTGTCCCATAATCTACTGGGATTTTACCTAATTGCTGCAAAAGTAACAAAAGTTGATTTTTGTCACGAAAAGAATTTCAGTTTAAGACTTCAGATGAGTTTTAACAATAGGGATTGACAGTGCTTTAAGTAAGGCATATAGCAGTAATAATCATGGTGACTTGTCAAACAGACTATTTCAACAAAATTTGATTCAGTACAGCTAAATAAAAAGTTTTAAACAAATCTAGTAAGAGTGAGTGTTACTCATACCTACAGAACATGACTAGACAGTGATGATTCAGGACAGAATTTAGTGTATCACTGCTCATTATGGACTCCCAACAGGGTGGTTTAGCAAAAACTATTGATCTTTAGATGTAGCCAGAAGTGGGACACATTACCTGCTGGACGCTTTTGTAATTAAGCTATTTCTGTCCACTACTAAGCATCCTAGATGCTTAATCATTATTTCAGAATCACAGAATCTCAGAATCCTAGGGGTTGGAAGGGACCTCGAAAGATCATCTAGTCCAACCCCCCTGCCAGGCAGGGGCACCTAGAGTACATCACACAGGAACTTGTCCAGGTGGGTTTTGAATGTCTCCAGTGAAGGAGACTCCACACCCTCTCTGGGCAGCCTGTTCCAGTGCTCTGTCACTCTCCCAGTAAAGTTTTTTCTGATATTTACATGGAACCTCCTATGCTCCAGTTTGCACCCATTGCCCCTTGTCCTATCACTGGACATCACGGAAAAAAGCCTGGCTCCATCCTCCTGACACTCCCTCTTAACATATTTGTAAACTTGGATGAGGTCGCCCCTCAGTCTCCTCTTCTCCAAGCTAAAGAGGCCCAGTACCCTCAGCCTTTCCTCATAAGGGAGATGTTCCACTCCCTTAATCATCTTTGTGGCTCTGCGCTGGACTCTTTCAAGCAGTTCCCTGTCCTTCTTGAACTGAGGGGCCCAGAACTGGACACAATACTCCAGATGTGGCCTCACCGATGCAGAATAGAGGGGGAGGAGAACCTCTCTTGACCTACTAACCACACCCTTTCTAATGCACCCCAGAATGCCATTGGCCTTCTTGGCCACAAGGGCACATTGCTGGCTCATGGTCATCCTCCTGTCCACCAGGACCCTCAGGTCCCTTTCTCCTACAATGCTCTCCAGCAGTCATCTGGATTGGCTGAAGAACTCCTTCGGCTCTTTCTGGCTCAGTCACCAGTCAGGAGTCTTTCTCATTCTCTCAGAGAATTTGTCAACTGACTTTAGACCTTAAAACACTGCTCACTACCCAAGGTATTCCATGTAATTTAAATGTAGTCTATCCAAGAGTCACACTTCTGTCAACCTTTCCCAGTTTCCTCCTCAACAGCATGTGGCAGCCAAATGCATTAAATATATTATTCTTTTACCTTTTCTAATAAATGAAATGGTCTAAATAAATCACTAAAACTCCATATGCCCATCTGGTCCTCCATTTCTTGAGCATTACTTGCAAGCCATCACAGTCTCTTCAGCCACTCTGCATACAAATTTGTACAGGAGTTTGGAGTCGTCTCAGAAACTCAGCAGCTAGAATCACCTTCTTTGACTAAAGGTGCATGCTGTTTCTTCTAGTCTCTCAGCCTCATGGTCAGTTGCAAACTAACAATAATGCTGAGACTGTTTTTTTTTTTTTCAGTTTTGGGAGAAATTCCATGGTTCCCTCCAAGGAACATGAAGGCTACTTGCTAATGTTCTTGCTATTTGAAGCTGCTGATGCTAATGACCATCAGCCTTGACCTGAGCCAAAATGACATTGCTCATTTTCTTCCAATAAATCCGTGGCTCAAATACACAGTAGTCACTTATGTGATCATTTAGATGTGCTTTAGATATTTTAGGAGGAGAAGAATTTTTTGGATAGAGAAGAATGGAAGCCACTATTTAAAAATTATTTTTAGAATCAACATCTTTCAGTGGTCCTTATCACTATTGTATTCGAATGCTCTACTGTTGCTGATTTATTTGAAACACAAATCTCCTCTGGACAAAGGAAATATCACAAAATATCTTGTAAATGGTGCTAATGTTCTTCCATTCCTCATATGCCTTGTCCAGAATTAGTGAGGGACTCTGCTGCAGAAATTGCTCTCTTGAGTTCCATTCTGGTCACAACTACCAGACTTCATTTTTTCTCTTTCAGTGTGACTACTGGCAAGTAATTAAGCTTCTTTTGGCTTGCCTTTTTTTTTTTTTTAATCTGGGAAATAAGGATAAATAGTATGCTTCATAATCTACAGGTTCTACTTGAATTACTCATGTCTATGAAGTGTCAGAGAAACAATTTAATGACAAACATTGTAATGAATTCTAAGTTATTTCACAGCACCATTTGGTCAATATTTAGTCCTGAATCAGGGGTTTACCTGCTACCTGCAACACTTTTTCTACAAACTATGTGGTACAACTTTTCTGCTAAACTACAAACTCTTCAGACACTAGAACATGCTAAAAGAGAACATGGTTAAACAAAATGCAAATATATTCTAAAAAAATACCTCAATTTCCAAACTCACTCATTTCCTATCCCCACTTACGCATAAGATACAATTCTGTCTTCTACGCTTAGGGTTCAAAGATTATTTTTAGCTAGAGTTCTACATTTGCTAATTATTCCAGTAGTGTTGGGATTTCTCCATTCCTTTTTACTGTCCATCCAATTGAAGGCTACAAAAGTGGCTCACCCACATGACAAACTATAGCGCAGGGGCTAGAATTTTGAATATGCTTCAGTTCTGCCAATGGCAGCCTTGCTAGGTGAAGATGTCTAAAAAAATCAGGATGCAGACCCAAGACTTCCTTGTCCTGACAGTTTGTTCACTGAGGATAGTTAGGCTAGGACATTCCATGTCACAACACCAAGAGTATGCTTCAGTTTGTTTTTCCTGATGTTTACTTTGCCATTCTGAAGTAGTTACGACGTACGTGTCACAAAGCTTGGTATGTAATTTTGTATGATACATTTTTGCACTATTTTGAATCCACCATTAATCTTTAAATCCATAATTAATATTTAAAAATGAGGAATAAAATCCTTAAAGAGAATTTATTTCTTATACTTCTAAATAAAATGAAATGGTCCTAGGGTAAAGCAAAAGTATAGAATCATTGCATCACGGCAATATATGGTATTAAAAAGTTCCACTGCACATTGTATCAGAATACTGTACTAAAGTACACTTGTTAAATGTAAAAAACAAACAGAACCCCCATAAACAACAAAAACTCCCCTGCCCCAAACCCCTAAACAAACCAACAAACAACCCCACCATCAGGAAGTGTAAAATCAGATGCTAAATCAAGATAAAGCTAATGTTGGAAGTATGATAATGTCTTATTTCCTACTTCAGTCAAGTGTGTCAAGCTGAAGCAAATGCTCAGCTACTTCTATGTGTGTGCATGCATGCTATATAAACACACATTTTTTAATATCTGTTTATTTCTATCTATGGATATACATATGTATTAATTGTGTGCTATTCTGTACAAAACACCAAAGAAATCTCTTTACATGGACTTTGCTTATTACAAACATGATTATATTCTAACTTGGTTTTTCCAAGAAAAGAAAACTGATTGGCTTTCTAGGAATAATTAATAGCCAATGACCACAACAAACACTACCAGTAGATTTTTCTGTTGAATGAAAAAAGCTTTGCATTCAAAATCAAGACAATAAAAAGACTCTGACGTGTCTGTCATTTCTCTGTAACGTAATTTTTCATCTTTTTTCTTAAAAATAAGTCTACAATATAACACAGAGAGTTTCCTACCACGAAATCCCACTATGGGAAAAGCAGAATACTAAACAAAGAAGTTAAGCTATATTCCATCAAACATTTCTCCATTTGCAATTCATCTTGGTAATAGAGATAGAACCTGGTAAATGCATATAGGACTTGAAGCAGGAGATTTCTCTTGCTCAATGCATAATTCATGTGCTCCGCCTGCAAAGTGTGTAAAATGAGAATTTCACACCGCAGCATGAGCCATGGAGCTGCAAAGAAAAGGCAGATGAAATCATATTTTGCTGTGTGAATTTTATTTCTTATCCTCCCAATATTCATACAAAACCATCATTGACAATCCAAATGCATTGACAGATCACCCACTGTTTCCATTGTGTTAGCACTTGAAAAGAGATCAGGCAGAAAGATAGACAATTTGTTTTTGTATATTTTTTAAATAGTGGATCAGCTTTTTAACAGCTGAGTGACTAGATTATACTTGTATAAGGAGGTCAGCAGAAGCTGGTTTTAAAATCCCACCACAGAGACATCTACTTACAAATGCATCATCCTCAAATTTACATTGTAGCTCTACAGTTTTTATGCTTACAGCATAATATGTATCTGAACATCTCAAACAATCCATATTTCAAAAGGATTTATAACACTGCAGTACAAGAGGGTGACTTTTCTATTCTTTGCAGCTCAATTACAGTGAACACAACAGCTTTTTCAAAATGATTACTGAAGAGAAAAAATACTAAAGCATTAAGAATATATTCAGGAAAAACAATCTGAAGTTTTTGTAACCTTTTTGAATGCTTGTGAATGCATGGATGTATGCACAAATTAAGCTCCCATGTGAGTGTAATCACCTTTTTTATGATGAAAAATCTGCTGAAGAAGGCAACGGTACCCAAAAAAACATACAGAATGGTAAACACTACCTAAAACATCAGCTATGTAACATAGTTCATAATGTGTGGCAAACTGAGAAGATATAAAAATAGAGTCTACTAATGACTCCTATCAATATGTATTTCGGAAAATCTTTTCTGTCTTATTTAAAAGGAAAGGAAACCCTAATGAATCTTTTCACTGACTAAATTCACTTCACACTGACTAAATTCAGAATACTCTGTAGCAGAATAATATAAGGAATGACTTCTTAAGTAAAATGAACTTTCAACCTCTTTTTCTTCACTAAGGTAAGCAATTATAACTTAACTGACATACGAATGGCTCCCCTGAACACTTCTGTACCTTCGCACATTTCCAAATACAAGTTAAAAAAATGTATTTGGAAGTTGACTATGTCCTAAATAATGTAAGAAAGCTAATACTATTAGAAGTAATGGAACCCTTTATAAAGCTTTATTCCTATCAAACACATACAGCAATAAAAAGTTGATTACTCATTAAGAATATTTATTCTACTAATCTATATATACACCTCAATTATAGATGCCTTACATGTACTATTCTCAAATTTAACAGGAATTTTTTTAAAAAAGCTAGTGGTTCTACTAGAATGTCTTGAAACAATGTACTAACATTCATTTCTTGGTTTTGTTTCCTGTCAGACTCCGGTCCTGTAGTAATTATCCTTTAAGATCCCATTTTAATAAAATAAACATCCCAAATTAGGATATTAGTTTTGCAAAGTACCCATGTACTATGCTTTCACTAGTTCAACTGTAATACAAAAAAATTATTAGTTCCTATAATTCTTCATCTCTCTGGACCAAAAATATAACAGAATTAAAACAAAGATATGTTTTTCATTATAAAATACTCTTATTCACTTAGACTATCAAACTACTTTAAGATCAGTCCTTTTTATGAAAGGGCCAAACATTTTTTTCAGAAATTTTTGATTTTTAGTTATGCATAAAACCACTACACATCTCCTTTTCCACAGAAAGAACACACATAGATGATTAGATGTATCTTTTCATATTTTACAGTGGTTAAAAAAAAAAAAAAAGTATTTTACCTTACTAGAGGTAGCACTTCTAGATTTTCCAGACTCGGAGTCATTTTCAGAGTCTGATCCTGACTTGGAGTCTGAAGAACTTTCTTTTGATGATGTAGACGCTTTACCAGAGGAACTGGATGTGCTTCTCTTTCTGGAGATCCCCTTTGCTTTTTTTTTAATGTCCTCTGAATCACTACATATTGAAAAAATTATTAAGATACATGTAAAACCACCAAAAGAATCTGCTTAGGCAATATCCTAAGTTAACATCTCAAAGTCTTTTAAAATGAGTTTTAAACCAGTATTTATTCATGTTAACTCAGCTAAGATGGCAGAAGTAGTAGCTTACTTAAGGTTACACAAAATTGTTCTATCACATGACACAATAAATCATCACATATAATCTAAACCATCAATACAGGCAAACAAATTTGTGAACTTATTAAATATTAAAAATATTATTTCACCCATCGATCTTGTGACATTTCAGGAAGAAGTGCAGACATCTTTTTATATAAAGAAACTTTCAGACTATTCCACCCAGAATTAACAGAATTTTGATGGGTTACAAGATGTTTTTGCAAAGTAATATTGCTTTAAAAAAAAATAAAATCAATGCATTGAATTAATTCCTTTGTTAATTCTTCTAAAACAAACCACCTAGAAATAAGATGTATAATATCTACAAATATTTCAACCCATTGAAGAGTTTATACAGAAGAGCCATTACATTCTGACATCTCTGATCATATTGAGTACCTTACAGCTCATGGACTTCAGAGACACTATTCTTCACACAGTAAAGTATTGGATTATGTTGCTCAGTGTTAACATGTACTAAATATTATTAAGATCTTCCTTGTTTGCTGCTAATACTAAAAATGCCAATTAGCAGATCACACTTTTATCTCAGGGGGGGTTACTACCTAGAAATATCACAGGAAATAAAAATTGTTTTCTAAGAGTTATCATGGAGATAAATTAGTACTGCATATAGAAAGAAAAACCTTTGTTCTTGGATCTGCACCATTTTACACTTCCAAATCAGATGCTTTGTAGATCACCTGATTCAGCTTCCTCCCCAAGACAATAAAGTGGTTACTAAAGTGCTTGAAGGGTAACAAGGTCAACAATAATTAAACAAATCCAGACCACTCAACTATTAAGAGTCCCTTTGGACTCAAATGAAGTTGTTTCAAATTTTTGTTTAATTTTAGGAGCAGTAAAAAAGAAGGTACTATGCTGCATTACCGTTTGAGATACCAATGTTTTTATAAGGGAAAAATACAGAGAAGAATTGAAAAATAGAACGTGTCAAGAACGAAAATACTTAGGGCAATGCCTTCCTCCTCCCAAGAACTTCCTGGGACTGAATTGCCTACATAAAATTTAATAAAAAATATTAAAAATCAGTATTACATTTAAGCCATGCTAATAATGCCTACTAATGTAACTGAAGTTGAAATCCCCAAAATTTTAGTCAAAAGCATTTTTTCCTGAAAGCAGTAAACTTGAAGCTTGCAAAGCTAAAATTAAAATGAGAGTACACTTCACAAAAACACTCTCATGTAACATATCTGATTGTCAAAATCATGTTGAAAAAGCAGGTACTATCAAAATTATGTCTCAATATGACAACATTTAAAAACTTAAAGCGGTCAATGGGCTAAACGTAAAAAATTACTACCTATAATGTTTAGTTTGTTCTTCATTATGTACAACACAGATACTGACAAAATTATCTACATTTCCTTCATTGCCATTGAACAGAAGCTGTAGTTGCATCAACAAATAAGTTGCTATGAACCCATTATAGAAACGAAGTAAGTTGTTTTTCGACAATTTACTTTAGCTTATCTTTAAAACTAGATTTGAAGATCAGAAGTGTTACTTTATTGTACAGCAGCCAGTTTTGATGGGTAATCATTGTTTACTCTACTGCTTAAAATTTCAGATGTTATTCTAATGAAAAGAATTTACTGGTAACTAGCTTTTTAACTTTGTGATGATGAAAAGCCTGTATTAATTTAACCTACAGATTTCATTTGTTCTGAACAGGAAAACCAATATAAATCACTTTTAAAATCATTAAATCCTGACTTAAATTAATAAAGTCATAATTAGGGCATTATGCTGTGTTTGTTATGGAAGTGGCAAGGCGAGCTGCTTTAATTACTGTCTGTAATAAAAGGAGCAGAGTGCGTACTGCGCCCCAATCAGTGCTGTCAGCCACGACTGAGCTGAGCTGCAAACTCATCAAGTGAGCTGGCAGCAGACTACAGAGTAAAGGGCGATCATGTCTGCAGAGGCCACTTGCTGACAGCAGTGGAAGAAACAGATTCATACAATCCAAGGTATTAGCCCCAATTACTCAAAATTTTAATGATACTTTAATACATGATAATGCTGTTGATAATGGGCAATCTTAAAAAGCGCTAACACTGAAATATCTTATGACCGTTTCTCTTCACAGCCCTTGCCTCTAATATTTGATCATAATCTTTTTAATATAACATTATTTAGAAAAATCAATTGTCTTAGTTACATAATGGCAAAGTGTTGAAGCACTTAATTTTAGCTCTCAGCAAAACTGCTGCAAAAGGTAATTAAGTGTTTCACACAACTGTTTGATCACTTATTCAGCCTCCCAAGGTTACATCAATTTTCAAAAAGCCACCCAAGATTTTACTGAAGTCAGAAATTAATTCCAAACATAAGAGTAGTCTGATTAATGAAAATATGAACCCAGTTCATATATTGAATGTTACTGACATCCACTGAAACAGGTGGTATCACTCCTTGGCCAATACATCCCCAAAAAAGACTTAGCAGACTATTTACAGGAAGAGTGATTTAACAGCTAATATCACAAAAAATTAAAACCATACAAATATATACCTACCTTTCATCAGCAGCTTTAGATGTTTTCTTTGCAGTACTTTCTTTGCTGTCTAATTCACTGGCACTTGACTCTCCACTGGAAGAGGTATTCCCACTACTCTCATCACTGCTGTCTTCCTCCTTGTCTTCCTCCTCACTTCCACTGCCAGATTCGCTCTCTGAAATAAAAACAACTCTTACAATATTTTTCTAAGTATCTCACATAATTACTATTTTAGAATCCAAATTTGTTTTAAATAAATAAATTGTTAGTATTTTAAGATCTGATTGCAAGCTTTAGCATTATTTACCTTGTGTCAAAAGCAGGCAAGAAAATACCTTTCCCCTAATATTTACAAAACTTCATTTGTTAAAGACCTGTCCTCTTCAGCCTACAGTGTTACAGTTTCTCAGATTAGAAAGCCCAATCATATATTAATTGCACGCATATTCTTCAAAATTATGGAACCCTAGCAAGCCTTGGAGATGACCTCAAATTCTCTGGTCTATATATTCACTTAATTGTAAGATTATCATTCCTTATTAGATAATCTGTTCTTGAATACTGATAGTGACGATGACTGAATCACTGATTTAAACAAATTATTCATCCTCTAATTAATCATATAGTTACAAAATATTCAAATATCTGAAGTGAAGATATTATTTTGTTGCTTCAGAGATCATGAATTTCAGTGACACAATTCTTAAGCACTTCCTCTGCGTATTTCCTCAGTTTAGGAATAAGAGGGAAGAAGCTCCATTTTGGGCACCACAAGATAAAAAGGACATCAAGCTATTGGAGAATGTCCAAAGGAGAGCCACGAGGATGGTGAAGGGTCTGGAAGGCATGACTTAGGAGGAGTGGCTGAGGTCACTTGGCTTGGAGAAGAGGAGGCTGAGGAGTGACCTCACTGCAGTCCATGGCTTCCTCATGAGGGGAAGAGATGGGGCAGGTACTGACCTCTTCACTCCTGTGACCAATGACAGGACTCAGGGAAATGGCAGGAAGCTGAATCAGGGGAGGTTTAGGTTGGGTATCAGGAAAAGCTTTGTCACCCAGAGTGGGGTGGAACTGGAACAAGATCCCCAGGGAAGTGGTCACAGCACCAAGCCTGCCTGAGTTCGAGAAGCGTTTGGATGATGTTTTCAGGCAGATGGTGTGATTCTTGGGGTGCCCTACAGAGGGACAGGAGTTGAATTCTATGACCCTGATGGGTCCCTTCCAACTCAGCATACTCTATGATTCTGTGATTCTAAGATTTTAAAGTGCCCATGCAAGCAGATGCTGGTAATTCTACTTCCATGCAAGTAGATGCTGGTAATTCTTTTAAGTCTCTAATGCTAAATGCTTTCTCCGTCTAAAGTCTGGGCCTGGGAGAAGGATGTTCTTCACTACATCTGAATTATATTAACATCTACGGGAAATGGCTGTCTTGGGGAACTGTCTATCTGGCATTAAGTGGCAGACTGGTCAAAATAACCTTTGCTCACTGAATTTGATAGGTAGCTGTCAGTTACCTTCCTCATCATCACTCTCATTATAATAAATAGAAAACATTGTGTAGAACTTGAGAGCAATATTATAACACAATTTATTGAATAAACACTATGGAAGACCACATAGTTAAACAAGTTTAGCCATTTACCAACACAGTAGCACATGCTATCAAAATAGTACTTCATTAACAACGAATTCCAAAAAACATTCAAGACTTATGGTTCCCAACAGCCAAGCACATGGGCACTCCTCCTGCACAATACTGGGTGTCTTTAGTTTTAATTGAAGTCACTAACTCTCACTACTCTTACTAAACTCAAAGCAGCATGAAAATAGTATGTCAGTTTTTTCAACTGGGAAACTAAGCGAATTATAACTCATTTTATAAACATAAAATCCGTATCTGTAAAATTAGCAGTTGTGGCACAGCTACAGTGAATGTAATATCTTCTCCCTGATTTCCTGATCTTATACACAGCTCTGCCTTCTTTTTCTGAATTTTTTTCAGATTCTTTTTAAGTAGTGGCCAGTTCTGAAGATAGAGTTCTCCAGGCAGTGGAGATGCAAGTCGCTTTCCAAATACCTACCTGATGCACTGGTACTAGCAGATTCCTCTTCTTCCTCTTCAGAGTCAGAGTAGAACTTTTCTGTAGGTTTCTCTTTCTTTGTCTTACCTAGAATTCCAGTCCATTCCTTTGCCTGTAAATGAGTTTCAACTTAAGCTTAGTTTTACTATCAGCAGTACAAACACATAGACACAACACAGCAAAGGAAAACACTCGCAGTAGTAGTATTAAAAGCAGTTTCTAAATAAATCCTCTTAAGCAAGTCAAGATACACTATTAAAACTTGTCTTACTTTGCACAATTAGGAGAAGGAAAGGTTCTGTACGTAACTATGAAACATGAGATATGTCTATTATTGAGTCTAGAAAAAGGTTTACCAAGGCAGATTAAAAGCATCAGTAACCATAAATAAATTTCTATGCCAAAAGAACCTGAAGCTTGAGAGTTTTATCTCCAGATCCTGCTGAGTTTAGCCTATGACCAGAATATAGGGTAAATATGGCTAGTCCCCACCTTCATCATTGAAAGTTTTAAGGGGAGAACAGATGTGGACCCAGTAGGCAGCACTAGTTCCAGCAGCCATAGAGGAATTATATTTCACTTTCTTTTCAATTCTCCAAATAAAAGTAATTCTTACCACCAGGAGAACACCAGAACATGGCAGGAATCTGGCTAGACTTTTTTTCTTTCCATTTCACCTTATACTATGAGGCAAGCAGAAGAAAAGTTCTGGCCACTAACCAGATAGCTATATCAACAAAATAATAGAGGTCTGCCTCAGTGATCACTCTGATCTGGAAGACTAAGTTTTGAAAGAGCTCTAACAGTGACTGGCAATTGTGTATGGCTCTAGAGACACACTGGCTTCCTTTTAAACACCAAAGGCTGCTAAAGCTTTGTAATGCTCCACCCAGCAACTGGTAATTTAAAAAGCCAATATTCTTTTGGATATACATGACAATTTAATTGTGGATTGCAGATTAACAACTCAGCTTGGCTCACATACACTGTATAGGTACATGCAGTATTAGAGGAACCACAAATTAGTGTCAATGGGACACACTCCAAAGAAAAACACATAGCGTAAGGAATTTCATGTTTGTTTTGAGGTTTAAATGGTTGGAGGGAGATGTTTTCTATTATGTTGTAGATGGATGTTACTCCATTTGATCAATTTCCTGCAATGCTTTTTGTTTTTATGGACAAAGGTGCCTCCACACACTCTTTTATGCCAACCCGATAATTTATAATGCCCCTCGTGAGCTGACTGCCTTCAGATTCTTCCCATAAAAGCTTTTAGAAATTTTTACACAAACATCTCTTTTCCTGAAATGTATATAAAGGTAGTCAAACAGTATTAAAGAGAAATGCCTGTTCTACCACACTGCTGTTCACTGGCTTCTGCAAGTAATCTCCGTTTTTTAGAATTTTCTCTACCCATTCTGTGCCTAACACTGTATATGCAAATTAGTTCATGTGTGAATTACTGTACAAGTTAGCTCCCCACAAGGCCCACGTGCTTTTCTGGCTATACCTGTTACAACAACTTACCTCCAGGAGCACCATCAGCACGCTACATTCTGCTACATTTCTATTTCTGTTACTGTTCAACAGCTTTCACTGACATTTACTAACTAGTACTGTGATACCTGATGCACAAATCACAATTCTGGTAACAGAACATGACTTTGCCTCAGAGTTTACAATCCAGCAACAAAAAGCTATTGGTAGTAGGAGACCAGCTCTGTGATGTCAAAAAATTACTCATGCCCTAACAGATTACATTTTCCTACTATAAACTTTCCTAATTCTCTCCAGATAAACTAAAATGCAAACCCTCGTCTTTTCCAAACTTTACACTTTGAAAGAAAACACAAAGTATTTCCCCCCTGCTGCTTCCTTTTGTTTATATTACCTACTCTTTTCTGTTCAGACATGGATTCCTACATTAACAAACCTCAGCTCACCTCCTAGTTTGACAGTCTAGCTACACTCGTCATTAACAGCAATTAACATACTGCAGCACAGTAAGAGGTATGAAATAAAAAGTGAGATGGAAGGGGAAAAAGCCTATTTAAGCCATCAGTGAAGCAGAAGTGGCCTACAGCTGATCTACTTATCTCACTGGAAATAAAAGAGCAAGCATCGTGCAGGTTTCCGAATGTTCTGTTTCCGAGCTGAAATAAGCAACACTAACGTTCAAATGCATCAAGTTTTTCAGTACAGCATACTAACAGTATTTAAATACTTGTATTTTAGGCTAACAGTCTATATATACACCCATGCACGCTTTCAGCAAAGTTACTTTTAATGATCCTGACGTACCGACTCGGCTACCTCGACGTTCCGGACGGAGGGGTCAGGCGCCACCTCTGGCCAGTCCGACAGCTCCAGGTAGCCGGTGGCGCGGCTGTTCAGCGTGTGAGCCAAGGTGCCAAGCTGGAAATGATCCCGATCTATTAAAAAAAAAAAAAAAAGGAGGGGAGGGAGAAACACACAAACACCACCAGCTCTACCACAAAGAGCAATCTTAATCAGGGCTAAAGGTAATTGCCATTATATTACTTCAAATGTCATGGAATAAATATAAACTAGGAAGCTCTTCATAGGTCAAAAAACTGATTTCAGTCCATAGATTACAATAATCTCCCCTATAATGGTCAATAAAAAAGCTAATCAGTCAGTGTGTTTAGAGGTGTTGCTCTGAAATGTAGCTTCTCTAAAAATTACTTTACTGTGAATATTAAGAATGACAGCACAGTTAAACAATCCATATACATGTCTTGGCACAAACACATCCAGAATTTTAATAGTATTTCTTCAAAATGGAGCTCCTTTTAGAGCTTCAAAACTGGGACTAAGTAAGTATGAAAATTAAAATTGCAAAATGTAACCGAAAAAGAGCATTTCTAATTAAGATAACCTGATAACCTTTTAACATGAGAAGACAAGACAGTGCTTCTTACTTATAAAAAAGACAGGGAAAACACACATGGAAAATTACGATTTTGGAGAAAAATAACAAAAACCTCATCTACTGAGATTAAGTTTCTTTCAGATTCATAAAACATTTGCAATACTCTCATTAACAATCTTCCATTAAAGTTCAGGTAAACAACTAGAGCTGTTATCCGAAATAGAAGAATAGTTTTCCTCAAAGACACACCTTCTGTTATTTAAATAAAATTTAAAATCCACATGAACAGAAATGGATTAGTTTGTCAGGATTTGTCATTAGAGAAATGCACTGTGTTTGCACCATGCAAACCTTGCTTACTGAAAAGCAAATAAGCAGAGCGAGTATCCTTGCATATTAATCGTTTGTATTTTCTAAGTGACACAATTTGTGAACATATTTGGAATAGAATAGGCTGCCACATTCCTTTACACAATGAACATTTACCAAATTATTTTGGCAGTTATACCTTTAAAAGGAGACTCAAGCAATGGGGCAGGTTTCTGTGCCAGAAATATTTTTTTGGCATATTTGCTTAAGGCTCCACTCTTCTCATTCGGAACAATAAGCTGCCTAATAAATCTTGTACGGTCTCTGATGTCGTAGCTTTGATCATACTTGCCGAGATTTAATACGTACTGGGTAAGCAATTTTGTCTGTGGAAAAAAACAGGACAAGAACAGAATACAAGTTATTTATGATTATTGATAACTCTGGATAAACATATTTAAAGAGGTAATAAAAATGAATGGTTATGTCAAACAAATGTTGTTCCACAGGGAATATGCATTTCTAAAGCTGCAAATGGAATTCTGAAGCCAAAGCACATGTCCTCTTCTGTATTGGGGAGGTGAATGCTGAGTACTGAGAAGCAGCCATGTGCTAGATTATTAAACTGCTGAAGTGGAAAGAAAGGCATCATTAAAAAAATAATCATATATGGCAAACCCACTGAAGGGTCTACGTGAGGATAATGAATGTGGAAATACAACTAAAAACATGGCACTCAAAACTTAATCGGAAAAATATGCAGGACATCAAAACATCAGAGGGTATTAGGGGGCTGGCAAACTGCTTCTGCTGAGGTGTGTTTTATGAAGAGATACTGTCCCTGGCATAAGCAGTGTCTGCACTCTGACTGCACTCAGTTACTTTACCCTGAATTATGACCCATTAAAGCAGACACATGAATCACTGAACTGGATTACTGCAAATTATTTGCAGTGCATTTAGCTGTTACTTTTTCATAAAAGCAAGCTGCTGATGCCCTCTAAAAACCAGGATAAAAGACTTCTTCCATTTTTTTTTCTTGGAGCTTAAAGCCTCCAGTAATATCGGTCATTTATTTATTTATGTAAGAGAGCAACTTATATTATCACAGCTTTTTACAGCGTAATAGGACTTCCTAATTTGATGTCTGAGAATATTGACATGTATTAAACAATTTTAATAATTCAGTTAATCTTTTAAATTAAAAAAAAATAAATCTAAAAATCAGGAAGACTTTCCCAATATTGTAGAAATAATGTGGTGTAACATAGCTTAACAATAGTGCTGAATAGACTTGTATCCATTAGATAAATTTCAAAGAAGTATGCCACTTTCTTTATGTAAAAGCAAACAGGAAAAAGAGCAAAAAAAAAAAAAATCATAGTAAGGAAGTAAATTTTTAGTATTTCAACTCAGAATGGACGAATAACATACTTAAAAAATGTATTGTCAAAGAGGATTTATTTTCTTTATAAAAAGGAGCAACCTTGCATACATATCTAGTTTATCATGCTATTGTTATAATAACACAGTTTCAACTGTGGGAGCAGAAAATTACAGGAAAAAAAAAACCAGTCAATTTTGTTATGTGCAATTTCTTAAGAAAAGTCGAGTTTATTAACTTCCACCTTGTGAATGAAAGTTGGGAGTTTTTTCTAGAAATGTAAAGATCTTTTTCAGAATATTGTTTAATTCCTGTAAGTGAAATACACAGCAAACAAAAAACGGTTTTAATTTTAACCACATAAAATGTAATGTATGCAAGCACTTCACAAAATACCCTACAGTACCAAAGATTTGAAGAAATTAGTCATGTTACATTAGAGTAATAATAGAAGCATAGTTAAAGAAACCTTTCAGTGCAGTATTTTTTGTTTTTTCTCTCTGATACTCAAGGATGGTTCTACGAAAAGGTATTTTTTCCCTCAAGGTACTGTCATAGCTCTGTGAAAGGTAAAACTTTCCCATATGTATTTCACAGGTTATTGGCAGCTATTTCTGTATCAGGCTATACAATTTTAAAAAACTGCATCAGGCAGAACATACGTAATCTGCACTCATGCAGGATTTATGCTGTTCAATCTAAATGGAATTGGAAGGGAGGGTTCCCAGGTAGCATGAATTAAAGTAAATGAGGGATACCTCCTGCAGCCTTTGCCATCACTTCTCCTCTGTAAAACAAAACAAGACTCCTTGCTGTCATGGCAGAAAGCTCAGCAGAACGGATCATAAAACACAGTGGTCTCTGCTTCTGAATTGCTACAGGAATGGGAAAACTGAGGGCCTTGCTATCATGGTGGGCACTTTTTCAGTAAGCATTGATGGAATTAGATAAAGCATTGATCCTGAAAGACTGCATTTTCTTTAATGGTATCATTTTATTAATGATCCTTTCCTTTTTCCTCCTCTCTTTCCTCTCCCCTAAAACATCTTTTCCGTATCATGCAATATAGATAAAGATAGAAGAAATTTTTATGGAAGAATGACCCATTTCTGCAAGAAGTCTCCCTGGAAGCATCACACACAGTATAGTTTCCAGGAAAACAGCAAGAAAACACTGTTTTTTTTTTTTGTGTCTTATGGCAATACAACCAAACAATTAGCAAAGCTTTTCTACATGGAGGCAGCTAATAGAAACAATTAATTTTAATTAAAAAGAAAAAATAAACTAATTAATACATATCAGTTTTTCCAACACAGGGATATCCTAAGAAGCTGAACGTTGTTTGAGCAAATATGTTAATTTGGTAAAATATGACAGGATCTGCACACCATGACTGCTTCATAGAACAGTAAGACAAAGTATTCTGATATATTACATAATATATTTAATATAGTATGTCAACATCACCAGTTATCTGGACATGCTCATTATATGGGCATAATATAATTTCTTATATCCCCAACTGCTAGAATCTATTATTATTTTTTGCACATTTTGGTTTGGCTAATACGAAAAGTAGTACACTTCAAGTCATCCTCCAGCAACATTTCTAGAATTTTCTAGTGGCAGTAGATCTAGTTAAGAATATAATGCCTTTCCTTTATTAGCAGCAATTAACCTCTTGGTAGATCCTCACTTGAAAAATTTTATAATACAAGTATCACCAACAGGCTCTCGGAGACATGGGAGAGGGGCTCTCACAATGCGAAAAAAACAGCCACCTATGCACTCCTTGATATCATCAGCTTGCAGTAACTTGATTCTTTAGATATCTAAGATAAGGCTATTGTGCTAAACCATGTTTGACATATCTGTTTACATGCTAGGACTACTTGGGACTTTTTCTGGTGGGACTCCTACTGTGTTACATAACAGAAACCCATCAAAATATCTTTATTCTTCCTGCCATATCCAAGAGACATTCTAAAGTAATTAGATGACATTTTGTGCATAACTCTTTCTCTTATATCAGTGCCATTTAGACAGCTATCTAGCACATTCATAAGGGTTTTTATGTCCCTAAGTGATGAAATATGGCAGCAAGTTTACCAAACAACACAGACAACCAGAGGAAAGCCTGTTCCTACTATATCCTTATCCAGACAGGATTGAACCTGAAATTCCTTCTTAAATTACAGTCTTTGAAAATTCATGGGTTGATGACAGGATTTAAAGGATATTGGAATTTTTATTTAAAATCCTGAATATTAAAAAGCATTCCTAAAAATATACTGCATTAAGTGTTCTCCTAAGGAAATTATGAGCAAATAAAATATTTACAGAAATGGAAAAAAATAACGAAGTCTTATTCCCTCCAGAATTTTGTACTTTTCTCTAAGCAAGGCTTAACAGAGGAGTTCTACCTGCCTTTCCCTCACCAGGGGAAAGAGTACTTTATATGTGTTTGGTTGGTGTTGAGTCTCTCTTGGCTATCCCACCACCACTTTTCAATAAAGTGACATTATATCTTCGAGATTTTCATGACTCCATTAACTTGAGATGAAACTGATAAAGGATTAAAAAACATATTATGTGGTGGGTAAGATATGCAGGGAGAAAAAATGGGGTGAAAGAAACAGACAGACTGACAGTTGAGCAGTCAAGTGTACAAGCTTTGCTTTCAAGTTTGAAAAATTAGACTGAAAAATGCCTGGACATTTTAGGAACGGAAGTAGTTCTATAAAGAAAGGTTTTAATATTGAGTGAGTAATAAAGAGTTACTCCTGGGAATAAAGATGTACATATAGGAAGACTGTTGCCAGCTCCTAAAGGCAAAAACATCACATCCTAGTTTGGAAGGAACTTTGAATCAAGTCAAAAGTCATCAACCTACTCTGTTAGAATTTTGTACATTAACTTGGCCACTTGGGAAGACAACTTATTTTTCCACAACCTAAGACTAAAAGAAGAAAACACCCTTTGATCAAATCAATAATTTAGTAGGCATCTCAGAAGACAGCTTCTTCTGCTTTATCATCATTACTGTATTTGAATAAAGTGTTAAGCAACACTTAAAATGACAGTTCATAATGTATTAAGATGTGGAACTGGCAAAAGAGCCTCACAGAAATCATCATCTCCTTGTAGGCAATGGATTTTTGGCCAAATATGGTGTGGAAAAATTAGTGTAGAATTACAAAAATTACATGGAAAAGAAGTAAATATTATGTAATGGGCCAAAATTAATTAATGAGCCAGATTAGATAATCAACCCAATCTTTCCTTGGCTCAGTCAGCTTTTTCATCAAGATGAGCACTGACAGAAAGAAGTGACCTTTTGTTACTGCCCATTTTAGACTGTATAAGCAGAGGACATGCATTCATTCTTATCTGAATGCACTGCAAGACAGTGCATCTCCCACATGGCCTACATAATAAAGTCTTAGACAGATCAAGTCTGCAGTTGGATAAAGCTATCAAGGAACAAGGAGACACCAGTGTTGTAGAGGTACAAGATCCTGCACTGTCCAAGCTGTTGTAAAACGAAGTGGTCCAGCAGCCCAGAAAGTGTATGCATCTCAGAATACATATTTATTCTATATATTTACATTGGAAAATATATTTCTTCTACATTTGGAAAAAAAAAATCTTTGTTTTTACAAACTGTTACAGTAATTAATTAGAATTAAGTGGAAAATTAGTGTCAAGATGCTACATTCCATAGACAGAGAGTGATGAAGTTCACAGTGCTGTCATTGAGAAGAAAGAGGCAGCTGGCATCTGCCATAGCTGTTTTTTTCAGCTGCCTGGAAATCTGAGTTCACCTTTTTTGTACCCTCTGACACTTTGAGATTACCTTTATTATTAGAGATGCTGAAAACCTGCTCTCTTCACAGGGTAAAGTGAAACAGTAAGAAATACAGAAAAAGGAAAACCAGTTACTATCTTTAATGTGAATGCTGATGGAAAGACATAACGAGGCCTATTACTGGCATCTCCTTTT
Organism: Hemiprocne comata; assembly: GCA_020745705.1. Classification (NCBI taxonomy): domain Eukaryota; kingdom Metazoa; phylum Chordata; class Aves; order Apodiformes; family Apodidae; genus Hemiprocne; species Hemiprocne comata. The sequence continues at coordinate 39,605,442 of CM036616.1, read as the reverse complement.
AGATATTCTGAAAAAAAATTAACAGCTTCTTGTTCCAATTGACAGTACTCCCTTCAAAATTCTGGTCTTAGATCCAGAAAACAGCAAATCACATCTGGAAAAATCTCAAATCTGGTATTAGTAACGTAATTTATAAAACCTTCCTATTGATGTGAATTAAAAATCCACAACTTACCTAAGACAAAAGATGTAAAGAAGAGCCATCTCATCACTACATTCATATTTGCAATCCAGCACATACTCAAAGAGTCATGGTCAGATTTAGTCTGTTAGACTTCTTGAAAACTTATGTTCAGCTTTTCTTCATACAATAATATGGATTAGTATGATCTATACAGACTGTACAAAAACACTCCTGGATTTAAGCTTACCTGCTTTGAGTTTGTTAAGTAGAGTTTTGCACCCAAATTTAGGATCTGCAACTTCACAAGGTCGTCTTCGTTAGTGAAGCTCTTGGCTGCTTTTCTCAAAACATCAGGTGCGATCTTTGGAACCCGTTCACAGTACTCTCCAATGAGCCAGAGAATGCTGGCTCTGGCTACTGGAACCTGAGAAAACATTGCACACTCTAAATTAACACTTTCACGGAGAGTACTTGCGTATGTGTACATTTATGTGTTCAGTAACAATTTACAAAAAGTACTGTTTAAAGACAATTGCCACACAAGAAATACAGACTTAAACCCTGTTCAATATGGCCACTGTGGTAGACTGAATATTTGTACACATGTAAGATACAGGTCCTGCCTCAAAAACCATGCTTTCTGAGTTGACAAGGCACAGGCACACAGAAAGGATGTGTTCATGTTCACAGTACAAGCTGGTGGCAGCTGGGAAGAGAATCCAAGCCTTCAGGGTGTGGATGCAAATTCCTGCCATCAGGTTATGCTAAAGACCATGCTGAAATAAAAATTGCTTTTCTTTGGCTATATTAATAGAGAAATGGTTTCCAACAATATAACATCCTTAAATCCTGCCCTTCTACTTTAAAAGCACATGAATCTCATTCAGGCTATTGCTATTGTTCCTTCATTTCCATTTAAAATCTTATCACATTAAGATTCGTATTTCTGCAAATGTCCAAGGCCAGCTGAACACAGAATTTTGGAGAGACAAGGGTTAAAAATTAGTGTTCTCCATTTCTTAATAGGATCAAACAAACTCCTTAACTGAAAACACTTATCAGGAACTTCACACAAATCCTAGTGTGTTGGATCCACTTGACTGTTTCACTGAAATAACTGGCAGTAGCAGGTTGCAGGATGTCTTGCACAGTGTCTTCAAACTGTGGCACTCTCACATTCTATACAGAATCCTGTCCAAGAGATCTTGAAATACTAGGGAAAAAACATAACTGTTCTATCCTATCAAATTACTCACTCCAGAAAAAAGGAAAACTTCCAAATATACCTGCAATTTCAGCTAATTCTGCTGCTTTTTCTAAAATAGTAAAAAACATTTGTACTACCACTTTTCCATTACTCCCTATGCTATTAAGTGATCTATTTAAATCAGCTTACACTTCTGCTTGAGTGGGTTCTGCCTTAGCTATTAAGATTCACAGGAGAAACAGGCTTCAGAAATTCAGCACTAGTTTCTCAAAGCACTAATTCTTAGCATCTTTTATAAATGTTTTAATTATTTTTCCAGCATATATCAGTTATTCATATATGAATATCTATTTATCAGAAGTACGAGAACCAACGATTAAGTATCCTACTCTGTATACACACAAAATTTTAAAGTACTGCTTTCCAGTTACATTCATAAAAGGTAACAAATGCAAGCAGACTATCAAGTTTCAGGATAGCAATTCCCAAACTATGGTCCACGGTCCCTAGTAAATGGCCCACTAAGCCATACCAAAGAAATAAGAATTATGTTCACAAGAAATTTTAATGATTAAACATGTTTTATGGCTCCAAAAAGTCTGGGAATATCTTTGAATAAAGTCAACCTGACTATATCTGCCTCTATACTTCACACTGTTGCAAATACACATGCCAACAAGAATATACACAGACATGTCATTAGGAAAACAGAGGACTGCTTCTGCTGAAAAGAGAAATCAACCAGATCATAGAAAGACAGAATACAGGAGTGCAACAACAACAACAACAACAAAACCTTTCAAGAGATAAATGCCAATTCTAAACATGGAGAAGATATTTAAAGGAGAGGTAACATAATGTATGGAGTCTTGTAACACTGATTACCATACCTAAGTATATGTAAATATTGATTGAGAGATAGATGAAGTTTTTTTGTAGACTGCAAAAAAATGTAAATGGTCTTGGAACTTACAGTGAGGGGGAGGGGAACATGCTACTGAACAACTGCTAAATATAAAAATTTTAAATGCAGTCACAATATGTTTGCCTGTGAAACAGTAAGACTGATGCCATTACTATGCACTGATTTCAGAAGGGAAAGAGGTTATTTCTAATGTTCCAAAGGTTACACTGCATTAAGACCTCACTCCCAATCTATTATTTTAAATTGGGCTAAAGAATAGTAATTGAGTGCTACATTAAATTTTCCAGTATTGGAGCAGTTCAAGTTGCCTGCTGTACAGATAGATACCTCTAAATAAGAATATATAGGCAACTTCAGGTTTCAGTTATGCTAGATTTATTTTTCTAAAACATTTCATTACAGACTTGTTAAAATATTAGAATTCTACAAGAGATCACCAAGTACCACAGTTTTGGCAGCAGTCTATTAGAAACATCCCTTTTCCTACTACTGTCTTTTTATAAAGCAAAAATAGGTCACAGAGCAGACCAATTTCAGTAACAGCATTCATTACAAAAGACAAAGATCAGTATTGTACTCTTCCCAGTCAAACTCAGGACTACACTTTAAACTCACAGTGAAATATATTTACATATATTTAAACTGTGTGTATTTAAGCACAGTGTTTTTTCTCTAAAGATTTTTTTCCAGTTTATAAAATGTAATTATTACTTGTTTTTGAATATAGAATACACTAAACAAAGCCTAATTTGAAAAAGAGTGACAATGGACGACATTAAATTTCTTGTGAGACTCTACCTTTTAACCAGGTAGTTAGCTTACTATGTAAATACTGTATATATTAAACAAAATTTTTTGGAACAAGAATCAGTATCAATTAGAGACTTTCTGAAACAAACCCTGAGTGGAAACCATTTTAATGAAAAGTGAGAGTTGAATGGATGAACCCAATGTTTCTGCATCACTGGATTAATTTGGGGTCAAAATCTCACATTTTCAGACTTTTTTCTGTTTAAGTTTTCCAGTCTTCAACCATGTAATATCAAGTCCATGATGCTGCAGCCATTGTTTCCAGGGCATTAAAAACAGCAAACAAGAAATGAAGCCACTTCTAGACCTTCATTGCCTTTTCCAGTATAACTTAAGTAGGCACTTTGAATATACAAAAATGCAGGAAATAATTCAGCCCTGCTGTGCATTATCCTCAAAGGCAAACAGGACTGTAAATTACTTTGCCTGATGTTTTATTCCATATGCCCTGAGCAAGTGGTTAAGTGCACTTTTTAAGCCTTAGTACCAGAAGGCAGTTTCTACTGCCATTTTAACCCATCACCTGTCTGGAGGAAAATAATTAAATGGTTAAAAAAACCCAACAAACAGAATAAAAACTAGGTAGACCCTCTTCCCTCCAAGTAAGACTTCTGTTATTTACAGAAGTTAAAGAAAGACATTATAAAGATTTTACAGATCACTCTATGCAGCACAATTAAAAAAACTATTGTAGTTCAGCTCTAATCTTAGTATGCAACATACTAGGATAAGGTACAGGTTAAAATAATCAATTCTGGTTTTCCACGTTTGTCACAACACGAAGATACATTCAAATTGCAAATGAGGTCTAATTTTCTGCATCTCCAAGAAAATCTGCATAGCTAGCAATTTTTAAAATCTTGCCTGGAATCAGAAATGGAAAGAGGGATGGAGTTGATAAGAAATGTCAGACTGGCAGCAAGAGGAAAAGGTACACAGTAAAGAAGAGGAGTAAAAGGCAAGTGTTGATGTTTTGTTTTCAAATGGTAGACTTTTAAGGACTCCTCCATTATTTAAACCTCTACACATAAAATTCCTTTAAAAAAGGATCTCCATTGATGACTGCCACCTCTTAAATTATGTACAGGTTTTGTTTAAATTGTGTTTTATTCAAGCTGAATAATCGTTTCAAGTTCAGTGTACACTGGACACAATGTCCCAAAGGCCCCATATTCCTCTCAAATTACATTACATAGATACTAGAGCAAGTGAAAAATTATCGAAGTATGGTAATTGTTCATTAAAGTATTACTTACATAAAGGTTTAAAAACATATTAATAAAGTGTATTCTAGGGAAAACAATGTGGCTACACATATTGATGGACCCTAAACTATTTATATGGAAAAATAACTTGGAATCATGAATATTTCGAGAATTGCAGAACTGCTGAGTTAATGTTCTGCAGAAGTCAAAAGGTAGACAACCCCAGGAAAGTGAGATAAAAAAATACAAAACCAGTAATATAATTATGATACTGCATAAAATTTCTCCTTCATACTCTGACTACTGAACACACTTCTGGTCAAAACCACACAGGTATCAGGAAAGACAGAAGAGGAAGAGGCTGATAAGATATATGGAATATGAGGACAGATCAGAATTTTTAGATTATTAAGTGTGGTGATGCAGATAGCAAACTTAAGCTTCCAGTCAGCAGCTGAGAAGGTACATTGGAGGTGCATCACAATGAACTTGCTCTTATCTTTATATCCCTCTCTCTAAACCATCAGTTTTTTATGCTGCTGAAGATGAGTCTACTCTGTCAAGAGGACTTTTGGACTCAACAATATCATCTTTCTTTTAATGGCCTTTTCCTGCATGCATATTTTTTTTTAAACTTCTCTCACTCTAAAAACTACACACGCAAAACTAAGTCAACCTCAAAATTAAAACCTAGCACAAACTAGCACTGCTTAGGTCTCCAGCCCACGACTTGCCAAGTCATTAAACTGTAAAGCATGACGATGTTACTAATACATTAACAGCCAAATGGAAAACATTTTTATTATTTTAAAAACCAGAAGTTTAAAGAAATCCCATTATTGTCTTGTTCAATACCTTCAGAACACCTAAGACATGCATTTTTCAGTTACAACTTTTGAAGTGTAAGTAGGAAAGGAGATAGAATACAGCCAGATCTAGCTGTACTATGCACAGGTCTAAGTACTCAACAAATACCAGACACAAAATAGACCTCAGATCTTCACCTGGGCACACCTGAGATAAAAGTTTAAGGTACAAATTATAACATGTAAAAAAAAGGTGGAAAAATAAGCACTCTTTTCAGGTATGTAAGAAACAAGCAATAACAGGGCAACCTGATATGCATTCAGTTCTAAGCTTTACTGTAAATGAGTGTCAGTGGTCTACAAGAGTCAGTAGTTTTTAATTGAACTTCCTAATATTTCTTACAGTTGGCCAGACATATCTAGCTTACTACCCATCCTTACCACATTCTAAATGACTTCTGCAGGTGAAGAAGATGAGGAAAAGAATGAGTAAATTTCAGATTGCATGACCTGAAAAAAACATTACTATGAAAGGCTTTTAGGCAGCTCATCATTGACAATCACAATCTCAGGCTAACACAGCTGAAATTTGTAACATTAATCATTAAATAAATTCAGGCACCAACCCAAACATTTATTCCATTCAGTTTATGTAGATTTTGTTTATTTCAGTGGCTAAGTGTTTACCATTTACCTAAATTAAAATGACAACAGAACAATCAGAAAATTTATTTTTACCTTAAGTGTTTTTCTATTTAATTGTATTAAATTCTGTTCATGTTTGTGCTTGTTTTACATAGTATTAAATTCATTTAAACTCTAAGTAGCACCAGATAATTTCTTTGCCCTCCAGTTACTTCCAAGTTCATTCAAGACCATATAATCTGGCTGCTTCTCCTATGTCCACATGCAAGATTACTTTAAAGACAGGAGTATGCTCTTGCATAGAGGAATAAGGCAGGTCCCTTAAGTTTCAATCCCAATGTAAAAATGAGCCCAGAAATACTCCTCCAAACAGAAAAGGTCAGGAAAAAGAAACTGTGTAAAATATGTTTGTACAAAAGTATGTGTGTATGTATGCATATTATATGCCAATGTAGTAAGGGGCAGGAATTTTTGTGTCTCTGTGTCTTATAGCAGATAAAAACCAAGGTAACTGTGTTACATCAATTAACAACCACTCTTGCAATAGTAAGAACAATGCTTAAAATACATGAGCAGATCTCAAGAACTTCAGTAACGCTTTATTAAATGTCAAAATCTCAAACTGAGATTCTCAGTAATCACATAAGCCAATTATCACCTTCTTAAATGTGTAAAAATACACACCCTTTTGAGAAATGTCTCAAGGGGTTTGACTAGATGACCTTTAAAGGACTCTTCCAACCCAAACTATTCTGTGATTCTGTGAAGGAATACAACAGTCATCTTGAAGAGCCTACAGCATCACTATCACTGCTTTCTTCTTAAATAAGAAGCATGATTCAGATTCAGATTTTTAGTTTATTCCCATGACTGCTCTGTTCCATGCACTGTTCTCCTCTAACTTACCATTTTCTGATATTCCATACAACCTTATTGGAGAACATGAGTATGTCGAAGTAGTTCAAGTACTGCATGTCTTTTTTACCTCCTTGAATTAAAAACGGATTTTCTTTTTAAAAAAAAGTCCCTGTGTTTACAACTAGAAACAATTACTTGGAAGTATTAATTGTATAAAATAGCTAAAAACCTCTTTTAAGTGTTAAAAATAACATTTAGAAAAGAACTATTTTCTCTTGTACAATATACAGAAATAAGATGACAAACTCATTTGGTGAAGTGCCAGAACACATGTATAATAAGATTATAGACAATTCAGGAGATTGTAATTATCAATTCAAAAATTGCACGAATTTCCTGAAAACACAGATGATTTTACAAAATAGGTAATACTTATTTGAGATGTAATTAGCAGCAGTATTTTATAGACTGTTTTGACTCAGAATATGAGCAATCCAGTAGAATGGTATTTTCTTTACATCACTTATGAAGTTTGGTCAAAGGCTTATTTGGCTGAAGATTTATTAGCTTAATCTTCTCAGTAAGCATGAACTGAGAGGACTGCATTTCCTTTTTCTTTTAATATTTCAAACATCGCCAAATTCAACTATGGAAATAGAAGATCTACTGATTTAGAAACTATTTTACTGATCCACCATCAATAAATGCGTAATTATATGAAATTAAACACTCATCTACAGAAAAATTACTATTGACAGATCAAATTCTGTCACCTTTGGGGTATGATGCAATAGGTAGTCAATGGTCTTCAGCCCTACACTACGATTTAGGATAGATCACCAAATGTTTTATCAATAACTGGAACTATGAGGAGTATTTGGGAAGTAAATATTGACATACCTAAACATCAATTTAATCTAAGGATAGATAGCAGACAATAATGCAAATTTTACTGTTAAAATGCCACAGAAGATAAAAATGCAACTTGAAGAAAAATTGCAACACATTCACAGCAGCTTGTCTGGTACTATGGGAAGGGGCAAAGAAAAAGATTTAGAACAAAATTTTTTAAACTCCACTTCCAATCAGTAAGATATGAGGCTGAAGATCCTCAAATTACATGCTGCTTTGCCCTTATTTTAATTTCGACTTACCTTCTCCATATTCTAAACCTGCTGTCCATTTTGGCCTAATGGTATTAGCAATGCTAAACACTTCCAGGTATCTCTTTCAAAACAGCTTCCCAGACCTAAGGCACAAAGTGATGCCATCTGATAGCTTTTATTTCCTCTTCCTTAAGGTAATGAAAAACTACATTTTGTGTCAAAAGTAAAAAATTATGTTGTAATTCCCTAATATATTTACTTCCATTTATGTCCCAAATTCAGAGGTGATGGTGTGATTTTTATCTGTCAACAAGGAAAACAGTACACTGTGCACAAATACTCACTGTAATGTTATCCAAGAGTTTGGCCATATGCTTAATAATTTCACCATGGTGTGCTGGCTGGGTTTGCAGCAGTTTCTTAATGACAACAACACTTTCAGCAACTACAATTTCTGTTTAAGACAAAAGAAATTATTAATTTAAAAAAGCATTTATGCAAAAGAAAAAGTCATAAATAATTGATTGTAAAAGATGTTATCAGCTTTCAAAGTATGCTTTGCAGAACTGAATCCTATTTACTTAGTAAGAAAGATGTAAACCACTCTACCAGCTTGCAGAATCAAGTTATAAGCAGCAAAAAGAGGATAGAGAAATGTTCTAAATATTAAAATATCATCCTATTACTTTTTTTTCTTGTTAAGATTTCCTTTTAGTAAAGGTGCATTTGTATTTTTCTTTTTCAAATTGAGGAACAGCATGAAAAACACGTTTTTCATTGAAATTACACATATTCATAAGTAATTTGCTGTCCGCATTAAAAAATACAAACACTTGTTTAATTTTCAAATAAATATATAACATTAAAAGTAACATCTCATTCTTAAACAAGAGAAATACCTAAACATTTCCTTTGCACTTTTTCACCTTCTAAACGGTCTCTCTCAGTTCTGTAACCTAATCTCTAGTACATTCAAATAAAGCTTCTAAATAGCAAGCTGTTGTGAGATTTATGCCAAAGTCATGCACTGGAGTGCTTAACTGCTGTAACAAGTAACATTCACAGCCTGATCAACTTGTATGAAATGTACAATTTTTGAAGCTGAAAAAATGTATTGGTGCAGAGGTAAGCTTCTATGCAAGAGTAAACTCATGCTGCAAGGGAAGATGAAGGAAAGCCAAACACGGTAAAAGACTGAACCAAAACAGAAACTGTAAGAGTTCAACAATCCTAATTTTTGTTTATACTACAAAAAGGTTGTACCTATTTCTCCTAAACTATAATGTTTAAAACAAACAAACAAAAAGCCTAACTACCATTTATGAAACATCAGAGAGGTATTCTTACATTTCAGGACACATGGATCATTCATTCAGCAATCATGCAACAACAGTGTGGGTCAAGAGATCGCTAAATATTTTTATAATTTCATCTTCTTTTTAGTAAGCAAACTTCTTTATGGAGAAAGGGTTTTCTAAAGCTCTGAGTATGCATCATTAGACTATGAGCCTCTGAAATGCTTAGACTGTAGGCAGCAGTTTTTGTGTCATCCTGTATTTGACGTGACATGTCAGTAATTTTTCTAGACTAATTTCTTGAAGGTTAACACGTCTACTTCATGTATCTCAAGATCTTGCACAACCATACAGAATACTTAGAGTAGGTGACATTGTAATTACAACTGTCATCACTAAGCTTAAGAAAGAGAATAGTTAAGCAAAATAAAACTGAACCCAAAAAACTGAGTGGACAGGAAATCATTATTAAAAACACTTGTTGACAATATAGTACTGATAAATGATAAAATTAAGTGCAGAACAAGTGTCACCATGGGAACTACTTTAACGCAATCTGTGGCAGCAAATTGAAAGTACTGAACCAGAATTGTAAGCAACTAAACCAGTGTGGTATGAATCTAGACACCAAAGAAAAAAGTACCAATAGAATAAAAATGAATTTATATTAGAATAAGGACTGACATAATCCAGATGAACAAAGAGGCTCTTTGAGGCTTGCTTTGTGCATATGAAGAATCCCAAAAATTAGCATGAAGACACACATTTAGTTCAATGGAAAAAAACCAAACACACTAAAAAGGGGGAGATAAAATTAGCATCCTGAGTGAGCAGTAAGAAAATTGACAAACGTAATTCTGCTTGAATTATCAAGAAAATGTGCATACGATGCAAATCAAAAGCGAGTAAAATAGCAAGTATCACAAAAGATCTGATCAGGAATGTCCTTACCAATAAAGGAGACTACAAAATGTATTAGCAACCTCAATTTTCACAAATCAGAGTGAGAACCTTACATATGAGATATAATGTTTACTGCTAGTTTCTTCAAACAACTTTGAAGCAATATGGAAATGACTACTCTGAGGAGGACAATCTCTGAAGATCCTGCAGCATGACAACTTCTCAAAAACCTAAAATACATTCAGTCACATAATGCTCCTTTTTGCCATATAATGTTGTATATAAAATATTAACAATGTAGTGGATAGCAACTTGTGGGGACTAAATTAGACTTTTTCAGAACTGAGAATCTGGCCACGTTCTAACAGAAAAAGACTTCAGCAAGAAGTGTATTACCAGAGAACATTCAAAAGCTGCATTCTGAAATACTACATTTGATACCATTGATGTTGAGTCAAATTTTCTTCCACTTACATTAATTGATACTTGCAGAAACTAAAACATGAAACTGAACACTAATTAATCCACTGTCTATAATTTGTATAATCACTATTTCTAAAAGCAGCAGAGCTGCATCAACTGTTTTAGGAATCAATACGCTAACTGAATCTCATAGCAAGGCTGTAAAACTGATGAAGTGCACCCGCAGCAAATTTGTAGACAACACAGCTGAGTGGTGCAGCTGACACACCTGAGGGATGGGATGCCATCCAGAGGGACCTGGACAAGCCTGAGAAGTGGACCTTTGTGAACTTCATGAGTTTCAACAAGTCCAAGTGCAAGGTGCTGCATGTGGGTTGCGGCAAGCCCCAGTATCAATACAGGCAAGAAGGTAGATTCAAACTAGATATAGGGAAGACATTTTTTTAGGACTAGGGTGGTGAAACACTGGCACAGGTTGCCTAGACAGGCTGTTGATGTCCCATCCCTGGAAAAATACGAAGTCAGGTTCACTGGGGCTCTGAGAAACCTGATCTAGTTGGAGATGTCCTTGCGCATTGCAGGAGGGTTGGACTAGATGATCTTTAAGTTCCCTTCCAACCCAAACCAATCTATGATTATTCGGGTTATTCGAAGGCTATGCGAATGTTTAAAACTAAAGTTAAAAGGCAATTATTAGAGTTAAGTATTCCAACAAAAATGGTTTCTGCTTTTCCAAACTGCTTGAAGTCTAAGCTTTTACCTGAGTAATTTTTCCACCCTTATAAATAATAGAACTCTGAAACCACATTAATACATATAAACTGAAAGCTACGAGGAGTTGGTTTTCTTTTCAAATGATAGAATGGTTAAGGTTTGAAGGGACCTTAAAGATTATCAGGTTCCAACCTCTCTGCTATGACCAGGCTGCACAAAGCCTCATCCAATCTGGCCTTAAACACCTCCAGGGAGGGGGTATCAGCAACCTCCCTGGGCAACCTATTCTACTGCCTTACTACCCTCATGGTGAAGAATTTCTTCCTGATGTCTAACCTAAATCTACTTTCTTTCAGTTTAAAACCATTACCCCTTGTCCTACCACTACCCTCTCTCTAATGAAAAGCCCCTCCCCAGCTTTCCCATAGGCCCCTTTAGGTACAGGCAGGCCGCTGTAAGGTCTCTTCAGAGCCTTGTCTTCTCCAGGCTGAACTACCCCAACTCTCTCAGCCTGTCTTCATAGCAGAGGGGCTCCAGCACTTTTACCATCTTTGTGGCCCTTCTCTGGACCCCCTCCAACAGCTCCATGTCTATCCTGTGCTGAGGGCTCCAGAGCTGTACGCAGTACTCCAGGTGGGGTCTCACCAGAGCAGAGTAGAGGGGCAGAATCCCCTCCCTGGCCCTGCTGGCCACCCTTCTTTTGATGCAGCCCAGGATGCAGTTGGCCCTCTGGGCTCCAGTGCATACTGGTGGCTCATGTCAAGCTTCTCATCTACTACCAACCCCAGGTCCTTTTCCTCAGGACTGCTCTCTAGCCATTCTCCTCCCAGCCTGGGGTTGTGCCGACCCAGGTAATTTAAGCAATTCTAACAGCAATTCCAAATTTCTCTATATTGGTATAAAAAAATAATTGTTTTAGGTATACATCCCACAGTTGTGTTCACAGTCTCTACTACCCCTAACCTGCAACTTTCAACAGAAAATGAAAGTCACCCATGTGAGAAAAACTTGCAGGAGCTCTAGTATTTGCAGTACAGACAGACAAAAGAGATTTCCTACAATCCCATCTGTCTCTTACATCTAAAATTACTTTGATGTCTTAGTGGGGCCAGCGGTCAGTTCAAATTATCAAGGCAATTGCTTAAAGGAAATGCATCAGTCAAATGCCAAATGTCACACTGAAGACTCAAAATAACTTTTCTTTTTGAACTTCCTTCAGCAGATAAGGAAGGAAAATAATTCTTAGTCCTCAGCATGGCTTCCAGAAATAAGGCTCTGGGAAGGCTGAGACCTGCTCTTGAAATTTTGTTTGCCTATTTTTGAGTGCTTTGCTTAAAGTAAAATTTACCCTACTCATGGAACCTCGGGACCATGGTAAAACAAACCCCACAAACTATTCTAGTGACAGAAGCATGTACATAAAGTAGAAAGTTAAATGATGAGACACTCAAAGAGCTCTGTAAGAGTTATTCCAGTTGGACCTGACTGACTCTTGAAGAGACTGTTTTGTGTAATGACACCCCATCTGTCAGCACCCAAGTTCCAGAAGGATTGTCCTGGTTTGAGCCAGGATGAAGCCGATTTTCCTTTTACTGATTTTTTTTTTTTCTTCAGTGAGCTCCCTTTTAACTAGCAGCAAGTGTTTCGGCTAGTGGACTGGTAACACTGGAATGTTTATAGATACTGATGAGACATCAAGGACACTTTGCTCTGCTTAGGACAGTAAAGGAGCAGATGAGTTGGATCTGCAACCCTCCTGTAGAGAGGAGTGGACTAGATGGACAGCAAAACCAGCCAGAGATATTCCACACATATATACCTAAGTAAGACTCGGTATAAAGTCAGGGATCACAGAAGTCAAGCCCCTTTCTTCCTGCTTCTTCTTCCCTTCCCTTCCATCCATGGCCGGTGTCCAGGGAGGACTCCATCCATCCATCACCACTGATCCCTAGGCCTGTGCATCCCTGACCCTCATCACTCTCCCCTCAGCTCCTGTCTGCTCTGCCGCTCTCTCCGGCAGCGCTCGGGGACATTTCAGGACTGCTCACAGCTCAGGAGATGCCCTGGGAGCTGCTGGGGGTGGGGGGAGGTGATAGGGGTTTGCACATTCCTGCACACACTAGTACATATTATGTTCTATTAGTAGTATTTAATTAAAGCTGTCTAGTTTTGTTTTGAACCCAGAAAGTCTCTCTCTCCTTATTCTCTCTCCCTTCCCTACCTGGGTGGGAGGGGGAGGGGATCAAGAGAATTATTGTTTTTTGGTTTAATTGTCAGTCCTGCGTCTAACTGTGACAACAATTAATGGCACAGCTCCTGTGCCAGATACAGGCAAGATATTGTAACTTTTGGGTTGTATCTACAGTAATGTCCTTTCCAGAAAAAAACACACAGAATTAGAAGGTGTTTTTGCCACAAGCTCATTCTTCAGGATTCTATTTTGATCTGGTAGAATTAATTTGGTCACCTTTCTCCCACACTCAAATGAATCCCCCCTAATAAGAAAAAAGTGAAGAGAAAGAAGAGCCGGACATAGCAGCTTGGGCTTCACACTACACAAAAGCAGCAGAACTGCTTCCAGGCTTCAAAACCATGGAAGAAGTAGCACAACAAATGGATCGCTTGCACACTTTAAGGGTGAAAGTTGGAGGAAAGCAACATTAACCAAGACTCTTAAATCTATTCTCCTACACATGCTAAATCTCTTTTTTCTCCCTTACCATGCCCAAAACTGTAAGTAAGCTGTGACTATTGTTAATTTCCTGCCACCTGAGGAAAGGTACCATGTAAATTATGCCTTTCTACTCACTCCTTGAGAGAAGAAATAAAGAAACTTCAGCCTCGGTAAAGCAATTTGCCAGCTGCCAAGCTTAAAAGATCCTCAATATATCCCTTGCAGTCTTTCAGAACAGCAAGCACAAGAAGATAATTTTATTTGCTAGACAACTACTTACAAACAGTCAAGAAAACTAATCTTGTTGAGCTAGACCTTTGTATACATGCACATGCATATTTGTGTGCGTACATACACATATTCAAGGAATTACTTTGCAGAAAATATCACATCGAGAAACTATGATAAAAGAAAAAAAGCCTTTTCCTCCTATCTTGGTTCCTTCTTAGCAGAATCACAGAATTATAGAATATGCTGAGTTGGAAGGGACCCACCAGGACCACTGAATCCAACTCCTGTCCCTGTGTAGGGCACCCCAAGGACTACACTGTCTGCCTGAGAGCATCATCCAAACGCTTCCTGAAATCAGGCAGGCTTGGTGCTGCTCCCTGAGGAGCTTGTTCCAGAAAGAAGAACAAAACAAGAAAATGGAAAGAAGGATTATTAAGTAACAACCTCAGTATTCTGAAGTGATAGTTTTATGATTTTATTTAAGACAGAAAAATAAAAATGGGAGTTTGTACCTGCTGAAAAAAGCCTGCTGACCTACAGGAAGATTGCTATTAGGATTAAGTAGAATCAAGCTTTGAAGGTTGTATTTTTAATGTGGTCATTGCTGAATGTAATACAAAAAAGTGCATTGTGCAGATATCGTCCTGCAACACAGCTGCTAAGCAGGAAAGCATAAACAGGTATTATGTCTGGGGCACTAGGAAATTAAAGTTACACATGTTAAAACTACTAAGCTATACACTGAGGTCTCTCAGGAATTTCTGACACTAGATGAAGTAGGAGGAGAACTTGTAGTTCATAAATCGAGTAAGAAAAAGCTCTGAATGTATCAGTGGGCCACAGGATAACTATGTGCTGTCAAATTGATGTCCTTAATAATGGCCTTAGGATTATCAAGAAAAATATGTCCAGTAAATATGACATCTTTTACAATCAATTATTTATGACTTTTGCATAAATGGAGAGGAATTAATGCCACTTTTCAAAGCTTAGAGTAGATCTCACCTGTGTTCTCTGAACAATTCTAATTACTCCAGGCCACCCCTAAACCACACTTTACCCCCTTCCTGACATTACTATTTTTACCTACATGCTTCTTAACTGTATTTCCAATATTTAACTATGCTAATGTAGACTGTACATTATGTAATAATCTTCAGATTCTCTTATTGACTTCTTCTGTGCAATATTCATTGGTAACTGGTAAGAATATACAATATCATCAGCTATTGATTTACTGTGTTGCTATATCCTATTTGATTTTACCAGCTCCTTGTATTCCTTAGTGACTTGCAACTTCATTTCACTCTATAAAAATAACAGAAGGCTTAATTACAAAACCAAGCCAAATTTGAGGCCATTTATCCTAAAACTATTTAATATGCTTTTTCAGTTGGGCATTGATGTACTGAAAAAAATAAACCCAAAACATTCCAGGCTTTCAGCACCCTCTACAGGCTAACTGTTTCGATGCAACTAAACATATAACAGTGATACTGTAATCTATGATAATCACAACAGCACACTTCAATAATTCTGGCATTTTGAGAAAAAACAGATAAACATGTAATTGTAGGCCATAAGGAATTAATTTCACAAAAGAAAGGAGAAAATACGTAGCCAGTGACTACGAGAGCCTTTTTAAGTGCTTCAAACAAGAAGCACCAGAATCACCATTTTTATGCAATCATGTCAGCTAAATTCTTGTAAAAGTGAACTCCCACATACTTTTTAATGTGATGTGCTCTGTATGGTTCTCATTAAGAAAAGGCTTGATGCCACCAGCTACCCAGAAGACAAACAGAACATGTAGCTTACCATCCCTGTTGGACAGCAGACATACGAGGCCATTAAGACATGTGTCAGTGACTTCAGTGATGTTAGTTGCACATCTGCCTATCGCCTGAATTGTAGCTGCAGCAAACTGTTTATCCTGGCTTTTCACGTAAGTCTAAGGAAACAGGATTTTCATTAGTCAATACCTAAGTCTTGTCAACCAAAGACTTACCATATTATCCTCATAAAGCAGACATACTGTATAATCAATTCAATCTAGAAAGCGACATTGCACATTAGAAGTTATACCTTTTTCACCTCACTGTCATTTTTAGAAGACAGTTTCTTGCCAGCTTCGGTCACCTATGGCTATGTGAACCTCTGATTTCAAGAAAGCTTGGGGCAGGGGGCAATTACCCAAAACCAGCAATTAGTTTGTGTGCAAGGTTGGAGGAGTTGATGAGCTCTCTCTTCAGAGAGGCTTCAGTTCATTTAACCAGGAGCATCTGTGAAACTATGAATAACCTACCTGCCTGAGAACCAGTACCTTTCAGAGAAATCCAGCCAGAGAACTGAAGCAATGAAAATAGATGTCATAAGCGAAGAGGAAAGAAAGAAGGACAGACACTGTTTCACAATATAGGCAGAACATCTTGCTGATACATATACAGATTTTGGAGATACTACTATTTCATCAAATGATGTATAGAAATTAGGTTTGACAATAAATGCTAATGGCCAAATATTGCTAAATTAAGACCATATCATCTTGTGACATACAGCAGCAGTCAAGTTGGTAGTGTTTGTTTAAAAGAATTTGGAATAATTGAGTTTTCCTCATAACTTTTTTTTTTTTGTAGGTTTGTCGCTGTCAAACAAAACTTTGAAACTTCTTTCCACATATAAAAAGCTCTATTATCCATCATGATATGAGACAGTTTTATTTCCATTCCATTGAACATTTTATCCTGGAAAAGACTGTCACTTGAAAAATTTAAGAATCTAGATGAAACATCCAGTAATGGAAAATCACCAACAAAAAGCATTTAATATAAAAAGAATACAGTTTTGCACAAACCTGAAATTCTCGAAGCAGAGTTGATATATTGGCTTCATTTGCTAAATTTGTCAAGATTTCAAGCTAAAAGTAAAGAAGCAGATATTTTATCAAAAGCTAAAATAAAATATTATAAACAGTACAACATATATACTATAATTTTATTGTATATAAATAATAGATAATACCACTAATAATTCAATAGACTATACCAGATTTCAGTACAAACTGGTAGCAGCATTGCACTCTGTAGGAATATTCTCCTTGCAAGTCATGCAAGGTTTTCAAAGCACAACTCTAGGGTTCAGTAACCCATTTTGTACAAGCTCTAGCTTTAGTACTGCACTGCATATCAAATCGTCTATGACTTCTGTGACCCGTGTAGTGGATGAGGGGAAGGCTGTGGATGTGGTCTACCTTGACTTCAGCAAGGCCTTTGACACAGTCTCCCACAACATCCTTCTGGAGAAGCTAGCAATCCATGGCTTCAACAGGTGCACCCATCGCTGGGTCAAAAACTGGTTGGATGACTGGACCCAGAGAGTGATGGTGAATGGAGCTGCATCCAGCTGGCATCCGGTGACCAGCGGTGTCCCCCAGGGATCAGTACTGGGCCCAGTCCTATTCAATATCTTTATTGACGACCTGGATGTGGGGATTGAGTCCACCCTCAGTAAATTCGCAGATGACACCAAGCTGGGGGGGAAGTGTCGATCTGCCAGAGGGTAGGAAGAAGCTGCAGGAGGACCTGGACAGGCTGGATTGATGGGCCGAGGCCAACGGCATGAAATTCAACAAGACCAAGTGCAGGGTCCTGCACTTTGGCCACAATAACCCCAGGCAGCACTACAGGCTGGGGGAAGAGTGGCTGGAGAGCAGCCTGGCAGAGAGGGACCTGGGAGTGCTGGTTGACAACTGGTTGAACATGAGCCAGCAGTGTGCCCAGGTGGCCCAAAAGGCCAATGGCATCCTGGCTTGTATCAGGAATAGTGTGGCCAGCAGGAGTAGGCATGTAATTCTCCCCCTGTACACAGCACTGGTGAGGCCTCACCTTGAGTCCTGTGTGCAGTTCTGGGCCCCTCACTTCAAGAAGGACGTTGAGGTGCTGGAGTGGGTCCAGAGGAGAGCCAACAAGGCTGGTGAAGGGACTAGAGGGAAAGTCTTATAGGGAGAGGCTGAGGGTGCTGGGGTTGTTCAGCTTGGAGAAGAGGAGACTCAGGAGAGACCTTATCACTCTCTTCAACTACCTGAAGGGAGGTTGTAGTCAGGTGGGGGCTGGGCTCTCTCCCAGGCAACCACTGACAGGACAAGAGGGCACGGCCTGAAGCTGTGCTAGGGGAGGTTTAGGTTGGATATTAGGAAGTAATTCCTCACAGAGAGGGTGATCAGACATTGGAATGGACTTTCCAGGGAAGTGGTGGAGGCACCGTCCCTGGATGTGTTCAAGGAAAGGCTGGATGTGGCACTTAGTGCCATGGTCTAGCTGCTGTGGTGGTGTTGGTCATAGGCTGGACTTGATGATCATAAAGGTCTTTTCCAGCCTTGGTGATGTTGTGATTTTGTGAAATGGGCTTGAAATGCTTCTGGCATCATGCTTTCCAATGCTATACAACAGCCTTTAGTGTATAAGAACCATGGGACACTCTAAGAAGAAAAAACAGAAATCTCAACTGTAGCTGGGGGGAAATAAAATGTCCGTTATATTCAGATAAACTGCAATAAAAGACCTTTAAACTCAGAAAGAAATAGTTGCATCTATGAGATTCCTCAGATCTTAATCAACATCAATAACATCAAAATCTGAAAGGCCTCTTCTTTGCTCATGGTGAACAAGGATGATATACAATACTTGGCATATGTTGTTAAGATGCTATGCCTCCAGGCTGTTTTAATTTCAAAGAAGAAATAATTCCAATACATAAGTATTGGACCTCAATGATGTAAACTGAAGAAAAAGACAGCTGTGCCTCTCTAGAGGGAAGTTATGCCTCAGAAATCTGCTGGTGTTTTTTGAGTTGGATGCACACAGACAGGGATACTTAATTGATGCAGTGTTCGCTTGAACTTCAGAACCTGTCAGAACAGACCTGTCACCAAAGGCTCTTAAATATATGTATTTGGCATAGCACTCAAAGCAAGGGGTTAAACAAAAGGGAGCAACAGGCCGGGAAAAAAGGGACTATTTTACAGTACACGAAGGCTATCAATGGAATCCCACATATACTTCTGTTGGCCTTTTGCTTCTCAACGTATTAATGTATAACTATGAAAGTAATAACAAGACTGGTGACAAAGTTTTCACTGATGCTACAGCTTTCAGAGAAATGAAGACAACAGGTGACTAAGAAAAGCTGCATGAAAACTTCAAATATTAGGAGACTGGTTGAGAAAACAGAAAACAAATTCCTGGATAAATGTAATGTTCATAATTACAGAAAAACCTTAATTGTACAGAAAATTATAGGCTCTGAGGTGATTATTACAAATTATTTCTGATTATTACTAATTATAACTGAGAATGTAACTAAATAATATTATTTATTACTTTAACAATGTGGATTGTCCGAAATTTTCAGCCACCAAGAAAGAACTGAGACAACTAAAAGAAAAAACACAATTTCTACTTCTCCACCTTTTCATATTGTAATATCAATTAATATGGGAAATGAAATACATCAACTTTCAATTATTTCACAAGTGACTGTTCCTGGATAAAAGTTTTTATAATCCTTAAATTTGCTGAAGAGATTTTTGTGTCCAACCGCTTCAAATTTACTTAGATTTAGCATTGGACTAGTAAAATATGAAGCGTTGGGCATAGCCATCTTGGACTGCAACACTCTGCACATGTAACGAGGGAAACATGGATGAAACATTAAAGTCAGGAAAAAATACTGTTTCATTAAAAAACCTCTACCTTCCACTCCCTAAACACAAGTGCCTCTGAAAATCTAAAGCAAAACAAGAGAAAAGTCACATAACACTAGAGAATTTTTAGCTATTGTTTTGTCAAGGATTTCATGTCTGTTAAAGACTAGGAATAGAGAAAACAAGATGACAGCCGAAAACATGCATTGAGATGTGGCCTTGAGGAAAGCTTTAAGTACTTCTCATGTTGAATGCTGACTTTCAAACGAAATTTGGGACTCTAACACTGTCTCATTTTGTTCAGTGAAACAGATTTAAACTCCTTTTATGTCAACAGTAACAAAGACACTGTGATTTTATTTCTCTTTGTTTAAAAATATTCTTCCTCCCATGAAAACAGTCAAGCTCTAAATGTTTGAATGGCTGGTTATATAAAAATAGTAACACTGTATCACTGAAAAGCACCAAAAGCTGCAAGTGGAAAAGAGCCCATCTGCCATGGTAAGAAAGCAAACTTTCAGATAGTCAGCCAAGCCTGGAGGACACTTGTGGACTTAACTAAAAGCCACGACTCTACATTTCTTAGTAAAAAAAGGGGACAGCACAGAATGATGTGTGTCACATCAATGCAAGAAAATGCTGCCTTCCTGTTCCAAACAGATTTGTCCAGCAGTATATAAACTTTTGCCTTTAAACTCACCTTCAGTGTTTTGATCATTGTAGGATCAGTTGATCTAACATAGAAACTCTTCAGGTAAGGTTCAAACATGCCCTGAAAAGCAAAACATATTTAAGTAGCTCACCTGTACTTCATACCAAAAGTGATTTAGAAAATTCTAAATAGGGTATACCTTTCTCTGAATTGACATAGTTGCAATATTTTGCAGAACAATATACTGCACTTCCCTAGAATTTGAAAAGAAAAACAAGGTTATTGTGGAAAATTACAGATACATAGAATAATGCAACATGGGGAAGGAAGTCCAATTCAATTTGAATCCAAAGGTAGTCGTACATTTGACTTAGCACAAATACAGAAGGAAAAAGCTTATAGCCAACTGCTACAAGTTCATTATCTGCTTCACAGAAATGAAACCAGGCTCTCATTTTCAAAAACTGTGATATGCAAAAAAAGACACCAGTGCAATAGTGCAATACTTCTTGTAGGCCTTGGGTCTTTGTTTAAACCGAAAATCAGTTCCAAACATTGCCATTCTGGTATTTCCAGAGACAGCTCACAAAAACCTTACATTTTGCCCTTACAATTTAGCACTTGAACTTGAGTTTTTATTCTCAAGCTGAGAACAAAAACATCTGCAGTGTGAAAATAACTGCATTAGTAGCTAACCCTTGCACAAAGATCAAGAAATGCTACGACTTTTTTGATCTTAAAAAAATTTCCTAGTAATTGTCAAATATGGCAGGGTCTCCTGTGACTTGAAAGCATACACTGGCCAGCACCTAAATCTATCAAAAAGCACCACTTCAACATTATATACGTTGTCAAGTGACAGAATTATGTTAATATTCTAAACACAAAAACATGAAACACGTTTGGAGGATATTCTCATCATTAATGTATTAGTTCAAAAGCCTCAGCAGGAGTGAGCAAAAAGAAATCTGGATACTAGTCTACAGCTTTTAAACGACAGAGTTTCTGCCACCAATTGATTAAAAACTAAGTAATAATTCACATGCAATTTTTCTGAACCATGGGTGCTCAAATTATTTCATGATGCAAATCACATAGTAATAGATAAATCATCACATCCATTATCTCCTCTTACTCAAAACTGTCTAATAGCCCTACAGTAATAACAGCTGTTGCTTACAGAGAAAAGTAATAATACAGACTTACTTAATATCTTTTAAACCTATTTTTGTGTAATTCTTACATGGGTACATGGAAATAGTCAGCTGCACATGACGAACCAAGACTGGAAATTGCTATGAAATGCTCTTTCAAGCACTCTCACCCTAACTAGATTATGGCATATTTGACATTAATTTAAAGGCCATAGGCACATAACTTCAAGGGCAAACAGCAAAAGCTTATTTCAAAGAGGCTCTAATAGCAAAAGTATTTCATGCAGAATGGTAAGAGAGAACAAACAAGCCATTCAACACGGGAAAATCAGAAGAGTAGCACCATTTAGGCACTAGTTGAGGTAGAAGAAAGATGTGACTTTTTTTTTTTGGTGAGTATAAATGAGCAATAAACAACATGCAATAATATATCTTTCAATCTGTGTGTGTTTAGTTCTATACATTAGTCAGGACTGGAACTAGATGATCTTTAGGGTCCTTCCAACCTAAACCAATCTGATTGGTCATGTGTGAGTGTAGAAGTTTACAGAGAAAGAGCTCTGTGGTGACTGAGCTTCCAAAAGTAAAAACCCATCTAAGATCAGTGTCAGACACAACACAAGCTCTTTTTTTTTTAAAAGCTTTTTGTTTGTTTGACATGACCAACTTCAGAAAAAGAATTTTTACAGTGAGGTTCTAGCCAATAATACCATGTGTAGTTTGAACGTTATTCTGAAAACACTTTAGAATTGTGTCTCCTATGACCCCTTTGAGGCTTTTCATACAGATACATGGCAGTTCAAAACCTAAAAACTGAGGGAAAAATCCACCCTTACACAGCAAATATTGGCATAATATGCCAAAACTCTCAAACACAAAGTAAAAAAGAGGATTATCAATCTTTGAATCATGCAGTCAGTGAGAGCCTTCATAGGGAAGTAGACAAGGTTACATTGAAGATTATGAAGTCAAAAGTAGTTGTCCTAAATGAAATACAAACTTGTGCTTGAAAACAAGTCCAAGAATTATGGAAACACGGGGGATTCGGCAGCATGAAGTGGTATTTTAACAAATATGCTCCTTAGTTTCTCTGTCAGTAAGTCTTCAATATAAAGTGGTGGAAAAAAAAACAACACATCTTAAGACTTCCTTAGTGCCTAGAAAGACAGTAAGGAACTCCAAAATAATTAAATGTCCAATAACTTCCCCTAACCATAAAAATCAAGAAACTATGCAAACTCATTAATACTGCCTCTATTTGTATGCTAAATAGGAAGCCATGATACTTCTCAGAATGAAAGTCATAATTAAGGATTATATAAATACGTACAATACTGAACAATAACTGGATATGATACTGAAAATCCCACTTTTAATGACCCTCGTTTGTTGAGTAAAAATTATTATTACAGGACAATTTAAAGACAAAACTCTTAATAGCTCAATAGTGTTATAACTAAAGCTAAACAATTTGTAGGAAAACTTTCACAAAAAAGTAGACCTAGCAATTTAAATTCTGGACTTGACCTACCTATTACTACGGAGTAAACGCACCAAGGACTTAGAAACAATACCAGCTTCGGATTTTGGTGCCACATGCCAGTAAAGCTGTGCAACTGCCATTACCACCTACAAGAAGAAAATTCAAAAAAGCATGTTAACTTCCAATTGTCATACGTATCTATCACATTTGATTCACACCTGCAGAACTACCAACTCCTTTTCAGAAAGCGAAGTGCATACCCACGTTCTTCGAAATCAACAAGCAAGACTGGGAGGGAAAAATCAGAGGAAAGATATTTTTATTTCTAAAACTGGAGATAATCACGTACATCTCTTAAGTACCTTATGTGCTTTCATTTTTATTAAACACAAGTTCAGTATTACCTTTCATTTAGTTGTCACTTAAATCTTTCATTCCATTAATCTATTAACGCAATTTCTAAAATGGCAGCTGCCTTTACTGTCAACTTCTAAAGTCTCAAATCCACTGGAAAGTAAACACTACAGGGTTTTATACCAACATCCTAGCTAGCAAAAAGCAGAAGATATAAGCAAATTAAAACCCATTTAAAACTTTTGTTTTTTCAAGTTTTCTTATATGTAAAAGACAAATTATTAAATTTATGCTAGTGAATAAGCCATATCACAAGTTTCTCTACAATACCATCGTGATCAAGTTCTATTCAAAATGAAACAAATCATAGAAAGGGGACTCCAAGTAAAGCCCTCATAAACCTAAAAATATGACTAAACAATAAAAAGTGATATAAAACATCCGAAAAGAGGAAATAACTTAGGATTTTTAGCAATGTACTGCAGGGATCTTTTATTACTGACAAAAACCTAAGGTCAAAGAGAAAGCAATTAATTTCATTTCTGGTAAATTCTGTGAATGGTGCAAGAAATTGTTGTAATAGTAAGTCAAAAAAGCCAGAGTTCACTTCACAAACTGCACATAAACATCTCAGTTAACTTCAGTATCAAAAAATTCAAGACCATAAATGAGAGAATAATTAATGTATTTAACAGACATAAAAAAAAAAGGAATTTGGAAGATATACAACTGAACTGAAAAGATAACTGAAAACTCCATGCAGTGTGATGGCAAAAACATCTAACATATTTGTTCTTTGTGTGAGATGAGGTAACATTGTACAGGAATTGAACAGTGATTTTGGCAAAAGGCTGTGGTCCAACAGAATTATTATTGTAAAACTGTATTTAATTTGTCTCCAAAGTCTGCTGTCAGACTGTAATTGGTTTTGAAAAGAGCTAGACATTAGTCAGAATCCAGAAATATGTTCCAGGGAGAAACAAAAACCTGATCTGTTCAGCTTATAAAGAACAGGTCGGGAGGTGACTGAATCTTGATGCAGTGTTTGTTTTTGCAATAATATGAATATTCATTATTACCAGAAGTCTTTCCCCAAAGACATCTAGTCTTGATTAATAGGACAAACTGAAGTTAGAAAGAAAGTTCTGTGATCTGAGTAATGCCACAATGATTCACCATCAGCATGGCTCTTTTTGATTCTAAAGAATTATCTGCATCTTAAAATCTCATGGAAATACTGCAGAACATACTATACTCGTGATGTTGCATCTATCCTGGAACCCTGCCACTGTACCAACACTAAGAAGCTGGCTTGGATTTACAAAGAATTTAGACATATAATTGTCTACTTTTAAAATGTGAAACTCAAAGGAAAACACAACTTAATGAACCAGTAACAACTAATAATTTCTTTGTGAATCTCTACCACCAAAACTGACAGTTTGTACCATTCTAGTTGCTGAGAACTTGAGCATTAAAAGCTAGGTATGATATAGCTACCACATGCTATGGAAGTTGGATTCAAATATTCTCCTATATTCTCTAACATTTTGTTTGTCCTTAGTATTTGGAGAATATATCACATTCAGTTCAGGTGTTTTACTTAAAAGTTAAGTTAATTTCAAAAAAGAAAGGACCACCATACTTCTCCTACAGGTTACTAAAGAGTAGTATCACCAGTTTTAAAGAGGTTTAAATTTTACTTTCCAAGCTTTTACATTTTCTAGAAGCACAGATATTAAATAGTTTAACATTTTAATCAAAAAAGGAATTTGTCATACAGCAGAATTTCGGCTTTGAAGCAAGGGCTTTGTATTTCGTAACAGCAGCCTGTGATCCGGGTCCATAGCATAGGTGTTCTTCACTTTCCGATCCTTCTCTTTTTGCTCTTCATCAGATTCATAGAAATTATTCTCACTATATTCTTCCACCACCTCATCATCCTACCACAAGACAAAACGACAAAAACATACACAGACTGTTTCAATCAACCAGTTTTATTAATTAAGGAAGTAATGTACAACACCACAATTTCATGCCAGATTTATACACTTTTTTTAAAGTAGCTATGGGCTCTTCAACACCAATTTGCTTAAAGTAGTAAATATACCAACACAAAAAATAGGTTAAAAATCTATGTAACATTTCCTTAGAAATAAGATGAACTGCTAAGTGCAATACCTTCATTAATAATCTACAAACTAGATTAGATATAAATATTTTTTGGACTTCAAGACTATGATCTGAAATTGACATTTCTGAAAATGGTCAGTTCAAAATTGCCTCTTTTTTGAAAGCTTAAAGTAAATCACATGCATTCTTCCCTTTCTAGTAGTATATAAATTAACTATGAAAATAGCAAATCTCAAAAGAAGGGACAGGGTTTTTTCTCAAGAAATCAGATGGGGAAAGAAGTTACATATCCTAAGCCTGTCCTTCTGTGATGCAGTACAAACCCTTGAGTTGTTTAAATAAAATTATGATGTAACAGCATATTGTCACTTCAAAAATAAACCAACACAACACACTGAAAAAAATAATTAAGAGTTTGAGATATTAAAAGAATATAAAGGACTATTTCTGATTATGTAAAAATGAGAAATTGAAACAAATCTTATCATTTCTGATGTGGATGAAAAATTGATAAAGAATAAAGTGTTTCATTATGATTATGTTTAGCTGGCATTAAAAAGTCCAGAAATCTGAAGAAAAATAAGATTAAAACCTTCATTATTAGATTAGATCAGAACAGAATGTTAGATCCCTTCTAAGATCCAGAAGCTGTGATCTGGATTATTAGCATGGAGAGCACTCAACATTACAAAACTTTCGAAATAAGATACT
The DNA here is from genome assembly GCA_020745705.1 of Hemiprocne comata. Classification (NCBI taxonomy): domain Eukaryota; kingdom Metazoa; phylum Chordata; class Aves; order Apodiformes; family Apodidae; genus Hemiprocne; species Hemiprocne comata. The sequence continues at coordinate 39,579,328 of CM036616.1, read as the reverse complement.
GACTTCCATAACTGTTACATGCAAATGTGTGTCTTTCCTCTCCTAAATTCTTCCATCTCACTTTGTCACCAGAACACCCAACTAAGACAAAGAGCACTACTGTGACTAGCTGGATCTATTCACACTACAATGGGCTGGCTGGTACCAACCACATCAACAGCTTTGCTTGACTTTCTCTCAAATGTCTGCCCAACTATTTTAAATAATATCCAACTCTACACTCTGTGCACTGGCTTTTAGAGGATTACTTTATATCCAATTGCTGATTTTTTTAAAAACTTAATATATTTTGAGACAAATACATTCTAGCTGGCAGTCAAAAGTGAATGGAAGGATAACTAGAAATAAAAATGAACTTATTTAATAGGTCTTAAAAAAAACTAGGCAGAAGTAACTGTTGTGTGCCTTGGGCAAAACTGGTGTAGTGAAAGAGCCCCTTGAGTAGAGGATGTGGGGGGCAGGGGTGGGGAAAAAGTGACAATAAATCAATATTGTAATTTTACTCTTGTTTTTTATTACAATTTGAAAGGTCACTGAAAACAAAACTTCCCTTCACATTTCTACTGATTTTTGCTACTTGATGCCAACAAGACACTCTGTATTTTACAGAATCCCTAGCAACCTTGTATTTCTTATGCAAACAGCAAACAAAGTACTTAGTTTGTTCATGTTTCTGTCTGTACATCTTTGTGGCAGTCACCCTTCTTGACTGAAAAATCAGGACGCTAAATCAAGTAAACTCCTTCCCTTGTGTACAGGACAGTCAACTTGAAAGCAAAATTTCTGATCCTAGTGCATCTCAACCCTGCATTGAAGAAGTTTCCTCTAAGAAGGGTAATTCAATCTTTATTGATTCAGTCTTCAGTATCTGCCTTGAATGCTAACAGGCACACACATCAGTACTATTGAACTCAACAGGAATACAGAGTTAGAAGTTGTACGTAACTCATTAACTACTGTTGTAAAGAAACAGCTTGAGCTCTGACATTTCTCACTTTCTGTTTTAAAGAATTGTTGGTTAGAAATGTATTTCCAGTACAGTTCCAAATAATTATAAAGCAACTTACGCCTCTCGTGAAAATTTTTTAATTTAAATCCCATTAGAGTCTTTATATGGAATCACTTTCTTCATACCCTAACAGAAGAAGTATTAATGTGGTCTTTTCTCATAGTCATGTATTTTATTGCAATCTTAGAATGTTCCTCTTCTCTCAAATCTGTTGAGAACTGGTATGAAATAATTATGTGCCAGACAAAGGATGATGATAGCAGACAGGGAAATAAGTTTAATGAACTGAAATTCATTAAAATCAAGTTGATGAAGTCCAAATTTGTCAGAATTTGTAGTCATGAGGACTGTACTAAGACAAAGAGAATATGTAAAACTGTAAGATTTGCACATTACCATGGAAAGGAAAGCATAGAATTATGTAAAAGAGCCAGGAGATTGAAAGATAAAAACCTGCCAGGTTCTTGGTGTGCAAGAATTGTTTGAAATTCTATTAATCATCCCAGATATAGAGAGCAGCTACCAGGAAATGTGAAAACATTCAATCACTTGCAAATCCTTGAGCTTCAACCTGAACTGCTGACTATACCCACTGGCAAAAAAGACAACTGTTCATTAAGAATCATAGAATCATTCAGGCTGGAAAAAGATACTTAAGATCATTGAGTTCATTTACCTAGCACTGTCAAGCCCACCACTAAATCATGCCCCTAAGCCCCATGTCCCATGTCTACACATCCCTTAAACACCTCCAGGGATGGTGACACAACCTCTTCCCTATGCAGCCCATGTTCCAATCCTTGACAACCCTTTCAGTGAAGAATTTTTAACTAATATCCATTCTAACCTTCCCCTGGTGCAACCTGAGGCAGTTTCCCCTCATCCGATCAGTTGACACTCACCTTCTTACAACCTCATTTCAGGTAGCTGTAGAGAGCGATTAGGTCTCACTGATCTTCCTTTTCTCCAGACTAAACAACCCTAGTTCCCTCAGATGCTCCTCCTAAGTATTGTGCTCTAGACCCTTCATCAGCTTTGTTGCCTTTCTTTGGAGATGCTCCAGCACCTCAATGTCCTTCTTACAGTGAGGGACACAGAATTCAACGTGTGGCCTCACCAATGCTGAGTACAGGGGCATGATCACTTCCCTGCTCCTGCTGGCCACATTATTTCTGATGCAGGCCAGGATGCCATTGGTCTTCTTGGCCACCTGGGCACACTGCTGGCTCCAATCTGTCCAGCTGTCAACCAACAATGCCAGGTCCTTTTCCTCTGGGCAGCTTTCCACCCACTCTTCCCCCAGCCTGTAACGCTGCATGCAGTTATTGTGACCCAAGTGCAGGACCCAACACTTGGTCTTGTTGAATTTCGTACACTTGGCCTTGACCTATCGATCCAGCCTGTCCACATCCTTCTGTAGAGTCTTTCTAACCTCAAGCAGACCAACACTCCCACCCAACTTGGTGTCATCTGCAGACTTACTGAGATAATTTGTCTAGGTGACTGATAAAGATATTAAACAGAACTGGTCCCAGTGCAGAGACCTGTGGAACAACACTTGTGACAGGCCACCAGCTGGACATAATTCCACTCACCACAACTCTTTGGGCCCATCTACCCAGACAGTTTTTTACCCAGCAAAGAGTGCTCCTGTCCAAGCCATGAGCAGGCAGAGAATGCTGTGGCAAAATGGTGTCAAAGGCTTTACTAACGTCCAGATAAACAACACCCACAGCCTTCCCCTCACCCACTAAGCAGGTCAGCTCATCATAGAAGGACATCAGATTAGTCAAGCAGGACCTGCCTTTCATAAACCCATGCCGACTGGGCCTGATCAGCCAGTTGTCCTGCATGTGCTGCATAACGGCATTCAAGATTATCTGCTCCATAATCTTCTCTGGCACCAAGGTCAGATTAACAGGCCTGTAGTTCCCCAGATCTTCCTTTTGGCCATTCTTGTAGATGGAGGTCACAGATGCCAATCTCCAGTTAACTGTGGCCTCCCCAGTTAGTCAGGACTGCTGAAAAATCATTGAAAGTGGCTTAATAAGCGCTTCTGCCAGCTCCCTCACTACCCATGGGTGGATCCCATCCAGTCCCACAGACTTGGGTGTGTCTTAGTGGTGTAGCAGGTCACTGATCATTTATCTTTCAGTTATGGGGGTTTCGTTCTTCTCACTGTCTCTGTCTTCCACGTCAGGGGACTGTGTACCAAGCAAACAACTGGTCCTACTACTAAAGACTGAGGCAAAGAAGTTAAGTACATCAGCCTTCTCCTCATCCTTGATCACTGTTTCTCCCCTCCACTAAAGGAGGGAGATTTTCCTAAGCCCTCCTACTGTTCTTACAAACATTTTTTATGTCTTTTAGTGCAGTAGCCAAACCAAGTTCTAGTTGGGCTTTAGGCCTCCTAATTTCCTCACTGCATAGCCTCAAGACATCTTTGTAGTCAACCTGAGTGGCCTGCCACTCTTCCAAAGGCTTTAAACTCTCCTTTTTTCCCAGAGTTGCAACCAGATCTCTCCATATGGCCAGGCAGGTCTTCTACATCGCCTTGTCTTTGAGCACATGAGAACAGCCTGCTTCAGTGCCTTTAATCCTTCCTCCTTGAAGAGTGTTTGGCCTTCCTGGACTCCTTTGCCTTTCAAGACTGCCACCCATGGGACTCTGTCAACCAAACTCCTAAACAGGTCAAAATCTGCCCTCTGAAAGTCCAGTGTAGCAGTTCTGCTAAATCCCCTCCTTACTTCCTCCACAATCTTTTTATGCTCACTGGGACCAAGACAGCCTCCAACCATCACATCACCCACAAGTCTTTCTCTGTTTGCAAAATAGTCCAGCAGGACACCTTTCCTATTTGGCTCACTCACCAGCTGTGCCAGGAAGTTGTCTTCCACACACACCAGGAACCTCTTCACCTCTCTCCTCTCTGCTCTACTATCTTTTCAGCAGACATCTTGTGAGTTCAAGTCCACTGTGAGACTGAGGGCTAATGATCATGATACTTCTTCCAGCTGCTTACAGAATATTTTATCTGCTTCTTCAATATTTTGTCTGCCTCCTCAGACTTTTTCATAAGCCTGCATTTGAGTAACCACATCTGTTTTGCCATGCACCAAGTTACTTTTATAATTTCTGCTATCACAGACAAGTCTTACTTCTTGACAGCATGGAGTACCAGTATTCTGCTAAGTAGTTTGGACCTAGGCAGAAAACCTGAAACTGAACCACTGAGGAACAATAAATTACAGCCAAGAATTCAGATCATCAAGTTGAAACCTCACCTGAGAGACCTAGCTGAATTGTTGCTCTGTCCCCAGATAAACTTTGTAGTGCAAATACTGAAGTTTGTGCAAAAAGAGGAGACAACTGGGGACAGCTATTAATTCTCCTTTGAAGTGCCACAGAGCCAGCTTCAAGGTGGCAAGCACAAGCAAAGCCTCTTGGTATTGTAACAAAGGGGGAAAACCTTGCAGAGAGATCTAAGCAAGACACTCCATGCTCAGCAACAATGCTACTAGTGTCCAGGATAACAGCAAACAGAACAGCATGCCCCTTATGCTAGGTCTACATCTTGGACTCCAACCAGGAAAGTATGAATGAGGTGTAACAGAGAAAGCAGCACTGCTAACACTCTTAATATTTTTACTGCCAGCACAGGACTGAAAGTAAGACTCTTGTCTTTGGGAGACAAAAGTTTTCCTCTTCAAACTGTTAAAGTTGAATCAATACATCATGGAATCATAGAATCATTCAGGTTGGAATAGACCTTTAAGATCATCGAGTCCAACCTTATCCTAACCCTATCACCCTATTTCTGATGACCCACCACTAAACCATGTCCCCAGGCACCACATCCAGACGAGTTTTAAACACATTCAGGGATGGTGACTCAACCACCTCCCTGGGGAGCCTGTTCCAGTGCCTAACAACCCTTTCTCTAAACAAGTTTTTTCTGATATCCAACCTAAATCTCCCCTGACGCAACTTGAGCCCATTTCCTCTTGTCCTGTCATCAGTCACCAGTGAGAAGAGACCAACCCCACCCTCACTACAACCTCCTTTCAGGTATTTGTAAAGAGTGATAAGGTCTCCCAGCAGCCTCCTCTTCCCCAGACTAAATGCCAGCTTCCACAAACAATTTCCTCACACTTATTCTCCAGTCCTCACTATCTATATAGCACCTACACTAAGCTGCAGGAAATGCTTCTCCTCATATCCTTGAAGAAATGGCAGACATAGGTGGCACCCAAATTTCACTTTCTTAGATTTCTGATTAGAGCTCAAAGTGATGATAACTAGTAAATATTAGCAGCTCTATCAGAAAAAAGCACAACATTCTGATCCTTTTTGACAAGGGAGCAATAGCATTTGAGTTCAGGGACTACATTAAAAGGTTCTCATGTTTTCTCTTGTCCTTTCAATCACTTTAGATGCAGTTTCACAGTTGATTTAAGCTTAATCATGCCATTGAAAGTTTGTTGTTACTTTGTTTGCTTGTTTTTTAAAACTATGTTTTATTTTGACCAGGATCAGTAAAATTATCTGGCTCACTCTGTGGTCATAGGATTGCTAGAACTGCTGAATTCTCAAAAGCAGTAGGTGGTAAAGGGAGAAGGACAGACCAGAGGCATTTGCTTTCAGTGGCAGTCTTTAGTTAAACTGCATTAAGTACACTTAACAGTTTGTAGCAGCACATAATTTAATTGTGCAGTTAACAGCTTTTCTAAATTGTGAAATCACAAAAAAGTTCAGAACCTCGGGAGAAAGACATAGTTAAAAACTGACAGAACACTAGTATTCCAGGCAAGGAATTACAAATGGACTCTGTGCATTCTTCATCTTCTGTGATTTATTCAATCCAGTAGAGAAGTGAGTATTTTCATGTAAAAGAAGACACGTAATTCTTTTTTATGTTATTCCAGACATACAGTTTAGGGACATGTTCATAAAGTATTAACAGCTTAAATGAATAAACTGCCAGATAACAGGTTCCATTAGCCTGTTTTTAGAGTCACTAAGTAAATGAGCTAACATTTAACTGAAATCTTGCTTGAAATTACATTTAATAAGGCATTAAAGTTGAGAATGTGCCTGCAATTTAGGATAAAGCACATTATGGGAATGCTACAATTACCTCCAAACAGAGCTTCACATAGCTACAAACTCAGAGTTAAGGTAAAACTTCACTGAAATCTGAAGCATGAAAATACACTATGTGCCCACTCTACCAGCCTTGACTCCACCTTTTACTCAAAAGTTACTCAATTACTTGTATTCCTAGGTTAGATGTGACTGATTAAAGCTATAGACTTTACTTCCTCTCCTCAGATTTTTAAGACAATACACTCACAGCTTTTCTGATTCCTGCAGCAGAATCTTCGGCAGATATGATTTTAGCTATCTTCCAGAGCCCTTTCTAGTATTTCTAAGAACTGCTCTCAAAAGAGCTTTGGATGAGCTAAGTTTTGAAGGTAAGAAGAGTTTTGGGACTATTCACTAATTGGTGAATCTGACTGCAAGACTAAAACCACCTTAGAAAAGGAAAACAGTAGAAAATGTATAGAAGAGTTTCCTACTTAAAGAATTAATGATGTATCCAAGACAGATCTGAAATTTTGATGTTTTATGTGAAGATGCCTATCTAAATCCTTCCACATGCTTCAGAGATGGGTTTCAGAACACTAGAATAGACCTACCTTTGGTATAACAGAGTAAACTAACAATTATCCTCAAGACTGCTCAAAAAGTCAAGAAGATAAGCTGTGACAAGTTTCTGACTGATAAGCAGAGCTCAACCAATCACACTTGTTAATAACTACACGCTATCAGAAATATCACAGTCACAGAGTCACCAAGGCTGGAAAAGACCTTTAAGATCATCAAGTCCAGCCTATGACCTAACACCACCACAGCAGCTAGACCATGGCACTAAGTGCCACATCCAGCCTTTCCTTGAACACATCCAGGGACGGCGCCTCCACCACTTCCCGGGGAAGTCCATTCCAATGTCTAATCACCCTCTGTGTGAGGAGGTGCTTCCTATCCATTCTCTCCACAATGGGAAATCCTTCAATAAGACACAAGTGTGTCAATACAGGTGAAGTTCGAGATGAAAAATTGCTAGTGGTCTAAAATAGGGCACAATCTCTCATGGTAAAAATATTTGACGGAAGTGTAACCAACATAATCTGCAGTCTGGCTGGATGAAGGCCTTAGAAGGCACAAATCCAAGTATGCCACAGAGCTCTTCAGGTACTAACTGAATGAAAGCAAGTTACAACTTCTGCCTTATTACGCCACAGAGAGTTCAAGAGTCAAAGAAAAAAGGCATCAGAGCATCCACTCTATAAATAATGGCTTCCTTTCAAGTACTTCAGGGGCCCAAGAAAGCTGGTTAATATCCAGGGATCATGTTCTCCAAGCTCTTGCAACAAAGAGGAAGTAAGGCAAAAATGCCAGGAGCCCTGCATGGATGAACAAGGAGCTCCTGGACAAACTCAGACACAAAGACTAAGCCTACAGGGGATGGAAGCAAGGACAGGTAGCCTGGGAGAAATACAAAGGAGTCCTCCAAGTAGCCAAGGATCAGGTTAGGAAAGCTACAGCCCTGACAGAATTACAGCCCTGGCCAGAAACATCAAAGGGCAACAAGATAAGCTTCTACAGGTATGTTGGTGATAAAAGGAAGACTAGGGAAAATATGGGCCCTCTCCAGAAGGAAATGGGAGACCTGGCTAAACAGGATATGGAGAAGGCCAAGTGTGGAACCCGGCACCCTCTTTTCCACAAAATAAAAATGGCTTTATGGGAGCAGTGAGCCAGACATGGAATAAGGAACTTAAAATGGCCACTCCAGTGTTTCCTATGCCTCTGACTGCTGTCCTTGAAGGACTGAGCTTCAAGGACAAACACTGAAATTGATGGACAGCAGACCAGGCAGGAAGGTGGAAACACTATGTCAACATGCACCTTGTGTGCAGAACCCATGAGGCTTTGCAGCGAATTCTAGCTACAAGATTGAACCTTTGTCCCTTTTAGTTTGGTTTTCCTTTTTACAATAAACTGTTTGATTTGTAAATTTAAAATTCAGAGTAAATTACCATTCCTGTGGGTGTGGTAAAGTTACAGATTCAAGTATTCACTCCAAGACACTATGTCGTCTGCTGGAAGTACAACACAGCAGAAAGGGGCCAATCCAGGAGGTTTCTGGAATGTATAGAAGATAATTTCCTGCTATAGCTGGTAGGTGAACCTACCAGGGGTAGTGCCACGCTGGACCTAGTATCCACAAACAGGGAAGGGCTGGTGGAAGATGCAGTGGTTGGAGGTCATCTGGGGCACAGCAACCATGATATCATAGAATTTTCAATTTGTGGTGAAGTTAGGAGGGTTGTCAGCAAAACCTCTACCTTGGAATTCCAGAGGGCTGACTTTGGCCTCTTCAGGACGGTGGTTGGGAGAGTCCCTTGGGAAGCAGCCCTCAAAAACAAAGGACCACTTAGATCCCAACAAGTCCATGGGTCCAGATGGGATTCATCCTAGGGTGCTGAGGGAGCTGGCAGAAGAACTGGCTAAGCCGCTCTCAATCCTTTATCACCAGTCCTGGCTGACTGGGGAGGTCCCAGATGACTGGAGGTTGGCCCATGTGACACCCATCCACAAGAAGGGCCGGAAGGAGGATCTGGGGAACTATAGGCCTGTCAGCCTGACCTCGGTGCCTGGCAAGGTTATGGAACAGATCATCCTGAGTGCCATCAAGCAGCACATAGAAGACAACCAGGGGATCAGGTCCAGCCAACATGGGTTTAGGAAAGGAAGGTCCTGCCTGACTAATCTCATCTCCTTCTATGACTGGGCGACCCTCCTAGTGGATGAGGAGAAGGCTGTGGATGTGGTCTACCTTGACTTCAGCAAGGCCTTTGACACAGTCTCCCACAACATCCTCCTGGAGAGGCTAGCAATCCATGGCTTGGACAGGTGCACTCTTCACTGAGTCAAAAATTGGTTGGATGACCAGGCCCAGAGAGTGACAGTGAACTGAGCTGCATCCAGCTGGCGTCCGGTGACCAGCGGTGTCCCCCAGGGATCAGTACTGGGCCCAGTCCTATTTCATACCTTTATTGACGACCTGGATGTGGGGATTGAGTCCACCCTCAGTAAATTCGCAGATGACACCAAGCTGGGGGGGAGTGTCGATCTGCCAGAGGGTAGGAAGAAGCTGCAGGAGGACCTGGACAGGCTGGGTTGATGGGCCGAGGCCAACGGCATGAAATTCAACAAGACCAAGTGCAGGGTCCTGCACTTTGGCCACAATAACCCCAGGCAGCGCTACAGGCTGGGGGAAGAGTGGCTGGAGAGCAGCCTGGCAGAGAGAGACCTGGGAGTACTGGTTGACAACTGGTTGAACATGAGCCAGCAGTGTGCCCAGGTGGCCCAAAAGGCCAATGGCATCCTGGCTTGTATCAGGAATAGTGTGGCCAGCAGGAGTAGGGATGTAATTCTCCCCCTGTACTCAGCACTGGTGAGGCCTCACCTTGAGTCCTGTGTGCAGTTCTGGGCCCCTCACTTCAAGAAGGACGTTGAGGTGCTGGAGCGGGTCCAGAGGAGAGCAACAAGGCTGGTGAAAGGACTAGAGGGAAAGTCTTATAGGGATGGGCTGAGGGAGCTGGGGTTGTTTAGCCTGGAGAAGAGGAGACTCAGGGGGGACCTTATCATTCTCTTAAACTACCTGAAGGGAGGTTGTAGTCAGGTGGGGGCTGGGCTCTTCTCCCAGGCAACTAGCAACAAGACAAGAGGGCATAGCCTCAAGTTGCTCCAGGGAGGTTTAGGTTGGATGTTAGGAAGTACTTCCTCACGCAGAGGGTGATCAGACATTGGAATGGACTTCCCAGGGAAATGGTGGAGGCACCATCCCTGGATGTGTTCAAGGAAGGCTGGATGTGGCACTTAGTGCCATGGTCTAGACGGTGTGGTGGTGTTGGTCATAGGCTGGATTTGATGATCTTAAAGGTCTTTTCCAGCCTTGGTAATTCTGTGATTTTGTGTGGTGTGGCTGACACGCTGGAGGAACGGAAGGCTAGCCAGAGGGACCCTGACAGCACAATTGCAGGCTGGGTGGAGGATGGATGGAGAACAGCCCTGAGGAACAGGACTTGCGGATGTTGCTTGATGAGAAGTTCAATGTGAGCTGGCAGTATGCGTTTGCAGCCCAGAAAGCCAAGAGCATCTGGGACTGCATCAAAAGAAGCATGGCCAGCAGGTCAAGGGAGGTCTTTCTGCCCCTCTGCTCTGCTCTTATGAAATGCCACCTGCAGTGCTGTGTCCAGTGCTAGGGTCCCCTACATAAGAAGGACATGGAGCTGTTGGAGTGAGTCCAGAGGAGGGCCACAAAAACAACTAGAGGGCTGGGGCACCTCTCCTATGACGACATGCTGGGAAAATTGTGGTTGTTCAGCCTGAAGAAGAGAAGGCTCCCAGGGAGATGTTATAGGAGTCTTCTAGTACCTGAAGGGGGCCTACAGGAAAGCTGGAGAGGGGCTTTTTAGAACAGCATGTAGTGAGAGAACAAGGGGTAGTGGTTTCAAACTTAAAGAGGCTAGATTGAGATGAGCTATTAGAAAGAAATAATTGACTGTGAGGATGGTAAGAGTCTGGACCAGGTTGCCCAGGGAAGGTGTAGATGCCCTCTCCCTGAAGTGTTCCAGGCCAGGTTGGGTGGAGCTTTGAGCAACCTCTGGTCTAGTAGAAGGTGTCCCTGCCCATGCAGGGGGGCTGAAACTAGATGATCTTTAAGGTCCCTTCCAGCCCAAACCATTCTATAATTCTACTAAGCAGCCATCCAAGTATACACACTGTTTCTTAGATAGGCTGCCATTATAACCATTTGTGTCATAAAGACTTGTGCTACTGTGAATGGACTAACAGAATGTAGTAATGATCTGATGAGCTGCTTGGATGGGTATATCAAAGCAGGGAAGTATTTCAAGTGCCTAAGTACCAAGTGCCTATTTATAGTCCCTCATATATGAGAAATATCTGCATGGGTCTGGCAGATCCTGAAGGTATGGACCCTACAGGATCCATAATTACCGAATACTACACAAGGCATCTTGTGGCCTTTAGAACAACGTTAGACCCTCAGTTAAATGAATCACATGCCAGTTTCTCTGAAGCTAAAAAGCTTCAGATACTTTGCCGTCTGCAGGAAAAAAAATAATGAAGCAAATAATAAAATAGTTTTCCTGTTTTAAATAGCTGTTGAATCTTTTATTGTTACATTGAAGAAAAACATGTTTCCAGAATCTAACGAAGTCCTGTTGATGTTGTTGTGTGCGCAGTCACTGGAAAGGAATCGGCTGGGGATTACAGGACAGGTGAGAAAGAAACTGGATTTCAGTACCAGGGTACCCGCTACAGTAATGGCTATAAACTGTAGCTACTTCTGAATGGATAGAAAACAAGAGGTAAGCTTGCTGTAACCAAACTAGAATAGCATGTTCTGTGCATGGAAAAGGACAATTGCACTGCACCAACTGTCTGCTGCCAACTGCACGCTGGACACCTCTTCACCATCGACCCTCTGCTGGGACAACTGTAAGCTGATTAGCAGATGACACTTGTTCAGCACAGTGAACAGAACCCCAGGCAGCAGGCGTCCCAGAAAAATTAACAATGAGATAAACACAACTCAATCAAATGTATTATGAACAACTCATTTCAGGTCACAGTACTGAACATCACTTTTAAAAACTGTTTCAGGAAGTTATCTTCCACACAGTCTAGGAACCTCCGTGACTGACTGTTTCCTTTCTGCTGTCTCATACTTCCAGCTGGCACCTTCTAAGTTGAAGTCCTTGATGACAACTACAGCAAACAATCGAGTGACTTCTGTCAGATACCTGTAGAATATTTATCTGCCTCTTCATCCTTGCTGGGTGGTCTATAACAGACTCCCATCAAGATGTCTGCTTTGTTGGCCTTCCCTGATTCTTACCCGTAAATATTCAACCTGTTGTCACTATCATTAAGTTCCAGGCACTAATAGCACTCTCTAACATACAGGGCCACCCCACCACCTCTTCTTCCCTGCCTATCCCTTCTGAAGAGCTTGTAGCCATTGACTGCAGCTCTCCAGTCCTGCGAGTCATCCCACCACTTTTCTGTGATGGCAACTATATCAGAGGTTTCTTGGTGCGTGATCACTTCTTGCTCCTCCTGTTTGTTGCCCATGCTGCGTGCATTAGTGTAGGTGCACTTCAGCTGGGCTGACAGTCCCACCACCTTTGTGCGAGGAGAAATCCAAATTCCTACTGGCTGTTCTTCCAGGCACTTCCATGGCACCTAACCCATCAATAACCCTTGCATCTTTGTTGCCACATGGATCTCCATTCCTTACCTCCACTGAAACAGCAGACTGAAAGACCTCACTAGCACATCATCCCTCAAATACTTGTGTGCTGGCCCCAGGCCTGTTCCTAGCAAGACCAGTTTTGTGCTCTTCCCCTTTCAAATACCGTTTAAAGCCCTCTCAACCAGCCCTGCTAGCTCTTGTGCCAGGATCCTTTTACCCCATGGAGACAAGTGTACTCCATCTGTTGCCAGCAGGCATGGTGTCATGTCATGGTCAAAGAACCCAAAGTCCTGCTGGTGACACCAGGGTCGAAGCCAGGTATTGATCTGGTATTTGCTTTTCCTATTTATTCCCTCAACAAGCCCCACAGCTGGAGGGATAGAGGACAACACCAGCTGTACACCTGATCTCTTAACCAGTTGTCCCAAGTCCCTGGACACAAAGTTGCCTTTGGACTTCTTGTGATTTCATCATTGCCTACCTTGAAGAACAATAGTGGATGGTAATCAGAGGGCTCTACTAGGGAAGGGAACTTTCTCTATACATCTGTAAACCAGGCCCCTAGGGGCAGCAGACTTTCGTAAGAAGTGGGTCCGGTTTTCACAGTGGGTCTTCTGCTTCCTTCAGAAGTGAGTCACCTATGACAATGTCCCACCTTTTTTTCTTTACTAAGCAGTATCAATGCAGGGTGTAGTTCAACTTAACCTTGGCAACATCTCCAAGCTAGGTAAACCATCATCTTTGTCAACTTAACTTCACTTTTTAAAATGGTGCTTCGATGTTTTTTTAGTTGCATTTGTTTAACATTACTTTTAGAAAATATCTGACGTTTGATTGAATTGCCTTTATCTAATTGTGAGACAACTGAAAACAAATGCAGAGCAAAATGGGCACCTCTAATGGCTGAGCACAATGAAGGCATGAGATTAATCAGCTATCATGTGTTACAAATTCTGTGACTCATGTGCTTAAATCCCCTATATATACACAGTTTCTCTGAAAAATTAGAGACTGTCAGCAGAGCTGCCTGCTCCTCAAGGTTCTCTTCATGGTGCTGAACCAGTGCCATCTGGTGATGGCATACAGTTGTCCCAGCTGAGAGCTGGTGGCATAGAAGTGTCCAGCAAAGAGTTGTCTGATGGCAAGTTGTCCTGCAGTGAGCTGATTGCAGCAGACAGTTGTCGTAGGTCCTTCTGTGTAGCCTCAGACACAAGGCATTTACAGCTTTAAGGAACAAAGTTATTGAAAGATTAATGACAATTTTAGAAGCTTAATTTTTCCCTTGTACCATAGACAGAATATAAAAATATTCTAGTAATGAAGTAGTGGTGTGGGATATAATCTGTGTTGTACCAGGGAAAATTTGTAAGGAGGCTTCCTTAAGTGATAGGACCAGAAGGCATATGTCCAGTACTCATTTCCAGATTAAGTCAAAATAAACTGAATGCTTTCAGTCCAAAACTCGGCAAATACAAAATGCAATGATTAGGTAGTGTGATATATAAATAATAATACATAACCTATATTATTTATATAAAATATTCATAGAAAATTATCACACTACCAAACATGGCATTCTATCACTCTACCAAGGACCAGACCTTTTGCTCTGACACAAATCAAAAAGTACATACACATTTTCAATGAAGTAAACCACAAGGGAACGAAGAACCAATAGAGATCACAAGACGATCACGATATTACTCTCATATATTTCAATATTATAATTTTTACTTCAATTATAACCACAGTCTGTTCATTACCATTGGTATAGAGGGGCCAGAAAGAAAACCTGAGGTTTTGGTAGGATTTGTAGAACTATGCAGATCTGAAGCCACTAACACAGACTTGGATTCCTACTGTGTCCTCATCTGAGGATCGTTTTTTAGATTATAACTCTATTCAAATGAGTCTGCTGGAATTATACTCAGACTGCAATATATTAATACAGTTATATGAAAGATATCTAATTGCAATAAATTACAATGGAAACTGGTACTTCAGTTTTAAGTTTTAGATAAAAGCTATCATGCTCTGGTCAAATGAGATTTCATGGTTCCTTGCACACAATTATATTCATGGGTTTTTAAAGTTTGTTTATCTAAAGACATAAACATGCTTTCAGCTATTAGAAATTGAAGTGAGTGGAAATAGTAGTTGTGATAAACTGAAGAAATATTTGGGTCACGTTGTGATTCATATTTTCTGATTCTAACTCTCAGTCTGTAACTTTCATATTGGGTTAACAATCACATCATGTTGAAAACCAATATATTTTTCAAATGCAAACATCTACCAGGAAATGTCACAGCCTGAAACTATGTTTACAATGTGAGTGTCATCAGAATTTCTTAACAGACTTTCTATATATCAATGTCCAATACAGTTTCAACCACCTGTCAATACAAATAGCCAAGAGACACAAGAAAGAGGCAGGCTGAGAATCTATGGTCTAAAAATGCAGGAAAAGAATGGGATAAGAAGTTTTCAAAGAAGAAAACTCCCTTCTTTTCTGCTTTCACTGCGTTGATACAAGAAGATGCTCTTTCCTGATACCAGGGTATTGACCAAAACTAGGGCATTTTCACATGAGAGGTATCACATTCAGGAATAACTGTTTTCCACAGATTTCATGCTGCAGGGACTCCAGAAGTTCTGAGCTGTTTCTGAGCTCTGTTTATCCCCTCACTTTGAATTTTCTTTTACCACCATGTTGTTTCAAAAGGGGGAAAGGAACAACTGGCTACCACCAACTGGCTGCCAGATACTGCTACACCACCAACTCTAGACCAAGAGAAGTGTAGGCAGATTGGCACACAGGGCTCGTTCAGCACTGTGAAGAGAACTTCAGGCAGCAGGCAGCTCTGCTCATGGCACTCGGATTTTTCAAGGAAGCTGAGTCTATATAAAGGAGTTCAAGTATATGAGTCACACAATTCATAACACTAAAAAATAACTATGAGATAAAGGCAACTCAATCAAACACAAAAAATGAAAAATTATCAATGAGATAAAGACAACTCAAACATGTTCTGAAACTCTTGCTCAAAGTTATGGTCCTGTACATAATTTTTTAAACTGTGTTTTGATGGGGTTTAATTGCATTTTTAAATTTTTTTGTGTTACAAATTGTGACTCACACTCTTGAACTCCCGTATATATACACAATTTTCTTGCAAAAATCAGAGCAGCATAAGCAAAGCTGCCTGCTCCCCTGAGTCCTGCTCACAGTGCTAAATGAGTGCCACCTGCCAACTGGCATGCAGTTGTCCTGGAGGAAAGTTGGCAGTGTAGAAGTGTCCAGCAGCCAGCTGGCAGCAGCCAGACCCTCAAAGAGGTTCAACAGTTGTGGGAAGGGAGGGGTACAACTTCTACATTTATATTTCATAAGGACTAAAGATTGTGGCAATGGTTTTATGGTCCAAAGATCAGTTGCAGTTACATGGCTTAAATAATTTGGAGTTTAGTATCATCCAAACCCAGGTGATCTCATGACAATTATGCATTACAAGTAAGAAAGGACTGCATCAGCATTTGACAACAGTTCAAAGCTGCAAGAAACGAGTCAAATTAGGTGAGATTATCAACAGTATCTATTATTTGGCTTTAAAATATTAGCTTTAGTCTCATTTCGTTTCCAACAAACACGAAAGCCACAGCACAAAATCCACTGCTATCTTCTCAGTACTCTTAGTAGTTTACTGACTATTATGTTGTAATATCCCTTTAAGCAGCTGTCCTGGGGCAATTTTGAAACATTATTTTGTAAAAGGATTCACCTTCCATGTCACCTTACCTTAAGGTATCACTAGCCTCTGGAGTTGCATGTTTCATATTCACCAACATATTTTCACATTTCTTTAGAAAAGCTATATTTTAATGTGGCTAAGGAACCCACATTAAAATTCTACTAGTTTGGGAAGATTTTACATACAATTAAAAAAAAAGCTTTCTACATAAAAAGCTTTTCATTTACAAAGACAGCAAGCTTGATACCTAAGCTACACAAAGGTACCAAGACCCCTGTTCAAGCTTGAGAATCAGACAGTGGCAAGTGAAATTTAATGGTAAGGCATTTACAGTGCCAACATTGTTGTTAGCTTAGCTTCCAGGGTATATAAAGGTTACATGATAAATTATAGATAAATCAAGCTTCATTTGTAGTTTACTACACCTTTTCCTCTCATATACATATTCTAAGACTATATCACTGCTCATTCTCATTTATACAATACCCTCTATAATACCAGTGCAGATGTAATGTTTACTTCCCTCTTTAACAAAACCTGCACAATTTTCCCATATAGTAAGAGTACCTAAACTCATTTGTTACATGGAAGACTCTTCAAAAACTCTTGAACTCTTGAATCCAGCCTTACAGTGGCTTTTAAAAACTCACTTAAGCATGTAACCATGAATACAAGCTCAAAAATGTAATAAACTAAAAAGACCTTGTGATAAACTCAAAGCAACAAAAAAAACTCCATTCTTCAGAAAGCCCGTACTCATAAAAGTTTTATACTACAGCTCTGAGACAAGAGCATTGCACAGGTGGAAGTACATATTTGAGGACCAGTGAACCTTAAATTTTTCCCAATATATCACAATTATAGGAACATCTGTGCTAAGTAACTTTATACCAAACAAATGTGAAAACTCAGGAAGTGTTCAAGAGCTCATTTTGAGTTCTGTAAGAGGCAGCCACCAAGTCTAGGACTGCTGTCTGAATACAGGGGCCAAGAGTTGAATATGCTGCAGTAATTAACATCTTTCCGCAGCTACCCCAAATTCTCAATTATTGTTGTACTGTAAGTCTCACGATACTTGTAGTTAGAATTAAAACAATCAGTTATGATTTTTAGATAATTGCTGTTTATTCAAAACAGTCCTATTCTCCTCAAAATGGAAGTGAAGCATAAAATAGCTTTCTCTTACCACAGAAACACCCTCATTTCAATAGTGCGTGGAAAAGGTACAATAAAGAGAGCAAAGACATGCAGATTTGCAAAGCAAAGTACAGAAAAAACATCTAAAGAGGACGAAACATCTAAGCGGACAAATACAAGGCAGAACAGGAAGGGATAAAATAAACATTGCAAAAATAAAATGGAGAAGGAGCAAAGGTGAAGGGATAAATTAAATAGCAAACATAACATCCCTGCTGGCTAGAAGTTCTCACATTTTTTCCCATCAAGTCCAAAAATAAAAGTGGAGTTTGGAACTTTTATTCAGAAGTTTGGTTAAATGCTTGAGCAGTTGTTAGACTTTTTTAATCTCAGTTCAAATTAAATCTCATTTTAAGTATCTAAGAGGCACTATAAGCCATCCCATTAAGATAGCAAGCACGAAGGAATCAACTGCCAAACAAAAGTATTATTCCACAGGGTTGCACAGGAAGCGAACCCTAAAGAAAAACAGGTAATCGTTAGTTACTTTGGGGCTGCAACCACGAGGAGGATACTATACGCTCTAGAACTAGTAGCCATTACCTGTCATGAATTATAAAGAAGGTACAGAGGAACAGGGATCTTGCAGATCTTGAGCATCTACAGAACTGTAATGGTTGACATTGCCCCTCCTTTTCTAGTGTTGCCAATATACACTCTAGTTACACCAAACAATGTATAATTACTCCTTAAAATAATTCAACTCTTTTCTCTCTGGAAAAAATGAAGATTATTTTAAAAGTAAAGTAAAAGAGAACAAAGTGATCTTCCCCATTTCCCACACACGCAAACACACGTAATTATTTTTAAGTTTTGTTTATGTAACTTTAGGATTGTTTAGTGTTACTAAAATGTTTATTCAACATTTAAGCCATATGTAGACCACAGCCCACACTTTAGGTGTTAGCTAGGAGTCTCAAATTTTCAAGACACAAAATTACTTGAAATCTTAGAAGAATGCTAAATATACCTGTACTTCTATTGGCAGTCTGAAAGTCTGTTATTCTCACCAGAAGGTCTGCCCTACTAATCTAAACATCATCACCAGAAGTTAAATCCTGCAATATGGGATTTTTTTTTTTTTCCTTCTTCCAAATATGAAAGTAGGAAAGGAGCTGAAAGCATCTTAAAACATCTTTTGATCCACTTCAGTGATACCCTCACACCAACAACTGGTGCTGTATTTGTTCTTACGGTAAAAGCCATGATGTAAAAGGCTAAGTTACCCTTAGTCTTCTTGTCTGGCATTTTTCCAATCATAAACTGGAACAAAGTTGTCGATACACTGTCAAAGAGTAGGATGATCCAAGATAATTTGAAATTTTTTATATTTACTCTTCCCCAGCTTCCTTTGGAGATACACCATAACCTATCAAGAATTCTAACTGGTATTACATACGGAAGTGTAGACGCCCAGACTCGGGAGAGGTCTGATTTCCCATAGGTCTTCCTCAAACAGAGGAAAAATTGAACAAGGTTTACTTTTGCAAAGAACAAGCTCAGGAAGCTCATTTTGCAACTCTTCCAATTATCCAGAAAAAATTCTGGTATAGTAATCAAATGGCCATACAAGTTACTAGACAGAGAGTGATCTCCCACAGATAGATGCCTAGAACAGAAATTATGAAAATTTTGGCTCCCAGGAAGGCCCCAAAGGATTCTAAGACAACACTCATTTCATGTCACTCACATAATTTTCTGTTATTAGATAGCACTGAAATAGCCAATATTAAAGAAGAAGGAAAAAAAAATAAAGAACAAGATGATCTCGTGGAAGAAAGAAATTTACAGTTCATGGAAGAAGGGGCTTGTCACTTGGGAGAGCTATAGGGAAGTTGTCAGGGTATGTAGGAAGGCAACAAGAAAGGCCAAAGCCCTCTTAGAACTTAAACTGGCAAAGGAAGTAAAAGAGAACAAAAAGAGCTTCAAATATATCAGTAGTAAGAGGAAGAATAGGGAAAATGTGGGGCCACTGCTGAATGAGGTGGGAGCCCTGATAACAGAGCATGCAGAGAAGGCAGAGTTGCTGAATACCTTCTTTGCTTCAGTCTTTACTAAGACCAGCCCTCATGAACTTCAGACCCTGAATAGAGAGGAAGCCTGGAGGAGGGAAGACTCTCCACTAGTTAATGAAGAGTGGGTCAGAGATCAGTTATGCAAATTGAATATACGCAAGTCCATGGGCCCGGATGGGATGCACCCAAGAGTGTTGAGAGGAGAGCTGGCTGATGTTATTGTTTTACTTCTCTCCATCATTTTTGAAAGATCCTGGCAAACAGGAGAGGTACCTGAGGACTGGAGGAAAGCCAATGTCACTCCAGTCTTCACAAAGGGCTAGAAGGAAGATCAAGGAAATTACAGACCAGTCAGCCTCACCTCCATCCCTGGAAAAATGGTGGAGCAGCTCATTTTGGAGGTCATCTCGAAGCAGATGGAAGAGAAGAAGGTTATCAGGAGTAGTCAGCATGGATTTACCAAAGGGAAATCATGTCTGACTAATCTGATAGCCTTCTGTGATGTTGTGACTAAATGGATAGATGCAGGGAGACCAGTGGATGTGGTCTACCTCGACCTTAGCAAGGCTTTTGACACAGTCTCCCATAACATCCTCGTGAGCAAGCTCAGGATATGTGGGATAAAAGAATGGACAGTGAAATGGATTAAGAACTGGCTACACAATAGAGCCCAAAGAGTGGTGATCAATGATGCAGAGTCCAACTGGAGACCTATAACTAGTGGAGCCCCTCAGGGATCAGTGCTGGGTCTGGTCCTGTTCAATATCTGTATCAATGACCTTGATGACTGGACAGTGTCTTCTCTGCAAATTTACTGATGACACGAAGCTGGGAGGATTGGCTGATTCACCTGAAGGCTGTGCAGCCATTCAACAAGATTTGGACAGGCTGGAGAGCTGGGCAAGGAGGAATAAAATGAGGTTCAACAAGAGCAAATGCAAAGTCCTGCACCTGGGAAGGAACAACAAAATGTACCAATACAGGTTAGGAGGTGATCTGCTAGAGAGCAGCTCTGTGAAGAAGGACCTTGGAGTCCTGGTAGACAACAAGTTATCCATGGGACAACAATGTGCTCTCATGGCTAAGAAGGCCAATGGTATCTTGTGGTGCATTAGGAGGAGTGTGTCCAGCATATCGAGGGAGGTTCTTCTCCCCCTCTACTCGGCCCTGGTGAGACCTCACTTGGAGTATTGTGTCCAGTTCTGGGCTCACCAGTTCAAGAGGGACAGGGATCTACTTGAGAGAGTCCAACAGAGGACTACGAGGATGATTAAGGGACTGGAACGCCTGCCTTGCGAGGAAAGGCTGAGAGACCTGGGGCTTTTCAGTCTAGAGAGGAGAAGACTGAGGGGGGATCTAATTAATGTCTATAAATACATGAGGGCTGGGCATCAAGAAGGCAGGGACAACCTCTTTTCACTTGTGCCCTGTGATAGGATGAGGGGCAATGGATTCAAACTCGAGCACAGGAAGTTCCACCTCAACATAAGGAAGAACTTCTTTACTGTGAGGGTTACAGAGCACTGGAACAGGCTCCCCAGAGAGCTTGTGGAGTCTCCTTCTCTGAAAACTTCCAAGAACTGTCTGGATGCCTTTCTGAGTGATCTGCCCTAGTTTTTGGTCCTTTCCTGGCAGGGGGGTTGGACTCGATGATCTTCAGAGGTCCCTTCCAGCCCCTGACATTCTATGATTCTGTGAAAGCTAGAAATTTTGGCAGCTCATGGGCTGATGGGCACCTGATATTTAAATTAAAAAATTTTAGTATTTAATACAGTGATAATCAGATTTCTATTAAAATATTTCAGTGTCTCCCTCCAATAAATTTTAATCTCTGTAAGTGATCTATGGAGATACAGAAACAATTTTAACAACTTATTTGCCACAGATAGTTAGAATGCCTCTTTATCCTGTATATAAATAACAAAAAACCCACTCATCCTGTGTCAGGAAGGTAAGACTACAGCATTGTATGGAGTACATAGAACCTTTTTCGGTCAAATTTATGGGAAAAATAGGGGTTGCATCCTTAATTTAAGTTGATACAGATGTCCTAGAGAACTTGCCTACACAGATCCTACCCAGTGCTGGTATTCCACTACAAGTTGGTCATGGGCCTAACTGAAACCATAGTAATACTATTTGTTGTATTGTATGCAGACAAATAGCATTTTTATCTCCACACTGTACTTCTCTTTTGCCAACAGTAAGTGCTTGGCAGCCACAAAGCAAATCAAATCAGGAAATTCATGTGGCTGAAACTTAACCTTCCCCGTCCTTTCAGTTATTCTCCTGATGGGTCGATTCCATTATCCAGATTTCCTCAGAACCACAAGCCCTAACACCAAGGAAGGAAATGAGAAGATGGAGGGGTGGTAGAAAGACAGTAACGCTCCCTCATTCAATCACAGAAGAGACTACCATGCAGTGAACATGAAAATATACTCAAATTATAATCATAATGACCAGCAAGATTTGCTTAGAATTTCAAGCAATCCACTTTCCACAATCAAGTTGAGGCCATTTTTTTATACAACTATACTTTAGGTTATTCTCATCTTAAGTAGTACACCTGGTATGGAAAAATAAAACTGGTATTACAGTAAAATAGCTAGCTATTCTATTTTATGCTATAAATGTTTTCAAATAAGTGCATTTAGTACTAAAGATTAACTCTTCTTGTGTATATTAAAAAGAACCTGGTCAGACAGCATTGCACACTCTGACAAAAAGGGAAGCAGTAACTGAATCCAGAATACTCCAAATTCAGACTGAGGATTCTGACAAGTACAGTAAGAACGGAAGAATGGAATGGAATAACTTCACTGTATGCTAGTCTTCCTAAATTTAATATTTTTATCTTACCAGCCAAATCAGGATCAAGTAAATCTACTGATCTATGTGGTTTCACACTTGTGTCTGAAGAGGTCAGCTTAACGGAAGCTGAAAATGAGATGACTGCTTTTGCTATCTGGGGAAGAAAATTCTCTGGCTTTATAATCTTTTAGGGCAGGCAAAAAATAACATTAATAAAAAAATCAGCAAAACTATCATCTGGTAGGACCACAGAGCACAAATATCTACAATGAAACAGTAAGGTTTACAGTGTACTAGTACATAACATATCTTGGCTAATTTTATCCCAAAAGATTGAATGCTATTCTTAGTATTTCTTAAATGTGTTTTACTATCTGTGTCTCCTTACTCATCTTATTACAGCAGATCATAGTAAAACTCCTCTACTAAGGGGCTGAGAATAGAAGAGAAAGGTATATTCAGATTGATTAATTATTAAATAAATTATTTACATACAGAGTATTTAAAAATTACTTTAGCTTCTTTCATTTTTTTTCCCACTTTTTTCTAGCTAATTCATCTAGTTAACAGAAGGCTATCGACCTGAATACACCTCTCCCTTCTTCTGTCCTCAGCCTCTCAGTATAGACTTTAGAAGTTTTATTATCTTCTGCAATAAACCAGCAGAACTGATTCAGAATACTCTTTACAGAGTTAATAAGTTCAGAAGCTAAGGATAGACAGTATTCCCCGTGTGCTCCTGTGTGCTGTGCTTGAAGCTTTATCTTTTACAATTACAGTTCACTCAATGTGCAACCCAACAGGGGGAACAAAAATAAATATTTAGAGCAGTACGAGACACTGCTGAGCAGTCCTAAGTAGCCATTAGACACCAGATTCCACCACACATAACCATGACCTTTATGAAATACACTAAGAATTCATAACTGTAAGATACTAAGAGAACACCACAAGACCAGGAAACATTTTAAATCATTTAAAAAAACACTAAAGAACACAGAAAGGTTGAGGTCAGAAGGGACCTCAAAATTTTGTCAGATAGCAATCAAAATAAATACTTTCGACATGTATCTTCTTGTAATTCCTCAAGAACCAGGCTACTTACCACGATTCATGGTTTTAGGTATATACATTGAAAGACTTTCTATTTTTCTCCTAAATGTCTTAATTCTTTTAAGATCATTTTCTTCAGGCTTAATTTCCAACCCTCCATCAGTTATGTAAAATTCTGAGCACTTTAAATTGAGCAATACTTCCAATAATTAATCCTAAAAGTGTAAGCTTGAGGCATGCTTCTTGTAAGTAATTATTTATAAATAACTTTGTTATGACTGAAGCTCATGATCAATCTGAATTCACCATTTCTTTCCAATCTTAATTCAATACCAAGAAAAGTTACTTCTGTAACCTGCAACTGTCTGAAATAAAGCCTAGTGACCTGGAGAGTCAAGACCATAGCTCTCAGCTCTATCTTGGTCTCTACAGTGACTGTCAAAACTTCTGACCAAGTTCAGCTGTTTTTAGAAGACACCCTCCCAGATGGCACACATATTTAGTGGTGGATCTATTTACCAGGACAGCTGAAGCAGTCACTATCTACTGTGATCCTCATTTCCTTTCAGAAACAGGGGTGGCTGAACAGCTTGCAAATTAGTTCCTGAACTGCTAGACTGCAACTTCACGCATTCATGGAATCCAACAGCAACTTTATTTTAAACATCTTAATGTATTAGGTTGCAAGCTGTAATGCTTCAGGAGCTGTTCACAAACAACTCAGCAGCCTCAACAATTCCCAAGACAAGGGCAGGGCAAAACATCTAAGCTGGGACACATTACAGTATTATCTGTCATAAAATGTGGTGTCCCAGAACACTGCTGAAGTAGTTCTTTCCAGTTAGTCTCAAGCAGGTATTTTTCACTCCAGAGTATTAGTTTCTTGCTTTCATTCCAGTTTGTATATTTTAAAGCTGGACAGAGTTCATATGGAAAAAGATTATTCTGAAACCGCTGCTCACATGTAACGACTTCAAAAAACCGTCTACGTATTTCAAGACAAATGGGATAAACCAAGGACATTCTTCCTCGCAATGTTCATGATCGGAATTGAAAATTCTACCCTTCAGAGAAGCTAAAATCAGGAATCTAAAACTAAGTATTCTTGGTTAATGGGTAATTAGGTTAAAGTTTTGCAAAAATTTTAAGCATATTGCTCAAAAAAGGATTTTTCTCCTTTACTGGTAAATATTCCAAAGGTTTATTTATAAATGCACAAGAAATTAGTT
This sequence comes from Hemiprocne comata, assembly GCA_020745705.1. NCBI lineage: Eukaryota > Metazoa > Chordata > Aves > Apodiformes > Apodidae > Hemiprocne > Hemiprocne comata. Next base: position 39,554,909 of record CM036616.1, on the reverse strand, counting down.
CAAAATGTTACACCATTACTTATTGGCAATTAGCTCAACTTGAACAAAAGCAGCATACGTTTCTAAAAATGTAAGGTAAAGTTTAGTGAATAAAAATGCAAATATGCATTTTAGCAGCCTTGAATTTATTAATCTGATAGGTTTAATTTCCATTTTCCTGCATCAGCTTTATTTATAAAGTGTCGTGCCCTATAAATATGCTGTTATTTTCTATAGTCAAGCACCCTCTTAACAAATCTTCTCATTAATATGTAAATTTAAAGTCAATCGGTCTTCTCCCTGACAGCACCATGAATTCCTAGTGCACTGTATAATCGGCTTTGACTTGGCATCCACTATTTATCATCAAAGATGTCAGTTAGAAAAATTATGGAAAATGCACTGCAATTGATATGACTGCAATCTACTTTGTCAACACTTAATTGTTCCTCAAATCATACATTTACATATAAACAGCCTAAATACTGATCCATAATGATGCAAATAAACGAAATTAAAAATCTCTTCTACTGCACAAGATACCCTGTTGTATGATGAGTTCATTTAAGAAACTATTGACAATGGTATGCATTTCAAACAGTACCAGGAAAAAATTATGTTAATTTAATTGCTGAATAGGGAAAGAAACGAAATTTTGCACTGAGGCTCATGAAAGTGGAAATGAAGTGTTATTAATACTATATAACACTTATGACCAGTTTCAGGTTGACACAGGCAGTATTGTTACACAAACCTTTTATGTTCCTAGAGCAGAGGCCACAGCAACAACTGTCATACATCCAGCTTCAGTGAAAAAAAGTACGTTAGAGTCCTGAAGAAACCTAACCCCACCAAGACCTCCAACCTTTTAGTTCAAGACAGGAGTTCAACCTCCTCTTCTACTCTTAATGTGTCCAGTCACAGACTATAACTGGCTTAAATCAATTTTGCAACTCTAGCTTCAGGAGAATAAAATTATCAATTTTGATTCTTTCTAAAAGGTCAGAGAGAAGAATGCAAGTTACTTTCTTTCAATAAGTAACATGCAATAAACACTCTGTCTCAAAGACATTAGGAAAACAATTAGTTAAGTGTCTCATTATCCAAAAATACTTTCCTTATTTTAAGCAATTTTGTGGAAATATGTGTTCTTACAAATAAATTCATTTTCAAAAAATAAACCTTTAAAATTTTTTAATATGCTAATTACAAACCACAATAATCTGCACTGAAATAACAATGTCTGAACAGAAGTTTTAAAACACATCAGCTGAGCTATAGCAGAACTACTTCAGCCTACAGAAAACAGAGAAATTAAAAAAATAAAATTATTAAACTTTCTGTAAGGTACTAGGATCACCTCATATTCATTACAAGTAGGTACCCCAAACATCCTTTTATGCAACTGTACAAAGCCCAATGACTGCTGTAAAACAGTATATATGTCAATGAGTATGTACAGCTTTAAACATTAATTAGTTCCAAATTAAGTGGTAAAATTTCTCAGTAGCAACACCCCCAAACATGTAATAAACACGAACACCTGGAGCTGTGGAGCAATTTTATACAGTTCTTTCCAGATGTATTCTGTTACAGTTAAATCCCTACTGAAACCAATGTTAATAGCATCAATTTCTTAAGCTACTTTTTATTGTTAGAAGTGACAGGATTAGTATTTTGAATATCCCTTTTTACAAATTTTAGTTAAGAGTATACTCATATTTACATAATATAAATGAAAATACCACATTTTCTACATTGCATATTTTAAAAACATATACTCAACTCCCCACACAGGCCCTCAGCATATTAACAAAGCCTAAAGAAGTAATGTTCACCATGCTGTGATACTGCGTATTCATATCCACAAAGTACACTCTACCCAGTCTCAGGACAGACTGACTCATAAAAATCTCCTAGAGCAAAGAGCCATGTTGCTCGAAGAACCACAGAAAAAGGACTCTTCTCTGCTGCCCATGGAATGTGCTAAGGGTAAATCAGAACAGGTTATAGCCTCGAAGGAGAATTTTCATGCTCTGAAGGTGTGGATGCCTTGTGTTAGTGAAGAGCTAAGGCTTAAGCATTTGATTTCTACTTTCATTGAAGTCTGCATAAAAATGCATATTAAAAGACTAAGTATATCCAACAATGGAAATAATGCAGAATGCAAGCACACAACAGTAGTTTGAAAAGTCACAAACTTACCCTCCATGGGCTTACAAACTGTGTACGTGCATATCGAGTTAACATGTGGATTATAACAACTTGGCCCCACTCTTCCACATCAACCAACAAGTTACAGAGCTTTCGGTAGTTCTTGTGAATCAGATCTATTCTATCTGGACACACTTCCTCAAATGCCATCACAACGCTTCCAGCTACGAGCTAGAAAACAAAATATAAACCAGGTCAGTATTCCTTCTACAGTTCATCCACAAGTGAGAATCAGAATTAATATTAGCAATTCTCAGCAATTTCAAATTGTTTGTATCCAGTAAAAAGAAACAACAACAACAAAAAAATAAACCTAAGCCCACAGAAATGGTATTTTATTTAGAAAAGAATTGGAGTAAGATTAGTAGAGCAGAGAAAACATTTGCTGTTTCTGTTACACACATAAATCTTAGCTCCCGCTCCTGAAGACACAGTGCAATGTAAGCATAGTTGTTTTTTTCTTACATTATGGTTTCCAAATAAATTATCAGAGAACTTTCAATTAACTCAGAAATAACACGAAACAACAAGAAGCATAATACAGTGACATGGCTGACAAGGTCTGTTGGGATTCTGTTATCAACACCAGTGTGATCAAACTAAAGAGAAGCTGGGGTAAGTTTCTCAGCACTACTGGGATCCAAACTTCTCTCTCAATACCACCAAATTAACTGTCATATGAAATGTTACATTTAGTTTCATGGATACACTTTGCAAAAAAACAGCGTAAGAATCAACAATACAATGCAGAGATAAAGCAATACTTTTCCTCAAAGAACACAAGCAGAATTTCTGCATGTTGTTCAGCACATCCCTACCAGCTCCAAAATTACAGGAAGGGATCATTTATGCCTTGCTGTGCCCCCACACATTTTTTTTGCCTCTGTAAGAAAGAGATCTTTATATATGCACATATACTGATGATTATTATAAAAACAGCTTTGTTTTCATGAGAAAATTAAACAGATTCTCAATATTCTAATGCCCCAAGGTTTACTGACACCTTCTAATAGGGTATTTTATTTTCAAAATAGAGAAAGGAAATATACATTGGGGTTCCTGTTAAAATTCTGGCAGCAGGTTACTTTAACTGTAGAAAAATCTCAAAAGCTGACCATGCATTATAAGGACATGTCATTGTGCGCCTGGAATTACTTTTCTTTCTCTTCTAATTGCTTTAATTAAGATTTGTTTTGTGTCAAAATACATGTTAAGTCAAATAACTAAAATGATGAGACTTTATATGAAGCAGCTGATATGTATGCAGTTAGCATGCATGCAGTATAGCCTTCTGGCAGCAAATTAATGTCATATTCTATCTGAGCACTAGGGATCTGCATTTCAACCTCTAAAATTTCCCCAATGACTTAAAGTAAGCAATTAAATAGAAGTGCAGTTTATTGAAATGGTACTTTTTGAGAAATATTAAATACAATGATATTCATATGTTACATTCTCCTCCCTGTATTTGGCTGACATTTGGTTTATTAGTATGCGCCCAACATTACAATTGAAAGAAAACAGCTCAGAATATAGTCTTGCTATTATGCTAAACAAGTTTCAGGCTCTGTGGGGATTTTATGAATTACCAATAAGAATAAACGTGAAGTTGCATTTATTGTCTCCAGCCCTGTCCACCTACTGGTACCTGCTGGTCCCAGCAAATATACAACTCATTCCAGGGAGCAAAATTTGATTATCTGATAAAGCTAAATAAAACACAAATCTAAAATAATTTGCTTTTTTTTGCTCTATCACAAAACCAATAGCTCTATGTTGTTGTACTAAACTTTCTTCTTAATAACATTCTGTAGTAAGCTATTCTGTAATTAAATACTGCTGCAAGTTGATGCTTAGGTGTGGGTTCAAAGCTCGGCACAAGACAGTGGTTAACTCCAGGCAAATCACTCCTGAATAAGTATTCAATAAGGCCAGATAAGCTGAAGATGAAAGAGAGGAAGGGTGGGAAGAGTCAAATTTTGAAACTTGATTGCAGAAAAGCAATTTTAGCAAGATGCAAAACTCCAAATTACAGTTAAGACCAGCTTGCAGAGGACAGTGTGATAGACCTGAAGTTTCAGAAGACAGGGATGACACTTTCAGACCATGGAGCCTTTTTTTTCGGTCACTGTCCCATAGACTTTACCATCGATATTCTACTCTTCCATGCTACAAGCCAGTACAGAGTCTCTTGACAGGTTTGACATACAAGAGGAGAAAAGAAGGGAGGGAAGGAGGGGGAGAGAGACTGACACACAGATCAATTTATGACTATAAGAATAGTCACAGCCTAATATTTAAAAAATACCCTTTTAGGTTCATAGGTGGAGGACGATATAGATGCTGGTGTCTGACCGTAGATCTGGAATGGATACCCTTGTCTTTTACCAATACTAGTACTGCACACACATTTTGCTGGATTTCTCTTTCATTTGGATATTATATAATTTGAAAGCTGACATAAAACAATACATATAACATTAGTTTAGACTTTTTAAAATTGAGCACAAATCCTATGAACTGTGCCGACTTAGAAGTTAAGTTACTATGAGTAAAACACAACAATCTGATACAAAGAAACCATCATACTGAATTACAGAAATTCTAAATTACTTTTTTCAATTCACATCAGTCACCCACTTAAGTTTACAATGAGAATAGTGTCACTTGTGAACACTTAAATGATAGTAATAAAAATCTGAACATACACAATGAAATGCAAGCAGTACACCAGGTGAACATGTGTTTTATTCCTGCGGCAAGCTCCTAGATCTACAAGTTAATCCAGGAATTGCTAACCACCATGACACTATTTATGATCTTGCCCTGCTCTCCATTATTCCATTTTCCAAAATTAGTCTTTTCATTTAAAAGGGGGGAAATGGTAGAAGCGAGAATGTAAGACAAATTGAAAATGGACAGGTGATAGGAGGATTTACCTGAGAAAATTTCCTAATGCTTTCCTCGTAAGAAATTATTTTCTAGTTGACACTGTTTTCCCTATAGTACGATCCTACTATACATCTAAACATCAGAGGAACAGCTAATAATCGTTGTTTATTAAATGCTCAATATTCCATAAAAATATTTAGAATTAAAATAAAATGATCCAATCAATATAAAACCAAAAAAATCAGTTTCCAAAAAACAGTCACTTAATTTCCATCTCACTGTGTCAATAGTAGCTTTTTGTATAAGCAGAAAATATTAATCACTCCAACAAAACTAGCAATGAGCTCATCAAATTCAAATGCTGCTTTCCATTTATGTATTTTTTATATTAAAGCAATAAACATGGTTCATTTGTCTTCCACTGGTTGCCACGTTTTTCTGTGCTGTTGCTATGAACTTCAGACATTAGCTGTGCTCCAAGGTAAACTACATGAACCATCAACAAAAGTGACACCCAATCTATGGAGTTCATATTTTCTCCAGATTATCTATGCTAGTTGACAAGCTGGTAATGAAAAAAATCACACTAAGCAAATGGTTCCTCTAATAACAATAAATTTTCTATAAAATTATGAAGGGTACAAAATGTTTCCTTGCATCTATTTTGTCATGAATTCTAATTAACGCTGCGAAAACCTTAGAGTGCTGGGTCATCAGAAGAAGTGCATCGAGGTTTGATTGATAATACAGTGCAAGTTGGCCTATGCTGCCAAGATTCCTCTCTTTTAAATTAATGGCCACCCCACCTGCCCTAATCATACAGCCCAAATGATATTCCCCTTCTTATTTCAATTTTCTGGAGGCAAGGAAACTGGAAAAGATCAGTCATTTATCTTCTAATAGCTGGATAATAGATCTATCACAATAAACCATCTACACAAACTCAGTAATTTTTTTTCCAGTAAAGTGATGCTTTTACCAACATTAAATCAATAAGTTAAGAAAACATTGTCTTATCCACACTTTGGAGTTCTAAACTAAAACACTAACTTATTAATAGGAGCCTACTGTTGAAAAATACAGAGCCCAACTTGCTCTTCCCGTTATCCCTAAATACATTGCCTTAGTTTAAAAGATCAAGATCTTCATTGCAAAGACATCAGCAATTCCTAGGATCATTTTTTAATCTAAGGGGTTTTCACTTTGCAAGAATCTGTGCTTCATCTAGCAGCCATGCAGTCTGCAAAAGAAAACTCGATAATCACGTGTTTGTATAAAGCCTCTTCACCTGCAAAATAGAATTAATACTGTATCTGTTAAATTCAGGAGTAAATTACCACACCAGAACAGAATAATCAGTTTATTTAAATGCTAGAAGTAGTTTAATGTTCTCAGTAAAGGAAAAAAAATAATGATTTAAGCAGAGGCTAAAGGAAAATATAGCCTGTAGAAAAGAGTGTAAATTTTAACTAGAAATAAACAGAGTCCATGCAATAAGCTAATGTTATGTCAGCCTTAAACCAAAACTTGCCTCTATCCCTTCCCATATTACTTCACAACAGAGATTTCTGGGGACACAATATTAGTAGCACATACTCAGGAATGATCATCTGCAAGTCTGGCCAACATGTGTTTAAATTCGTCTTCAAGATTCTTCTGTCCTAAGAGAGCTCAAAAGCAGTGCTGTGCTCTGTATACTACCTGGTCCTAGAACAGAAGCTACAAAAGCAACAGCTATGATACAGTACAAAACATACATGGCCACATACTAACTTAGGTCTCTGGATGAGGCAGAAAAAAGTACATGGGCAGCCCATGTACTTGTATTTCCCCACAAACATCACAAACCTGCCTTACAACAGAAGTATCTGCCCCAAAAAAATACAAACCAATCAAAATTAAAGATGGAAACCTGCAATAAATTTGACAATTTTACTATGCTCAGCATCCATATAACTACAGCTGAGATATAGGTCTACATTTGCCTTTTGTCTTTAGATGCAGCTTCAGATGCACTTTGGGATACTTTAGTTTGGACTGAGGAATGTAAGTCACAATTTCTTTTCACTTTACAAGTCTGGACAACAGACATGTTTCCTTTTCAATATTGGTATGGATTATTTCTTTTTTTAACTCAGGTATCATTAATGAACTTGATTTCTATTGTTGTTTTCACAATCAGAATTGTAAAATGCACAGGCTACAAACACAATGCAGTTCTACAGTCTTTCACATCATGCCAAAAGCAACTTAAGCAACACATCTTGCCTTAAAACCTACGCCCGAAAGCTAGATCATAAGTCTTGTTAAGTGAATGGAAAAAATAGAATTGTAGTGAACTGGTACGCAGAATTGCAGAATCATTCTGGCTGGAAAAGACCTTTAAGATCATTGAGTCCAACCATAACCTCACTCTACCAACCATTAACCTAACTGCAGAACCAACCAAAAACAAAAAGGGAACTAGTTTCCTCTAAAATACCCAATTATGCCTTCACACATGACTACATGACTAGTTATATTACTCTTGGAGAAGGTCATTTTAGCATAAAATACACACATGCTCTTTTATTCCTTTCTACATGAAATCATGTCAACCGCTCAATTACCTAGAATTACTAGAGAAATAAGAGGAGTAGGCATTCATGCTCTTGTACCTGCTCATCCAAGTCTCAGGTACCTATTTCTGTAATGCAAGGGTAAAAACATAACTAGGAGTTAATCTTAAGTCTCTATAATAAAAATACTTGTAAACATCTGCTTTAAAATTAAATACACTGGCACAAAATCACAGACTTGTTGATATACTTAAATTCCCAGTTAGATGCCCTTGAAGGTATGTTAATGATGGTTTGCACTTGGTAATTTTGCATCTTAGATTAACTGAGAGCTTAGCTTTTAATTGAATCTTCATGTTAAGTCACTTAAGGAGTAGAATGATCTTTCGATTTTCTCCCCACAAATTTTAATGAAGTGCTAGGTTAAGGTTAGATCTCATCTTATTTTGAATTTTGCTTACCTCAGCTTATATTAAAATTTACTACTGATTGAGACTTAAAAAAATGAGCATAGTTTGTATAGTCTGATAAAATGGTTTATTTTACTGTAGTAAAATTCCCAGACAGTTTCTTGCTAGTTTAAATGTAGAATTACTCTGACTAATTTAAATACGTTGTGCCTTTTCTGTGCAACATAAGCTGTACTAATAATCCACAATTGCATGGGTCTCTTTGAAAAAAAAAAAATCTGGTTTACATAACTTCAGAAGCATCTATTTTTAGTAGCTATTCTATCTCACTTCAATATAGAGATTATGTCAGCAAGTTTCAAAAACCCTGCTTGAGGTCAGCTCATTATAGAAAATAAAAAATTTTGAGTCAAATATTCCTTTTTATTCAGGTTGAGTCTCAAATATCACTTGAGCAACATTCAACTGCTATATGTATCACTGATGTTTATAATTACACTCTCTCTCCTGTGCTGGGTCAGGTGGTGGGGTTTTGGTAGCAGGGGATGGGGGGAAAGTTGTGTTCCCAGGGGTGGTGCTCCTGTAAGAAGCTGCTGGAAGCTTGCCTGGCTACAAAATCCAGACCCACCTCTGGCCAAGGCCAAGCCCATCAGACACAGTGGATGTGCCTCTGTGATTAACATATGCAAGACGGGGAAAAGGAAACTGCTGTAAGACCTGCACAGCAGAGGAGAGGAGAAGGTCAGAGCAATACCTGAGCAGAGATACCGAGGTCGGTGAGGATGGAGGGGAGGAGGTGCCCTAGCAGAGGTTCCCCTGCAGCCCATGGAGGAGCACAATGGAGCAGCCCATGGAGGAGAATGATGGAGCAGATGTGGACCTGCAGTCCCTGAAGGATAACGGTGAAGCAGATGTGCCCCTGCTGCTCTGGAGGACCCCGTGCCAAGCAAAGTGGCTGTGCCCAAAGCAGGCTGTGACTCTGTGGGAAGCCTGTGCTGGAGCAGTCTGTTCCCGAAGGACTGCACCTCTCAGGAGGGACTCACGTCAGAGAGGTTTGTGAAGGACTCTCTCCTGTGGGAGGGACCCAATGCTGGAGCAGGGAAGAGTGTGAGGAGTCCTTCCTCTGAGGAGGAAGGAGCAGCAGAAAACAACATGTGACAAACTGAGCGCAGCCCTCATCCCGTCCCCCTGTGCCACTGGGGGGAAGGAGGTAGAGAAATTGGGAACAAAGTAATTTGGGCCTGGGAAGAAGGGAGAGGTGGGGTAAGGTATTTAAGATCTGGTTTTGTTTTCTCTTTGTCCTGTTTGCATCTGATTAGTGAAAAATTGGATTTATTTTTTCCCCAAAGTGAGTCTGTTTTGCCCACAATCACAACTGTCGAATGAACCTTCCCTGTCCTTGTCTCAACCCCCAAGCTTTTAGGTGTGTTTTCTCCTCCCCATCCCACAGTGGGGGGGAGGGGTGAGTGAGGGGACACCTGGCTCTTTGTTGCTGGCTGGGCCTAAACCACAACACCTCCAAACATGTCTGAAACAAATGGACTAAGAACAAAAAATCAACCAAACAAACAAAAAAATCACATGGTGGATTTTCTCTCATCCAGTCACTATATACAATGCATTATAGCTTGTCTGAGGATTATCAACCCTTAAATACACTGAAATGTCAAGTGTAACCTGACGTTTCCATGAAGGGAAATAAAGGTGGAGAACCACTAATGTTCAACAACTACGAAGGTCACTAAGATTCTCCCACTCTGGTAAAGACACTGTTCAACAAAAGCACCATCACCTTCCCAACAGACAGATCTGCTGACATTAGATTACAACTCTGAGAAGACAACAACTAATGCTGACGTAAGGGAACAGCTTCTGTACAACTGAAGGAACCCAAAAATTTGTGTCAAGTAAAGACTTACGATCTGAGTTCCACACTATCCCCCTACAAATTTCAGGCCATTTGACTGTCAAACTGGTAACAGAAGCTGTAGAAACCTGAGAAATACCATTAATCGAACAGATGCACTTCATAAGTCTACAACAAAATGCTGCTATTCTACAGCTTAGACCCATTTATTGAATTCCTGTGGCAACAAACTGACCCAACTTTCTTCACGGAGACTGCAAAACATTTTCTAAAAGCTTTTGTCTTAATATATGAAGAAGGAGCTTTTTCTTCTATGCCAAGTGTGTGAAATTCAGCTTCCCTTAGAGAACACAAAAAGGTAGTTCAAATTAAAACGAATTTCGCAAGAGGTGCCAAAATAAGACTTAAAAAGTATCAAATCTAAGGCTACAGGCTACATATGTACACACCTGTGTTTAAGGACCACAACCCATAAGCAGCTGCATCCCCTATTTTAAAAGCTAAAGGTAGCAATAAGTGGCATTTTGTTTCTTTCACTGTGAGCAAATTGCTATGTTCTCCAATTAGACGGTAAGAATAAGCTTATCAGCTTGGAGTTACCTGGTAATAAAACATTTGTGCACTATGCACTTTGTGTTACTAAATGTAGAGGGTTTCTGGGAACATTCAGTGGAACATGACAAAAGATAACTGCTTAAGCCTTTCCATGTTAGACTGGTCTTCCCAAAGATTCAAGGATTAAACAAAGACCAATCAACTTTAGATCACAAGAAGATACGGAGTATGGGATGAAAGAGCACATATTAATACTTGGTTTTGATTCAGAGAGTCCCAAAGAGACATCTGTATTGTCACTTTTTGGAATATTAGTTCTTTGTATCACTTCCTGAAAAAGTAAAACTTCTAAATCTGACATGTTTCAGTCCAGGTTGGAATCAGATCTTGCTAGCAAACAGATAAAGATGAGTAAGAGGGGGGAAAAAGTTGCAGCAGTATTCTTCCAAAGAGGTCCAGAAGACCCAATTCTAGACCATCCTTCTCAGCTTATTGAACAAAATAACATAGCTCTGACTATTGCTTCAGCTGATATCTTCATAAATGCAGTGTCCATTACTCAGAGCCACAGAGGCACCCGCATTGTGCATATGCTAAGCAATGAGCATTAATCCCCTTATAAGTAACTGCAAGCAAAAAGGAGTTGTCATTTTCCATAAGTAATAAGGACTAGGAAAGAGAGTGAAAACTCAGGCAGATCTATTTTCCTACCATCAGCTATACAAAGAAACACAGATAGCTTCTCAGCCCTTTATGCCTCCACAAGTATAAAGAATCTAATCTCACATTCACAGATTGCATACACACCAAGAGCATGAACCATGAAAAGAAAATACACAAAGAACCACTGGGGGGGCAACTCCACAGAAGCACAAAGGCCTCTGACAAATGAGTACAGGTCAACCACAGATGCAGTCAGGAGAACTAACTAACTGATTTACTGTCTGCTGAGCCATTAAGCTCTGACACTCTCCTTCAGTAACCCTTCAGTGGAAGTTGCAAGACATCTTGTACAGAACAGCACCATTCATGTCCTGAACACCTTGACTGTGCTAGAAAAACAGACAATATATTCCTGTGTGTTATAAAAACTTTGCAAACAGGAGATGAAGCAACAAACTATCTGGTACCTAGTAATACTTCATTTACTCAAAAATTATTACTGTCACTAAATTAATAATTTGAAGAAGAGAATGTTTTAATTTACAACTCTGTTTTCTATTTGAAAGCTATCTTTGACTCCTTGCTCAAGCACCTCTCTGATTTAGTCTTTGGAAGCTTATTTTTAGGGTACAGGAAGAAAAATGGAAGTATGTGACTACTGCAGACACCCAGGAGTTAAAACATAAAACCTGTACTTATATAGGGCTGGCAAACTATAATAGGATCATTAAATTTACAGAAATTGTCCTAGGTCATCCATTTTATTTACCAGATTAGAGTGGGGATATTTGCAAGAACAAACAAGCGTGCAGCAAGTATCACTGCTCAACAGTTAAAGACACTGCAAAGCAGACAGACACCAAAAGACCTACTGTGCATTGTACAGAATTAATTTATTCTTACAGTGTCCCAAACAAATTGAAATTACCTAGCTAATTTCATAATGAAAAACTGTATACACAGACACTTTTACAATTATTCATATCATTATATAACTTTGATTTTCAAAATTAAGTTTAAAGAAGCATACATAAAAATCATGCTAACAAACACAGACTAGGAATACCTACGATGCAAGTAAAATTACCAGTCTTATTAAAGGAGATACAGTTACAGTCATAGTATAATGCACAAATACACTGATACTTTTCTGTAGAAACATGTAAAATCACATCAGTAAGGGTTAGGAAAGTATATTATGTACTGCTGAATAACAGTCTCAGGAGTAAACTCTTTAACAGTGTTAAAAAAAGATGTACACTTAAATAAGTATATACAAAATAAAAGTATATATGTAATAGCATTCTGTTTCTTACCGTACTTCTATCCTTCAAAAGCTTTTCAATCACTTCAATTAACATTTCCTTTTGCTCTGGATCAAGACTAGAATGAAAATAAAAATTATTTTTACTCATTTGGTCAAACACATCTGACACAAAAAAAAGTTAGGTTTGTTGACCTTTATACAGAAACTGGGAACCTAGAGCATTGAAGAAACCACTTCAGTGAAAATCAAGTATTCCAAAGAACAATTGTGAAAGAATTTGACTGAAACAAAACTTCATGATGGTACATAGAAGTGAACTGAAGGAGTATAAAATTAAATTATAAAGATTATATTATACCACTTCCACGTGTTCTATAAGAATCTTGATACTTAAACTCATAAAAATTTTAGGATTCAAGAAACATTGAGACAGGCTGGCTGACCCATTAGGAAGAACCTGACTGAACTTTAGTTGTCAAGTCACAAGGATCTCGCTACTTTTGCAGAAGGGAATTTCAGTGTGAAAGAATTTTGCAGTGAATGAACAACAGGAGAAAGCAGAATCACAACTTTATTATCTAATTATCAATATAACACTTCAAGTAAGTCAGTTAACCACTAATTTTAGCCACAAGTATTGGAATTCAAACATTTGGACATTATCTTCAACTGTACCTATAGCAGCAAGCTGGTTGCAAACTGATGAAAAATAGATCAAACTCCTATAAAAATAGTAAAAAGACAGGAAAAACAGAAGTTGCAAACAATGTTTGTACCATCGTTTTCATATTCAAAGAGCACCGAAAAAATTGCCAGAAACATCCATTATTGTCAAACTTGCTTCTTAGGTACATACCAACCAACTTCTCATTCCCATCATAGACCTATAAAGTATGGAAGAATTCAAAGCCAAGGCAGAAGAAAACACAAACAGAAAGTAGGAACAAAGAGCCATACAGATCTGTAGTTCTATGGCTTTGAAAAGTAATTTCAACATGGATAAACTTACAGATAAATAAGAAAGAATTTGGTCATTATGCTTGACTAACCTCAACTCCCTCAATAACAAGGTGCCTTGCTTAGCAGATGAGGTAAAAGCTGTGGATTTGTCTACCTAGACTTCAGTAAAGCCTTTGACACCATTTCCCACAGCATTATCTGGCTTCTCATGGCTTGGATGGCTGTACACTTCACTGGGTAAAAAAACCTGGCTGGATGGTTGGGCCCAAAGAGTTGTGGTGAATGGTGTTAAATTCAGCTGGTGGCTGGTCACAAATGCTGTTCCCCAGGGCTCGGTGTTTAATGTCTTTATCAGTGATCTGGACAAGGGGATTGAAAGCACCCTCAGTAAGTTTGCAGATGACACAAAGCTGGGCACAACTGTTGATCTGCTTGAGGTTAGGAAGGCTCTACTGAGGGATGTGGACAGGCTGGATTGATGGGCCAAGAACAATTTTATGAGCTTCAACAAGGCCAAATGTCAGCTTCTGGACTTGGGTCACAACAATCCCATGCAACAATACAGGCTTGGGAAAGAAGAGCTGGAAAGCTGCCCAGAGGAAAAAGGACCTGAGGGTGTTGGTCTACAGCTGGCTGAATATGAGCCAGCAGTGTGCCCAGGTGGCCAAGAAGGCCAACAGCATCTTGGCTTATATCAGAAATAGTGTGGCCACCAGGACCAGGGAAGTGATAGTCCCCCTGTACTCAGCACTGGTGAGACTGCACCCCAAACACTGTGTTCAGTTTTGGGCCCTTCACTAGAAGAAGGACACTGAGGTGCTGGAGCATCTCTAAAGAGTAACAAAACTGGTGAAGGGTTTTGCTTGGTTGGTGTGGTGCGGTTTTGGTAGTGGGGGAGAGGCCTCAGAGGTGGCTCCTGTGAGAAGCTGCTGAAAGCTCCTCTGGCTCCAAAAACCTGGCCACACCTCTGGCAAAGACAAACCACACCTCTGATTAAGACCAAGCCCATCAGAGACCACGTATGCACCTTTGATATTAACATATGCAAGATAAGACCTCAGAGCAAAGGAGAGGGGGAGAAGAGCAATGCAGAGATACCAAGGTCAGTGAGGAAGAAGGCAAAGAAGGTGGCTGAGCAGAGGTTCCCCTGCAGCCCATGGAGGAGCATGGTGGAACAGCCTGTGAAGGACCATGGTGGAGCAGATGTGAACCTGTAGCTCATGTCAGTTAACTGAAATAAGTAAAATCTGGGGAAAAAATCACATTGGGGAAAAATCACATAAAAGAGAATATAAGGGACACGCAGAGTAAAAACAGGACCTAGACAACAGTGAAACAGTGAGAATTAGACAAAACCAGATTCCAGAGAAAAAAATGCCTCAAGTAGTCGACAGCCTGGCCTTGAGACAGGCCTGCAAGACAATTGCAAGAGGGATGGGAAGGAGCAGTCCCCACAACTTACCTTGGTTACAGCCTTGAGCACTGGGTAAAAACACTGAGTAATTGAAGTCACTGTATTAATATATTAAGTTATTAGCATATAAAAACACACCCACAGGCTAGAGGGACCCCTACCAAACACAAGCCCTTTACTCTTGAGCATTGCCACTTTAAATGCAAGCAAGGAATTAGTTGACCAATCACATGCGAAAGTGACAGAATAATGTTAAAATTCTTTCTCACATTTTTGGGGTATGAAATTAGCACTTGTGTTTCGGGAAACTGAGCTTGCTTTGTGGAATCCCACCCTGCTTCCTTTTCTGTGCAGAACTGGATATTAAAGCAAATATCTCTACTCTGTGTGTGTGAATTGGCTTCTTGCACACTGGGTGATGGACCCTGCTTTCAGGACAACACAGCCAAGGAGGACCTCACACCAAGGAAAAAGGCTATGCCCAAAGATGGCCGTGACTCTGTGGGAAGCCTGTGCTGGAGCAGTCTGTTCCCGAAGGACTGCACCTCTCAGGAGGGACTCACGTCAGAGAGGTTTGTGAAGGACTCTCTCCTGTGGGAGGGACCCAATGCTGGAGCAGGGAAGAGTGTGAGGAGTCCTTCCTCTGAGGAGGAAGGAGCAGCAGAAAACAACATGTGACAAACTGAGCGCAGCCCTCATCTCGTCCCCCTGTGCCACTGGGGGGAAGGAGGTAGAGAAATTGGGAACAAAGTAATTTGGGCCTGGGAAGAAGGGAGAGGTGGGGTAAGGTATTTAAGATCTGGTTTTGTTTTCTCTTTGTCCTGTTTGCATCTGATTAGTGAAAAATTGGATTTATTTTTTCCCCAAAGTGAGTCTGTTTTGCCCACAACCATAACTGATGAGTGAACTCTCCTTGTTCTTGTCTCAACCCAAGGGTCTAGAGCAAAGGTCTTATGAGGAGCAGATCAGAGAACTGGGGTATTTAGCCTGGAGAAAAGGAGGCTGAAGGGAGACCTGATCAGTCTTTACAACTACCTGAAAGGACGTTTTAAGAAGGTGGGTTTCACTCACTTCTCCCACATAACAAGCAACAGAACAAGAGAAAATGGCCCCAAGTTGCAGCAGGGGGGGTTAAACTTGACATGAGGAAAAACTTCTTCACTGGAAGGATTGTCCACACCTTTAAATACCTCCATCCCTGGAGATATTTAAAAGACATGTAGATGAGTTGCTTAGGGACATGGTTTAATAGTGGACTTGGCAGTATTGGTTAATGGCTGGACTTGATTTCAAAGGTCTTTTCCAACCTAAAGAATCCTATGTTTATTCTACATTTCAGTGTTGAGGCTGCCCTAATGCACACCACATACCTTTTCCAGCTACAGATTCACAGAGTATCTAGCTGCACACTACTTCACTAAGGCTGTAATACCAACACTAGCACATGCTAAAAGTACAACAAAACTTTGTTAGAAGCTACCATCAGCATAAGCAAACCAACAGCACATTGTTCCATAAGTACTTCTACAGTCATATTTTGTTCCAATATCTGTTTTTGTCAAAAAAGGTTTGGATCTTCTGCCAAGGACCAAAACTTTTGGAGGAAAAGCCAGAAGTCTTTCTTCTAATAAATCTTATGTAAAGTTTTAAAAATTGGTATAAGTTTTATAGAGATAAATAAGTGAATACTTATTACTAAGAAACTTTTAAAAATACCAGTTTTGTTATGTGATTGGTAAAACCTTCAGTAAAGCCTCTGATAACTGAATTCACATTCCTCTTTACCTCTTTCCTGATGTTTTAGGTAAGGAAGCCAGGATTCTTGGAGAGGAGATAAAAGAATAAAAGGATAGAGAGATCAGCGTGATCTGCTCCTGTCCTGGTTTGAGCCAGGATTAATCTAATTTTCCTTTTACTGATTTTGTTTTCCTTCAGTAAGTTTTCTTTTAACTCTGGTTTATTTGCCGATCCTGAGTCAAACTGTGACAGCTCCCATTTAGGTATCTACTAGTAAGAGCATGGAATCTATTAATACTAGCAATGGGACTTTTTAAAAGGCCTTTTACAAATCTTGCTGCAAGTAGGTGCAAGAACGTGGTAGTTCTCTATTGACAGAAGATACTAAAAAGCTTTGAAATGCACTTTAAGTGAAATAGGCAAGAGGTCTGACATATCAATGATACAATTACTCAAATATACCTGACCAAGTTGATTGCATTGGGCACAAATGTTGCTGCTCACACTATGGCTGAAATCTTTTCTGTTTGATATGTAAGCTTCCTGCTGATAGGATTGATTGAACCACTCATGAACAAGCTCTTCTAGGTCAGACATCCATCCAAACACCATGACACTAAATGTAAGGAAGATTGGAGTATTGAACCTGCATCCAGAAGTCTGGCTGGAGCATTAACTGAACTACAGGACCATCAGACAGGTAGAGAAGTCACGGAAACCAAAAACTAAATGGAGTGTACAGGCACTAGTTGAATAAACTGCTACTTCTTACTCAAATGCTCACAGAAGATGGAGTAATTAGATGTAGGAGAGTATATAAACTGTTGACTGATCACAAATCCATCCCCTCCAGAATTCTGATTTTGACCAACTTCAGAGCGAGTCTTCTGAAATTACTAGCTCATTACAAATAGGTCAAAAGACAGCCTTGCCACCAGTATGTGATCTGTATTACTGAACTGTGGAGCTACTAGTCCATGTTGAAACATCTGCTGAGACTGCCTGTTAAAGACTCTTTATTCGCAGGCAAGACAACTGGGCCTGCCTGTGGACAAGTGTGCTGGTTTTGGCTGGGATAGGGTTAATTTGCTTAATATTAGCTTGTATGCAACTGTGTTTTGGATTTGTACTGAAAACAAGGCTGATAATATGGAGATGTTTTTGTTATTGAAGAGCTGTGCTTACACAGTGTCAAGGCCTTTTCTGCTTCTCACACCACCCCACCAGCGAGCAGGCTGGGTGGGGATGCACAAGAAGTGAAGCTGGTGAAGGCTCTGGAGCACGTCTTACAAGGAGTGGCTGAAGGAATTGGGGTTGTTTAGTCGAGAGAAGAGGAGGCTGAGGGTAGACCTTATCAGTGTCTACAACTACCTGAAAGGAGGTTGTAGTGAGGTGGGGGTCTGTCTTTCCTCCCATGAAACTGGTGATAGGATGAGTGGAAATGGCCTCAAGTTGCACCAGGGGAGGTTCAGACTGGATATTATGAAAAATTTCTTTACTGAAAGAGTGGTCAGGGACTGGAACCAGCTGCCCATGGACGGGGTGAATTCATCATTCCTGGAGGTGTTCAAAAAGCATGTGGATGCAGCACTTCAGGACATGGTTTAGTTAGCATGGTGGTGTTGGGTTGACGGTTGGACTTGATGATCTTAAGAGGTCTTTTCAGACCTTAATTATTCCATAAGAAGTTTGAAAGGGTCACAGCACAGCTGGGACAGCTGATCCAAATTGGCCACAGGGCAATTGCTCAGCATATAAAGGTGAGAGAGGAAGAAGGGAGGGCAGGACATTCAGAATGATGGTGTTTGTCTTCCTGAGTAACTGTTACACACGACGGGGCCTTGCTTTCCTGGGGACAGCTGAACACCTCAGTGCTCACAGGAAGTAGCAAATTAATTCCTTGCTGTGCTTTGCTTGTGTGCATGGCTTTTGCTTTACCTATTAAACCCAACCCATGTGTTTCTTCCCTTTTACCTTTCCAATTCTCTCCTTCCACCCCATCAGGATGGAGTGAGAGAGCAGCTGTGTAGGGCTTAGTTTCCAGCTGGGGTTAAGCCATGACACCAGATTAATTGATAGCCTCTCTACCAGTTCCCAGTAGTGCTGCTTCTTCAAGTGATCCAGAAAACTATACTCTCTTCCTTGGTCCTGCAGTTCACCAGTGCTATCAGATATGGTGTAAGTAAATTTTGTAAATGTGACAGTAAGTTCACATGCTTTCTATAAACAGTTCCCAAATTCTAATACCAAGGACACAACTGTTAGTTACACTTCCACCCACAAGTAGCCATGAAGCTTACACTAATCCAGGTAAGGTGGAATTTGCAGCTACAGTAGTTTGGAAACTTGCATTATGATGCCTAGGATGTCTGCATTAAGTGAAAACTTGTGAAGGATGTAGAAGCCCTCTAAACCATTAATGAAAGCTTTATAAAACATTAGCTTCATCAGTTTTCCTTTGCTATAGAAGCTAGACGTCCATTTTACTATGAGTCAGGAATTCATGAAATCTAGAAAGGAGTGAGGCCAGTTTCTCCAGATTGCACTGATGTATTTCTTACTGTGCGCTGAATTTTTTAACATAAAAAATACCTTTTTATGGTATTTGTACAAAAAACAAAAAAACACCAGAAAGAAGGAGTCCCTGTCTCAGGCTTTTCAGAGAGCTCTCACAGAAAAGCCATCAGCCTTATGGTCCTGAAATGAACCTATCATGACTGAGCGAGGCTCTCCAGAGCACCTTTCAGACTAAGGGATGTTACTAGCTACAGGACTATGAGACTTACTACGCAACACCAGAAAGAGTATTTTGGGATCATGCAAGAATTACTGTGGGATATTTATGGGAGAAATGAAGGGCATCTGATGACCTCAGTCTGTTCTGTCTTCTCCTTAGCCTCTATTTTTAACTGTTTTCCTGGGTGAGTCAGTATCTGTTCTGTGTGCACATGTGATATGGAGGTCTAAGCTCCAGCAACCAGAGTCAGGCCATGGATTACAGGGACCTGTAAAACAGCAGTACCAGCAACTGGAGCAAGTACATAAGTCAGTGTGTGATTACTACAGAATATCAAACCAGACTACGTGGCTTCAGAAGCCATGTATTGAGGTGAGACCACAGATATGGGCTGGGCGTGTGTGTGTGTGTCTCTCAGTGAGACAACTAGAGATTTTGGCTACCAGAAGGACCAGGGCATCCAGGCCAACTACTGAAGAGATTGTAAGGTCTACAGGTTGGCTGAGATACAAAAATGGGTATCTTTCTGTTTATCTCCCCTCTTCCTCTTAACCCAGTGGGAGACAACTGGAGATGAGGGGATATGTGGGCCAGTTACTGTGTAGTCCAAATGTCTAAATCCAGCTACTGTGGGATTCACAGTGTTTGAGTGGAAGGGTGGGGGCATGTGTTTCTGACTGAGGGGGTCTGTAACAGCAAGTGCAGTGGGGTTGCGAGCATTGTGCGATTTATGTGCCATTGCCAGCAACTGGGGAGACACAAGTCCAAGGCCAGTTACTGGAAAGACTAAGCATCTAGGATCCTTACTGAGGCATCAATATTGTACAGACTGGTCCACTAATGGGCCTGCATCCTGATCAGACAGAGTGCAACAGGATAAGGATGTTGGTGTTGATTTTGCCTGCTTCAGTGCTGTTTTCTGTCTGTGCTGATCTGCATAGCTGGCTGTGTGCATGTGTGTTGTATATGAGTGTGTATGTACCCATAAGGAATACAGCCTCACTACTGGTTGGTCTGAGGGGGCACAGAACGGGAGCAGCCTCAGGCTTCCTGATTTAGAACTCCTAACACCTCTCACTCTCCCCTTTTTTTGTGTAGGCTAAATAAAAGCAAAATAAGTAGTAGACTAAATGCCTGTCTTTGTTTTGGAAAGGTCCAGGTTCTGTTGACCCCAATTGTGTAAAGCAGTGCACACCTCTTCATAAGAACTCTTTCACTCTAGGACTTTCTGAAGAGGGTAGAGGAACATTTGGTTTTGTACAGATTAGATTTTGGTGAGTTAGTAGTAACTTGTCACCTGTGTTGCAAACTACAGCAAATGCCTTCAGGATGAAAAATGCAGACGCTAAACAAAGAAATCTTCACTTCTAACAATACCCATCAAAATAGTTGCTACACAGATGACAACACCTGGTATATTAGAAGATACTGTAACTCTTCATAGTTATCCTGTTATTCTAACAAGCACGAGACTTGCCTGAATTCCAGCCAAATCAGTTGAGTGACAGAATGTCAACACACTTTTTAAGAAACAGATCAGATATAACTGAAACATGCCACCCCCCAATAGTCTTAATAAACACAGCCCGCAACTATCTCAAAATTGCTTTTCAGTACTTGTCAGACTCACCTGTAAAGTTTTTGTATTGCATGGGCTGCATTCTTCCTCACGTAAGGAGATAAATCAGAAGAGGCTTCCTTAATAGCAAGCATCATAATAGGAACAATAATTGGGACACGGATACTGGATAAAACTCTCAGAGCACTTGCACGGATTAACTGATTAGGATCCTAAAGAATGGAAGAGAAGGGGAGAAATAAAGTAAGATAGTGCAGAAATGCATCATTAAATTCTCTTCAAAGTTTACACTCGTTAGTGACTGCACATTGAAACATGTATATCTATCTATCTGTCAGGCTTCAAAGGTAAGGCCACACTAATAAGAGAAAACATGCCAAACTTCATACAAAACATTGAAACTTCAGGAAAATCTGAAAATCTGACACAGGAAAACAAAAATAATCCACTTTTCCAAGCAAAATATGGGAATGATGGATAAAAATATTAGCATTTTATTTAATGTTCTGATACATGTCTGTAATCCAAGTGGAATTCAGATATTGTGAAAAAACACCTTTCTCACTTCTATTACTTAAATATAAGAACTGTCAAATGAAAATCTGGTTCTCAGTTGCAACACTCCCATTCAAGTTCTTGACAACACATCCATTTTATGCTTTACCACAAGATACAAACTGAAGCCAGTAATAAAATTAACTCTACAAACATGCCAAAATATAAAGCTAAATGTTTTGATAATTTCTTCCATTTCCTTCCCCCGTTTCTTTTGTCCCAGTATTGCTCACCTTTTATAATGCTAGGGTCAGCCTGGAGATCCAACAATAGCATTTGTATTTGAAGGAACTTTTATGTAGACCTTTTCCATAAATCATGGTCATTGGAACCATGGGAAAATGTTGCTTAATTGTGTACTAAATTCTCTATATTCTAGCATTCCGAAATTGCAGCAGCACTAATTCAGCTCACTGTCTGCTAGAAGGGCACTTCCAAAATAATATTTCTCCCAAGGACTGAAGGTTGGCAAAATGGGTTTTCAGATCAGTATTACTTAATGATCAGTTAGTTTATTCAAGCTCTCAAAAGTCCTACAGCAGCTTCTCAGTAGTAAGTATCTGGATCACTAAAGCACTTATTTGACAGTTTTTGGAAGAACAACTTGTTGTTATCAGAGTCTGCAAAGCTCGTCTCCAGTTGAGGTGAGTTTAAAAACAGAGCACTTTAAAATACCCTACGAAGTTCTTTCTGAAGAGGGAGAAAAATGTCCACACAAAGCCAAATTATAATCTTCATTACAAAATTAGAAACTAAGTGCTACAAAAAATGAATTGAGATAATTAAGTACATTTGCCTATCTTCCACAGCAGGCTTAGTAACTTCCTTAGTTGCTGAAAATCTCAGCTAGCTTGGAGTCCACCTCCTTGCCACCATTTTTTTTGAGTGTATCACAGCCACAACATTTGATTTACCCCCTCTTCTTTCGTTCCTACTGTCCACTTTTTAAAAGTTATGCCATGAGAAGTGTTTACTGTACATATATCTCATTAAAAGTATAGCATACAAAGTAATTTGAATTTCAGCTTTTCATGGCAGTCTTAGATAGCAAAGCTAGTACATGTGAGATTGAGATAAAAGCTAGAAGGAAAAAGGCAGAATACCCTCTAGACAATTGTGGGATGCTCCTACAGTTGCACACCTGGTGCTCTAACTGCAACAATTTCCAACAAGGTGCAAGATGCAGGTCAATGGCATGACAAAGGTTAATTATGAACCTAGAGTAGCCTTGCAAGAAGAGTAAAAGAAAAAAGAAAAAATCCCAACCTCCTCATATTATAAAAACTGGGCAAAATCAAGGACTGAGAATGAATATTTATTTTCTCAATGGTCACATTTCAAAGGCAATCCTAATCTTTGTTCCCTAATGCCATTCCCCATTGTGATCTGAATTTGAAATGAAACAGTAATAAATGCTATTTCTTCAGTACTCTTAATAAAAAAGTAGCATGCACAACACATTGAATATTTTAATTTAGTTACTACCATCTTTCTCTGTTCCAATTCTCTGTTGTACACAAGGATCTTCTACACAAACTAAAAGAAGCACAGGTGATTCAGTGTAATAACAGGGTCTTCTTTCTACATACATAAGATACCCCGGAAAGAGAAAAGGCATTCCAGAAATTAAATGTTGGGCATGTCAATCTCAAAGCACCAATCTGCTCCTTTTCTTTAATGAAGTGATTTTATTTCAAGTAGGCGTAGCTGCTTGACAATGTTTGAGGTAGCACAAAAAATTCTGCCAATGACATAATGTCAGGGTTTAATGCTGGGCCAGCAATTAAAAAAACGACAGATGCTCTCTATTAACCCCTCTCCCTTCCCCTACAGGGAAAGGAGAGAGAATCAGGGAGACAGTGTCAGGGTAAAGGAGGAGTTGGCCTTGGTTGATGAGGACTGGGTTAGGGATCAGTTAAGCAATCTGGACATCCATAAATTCATGGGTCCTGATAGGATGCATCTGCAAGTGCTGAGGGAGCTGGTGGAAGTCATTGCTAGGCCACTCTCCATCATCTTTGGTAAGTCGTGGGCAACAGGAGACGTGCCTGAGGACTGGAGGAAAGCAATGTCACTCCAGTCTTCAAAAAGGGAATGAAGAGGGACCCAGATAACTCTAGACCAGTCTCACTTCCATCCCTGGAAACATGGAACAACTTATCCTCAGCACTGCCTCTAGACGTATCAAGGATAAGAGGGTTATTAAGAGCAGTCAACATGGTTTTACCATGGGAAAGTCATGTTTAACCAACCTGATAGCCTTTTATGAGGACATAAATAGGTGGATAGATGATGGTAGCGCAGTGGATGTGGTTTATTTTTAATTCAGTAAAGAATCTGACACCATCTCCCACAGCATCCTCGCAGCTAAACTGAGGAAGTGTGGTCTGGATGATTGGGCAGTGAGGTGGATTGTGAACTGGTAGAAGGAAAGAAGGCAGAGAGCTGTGGTCAATGAGAGAGAGCCTGGTTGGAGGCCTGTATCTAGTGAGTCCCTCAGGGGCTGGTACTGGGACCAGTACTGTTCAATCTATTAATCAACGACCTGGATGAGGGAACAGAGTGTACCCTCAACAAGTTTGCTGATGACACTAAACTGGGAGGAGTGGCTGACACACCAGAAGGCTGTGCTGCCATTCAGAGAGACCTGGACAGGCTGGAGAGTTGGGCAGGAAGAAATTTAATGAAATTCAACAAGGGCAAGTGTAGAGTCTTGCATCTGGGAAAGAACAATGCCATGTGCCAGTACAGGTTGGGGACTGACCTGTTGGAGAGCAGCATAGGGGAAAGGGACCTGGGGGTCCTGGTGGACAGGAGGATGACCATGAGCCAGCAATGTGTCCTTGTGGCCAAGAAGGTCAATGGCATCCTGGGGTGTATTTGAAGGGGTGTGGTTAGTAGGTCAAGAGAGGTTCTCCTTCCCCTCTACTCTGCATTGGTGAGGCCGCATCTGGAGTATTGTGTCCAGTTCTGGGCCCCTCAGTTCAAGAAGGACAGGAAACTGCTTGAAAGAGTCCAGTGCAGATCCACAGAGATGATTAAGGGAGTGGAACATCTCCCTTATGAGGAAATGCTGAGGGAGCTGGGCCTCTTTAGCTTGGAGAAGAGGAAACTGAGGGGTGACCTCATTAATGTTTATAAATATGTAAAGGGCAAGTGTCAGGAGGACAGAGCCAGGCTCTTCTCAGTGGTGTCCAATGATAGGACAAGGAATAACAGGTGCAAACTGGAGCACAGGAGGTTCCATGGAAACACTAGGAAAAACATCTTCACTGTGACAGTGTCAGAGAATTGGAACAGGCTGCCCAGAGAGGTTGTGGAGTCTCCTTCTCTGGAGACACTCAAAACCCACCTGGACACATTCCTGTGTGATGTACTCTAGGTGATCCTGCTCTGGCAGGGGGGGTTGGACTAGATGATCTTTCAAGGTCCTTTCCACCTCCTAAGATTCTGTGATATGCAAAACCACTACTGTGCTCTGCCCCAGTAATGCTCACATCACCAGCAAGGCTGCAGGGCAGCCTGGCAAAGTCCTGGATTGAGCTTCTGGAGTCATCAGCATATGGGAGCTGGGTGCAAGAACACATGGATTCAAGAATGCACAGATAGGGATCAAAGGCAGATAAATGGAGAGAATGCTCTCAAGACACTGGCCATGGATAAAGAGAGTTTGGCATTCATGATCTCTCATATTTACACTGAGCATGATGCATATGGGATGGAATACTTTGTTTGGTCAGTTTTGGTCACCTGTCTGGCCCGCTCATCCCGAACACAGGGTCTCAGGGGTGACCCTTTTACTCTCTTCTGGTTCCAGAGCATAAGATTTTTTTCAGAACCAAGCAGTGGCCTTGGTTCTACACACCATTCTCCAGCAGTAACTATAAACTTTGAGGATTATCAGTCCTAGAAGCAGATGTCAATTGAGAGACATGCTGTTAATTTCCGCAAGTGCAGCTACTTAGAAGGGACTTAACTGAAAAGTAAAATTACTGGAAAGAAAATTGGTTCTATATTGGCTCAAACAAGGACATATAACTTGAAACTACTTTATCAGATACAGATATTTACATGCTTCTTTTTACCAGATTACACTCATATGGATAATTTTGGGATGCCACCTTAAAATTCTCTATGAAATGTTGTTTAGTAGTCACTCACTTTTAAAGCACGCTGGAAAGTGCTGATGGACAATAATGCTAGATCTTGCTGCTCCTCTGCATAACGCATCAGATAAACATACACAAGCTTTTTTATCTGAAAAGAAAAATACAATTAACATCATTATCAGAAGACTTCAGAATTCTATAAAACTAAGTCCTAGATTGCACATTTTCATCAACATATTGTTCTCTGAAGCAAGAGTTAATACATCACTGGAGTAGTCACATGCTTTTCAAATGTCTTATGATTTACTGTCATTCTTTTAATAGAAACTCCCTGAGGTGCTGTAATATTACCTAATTAATGGTACAGTCAGATGAAGGCTAATAACACAAAGTACTGCTTTATATTATCAACTAGTAAACAAAGACTTGAATAATCTAAGACATTGACCTGTAACAACTGACCACCTAAGCAGTCCTCATGTTTTTTCTTATGGAAAACAGGTTAAATATCAATAGCCAAGGATTTCAATAAGCCCACTCCACTTTACCCTGAAACTTGAAATGAATTACTTTAACACATCTGAAAGAGAACATAACTTCCAGCTGAAGTGTGGTAACTTACACTATTTTAATCTGATTAAAAGAGCACTTCTGATTATGCCTTGGACAAAAGCAAAGGGTATTGGGACCCATCTTTGCCTGACTACAAGCATTGAAAAGATGTAGCCAATATAAGCATACTACAAAGGATGCAACGTTCAAAGATTCAAAACACCTCAGTATGATTTTGGAGGAGGAGGGTATTCAATTTAGTTCACTTTACCCCCTGATGGCCACTGTACGCCCAGGAAGCAGTGAAAACATTTTTTACATTTGAGTTGTAAACTGACTATTGGGGTTTATAATGGAAAACTCTGAAAGACCCTCAACTACAGCTGTGCTGTAATTACTGTCACTATCAGAAGATACATCTTTGTGCCAATGCTGGCAAAAAGCATAATACTAAATCACAGAAGGTTACACCATACTAAATTATTTGTTGTTCAGCTACAGACAAGCAGCAATCAACATTGACCACAAGAGGCCTACACACTGAATAACTGCAGGTGTGCAAAGAAAGCCTCCTTTCCTTGAAACCACTCTGTGATTAGAAATGGAAGCACTTAGAGCTTCGTGACAGCACTGTTCTTTTAGCATTTACCTTCATTCAATGTTAAAATGCTCCTTTCTATAAAACTAATCATAATAGGGGCACATTAGGCTTGAGGAACATAGGCAGATTAGTTTAATTAGTTTATCAATATAAGCACATCAAACTCCATGAGTTATTGACCAAGACTTATTTTTGTTCTATGCCTCCAATTGTTTATTAGGTCACTTTTAGTATCCTTGCCATCCATGACATGATGCACATAATCAAGCTGAGGTCAGTGTGTACTTACAAAAACAAAAATCACAAGACACTTCTATAAACAATAAAATGCCCTTTACTTCTCTTAAGACAAATGAACATGGTTCTACTGCTTCTTCAAATCCATTTTCTTGTATCAGAGCGTTCAGCACTGATAAAATTAAAAAAACAAATAAAACAAAACAAAAACAAACAGCAGCCATTCCTGGCCAGGAAAGTCACTTTAATAAAAAGTGACTCAGATGAACTGATGTATTTTATGCCACTACATTGTAGAAATTTGTACAGACAGATTAAGAATTCTTAAGGATTGAAAAAAAAAAATTGGCAAAACCTTTTTGGAAAACAGTATCGGGCTCAATGCACTAACAAAGCGTCACAGCCATCAAGACTCAACACCAGAGCACCTTTTCAGACTGAGGGGCTTTGCTGCACACAGGTATGGAACACAGATGAAGAGTAGTTTAGGGTTGCACAGGATTTATCATGGGATGTTTTGGAGCAAAACCAATGGAAGGGAAAGGGCAGAAGAAGTGGGGTGAATCTATATAAGCTGGGGAGGAAAGCAGAAGGATAAGCAGACACGTCTAAAAAGCTTGCTGGCTGGTACATCTATCCTTCTGCACCCTGCACCTGATCAGCACAGCCTGCTGCATTTTCTCATTAAATTCCACTTTTAACTATTTTTCTTGGTGAGGTGCTCTCTACACAGTGTGAAAGTGCATGGCACAGACACCAGCAACTGGAGAGACAAGAGTGAAGGGACCTAAGTACACCTCCAGGAACTGAAATGGGACCTCAAGTCATAGGGGCTCTGGTAAGTGTTGTGCTTCTTACCACAGAAAGTATGCCTCCCATAAAACTATTTCACTATATAAGAGAGACTAAATGGACGCTGTGCTTGCACGGTTAGTACCTATGGCACCAGGATCCAGGCTTCTCGGGGAGGGGCCTGCTTCCCTGTGTGCGCTCTGATTGGCTGAGCCGGGGTTGGTATGCAAATAAGGCATTAATGCATTGCGGCACCTGAGATGGGTCACCCTAAACTAGATGAAAGTCCCTGAAGGATGGGGGGTAGGTGCGTTTTTCTACTAAAAACTAGCAGCAGGAATCTGCGAGTGGATCCTTGTGGAATCCGAGTAGAGGACAACAGCTGAAGTTCTATTGCTGTTCTAGAATAGAAAATTGAAATCGTGGTCTGCTCGTAAAGAGGACAGGAGACCCAAACCGCCCGGACCAGCAACGGGACCAAAAAAGAGCCGGGTCAAACATACGGGAGCCGGCTGGAGCCGAACCCGATTCAGGAAGAGAGCCTAACTACTGAGCCGAACCGCCGCCGGACCAAGCCGAGCCGGGAGGAGCCGAAACCCAGCCGGGCCGCCGCCGCTGGGCGCTGCCGCACGGGTGCTGCCGCCGCCCGAGCATCGAGCGCTGCCACGCGCCGCCACCTGAGCCACGAGCACTGCCACGCCGCTGCCGCTCACGTGGTGCGTGTCGCTGCCCTCAGGCCGATCACCAGCCGCTGGAGTTCGCACAGGAGCCGCCGCTGCCGCTACATACAACGAGCCGGGAGTGTAAGAACCCCATCCGCAAATCTTTATTATAATAATCTTCTCCTTATCTTTTGCACCCCTGTGGCTTGTATTATATTTACATTTGTACACCTAATTCTGTCTATAAAGCAACAACACATAGAAACCTTCACTCTGTGTCCTCATTCCCTTTTTGAGCGAGAGTGTGTACTACCCGTGGGGTAGTATGTGATGGCCAGCACCTGGAACAAGTAAGGGTCTGGCTGTCAGCATCTGGGCTGGGAACACAGGCCAGAAGGCTTAATAAGCATGGGTCCAAGCAACTGAGAGAGACTGGAGCGTTGTGAAACTGAGCACAAGTCCATGTGTCAGTGGTGCCAGTGACTGAAACAAGCGCAAGTGTACTTGCACCAGATAGTCTATGGGTCTCTAGGGGCAAGAGCAATGTTTGTGTGCCTCTCTCTAAGAGCATAACTGCAGGGGGTTGGCGAGTAGAGGACCAGGGGCATTCTGGCGATGTCCAGTTGCATGTGCACACACCTGTGTGTCTAAGAACAAGACCATGATGGAGTAGCTACTGCTACACAATGGGGGACAGCAGTTTGCACCAGCAATTGAAACAGGGCTGCAGTCTCAGGGTTCATATGCCCAGGTGCCAGCAATAGGGGTGACTGGGAACCAAGGGCCAGCCACGAGTCAGAGACCAGCTGCTGGGTGGTCCCACACTGTACGCAGCTATGTACGCATAAACTCCCGCTAGTAGACCTTTGTCTTGAACTGCCAACCTGCTGCTGCTGTTTGCGTTCACAAGTCCCTTATGTTACTTTATGCAGCTGCCTCTCTACATAGGCATTTCTTTTGCGTACACATATATATAGAACATAACTCTGTGTGTGCACACCTACCAGAAATACACTTGCAGCCTCACTACTGGATAGGCTGGAAGTCTGGAGCTGGGGCAGTCTTGCCTCATTTGGGGTGCTGGTTCCAGCCCTAACAGTTAAAAGCACTCAAGATGAATAATACTATTCAAGGCACTTCTCTTTGGTATAAGGTATCTTTGTTCAAAGCTGGACTTTGAGTACTCATAACTTACAAACACAAGTTAAAGAGGAAGAGAATATTTAACTAATTCATGTATATGCTCAAACTAAAACAAAAAATATTCCTTGCTCCATTTCCTTTTATCTCCTATTATTAAAAGTGCAGTTACAATCTCTAAAATTATTTTTATACAGTAAGTTCTGAAAGACTGAACTGTCATCTTCACACACTTATGGCTCCTTGACCAACCAGAGCTCTTTCAAAAACAAAAAAAAAAACCCAAAGTTTTAAAGTAGTAGCTAAATAAGAGTAACTTTTTAAAAGCTAAAATTAGACTCAAACTTCATTAGTATCCACCCATGTAAGATGTATTTGTGACCTACTATATTGCAGCACATGATAGAAAATGGAGTTTGCTGAAGTCATTCTTGCAGGGAACATAATCTTTAATGCCATAAACTAGGAAAAAGTAACTTTTTGTTCCCATCAACAACAGAGACTGAAGTACATGTTTCTAGGAGAGGAGGGAAGAATTGGAGCATGCATTCAGTAGACTTACCTTCTTAAAACCCTGTGCTTTATATCACTATTTCCTGCATTTTCAAAAAAATACAATCCTGCAAGGTAGGAAGTAACTAACACCACTGCGTGCTTGCTCTTCTTTCCTCAAACTGACACTTCAACTGGTATTTCTGCTACTGTTTTTCTCTATAGAAATCCTGAAAACAATTATTACACAAGCAGGTGCACAAAGAGCACAAACCTGAAGACAAGGAGGATGCAACTGTCAGCAGAATCTGTGACTCGGCAAGATAAGACCAATAATGGCCTGCCTGGAGACAGAAAGAATCCAGTAAGGTGTTAGAAGATCCCAGACCAGATATCGACAATGGACCAAAAAGGAGTACGCAGAATGTGTGAAGAGTGCATAAGGGGCAGGTGCATAGATTTTAAGGCTATAATTGTCCAAGGATTTCTTTGCCTGGGATACCTCCCTGGACACACCCAGCTTGAGCTGTTTTTTTCTGGCTGTTATCATCTCAATAATTTATAAAAAAAAAATAAGATCCAATGCCTGAGAGTCTGCTATGGGAAACCTGGGGTTGAGCCTGAAGGAAGAGGAAGCACCCAAGAGTGAGTGTGTGAGTGAGGAGCTGAAAGGCACACCCGTCAGTCCTAGCTGCATGAGTCTCAGATGGTGCATGTGCAACTACTTGAATGGTGTGTGACTGCTCAGCCAGCAGTTTCTCCATTAACAGAAGGATCCAGGGAACTACAGGCCAATCAGTCTGACCTCACTGCCAGAGCAGGTTATAGAGCAGATCAATTTAGTGCCATCACACGGCATGCAGAGGACAACCAGGTGATCAGGCCCAGTCAGCATGCGTTTACACAAGGCAGGTCCCACTTAACTAGCCTGATCTCCTTCTATGACAAGGTGACTCACTTAGTGGATGATGGAAAGGCTGTGGGTGTTGTTTACCTACACTTAAGTAGAGCCTTCCACACTGTTTCCCATAGCATTCCCCTGGAGAATGGCTCAAATGGATGTACGCTTCACTGAGTAAAAAAATGGCTGGATAGCCAGGCCCAAAGAGTTGTGGCCAATGTAATTAAAACTAGTTTAAATTCACACAAGTGGTGTTCCCCAGAGCTGAGTATTGGGGCCAATTTTGTTTAATATATTTATAAATGCTCTGGATTAGGTAAGTTTGCAGAGAACACCAAGTTGGGCACAAGTGTTGACCTGCTTGATAGGGTAGGAAGGCTCTACAGAGGAATCTGGACAGGCTGGATCAATGGGCCAAGCCAAATGTATGAGGTTGTCCTTTCTAAGAAATGCTTGGTGATTTAAGCTTTTCATTCTAAGAAAAATTACTGCTGTAGGATGAAGACGACCAAAGGCTAAGTACCAGGTCTTGCACTTGGGTCACCACAACACCATGAAACACTACAGGCTTGGGGAAGAGCAGCCGGAAAACTCCCCAGAGGAAAAGGATCTGGGGGTGTTGGTCAACAGCCAGCTGAATATGAGCCCCCAGTGTGCCCCGGGAGCCAAGAAGGCCAAAAGCAGCCTGGCCTGTGTCAGAAATAGTGTGGCCAAAAGGACTAGGGAAGTGATTGTCCCTCTGTACTCTGCACTGGTGAGGCCAAACCCAAATACTGTGTTCGGTTTTGAGCCCCTCACTACAAGAAGGACATGAACTTGCTGGAGCATCTCCAAAGAAGGGCAATGAAGCTGGAGGGCAAGTCTTAGGAGAAGCGGCTGACTGAACTGGGGTGTTTAGTCTGGACAAAAGGAGGTTTAGGGGAGACTAAGAGGCCTCTACACCTACCTGAAAGGAGGTAGGTGTCGCTCTTTTCTTCCACACATAACAAGCAATAGAACAAGAGGAAACAGCATCAAGTTGCACCAGGGCAGGTTCAACTGGATATTAGGAAACATTTCTTCACCAAAAGCACTGTCAAGCATTGGAACAGCCTGCCCAGGGAGGTGTTTGAGCCACCATCCCTGGAGGTATTTAAAAGATGTGTAGATGTGGTGCTTAGGGACATGGTTTAGTGGTGGACTTGGCACTGTTAGGTTAAAGGTTGGACTCAATAAACTTAAGGGTCTTTTCCAACCTAATTGATTCTCAGATTCTGTTCCATTTCATGTAACTCCTTCCATAATCCTTCATACAAAATAAATCAGTAAGAGCATATTCCCACAATTTGTGTATGATTTTCCTTTGAAGTCTGAATGTCTTGCAAAACATAAATAAAAGTAACCCAAAGATTACACTGCATATTAGCAAAAATGTCTTCTCTGCTCAAGATGGGATCTATCCCTGATGCTCTCCCTCATTGCTCTTTACACGGTCACATTTCTCTAAACATACTGAAATTTGAAAGCTACTTCCCCATCATCTTCCAGAATGACAAGAATTCACATTAATAAAGCATTAAAAGTCTCTAAACCAAATTATTCAACCTTTAAGTATTGTACATAAAAAAATTATTCTAAGGACACTAAATTAGTAACATCACATTTTGTCTAACCACAAATTCATACAAAGACTTATATAACTGATGTAAAGTGATCTCACTCTGCAATCCTAAGACTGAGACACTCCTTTTATAAATACATTACATGATTAGAAAATTGAAAACTTTTTAGCCAACACTGCCCTCTGAGCCTCAATGTGCAAAGATATTTTTCAAATACAGGGTAGCACAATCCATCCCTACTCAAACTTTCAAAGCAGCATGACACTTCAGATAAACTATAGTACCTTTACTCAGAAGAACTACCACCATACACTTCCACAACTTTCTGTAATTAATCAATATTAAAATGTAAACAGTTTTTCCCCCCTCTTCCCAAATGGCTGAGAAGGCTTCCCTTATTTACACATTAAACTACTACCATAATGCTGTCATTGAAATTAAACCCTGAGAAATTCTAGTTAAAAATGCTAGAGATATTTCATGGTTTATGCTGAAGTCAGATTTTGATAAGCAGATCTTCAGTAACAGTATGTTTAATGAGATAGAAATACCTCAATATTTTTACTGGCAACATTCTTCACAACAGCAGGAAACAGCTCAGAAGCATTTTTTCCCTTTGCAATCATCTAAAACAAAAAAGAGAGAGAGAGACAGACAAAACTTTTAATAATGTAATAATATAGTTTATTGGGGGTTTGGGGGGGGAAGACAGACATTTATTCCAGATCTGTATTTCAATCTTTATTTCTGTGAAGTTGAGGAAAAAGTCTGGGGTTTTTTTGTTAACTATTATACTTTACAGGATGCTACCCATACAACAAAACCTCGGAATGCTGGGTGGTTACTAATAAAGGGGGTGAAATCAATGATACTTTATCATATTAGACTGCAAATCATTTTGTATGCTTTAAAAAATATTTAAGACAAAGATACTGCTAATCTGAAAAGCATTATAGAATTACCTTTTAGGAGTCACAATCTGAAGAAAAAAAAAAGATCAGAAATCATAAAAGTTTAAGTTCTGTTACTTTTCCCAGGAACAATTTTGGTGCACAATAGAACCACGGACAAAAAAAAACAACAACCCACCATAAAATCAAAGAGACATCACACTTTAAAAACAAAACAAAGTTGTTTTACACAGCAAGTTAAATACAAAAGGCTTTGAAGTGTTTATACAGAACAAAAAACAAACTTGTATGAACAGCTTAAGGAGGAAGGGGGAAGTTACTTGTAAAAACCAAGTGCCTTAGAAGGAACAGTATACTGCAACAAACAGTTCAGCTGCACAACTCTATAATAATCTCTTAGCTCTAAATCCAGCAGAATGTCTGCCAATACTTCATGGCAAAGCTGCAAACCCTGGAATTTCATGTATGCGCTACATCAAGTTACAGTGCTGCAGTACAGTCTGAAAGCATCCCCAATATGGTCAAGGGCAGGATCCATTCATCCGAACATCCAGCTAATCGGAGAGGACAAGAGCTCACTCAGACAAGCCAATATGCAGGCATCAAATACAGGAACTTGAGTTTTGCAACCACAGTTACTCTGGTTCCTAACCAACGCACATTCCCACCATCACAGAGCTGAATAAATTCCATACTCCTAATCCATGTCTGTTTGTGCATCTCACTGATAAAAACACATTAATGGCATAAAGTACTAGGATTTCATGCAACAAAAGCAAGAAAACATGAAGCCAGGCAACTCCTTGACAAACTGCATATTTGGAAAAGGTTAGAAGAAGGAAGCTAGGAGAAAGAAGGTATCTGAAGTTCAAGCTATCACAGAGTAAACCTTTCAAAAAGGTTTAAGAGCAGCTCTGCAGCATGACACTTCAATTTAACCAACTTAACATATTAAACTCCTCTGCAGCTGTATTAAAGCTTGAAAGTGACAAACTAAGAGGCAGGCACACTGTATGGACTCCAAGGGATTTTAACTAAGAATCTAAATTAAACCACTGCTCTCAGGACCGGTGCAGGAGAGCACGGGGAGACACAGACATGGGAACATGTAGGTCTTTGTAATAAACGCCAGATTCAGAATGACCAGAGTCAAGTAGAACTTGGTAGCAAGATGCACTGCAGAGAAGTATAGTAGAAAAAAATATTGTCCATCGTCTCATCTTGATGCAATGGAAGTCATGTTATTAAAAAATAGGGATGATCCTTAAAATTAGACTTCCCTGATAGGCTCTAACAGTATGACTCTATGCATTACTTGCATTATTTAACTCATCAACCATAATAGCTCCAGTGTACCATGTAAATATGTATTTAGGGTCTTTTAAAAGAGTGTATTTTGACTCATTAAGTCATAATTATTAGTGTAAATCCTCCTTAGCCCATGCATCATTAACCTGAAAGAAGATAATGGTTCTTTACAACACTAAGGTCTATCATGTCATTTTTGTTGCTGTGGCTAGACAATCTCCAGTCATCTTATATACCCACAGTTCCTGCACAGACAGAAACTTTCATTCTAGAAGAAGCACTACATAATATCCACAAGTCTGTGTGTGGTTCTGTCCCTACAAAATACAGATGCTGTGCGTAAGACAGTGTACTAAAAGTTGGTTTGTTTTTTTTATGAGACACACACAAACATTGATAAAATTCCCTGTAAGAAATCAGGCATATGAATTTGTTTCCTAAATTTATGCTCTGCAGAGTTCAGGAGTGAAATTCCACTGATATTTCTCTCAGATGAGAAGTTCAGCTGGGCAGAAAGATCAGGTTTCAATACCTGGTAACACTACCTTCATTGCTGTAATATCAGCATAAGCTTTAAAAGAAGTATTAGCTATTTTCTTTTCAGGCACATAATAAACCTGGCTCTGTATGGACTTAAAATCTTTCTAAACTAGCAGTATTGCTCATAATCTGATCGTTAAAGCCACACATACACAGAATCTCAGAATTGTGTTTGAAAAAGACCTCTAAGATCACTGAGTCCAACTGTCCACCCAGAAGGAAAAAACAAACAAACAAACCCCCAAACAAAACAAACCAACAAACAACAACAGAACGACCACCATGCCCACTACCGCATGTCCTGAAGTGCCATGTCTACAATTTTTTTAATACCTCCAAGGATGGTGACTCAAACACCTCCCTGGGCAGGCTGTTCCAGTGCCTGCCCACTGTTTCAGTAAAGAAATTCTTCCTAATATCCAATCTAAACATCCCCTGGCACAACTTCAGGCCATTTCCTCTAGTTCTATGCTTACTTAAGAGAAGAGGCCAACACCCACCCCCCTACAACCCCTTTCAGGTAGTCATAGAGAACAATGAGGTCTCCCCTCAGCCTACTCTACTCCTAACTAAACAATCCCAGTTCCCTTAGCCTCTCCTCATAGGACTTGTTCTCTAGACCCTTTACAAGCTTGGTTGCTTTTCTAGGGACTTGCTCCAGCAACACAATGTGCTTCTTGTAGAGAGGGGCCCAGAACTAAACACAGGAGGTTCAGTACGGTAGGCTTCATATAAAAAGAAGTGTGCAACATCTAAACTGGATTATTCCTACGCCTGAAATTATGTTACTGAAAGAGTCACTCTTTGCAGGACAGATTTATTCATAATGTATCTCCTTCTCCCCAGGAGAGAATTCACAATCCACTTTAAAGGAGGAAGAAGCAGCAAAAGCAGCCAGAAGTAGTGTTCTCTTGGTACTTTTCCATCATACCTATATGAACAACTGAAGGTGCAGCCTCTTGAAGTCCGCTAAAAGAGTAAGAAAATGGTTGGTCTGCACAGCTTTTTCCCCTACCTAAAATTAGTGAAAATTAACATTTTAGTAAGACACGTTAAATAATACTCTGACAATGGAGTTCCTTTTTCCTCTGATAATAAGGCTAAAGGAAGCCTTTCATCTCTGGAAAATACACCTCATCCCTGTGAAGTTGCTAAATGTAAGCACACAACTAATAACACACAAGCATCTTTGTGCCCAGCAGGGATATTATCACTGCTGTTCCAAGGACATATGGTAATTGTGCAAGGTCCCAGTACTGGTCTGCAAAGCTTATTGTTTCAGTTTGTTACATGAACCAGGGGTTGGTATCAGGTGTCTGTTTTTATGAAGCACAGTTTAAACACAGGGTAACAGCAAATACATTGAAAATATGGAAGAGACTGAAAACATGAGGATCCAGTAACTCAAAAAACTCACTCAAGTAATGGTCAACTTATGAGCTAGAAAGCTGTTTCTGCTTTAAGAAAAGCAGCAGCAGTTAAGCACAGAAAAATATATCCAAGACACAGAAGGTACCTAGCGACATCTTCCAGCATCGCACAGTGCTTAGAACAGAGACCTAAACCAAAGATTAGGAACTGCCTAAAAATTCAAATACCTTATAAAAGAAGAAACACCTGGAATTGAGAAATAGGAGAGCAGACGAAAGAATATGCTCAATTCAGTTCTGCCTTGCTGAAGAACTCCTAAGCCTGATCACCTCAGCCTAAGACAGTCAAGGACCACAGCCATCAGTGTTAGCTACACGTCATCAGCTCCATGGCATCATATTCCTCTAGGTAATCAAAGATCCAGTTGTTAAGAACTGCTTTGAATATGGAGCAGAAGCAGGTATTTATAATGAGTATATTTGTTCATTGTGCACTAATAACAAGTGTGTCATAAGCAAGGTGCATTGTTTTTAGTAAAAAAGAGAGTCCATCTAGTAAATCCTTGGTTTAAAATTTAAAGCTTACTCAACTTAATAATTTCTAATTTTCTCACATACATACATATGCATGCACTTTCAGTTGCAACCACTTCCAAATAGAGGTAAAGAAACAGCCACCTTTTGATAAGCAAAACCAAGGGAGCCACAGGCAACTCTCCCACACTCTCCTGCCAACAGTAACAGCCAGAAGAAAAATACCTCTACAGAGGCAAGCAGAAGAGTGTAAGTTACCATAGGTTGAAAGCACAGCACTTCTAAAAGCCATGACTTCTTGCAACACCCCTCTACATGCCAGACTCTCACCTGTCAAACCCTGAGAAATCCCACATCATGGTGTAGAAGATCAATCCAGAAATCTTCCACCAAAAAAAAAACTGTTATGAAATGGTAGTTAATTAACTACTCAGATCTAATAAGTAATTGATGTCTCTGGCAGGACTACTATCAAAGGCAAAAGCTGAAGACAACGAGCTTAAGTAAAATCTTCCTCACTAGAGGATAATGAAGGGAGAAATTCCTAGCTCTAGAGTCAGAGGAAAGAACATGCTCACATGATACAAGCTGTACCCATTCACTTAAGCACATACTTAGATAGAACTAAGCTACATAAAAAAAAAGCAAAACTAAGAAGAACACCCAGAGGAGACTGAAGGAACAGTAAGAGAAAGCAACTGCAGAAGCCCCAGAAAAAGAAGTGGACATTGAACAGTTTTCCACAGCACCTTCTCCTAATACTTTTAGGAAGAAATAAAGGGCCTTTATCAACTTCATGATCTTTAGTTTATAGGTTTTAAACACACAATGGTGTTACACATTATTTAATCACCACTATGGGTACACAGTTTACCAGAAATACTTAGTGAAATACACAGGCAATATGCTCACTTTAGAAAAACAATAAAATCTTTACATAAGCAAAAACCATAAAAGCAATTTGTCATTTTATTCCTGCAAATTTCTCTTGTTCTCCTGCCTGATGAATTAAGACAGTAACTGAAGCTTATCTGAAGGAACAATTTCCTATTTAAGATCTCACCTCCCTACTGAAAATAGTAATTTACAGCTATGTTGATATTGCTACACAAATATTTTTTAAGTATATGACTATATACATTCTGACATAGCAATTTGTACAGAAAATTCCAAAATTAAGAACTTCACAGTAGCCTTTAAAGACCATTAGAGATTCAATTACTAACTTGGTAAAAGATCTGTTAAGCAAAAAAAATGTATTCACTCCAAAAAATTATATCCACAACATATATCCACAACATATATCCACAACATATATCCACAACATATATCCACAACATATATCCACAACATATATCCACAACATATATCCACAACATATATCCACAACATATATCCACAACATATATCCACAACATATATCCACAACATATATCCACAACATATATCCACAACATATATCCACAACATATATCCACAACATATATCCACAACATATATCCACAACATATATCCACAACATATATCCACAACATATATCCACAACAATAACAAAATCACATACCCCAACAATCCTTTTCATAGCATCCAGCTTTGCAGAATCTTTACTGCTTTCCAACATTTGTTTTAGGTCTTCATTTCTATGGTAGAAACACAATAAAGCATCAGTTAGAAAAAACAAACAATAAACCAGAATACCATTTCTATATTCTTGCATTAATTCAGCAGCTTAACGTGAAGCACTGTTCCTTCTTGGTGACTTTTAAATTGTGCTTGTTAACATGCTGTCCAAGTATAACAAAGTGTTCAGTAAAGGAATGTATCATATTCCAAAAATAATGCAAACCCATGAAACTTCAGTCTGCTGTTAGCTGAACCATGGCTGGAAGGCTGAAGCCCTGAGGGAAGAGACGAGCTCAGTTTGAACGAGCAACTCATTCACTTTCCCTCTCTCCGTTCAGAGAGGGCCAGATGTAATAGCCTGAGATTCACGTTTATATTAAAATATAGTATCAGCTTTCATTAATCACCAAAAAGCCCAATTGCAGGTTTCTGTATGGTCTGAATTTCATCAACAATAAAGCATACAACCCTATGTTATCATCTGCCATTCTGGATTGCAAATTGCCAGCCCCTGTCCTCAGGATTAAAACCCTCATATCTCTAGTACATCTATTCTACATGCCATAAGATTAATATAGCCACATGCTTAGACACATATAGCGTACAAGCACTTCTTACAGCTGAAAAGATTCTGACATGAAAATACTAACTTGATAAGGATGTTCTATCACAAATACAGCTTCTCATTAGCCACCACTAACATGAAAACTCACCCTGTTAAGCTTTTCAGATGAAAAAGATCACAGCCTAATTGAATTTATAGACTCTGAAAGTTTACAAAATACTCTTTGAAGAAATAGCCTTTTCTAATCACTAGATTACTTGAGTGCTACAATATTTGAAGCACACAGCAACACAAGAACAAACACCTGCAATATATGAAAGAACTCTGAAAACATCCCAAGTTTTACAAACTCTGTGAGCTTTCACATAGTGGAAGGCAACACAGAAATCCAGACAGGATTTCAAAAGAGAATGGGAAATCTAGATATATTCTAATTTATCATTGCCCTCAGATTTTCAGATGGGGAGGTAAAAAAAAAGGTTTAAGCCAAAGTCAGAACTAATTACAATGAGACAAAGTATCATCCTGTCATGGTTTTAACCCAGCTGGCCGTTAAATACCATGCAGCCGTTGTTCACTCATTCTCCCCCACCTCACTGGGGTAGGGGGGAGAGAACTGGAAAGGTAAAGAGACTTGTGGATTGCCATAAAAGTAATTTTATAATTGAAATAGAAAAAATAATAATAGAATATACAAAGAAGTTATAGACATTGCAACTGCTCACCACCTGCTGACCAACCCCCAGCCTATCCCTGGCTAGTGATCCCGGAGAAAAATCCTGAATTGTAATGCCAGAAGAGAGATTCCCAGCCAACCCTCATCTAGATACTGAGCACAACACTGCATGATAAGGAATATTTCTGTGGCTAATTTAGACCCATTACTCTGGCTATGCTCCCTCCCGACTTCTTGTGTACCTGGCACACTACCAAAACATGGGAAGTTGAACAGTCCTGGATTTCTTAACAACTAAAAAGATCAGTTTATTGTCAACATTTTTCTAGTAACAAATGCCACACCAAATCCAGAACACAGTGCTACTCTAACTACTATGAACAA
This sequence comes from Hemiprocne comata, assembly GCA_020745705.1. Taxonomy (NCBI): domain Eukaryota; kingdom Metazoa; phylum Chordata; class Aves; order Apodiformes; family Apodidae; genus Hemiprocne; species Hemiprocne comata. The sequence goes on along the minus strand of CM036616.1, from coordinate 39,514,524 downwards.
AATTAGCTCTATTCCAGCTGAATTCAAGACATACCCATCCATTCATAAACCTTTAAATAGCATTTTTCCTATTTGCAAGGGAAAGAGTCACTAATAGATTTTCCTCATATTTTCAGACTTTTTACTGCATCTGTTCCTCACCCCTCCATGAGAAATCCCCATCACCCACACACTTTAGTATACATCCACAAAATTAAGAACCACAACTGGATGGGGAAAATACTCCAATAATAAACCACAAGAAAAACATGCAAAATTTAGGATGCAGATACCTACACGCAACTTCCAGTTCAAGTCTAGCTGCTTTTTCAAAAATAAGTGTTTTATGTAACACCACGGAAACATAATACAAATGGCCTGTTGTAAATATTGGCTTCACTTGACAGTTTAATACTCAAGTATTAACTTTAAAATTAAAAAAAAGAGTGGAAGTACTCTTACTTTCTTGCCTGCTTCAGCATCATTTCCCACATACCACTGAGAACTCTCTATTTTGCCTGCATCACTCTCAAAAGGTTTTTACTGCTCTTAGTTATTTCTGGAAGTGTTCAAAGAGCTCTATGGTCAGTATTCTATTATATTTATTTAGGTATTTGCTTCAGTCCTTTAAAGTATACTTCCCATCCAAATTTGTTCTGTCATTTTGCATGTTGTTGAGAACAGTTTAATGTATCTGTAGTTTCCTTTCAGGGTAAGTGGTACCATCTAGTGTATCTTCTTCTTCTAAGACCAGCCCAGGTTGACAGATCTGTTACATTTAACGAAGGCAGTGATTTCACAGACCTCTTCCTATTGCCCTACTCCCAACTCCTGTAAGTTCCTCATATAAAGGCATACCTCTTTCTGCATTAAGCTCTCTGGCTTTCTGATTTCACTTCAAGAATGCCTGTGTTCACCTCTATATATCTCACTTCCTTTAGCCACTCCATATTTTTCCCTCATCTCCATATTCTTATTTTTTATATCAAACATCAAGTATTTGTTACTTTAGTAATTGTACCTAAAATACCTTTAATAACTTGCTGGTTTTTATCTCCCTATGAAGTACCCTTTGTAATTAATTTTATAAAAAGGCTAGCTTGATTTAACTTCTGGGAGCTCTCTTTATTCCCATTTTTCTTGGTCACAGAGAAAATATATTTTGTTGACCATTCCTTTCCACCTATGAGTCCCCTCACAGGACACTGAATAATTCTCAGTTCTTCTAGCTTGAAGCACCTCACCTGAGACTTTGCTCTAGCTGGATACAGGAATTTCAGAAACTTCTAACTCCCTCTGCTTAAGCCTTAATCCTTACTTTTTAAGGATTAAAAGGATCCTTACAAGGATCCTTAAGGATCCACAAAGCTAAGGATCCTTAGCTTTGTGAAAGAATCTGTATGACACAGTTACCAAAGTTGTACAGCAGAAGACTGAACTTTATCCCAAAAGTTGCTTCTCGTCCTATGCTCCTGCTTCCAGTTTCCTAATCCTATTTCCCGTAGTCATGCACAAATTGAGATGGAGATTATCAGTAAAAGCTAAAGCACAGAATAACATGACTAAGTTATGGTCACTTGGTTCTCATAAGTGGTAGAAGGACACATTAGTTCCTTGGCACAACCAAACAAGCAGCTACTTTTCAAGAAAATAAGTATCCAAATGAAGAATCAAGAAATGCTGAATGAGAAAGATTTCATAGCAACTATGTAAGATTCAAATCTGGGAATACACTTAGCTAAAAAAACAAAACCCCAAAAATGTTAACATGAAAATAAGAATGTGTCAACAAAATCAGCAAATGAGAAAGTAAAAAATGTGGATATAATAACTTTAACTTAAGGATCAAGTAGCAAAAATGGAGGAAGTTACACATGACAAGATTCAAGTACGTGCTGAAGACCACCTACCTGAATTTGGGAATTACAAAAGCAGACAGTAATCAAAGGACATGTATTAGTTATTAGTGTAACAAATACAGAGAAAAAAATAAAAGGTGAAGGTGGAAGGGTAAAAGGTGAATTCAAGACATGCAAAGACAGACGAAATAAATATTTAATGATTAAATGTACTTCTCTTATAGAAAATGTTCTATCACACATTTCCAAATAAAATGTTTCAAAATGTTAACACAGAAGATACAAACTGGAGAAATTAAGATATGAAGAAGACCTGCTTACAGCCAGTCATCCTTTCTTAAGAGAAAAGCAGTGGGAGGGAACAGAAAACACAAGTTCTTGATTAATCCCTTTGGAAATGAATTGGTACCTGATGTACTTCTAAAAAATATTTTCTAAGAAATTATAATCCAGGATTAGCAAAGCATGGGATACTTACAGAGTAAAACACTGTTCCATATATTCACATGGATCAGCAGCAGCAAGCCTTTTTTCTTCTACAGTTAGATATGGTTTCAGTGTAACCTCGAAGTTTCCCCCTTTAAGAGCAGATTTAATACTGCAAGATACCTTGATTACTTTACCCAACGTTGTAGAATTTCGTTCCATTATTTTAAGTATAATATTTCAATTAAAAAAAAAAAAGATTACTGCACTCAAAGCTTGCCTGTTGAAACTGAGAGGTCTACTCAAGAAATTATGTAACAGGATACCAACTCCCTTGCTGTTTCAACTTCTAGAAACAAACACCCTCACAGATTTCAAAGGTCATTTCCCTCCAAAAACAACTCTTATCAGCACCCTCAATGAACAATGCTCCCAAATGCATTTCAGCCTTTCATAATACAGTTTATTGTACAGTGCAATGATATTTTTATCTTCTGAGCACTAAGAAGATTTAAGGGAATTTCAAACCTTAAGTAAAATCCCTTTAAACAGAAAACAAATGCAAGCTTCAGACTGCTGTCCATGTTTCTATACTCATTAATTATTCTGAAGTGACAGTTCATTGGTACGTAATGTTAGACGAAGAATTTCTTTAGCACTTTTGCCCACCCGACAGGAGCTCAGGAATGTGCAAGCAGCTCTCCAGCTGCATCAATCTTTTCTTCTCCCTGCTAAAACTTTGAGCATAGTTTTAGCCTTACACAGTTAGGTACATATTACAAATGACTGAAATACAAGCTTTATTACTTTAGTAGCAAAACCAGGTTTAAAGCAGCCTGATCTGACAGTTTTTGGATAAATACGGAGCTTTATGAAGCAAGACAGTAATGGTCTTAACAACAGTAGGTGCAAAAAAACTCAGTAACAAAACAACAACAAAAAAAACGTTTTAAGAGTAAATACATCATCTCTGAGCCCATTTTCTCCAACAGTTAAGAACAGGTGAAATGACTTTCTGAAAGGGGGAAAATAAACAAACGACACACACACAAAGACTCCCACCTGTCTGCCCAGTATCATATCTAAGAATGCAAAAAGGTTCCCTGAGCTCCTGACTACAGTCTAACATCTCAACCTCTATATAACGTGGCCATACTGCCCTAACTGCGTTATTTTGAAAGCACTGGTGTGGACTGTAATTGGAAATACTGTACTCGTATACAGCAGAAACAAGCTACAAAATACAATATTATTTGCATAGCATCTACCATAAAAGGCAATGAGCCAATTACTAACACATTAAAGAACCAGTACTCAGTCACCTTTGTAATCTTAACCACCACAGTCTTGTGTCCCTCAATAAGAATTTGAAAGCTAAAGGGAGTTTAAATTAGAAGTGTAAATTCATCCACTAACTTTCTCTCATAGCAGCATGACAGACCTGAGACAAAACAACACAATCAACATCACAAAACACATCCAGAATAATAGTCTCTTTAAATCGCTGGTCAAATGTAAAGTGTGGGTAGAGGGTTCCTAACTGTCTTCTATGTTTTCGTATTTTATGATGGTAGCTTTTAAGACAGGTATTATTCCTTTTCCACCTCCAAGCACTTCTTTCTTCACATGCCTTTGCACCACTGTGGGATATGATAATGGTATGGCTATGGTAGGACCTGTAACAAGTCCAGTGGTTAGGACTCACGTTCTAGATGTTATTCTAAGAAAGTAAACAAAACTCTACCAGTTAGATTTTTCTAGTTCTCATTCCCTTTCATGCTCCCTTTACTCCCGTCATCAAAAAAAATGGCAAAAAAACCACCCTAACGTCCCAGAATCAGAGCCAAAAAAACTAGAGCTTGACAGTCAAGAGAACATACTGCCAAACTATTCTAACAGCCTGGAGTCTTTTGCCAGAAAGGACCCTGGCCATTACTCTCCATGCTGATTACAGCAAGCAGCAACTAAAGAATAAATCTGAACGTGCTGTTCAGACACACTTGCACACAACTTGGTCATTGAAAGTGGTGTTTTACTCAGATTAAGATTAGAACTGACCATCAGCTCTACTGTGCCCAGGACAACACCACACAGGAGCTTCTTCACCAAATAACAGATGTCCTTAAGACCTCTACAAGTACTGCACAGGAAAAAATTCTTCAATTGTTTGATAAATCATATCAGCATCCAAAAAACCCCCCAAATTTTCTCATACTAGAAGGCATTGGAGTCAGTAAAGGTGGAATGAAATGCTGGATTCTGCACCTAGGATGGAGTAACATCGGCTACAAGTATAAACTGGCAGGTGAGTGCTTGGAAAGCAGACCTGCAGAAAGTGATCTGGGAGTGCTGGCTGACAGCAGTAGACTCAACAGCAGTCAGCAGTGTGCCCTGGCAGCCAAGAGGGCAAACTGCATCCTGGGGTGCATCAAATGCAGCATAACCAGCCAGTCAGAAATGGTGACTGTCCCACGGTATTCAGTGTTGGTACAGCCTCACCTTGTGTATTGTGTGCCGTTCTGGGCCACAGAGTTTAGGAACCATGTGAAGGTACTTGAATGTGTCCAGAGGAGGGCACCAAAGCTGGTGAAAGGGCTGAAGGAATGTCCTATGAGGAGCTGCTGAGGACTTTGGGCTAGTCTAGTTTGGAGAAAAGGAGGCTGATGGGCAACCTCATTACCATCTACATCTTGCAGAGGAGGGGAAGTGGAGGAGGAGGTGCTGATCCCTTCTCCCTGGGATCCAGTGACAAGACACATGGAAATGGTTCACAACTGTGCAGGGGAGGTCTGAACTGGACATCAGGAATAATTTCTTTACCAATAGGGTGGCCATACACTGGAACGGGCTTCCTGGAGCAGTGGTCAATGCCCCAAGCTTGTCATGGATTGAAGAGGCATTTGGACAATGTCCTTAATAACATGCTTTAAATTTTAGTAAGCCCTGAATTGGTCAGGCAGTGGAACTAATGCTCATTGCAGGTACCTTTCAACTTAAAATACTCTATTCTATTCAGTATTACCCACCTTTACAGAAAAAAAAATAGGGTAGTCATAACAGTACATCACTGAACCACCTATGCCAGTGATGAATCTGGCCTTTTCCCTCAGTTACTTTGTCTTCCCCCAGGAACTATGATAAACCTTCAACTGCATTAAAATACTAATCCATAATCTGTGGCATACTGTTTGCCACTCCATCTATATATTCTGAACAGCTGTTATTAAGAGAACACTTACTCCACCCTGAGAAGATACATATTTATTACATCTCCTACTCTTTTTAGCAACTCTATCATATGAAATCCATAAATTGTCAGCATTTGGTACAATTCCAATGTACCCAGCTACTGAAAGAAGTCACCCACTAATCACAAGGAGTTTTTTGTAAAAAGTTTTAAGTTTCATAAATAGAAAAACTCCAACTGAAGCGCAGCTGGCAATGCAACAATGCTTTTAAGAGATAAAAAGTTAATTATGACTCCCTATTCTGTTTTCCTTAAAACCTGGGAACAGTTTTAATTACTTCTTCAAAAGCAGAAGGAATTTTAAATTAATAAAGTCATGGTGAGACAGAGGCTCTTCATATACAAGGAAAGCACCCAGTTACTGCAAGGTAAGATACGGGAAACAGCTAAAAAATCCACTGCAGAGGAGGAAGCAAGCTTCATTAGTTCTGATATTGTGGAAACATGTTACAGGTCAGGAACAAAAGTTACAGAAGTCCCATTCAACAGAGTTTTAATCATGCATTTCGTAAGTTCTCCATCCACTGCATACTTCAGTTACATGATATCAAATGCATTGTTCTTGTGTTCAACTTCAGTCTGCATTACATACTTTGAACCACCGCACACTAAGATGTTTTTTTTTTTCCTGCAGCACAGCAAGAAGTCCCAATGTGGTGTTCAAAATACCGTGAATGTCACCAGGTTCAAAGCAGAAAATTCACATTGACTAACTGGTGCTAGCCTTGGCACCTGAGTAGTAATGAAGTCCTACAGAAGGTCTTTTTTTGTGTGGGTGTCCAAAATTTAAACCAAAACAAAAAACAAACAAACAAAAAAACCCACCAGGTTTTGAGGTGGTTTGGGGTGTGGTGTTCTTCTTGGTTTTTTGTTTGTTTTTTACACTTTACTGGCACTGCAAAACCTGTAAAATACATTGCCTTATTCTAGCTCAGGCAATTGTGTAAACTCTAAACAAGTTTGCATTTAACACTTAAAGAGGAACTGTAAATTGATTTCAAAGCCATATAACACGGAAGAAAAAATGGCAGTGAACACATGCTACAATTTGAGTTTATTCTGCTGTTGATTTGCATACTTCCTCTATCATGAAATTAAGAAATCTGAATTTTCACTGTGTTTGACTCCATACTACAAACTGTTTGAATGACATCTTGTGGTGCTATTCAGTATTGCCATCCTCTTCCAACACCATTTATACTTGGTGTCAATTGACACCACTAACATAGAATTCAACTATTATTTCAATTTTACACCTCCCAACGCTGCACCACAGCTTTTGTGAGAGAAAAATCTTCCTTGGTGGCAGAGACCAGTTTCCTGAAGCCTGAAAAAGTGGCATCTGAGGTGGTGTTGCCATGTAAGTGGTTGTGTCAATTTACAGCCTGTCTTGAGGAGGCCAGTGATCAGAATTTGCAGGCTTGTGAAAATCGCTTTGCAGCATTTGCTAATTGTGAAGGGATTTTAGGAGAATGAGAAGCAGTAACTATTTCCAGCTTTCCTGAAAAAGGTGAGAATAGGCTTCTTTTACAGATACCACTAAAAAGGTGGTGCTGCCACTGCCTGAATTTACAACAGTGATAGTATATTTCCACATACGCCCACAACATTTCAGAAACACTGTTGAAGAGCATTACAATGTACTGCTGTTCATCTTGAAGCAGGATGCTAAAAAAAAATTTGTAAGACAAAAGAATTTTGGTTTTCTTGAAGCAAGAAAACTAATGCAGTTTAGCATAGACAGGGATAGTCTCCAGAAAAGCAAAAATACAAAAAACAGGAATTTCTTGCAAGTATTAGACTTCTAACAGTGCAATAGAAATACCTGTTTAATTCCACCCAGGATGTAGATCGTAGTAAGTGTCTAAGTCAAATATACTACATTAAAGATATACAGAAATCACAGTGAAGACCTTAAACGATATCATCTGCCTTTCTGAGGAACTAAAAAAGCCTCAAATTTTTTTTAATTACTACATTACTAAGAGTCACGGCAAATCAACAGATCACTGCTTGTATCCTCATATGTACCAAGTGCATGGCAATAAGAACAAATTTACTGTGTGTCACTTTGCATCAGATCTGACCAATTTCAGCTTGGGAAGTGCTCTGCAATAGTATGCTCATGTTCATATAATGCATTTAGTTCCTACCCTGACTACAGGGTTCAGATTTTGTCTTGTATAGTCATCAGTTCACCCAAACCATTCATCTTTGCTGGCTTGTACATCCTACCAAAACTGGCATATCACCATACTAGTGGGCATACAGCCATTATAACAGATGGGGAAAGAAAGCAGACATGCCAGCGAGCTGGTGAATGCATCAAGTTTGAGTGAGTCTCCTCCAAGAATTTCACAAATGGTAGTTTATGTACAAGCTTCCATGACTGGTTGAATAGGGTATGCCAAGGCCAAACTAGATCAATTTAAGACTCTAAGAACATCTCTGGCAGCTGTTGAAAGCAAGTTTTTAGCTCTTATGAATTTGGAGAAGTCTTCTGCAAAGAGAATTGGGGAATGAGTATCTTAATGAAATCACCACCTTAGATCAGCTCTCTGCAAAACAGGGTTGCAAATATCAGCAAAAAAAAAAATGGGTTTGCAGCCCTGGCGAGTTTTCTGATGAATAGCTCAACAGAATGCATAAGCCATATCTGCACGAAAAAAGACTAATAAATTACAAATTTATTTTGCTTGGCAGGAATACAGTTTAAAGATGCAAATCAGTAAAGTTGAAAATATTTGTTATAAATTTTGCCATCTGCTTCAATACTGTACTTATCAATTGATAACTACTGACGTTACTCATGTGGTTCACCTGTAAGTTTTCACATTTCATTTAGGTACAGCAATATCTGGTTTTACTGCTGAAATCATATTGTTTCCAAGAACCAAACATTACTATATTTCAGTATTACATGTGGGTACATTTTTTTGAAAATGCAATTAATATTGATTAAAAACCTCTGTCCACCTGCAATTAACTGTAGACAGTAATAGCTGCACTCCTACATATGCAATTAACAGGGACTCTGGGTTACTAATTATCTCTCTAGGTTTTCCTAAAAGCTCAAAGGGGGTTAGACTTTTTATACCTCTACATAGAGCAACAGTATATACTGCATTCATAAAAATATTGTATTAACTTAGGTGATCTATATCAAATGGTATCTCTCTCTACTATGCAGATGATTCTGACATTCTTCTAAGTAGGTAGTGTTTATTTTATTGATTCCATCAATCTAGACCATCTCTAGATGGAGAAATACCTAGAGGTCCACAGGCTGGATTCAACTTGTCTGTATGATTTACATAATCCATTGGCTCTTACCAATGTTTTGCTGTTACGGACAAAGACTTGTCTACAGACCATTCCCACTATTCTGGTGGCCCACAACTTTTTTTTTTTCTTCTTTTTCAAACATGTGGAGCATGTGAATGTACATACATCTGGAGCATCTAGTGACCTATGTCTGGAACATAACGAATTCACAGACAAGAGTCAGACTACATACCCAGACACATAAATTCCTGAACTATACAAGTTTCATCAAGGAATAAAGGAATACCATACATGTCAGCTCATGTGACAAGTGTGGAAAAGGGAGAGAAGTGCAGGAAAAGGCATCTCCAGCCATGCAATGGGCTCCATTCCACACAGAAAGGTTTAGACTAACCCATCTCAGGTACATAAAATCTTTTAATTACTCAGTTAACAACATGTTTAACAGAATGAACAGTTTCTGTTCTATGAACACAAGAACCATCTCTAATGTATTTGAAATGACCTAACTAACCAAAAGGCTTTTTAAAAGTAATACCAAAATAGGCAAGTTATATTTGCCTATTTAGCCACAATTCAATACTCACAGAAAAAGCTAGCCCCAATCTCATATATTTGTTGTGAAACCTCTTATTCAAAAACAGTTTCAGTTTAGTCAAAAACAGTAAGAAAATAGATCTTTATGTACACATTGTACTTAAAAACCTGTTTTTCTAGTGTTCTTTTGTCCTTGACAGTTATACAATTACTTGACAGAAGCAGAACAAAGTTTTATAATTTACTTATTTTTTTCTGCTGCATTGGAGACATACAATATATTAACTAATGAGAAACATACTATTGCACATTGTGCATGCCACCTATTGCACCTTATTTGTATTTAAGATAACTACTTATTTCAATTATTATTTCATCTTTATTGATCTTCTAACAGTAAAACTTTCAACTGACACAGGTTTAAGATGTCACCATGACAGAAGTTTCAAGACACTGAAATATTTTCAATACTGATAGCATATGTCTCAACCAAACCACAATATATCAATACCATGTTCATTTACTGAAGATTCTATTGGTGATTGAAAGTTAATGAACAAAGCATAGAATTGCTAAAAAAGGGCAGCTTTAGCAGAAGACAACACGTGGACCTTTGACACCAAGGGATGCTCAGAACTTTAAGTAAGTACTTCAGCTGGGTATTTCTACTGAAATGCTAAAAACAAAATAGTTAGGACAGACAGTATCTAACTTCAGACTTCAGGTTTAAGCCCACTGATAATCATTTGTGCCTCTCTGTGGCAACTTGCCATATGCTGTTCTATACGGCAAACATTGCTAGACTGAAGAATACTAACTTCCTATTTCAACAGTAACTGGTTTGTCAGCTACAAAAGACCACTGAGACCAATGCCTGCTTTCCACTCCAGCCCTTCCTTTGGAGGACAGATCTCCCCTCCCTTCCTTTAAGTTTTAAGAGCAAGCCTGGAGGAACAATTAATTAGTAAGGCATGCAGACATATCATAAGCTCCTCAGCTACTCTGGTTCTTTCGTGTTGGAAGAAGCCATATACACACACGTCTACGCTGTGTCTCCAGACCCCAGAGCTATACGTCCCCCAGACCACTGGGCAGCCTCAGGCAAAATCATTCAGTTCAGCTTCTGCATCTGATGGAACAGAGAGCTATACTTCACCTGCAAAACAGTCTGATGTCTAGGATTAAATGAATCACATAGAGAATTATGGCCATGATCAATGCTTGGGGTACCCTCCTCCCACCGTGGAAAAGATGCAGTAAAGCAACAGTAAGAAATAGAGCCCAAAGTTGTTTCTGTAGAAGGGGACAGGAAAAGGTGCAAACAACACAACTCACCTACAACACACAAGTCAGCAGGGAGGCATTCACGCTACAGCATCAAAAATTTAAACTGGAACAGAATGAAAAGCTCAAAATGTAGGGGAACAGCAGGGGAAGAGAGATGTGACTTGTCTGGCAAACTGACGAGGCCTATGAGCTGCTGTCTTGCAGAGCTAAGCATCGGAGTGACAGCAGCTTCACCTTGTTGTGATTTACCTTGGTGTGGCACAAAAATAAACACATCAGTCGAGGTTTCTAGAGCACGGATGCTCTCTTCGTGCAGAACAATCAAACTGAAGAACAAGAGATTGATTTTCTAATGTACATGAGACCTTAGTTTATGGTGCTTTTTATTGGTTGCTCTCAGAATAGATTTCCAATTTGTTGTAGGATACCATTACAGCTTAGCAAACCTCTTGATCCCTCCATTTAGACACTTTTTTTTCCTCTCCAATTCACTTTTCCTTTCAGGAGCTGAAGGTTTTCTGCGCCGGTGCACTTCAGCTTTTCTTTTTCCTCTTGCATTTCCTCAATTTTACTTCTGACCAAGACACAGCCTGGTTAACACCCACTTTAAGCTGGCCACCTCACCGTGATCGACAACATTTTCAACTACAACTCCCACAAATACTTCTAAGCCCTTTTTTTTTTTTATACACTTGAAGGCAAAATTAAATTAAAACTCACGCCAGTATGCTTAGTAATCAAAACGGTGGAAAAATTACAAGCAGTTTTTCAAACAAACCAACAATAACAAAAAAACTTTACCGATTACCTATTCCACTATGAACACCTTAGAGGGAAGCAAGCAAACTTTTTCACGGAGTCAGGAAGGGGTGAAAGCGGGCAACCGAGGCACAGCTCCCCGCCACTGCCCCCTGCAGCGGCCTCCGCTGGGGAGAAGCCCCGAGGCCGCACTCCTCGCTCCGCCGCCCGGCCTCCGCGCCTAAGGGCATGCTCCCGTCAGCCCAGCACAGCCCTAAAGCCCACGGAACAGGACACCCGCCCAACTACCCCGAACTGGGCCCGCCCGGACCACGAAAGACTAAAGCCACCCGCCCCCCGCCGCCGCCCGGCCTCTTACTTCCTCGTGTCTCTGCTGAAAAGCCCGAAGGCCGCGGGAGCCGAAGGGGTCGTGGTGGACGCCGCCTCCTGGGTCAGCTCGGACGCCGCCTCTCCCCCCTGTTCGCTGTAGCTGAGCCCGTTACCAGACATACCGCCGCCGCCGCTGCTCCCCGTCCGCTCCGCCAAACTTACCGGCGCGGCGTTCCCCTGCCCGGAAGCGGCGGGCACGCGCCAGCACAGAGGGGAGGGGCGGTCACGTGGCGCGAGGCGGGGCCAAGCGGCCTGGGCGGAACGCGGGCTGGCCCGCCAGGCTGCCGGTGCTGCGCTGGGGCGGGAGGGCCGCTGGAGCTGCAGGGCCAGGCCGTGGCCGGTGCCATCACGGCCCCCGGCGGGGCCCGCGCCCGTGTCGCGGTGCGGAGGGCTTTGCCCCTGGCCCCGGGGCGAGGGCAGCCGTGGCGTCCGCGGGAGGCAGGCGGTTGCCTCCCCGCAGCGGGGGCCACCTCGGGACTGCTGCTGTTTCCATCCTCGTCTCTTTCCGGTCCCTTTCTCCGTCTCTTCCCATCCACTGGCCCCGCAGGCTTCGAGACCAGGCGAGCGGGCCCCACGGAGCCCAGCCTCGCTCGGTGTCCCTCACTGGGAGCTCCGGGAGAAGCTGTGGCTCCGTCACCCCTGTCAGCACCCAGGTGCAGCGGTCAGGCTACGGCAGGAGCCCCAGCGCCTGGCTTCCCCTGAGGTAGAGATACCCAGGCTGCTTGAGAGGCAGGCTTTGCTTTCTAGCCCTCCGCTGTGCCGTGGACAAAGCTGTTTGAAATACTAAGTGTGGCTTACAGCATCGGCCCGTTTGTTCCTTCTAGTAACTCCTATTACAAATATACTTGTTTCTAAGTAAATGGCATTACCTGACACTGACTTCCCTGCTATTATCGTAGGAGTGGGGTAGCCTAAACTAACAGCAGCAGCTTACATATTGGAGGCCATAAAATGTAAAAGTATAACCAGAAGCTTTCTGAGGGAAGTTTCTTCTAATTTCTTTTTACAGTCTTATTTTCCTATGTGCATCTTTCCCCTGTGCTCTGTGTCTGAGGAATAATACGTGTTCATTACAATGCCCTATCCATCTCCTGACATAACTTACATTAGTGGAGTCCAGCCTTTTCATACTGAGAACTGAAGTGGTTTCGAAAAGGTTACAGTTCACAATATTTTTTATCATGCAGAGAGAAAAAAAAAGGGGGGGAGGAAGGTGGGGTGGAGATGGGAAATGGATTATCACAATATTTTTCTGAAGCAGCTGTTTGACTTGCTTCTTTTTCAGCAATTTGTACATCTGATTGAAACTGAATCATTGCCAACCAAATAAACTTGACAAAAGGAGTTACCAATACAGGATTTGTTAAAGAGCGTGGGCTGCTATAAGGGCACATGTCCTTGATAGTTGCCTTCTATGGATGTCAACATTGCAGTTTTGTTTTATGATCTCTCACAGCTTTTTTCTTTGTAGCACTGTCTCTTGAAAGTCATGGCTTGGAGTGTAAAATCACTTGACTACCACCATTTTACCTGTTGGTTCTTCAGACTTCCATTTTTGTCCTGCCCCTTGCGTTGTTTGCAGTAACAGCCACCATAGTTTCCTGTAGATGGAAATAACCTCGTTATAAGTACCATAAACAGTCACAGTAACTGGTGATACTGTTTACAGTCTCGAGGGCAGAGAGGCCCTACAGAGGGATCTGGCTCCATCTTAAGTACTGTGTGCTACTGGAGAGTGCCCCGAGGAGGGCCATGAGGTTGCTGAAGGGTCTGGAGGGGATGCCATATGAGGAGTGGCTGAAGGCACTTGGTCTGTTCAGCCTGGAGAAGAGGAGACTGACGGAGGACCTCATTGCAGCTTACTGCTTCCTCATTAGGGAAGGAGCAGGAGTAGGTGCTGACCTCTTCTCTCTGGTGACCAACAATAGGACCCGAGGGAATGGTAGGAAGATGTGCAGGGGGAGGTTTAGGTTGGACATTAGGAAGAGATTCTTCACCCAGAGGGTGGTGGAGCACTGGAATAGGCTCCCCAGGGAAGCAGTAATGGCACCAAGCCTGACAATATTCAAGAAGCATTTGGACAACACCCTCAAGGACATGGTGTGAACTTTGGGGTTGTCCTTTTCTGGAGCAGGAGTTGGACTTGGTCATCCAGGCTGTCCAGGGAGGTGGTTGAGCCACCATCCCTGGAGACATCTAAAAAGACAGATGTGGTGCCAAGGGACAGGGTTTAGTGGTGGATGTGGCACAATTAGGGTAGTGGTTGGACTAGATGATCTTGAAGGTCTTTTCGAAGCCAAGTGATACTGTGATACTCTTCCAGTAAGACAAGAGATGGACACCTCTCAATCCTACCAAGTCAGATGGCATCCTACATCCTGTGTTTTAAAGGATCAAAAACCAGAGTAGACTGCTGGAGAACTGGGTCCACACCAGCCAAAGAAAGCCACTTCTCTCCTGAAAGTTTAAGAAGTTGCCGTGATCTACAGAGAGATCTGAGAATTCATATCAGCAAACCTTATAAATTACCTGTTTCTCAAACCATGTCTTAATTTCAAAATGTGATGGTGAGAGCAGTTGAACTTTACTCCCAAACATGGTTTTGCTTACATGAAGAGATCCCTGGCTTACAGCTTTTATTTGTGTACAACATACATACAGTGCATGATGGGGTAATTTATACTAGGCCAAGTCCATAGTTTGTCAGGTAGATCTATTCTAGTTCCTTTTAAGACTGCCTGCTTGTTCTCTGAAGCAAGACGTTTAAACTGTTTGCTTCTTTGTATACATCTGGAAGTATTTCTTGTTAGCAATAAGAAACATCTGAAGTGCAACAAACTATTATTACATATGTCACTTAGAATGTAATCTTAGAGGAAGAACTAACAGCAGAACAGAACAGCAGATGTGTAGAATGTTTCAGTAAATTTGTGGGAGTGCAAACACAGGAAAAAGCAAACATGGGCTATTCAGGTGGATGATCATGGGATGATCATGGGACTGTGATATGAGGAGCAGATAGTATCAGGGAAGCTGAGCTTGGAAGAGATCATCTAGTCGAACTCCCCTCCTAAAGCAGGATTGCCTAGAGCACAGGACTGCATCCAGGTGGGTCTTGAGTGTCTCCAGAGAAGGAGACTCCATAACTTCCCTGGGCAGCCTGTTCCAACAGACAAGGCTTAAAACAGTGAACATAGAACGCTTTTGCTTCTCAGTTTTTTGCTCATTATGTTTCTTTCTGAAAATGTTTCACCTCCATGATTCACACTATCTTCACAGCTGCTACTTCTATGGTATCTGGTAAATTGCATAGTTTCTTACTCTTCCACTCATAGATGTAAACAACTATATAGTATATGATGTATGGACAAAGCTTTTAAAAGTTAATTTTATTGAGCAATAACTTTCAACGATCTGTGGAAGGGAAGATGTATTTAAATATATATGAATTTTCAACAAAACTCACATATTGTAAATACATATGCATTTAGGGGGGGAAAGCTTCATGTTACCCAACAAATTGTAGTTTTGTAATATAAACAAACATTAACTTTGTTCAGTTTTCTGAAGCATTCACAGAAGGTACTTTACAATGTGTTTTACGAAGCTATGTCTATTTTGTGGTGGTTTGTTTTGAAACTGGGCTGCCATATGCTTATTTGGTGCCCTCTTGTGGCTCAGATTATTAATATGCTATTTGCTATGAAAAAGACAGGATATGCATTGGTAAGGGAACTAATTTTTAATGGACTTCATGCTTGCTATAACAGAAATGTCAATATATTAAATGCTTTGCTCATAATTTCTGTATTGCTGATAGTTTCTGATATATCTAAAATGTGGTGTGTGCTGGTTTGGTTTGGTGGGATTTTTGGTACGGGGGGAAGGGCCACTGTAGTGGCTCCGGTAGGAAGCTGAGAAGCTCCCCCTGCTCCACAGATAGCCAAGGAGCCATCAGAGAGACAATAGATGCGCCTCTGCGATTAACATAGGAAAGAACTGATATAAGACTTGAGCAGAGCGAGCACTTGGTAGGTAGAAAAAAAAAGAAGAGCTGAGCTGGAGAGGTGAGAGGCAGTGCTGGGGTGAAGTTCTCGGTAGTTCATGTGGAAGGAGGCGAAGAAGGTGCCCAAGCAGAAGTTTCCCTACAACCTGTGGTGAGATGGCAGGCTGTTCCCCTGCATCCATGGACGAACATTATGAAACATTCCCTGGGGGCGCCTGGAAGGGGTGACCTTAGCCAGTGGACTTGGATTTTGTGGCCAGTGGACTCGGATTTGCTGCCAGTAGACTTGGATGATGCAGCTGTGGAAGACTCCGGCACCAGGGGAGGTGACTGTTCCCAAAGCAGCCCGTGACTCTGTGGGAAGCCCACACTGGAGCAGCTTGCTCCTGACCTGTGCCGCTGGGGGGAAGGAGGCAGAGAAATCAGGAACAAAGTAATTTGGGCCCGGGAAGAAGGGAGGTGTGGGGGTAACGTATGTAAGCCCTGGTCTGTGTGTTGTCTGTGTCCTGTGTGCAGCTGATTAGTGTGAAATTAAATTATTATTTTTCCCCAAGTTGAGTCTGTTTTGCCCGGGAGAGTGGAGAACCCTCCTTGTCCTTTGTCTCGACCCATGAGCTTCTAGTTGGTCTTTGTCCTCCTCATCCAAGAGTGTGTGTGAGGGGGGGAGTTGAGTGAGCGGCCACAGGGCTGTTTCTTTGTTGTTGTGTTAGGCCCAAAACATGACAGTGCTGGTATTGCAGATCATACACAAACATGTATGAAAATCTCCAAATATAAATAAAAAGTATGGAGTAAGTGGTCTTATACTGTTGTACTGATATCATACCTGGAGTGTTTAATGGTGATTAAAATCAATGGAAGATCCAAGGTGAACTTGTCTTCAAACCTTTCACTAAGATTGAAAAGATTATTTGTTAATTCTTAATTATTGAATCTTCCCAGATATTTATCAAAGTAGAAAACCTAAACTCACTTGCAACAAATTCTCAGTCATACGTAATCTCACAGAACTCAAGTAATGAGTTTAAAATGTTCAAAACAATATTCAATTGGTGACTGCACCATATCCTAAATTTAAAAAAAAAAATACACTCTCCTATAGGGCTAGAAAATTTCTTGAATCTCACAAGTTTTATCTTAACCAGGAGAAGAAACTCAGAGTGTGGTAGGTTCTCTCAAATACCCCAGCTAGCCACAACTACCTTTCTAATGCTGTCACAAGTTACAGATTCACTCTTGATGTTTTATGTAATGCACCATAAATAATGTTTTAAAATTCTGTGCCGATATAAACAATTTATACTGTAACATGTCTGGCTGGATAAGGTTACTGGGTTGACATCAAGTCCAGACTTCTCCTGGGATTTGCCTCCATTGACAGACTAAAATAGAACCTTTTCTGCCTAATTCACAGTTTGCTGGTTACAGTTTGTAAGCTACCACATTTATTTAAAGATTTTTTTTAGCTATTATGGATTAAAGGCTTTAGAGCAGGTTCGAGACCATCTAAAGAACCTGAAAGTGCACAAGTCCATGGGACATGACCAGATCCATCCATGGCTCCTAAGGGAGATTGGCAGATGAAGTTGCAACACCACTCTCCATCATATTTGAAAAGTTATGGCAGTCTGGTGAAGTTCCCACTTGTTGGAAAAGGGGAAACATAACCCCCATTTTGAAAAAGGGAAGGAAAGAAGACCCAAGGAACAACAGGCCAGTCAGTCTCACCTCTGGCAAGATAATGGAGCAGATCCTCCTGAAGGCTCTGCTAAGGCACGTGGAAAATGTGGAGGTGGTTGGTGGCAACCAGCATGGCTTCACCAAGGGCAAATCATGCCTCACAAATTTGGTGGCCTTTTATGATGGGGTCACAGTGTCAGTGGACAAGGGCAGAACAACTGATGTCATCTACCGGGACCTGTGCAAAGCGTTCAACACTGTCCCGCATGACATCCTGATATCAAAACTGAAAGGATATGGATTTGATGGATGGACCACTTGGTGGATAAGGAATTGGCTGGATGGTCACACTCAGAGATCACTGGCTCAGTGTCCAGATGAGACCAGTGATGAGTGGTGTTCCTCAGGGGTCAGTACTGGGACCGGTGCTGTTTAACATCTTTGTTGGCAACATGGACAGTACGATTGAGTGCACCCTCAGCAAGTTTGCTGATGACACCAAGCTGTGTGGTGTGGCTGACACACTGGAGGGAAGGGAGGCCATCCAGAGGGACATTGACAGGCTTGAGAGGTGGGCCCATGCCAACCTCATGCGGTTCAGCAAGGCCAAGTGCAAGGTCCTGCACCTGGGTCAGGCAGTCCCAACCACAAATACAAGTTGGGCAGAGAATGGATTTATAACAGCCTTGCGGAGAAGGAGCTGGGGGTGTTGGTCAAGGAAAAGCTCAACATCAGTCAGCAATGTGTACTTGCAGCCCACTTGCATCAAGGGAGGTCATCCTGCCCCTCTACTCCACACTCGTGAGACCCCCAGTTGGAGTACTGTGTCCAGTTCTGGAGCCCTCAATACAGGAAGGACATAGAGCTCTTGGAGCAAGTCCAGAGAAGGGCCACAAAGATGATCTGAGGGCTGGAGCACCTCTGCTATGAAGACAGGCTGAGAGAGTTGGAGTTATTCAGCCTGCAGAAGAGACAGCTTCAAGGAGACTTTATAGTGACCTTCCAGTACCTGAAGAGGCCTACAGGAAAGCTGGGGAGGAACTTTTTACCAAGGTCTGTAGTGATAGAATGAAGGGTGATGGTTTTAAACTGGAAGAGGGGAGATTTAGGTTAGATGTTAGGAAGAAATTCTTTATTGTTAGGGTGGTGAGACACTGAAACAGGTTGCCCAGGGAGGCTGTGGATGCCCCCTCCCTGGAGGTGTTCAAGACCAGGCTGGACAGGGCTTTGTGCAACCTGATCTAGTAGTGGACAGTGTCCCTGCCCGTGCAGGGGTTGGAACTAGATGATTTTCTAGGTCCCTGCCAACCCAAACCATTCTATGATTCTATGAAAGGTTTTAAGAAGGAGGTACATGTACACAGTTCATGTGTTTATTATAACATCTCTTCTTTATTGTGCTGTCTTGTAGCAGTATCTAGAAACTCCACTGAGTTAGGCTGCCTTTGAAATCTGTGCCTTGCCAGTTGGAAGTAGTCCATCTGTCTTACAATGTCCTGAGTTTTGGAAGAAAATTAAGCTACCACTTACTGAGAACTTCGACCTTCACATTTCTTGTGTACTTGCATTTCTTGTGTACCTGCATATCTTCCATGTTCCACCTTCAAACTGAACCAGCACAGATAATACACATTTGTGTTTGCTTTTGCTTTCTACTGGTAGTGCAAGTGGGTTGTTTGGCAGAAATGAAGGGAAGGGATGGACGTCCAGAGATGGTTAAGGTTCCAACCTCACTGCTATGAGCAGGGACACCTCACACTAGACCAGGCTGCACAAATCCTTATCCAGCCTGGCCTTAAACATCTCCAGGGAGGGGGCTTCTACAACCTCCCTGGGCAACCTAATATACATCTTTCTTAAAGAACCTCTATTCAGTTCTTGAGTTTTGAATTCAGTTTACTTCTGAGTAAACAGAAATTACAATATGTACAACAATAATAAGAGAAATTAGACCATTTTGAGCAACTGTTTTGTAAGCAGGGAGAAGGGTAGATGTAAGCATGTTGCGACTTCCTTGGCATGGTGTCAACTATGCATCAGTCCTGTTATAGACTACAGCAGTACAGGAACTGGTTCTACTGATGTTGGATGAATATAGCATCCAAATACTTTCCACTGTAGCTGGAGCACAATGTCCTTCAAACATACCCCCTTCTTACTTCCACAGCATTCAGTATGTCTCCTGTCCCATGCGTTGAGGGGAGTATGCAACAAAAATGTGCCTGTCCAAAGAGATTTTACTTCTCTTCTAGTGTTTTTGAGCAATTTGAGGACACAAACTAATCAGACTGTAATAGAAGCAGACCCATAATGTAAAAATAAAAGTGAGGCCTGGAATTAAATAATAGAGAAAATGAGAAAGTTCTTTTCAGAAATAAGAATGAGAAAAAATGAGAAATGAAAGCTCAGAAAACTATGATGGCTCTTTCAGGTGATACTGATCAGAGAAGATAAAATTCTTCACCAGAATGTAATAAGATTTGGTGGAAAAATACAGGAAAGTCAATTACTGGAGGAGTAACAAAATGAGAAAATAAAACTGTGATACCAACAAATGGTTAGTCCTCACATTTTCCTCAGGGTGAAACACTTATATTACTTATCCTACCAGATTTTTTTAAATGTATGATAATTTACAAATGCTTCCTGGAAAGAACATAATTAACTGGCTGAAAGTCAGGTCTGTAAGCAATTGCTACACTCAAGTGTGCTTGTGTATGAAAGGGGTGAAAAGACCAATAAATTATTTTACTGGCAGATCAGGAAGGAGGAAGTTGAAAGATTTATCTTGGAAATAACACTGGATACACGGAAGAAGGAAACAAGAGGAAAAAAACCCATCCTCTTTTAGTCAGAGACTCCCCTTGCAGTCATGTCTAAACAGTGACCATTCCTAACCTGGAACTCCAAGGGCTGTGGAATCTTGTGTACTTGTTGAACAATATCTCTGGCTTGTCTTGGAATGAGATAAGGGTTTCTCAGCAACCTACAGCTGTGATTCTAAAGCTAGCTCACTCATTTAATTAATTAAATCAGAAGGCTTTTCCTCTAGTTAACTTTTATCTCTCAGAAAAAAACCACATTCCTTTTCTTAAAAAAATGTAGGGAATCCAAAGTAAAGATAATTTATGTGAAAATTCTCTTTTAAAAATAAATTTATTTTTCTAATGTTCATAATTATAGAGTTATAATTAAATTATAATTATATTTATTTTAATTACATTAATTTAATCTAATATTAAAGTATAATTATATTTACAGGTATGATCATATAATTCTATTAATTTTTTAATGAGGAATTTAAAAAAAAATTATACACGAAAAATTTTGTGAAAGCATCAGACTCTGTCTCTGATATTTATTCCTTATCCCATTATTCAGTGTAACTGAATTACTGTAAATATGTCATATTGTCATACTTCTGAGAAGGCACTTCCTTAAAAATTATGTGAAGAAAAGTAGTTTTCTCTAATTTTTTATTTTAGAGACTAAAACAAAGGAGACGGTGCATATTTCTAAACTCTTGATGTTCAAGCTATTTTGCATGGGAATTCACAATTCTTTTTCATAATGCTGGCTGCATTTAAATGTAGAATATTTGTAGTCAGTCCTGGTCAGTACATCTCATGATGTACTTAATAAAACTTGAATTTGAGATAAAGAATAACTTACACATGAGAAAAAAACCCAACTAAATAAACTTGAAATCTGTGGCCTAGAAAAGAGACATTTGATAGCAAGCTATCTCTTTTATGATAAAGATCTATAAAGTTATGAATTACACAGAGTACAGGACTCATTTTCTCATCTGCTGGGGGGCATCAAATGACACTGGTAGACTTTAGATCCAAAACAAAGGGACTTTTTTTTTTTTTTTTTTTTTGCTACAGCACAACTGAAATGTGGATTTTACTAGTTGCCATGGGATATTGTTGATGGCAAAAGTTTTCATGAGTTCAAAGAACAAGAAGACAAATTTATGGAAGAAGAGGTTATTAAACAAAAAGATAAGATCTTTAGCTCAGGAAGTTTCTGAACCACAAGTTTATTAAAGAGAACTACCATTTCATACTCACTTTGTTCTAATACTCTTCTATAAGAATCTGGTTCTAGTCATATTTAAGTATTTGGGGCTAGATAGACCTTTGCAGGTGCAACTGTTCTTATGTGATATATTTCAGTTCACTATTCCTATTGCAGCTGTATAAATGTGTGGCTATCCTTCTGCCTTGTAACACAGTTCAGCAGCTGAAAAATGAGAGACTCCAAGTGATAAACCAAGTTTGTGCAAACCACTCACAAGTGCTCTGTGAAGCACCAAGAGACCGTACTCCGTAACTAGGAATTTCAATCTGATATGGAAGAAATAATAATGAAATAAATTAGCACATATTATCTGATTGCATAGTTCAACTTCCACCAAAGACTTGTATTCTAGTAGAATGGGAATTACTTTTCTGTTTCCTCTTCTAATAAATGGGAACAACCCCATCTATAGTTGAAGAATGCCACTTATGAGGTGAGTCAGGCTACACATCCCATTCTGATCATAAAAGCTGAAACTTTAGAGAGGCTTCCTGTTTTATTTCAGAGAAAAGCAGAAACATCCTTTGTTTTCAGTCTTATTTATCCCCTCAGGTCTTGTTTGCCTTTTATGCCTTTGAAGTTATGAAAGAAAATTTGTGTTCACTCCTGCCAAACCACTGTGATCAGTCTTTAAAAATGCTAAATGTTTATAGGGCTATTATGGCTATCTTTGAAATGTACTTGAGATGTTGTCTATAGGAAGACCCATCTGTTCTGCTCTCAGGGACACTGAGACCCAGCTTGCTGGTTGTCTAACCCTTCAATTGTAACGCTTCAGTGCTGCACAGTTATTAGACTCAGTGCTCCACAAAGAGGTTCACTTCTCATTGCTTCAGCCAAAACAGCCAATATGACATACAAAGGAATTCTTTTTCCTCTGTAGCAGTAAACTATAATCCAGGTTTTGTTTCTAGATTCCAAGCTGCTTTAGTAATTAATTTTCCTATGAAAGAAATATGAAATAAGTTGATGAAGCTGAAGAGGCAAAATCCTATTTTGCTTTCAATACTTTTTTGTTCCATAACTGAACTCAAAACAGAAAAGCTTTCTTATAAAAGTTAATTGGAAATGAAATAGTATCTTTGGAGATAGGAGTATTACTCAAACATCAGACAAGCAACTAGCAACTAAGAGCAAAGGTCCTAGATATAATGTGCTTCCTTTCAAACCTTGATAAAGTATTTAAAGATTTGCCAACATGTCATGCAAACCTTCTGACAGCGTTCTCATCAGAAAATTCTGCCTTCTATGGCCTTTGATGTCTGCATTTCTTCCTTCTTTTTATCATTAGTAACTGAGTCATGAAATGCTAGTTAAAGAAGACAGCTGCATTTCCATCACCCTCTTTTACTGGTTGTTCATCAGGGAAAGACAGTTGCTTGTTAATGGTCTGAATTGCTATCCAATAATCAAGGCTTTTCATCTTATGTTTATTAGAAAAAGAAATTAATGGGGTAGGGAAAGTCAAAGTAATGGGGCAGTGTTGTACAAAAGGAGCAGCTCTACAGGGACACACAAAAGGAGTGTCAACTATTCTGAAACCGCTAAACTGAGCAGCAGAGATGAACCTGGCACACTAGTCTGGATAGTGGGAGAGTGGGAGTGGGATGAGGAATGCAGTTTGGACAACAAGGCCATACCACATCTACACAATGACCAGGGTGGTCTGCGTCTCGTTTTCCTCTGCAGAGCTTTGTGTATTGGACTTCGCTTCTGAAGCAGAAGGTAACATTGAGCCTTGGAGAGCACTACCCCACCCATGTTCACTTAGATGTGGCATTAGGGGAACTGAGGAAGATGAAAGGACCAGAGATTTCACCCTTGATACGAAATAGCCTTCATACTGCTTTAAGAAAAGCATACACATGATGCAGCTTTGTATACAATGTTCTATTCCCTGAATACAGAGAGACAAAAACCAAACAGCAGTCTCCTTCTGTGCAGTTTCCAAGCCACTTTTTTCAGCAAACCTGGGGACCCAGAATTCGTTTTTCTATCTTCACTCAGGCTCCCATTCACACTTGCTTCTCCTGATGGCTGATAGCTTTCTGCCTCTTATCTGTATTTTACCAATCTAGTTGCTTAGGTGCTTAATTTTGAAAAAAAATATGAGGATTTACATCTTTTTCAGCAATTAATTTTCAAATTAATTTAGGCAGAATTAGCACCTTTAAAATCGGGTTACTTTTACTCACCCTTGCTAATGAATTATAGTCTCTAAATTCAGGCACTGTCATTTTAAGGGGCAGGCAGTTAGAAACATTGGAACAGAGTACAGCAGGGTACACTTCTCAATGGACACTGACTTTCAGGCTTCCTAAAAAACAGCAACAGGTTTAAGCTTTAAGCTACATAGGAACTTAATCGTTTGGCTGCCTAAGGACTACCTTTCTCCCATATTTTGGACTGCTGCTCATACTCATTTCTGTACATTGTTTGCTCTTTTTTAGTCTCTCTAAGTGGCACTCAACTTCCTGTTTGACAGAAATGCAGAGAAAATTTTTTACCAAACACTAGAGAAAATCTGGAGGAGCTCTCTCCTTTGGAGAGAGGAGACTAAGAGATGACTTCTTGTTCGGACCCACTACAGCCTTTCTTACATTCTTGTAATTGAGATTGTGACATGGAAGTAGCACATGGAAATCTGTTCTACAGCAATAATGGGAAAATGTAGTATGATGCTGCATGGAATAGAAAGTGGGAAGTCCGATATAAAATTATCTAGAAAACATGGTTTTAGAATAAAGGTTGGAGTAATGCATGGTAGAAAACCTTTCCACTCTCTCCACAACATGTAGGTTAAAGACAGCAAATCTGATTCTCTAAAGATTTTAACATAATTTACTCATTTGTACCCATATAAAGTAAATTAAAATTATAAACTTCCAAGAAGCAAAATAAAAATTTATGTTCATCAGGCACTTCTATTTTTTGCACTTGAAGTTACTTTGATATTTTTGAAGCAAACTTAGTTTTGGCATCTAATTTAACCTAGCTGCATTAAAACTTAGTGGTTTTGAAACTTGTTTTTTATGGATTGATTGCCTGGCCTGGCCTTATCCCCTGGGAGGCTCTGGCCCTCACTGCACCCTGAATTGTAAATCCATAGACAGAGGAGGACTGTCCATAGATCTGCATTCTTGTTAACAGTATAAAGACCTATATTATTAGTATGAATTAGTGTCGAAGGGCAATAATATATATTCAGTTTTATTCTATATTGGTTAATAAAAATTAGCCTTGTTTGTGGCAGTTCCAACTTTGGGCACAAGAGGTAGATGTTTTCACATTAAACTTCCAGCAAATACTCTGAACTCCCTGTTACACCCCAAGGTAACTGAAGATCAGAAATTGTTCGTTTCCATGTCTATGTCTATAATGTCTATGTCTATGTCTATGTCTATGTCTATGTCTATGTCTATGTCTATGTCTATGTCTCGTCTATGTCTATGTCTAAGTCTATGTTGAAATGAATTTACAAAAAGTGAGATTAATTGTAAAGATGTAATGTGAAGAAGGGGGAACCATGAAGTGAACTGCCATGGGCTATTTATATTTGCTCAGGTGATCTTGAACTTCAGAGGGGATGCAGTATCTTGTTAACACTTTGTTCTACAAGCAAAATATTATTATATGCACTTATATGCACTTATGAGACCAGAATAGACACAGTGAAGCTGATTTTGTGGGAGATGGAGAGTACATGTCACTGACATTCATGTTCCCTGCACTGAATCTAATGATTTTCTATGTGGGTTGGAACTGCTTTGTGAGCTATTCATTGCTGTCGGCAAGCTAAGTAATTAATGATTAAAAGCCAAGAGCAGCTGTACCATTAAACACTATTAAGTTTGAAATAGTGTTAACTTTACATTATGTGCTTGAGTCTTCTTTTTCTAAAAAAATAAGAAGTCATAGGGAAGAAATACTTGCATCTGCTAAAACATGTGAATTCTTAATATTGTGAGAATTTTTCCATTCCTAAATATCATGGAGAAAAAGTAACGCATTGCCTGTATATTTTTTCCATAGGAACCCACACACACATTTTCTAGTTAACTGCTACCTAGCAGAAGGATTATTACTTGTGAGTTTTTTTAATGGACACTATCAAATATTTTTTATTTAGGCAGACATGAGCATTGCTTTACATATGGACCTAAGTCAGATTATGATGTTCCACATGAGGAAGACAGCAGTAGTGTTTTCTTATTTGAAAATTTTCACTATGTACATTATAATACTAGGTATTCAGGTTATGTTAATTTAATAGATTTCTTCACCCACATACAGTGGTTTTGATGTCAATGAATCACATTTTCTCATAAATCTTAAATCAGTTGTGGCACAATAACTGAAGAAAGCCCCAGTTAATGCAGTTTTTTAATTCCAAATCCAGTTCTTTCTTAAGAAACTTCTAAGATGAACAATACAAATAGATTGTATTAATCAAGTGTTAATAATTCAGGAATTAAAGCCAAAAGAACAGAATGAGACATGCTTGTGCAGTAAAGCACTGTCACTGCTTGCTTTTGGGTGTTTCTAGAAACTCTTGTCAACACAGTCTGGTTACAGGCTTGGTAGGTTAAGATTCCATACTAAGCAAAACCAGTCTGGCCTGCAGGAGCCGAATGCAACTTTAAATGAGCTGCCTTTCTCATCAGCCCAAAATGGCTGTTTCATGCAAAGAGACCACAGACATACCCTATCCTGTCATGCAGGCAGCAAGAAGCCAGGAGCAGCAGGTCTCCACTGCCACGCTGATACGTATTTCAGGTCACAGGCTGCTTCTGTGAGCACAGATCAGCTACCACAAGACAATTTCCCAGTGGTTCCTTTTTTTGGTTTTACATCCTGACTGACCCACTTGACACATTTTCAGTCACAATGTTCAGAGCACAGCTGGGATCGCAGTTCTTTGTTTCATAGAGTAAGAAAAGCCTAATGGAAGGTTGAGGCATATGCCATGATACAGTAGTACATAGAGCAGTACATAAATCACAGCTTAGGAATATATAAACCAGCTTATGAATACATAAGCTTGCCTGTGATGTCTGGTTAGCTTTTGTAAAGCAAATAGTCACAGTATACTCATGGGATAAATGCCAAATATAAAGAGCTTCACCAGGAAACTGAAGCACAATGAAGTTACAAAACCATTGAGTTTGGACTTTTGAGCTGGATTTGTTTTCCTGTTTTGGTACCCAAAAGGTACCAGACAAAAAGGTAAATTAAGCTTGCAGAAGCAGTGGGAAAGAATGGGATGATGAATTGTAATTGCTACTGCAGTCTCAACAGCTGCTACCTTGAAATAAGGTGTGTGATAGTGAATGCTATGCACTTCACAGTTTTTAATGTTTTAGAATAACAATGTATGGAAAAAAGCTAAACATAGCAGAATTTGGTTGAGACATTGGACATTGTTTATGAAATATCACTGAACAGAGCTAACCTTGAAAGATAATTCCAACTATTAATAAAAGGTAAATGTTTCACAAACTTACTTTTGAACTATATTCTTAATATTTTTCAGAAATTTAATCTTATTAAGTGAAGGTTTAAATAGAATATTAGGAGTGAAAATGTAATTTAATAGTGGAGCACTTCTAACAGTAGCTCTCCAGTAACTACGTAGACAGCTGTGAAAACTTAATGCAACAGTAATTCCTCATATGTATTGCTATTTCAGCACCGTGTAGACTCAGATGTTTAAATAAAATAATTACTTAGATGGCCCAAGTCAGTCTTTTTAAGATACAATGGAGATTTGATATGGCCTCCTACCTACACATTAGTTCAATGAATCTGAGCTGTAAATATTTTTTTGTTATGTTTTGTTTTCACTGTTGTCTCCACTTAAGCTATTGTGGTCCCTCTTCTCCAGAGTAATTTGTCTTATAGGTATATCAGTCATTGTTCAACAACCTAGTCATAGAATCATAGAATCATTAAGGTTGGAAAAAACCTCTAAGATCATCAAGTCCAACTGTCAACCCAACACCACCATGCCCACTAAACCATTTCCTGAAGTAACACATCTACACATTTTTTTAATACCCTCCGGGATGTCCACCACTTCCTAGGCAGCAATAGTCCTACCAATATGGCCAGAGTACAGGATTTAGACATTTGTAGAATGAGTTAATTCCAGAATGAACCTGTGTTTCCTCATCTGATTCCCTTCACAGACTGAGTTACAGAATATGCAACTCCTACTTCAAATGAAAAGTATTCCACACTGTGACTATCACTTAGGAGAACAGTGTATCTTCACTGTATTGACAAACAAGTCATTAATTTGACACAGTAACTGACTGATCTTGTTAAAATGTATTTGAACCTGAATTAAGGTAATTCAGTGTTAGCCTCCCTTTTTCTATCTTTATCTACTAAACTTTGCAATCATGCATTCCCTGTGTATATATTATTAAGCATACATTTAGGACTGGAGTTTGTCACAGTTGTTTCAGTTTTCTTAAAGTAGCCTTTGTAGACAGCATGGAATAAATAACTTTTTATGCCTCAAATAGATCTTGATATGTACATCTTTATTTGAATTCGTACTTTCTTCTGTGGTTTTCAGGGGAAGTACTAGTCATGGGATGGTGTACTTCACTGAGAGGCAGGGGGCTTTTTATATGAACTGCAGGTTTCATTTGAGGAAAAGGTGATGGATAGTTGGATATGGGAAAAATAGGCAATTTTGCACTGGTAGAACCACACTGTTGTCAAAATGGAGCTTATGAAGCTTTTTGGTCATGAGCCTCAACTGCTAATAGAGCTGATAATTCTGTGCAGAGTTAAGTTGGCAGAAAATCCTTATAAATTACTGGGCATCTCTTTTTTATATTCAAATGGTAACTAATTGAGGTTAGAACTAATGAAACTGGGGTGAAAAGAAACCTCTCAGTTCATAGCACAAGTTTAGATTATCCCAGAAACATGATTGTGGAAGTATGGAATAAGCTACCTGAATTATTTTAGCAGCTTTATCTGGGAGAGTGAAAATCACCCAGAAGTTTTGGCTATTAATATTAAGGCACAGCCTCCAAGCATATGACTGAAATGAACATCGCTCTCTTTGGTGTCACAAAATGAGAAATTCAAGGAGCCAGGTATATTTTGCAAGAACCTAAGTAACCCATGTGACACATAGATTTGCCTGTCTCTTCCGTCCTACCATTTGACTTGCACCAATCCAAAAATTACAAATGTATTTCTTGGAGGGTAAAGCTCCCTGCTGCTCTTCCAGGACTACTCTTCTGCAATTCAATTCTGCCAAATTATGCTGAGGCATAATTTTGTCCTACTTAAAAAGAAGGTGAAAGTTATATCCTGTTGTCCAAGTTTTTACAACCATTACACATGGTTCAATAAATGGCAGGATTCCATTTATGCTGTTGCCTAAAAGGAGAAATAGCAGGATATTTTTCTCATTTAACTGACTAATTCTGTTGTGCAGATTACATGGTAATTTTTTTCTTGTTTTAATTTATCTTAAAATTACCAGAGATACCATACTAATTTGCTTCTTACAAATTAATGTAATAAAACCAGCTTTTCTCTTTATGAATAAAAGCTAGCTTTGGAAAAATATATTTCTATTTAATAAGGAGAATACTGCTACTTCAACCACTCTAACTTAGTATCTCCCTATTGCAAATCCTTAAAAATATTAGGCACTATCTAATTGGGAAATTAAAAATGCATGAATGCTTTCAGTGGTTAGACTAGATGGCTATAATGTTATATTTGTATTTTAATAGTGAGGGACTAAACAAACAGATATTCTTGGCTCAGCCTTGCTAAACTTCTGTAAACATGCTACCTGATTTGAAAATACCATCCAGAAAGATGCTCAATGCATGGAAGTCTGTGCCAAATTATGATGCTTTTGAAAACAGTTTTGCAGCAAATCAGACAGATACTGAATAACAAAATATTAAAAAGAAAATCTATTCCTGCTACAGCAGTAATTTAGGTTTTAGTGGTTATGGAACAGACCTCAGCACCAGCAAAAGGACACAAAAACCGAAGAGATACATTATTCTTAAAATTAAGGCAGATTTGCAGATTTCCATCCCTACCCCAGAAGATTTGTAAACTGTTCTAGAAAAAAAAAGCCTAGCTATCATCACCAACTATTTCTTATCAGGAAGAATGGCAGAGAAAGCAAAGGTATCAATGATCCATAAGTTGGAACGAAAACACAAGGAATGGCATTTATTGCTGGAGACAAAAGAATTTCATCCTAAAGTAGACATCTACACTTGGACAGATGTATTACACCTTTTTTTCTTTTTCTTTTTCTTCTTCTTTTTTTCTTCTTTCTCTTTCTCTTTTTGCTTTTCCTTTTGTTTTTCTACTTCTTGTTATTAACTATAAACTGTGTCTTCAATGATAAGATGTAGAGAGATATAGTGTAAAAGACAGGTTGATTTAATCAAATTGACCCCATCCCAGAAGAAATTAAAACCTAGGGAAAGTTTTGGACCTGTAAGGCAAGTTTCTGCTCATGAAATATATTTGATCATCTGTCTGAAGACCTGTTGGAATATGCAAGCCATTGTAGACTCCAGGAACCTTGAAAACCAGAGATAAAAAGGCAGGTAAATTTACTGGAAAGTATTCTAGTCCCATATCCATGGGAAAACAGAGAACAAAGAAGGCAATTTGTTATGTAAGTAGTATGAAAATTATAAGTTCTGTGGAACCCTATGCTACATTCTGATAAAGTAGTTAAAAGAAGTAGGAGTAGTTACAGGTCTTTAATGTTCAGTTCTGCTATTATTATGAAAATAATTTTAAAAACCACAAAAACCAAAAAAACAAGAAAATATATGAAAGAGGCCGAAAAAAACCTTTTCAAAACTTGAAAACCAGAAAGCTTTAGGGAAAATTATAACTTTGTCGGTTCAGTTTGACTGGTTTATCAAAAGAAAGATGAAAAATTACTTTATTAGGATGTACTTGTATCTCATAGGGGGCAAAGAAAAGTTAACAAAGAATGAAGATAAGCACAATAGCAATGTTTTGAAATTAAAGCCATAAGAATACAAAATAAGCTACTTATATATAAAAATTGAAGTGGCTAGTCATTGGAACAAAAAAGCACATTCAGATGAGGACTGAATGTTTATTTCCTTCAACAGACTCCACTTACTTGGCTCAAACCTGGATTAAACAGATAAATCTTTTTGGCCGACATGGGAGAGCTAAATCAAGGAACTCATTATTACAGCTGACCTTTAACAACTGTGATTCTGGGATTTTCAAGTTTTAGAAAAAAATTTTAATGAAGGTGATACAGAAGAATTTGAGGAAAACCATCATACACTTTTTGTGCTATTCTCCCTGTTCTCCATCCCAAAATAAAATTAATCTGAAGCTAAATTCAATCTGAAGCTGGATACAGAGCTTGTAGACCTATATGCAAGCTGAGGAAAGCAGTTGTATATACAAATCACCATTATAATAACCTAACATTTTATTACTGTACCAGCCAAGTAAATACATTTGTCCTTCATAACACTAAAACTTACCTATCCTTGGATATTTAAGTAATCGCTATCCTGTCCCTCCTCTCCAGTATCATCAGCTTCTGTATGTAAAGGACTCAGCCCTAATCTTGGAAAGGAGTAACTGTATGGTCTGCCTAAGCAATTAATGTGGGTGGCTAATATGTAATAATGAAGATACTGAAAGACAATTTAGTAAGCTCATGAATGTGATGGACAGCTACTTAATTGCACAGGAGAAAGTTAATTCACTACTGAAGTGTCATTATTTAAGTAATGCTTGTCTGTTCAACAGGCATCTACTTAATAGAGATGTTATTAAAGCTAAATTACAGCAAAGCTTTGAGACATCTCCATCTAAACAAGACAAGCAAGTCAAAATGAGTGATGAGATACTTACTTTAGTAATTTTCAGTTCAGTCATTTATTGTAATTACTATTGGATGCTATATCTTTCATTGCTTCAGTTGTCACTTCATGTTTGGAGACACCTGATTTGTATTTTTGTTGTTCTAAGTATATAAGTAATATAAAGTAATATAGAACTGTTTTTTAATTATTTAAACAGTTATTCATTTGAAGAAGTGATATGAAGCAACAGAAACTGGGATTTAATATGAACTAGAATAACCTCAATTGCTAGATGAAAATGGGCATGTGGGAATATCAACTTCAAATTTTCAGGCTCTTATGGTTGCAACAGAAAAGCTTAAAAATGTAATAAAAGTCTAACCTGCAAGATATAAAACTAGAATACATATATAAAACCCACTGTCGCTATTATTTAAATATGATTACCTTTAAGACAAGCTTTTGTTCTGGAGAAGAGAGGAGTTAAATACCAATATAAATAGCAGAGCACTGTAATACAGATCCTGATTACAAAAGTTGTATCAAAACAATACCTAATCCACCCAAAGTCTTAAAAACATGGACATAAAAGAATAAAGAAATTTATGGAGAGACAATTCCTCTAATGCACTTTTGTACATTTCTTTTTATCTTCGTATTTTTACTATCCCCAGAACTACCAACCATACAATCTAATTATTCCAAAGTCTTTCACTACCAATCAGCAATAGAAGATAAACACAACATGTACTCATATTGCTGTGATATTTGGGTGGCAATACAAAAGTTAAACTCTTTTATACTTTTATGTCCATTATATAAAAAGATCAATATACGAGGGCAGCATCACAAATTCTGTTATTGTCAGAAGTTATTCTGCATGAAGATAGATGAGGATGCAATCCAAAAATAGAATCTTCAGATTTCATAATGGGATACGAAGTTTGCCTGATAATGTTGAGATTCTTTCTACAGAATCTTCTTTGTTTAGATCAGATGGGATGGGAAAATTGACATTATTTATATTTATTATATTTTTTATTTTAACACATAATAAAAATGTTATACTTATTTTGTTATTGAAATTTAATTCAACCCAGACAATTATCTTTTACTTTAATGTGCTCATCTGTACCCTAGTTCTCAAGGTACATCACAGTGGTGTACTATCTTCTACACAACAAAAAAATCACTGATGTTTAAAAAAGTTGTTTCGACAGTGTTTTGCATTTACACATTTTCTTTTAATGTTAGAGTTTGTAATACAGTTTAATTGAAAGTTTATTCTTTGTGTGTAACAGCCTTTTAAATTGCTTAGTGCATCTTTTCTCTCACAATATTAATTAATTTTTAGTAATGCTAAATATTATTTAGTAATACTTAGGAAATTTAAAACATAGTGACTACTGATACAATATGTTTTTTCAGTTAATTGATTAAGATATGGCATTGGAAAAACTTGTTTTCTCCACCTCCAGAGAATGGATAAGCAATAAAAGATGTTTATTTACTCATGGGTCATGTCATCATTTTAGATGAGATTTTAATGTATTTTTTTGCCTAATCCACTTTTCTTAAAATACAGAAAAGTGATCTACATTGCCATTTCCCGTTTTCTACTAGATGGCTAAAGGTTCAGCTAAGGGCCTAACTTGTCAGCCTTTATTTGCATGAGTACCCTTTCATCATTTCAGTAGTTCTCCTGTCTTAGTTCAGTATTCATAGAAAAAAAAGGATGTTTCAGTTAAGCAGAAAGAGTGTCATTCAGCTTTACTCACTTACGCTTGGATTATTTTAATTGTATTTTATGAATATTTGATATGTTAATATTTTTTTCATTTGTTCAATCAATTTCAGAAGTTATAGCTTCATTTGTTTTTTCAAAAGGTCTGGAGGAAGTGTTGCTGAATATCTAGCTTTATGTTGCACAATTCCAGTCCAGTATTAAAGGAAATCGTTAAAAAGTCAAGTTTAATTATTCCAGACTGTCAACAAAGACAAAGAGAGTTTTGTTTACACAGGTCTGAGCTCTTAAGCATGCCAGATGTTGTGGAATGAGTTATATAAGAACTGAAATGGATGTTTACTCTTCACAGTTAGGCATGTTACTCAGAAAAGAGGTCCTTTAACCAACTACTTTTTCCTTTTTCTCTCATCTTTCCATTTCTACATGAATTGGCTTTTTTTATTATTATATTGAGTGCCTTTCTTCCTCCCTCGAAAGTAGGAAAAAGGTTTTATTACTCAGATAATGCAGTAAGTTCTACATATAATAATTCTTTCTTCAAAAATAACAACTTACGAGTAAGTTACAGGCAACATATGGTTTCCATGATAAAAGGCATCACCTCATTCAGTGGAGAAAGCCACAGTAATTCTTTATCACTTCCCAAAATTGTCATCTTTGAAAATTTTGTTTAACTCTGTCCTTTTATTTATTGATAACTCCCCATTCAAATTAGGACCATGTTAACAACTTTCTCAGGTGGCTGTTTTGAAATGTGTGCTCTTGGACTTAAACAGCTAATCAGAACTCTCTTCCCAACAATACTGCCTTGATTATTAGGCTTAGAAAGTGGGTTTCTTATTAACCAGCATTGGCTTGACCTCTTTTTCCAATGCTTTACAATATTCTGTAAACATTTTAAAAAAATTTAAAAATGGGACCACTTTCCAAAGCAAAGCTTGGAAGAGCCAGAGCTTACTTGTGAGAAACAACTTGGTGGAAGTCAGGCTGAGAAATATAGAGAGCCTTCTTCTCTACCCACCAGCTCATCTCTTCATAAGGTCCCCTTTACTGTACAGTTATCCAAACTCAGAGTTCTTGCTGGTCAGCACCTACAAATACTGTAACATGCCCATAGTGATGCAGCAGGAGTAACAGCCATAAGCATCACTTCTAATGGTGCTCGCTGAAGATTTGTCCACTTGGTAGTCTTCATGTTTTCTAGAAAGTACTAATGTGCCTTCACTTTACAAATGAAAACTGGTAAACTTGCAGAGAAACATTCCAGAAAGGGCAGATGTTAGACATCTTATTTCCATTGTGGCAGACCAAAATTTTGTCAGCCAAGTAGAAAGGCCTTTCAAATTCACAGGTATTCAGCATATAGTGCATCTTTTATGTGTACCTGAAACATACTTCCTCTCTTACAAGCTTGCTGTATCAGGCGGTACTTACTGGATGCTGCCACAGATCAGAAAAGTATATGGAAGTGCTATCTCTCAGTTGTTCCACATCAGATGTCTTAATTCAGTTGCACATCATTTCCATTAACCAATACAATGGATTGACAACCAGATTGGCTGATACAAGCAATTACATTTACTACATTTAATAAATTACAGTAATGTACAATATCAAGCTTTCTGCGTTGCTGGTCTGTTGTTGGTTTGGTGTTTTTTTTCCAGTTTAGAATCTAACAGCTTTAATATTTCCATTATACAATATTTGGAATCAACTTAGAAGAAGGAACGAAAACATGCCTTTGGGAAATAGTGATGAGATGTTTCTCTTGCTATATTGTACTGTGTGAAAGTATTTTAAAGCTTTTACAATTTTTTTCCTAGCTTGCATCAGGCTTTAGCCAAACAGCATTTATTGTTTTGACTGGGAATAGTATGATTATTCTTCGGATACTATGAAAATTGGCATGATACATAGATATACATCATTTGCGATTTAAACTATTCCTTATTTCTGTCTCAAACCAGCTGTTTTTCATTTTAAAAATCATGCAAGGGATTTCTATATTGATATTATAAACTACACATTATGCTTTCAATACTAACAATGTGTACTCATATATTTTAATGTTGTATAGAATATAATGACAATAATTTTGTCTAGTAGTATTACATAATATTAATACTTTGGCATGATAAATCATATATGTTTTATACATTGCACATTATAAGTATTACATATTAGTATATATTCAACTGAGTACGTGACATACAGCTGTATTTAAAATCAGAAGGGAAATGCTGCGGTCCCACACAAAACTATAATTTATCCATTTCTTCATGACTGTAATTCTGAAATAATATTTAGGTTTCAGCCACACATTCTCACCCTGTTTACCTCTCAGCTGTGCAAGTGTCACTCTTCAACAGTTTCTCCTGCCCTTGATTCGGGTAATCCAGAACATTTACCTGAAAGTCTAATATTATTTTTAAAAAGGAAAAAAGTACAATGCTTTCCTGGCATTCAAGTTTTGACAATTTAAATTCTACAGGATAAATAACAATACCAGTAAGAATATAATAATTTAGGGTATATTGTTTACTAGGTCACTGGGTGTAATAAGAGACATATGGATTCACAGAATAGTAATAGGACATAGGGGCTTCCATACATGGCCTCCTGAGTGCCTTGACTGCTCCTTCTGCTGGAAGCCTCTATCACTTGGGAGATGTCCCCATAAGTGTCCTCTAAACACAGAAGTAGGTAAGACCAAAGCTGTAGTGGAATGGATGCTTTGGCCAGTGTCAGCTGCTGGGTTGTGCTTCTGTAGTGGAAAGCAGTCCTGGTGTTCAGGGCATCCCCCTTCTGTTGTACAAAAATACCCCTTACGTGCGTGGCAGCTGCCACAGGGGTTGAAGAAGACTAGCAAGAGGGTAGCACCAGGAAGATACCAGCCAACAAGGGAAAGAAGTGCAGGGAAGACTGTGTGTCTTCTCGCTAGTTCTCTGGTAGATGTGTTCAGATTAAAACGCATAGGATCCTCACTTAGACAAAGAGCCAACACCACACTGTCTTAACTGGAGAACTAGAGGGACTCACGCAGCCAGTTTTCCTTTGGTCTTGAGATTAGCAATGGATTTCAAGTTGTCTAATGAAGAATGAATGCCAAAGCTTTCTCTGTAATTGTGGGCATTCAGAATGCTCTCTTTATAAGTTTTCTGGTGCCTAGTAAAGTAGTTAATTACTGTTGCAAGTTTTCCTTATTTGAGGTGCTATTATGGTCTCTCACCTCTGCACCTATGCCTTGAAACTTGGAGGAACACCGTATTTTTAAGGGACATCAATGCATACATATGCACAAACACTGAGTAATGGCAATTCCTTAGAAAACATTTAATGCAGAATTCCTATGTCTTTCTGCCAGCTCCCTCAAAAAAGCTAGATGATCCTCTAACAAAACTATAAGATTCATCTGAAACCAATACTAAGAGAATTACCTTTTTAACACTAATAGCTTTAAAATTTGTTTCAGTATGTTCCAAATATGCCAAAAACATCTTCCTACACTGCTTTCTTGCCCAATTCTAGACACAAACTGTCACCTCATTCCCAACCTGTTTGTTGCACACATAGTAGCAAACTAATGCAGTTGCATTTCTTAAAAAGGTCCTACTACAAAGTAAATACCCTGCGAGTCTAAAATGTTACTTAAAGCAATAAATGGCTAGAAAAGCAACATCCCTTTATACAATGCAAACCACAGAGATGCATGAAGAGCAAACAACCTTGAAGTGACAAAGTAGCTTTTTTCTCTCTTATACCAGATGTTTTCAGATACGGGATATCTCAAAACCTTACACATGTAACTGCCATTTTCTGCCTAATACTTTTAGTGACACTATTAAGATACTAACAGGTTATGCTTAGAGTAGACCTGTATTTTAACTGCAATTGACTAAAATGTCACAATGCACCAAACTTCTTCCCAGCATTCAAACATGTTCAATATTCAAATATTTTTAATATGTGCTAGAAGAGCTAGACCTTCTCTGACCTCCCAACATTTCCTGAGCCTTAAGCTTCTGCCTCAAGATATACAGGAATTAACATGGTTTAATGGAATTTTTCTAATAAATCCCTGCAGACACTAGAGGTCTTGAAGACAGCATACTTCAGAGTCTGGCAATGCCAGTTTTGATATGTAATAAAACAGAGGGAATAGGGGATCCAATAACACAAAGAGAGAAATCTCATCATTAAATATCACACAGAAGTATCCTAAATCAGATGGTTACATCCTTAGATACTCTCTTTTAGTGTACGTAAATACATGTACTCTGGTCTTCAAATGCAAAACCATGTTTATTAGGCTTCTTCCCTCAGACAGGCACAGCTTTGGTGTACAAAGTGGGTGAAGACTTCTTAGATACAACAACCCATAAGCGGTTTTTCTTTAAGGAATATTTTATAAGACATATTTTCATAAAAATGCTGGTGTTCAGATAAAGAAGTATTACAACTGAAGTTTACTATAAGTAAACTAGCTTTAGAAAAGAAAGAGGCCTGTATGCAAGATAAAATATTTACATGAGATAAAGAATTCTAGAACTACCAGAGAGACCTAGTGCTTTAACTGAAATGAAGGAAAAGTGTTTGGAATCAATAAGATACCATCTTTTCTTAAGAATATGGAAGAAAGCTGTTTTGGGGAATGCTTTCAGGAATGAAATTAAAATAGTGACTCTTCAGTTTTTCGGAAAAAAGCAGCAAAACTCAGAAACAATAACATTATACAGAAGAAAAAGGCATAGACATTTCTTATCATACTCACCACTTGTTTTAGTCATAAAGCCATTTAGGACAGTTGAGTGAGGACACAGAAGAAGGTGGGGGGATTTACATACTGGAAGCAGAAATTAAGATTTCATTATATGTTTATGACTGTATGTTCTTCTTACACTATACATAATAAAGTCAGGAAGGACTATAGTTTTTTTTTTTCAGCAATGAGGATAAGAATAAAAATATTGTAAATCACAGATACAGTGTAGTGGCTTAAAGCAGTAAGGGATGACAGATGACTTCTAAAATATATGGATAATAAATTTAGATATTTGGGCACTAATGTTCCAAAGAAAGAGCACCTGTTTCAATGAAATATAGAATGGCAATTACATACTGTGATGTAAATGGAAAAATATTATTACTAGTAAAGTTACCTGGTGAATTCCAGGGCTGTAAATGAAAAGTCTGGCTTCAGTATCTCATTTTTCTGAACTTCTCTTAACCCACAGAATAATCTTAAATAATTCTATCAAAATATTTAAACAACTCCTAAGGGTTAAAGTGTAAGTTAATATGCATAATAGAACAACTGAAATAATGTTGCAGCAAGACAAACCAGGGCAGTGCTGCCACAGAATTCCTGAAGGGAATGCTTCTTCAAAAACATGGATATAATAGAACTTACTGACCTCGATCCTGTAATGTAGCTCAGCCTGAAACCCTCAGTATGAAAATTCTGGGAAGCAGGAAACAGTCTCTGGAATTTAAAAGTACAAATGCCAGTTTACAGCACTTTAGGCAATATGGAGTTAGCCAATATGAATATATAGAGATAAATACACACAAACATTTACATATAGAGAAGGAGGGAGAGGAGAGAGACATTTTCACTCAGAGTCAAAAATTGCCAAAGTCTTGAAACATGGGGATGGGGAAGCTGGGGGAGGGGAGCTTCAATCCATCTCACTTCTCTCAATTTGATCCAAGTGCCAGCAATAGATACCCAGAGACTGGAAAATGATCACAGGTCAGCAGGAGAGCACCTGAATCACAGCATGAAAGAATTCCAGCCACTTCAGCCAGTAAGTCAGCTTCACTGGGGGCCCATTTTTAAAAAGGGAAAAAAAGATGACCAGGAACCACAGGACAGTCAGCCTCACCTCTGCCCCTGGCAAGATTATGGAGCAGATCTTTCTGGAACGCCTCTATGCAAACACACACAGCATGGGGAATAAAAAGAGGAGTTAGAGATGTGCACATGCCTGCAGGGCTATGATCTTACTGGCACCATGGAGACATGGTGGGACGGCTCCTATAGCTGGTGTGTTGGAATGGAAAGACACAGGCTCTTTAGGAAGGATCGGCAGGGGAGAAGAGGGGGTGCTGTTCTCTACATCAGTGACCAGCTGGAGTCCATGGAGCTCTGCCTGGGGATGGATGAAAAGCTGATTGAGAGCTCATGCATTTAAAGGGAGGGCAGGGATAGGAGACAATACAATGGGGGTCTGCTACAGGCCACCCAACCAGAAAGACCAAGTGGATGAGACACTTTATAGACAGATAGGTGTACCCTCACATTCACAAGCCCTGGTCCTCATAAGGGACTTGAATCATTCCAATATATGTTGGATGGGCAACACAGCAGGGCACAAGCAATCCAGAAGGTTCCTGGAAAGCACTGATGATAACTTCCTTCTCCAAGTGATGGAGGAGCCAATGAGGAGAGGTGCTATCCTGGATCTTGTTCTCACCAACAAGGCTGGGGGAGAATGGGAACCTCGAGGGTAGTCTTGGCTGCAGTGAGCATGAAATGGTGGAGTTCAAGATCCTTAGGGCAGCAAGGAGGGCTCAAAGCAAGCTCACCAGCAAGTTCCTAAGTCACAGGAAGCAAAGACAGGGAATGGAAGAATGAAGAACCAGCCATGGCAGGAGAAGGTCAGGTTCAAGACCATCTAAGGAACCTGAAGGCGCTCATGTCCATGGGACCTGATGAGATGCATCCATGGCTCCTAAGGGAACTAATGGAGGAAGTTGCAAAGCCACTGTCATATTTGAGAAGCTGTGGCAGTCAAGTGAAATTCCCACTGACTGAGAAAAGAGGAAACCCAATCTGTAGTTTTAAAAAGGGAAAAAAGGAAGACCTGGGGAGCTACAGTCTCACCTCTGTGCCTGGCAAGATTATGGAGCAGATCCTCCTGGAAACTATGCTAAGCCACATGTGGAAATAAGGAGGTGACTGGTGACAGTCAACATGGCTTCACCAAAGGCAAATATTGCCTGACAAATTTGGTGGCCTTCTATAATGGGGCTACAGAGTTAGTGGATAAGGGAAGAGCAAATGAAGTCACCTACCTGGACTTGTGCAAAGTATTTGACACTGTCCCACACAACATCCTTGTGTGCTTTTGACTGCAGAATCAAGAATTGAATCAGAAGAATTGGAGAGACATAGATTTGATGGATGGACCATTTGGTGGATAAGGACTACCTGGACTTCTCCAAGGCTTTTGATATGGTCTCCTACAGCCTCTTCCTGGAGAAACTAACTAGTTATGGCCTTGACAAGTGGTCTGTGCCATGGGTGGGGAACTGGCTGACAGGCCATACTGACAGGGTGACAGTAAATAGTTCCTCCTCCAACTGGCAACTGGTCACAAGTGGGGTCCCTCAGGAATCAATATTGGGCCCAATGCTGTTTACTACTTTTATAAGTGACTTGGATGTTGGGATCAAGAGCACCCTGATGAATTTTGCGGACAACACCAAAATGAGTAGAAAGGTTGACACTCCAGAAGGCAGGGGCACCCTCCAAGATGACCTAGACAGGCTGGAGGAGTGGGCTAGCAGGAACCTTGTGAAGTTCAATGGAGAGAAGTGTAAGGTCTTACACCTGGGAACACATAACCCAGGAGCACAGTTCAGACTGGGACCCACCTTGCTGGAGAGCAGCCCTGTGGAAAGGGACCTGAGGGTCTTGGTGGATACAGGCTCAACATGAGTGAGCAGTGTGCTGCAGCAGCAAAGAAAGCCAACAGGATGCTGGGCTGCATCAACAAGGGCATCACCAGCGGAGATAAGGAAGTCATCATCCCACTCTACTCAGTGCTCGTCAGACCACACCTGGAGTATTGGGTTCAGTTTTGGTCCCTGATCTACAGAAAGGATACAGACAGGCTGGAGAGGGTCCAGAGAAGGGCCACAAGGATGATCAGAGGACTGGAGGACCTGACATAGGAGGAGAGCCTGAGAAAACTGTTTTTTTTCTGCCTTGAGAAAAGAAGGCTTTGAGGAGACCTTATTACAATGTGCCAGTACTTAAAGGGTGGCTACCAAGAAGATGGAGACTCATGGAAAAAACAAGGGTACTGGGCCCAAGTTGCTCCTGGGAAGATTCCAATTGGACACAAAAGGTAAATTTTTCACTATGAGGACAATCAAACATTGGAATAGTCTCCCAAGGGAAGTGGTAGATTCGCCCACACTGGACAGTTTCAAGTCTCAGTTTGACAGGGTGCTCAGCCATCTCATATAAACTATAGTAGTACCTAGAAAGGTTGGACCAGATGATCCTTGAGGTCCCTTCCAATCTGGCACACTATGATTCTATGAATTGGCTGGATGCTTGCTCTCAAAGACTTATGGTCAATGGTTTCAATGTCCAGGTGGACATCAGTGACAAGTGGTGCTCCTCGGGGGTTGGTACTGGGCCCATTGCTGTTTAATATTTTTGACAGCAACATGGACAGTGGGATTGAGTGCACCCTCAGCAAGTTTGACACCAAACTGTGTGTTACAGTTGACATACTGGAGGGAAGGGATGCCATCCAGGGGGACTTTGACAGGCTTGAGAGGTGGGCCTGTGCAAACATCATGAAGTTCCACAAGGCCAAGTGCAAGGTCCTGCAACTGGGTCAGGGCAATCCCGAGCACAATTACAGGTTGGGTGGCCAATGGGTTGAGAACAGCCTGACGAGAAGGACTTCAGAGTGTTGATTGATGAGAAGCTCAACATGAGCTAGCAGTGTGTGCCTGCAGCCCAGAAAGCCAACTCTGTCCTGGGCTGCATCAAAAGAAGCGTGGCCAGCAGGTAAACATAGGTCATTCTGCCCATCTGCTCTACTCTTGTGAGACCCCA
Organism: Hemiprocne comata; assembly: GCA_020745705.1. Lineage (NCBI taxonomy): Eukaryota > Metazoa > Chordata > Aves > Apodiformes > Apodidae > Hemiprocne > Hemiprocne comata. The sequence continues at coordinate 39,472,528 of CM036616.1, read as the reverse complement.
CCTGGAGTAACATGTCCAGTTCTGGAGGCCCTAACAGAGGAAAGACATGGAGCTCTTGGAGCGAGTCCAGAGGAGGGCCACAATGATGATCAAAGGGCTGCAGCACCTCTCCTATGCAGACAGGCTGAGAGAGTTGGAGTTATTCAGCCTGCAGAAGAGAAGTCTCCAGGGAGACCTTATAGCTGCTTTCCAGTCCCTGAAGGGGGTTACAGGAAAGCTGGGAAGGGACTTTTACAAGGGCACATTGTGATAGGATGGGAGGAAATAGTTTCAAACTGAAGGATGATAGGAAGAAACTCTTTAGTATGAGGGTGGTGAGACACTGGAACAGGTTGCCCAGGCAGGTTATGGATGCCCCATCCCTGGAAGTGTTCAAGGGCAGGTTGGATAGAGCTTGGGGCAACCTGGCCAAGTGGAAGATGTCCCTGCCCATGGCAGGGGCTTGGAACTAGATGATCTTTAAGGTCACTTCCAACCCAAACCATTCTATGAGTCTATGATTCTACGATTTATTCATGGCATACAATCTTAGATAACATTGTATTTCTAATAGATGTATTTAAATATAACTATCTGCAAAAGAAATTTTTAAAAGCAGTTCTTTTAAAAAATATCTTAGAAAGTAATCTGATAAACTTATTTACCTTATCAAATTTCATGCAGAAATCTGAAATGTGCAAAGGCAATAGAAGTAGTTTTGTAATGTATTATTTCAATGCTTTTAAAAGACAAAATTAAAAGTCTGTAAATTTATGAAGTGTGGATTGCAAATATGAACCAGCTGCAAAAAATCAGAATGACCTAATTCAGCTCATACCTGTTAATCTCAAAATCAACTAAATAGCACAAGTTCATACTATCTGTTTCATGGAGTGTGTTAATATTTATGTAATTAGGTAGCACCGTTGTCCCAGATATCAACGTGAAATGTAGAAGTACACAGCTCCCACTTTATACAGGACATGATGGGAAAGGGACAGCTCATGTAGGGATACAAAACTGATGTGGAAATGAATTTTGCAACAGCATTCTGGGAAGATATGAGCCATGAAACCGTAACTGGGGAAAAGTTGTTACAGTAATGAGATACGAGATGGTGAAAGCCTTGCTGTGGGTTTTTAGCTGTAGGGATAGATAAAAAAGGGGGCCACGATGACTGCATATTGCTAACAGTTTTACTTCACTTTATCTTTCATTGCAAATTCTTGGCAGAACCACTGACTAAGCTTATCTTCTGGATGGGACATTTAGGTGAAACTGCATCACCTTTTAACGTTTCTCAGATAGTTACTAAGTGGATGGAATACTTACTCTCAAGTGGCACTTTTCACATAAAAATGCCCATCTGAATTAAATACCAAATATGTTATCTTGCTCACTCCATTTTCTCAGCATTTCTACAATGCTCCAATAGATGCCCTTTCACTAAACAGGAAAAGTATTGTTAAGTTCCTAAATATATCTCAAATGTTAAGTGCATCTCATAGCAAGGACATGGAAGTGAAGTAGAAAGTATACAGCTTTTTTATTGTTACTATGAATATTGCAAATTAAAGAAGAAATATTTTACAATGCAATTACACTTTTGAATAGAAATCAGTGAAATCAGTATTCTTGATTCAAAATTTTGCTCTTTCTGCCCTGCATCACATTTGGGTTCTGTATTATTCAGATGTCCAATGACTGTAAATATTGATTTACTTCTGATTCATACAGCATGGAAAAAAAAAAAGAAAATTTCAGTTGCAGTCGTAGTTTGTATAAAAAAATAGAAATTACTTTGAGTCTAAGAATATACATCTCTACACATTTCTAAAAGCTAAAACCAGCAAAATTCTCCATTCTTTGAAAGCTGGTCTAACTCAGTTTGGAAAGCAGAAAAGCAATAAATACAGAGTACTTTTATTACTATTTTTGCAAAGTCACATTTCACAGCAGGTCTCCACTTTACAGTGCCACTACCAAACGTTTTAAACATCCTGTACATTTGTACAGTGTGAATGGAAGTCTATTTCTAAAGGAATGGAGTTGCACACCCACTGATTTAATTCTTTCCTTTGCTATTTATTTCTGTGAATGAACTGGAAGGCAGAAGGGGAACAAATACTGAGACTAGTGTTGAAGACAGATTTCTAAGCATAAGTAGTATTTGATACACATGTTGGAATACCTACTTGTACAAAACCTGAAAGAACATTTGCTTCTTCACAAAAAACTCAGAGTACCACTCCATGTATGAAACTGCTTATTAACTAGGTCTTTTTAACATAACATATGCAAGGGCCATTCTTCTCTGTGAAAGAAAGCAATTACTTTCACAAACTCTTTGTTTATGTCATGAGTCCCATCCATACTGTTAAATCAATGCCCAGCATATAACCATACCTTTTCCTTGGAGTCTAAGTTCTAGGAATTCATCTCTCACCTGCTATTTTTGAACAGTATTTACTCTCAGACATTTGATGAGCCCCAGTGGGGTTCGTTGCTTACATATTTAGGTCTTAATTCCATATTTTTTCCCAGCAGTACTTTCTGACTGATGACTAGTATCTATCTTCTTTCTTGGAGCTCTACAGCGTTACTGTACCATGAAAACCAGAAAAATGTGAGCCTTGAGAAAAACTCCAACACACACCTGCTTGAGGGAACCAAGTAAATTCAATAAATAGAGATTACAATTATTAAACATTGGGAAAAACAGGTGTCAAGGTTGTCTGCTATCAGGCTTAATTTCATGAATCCTCCTTGAACCCAAGATGGCTCAAAGCATAGTGCTACAACTGAGATGTCTCTTCTGGGTCCTGTTTGCTTCTTCTTTGGAAGGTATTTTAACAACTTTAAACATGCTTCAAAGAACCCAGCAAGATCTAGCTGCACTGACAGCATGACATCCTAGAAGCTACGGCACCAGGCCATCTGGGATAGTGCTTGAAGCCTGGGCTAGGCAATGGGGTCTCTGGGCTGATCAGCTGCTGACCTGTCCCAGTTTTGTCAGAAGGGCTGGGAAAAGGGACAGCTATTTATTCCACTCCAGAGGGGATGCCAGTGTTCAGGCTGCACATAGGGCCCTGACTGGGGCAAAAAAAGGAAGGACCCAAAGCAACAGCAATAGAAGCCCCCATTGTCACTTAAGTAACAAAACCAAAACATCCATAATTAAAATGGCAAGCTCATCAATGTTACAAAGCACTATGCAGTAATACAATCCTTGAGTTTGTTTAACAGGGTGGTACCATGCTTCAAAGTGAGCTTCTTAACGCTGGTAGGATCATGTACCTTCTGGTGACATTTTTTTAATTGAGCTTAGTGAAAGCAATATCTCATCTATAAAACCAGACACACCTATCAAATGCTAACATTAAAAAATGGAAAAGAGGCTAGGGTTTTCTAGGCTAATGTGCTTTAAGAACTAGAATAACAGTTTATTGTCCAATCTTTTGCTGGCCACTTAGAGTATGTAAACCATCCTGCTAGTGTGTAGATATTGACAGTCGAGGATATTGATAGTACCCTACTAGATGAAAAACTGATTCTTCATTTCTGCTAAGATTGCCTGTGAGATTGATTAAAGGGTAAAATCTAGCACTTTGTAATACCTGGTTATGAACACTTCAAGTGGCTGGAGAGGGTTACTTTATTTCAAGGTTCTATTACAGATTCATAAATTAGTGCGTAGTAAAAGGACATACCGAATTTTCTGAGGGGAAAGACTTGATTTGCATTAATACAGTATTCTAATGGTACACAAATACCTCTAAATTTTTTTTATTCTCATGAGCACACAATATTTGCCTGGAACAGACAACTCTACATGCACCACAGCTCTACCACACAGTAATACCATACAATATTTGACATGGTTTGGCAACTCAGTTTAATAGATGTGTACTAAGTACACTCTACCCATCACTCTTTATTCCACATAAAAGTTAACAATACTCTCTGCCTCATCTGCAAGGCTTATGGAAAGACTGAAACAAGAATACCCTTGGCAAAACATTACTTTTGTCAGTGGCCAAACTCTTTCATCAAGGACCTGCATGTTTTCTTGCCAACACTTGAGATCTCTGTTTACTGTAATGATGATGTGACATTTACAACTTCTGGGTTATTTTGTTCTTTGAATCTTAAAGTACAACACAGAGCTGGCTGCATGCTTTTGCACAGGTATTTCAAAGGGAATATTGATTTTACTTTAGCATGCTTTCCATTAGCAGCTGGCATCACTGTCTTTAAAGCCAAGCATTTTTATGAAGTCCTAGATTTCCTTACCTATTCATTTTTAGATGAAGTCAAAGTTGATCAGTATTTCAAACTATTTTGTGATAACTAATTTATTTTATCATCCACATAAAAGCCTATGTGTTCAAGAAAGGCAATGAGTCTGAATCGAGATTAATGGACATTCTTGGATAATTCTGATATTTAATTTAAAGAGCTACTTTTAAACTATAGGAAAAGCAGTTCTCCTTTTTAAATGGGGGATAAGAGGATGTGACCCTAGCAAGAAATTTTTTGCTTAAGACCTGAAGACTTTCTTAGCACATAAGCTCTTTAATAACTTTAAACTTTTGAGCTAATAATGCAGTTTTGCTTCCCTTTTATGCAATGCTTCAGAGACTCAGAATGTATCTTGAAGGCAGCAAGGTACTTGTTTTTTCCACCACTTTGTATGTTTCCAAGTGAGGCTTGATTCAACCACTGAATGAACTAACTTTTGGTAACTGTTAACATTTTAGAGATTATACTGATAACACTTCTGTAAACAAAAGATCAGGGTCACAATAAAGTGGCTAATATGGTTCCCTCATTGTGACATGCCTGCTTTCTTTTCTTTTTTCCCATCTTTTTAAAAACAAATCTGTCCTAAGAAAAATGAAAACAATGCTGAAATCCTTTCCTCCAGAGTAAAGAAACAATACTTTTTTGTCTTGAAAGCAAGCACTAAGCTACTGTCATTAGAAAAGAGAGAGCAATTACTTAATTTTTAAGTCCAAATATCGTTCTTTTGTAATTCACTTTAAATCCAAAGAAGCGCAAGTTTAACAAACATTTAATTTATGTTTTTTCTTCTCCAGAGTAAGCCTAATCTGCATGCTGAAATCTGTCATTCTTCATACCCATAATTTGCTGCTTCTGAAAATAAGCTTCTCAAAATAATGAGTGGGTGTTTTTTTGAGTTCTGCCAAGATGTTTTTCCTTTTAAGGACCTGATTAATAACCTGTTACAAATGTCAAAAGGCAAATTCAAAGGCAAGATTTATTTTAAAAATTCAAAGTATTTGTTTTATATTAACCCTTATGAAATAAATGTCTCTCATATCAAGCTATGCTATCTCTACAGCTGTGTGTATGTGTAGCTATAAACAACATCCAAATGTCTTTTCTGTGTCCAGCCCCACTGCTTGCTCAGTTCCATTGCCTGCACACTATTTAAAGTATGCAAGTAAGATGCAAAAGATTTTTCAGCCCTTACATGCACATGCTTTCCTAAATGCTACATAAAACTCCCATGAGAATATGAACTCCTGAAAAGGAGAACAAAACCTCCATATTATATATGCCATTAATACTAGACCACCATCAGATTTTTTGTGTGTTTAGTTTACAAAAGGAAGGTTTGCAGGGATTCCTGAAAACTGTTGTTCCTATGGATTATTTTAAAAATATATTTAATATAATCAAATATGTAACCTCTGCTTTAGATCATGCGCCTTCTACATGTGATAGGCTACTGTTTCTGGTTCTGTCATTGCCCTAAAAAAATCTCCAGAACAAAGTTTGGGCAGATAAAAACAGGAAATGTCCTGCATGCCATTAAAAACAGATAGTCCCACCTAAACTGGGATATCTGGCTACCTAACTTATGGTTTACTGTCATCTCTGTTCCTTCCAATTGTTGACATTTCTGGGAATCACTCCTTTTTCTTCTTTTTATCAAAAGCAGACACCGACACATAAGAATCACGCTTATCCAAATTAAACCATAATCTGCCTTAATTTCCTCCAACACTGTATCTTTCTTATTTTAAATCATACCAATATGAATCCTTCTGTCGTCTTCACTTCATGTCTGCTATTGCAGCCTTCAGAATATCCCTACGACACACTATGACTCTAGCAGTGTGGTAATATGGAAGGCTAATTTCACCAGCTGATCTATACATTTAATCTTGCAATTATTTTTTTTTTATGTATTCAAGATTTAGCTTCAGAGTGTAGAAACTTGTTGTCTAAATCTGTGGTTCCATGTTTGTGGTTGTGCATTGTCATATTACATTGGAGTACAGGTTTGAGTCCGTTCAGATACAAGGGCACTTTTCCATTGTTCACTTCGCAAGAGCTAATAATAATGGTAGAGGTTTTGGGATGGTGAGAAGCCTGATGCCCTGACTGCTGCATGTGCAGCCATTCACTTGCCCATCCTGTTCCCCTGTGGGGCTCCCTGTGGACTGGCCTCTTTGGAAAAGCTGGCCTTCAGTTTATAGTACAGACTTCCCCTATGCTGCTGGCCAAAAACAATGGCGTTTAAAGCACTCCTTCCTTGCCAGGATGCTATTCAGCACTGCAAAAGCAAAACATAATTTTTGCTCTTGACTAAGCAGTGGTTACAGTGGCAGCGACATGGATCCTTGCCTGATGACAGCTGTACATGTCCTGATGCAGCTGTATTGAGAACCTCTGTGACAGACATGAGCCCTCTTGTCCACTAACAGTCACATACAAGGACAACACGTACATGCAGAGATGGAATGACAATGGGCCAAGCTGCCCCAAGCCTAAAATTTCTCAATATATTGTTGGGATTTGAGTGGAATTAGTAACTTCCTGTACCTTCACATCAGAATCAAGAGAGTGAAACTGTGAAGGGTGCCCTCTGACCTATTTTATGCAAAATCCTACATTTGTTCTGCAAAACTCTGTATAGTTGAATTGAAAGCAAGAAACCATCATTCCACACACCTTTGGTTCCCAATATTTTTTCTGCATTTGTTGCAGAACAGAACTCCTGACATTTGAGGACCACAGTTTTGAATCACTCACTCCTTACACGGATTCAGATTCCTCTCTGAATTGTTTTCCAGATCCCAGAATTGCAATTCAATTTCTTTCTAATTGGAATTTAATTGCTTAATAACTATATCTTATTAATCACTCAGTGAAGAAAATACGAGTGATTAAAAAACTCTGCTAAACAGAAAACAATCAAAATGCAGACAACTATTTACATTCAGTAATTTGCGGACAGTTTTAAATTGGAAAGGATGAAAGACACTCTGAAAAGTTATTTGCCACAATCACTTAGCTGCAAGGAATCATAACACAAGTCCTGCTACTGTTGAGACAACTCCCACTGCAGTCCACCAGTGTATCTCTTCTTGAGAGGTACTGCTAAGGGAAGAGGTTGGGGAGATCTAAGACAAGGGCTGCAGAAGCCAGGCGTCTGCTGTTTAATACAGTGAGAGGAGGAGACTGAGGTCTGCTCACCGCCCGAACTAGCTCTTTTATCATCTGCCTTAGCTTCTGCTCTTCCTCCCACTCTTGTGTTGGTACAGGGACATATGCATGCAGCACAGACCGCTAGTGCGGCTTGGCTTCATTCCACAGCTGCCTCCCCACTCCCAAATAGCATGTTTGCTTTGCCACATCTTCCCTCATGACAGTAGCTTACTATTCATTGCTCCCACACACTGGCTCCCACGGTAGGTTAGCCATCCTTTTAATGGCAGCATTTGTGACAGTGTATGGCTTCATCCACAGGTGTCACAAGTCCTTAGACAAGAGGGGCAAAATTGCTACTGTTCTGACCCCAGCTAGATGGATACACAAGTCTTCTTCCAGCAGGAACAAAACCGTTCTTATATTATTACATCCTGCTGTCTTGGCCAGTGTTAATGATCGATGGGCTCTGTAAGTGTGCCTATGCTTACTTTTGCTGCCTGTGGCATGAGAACCAGGCAGACAAGTTCATTTTGGGAGAAAAATTAAGACACTTTGCTGGTGATAGCATGCTGTGCCTGCATGTCCCTAAAATACAGGCATCCCTTGCCGTGGAAGAAGCGCTCTACTCCCTGCACAAAGGCTAACAGCCGGCCCACAGGGTAAAAAAGCAGAGGAAAGGATGTTTTTTTAGAGAATCACAGAATTGTTGTGGTCGGAAAAGATCTCTACGATCACAGAGTCCAACAGTCAATCCAGAAAAAAACAAACCACCATGCCCACTAGAACATGTCTTGAAGTGACACATCTACACATTTTTTTAATACCTCCAGGGATGGTGACTCCAACACCTTCCCAGGCAGCCTGTTGCCTGTTGCAGTGCCTGACTATTGTTCTGGTAAAGAAATTTTTCCTAGTATCTAGTCTAAACCTCGTCTTTGTAAAGTCTCAGAACAGATGGAGAAGAATGGGACTAAGGGGACTACGAAGAGCAGCAGAGACTAATGGCTCCACTGGGGACAGCTTTTACTTTTCAAATCTAACCTTTGTTTTAAACTACATGACATCAAACAATGTCATTCTAGTTCAGCAAAAATCATTCTTTGCTCAGGCCAAGGATGACCCAATTTTGTTATTATACAGAATGCCCTTATAGCACCTAGGCATTAGCAAAACCAGTTACTCAAAGTAGCAAATATGAGATGTTGGTTCTTCGCTGTGAACTCCCCTGAGGGGCATGAGGAACAGTGGCTGGATGCATATGTCCTTATGTCAGTGCAGGTCTGGGGTAGAGCATATGGGGCAGGCTCAGTCTCAGCAGAAGAGTGGGAGGTAGAGCATGGACATGCAGGGCACAGGATCACTGGCAGACTTAACCTTTGGCGAAATGATCACAACCTGACTATGCATCAGTTACCTATTCCCTGCTGCAATCCAGATATTGCCCTGGGAGACCTTCTCCCAGCTCCAGAGAGGTATGTTGTCCACAGAGAAGAATGCCAAACACAGCTCTGGAACACCATGGGAAAATCTATGCTTCAGAAAGTAGTCAGGTTTCTCATAAAAAGGACAAGACATTCATCAGTCTGTAAGTATTCACTGTTGCATTTGTTATGTGACCCCAGACGTTTGGTTTCATCTCACACTGCCTCCTGTAAGCTGGCTAAGCTGGTTCTACTCAGAAAAGGGTGAAGTTCTGACAGTAGAACTGGCAAAGCTGCCCCACTCCCAGAGAAAGACTAGAACTACCTCTTTAGACTATTTAAAACAAGTTCATAGTAACTCAACACTTTGCATGATGGAAACACAGAGATTTTGATTCAGCAATCAGCACACTAACACTGGATTTATTATCTTGTGGAATCAGGCCTTCATTGTTTTTAAGAAAAAGAGCTTAAATGGGAGCTGGCATATAGAAGATTTCTGGAGTTCTGAATACTGCTGTGGTTTCTGCCCTTTCTCCTACCTTCTCCACACATTTTTATTTTAGATTGAGGCAAAAGATTTTGGGGAATATTGCAGCTCATGACATTCAGGTATTATATTGAAATGCCTGCTTACCACACTTATTTTCCCTCTCTCCTAAGTTAAAGTCTTTCCAACATTTTGCAAGTAAATCTCTCAGCTATAAAACCTAGCAACAGTTTCGTGCTATTTTAAATTGTTCCCAGAGCTGTTACCAAATAACTTTTCCGGTAGACTAGTGTCTTCTGCCTCGAATTTCAGCAAGAGTTTAAAACTGGTATCTGCAAATGATGCATCATGTAGATTACGGGTTGACCTGCTAGAAAGCTGCCCCATGAAGAAGGACCTTGGAGTCCTGGTAGATAACAAGTTATCCATGGGACAGAATGTGCCCTTGGGGCCAAGAGAACCAATAATATCTTGGGATGCATTAAAAACAGTGTGGCCAGCAGGTCAAGGGAGGTTTTCCTCTCCCTCTACTCTGCCCTAGAAAGACCACATCTGGAGTATTGTGCCCAGTTCTGGGCTCCCCAGTTCCAGAGGGTCAGGGATATACTGGAAAGAGTCCAACAGAGGACTACAGGGATGATTAAGGGACTGGAACATCTGTCATACGAGGAAAGGCTGTGAGACCTGGGTCTGTTTAGTCTGGAGAAGAGAAGATCAAGAGGGGACCTTATTAACATCTCTAAATATCTGAAGAATGGATGTCAAGAATGGGCCAGTCTCTTTTCAGTGGTGCCCTGTGATAGGACGAGGGGAAATGGCACCAAGCTACAACACAGGAAGTTCCACCTCAACATGAGGAAAAAATTCTTTACTGTGAGGGTGATGGAGCACTGGACCAGGCTGCCCAGAGAGGCTGTCCCTGCTGCAGCAGGGGGTTGGACTTGATGATCTTCAGAGGTCCCTTCCAACCCCTGTGATTCTATGATTCTATGATCTGAATTTGAAGCTATAACTTGCATTTACAGTACTATAGAGTTCTCTTTATTTATTTTGGCAGCATGAGTTTCTAGCAGTCTTTCAGTCTTCTGTGCCATTTTTCCCAGCTTCTGTAGCACAGCCTGACCTATATATTAATGTGGCATGTTGACATTCTCCATGCCTGATTTCTTCCAGGAACTAAGTTTGCATTTGATGCTGCATAGACTGCTCAATTTTATGAAAAGAAACACCTCTTTACAAGAGTTACTAGGGCTTATTTGTTACAGTTTGGTTTTATATTTTGAAGGTCCACCCTCTGTAAAACTGTGATCTACTTCATCGATACAGAGAGCTGATCAAGACACATCACTTGGTTGTCTACTCAGCATTCGAACACTTTGGATTGAAAAAAAAAACCTAATGGATTTTCCTCTCAGCTGACCTGAGCACTCCACACCACCGTATAAGGTTGGCATAAAGGTGTTAAATTTCACAAGTGATAGAAAACTGAGAGAACCAGGACTTGAAAGAATAATATCAAGTCAGTTCCTCACACAAGATTTCTTAAACACAGTATACCGGTACAGTACTCATATAAGCAGTTCAAATCCACTGTTTGTTGAAGTTTAAAATATTTTTTCTCAGAAAACGGCCAATTCAGATTAAGATAATTTTGTTTGCAACTTGTCAACTATTTTGGAATTATTTGAAATTTACTGAATGAAACCTATTCTAGGAGGCTGGGGAATTCCTAGTTGAGAGATATTTTCACCTAAATAATGTCACACATTCTCTACTAGAACTTATTTTTCAATTAATTTATTAGCATATTAAAAATCAGATTGATGTATTTATGAGCGATATCTTGTACCAGAGAAACAGTTAATCACAAGTAGGTAATTCTAAAAAAAAATAATAAAAATAGTAATTTCTACTACTTAGAAAGCATGGTAGAGAGAACTTATTGAGGGGATGCACCCTTGGCTAATCATGTCTTCTTTCTAATTCCAACCTGCTTTGGAAGACAAGGAAAATAATTCACAATGTAACCCTCAGCATCAATTAATGACCATTTCTATATCCCGTATTGTTTACGTATAAAAGGAACTACTCAATTAGTCTGAAGCATAAATCAGTTCTCATTATCTATCAGCTAGTTGTCAGTTGGTATCTAAAACTTTTAGAAGCAAGATAAGATGCACTATCAATGCTTTGTCATTTAATTGTAAGACATTTAATATCCTTTTCAAAAATGTCCTAATGCAGTTTCATTTTTGCCTTGAAACTTATGAGATGACAGATGATTCCTCTTTAACTTTGAACAAATTGTTATCAGATGAATGTTGCAATGTCCATGATTTCAAGCACTAGGAACCACACAGGAAAGGATATTCTTTTCAGCCAAACCTTCATTCATTCATGCATCCATTCTTTCACGTTCAGTTGAAAGAGAAGCAAATAAACAATTGCCAATGCACACAGCTTTTGAACTATCAACACATATCATTGAGCTATGATATATTGAGCCATAGGCAAATATTGGAAAATAACATGATTTAATTTGCTGTCACCACAAGTGAGCTATATGAATGACTGTTACTAATACTGTAATGTACTTTGGTTGATTGTACAACAGCTGTCTTTGTGTTTTTTGAAGTATGAAGTATTTTACACTTCACAGCAGCAAAAAAAGTTGAAATTGTTTTGTTGTTTAGAAGTTATGCTTTTATGATTTGTCCTATTTGCATACTATCTTATATCTGACAGTCCTTCACAAATAATTGAGAAATGTCTGCATAAATTAGACAAAGGCTTGAAGCAATTATTGCTTTCTCCACTGATCCATGCAAAATCAATTCTCATGTACACGTAGGATTTTTCCTGTCTTGTTAACAGAACACCACCATTGTAATGACTGCCAGTGTCAGGATCAGAGTAAAGAGGTATGTAGAGTCATTAAAATACATACAAATGATAACATTTTGAGTCAGCTTTCAAAAAACCTTGGACAGTGTGCCCCACAGTTAGTCTATGATTATAACATGCGAAAAAAAAAATCACATTTGAATACCAAAAAGTTAAAAGGCTAGTTTTACTCTCATAGGAATTTCTTTTTGTCTGACCAGTCTCAAACCTCTTCTTAAAATGCATTTAAATGAAGTTTAAAAGTATTTATTTAGAAAGCATGTAAAGAAATTCAGGATTCATGGGTTTAAGAGTGTCATATCAATGTAGACTGTTTTGATATGGGATTTCAGATTTCAACCATAGCTGTGAATCAAAGGTTCTTTGGTGCTTCAAGCAACTGCACCCATTTGTTTGCATCATTCAGACGAGGTTCTTTCCAACTGCCCTGTCAGTATTTCTGAGGAAGTATTTTAAAAGTCTTTCAAACAGTTTGAAAGGGTTGAACACTTCCAAGGAGCCCTTTTAATGTGCCCCCCCCTTGCACCCGGATGGAAGCAGGATTTTGTGGCCGTGGTTCAAACACACACCCTACCTAAAGTACTCATTGAACCTTTGTGCAAGTCATCTAAAAAGCCACACACTTAGGAAGATACAGAATCATAGAATCATCAAGGTTGGAAAAGACTTTCAAGATCATCAAGCCCAACCATCTGCCCTACAACCCCATACCACTAACCCATCTCCCAAAACACCATGTCCAACCATTTTTTGAACAGCTCCAGGGATGGTGCCTCCACCACCTCCCTGGGCAGCCTAGTCCAATGCCTCCCCACTCTTCCTGTGAAGAAATCTTCCCAAATATCCAATCTGAACCTCCCCTGGCACAACTTGATCCCATTTCCTCTTGTCCTATTGCTGGTCACTAGGGAGAAGAGGCCAACACCCACCTCACTACAACCTCCTCTCAGGTAGTTGTAGAGAGCAATGAGGTCTCGTCTCAGCCTCCTCTTCTCCAGGCTGAACAGCCCCAGCTCCCTCAGCCTCTCCTCATAAGACCTGTTCTCCAGACCCCTGATCAGCCTAGTTGCCCTTCTCTGCAACCTCTCCAGCACCTCAATGTCCTTCCTATGCTGCAGTGACCAAAACTGCCCACAGTGCTCGAGGTGCAGCCTCATCAAGGCCAAGCAGAGGGGCAGGATCACCTCCCTGGTCTTGCTGGCCACACTATTCCTGATGCAGGCCAGGATGCAGTTGGCCTTCTTGGCCACCTGGGCACACTGCTGGCTCATGTTCAGCCGACTGTCAATCAACGCCCCCAGGTCCCTCTCTGCTGGGCAGTTCTCCAGCCCCTCCTCCTCATGCCAAGAGGAGAAGAGACAAGCCAGTAAATTCCTTTTACCAAATAAGCCTCAACTTTGAAGGCCTTCTTGTTAACTTCGCATGTGCATTTCACCTTCCGGACGGGCCGAGCCGTCCTTACCCGGTATCTGGGGGGGCAGGTGTGGAGGAAAGGCCACACACCTCCTCCCTTGGAGCACCGACTGCCCTCCCCGAACGGGAGGCCTCGCAGCTGCCCGGCCGGGCGCCGCTCCGTGAAGGGAGTCACCCAGCTCCCGCCACCGCCGTCGGCAACGTCCGCACGGCCCTTCCAGCTGGCGTGCCAAGCCTGCCACAGGCAGGAAGCCCCGACCTCTTTCCCCTGCATCTCCCGGCTGGTGCTGACAAGTGGGGGTGGCGGGACAGAGCCTTAGATTGTCCCCCGCCCCCCTTAAGCCCAGGCGGAGCGGTGAAATCGACTAGCTCCCAGCAGCCCCCACTCGCCCCGGGAATAAACTCCTCTGGCCCTCCCTCCCCGCCACCAGCAATGGTCTCACGCAAGACCTGCTCCCGCCCGCCCCGATAACATGCCCTCCCCCGCCCTTCCCGGGCTGTCCCGCCCCCCAACCTCATTTCCGGGGCGGCCATTTTGGGAGGTCGGCGCTCCGTGGCTGGCCGGTGGCGGAGGGGGCGGGCTCGGGCGCCGCAGGGAAAGAGCCGCCACCGGTGATCGCACCGCCTGCCTGCCCCCACCATGTCGGACTTCGACAGCAACCCCTTCGCCGACCCGGACCTCAACAACCCCTTCAAGGTGAGGCTGGGGACGGGGAAGGGGCGGCTGGCGGCCGTGAGCCTTCCTCGGTGTCGCGGCGAGGGGAGAGCGGGTTGCGCCGAGCCGCGGGCATACCGGGAGGGAGGAAGGGAGGGAACGAAGGAGGGGCCCCGGCCCTTCTCCCGCTCCGTGCGGGGGGGGGCCGCTTTCTCCCACGGGAGATGGGGAAGAGCCGGCTCAGTGGGGTAGGGCTGGCCTCGGGGCAGCTGGTGGGCTGGGGATCGTGGGCCGACAGCACCGGAGGGGCTGCCGTCAGTGAGGCTTGGGGCTTGACGGCTCTGGGGGTCTTGTAGCCTAACAGCGTTTTTGGAAACCGTGGAAAGGGGGACAGCCGTTTCACAAGTTCAGGTTACAGTGTTTCCCTCTGTTGCTTAAATATCACAAATCGCGTTTCAGGTACACTATTTTGAAGTAGGGGTGAGGGAGAGATTTCTTGATTTTGGCAGTAACTTTGTGTGTGTATAATATTACTACAGTATTTTTTTCTTCCATTTTACTGACCCAGATATTTAAGCCTAGTGAATTTACCCTTTTTTATTTCTAACTTTGTCCCAGCCCCCATCAAGCTTATTTGCTTCCGTGCCTTATTTCCAAAGCATGCAGGGTACTGATGGCTAGGCATGAGTTCTACCCTGCGTCTCAAAATGCTGTGTTTAATGTATCCTAAAGCTTTTAGTTTTTGCACTATTGACTTGTCATACAGCTGAGCATTGTTTCTTCACCTGCTTTTCTGGCTTCAGCTATCAAAATGAGCTGACTTTCTTGGATGCTTCCCCTCCTTTTCTTTCTTTTTTTCTTTTCTTTGAATCCAGTTCAACTAACTTATTGAGCTACTTTAATAATCTTAGCAAACTTTTTTTTGCCACATTTTATTTAATTCTGACACTTTAAAGCACATAGTATATGGCAGTGCGTTTCAGATGTCAGCGGGAATAATTGAGCCTTTTAAT
Organism: Hemiprocne comata; assembly: GCA_020745705.1. NCBI lineage: Eukaryota > Metazoa > Chordata > Aves > Apodiformes > Apodidae > Hemiprocne > Hemiprocne comata. The sequence continues at coordinate 39,457,189 of CM036616.1, read as the reverse complement.
AATTGAGCTGTCACATTTCAAGCATAGTTCTGTGCAGGTTGCTGCTGGAAGCATTACTGACATTTATTTATTGAAGTCTGTTGGAATCATTAGTTCAGTTTTTATGGCCATAAAATTTAGTCGATAGTATTCCTTAGGCTAGACATTGTGTTTTTACTTGATGATGTACACAGTGCAGTGACCTTCCAGATGAACAGCTGCCCTGGCACTGAAGTTGCTGCCAGCAGTAGTTTGGACTGGCACCAATGGGAGTGAGCAGTGTTCTTTTAATTTTGGCACCAAGTGCTGGAGAGGTGTTATTGTTCTAGAATGTGTCTTCAGCAACAAAAATACGTGATGCTTTTCCTCACTTTTTGTAACAGTTATGAGAATAACACCTAGCAAAATCTATTCTGTGTAGATACATAGAGTGGTTAGGGGTATTGGATGCAGTTGCCCCTGCCATCGCTAGTCACCCTTGGTAACTTTTCCTATGTAGTGCTTCTGAGACTTAAGCTAAGGATCTACCTCAACTATACATCCAATTTGAAAACATTTCTTAAAGTGCAATAGTTAATTGCAATTCCTCTTCAGGGAGAGACATCTATTGGAGCTGTCAGGCAGAATCCATGCTCTACTTCTCACCTGCAATGCATCTCAATAAAAGGGGTCTATAACAACTACCGTGTAACTTGAAGCTCAGTTTTAAACACAGTTCTGGATGTCTGTTATTTGCAAAAGTTGATTTAGGAAAGCTGTATACTCTTCCTTTTTAAGAGCCTTTTTTCACTTTATTCAGCTTTTGCTAACTTCTGTCACATTCCATTGCTCACAAAAGGCAATCTTGCATACCTGTACTTGTCCACATGTTCAACTTGAAGGGGCAGAAGGCCTCATATGTAAGCCAAACCTTGGCTGCCATTGCATTGGCATAACAGCTTTGAAATTAGTGGGGATTAATGCATGTCTGCATTAAAGTTTTGTCTGACTGTGTGTTTTAAAATAGTTTACATATACAACCAGTATTTCCAGATGGATCCTGACAACTTAAGTCATGTTGTCTGAACACCTCATTCAGATGTACTCATGTTTTCGTGCTTAATAATCTTATGTATGATGTGATTTCGTTTTTTTTCTTATTTTTGAAGCCACTTCCTGTGCTAATGTGAAATCATAAAGTAGTGTGACAGAGGAGGCTGGAGGGAGGAATCGCATAGAAGAATTGTCAAGATCTAAAGATAGATCCTTCTTTTTCTTAAATATTTGGTTTTACTAATTGTCTGTGATCTACTTGTGAGGTTTCCTGGAGCTGTTGTCATGCCTTTTAACAAAAATATTTCAGCAGAGATTCTTGCCTGATGTTGAATCAAATAAACATGTTCTCTGGGAAGATAAAGGTAGAGAAGAAAGATTTATTTTGCTTAGTATTTTGGGGAGTCAAGTCTTTTGGAAATCTAAAATTATATTAAGTTTCTCTTTTGATATGTACTGGAAGTAATGACATTTATTGTTGCGGCGAGAGCTCGGACTAACGCACCACGACCAATGTGATCCAGCGAAAGCCGTTTATTGTAAACAAATGCCTTGCTATATACCTCATTGCCTGGTACACACACAATAAGCCCCCCCATTATTGGTTAAATGCTTTTGTCCACACGAATAATGCTTCAGTCTGATTAGTGCACTGCTACTGTCCATATACCTGCTTCTAATACATGATTGGCTACTAGCCCTAAGCACACGAAGTCCTTACATAGCATGATCTCAGCACCTTTGGTATCTCGTTCCTTCTTCTGCAGGTGGGAGTTATTTCTCTTCTGCTAGCTTTCTTCTTTCCCAGCTATAATTATCCCTCCATTGGCCTTGAGATAACAGTGGTCCAGCTGAAGTCTCTATAACACAGTTAAGCTTTTATACCAAAGGCTGGATTGCTCACATGCCCATACTTCTGCAAGAAAATCCTCCACAATTTATTTTGTAAAATAGAATTTGTTGTTTGAAGAATTAGCTTACTTGGATTAATCATAAAGCAGTTGATTTTGAGACAGTGGCTACTTTAACCTCTGATTTTTCTTTTTTTATTCCTTAAAAAACCAAACGTCAGCTGAGCCCAAAGGCTTATATGCTTTTGAAGTCCTAGTATTCCTCTGTAAATAGCTGTTCTCTGGGTACTGTACCAACTAAACCAAGAGATACTTTGTTTTGAAAGACGAGGTAGTGAAACAAACAGATAAGTAACATTCTAATGTCAAAATGCTTTTGATCATATTACAGTTGTGCAGAAAAAATGCATCCATGTACCATACAAATGAAGACTAGACAATCCTGATACAATTTGATGTAGCAGCATTGTGAAGAAATACATGTTGGTGTGAACTCAAGTATCATAAATCAAAGCAGACTAATAACAAAAGCTATTTCATTTTTTTCCCTGATAAAGCACTCGGTATACCTTGTGAATATGACTTCACACTTCGTAAAGTTCTCACTGACAAACTCTGCAGTCCCACAGCACCCAGACAGGATGAGCAGAGCAGACCTAGTGATGGTAACTGTGTTTAGCCAAAAGTCTATAGAGTGCTAGACAAGTCCATAGTTGTAATATCAGCTCAGGTCCAGTGAAAATAATGAGGATCAGCCAACAGTCATATGATGGCCACCACAGGTCTTTAGTGATGAGGCAGGTCTGACCACCTAGGAGGGCTTTGGGCATCCTCAGGGTCATGGCAGTTTATTCTAGAACAGACTAAATGAGCATAAAATACATTTTGTATGAGAAGAAGGCTGTTTTCTAATGGAGCTATGTATCTCCATGTTGCCTTATTGTGTCTTTATTTTTTTTTTTTTTATGTCATAGGATATTGAATAGTTGTAGTCTTTTATCTTGGGAGGTGATACAGATACAAAGGTCCTGAAACAGCAGTCTCTCAAAATCCAGTGTAAGTTTCATTGTCTGTGAAACAATTCAGATATTCATCTACAGTAAAAATGTGTTGGTTTGGTGTTTTTTCTTTTTCTTTTTTTTTTTTCTTTTATAACTAAATGATAATACTACTAAGAGAAGAAATAATTTTTAAGTAGAGCTATAAATTTCACAGGCCTCTGTGGCTTGGCTGATAGTCTGTAAAAGGTTGGAGGGCTGTCTGTTACAGAGATTCAAACACAGGAAATGGTTGGTTACGAGTGACTGTGGAACGGGGTCTTTAAAAACGGAGTTATGGGATTAATTCTGTGGGGTTGGTTCACCTGATGTGTATATAGCTCTGAGCTAGTGCAGGTATTTGATACTATAGGCATTGTGGTAAGACGGAAAACTAAGATAAATTTCTGTTTAAATGTGAATGGTGACCTGCAGGTAAAAGCCAAACCACCATGTGGTGGTTGGATGATGATTGTGGATGAAGATTTAAACAGAATGGCCTGTTCCTTGTTCAGTTTCAGTGTGGAAGGACAGGATAGAAACCCTCGAATGTATGTAATGTTAATTATGTGGGTAGTTTCTTTTGAGTAGGTATCCAAACTGAGTAGCTGTGAGTTGTTACTTTAAAAAGACATGGATCTTTTTTATTGTGTTATGGTTGACATTCCTGTGTGGTTGTCTGAGATACTCTAACATATCTAAAAATGGTGTTAAGCACCTGAATTCCTCTCACTGAGGTCACAGGATTACTTGAGTCACTAGAGCTAAGTATATGTTAGAGCTTAAATTTACTACGGAGGTAATTCCAGTTATAATTTGGTATTACACTTAATCTGAGTCATGTGAGCATAAATTAATCTGGTTTGGCAGGATGTACACGCTGGAGATTTGATGCTGATGCTACTAGTGCAGATAGATGTGGCAGCAGACCATTAACACCTCAATTGCTGAAGTGAAGCTGAAGTGATAGAAACTTGGAGGAAGAAAGGGAAGTCTTAATTATTTTTGAAGGATCAGGAGTCTAATTACTTAAAGTGTTTCTGCAGTATTTGTGCTTTAGAATTCAAAGATTTAGTTGTGTGCCTCTGTGCAGAATTGAGTTCTAATTTTTTTATATGGCTATAAAATATACCCAGTAAAGTTGCTTGTCTTTAAATTAGTAAAGAACATAAAATACAAATATTTTTCTGACTTTATTACCTGGTTTCCCTTCATTACTTCAACATTTATGAATTCCCCTAAATCCTGCATAGTTTAATGTTGAACATAATAGTATGGGAAGTTCCTTTAGCTGTCCTACATGGTGGTTAGCTTTCAAGGGTGCACTTCATCAGTGCTGTAACTGCACCGTAATCTATTAAAACTGTGAAATGTTTTAATAGATACTCAGTATCAGTTATAGCTGTTTTTTCCCCTCAGATTTTCAGTAAAGTATTAGCACGTGTTGCATTAGTATTATTATTGCAATATATATTGACATTTAACATTACGAAGAAGAACATAACATACATTTCAGAGCTGAGGAAGGAGAAAGATTTGAGGATAGCTGCAAGATGGAGATGATGCCTTGTTAGGTATTCGGTACTCCATCGCAGGATGGAGCTGGTGGAAGCTTGGCCCTGTGAGTTCTGGAGTTCTTTTTGGTTTCAAGTTGAGGAATTTGCCTTGATCCGTAGCTCAGAACCCTTCATAGCTCTGCATCCATGAGATAATGGCATATAATGGGCACTGATTGAGAGCCAAGGAATACAAACACAGCTGGGTACTTTTCCACTATCCTATTTAATAATTGTGTTCTGCAAAAGTGAAAATCTTAAGAATATCATAGTGTGCGGGGGGGGGGTGGGAAATGGCTGATCAATGATTAAGATGTTAAACTTGACATTGTGAAAGAATTGTGGTAGCAGTTACTCAGAGGTGTTTTTTTATTCTTAGAAGTACAGAAATAGCCTTTATTTTGCCCCTAGGTCATTAATTTCTTCAAGTGTTACATGTGTAACCTTTGAGGACAATTCTTTCTTGTACTAAGTGGTTTTTAATCATAGGTTAAAATACGTTATTGTAGGTGCAATACATTAATACTCCCCTCATACTGTTAAATGTAAACTGTTTATACTGCTAATGTAATGTCTCAATTTAATTGCTGTTTGTGAAGTTTCTGTACCTTTACTTCTTCTTAGGGCTTGGGATGATGAAGAAAGAAACAAAGCATGAGAAACCAGCAATGTTTGACACTGCATCAAAAACATTAGTAGCTTCTTGAAACTTAACTGTTCCATGTGCAGCTTGTTATAGCACGAACAGGGAGGAAGTCTTTGGGGATAGTCTGTTTGGTTTATACCAAATGTTTTCTGAACAAGTGCGCATAGCAGTTTCAGAGGCGTAATCTGGCAACCGAAAAATGTTTAATGTGCATGCTATTTTCTTTTCCAAGTCTCAGGTCCTAATTTAAAAGACAAAACCCAACAGCTAACACAGGAGGAAAAAAGCTTTGATATTCATTGCTGGCCAAATAAATATTTTTTTCTCTCCCAATTTTGTTCTCAAAAGCTAAGCTTTGTCAGAAATCTCTTCCCAGAAATGCTCATAAGGACATACTGAAAGCAAAGTATATCATATGGAGAGTTTCAATTGAAACAGCAATAGTTTTGCTTTCCAGAAATAATTTCCAAAAAGTGGGATGAGTAGACTTCCCTTGATCAAGATATCAAAAAACAGACTAACAAACACAGTTTCGGGCATTTTTCATTGCATTTTTGCTTAATTTTCTAAGCCAGTGGTGTTACTTAGGCAGTACTGAACAGAGAGCAGGAAGTACAACTGTTACTATAAAAAACCCACCAAAACATAACCAAACCTCAAGATGAATTCTTACTGGGAAGCATAGATTTGAAAAAGGCTAATACGAAGTGGGTATAGGGAATAAATTGTGATAATGAACAGCTTAACTTGGAATGAAAAGAGCTGATCCTTTTCATGTAGCAAAACAAAACCTTTCAGTAGGAGTGGTGGGAATAAGAAGTCAAGATTGACTTTGCTAGATTTGTGTATCTAATCTCAGGATTTGCCTAGGGTGGGTTCACCAGCCTAGATTCTGTCCTGGTGGACCTGTGGCTTCTGCTTCTGCTCTTTATACAGACAGAATTTTTTGAAGGAATAACATCTTTACTGGACATATTGAGTAGTTTGGATGATAATTGTATGGTGGCAGAGCTGAAGGGTAGCCAGTGACTGATAAAAGAGGTGATAGGATTGGTAAAGTGAATTATAGATAATGTAAAGAGACTTCATCTTCTAAGAGTTTTTGTGATGAAGAGAACTGTTTTCTTAGCTTGGATTGCAGCTGCTTCAGTCATTAAGAGATCATTCTCAGCACTTAAGCTGAATGTAGAGGTCAAAAATGAAGATTTCTGCAGTTCTCTTCAGTAGCATATTTTTCCCTTGGCTGTACTTAAGGAGCTGCGTAACTGATAAGGGGCTTTCCATGTTTTCTTTTTCTGATTTCATTCATTAAAAAGAATTAATCCTCTTCTTTTAAAATTAATTTTCATAGTGTATTGTTTTTCCTTGTTTTTTTTTGTTTTCCTAGGAGTAACCAGGTGTACTTCTGTCAGTTTACTCAGATATTTGGTGCTGTCCTATGAATTCCATGTACATTTAAAAAAGAAGAAAAAAGAAAAATTCTGTTGGAAGTGCAGCACTTCAGTTTTATGCTTTTTCCAAACAATTTGATTGCCTGTTCTTTTGATGTACAATACTGGTATCCAAGTCTTGAAATACATTTAGTTGTCTTGCTTATTTGTCCTTTTCAATCAGTGTTAAAGAATTTCTTAGTAGTTACCTTTGTTCCCCCCTTCTTTTCCTTGTGAAAGTATCTTGTGCATTTCTCCCTGTTCCTCTTTCCAACAATTTTTTTTTTGTTCTACTTAGATTATGTGATTTTATTTGAAATTTGTGTTTTCAATTGCTGATGTGTTGTAAAACCATTCTAAACACTGATTTGGAGAGACATTATAATGAGTGTTTATAAACCTTGCTTCTTGACCTCTGCAATAAGATGTTGCTAGTCCTCGGAAGCAAACTGAAAGATAATGAAGTAAATTATATGTTCTGTGCAGAGCACAGATGTCACATACTCAGTTCCACTGAGGGGAAAAAAAGCAACACAAGCATATATTGTTGCTATATTTTTAGTCCGTTTTTTTCCTCTTTCATTTCATGTTAAATTATTTGTGCGTAAAAGAAACACTTTGGCTTTTTTTGGTAGAAGAATGAGTGTACCTCAAAAGTGAAAACTTTAACAGCTCAAAGGACAGATTGGAGGGAATGATTCCTAGTTTACTACTTTCTCTTCACTTGGAAGAAATCTAAACCACAACTAAGAATCTAAACTTAGCTAATGGTGTTTTTCAGAATATTATTGGTTTATGTATGCTGTCTTACTCATGGTTGAACAATGCTGGACCCATTCCCAGTGAACAGTAATACAAAGAATCATTACCAATTTATCTACTTCTTCAGTCTTTAATTTGCTAATCGCTTCTGTATTAATGAAACCTGGTTGCTGATGACTAGTTTTGGTCTCCTAGACAGCAAAAGTTTCTGTTCCCTTTAATTTGTTTTTTAAAAAGCTGTAAAAACTTGCGTAGGCTGGATTATTCTGCTCCATTTTAAACATTCTTACTTGTAATTAATTGTGTTTGTACACCTTCTGTGATAACTGGGTATTCTGTTAATTTTATCTGTGTCTGAGTGATTGAGCATAATTTGTTAACCTGGCAGAGGAAACATTTTGAATAGTTCTATAGGTGCTCTTGCCAATGTGAGATATAAATGTGCTGTGTTTTCTGTTTTGGTTGTTTGTGTTTTTGTGGTTTTTTTTCTGACTAACTTTTCCATACTAGATGTACATACTGGAGTGCTTCTTATACCTGACTCCTAGTGATTCAAATACTGTGATGCTTATCTTTCCTTTTGAGATGGACATTATAAGAGAGAGACTACAAGAAGTCGGTAAAATTAAGGATTAGTTGGAAAACAAATAATTTGTGCTGGTTTCATAGAATTCCAGTCTCCTGAACTAATTCTTACATTGAAAATGTAATTTTGAAATGATTGTGTGTGACTTAAAATGTGCGATTAGCTATAGTAGCTGGGTATGAAAAACGACTTGTTCTTAAACTCTGTTCTGTGATTGGTATCACTAATAGTTAAATAAAAAGATCTAAAACTCAAGGGGCTGAACAGGCAGGAGTTTGGGTGAGATAAGGCTGAGAAAGGAAGTGAGTGTTGGAAGGAAGGAACAAGGAGTTGGGCAAGATGAGCATTGGAGGGATTGACAGTCAAAGGAGCAGGTACTGGCTGGGTAGCTGAGGAAAATTCTGTTGCGGTGAGGAGTTAGTGCAAGGGCTGGTCCAATTTGGGCAGAAGTACTGGTCCACCAGGGCATACTTTTCTCAGTCAGAGATTGGACTGGGCATTTTACAGTTGCTGCATTCAGTGGCTGACATCAGATATTTAAAGTCTTTCCTAGAAATCCCTGATCTTCTGTATCTGCAGAGAGTAAATAAATTTTCAAAAAATCACATAAATCATGCAACAAGTTGGGGTCTCTGAGTGGTTGCAGCTGTGCTGCTGCTTTGTGTTGGTGTCTGCATGTAATGTAACTTTTATTACATCCATTCTTATGTTCTGAAGATGCAAAAAACCTTAAATTAAAGCACAAAAACAATGTAGTGGAACCAGGCATCACATGGAGTAAGTACAATTTTTCTTCATACAAAGTTAGTATGGTCTATGGTAATGGGTACTTCAGCTCTTCTGTGGAACTAAGCCTGCCTGTCTCTAACACATAGATACGTTTCATTCCTGAAATAACTTACTCAAGCTAAACCTCAAGCAGTCTTTCTTACTGCATAGGTCATTGGAGGAGAAAGCCCCACACTTTTTTCCTTAATTTTACCAGTTCAGTTAAAAGCTGAATGAGAGTTGTTTTTGACATTTTTGGACACTGTCTCCTCAATTTAGTTTTTCTGAAATGCTTTTCCAGTTCCTGAAGGTGTTGGAGGTGCTGCTGGGTAGGAAAAACTAAGAGCTACAGAAAGCTCTTTTCTTCTGTTGTGCTTTTTGGATGTGTAGTCATGGAGTCCAGTGGTCAACACACCAGGATACAGTTTTCTTCTCTACTGAGAGTTTTTTTGCTTACAAATCGAATGTATGACAGAGTTTCTTTAAGACTGTGTTAGTCTAGGTTTATAAGAAACTCAGTATGGAATTAGGTATTTTGGAGACAGAGGTGAATGTTTACAGGCTTTTTTAGTGAAAACAAACCTATTTTTAGATTGAAGCAAAAGCTAGGTTTCATATGATATAATCATAAAAGAATTTACTTGTTGCTTGTATACACCTGCATATGTTTACAGAACTGCTTTCTCTTCTAGGATCCTTCTGTTACACAAGTGACAAGAAATGTTCCTCCAGGGCTAGATGAATACAATCCTTTCTCTGATTCAAGAACAGTAAGCACATTAATTCTTGATCATACTGTTAATGTTTTTAGTCAAGATTTGTAAGGTATTGTTTTCAGAGTTCGGGACTGATGTTGTAAAACAGGTGATAGGTTAGCTACAGGTAATGTAAGATGTGTAAGGATGGGTAGTCCCATGAAGTATGTGGAGTATAAGTAACAATCCACAGGCTATGAGTAGTTGTGCTGTACTAAAAGGAATAATAGTTGCTTTTTGCCTCTATTTTGTATAGTTTTGATTTACCTTGTGCTTATTTTCACTCATGAGGGGGGAAATAGAAGGAAGGTGGTAGTAAATTCATACTGCAACAGCATTTTTCAGTGGTTACTTTTGATAGTGAAGGTTTTCTGCAAGATTAGAAAAATGTATGGGTTATCACTGCAGCATAATTTATAAACATTCAAGTACTGTATTTTTCAAATGTAGACTTATTTCCTACGGCAAATCTGGTAGTGCTGTTAGGGAATGTTGGTATTTGAGTCTTTGCAGTGTAACAGTAAGGTTTCATACCGTGATAGAATGCTAGACTGGAGGAAGCTTGTCTTTCAGTATGCCTTGGGTCAGCTGTTTAAGGTAGAATATTTATATCTAGCAACAATATTAAATAAGTCTCCAATTTTTTTTTTCCCCTAACTTGCAATGTCGTGAATTATGTTTGACTTATCTTTCTGAAGCTTGAAGAGTTTCAGAAGTGCTTTGTATTGACCAAAAGTTAAAAAGACAGTAGATCTTGTTAAGAAAAATAATCTAGAACTATTCTTAACTTTTTTACTATTTACATGCTTATTTTGACAGGCAGCTCTGTGGGAAAAGGAAAACTGAAGTATAAGGCTAAGGTTATCTGGCTTTCAACAGTCAAGCTGTGCATATACAGAAAATTCTAATTGCTCATTACAGATGTCACTCTTAGAAAAAGTAAGAGAATGGAGGAAATCTTTAAGTCATTGTTCAGATCTACTGAATATGTGCTATATTAATGCACTGTGATTCAATTAATAATCTATGGGATGTCACCAAATTCATGAAACCTGTCTATTGAATGTGCAGTTGTCTGTAGAGGGAAAGAACTTTCACAGATTTTCTTGGAGAAAGTGAGACTGAAAGAATAAATTATTTATTCAGCTAAGAGTGCAGTTATAATCAACCTTTAGATGATACTCCCTCTGTACTCTCTCTGTATCTTGTGGATGCTGAATATCTAAGTCTTTATTCTGTAATTATATGCATTTGCAGGAATGTTCTTTGGTACCTGAGGGTATGTTCACAATTCCATGTGCTCACTTCTTTTCTTACCATATTTGTATGAAAAAAAAGGAGATACTGTGCATGCACAAATAAATGTATGCAAAAAGAGGAAGAGACAAGACAGTGGAAGTGAATGCCTTTAAAGATTGGATGAACAGAGGTAGAAGCAGGGTCTGTGAATTTTAGACTTGGAGGATTACAATGTCTGCCAGGGTAGGAATACAAGTTATTCTGCTTTATGTGTGCCACTTAGAGCAAAAACATACAGCTAGATTCTGGGAGTTTTGATTTGCTGCTGTTCATTGTTCAACCTTTGGGAAGCTGAGTCACCTTGAACAGTTTTGTGCAGGTAATCATCCCACTTCCAATATTTGAAAACCATAATGGCGCTAGTGAGCAGAAAGGATATAAGCTGATGGTAGCAAAATGTGTCCTGGAGATATCTGTGCTCTTTAGTTTGAGAATTGCTGGTCTTTAAGACTTAAAATTATATTTGTTTCACTATGGACAGCAATGTGTAGTTTTAGTTTTAAGGAAGCTGAGAATGGTATGCTTCAATTAGAAATTCAAGTTTCTAGTGGTAGTGTTAGGATATCTTGCAGTCTATAGCATTAACACAGCATTAACCTTCTTCCCTGCTTCCCTCCAAATTAAATTTAATAAAGCATGCTGGACTTGAAAAAATTTTCTTCATTACAAATCCAGACAGGTAGGTTTCTTCTGTGACAAAGTGGCTTGAGACTCTGAATACTGACATCTTTTATCTTACCTCAGTTGTGTTCTTCCTTTGCAAGGGAGATGCTTCATTTCAGTTATTTCTTGACTACCAGGATAGGACAGGAAAAAAAGTAAATTCTACCTTTTCTCAGTATTCCTTATTCTAATTTTGGGGTTTTTTTTTAGTATTCCAGAGCAGTTACCTTTTCTCAGTCAACATGTATCCTTTACATTGGCAGTGGGAAATTTGGTAGGAAAACAATACATAAGATACAGTGAGGAAAGTGAATAGCATAGGAGATTTTAGGTGTCAAGTGTTACCACCCTTATAGCTAACATGAGAAATCAGGAATCTTTTTCACTTCTTATCGAATTTCAAAGCCTGCATTATTTTTAATTGTTAAACCAAACAAAGTTTTCAGTGAATGGTATAAATGTCAGATTAAATATCATTGCCTGCATCTTCAGTGATTTTTTGTCTCCAGCTCTAACAGTCACCATGGAGATGACTGTGTCTTTTGTCATGTTTCTGAAATCAACAAGGAACAGATGAGATTAGACAATTAGTTTTTCTGCTTTATCATTTAATGAAAGTACTGTTGAAGAAGGTCTGTAATCTCTTCCTGCTTCTTCAAGTTTTACTAATGCATGTTGAACTCCTCTGAGCACTCTGTGTGCATATGAGTAACACGTATAGACACACAATGCATATAGCAATCACTTTCAAATTGATGCATTAGAAATTTATAAAAAATCCTTAGCAGAGTTGGGGTTTTAGTTTTTGAGAGACATTTCACGGGATTTTTTTCAGGAAATTCCTGGGCAGCTTCCCTTCTTCTGTCTTGCATCCAAACACAGTGAAGTGTTTATAGAAAACCAGATTGATCATTCACACCTGACTTCATTTGGAAGTCTTCCCCTGCCTCTAGTAAATAAACTACTTCACCCACACCGGGAAATCTATTCAAGAAAGGACTTCTGAATATTTATCTTCAGCCAACCTCTTAGCTTCAAGAGAGGTCATAATAAGTTGCTTCTTCCCCCCAGTTCAGCTGTGAGAGTAAGGCATGAAATAAAAAGACCTATCCCAAAAGTACCTTTTGGGGTAGGAACAAAAAGCGGTGTTGTAGAGTAGGGTAGGTTGAATTTCAAAATCTAAGTACCTTATTGTAATGTGTTAATGAGAGTGAAAGACCATGGATCTATGAAGTAAAATCTCTAAAAGCAGTTGACTTAGTTCTCCTGTCTGAATGTGAGTGGTGTATCATGATATGACATGATATTATCCAGTGATGGCTGGAGGTTAGTGCAATCCTCACAATACAGGTCTGAGTAATTAGTGTTAGAGTCACACCCTAAAAAGAACAGAATTGCTGACCATCTGTCTTGCTGTGAATGTCTTGTCAATCCTATGCAGGCTGTAAGTCAGTCAGGTATCTCTCTTACATACCCAAATCCTCAAGCCACCAGTAGCACTTGGGCAGGCAACCAACAGCACATGGACAGACAGGCATGACAAAATCAGTGCCGAGCCATAGGTTGCAAGGGAGCTTTGGAGGTCATCTTTTTCGGTTCTGCCTGTTCAAAACTGGTCACTAAGTCACATTGTTCAACATCTTGTCTTGGGGAGTTTTAAATATATACAAGGATGGAGATTCTGTAACCTCAGCGGGCAACCTGTTCCAGTGTTTGGCAGTTCTTAGTGTTTTTCCCCCCATAATATCTTACTAGTTTGCTGTGTTCTGACAAGTAACATGCTGTGTAATTAAAGCAGCAGCATCTTTTCCCAACAACCTCATGTATGCTGATCCATAATAGCATCAAAATATCTATCTTTCATTTCTTATACTTAGTAAATTAATATATTAATTACAGTAGAATTCTGAAGTTTTATCCTGATATGTGAGTAAGCCAGACTGTGGTCCAGTATGAAATGAGGAAATGAAAGAATTTTTACAGGATGACTTAACATTCTGCTCAGGTAAGAAACAGAACAAGTCTTTTTTCAAATTTCCATTATACCTGTCATGGAGCCAAGTCTTCCAGGTTCCAGATGGATGGATTGGACTGTTAAATTCGAGAGGGGAAGGAAGAGGCTTGATTTATGTGGCCCTGAAGCCACCTGAGAAGCCTACTGATCTAATTCTGAAACAAAAGAAGGTACAGTAGTTTTTGGGATTCTCTGGTAGGAACTGCATAAGATGTTTGACAAGGTTGAAGGAATTACTGGAAAATGCCAGATTCACTGGTTTCTTTCAAAGATGTCTCAGCACTTTTTATTCATAGAAATCCTGTGTCAATAAAAATCAAAATAACAGAGACAAAAGTACACTAAAAGATGAGAATTCCTGTTCTGCTTACGGAATAGTTATGGATCTCAGTGTCTTTATGAAATGTCTGTTAATTCTCAGACCTAGTTCCTACAGTTACCTCGTTTGACATCTTCAGGATTTTGAGTTACTGAACATGTGTCTCTCTCCCACTCACATTTTTTGTGCTGATAAAAAATTTAAGGTGACCTTAGAAAGTGGACACTTGCTGTTGGGTTTAAATAGCAAATCAATTGCTCCAATAACTAGCTCTAACCTGACTGCTTGCTAATAGTATTTCCTCAACAAGATTTACATTTACTATGTACAGGTTTTGTCTGTATTAAATCCATGTCCCTTGCCAACCCTTATAAAACCTAAATTTGAGCTATTGCTTTCCACAATGCTTCCAATTTTAGACTTCATGGATCTTGTACAATAGCACTTAGGCCATTTAAAACAATTTTTCAATACAATAACTTGCAAATGTATCTCCATTTCAGACTGTGAGGAGCTTACTGTATGCTAGCTAACATTCCAATACGTATTTTTACTGGAATTGTTTTGGAGGTTTTTTATGAAGTTAGCTTAATTTTTAATTGAGCTAACTTCAGAGATGGCAATTAGAGCAAACCTGTGCTTCAGGTATATTTGGAAATTAATGCGAGACATTAACTTCTAGAATTGTGCTTTGTATTGCCTTTTTAATAGCTGTGCAAAAAACTGTCTGCCTTACTGTTTCGTGTGCCAAGCCAATAAATTATTATTTATTTGACTTCTATTGAGTATGTTTTACTTGCATATATTAAACGACACTTATTTGAGTATCTTGTTTACATTAAGGCTTAGTGTGTGTAACCTCTCCCTGGTTCTTGTTTGTTGGCCTTGTATGCATTTTTATTTAACTTCTGTTTTTTCCAGTGATTGCTGAATACTGGGAAGTGGATTTGTACCACAAAAGAACACGTTAAATGGTTTCTGACAAAATGTTATTAGAACTTTTTTCTTTTCCTGTACCCTTTCCTTACTACCTATGTCAGTACAATTTAAGTCCATGCAGTTCTCCTAATCTGTTCCACAATGCTAGAGCTTGAAGATGTACCTTCTCTGATTTAACTTCAGTACTTCTTGCTTCTAGCAGGAGAATCCCAAACTGTTCTGTGCTCTTTTTGTTGGGTTTTTCAGTAGCTGAGTGATTTTCCAAGGCAGCTGGATACTTCAGTTTCATGTTAAGTAGCTGTGAGGGTATTTTTGCTTCTCAGCTTTGATTAGGGTTATAAAAATGAGCACTTCAGTTTAATAGGAAGACTTAGTGGAGCCTGAGTTTAAAATGGTTGCATGCTGGTCACTTTTTAGGAGTCATCCCTTAAAGAGTGCAGGAGCAGGCAGTTCTGAAGTGTTGGAAGTCAAGCAAGTGGGGCAGAAGGCTAGCTTTGCTGAGCAGGGATCTTCTAGAACTTGGGTGGAAAAGGAGAGTGTACAGACATTAGAAGCAAGAACAGGCAACACAGGAGGACTAGAGATGCTGTTTGTGATCATAGGGAGGAAATTTGTGCAGCCAATGCTCAGAGTCTAGACCAACTGGACACCGCCAACTGGCCAACAGATACTTCTGCACCACGGACACTGCTGGGACAACTGCATGCCGATTAGCAGGTGGTTCTCATTCAGCACTGTGATCAGGACCTTGGGGAGTAGGCAGCTCTTGCTCATGGTGCTCTTACGGTTAATTTTTTTTGTTGCAAATTGTGAGACTCATACACTTGAACTCCCCTATATAAACACAATTTCCCTCCAAAAGGAGACCACTGTGAGCAGAGCTGCTGACTCCCTGAGGTTCTGTTCATGGTGTTAAAATGAGTGCCGCCTGCTGATTTGCATGCAATTGTACTGGTGGTGAGTCAGCAGTGTAGAATTGTCCACCAGCCAGCTGACGGTGGCCAGTTGTTCCTTTCCACAAAGCTTGATGGGGGTTTAAGCTGGCCAGCACTGTGAAGGACAACAAAAAAGGTTTTTTAAAATGTGTTAACAGCAAAAGAAGGATCAGAGATAACATTGGTCCATCACTTGATGAGGTCCATCACACATAGGGATGTAGACAAAGCAGAGATGTATAATGTTCTTCGCCTCTATCTGTAACACTAATGATGGGCCCTGGGACACCTGGAGCCCTGTGACTGAGGACATCATAAACTCCCAGCTGACTCTGAAGTGGTTCAAGACTTGCTGCTCCAGCTGGATGCACATAAGTTTATGGGACCTGATGAGATCCATCCCAGGGTACTCAAAGAGCTGGCCAACTTTATCGTGGGTCCTGTTTCCCATTACTTTTCAATGGTCTTGGGAGTCTGGAAAGACAGCA
Organism: Hemiprocne comata; assembly: GCA_020745705.1. Lineage (NCBI taxonomy): Eukaryota > Metazoa > Chordata > Aves > Apodiformes > Apodidae > Hemiprocne > Hemiprocne comata. The sequence continues at coordinate 39,441,130 of CM036616.1, read as the reverse complement.
GTTGTCTGTAAGCTGGCAAATGTTGTTCCAGTTTTCAAGAAGGGTAAGAAGAAAGACCCTGGTAATGACAGGCCTGTCAGTCTCAGTTCAATGCCTGGTAAAATTGTGGAGAAGATTATTATGGGAGTTACTGACAAACATTTGAGAGACAATGCAGTCATTGGTCATAGCCAGCAGAGGTTCATAAGGGGAAAGTCCTGCTTTATGAGCCTAATTTCCTTTTTTTTAACAAGGTCATCTATCTTGTTGACTGAGGGAAGCCAGTAGATGTGGTGGGTTTGGATTTTAGCAAAGCGTTTGATATTGTCTCTCGCAGTGTCTTTCTGGACAGAATGTTCAGCACACAACTAGAAAATTCCATCATACGTTGGGTGAGCAATTGCCTGATAGGTCGGGCTCAAAGAGGTGTAGGAGATGGGGTTACATCAGGCTGGCAGCCAGACAGCAGTGGGGTTCTGCAGGGTTCAGTTTTAGAGCCAATGGTCTTTAATGTTTTTTATAAATCATCTGGATGAATACACACTAAGCTAGTTTGCCAGTGATACTAAATTAGGAGGAGCTGTGGACTCCCTTGAGGGTAGAGAGGCTTTACAGAGAGATTTGGATAGACTAGAGAGCAATCACCAACTGTATGAAATTTAACAAGAGCAAACGCTGAGTTCGCTTCTTGGACCAGGGCAATCCTGGTTATATGCACTGGGGGATGAGAGGCTGGAGAGAAGTCCTGCAGAAAGAGATCTGGGGTTTGGGTTGGTGACAAGTTCAGTATGAGTCAACAGTGTGCCCTGGTAGCCAGAAGGGCCAGCTGTGTCCTGGGACGCATCAAGCACAGCACAGCCAGCCAGTCAAGGGAGGTGATTGTCCCACTCTGCACTGGTGGCACCCCACCTGGAGTACTGTGTGCAGATTTGGGTTCCTCAGTGTAAGAAGGACATCAGAGTATTAGTGTGTTTCCAGAGGAGGGTGACCAAGATGGTAAGTGGTCTCAAGGGCAAGACTTAGGGTGAGCAGCTGAGTAATTTGTTTTTTTCAGCTTGGAGAAGAGAAGGCTGAGGATGACCTTATGGCAGCCTACAGCTTCCTCAAGGGGGGCAGCAGAAGGTGAGGTGCTGATCTCTCTCATGAACTGCAATAGGACATAAGGAAATGGAATGAAGCTGCATCGGGGAAGGTCAGATTGGGCATTAGGAAAAAGCTTTTCACAGAGAGTGTGGTTGGTTACTGGAATGGGTTCCCCACAGACGTGATCATGGCCCCAAGCCTGTCAGAGGTTAACAAGCATCTGTGTGATGCTTTTAGTTGTATGGTTTAGTTTCAGGTAGTCCTGCGAGGAGCGCAGAGTTGGACTCAATGATCCTTAAGGGTCCCTTCCAACTTGAGATATTTTGTGATTACAATGCTTTCTTCCTTAGGTTCTTGAGATAAGGCATAATACCTGTGCCTGTTGTGCATTCAATTGTGATCTTTGAATACTAAATTGAAAACTAAACACGTTAAAGCAATATGGAACTTCCAACCGTTGAGGTAGATTTAAGCACTGACAGTTGCCCTGTGCACACATTATGAAGCTAATGTAATTTATTATGAAAACACAGTAGTGCACAAAGCCATGTGTGACTTCTTACGAGCTTAATGAAGAAGTGCTACTGTATTTCAGCTACTGGGCTGGAATGCAATTTTTGCTAGGATTATGTTCTTACTACGTGTATCAACCTAGCAGAAGTTGTGGAGTGATACCCAGCAAAAATTAACAGCACATGTTTCAACAGATAGCATGATTTTTTCTCATTTTTTCTTGCTACCTTGAACTCTCTTACAACATGCAGTAATTCCATCAAGTGATATTAAGTAACCCGTAAGTAATAGTAAACACAAACACAATAATATTAATGAATGGTGTAGACGTACTTTCTGTAGCTCAAAAATAGCTGCTTTAGATTCACCATAAGATTTTGCAGCTCTGTTGAGCCTTCTGATTGATTCCTTTCTTCATCAGCATGTATGTGCATTCCATTCATTAGCAGCACTGCACACTGTTTGGACAAAACCTTTTAAGGATAAATATTTTGAATTAATTGTTCAAATATTTTCTAGTCTAACAGTCCACCTTGTTAACTACTACAGGTAATACTACTTTTTACACTATTATGAGAGAGCTACTGAAGTCCTTGCTGAAAATTGTTAATGGTCACGTTCATTAGTTTAGCAGGCTGCCACTTAGCAGTTGTACTTTCAAAGCTATTGTTATTAGAGCAACAGAGCTACAGTATTCAAATTTTTGTCTTTTGTAGCATTGCTCTGGCCTATAGCATAAAGTTTTTATTCAGTAGCTTTTATGTTACACTGTTGCAGATTTTGTTTATGTTCGAAGCAGAATATGGTAAGACTCTTGATGGTTGTCTAGTTTTTGTAGGAGTTACCACACAGGTCTTTTTCCTTATCGTGAAATGTTCCAACATAAGGAATAGCAGCATTAACTGCCTTTAACCAGCTTCATAGAATCATAAAATCACTTAGGTTGGAAGAGATTCTTAAGCTTATCAACTTCAACCATTTACCTAACACTGCCAAGTCCACCACTAAAACATGTCCCTAACCACTTTAACACCAGGGATGGTGACTCAACTGCTTCACTGGGTAGCTTGTTCCAGTGCCTGACAACCCTTTCAGTGAAGAAATTTTTTCTAATATCCAATATAAACGTCCCCTGGCACAACTTGAGGCCATTTTGTCATGTTCTGTCACTTGTTACGTGGCAGAAGAGACCAACACCCACCTTGCTACAACCTCCTTTCAGGTAGTTGTAGAGAGCAATAAGGTCTCCCCTCAGCCTCCTTTTCTTCAGGCTGAACAACCCCAGTTCCCTCAGACACTCCTCACGAGACTTGTTCTCTAGACCCTTCAGCAGCTTCATTGTCCTTCTCTGGACTCGCTGCAGCACCTCAACATCCTTCTTGTAGTGAGAGGCCCAAAACTGGACACAGGAGTCGAGGTGAGGCCTCATCAGTGCTGAGTACAGGGAGACAACCACTTCCCTACTCCTGGTGGCTACGTTGTTTCTGATACAAGCCAGGATGCCATTAGCCTCCTTGGCCACCTGTGCACACTGCAGGCTCATGTACAGCCAGCAGTCAACCAACACTCCAGGTCCTTTTCCTCTGGGCAGCTTTCCAGCCACTCTTCCCCAGGCCTGTAGCTTTGCATGGGGTTCTGGTCACAAAAGTGCAGGACCTGGCTCTTAGCCTTTGCTTGTCTTCATTCTAGAGCACTTAGTAATGTTTCTTAGGATGAAAAGATTAAATCACCAAGCATGAGACATGAGACCTCTCTGATACCTCAGTATTCTGTTAGGAGCTGATGTATGAAGTGTAAAGATAATTTTGAAATGCTGGAGTCAGCTTATGTTGCTGAGATACGCTGTGGTATTAGACAGAGGTGGAGTTTACTTAGGCATGATGTTTTCTCCTCAGTGTATTGTCTCAAAAGGGGTTAGAAAACGTGCAGATAATGTGGGCCAAGTTATAATTTGCCAAGTTAGTGGTATTATATGATTTGATCTTAATTTAAGGTGCTTTTGTATTGAAAGCATCACACTTCTCACTGTAGTTTTGCTCTTGATTTCAGTCTTACTAGGAATAAGAGGTTCTCATAAGATCACAGAACAGAATTCTTTCATGTTGCAAGCTCTACATAAAGAAAGAATTTTAGTTTCCCCCCCAGTCATATTCAAGAATAAAATAACATCATAATAGTGCTATCCTCATCTGCTTTGGTAAAGTTCAGATGATAACTTCAATCTAGGAAGCAGTTTTTTCCTTGGTTTGGTTGCTACTATTTAGTGTTGTGTATGATAGAGAGATGTGGAGAAAGTCAGAGAAGATAACAAAAGGAAGTAAGGAGGAGCAGATTTAAAAAAAAAAAAAGAAAGAAAAAAACCTGAGCTACTAAAAGCTTCTTCTAAGTTGTATTCTTATGGGTAGTCACCAAGTGAAGAAATTCTAGTGGTACTTGAAACTAGATACTCCAGAACATACTGGTGGATTAATTAAGCAACAGATGTGGATCCTGAGTTGGAAAATTTAATATGGTACATTGCTTCTCTAGTTAACCAGGTGATACAAGCCTTTGTTAAGAAGACATTACTAATAAATGGCATTGTGTTTCCGAATATGAATAGATCACTTTTAAATCCTACAATTTTTTTAAACAGTAACTGTCCTTATTCATATTAATGTCTGATCAAAATTAAAATTCTATTTAGTTTCTGCTGATCCCTAAAATTCCATGTGTGTTTATGGCAAGCAGTGCAGGATAAAACCAAATAAGCAGAACACTACAGCACAGAATATAGCTGACTTGTTTTTCCTAAAGGTTATAAATATTGCAGGCAGCATATCAGATTTTCAGTTTATCAGTAATAATTCATTTAAAACAACTAGACTGGTTCTTACAGAATTAATGAAAAGATTGTTATTAGAATAGGAAACTGTTTCCTATAATTGTCTCTTGTTTTCTTAGCCTCCTCCAGGAAACGTAAAAATGCCTAATGTACCCAGTACCCAGCCAGCAATAATGAAACCAACAGAAGAATCACCTGCTTACACACAAATTGCAAAGGTTTGTCTGTAGTTTTCAGCCTCTAGCTTCCTTTTAATTTTAATTATTTAAATACACTTGTGGAAAAATGTATTTTATAAATAAGCATTCACTTCCTACTGATGTATTAAAATTAATACTGCCTTTAAGTAGTAATTTAAAGCATGAATTAATGTATATTGCGTTGGTCTTCATGCGTAACTGGAGATGCCTAATTATAGAAAACAGACTTGGAATATTTATTTTGTATTTGTATTTTTGAATTGATATCTAATGATGTTGGTTTTGTTCAGGAGCATGCCTTGGCACAGGCAGAACTGCTGAAGCGACAAGAAGAACTGGAAAGAAAAGCAGCCGAACTAGATCGCAGAGAAAGGGAAATGCAGAGTCTCAATCAGCAGGGGGGTATGCATGGAAAAAATCCTTCTTTAAATTGCTAAAGTTTCACTTTTTCTTAGAAAACGTTTTAGTTTTACAGTGACATTATGAAAAAGACCAAAGTGGGGGGGAGGGGTTATAATCTCTTCAGGAAAAGAGCTTTATCTCCCATGAGTCAGTACATACAGTGAATAAAAACTGGTTTGTCATGTGCAGATTTTTACTTTCAGAATTTTAAATGTGACCTCTTACATGCTAGTCTCTGCTATCAGCTATTTTTATTCTAGGTTAAGAGCTAAGTAACACTATTGAATAGAAATGGAGCATTTTGAGAAGAAGTAGAAGTATCTTCCTAAGTAACAACTCCTTGATTTATCTTCTGACTGCATTTGTAGCTGCAGGAGAACTTTCCTGTTTGAAATGTTTTCTTACCTTTTGCTACATTACAGAGATATTATTCCATGCAAACAGCAGAAACATCTCTTTTATTATTAATCTTAGATTCATTTTTCATGTGATGTTTTGGAACCCATAGTCTAGATCAGTATCTCATTTTGCCACAAACAGGAAGTGTGCGTGCAAACCCATCAATTTTTATGCAACAGTTTCACAAATAAGATTTCTATCCTCTATACTGTAGATACTTTGCTAGCAGTAGATCTGTGGGAATATTCCTTTTCAAAAGGAAGGACTTCGGACTGAAGTTAGGAAAAAAATAAAAACAAAATACAAAACACTGTGTGCAAGGTTGACTTTGTGTGGGCTTTTCCCTTGTATCTGGTGTTCTTTCTGACTGTTCCTTTTTCCACATGTGCTGGTTTTTGGGGTTTTTGTTGTTTGTTTTTTTTTTTAAATATGCACTGGTATAATTCTAGGTTTCATAATTGCTTAGTAATTAATTCAAATTATCAGGGAATAGAGTATATTATTTTCAGTTGGAACCTACAATGTTCATCTAGTCCAACACCTGACCAATTCAGGGCTGAGCAGAAGTTAAAGCATGTTGTTAAGGGCATTGTCCAACAGCCTCCTAAACACTTACAGGCTTGGGGCATCAACCCCCTGTTCCAGTGTCTGACCACCCTCTCAGTAAAGAAATGCTTCCTGATGTCCATTGTAGACATCCCCTGGTACAGCTTTGAACCATTCCCATATGTCCTGTCATTGAATCCCAGTGGGAAGAGATCAGCACACCCCTCTCTACTTCCTCTCCTCAAGAAGCTGTAGAACCAGTCATATGCCAGTCATTTGCTAGGATCTGGGAACAGGGATTGCTGTTCTTCTAGAAAAAGTTCATGGTGATGCTATCCTTTCACTGAAACGTTTTTATTTTCTCAGTATTTGTTCTTGTCAATCTTTCCATCAAATCTTTGTACCTCTTCCCCCAGATAATGATTTCTTTGTTTTGTTTTGTCATTTCCTTCTCCATGTATTGCCCTTCATCTAATTTCACTATCTTACATTGATGGTATGGATAGTTTGCTCTTTCAGGCTTTAGGGACAGTTTTATTCATCTGTTTCTTAAGGAACATAACTGAAACCACATGCATGTTTCAAGATATTTCTAAAATGGCTATTTGTTATTAGGTTGCAGTTCACATGAAAGTGCTTGAAGAATACATGAAAAATCTAAAGGATTCTTTAGGAAGGCTGAACAGAGGAGACAGACCTTTGAAAAATTTAAAGAACATACTGTTTTTTACCAAATGACTGTGTAAAATATGCTGCAAATCAGGAATTGTATGTTGTGACTCAAGAGAAAAATACTTTTCCTTTTGATTATTTTCTTTTGTGTGCTCATTTAAACTGCTTTAGAAACAGCGTAGAGTTGGTTTGATTGGAGGACAGTGTCTTTACAATACTCTAGATATTTGTATTCAATTTAAGATGTTGGCTGCACATCTAGGACACCATCATCATATGCAGTGGAAAGATCTAGCTGGTAGATCATCTCAGCTCAGTGCCTTCAGGCTTCTTTGCTGAAGTCCTCTGCAGCATTGCATTTGAGCTATTTAAAGTGTGCCACTTCCTATTTCAGCTCTTTCATTTGGGCATGCCTGAAAATCCCTTTCTGTGCTTGTATCAAGCTAGTTTGGGGGTATCTGCATCCATAATGTAGGCATGCCATTGATGTTATGTTGAGAGGCATTGAGATGGTAACTTGTGTTGAATGAAATTACTCTGAGCTAGCTCTGCTTATCATAGAATCATAGAATGGTTTGGATTGGAAAGGACCTTAAAGATCATCTATTTCCAACGCCCCTGCATGGACAGGGACACCTCAGATTAGACTGGGTTGCTCAAAGCCACATCCAGCCTGCCCTTAAGCACTTCCAAGAAGGGAACATCCACAACCTCCCTGGGACAGCTGTTCCAGTGTCTCACCCCCCTCACATAAATTAATTTCTTCCTAATGTCTAACCTAAATCTACCATCTCCCAGTTTAAAACCATTACCCCTTATCCTGTCACTACATGGCCTTATAAAAAGTCCCTCCCTGGCTTTCCTGTAGGCCCCCTTCAGGTAGTGGAAGGCTGCAATAGAGTCTCCCCAGAGCCTTCTCTCCAGGCTGAACAACTCCCAATTTTCAGCCTGTCTTCACAGGAGATGTGCTCCAGCCCTCTGATAATCTTCATGGCCCTCCTCTGGACTTGCTCCAGGAGTTCCATGTCGTTCTTCTGTTGGGGGGCCCCAGAACTGGACACTATGCTCCAGATGGGGTCTCACGAAAGTGGAGTAGAGGGGGAGAATCACCTCCCTCTACCTGCTGGCCATGCTTCTTTTGATGCAGCATGGGACATGGCTTTCTGGGCTGTCAACACACATTGCTGGCTCATGTTGAGCTTCTAATCAACCAACACCCACAAGTCCTTTTCCTTAGGGCTGTTCTTAATCCATTCTCCATCCAACCTGTATTTGTGCTTGGGATTGCCCTGACCCAGGTGCAGGACCTTGCCCTTGACCTTATAGAACTTCATGAAGTTTGCATGGACACACCTCTCAAGCACATCCAGGTCTCTTCCCTCGAGCTTGTTGACTGCACCCCACAGTTTGGTGTCATCAGCAAACTTGCTGAGGGTGCACTCAGTCCTACTGCTCATGTTCCTGACAAAGATGTTAAACAGCACTAGTCCCAGTACTGACCCTTGAGAACACCACTCCTCACTGGTCTGCATTTGGACATCAAACTGTTCAGCACTACTCGTTGATGTCAACTTCGAGCCAATTCCTTATCCATTGAGTGATCCATACATTGAATTAATATCTTTCCAATTTAGAGACAGGGATGTTGTGTAGGACAGTGTGTCATTTACTCTGCCCTTGTCCACTGATGCTGTGACCCCATTGTAAAATGCTACCAAATTTCTCAGGCACAATTTGACCTTGGTGAAGCCATGTTGGTTGCCACCAACCACCTCTACGTTTGCCATGTGCCTTAGGAGAGCCTTCAGGAGGATCTGCTCCATGATCTTGCTGGGTGCAGAGGTGAGACTGACTGGCCTGTAGTTCCCTGGGTCTTCTTTCCTTCCCTCTTTGAAAATGAGAGATTATGTTTTCCCTTTTCCAGTCAGTGGGAACTTCACTGGACTGCCATGACTTTTCAAATATGATGGATAGTGGCTTTGCTATTTCATCCACCAGTTCCCTGAGGAGCAGCAGATGGATCTCATCAGGTTCAATGGACTTGTGCACCTTCAGGTAGCTTAGATGGTCTTAAACCTGATCTTCTGCTACAGTGGCTGATTATCCATTCCCTCAGTCTCTGCCTTTGCCTTCTGTGACTTGGGAGGTGTGGCCAGAGCTCTTGCTGGTGAAGACTGAGGCAATAAAGTCATTGAATTCCTTAGCCTCTCTATATCCCAGGTGACCAGGTTTTGTATTTCCTTCTGGAGAGGGCCCACATTTTCCCTAGGCTTCCTGTTGTCACTGATGTACCTGTAGAAGCTTTTCTTGTTGCCCTTGATGTCCCTGGCCAGTTTTAGTTCTGTCTGGGCTTTACTTGATCTCTTGCTGCTTGGACACTTGTCCGTGCTTCCCCCTTTGTAGATTTTCTTTTTACATCTAAGTGTGTCCAGGAGCTAGATGCAATCTTGGAATATGAGTATCCAAAGTGTAATTTGAAAAATACTATTTGTTTTGATCTCAAATGATCTCACCAAGCTATCTTTCAGTTGTAGTTGAAAATGTCGAAACCTATGCCAGAGCAGCAGGGAAGTGCATGAAATGAAATTCTTAAATAATAACTTGAATTATTATACCTGAATGTTTATATAACTCTGGCTTGAAACTATCAGTCCTGAGAAAAATAACCATATAGTGCAGAATGAAGATCTGAATTATTAGCAGATATTTTTAATATAAGGAATCCCAAAGTAGTGTTTAATATGGATGGGAATATTACTTGATTACCTTTTGAATGTTTCCTCTGCCAATGCCCTGCTCTGAAAAGCTTGGTTAAAAATTTTAGTAGAAAAAGCAGAAACCTAAAGAAATAGTGCTTCGAACCTGTTTGGACAGGAATGGCAGCTTCTTCTTGTTTGAGTGGGGAAGCAAGTAAGAAAATATGCAAGTATGTAAGCCTTGCAAATTTTCTGTTTGTATCAGATGAACTGCTAGCAAGTTAATGTTTGAAGGTAGAAACTGCAAGCAAAATCTTGTCAGAATTTCAAATAAAGATGCCTTTACTTTTAGTTCAACTCCAATATATCTCTTGCATCCAGAATTTGAAATGCTATGGTAAACTTCTGTTGCAAATTTATCTCAGTTCAATCTGAGTCTGAGCTTGGTATGACTTGTGTTTGGTAGACTGTACACTCCAGCCTGCGGGCAGATCACCATACAAGAAGAGTCTGATCCTGTGGCCTTTGTGGTGTTCTCACTCTGTAACACAACTGTATCAAAATACCATGAAGCTGAAGGGCATCTTCTTGTAACAAAATAGTTGTTTAGAACATTTCAATAGCTGTATTTCTTGAGGCTTATGGGCTTTTAGGTAAAGCTTTGACTGTAAACTATATTGGGAACTCGTTCAAAGTGTCAGGGATAGCCTGGTGTTAAAAATATCAGGATTCTGAGAATTAGAAATTCTTTTCAGTCCCCAGTCTTGGCGTTGAACAAAGTATGTGAGTATGGTGGGACTTCAGGGAAATGTGCATTTAAAAGTCAAGAAACTCTGAGAAATTGTTTTTCTGCCGATATCTGCTTGTTCTGTGAAGAATTGTCATTACTCATTACTTTGTAGGAACAGTCAGATGCGTGCTTAGTCTTTCACGTAGATACAATATTGTGCTTTCCTTGATCTGTCTGCACTTAATTTTGTTTTATTTCTGAAGTTTATTTTCAGTATTGTGTGAGGATTGCTGGTAAAACTCTTGGGTTTTGGTACCCCAAGTTATCCATATGCTTGTTCAAATGGTTTTATGTATGAGTTTCACAAGTCCAAATGCATTTCTCTTCCTAGTATATGGAAATTAAAACTGCATTATAAAGCCCTTTTTTTTTCCTGTTTTGCAGGTAGAAAAAATAACTGGCCACCTCTTCCTGAGAATTTTCCAGTAGGTCCTTGTTTCTACCAAGACTTCTCTGTAGACATTCCTGTAGAATTCCAGAAGACAGTAAAGATTATGTACTATTTGTGGATGTGTAAGTATTTTTTTTTTTAGAAGGAAGAAACAAATTGCGCATTTAAATTTGATGACACATACCTACTACTTTGGCTGTTTCAACATCTGTAGTGATAAATTGTTTTAAATCCAGAAGTCAAATGTTGAAGTGAAATCTTGTTGTTAGCTTCAGTTTTAAAAGTATTAGATTATTTCATAGAAACTTCCACAGAAAAAAAGGGGGAGGATTATTCTAAAGGTAGTTGGGTTCTATCTAGTATATTGCAGTTCTCTGGTTTAAGTATCTCTGTTGTTGTAAAATGAGCTTTGACCATTTATAACTTAGAAATAATTTTACTGTTTTTAAAATCAGCTTATATATTAAGAAATATAATTCACAATAAGTGTTAATAGACTTGTGAGTGTAAGAAGTATAATATCCAGTTGCTTTAATAGACATAGTTTTATATAGTTTAATACAGTTTTTAATCTGTTTAAAAAAAACAGTGTAAAGTAAACTAGCTGAAGATCAGTCCATGTTGAAACTATCCTTCGTACACCAAGAATGCTGTCCAGCATCTTTGTGGGCTTAATTTTGCCCTCATTCAGGTGCTGTGTTTTGATGCTGGATGAACCAAATGTACAAAACAGTATTTGTTTCTTCTGCCTTGGCCAGTGTGATAGAAGCCTAATAATCACTCTGAGACTAAGGAAATTCCAAAGATTTAGGTGCTTTGATGCCTTTAATAAATAAGGGAATGTGAATTTTAGAACATTTCTGTGTTTTTCGGGGTCTCATATTTAGTTAGCAAGTCTCTGTAATATTACCAATTAATATGGTTATCTTATTACTGTGATTGAACCATGTACCTTAAACACATAAAACAAGTGCTCAGCATTGAATCAGGTGAATTCCACTTCATCATCATCTACAGTTTTCTATATTCAATGCTGGATCATTAATTTTCAAATAAGCAACTAAATCCACTGCAGAAGGTGTGACTAGGCACTCTCATAAATCTGTCAGACATGTACGATTTATATGAAATCTGAGATCAAGTACTCAAAAATTTTGGGATAGTTACAGATTCTGGCCATTTACAGGACTGAGTTCTGGAAGTGCTGTATGTTTGAAACACAAGGTGAAGGTGGCAGTGAGAATCAGAATCTTGTTTTTCTTTTTCCTTCTTATGTCAATAAATAGAGAAAGCACCAATATTTTAAAATATACAGGAGTTGTGCTTTTATCCTGACATGACAGATTCTCTTCTAGGTACACCAAGATTTTAACTGAGTCCTCTTGCTCTTTTACTTTTTTAGTTCTAGTATTATCTGACTTAGGGATTACTCAGGAAGGAAGGAATAGGGCATAATAAAGGAAAACAAAGACAAAATCTATTTCAGGCTAAAAAAAGTAAAATGGATTGAGTACAGAACTCTGTGCCTTAGGGCTGACTGTTGAATCAGTCCTTGTGCCTCTTCTTTCCCAGGACTGTCTCTACATGATTTGGCTCATTTTTTCATTAAGAGTGGCTATGCTTCTCAGGGAATGCACTTATTACCATTGCAAATCAGCCTGCTTCTGCTTGCTGCTCTACCCTACATTTTATTTTCTCTTCCAGAACTTCCTACGTCTTGTAAGGTATAGGGGTTCTGTGGACATAAGCACATTGGGTTAAATATAGACCCGGTGCACAGCACTTTGTAAAAGTACATTAGTTTTCCTCTTACTTTTTAGCAGCCCTAGGAGCAAATCTGTTTGAGTTTTCTGTGTGTTTCTGTGGTCAGTAGCAATTTTTATATCCTTATTCTTGGTCTTTATGTATCTGAAGAAACTTTTTTACCTGTTTCAGATCTATATGCTCTTTATCTCATGAGAAAGCAAGTCTGTTTGTATCCATATTCCTTGAATTCATCCATCTTTTCTCTGTGTCAGAATTCAGAGTTTTCTGATTTCTTGTTGTGGTTTTATCTTTCTGCGTATTATTTTGTTTTTCCCTAGGTAGACTAGCCTTTTGTTTTTTGTTTTTTGGGTTTTTGTCTTTACTGACTGATTGCCCCCATGTTTTAGTGAACTAGAGAAATCATTTACCAATAGCTTCTGTCACTCGCCAGTGGAGCTTTTCTATTCTTAGTTTTGCAACCATTGCTGTTCCTAGTGGCTTGCGGATGGACAGGTTTCCTGGCTCTTAAGCACTGAGCTCTACTTTTTAGATCTTTCTATGCTGTTACCTGTGAGATGTCCCATGTTGCTTGACCTGCATGTAACACCAACATTTTTTTGGCTCGGAAGCCTGTGTTTTCCATGTATATTCCCCACAGGCTGATAGCACGTACAAAATGAGCAGTACTGATTTACAAAGAATATTTCTTATTCAAAGTTAAAAACTGAAGAACTGCTTAGTCCCATAGAAAGCTTTTGTGGCTTTTGGTTTTGTTACTTTATGAAGTTTGTGAATGTTTCCATTTCCTATGAACAAGACTTTTAAAAGTTTTCAAAAAACAATGACTTAAACTGTAGATTCTGGTAGAAAAATATTACCCTCATGTGCCAACTTTTAAGGTATTTTTTCTGTTTAGAAGAGTTCCATCTCATCCATCCTTCTTTCTGAGGACATAATCAATAGTACATGTGCCAGTCTGTGTTGATGTTTATGACTGTTCTTGAGAACCTCCAAGGATGGACACTTCATGAACTCCCTCCAAGCCTAGTTCTAGTGGGTTGCTTGCTTTTATCATTAGAAGATGTTTCTTAGTATATAATTTAATTCTCCCTTCTGTGTTTGATCTTCCCTGTTCTATCCACTGTTGTTATGGAGAACACATTTATCCCCTGTAGTCATCTTCTTTTGGCTAAATAAGCATAGTTCACTTAGCCCTTTTTTGTAGGTCATGTTTCCTAGAGGTCTAATTGTTTGGTTGCTGTCTTACATGTTTGCTGCTTGATTGATTCCATATTATTATGTTTTTTTTCAGTGTGTAGCATTAAGAATTTTACGATGTCAACTGTGTCCAGTATTTTAGCTGAAGTTCTAATGTACTGTGTCAAGAAAACAAACACATCCCATTAAAAATGTGGTGTTTTTTCTATATGCTGATCTAAGCATGTTCTAGAACATATTTTTTCCACTGGAAAATACTTCTGTTGTTTTAAGGCGTGTGTACGTATCTTACCAGCTAGCTCTCCAAAAAGAGCAGAACAGAGAAGGAACAAAAGCCTAAACTACATTTGAAGCCTCTCTGTCCCAAGGTGGTGTGTGATCAAACTTTACCAGCTTTGTCCTCACTTGTCGATTGCCTTGTGTTTTCAGCCCCTCTGTTTTGTAGACATCCCACTCCCCTTGAGGCAGTCTGTTACAGGGTGATAGTCCAGCTAATTCCTGGGAAGAAGAGCATTCTTTTGTCATGTGTCCTAGTGAGGACTTGGGTTTCCTGAGAATGACATCCATAAAACATTACTGAAATGGAACTTATTACAATAATCTGTTTCCACACAGATTCAAATGGAACTGGAAAATAATTTTCTCAATAGTGTAGCTGCCAGATAGCATCAGTGTAACCTGTGATCTGTATTTACAATTCACTTTCAAACATTAATGGATGATAAAGTATAGTTAATTAAGACAGGGAATGTATATCTAAGTAGTATTCTTCTATACAAGGACATTTACACTAAGAAAAATAAAGTTGGGTCTGAGTATTTATTAAACTAATATAATTTCCCATCCTTTGCTTTTACTCTCTTATTCTGACAGGAATGCCCTTCCTTTTTTTTTTTTTTTTAAAAAAAAAACAAACTCAACTGCCTCCACAGCTAAACTAGGAGAAGGCTTTTTAGATCACTTCACACTGAGTACTGTATTGTGAAGTTACTGAGTTATTGTCATATAGACATTACACATGGCAGACTTCTGCTAAGGCCCTCAGTTGTTATCTTCTATCAGCTTATATCATGGTTTATTTTGAAGAGTCAAGTAGCTGGAAGGTGCTTAAAACTGTTAACCCTGAACCTGTCTGTTCATGGAAGCTTCTTATCCAGGTCACTTAATGAAGGCATTGACTGAAAGCACAAATGCTTGTCTGTACTTTTCAGCAGGTGGAGAAAAGGGTGCGTGGAGTGAAGGAAGAATTGTCAGTGAAGTCCCATGTTGTCATCCATAGTGTGCTAGTACTGGGGTTTTACCACTGAGATTCTCTGTGACAGTAGTGAAGTGGAACCCCATGTTGCTGGTTTTATTGTGCTAATAAGTATCAGTAGTGGGTGTGACATTTCAGTCCTCTTCAGCACTGATAGTGTTCTTTTAAAGCTTGTCCTGTTACCGTAGCTGTAATTACAAAAAAAGTAGGAATTTCAGCAAATTCAAACTTCACCAGGATGTCGATGTTTCTGGTAGTTTCGAGGGTCTCCCTCTTTTCCAGTATTGACTAGAAAAGAGAAAGAACACCCCTTAGCAAGCTTTCTCATATTTATCAAAGGAAGGCAGGAATTTGGATTTGTAACCTTTGTTGTGCTTTATGAGGCATACATGCACAAATTCTGAGTTGCTTTGCTGACTCCTTGCAACAGTGCTGATATGTAGATACATTAAATGTTTTTGATTTTGAAGTAAAAAGTTTTCTGGTGACGATTTTCCTACTGTAAAATGTGATTTTACACAAGGGCTTGTTTAAGCACTAGTTGAGAGGACAGCAAAGAATTTGAGGAGTCTTTTTTTTCCAGAATCTTTATTATCTTGCCACTTCTTCTGTTGACTTTACCATCCAATAAAATGACTAAAATGTTTCTCTTAAATAAAAAAAAATCATTGGTCTGAGGAGCAGCTTGTGCACTCTCAATCATAAATACTCTTCTTTTGTCCTCTGAAATAGCAAAATCACTCCTGAAGCACTGGGTATTGTTGAGCAAAGACAGAAATTCTTGTTCATCTTTTAAGTCTGGCAGAACTAACTTGTGTGACAGAGAGCATGAAGGAAGTAGTTGTAAAGTTTCTTAATACCTTTGTATCTTTTTCTGTTATAAGAATTAAATATATTTGAAATACCCTGTGAAGTCATAATGCCAATGCATTTTCTTTAGTAGAAATTCAACAGTTAACCTGTTTCAAGGTCTGCCAATGAGAAAATGCTAGGACTGAGCTAAGAACAGAGCACCAAAGAGGCAGATGTTTCAGACCATAATTATAAGAAATACTTGAAAATGCAATATGGATTAAAGCATCTAGAACAGCTTCTTGCAGATCTTGTTTTACTAAGTGAGGTTTTTTCCTTTATTACATGGAAGACAAGGAGATTTTCTTTGAAATATTTTTTTTAAATTTAGAATTTCAAATTAGAATGTGTACAGTGCTGAATTCATCATGCATTTTATATAATTTATAAGCTTTCTCTCAAAAAATGTTCAGTAGACTGTTAAATATCTGTATTCAGTTACAACTGTAGAAGAAAGTATCAATTACTGTAGAAACCTCTTTTTTCATCATTTCAAGTTTGAAAATATTTTGGTTTTTTGACAAGATTTTTTCCTTTACCATGTACTTGATAGTACTTGAATTTTCATGTGCAGTACTTTCATTTGTGCATACGGGGTTTAAATGAAAGATACAAAACTGTATAAAAACAAGCTTGTTGTTGAGGGTATTTAGAGGGTATTGATTTATTGTCAGCATGCTGATGTTTGTTCAAAAATGATCAGTTTGGATATTTTGACAGTTGTAATAATTTATTGTATAAGCATAACTTAATTAAGACTATTTTGCTTTTGCTTCTACAGTCCATACAGTGACACTCTTTCTTAATATCTTTGGATGTTTGGCCTGGTTTTACGTTGATGCTACGCGAGGGGTTGATTTTGGATTGAGTATTCTCTGGTTCTTGCTTTTTACCCCTTGTTCTTTTGTCTGCTGGTACAGACCACTTTATGGAGCTTTCAGGTAACAACTTCAGCTTGATTTAGGATATTTAAAAACTTGTCAAACTGCATTAACGCTCCAGAATTTGCTTCATTATCATTACGATAATCCTTTAATATGCTTTTATTAGAAACAAGTAGTATGTTTGCCTTGAATTCAGTTCTTGTATTTGAAAAATAGATGACAATAGTTAGGAATATAATGAAATAATCGTTGATGTGTTTATAGCTTCTACCACTGTCAAAATATTTGTAGGAAACACTTCACTTTTTACTGTGCTGATAACAATTTTAGGGAAAATTCTCATTAAATCTCTATCCTTTCACATTAAGAACTTGAGTAGGTTGATAGTTAAAACATGTCTTAAATTTTTGGCTTCCTGAAGGAACTTCATAAAACTCTACACTTTAAAATCTTGTATTGTTAAGTGACCTACAGTGTGTGTGATTGAAGAAGACTGAGATTCTTAAGAATTAGTAGAGCAGGTATATAGTAGTCAAACTCTAGTATTTTTCCTAGCTTTTAGCAATCTTATTTGCAGGAAAAATTGAACTTCAGCACGTAGAGATTTATAATCCTGTACTCTTACAGTATTTCTTGGTTTGTTTTTGTTGTTGTTTTTTTTTTTTACATTGAAGTGATCCAGGATATTCTCAGTTTAAATGCACTAATTCTTGTAGAGAAAGATTGCTGGCCAGAGCCTGCAGTTTAGGTTAGACTTTAGGCTAAATCAGATGTTTCTTTTTGCTAACCCAGAAGATATTGTTGTACCCACACATCTTTGAGGAATAAAATAATTTAACGTGCATTTGCTCTGTAGTAAATCCGTAGCTTTTCTTAGTGAATATTGGTAGTTTGGAAAAAAAACAAACTACTAATTGCATACTGAACTTCCGGACAGTTTCTCAGCTTAAAGTTAAATAGTTACTTAACTGAACTGGTTAAATAAATAGAAATGAACAGAACTTCCTTCTGCAGGAAGAGCTGGTAACAGCAAAATATGGTTCTATGACTTAACTAAGTGGTTTCTACTTCTTTGGAACTCTGGTCACAAGCGTATCATGATCATTAATTTTAATAGTAAGAAGTTGAGGTATTTGTTGAGATTTTGCCTGTACATTTACATTTCAGGGTTTTTTTTTACTTTCAGTCTCTGTCAGGCTGACATTTTAGTAATTTAAACAGTGAACTGTTTTGCTTTTAAGTAGCAGTTACTTCAGTAAGTATGGTCTGCGCTATGTTTCTGTAATCCCATAGCAGATTTTACTTTTACAAGTAAAATATTTTCTACCCATCCTGCCAGCACTGTGAACTTCTGGCTGAAAGTGGAGCAGAATTCTATTCTTCATGCATTGTAGCAAAACTTCTGTGTTTAGTCTAAGAGGACCTGATGTACATTGAACAGAACACAGGAATAGTATCTTGCTACTATTCTCACCTCTGTTAGAGGAGCAGGTGGCAAAAATGCGATATTAAAGGAGAAGGAGCAGCTCTTGTGAACACTACAAAACCTTAGAATTAGTGATACTTCAAGTCACTGTCAATAAATGAAAGTACTTTTTCTCCAATAAATGTCGAAACAATTTTTAGACTGGTACAGTATTTGCAAAAGTCATTAATTTCCTCATTGCTTTAATGGGTTTTTTCCCCCTCTCTTTCAGGAGTGACAGTTCATTCAGGTTCTTTGTGTTCTTCTTTGTATATATCTGTCAGTTTGCTGTACATGTACTTCAAGCTGCAGGATTTCAAAGATGGGGAAACTGGTGAGTATTCTGTTTGCCATAGCCTTGTACTGTCTGTAAGACATACACATTTGATATAGCAAGGGCAATAAAACCTGTGTGTGTTTTTTAAAAAAAAGTCTTCTGTTGACTGGAATTGTTACATTTAGCACTTGAAAAAAGCATGTTTTGGAGTGCTTTTAACTAGGAAAAGTGGGTGAAACATATCCCAAGGTGTGAGGTACTTCTGTTATTGGACTGGTCAAAATTTTGTCTTTCAATGTAAACGACTTTAAACTATTATTTTATACATTATCATCTCTGTTTTAGTGGTATGTGGAGATGTTATTTGCTTCATATTTAAGATAAAGACATAAGCAAAACTTAGAGAAACAAAATAATTTATACAGTAATAATATATGTTTGCATATTATTTTGTATAATTAGTTATTTATGTTAATATACTTACTTCTTATTAAGGAAATCTGTTACTAAAGTTTGCATGAGTCAACAATGTACTCAAATGAATGTCAAAGTAAATCTTTGATATTATTTGAAAAGCTCCTTTGTCCAAACCAGCTCCTTATTCTGAAATAGTTTATTTTTGTGGTGCTTGGAGGCATGTAAGCTTTTACATGAAGCTTTTACATCTATTAAATTTTACTTGTGTCTTTGAGGTCTGATATTTACATTTTAAAAGGAAAAGCTATTGGCAATCAGTCACCATCCTTGGGAGAAAAAAACAACAAACTTAAATTAACTAAAAGCATGTTTGTAGTGGTCAGCTGGTGGCATGGAGAGCTGTGACTGGCAGTACTTTACATGGGCAGTGATGACACTTCTCTGTGTCAGTGCTTTTTGCTGCTAACCTCCAAACATATGAAAGGCAGACCAAACAGCATGGCTTTAGAACTGTAGTGTAAGGAGAGATCCTGTTTTGTTATTTTTGCTCTGAAATCTGCTGTTTTGCTTTTTCATAGATAAATTGTTTGTGATTTAACAAAAAAAAAAAAAACCACATTTTTGAGGGCCAGGTCTCCAAATATTTGGAGTTTGTTTTTAAGAATACTTGGGGTGGGGGGGTATGAAAAGTAGCCAGATCATCAGTCTTTAGACTAATGGTCTTCAGAGTTTGGATTTTGGACTTTTGTGGTAGAGTCCAGTTGGACATAGGGAATATCAAAGCAATTTGAAACAGGTAGAGGAAAGTTTTGAAGTTGTTTGAGTTTACAAAAATGTTTTGCTATTTTTTTTTTCCTGTGAAAGAATCCTTTCCATCTTAGTGCTTTATTTTTCATAAGGCAATATGCTTTTTGTGGTTTCAAGTTTGTTATTGTATTTTTCTGTTGGCGTTTCAGTTTTGAAGAATGGGGAAATATTTGAGGTAGATACTGATGGAGCAGTCCTTTAGTTAATCTGATGCTGTCTAGATCAGAAAATTATCATACTAACTTCAATTGAGATAGCATCACTGTGTGGATACAGTTACATGAGTCTTCCCACATAGAAGCTGTGTGTGTGTGTGACACGTTTTTGTTTTAGATTTTGTTTTATATTTATATAAATATAAATACTTATCTTTTTAGGGATCTTTTAAGACTACATCATTTTGTGAAAGCAAAATCAGCCTGAAATGATAGTATGACCAAAAAAAACCCTAAAAAGTTTTTGAGCAGCTCTCTTAATTTCTTCACAGTTCTGCTTAAGGATAATAATCTTCATTACCATTTTCCATACACTTTCACTGCATGCATTGGGAAAAATGGAAACTAAGCTCTAAAAGTCTAGAACTGAAATATGCTTATATAAAATTCCCGTGACTTTTTCTTAAAAAATAGACAATAATATGTAACTGTATATAATTATACAATTTATCCTTTCTTTTTTCCTTCAGTGGGTGGATTTCATCTCTTACTGGTCTTAATAAGAGTATTCCTGTTGGCATTATGATGATAATCATAGCTGCACTTTTCACAGCATCTGCTGTTATCTCATTAGTTATGTTTAAAAAGGTAAGTTATATATTATTGCAGTCTTCTCTTTCCTATGTTTGATCTGAATTTTGCTTTCCTGCTTGAGAGGTTCTCTCTCACAAAGTAAAGGGGATTAAATTATATTCTTGGTGATGAGCGTTAACTATTAACAACTGTACTTCTTTGCTTATACTGTTGTGGAGTTAGAGAATGCTGTTTGCACAATGCATTTATTTTCTGCAAACTAAAATGGGGAAGGATAGCTCTGAATAAGAGAAATTGGGAGGTAAGCCCACGATGAATAGTAGATTCATGCATGCATGACTGCACTGGACAACATGATTGTACCTGTAGATGCCAGGCTGTAATTTTCAAATCTGCAGTTCATCAGGCTGAGTGAAGTGTGATTCAAATTATTAAGTTTCAGCTTTTATCAGAATCATTCCTATAAAAATCAATAGAAGAGGGAGATGCTCCGTGCCTCAGAAAAGGGTTTTTATTTCTCTGCTTCTATTATTTTAACATTTTGTTTTCAATTAATGATTGTGTAGCATGAAATCTCAAAGAAAGATGCTTTTTTCTGTTTGTTCCTTTTTCTGGATTTCCATCCAGAAAACCTAAGATTAGATACTAATATGCTAGTAAGTTTTTGATGTTGTTTACATAAAATATAACTGAGAATTCTGTTGATGTGCTGGCTATTCTAATAATTAATCCTCACGTAAAGTTATGTGTAAAGATTTTCACATAGCTAAACACTTCTGGCCTTTTTACAGTAAGCTAGGAGTTTTAAATGTTGCTTGAAGATTACCCTTCGCTATATTTTCCACATAAATAGTCAGGTACAGGATGAAGAACAAGAAAAATGTATGTAATTTTTTACAGTCATCCTACTGCATGCATCTAGATTCTTTTCGGAAACCTGCATCCTCAGATGTGACCTGGTGTAGCCTTATGGATTAGAGATAGTTACAACAAGGTTACAACATTAATTTTCCTGCTAGACTTGAGTGGAAAATGTCTTTGCAATTTTATTTGACAACTTTATTGTGACTTGATTTGAATATGAGTCAGAAATAGCACTTTAATATTAATACCCTGGTAACTGGAAGTTACTCAGGATTCTTATTTTGTTCTGGTAGAAATTATATGCCATATTGTTAGAGCGTTGGTGAGTTGTATTAGTACCTTGGCTTATTATGCAGAGCTATTGCTTGTCACTTTAGTTTAGCAGATAACATATATGCATTATTTTGATATTGTATGCTTTTTAATATTCAGTCATAGCTTAGCTTGTTCTTGTAACCATATCAATCAGAGAAATTAAAATTTAAATAAAAAATTGATGCAGAAGAAAGCTCACCTAAATGTTATCAACAGTGGTTTCAAAACTACTTTTTTCTTTTTTGATTTTGTTTCCTGCTGTTTTTGTGTGTTTTTTTTTTAACATGCACACTTACTATTCTAATAAGTGTGACAAGCTTTATACAAAGTGAGAGACAAGACATTTTTATAAGCTATGAGCCCTGCATTGCTTGTTTGAGTGTTTAGACATTTCACAGGGTAGATTCCACACACAGTTTAGTAAAAAGGCCTCTGAACCTGCAAAAAGTTCCAGGTGTTCCTACAGTCGACCTGTGCGCACAGCAGGGCGATCAGAAGTTGTAGCTTTTGTGGAAGAAAGTCTGACTCCTTCCTGGATGAGCAAGCTGCACACCTCTGCTTTGTGCTTGAGACTGAGCTTTTAGTCTGCCAAGAGGTGGAAGGCTCAGCACCCATTTCTCACTGCTGTTCCACCTCCCTAGGTGCACGGTCTCTACCGCACAACCGGCGCTAGTTTTGAGAAGGCGCAGCAGGAGTTTGCGACGGGAGTGATGTCCAACAAGACTGTACAAACTGCTGCAGCCAACGCCGCATCAACAGCAGCAACCAGTGCCGCTCAAAACGCCTTCAAGGGTAACCGAATGTAGGGAAACGTGGGGAGCCATCACCCTTCTCTCTGGTTGTACTTTATTTTCCAGTCGCAATATTTCCTAAAAGGCTAGATCAAAATTCACACAGCATGTTCGTCTCTTCTGCAGCTGCGCATGGGTAAAATGGGAAGTGTTTTGTTTATTTTATTATAAAACTATTTATTAAAAAAACACCACAGGTTATTTGCCCTTCTTTAAGATCTTGCATTCTAGAATATAAAGGCTTCCGTATTTCATACGGAGATAAATAATTTCAACAATTAGCCTGAGAATGAATTGTGGTATATAATGATCAAATATATGTGTTAAGAATTTTAAGGTTTTTTAGTGTTTGACTCCAGTATTTTTTTAAACTTCTGGACAGCGCTTTGGATCAATTACTTTTCTTCATAAGAACTCTTTTCCCTATTTCTGCTGTGAGAAGTGGGGTAGACTGAGAGATGTATTAAGTTAGGTTTGGCTACTGCTTTTGCAATTTCAGCAGCTGCTGGAGGACAAATACAAATAGGGTAGATATTTTAAATTCTTATATTTTCTTTTTTTTAGGGTAAGTCTTTCGGTATAAACCTGTAAGTTTGCATGAATACTGTTGAGTTATCTGATCTTGTTTAAATAAGTGTTTTGGTCCAGAACTTACCTGTGCCACTTTATAATCATATTGTTCGTTTCTATCTTTTTTTCATGGAATATTCTCTACCTGTGAGAAATGACTAGGGTGCACAAACATTCCCTGTAACAGAATGTGTAATGCACTGTACAGTTTAAGGAAGTTAACTGATGGTTTTAGTCACAGAGCTAAATGATTCTATATTAGCTATTTTTAATTTCAGTATTCATGTCTTGGCGTAGCAATTTTGCTGGAAAGGAAACCAGTATTAACTTTTAGAATGCTAGGTTCTTGCCCCCTTATCCTCTTCTACATGCAGTGGTATTTTTGTTGTACTTGGGATTTCTTTTTGTTTGGTTTTGTTTGGTTTTTTAAAGCATAGATTTGTGTTTAACAGTGGTACTAAATCTCTAGCCTAGTCAATCACTCTGTTTACTGCTTGTCTAAAACCCCAAATATACAGTATTTAATTTTCTAACAGGAATGTTGTCTAAAACCAAGCTTTTAAAGCAATGGCATTTAACAGATACTTGAATTCATTTTAACATTGACTTAGCTATCTCTGTGATGTGATTTAAGATGGGGGAAAACAAACGCTTTTAAACGGTTTTGAGTTGGAAAAGTGAGAAATCTTCATCTTTAATGAAGTTGTATTTTAACTCGCTGAGCTGGAGGCCTAAGAGGTTAAATCAGTGCTGTGGAAGTGAACAATCCGTAATGGTACATACCACCATCATGTCCTAGAACGGAATCAGGTCTTAGTGTAACATCAGATTTCTCTCCTTTGAAGACTGTTCATATTCTTGGATTGCCTCATGAGTCTTATGCACAATACTTGGGCTGTTTTTTCAAACTCTGTTAGGGAAAATGAAAACAGGAAGGACCACATCCCACAAACTGTCTCAGCCTACACTGTGGCTGAAATTAATTCAGCTCTTCAGGTGAATCACTTTTAGTAGGACAGCATACAGTTCTGAGGCATCTCCATACCCCAATCATGTACAGACTTTCATAGATACTTTTTCACTACACTCACTGTATTGATAATAACAGAAGAGCATTACAAAAAATAAAATCCTGAGCTTAATCCCTGGATCAGTATTGTACTGTTAGCATGAAGTCCCTACTAGTCTCCTTTCTGATACTTGAATTTGGATAAATGTTGTAGTTTCACCTATGATGAAATTCATATTAATGCACACACTTGCTTCTAAATGTTCTCTGTATCATGAAAGTAAAAGCAATTTCAATATTCTGTGTAATAGGGCCTCTAAAATTTTGTAACAGTGGACATGCTAGCATTGAACTTAAATTTGTGCAGAATGTTATTAAAAGCTTTTCAGACAAAAGCCACCTTTTTCTGTTGAGATCAGGCATCATCCTTCAAGCAGGTGTACATCAAGATTGTTCTTTTTATAATATTAGAATTAACTTGAGGGTTATATCTACCATGGATTGCTTTTAAATCTAAATTTAAGCAATTCTCTTGGTATCTCTCGGACATGAATACCTGGGACATCATCCTTGCAATTTAACTTAAGTTGCTGACTGCATAATAACATACTTCATTTGAATGTATTATGAAAAAAGAGTAAAACCTGAATTTGGCAGGTAGACTTTTTTCCCAAATGTTTAAAGCTCTTTGAGAAGACAAACCTAATGTTCTAGGTATAGGGAATGCTGATTTGTCATGGGTTGAATGTACAGATTTAAACCTCCTAAGTGAAATTCAAGGTTCAGTTACAGATGAATTGTTAAAACCAGGAATCTCTGACACTCTGCAGCCCAAAAGGGAGAGAGAAGTTTAACTTTGAGAACAGAAGGCCTATATTCGTTAAAATATTTTGTACCTAACCAAAAATAGATTTTACAATCTCTTATTAGAGTTTGGCGCCCACTTAAGCTGTCTTTTTGTAGTACTGTGGAAAATTGAGTACAAAGTATGAAGTTTTAACACTGGAATATCAGTAGTCAGTGGTCTGTGATTTAGGAGTTGGCTTTATTTATCTTGGGGATATTTGTATATTTTGTAAAATATTAACAATGCTCTGCCATCCTGGTGAATGTCATGGTTCTGTACAAATGCACTTCTGTCCCTCTGTTGCATGTCTGAGTAGTTCAGAAGTTTTGTATATTTATTGTATTAACACAGTGTCATAGAATAAAAAAAACAACAACTTTTTTCCTGGGTATTTGCTCTGTATAGTTTTGACCAATGTAAGGGTTTTTCTTGTAATGGTCAGGATAGCATGCAGGGTGGCTGATCTGTGTAAAAGTCTGTTTTTTATAATTCTGTATATATATGCTGTAATTTTGCTGAAATGGGCAAGCAAAATGTCCACTATCAAAAATAATACATTAGGCTACTGAGAATTAGTCTACTCGACTGTTACGAAAAAAATTCTTAAACAATTGCTGCCCACTTTCTTGTGGTGTAAACTTCTGAGGGTTAAAATCTAAACCTGCTCTGTCATTACTGAATGGAATTCTACAGATATTAAAGTGAATCCTAGAACACTGTTGAAAGTAAAATTAAGTTGCTGAAAAAAGCCTTGCTTTGGTAGTGTTTATTTTCCTGATTTCTGCTTATGAATTGACATTTCTGTGTCACTGCTGTGTCTTGCTTTTTTTTTTTGGCACTATCACAGTCTGATTTTTTTTTTTCGTATAGTAACTGTAACAGCTGATCTCTACTACTGAATTTATTACTGGGTTTTCTTTGAAGGGCAAAACCTAGGGCTTCACTTAGAACACTATGATGTAGTTATGTTTGCGAATGCATAATACAGACAACAGTGCTCTGAGGTAGTCAGGGTTGTTTTGGGAGGTAGCAGATGTGAGTTTTTGAAGACACTTGTGCATGCATCATTGTATAGTGAAATTATGTATTATTTTTATATATATAAATGTACTGTTCTGCTTCGGTGGGTGTTCCCATGTTGCTGTCACATCACTCAGAGGTGAAGCAGAACACTTCAACACAGAGGAGCTGCTGTACAAAGCATTGAGAAGACCAGGTTTTTACTTCTTTGTATCCACAGTCAGGAAGGCCATCTTTTAGCTGGTGTGATGGAAAATTCCTGAGGCTGATTTGTGCTGACACAGTTGAAGGCTGTATTAGTAATGGTCATTGTCCTTGGAACAGGGCTTGTGTAGCCCTGGAGAACACAGCCTGCTTCTGCATCACAGTACTTGTGACCATTCAGTCATGTTTTCTGTGCTGCAAATGCATAGGGGCAGAGCTGGGCAGGACATGCTGGCTGGAGCCCCAGCCACTTTAAAAAACAGCTGCCTCTGTCCACTGATGCTTCTGTGGCATCAGCTGCTCTGCCACTGTTTCAGCTGACAGTGCTGCAAGTAGCTCTTATAATGTCTATAGCCTAATTAAACAATCATATACAGCTGAGCTGTAGTCACTGCACACATGCCAAAGCACATGTTGGTATGTTGCAGTGCCGGGTGTTGTCTTTGCTATGCGTGTGTTTTTCATGTTTTCGGGGAGAAAATAGTGGATAGGTGATACATTTTGTCCAAAGTAAGAGAGGAACTGGAAGTGGTCAGAATGTGATTAAATTTGGAATTATTTTTTCTTTTCCTTTTTTTCAGCTAGACCAAATTACTGATTCCACTGCATCTGAGTGATAGCTAAAGCCAGTTAACGACACCAATTCCTACACTCTCAGAATTTCACTGGTACAAAGAGGTACCACAAACCAAATAAAAGGCGTCTATTCAAAAACAAACTTCCAGTGAATCACAGGAACAAGACAACATCATCTTTATATTGCTGTCCCTCTGATATTAATAATATACATGGACTTTCTCATTGCATCACCATTCTAAACCTGACTGAAGCTTGGGGAAGAACACAGAAATCTGTAATGTCACACAATTAGAGAACTGACCTCTGCATTCCCTCTTGCCAACTCTATTACCCTTACTGAAAAAGGCAGATAGTCTTTTTAGCTGCAAATCAATACTTTTAATTTTTCTTCAGTGGTATTTTGTGTTTGTACAATGACTGCTGTATCTGTACCTGCTTTGAAATCTCTGAAGATGACTAATGAGGTGGTCCATTGTGTGACATCTATCCCCTAAGTTCTTCTGGACTGTAGGTTTTTAAATGTTCCAAGTTGAAACTGCTGCTTCTTCGAAGTTTAGGAACTGTTAGGAGTGTAATTAAACTAAATGTAATTAACTATATGTAAATTTAACAGAAATGGACCATATGAGAGAATTGGACCGACTATGAGACAAAAGTGGCATTCTGACTTGTGTGTAAACTTACTCCTAGTTCTGCCATAAATTTGCATAGAGAACAGTATGAGAAGTCTCTCTAGGGTTTGCCAAGTCACGGGTGCAAACACAATTTTAAAAGCGTCTGTGATTAAGCAAAACTTGTTTTACAACCTTGGCTACACCTTTTCAGGCGAAAGGAGCTGCAGTGCTTTAGTTGCAAAATGAAAAACATGCATCAGACATTCAATTAGCAAGTCACTTTAATGCAATGGTATTGTATAAGATACAGCTACAATTTCAGATCACATACTTTTTGATTAGCAAGTGGTAATAATTGTTAAAAGTCAGATAGAAATCTGAAACACTAGCAAGATCAGGGGGCTGGGATTTTACAAATGCTATTGAAGCTACAATTAAAACTTGAGCTGTGGCTCAACTTGTCCAGTATGTTTGAATTAAGGTAGTCAGACTCCTGTTAAAGTTTGAAAACTCAGATTTTAATTGAAATTTAGATTAAAAATAACACATTAGGTACATCATTCATGCTAACAAATGTACATAGTGGTGACTCAAGAACAGAAAAACAGTACCACAAATAAACCATGGCTCAAAATCTATGCTAGCTGGAGTGCCACAGCCGCTCTCCCTGTGCAAGGCGGCTGCGGTGTGTGTGTTCTGCCTCTGAGGGGGCTCTGTCCTTCCCTTGAGGTAGGCACAAGCGCCCTCTGCTTCCAGGGAAGACTTGAACTCTGCTCCCTTTGCCACTAGATAGTCTGATGTGGGATAACAATGCAACATGGAAATGATTTGGCTGTAAAAAAAGTATCTCAGAATCCAGAGAAATTGTATTGAATAAAATAGACACAAAGGTGATACAGACAACCCAGAAATAGCTCAGTAGCAATTTTTTTGCAGTGCCACGTTAGAAGTAAAGCACATTAAGAAACCTTGCCAAGCCTTTTCAGCTTTTAGATTGTATATTGCCAGGGATGGACACAGCTTCACATTGTAATTGTTTGCATTACATAGATCTTAGTATTTCAAATCAACCTAGAAGAGATTATTGTTAAATCTTTAAGATGCTGTTACTACTGTTGTATTAATCTTCAAAATAAGTGATTCTGTTGCATTACTCTGCTTTAGTATGTCCACACCACCATAAGCTCCAGCCATTTCTTACCTGGGAAGTCCCTTTTCAAATATCTTGTTTAAAAGCAAAAACTAAGGGGGGGGGGGAACAAACCACAACAAAACCCATTCCTCGTATTGCACATCTCACACAAGATTGTGTATATATATATATATATATATATGTATTTTTTTAAATATGCTACAATTAAAAAAATGTCTATGGCACTTAACAGAATGTAAGTTTACGAAGTTGATCAAACCACAGATATTTGAAGAATTCTTCAATACCACAAAAACAAAGTTAAACTGAACTAATCGGCACACAGGTTTTAAAGAATCCACAGCACATTATTCTAGATCCTATGCAGTGCATGTATATTAAGAAGCAGTTAGACTCTGCAACCCCCTCATGAAATTAATTAAATTAGCTTTGAGCTCATGTATTTTTTTTTCCTTCCCCCCCAAAAAATACACCTTTGAAAGCTACTGCTGAAGTGAACTTCAGGAACAACTTTAAACAACTGTCAAATTTAGTAAGTGCACCCCATCTGGAAAAAAAAAAAAAAAATCTCCAATATATACCATCTTCTCACTTGCTAGAAAAACAGAACCCTGAGAAAAGAAATTCTGATTAGGTTTGGTTTTTTTTGGGGGGGTTGTTTTTTTTTCTCCTGTATTACTTCCCAGCCTGTCTTCTATCTGTGCTACGTGATGGACATGTGATATTCTTGCAAGGTAGCTGATGATGTTGCAGAGCAAGTTGATGGTAGACTAGCAACAAGTAGAAAAGCTGGTTCTTCTTGGTTATAAATGCAAACAAAAGCAAAACATGCCACTGAGAATGCCTCCTTTGTACTTCAAAACCGCGATATTGCAGTTTGAGCATTCTGTAGATCACAGCAGAGCTCTGCTAGTAGTGTAAATAAAGGTGGGTCATCACTTACGTCTAAGCCAAAGCAGGATGTGCCCTCTATACCTTTTGGAAGAACTGCCCTTACTCTGACTAATCAAGTGCTCAAGTCCAGGGAGCATTTGTCAGCCCAACACAGCAGCAAGATTTGTTGGCAGTGGTGACGTGGACATTGGACTGCCACCCACCTAAAAAAAACCTGCTAAAACTGCAGCTCTATTTCGTAATTTATTTATAGTTGAGTTACATGTGACTCTCTCCTCCCCAGCCTCTTCGAAGTGGGTGGCAGGGCCTGCATCTGCAAGGGGCTGCTGTGGCTGCATGTCCACATGTCTGCAGGGGGTGAGGTCTGGGCCAGGCTGGGAGCTGCCCTAGGGGCTGCTGGGGTGTGTGCTGGGGAGAAGCCAGAGGGAAAAACACCAGAAGCAGGAAGGGCATGCGGGCTGCCACTTCAGTCCTCAGGCACTACTTTGTGCCAGTAATGTTGATTTGTTAAAATCTTGCTTTGTGCAGGCAGTTGGCAGAAATGGTTCCAGACCACAACTTTTGGGAGTTTTAAATATTTAAAAGAAAAGCGAATTACCCGTTTTAAGCTACAATATGGTGGACGTGGGTTGCAAGAGCAGGTGAATGCAAGAAGAGGCTAAATTAAAACAATCCCTTTTTAGTGTCGGCAAAAGCTGACCTTTTGTTTTTTTCACGTGGTGGCTGGGATATCACCCTCTGTTTCCATCTGGCAGGCGGCTCGAAGGTGCGCCGGGCATGGACAAGTGCAGGCTGGGAGCTGGTCCTGGTTTCCTCCATAGGTGTGTGCCTGGCTGAGGCAGTGTCTATGCTGTGCTGCAGGCACTGGCTGCGAGTGTCCAGCCCTGCCCAAGGCTGGCCACGGGCTTGTGGTCCTGACTGCTGAACAGCTCTTGCATTGCAAATGACATGCAGTGTACTGAAACCAGCTACCTACCTGTACAGTAACAACAGCTTCTTAATACTGATCAATAGCTAATGGCACTCTAAGGGACTGACCAGGCATAAACAACAATCTCTGCTCCGTATTATACAGTGAGGTGACGGAGAGCAACACTGATCTTGGATAATGTTAAACTAGCAAGAAGTAAGAAGAAAAGTAAAATTCAGTTAGTATTTAGTTAGAACTACTTCTCAGATGAATTATCCCCAATGCTCCTATGGCACAGTTGCAGCATTCCTTTGTTTTTTAAAATATCTTTTAATTTTTTTTTTTTTTCAGAAGTAGTTCTAGTAAGTGATGCAACACCACAAGTAATACAGCCAACTGCCTTTGAGAAGGGAATGTCATTTGTGGCAAGGTCTGTTTTATTTCTGCTGATTTAGTTGGAAAAGCATCCATGCTACCTGTGGTTTAAAAAAAAAAGATCTTCTCAGCCATGTAGAATTTGGCAAGACTTCCTGAAAACCATACATTTCTTAAGGACTCATGTGACTCTGGGTCATGAGACAGACTGATCTGTAGACCAGAATGAGGTTTCACTGGAGAAAGAAAGACTAATACTGTTGAAGTCCAATGTGCAGTCGTAGGAGAGGCTACCGCCCAGGCTGGGCTGTTGGCATTCACAAGATAAAGCTCGGCTGTGCTGTGGGGAGTTGTCATCTGCTTAGGATTTCAGGAGTCTTAATAAAGGCTGTAGAAATATTTCTGTCAACAGTAACTTCAAACAATTTTATCAGAATCAGGTGAAAGCCGGTGTCTAGTCAATGGGAAGAAAATAATTTACCTCCTAAGCAACAAGTGGCAGACACCTTGCACTCTGAGTTTCAAGACAAAGAAACCTGGCAGGGCCTCAACTGTTTAAATGCTTAAAGATTGGTGTAAACTGCATTGTGTCAACTTTGCCCTCTCCAACAAGTACTTACTCCCCGAGAAGGCACTGTACTTTAAGGAAGTTCAGTATGAAAAAGCACCTCAGTGAAAGTATGGTACCAAACCAGGTGGTGGTGAAATATTCACAGGTGAGAGGAGCCCTTGGAAACAAAGCCTAATTAAAACAGGCTTCTCTTCTGTATAAGAAAAAAAAAAATGTGCTGGCTTTCATTATTTTAAATCCAAATTCTTCAAAGTGACGAAGGTGGGTAAGGCAATTGGATCAATCAGAATTTTCAGTTGTAACAACAACATTCCTGCTTTATACACAATTCCTCACCTCCCCAGTCAGATTAATATGTTCCACCGTGTCCTGATCATAGAATGAAACAAACAAAAAAATCCCCAAGTATTTACATTCTGCTTTCTTGGGATCCTTTCTCTGATCCTCATTGCCCAGCAAGGAAGAAAGACCATTTCAGTAGTTCGGGGCTGGAATGCATGGGGCTTAATCACACAAATGGTAGAAACTGGTAAGTGGATCTGCTTGTCCAGTCAATGGAAAAGCAGATTAAGATTCAGGCACTGGTGTTTTTCCCCACTGGAGTTAAAGGAGGCAGATAAGGCTTTTTCCTTCTTCTATTTCTTCTTGCACTTTGTCACTGGATGTTGCAATTTCAGCTTGAGCCGAGAAGACTGCACAGATGAACGTCAGAATAGTGCCACCAATTGCTGTGTAGAAAGCCCAGCCCAAGGAGCAGTCTCCTAGTTTGTAAGCAGAAGCATAATGTCCACAATAGCTTATTGCTTTCTGGCACCCCCAACCTGCAGGGTAAAGTATCAAGCCTAAGATAAGGAAGAGGCCTAGAAACAAAAACAGAAAGACAGACGTTGAACAAATTATAAGTTTAACACCACAGGCAACACATACAGTAATCTTTATCATGGTCACTACTAAGTACGCCTAAGTACCAGGATTAGGAGAAGACTGTTCCTCATCCATCCTTCCTTTACTGATTGTTCCCTAGTATATACCATACAGTGTTCTATCTAAACTTGAAGCTATCATGTGTTTTTTTCATGTGAAAAGCTTATTTCACATGATGGTGGCCTAGTTTCTAATTTTAATCCCTGTATTCCTTCTACATCCTTTGTATTTACACATTATTGCCAGATATACAGGGCTTGCAAAACATTTGAGCATCTCTACCTACTGTTTATACTTGGCACTTTTCAAGTGCATAGGGAGGTCTGCATCCTCTTTAGAGGTTGTGTTTGGCTAGCCCTCATTCAGCTTTATTCAGTCATTAATCATAAACATTTTTGCCTGTTTCCTCTGGCTTCTTCCATCATTGATTTTTCTTGCCTGGAAAAAAAAAATAAATCTCACACTGCATCTGCTTATTTGGCTACATCAGGACATAGCAGAAAAATAATACAGCCAGTTCAGTGAGCTGCTTTCATAATAGAGGGATTCTGGAGTCAGCCCCAAACAAACGGATCTAAGTACCCACAGCCAGTGCGTAGGTAATGCTGGGATTCTCTAAACAGGCAGTCAGCTGCTGCAGAAGGAGATCACATGTCTAGTGATACAGGAGCAAAAGCCTCAACTGCCCACCTTGCTAAACTGCCTGAACACCTCCTGCGCCTCAGGCTGGAAGTAAAAAGCTCAGACTACATGTTTTGTCCATCTGATCATCACTTGTTTTGGTAGCATTCTGTCCTATGAGGACCAGTCTCTATTTAAGCAGGAAATTAAAAGCCATGTTAGAGTCCCTGCACACATGATGTGTCTTTGCAAAAAGAGGAGAGATTTTAATCAAAGTGCCTAACAGTTTAAGGGGCACAGTGCTCTTCTACGGGCCATGCTGAAAAAATCATAGCGAGTTGAAAACAGAGCTCTGTCCTACAAGGTACATGGGAAGCAGCTAAACATCAGGACAGCTCAGAGGTATCAAAATTTGCTGTTTTCTTTAAAATTTTACTCTGAAGAACAGAAAAAATTATGAAAAACAGGTCTTGCTTGAACACAAACAGTTTATCCAGAAAATGAATACAGCCTTCCAGATCCCATAAATATTACTGATTCCTTTGTCCTGCACTGTAAAGCCCTTTACTTAACCTGGCACCTTGACAAAAATAGCTGGTAAAGGTGCTGCTAGCTTCTAGAAGTGGGCTGAAAGTTGTGGGGTTCATGTATGGTGCTGGTTCATCCATTAGATTGAATCTAACCCCAAATTTACTACCAAGTAATAAAATACAAAACAGTTCTCTTCCCTATACTAACAGATTTCCAAGAAAAGCTGTAAAGACTTGCTCTTATCATCAACATCAATTCAGTTAGACTATTCTGCAGTACGTTAGGCTTCCTTAATTGTTTGTTTAAAGAAATTCAGCCAGATGCAAGAAAACTTCGTCACTGAGAAAGAAAAGCTG
Source organism: Hemiprocne comata (assembly GCA_020745705.1). NCBI lineage: Eukaryota > Metazoa > Chordata > Aves > Apodiformes > Apodidae > Hemiprocne > Hemiprocne comata. The sequence continues at coordinate 39,407,817 of CM036616.1, read as the reverse complement.
GGTCCTAGCTAGTAAGCAGTTGGTATATACAAAGTGCAAACCCCATCATCCAACTGGCTAAAATTAATGTCTATGAATGCCAGACATTTCACAAAAGAAAGTCCTTCCTCCAGCGTTTTTCTGATGATGACACAACACCATGGGCATGAATGAACTAAATGTCATTATTCTTTGGGGCGGCAAAAGCCATTAGTGAGTGATACCCGTTCTCTGTGAAGGGATTTCGTTGCTGCTTATATTTAAGAACCAGTGACAAATTTTATGCAGTATTTCCTGGCTGATTGGCCAAACTACATTAAGTAGAAAGTATTGCTTTATCTTGGACAGACCTGGATAAGCTGTGCTTTTATCCTGCTGAGCCCTGCAGCCATTTCAGACTAAACACCAGCAGTTCCTTCTCCTCTGTTCATCACTAGTTTCCTGTTCTTTGTAACTGGCATGACCACACAATGTGTTTTTCTGACTGTACATTGGTGTGGGCCAGTTTCAATTTTCTCTAGTGATCACAAGCCCTTCAGTAGATAAAAATTATCACTGAATTAAGAAGCCAGATCTGAAATGCTGATGAAGCTGCTGCCAACAAGATGTCAACTTCAAAAACTAAAGGAAGTTTTTAAAGTTTACCACTCTATCACACACAAACCCAGTGAGCCTGTATTTCAGAGTCACAAGCAGGACGAAGACTACATCCAGCTCTTTTACCAAAACTAGAGCACTGAACAACTCCTGAAAGCTACTGGTTCATGGCATGTGTGCCTGAAGATGAAAAGCTGTGACCCAAAACTCAGCCCCCTAAAAGACTGTCAAGTACAGTCATCAGCACTTTACTGAATTAAAACTTTTTTTTTTTTTTTAGAGTCCAGAAAAGCCTGGAGAAATGTAGACTACAGCTCAGAATTTGATAAACTGCAGCTGTTTGCTCACAGAGGAAAACAAAATTTAGAGAAGAGTCCTAACTATGGGCTTGAATATGGTCAGAGTCTCACCTGATTTTTCCTTCAGGTAGCTAACTTCGTGAATCCTATACCAGCCAGGCATAATAAAAAGTAATGTTTTCATGACTAGACCTTCCTTCTACTGTTGTGTTTGAGCGCCGACAGAAAGCTTCTCAGGACACGCACCTCTTCTCACTTTCACTAACATTTATTAAAAGTTTTCATTGAATTAATACCTGGTTCCTACTTGCTAGGAAAAGTGACTGAAAGTTGTTAGATGAAGCCAATTCAACATAGACACAACAGAAACGGCATTCTTTGGATTTCCTGCTGACTAACAGCAAGCGGAGATGCATGCTCTTCATCACATATTCTGCTCAAAGCTCCAATACTGGGAGCAATGGCTGAGCTACACAGGGTGCAGAGATCCCTTCCTGCCTCGTCCCATCTGCCTAAAAAGTGGCGCCCAAGTAAAAACAATCAAGAGGAGCTTTGCCTTCTGCTTCCTAGTAACTAAAAAAGAGATGGTGACAGGCTACAGAGCTCATCTCAATGACTCCTGCAGCTGAAACAAAAAAGAAGATGCTTTACCACCCCCTAACAGAGCAAACCATGGGCTAAAGCAGAAGCCAGCAATCCAAACCACTTAACCGTCCAACTACCTGTAACCAGAGCGGCAGCTTCCAGAGATCCCCAAAGAACCACCTCTGCTCCTAGGAACGTGGATGCAGCAGGAAGTGAAGGAAAAATGCCCATGTGGAAAGAATAAGGTTAGATGTAGCAGGGCTAGCAAGGGCAGGAGAGGTTGTGATGCTGCTTGGAAAGCCACGGTCTGCTTTTTAAACAGGCAAAATGGTTAAATGCAATACAAATAGCTCAACAGTCTTTGTGTTCTTCCACCTTTAACCTAAAGAGCACAACACAACTGTTTTATGCAACACAAAAAAGCCAGAGGGCTGTTTCTACAATTAACAGCGTAGCCTTGATCTACATCACACACGTGCAAGCAGCTGCAGCTGAGCAAAAACCACTTACAGGCCAGTCTGTGGTGAGAGAATCCACCAACGGGAAAAACATGGTAAATTTTCAGCACTGATGTCTTATACCAGTGCCTGCAGGGCAGAGCCTGGCTGGGGTCTCTTACATCTTTTTGCTTCTTTGGCAAATGTTAAAGCTTAGCATCCTATACCTCTGCCTTTCTGTAGCTGCTGGTCAGTCCCTGGGGCTTGCCCGTGTGCTGGTCTTTCTTTTTTTGTTATTTATTTGCATTACCACAGAGCCTGGCAGCTCTGCTCACAGTTTCTGACTCCAAAAGCTGACAATGTGTTTTTCAGACAAGATACACAGAGATGGAGCACAAGACACAAGTGAGATAACCTCAAACAGCATACTGGAAACAGCTTCATGAAATCCATAGCCTGCCAGTTACCAAGTTTTTCTTTTACATACTCGGCAAGAAGACAGCCTTAAGAAAAATGTCAAAGGAAAATAAATGAGTTTAAAGTTACCTATGGACATCACAAAGCAGCGTGGGGCCACATGATTTTGTTTTCTGAAGAGTTCCAGGGGGGAAGGCAAAGGAGGGCACTGGATGGGCTGCACAGAGCCAGGAGCAAAGTATCTTGCCAGTAAACAAAACAAGGTGTAAAGCATGGCCTAGAGTTTACACGGGGCTGGAAAGGGAAGCCAAGTGCCTTCTCCCTGGCATTCATTTGTACCCACAGTGCACGGGAACGTAACACCAGCTGTACAATTTACAGACTGGCGTATAAAAGCTCCTGTCTGGACTGATTAACTATTATAATTCTCAGATGTCTTGAAATGGATTCAGTTATTCCTACACTTGACTCACTCAAATATTCTGTATTTAATCTGTATTGTGCAGCTTTGTAAGATGTTTAATGCTGCAAATTAAGATTAAGGCACTTAAGCTTTTGTTAGTCATAGAAGTACAAAGCCCAGTTCTGTGTTGTATAATTTTATGTCAGCATAATCTGATGAAACAGTTATCTCCTGTCAAAAGTTTGCCTTGAGATACATCTGGCAGGAGGAAAGTAAGTATTAATGATAGAGATTTCTTTTTCTTAATAAATCAGTTTTTGCTCTTGTCCCGGTGTCTTTGAAGAGAAGCCAACCTTCAAGAGAAGGCACAGACAACAACAATGGAGTTATCTTTCTGAAGAAAAGTTTTCTACAATGAAACCTTTTCAGTTCTTCATGCTGATGTACAGTAAATAAGAGTTTTAATTCACAGCCAATCTACCTGTGGAATTATTGTAGTTTGTTTCCCCTGCTGGGAGGAACAAATCCGTTTTGAAAACATTAAAAGCTGTTTTCCACTGTGCTCCTCTACAGGCTCACAGAGCTCAGGGCTTGCTCTGTTCTAGATTTAACCAACTCCCTCTCTGAGCACAGCTGCACTGCTGGGAGTGTGGCTTCTGCTGTACACATACCCTCATTCCTACTTCTTAAATTAGTATGATAATTTTTCATAATTACATTTTCCTTTTTGTTATTTGTTGCCAGCTCTCAGTTACCTTTTCTCTTAGGATTCTTTAAAGCAGAGGTCTGAAAGAATGCTACACAATGCTGCCAGATGCCTAGGAATGACAACAGAAAACCATTACTTTTTTATCTAGAGACTTCCCCTAAAACTCTTTAGTACAAGTCTGTCGGCAGAGAACATTTTCTCATTTTCCATTGAAGGCAATTAGCCTACATAACATTTTCTTATCAATCCCTAATTACCTGTTTTCAAAAGGAAGCCTTAAGAAGTATAGAATTCAGTTGAGGTTTACATTTTATTTGGATTATTAGACTAAAATGTGTTTCCTGATTACAACACAGATGACCTATTAAGCATCAGCCCTTCTACATTCAAATGATGTAAAAGTAACTGCTTTCTCCTAAAACACAAAAGAAAAAGATTACAGCATGCTTGTGAACTATCAACATTAATATAGCAGATGGCACCACTGTGCAGTGACATTTCTGAAGACAGTTCAGTAGTACTTTTTCTACAAAAGAATCCTTTTTGTATTTGTGCACCAAGAACTTTTCCCCTTTTAAGGGTCTGTAACTGCAGCAAGCAACTGCTCCTCCTGTTTTCAAACACTGCAGCAACACTGCCAGGCTCACATCATGGAAAACCAACAGCCTGGTTTATCCTTATGGGCATTTACATGTCGCATTATGTGCTGGAGCCTGATCTGAGTAAAAGCGTTTTCATTCCATCCTTGGAAGCAACCCCTAGGACAGGGGTTAGGCAGATGCTTGTTTAGCTAAGTGAAGGCATGCTATTTAGTTTTGACAGTCTCCTGTGCAGCTGTTGTTGTGCCATATTAAACAACAGCATATACTAACAAAGCCAATTTCCATTGCAAAGCCTGAAACTATCTTCTCATTTCCTAGCAAAATAGCAAAAAAAGCTTTTAAATGCTGCTGAAGAAACAGGAAATTAAGCAGCTGTGATCGATGAGGTGGGACTGCAACAGGCTCCCATGTAGCAGCACAACCAAGCAACAACATTCTCAGAGATGAAGAGAAAAAGGATAAAGGCAGGGAGGGATTAGCCTTGCACACCACCACACGGGCAGCACAGGCGGGATGCTTCTTCAGAGGCAGTGATCCTGATCATTCTCATTTTCTATGCAACGACAGGAGCTTAATGCTCAGCCCAAGGGCATTGCACCAGCCAAGCAAAATCACCCTGCCTTTATTGCTCATATTTCCAAATATGTCAATGTGCTACCTAAATACCTAATGGGTAAAATATCTGTACGGATGTACTATGCTAGCTCAACCCAAGGAGGCTTTTACACATGCAAACTTTCCCTGACAAACCCCTGCCCAGCAGGAGTACCACTAGGTCACCGTTTGTGTGCTTTCGACCGCTTCATCCACTGACAGGCAACCAGAGCGACACACTCCTACTCAGCAGCTGGGTAACAGCTTCAGCCCTGTCCAATGACTCAGTCAGTAATCCTATTTTAATCAGATGAGAGCTAACAAGGTGGGCTCGTGCCAACTGATGTGGAGGTCTCCACACTCCACACTGGCTATACGAAAAGGATGAGAGTAGAGCCAAGATGCTGCAGTGAGCATCAGTTACAGTATCTGCAGCACAGGGCCCCAGACCGGCCTCTGCAGCTGCTCTCCATACCCTGGATGACTGCCAGGCTCACCAAACGTAAGCAGCTGACCACAGGCAAGGAGGTCTTTCCCCCAAAAGAAACAGGAGTTTGCAAGCCCTAATGCCTTGCAGATGGCCTTTGGCCCACTTGGAAACACAGCACAACAAACAAAATAAAAACCTTGTAACGTTAAGAAGATCAGTGTTCAAAAAAGCCTACCTGGACACCCCACTCATTGCAGGTTCACACAAGCAGAAGGGATTTGGGCTAAGTTGGAAGCATGGCTGCTGAGGGTGGGGAGGACTGCCAGTGGGCAATACACTGAGGAAAGGTCTGTACCTGCAGCCACTGCAGAGGACTACAGCCATACACAGATTTCAGTGTACCTGGGACTTCAGTGTACCCTAAGTTGAGCCAGGAAAGTGAATTGTTTAAAACTATAACCAGGTGATGGTTCAAAACCTGGATGGATTTTTTTTTTTCTCCTTCAAAATTGTCTCAGGGTCAAAGAATGCTAAGCAGTTACCAGAAGAAAAAGCAGTTCCCTAAATCACTGCCTTCCCCAGGCTGAGGAAGAGGCTGAGATCCTTACTCTTTTCAACAGTAAACTAACCACACCACTTGCTCATGCATCTTCTCCCACTTATCAAGCAAATAAAAAATGCTCATTCATAACCACATCTATGCACTCATATGTAAACTTCTGATGGTGTTACTGATGTTGGGGTGTGGAAACAAGGACAGGAATATAGTGCAGGGCGCTACTGGTGGGAGACTCAACTATTAAGAAAAAGCCAAAAGTACATCAGTTCATCAGCTTGATGTGGGTTGCTTTAGCAAAATGACATCATATAGGGGATTCAGGGTTTGCTTTTTTTTGATATTGATGTGATTTAACTGCTTGGACTGCTCTGTAACAAAGTGTAAGCCTGCAGACTCCTGTTTTTAGGAGAGGGAAGGGTGACTTCCCCATTAGCTTTTAAAAATGTTATATATGTGGTGATAGTTCCCATTTGTTGGGAGGGAAGGAAATGCAGAGACTCAGAGACCAGTCCCAAGCCCTTAAATGACACCGCTGCCCCTTTGCCAGCCATCAGCCATGTGGAGTCACGTCACTGCACTATGGGGGCTCCCACGCAGAGAATGCTAACCCTGCAATTAAGTCCAGATAAAGCACTCTACAGGGGAAAGCCAAATGTACAAGTTTTCAGCAACGCAGAGGTAACCAGAGACCTCTCCACTCGTAAGGTCACTGTGCAGGCTGGTCACCTCTCATATTTTACCTTAAAAGTCCACGAAGCACTAAGTATTTTTAATCTAGGACAGTGCAATGAAAGACTTGAAGCTGCTCAATGAGAAACACAGTTGTGGATGGTAAATTCAGGAGGTTCCTGAGTTCAAGAAGGAAATATCAGGCCATGTTAATTATTCTGTCCATGAAAGAAGCAGAGGAGATCACCCAGTATGCTTCACACCATGCATGCAATGGAAAGGGAGACTTGCTACCCTCCCACTATCCCTCTGGCCTGTCGGGAGGCTGCCAGTAGGCTCTTAGCCACATCACCAGGGCAGGGGTCTAAGGAAGTTCTCAGTGTCTCACCTACTCCGGCAGAGTTAAGGGACCTCCGTGTACATGTGTGCCACAGGAAAATATGAGAGTCTCACACTGAGCACCATTTGATAGAAGAGATTGATGCTTGCCAAGAAAATCAGCTGCCAAACTCAATCACTGAAACTCTGAATTTTTTGTTTATTTTTCTATTTATTGTACAATCTGCAGGGTGTCTGCTGGTTCCCATGTGCCTGCCTTGGTAGTGCACAGGATGAGCCAACCCGTGATGGTTGGCTCATCATAACAAAACATAGGGCACATCATTACAAAACACTGAAATCTTTACTTTCTTTCTATGATGTTATGATAGGATCATAGATTGGTTTGGATTGGAAGGAACCTTAGAGATCATCTAGTTCCAACCCCCATGCCATGGGCAGGGACACCTTCCACTAGACCAGGTCACTCAAAGCCCCATCCAACCTGGCCTTGAACACTTCCAGGGAGGGTGAATCCACAACTTCTCTGGGCAACCTGGTCCAGACTCTCACCATTCTCACAGTGAAGAATTTTTTCCTAATACCTAATCTAAATCTCCCCTTTTTCCACTTGAAACCATTACTCCTCATCCTATCTCAACAAGATCCTGTAAAAAGTCCCTCCCCAGCTTTCCTGTAGGCCCCTTCAGGTATTGGAAGGTCACTGTAAGGTCCCCCCAGAGCCTTCTCATCTACAGGCTGGACAACCCCAACTCTCTCAACCTGTCTACACAGGAGAGGTGTTCCAGCTCTCAGATCATCTTTGTGGCCCATTTCTGGACTCGCTCCAAGAGCTCTACATCCTTCCTTCCTGTGTTGGGACTTCAGCGCTGGACACGCTACTCCAGGTGAAGTCTCACAAGAGCAGAGCAGAGGGGCAGAATCATGTCCCTTGACCTGCTGGCCATGCTTCTTTTGCTGCAGCCCAGGACAGAGTTGGCTTTCTGGGCTGCAGGCACACACTGCTAGCTCATGTTGAGCTTCTCATCAACCAACACTCTGAAGTCCTTCTCTTCAGGGCTGTTCTCAACCCATTGGCCACCCAACCTGTGTAACTGTGCTTGGAATTGCCCTGACCCAGTTGCAAGACCTTGCACTTGGCCTTGTGGAACTTCTTGAGGGTTTGCACGGGTCCACCTTTCAAGCCTGTCAAGGTGCCGCTGGATGGCATCCCTTTCCTCCAGTGTGTTGACCACACCACATAGCTTGGTGTTGCCAGCAAACTTGCTGAGGGTGCACTTGATCCCACTGTCCATGTTGCTGACAAAGATGTTAAACAGCACTGGTCCTGGTACCAACCCCTGAGGAACACCACTCGTCGGTGATCTCCACCTGAATATGAGACCATTGACTGCAACTCTTTCAGTGTGACCATCCAGACAATTCCTTATCCACTGAATGGTCAATCCATCAAATCTATGTCTCTCCAATTCTTCTGATTCAGTTCTTGATTCTGCAGTCAAAAGCACACAAGGATGTCGTGTGGGACAGTGTCAAATACTTTGCACAAGTCCAGGTAGGTGACTTCATTTGCTCTTCCCTTATCCACTAACTCTGTAGCCCCATTATAGGAGGCCACCAAATTTGTCAGGCACAATTGCCCTTAGTGAAATCATGTTGACTGTCACCAGTCACCTCCTTATTTTCCATGTGCCTTAGCATAGTTTCCAGGAGGATCTGCTCCATCATCTTTCCAGGCACAGAGGTGAGACTGTAGCTCCCCAGGTCTTCCTTTTTTCCCTTTTTAAAACCACAGATTAAGTTTCCTCTTTTCTCAGTCAGTGGGAACTTCACTGGACTGTCATACTTCTCAAATATGATGGACAGTGGCTTTGCAACTTCTTCCATCAGTTCCCTCGGGAGCCACAGATGGATCTTGTCAGGTCCCATGGACTTGTGCACCTTCAGGTTCCTTAGATGGTCTTGAACCTGACCTTCTCCTACCATGGCTGGTTCTTAATTCTCTCAATCTCTGTCTTTGCCTTCTGTGACTTGGGCAATTGCTGGTGAAGAATAAGTAACTATAACTTACTTATACTCTCCCTCAGGCTCAACAGCAATTTAGTACTTGAACTCAATTTTCCTTCCCTCACATAGTCCAACACAGCAGCCCTCTTCACTTGAACTTTCAGCAGCCAAGTGTGTATTAGACATAGTGCTGGCATGTGGCCATATAGGTTACAGGAAGCACTATACCACAGACAGCAAAAACAGGTCAGACTGTCAGGATTTCCATTAGAAATCCCTCCCTCCCCTTTTTTCTTTCTTCCCACCCCAGGAATTCAGAATTCTGGCATCAGAAAATAAAAACTCTGAGCTGAATCCAAGAGGAAATATGCTTTTTGAAAAATGCATGCTCTGCGTTTTAGAAAGACAAACAATAAGCTTCTTTGCTTTGAGGGCAAAACTACTCTTGTTCTGCTTGCCTACTGCCTGGGTTCCTCGACCGAGCAACAGCTTCCCTCACCCACAGGCAACAACATGAACTCACAAGGTGCCTTCTCCCTGGCTCGCCAGCTCAGCCCCTCCTCAGACAAAATAATGGGTTCTTTACAGCTTGTTGCTGCCTACAATGAAATATCCTAAGCTACTTTGCAACTATCATAACCTTTCATGTCCTGCTCTGAGCATTCAAGAGCTCTAAGCAGTCTCATACCCCCTCTGCAGCAGCTTGCTTCTCCTTCTTTGTTTTCTCCGCCCTCCAAGAAAAGTCCTGGCTGACCTCCCACTTGCTCCTCAGCTTCCTCCTCTGTAAATCCCAATAGCCTCCTTACCTCCCAGCAGTCAGAAGTGTGCAACCACACGGCCCCACGCACCACAAGCCCACCCTGCACAGCTGGATCCTACTTCATACACCCCCACAAGCAGCTCCAGATCGTTTTCTGCTTCAGATGGTTCCCATCACACTCTGCTCAGGACATCTTCCTAATGATCCAGCCTCCCAAATGGAAATGATGTAAGTATAACATGCTGAAATATATCTTAGTGCAAGAGATGTAAAACAAACTCTTCCAGCAGCAAAGATAGGCTCAGACACAGACACAGCTGGCTTCAAACTGGGTTTCACCTCTTCATTTTAGAAAACCGTGGAGAAGCTTCCTTGGATTTGAGGGTAAAGCTGCACTCCTGGAACTGAACTATTGCCCAGGTACTGCAGTACTTTTGTTGAAGGAACGCCCCCAAGATACCAGAGCAGAGAGCAAGAGAGAACATGAACAATAATAAAAGGGAAAAAATATAAGAAACCATGGAAAAGACAGAAGGATGAATGCAGGAGACCTTGTGAGATACCTGAAAGTAGAATGTATCACGGAAGAGGCTTTGCTGCTTGGAAGTGAAGAGGATAAGTAGCAGGGGGAAAAAAAAAGCCTCCTAGAACAAAGCAGAGGTACGAGAGAACATGCTCAGCAGTAATAAAGTAGGGTGGAAATGTTAAGAAGTCCTCAGTGCTGGGTGATGAGAGAAGACTATTAAAATAAGACCCTGGAAACCTGGGAAGGAAGAAGCAGAGTCACCCCCAACAATGCTGGAGAAGAAACTGCTGGGGTGAGGGAGGGAACCTCATGCTCCTGGCCCACCTGCAGTGGCCTTTGAAGACACAAACGTTGGCATCATCTCACTGGATGTGTCACTGCCACCAGCCCAGCTGCCTAAGCCACATGATAGCAAATGCAGCCATGCGTTCACTTGATCAAACCACTGACACCCCTCTGCACGCGGCTGGGATGCACCTGGTCTACTGACTGATGCAACCCAATTTTTACATGTCTTTTTTTTTAGGCTTCACTCAGGAAACTGTTTAGTCAAGCCCCATTTGAGTTAAGAGACAGTGGACTGTGAACAGAGAAAGTGGTGAGAAGAGGGTGACCTGCAAACGGCCTCCCAGATGAAGCCATCAGCACTCTGGAGAGACTTGAGAGAAGAGAAGCTATTTTACCCCCTTTCCGTAAACCTGCCTGGTAATGCAGCCCCACTCCAGCATGGCAAAGGAGGAGTAACAGAAACTGAACTCCCAAACCCAGCTGCCTTCCTGACATGCCAGCACCCTTTCCCCTCTGCTGTTGCCGAAGCCTTCCCAGGCACATGATGGTGTAGCTCTCCACAAGAAACTGCTCCAGTTTTGCGGTTGAGATAATATGTGTGCTGCTAATTTAGCTTCCACCTCCGGCGCACAGTCAGGGCGTCGCGTTGGGGCTCACCTGCTGGTCAGGCAGCTGCTGGCTGTGGGGCAGGGGCTGCATACACCCAGCTGTGACACCGAAGCCAGCTCTGCCCAGCTGTGCCCTTAGAGGTTTAAAAAAAAAAAAGCCAAGAAAAGTTGTTGATGATGGACTTCATAAAGGAAACTGTGGCAGAGATGGAAACCAAACCAGTTCTATGCTCTGTCCTGAATTCTCTCCCTCCCGCACTCCTCTGAGGCCAGGTCACGTTTAAATTATATTACTTAGCATCAAAGTGAAGTACTCAAGCCTAAATAAGGCTAATAAACATATATGCAACTATCCTATATATATACCAAGATATGTCAAGAGGAGATCACCAATTATTTACTTCCTATAACTAGGTGGTTACTGTGACAATTTACTTTGAATTGGTTCTCATCAGCTACCACAAAATAACATAGCCCTTGCCTTTCAAGTGATTCACAGACTGTAAAAATAGAATACTTTCCCCTAAAAGACATTATAATGAAAGTCTGCCTGGTCTTCTTACTGCTGGGTAGTAATTATCTATTTAATTACACGGCTCCATTCTTTGCACTCTATTGCAGATAAAAGGTGCTTTTTCAGATGAAATCATCCTCAGATATCTCCAAAACTAGGGCCCCCGATTACTGCTCCTACACCTCCAGAGTGAAAGGCACTGCAGTCTGAAAATAAGTGGTAGAAGGTCTTGCTCTATAGCAAAGGAACTATAGGAGTTTAAACAAGAGCTGTATTTCCTTCCTTTATGGCTTTGTATTTCTAGTTTTCTGCCACAAAATACAAAACAAAACAAAACACCTCCTCTATGGATTAGATGTGTGTACGAGTCCTTCCAGTTGCCCTGAATCAGAGTTTGCACATTTGTCCAAGGGCTGTAACAGATGAGATGTTGGTTTCTGTTCTGCAGTTTCACCATAGGCATCATCCAGGTCACAAGCAATGTTACCAGACTGAAAGGATATATCCGGTGTCTGTTGTTGGTTTTCATTATGAATTCCAGGTATAAATTAACTTGTTATACATTTTTAATTATATTAAATCTCCACTGCAAAGATACAGAGATTGTAAATGAGATTAAGTCTGCAAGATCCTACGTTCCTGTATATGACTCTAGCATGGGTGTATCTCATCTTTGAAAATGGGATGTTTGACATACTTGCAAATATTGGACAGATATAGGCTGATAAACAACATTATTTTGTGAATTGTTCTCCTATGCTTATTAAAGATATAATTGTTCACATTTGAAAGAATGATCTTACACTTAAGATAATTAAGGCAGGGTTGTATATTGTTCCCTGGTCACAGCCTTCTCTAGCTATCATAATCCCTGTACGGATTAATCAGGCTGACAACTGTCCTTCTCAAGCAACTCGCTTAATCATTTTACAGAACTCAGGAACTGAGAAAGTTGAAATTAACAGCTGTGATAAGCCATAAGGAAAATAATTTCAACTAAGTAAGCAAATGCCGTAATGCTACTGGAACAAAAGTAGCAGTGGATTCAATATAACTAATCTTGAGAAAACTAGTCACTAGCCAAAAGACGTCTGGCTGCAAAGACGGGCGGGCATGCTTGTCATAGCAACGGTTTCAGTAATGTGACCTTTCTGTTACCCAGTTTCATGCTGTGTCATTTTTCTGAATTACAAGAACGGAAGTGCTTCAGTCCTCAGTACAGCTCAAAAAGGACTGATCTATCCCCTAACATGCAAGACATGTTCTGTCAACCCTGTTGTTCAATTCCTGAGGCCACAAGTCCCAATACAGGTACAACCAGTTTGACAATAAAACATTAAATGGTCTTTGCCCGTATTTTTTCACAAATACGTGGTCTCCAGAACAGTATTCTAAGACAAGAACCTACTTCCTGCTAATACGGATGTTAAACTAGATATTTTGATATGGTATTAGAATTGTAAGTAAAGTTATCATTTCAACAAAGGCAAGTCTGACATGCCAACATCTACTTATGCTATAAATCACTCCCTCCCATACAAATATCCCTCCCACAGAAAAGAAGTAAAGTCATCGCCTAAAAAGCAGGTTTTATGGATTATTTCTGAAGTACACGGTAAGAAAGCAAGGAGCTAAACCCTTCCTTGTCTTAATCTGTACTGCACAGCTGCTTCCTTGTCTCACTGGTTCTGGCAAATTCTATAAACCAGGACTGACTACAGCAAAACCTGCAATTTTTATCTAAAGGACATTCATTTGCTAATTGGATCATGTGAACAGAAGCATCTTGACCCAACTTAGGGATCTAATTCTGGCCCAGGAAATAGGCAGTACACTTTCATACTAAAGATGGATGAAGTAGAGGATGGTGAAATCCATACTGGTGCTTCAGGAGCCAGCATCAGCCAGTCCCTGGCTCATACCACTGGCTCTGGAGTGCTGTAGCAGGCAGTAAATTCAGTTTTTGCCTACTTCCTCATATGTGTTCAGAATAAGATTAATTTAGCTCTCAACTAAGCAAGTGAAACCAACTAGCTGTATGCAGGTTTGAACACCTGTACACCATTACACTTACTGTCTAGGTACAGTCACAAGAGATGTGTTTGGCCACCTCAGTGGACAAGAGGAGGGGAGAAGCTGGATTCGCCTTTCAAGCAAACAAGTTTAAAACTTTTTGTTGTAAAAAAAACATTTTATGAATTTAAAACATCTGCTTAAGAGCACCACCAAGAAGAAAAGAGGAGGTGGCACTGCTCATTGTCTCCCTCCTTACAGGTCTCTGAGGGCTGCCAGACGCAGGGTGGAAGACCACTCTCTTCCTCCAGACAATCACATGCACACAGCACAAAAGATGAAAACTTGTGTGTGGGACCGGTTCTCCCCATGGCTTGCTGGCAAGTACAGAAAGCCAAATACTTCTTTAACTAGGGCTGTCCCGTATCAGTTTACTAACAGTCATTCAGTCTCTGTAAAATCCATGGGTTTTAGCAGAAACACCGAATCTCTAGAACCAATTCATCTTTTCAGGCAAAGCACAGCTGATAGGACAGTGAAAAGACAAACTCACTGAGCCGTGTAACTGCAGCTCAACAATAAGCTGGCTAAAGGAGAGGTTTATCAAGAAGTATGGCTTGTCAAGCTCACAACATTGAAGGAAGCTGCTTAACATGAAATGCTGGAGGACTGGGTGTGCAACTGCAGGCTGTTCTTAGCCCTGGGGTTATATTTGCTCTCACCAGAGTCATGAAGCCTCTGAGACACTGAAAGAATTGCCTTCAGTCCATAGAAAAATTACTAAAGTTGCAAGAGGGAGATAGACTGCCTGAACATGAGTATTAACTTTGCTCTCTGCTGGTAACAAAGAAGAGCAGTTTTTGTTACAGAAAGAAATTCAGAGGGAAAATACTCAACAGCAAACAAAAGCAACACTGGTCAGTTCATTTTGGCACACATCAGGCTGCAATTCCGTTGCCAATGTCAATGTCTTACATGCTGTGTAGCTATAAATTTCACTTGTTTGAAAAAAACCGAGCATATATAACTGCTTTGGGTCTGCCTAATGCAGTCTGTCTGTAGACAGGACACAACTGCTGTATTTTTTCAGCTGAATGACCCAAAAATAAAAATATTTAGTTGCTCTCAAAGTACACGTACCTGCAATCCCTTGTAGCAGCCCACAGACATTAAAAATGCTTTTCTTCATAATACTCTGCACACACATGGTAAAGACAGATACAAATGCCACAGCACAGAGAATCATGATTCCCATGGCTAGGAAAATAGCGGTTGCCTGCCAGAACCCACTGGCAATTTCATTGAAGTTTTCGGCGTAAGGACCACAAAGCGTGTCTCGTCTAGAGAGCTGCATGTGAGAGATTCTGGTGCAGCGCCCATAGATGCCCAGCGTCGGATGGTAAGGCTCCTGCGACCCCCCTGTTCTGTTGTCCACATCCTCGGAGCTTGCAGGCTTTGCTTTGCCAATCAGCCAGTCTGCACTCATAAAAGCAATGAGCTCTGCAAAAGCCACCACAATACTCAGGAGAGTCCACAGCATCGACCGACACGTTACAATGACATGACACATATTGATGTCCAGTGCTTGTGATCACTGCAGCTGACAGTCTTAAAATCCAGGCACAAGGAGTAAAAATTAAATTAAAATTAAAAAAGGACCCTAAGAAAATCACTGCAGCTGCTTTGTTTCCTTTTTCAGTTCTCTCACAAAGGCCCAGTTAAAATTTCTCGGAAGAAAAAGTGAACGGCCCCAAGTCTTGCAAGCAGTGCAGTAATTTTTTCTTTTTGTTTAGTTCCTCCTGTTTTCTTTCTGGGATGCTGAGCTCTGAAGTGCACTTCTCTTTCTTAATATTCATACTGGCACATGACACTGCAGGCTGGTGGGGGAGGCCGCAAGGACTGCCCACTCTTCAACATCACACACCTAGAAGAAAAACACAAAACAGCACATCAGCAGGGAGAAAAAAAGTCTTTGTTTCCACCCCCAAAATGAGCCAAGTTTGCGCACAGAGCCACATCAACATGCAAAAACTTTAACAAGGGCCTGTCAAACAGAGCCTGTGGAAACCTCCCAGGTTTCTCCCAGGGGAGTGATTAATCTCCTGCTGCCCGGCTGTGCTTATGATATCTGCTCTGTCCCACCTCACTGTGGCTGTTCCATCGAGCACTTTGCAAGCAAAGGTCTCAGTAACACCCAGCGGTCCCACCCACTCCTACCACCACGCCCCCATCATCTTCCTCTGGTCAAAATTACCAAGGTTGCTGGCAGTTACCCAGCAAAATGTTTGTACACGTTTAAATGGTTTCGCAGATGTGCGGCTCCTGCCTTCAGCTTGGGGAGGCAGCACAGGACGCCTTCAGGAAGGAAGTGGGGCACATTTCCATGTGCCATGGGCACCTGAGTGCAAGGGGCAACAAAGGAATCTTGTTTCAACCTTCTGGGCTTCTGCTGACTGCAGCTGAGCCAAACCCGGCCTCAAGAGGAGGCAAGCAGGATTGCAGCGGGGGACAATCTGTCTTGCGATGTGGCAACACAGCCCACCCCTTTGAAGTCTGGGTTTTGCAGGAGTGATGCCTCCCAGCAGGGTGGTTCTGTATCCAGCTTTACACCAGTGTTCCAGAAAAGCAATCCACCCACAGGTATGTCACACACCTCATCTTGAACTGATGCCAACATTGGCAGCCTCTGGTGACTTATGCCACTGTAAACAGGAATCTGTGGAAGAATGCCCCAGTTGCTGCCACGTGGCCAACAGCCCTGCTTAGAGGGGTTGCCAGTCAGCCTTGAGCTTCCTGTCTGCTCTTGGTTCTCCCTTTCCACTGTCCTGCGCATGCTAGGACTACAGCAAAACGATCCCCAGGGCTTTCCCCAAGCCTTTATGCTGCCTTTCAACAGAAGCCGATGACATTCCCAGAGTTACACTTATCTTAGTACAAGAGTCAATCAAAGATCACTTGTAGTTCCAACTCATGTTCAAATATTGGCCTTAAAATAACTAATGGGTCATGGCGCACGCCTCTGTACTTGAACTGAAACTGTGCCTCTTGAAAGCAAGGGGGGGAGCAGGAAATGCCCTCAGGTTACCCCTGCATGATGAGAACATAGCACTTCCAAGTTTTCCTCACAAAAAACAAAATACCAACATTAAACTGGAGGCAAGAGAGTAGAGAACCAGATCTGGACCTCACCGCTGTGCTGCTGCCTAACACAAAGGAGGTCAGCAGATGCCAGAAACACACATCCCCATTTTTTTTTTAGCTTTGTCATGGGGTTGGTATATAATTTCTTAACAGTTTTGAGCCCAGTGGTTGAATCCTAGTCCCGCTGAATGTGAAACGAAACACACATACACACACAACTTTGATACATTCGGAATTTCATCCAGCAACTTCCACTATACTAATTGTAGCGAATCATCGGCAAGATTTTATCCGCATTACACTTTCTTGTCCAGATCTACAGACTCCTCTGGTACTAGCAGATACACAGACTTAAGCTGCTGTGCCAACAACTCAATTTTGTCTCCTTTACTTTGATGTTACGGCATTGCCTTAAAAAAGGCAAAACGTACTTAGTTGTGCTTCTAGCTAAACTGAGATAACAGTCCAGCTCATGTTCCATTTTGGGGGGGAAAGAATGATGTTTTCAAGTAACCCGACATACTAATGACTCGAACACACCCTATGTAATAACAGAGAGCTGAAATGTCAGTGTGCCAAAGAAAAATTAATTCTCTCAGTATTTCCACTTTAAATAACAACTGTAATGTAGGAAATGTCCACTACACGTCAGATGTCACCTGCACGATTAAAGAGAATTTAATAGGAAATGTCTTTATTTTTTAAAGAGAAGTTCCCAAAAGCCCTGGAATCTGTATCTCACCCATGTGAACTCCTCATCTTTGTAATTCCAGGATTTTAACTGAGGTGCAAGAGACTTAAGAGTTGAACAGGCATCATAGCTGTTACTGCTTACCCTGTATCTACTGAACATAAAGTAGTGTTTATTGACCACAGATGAGGACAAAGCTCACATTTACTTAAGTAGGTGGAAATTCCAGATGAACACTGGCAGCCATAAAAACATGGCACTGATAACAAATGCTATATTAGAAGCAGAAGAAAAGACCAAACCATGAGGCTCTTTTCCATTTCAAACACAAGAGCAAGAATATATGGCAGTAACATTTTAAAACACGGTATCTCCAGGAAAGTCACCGTATAAGCAAAATAGCCTCCGTAAAGATGATGTGGAAGTCACGTCTAGTCTCAGGACTTCACTGGAACATACATGTCCCTGTTTTGCAGTACAGGGAGTACTCCACAGCACCTAAAGGTTGGCAAATGTCATCAATAACTACAGTTCAAGAGAATACATTTTGCTTTCCAATGAAACCTTCACCATTCAGCTTTTCCCAGGTAGCAAATACAAAACCTATCTCCAGAGCAACGTCCCATTATTCAGGGGGAAATTTCTGCATAAATTCATTCTTGCACTAGCGATGCCCTTGAATGGGAGCACCACGCACCTATAACTCCCTTTTGTGAGCAGATGGACAGAAGCATATAAAGTAAGATGGTGCCTAGAGCAGAGGAGGGTCAGGGGCATTTCTTCTTTGAGAGACTTAGCAAGGAAAGGTTGCACAAAGTACTGGTGATAAGTTACATTTCAGTCACACTTGTGTAATAAGCTTATTTCTTCCAACACGCCCCACTTTGCGTTTCCCAATGAAGCTCACCAATTCTCATGTGGCATGTTTGTGCCATACGTTGAAGCCTTTCCACATACAGACTGTGCTAAATAGCTGCTTCTCTCCAGCTCTCTGCTCACTCGTTTTCCTCTATTTTTGCTCAACAGAAACTCAAGCTTGGCCCTTGCAAGACTGAAAACTACCTGTTTATTCCTCCTCTCAGTTTCCCATCCCTCAACAAGATTTTTCCATGACAGACTGTATGTTCTTCACAGCATGTCACTCAATATTCACTTCTGACTGTCGAAATATTTGCTTTGAAAGCCCAAATTCAAAATATACAATGGTTCTTTAACCCCTTCAGTACTAACTCATTCAAAGTAATTCTCACTGAGGAAGTATACTACAAAAAGTAAGCTGGCCCATTAGTCATTTAGGCTTCCCCTTATTTTTACTATTGCATTCAAATGTACAGGCATGGAAGGAGGCCATCTGCTGTGGGCAAGTGGGTGCCTCAGGATGGAAACAGTCCCAAACAGTAAGCACTTGCATGAGCTACACACCATGGCAACTCCTCAGCGTGAGGGTCTCGGCAGCATCATCCCACCCCACCATACAACCCACCGTTCCTTGGCTGGACAGCACAGCTCTTGGACGGGTCAAAACTACACCTTCAGCCTCCTTTACTCTGCTCCCTGAACCATGCTCGTGGTCAGGCTCTGTATTAAGTGAAGTATAACACTGTGAAAAGATCTCAGTGAGAATATCAAGTCTTCACAGTATCTACAGAGAATAAAACCAAGTTGCTGAATGGAAAAATATTTTAGTTTTTTTAATCTAATGAAACAAACCATCTCAAAGTATCACAAAAACTTCCTTCCTCTTTAGATACAATTTCGACAGCCAGATACTCTGCCTCAAGTTGTACTCACATCTCTAGCTAAGGCTGTTCAGCTGTTACCTTTTACTACACAATATTGTGATGTGCTAAGCAGCTGTTGAAGGGTCTATAGAACAAGTCCTGTGAGGAGCGGCTGAGGGGACCTCGGTTTGTTTAGTTTGGAGAAAAGGAGGCTGAGGGGAGACCTGACTGCACTCTGCTCAGTCCTTTCCACCTGAAAGGAGGTTGTAGTGAGGTGGGGGTTTGTCTCTTCTCCCATGTAACAAGTGATATAGAACAAGAGGAAATGGCCTCAAGTTGTGCTGGGGAGTTTTAAATTGGGTATTAGGAAAATATTTCTTAATTGAAAGGAGTGTCAAGCATTGGAATAGGCTGCCCAGGGAAGTGGTGAAGTCACCATCCCTGAAGGTGTTTAAAAGATTTGTAGACATGGCACTTAGGAACATGGTTTAGTGATGGACTTGGTAGTGCTATGTTAACAGTTGAACTCAATTATGTTAAAGGTATTTTCCAGCCTAAATGATTCTGTGATTCTAAGTAAAAAAATAACATCTCTTTTTCTGAACTAGATAAAGAAACACACTAGGTTTCATTTCACTTACACTGCCAAAACCCAAAAGTCAGAAGCTGATCCAAATTACAACATTTGAATTAAGCTTTTGATTTTAGAGATGTTGAGCTGCAGGGTTTTGCTTTGGCATACCAGGCAGATAGGAAGGAACAGCTGCAAAGTTCAAATCTGAGTCAATCATATACCATGGCTGTTTATTTTAAAAAGGTGTCCTACAAGAAACATATGAAACACTCCCACGTACCTTTCAGAACAGTGTTATGGCCAGTTCTTCATGCCCCCCTCATGGTTTGACTGAAGATGGGGGCTCGAACTAAACACTAAACCCTACAGTTTGGCTTTTGTCTTTCCCAGCCTGGTTCTGTAGCTCAAGTGTGAGAATAAATCATCTTTAGATAAGTGGCTTTTGGCTTGGCTTAAACAAACAGCTGAATGGAAGGCCACACAGACTGCTGAAATGGTCCCAATTTATAAAATAAATCCAGGCACAATTAGACATTTTCTTCCAGTTTGCTACAGTCCAAAGCACAACCACGTGGAGGAGTTTGTAAACCTTGTTTACAACACATAAGCTTGAGCATCTCATAACCCAAAATGTGCCAATCTTGGAAGGCTGGGTTCTGCTTTCTCTGAAGCATTGTTCATTAGCATTTATAAACACTGTGAAAATACTTTCAGCTATGAGAGTGAAAGTGGCTTCTATTTATGTTGATGGTTGCAGACTCACTATTTAAAACATACAGAAAGAGGCTCACACACTAAGACTCAATCACCTCAAGCTGACCCCCACCCAGGTTGATATGAGCACCTACTTGATGCAGCTTCCATCCTCAGGTGTTGCTAGACAAGCAAGCTAGTCAACTGTGAGCTCACCCTGACTGGTAGAGTGAGGCAGCCACCAAACTGTAGAGGCAGAAGGAACAACACTGAGACAATGTGGGATGACCATTAGAGATTATTTATTTTCCGCGTGAGTGATGTATGTGAGTAAATACTCTTCTCCTCCCACCTGGTCCCACCACAGGAGCTGCATTCTTCCAGGAGCTGCTGCCCACAAAGAGAGGTCAGGCTCCTGCCGACTTCCACTGAGTCTTCAAAGAAGACACCATGCAGCATTTCTCAGGAGACACTACCATGAACACTAACCCACCTTGTTAAATGTGTCCCTCTGCATTTCTATCCCCACACACCTATAGGTGACCTGCAAATGTAAGACAAGGTATGCTCACCACATTCCCGTGTCATAAAAGAACAGGGACAAGGATTAGTACTTAAAGAAAGACAAGTACCAAAAGGTTTTGAGTAAGTTTTCTCTGCAGATCATGAGGAGCTCTGCTGGCACTGGTTTCTGGTAAGCAGCACATACTCACCATGGGAAGCACCTGGATCAAGAAGAGGAAAAGATACTTGGATACTTCAGTATGTCTTTGTTTTTTTAAATGCAACACATTTCAAAGTCATTACAAATATTTAGGGTCAGACAACAAAACAGGAGAAGGTGCTTTAAAGCTGAAGTGGTTGTACAGCTTCAGGCAAACAGCAGAGAATAAGCACAGGATTCTGTCACGGTTTGACTCAGGATCAACAATCAAACCAGTGACAATAATGCCCTCGATCCCCTGCCCCTCCCACCCAGGTATGAAAAGGAGAGAGAATAAGGAGAGAGAGACTTTCTGGATTCAAAACTAAACTAGACAGCTTTAATTAAATACTAATGATAAACGAAATATGTACAATTATACACAAATGTGTTCAGGAATGTGCAAACCCCTATCACCTCCCCCCACCCCCAGCAGCTCCCAGGGCATCTCCTGAGCTGTGAGCAGTCCCGAAATGTCCCCGAGCGCTGCCGGAGAGAGCGGCAGAGCAGACAGGAGCTGAGGGGAGAGTGATGAGGGTCAGGAATGCACGGGCCTAGGGATCAATGGTGATGGATGGATGGAGTCTTCCCTGGGCACCGGCCATGGATGGAAGAGAAGGGAAGAAAAGCAGGAAGGCAGGGGCTTGACTTCTGTGATCCCTGACTTTATACTGAGCATTACATGTGTGTATATATGTATGGAATATCTCTGGCCAATTTTGCTGTCCATCTTGTCCGCTCCTCCCTACAGGAGGGTTGCAGATATGACTCTTCTGCTCCTCTAGCATCCAAAACCGAAGCAAAGCAAAGCTGTCCTTGGTCTCTCAGCAGTAACATAAACATTCCAGTATTATCAGTCCACTAGCTAGAAACCTTGCTACTTAAAACTTGCTACTTAAAAGAGAGCTCACTGAAGAAGAAAAAAATCAGTAAAAAGAAAATTGGCTTCACCCTTGCTCAAACCAGAACAGATTCCCTCCCCCTCCATCCACCTTCAAATAAAATTATTACCTACTAAAACAATATTCCAGAGCACACCTTTTTACTTAAAGAACAGAAAGCAAAGCTTTGATTAGTCATCACTTGTGAATTAAAGGAGAACAAACATTTGCATATCTCATAAATATTTAACTGTTATAAACATGCACTGACATATTAATGACTGCATTGTTGTGACAGGCTGTTGAAGACATGCCACACTGTTTGAAGACAGATGCATTTCCCTGGTACTAGAAGGAATGTAGACTTACAATGCATCATGTCTTGATCCTGTTGGCACAATGTAAGATGTGAAATAGAGCTAAAATATTTTGCAAAATAGTTAAAACTCACTGAAATATCCTAATCAAATCCCTATTTCCTCACTTTTCATTTGAATTATGCCATGTTTACTTTAGCCATTTCCTACTAAAGAAAGCTTGTAGATGTAAAACGTTAAACTAAACCATACCTCATGTGTCCAAATGCCAAAATTGTATGTACACCATCAGGTTAAAAAAAAAAAAAAGTCAGTGACTGTTGACTTTCCAAGGCAGCGTGAGATGGCTATTCCACCACATCTTCCAAGTGGGCTTCTTCCTATTATGCTATGGAAAATGCCATCTAATTACGGATGGATTTGTTTCTAGAACACATCATGGTAAAATAAATGAATGTAAAACTTATTTCCAGCTATAAAAAAAAAAAAAAAGGCAGCTAAAATGTACTATTCTTTTTCTGACCTCATTAAAAGCCGTGGCAAAACTCCTGCTGATTTTAATGGGGCCAATACATCACTGAAAAATCACCAGAAGAATGAGTTTCCAAATTTTCAGACCAACTGCAGGGGAGGTTTAAACACAGGATTCATTTCCCTCTTCCCTCATCCAGACAAAACTTTGCTTATTGCCCCCCCACTAAGAGGAGATCAAGCTAACTCAAATCTCCAGCATCTCCTCTGAACTGCAATTTCTCAAGCAGATTTGTTCCATTATTCTGTATTTATTGACTTACAAAATTCCTTAAATCTACAGCCATTGTGTTTTGAAAACTTACTCAAGATCTTTTGCAATTCCAAAATTTATTAAAACCTATGAGGCTAAGAAAAGCTATTATGTAGTATTTCTGTTGTTGCTATCTCAAGAGAAAATTACACATCACATCAAAAATCATCACTAAGGGAGCAATCTTGGCTACAATTAGTGATAGCCTAACTGCTCAGGAATTTACTGACTGGGAGTGGAATTGTGAGTTTCCTTTCCTACTTTGATTCCTCACTCGCTCACTGAAGTCTCAATTTTCAAAACTCTGATCTGAAACCCCCTTTCTTGGTTACATAAATATATCACGATAATTCCATACCTGGAACACCATGTTCAGTTCTAGTCCCTGCTATAGAAAAAAGATGTGGACAGGCTGGAGAAGTTCCAGAGAAGGGCCACAAAGATCATCAAAGGACTGGGAAGCCTGCCATACAAGGAAGGGCTGAGAGAACTGGGTTTGTTCAGCCTGGAGAAGAGGCTTAGAGCAGACCTTATTGCCATGGCCCACTATTTTAAGGGTGGCTACTAAGAAGATGGAAACTTCCTTTTTACAGAGAGTCACATGGAAAAGACATGGGGTAATGGGTGCAAGTTACTCCTGGGGACATCCTTATTGGTCATCAGAAGAAAATTTTTCACTATGAGAACAGTTGGACATTGGAATAATCTCCCCAGGGAAGTGGTGGATGCCCCAACACTGGACACTTTTAAGACTCAGCCTGACATGGTGCTGCGCCATCTCATGTAAACTGTGTTCCCACCTAGAAAGGTTGGACCAGATGATTCTTGAGTTACCTTCCAACCTGGCATTCTATGATTCTATGAACACACCTTTCAAGGAGACTCAAATATTCATTGTGTTGCGATTACTTCTAATAACAACTCTAAACCACAGCTTCTAAAGGAGTTTGGTGGCTTTGGCAGTTTAAATAGTTAATACTGTGTGCATGAGTAAAGCATCAGGCCAAAAATACTTGGAGTCTGCGTTTGTTGTAAAAAGCAATTCACTCTCATGAGTTCATCATGACAGATCTGGAACTGCTCTTAATAATTTATGAATACTGTATTAAGATATTTATTATACTAATATATTGGTTATTGTTTAATATGAGGCTGGTGAGAAAAACAGGCAGGAAAGGAAAGAATGACTCATTTATGCCACTTCTTCACAAACTGGAGAACAGCTCACTAAAAAGACAATACTAAGACAGGAAAAGCCTAACAAACACAGTAGATCAAAGATGCAAGGACTTTTTAGGAAGGAACAGCCCCTCAAGCTCAAAGGAAGAGAAGCTGTTTTGGATAAACAAGCTTTAAAAAACCAAGCATCTATTGGAGGCGCCTGTTGGAAGTTAGGCCAACACGGGACACCATAGCAGGTCCCTCTTTTGCCTTTAGGCAAAGCAGACACCCCTGCAAATAGTCTTGGTTCCTTGTGTGAAAGAAACACTGTCACAGCTAGTTCTCTAAAAAGAACCATTGTTGTCTCTCCTTTCACAGTTGTGGCTGCATTAGCAGAGAGACCATAAAGGTATGGATCTCCAGGCTGTCTGAACAGCCCTAGGAGGCTCATCTGCTGAGACAAGATCTAAAGCTGTAGACCCAGGGACTGCCCTTTGAGATCAGGAAGGACACAGAGGTGTTTGCACTGTTACTTACTGCATATGCCTGTAAATAGTCGTCTACATCAGTCCCTCCTACTGGAGGGATTAGCCATCAGCTAGCAAGTCACCTCACAGTTATCGGCTGCTCCCCAGGCTTCAATATGCACAATGTTCCCAGCACAGAAATGACATGCTTTCAGCAGAACAAGACACACTTTGGATCTGGGCCATACAGCTGAAGCAAACCAACCAGCTACAATTCCAGTGACAGGTGAGATGGAGAACCTATAAGGGTTTGAAATGTGTGTTCCTCTTAATTAAAACTGAAACATCCTTCAAAAATATCTAATACAGGCAAGCAGTAATGCATACAAACTTGTGTATATGACAGGAACACCTTTATTGAGCAAACACTGACTTTTCATTGTACTGGAGCTGAGGAAAACCAGTAGTGACTCAAGGTGTGTGAAAAGGGTCATGATGGATCAGAGCTGCCATGTTTCCAAACTGGTAATGCATGTAGACATCTGAAATATTTGGACACCATACACAACAGTGAAC
Source organism: Hemiprocne comata (assembly GCA_020745705.1). NCBI lineage: Eukaryota > Metazoa > Chordata > Aves > Apodiformes > Apodidae > Hemiprocne > Hemiprocne comata. The sequence goes on along the minus strand of CM036616.1, from coordinate 39,382,773 downwards.
AGTGAACTTGAAAGAAGTGCATGAAAATCCTTTTATCTAGTCTGGAAAAAGGCAATGTACTCAGAGGAACACAGACATATTATATCTCTGTGTACATCTACTGAATGTGAGCTTTAACTTGTCATAATGGCTATTTAACCAAGGCCAAGACAGAACTGAAGTGAGACGTTTCTAGTACTGCTTATTTCATTAATAATTAATTACAGGAATGTTATGTCCAGTTGGGATTTCTAAACTTTAAAATGGAAGCTCACTGCAAAAGGCTCAGAAAAACCTAGATTGATACTTCAAATTCTGGAAACCTCATTTTAGAGCAAGATATAAAGAGACAATTATTTAGCAACTGTATTAAATTCTAAAGCTAAGATTGGACATACTTCTACAAATCGAGCCATTTACAAAATTCTGGTTTGTTTTATGTGCTTTGACTTGCTAGACTAGGTATTGATCAGTCCTTTTCTGTCCTTAAGGTGCATACGTTTGTGATAATTAGTAACCGATAAAAAAAATTTACAGTTGGAAAGGGCTAGAGAGGAAAACCATTTGCACTTTTCTCATTTTTACTTTCTCTGAAAATGCTCCATCATCTCTCTGCCACTGGTGTCCTGTGGTTTGTGTCACAGCAGCACTTAATGGTGCAAACTAACACTGGACCTGTGCGTGGATATGCATATAGGTAAGGTAGTGCTACACATTCCTGCCATCTAGATACACAGGAAAAATGAAAGGAAGAAGGCATTATTAACCATCCCCATTTTCCAGATGAGATGTTCCTCAGTTGTATAACAATGCCAGTAGCAACACTGGCAACTGAACCTGAATGTTGCCATTACAAACCCTAAAACTTTGGGGTTTTGATATACTCCTCAGTGTCATGCACTGTGCCAACCACTTTTATTGTCATCCTTCGAACACAAACCCCAGCTATTCCTCTGTCAACTTTGAATCTCCAGCCCTGACACATTGCCTGCAAAGGTACTCCTTCTTCTCTACCAAGTTTGACTATGGACAAATCATGCCAAATTAAATTACTTTATCTCCAACAGTAATTTTGGTTTTCCTGGTCACTGAGGAAAAGTTTTGTTACCAAACTGTATTTTTTTTTCCTACAGTATTCACTATTGAAATAGATAATTCTGATCACAATATGCCAAAACAGCTTGTCCATCACATCAGGAAATACAAATGTACCTGCAAAGAAACAAACTTACCTTATCAACTAGCCTATTTGTACTTCAGAGAAGAATGTAACTTCAGTCATAAGGGATGACTCTGCCCACACACATACCTTATTGAAGAGAATGAAGCTATAGGACAATAGCAGATATTCAACAGGTCCCCCCGGTTATAGGGAGTGAACTCACTTCAGGACAGATAATCTTTTTATGTTTGGTTGGTGCATTTTCTTTTTAAAGCTTTCACTGACATTAGTCCATTTGAAAGCAAATGCAAGCTATGAACTAGTGTAAACCTGGTATCTCATTGTACTGTGGCTAAAAGGTGGAAAGCTCTTGGTTATGTCTTCCCCTTGGGAAATGCAAATAAATAAAAATAAAACATGCATATCTGAAGAAGTCCCAATGCTATAGAGACATCTATTTCTAAGGAAAAGTCCCTGCATACTACTGGTTTTAAGAAAATGTGTCTTCTCTGTGAGTTTCAAACACCTAATTGGATTCTGAAAATTATCTTTAAAAACAAGATTATCTATTAGATCTCCTTGTTGCACTTCAAGTTCTATATATAGAACTTCAGTGCAAAATTAAAAGTACAGCGTAGGTACATAGTAAAAGAAACTGTTTCATTAACTGTCCATCATGCAACTTGCTCTTTCTAAACTATTCTAAAGAGTGCACTGCATTTTGTAAATTGATAACGGAAATTATTAGCATTAGTTGATTCTTTACAAAACATGTTTGCAAATCATAATTATATCTCCTGTTTCCTAATAAACACCCTCCTAGAAATCCAACTCATTTCATCAGGGACAAAATTAAACAGATCTGAATAAAACATTAACAGCATTTACCAAATGGAAAGAAAATCTGGTCATGCAGGCCAGACATTTAGTTAAACATTTATCAGAATTTTACTTGGAATCTTACCTCACTCAACCACAAAGGTCTTTCAGTGTCACAGCTTAAGCTATGCACAGTGCCATCATTTGCATGTATGCCTGTTCACAGTATTTTTCTCAAACACGTATCTCAATTATTTTCTGGAACAAATATCCTAGTTCATGTAGCTGCACATTTATCTCTTTCTCAGGTGGGCAGAATATGCTTTTCAGACAGTCTTTGTCTATGGTTGTTAAGGCTGTAGAATTAATAGTTCAGACAAAGCAATCAAATAATCAAAGCCATTTGAGCCTAAAATTGAATATTTTCTCTGTTGTGCTTTTTCTTTTTTCAAGATGCTTAGCCCTGTGTTCTCTCATTGTTGAGTGAGAAAGTTATCAGATTGGTCCTAAGCATGAAGAAGAGAAAAGAAAAAAACAAAACAAAACATAATAATAGACTATGTTCTCCTAAATGTGGAGAGGACAACAAAATGCAGGTACAGAGCAGAAGGCCAACACTATAATCTCTGTAGCTAGTTTCCTTTGCCAGCAGGATTTGGTTTTGTTTTTAATGAAGCATTGATCTGTGCACTGAAATGCCTTCCAATGACTGCTACCCATTACTAAGTTTCAGATCGGTAATAATGCGTAAAATCTTGCTATTTGACATAGTTAAAGTTTTATCTTGTGTGTATATAGTACAAAGAAGCTTGGAAACATTATCTCCTTACAAAATAACTTCTCATTCTTCCTGCATGAAAGTTGTATCAAGAGATTTATCTGTTTTTCATTATAGCAGAGAAAAGATTAAGGGACACCACAGTTTTTATTTCTACAGTAAAAAACACAAACATAAAAGTCTGAACTTCAAAAATTATAATAATCTCAAATCATCAGGAAAAAAAGAACCTGTTACAAATTCAATAATGCACTGACTATATCAAAATGGAAGCAAAGCAGCTTGCATGCACATCTAGTACCCTGCTAGCCTCCCAGCACTGTTGGGTGAGTAAGTGTCTGCAACATGCACAGATCATCATCAATTTGGCACTTATTGTGTATTTATTGTGTATTAATGAATCTGTGTTTGGTAACTGTGATCTTTAAATCACTAAGGGATTATTTCTTTTGGAGTGTTGTTTTTCATTTAAACTTTAATTCATTGTCTACAGTAAGAGTTGACAGATCAGTTTGGTGGTTTGCATAGGACAAATTCCAAAAGTACACTTGGCTGGTGTACACTACACTTTTTGCACTGGAGTAAAACAGAGCATTCCAAGTTAAAAAACAAAACACAAACAGGCTGAACTGACCATTTGAGTCCTTGCTCCTGAAATTGCTTTTGTCCCTGTATTCTCTGAGCTGTCAAGATGGCACAGGAATAACAAAGTAGAAGCTCTCAAAGCTTTTTGGTAGGGTCTGGTCCATTTGCAGCACAGCCAGAACATGCCAAAAGATTTAGCTGGACTGACTCATCATTTGGATAATGATCTCATCTGAATTGAAGCTGTGAAATACCAAGTGACTTGAGATTACATAATTGCTGTTGCAAGATCTAGATTCTTCTCTAGCTCTTCTAGAAAATCCACTCTGTAGGAAGGCAGAGATGACAGACTCTTAAAGCAGATTCTCCTGGGATGTGCTCAGAGGCCTGTTGGTACACATGTATAGACAGGCCAGCGCTGTTGGTAGTGCTGCAGCAGCCTCTCAGCAGCAGGTTGTCCTCTCCCAGCTGCAATCCCTGTGCTCTTACTGGTTCTGCTCTCGCAGGGTCGACATCTACCTTGGTTGCTCACCTTTGTATTTGGAAAAACTTACCATGTAACCAGATGTTGCTAGTGGAGCTATTGCTGCTGGCTTCACTGCTGGTGGCATCTGTACTCCTGGTGATGCCTGCTTTGGTATTGAGTCTTTTTGCAGTAATTTTTTCAGATGCTGCCTGAGCAGCTCTGCATAGAGCAATAAAAAACAGCTTATCTTTTCAGCAAAATTGACAGGCTTAGCTTCTCTGTCTGGACTGGAAGAGACCTAGACAGATTGCTGCATGAGATGAACAGCAGTTGTGCTCCTCCATGTTCAAGGTGTGTGTCACTGACTACAGGAACTCTCACATTTGTTTACTGCACAAGTTTTTCCCAAGAAAGGAAGAATTACTTTGTTCCTTTATCACTGGAATCAAAACCCACTATCCTATTCAGGGAAGGGAATATAAAATGCAGAAGATGTTAGATGGGGAAGTCATCCTTGTTTTTCTCAAGATGGTGCTGCTAAACTGTTATTTTTCAATGGTTTCAAAACCAAGCTTGGGATAATTCCTGCCTTCTATGCAGTATTCGTATTTGCTTGTCATGATCATAAGGGCAGGACTTGGCGGTGCGATGTAAGCCCTAGCAGCTGTATTGAATTCTTTTTAAAAATACATAGTTACAAAAGAACATCATCATTATTCACATCAGAGGGATTAACATGAAATTATCAGAAAAACTCTAAAGCATTTTAAAGAGTTTGAGAAGAGTCTGTTTACTGAGAATACACCCTACATCTTGCCTCCCAACTGCAGGCTGAAATAAGAAACGGCAGGCACTGTGCAGCAAGCAGCTGCAGCAACACTGGACTCAATTGCCATATGCTGGAGCCAAATACGGCCAGCAGCTTGTGCACAGCCCTGATTCTCTTTGTTATTCCACAGACAGCATCTTGTAAGCATGAGACACTGTCTTGTATGCAGTTGAAACTGCAATGAAATACGCTGCAAGAAGAACAAGACTGTGTATAGCTCCTTTCCTCAAACACTTCCGTGTACCGGATTTTGGTTTCTTTATAAGCTGACACAATAAGAATGTATAAAAAGGTACTTGGTGAGTTGGCTTGTAGAAAAAAATCCAAACAAACATGACAGGTTAGGTTAGATTAGGCACATCTGAAATCTAAAACTATCACGCTGGCCACAGTTATACCTTGTAAAACAATCCTTTCCCTTGTTTTCAAACCCATATTTATGTTTAAGGATTATTTTTTTTACAGGAAGTTATAAAAAGAAACAATAAGCAGAAAGTACTTAAACCACAAGCAAATGCAAGGAAGAGATAAGGTGAAATACCAAAAATAAATCTGGAGCACGTGCAAGTTGGTGAGGAAGGAAAGTAACAGTAAAACATCCATGCCTTTATGCAAATATGGTTAAGAGAATAAAAAAATAGGAATCAGCTGGTCAGAGGAAGAGCATGGTGGAATAAAGCATACTATGGGAATGCAAACACAGTCTGTTACAATAACCTGCAAAGGAAAGCTGTACAAATAAGAGAAGGTCAATGCACCACTACTGTAGTCAAAGAGAATTAGAATGTGCTAAAACATGAAAAGGAACAATAGAATGATGGACATTCAGTTGCATCTGTGTAGAGACCAATGCACTCATTCACGCTGCAAGAGTGTGGCTACTGAAGACTAACTCAGAAAGCCTGCATGATTCTCAGGGCAGCTCAGCGGCACCACTGCTTCTGGACAACAATGGAGACAAACAAGCTCTGCTGGACCTGGGGCAGCTTTGACACAAGAAGGTGTCCTTGCTTGAGGTGCCTCTGAGCTGCAGGTGCCTTATATCCCTCACCAGTGCAAAAAAATTACATAACCAGAAGTCCTGTAATACAAATGTTTAATGATAACCTAGGAAATGTGATACTGAATTTTGTAAGAAGCTGTAGAATGGTAGATAACTGAAATGTGTGCAAAAGAATGGCCAGTGAAGGCTTAACCTTTGAAAACTCTTGGAGATTTTGTAAAAAGAAGTTTAACAGAGAAGATCAACATAGTAGTAACCTTTGAACATTGAAGAAGGTAGTGCTGCAGAAAAAAATCAACCCAGCCTCAACTAAGAGCAAGAAACAGGACACCTAGGAACTCTTGTAAGCAATTTCCTTAAACCCATGAAGGACATGAGATTACAGAAATAAGTCTAACCTTTCTGTGGTGTGCTCCTTTAGAATGACAGGCTAAAATCCAAAGCTTAACCTATTATTTATTTGGGAGGAAAAGATTAAGAAGGGTTGTGGGACAAGCAAGCAGTTACCCCTCCATGCAATTTTGTCTCCTGAAAATACTAGGAAGACACACATAGAAGAATGCTGCTGAAGACAGCTTGAGTTAGGCTAAAACTGGATACGTCCCTTTATCAGACCCGAAACAACCCAGTTTCCTAGGGGTAGGCTACTATTGAAACTCTTGTAACTGTGGGAGCAAGCATTTAAGAGTTCAATACAGCTGCTAAGACTCCTGGAAGTTTTACATCACACTGCAGAGTCATGCCCTTATGATCATGATGAGCAAATACAAATATTGCTTAGAAGGCAGGAATTATCCTAGGCTTGGTTTTGAAACCATTAAAAAATAACAGTTTAGCAGAACCATACTGAGAAAAACAAAGATGATTGCTCTGTTTTCTTTTCTGCTTTATGAGACAGCAGAGAAAAAAAAAGCATTTGTTTAGGTGTGTTGGTACTGTACTTCTCTGGCAGCTAATTACTCAAGAACAAGCAATGCCTTTGTAAGACAAATGAAGCATGGAAACAACACAGAAAACTTCTATTTGCCTTTTTTCCCTACCTGCTTTGGTAGTCGTAAGACATATTTGCATTGATAGTGAAAAACAGGGGATATTGCAACACTTCCATTAGTGCACTTTTCTTAAAAGTATTTGTGCTGATTTTTAAAATATATTATAATCTCAGTTGACTAAGTAAGGTAGCATACAAGGAACATAACTTTAAAAATAGATATATATTTAACTTGATAAAATCAAGCAATAGCACAGAGCAGATTTTTAATTCTGACAATACTATTTAGATGTACATCTAAATTAATTCAAAATCACGCTCCACCACAGTATCTCAGGAAGGTGTTATGCCAATACCGATAAACCGTTAAGCATGCTGTCAAACAGATGCACTGTAAAAATCAAACAGAGGGAAAATAGAGAACACACTCCACCCTCTTTTTTTCCCTCTGCCATGAGAGCAAGAACCTGAAACCCATTTGATTCCAACAACAAAATCCAGGCAATGCTCACTAGAGAGGAGTGATGGGGGTGCATGTTTTGTTTTGGTTTATTTTGAAAAGATTTGCTAGATATATTCTGCAGTAATTTGCCATGCATAATATAAATTAGATCCTAGAAAAAACAAAACTGTAGCTTAAAGCACAAAATAAATACAGACTATGACACTGGTCTGTCAGCTGGTAAAATGTTTTTATGTACCCACATAATATTACGACACAAATCCCTTTGGTTAGTGACACTGAATCTGGTTTGCAGAAGAAACTAACAGAGAACATCCAGGCTGTAGATAAATCAGACTTCTCAACTACAGCAAAACTTTTGTAGGGTAAATATGTTTGCATAGATTTTTTTTTTTTCCTAAGTAGAAAGATTTCTTAAGCTATACTTAGAAATGCTCAGTATCATTTAAAACTCCTAACTTACCAACCATTTATGAACTCATCGTTTCCATACAGCTTGCCTTGCTATTTGATTACAGGAATACAAGCTTCTTTTGGGCATTAACATGCATCTGTAACTGTAATCTTAGAAACAAAATAACAAACTGACTCAGTTACTATGTTTTCACTTGAATCAGCTGGTATTCAGGAAGTAAGACTGATTACTAATCATCTCAGACAGCCCTTGAAATGATGAGTGACCTTTTAAAAGTTCAGAAGAATAAACATGTATCATGAAATCATTGGGAAACAGCTTCTTAAAGAAAACAGGCAATGGAGAAACTCAGTTGCGGGTGAATGTATCACTGCATATCTGTCACACTCTGACTAATGTTTTGAACATGACAAGGCTGAGCGCCAGCCCTCTACAAAAAACAGGGATGCCATTTTTCCCCCTTCACAATTAAAACTGATCCCTATATTATATTCAGATTGTTCACATAAACTGTAACACTAGAAGACCACCTATGTAAAAAAAAAATTGTGCTGTGTTGCTATATTGTGAGCTGATGCAGCGATTTACATCAAGTCCACCAAGCAGCCATCAGAAGGTACAAACAATTAGGGGCTTTTCAAGACTCTATTTCAAAGAAACAGACACATTTGAAGAGACAATGAATAAGTACAGTAAGCTAAAACTGATTAAATCAAAGGTGACACTTAGGACCTCTCTCACTGTAAGGCAGACATGATCTTATATAGAGGAATTCAAGAGCAAACTTTCTCTATCTGTTTCAGTTTCAAGTTTCAGCAAGAACTACCAAAGCAGCTGTAGCTGGGCTAAGCTCACATGGCTGAATAGAAGTGCAGTGAGGATTTCAGGGTGATCTGAAAAGAGCTTTCTTTTATGGTGCAATCAGTCAAACTTGAGATTCATGCCCTTCACGTGGCCAGTCTATAAACTACAGGGCAATAAATCAACCAAATCAAAACAGGATGTGCAGGGCAGTTATGGTGTTTCTAGAACACCTCCTCTGGGATGCAGACACAAGATACCCAAGGGTTTTTTTGCAGTAACTTCCAGCCCAGGTGATGCACATGCTCGTAACGGTCCAGGGCTAATTATAAAACTAAATCCCATAACACAATCAACACAATGTGCTGCTTGGCTTCCTGGCAGCGTTAGAAGAGTGCTGCAGGAACCTGCAAAAAAAGCTTTGTACGCCAGCACAACCCAAGGATACTATTCCTTTAGTTTTCGTTATGCTGGCACAGAGCTTCTCCACATTTCACTTGTGAGTAACTAGGGCTGAAGGAAGCAACTGCATTGAGTGTGAGAAAAAAGTTCAGCTGAAACAGTTGTTTGTTGAAGAATTTCAAGTTGGGTAAGGGCTTCCCCTGACAGAAAAGAGGAATGAAAGTTGTTGCAGTCCAGCCTAAAAGTCCATCACAAGTTCCCTTTTCCACCAAAATGTAAGTTCTGCCTTGGTACAGAGATTCTTCAACACTTTCTACTCTTAAAACAGTTTTTCATTGCTTACAACTTTGCCAAAGTAACAGTTTGCGCTGAAACTTTCCACACCAGATGCCTGCCTGAGGCTGAATTTTCTTGAAAAAGCTTCAGCCAAACCGTTCAGACATTTTAGAAAATAAAGCTACATTTTTCACCACTAAAAGCTTCTGATGACCTTTTCTTCAAGGAAGAAAGACATTCCTGACAGATTTCAAATGCCTGTTAGCTTGATAGAGAAGTAAGATATGTAACAGAATAAAATCTTCTCTTCCATGAGCTGGTATGTGACTTTGAGAGGTGCACGTCTAGCCCGATTAGGCATTTGTAAGCCTTTCCTAAGTTTGTCTAGCAACTCAAAGACTGCACCCTCACTTTGCACACCTTTCCCTCAAGCTGAAGTCCTCACCAGAACAGCAGACCAGAGTCACCACCTCTGGGGGACAACATGTGATTTCAATCAGCTGTGCACCATGATGGACCAGAGCTGGAATGAGTGTTGAAGACAGGATGTGCTTTTCTCTCTCCTGCCAGCAACTGGGCTATACAGAAGGCCAGGCTGGGGCACTGCTTTGGAATTAAACAGTGAAAGAGCTTTAAAAACTAAACCTAAAAAACAACCCATCAAACAAACATACACAAACAATAACAACAACCACACCATGGCTGGAGACTGGGTGGCCTGAAGGAATTAAGTGAGCTGGAAGAAGATGGAGAGTCTGGATCAGGGAGACAGGACTCACTAATGAAGAAACAGACAGGGTCTGTGCAGGGGGCGCCACAAACAGCTTACTCAAGAGGAGCAACAGGGTGTTAACTGTAAGAGGTGAGAAGCACTTAGAAATGTACCGAATTTATTTTGCACAAGCAACACCAAATCCAGCATTTCCTTACCTTTTAAAACTCTGTATGGCAGCATTCTTAAAGCTCCCTCATTCTGCATCTGCAATGCTAATTTAAAATGTCCACGTGCACTATTGTGAAGAGTGAATTTAGATGCTATAGCTGAGTCAGCCTAGCAGGAACCCCTTGGAGGTTAAACCTGACTTTTTTTTTTCCCATTCCCAGATAAATTTTCCTTGCACTTCCCCTGATCATTCTGGTGGCAATTGGATCACTCCATGGGGTGACTGAATTCACCAACCCAGCAAATGGTAACCCAGAAGAGAAGAGGAGGGGAGAAAACCCAGAAAGCAATCACATAGGCATTTTCTCAGTGAGCAAACTGAACATGCTCCCAGTGAAGATGAGAAGCACTCTAGATGGCAGTAGGAATGGGACAGGACCACACAACAGGAAGAAGGTGGGAAGGACAGCAAGAACTTCCCCCTTCTTTTCAGGTAATGGCCTTCAGCATCACAAGTTGAAGGATATTTATTACCAAAATTGCAACATAACATATGAAAGTTTCAGATGCAAGAACACTGTTGGCTTACTAAAAGCTAAGCCATTAACTCTGTTTATAGACAAGCAACGTTTCTTAACAATTTACTTAAACTTCCCCACCGATGAGGGCCCCTAGAAACAGAAGCTTCTTCCAGAAAACATGACACAACTATAGATGTTTCTTCATTCATAGTCACAAATCTGGAGTCATGTGCTGAAATAATTTCACTTCAGCAATATTTCAGTGACTCGCAGGCTGGTGTGTTGTATATTCCCCACAAAGAACTCAGCTTTATTGTTTATCTCATATTTATGCTGTTTAAAAACAAGATAGTTTTATTTAGTCTGTCTTACTTTTTCAGTAGTTCAATCACACTTGTCCAATTGTGCCCACAAAGCACCTTGTCCACTTCAAGATTAAAACTAGAAAAACAATCCTTCTGTTTTGACTAAAGAGTTCTTCCTCCTCTACTCTTGTTACAGTTGAACTCCTATTGAGACCCTACACTCCAGATGAAGTTTTGGAGAGTTTTCTAACAATTTTTTCCTAAACAAAATCCTGCCTACCCCATCTCAACACCAAACCCTGGCAATTCTTGCCATCTCAAAAAAGCAGTCAGTGATCCAACTCCCAGTTGTAATATGTGTGTGTGTGTGTGTGTGTGTGTGTGTTCAAAAATAACAGCAGCCAGCTAGTCAGAGAATCAGCACCTCTGGTTCCAGAAAAAACAGCCCAGCCTTTGTTTGGCTATGACACCGAGCACTGCTGTGACTCTGGTGTTGGCACACCAGAACCCTCGTGGTCTCATCAGTCCAGAGACACCCATCAGAGAACCCTACTGCTGGGCAAGACACCTCAAGTTTTCAGATAGACCTGGGGAGGCAGATTCCCCCATGCCATGGGCTCTGTGCAAGCATGCCAATTGTAAACATGAAGCTACGGACCATCCCAGGGTTTCCTGCAGTTCAGTCCTTATTTCACAGATGTACAAATCTGGCTGTGGTCTCCCCCCTCTTCACGATCCTCCTGGACAGACATAGCTGGGTCTGCATCATAGATCTGCAGTATGAAGCGTCCTGGAGCAGGGAGGGATTGTCACTCTTCTCTCCAGCTAATGTAGCACCATTCATCACATCAGCTGGAGGATTAGACTTGTGTGCAGGGAGTAAAAGGAAAAACAACAAGAACTGCACCACACACTGCAGCAAGAATGAAATATACTTGCATCACATTCTTCCCCTGCTGTATTCAGGGCCTTTTTGGCCCAAACTCTCTTCATGACCTCAACTACCATGACTATCCTCCAAGATGCATCTCAAAACCAATTTCCTCAAGGGAGTTGAGCAGTTAGAAATTGCAGCTACACATGCACATTAAAAAAACCCAACAAACCTAAATATGTACAGACTGTCCAGGCAAGCTTTCAAAGCATGGGCTTCCAGTTGGTTTAGTCATCCAGTTCCAGAAATCTACTTTGTTTTAGCCTGTTGTTCTTATCTTCGAGACATTTATTTTATTGCAGGATGCCTTCTGGAGGCAGAGCACTTTTGAAATCAGAACATCAGACACTCAATCTTGACATGGGATTAATGAGGAGTCCTCTGTTGGAGGCTTTTCTAGGCTTTAGGAAGGTAAAATACACTTGTTGAGAACCTTCATCTCTTTCTAGACTGTCAAGTGCCAAGTGCTTTTACTATTACATGTACAATTCAAAAACGTTTATGCTCAGTCATCTGAGTTGGGTATACAAAACCCAAATGCAAAACGTGTCCTCTCATGGTTTTAAAGAATCAATTTGAACACCTACATGTGAAAGTTCCAACGGCAATAGATATGTAATAGAAAAATTTAATAAATGTTGCAAGTGTATATTGTTTAGAAAAACAAAGTACCTCTACAGGTGTCAATAAGTGCACACAGTAAAGACAGCAACAAGATTCAGGCTCCAGCAAATAATAAGAGCATTAGTAAATTTGTATTTTAAAAAAATAAATCCCCTTTTCTTTTTTCCATTCACAAAGAGCTGATTCTAACTGAAACATTTGGTTTTCAGAAAACAGACAGGAAATAATTTCTCTGAGAGGAAAGAATATAGGTAACACTGTCTATACAATTAGAATTCCCAAATATTTGCATCTCTGGCAGTTCCTGTGGGTGTTGAGGAAAAGATTAACCTTGATTAAATTGCAGATTGTGCAAGTTTATTTATAGACTCAGCTGTGAAACAGAGAATCAAAATCTATTTGAAACAAAGCTATTACTCATTAATCTGTTGGTTAACTATCTGGAGTCATTTTCCCAATTATTTTCAACATTAAAAATATTGTTTTAATATAAGCAGCAAAACCAATGTAATCTAGTGAAAGTGTTAGATGGGGAAGTGAAGGGACAAGAAAAATTATTTCAATTCAAGAGTCTAAAGTACAGATTTCACTGCCAATTTGGCCAAAATACATGGTTCAGATGCGTTTATCACAATTCTAATTCACATAATGACCTATTCAATGCAACTCTCATTTATATTCAGAACTAATGACTCATTAGCACATGCATGTTGTCATGACAAGATTTTGTTAACACGAAAAGATTTCCTAGATAGCTTGGAAGCCCTATTGTATTCTAAGCCTGATGCCCAGAAGGTTGATTAAAAAATTGAAATCCTAAGAAATTACCCCCCCCTTCCCCCCGGCAATGTATTAAAACAAAGACATTGGAGGGGAGGGAGAAAAGGGCATGGAAATTCAACAGAACAATCCTTTTATTCCGTTTCTTCCCCAAGACTGCTCAGGACCATCACACAACCAGCTGTATTCCTGTTCTTCTGAACGTACCCTTTACAGACAAAATAGGTTTGATCCCTAATCTAACAACACTGAATAAAGACAACCGAGAGTTTACTCTCAATAGCAGCGAAGACAGGATTTAACCTGTTCAACCCACTTCCCAGAATACTTTACAGGGAGAAGTACATTCAACATTTTTTTGTATTTCAAAGCTGTAAGAGAAAAATCTGAGGCAGCATTGAGTTTGACCCCCTTTTTGCACCATGCCACTGAGATGAAAAAGTCACTTCTCTTCCTAGAAGAGTTCAGACAGCACAAAAGCAAGCATTTATTTTCAGAAAACTGGATTTAGAGGCATTACAAAAGATTGTCAAATTAACTCAAAATGTAGCTAAAAGAAAGGCTGCAGCTTTTGCTGCTAACTTGGCAGGTAAGAACAACAAAAGCCCCAAAACAAAATTACAAGTCAGAGCATGAAATATTCCAGCCTTTGATATTTTTTGTATTGCCTCTGTTTCTCTAGGCTTTTAAAATGTCATAAATTGCCCCTGTGCCATAGAAGTTGCCTTCCAACTCACAACTTGAAGCACTTGTTTATGTGAAATACACTGCTGAGGCAGACTTCACCTCTTAGGCCTAATCATAAGTTATTCTGCCAGGCAGATTCTGTAAAAGCTTTTAGCACTGATTTAGCCACAGACATTGAAAAAAACCACAATTACTGATAGAATATTCTCTAACATAATCCACATGTTAAGAAGTCCTCTAAAAGAAATCCTATTTCTGTCACCCAGGCAAAAGACAGAAGTCAGCCCTTCAGGGCCTTCCACAACCTAACAAGGGCTGAAGACTTGAATATGCAGAAAAAGCCTTGAAAGCAACAAAGGGGCTTGTGTAAGGTAGAGCTAATTGGCAAGAATGATCTTTGTGTATAGTATATGACAACACAGGAAATGCTCTGGGGTGGGTTACACTACCATTTGATGCTGAAAGTCCCAGGTTAATAGGTTAGCATGCCCAAAGAGACGAAGACCCTATATGAAAGTGAAGCTTTACACAGTATATTTGGGACATTTTCTCAGCTATTCATCTCATTCCCCTTAACAGAGGCCTCTGGCAGTAACAGGAGGAGCAGTAAAACAGCTTTCCTTGCTTTCTTTTTTGTAATGCCAGCATCATTCATGTAACTGCCTATAAGAATATGCTTCTTTCAAAATTCTCCTTACTTACATAATAAGCATACAAATGTGCCTGGTTTTATGTCTGTAGCAATGAAACTCTGTTTTGCAGGATTAAAGATAATAGTGGGCTACTTGGAAAAGAAAACAACCCACAAAAAAACCCTTTTGAGAGAACACTTCTTGCTATGAAGAGTCCTTGCAAGTTGAATTTCAATGCTTCCAACATCCTCATTCATTCACAAAGCTGAAAACAACCCATTATTCTTCAACTGCAGCCATCAGCTGGTGCTGACAAATCTGTTTGAAACAAATTTGAATATTGAAAACGTAACAAGTCCAGTCAAGAGTTATTGCACTGCTCACACACTTTAATTATGACTTACAGAGAATATATTCACTCTAATTCCACAGAGTTAAAAGAAAGTGACATATGAAAAATATGTAGTTTGAATAAAATTCTCCGGTGTAGTAAGTTGTTAGACATGTTATTTTTAACATGAAGTGAAAATAATATTTTAATGGCCTTACTAACTCAAAATTAATTCTCTTTTTTGTTGGTAGAAGTCCTAGAAAAAACCTGAGCTCCTTAGGTGTGGGTTGAATTGATTGTCCTTTTCTGCTTCATTGCCATTTTAATGTATACCTTTCAGTTTCTGCCTAAATAGCTTCTTTCTGTAGTGTTTTAATATTTGAGAAAGAGAAAAAGAGGGATACTTCTATTTACTGCTCCATCCCCTGCCACTTTGTCATGCCCACAAAGTGCAATCTACAGGCTTCTCATTTATGAAAAAAATGAAAATTTTTTATGAAAATTTTTTCTATCTTTAAGACTATCTTTTGGCAAGTCAGAGATAATTTCTTGCAAAAAAAAGCTGATGCCTGAAGTCAGAGTTCTCTTTTAAGTAGAAAGGAGATAAGTTTCATTTAAATTTTCCTTATACTGTTTTGCGAGTTGTTGAAAATTACATTTAAAGTCAAGAACTGAGTTCTGAGAATAGGGAGAACTTTGACATGTTCATCAAAACTCTAAATCACATCCTTCAATAGCTAATATGAGAATATGCTAACAAATAAATGAAGCAGAAGAACACAGATCCTGTTCAAAGAGATGAATTTGACCTTGGTCTACCAGTATAATAAAAACATGGATCACTAAACAACAATGGCAGCAAGACAAGTAGTTAAGGTCTTGCCAGTGGATGCACTTAACATTTTGTCTCACAGATACTTAACCTGTCTGCCTATCAACATACCTCTGTAACATACCACAGAATTGTCAGAGTTGGAAGGGTCCTCTAGAGCTCATCTAGTCCAACTCCCCTGCTAAAGCAGGATTGCCTGGAGCACATTACTCAGGACTGCATCCAGGTGGGTTTTGAATATCTCCAGAGAAGGGACTCCACAACCTCCCCAGGCAGCCTGTTACCATGCTTTGTCAACTTCATATCCTTAGGAAGAAATAAACTTCCACTGCAATCTGCAATATCTCCTTTCTCAAAATTATCCTACAGTAACTTGTAGAAAACCAGCAATATACTTTCTTTGTCTCTAAGCGAAGGCATAATCATGTACCTTTTCCTCCAAACAAAAAGCTCTGCCACTGCTGGCACTCTTTTGCAATACTCATTACATGATGACTCACCTTGTCACTCAGCCTGCCTGTCCTCTTGGTCATTCTTCGCCTTCACTGTTGAGATCCTTAACATTTAGCTAAGGATAAAAGAAGTAAATGTCTCCAGTTTGGCTGGAGTTGGAAGAACAAAGGAAAATTATGACAAACTGATGAGGAAAAAAAAAGACAAATTGAGAAAACGTGCTGTGCTTTATCTGAAGATGGGAGAATGAATGGTGAAAACAGAAAGCATGCAAGTGGATGAAATAATGAAATAGACAGATATTAACGGCCTGGAAAAGACCATGCAGATAGTTTATGTATACGTGAGATGTAACCCCCTATCTTCACAAAACCAAATTTTCAATTTATATATTTTTTAATATAATCGTTATAATTCTATGTTTGGGAACTACCATCTCACAGAATAATGTTCTGCATAATCATTTTCCTTCTGCACAAATATTTACATTGTATCAGTGGATGGGTAACTCTTCCCTCCCTGGATTAAAGCATCACCACCAAGTTACACAAGTCATGGCTAACTGGAAACAGCTGCTAAGCCACTTGTATCTCTTCTGCTTTGTAATACTCACTAATAACTCAGAAGGATCATATCTTACATCTGCTTCTCTTCTCTTCCACATCAAAGTCATAACAGATAGCTTGTAAGTGAAGTTGTTATAGAAGCTAGTTCTTGAGGAGAGGCACAGAAAGCTGTCGTGTGGTTTCTGCAGATGTTCCCCTCTGTACGTTCACTAATAGCTGCCTGCTGAGTTTCAACATTCTTGGAGCCAGGGTTTCCAGATGTCTCCTCCAAAATTAATACAAACAACCAGGAAGTTTACAGAAGTGAGAAAATCTAAAAATTTCTCTTTCCTCACAATTTTTTCCCTGCAACCTCTGATATCCACAGAGGAATTGCTGCCCTAACACAAACACGCACAAACCCAGCATATCCAGTAGAAACGCTGCAGAAAACCTTGTATCATAAATCACCACTTTCACATACCAGAGACAGCCCTTGATACTCAACAGCAGTGGTCAAGCCACTGGGCTGCACTGACAACTCCTAGTGCCAAGCATTCTGTTCATACACTATCAGCATGCCAAAACAGGGAGCTAAGGCTTGGACTGAAATCAATGCCCGTCACCTCAGAGACATTATCCGTAAGGTCTGACAGAACAAAATGAGATACAGAACTCAACACACTTAAAATGTAATGAAAATTCACCCCAACAAAGACTTGACCAACTTTTTTCTGGCCATCCTATCCTACACTGCTCTTGAGCAAAGGCATCTACTTTATTTTCCAAAGTTCTTCGAACACAAAAGAGAAACTAAGATCTACGATTCACACATCCAGACTTTCAAGCCCTGTTTTATTATAAAATAGAATCATAGAATCATCAAGGTTGGAAAAGACCTTCAAGATCATCAAGTCCAACCATCCGCCCTACAACCCCATACCACTAAACCATCTCCTGAAACACCATGTCTATCTGTTTTTTTAACACCTCCAGGGATGGTGCCTCTACCACCTCCCTGGGCAGCCTAGTCCAATGCCTCCCCACTCTTCCTGTGAAGAAATTTTTCTTAATATCCAATCTGAACCTCCCCTGGCACAACTTGATCCCATTTCCTCTTGTCCTATCGCTGGTCACTAGGGAGAAGAGGCCAACACCCACCTCAATACAACCTCCTCTCAGGTAGTTGTAGAGAGCAATGAGGTCTCGTCTCAGCCTCCTCTTCTCCAGGCTGAACAGCCCCAGCTTCCTCAGCCTTTGCTCATAAGACCTGTTCTCCAGACCCCTCATTAGCCTAGTTGCCCTTCTCTGCATCCTCTCCAGCACCCCCGTATCCTTCCTATACTGTGGTGCCCAAAATTGCCCACAGTGCTCGAGGTTCAGCCTCACCAAGGCCAAGTAGAGGGGCAGGATCACCTCCCTGGTCCTGCTGGTCACCCTATTCCTGATGCAGGCCAGGATGCTGTTGGCCTTCTTGGCCACCTAGGCCACTGCTGGCTTGTGTTCAGCTGGCTGTCAATCAACACCCCCAGGTCCCTCTCTGCTGGGCAGTTCTCCTCCCCAAGCCTGTAGCACTGCCGAGGGTGGTTGTGGCAAAGTGCAGGAACCAACATTTGGCCTTATTAAAACTCATAGAATTGGCCTCAGCCCATTGATGCAGCCTGTCCAGATCCCTCTACAGAGTCTCCCTGCCCTCAAGCAGATCGACACTGCCACCCAACTTAGTGTCATCTGCAAACTTACTGAGAGTGCACTATATCCCTTCATCCAAATCATCAATAAAGATGTTAAACAGGAGCAGCCCCAACACTGAGCCCTGGGGAACACCACTAGTGACCAGCCACCAACTGGATTTAACTCAATTCAACAACAACTCTTTGGACCCAGCCATCCAACCCATTTTTTATCCAGCTAAGCATGTGCACATCCAAGCCACGAGCAGCCAGCTTCTCTAGAAGAATGCTGTGGGAAACCTTGTCAAAGGCCTTGCTAAAGTCAAGGCAGACAACATCCACAGGCCTTCCCTTGTCCAATAAGCACATCACCCTGTCATAGGAGATGAGATTAGTCAAACAGGACCTGCCCTTCATGAACCCATGCTGATTGGGCCTGATCACCTGGTTGTTCTGCATGTACTGCATAATGGTACTCAGGATGATCTGCTCCATCAGCTTCCCTGGTACTGAAGTCAGACTAACAGACCTGTAATTTCCAGGATCATCCTTCCATCCCTTCTTATATATGGAGGTTACGTTGGCTGATTTCCAGTCTGCTGGTATCTCTCCAGGCAGCCAGAACTGCTGGTAAATGATAGAAAGTGGCTCGGTGAGCATCCCTGCCAGCTCTTTCAGCACTCATGGGTGCTTCCCATCAGATCCTATAGACTTGTGCACATTTACAAAGTGTAGCAGGTCACTGACCATCTCCTCTGGGATTGTGGGGGGATTGCTCCTGGTCCCTGTCCCCTAGCTTAGGGAGTTGGATTCCCTCAACATAACTGGTCCTGTTACTAAAGACTGAGGTGAAGAATGAAACCCTGCCAAGTCTCTTTATCAAATTCATCAAATATTGTCTCATTTCTCTAGAAGAATGAAGGCAGCCACCCCATTCTTATTTAAAAAAAAAAAAAAAATCAAACAAAACACATTGTACTGAGGAGTGCATCTTCAGTGATTGCTGTATTTTATTCAAGGACTCAAATTGTTTCCAGCCAGCAACCCACAAAAATGGCCTCTAAGTTTGCATAGAGGCAGCTATTTTTCAGTGACAACTTTATGAAGATGTACATGCACAAAACAGGTCCCATACAGGCAGCATCTATGGCTTTCCTCACCTCCTGCCAGAAATTTTTCTTCTTCTTTAGACAAAGAACTACTGCCTTTCCTAATGGAATGAGCATTTCTAAAACCCTGGAAATCCAGCTGCAATTAGGCAATATTAACAAAACCACAGTAATGAAGCACACAGATGACACAGTTTTCTCATCAACGTAGCAGGAACGGGGGTTTTGGAAGAATTTCTAACGATTTTTAGCATTAGCATAAAAAATATTTTTGTCTGTCAGACAGCAGTTCACCATTCCTGCACAAAAAAATTTTGAATTCTGCTCTGTAAAAAAAGAAAAACCAACCCCAAAAAACAACCAAAAATACACCATATAAAACAAAATTAAAAAAACCACACCCCTATGCACTACAGCTAAAACGACAGTCCATATGGGAAACAGAACTCATTCAAACTTTCTTCCAAGAGCCAGCACACAAGAGTTAACAATAATAACTTCAAACACAGTGAAGAATTCCAAGATCTTGACCTAATATCACTGAACAAGGGCACAACTCAGTGCTTTCAGTTGAAACGAGGACCAGCTATTTCCCCATTGGCTGTTTCAGAGCAAACAAACGTGACTCCTGTTTGCACCAGCAACTCGACTCTTGTCACAGTGTGTAGCATACAGCTATGAAAAATGATGATTTTATAAAGTTTCAGACTTGAAGAGAGTTCATGGAAAATCCTTCATCAGCTTGATATTAGGCAGCATCAGCTGATAAATGGCAAGTTGAAACAACTGCAAACTATTCTGGAGAATATTTCATGCAAGATAGAAGGAAATTCAATGACAGTACATTTCAAAATAGTCTTGGCTCCATATCCTTTTCCAAACAAGCATTGTGCACTTGCTGTTGACCAACATTCAAAGCTACAGGAGCTTATCCATCAGCCTCCCATTTGCTCAGCACCTCTCTCATTTCAGCTAAAAGTCATCTTCAAAATGTGAGGGGGACAGCAGTAAGACTTAAAAACTGAGAATAGACTCTGCCAAGAACTACTGTTTTCTTATTAATCCTGGGATGAGAAAAAACAACAAACCCATCATTCACTTTCAGGAAGAACCACTATTAACTTACAGATCAAGCTGCACTCTCCAGTTCTCTAACATCACAGAATAAAAGTTGTTGCTCTCAATAAAGTCCCAACAGCACC
The DNA here is from genome assembly GCA_020745705.1 of Hemiprocne comata. Classification (NCBI taxonomy): domain Eukaryota; kingdom Metazoa; phylum Chordata; class Aves; order Apodiformes; family Apodidae; genus Hemiprocne; species Hemiprocne comata. The sequence goes on along the minus strand of CM036616.1, from coordinate 39,362,293 downwards.
CTCTTTTTAGAGAAAAAATTCCTTACTGCCCCTCAGACCTAAAAATTGAGTACTGATCATTTTTTGTGTCATGTGAATGTCAGCTTATAACAGAACAACAAAGAACTGCATGAAGCAACTGGATTTCAAAGGTGGCAGCTAGAGTTAAACAAAATACTGTGCTAGAATACTGCACTGACGGAAGCTGCATAATTTATAGTTTCTACAACACTGCAAGCTCTAGAGGATACTCCTACTATGGCTGAAAAGAAGCAGAAGATAAGCAACACCCAATGCTTTTCTCTGAATAACACTGCAGGAAGGCTTTCCACTCAACAAAGGGCTGGAATCTGCTCTTGATTCAGTAGCATTCAATATGCTGCACACAACTTCCAAAACTTCTACGTGATTTAGAGACCAAGGTTTTTCTTTTTCCTTCTGCAAAAGCATAGTTCCTGTTAACCTTTTGTACTTTAGAAAGGCCAAGTCAACTACCCAGGATTGCTCTGTACCAAAAGCTGAGCTCCCCCTTGAAACAATGGGGCACAATTCAATTTATGTTTTAAAAAGGAGCAATCAGGCAATTCTGTCTAGCTATAGCTAACAGTAGTACTAGATAAAACTAATGCTAATATTTGAGAATAAAGATGATGATAATGATCTGGAAACAATGCCTCTTATTTTGTTAATATTATAAAGGCAGTAGGTTAATCAGCATAGCTGCCATCTACCCTGATTGTGCAATTGTAAGCCACCATGCGCAAGTCAGCAAAATGCTTTACCAACTGGAAAACTCAGTCTAGACCTTTATCAAAAGATGATCAGAACAATTAGATCACAAAGACTTCTGCATCCATTTGATTAAATAGGATGCCCTTCACTACAGTTTGTACTTCATCACACTTCAGCAAACATCAAACCAACTCCAGCCCATCACTGTTTAAATAACTTTTCCATGGCAAAAACATCTATCATAAATTTAGATCAAAGGATAAACATTTTACTCAACAGACTTTGTTCTAGACTATGCCACAGAAACATCAGACTGTTAAGGCTTTTAGAGATAGATTTGTGACTTGCTGGCTCTTTTTCTTCCTCAAATCAGAATTTAAACAAATGAAAGTCTAAACTGTAAACTACCCAAACATACCTCAAAATTAAAAAGCAGGAGAATTGGAGCAGTTTACAATTCAACAGACTTTTTCCATCTAAATACACTTAGGTCCCAAAGAAGAACATTACTATAGTTCCAAAAATAATTAGGGCAATGACAGAAGGTCCAATGTTTTATCTACTGATTTCTATCTTTGCTGTCTTGCTCTCCAAGACTTTAAAACATCTGAGGCTAATATTGGTTATCTTTCTCTCTGGACCTCTTTTTAACCTCTTTTGTGATTTATAGACTCTACAGGTGAAAAAAATGTCTCAAATACAGTGAGGGGAAAGAAAACTACTGAATAGTGTACTAGTAACAACTTTTTTGCAGGCTTTTTCAAGTAACATGCCAAACTGTGAAATTCTGGAAGAGCCTTTTAGGATGAGGTGTGTTTCAACATATAGTCCATTGGTAAGAGTGTAGTCACAGCTCACTGAAGCCAACTGGTGTTTTTCACCTACCTTCAGGTGTGCCAGCATTACTACAGACATGGAGACACCTGTCCTTTGTTCAAACTTAATTGCATGCACACAAATGTCATAGGAAAAGCTCTTAAAAAAGCCACAGCTCATTCTCACTTTAAGCACTAAGTCCAGGTGGATCACGTAATGACTCTTACAGTTGTGCTGATTATTCCAAGTTTGAACACTGCCAACATTTTAAAAATGCCTTAAAAAGCTGGGTGGATTAGGCCACCCTGGTTGGAAAATCTGACAAAAGACATAACTTCATACAATTCTTGCTGATTTAGACATGCTGCAAATTGCTGGACTCTTACAACAGACACTGCATCATTGCACCCCTTGCCAGTTAGGATACAGAACTAACACAGACACAAACAGCTAAGAATATGGAATTGATCTCTGGATTAAACTCAAGTGGCAAATGGACTAATTTCCTCTTCACGAAAGAGTCTGCTATTCCGACTCATTACTTGTCAACAAGAATGGAAATAATCATGTGAATATTGAAAGCCCAGTTTTATGGAGCTATTTTGGAAAGTCATCCTATTCTTAAATACATGCTATTTGACAATACAATAGCTTCCAATGAATCAAAATGTAAAGATCTGTGTCACATTATTTACTATCTTTAACCAATATGAAGTAAAACTTACATGGTCCCTTAGTGAAGGATGGGTATAATTACTTAAATCAATAATTATAATTTCATCATCTGGCACAGATAGCAAAGTTCCATTGTCAAAGTACTACTGCACTGTTCCTGGTGATACTAATTTCCTTTTTATTAGCATGGATAACACCACAAAAATATGCTGCTAGGTGAACCTACAAGCATGATCCTGTAAAGAAATGTGCAACTATAGGCGATAGCAATCGAAACTAAGAGAGCTAAGATGATTTCCAGCTCTTGTAATTTTTATCATGAGTCATATCTGGTGTTTTCCTTGAGTCATACATTTAGGAATCTCAGCAAAAGTGTTCATAATTACATTTTATAATTTCATTACTGTGGTAATGAAGGGGAAGGGAATCTGCCTTTTACATATATGCATCCAGACATGAAGCAGGCAGGTGACACCTTTGATGACATGCCAGACTACTGGGTATCAGATTTTCTTGCACAAAAAGCAAGAGATTGTTACAAAAGTGCTTTTCATCTATTAATGATAATTTCTTAGTGACAGTGCACTAAGATCCATACATAAATTCCAATATACCTACTTTCACTAATGAGAGAACTCCCATTTTTTTCCTTTCAGAGAAGAAGAAATATTTATTTATTGGACAATTTACAATAGCAATGGCATGACGTTCCACCCACAAATAAGCCAAAACAAGTAAAGAAACCCCACAAGAACATAGATTAAGCTAAATTGTATGCCTTTTTTCACTTTATCAACTAAATAAATTTAATTAGTAGTATCAGAAACAAGACAACATTGGGCAGGCCTCTGTTGTTGAAAACTGTTATTCTGTTGCATGATTTCAAGACCATTCAAATGCTATTCAAGATGCAAGTGGTCATGTTAGAATCAAAATTATCTACTCAGAAGGGGAAAGGGAAAGCATACAAGTGCTTCCAATACAAACATAATTACATATTTTACATTTCAGCTCCTCCAAATATCCTCAAAACTGTTACTAAGTTTTTGAATAGCAACTGCCACAAATTGCCTTTCAATGTTCACACACAACTCTGTAACTCCCAACCCTTGTCTAAAGCATATTCCCTTATTCCAGCGATGAGGAAGGCAGTTTAAGTCAGTAGAGGAACAAGAAAAGAAAAAACACTTCTACTGCCCTAATTTCCAACACTGAAAGTATTAAGACTTTCTCTCAGGTTGCACCCATCAGGAAGCAATTCTGCTTCAGCAATGGATTAAGTAGATTAAAATTTTATAATGTCCCACATTACTTGTCATCTAATAATGAAAACCAAAAAGCCTCCAAAAAAAAACACTCTCCACAAGACAGATTCAAGCAAATGTAAGGGTTCCATGGAGCTGAATGCAGTAAGGGAAACACTAAACCAAGGATTAGCTTCTAGAGTATGCCATTATTTGCTAAAATAAGTAAGATTGTGCTCTGGCTGCTGTTCTTACAAGCGTGCCCATCTGGCCTCAGCCAACTGGGGAGAAAAGTGAAGCAATTTTCATAGCACCAACATCCTCAAAGCCAGACACTCATCACCTAGGTGTCAGCAGGCCTTTACACAAGTCTTCTCAAATTACTTCTTCCCACCCAGATGTAAAACGGCTCCCTTTAACATCTGTTAACCTAATTGGTTGCTATAAGCCTGTAAAAATTAAACCTGTTATTGCAGGAGCATCAGGGAAAGGGAATTTTACATATCCATAGCTGGGCTGTTAGCAGAACAAACAAACTGCATCTGGCTCGGTGGCTCTCACCAAAATCCAGTTAAGTTGTGAGAAAAAACCCTAAATGAAGCTGATGGCCACAGCAATTGGGCTGAGCTCAAAGCACTCCTCAGTTGCTTTGTCAAAACAGTGATCTTAAGGTGGGAGCAAAGACTTTAGAAGTTCTCTAGTCAGTAAATTTAACAATCCTGAAGAAAGACTACAATCATGGCAAACACAGAGTGAATCACACATTCAAAGTGAAAATAAAATTTCTGTACAATACATTACAAGGTTGGTAATTTTTAGTTGGCCTATATTAAGAAAAAAAAATGGAATCCAAGTCCAGTTTAGATTAAAACTATTTTTACAAAAAGGGAATGATGGCAACAGCTGAGCAATCTCTGCTCTTTACTTACGCAAAATCCTTCAGTGGATATAAATCAGAAGTAACTTTTTTCTTCCAAAAGAAAGTGAAATGAAACAAAGAGATACACAAGTCAGTATAGGTCCCAGTCCCATTTCCACAGACATTTACAGATGTCTCTGTCTCTGTGTACTCACAGGAGATTCTCATCTTCAGAAGAAATTCTCATACATCAAAGCAATGTGCATAAGGGTTTGCAGAGCAGGAGCTCTAATCTCTTTTGTACCATCAGCATCCAGCATAAGGAGAGGAACTAACACTTCATCGTAAGTTTTGAAAATCTCTGTGCTCAAACATCTCACACCCTGAGCAAGCAAGCAAGCAAGCCCTGCAGTCTGCTCCAGTGTGCCAGAATGACATCTCATACAGTAAATTTTTTGCATTTTCTACAGTCTAGTTTTAAAATTACTTAATGAAACAGTTTTCGAAGCATTTTTGATCTGTGCTCTCTTCTATGCTTTCAATCCCAGTATTATGCTACCCAAGCAGCTGGGCACAACTCTGTACTAAGGTGACATCACCGTGACCCTTGGAAGTTCCTCAGAAGCTCTTGCAACACTCTAACATATTATATGCCTCATACTTGGACACCTAAGAGTTTACCAGCTCCGATATCAGGATGTGGAAGGAACAAGTGTTATTTGCATTATGGGAGACAGGGAATTAATAGCTTTCAGCCTCTGCTTAAGAACTCTCTAGCCAGTGGCTTTTATTTTTTTAACTGTTTGCTATTCATCACTTTCTTAATCACCTTCTCTAATTTTCACCAACCTTTATGAACTTCTAAAAAGTTGACCTTTAAAACATAAATGTGTCTAACAGATAAGTTGATACTTTGGTACTGAGAAGTGAATGCAGAAACTTTTCCCTTTGCCAGAATATCATTGAAAAAGGCCTATATATCCAAAATCCTTTTCCCTACCCCCATTTTTGGATGTTTTCTGAGACCTTCACAATTACAGACACCTATTACTACATGCCATAATGTCAGGCAAGAATTCATCAGTTAAATAATTCCTTTTCTCTGATGATTGCAAAACACTCTAGATGTATCTTAATCATACTTTATAATAATTCTGAAGCAAACTCAGCATTAAAAGGTTGCTCGCAGTATGTAGAACTGTTCGATGCTTCCACAGGTAAAATTATTAAAAGTGTCATACCTGGAAAAACCCAAGACACCTGACAGGTTTTCTACAGGTACAAAATTCCCAGCTGTGCCACCAGGCACAGCTGAAAACAGCACTAAGGATCTATTTGCATCTCTGGGCTCAGAAAAAGCTTCTAAGTTATAGCCCTGTAAACCATCATCTCATGAAATGTCATTTAACATTATTTCAACTTTATAAGGCCTGAACTACCCCTACTACTTTGAATGGGATAAAGCCCTGGAGGGGAGAGGAGCCCAAGAAAGCTGGTCAGTATTCAAGGATCACCACATAAGCCCAGAAGCAATGCATCCCAACAAAGAGAAAATCAGACAAGAATGCCAGGAGGCCTGCATGGATGAGCAAGGAGCTCCTGAACACAATGAGATGTAAAAAGAAAGTCAACAGAGGGTGGGAGCAAGGACAGGTAGCCTGGGAAGAGTACAAATAAGTTGTCCAAGCAGCAAGGAATCAAGTTAGGAAAGCCAAAGCCCAGATAGAACTAAAACTGGCCAGGGACATCAAGGGCAACAAGAAAAGCTTCTACAGGTACATCAGTGACAACAGGAAGCCTAGGGAAAATGTGGGCCCTCTCCAGAAGGAAATACAAAACCTGGTCACCTGGGATATAGAGAAGGCTAAGGAATTCAATGACTTTATTGCCTCAGTCTTCACCAGCAAGAGCTCTGGCCACACCTCCCAAGTCACAGAAGGCAAAGGCAGAGACTGAGGGAATGGATAATCAGCCACTGTAGCAGAAGATCAGGTTTAAGACCATCTAAGCTACCTGAAGGTGCACAAGTCCATTGAACCTGATGAGATCCATCTGCTGCTCCTCAGGGAACTGGTGGATGAAATAGCAAAGCCACTATCCATCATATTTGAAAAGTCATGGCAGTCCAGTGAAGTTCCCACTGACTGGAAAAGGGAAAATATAATCCCTCATTTTCAAAGAGGGAAGGAAAGAAGACCCAGGGAACTACAGGCCAGTCAGTCTCACCTCTGCACCCAGCAAGATCATGGAGCAGATCCTCCTGAAGGCTCTCCTAAGGCACATGGCAAACGTGGAGGTGGTTGGTGGCAACCAACATGGCTTCACCAAGGTCAAATTGTGCCTGAGAAATTTGGTAGCATTTTACAATGGGGTCACAGCATCAGTGGACAAGGGCAGAGTAAATGACATCACCTACCTGGACTTGTCAAAGTATTTGGCACTGTCCCACACAACATCCTTGTCTCTAAATTGGAAAGATATTAATTCAATGTATGGATCACTCGGTGGATAAGGAATTGGCTTGAAGTTGACATCAACGAGTAGTGCTGAACAGTTTGATGTCCAAATGCAGACCAGTGAGGAGTGGTGTTCTCAAGGGTCAGTACTGGGACTAGTGCTGTTTAACATCTTTGTTGGTGACAGTGGGACTGAGTGCACCCTCAGCAAGTTGGCTGATGACACCAAGCTGTGGGGTGTGGTTGGCGTGCTGGAGGGAAGGGAGGCCATCCAGTGGGACCTTGACAGGCTAGAGGGGTGGGCCTGTGCAAACCTCATGAAGTTCAAAAAGACCAAGTGCAAGGTCCTGCACCTGGGTCACACCAATCCCAAGCACAAATGCAGGCTCCCCTGCCTGTCTGTGCTCCTGCACTGGGGCATACGGAATAATTTCTCACCATCCATGGCTGTGCACTATGTGACTTGTGGAGCAGAGGATCCAGAAGCAGAAGATCCAGGAGCAGAGCAGCTTTGCCTGGGGGTCCTTTTCTTTTCTGCCTTGTGGGCAGATGTGGGCCATTGCTGGAGTCCAGGTCCTGCTCTTTGGACTCTGCTGGTGGCTCAGGACAAGGAGCTGCGAGCCAGGCAGCAGTGGTGAAGAAGGGAACTCCAGCAGAAACTCATAGCAGAAGGAGGAAGAGGAGCAGAATGAGGAAGAATGAGGAGAAGATCCCAATGAGGAGAGGGATCTGGGCAGGATTTTTGCAAAGCGCATCATCTAGTGGCCAGTGCAGAAGCTGGTCTACAGGAGACAGATGGTGGAGGAGCTGGTGAGCAATCTCACCTGTGTCTTCCCAGTGCTCTCATAAAATCGTTTCTTCCTGTTGCTTGCAGACAGCCATGAGGATGGGCAGAGCCTTCAAAGGTTGGCAATCCCATGAGTATGATGCTGTCTAGTGCCTGCTTGTGCCCCTGCAGCGCCTCCATGGGGATGCCTTTCTCCTGGAGCTGGGCACCACAGGGGAGATGCTGGCAAGAGGCTCCTGTGTCCATGTGGAGCTGGAGTGGACCTGCACAAGGGAACTACTGATGGAGAACCTGCTGTGCTTCCTCCACAACCCTCAGGATGCACTGAGCAAATCCCTGTGTCATCCCCCTACCAGGTCAGGGTGCTGCCCTCCTCCCACTACTGCAAGTTCCAGCTAGCTACCACCTCCGAGAGGACTGTTTTCACTGTGGTGATGTTTCATGGGGATAAACATAACTCAGACATCTTCCTAAGCATTTGGTAGGACAAGGCAGGCTTTACTGGCTTTTACTTTCTCTTTGATAGGATTGTACTTTTCAAGGAACATTTGGTCATCTCATCAGGTCATATTCGTCCTTCATGGGTCCTTAGGACTGTAAGCTCTATCTTTTTGGTTTTAGATCATCTTTAGCAGGAAATGTACCACTCAGAGTAGCTAGAGTAAGCGTGTGGGAGCTGTCTGCCTCTTTCTGCCTGCATCTTTACCACACATCCAGCCTGGCAATATTTAGGTGTGCTGTATTTACACGGTGTCTCATTTACCCCCTCTTTATGGCAGAGGCCAGATGTCATCTGTCTGGACTTCTGTAAGGCCTTTGACACGGTCCCCCACAACAACCTCCTCTCTGTATTGGGGAGGTTTGATTTCATGGGTGGACTGTTGTGGTGGATAAGGAACTGCTTAGATAGTCCCATCCAGAGAGAAGTGGTCAAAGGCTCCATGTCTAAGTGGAGATCAGTGATGAGTGGTGTTCCTCAGGGGTCAGTACTGGGACTAGTGCTTTTTAACATCTTTGTTGGTGACAGTGGGACTGAGTGCACCCTCAGCAAGTTGGCTGATGACACCAAGCTGTGGGGTGGTCGGCACACTGGAGGGAAGGGAGGCCATCCAGAGGGACCTTGACAGGCTAGAGAGGTGGGCCTGTGCAAACCTCATGAAGTTCAAAAAGACCAAGTGCAAGGTCCTGCACCTGGGTCACACCAATCCCAAGCACAAATGCAGACTGAGTGGAGAATGGACAGAGAACAGCCCTGAGAAGAAGGACTTGTGGGTGTTGGTTGACGGAAAGCTCACCAGGAGCCAGCAATGTGCACTGACAGCCCAAAAAGCCAAACATGTCCTGGGCTGCATCAAAACAAGGGTGGCCAGCAGGTAGAGGGAGGGGATTCTACATCTCTACTCTGCTCTCATGAGACCCCACCTGGAGTACCGTGTCCAGTTCTGGAGCCCTCAGCACAGGAAGGACATGGAGCTGCTGGCGCAAGTCCAGAATATGGCCACAAAAATGATGAGAGGGCTGGAGCACCTCTGCTATGAAGACAGGCTGAGAGAGTTGGGGTTGTTCAGTCTGGAGGAGAGGAGGCTCTGGGCAAACCTTATAGAGGCCTTCCAGTACCTGAAGGTGGCTACAGGAAAGCTGGGGAAGGACTGTTTACAAAGGCTTGTAGAGATGGGATGAGAAGTAGTGGTTTCAATTAGAAAGAGGGTAGATTTAGATTATGTATTAGGAAAAGGTTCTTCACTGTGAGGGTGGTGAGAGTCTGGACCAGGCTGCCCAGAGAAGTTGTGGATGCCCCCTCCCTGCAAGTCTTCAAGGCCGGGTTGGATGGGGCTTTGAGCAACCTGGTTTAGTGGAAGGCGTCTCTGCACAGCAGCTGAATCTAGATGATCTCTAAGGTCCCTTCCAACCCAAATCATTCTATGATTCTGTAATGTTAAAAATTATGATTTTTCACTGCTAATCCTAATTCCCATCTCACTGTTGTTAGTTGACTACCATCCTAAAACAGAATTGATGATTTTCTGAAATAATTTGCTGAAACATAGCACAATTTGAAATGTGCTATAACTGTTCACTGATTTCCTTTAGTAAGAAGGAACTATACAGACAGACCGATGACTAAAAGAAGTTAAAATAAATAGGACAAGGACTTTCCAAGCAGAAGTTGTGGCAATTGGTCAATTCTCTTTTGATTCATTTAGATTGCACACACAGACTAAGCAGCATCCCCTCTGCATTTCACAAGCATTAGTATGCTAGCAGTAACTCTGAGGTGGAGTCCCTCCAGCTGCCAGGAAAATAGTAATGAAAAAAAATTCAGTAACAAAGAAAACCAGCTTCATAAACAGCCATCAAAGGATCTGGTGAGAATTTCACAGAGGCAGACCCAGAAAATGCTTTAATTGCATTAAATATAATGTTGTCTTGACATATGTGCATGCAAGAGTGGTTTATTATCTTACTCCTAACGGACTATGACAGTTTCAGGAAGGGATAAGCATGGTGTCAAATTTCCACCGAGAAATACGCTTAACGCAATCTGGAAAACTAGTTGGATTTCAAGGGATGTTTTCAAACTCCCTAATATAGATACATTTTTTTTGTTCTTCTCAGCCTCAACTTTTCCAATACACACACACAAAAACAAAATCTGAAGGGAAGGATTTTTTCCTTATTCAATACAATCCACAAATCTTTATAGAGTATAAACTTTTTCATTTTCTACTGCATTAAACTCTACCCCCAAAAGAATCTTCATGAAAATATTTATCTTCTTGTATTATTTGTCTAAAACGTGGATTTAAAAATCATCCAGTAAAGGACAATTGCAACCTTGTACCAAGGAGACAAAACTTTTTTGTTTGCTTTAAGGAAAAAAAAAAGTTTTATAAAAACTGCAAAATGAAAGAAAATCACCAAGCCTACCTTTGGTATAGCAATTTTTTTCAATTACAGCGATATCCAATTTTGTGAGGAATATTAACTATATTTCACCAGAATAGAATATCATTCTAGTTTTTTGGAACAACAAGATACTAATTTAAAGACATTTTTCATGGGCATCTTGAGGCATTTTTAGGAGATATGTATAGCACAAGACATTTACCATTGGGTCAGATATGTTACTACTTCTCCTCCCATCCATTCATCTCGTTTATTCCATTGCACTCAGAGTGAAGAATATTCTGGTTTTTAGTCTTGTAAAATCACTCTTATTTGCTCTTTGTCCTAAGTCCCTCCATATTAGCTTGCATGGCAAATTCCAGGGTGAGCAAAGCCCTGCCCCTACACAGAACTCCAGCAGCATGATCAGACCACAGGACTGGAGCGACAGGGATCCCGGGCTACAGGTATCAGAAGATGTCCTTGATTAAATAAAATCTCTATTGATCTCATGCTGTTTTAAAAATCAGTGAAATAGGGATTTTGATAGTTCCCTGGTATTTGTAAAATTTTAGCTAGTAACATTTTCTCACCTGGCAGCCCATTGCTCTTTCCACATTCTGCCTGCATAAATTACAGGGAAAAAATACATAGTCTTTTCTTATGCTTCAATTCCACAATATACTCAAACACATGAGTTTGAAGAGCCAACAGGTTACCTGTAAGCTTGCTTAAAGGCCCTCAAACCTCTCTCCTTCTAATAGCTTTGAAAACTAATCTAACCACTCCAACAGCTTAAGCTACAGAGGGCCAGAAGGATATAAGAGAATTCCTCTGTGGCACATAGAGAAAAAGAGTAAGCCACCCACAAGAAATTACAAAGGAACTATTTCTTCCAAGCAGTTCAGTTCTACTTGGACATAAAGTACTTGGCTCCACCACTAAGCTCTGTGCATGGCTCTACTTTCTGTTTAAGGTAACCTTAATCATGGCCAGGGTAGAAAGCAAGTTTCAACAATTATACTGATGATTCCTGACCATGAGTCCTTCTCAATCTATATAGATTTCTTCTTTCACTGACAACTTCTTTTTAAGATTATACCTTTTCCCAGACTTCACTATGGCTCTGTTTCTAAGAAATAATTTGCATGCATAGGTTAACACATCTGCTTATCTTCAGACTCATCAATAGAGTGCAACTCACAGGTCCTGTACTTTTTCATTAAGTCAGTGTGCCGTAGTGTGTGGTAGAAAGAATAGGGGAAAAAAGAAAGGTAAAACATAGTCTATTTACCACATCTGAAAATGAGCTCAAGCTCTTTTTAGTTCCAGCAGCTGCCTATAATGGAAAAAATGAAGATTGGCTGTTGCCAGAAAAGTGGGCAGTAAGAAATAACAGATGTGAAATTTCAGCAACATCATTGGCTAGGTCAGTTGTACAGACAGCTTCAGAGCCAAGGTCCCTGATGGGCTGCAGTGTTCTCAGAGGCACACTTGCTTTTTGAGCTGCTGAACTGTTCCCCTTGCTTAGCTGAATGTACTCAGCAACCTCACCCCTGAACGCTATCCACAGGAAATACCCATGTCCTCACAAGCATGGGTGGGCTGTACGTAAAAGATCCTCGATTAAAGTTAGTCCTTACATTTTCCAAAATCACTGTAACATTTCACTTCTCTCTTCCTCCATCCCACTCACCCTTTCTATTTCACAGATACTTAGGGTGAGGGGGGAAGAAAAGACAGGTTCTTCAACACAAGATCTTATTACAAGAGGCTCAGGAAAAAAGTAAGATCAAAGAAACCAATCTAATCTGGTGTGTACATTTTCAAGAGAAAGGGCAGTGGGTGAAAAATGCCCTTCAAAGAGTCAACTCCAATTACAGAGTAATTTCCAAAGAAGAATGAAGTTTCTTGACAGAGTTTAAAGGGGAAATTATGAATACAAGGTCTGTAGAATATATCACATCAAGTGCAACTTCTGTCAGCTCAACTTGCATGACTTAGTGAACTGCAATTAAAATGAAATAAAATCGAAGTTACATTTAGGCATCAGAAATACTCCTTGAAATTGTATTTTGCATCACAAAGAAGATTGCTACTTAAGGAAAACCAATTATAAAGCTATATTTGAAAAAAAAACTTCAAGTGAAGAATATATAACAGCAGCAACTAACATCAGCAGAATTGAAGCTGGGCTGTCACATCTATTGCAAGCAGTTCTTCTGCTATGTTCAAAATCAAGCTGTAAAATGCAGCTCTTAATAAGCCTAGGTTTTCATGCTATGTCTCATCTGGTGTATTTATTACTTGTTGCTGAAAGAAATGGTTCTACACTCCGCACCTACATCCAGCTGCTTATTGCCTCTTTGTCCCTTGTGTTACATATAGTAATTTCTCAGCCACAGGACAAGCCAGGCAGGGTAGTTTATCTGATGTAGTTTTCATTCCCAGGCAGTTAGGCCTTTTTATTGAACCAGCTGCTTACCTTGAACTCACCTTGGGGCTGGGGGCTGATCCCTGAGGGGGGAAGAACAGGCTGAAACAGGACTGCCCCTCTTGGCATCAGCCTGCAGCTGCACAAGACTAGGTGCAACATTAAACCATGCGCTAAACAGTATTACTAGCTTTCTTCTTGCAGAATGAATATTCAAGTCACTTCAGGATTCCATGTCAAATACTGAGTCCCTGAGAGTTAATGTCACAGCATGACAAGCTCTGCAGGTAAAATTAGTAATACCATAGCAATTGAAGGACTCCATAGGCACCAAAGCACAGTGAGATGAACTAGACAAAAGGCCTTGCAATCTAAACAGACAAAAGAGTAAGACATTAATGATGGGAAGGAGTCAGAGAGTTGTAGTCAATGGGGCAGAATCTGGTTGGAGGTCTGTGTCTAGTGGAGTCCCTCAGGGGACGGTACTGGGACCGATGTTGTTCAACATCTTCATCAACGACCTGGATGAGGGTATAGAATGTACCCTCAGCAAGTTTGCTGATGACACTAAGCTGGGAGGAGTGGCTGACACACCAGAAAGCTGTGCTGCCATTCAGAGAGACTTAGACAGCTGGAGAGTTGGGCGGGGAGAAACATGATGAAATTCAACAAGGGGAAGTGTAGAGTTTTGCATTTGGGGAAGAACAACACGATGTCCCAGTATAGGTTGGGGGCTGACCTGCTGGAGAGTAGTGTAGGTGAAAGAGACCTGGGGGTCCTGGTAGACAGGAGGATGACCATGAGCCAGCAATGTGCCCTTGTGGCCAAGAAGGCCAATGGCATCCTGGGGTGCATTAGAAAGGGTGTGGTTAGTAGGTCAAGAGAGGTTCTCCTCCCCCTCTATTCTGCATTGGTGAGGCTGCATCTGGAGTATTGTGTCCAGTTCTGGGCCCCTCAGTTCAAGAAGGACAGGGATCTGCTTGAAAGAGTCCAGCGCAGAGCCACAAAGATGATTAAGGGAGAGGAACATCTCCCTTATGAGGAAAGGCTGAGAGAGCTGGGTCTCTTTAGCTTGGAAAAAAGGAGGCTGAGGGGTGACCTCATCAATGTTTACAAATATGTAAGGGGTGAGTGTCAGGGAGATGGAGTTAAGTTTTTCTCAGTGGCTACCAGTGATAGGACAAGGGGTAATGGGTGTAAATTGGAGCATAGGAGGTTCAAGGTGAATATCAGAAAAAACTTCTTTACTGTGAGAGTGACAGAGCACTGGAACAGGCTGCCCAGGGAGGTTGTGGAGTCTCCTTCACTGGAGGCATTCAAAACCCGCCTGGATGCGTTCCTATGTGATGTGCTCTAGGTGACCCTGCTCTGGCAGGGGGGGTTGGACTAGATGATCTTTCGAGGTCCCTTCCAACCCCTATGATTCTATGATTAATTAACTTTCCTAATACAACTTAGCAAGTTAAAAACAGAGGTGGAAATTGAATGCAAGAGTCAGGATAGGCAGCTGTATCTACTACACCACAGTCCTTCCTGTGGCTACAATTGCTATTTACTCACTGCTTGCAGCATGGTATCTCCATGTCAAGAACTGCACTAGGTTCCAGAAATAAAAAATTAAAATTAGCCATTGTACCATTGTATTTGTTGCTCCATAAGAAAATTGCCAGTTCAATGTGGTTTACAACATCTGAAAGTTCCGAATGCCTTCCTAAAGAAAGAACTCCAAACCTTAATATTTTCATGACTCAGTAACTCATCCTCTCTGCCCTCTGATGATAGACAAAATGAAAGAAAGTGAAAAAATGTCACTGCTATTTTTGTTTCTATTAAATTGAAGCAAGGCGCACTTTTGAATTAGTGCTTTAAAATCACTTTGAAGTTCTCCAAAGAAAGAGTAAACAAAGATAAATTGTATGAAAAAAAAAAAAAGCAAAGCACAGACACAGAGAAGTTATTGCTCACAGAGGAAAGGCAGTACAAATACATAACTTCCTATTTACTCTGGCTGTTAACAAAAACAAGTAAAACCAGCAACACTGGCTACAGCTCTGTTTTTGGCTTCCAGAGGGAAAAAACCCACCCTGTCTCTTTGCTGTTATGTACATAGTACTAAACTACCAATACAAACATATATACCAAACCACACATAAAACCCAAAAGTCAGCTCCTTGTTCCCACCTGTATTCTGCTGTGAACTACATGGGATTAACACACAGCGACCGTTTAGTCACTTCGGAATTATTACTCATTTTTCCATTTTGGGCTTAAGATATAGCAGGGTTTCATCAGAAACCTAGAACATAATTCTTGAATTCTTAAAACCCTGTTGTGAGGCAGACAAAGTTCGCACATAGATGACAGCCAGAACACCTTGAGCAAACCACAGCTTTCCTTTCTCTGCATGTTACCACTTATACCACGTTAAAAGCCAGAAAAAAGGCAGGTCATTGTCCTGGGTGACTCAATTCTGAAGGAAGCAGAAAGCCCACTATGTAGACCAGACCTGCTTCAAAGGGAAGTCTACTGCCTTCTCGAGGCCCAGGTTAAAGACGAATTGAGAAAGCTCCCTTCTCTAGTAGAGCCCTCAGAATACTATCCATAATTTATTTTTCAGGTAAGCAGTAACGAAGTAGCAACAAGAAGTCTAAAGGCAATGAATCACAGAATCGTCATGGTTGGAAAGGACCTCCAAGATCACTGAGTCCAACAATCAACACAAAAAAGAAAAACCCAAACAAACACAACACCTGAAGACAGCCTTCAGGACCTTAGGATGACTGGTTAAGGGATCAGTCAACAGATCAACAGCTGGCTCCAAGACTGGTGCCCCAGGCAGGACTTTGGGTTCTTTGACCATTGATTGATTTACATGACACCATGCCTGCTAGCCACCTGTCTCAAAGAAGAAAAAAGAACCTGGCACAAGAGCTAGCAGGGCTTGTCAAGAGGGCTTTAAACAAGACTTGAAGGAGGAAATACACAAAACTGGGCTTGCTAGGAACAGGCCTGGGGCCAGCACACAAGTATTTGAGGAATGATGTGCTAGTGAGGTCTTTCAGTCTGCTGTTTCAGTGGAGGTAAGGAATGGAGATCCATGTGGCAACAAAGATGCAAGGGTTATTGATGGGTTAGGTGCCATGGAAGTGCCTGGAAGAACAGCCAGTAGGAATTTGGATTTCTCCTCGCACAAAGGTGGTGGGACTGTCAGCCCAGCTGAAGTGCACCTACACTAATGCACGCAGCATGGGCAACAAACAGGAGGAGCAGCAAGTCATCATGCAGCAAGAAACCTCTGATATAGTTGCCATCACAGAAAGGTGGTGAGATGACTCACAGGACTGGAGAGCTGCAGTCAATGGCTACAAGCTCTTCAGAAGGGACAGGCAGGGAAGGAGAGGTGGTGGGGTGGCCCTGTATGTCAGAGAACTCTATGAAAGCCTGGAACTTATTGATAGTGACTATAGGGTTGAATGTTTATGGGTAAGAATCAGGGGGAAGGCCTACACGCAGACATCTTGGTGGGAATCTGTTATGGATTGCCCAGTGAGGATGACGAGGCAGATGAAATATTCTACAGGTATCTAAGAGAAGTCTCTCGACCCTTTGCTGTTGTTGTCATCAGAGACTTCAACTTACAAGACGTCAGCTGGAAATATAAGACAGCAGAGGGGAAACAGTCACAGAGGTTCCTAGAGTGTATAAAGGATAACTTCCTGACCCAGCTGGTGAGGGAGCCTACTAGGGAAGCTGCCCTGCTGAAACTGCTGTTTGTCAACAGAGATGGACTTGTGGAGGATGTGATAGCTGGAGGCCGTCTTGGTCATAGTGACCATGAAATGATGAAGTTCTCTACAGCTGGAGAAGTAAGGAGAGAGATGCTTTGACCTGTTATGAAGATTGGTTGACAGAGGCCCCTGGGAGGCTGTCTGGAAGAGCAAAATAGTCCAGGAAGGCTGGATAATCTCCAGGAAGGAAGTCTTAAAGGCACAGAAGCAGCTGTCCCCATGTGCTGAAAGACAAGCTGGCAGGGAAGAAGACTGGCCTGGCTGAATACAGAGATGTGGCTGCAACTCAGGGGAAAAAGGAGAGTTTATGGCCTTTGGAAAAAGGGGCAGGCCACTCAGCATGACCACAAGGATGTCATGAGGCTATGCAGGGAGAGCATCAGAAGCACCAAAGTCCTACTCGAAATCAATCTGGCTGCAGCTGTCAAAGATAAGAAGAAATGCTTCTACAAATACATTAGCAACAAAAGGAGGACTAAGGAGAAGCTCTGTCCTTCACTGGATGCAGCTGGAAACATAGTGAGTAGGAATGAGGAGAAGGCTGAGGTACTTAATGTCTTCTTTGCCTCAGTCTTTAGTAGTAGGACCAGTTGTTCACTTAGTACCCAGTCCCCTGAGCTGGAGGACAGGGTGAGGAGCAGTTTGAAGTCCCCACAATCCAAGAGGAGATGGTTATCAACCTGCTGCACCACTTGGACATACATAAGTTTATGGGGCTGGATGGGATCCACCCATGGGTACTAAGAGAGTTAGCAGAAGTGCTCACCAAACCACTTTCCACCATTTATCAGCAGTCCTGGCTAACTGGGGAGGTCCCAGTTGACTAGAGATTGGCATATGTGACCCCCCTCTACAAGGAGGACTGGAAGGACACTCCAGGGAACTACAGGGACCTGCTTAGTGGATGAGGGAAAGCCTGTGAGTGTTGTTTACCTGGACCTTAGTAAAGCCTTTGACACTGTTTATCACAGCATTCTCCTGGAGAAACTGGCTGCTCATGGCTTGGACAGGTGCACCCTTCACTTGGTAAAAACTGGCTGGATGTCTGGGCCCAAAGAGTTGTGGTGAATGGAGGTAAATCCAGCTGGTGGCTGGTCAGCAGTGGTGTTCCCCAGGGCTCAGTTCTGGGGCCGGTTCTGTTTAATACCTTCATCAATGACATGGATAAAGGGATTGAGACAACACTAAGTGGTAGGTAGTGTTGGTATGCTTGTGGGTAGGAAGGCTCTGCAGAGGGACCTGGACAGGCTGGATCGATGGGCTGAGGCCAACTGGATATGGTTCAACAAGGCCAAGTGTTGGGTCCTGCACTTGGGTCACAACAACCCCATGCAACACTACAGGCTTGGGGAAGAGTTGCTGGAAAGCTGTCCAAAGGACTCAGTAGAGTTAGGTTAATGGTTGGCCCAGGTGATCTTAAAGGTCTTTTCCAACCAGAACAATTCTGTGAAAGACCTTCAGAAAGACACTCTACTTGCTTTCCTTCATTTTGGTTTCTCCCAGTTGTTCCTTCTTTTTTTTTTTCATAGAAAGCTTATCAGAAGGTAATTTTATCTCTCAATTTTTTATCTCAGTTCTTTGTTTCTTGCTTCCAGTGACATTTAATTATTTTATTCCAACTGAAGAATTTTTTGGAATGAAGTCCTTATGCAACTTACACAATGCCTATGAAGAAAACTCAGCTAGGCCTCTTCTGTTCTCATTAACGCATCTGGAGGGAAATTATATTATTTACATATTTCGTTATTACAGGAAAGTTACAAGTTCAGTTTTCTTTCAACATACTAAAGCTGCACAGAGCTAATCTTATTAACTGCAATTTTACCACCACCACTACATGTAACTCTGCACATTGGCTTCCCACCTACTGCTGCTGAGTTGATCACGTCACTGTTTAGGTTAGCTTCACCTTCTTAATGTATGTGCTAGTATTTTTGTTATGTTGCTAAGCATTACAGGGCTCCCCTCTTAATTGGTCAAAGGCACATTACTATAAAATAGGTCCTATTATCTGTAACACCAAGAATAAATTTTAAATTAATAATTTTTAAATTAATAAGTCTCTTTAATTCTTAACTAGCAGGTTCTTAAAAAGCATCACACTTGAAAGAATGAATACATATATTTGTTGTTAGATAAAGCTATTTAAACTGTATACAATGTACCAATGCCAGACAGAGTACCACACTGTACATGGTTCAGTTGTCAGTCTTAGCAACTGCTGCCAAAGTCTGTTATGGTATCTCACTATAATCTGTACTATAAGCAAGGTTCCAGTTTAGCAAAAGCTGGTGCTTCAGCTTTTTTCCTGTTCAACAAACTCCTTAACACCTTCTTAGTTTCTAAACAAATAGCATTTTAACTACATTCCAATAGCCCTGCCACATATCTTCTGATTCTCTGGTGAATCAGGGACTTGTATCAGAGCATCCCACCAGAACAGCCACCATATTAATAATAAAATAACAAGTGTCAGCACTCTGCAAAGAAGGAAATTATTTACGTGTGAACTCACGCAACTAGATGTCAGTAAAAAACCGCTTCACATGAATTACTAAGTTGTTTATAAGACCACTTTTAAACACATTTGAGTCACCAACAAGCAGCAATCATAATTGAGTTTTAGAATTACTGTCGACGCGCCTCACAAATGGGCTTCACACAACCCTATAAGAGTTATAAAAGAAGACCTTTATTATTAAAAATGGCTGTATTTCTGACTCCAAATCACCTGCCTCAGTACAAAACCCATTGGTTACATACATTCTCAGTTTAAACATGATTGGTTATGTGTTTTGTCACTTGCTGTTCGTACCCCTTGACGCATGCGCTGTTGCACCCCCACATCATGATGATTCAGGACTTTTATTGTTTTCCACTGCTCTCACTTCCCAGCCAGTGTCCCTCCGTTTTTGCCACAACATTCTATTCTTACTACCTCCTGAGATAACAACCGTGGGACACCAGCCTGTGGGACACCAGCTTGTTTGCTGGTCCCATGGTTAGCCTCAGCAGCACCTGCAGCATTGCTGCCTTCTTTAACTCAGGCCTACTAATTTTCTATAAACCCACATAACCCCACAATTACTTTTCTATAACCCAACAAATTACTTTCAAAAACAGAGCATATTTGTGCTGGTTTGGTTTGGCAGGTTTTTTGGTAGTGGGGGAGGGGCCCCAGGGCCAGCTCCAGTAAGAAGCTGAGAAGCTCCCCTTGCTCCAAAACCAGCCAAGGAACCATTAGAGAGAGGAAGGATGAACCTCTGTGATTAACATATGAATGAACTGATATAAGACCAGATCACAGCAAGCAGCTGGGAAAAGCTGAGCTGCAGAGGCAGAGCAATGCCCGTGGTTGGTGAGGAAGAAGGGGAAGAAGGTGACCAAGCAGAAGTTTCCCTGCAACCTACGGCGAGATGGCAGGCTGTCCCCCTGCATCCATGGAGGAACATGGCGGAACATTCCCTGAAGACATCAGGAGGGGTGAACTTGGATTTGCTGCCAGTAGACTTGGATGATGCAGCTGTGGAAGCCCCCAGTGCCAGGGGAGGTGACTGTTCCCAAAGCAGCCCGTGACTCTGTGGGAAGCCCACGCTGGAGCAACTTGCTCCTGACCTCGTGGGAAGGACTCATGAAGGAGAGGTTCGTGGAGGGCTCTATCCCATGGGAAGGGACCCCATGGGGAAGCAGGGGAGGACTGTAAGGAATCCTTCCTGAGGAGGAAGGAGCAGCAGGAACCACCAGACTGTGAACTGACTCTAAACCACATCCCCTGTCCCCCTGTGCCTCTAGGGGGAAGGAGGGAGGGAAATTGGGAACAAAGTAATTTCAGCCCAGGAAGAAGGGAGGGGTGAGGGTAACATATGGAAGCACTGCTCTTTGTGTTGTCTGTGCCCTGTGTGCATTTGATTAGTGTGAAATTAACTTATTATTTTTAATAACAGTTGAGTCTGTTTTGCCCGTGACCTTAATCCATGAAGAGCCCTCCTTGACCCTTTATCTCGACCCATGAGCAGAATTCTAGTTGGCCTTTGTCCTGCCGCTTCCATGGGGAGGGCCCAAACCACAACAACATTTTCTTTAAATTTCCCTTAAACAACAGGAACATTCAGCTTGACAAAAGGATAGGTTTTAGTTTCAGAATGTTTGGGACAAACTACTTCTAAACACCAGACATACAGCATTATCAAATGTACAAATGTAGAGGTACATTATCAAATGTACAAATGTAGAGATACAGACCAGAACTGTCCATTGTACACACATAAAGAGACTTTCCAGTAGGTTCAGCTTTTTGCACTGGAGTAGTATCTGTTGGGTTAACACATCTGTTTCAATGTAGTGGCACACTTGTGTGTTGTGGAACACTTACACAGAGCATGAAAAATTGCATCACACTGGCACATAAATCCATATACCTGTAGGCATCTCGACAAGGACAACACTGGTTGATGAGGTTCAATGTAGTTTTAATTCCTTTTTGCACAGTTCTTCAGGGTCTTGAAATTTAATGTGGCTCCTATCAAGTCTACATTTAAGGGCAAAGCATGGATTTTTCTATGGGAACTCGAATAATATTTGGTTCTTTCTGGTATCCACCATGAGCAAAAATATCCTGGATGACTAAAGACATTGAAAGTGGGCAAAGATCTGTAACATTTATTCTAGAGTATACCAAATGAACTAATATAAATACCAGAAAATGTACCACTTATTTTTGAGAACTCTTCAGTGCTCTGCCAAACACTTACAGAAGCAGAAAAGAAACAGTTTCATTCTAAAGAAAGAGGAGGAACAAGGTGGCTCGAAAGCACACAGGAACTATCAGTTCATTCCACTCGTATTCTGTTGACACCATGAATACAGCAGTTTAGTCCTGAGAATTGTCAGAGGGTGGAGCAGGGGGGCATGGGAGTAGATAAACAGTAGGCAAAAAAGAACTAACAAAATTAACTGACAAATTCACTTAAAATTCACTTATTTGCTTTTCTGGGTAAAGCAGAAATAGAAAGGAGATAGTAAATCTAGAACTACATGAGGGTAAATATTCTAAATTTATAAATCCCTTCAAAGCTTTAACTAAATAGTATTTCTAGAATTTAAGAACAATACAAACATAATTTTCAGACGTCATTAAAGCAAAAAAGACAAATATAAGGTGAGAGTTTCTCACTATTACATTTGGTTCTTCATCATCAAACTCAACATCACATGCAAGCAAACGCATGGGTGCTAAAACTTACATTTGCTGCCAACAACACAGAAATATAATATACCTTACATAAACTGTCTCTGCTGTGGAAAACCAGAGAAATAGAAGTATTCTATTATTTCAAATAATGATGTCTTGCAAGAAAACATAGTTGCTTTTTGAAAGTATTCTTCTTACTATTATTATTATTACTATTAAGTACAATTAACAGTTGGTGACTATCTCCGCATTTGTAAGGCTCTCTTTGCCAGCCTATACCTACCGCCAAGGAAGTGCAAATAATATTTATAACCAAAACTCACTTTTGAAAGTATTTAAACTATTTGAAGTTCTTCCTTAGATCCTTCCTGCATTCTTCTCTAGTGGCACTAGGTACATACGGGCACAAAGAATCAGTAATGACCAGGATGTGGGGGGATCAACGTAATGGTCTGTCTTTAGAAAGGACACCACAGTTTGCAGAGGGGGAGTTAAGAACCACAGACATAAACTTGGGGGTTTAAAGAAAGAAAAAACGCAGCTTGCAGTAATTTATTAACTTACCTTAGGTTTCCATCTATAGATGTAATATTTTATTTTATCATTGCTTAATATTATTTGCATGTTATTGCTTCAACAAGTATAGATTGAACTATTCTGCTTGAAATAGTTTAAGTGCAATATTTTCTAAGTCAAGGTAGTGCAGCATTTTCTAAGTCTAAGTCGGTTGCAGTCACTGAGACTACCTGCTCTCCACCTTCTTAAAACCCCTGCTTAAAAAGATCAGATTAATGCTCTGAACAGGACCTTGGTGCTCAGAAGAAAATATTCAAAAGGCATAACCTACTGTACATCTTCCATCACTCAAACAGAAGTCAAACTTCAGAGTCAGACAGCATGTGAAAATACCAGATAATATAATCTGAATTTCATTTACTCACCACAAGTTTCAAGTCCTTAGGTCTTGGTCAACCACTTCAGACTCCTGGCAATACCTAGAGAAATAATTGACATAAAATGTAAGAAAGGTACAGAGCCAAAAACATTAAAAAAATATTTATGATTGGTATTCGTGGCTGGAATGGTACAACTCTGCTTGTAAGAGATTATATGCACATGGGTAGCATTTCACTACCAGGACACTTTTGCTTTGCTAGAAATATGGCAACCTAGACACCGCTCCAGCCACTAAGAAGCTAGGAAAAACAAGCACATGTGAAGGAGTAACACATAAACCACTAAGCATGCACCAAATGGCAACTTCTTCTCTTCCTCCATGCAAGATTTGGAAATACATTTAAAATTATTTGTATAGTCTATACTGATTTATAACAACATTATTTATAATAACATTTTAAAATCAGGTATGACTTATGAAGAATGCCAAAAGTTCCCAAAGCACTGGAATAAAAACCTAAACTGCATCGTATGTTTGCTGCACAAGCTTGTGAAAGACACCTCCAAACCCCTTCTGCCACCTCACACACATATTTCATAGAACTCAGCAAGGACAAACATGAAGTCCTGTAGCTGAGATGGGCACACCCCTTGGACAGGCTGGGCACCGACTACCCAGGGCACAGCTCTCTGAAATGGAGCTGGGGGTCTGGGCAAACAGTGGACTAAACATGAGCCAGCAGTTAGCCTTGGCAGCAAGGAAGGTAAAGAATATCCTGGGGTGTATCTAACAGAATCACAGAATCACCAAGCTGGAAAAGACCTTTAAGATCATCAAGTCCAGCCTATGACCAACACCACCACACCATCTAGACCATGGCACTAAGTGCCACATCCAGCCTTGCCTTGAACACATCCAGGGATGGTGCCTCCACCACTTCCCTGGGAAGTCCATTCCAATGTCTAATCACCCTCTCTGTGAGGAAGTGCTTCCTAATATCCAACCTAAACCTCCCTTGGAGCAACTTCAGGCTCTTGTGCCCTCTTGTCCTGTCACTGGTTGCCTGGAAAAAGAGCCCAGCCCCCACCTGACTACAACCTCCCTTCAGGTAGCTGAAGAGAGTGGACAAGGTCCCTCCTGAGTCTCCTCTTCCCCAGGCTAAACAACTCCATCATCCTCAACCTCTCCCTATAAGACTTTCCCTCTAGAATTACATCCCTACTCCTGCTGGCCACACTATTCTTGGTACAAGCCAGGATGCCATTGGCCTTTCGGGCCACCTGGGCACACTGCTGGCTCATGTTCAACCAGTTGTCAACCAGTACTCCCAGGTCCCTCTCTGCTGGGCCGCTCTCCAGCCACTCTTCCTCCAGCCTGTAGTGCTGCCTGGGGTTATTGTGGCCAAAGTGCAGGACCCTGCACTTGGTCTTGTTGAATTTCATGCCATTGGCCTCAGCCCATCGACCCAGCCTGTCCAGGTCCTCCCGCAGCCTCTTCCTACCCTCTGGCAGATCAACACTCCCCCCCAGCTTGGTGTCATCTGCGAATTTACTGAGGGTGGACTCAATCCCCACATCCAGGTCGTCAATAAAGATATTGAATAGGACTGGGCCCAGTACTGATCCCTGGGGGACACCGCTGGTCACCGGACGCCAGCTGGATGCAGCTCCATTCACCATCACTCTCTGGGCCCACTCATCCAACCAGTTTTTGACCCAGAGAAGGGTGCACCTGTCCAAGCCATGGATTGCTAGCTTCTCCAGGAGGATGCTGTGGGAGACTGTGTCAAAGGCCTTGCTGAAGTCAAGGTAGACCACATCCACAGCCTTCCCCTCATCCACTAGGTGGGTCACCCAGTCATAGAAGGAGATGAGACTAGTCAGGCAGGACCTCCCTTTCCTAAACCCATGTTGCCTGAACCTGATCTCCTGGTTGTCTTCCACATGCCGCTTGATGGCACTCAGGATGATCTGTTCCATAACCTTGCCAGGCACCAAGGTCAGGCTGACAGGCCTATAGTTCCCCAGATCCTCCTTCCAGCCCTTCTTGTGGATGGGTGTCACATTGGCCAACCTCCAGTCATCTGGGACCTCCCCAGTCAGCCAGGACTGGTGATAAATGATGGAGAGCAGCTTAGCCAGTTCTTCTGCCAGCTCCCTCAGCACCCTAGGATGAATCCCATCCAGACCCATGGACTTGTTGGGATCTAAGTGGCATAGCAGGTCCCTAACTACTTCCTCCTGGATTACAGGAGGGGGGTTCTGCTCCCCATCCCTGTCTACCAACTCAGGAGCCCAGTTGTCCTGAGGGTAGCTAGTCTTTTTGTTAAAGACTGAGGTAAAGAAGGTGTTAAGCACCTCAGCCTTTTCCTTGTCCTCCGTTACTAAGTTCCCCTCCTCATCCAATAAGGAATGAAGATTTTCCCTGACCCTCCTTTTGTTATTAATATATTTATAAAAGCATTTTTTATTATCCTTTACAGAGATGGCCAGTTTAAGTTCTAGTTGAGCTTTTGCATCTCTGATTCTCTTCCTACATGAGCTTACAATATCCCTAAATACTTCCTGATTCACC
Source organism: Hemiprocne comata (assembly GCA_020745705.1). Classification (NCBI taxonomy): domain Eukaryota; kingdom Metazoa; phylum Chordata; class Aves; order Apodiformes; family Apodidae; genus Hemiprocne; species Hemiprocne comata. Next base: position 39,336,974 of record CM036616.1, on the reverse strand, counting down.
TGCCCTTTTTTCCAAAGTTGATACACTATTTTTTTATTTCTCAGTTTTTGCAATAGTTCCCTGCTCAACCAGGCTGGTCTTCTTCCCTGCCACCTCCTTTTTCGGCACACGGGGACAGCCTGCTTCTGCACCTGCACCTTCATCATTTCATTCTTAAAGTGAGCCCAGCCTTCCTGGGCTCCTTTGTTTTTGAGGGCTGCTTCCCAAGGGACTCTCCCAACCTCTCCTGAAGAGGCCAAAGTCAGCCCTCTGGAAGTCCAGTGTAGAGGTTTTGCTGATGACCCTCCTAACTTCACCAGATACTGAAAATTCTACCATATCATGGTCACTGTGCCCAAGACGACTTCCAACCACTACATTTTCCACCAGCCCTTCTCTGTTTGTGAACAGTAGGTCCAGCATGGCACTACCCCTGGTAGGTTCACCTACCAGCTGTAGCAGGAAGTTATCTTCTATACATTCCAGAAACCTCCTGGATTGAGAGAAACCTCCTGGCTAGCTTCCTTCTAATAAGTGATTATTTGTCTTCAATCAGCATGCCAGGAATACATTTGTGAAATACCACATCCAGTTTTGGATCTCCAGTATCAAAAATTAATAAAATAAGGTGATAAAGATAAAGGTAAGGTTGATTCAGTGATGCTGAACTACAGGATTTCCCACAATAACAAGAAATTCTGCATTTTTATACATACATCAGGACAGGATATATGAAAAACCTCCTCTTACATAAAAGAACAAAGTGAGTCCAGAAGGCCAGTAGACTCTAATGAAGACAGGTAGTTTGGCCTTGGGGAAGATGGAAAAATTGGTGCAGAATTCTGAATAAACGGTGCTGCCGAGAACAATGTAAAATGTACTAGGAGCACTGGAAAGCACTTTTCTGTCTCAAAAACAGTTAATGTAGCAATGAAAATACACCAGCTAGCAGAGACAGCAGCTACATTTAATGAATAAAAAAGGCCAAATTCTTTTCTTTTAGAATCACCCATCCAGAAATGCACAACATAGTTCTCAGCGTATGAACATGATGGATTGGCTGAGACAGTAAGAATTCAGTGGTGCTTTAAAGGAAAATTTCTGTGCCTGGGTTCTGAGCTCCCTAAGACAGAGAAACAGTATGGGCAGGGTAAGACAGGATCAGCCCATTGAGGAGGCTGTAGGAGAGTCTTCTCTCCCAGATCCATTCACCTGCCAAAGGCAGAGCAATGACCTTCCCCACCCAGACACAAGAAATTAAAAAAAAAAAAAAAAAAAAAAAAAGAAAGAAAGAAGAAAAGGAGGAGAGCAAGTATTGAAAAGAAAGGTTCTGCCTTTCCCCCCATTTGTGATGAAGCTAACAAGAAGAAACTCCACATGCCTTCCACTGCCCCATCACCACACAGGCAATGTGTCTTATGCCACAGATGGCCAAAATTAAACTCAAATCCTCCCAAACAAATCAGAATGAATAAAACACATGTGCTCTCACTGTCTCTCAGGAGCTCCTTCTTACTAATTTCACAATAGCTCAGATGGATTTCTGCAACAGTTGGAAAACATACATAAAATCTATTTATTCCTTTCTGCGCAACTAGCTGTAAATTTGACTGCATCCCCCCTTTCCCCCTGCACCCAAAGAAAAAGAAGAAAACATTACACTGTTCATTTTTAGCTCTTTTCTCTTTTGCAGGGAAGAAAAGTTTTAGTATGATTCAGGGAGGAGTCTCTATACCAAGCAAAGCCATTGATTTAAAGTTTTTTATTTACAGTCAACAGGAGACACAATAGGCCAGATACTGTTAAAAGAACAGTGTTGGTTTGTTAACATCCCCATGTCACATAGACTGGCTTTATACACAACAGGAATCAGGTATAGTTGGGCTCCCCAGCAAAAATAAAATAAAAAAAGAACACAGATACATCCGCTGCATTTTAAAACATCCTTTTCAAGTACCTTTTTCTTCAGATACACAACAGTGCAATACTTCCATGTATTATATAACAGCAAGTATCCAAATCAAAGAAATATTTACTTTATTCAGGAAGGTTTGTATGACTATGAATAGATGCTTTCAATGGGTTCTTTGTCTTTTGCTATCAATACAGAACAGTATAAAATAAATTAAAAAAATACTGTTTCATAGGCATCGTTAAGGGTATCTTCAGAAGTAACAGCAAAGCAAGAAGGGGAAAGCATTTTCTTTACGGATACACTGCTAATAGGTTAAAAACCCATAAAACTAAATTAATTACAATGCTAAACACCACAGGAAGCTAACAGCTCAAGATACACAGAAGATTTTCTAACATTTTTTTCAGGCTGATTATTCTCTGTTTCACCCAAAACTACAAAAGAAAAAAAAAACCAGTTTTGTTTTTTGCATTATCTACCTAATTTGTTCAATCTAGAAGATCATGCTATACATCTAAATCTGTGTAATTTAAAGCAAATTCAGAAGAGCATACCACATAAAGGGACATAATTTGTAAGCTATTTCAATAAGAACAAAAAAAAAATCACACTTTTTTACACTACGAAAAATATTTAACCCAAATGCACCTGCCCTGAAGTTTACACCTAATAAAAAACAGATGTACTTCTAATACGCTGCTGATCCCTCCTCTTAATGAGTGTTTTCCCATTGCACCAACTTAACCAAGAAAGTGATAGAGCACAGTTTTACACATCATTAAAAAGTTTAAACCAAATATTACATTTTTATAATCCTAGCAATTCCCACAAAACTGAACAGAATAAATACAGAAGCATTAGGAGACCTGCACTGTGAATGAAAGATAACTCTTAGACTGTTACCTAAATACAATAAGCACCAGAGTAATATTTGAATCAAATTACCACATTTCTTTAACAAATCAGTCATTACAACTGAAGCAAAAGATGTGAATTTATTTTTAGTAAAATTATTCTCTAAAACTAGTTTTGTCTTCTAGGGTTTACTTTACCTGAGCATACTACTTTATTTGAAGTTAGTAATATAGATTGTGAGCCAGAAGCCAGATTCCACATTGACCGAAAACAGTGGGAGCTCTTATCTCCAGTGTCACCCATAAGGATAAAAGGACATAAATTGCTTACTTTAAAGGTGGTGTAAAAGCACTTAGTAAGTTCACTTTACAACATGCTTTTTGAGTCATGCCTCTGTGTCACAGGGACAGTAAAGCAAGAAGGCGAGTCACCCTAAGTCACACCACAGCCAGTGCTTTGGTCTTGCTCCATACAACTCACCCCCGCGGCCAGCCCAAGGCAGCCAAACCCAGCAGCTTTGCAGCAGTATCTCTGGCAAGAATGTCCAGTCACTAAAAAATGTTCCTTGGCTCTATTTTGACCAGAAAACTGCCCTAGGTGGCTGAAGCTTGGCCACCACTGTGAGACACCAGGAAAGAAGTGACTCAGAAAGCAGCTTCGCCCCAGGGCAAGCATTCCTCAGCCACCTGATGTGGATTGTGAGAGAAATGGGTCCCATGGACAGCCCAGCAGTCATCGGGCAAAGGCAGGCTTCAGGTCAACCCCACAGCAGGTGGGACTGGAACAGGCACAATGGCAACACAGCTTCAACATAGACTGATGGCCCCAGCCTGGGCTGAAACAGGCTCCTGGGCTTCCAGTCAGGACCCAGAGGAGGCCAATGGCCATTAGTGCCCCAGGGCACTGAGGCTGGGTTGCTGATTAGGTGCTCTAACCAGTAGCATGCTCCTCAGCACTGAGCTAGAAGCACTTGGCAAGCTCATGCTATTCTTCTTCCTAAATGTCAACTGGCTCAATAAGTAACAACTTCTGATGAGTATTGTTAGAATCTGAATTATTGCCCCCAGATTACCACATACCGTGGCCTGCAAAATGCTAAGTTTACAAATAAAGCCGTCTGCTGGCAGAAGCAGGGCAGAATGACTCCAAGGGAGACAGCTCAGTTATCTTTTCCTGAAGGTCTGGAGATGGCAACTGTGGAGTTTCACTGAGGCGTAAGCAATTAATGCACTGTTTTATTTAATCGGTTGACAGCCAGAGCCTGTTGCAGAAGGCCACAGACTATCCCATCATGACAGTCTGGAAAAAAAAGACATGTTATCTCATACACACTGTCTTTAAAGCAGCAGCTGCAGGCTTTGTTTTGTTTTCAATCCAACACCTCCTTCTCAGGCCAAATTTATAGTCATACTATCATCCTAGTGACACAAGCTGTAACTATTTATAAACCAATGAAACAATCATTAAAATGTCCAAATCGCCTTATAAAATTCCTCTGTTTTCCAGTACTCCTGCACCGTGACTGAATTCGGAACCTGTTTGCTTTGTGGTTTTAACCTAAATAAAAAAAATGCCTTAAGCACAATTTTCCAGTCCTCCCCAAAAAAAGCAGACTTGTTTCAACATTCAACTTCCTTTAAATTTAAGACAAACCATCTAACAAAGCAACCAAACACAGAACTAGGGACTGACTTACTAAGACACAAACAAGTTGTTACGAGTCCTCAAAATACAATTTCAAACTCCTCTATGTTATCAGGATAACAATATTGTTTACCTTAAGCGTATATTCTATATTGGACTATTTTCCATGCCTTCCTCACAGCATTCATCTTCATAGATGGAATAAAAAAATACACAGAAAAAGTAGCTTATCAACTTAAAGCACCCACAGATTCTACCTGTGACCTTCCACCACTGAAAAGCTGCTTTTTGATCATGAAACACTTCAGTGATTCATGTAATGATTTTTCTAAGTGACAAAATCTAGAGGTTAGGCCATTCAATTTGACCTCAAAGCAAAGTTTCTTCTACCAAAAATAGTTTATCTGAACATTATCTGAACAATAGGCCTATCATGCACTCAAGACCTTAATTCAAAGCTAAAAATACAGCTTAAAGCATATTAACTTGTTTATTTTCAGCTCTACTCCAGGTTATATCTCAGAACTGATTTCCAGCCTTGTAAAAAACAAAAACCAAAACCCAAACCCAGCATAAAGAAAAACTAAATAAAGATGAGAACCTAAGCAACAATTCATGTGCCTTTCTTTTGTGTTTTGGTAAATCGGGTCACAGAAATGAAGATCCTTACTCAAGTCTTACCTGCCCAGTTTTCCTGCTCTGGAGAACATCCTGCAGTTTCTACAGACCTCTGGAAGTCCTGAGCTGCCTCCATCCAACCTGCTTTTCTAACAGGAACCTACAAGCCCACAAAGAGGCAGTCCTTTGATGCTAATCCAAGGAAGGGGAAATGAGCTAGCCACTGCTTGGTGAGAGTTAAAAATTGTACTCAGTTTGCAGATGGAAAAATTAGCTAGCCCCCGGGACGGTGGGAACTGAACAGTAACTAAGAAATATGTTAGTTGTGGTTTTGTTTACCACAAGGAAGCTTTCCTTTGCCTTTTTAATTTTTGTAATTTTAAGCTTGCTCTGAAGCCAATTTGCTTTAACACTGCTAGAGAGACTACCTTCTTTTCAGAAAATGTCCTGGTAATACAAGAAATAAAACATCTTGCTTTAGCTTTTCCTGAAGCCGATAACGTCCGCTTTGAAGACTGTCACAGGAAACACTTTTGAAGAAGAAGTTCTAATTATTTTTTTAAATTCCTCTACAAAAAATATTTAAATTATTCTTTAAAATGCATTTTTCAGTAAAACTGAGATACAACTTCTTGACAAGTTATGAGCTCCTAGTGATAAAATTTTCTTTTCCCTAGATTTGCTGCCTAAAAGAAGATTGTCTCCACGCATAGATGTACACGTAAAGAGGAGAATCACATCTAAAAAGGACTCATGATTCAGAGGGCAGAAAGACATCTCACTTTCTGCTTTTCTTTTTCCTTTCAAGATTGTTACAAGTTAATTATTTAAAAATACATACTGACTGTTACCTTTTACCATTTCCTATACAAAGGTACTTGCGAGTCTAAACTGGAGTGCCATAGGCCAATTTCATACGCAAATAATGAGTCTTGCTCGCACAATAATCCATGAAAGATTCAATTACAACAGGAATGGCTGGGGTGGGTGAGGAAGAAGGCTACCCAACTTTTTTTTTTACCCGTTTTTCCCAGATGAGGATAAAACTGACCTTTGTTGTCAATTATCCCTTCTAACCAGTATAATTCTAACTACAAATCACTGAGTATCAATTGTAGTCAGACATGTTTCACTTGAATGTGCATTCTTAGATTTTCTGCTTGCTTATCTTCTATCACTGATTAACCTTTACATTTTCAAAGGCAGGTATTCAATGTGCAAGAAGTTTTATGGTAAGCATAACATCACCTCCTGAAATTCTTTACTGAAACTCATGAGAGGGTGTTAACCTGAAGTTTGATGCAAGAACACTTTTTAAAATTCTTCGATGCTTTCTCCTTTAACTTTTATCAACCACTGCATGAGTGAAGGAAGATTCCTTGCTTCCCTCATGTCTCCAGTTAGGAAATGGAGATGGTGATCACGTAACTTGGGCTTGTTTTATAACTTAAAAAAAAACTGTACTGTACTTTCTCATTAAAAAATTATGCAGCAATGAATTAGAAAAAAAAAAAAATCTTATAGTTCAGGTTGCATTCCCCACCAGATTCACCGAGTTTTAAAGTTTACTGGTAGCTTGAATTTGTAAAGAATGGTTATTTATTTATATCATTTTGAGAAGAGGAAGACCTTCAGAAGCAACTCATAACTGAACTTGTGATGAATGCCAGTATAACCTTTGAATATACCCAAAAAAGTGTCAGCAGCCCAGAGGACAGTATTACCAGCTGCTGAAGACTCCAGTGAGGTCTTACTACAAACAATTCTTATTATCCATAAGTGAAGGGCAGCGGAAAGCATCCAAGTTGGATTAGGAACATGGAAGGAATACTGTACTGATCAAGGGAAGAGAGGTAAGAAAAGATATGAGGTCTTGCCTTCTTTAGCCTAAAAAAAATTGTGAAAAAAAATGAAATATAATTGTTTCCTGCAGTTACAGTAGGTAGCTAATTAGCAAGGAGAAAGAAGAGATATTTGAATTAAAAATCGACATTGCAGCAGGAACAAAATAACTGAATACACTTCAGAAGCAGGTTGAGAGATGATTTCTAAACCATCTGAAAGCACAAGACTGTTCCGCAGACTTTCAACAAGAGCCAAGGCAAGAAACTTCCCTAGTTTTGATTCAGAGCCTGATAATACAATGAAAGGAATTACATAAAACATGACTGCCTGAAATAACAAGGGAACGAACTCCCCTACAAGAGCATTCTCATCCAAAGATCTTTAGATCCAAAGATTTTTAGAGTACGTTATCATACCCTACAGTCACCTCTCAGAAAGTATGTATTTAATAGCTTAAGGCCACCCCAAACTCCACTGCTAAAACCAAGATATGCATTCTAAGCCCATTCAAAATACTCTTGCAACATTAAGCATCAAAAACAGTTTCTCATTTCAGCTTTACCAGAGCCATACAGAACTACTGGCTGTATCTCTTGCTTCTGATTTTTAAAGGTAGCAGACAAATACATTTCTTAGAAGTCTCAATCGTGCACAAGATATCTACATTGACTCCATTCACAGAGTCAAGTTTAAAGAATATGAAATACTTAGCCATTTGTCATCCTAGACAAAAGCTAAAAAAAAAAAGACATGGGTCTATAAAGATGTTTATTTTGAATGTTTTTTTTTTTTCTTTTGTGAAGTCTATAAACCAAGTAATATCCACGAAAGAGTTATTTTGAAACAAAACATTAAAAACTAAGGTCAAGCACACCTCCCCAAAAACAAAAAGGAAGAAAATGGTCACTTCACAGAGCACAAGCAAAAGAGCCTCAGGAAATCTATATGAAATAATTTTTAAGGAATACATAAATTCTGCTGTAACCTTCACAGATCTCTCCAGCAGTCAAGGTAAGAACCATCAGCTCTCAGCATTTCTGAAAGTTCCTTCTGTTCCCTCCATCTCTCAAAACATTGAATTTGCTATTCTAATAGCAATGAACATTTTAATTGGCATTGGTCATTTGCTAGCTACCAGAATAAATATAATGATGAACGTGCAAGGTGAGAAGCTAAGGAACAGCCAATGAGGCAGTGAGATGGGGGACTCTCATTCCTACTCCTTGGAAGGTAGGAAAATGCATTGCTACCACTTCACGTTTGAGGCATAACTCTATTTTTCCAGAGAAAAACTAGCTGCAGCTGAGTTCATAGGCCTCTTAATGCTGCAATATAATATGACAGGGCTAATTTTAAAACTTCTAAGTGAGTTTAAAAGCTTCCAAGGAACCACTGCTAACTTGGAAAGAAGACAATCTCATCTGTTTAATCAAGTTTGTCAAAATTTAAACAGCAACAAAGGAACAAAGGTTCTCTCCCTACTCATTTTTTGCAGGTTCATGAAGGCAAATTATTTCCAGGCTACAATGAATCAAATAACTGCAATATCACAGAATCACAGAATGTCAGGGGTTGGAAGGGACCTCTGAAGATCGAGTCCAACCCCCCTGCCAGAGCAGGACCAAAAACTAGGGCAGATCACTCAGAAAGGCATCCAGACAGTTTTTGAAAGTCTCCAGAGAAGGAGACTTCACAACGTCTCTGGGAGCCTGTTCCAGTGCTCCGTAACCCTCACAGTAAAGAAGTTCTTCCTCATGTTGAGGTGGAACTTCCTGTGCTTGAGTTTGGGCACAAGTGAGTAATAATCTTACATGTATATAATCAAGTGAATAATATTACATTTATAAGCTACATATTTTAACAACAGTTGCAATTCTGCAGTAACTGAAAATGCAGATTCCTACCACAGGGCACTATTTTTCAAAACCCATACTATCTGAGAGGGGACAATCACGCTGGTAACAATCATCAGTAGCCTTGTTTCCATGAGCTTTCATATAAATTATTAAGAAATTCATTCCAGGAACAAGAATCCAAAAATTCCTTAAGTCTTGGTGACTGTCCAGTGCACTGATTCGAAATCAAAATTCTGTAGTTCGAAGCTCAAAGTTCCAGAGTCCCTAGTATCTCTCCCCCAAAACTAGCTTTCTGAAGTACTTTTATGGACTATCTTTTTAACTGATTTTTCCAATGTAGGCTGAGGTTTAGAACACAACTTGAGTAAGTTTTCTGACATAATTGCTTTCTTATGCTATTCCAGCAATTTAACATTGATTTGAAATTTCTTACAGGCAGAGCTGGCTGGTTTAAATCATTGCTTTTGAAAGCACACAGATGATATGCAGCTACTTAACTCCCCAATATCCTTTGCAGCATCAAAAGAGCTCTCAAATAAAGGAAGAAAATTACACATATATAAAAAATATTTCTTTCATATCTATACACATAATATACCCCAGGTCCATTCAGGTGGTCCCCTGAGGTTTTAGCTCTCTAGAAAGAGTTTAATATCCAACACAGACCCTTTTCTTGTTCATTTATTAGTACTGCCTTCAAAGGACCATTCAGAGAATGAAGCCTAAGAAGAATGCAAATTCTCCACTCGACATTCAACTAACAAAGCATCCAATCAGTTCCCACTGAGCCCCAGTTCATTTTGTGTCCACATGTAAGTGATTAAGAGTACATTGTCTGAAACCTAATTCCACATCTGTTCTTCTGTGGGACTTGGAAAACAGATGAATTTTTCTGACAATTGTTTGCAGAGTGGATAATCACAAGCATGTGTAATAGCATCCCGAAGTACAAGGGGAAAACACCATGAGTCTAAGAAGCTTTTTAGCTGGATGTTTTTGTTTCTTTCCTAAGTAAGATAAAAAATAAAATGCTCTCAGATGTAAATTGTTAATAAATCCTTGACAAGTCATCTACTTTAGCTAACAAGGCAAAGCAAAAATCCAGCTTTTCTTCCTAAAGGTCGTAATCTCATGTCCTAGTAGTTTAACCAGAGAGCCAAAATCCATTTTATGGCCTGTCAGGCAACTTTTTAAAATTATGCAGAACAGCAAAATCCCATAGAAATACAACACAGAAAATACAAAAATACACACAGTTTTGTCATGGAGATCTATAATTATTGAAGAATGGTCCAGACTCTTACAGTATGAGAATCAGCATCTTTTGAATGGATCACACATTTGAGTGATAAGGATGTAATTTCTTTTGATCTCCATAAAATGCTGATAAGCACAGAAAGGAAGAGCAGATAACAACTGTTCACTGTATTTGCTAATAGAAGTGCTGACAGCATCAAAGCATACTGGGGAATGTAAAGTTCAAGAAAGCATTTTTCCATGGAAGACACAGTTATCCTGAGGAAATCTGCTGCAGGTTGCTATGCACTCTAAATTCCACATTTGCTCAAGAAATAACAGGACGAGTTAATGAAGGAAAGATCCACTGACAGCCATCAAACACAACAACCTCCTCCTTTGACCCAGTAAGCCTTCAAGATGCAGAGCAGTGGAGACTGCTAAAGCATCCAGTGTAAATTTGCTCTGTACTTTAGGCCACTGGCTATTATTAGATACTGAACCACTGATTAACTGTTTTATTCATGGCCTTACGACATTACCTTGGACCTTCATTTGACCTATACGTATAACGAGCGCAAGAGTGACATTATCTACAGTGATTGAGAAAGAAATTCAGAGAGAGCTCAGGGTAGATGAAAGACACTTTAAAATTATTACTCCATCTTACTCAATTCTGTGCTTAAAGCAACAACTAGTCATCTATGAGGACTTGTGAAAGAAAGGGCAACATTTCAGTTCAGTCACACCAAACCGATGACTCAGTTAAAGAAACTGGATACTGCTGCCAACTCCTACAAACTTACTGTGAACTTCCCAGTATCTGGTGTTTTCTTAAAACTGTGGATGCCAGAGATATGCAATTACCTCATATTATAAGAGGAGTTTTCAAACTTTTCTCCATAGTCATTAGGACTAGAAAGATAGATGATAAACAGCTCAACAAGAAAAAAAAAATGAACACCAACAAAGAAAAAAAAACCAAACACACACAAAACCACTTCATTTCTGTGTCCTCCCCAACACTAGTACCAGCAACAGTGCAAACCAGGTTAAACCTGGGTAGTCTCATACATGGCCAGTGCTGAAACACCGCATCACCCTGGATGAAACAGATGAAGAACACGAATGAATACCAGAGAGACTTCCTAGAGGGAAACAGGAGCATAGGTGCAGAAGATTTCAAGTTCAAATATGAGAAAGCTTATAATTTCATAGAATCATAGGGGTTGGAAGGGACCTCTGAAGATCATCGAGACCAAGCCCCCTGCTGCAGCAGGAACACCTAGAACAGATCACAAAGGAACGTCTCCAGATGGGTGTTGAAAGTCTCCAGAGAAGGAGACTCCACAACCTCCCTGGGCAGCCTGTTCCAGTGCTCCATCACCCTCACAGTAAAGAATTTTTCCCTCATTTTGAAGTGGAACTTCCTATGTTGCAGCTTGGTGCCATTTCTCCTCATCCTATCACAGGGCACCACTGAAAAGAGACTGGCCTATTCTTGACATCACTCTTCAGATATTTAAATACGTTAATAAGGTCCCCTCTTAGTCTTCTCTTCTCTAGACCCAGGTCTCTTAGCCCTTCCTCATATGACACATGTTCCAGGCCCTTAATCGTCCCTGTAGCCCTCTGTTGGACTCTTTTCAGTATATCCCTGCCCCTCCTGAACTGGGGAGCCCAGAACTGGACACAATACTCCAGATGTGGTCTTATGAGGGCAGAGGAGAGGGGGAGAAGAACCTCCCTTGATCTGCTGGACACACTCTTCTTAATACATCCCAAGATACTATTGGCCCTCTTGGCCACAAGGGCACATTGCTATCCCATGGATAACCTGTTGTCCACCAGGACCCCAAGGTCCTTCTCCATGGGGTTGCTTTCTAGCAGGTCAACCCCTAGTCTATATTGGTGCATGGTGTTTTTTCTCCCCAGGTGCAGGACTCTACACTTATTCTTGTTGAACCTCATTACATTCATCTTTGCCGAGCTCTCCAGTCTGTCTAGGTCTCACTGAATGGCTACACAGCCCTCAGGTGTATCAGCCAATCCTTCCAGCTTTGTATCATCAGCAAACTTGCTGAGGATACACTCCATCCCCTCATCCAGGTCATTGATGAAGATGCTTAATAAGACCGGGCCCAGTATTGACACCTGGGGAACACTACTAGTCACATGTCTCCAACTGGACTCTGCACTGTTGATCACAACCCTTTGAGTTGTGTAATTTATGTAAAAAGAAACTATACAGTTAAGGGAAAACGAGCTGGCCTTCTACAGCCAAGGATGCTGTTGGATTCTAAAAGTATTCTGCTCAGCAAAATTGCTATCTGCCCTTACTTAATTAGGACTTCCATTTAAAATGCATAGGGTAACCAATTCCATAAGTCAGAAGCCACAAAGAGGACCCACTGCATACAATAATTATTGATTTTTAATTTCATTATGCAACTTTACAAACATCACAAAGGGAAGATTCATAATGTAGAGGATGTAAACAGACAGTATTGTGCTTTGGAAGAAATGTTCCTATCAAATCCAAATTAAAGCCACTGAAACATTAATAGGATAAGCAATATTGCTTGGCTAAGGATTAAAATACAACAAATAGCCTTAATTTGTACATAAAATGTAGGCAGGCTATGAAGACATGATTACTATACCCACCAACAAACTGTGAACAGTAATGACTGAGTTTCATTCTTTCTTTTAAAATTATTTAATGTAAAGAATCACTGAAGGCTCCCTGCAGGCAAGGTAGGATTAGAAGAGTAATTAACTGTCTGCAGAGAAAGACCAGGTGAACCAACAAAATTCCATCCTGCACATCCAACCCTGCTGATGCCAGAACAGCACTGAAGCTGAGGGTCCATGCATCTCAGTTATGTGCCAGTCCCACACAAGTCTGCTTACTTGAAATGTTGGGAAGTGCCCCAAGAAAGAGTCTTGACATTTCTTGCAGGTGCTATGAACACTGGAAGAGAGGTACTTCTAATTCTTTTAACTTCACTACCATCTGCCAATACCATTTCCTAAAATACTACAGCATGCATATGCACATATATACATATTAAAAAAAAAAAAAGCAGTACCTCCAGATGTATACCTAAAATACTATAAGCATATATATTTTAAAGACTCCTACAAGGCTTTTTTTCTGTTCGTGTGACCAAAAGGCTAAACGAAATTCAATACATTCAGGAGTCCCACAGGTCTCTTCTACTTTGTCCTACTGTAATTGTGCTAAAAGCTTGTCTGGACTGTCTCTCTCAAGGCATCTGGACTTGACACTTCTCCTATTTATGCAGCTAAAGAAAGATTCCCTGCTTCTTCCCTGCCAATATTATGAAGGATTTAATGTATCAGCAGGGACTTCAAGCTTGAAACTCAATCCGCATTTTTATAAAACGATTCACAGACTTGCACAGACTTTTTTGACTTAAGAGCCAAGGGTTTCTGTACAGCAATTTGGGGCTAGATTAATCCACTCATGTTTCCAGCAGTGGGGGAGGAAGGATGAGCACCATAACATGCAGCCACCAAATTGATTTTAACATTCTGAGATGGAAATGAAATCCCTATTAGAGCCCCTTCACACCTTCTTAAAATATCACAGCAGCTATTTAATGCCTCCTATGAAATAAGAAGGGATGAACACCAAGCAGCAGACAGAAAATTAAGGAAGTAAAATAGAACTGGAGCCAAGAAAAAATAGGAGATTAATTTTTACTTTATTGGAGGAAGGACAGTTGCTCAATCTTACTCTATACCAATACTCTGGATAACAAGGAAAAAAAAAAGTATCAGAGAAGGATTCAGATCAAAGTAGCATTCATGTGCAAGGCTGACCTGATCTCCCTTTTCATATTTGAACACGACAAGTACTTAACACAGAGAAATCCTGTTCTACCACATATACTGAGGAATTTATCACGCTCTCAAGAACACTTCCACTTTTATTATATCATCCAGTAAAATAAGCATCAGCAAGGCTAGTTATTCTAAGTTGGTCTTCTTGAGAATTGGCTATTTTGTGCTTGGTACTATTCCGACTTTTAAAAATGGCTTGCTTATGCAAAATGGCATCTTCAGCTTAAATGAAACTCAAGATGTCCTCCATTAACACATCAGCCAAGCATCCAAGTGTGCAAAACATGAATTTGCATAGACTCATAGAATTGTTTTAGTTGGAAAGAACCTTTAAGATCATAGGGTCCAACCATTAACCCAACACTGCCAAGTCCACCACGAAACCATGTATCTAAGTGTCATGTCAACATGTCTTTTAAACACCTCCAGGGATGGTGACTTCACCACTTCCTTGGACAGCCTGTTCCAATGTTTGATCATGCTTTCTGTGAAGAAATTTTTCCTAATATCCTCACAACCTGAGGTCAATTTGCCTTGTTCTACCACTTCTTATGTGGGAAAAGAGACCAGCCTCCACCTGGCTACAACCTCCTTTCAGGTAGTTGTAGAGAGTGGTAAGGTGTCCCCTCAGCCTCCTCTCACCAGACTAAACACCCCCAGTTCCCTCAGCTGCTCCTCTTAAGACTTGTGCTCCAGGCCCTTCACCAGTTTCATTTACTTCTTTGGACATGCTCCAGCACCATAATGTCTTTCTTGTAGTGAGGGTCCCACAATAGAATACAGTATTTTATTTAAATTAAAAAGCCTTGCCTCAGCCGTTCTGAAACAGATCGGAAGTTCAGAGTGGGTTTTCTTCCAATTACATAACTGTTCAAAGTGGGATAAAAAGATAACTCTCAAAGATAAAAAGAAGCAAGAGAAGAGTAAAAAACAAGAAGATTAAAGATTAAATAAAGACATTTCTTCTACTTTTCTAGTGCTTTTTCTAGCCACCACGAATCAGACAGAACCGCTTTTCTACATAGAATCATTCAGGATCTTTAAATTTCAGTATTCAATTAATCTGAAATATGTAAACAAGGAACAAGTTACAGAGAGTAATCCAGAAGCACAGCAGAAAACAAACTGGTCATATGACAAAACCCTTGGTTTACATAAAATCATGCATTGAGGATGGATATAAGAAATGTGATGTGCACATAACAGGAAAAAAGTTTCCACTATCAGTAACTCAGTAACAGGAAATATGTAGCTTCACAAGTCATAGGCAGACTAGGTTCTTTGACAATCACCAAATGCTCAGCAATATACTGGAGTTTCTGCAACTTTTTCCAGAAAGGCTGTTCAGGATCTCCTATCCTGGTACAATGTTACGTTTTCCTTAAATGACAAGTCATCTGGAGGAAATGCTACTTTATAAAATTCAGTCAACTAACAGCACCTGTCCTTTCTTTGTCTTCTGAATACTGTATATTCTTGTTAAAAATGCTTCACATGCTAACAGTGGTTTTAGGGAGAGTATATTACTCCTAAGTATACTGGTGAAAGACTCCTAATGATTTACTTAAAATCTAACTGCTTTTTTAAAAGAGCCAAAGAAACTAACGCAAAATACTGCTAACTTCTGGGTTTATATTCCAGGCAGTCGTAACATTGCTCTAGGATATCAGGTTACATGTTATACTATGTGTTGTTACCTGTAAAACATGTTTTCAAGTTTAAAAATGCTTCTAAAAGCTTGTATGACTATAATAAGAGGGTTTGTTGTTTTTTTTATTTAATTCCTACAGTCTAAATAGTTTGCTTTAAATGAAAAATAAACAGGTTTGGATGACACCATACATCACTCTGAAACTGAGCTCTCAAACCTTTTGCCTGACATAATGGCTTCCTGCAGAGCCAATTAAAAGCATCTTGCTTCTAAAAAAAATACTTTGTTAATGACTAGAATAAAAAAATCAGTTAACTAAATGCTACTTCATTTTCTCTAATAATCAACATTATTCCTAAATAATATATGTTTCCACGATCACACTATAAGCAGGCTTCAAAAATATTTATGTAATTTTAAAAGTCTGATCAGGGAAGCTTCATTCTGGTCAGTTTTGTTGCCTAAGTAATTCCTTTTGACAGTATTAATGATTATGTGGACCAGCAATCAGGAACTGTGAAGCCAGAGATTCAGATTCATGTAGCCTTTAGTCTCAGCTTGACTAATATTGATATTGAGTATTATTAACATGCATATGACATTTGGCTTGTTAAAATGTGTTGCCTACAACTAACAGCTCACAAGAATGAAATTCAGAGGCAGCTGCTGCTGCTGAACAAGAAAAATAGAAACCTCTTTCTGCATCTTCTATCAGGCTATTCAGGCTATTCATTTTCTTGTCTTGCCATTCAGTTATTCGAATGCGAGCAGGTGTTAACCTCTAAAAAGTTCTCTATAACCAGGACTTCTTATTTCAACCACTAAGACCTTGGAGCTATTCAGAGCCTGAATAGCCTGATAAGCACTGTTTGAAGTGTATCCTGTGTAATCATAGAACAACACATGTAACCTGGAAGTTATTCTGGACCTTCACACCTGGACAGTGACCCAATATTATGCAGATGAGCCAAAATGATTATTGATAGCAATGAACTGGTTGGATGCAAATGCAGAAATACCTTTCAGCCACGTAAAATCTAAGCTGCAGTTTGGCCAGTGCCCAAACAACTCCTCGCCTCCACACCAAAGGTCTGGCCACAAGCAATAATTATTTTTCTCCTTTCAGCTTTATGTAAAACCTCCGTTTCTTTGGGAATCTTCTCTTAGCCTGCTAGGGATGTGACTCATTTTTCTGTGTGTATGGAAGGACTAAATAATTCAAAACTTCTTTTAAATAATAACTTTGGACAAATATTTTTCAATTTGCAGCCAGTGGCTCAGGGGAAGAGCTTACTCCCCCTTACTCAGCAGAGATGTTGTAAGGCCATGTCTGCCAGGCTGTGGCCAGATCTGGGCTCCTCACTACAAAGAAGACAGGGACATTGTTATAAAACTCAGCACAATATGATAACTATGCTTAATGCTTTCAGTAGAAAAAAAAACCAAACACAACTTTGAGATTTGTACAGGAAAGCTGTGAGGCCAGCCAGGGGGGCAAAATACATTTTTAATATTCCTAAAAAACCAAAACAAAGCAAACAAACAAAAAAGCTTTCACAGCAACTTTCTATGCCATATTTATGCACCTATCAAGTATGACTTTAAAGCCACCATTAACATAAATAATAAACAGTAAGAACTGATATTTAAGGCTATTGCCTAGGCATAAGAAAGCATTAAATATGACTAGTGGTTTTGAATATAGCAGAATACAGTGGGCAGTAAAAACATGAAAGACACTCCTTAAAAGAGGAAGGAAGAAAAAAACCACACCATTAGTCCCTTATAGTTTACATTACTGATTGTATTTGTAAGTTGTGTAAATTACTACCACTTAAAGCAAAGCATGAATTCCTAAGGGAAAGCATGAAGGGCACATTTCCTTCATCTAAGTGTTTTGGGTAAGTAATATGTTTACATTGCCCCAAACAGCTTTTAAGTTCAATAAATCTATCCCTTTTACAAAACAAACACATTGCTGTATTCAGTCAAAAAGATATCTGTAAATTGAAGGTATTTTCCTGGTTCAACACAATGTTAATGGGATTTCCATTTGCTTCCTGCTTGAATTTTAAGGAAGGGTTTTTCTGATAAATGAATCTTTGTTATTCCTAACTGTTACCCAAAAAAAAAGGGGTTATATTTGCCAGACCCTCATCCATGTAAGCAACAGCAACACTATTCACAGACCTCCACACCAAGAAAATCCATCTGGACAAGATGTTCGGATGTGTATATAGTTAATTTTATGGGTTATGCAGTTTAACCTCACACCTAGTATTTTCTTTTTCCCTCTTCAAGAATTCACACCACAGCCACCAAAACCCATCACAACTGGCCACAGCAATAGTTTCAAAAGTACACTTTGCTCTAAGGAATTAGACATACAGACAGCCTGCTGCCTCTAGTTTGCCCTTTACTCCAGTGTGCCTGTGGACCGGATCAAGAAATCCATGCACAGCCAAGATGGCAAGTCACTACTTGCTGTTTGGTAGCTTTCTTTTTGCCTTGCAGCCAGCCTCCTTCAGATGTGTTTGGTCCCTCAGCTACAACATCTCTGCTCCCTCCAACAGTTGCTCCTTCATTGCTCTCTCCCCACTCTGACGATTCTCCCTCCATGACCCATTCCACCATGGTTTTTAAAGAGCTGTACCAATGGCTCTTCCATTTTTCCTATGGAAATAGTAATTTATTGAAACCTTAGGCCTCCAAACAGCAGCTAAGGAAACTGGTTTTACCTAGTGTGCCATTCTTCCTTAGTTCTGCCTACTGGGAGCCATTGGATTCAGCAACTCATCTGTCCACAGACAGATGGGCTAGCTTACTCACCCTACCTAGTTCCTTCAGAGAATCAACAAGCAAGAATGGGACTTGAAAATAGTTACAAGGATACGAAGATCTTACAAAATCATATGAGTTTTCTAACAGACTTTAAATTGCGCTTAGACAAATTCCCCAAATCATACCTATTTAAGCATTACTGACCAATTTAAAATCTTCACTTTAATGTATTTAACAGCTTAACAGTTTCAAGATTACAATAAAAAGAAGGAGGATACTTCTTGCTCTTTTGACTTTCATAGTGTAGTTTTAACCCCTGTTCAAATGGATGTTCAGAAAACAAAGGAGTCTGGCTAAAGCATTCATTTTCTAGAGTATTATTTTTAGCTTGCTTAATGCTGAAGGAATTCACTACAAGCTCTCCACAGCATGGAACAATGTTCCCACCAGTCTCTCTGTTACAAATTAATGAAAAGTTGGCTGCTCATTCTCTGCCTAAAGGCATCTACCATACATTGTAAGCTTCAGTCATGGGCACTGAGGAGCAGATCAGGGTACAACCATACGAAAACAGTCCAAAGGAAGTTCCCTGCTTCACATTTTTAGCAGCAAGGTGCTCTCTTGAGCCTTCTACACAATTCATTCTCCTGTCCTCTCCTCTCATTACCGGATTTCTTCAAAAGTGTCACATGTTCAAAACAATAAATCAAAAAAAGAGAGGTCTCCAATCCTCTTTAAAGCATAATATGCAGGACAATCACATGCATTTTTAACAGCCACACTCCACCACAGAAATATGAGTCTGAAGGAAAGAATAAAAATCAAGTACTTACAAAACTGCACAAAAAAGAGTCATTGGTGATCTCTGCATTAAAAGCCCTGCTCTAAACAAAACCTATAAAGCATTTTAGCTGTGTACTTTGGAACAATGCCTAGAAAGAACTCCACAAAGAACCGTTCCACACAAACCACTACTCTTTGACTGGTATTTATCAAGAGCAAAGCAAATATAAAATTATTATATGAAATCATTTGGGTATGAAAGGAAAAAAAAAACACTCCAGCAACAACAAAACTGTTACATATTCTAAGTAAATTTTTTAAAAGTGCTAAACAGTGGTTTAATCCAACTGCTCCTGCTTGTGTCAGCAGCTATTACTGACTGCTATAGAACAATTTAATTTTGAAACACTAAAAATACTTAAATACAGTTTTAATACTACACTAAACTTCACCTATTTGGCTTATAAACCTTGCCAGTCATAACTGTCTGTTTCTAAAGAAAAGGGACCTTTTACAATTTAAAATAGAGAAGAGCCAAGATATTGTAATAATCTAACTTAAACATAGTGTGAGATATTAAAACATATTGTGAGTTATTAGATAATAGTACAAGCAATTTATTTTAAATATTTGTCTGAAGTCATAATTTATAATCACTGAACTAGAAAGCACTACCCTAACTGCCAAAACCTGTGGTTTGCTTTTGAATTCTGGAACTCAAGCAATATTGACAAAAGTGCAGAGGGAAGACCCATAAAACATTTTTCCTTAAAATTAAGTTTGGTATTTCATAGCAGGCCACATATCAGCCTCACCTTTCACTTGCCAACCTGATCAGTATTCTGCTCTCCAGCAGAGTCTTTCCTTTTCCCGGTTCAAATTTTTCTAGGTATGCAGGTTCAAGTAACACGTAGCAGACAATGGTATGGCCTAGCACAAACTTGCAGCTTCTAGCATAGTGTTGCAAACTGCACATAGTATGCTCCACACAACCTAGCAAGCACTAAGGACAGACAAGTCATCCATCGATCTTTCTCACCACTAAGGCTCCTAACATAATACATGAAGAATCACACAAAACAAAGAGAGATTTCATTGACTTTTGGAGGACTGAAGTCTGAATTATTTTAATTAAAATTTATAGCATTTGGCTTCTCATGGAAAACTTGCTTCTGAAATACACCCTTATACGGTAAAGAATTCCTCAGCTATGGAAAACTAATTAAAACAAGTAGTTCCATGAGCTCTGCTCCTAATGAGGCTTGTTTTTGCCAGATTTGTACTTCACAGTTGATCAAGACTTATGACAGGATGTTTTACAATCCCTTCTCCAACTGGCAACCTATTTTTGTAAAACAGAGGTACCCTGTTAGCTTTGAGAAGTCTGCCTTCCTGTTGGGGGCTGAAATCAATCAACTGAACAAAAAAATTACATAGAGAAAAAGGCACCTACAGACCCCAAGTCCAGAAACCTAGCAGCTAAGGGAGAACACCTTGTAACAGGGCTGCACAACAGACCCCTGCTGGCAGGAAGGACTATGTGCTATGCATGCTCCTTACCCCTAATACCACAGAATGATGCAGTTTCCTAATAAAGGAGTGAACAACTGAAGTGGACTAGGACATTTTCTTGGCCAGGCCACATCCCACCAACCTATCTTTTGAACTTTCCACCACCCCCTCAGTCTCAACACACTCGCATTTAGCAATGCTGCAATGCCCAGCCCTTCCCACTACTAACTGGTCTCTAATCCTCTGCACCACATAGTGCTATAGTACACAATACTATATATCCCAGACCTGCCAAAACGTTATACCCACACTGTTCTTTTAATTATCCTACACCAACTATATCCTCACTCCTGTGTGCAAGGCCATAAAGCTGCCACACCAACTAAAAGGGGAGTAACAAAGCATTTGATAAACCACAGACAGCCACATATGGTTGGCTGATGGTGAAAGAAAGAGACACAACTGGACTGCCAGGGCACTCGGAGAGAATCCCATTATAGGCTCAACAGATTGGGTGACAGTTCAGATCCAATGCACAATCAGGTAATTGCATTATCTTCTTTGGAATCAAACCCAAGTGTTTATTATTTAAAATTCTAAAGTAATTTTGTTCCTATTTAACTGAAATTTTACATAGCAACTTGTTTTTCAGCCATGCCAGCTATTCATCTACATTGTCCTCAAAGTAAGATGCTATAAGATTGCCTTCATTATTCTCAAACTTTTAGATAAAAATAAAAAGAGAAAAAAAAAACACTACAAGAAGTGCTTTTAGGAACAAAAATGTCTGTGGAAATATCTTTTATCAAGTAACAGTAGCCACCATTAATTACTATGTACAGCATACAAAGGGAGCACTTGAGTAATATACTACTTGAGGAAGTTAAAATAATTTTCAGAAATAGTTTGGTTCCTCCTTAATTTATATGTGTCATCTAACCCATAATATATGAACACAGGCCTTAACGGGTCTTCACAAGACTTTGTTTAATTAAAGAAATCTTATCTTAATTTTACGGGTAGCAAAGTAAAAAAAAAAAAAAAATCAGTGCCTTGGCCACCAAGTGGATGGCAGTGCTTTCACAGTGTTGAGATTGATTCATCCATCAGAGCACTGTCAAACCTTCAAAGACCGAAACGACTGTAAGTCTTCAGCGAAGAAATCAAGTTACCAAGGAGAAGAGCACAGATGCTAGAAGAATGACTGATGTGTGGAAAAGTCAACAAGAAACCATTTCCAGCAACAAAAACCAGTGGCAGCTCACTAAATGGTAGATCTGTAACAACTGAGGAAATGCTTTTTCTTCAGAATGTATATTTCAGTTATGGAATCACTGCAGCAAGACACTGGATGCACATAAAGCACAACCAGACTAAGAAAAGAACTAAATTCTTGAGTGACAGATCCACTGCTGGTAATTTAAAATACAAATGCTTGGGTGCAACCTTTAGCTAAGGAGGTCTCTAAACCACTAATTTAAGGAACCTAACCATGGGAAAGAATCTCTATATATACTTCATGCATTTCCTATATTTGTCTCCCCAACCATCTTTACTAGCTGCCTTTGGAGAGAGTATGGAATTAAATGGACACTGCCGAAACCAAGACATCAGAACATGGTTATTTTTTTCTTCTCATGAAATACTGGAAGACATGCCAAATACCAGATGAAGGCAGACAAATCAAGAGGCACAAAAGGTACACAGACATTAGACTCTTACGACCCTCCCAGTTCACCAACACTATTAATCACCATTTCTGCAAACAGCATGATATAATGTTAGACACAACACATTTGGACAGAGTTATGTATTATGAGAAACAAAAATTACAAATTAGAAGAATAGTTTTACCTCTCTCGTATGTGTGATTTCATTTGATTCTGGGAAACAAACCATGATCCATGCCCAGCCCTCCAACAGGAAACCAAATTAGATACAACCAGATTTAAAAGCCAAGGCTGAATTCTACAAAGAGGTTAAATGTTGGTCCACTTTTAGAAAGCTTTTCTAATTCAGTGGAAATCAAGGCTGGAAAGGCAGACCGTATATCTGAGGAATGCCCCAGCACAGTATACAGATCCTACGCAGTGTAAGGAGAAGCCATTTAGGCCAAGATTTCACAGAATCACAGAACTGTCATGACTGCAGAAGACCTGCAGGAGGAGGGGGGGAAAAAACTCAAACCAAAAAACAATCAAAACCAAAAAAAACATCAAAACCAAAATATAAACCCAACCTAACAACACAACACAACCCACTATGCCCACAAGAATACGTCCTGAAGTTCCCTTTCTGTTCTTTTCACGTCTTTAAATCTACAGTCCCTTCAGATTTATTTGCAAGTCTGTAAACTGACCAATCAAATCCAGCTGCACAGGAATGGGGTGGCTTGAGGGGTGTTTTGAGCGTTTGTTTTTTAGTGTTACAGTACTGACTGCATAAGTTGTATAATGGCATCCACTGTTCCCTTACATGTGACATTCCTTGTTCATATATCTCAGACAATATTTGTCCTTTGACTAAAGGCCTCAGGTTTTTGTTGGTTAGACTAATTTAGCTTTTTATTCCTCTTTCAACACTTAAGAAAAGCATAGCAAGCTGTGCGCACCTTTTGGAATTTCAGCTCACTGCATTTGAACTGTCTTTCCAAACTGTCAAAAAAACTGCTTTGCAACCAACCTCTTTCCTATATTGGTACTCCTTTAAATTTTCCAATGGAGGCAAAGGACCTGTTCAGTGAATTTAGGCCTACTGATAATAGGCTTGCTTTTGTTAGTTACTTTTCATGATTCCTTATAATCAACCAGTGGATTCATAGTGTCTGCAAACCACAGCTTGAAAGTAATTTACCATCATCACTCTGAACCCATCCTGAATTTCAACATTCTAATGCAACGTCCCAGCTTGCTCCTGTCCAGAAATACATTCTCTGTATTCTACTAGCTAAGTGCCTAACAAAAACACAGAACAAAATCAAACAGAAGATACACTGGACCTATCTCAGTTGTCAGTGAGCCACTAGTGAAACACTGACCTTTTCTCAACCACCTGTGTCTTCATTTTACAACAATTTCATGTGGAGTTCCTCAGCCATTTTCTATAAATGATGCGTGAAATAGAGTCTAGAACATCACATGCAGTCACTGCATGAAAAAAATAACAAGATAACTTATCCATCTACTGCTCATTATTTATCTACTATGCTAGATACACTGCCAAGGAGGAAAATTTAAATTGTCTGACACAGTTTGAACCAATGGAGGACAAGCCTTACAAGAAGCATTGCAAGTGCAGCAGTGACCTGGACTGAGCTGGCTTTGGTGCTCAGTAACTCCACACAGCACACCACCTCTCCTGTCCTGAGTGACCACCATAACAGAGGGAGCCCAAATTCACAGAGTAAAGGAACTCAGTGGACATTTTGTGGACATTTCACAGGGGTGGTCCATAGACTAGGAGAATTATATGTGTATTATATCAAACGACAGGAAGGGGGATGGTAGTTAATGAGAATGTATTCGTTCATGTTGGACGTGGGACATAAATGGTATGGAATAAGGGGTGGAGAACATGCTGGTTTTGGCCGAGATAGAGTTAATTTTCTTCATAGTAGCTTCTATGGACTACGTTTGGGATTTGTGCTGGAAACAGTGTGGGTAAGTCAGTGATGTTTTTGTTTTGCTTACACAGCATCGAGGCCTTTTCTGCTTCTCACCTCCCCAGTGAGTGGCTGAGGGTGTACAATCAGTTAGGAGGGGACACAGATGGGTCAGCTGACCAGAGTAACTACAGGGATATTCCACACCATATGGCATCAGGCTCAGCATATAAAGCTGGGGGAGGAAGAAGGAAGAGGGGGACATTTGGAGTGATGGTGTTTGTCTTCCCAAGTAATGGTTACAAATGATGGAGCCCTGCTTTCCTGGTTGCTTATCAATTTTATTATCCCAGAGCTACTTATAAAGCAACTGTTTAATAACTTATTAAAAAATACGTGAGGATTAAGGTTTCATTGACTGGCTTATAATTCCTTTCCTCTTTAAGCTTTTATTGACTGGCTTACAAATCCCCTCATTTTCCCCAGCACTTTTTAAATACAAAAAGAAAAAAAATATATAAAGGAAGAAGTAGGGAGTGTAGTTTTACATTTGCCCTTCTCCAGTCCTTGAAAGAATCACCTCCTGTCCTCCCAAAGACTCTGAAGAGTTGGACTAAAAGGTCCCTGACAAACAGGAGAAGAATAATGCTGACTTTTCAGTTCAACAAGCTCCCAGCTCTTATCTAAGCACAGTAAGCTATTTCAATCAGTGAAAGGGCAAGGTAAGTTAATCACAGAGTTAATCAGCTTAAATAGTATGCTGAGGTCTCTGGAGATGACAGAGAAGAAAATTATAACAAGCAGACTTTACTAAGGGTGAATCCTGACCATCTACATAAAAAAAAAATACACCACCTCACTGCCTGAGGGGATATCTGTCATTCAAATGTTTTAAAAAAAAAAAGATAGTAGGAAAAAATAGTCTAAGCCACTAACCTTATTGCTTACCTTAAAAAAGCCTGTTGAGGGGCAATAAAACTGAACGGTTCAACAGATGTTTAACATACTTCTGAACAACTCAGTAAACCCCTTTGGCCAGATTTGGTAAGGACAGCCTGCCTGGGTATTGCCTTCAGCTGCACTGCTGGGAAAGCACAGGAAGACAGTGTCTACATCATTCCGGTCTGAGGCCCTCCTTATTGCTATAGCAGGAGACTATTGTGCTAATGGAAATCCCCTGCCAGCTCTCAATTGCAGTCAGCACTGTGTCTTTCCTGCCAAGTTTTCCCAAAATGCGACTGACTAGAAAGGTCTGTAGTTAAGAAATTCTCCAGGAGCCTGGGAGGCAGCTTACACTGTCAGAGATAGGAGAGACACAAGCCATTCTGACAGCCTGTCAGGACACAGAGAATGCAGCAGAAATAGCAAGAAATTGAACTTTTTTCTGTACCTGCCTTGAAGGAAATGGAAATGTCAGGTTACCTAGAAGGTAGACTGAACACTGGGTCGAACATATGGAGAAGACTTCACTCCACTAATATGTGCCGTTACGCACTAAATTAGCTCAAAGCGGCTTGCCAGTACTGCCAGAAAACTCCCCTATCATTTGTGCACAAATTTAAACATTGGTCACACTATCGTATTTAGCCTTCAAGACACATCAAAAGGTGCTTCTCTCTCATCTCTCTCTTTTTTTTTCTTTTTTTTTTTTGATAGAAGAAAACTTAAAGGGAAGGAAGTTTTTAAAGGGAAAGAAAACCAAGAGCAAGAGACAGCCATCATGCCCAGTTTACCCCCCAGTTGATGGCATGTATGCACTCTGGTTCCGTTCTCCAGCAATGATAGCTGCCACTTCAGATGATGAGTTAGGTTAACACATGCATTGTAGCTTCAAACATACCTGTAGCCCGGAAAGTATAACAGTAGAGTCACTCCCTTTACCAGCACCTTTTAATCAGTAAATTATCATGCTTGTTCTTTTAACTTGATCAGCTTGGGGCCTATGATACTACTTGTGCAGACTTACTGCACCGTTTCAGTTTCCTGTGTTCAATGCATATATAAGGCTCAAGAAAACACAAGGCCTCACATCTTCTGTATGCTGGCAAGACAGTGATGTATCTCACCAGACAGTAAAGCACTAGAACAGTTAGGAGACTTATGTAAAACCCATTTAGAAGAACTGAACTGAATACTAGCATACTAGAGAACCACAATAGTATGAAGAGGGACTTGATAAGCATATTTCTTATTCGTTACTCCTGACAACATCCACATTTCATTAATTAGATTCAGAACTTGAATTGGGTTTTGCCAGTCGTTCAATAAAGACTTGGCTGAAATCAACCATGCCTTTACCATGGTATCTTAGAGTCATTCAGAAACATAACTGGCAGGGATTCTTTATCCATGCTGCCAAACATGAATTTTGGTAAGCAGGAATCCTCCCATTGGGATTTGGATCAATATTTTACTGAACAGGATCAAGGTTATAATACCTATACTGGACTTCAAATACACTGCACTGAACTGAACAAATTATTTTTTATTTATAAGGTTATGTACTAGCAGAAATAAATCACTTTTCATAAAACACAGCAGCTGAAGCAATTAGATTGGACAGTCTCTCACTAGTTTAAGAAAAGGAGAGACATACTGATTGGCTGACTCTGACCGGTCCTTTGTTTGAGTGTGCTTCCACTGATGCATCACTATGTGTCTGAGTGTGTCCATGTAACAGACACACATCACTCTGCCTGGTCTGGTTCCTTCAACTGTTCTGTACAGAACTAAAGGTAACACAGGGATGAGCTGTAACACACCTGGCTAAAGCACAGCATGAAGAAAGGCAAGCAAAATATTTAGCTAAACGAACCGCCATCTTTCTAGTAATTTAGAAATATGCACCTACTATTCACATGACAGCAAAACATCCTGGACAAGAAAAATGGTGCCTTAAATGCACAGCCCCATTGCACATTTTCCCCTTCTACAATATATAGGTCTTCATTATGTACTTGTTTGTACCAGACTTAAATAAATGCTTTGTTTAAACAGATTCTTCAGTCTAGAAGGATGGTTCATAGCTCCCAGTTTAAACAATTACAGTTGTGCATACTTGACTAACAGATTGCCCTAGCAGACCTTAACAATTCACAAACTTGCAGAGGAAACACCATAGAAGCAAATACGCCAATGTTTGAACTGAAGAATGGTGAACTGAAGTGTAAGCATCAGCATCTAGTTTTACTTCATAACAGTGATCCCAAACAATTCGGTAGTACTTCTGCTACAGATGTTTCAAAACCAGTGCTAACTCCTTCTCCTTTTTTAATTCCAGGATAATTTCATTCAAGACAAAAACAGTTAGCTCAGAGATGAATGTTTTTAAATAAGGTTTTGCTAGACAAACCTTATTTTCAGATAAATGAAATATATTTATTACCCCAATTAACATACATTTACGCTACGAATGAAGTAAAGACAATTAATGCCATAAGAAAACAAAAGAAGCATTTCTGAATTATACAGCTTCCCCTCCCAACCTGTCAAGAAATTCAGTTTCCTTCATAATTATTTTTTCAGGATCCCAAGTTCTACTACCAATTGTCTATGAGAGTACTCTAGAACAGTACCATAATGTGTTTCAACATACATACATAAGCAGTAGATATGTTATACCCTTACAAAAATAAACCAAAAGCCTTCAGAAAAATAACCTGTCTTCAAAAAGAAGGAAGGAACATACTTCTGATGATTTCACAATACAGCCTGGCACCATATGTTTAATTTACATTGGTTTGGATTTTTTCGATTTTTGTTTTTCTTCCCTCTTGAAGAACTAGAGCAAGCTCTATTATGCATGGATTCAGAAAGTGCAAGTCAGCCAAAAGTCACAGATCTCTCAGGATAGACATGTCCATCTGTCATTTCACAGCAGGAGAACAATAGCAGCTTCAATATAGACACAACAAGCTCACACAAACCTTTCACAGACAGACAGAAAATCTGCCTTAGCTGATAGCTAGCTGCCTTTGAAAGTCCAGACAGATGTTCCTGTGTAACACCAGAATCAATTGGTGCTTTGTTTCTGTTTTTTCAAATTTCTCATTTGTTCACTGCAACCAAAATACAGTCAGTTTACTGCTTGTCATTTCTATAGCGCTTTAGAAAAATCAGATTTCAGAAGCAACAGAACTCAAAATATAGAAACATATACTATTCATTAATCTGCAATTTTTCTGTTCTTGGGGACTATTTTAGAAGTAGGTCATCCACAAAGCTTGACAAGGACTACACTTATATTCGTACAATGATTTGCTAGAGCTATGCTCAGCAGCCTCCAATGATCTCCAAAAGTCTGTTTAACAGACAGCATTACATTGCTTCTCTGCTACTGAAAAAACTCAACGTTGCTGTTTCATTTTTTTAATTATTTCTTTCATATTTATAGATTATGCAAACAAAAGTTCCAGACAGAAAAAATAGTTACTTGTAAAACATCCTAATTTAATCTTTAAGTGGCTAACCATAAACATTGGCAAAGCACTGGTTGCAGTTCAAGCAAAAGAAAGAGATGTTGCTGATAACATTTAAACAACTGACATGTCTAAAAACAATCTCCCCAGGTCCATCCATAGAACTTTCATTTCAGTACTATACATTTGGGGTTTTCTTCCTGACCATCAGTCTCACTGGGTTTTCATTACAGCAAATTTGCAACACAGGCCCCTGATCAGCTCCCACAATTTCCAGAAGTAAAAAATTGGCTCATTTTAAACAACAGGATAGTGCTGTTGTCCTGTGCCCTACTGTAAAGTTTGCCTCATTGAGAATAAGATTCGAAATCAAGTTTGACTGCTAGTAACTGAAGATACACTGAAAAGGTACACCTTGGAGTACCTTCAGAAGTAAATGTTGGTACTAAGCAAACACCAAACTAAGCAAAATAATCTAACATGACATAACTCTGTAAGATGAAGACAGACACATTACACTGTAAAAACCTCACCAGTTTTTCTCAAGAATACTATAATCTGCACTGCCTCTATTCAAGGCTCAAAAGATGAAGATGGAAGTATATGCATATTTCTGACAGAAAGTATGCTTTCTAAACCCTTTGAATTCCAAGGTTTTGTTGCCATTATTTATTTGTGCCTTGTTCTGACATCCCACAAAGATGCAGCTCACCTTCTAACTAGCAAAGGCAAGAATTAATCATGCATTAACTCTTGGTCCTTTGAAGTTTGCTGACTAGGAACAGTATACAGAACTTGAATAAAGAATATCTTAAATCCCAAGACAGTGTGTATGTTAGAGCAAGGGGGGGGGGGGGGGGGGGGACAAGCCAAGGAAAACTCTTTTTAGAGGGGCTTTTAGTTTGGTTTTGGATGGCAAGAGTTGTTTGCTTTCCCATCTGTGTTGAAGCCTTGAAATAGCCTTAAGCCACAGATAGCACAGATTGAACAGGAATAAGAGTGCAGCTGGAAAAGTCTAAAGGTGACAACAAATTGAATTCCTCACCGTTAAGCAACGGAACAAGAGTTAAACCTGCCACAAAGGACAATTAAATTTGAAATACCTGCTTTTCACTTGTATCCAAATCTGCTAATATGGTTGGTCACTTTCATTGTACATTACCACTTTCTGTGAACCTATGTTATACTACAGAAGCCCTGTATTCTCCAGTAAGACATGCTTTCCTAAATAGTACATTCTTTTTTTTTTTTTAGCATTCAGCAATTAATTTCTCATTCTGCAAAATGATCTATGTTCTACCCAGTAACACATTCAGACTGTAAAAGGTTAATTTCCACTTTCTAGCAAGATTAACTAAGCGTAGTTGATGCAAACTTATCCTTCAAAGAAAACAAAGTTTCATGTAAACATTAGGGTTTTCATTTTTTTCCTTACATCAAGATCCACAGATCCATTAGAATAGACTTGTGCCTCCAGGAAGTAGAGCAGAGAAAAATCTTCCAGCACAGATCTATAGCACACTGTGAAATGAGCATCCCCTTCCTCCATCTGCTCTCTTCCTCTCTGCTTTTCTTACTCTGAGAGAGCCCATGCTCTCTCAGAAATCAGATATACTGACAACATCTGCAGTAAATAAAGACAAAGTTTGAAAAATAAAAGTGCACAATACTGAACTAGCACTTGACAGACAACTGGATCCCTACTTGAGGTGTAGGACTGTGGAGGGCAAAAAGTTCCTAAAGGACTCGATATTTATATTAAAATGAAGGCAGAACAGTTTTCAAATTAATACAAGAGAGTGAATGGCCACGACAGTTACAAGGAGCTGTTTTGTGATTTAGAAACATTTATTTTTCCTAGGAAAGTTCTCCAATTCAATTAAAATCTCCCAAAGGAGATATAATAGATCTCAAGATACAGCAAAATATTTTAATATAGTGTTGGGAGAAATGAAGTCACAATCTATAAACTGCAGGGCTGGAATAAAATTTGCACCTTAAGGAAGCATTTAATGCTGGTATCCTTGCAAAGAACACTTTTCTGGCATGTGTTAATATCATCAGTATATCAGCATCAGCATCATTGCCCAAAACTCTCATAAAAAGTCATTAAGTTTGTGCTTCAAATGTTTAACATGGTATTTAATTGCTGGACTTTACACAAACCAGTACTAGAAAACCAGTGTTGGGGCCACTCTCTGAGTCCTATCTTTTGTTCCATTATGAGTGGCCACCGAATTGACAAGTAAAATTTTAAAAATCTTATCCAAACACAGCTTTTAAAATCAACCAAGGAAAAGGAAAAAAAAACAGCTACCAGTTACCACTGTGGTGTCACACACTGCTGGCAGAACAGGCTTATCATTAGCAGTTTCTAGATGCAAAGAGACTGATCACAAACTCCTTGACAGGACTCATAATGTGCTATGTGCTTCCAGCTGGCTGTGAGAGCTGCTCTGCCCATGAGCACTGTCATATAAATATGGGTTCATCTTCCTTCAGGTAAACACAAGAAGTGTGTGGACAGTTCACAAAGCAACAGGAAACTCTGATTTCCCTGGCACTAGGGAATCACTCTGCAGGTCAGGAGTAACTGCAGCTTTTGTAACAAGAATTGACATACTCACCAGCACCCTGCCTTTGTGTAGGCAGGAGCAGTGTGACACCTCAGTGAATGGCAGGTAAGTGGAGCAGACCCTGAATGTTCTTTGCCTGAACCAGAACCAAAGATCCCCTCAAACAGAAGTTGTCCTCTACTGCCAACAGATGCAGAAGTGGATGCTCCACACAGCAGATGAGGACACAGAAGGGAGACATCCACAGTCATCAGTAAGTAACTCAAACACTGAGTCTGTCTCTGCAAGACAGCAAATATTTTTATAGGTCTCAGGAGGAGCTAGGATTTGTTTCTGTCATATCACTTACTCCTTGCTGCCAACAACTGCATCTTCTGGTAATGTTTTTCTGCAGCATAGCCTTGTACCAGGAAACATTCATCTTGGCGCAGCCAGTGCCACATCTCCCAGTCACTCCTCAATTCAGAGTACTATGGAGTCATAGCCTCACTGCTCTCCTTCTTGCATATAACACTACTTCAACTTCCAGGAACAGAACAGCTTATTTACCTCTTTCCAAAACTAACATTACTGCTACTGTAATCCTGGAAAAAGAGATACCCAGGGGAGAATGCAACAGTAAGGACAGAAGTTGTGAAAACAAAATGGCTTCCTTCCATCTGCGAAACTTAACTACTGGGGAGGGTAGAGGGGAATGCTTTGAAGAGGAATCTCCACATTAAGAATTTATTTAGATGTGTCAGACAGACAGTGTCCTGCTGTGCTTGTCCCCAATTATCTGGAAGTAGATATAAGATGGCGAGCAGATTGCAAAGCTTTGATCTGAAGTGGAGCAAGGCTGGTTTCATGTTATCGGTCATGTCATGGCCTTTACAGGCAACCAAGCCTGAGATCTGTTCCTAAAACTCTCATACATCCTATAGTCTCCTGTATCCACTGACCTCCTTTGATCATATGATGAGTAGCGCCTTTTGCACCCAAAAGGAAAGCATCTGGTTGAAGAAAGAGGCTCACATGTAATGCCAAGGCTGCAGTTTCAGGAACACCCAAACCAGTTTGAAGGTTTCTTGCCATCTGAAGGGGAGCACAAGAGGCCTTTCCCCTCCTGCCCACACTGCCCTGCACATGGCCACTTGGTCCAATCTCCTTCCCTCCCTTACACCAGCATGTGACAGACCCTCCTGACAAGACACTAACTTTACCTGGATACTCTCTCTTGAGTGAGTTTGGTAGTGGGGAGGAGGAGGGCTGGTGAGGAGCAGAGCCAGGGTATGCCCTCAGCCAGGTCTGGGGGATCCAGACCCTGGGCTGCTCTCCAAATGCCGTCTTCAGGTACCATTAGGAGCAGCTGCTTTATCTGTGGGATTTCACATCTCTAACTCACCCCACCTGTGATATTTTTTCTTGTCTCATTTGACAGGAGTCAGGCCCACACATTTTTCTCATGATTCCAGACATTTATGCTTTCTATTAGTCATTACTGCAGACTGCAGTAGTGAACCAGTACATGGGCTTGGTAATTCCTCATGCTAAGGCTTTCTGCAGTCATGGCAGAAGAGAAACTCCTTTAGGTTTAGGAGAAACCTGCCTAAAAATGTTATTAGCTCGCTTGTTTGTATTAGACTGAAGTATACAACAGTTTAACATAAACAAAAACATTTTATTACTGACTAGCACGAACATGGTACCACAGTAAACATCTGTAAATTAAGTAACAAGGGCATGCTAGCATTATGTGTCCTAAATATTTTAACACAAAGAGTCACAGTATTTTGTGCAGTAACCAACAAATGGGTGTAGGCTATATATGTGTAGATAAAATTATTCCATTTCAGGGATAAATGCACATTTTACAGTTTATTTAGAGAATATGATGCTTCCATGGAATGCTATACCTAGTGCCTGCTACTTTTATGTTCGAGAAAGCTAAGTTTGAAGTATATGGTAATAACTGCTAATGATTTACTGACTTACCTTTTTAGGATACTTATAATAAAACACAAACCTGCACCCTTCACCTCTACTATACAAGCATCCAGGATCTCCTAGAATACCATATGTATTTTACATAGCACTTTAGAATTACAAGATTAATTAAGGAATAGGAATTTAAATGGCCTAAACTGACCTATCAGTTAACAAACTAATTATCTGAACACAAACCTGATTCCTTGAAGTATGTCCAAAGTGATAAAGCAATTATGTTGGGCAATTTTTAAATCTAGAGAGACAATGCTTTAAAAAAATCTGCCTATTTACCACTGTGTTAAACATCAGCAGAAGCTCTTCAATGGCCAAATTTCAAAAAAAGTAAACAAAAAATTATTTGCCTCATACCATGTGAATACTCCTACTTTAAGGAGAATGCCAAAATTATGTCAGGGTAAACTTGATACCCAAGCTTTACTACTGCAAGGGTGAATACCCTCTGAAGCTAAATTCTCTTCTGATAAGAAACATCAAGAGCTGGCCATTATGGAAAACAGACCTTTATCCTTGCAAGTGATAATGAAGTAAATCATGACACTGAAGGAACCTCCTGTCCCAAACTAGATAAAGAAATCCTTTTTTCAGATAAAATGTCATTTGCATCCTTCTTGCAAGCAAGAGAATTGGCAAGCTCATCTCTTAGGAAGACAGATTTAAAAAATAGAATAAGCCAAAACCTAATCAAACAAAAAAAAAACAACCCAAGCGTTTAAAAAGAATTTCCAGGCTTTAAAGAACAGCACCTAGTTATCACAAATTTATCAAAAGCTGGTAATATAAATACAATCATTCTTGTAACACATGAGAAAGAGACACAAAAGTATTCCTGTAATTCTGTGAGTAACAGAAGATATATTAAGTCATGCTGCAGGGAAAAAACAGGCATATTAAACAAAAATAGTTAAAGCAGGGTAACAGCGACCAGTTCAGCAAGGCACATGCCATGAGCCAGCCACTGGCCAGAACTCATCAAGCAGCAGCTC
Organism: Hemiprocne comata; assembly: GCA_020745705.1. Lineage (NCBI taxonomy): Eukaryota > Metazoa > Chordata > Aves > Apodiformes > Apodidae > Hemiprocne > Hemiprocne comata. The sequence continues at coordinate 39,302,862 of CM036616.1, read as the reverse complement.
AGAGGCACCCTGTTGTCTACATCAAGACGCCGAAACCTTGCCTGCATTATATGGCATTGGAAACAGTGGGATGTTTTAGTTCATGGAGTCAGAAGCCATTCTTCAGTTACATTCTTTTGAGGTTACCAATATCCCAAATAAAAGGGAAAAAAACACTGAAGAAAAGGCCATTCTGTATACCTTTAGCAGAGCCCCCTTCGCTCCTACCCAGCCACACTTCCTAGAAAAACGTGTCTGTTTTTTGGTGGTTTTTTTTTGATACAATCAGCCTTCTCACAAAAGAAAAAAAAAACAAACCAAAACCAACTACTCCTTTTACTGATCAGATGGCAAATTAACCTGTTCCATTTCTTTCCAGCTCTCCATGTCAAACTCCTATTAACAGGTGTCGCAGAGAAAATCTGAGGGAGTCCATAGTTTTAATTAATCCTCATGTGGCCAGTATCCTACGCACACACTAAGTACAGTGAAGCTCAGTTCTCAGTAGATGAATACTCTTCTGGAACCATCTTGCAAGATATTCCAGATTTTAAACCTATCCATAAAAAAAAATCTGGTTTTAAATCAGAAGAATTCACTTCTAATACACGTGTATTTTTATGTCTGTATGTCTGCCATCTCCATCTCTAGCATGCAAAGCTCCATGGACCTTTAGTTAACTGCATCAGTACACTATTTTCAACATTTTGGTATTAAAAACAAACAAACAGAAAAGCGAAACAAAAACTCCAGAACTAAAAAACCCACAACACTTCTCTGGCAACAATATGAAATAAAATTAGATCCCACTGTATTCCAGGAAAAGTTCTCTTAAACTCAGGAGTTCAGTCAATAAACATTAGCCCCTTACATCAAGTGTAGCCTACAAAGGATGAAGCTGTAACAATCCCCACCCCATTCTAGAGGGTCAGATAAAATCTATTGCTTCTTAATTGCCAAAATATTTAACCAGTCTGAAAAATCACTGAAAGAGAAGTTAACCCCTTGATTCCACATGTTTAAACATTAACAGTTTCAGTCTACAGAAAGTATAAGCCAGTTAGCCTTAAAAAACTATTTGCAGCCTATTTCCTTTGATGTGGAAATATATACAATAGCCACTAGCACATGGCAACATTTACACACAAAGTAACTGTTTTTAACGTTTACTTTAATTGTAACTAGGAACCTGGTGGTCTCAGTGCCATTTCAGATTCCTTATGATCAAAGAAACCAATTTAAACCAATTTTCTCAATTTAAATCTTTACAATCTTACCTAAACCAACAACAACAACAACAACACCTGAAAATTTTACCTGATGAAACATTTTAAGTCAATTGCTGGGAAAATCTCATTTTCTCAACTAGCAGAAAGCAGAGTCTTTTATATTTCTTCAGGTGAGGATTACCCAGTTCAGAAAACAAAATACTTTTTAAAAAAAATCCATTTCTGACAATCTCTTTGGAAATGCTATTAGCACAGATACTAGATAGATAGATAGATTAGACAGATATTAGAACAGGTTTACGTAAACATTCTTAAGCAAGCACCAAAAGCAAAAGATACATTAGGGAACAGACGAATTTTGCCTTTAGTCCTAGAAAACCAAGACTACTTCCCTTTGATCTATGATAAAAAGTCAGGGATAGTGAGTAGTAAATCTTCCACTGATTTTTACTGGAGCCATTAGTTTTCAGCTCCTTGGTAATAATCAAGCCTTTAATACGAGGTATGTCTCACGGCGATAAACAAAGGATAAATCACATCACATACTTCCAAAATGTGCTAGCAAATACTGCATAATTCTCTTTTCCTGGTGATACTGTGAGAGACATTTTCAAACACAGCTGGTAATCAGGTGTGTAAAGTTAATATACAGTTGCTTATGCCGACACCTAAAACTAGAATTGGGAGAAGGTTAGATTTTGAAATACATGTCTAAGAATACAATGGGACAGCAGCCAGTCAGCCACCCTTCCCACCCACCTCAGAGCACTGACAACTCAGCAGTCAGCCCTTTGTTGGGCTGGAGAGTTTGCTTCACCAGTACCAAAACAAGGGCACTCTTCACCCACAGAACTGTACCAGAAGCCCAACACCTGCTTTCCTCACCAACTGCAAATAACAACCCCAAACTCTGATTAGACTGTGAGATGGATAAGATGCTTTACACTCCGCAAAATGTTTGCAAATTTTATATTGTTCATAAAATTAAGGAGACACCTAAAACCAGTGATGCTTCTGAGCATAGGGACCAGATATGGTAACTCCCCACTTCAGGCACTGCTCCCGGCTGCAGGCACCAGAACCAGGTTCTGCCAACCATTTCCTTCTTACTCCTGTTTCTCTTCCTCTTAACATGAGTGGGTCAGCCTCAACAAGAGTGGAAAATCACCCAGCTCCTCTCACTCAGGCAATTCTGTATATTAGTGCTGAGGACACACCACTTGGAAGTGCTGACTGCACATGGGTCCCCCCAGACTGCAAAGAGATGTGAATACAGATCATCCGTTTTCAGTGCAAGTTCTCCAGCTAGCAGGCAAGGGGAAGTGATGGCACTACCTCTTTAACCAACATGCTGTGGGAATAAGGGGCACAGCACACATCTTCTACCTACACGTCCCCAGGAGAGCATCCCGTGTTGGTAGAGATGACCAGATACCACGAGCCATGTACCCACACTCCAAAGGTAGGCAGAAGATTAGCAACACTTTCCACAGACTAATTCTGCAAGTCTCACTGTTCCCTTGGTGATCTCTGGTTCTCTTTACTGACTCTACAAACATTGCAGGCTCTACGCTCAGGTAATGTGACTCAGGTAACGAATTCTTCAGCTCTACATGGGATGTGTACAAGGAGTTGCTTTGAAATTGTACCCAGCATTTTTATGACATAATATACTGGTATATCAATTTCTGGCAGAATTTTAAAGCAAGCCATTCTGAAAACAAATGTATGGAAGAAAAATGAGTGAAGGGAGAGAAAGATTCATTTTCCTTTTACATGCATGACTCATTTTAATTATCATTCTGCGGGCAGGTCAGTTAATTGCTAGAAACCAATGATTATTCACTCCCTTTCGTATTAACATGAACTAAAACCAGACCTTGCTTGATATTCCTAGCATTTTTTACTTTATTTTGTATTTTTACCCTATTTTCAAATATTGTTTTTGCAATATAGTGGTAACTGTACATTGCTCAGGAATGTTTTTCATCTGCTTTTTTAATATCTGAAATCAGTTACATCAGCTAATAAAGTATTTACTCTCTATTCTTTCAGCTAACTATCCAAATGTGTCTCTAGCAGTTTACATTTAAATCAATATATTATGCAGGCTTTATTTCAGAGCATATCTCAGCACACAGGGTTTTCTTTAAAGCACTATATCAAACCAAGGTTTAGTTTTATTTTGCTATACCATAAGGGATCTGAAACAAAAGTAATTTGGCAGGGGAGGGCAAAAAACACAGGAATTTTGATTTCTTTTTTATTCTTTAGCTGGTTTATTTGCGTGGGTTTTTTGGTGGAATAGCTGAACTCATGCTGGGAAGAAAAGACTTAATCGAATAGAACCTTGGTGTCATGGCAAGTGCTCAGCTGATGAGATCAAGCCAAAATCAGGTCTTAAAATGGACATATCACAGAATGACTATGACAAAAGCTCCAACAAGTTATCTTTCCTTCTGGCCTCAAGAAGTTGTGAATTGCAGCTAGGAAGACACCCTTTTTCAAATAAATCAAATACACATGTTGGTGTTTCAGCCTGGAAATAAGACATGGCAGGTATAAATAAAGCAGTCTCCCAGCTGCCATGGTTTATTACTGAAGAGCAGTATATCTGGAGAAATTATTTGGATTTCCAGACATTCTCAATTACATTCAGGTCTTCAAGACTGTATTATTTCATACAAGAGAACTGTCCAAAAAAGCATTCAAGCTTGTAAAGGGGAAAAGCTCTAGGCCACCGGTTGCTGCCAAGCTAAGCACTCCTGGGGTCCATCTGGCCAGCTAAACGTGGCAATACTGCACTGATGTGCAGGTCACTGTGTTGCAGGAGGGACTAGCCCAAAAACAAGCTCACCAGGCTACAAAGCACATGCAGAGATGCACTTCTCATCCTGACTGACATGAAAGCAGAGTTGCAGCTCAGCCAGTTTCAACAACTGCTAACTTTTTTTTTGGTGTGTGTGTCCAGACTTCTAGAGTTCTCAAAGGGAACACCTTAAGGGACTTCAGTGTTCATGAGTAGAGTATGGTGCATAAATTAGCCCAGAATCTGATATATGAAAGCCATGGTTTTGTCAGATGGCCTCTATGCAAATATACACAGCTAGGAATATAGCTAGTCTTCTGACCAGCAAGTTAAAGAGATTCATACAGCTAGAAAGGAAGGACTGCTATTTAACTCAAGCCATATGACTTCCCTGAAATAATTCAGTGTTGAATTACAGTTTATTTTTCAGTGGGAAAAAAAGTGTAATCTGGATTCTAGAATTGCCCATAGCTTTCTTACTGACACCCTAAACCAAATAAATACGCTACAGGGCATAGTTCTCAGTCACTGTGGATTTCTCTGTCTCTTCTCTAGTCCCAATCAACATCCTCTGTGATTCATGGACATTAGCAGGGCATTGTAGTAGCAGTTGTACCAGTGCCAAATTCATGATATAACCTCTACTTCTATGCAAAGCACCTCATTTTTAATACCCAGGAATTGCACTTGTCCTTTCTAGGCACATCGCTACATTGAGAACTACTGCTGAGCCGATTATGTGCTGTGACTCTCTACTCAGAGTTGCCAGATTTCACACAGATGTGCCCGTAGGAGTTACTAATCTTTCCTATCAGAATGACTTTGACTTCAGAATTTCCATTAACCAGACTTGGCTTACCAGACTATTCCCATCATTGTATCTTTCCCTTGTTTGTCATTCCACTAATCGCTGTATGTCATTGGCAGGGAAAGGGATTACTTTTTTTCGTCACTGGTGATTTTTCAATTTGCATGGAATGCCTTTCTTATGTTGCAGCTCAAAAAAGAATTAATCCAGAAGTGTCCTAATCCCTTCATTGCCCAGGAAGTCAGGTAGCCTGATAACAGGGGTCCTTTCAGGCCTTGCTGTCTGTTTTTTTGACTCTTCAGAGGTTAGCAGGAGTAATGGGACTTTTGTTTTGTGTCACCAATAAAAAGATCAGTGAAGACTCAGCAACTTACCTGCAAACCCAGCTAAACAATGACAACTCCGTATTTACAGTTACACTATGCACCTGTCATTTAGCCAGGTCAAAGCTGATCCTTTGATTTTGCCTTATTTTGTGAACAAAAACAGGTGTTGGAAGATTAAATACTTAACCTAAGCCTATTACATCTTTATCCATCAACTGAACTTGTCACTTCATGTAAAAACATGCATAAGTTAATTTTACCAGATAAATTTTTCACTAATCATACCAGTTAGTTTTATACACTTCTTCCAGCACTTATTAATTCAATCCCAACACAGACAGCATAATGTCCTACCCTAAAGCCTGGCTTTTCCAGCATCTTTTCCCTCAGGAAGGCAGAGTGCTATTTTCAGGTAACACCCACTACTTGAGGAGAAAAATACTGCTGCCTACCACAGCCTGATGCAGAGGGTCAGGCTGAAGGTGGTGGGAGCCAGTGACCGCTTCTGATGCACCACAGCTCACCACCACCAATCTGCTCTTACCTCCTCAGGCAGCAACAGCAATCCAGCTGATCAGGCTGACAGCACAGTCCACCTGCTCAGCTGTCTTCCTACCCTTTCCTCCACAGCAGCCCATAGCAGAACCCAGATCCAGCCCTGAAGTCTGTGTTGTACAACATTAGTTTATTAGATTACATGTGATGACTGAGAGACACAGCACTTACATCATATTACAGTCTCTGAAACATCTCCAGATGCAAAAAAGACCTGGGGGGAGAGGTAGAGAGAGTGAGGATGTAAACAGCATTAACAGAGCAAAGAACCAATCTTGCTCATTTTTTGCAGATTTTCTGGATGCACTTTCTTTGGCCTTGGTGGTTTTAAAGGATGCCATTTAACAGCTGGCATTACAGGACTGGAATCTGTTTTGTTATAAATCTGTGAAAAAAGCTACAGCACCTCCTCCAAATACTGAGTGACACTACCTGGTAAAATCCTTGCTGGTTTTGCACTCTCATTTACAGTTACACCACTCCCAGCAAGCAATGCACTAACTGTAATGCTGCAGTTTGCTTTGCTTTCCATGGAACAAACTCAACAGCTCTGAGCACAGTGAGCAGGACAATCACACCAACGGGGCAGAGTCTTGGCTTCTTTTAAATAAGGTTTGTAGCTAGATCCCCTTCAGTGTCCAGAGATTGAAGTCACCTGTGTGGTGGAACAGGAGGAGACTAAGTTCTGAGAACACTGATTATTATCCCACCCTAATATATTACAACACAAAGGATTAGTGTAAAAAACAGTTATTTTGTGTATTTGGAACGTAATACAGATATACTGTATATTCTAACAGATGTCTAGAGTTTAACTGGAAAGCATTCTGATTTGCATGTCATGGTGGGCAAAGAGACACTCTGCAAAACTCTTAAAACTAGAAATCCGCTGTATAGCTGCATTCAACAGCTGGAGGACAGACTTTGGGGCCCAGAGGTCCTCTGGCAGTTCTGTGCTCTCAGACAACTCACAAAAAAGTGCCTGGATGTTCCTCCAGAATTTTATGACAACTAAAACTGGGCATGGGGCAGACATTGCTGAAAAAGGGCTTTAACAGTGACTACATCAACTATGCTGGATTGGGGTTTTTCGTTGAATTTCCAGCTTACATTTTGCATTTCTGCACATGCAGAACTAATTTCTTCTCCCATATATGATCCTAAGTATATCTATCATGTATAATCTTGATGGGTGGAAACCATGCATTTCAACTAATTTCCTCTTACCCTGCATAATACCACTATAAACTTAAGTCAGATCTCTGCTGGCACAGCAATGCTATCAAATGTATAGTCTCTCTTTTAACACTTTTAAGAAAAGTAATGTTTTTGCATTTTAGATCAACAAATTTGTATAAACTTAAAATACAAATATATAATTAAAGACTGTCTATAGCAATTCCTAGTTATTAAAATTTCCAGCATCGGTTTCTGTTATAATTGATGCTGATTTTTCCCATAAAGTTCATAAGCAGAATTTTATAAAGGAATGGAAGGTTACATCTCTTAAATGCTTCTGAGACAACTTTAAAAATACCCCAAACTTTCATCAACATGAACTCAACGTTGTGTAATAATACCCTTAGGAACAGAAGCTACAGACAACATTAATCAGTAATCACCCCTGAAGAAAAACACAACCACTGTTCTCCTGAAAGCACCCGAAAGTGTACCACAAGAAGTCATAGTGTAATTGTTATCTAGGCTTCCCATGTTTTAAGAACTGGAAATTGTATCTTCAATGCTTTATTAAATAAATCAATAAAAAAATAAAACAAATAAATAAATAGATGGAATTAGCCTTCTGTAAGTGACTGTAACATTATTTTCTAATGCAGTTTTGCAGAGGAAAATTCCTATTCAACAAGTACTCAGAAAGCGGGACCTCAGCTACGTAAGTATGATCAATACCAGCCTCTTCTGAACAAAATCAAAATTTCCCAAGCTGTGTAGACAGGATTCCTTCACAATCCTCTGAAGCTGAAAGGCAGGTCAGCTCTGTGAAAATGGTTTAAAGCAATAGACAGAAGATGAGTGTTAGCTTTTCCCTTGACCATTCTGAGATTAAAAGCTGATACAACATAAGCAACACAACTCCCAGCTTTAGTATAGAAACCAGCTTTTTATCCCTGTCCACTTGACACTGCATAATGACCTTCCTGTACTGGACCCTCTCTCCAAAGCTGCTGACATGCAGTTTCAAAACTTTCTTCTCCTGCTAAAGTCAGACCAACCATAAAAAAAGGGTAACAATGCTGTGATGTATCCACAAGAAGTACCAATGTAAGCATGACAATTTCTTGCTCACCAATCACATTCCTGAAGGCCAATTTGTATTTCAGGATGGAAGAAGTTTCCTTGTGATTTCAAGAGCTCTCCATCAAGTATGGGAGACTAATGAGACCTGGATGTGACAAGCTAACCAAAAGTGTCACAAAATGGGACCATACACACAGAGTACATGAATGAATGTACAATAGACACATGAAAAGCACATGTAAAAAATACATTAGCATACACAGCATGTAGGCCAGCATGTGCTTCCTTGATAACAGTAGTATATCTCTTAAGTAAATAATATGTCTCCTTTCACTATTATCTGCGCTCATTTCTTTCTCGAATGCTCAACATAAGCTTTACTAATTGAATAAAGGAATAATAAATTCAGGCTCAGAGGAAGTGTCAGGGGCAAGAGATAAAAATAATTCAGGGTATTAAAGTGAAGATGCAGTCTTTTGAACCAAGTGTCTTCAGCTGAAACAAGACAGACAGACTACCTTTAATAGGCATGTTTGCAATACAAAAATCAATACTTGAAATTTTATCTAGAAATGTACACCCTGTAGCCAATATGGCTCAAATTCCTGCCACCCTGTTCCTGTCAAACCAAAAGAAACTTGAAATTAGAATCTAATTTTGCACCTTCATCTGTTTATAAGAGGAAAATGAAGATGCTATTGGAGCCTGTTTTAGAATAAAACCCAATCAAGTGTTTTATGAATTTACAGAAACTGTTTCAGATTTTCATATTAAAAAAATCCCTAGCTATACATGAAAGACCAACTGATTCTGTACATGTTTTAGTAATTACACAACAATATCCCTCTGTTATGTTTCAGAATACTGAGGTCTCTTAGAAGTGCTTTTTCTCAACTGCAGCCATGCCAGAATACAGATGGTTGAGGATTTGGCTGCTTCTTTAAAAGTCAACCAACTCTAACTATTCATGTATTTAAAAAGCCTCATAAGTCAACAATGCAATGAAAAAATAACTATACAAAGCAATTAGTTAACTTCACCTTTAGGAACTAATCTTGCTCATTTTCTGGTAACATTCATCTTCTTAAAATATCAACTGTAAATGCACAAACTAAAAATAAAAGCAGACAGATTCAATGAAAGCTGCCTAAAATTGTGAAGTATGCAAGTGCCTCATAACGTCAAGATTCGCATTCACCATAGATAATTAATTTAATAAACCACACTTCCTGGCAATATGCCACATCCCACCTCTTTAGGAAACACCAGAAAAATTACGACTATGTGGTTGGTCTCTGAGATATCTGAAAAGTACATTGCGAGCGGTACTTACTAATCCATAAGAGATTATTTAGTTGCGAGGTTTTGGACAGGGAACAGAAACAGCTCAGCTGTTCCTCCTGTTCAAAAAAAACCTGCCTCAGCATTTCCCTTTTCTAAAGCAGAGGTTGTATCTGTCTGTTCGATGTAGTTCCCTGTCTGTAGGCTGCAGTTAAAGTTTCCAGTGAAAAGTTTTATAAACCAGCTCTTCACATCATCCTATGTGAAAGACTTTTCTACCAGCTGTACCATCTCTACCCAAAATATATAAATCATCAGTATTTGCACATGCTTTTAAGACAATAATGTCTTCAAGTGAGCTTGATCCAAGAAAAAGGAATTGCATGGCTATGTCTGATGGACATTCGATTAAATCAGCATCCATCCTTTTGGTTACTGCAAGACCTACAGCTTCTCAAATACTCATTTGTAAATAACTATATGTATGTACACTAATATAAACAAAATGTATAAATCACAGTTAACAGGTATGGCGTGATCTCTGGCTTCATGATCAGCACGTGTCCTCTGGTCACATGGCCACACATCCACAGTGGATATGTACCCAGAGCTGGTGCCTGGAGAAACCATGGAGTCCTCACAAGTGAAGGAGGTGGAGGCAGGATATAGTTTGCAATTCATCCAGCTCAGTGCCCTCTGTCTGCATTGGGCTGATGGGTCTCAAGAACCAGAGGAGATGGGAATGACAGGCACAACAGTATTATTACTGAACACAAAAAAAGGGTATCATAAAAGCGGAAAAATGGAAAACACTCGAGTTTAAATGCATGAAATTGAAGCTTCTCAGACACGGAGAGTGAAAGGGTTAACGACAAACCTGCACATCTAAGTACTGCAGTGACCTTCCAGGTTCTGTATAATGTTAATACCCAACAAATACTTCCATCACAACTTCTTACACAATTTCAAGAATTAGTGAAGTTTAGCACTAATGAAGCTCAAGTTTGTTTAAAAACAAAACAAAAAACAACTACAAACTGTTCTTAGAAATGAGATAGGGAACTGACAGTCTGCTCAGTCTAGGTCAATGCAGGACTGTTCATTAGAGCACTGCTTTCTGAAAAAAGCACCCTATTTAATTTTATCATATCTGACTAATGCAATTTTGGGGATTTGATAAGAAACAGTTCAAAGAAAATTATACCAATACACAAAGTAACAGTGGCACACAGACCACATTTTCTTAATTTCATCCTATTATCACCTTGCTTCTTTGACCTCATTTCACCACTGTGTAACAAAGTCATTAAAAGTAGCTTTGTTTTCCTCATTAATCATCCCACCAACCCTTTGTTCCTGTTGACACTTTCTTCTTAATTCCTTTGATTCTGTCAACATCTTTTCATAACAGGTACCTTTAACTGCCTCACATTCAAACAAATATAAATGTACTCCAGGACAGAGAGGTGTGTTTTAGAAAAAGAGACAAAACACTCTTTCTTTCCCCACTTTCCTGTTCCATAGAATATTTTGCAGACAACTGAAAGTGACCTTTTTTCATTACTATCTCAAACTCAGATCTTATGTATTTTCCCATTTCTTTAAATATTGCTTTTAGGTTTCTTAGACCCATTTGCTTTTTAGTTTAAACTGCATAGCTGCATACTATTATATAACATTTTTCAAGATAAATCTCTATGTAGTGCTTTTTCTGCTGATACTTAGTTTGGGAGGCTTGATGATGAATGAGATGATACTATGATGTCTACCTCTGCTGTTATTTTCTTAATAATTACTTTTTCTTAATTTTCTTAATTTTTTTTGCTGTCCAGAGAAATTATATATTAGTTCTGCATGAGAGTGAACTGTAAGTTCAAAACAATTATTTATGTAATCATGCCAGTTATGGTCAAATAATACTTTTTTCATCTGTCCAATCAAACAAAATTAAGACTGTATTTGCACATAAGTCTTTTATAAGGCTTTTTATCATATTTTCCAGACAGTGCATTTGTTTAAAAATGTATCTGTTCACATATGTAAATAACTATATACCTCATGCTGGAACAAACTAATGCGTAGGTGGTGAACCTTCCAGCTGAGCAAAAACATTAGTACACAGACAAATAAGTGAAAGGGAGCCAAAATAACTTCACTCTAAAGGCAGAAACTCATTTAAGCATATAAAAAAACCCATAATAATTAGGGAAAATAGTTTATCTTCTGTTTCTGAAAGGATATAATAAATAACAGACAACTACAGTGTGGGCCACATCCAGGAAAATCTGTGAGGTCTCTTGGACCACACACTCCCTCCAGAAAGTCACACATAGTAATGATGAAGCAACTAACCCACTCAGGGCATTGTTCAGATCTCTTACATATGGCTAGGGAAGTAGAGAGAGACATTCACCAAATGGTTACCAGCACCTCAAGAACTATTACCATTGCCAGGCTGAACACCAGCTATCTCAATGGCATTTGAGGATGCAAGATTAGCTACGGGACTCTGCACAGGCTTGGACCTACCAAATTTCCAATGCAGCAAAAGAAACAAATCAATTTTTAGACCGTATCTTCTGCTGACCACTTCACTTGTTTTTTTAAACTTCAAGATGCAAAAGCTTTCACTACTGTGGAGCTCTCTAAGCCACAGTCAGCGATCACAGAAGTGGATAAAGATTAACTTCTGCCAGCCTATATATTACAAACATCCAAACCTCCATGCAAAAGGAAAGGGAAAAATCAACTACTTCCTGATCACGTTAAATTACAGAAGGAATATGAATTTTTTCTTTCAACAGTTGTTTCTTCTTCAGCTGGCTGACAGGTGAAGAATGTCTGCTCTTTTTAAAATTCAAATGTACCCTATCTTCAAAACAAAATAGATTAAATAGTAGCCATTCAAAAACTTGGCTCTCAGGAGAGCCCCAATCCAGGGGGAGGGACCAACCACTGAATCATTTATTCCACTGTGAAAGCAGGCAAACTTCTCAGAAAAAAAGGAAAAAAAAAAAAATCAAGCTTCTGCTGCATAGTCAGGTTTAAGCTGACTATAGCCATATATAGTAATTTTCCCCTTTAAATCTTTATCTCAAATGAAGACACACACATACAAACCCACTCTAGTGCACATGGAAAAACTAAGATTTAAAGTTTAAAACATGGATCAGCCACTACTGGCTAGGGACAATGCTGAGGAGGAATTGTCATTCCTCTCTTTGTTCATAAACAAAGACTACTACTGCATTACTAAACCATTAATGGAGTAACAGCATGCACATGTTAAAACAAAATAAGCATTTAATTTGAACTAGTTAAATCCAGAGCTACTGGGACACAGAACTCATCCAGGATCAAATAATTTAGCATTATATGCAAAGCCAGAATGGTAGTGTACAGCAAAGAGGAAGTTGCCAGTTGCAAATAGCAGACAGAAATGGTAGGTGGACATATTTATTATTTTTTAAACAGGACACTAGTTTCACTGCAAGACCAGCAGACAGACTGTTTCTATCATCTGGTAATGAGATAAACACAGATTAAGAGGTACACTGTTTGCTTCTCATAAGCGAAACTGAGACATCTGTGGCGATCCAAAGACAACAGAGCAACTCCCTGCCCTGAGCAAGAAAGCTCACAGAAAGGAGAGAGATGCGGGTTTTGCCAGGAGGTGCCCAGATTTCAGTCTATCTGTTGAGTCCTCATGTCCATCCTTGCACCACCACTTAGTCCTTCTGCAGCTCCTCTCTTTATAAGGACAATACCCAGCTCACAGGACTCTTCCAGACCTCTGTGACAGTTAAGCCAGTGCTTATTTGTTAATATTTCATGTGATGTTTTTAGATATTCTTATCAATTACAGTTCCATTAAAAAAACAAACACTTGCCCTACCTGCTTCCTCTCTCAATAAGGAGATACATAATGATGTTTTGAGCTTCTGAGGGTTTGCAGGAAACCACGGGAAACTAATGGTAAATACAAAACACTGTCTTCTAAAAAATAAATGGGAAATAAGCTTTATATTTTTGAGAACTTGACTGGAAAGGGACACATAAAGGTAAAAGTCAGCCCAGAAAAATAAAGACAGGATAATTTTATTTCCTTATAGAGTGCAAACAGATTTACTGTGCTACTCAATGGAACTGGAATTGCTCATTCTTCATTTACCAGACCACCATCTTCCTGAAATGGGCCACAATGTCTGAGGATTTTAGATATAAAGTGGAGTATATTACATATGTTTGCAAACATATATACACATATACTGCTTCCCTCAGCTGATGAATGATGCCTCACCCCAGATGGACAGAAGCAGGTCTGATGCACTGGATTTTAATTAACCAGTGCTTATAAATAAACTTTCACATCATCAGATACAGAAAAACAAAAGTAAGTAATGACAGAATCACAGAATCCTAGGGGTTGGAAGGGACCTCGAAAGATCATCTAGTCCAACCCCCCTGCCAGAGCAGGATCACCTAGAGCACATCACACAGGAACTTGTCCAGGCTGGTTTTGAATGTCTCCAGTGAAGGAGACTCCACAACCTCTCTGGGCAGCCTGTTCCAGTGCTCTGTCACTCTCACAGTAAAAAAGTTTTTTTCTGACAGCATTGATTTTGATCAGTCTTTGCTCAGTCTTTCCAATAGAAGGAAGCACATTGGAGACATTTCTTTTCCAAATGATCTGGCTTGTTTGTTCTTCACGTTCAGTGAAGAAGAAAAAAAAAAAAAAGCTGTACTCAATAAAATACTATAGTCTACTTAGTCGTAAGAACAAGCATGTACGGAAAGTAAAGCAATAAACATCAATGTTTGCAAATGTAGGCTACCTCATGGCAGAGAACTCTATGACCACAGATAAGGATTCAGACTGAAAAATGTCAAATGTAATATTTGTTAGTTGGTTATTAAATTATTTTTATGAGAGTGTTAGAACTTCTGCATTTGAGACAATTTCTGACATCTTTAGGAATCATATAATATAGAATGAAGAATAGCGTGTGACAACTTTAACAGATATGCCTTACTGCTATTATCATTATTATCATCATCATTATGATAATCATTATTACTATTATCATTATCATAATCATACTCAAAACTTTAACCATGATTATTGCAGGAGGCAAGGACAGTAATAAAGACTTCTCTGGATTACAATTTAAATTAATGACCTCCCTTCCATAATCTAATCTCCAAAAAGTGTTAAACAGTTTTCTCCTAAAAAGTATGGTGGGGGTACATACAAACTTAGAAGGACAATCACTATCATAAACACTAGGTCTGAAGTCATTGATCAGTTGATCAATCGACAGCTAGATACAAAGACATTTTTCTTTTATTTCTTTTTCAGTATAACTCAATAGCAAAAGGCTAGCTGGAGAAAAACCATTAAAATATTTTCTTTGGACTGTTTTCGCTGATTGTATCTGAAGTATGAGCCCCTCTCAGATGTATTCCCTGATTCTTGCACTGTTCTTCAGCTAAAAGGCAGACTTCAATACCTAAACAGCAGCTTCATGTTACTTGACACACTTCTCAGTACAATCAGTTCATGACATGGCCAAACCTTCCTCTGTCCATACAGGAGAGGTGTTCTAGTCCAACAGAAGAGATGGATGGCTTTCCTGACTGAACAGAAAATTAATCTTCCTTTAGCAATTCCAAAATACTAAGCTGTGATGCTGTTGACTATGACTAATTGCATTTGGCACAGTTTTAATAAATCTTTTCAGGAGACTTGTATTTGCTATATGCAAACGCATCATCAGTTCAAATATTTGCTGATATCAGAGTATGAGAATACTTCTGGGTTTTCCTACAGTTTATTCTTAAGGTAGTCACAAAACAACTCTGGTGTAGTAGCATTAATATTCATTCAGTGTGCAGAGATCAAACTAGCTACTATATACAAACAACCCAACAATAACAAAACAGCACTCACAGTTACTTACAACAAACTTCAACAGTCTCACCTCCACAAACCAATGTTGCCTTTCTTTCCCCACCTTGAAAGCCACATACTTCAATAAAGCCCACTTTGGTATGTGAAGTAAACTGTACCGAGCTTCAATATAATCAATCTACTTCAGCAGCAGATGTGGGAAACGACCATAAAAGCTCAGGAAGAAACTTTCTAGTACCTACTCAATCCTTGGCTCTTTAACCCAGCCTCTATTGCAGCAGCACAGGGTGACTAGGGAACTCAACCACCAGTAACATGGAATAGTCTAACATCTTGTACACAAAACCCGTCGATGGCAGGATAACCACTGCACAGGCTTTCCACCTCCAGGCAAAGTTACTTTCCCTCATGCCTCGGACCACAGAGAAAAGCAGGATAAGATTGTTTATTTGGTATTACAAGAACGGAGGAAAAATTTAGGTGGTAAGACATCAAGAAGCCTGCAGATACAGTCTGGAGTGAAAAGCATTGTTAATTCAACCCCCACAGCCACTTTGGAAAACCCAGCAAAAGTGTGTTAAATATATTAATACATGACAGAAAAGTAAAGAATGCATCGGCAACACATGGCTGTGTCCTCATTAATGCTACATTATCATCTGGTACATTACCATCTGTATGCACCACGCAACACAAATTTACCCCCAAGCAGGTGTGGGCACAATCAGATTTCTGTCAAAGTTTGCCAGAGCACAGGATGCTGCATTCATGCTGACTTCACACCAGCTGAAGGAGGATGAACAATACCTAGTCTGGCATTGAGAGAGTCATAGAGAGATGAAAAACACTTGACAGAGCAGAAAACATACTAGTACAAGCTTAACACTAAATTTGGGCTGATGAGGTATGTTTATCCATGATGTTTGCATCTTGTGGTTATGAATTTTTGATCTGCTGGCGAGTGCCCTTAAGAGGGTACCATTGAATCAACACTCTAAATCAACACAGTGTATCAGTGTCTGTAGACTAGTAAGTAACACAGCATCCTCCTCCCTCTATACTGTTATATGCCAGTCAGGTATCTAAGAGCTTTCAGTTTTTTCTCTAACTCTGCAGAGAAACTCATATTTTATATTCATGTCAGCAGTTTAAAAGTATCCATAGAAGGGAGAAGGGTGGAGAAACTAAAAACTTCCATACTAAATAAAATTTCACACACATGTAGGAGAAAATAAATCAGAAGAACCAAGTCAGGATTACAGACATAGCTGCTTAGATTCCCTAAACGAGACAGTATGTATTATCTCATCTGGCAGTTGAGCATGACTGAAAAGAAACATAATTTGTAGCTGATGCCAACTGGCAGGAGACAGACAAATGTTCATGGTAACTTTTATGTTTTGTTAAAAATGTGCTTCTGTCTTAAATTTTCCTTATAGGAAAATGAATAGGAAGCTTTTGGTCTACAAAGTACAAGATTTGCAGATGCTACCCTGAGCTGCTAACTCACAGAAAAATGTGTCTTGGGTTTTTATAATTTAAAAAGACAAATCTAAAATTATCCCAGGTCAATCTTCTACCCAGCACCCCTGTTTCTAAGAGCAGCCAAAAGCAGATGTCTGGGGAAGAGGATAAGAATAGTGTAAGCATTTAGTCATACTTTCCCCAGACACTCTCCAGTCTCCAATAATTTGCAGCCCAGGGACTTTCAAACCCAGAGGTCATGCTTATGTATTTAATAATCCCCTACAGACTTTTTATTCCATTCATTTTGTCCAGTTTCCCTTTGAATTGGTATAAATTTTTAGTATTCACCACATCCTGTGGAGTTACACAACTTAATGGTATGTGTATGAAGCAGAAGTCGTCTTTTTGCTGTTCTGAACCCAACACCTGCTAGTTTCATTTCCATGCCCATTAGCTCTTGTGCTGCGAGAGACAACAAACAACTGATAAATAACACCCTCGCCATGCCATTCATGTTTTTATAAAACTATCATCTCATCCCCAGTTGTTCTCTCCTCCTCACCAACTTAACTGTTCTTTGTATGGAAGGAGTTACGCATCTCTAGCTGTCCTTGCAGTACTTCTCTGGGTCTTTTCCAGCTCTCCTGGATCCTTTTTGTGGTGATGGTCGAGAAATGCACATAAGACTCAAAATGTGAGTACACCATCAACCCAAATGGTGGATTTGTGCTCTATTCCTTTAAAACAGAATTATAAAAACCCAGATTTCTAACACCCAGTTTGCATTTTTTACTGTGACATTCTTGAGGAACCATTCATTACAAATCTATGGTCTTCATTATATCCAAGAGACAACAGTCAGCTGGGAGCGCATCAGCCTACAGGTAAAGGTAGGTCTACTCTTCCTTTCCTCTTCATCAGTTTTTCCTCAACACTGAGTTGAGTACACTATTTTATTGCCTAGTTACTTGTTCTTACAAGGTATTTCTGCAGGTGCTTACCACCCTGAATGACACAGCAGCACATGCAAACTCCACAGTTCCTTCCTCTTAGTTATATATGAACAAATGCCCAGCAGAGGCACTACAAGAGATCCATGTGCATGTCCACTGGTATCTTCCCTTCAGTGTGACAACAAACCATTTATGTCTAACCCTTGCTATTCTGCTTTCTTATCCATGCAAGAAACTTCATTTTTCCCCTCATGGCAGCATGCTTTCCTTAAGAGACTTTCCGAAATCTATTAAGCCTGAAAATAAAGCCTGATCTCCACCATCTATATGCCTCCATGTTTATGAGGCATTATTTCCCCTTCAAAAATCACGTTATCTCTTTCTCATTACCTCATATTTATACAAGTGTCCACACTATGTCTACTCCGTGGTACACCCATGTATTACCGATTGCTGGCATGCTATTCTGTAGGTCCCAAAAGTCCTATGAAATCCCACTAAAATGGCCAAGCATCTACCATTTTCAGCCACTAACAGCACATCTGGCAGTTATTTCACTTCTGAGTGAATCTGAATGTGGCAATTCATTCTGGTTTATTTTTGTCAAATCTTCTCCAGCTCCTGCAAACTTTTCAATTGAGACTGACTCTCTAATAAGTCTCCCATAAAAAAGAACGCCTGTGCAGAAACCTCCATCAATTTCTTCCACCACAAACAGAAAAGCAAAATATGCACTTAGATCTTCTACTACGGCCTTACCTTCCCTGAATCTTGTTTCTATTCCCCAATTACCTGCTGGCCCTGCAGACCTTCTATGGAAGACTTCCTACTCCTTGACTTATTCCTCAAATTCTTTAGCATCAGCATGAACTGCTTTCCCTGTGACTACCACGAGTCTGGCAATTTTTTCCTTCCACAGATTCTTCAATACACATGGCTAATGTAAATCACTTGCGGTACAGGAAAATACTTTGTCCTAAAATTTTCTCTCTCCTCCATATTTCCTCTCCTGAAGAGGATCATTACAATGAGAAAAAAAAAAAAAAAGGAAAAAGAAAAAAAGAAGATACTTGGTTAAAAATCTCTTCCTTTTTTAGGTAAGATTTCTGAAGAATATTTGTTTCTGTATTTTCAGGATCTGTATGATGTGATAAAGTAAACTATTCTGTTACTAGACAATGTTAATCTAGAAAAGGCAGCATGGTTATTGGAGGAAAAGATACTAATTAAAAATGACAAACCGGAGGAATGACCTGAAAGAACAGTGTCATCTTCAGTAAGAACACATGCAAGATGCTACAGTTAGGCAGAAATAACCAGCTATAAAAGAATCAGTGAGGACGATGTCTTAGAACTTGTGTCCTTGGATGAGGACCTGGTGGATCACCACCTGACTATGAAAAAGAGCCACAGTGTTGCAAAAAAGACAGACATTGTGTCAGCAAGTACAGTAATGATCCCAATCCATTTTATTCAAATTCATTAAAGCTTCAAGTAGAATACATCCCTAACTTGGACAGAACAAAACGGATGTGAAGTAATGGAAGATAACCCAAAGAAAATTTAAAAAAACCCTTCTGTACAGAAAATAGCACCTGTGAGGTCAAGAAATTGAACTTAAAGAAACAGCAGGCTATGACAGTTAAGAGGTAACATTACGAAACATATTGTAAGAAGAAAAACAATAATTTGATTTGTCCAAGACAGATGCAGGATGAGCAGTTATGGTGTCAAACTGCAAAAAGAAAGGTGTGAATTGAATAACTTGAAAAGAAAATTTTCTCATGGCATGGTGATGTTAGGAGAGTGCTCGAGTTCCTTAGAATAAGTCACAGACAACAGATATGGATGATTCAAGCCTGAGGCAGATGAATGGACAAGATGACTTCATAAGGCTTCTACCAGCCCTGTCTTTTTACAACCTGTTTCTTGAGACCTGAGGAAAAACCTCTTCTTTTCAGTCATTTAACAACAACACAAAAAAAAGGGTTACAGGGCTGCCTTGGAAAAAACGAGGTTCAAACAACCTGCTCACACATGAACTATTCATCCAGGCCCTTTTACTCCCAACTCCAAGAAGCCTGTGGAAAGAAAGGAAGACTAGCAGCCAAACACTGGAAAAATTGTACTGAAAGCATGGATTTCTATTCTCTGACCTTCCCCAGACATTCTTTAAACGTGGCTTGGAAGCAGATGCGTACTCCGCAGAGTACAGTGCATACGTGTATGTGCGACACTCCTGATGCATCCTGAAAGGAACAGACTGCACATCTATGTGCCTGCAATGTGCAACAGAAAAACTAGGTGAACTCATCTGAGATGGGCTGACCAAGCACTATTGAATTACAAGATTCCTAAGGCACTCTTTGAGGCTGGACTTCCACTTTTTCACATTAACATGTCCCATTCTTGCACTGAGCAAGCTCAAGAAAGCTGGATATTTCTGTACTCCAAATTTGGCTGCAATGAAAGGCAAGCTTTAATTCAAGCTGTCAGGGCTGTCATGGAATGTGGTCTGGGTCACTTAGATATAAAGATTGGTGGAAGGTAATTACATTGATTTTATGGAGTCATGATCAGGACTAATGACTGAATACACATGTATGCACAACACAAACCTCATGCACGTTTCTGCAAACTGGATACCTCTGCTAAATTATCTAGCATCTCATCAGAGCAATCAACTGGGCAGTCTGTGGAAAATCTTGCATGCCAGCTGTCATGTACTATGTCTATTAGTAGCTTAAAGATAACTGAAAACAGAGAGAAAAATGAGACTTTTTGTTAACTCCTGAAAGGTAAGCCATGCCAGAGAAACACTGTTTCTGAGAAAAATCAATTTAGAGAAGTGGAAGAGAGAAGAGACATAACACTGCATAAAACTTTCTATTGAGCATAAAACTATAATTTTCGTATCATGCCAAACTTGGCTGACCACTCAACGTTGAACTCATAAGTTAAAACAATCTTCTAAAATCACAGAAACAAATCTCCAAATATGACTGGATTTAAAACTAACGTGTGCAACTAATCTGAACATGTAAAAACTATAAAATAATACATTACCATGTTTAGACTAGAACTTATATTTTACATTTTCATGTAGATTTGCCTGTGCAGAATGATGCTCAGGTTTTATCAGGTGTCTGTTCTGAATTAGTTACAATTGCTAAAATTCTCATTACTACATACACCTACTGCCATATTTTGTTAAATACATGAGTTCTATAAAAGGCTGAGAGAGCTATAGTACTTGCATTAAATAACCTCACTGTCTATATTACAAGCATAATTCAATACATACCATTCATTAGTACTGAACAGTTGTGCAGAAAGATGCTGCTGTTCTTTACACACAAAGAACTCTCTCGAGAAATTCTGTACAAATTTCACTTTAGAAAAATCCAGGTATCTGAGGAATTGTATTCTTATCTGCAACACCTTCTCTTTTACAGGTTCTTTACCGAAGAAACAGTATTTACAGCACTGTATAAGCATCACTTATTTAACATTTCAGGGAAAAAAAAAAAACAACACCACCACATTATAAAACCATTTTTTGTTACAGTTTTCCCTCCACAAAATTACTTTTTGCACAGGACAAAGCAAAGCAATACACACACACTAAGAGACAAAACAGGAACATGTAGCCATTAAAATAAAGCTTCTTTAAAATGCATTTGCCAGCATATAAAATTGGTGCATTAGCACCACCATCCACCTTAGTGACGAGGTCAGGTTTTGACAAATGAAAGTTCAACAAAAACTCTGAAAAACCTGTTTACAGTGATCCCAGACATAAGCCCTGCAAGCTGCAATTCACTGACCTATGTAAACTGATTTGGCTTTCAGATAATATCCCAGTGAATACTATTGCAAAATCTATAAACACAGATGGCACCAACTGGCACCCTATCTGCAGTCTCAAGAGAAGATCAAATACAGAGATTTAATTTATCTTCCCACATCACAGGTGATTATTTCCAAACAGATTTAAGGGATTATGCCTGGAAGCTGACCCAAGGAAGTTCTGCCACAGCTACCCAAAGTCTCAGCCACCCTGAGAAGCTGCACTGCTTGAATGAAGTTGGCTTAAAAACCACACAGATTTTAATAAACCAATGCAACAGTCAGTTCAGACCAGGCTTAGGTTATAATTGCTACAATTATCACGTTGACCATTTCTATTAGCAGTAAACTTGTTATAAAGCACCATAACAGAAGAACGTACTTGGGATCAAAAAGAAGCTTGCAAGATTAAAAGGCCAACAACCTACAGACAAACTTTAAAATAAATATCAACTGCACTATTAAAGCCTATTACATGATTTTATCTACAAAAGTTACTGTTATTCATCTGGAACAGAGTGACAGCATTAATACTGTTATGGGTGAACCATCATAAACAATACATGAAAATACACACCATGTATGCAATGTCAGGTGTTAGCAAACAAGGTCAATTAGTGAACTCTAAAGCTAATTCAAACCCAAGGCATTTTCGTCAATAAGATGTTCAATATTATATATAAAACACGAATCTAACAATACGTCCACAGTATTTAAGGTAATAAGACAGTATTGCGACAAAGTAGTTTGAAGTGGAGCAGTGACATCAACAACAAAGGAGGCTGTACAGCTGCTTCAGCAGTATTGCTTTGGTAATCCTTTCCATACACTAAAAGCTGTATAAAGGTGAAAATGAAAAAAATCAGCCTAAAGTAAGACTTGTTTTGTGTTTGTAGTTCTCTCACTGTCTGCAATACAATATGATGCCTTCTCCAAGACATTTTTTTCCTCTTTTTACACTATTTCATTTTCATGGTTTTGCATTTAGTTCCCATGCTTTTACTATGGGCCTCAAGGAAACCCTCAAAGAAAACCTCAATCAACAACATTTAGACTAATATAAACAAGAAATGTGTTAAGGAACCAGTACTGCTGCAGCGCTCCGCTCATGCAGCTATGTCTTAAACATTACAGATTCTCCTTTAAAGAGCTTGTATCTAACTTCACAACACAGCTCCAAGATGAGAAAGATAGCATGAGGACCAGAGCACAAGGAAAACTGGAGAAATTAATCCTCAGCAACAGACATTTTTTTAAATTAGATATCCTGAATCAGAAACGGCTCCTATTGATTGTGTGAACAGCATAAGTCTCTAAATATCTTTCTTCTGCCATGATTTATTTGTGCTCAGTCACAGAAAAGATAATTGCCCAATTGCTACATGTAATCCCTGAGCTCAGAATTTCAGATATATTCCTGGTCCACTCACATAGATTGGACACATTCGCACTCATTTGCTTGCCTTTGCAGCAATTTATCATTTAATTATTTTTTCACTGTGGATTTTGTTTTCTTTGGAATTAACCTTCCACAGAATTATCTTCTAGGAAAATACTTCTAGGAAAATTGATTATTCTCTGACTAACTGGTGATGAAATGCTTATCCAAGGTTTATGTCTGACCTCCTAAAGTCTACACATAGGGTAAACAAAAGCAACTAAAAAAATTTAAGATCTCAGACCAGCAGAAAAATATCTTCCAAAATGCACTAGGTACATTCAATAATTCAACAAGAAAATGACTGAAACTACTTGCTTCATGTAGAAGACTGTGTAAAAATAAAGTAATAGAACCATTGTTTACATAGCTTTCAGAGTGTCTGACCTTATCTCCCCAACAATTTTAAAAGACCTGTGATAACAACACTAGTTTTTCATCTGGGCTTTGCAAAGGCCCTACATTCAGCTTAATTTCAACTCATCTGTATGAAGGACAATTAAGAACACACCCCGTTAGTTTCACATTTCCAGGGGACATTTTAGGCACCATGACCCTGGAGAATCCTGTCAATTTTCGGGAAAGCTGAAACACCAGAAGGAAGAAATAATCCAAGCAAAAGTCTTTGGCATTACTTTAACAGACTTGTCAGCTATAATCACATCAGCAATTGTCTCTGCATCAAATAAAGGGCTCTGCGAGACAGTAACACCTTCCAGCTGCTCACCACCTCTGCCCTTGTTCCCAAGTGAGTTCAAAATGTTGACACCCTAAATGATGTATCTGCTAGGCAGAAAGCAGAGAAATGGGAACTGTTGTGAGGGAAGGCAAGCACCAGAAACTGAAAGCAGCAAATAGGAAGACACAGAAAGCCCCTCTACATGGGGAAGGAAGAGATAGAGACACAAAATGGCTTCTCATTGCCAAAAGCCACTAGCACTTCAGAAGCTGATATTTGCTCTCCTCCCCACCGCTTGGATGGTGTGAAGGCTCAGCTAACAAGAGGAGCCGTGTGTGCTTGTGCCTGATCACACATATGTGCATAGAAATCAAGGAGACAGGGACAGCAGAGCAGCCATCCTCACCCTCCCTCCGAGTTTCAACAAACACCTCTGGGATTGTTGCATGGTGAGGGGTAAACCCAGCTGCTTTGGTGGGCGCTATTCATACATGAAGAGACTTCCTCCTTTTGTTCTTGTAATGACTTCACTTTAAGATGCTGAAGGTGCCATTCCCAGAAACCGGTTGTTGCCTACAGTGGATAACCAGGAATCTTATATCTGTCATCACACATTCAATTTGTCCCCTCATTGCAACCACTGCTTCTCTTTTTCTGAGGAGCCTTCCAACTGGTAATGAATGTCTAACAAAGAAGGTTCTGAAAATACAAATTTAAATGAATAATAATTATGTCCTTCCCATCACTCAGAAAAATAACTAATACTCCTTTCTATGTAATTATTATTTTTTTAAAAATGTCTACACTGTACGCAAAGTAAAATATTGGGTTTCTTGTCTGGTGTCACCTATACAGTCACCTGCAGTCCAGCCAGGTTCTGCTGATGCAAAAGAATATAGCACTTAATATGTCATTGTGCTGCTGTATTACAAAACCCCACTAGCAATTTTCACAGCTGCAAGCTAGAACATGAAAAAGGATCATGGCAATTACTGGCTTCCTTTCAGTCTTTGCAGGCAGTATTCCCCATTCCAACTTCCCAGCCCAGCACAATCAAGAGTGACTCAGAAGATGTGGAGGAACATGTTTTGATTTAAAAGGTTAAAAAAAAGGACTATAACATTCTTATGCAGCAATACTGCGTACAGTCCAAGTGATTTATACTCTTAAAAGCAAATGACACACTACTGTTCCTTGCCTGACATGCAAGTACATCATCACCCAAGCATTTCCCAGAGTGCTTAATAAAACAGATGATTAACAAAAAAAAAAAAATATAAAGTGGGCAATTTCCTATGTACTGATTAAGCCCACTGCAGTGACATGATAAAAGCTGCAGTGTTGGCAACTAGCATATGCAATGAAAATCAAGGAATGGTCCCATGAAACTGTCTCTGAGATAAAACCCTCTCATTAACAACTGTCCTAATAGAGCAGACTGATGGTCTGTCTCTATCCTGCATCTAACAATGGGTGGACATTAAGAAAATGCTCCAAAAAGTGCCAGACTAGTTGAAACTATATTTTTGTAGTATGTTTTATAGAAAAGAATAAACCAGAACATTGATTTCAGTGTCACTGACACTTTCTAATAAGCCACTCTTTGTTGATAGTATATATTTAGGCCTTGATGAGTTACAGATATAGAGCTGGTCTCTGTGACCAAAGCAAACCTGTTGAAAACAACTGGTCTCTTTGCAGGTGTGATCTGGTGCAGCCAGAACCCACTGCAGGGACTGGGACCAAGCAGACATTTTCATTAAGGTATCTGTAATGGGGCCTAGGAATTTTTTCCCTAAAAAAGTCAAACCTTTTAATTAATATATATCTCCTTCTACACCAGGTCAGCTAGATCTTTTACCTTTTTTTTCAGTTATTTCTAATGACACACCTCTCATCACGATGTGCATGTGCTTACTGCTGGTTCAGTGTAAACTCACCGTGATGGAGCAAACCAGCTGCTCTGCCGCCAGGTACTGGCAGCGCGCGCACCTGTCCGGACACAGCACTGCCAGACCATGTTGTTTTACATGACGCTGTTCCAAGGCACCCGCAACTTCGGAAGCAGGGGACTCAAATCTCAGCGGTGTGTTACACCACTCCTTCAGAGCGACGCCTTAACTACCAATAAACCTTCATCTGTAGCTTGTGCCATTCACTTGCCTTTTCCTGAAAGACCCTAAGAAAAAAAACACCCTCCTCCTCCACCACCCCCAACTCAAAAAAACTGAGCCCAGAAAGGGGAGGGGAAGGAAACACGATACTGGTGTGAAGGCGCCAAGGTGAGCTTTGAACCCTCTCTCCCCTAAGCAGCTCGCCGAGGAGACGAGCGGCTCCTGCCCAACCTCACTGGGAAAGGCCGCAGGTGCCGCGGCCGGTGGGCGCGGACCCGTCTGGGGCCAGCCCAGCTCCCGCTGCCTCCCCTCCCCACTCTCCCAGTCCGACACGAAACCGTCTTGGGACCCCCCGGGAGGGCGGCTCCCCGCCGCTTCGCCCGCCCCGGGCCTCCCTGTTCCTGACCCGCTCCTTACGGCGCTGCCCGCAGAAACGGAACAGGACGAAGAGCGGCAGCCCCCCGCCGCCCTCCCTACGGCGACCAACACCCCGGCGGGAACCGCGACCGCTCGGTGCTTGCTTACGTGTGCGCGCGGCACCCCCTCCCAGCGCCGTCGAGCCCCCGCGCCGTGCCGGGCGGCAGGAGAAGCGTCCCGCCGGAGCTGGAGGCAGATCGGCAGCTCGGTGCCTCCGGACGCCCCACCGCCCGCCAGGTCGCGCCCTGGTTCCCCGCCGCCCCGCGGGGAAGGTGTTAGCGGGTACCCTCCCGCCCCACCGTTTCCCGGCGGACGCAGGGAGACTTTCGCCGAAGCCGCGGCCCATGTCCCCGCCGTTACCTCCGTGTCGTGCCCCGTCCCTCCACGGCAGTTTCCTGGCCAGTCCTGCGGCTACAGCCCCGGTTCGAGGGGGACTGCAGCCCGGCCGCCGCAGGGGCAATGAATGGAAAGGCGTCCAGCCGTCCCCGTCCTCCCTGTCTCCCTCCTCCTCCCTCACAACTTCAGCGGCGGCGCCACCGCCTCACCTCCGCCGCGCAGTGACGGCTCCTCCACGCTGGGTCTCCGCTCCCGCCGCCGCCTCTGGCCCGCGCCCGCCGGGCTCGCCCTCCCCCGCTCCTGCCTCGACCATGCACCGAGGGAGGAGGAATGGGCTTTTCGGCGAGCCCCGAGCCGGCCAACCCGAGCCAGGGGGAGGGAGGGAGCCGTGGCGAGGGGCGGGGAGGGGCAGGACGCGGCCGCCCTGCCCGGCCCAGGACCGGCCCCCTAGCACTGACGTCCCCCGCTCTCACACCGCCGGCGGCGACGGGGTGCCAGTGCCCGGGGTGGGGGAGCGCCTGGGGGCCACGCTGGGCCGCGTGGGAGGGAAGCGAGGGAGGCCCGACCCGGGCCACTCTGGGGCCCGCCGGCAGCCTCCGCGGCGGGGCAGGCACCCGGCACCTCCGCCTCGGGCTGCCTGGTGTGCCCCCTGTTCGGTGTCACAGCTGTCCCAGCGGCCTGGCCAAAGGGGAGAGACTCTGAACACAGCACAAATAAACGCGGCCCCGCCATGCGGACTGTTTAAATAACCAACAGTCTTTCAATCTGCCTCCATATGACCCGGCTAGGAACCGGCGCTGGCCTGCACGACTGGTGGGGCCGGCCCCGGTATTAACTATTGCATTTCACATCACAGTAAACCTATCCCGTTGGACCTCGTTGTGGAGGACACATTAAATGGGAAGTGGGAATGGTAAACACAAACTCCCCCCACTTCCGAACATTCCTCTTAGTCTAGACCTTCTGAAAAAAGAGCAGTTAATACTTACACAACTTGCATTGCAAGGAAATGTCTCAAAAATGCCTGCAAAGCTGCTTTTTTCTAAGCTTTTCCCCCTCAGAACAAATATTTCCCATTGGTCTCCCTTTAAAATCTGTTAACAAACACTTTTCTAGTTTCAAAGTAGCTCTCTGGTGACCCAGGATTTTCAATAATTTTGTAATTTTGGAAATGTCTTAATATGTCTAATGTTAAGCATCAAGACTCATTTAAAGCATCTGCAGAGAAATTCATGGTTTAGGCTCAGACCTGTCTCCACATGCCTCTTTATTCCCCACTGTTGTGCCATGGTGTAATATGCTGATAATTGCAAGTGGATGACAGGTGTCTTGCTTCACAGAGCTCTTCTCAACGTCAGGTTCACTTGCTATATTGAAACTGGCTGTTGCAATAGATAAAACCAGCCACTAAAAGGGTAAATAAAATAGATCACTCTGGGTATCTCAGGGACATAAATGCAAAACTTGATTTGCTGCAGCTAAAGCTGCAGCTAAAGCTGTCCTCCTCCTGTGAAAGAGTAGGGAATTCTCCTTTCACAGCTATCAGAGCAATATCTTTAATGAACATTTACTTGATGCTGAATTACTCTTTCACTCTGACAATGCAGACGAATCTATGTGGGCTGGCCCTGCTGACTGCTTGGGCCTCCAAAGCCTTCAACTGTGCAGGGGCACACTCTGTCTGACTAGGTCCTGTTGCTCTATCTGTGCTTTTTTAGTGTCTGCTGCTCAGAAAACCAAAAGGAAGCTAATGTTTTCCCACATATGTAGGTTTAGGAGGAAGAAACAAGCACAAAAAAAACAAGAATTGTATTCCTGTGTTAGCAACATTGGAAACATAAACAGGTATCCACATTTACTGCAAACAGAGTATACACTTGCATGTCTGTTTATTGTCTAGAGTTGTATCCTTGTTACTTTTTTCCTTTCTTCCTAGAGAATTCATCAAATAATACATTCTAAAAAAGTTTTATCAGAGACATTTTTGTTCCCATTAAAGACTCTGAAAATTCATTTTCTACAAAATAAGGGTGTCTTTGTGAAGTTGAACTCTCTGTGACCTCCAAGAGCAGCTACTTTAATATACAATAGGAGACAACTCAATAGGCCTGTCCAAGAATAAACATCTGTTTAAAGAATATTTTAACCCTAGAGGCTTCACACAAATAGAGCAGTCACAATGAGGATACAAAATTGATGTAATTTATATATTAGTTTTCAAAAAGCTGCCATACCTTTTGCATTCCAGTTTTTGAGTGCACTTTGTGCTAGTCTCCGTAATACATGGCTCTATTATTTTTGGATCAGAGTTTTTCGAAACAGAGTGGCCAGGATGTCTTAGACCCATAACAGTCCATCAATAATGTGAAACCAGAAAGTATAAAACCTACATTACAAGTAATTTTGTACAAAAGATCTGTTTTCTTACCGATGATCTATTAGCACCTAAAAAGACAGAGTGAAGCGCTTATTGATTTAACGAAGCTTACCTAGAAAGAAAGAAAACAATTATTAATGCATCCCTGCTACATTCATGAAGCTTGCTTCTAAACATAGACACCCAGGTGTGTCCAAATCACATAAAAGTCTCACTGTAATTAACAGACAGGATGAGGAGTGATGTGGTGATGTGGTAGTGGATCGAGTGGCAGCAGCAGTCTCTTCTTCCTTCTCCGTTAATTGTTGAAAAATAGTTTGCTATTTAAAAATACACAGCACAAACAGTCACACAGTCCTGCTATCAGTGCTTATATCCAGGCTTAGCAAGTGGATGAAGTAATTACTTATGGGCATGATGACACTGGATAATAAGAAAATAATAGCTTATGCTAAGTTCAAGGGCAGCCTTGGATGTAGCGACCATGAAATGTTGGAGTTCAAGATCCTTAGGGCAGCAAGGAGGGCTTATAGTAAGCTTACTGCCCTGGACTTCAGGAGGGCAGATTTCAGCCTCCTCAGGGATCTGCTCAAGAGAGTGTCATGGGATATCATCCTGGAGGGAAGAGGGGCCCATGAAAGCTGGCTGATATTTAAGGATCACCTTCTCCAAACCGAAGAGCAGTGCATCCCAACTAAGAGGAAATCAGGTAGAAACTCCAGGAGGCTGGCGTGGATGAGCAAGCAGCTCCTAGAAAAGCTCAGACTTAAAAAGGAAGTACACAGAGGGTGGAAGCTCGGGCAGGTACCCTGGGAGGATTACGGAGAAGTTGTCCAAGCAGCTAGGGATCAGGTAAGGAGAGACAAATCCCAGATAGAATTAAATCTCACCTGGGATGTAAAGAGCAATAAGAAAAGCTTCTATAGGTATGTTGGGGATAAAAGGACATCCAAGGAAAATGTGGGCCCTCTCCTGAAGGAAACAGGAGACCTAGCTACACAGGATATTGAGAAGGCTGAGGTTCTCAAAGACTTCCTTGGATCAGTCTTCTCTGGCAACAGCTCCAGCCTCATTGCAAAGGCCACAGCAGGTGCAAGCAGGGACTGGGAGAATGAAGCACCCCCCACTGTAGGAGAAGAACAGGTTCGTGACCATCTAAAGAAACTGAAGGTGCACAAGTCTATGGGACCTGATGGGGTCCATCCATGGGTCCTGAGGGAGCTGGTGGATGCAGTTGCTAAGCCTCTGTCCATCATATTTGAGAGGTCACGGCAGTCTGGTGAGGTTGCTGCTGACTGGCAAAAAGGGAACATAGCCCCTATTTTTAAAAAGGGGAAAAAGGAAGACCCAGGGAACTACAGGCTGGTCAGTCTCACCTCTGTGCCCAGCAAGATCATGGAACAGATCCTCCTGGAAAATCTGCTGAGACACATAGAAACTAAGTAGGTCATTGGTGACAGCCAACATGGCTTCACTAAGGGCAAATCATGCCTGACCAATTTGGTGGCCTTCTACGACAAGGCTACAGAGATGGTGGGTAGTGAAAGAGAAACCGATGTAATCTACCTGGATTTGTGCAGGGCATTTGACACTGTCCCACACGACATCCTGGTCTCCAAACTGACGAGACATGGATTTGACAGATGGACCACTCAATGGATAAGAGATTGGCTGGATGGCCACACCCAGAGAGTTGTGGTCAATGGTTCAGTGTTCAAGTGGAGGCAAGTGACAAGTGGCTTTCCTCAGAGGTCAGTACTGGGACCAGTGCTGTTTCACACCTTTGTTGGAGACATGGACAGTGGGATTGAGTGTATCCTCAGCAAGTTTGCTGACAATACCAAACTGTGTGGAGTAGTTGACCTTAGAGAGAAGGGATGCCACACAGAAGGAGCTTGACAGGCTGGAGAGGTGGGCCAATGCCAACCTCATCAAGTTCAACAAGGCCAAGTGCAAGGTCCTGCACTTGGGTTGGTGAAACCTCAGGCACAAATACAGGCTGGGAGGAGAATGGCTAGAGAGCAGTCCTGAGGAAAAGGACTTGGAGGTGGTGGTAGATGAGAAGCTCGACAGGAGCTGCCAGTGTGTGCTGGAGCCCAGACGGCCAAACACATCCTGGGCTGCATCAAGAGAAATGTGGCCAGCAGGGCCAGGGAGGGGATTCTGCCCCTCTGCTCTGCTCTGGTGAGACCTCACCTGGAGTACTGTGTACAGCTCTGGAGCCCTCAGCACAGGAAAGACATGGAGGTGTTGGAGAGGGTCCAGAGAAGGGCCACAAAGATGATCAAAGGGTGGGAGCACCTCTGCTATGAAGACAGGCTGAGAGAGTTGGGGCTGTTCAGCCTGGAGAAGAGGCGGCTTTGGGAAGACCAGTACCTGAAGGGGCCTACAGGAAAGCTGAGGAGGGGCTTTTCACCAGAGAGGGCAGTGATAGGACAAGGGGAATGGTTTTAAACTGAAGGAGGGTGGATTTAGCGTAGACAACAGGAAGAAATTCTTCACCATGAGGGTAGTAAGGTGCTGGAATAGGTTGCCCAGGGAGGTTGTGGAAGCCCCCTCCCTGGAGGTGTTTAAGGCCAGGTTGGATGAGGCTTTGTGCAGCCTGGTCTAGTGTGAGGTGTCCCTGCTCATAGCAGGGGGTGTGGAACTAGATGATCATTAAGGTCCCTTCCAAATTTAACCATCCTATGATTGTATGAATAACCAACCAAACACTATCATAAAGGTTTTAAGAAACTGAACGCCAACTCAGAGTGTCACATGTAATACAAAGGACAACCATGGCTTAGAACATTTTAATTTGGGCTATGGGACCATCTGACCCCAAGGGTTGCTGTCTGGCACCCAGCAGAGATTGTTAATTACTTTTTACCATACAACCCTGGATGCAGAAAATTGTGCAATGCAAACTTAGTGCAACATGTTTTGGGGCCGAATGAGCCTGTGGGTTAGAAAACCAGTCACGGGCAGGCAGTTTTTACTAGAAGATAGTAAGTGATCTTGAAGGTGAAGGATTGGGACCCTGACAGAATTAAGCATAGCATCTAATTTTCTTAATTTGAAATGCTTATTTATTTGGAATTGGTGCAAGGATCCTGCTATTTCCTTCTATTGAAGCAGCAAGGTTTTAATGCTAACTAATTACAAGATTGGCTTTGATGTGCAGCTGTACACATTTTAATTTTGATTATCTGAAACCCAACTGCACAAACAAATAACTCATCACCAGAACTTAGAACATATGCTCTATCCAAACAGGAAACTGATATGTCAAAAAAACCCACACTTTGGATTAAGTAATATATGAGATGGAAACAATGATACAATGGTTTTTCCTCTTGCTTGTAGATCTTCCCATGTATTAACTTCACAGGCATTCATTTGTTTAGAAAGTTTTCCTCCCGAAACATTGGTTTACTTGTAACCCCAGATAGTAATACCTGACATAATTTTGATTGATCTATTTAAATTCTCCATAGACGGTAAGAGTGAAGGATTATTTTACCCTGAAATTACCTGAAATTCACCTGAAAAAATACAGCCTTGGATGTGGTCCAAAAAATATTATCTGAAGATAAAAATAATAGAATATAGACAGGGTAGACAAAACAGGATAGCAGAAAGTACAACCAAAGAGGTTATGACATGCAAATAACTAGCAAATAACATAGGTTGGAAAGAAGAACAGACACTAATTGGCTCAAAATGAAGCTCTCACTTAGTCTGTGAATAGTCACTGGAAACTATTAAAAGTATTGGAGAAGAAACAAAAATGTCTATATGATGTCTACAAAATGCTAAAAATTAACGAAGGGAATATCATGTACACATACTACAATTAGAATTGTAATTAGAATTGTAGTTAGACTAAACAGCAAATCAACCTCATCTTTATGACCTTTCGATATATTAATGTTACATTTGCTCCCTGTTTGTATTTACTTTCCTGCAGTTTTTTTAAGTGGCTGTTGTTCCAAAGCCTTCTCACTATGGCAGATTGGGATAAATTTCAGTATTCTATTGAAATTAATGTTCTGACTATAGAAACACACAGGGAAGAATTTTATTGGTGAAACATAATGCTGGAAAAACGATGTTAAAATTGGAACTTGTCCTAAGAACTCCTATGAAAATGGAAAGAGAGGAATTAAGCAGAAAATGGTGGGAAATAGACAAAATAGAAGACAACTCTAGAAGAGCTGAGGAGTTAGAGGGAGAATTCGGTGAGGACATGGTTGTTAGTTTATTGTGGTTTGTTTGTTCTTCTACCCCTAAGAAAACTAAATTATAAAACATCAGCTGAGATAGATCTCAAAAAAAAAGTATCTTTCTCATGTAATGCTCGTTTTTGTTTACAGCTTCAGAAATTTCAGTTCCTGTAAGCACTTAGTTAAGACATTTAATTTTTCAGTAGTTCATTCCTCTAGTCTCAACCAGCATACGGTGTTACAGAAAATAATGTGATCCCTCTACTCTGTAACCAGTGACAGTAGGGACAGGAGAAAAAAACCCAACAAAACCCACATTTCAAGTATGGACAAACTCATATGTTACAACTTGTTTTACCTTAGCTTGTAGGAACCTTGGTCACAGATCAGACTCAAGTCACACTTTACTATAAATGCAGAGTAAAATGAGGGCATCCTGGTCAGAAACGTGTTACACTCCAAGAAAACAAGACAAAAACCCCAATGCCTAGACACGGACAAGAAGAAGGGTGCTAAGAACTAATAAGAACTACTGATCATCATTTTTGGCAAAAATATAATTTAAAAATAAGGATAAAAAATGAAGGCCCCAAATAGATTATCACAGATCATCTGTAATATAATGGAAATTTTGGTAGTAAATGAGAGATGAGAAGAGGCTGTGGCTAAACTGAAAAGGACAAGCAAAATTAGCACCCTATATGATGGATTATTTTAAAAGGGTGCAGCAGCATCCTGAGTGGATAACAGCAGTATCATATTTAATCTAGCAAGCTCAGAGAAAAGGAATTTTATAGTTCAGACCCAAAATTAAGTTTAGGTGAAAATTTTAGCCATAGATTGACATAAAGCATACTACCTCAAAGTTTTTATGTAGTAAAGCAATGTGCAATATCTAGAGTATCTGCATGGGAGGACCTAGGGAGAGATGAGTGCTGAGTGGCAGAAAGCATGGAGATGTTGCCTGCCCTGAGAAAGGAAATGGGAGAAAGGTTTGGAAGTAAAGGCTAGGAGCCATCTTCAACCATACTGAATTTGAATTGATGGCTTAATTCCAAAATATCCAGAGAGATATCTTGAGATTTTCACTTCTACTGGAGAAAGAAGTCGAGGTTGACTCAGGAAAGTTAGTTTAATAGCATGCAGATAACTGTGATATTATAAACCAGTAAAGTGGACAAAGGACGGAGCTGCTTAGAGCTTCCATGGGAATCTGATGAAGAAAACAACTCTTCCAGACATGCAGGCAAGGCAGCAGCATGCATTCATCAAAATAATAACAAATTGAAAAAATAAGATCAGTTAAAACAGTGTCTGATAGACTGAGACCTTTAAAAATAA
The DNA here is from genome assembly GCA_020745705.1 of Hemiprocne comata. Taxonomy (NCBI): domain Eukaryota; kingdom Metazoa; phylum Chordata; class Aves; order Apodiformes; family Apodidae; genus Hemiprocne; species Hemiprocne comata. The sequence continues at coordinate 39,268,526 of CM036616.1, read as the reverse complement.
GGGAACATGAGAAGAGACAAAGGCCTTTGGTGGGTGGCAGGAGATCTCTAGTGACCCTGTTTGAGTATTCTGAGGTCTCACATTCCAGCTCTGAACCAAGCTTGATGTTTTAGGGACAGTAATTGTTAAACTAATTTGGGACTCAGCCAGTATGGTACAAGCAGGAATCCACCACTGTATTTTAAAAAGGCTGTAATTGAATGCAGACACTGAGGCTCACTAAAGGGATCCAGATTTATCATTGTGTCTAATCTGTATTTTTGAAACACATAATATTGTAAGTAGCATGAAAAAAAGCTGTCTAGCCAAATAAATGTTGCCTGACACAACAGCAGTAACAGCTGTTTTATCTTCTTTCCCATAATTTGGGCTCTAGGACACAGAATATTTTAAAGTCTACTTTGAGGCAGTAATTCATGGGAATTTAAATTAGCAATATCCTTTCTACTGAACAAACTGAGACATACATTAGGTATAAATAATTAAACAGGCTGTGTTTTAAATATGGCACTCATCTATTGAAATTCCCACATTAATACCCTGTTACATTAATCTATTTCTCTTCCAATATCTTCAAGTCTCTTCTTGTGTCCTAAAGAGTGCTAAGAGAAAACATATACAGTCAAATGATTTAATGATCTGGAGCAGGATACTGTGCATTTAATATTTGATATTACTCTATCAACTCACATATCCAATTGAAAAAAGCAGCTCCGATATGTTCTTCAACTACTAACTTATATATCAAAAACCAGGCATTTTCTAGGACCTTGTCCAAAATATCCTACAGTTCTTCTGGTTGTGTTACAAAATATAAAAGGAAATAGTCTAGTGCTATTCCTAGGAATTATGTATCTCAAAATTATTTAATATTTTTCATTCATCAGTGTTAACATAATTAGAGATAGGAAAATCTCAAAGATTGTAACACTGCCAATTTTTTCAGTGCTATTTAAAACTTGATGAAATTGCTTAAGAATTGGAAAGATTCACCCAAACTATCCAAATAAATTCAGTGTAACAGTCTTCTTACTCCATAGCCTCAGCTCTAGAATAACTGCTTGAAACTTTTTTCAGAATTAAAATGGGCATCTCAAAGAGCAATCCCACCTAGGGAAGAACCGAACCATGACGCTTTCTAAACTCCATGTGGAGTGTCAGTGAGACCCAGAGCAACACAAATCAGAGCAGTTAAAGACACTGCCTACTCCCACTGGCAGTTTGTGCTGCTTTTGAACTAATTTCCACACATTCCCCACATTCAAGGATGGGAAGTGGATTCCTAGCATATTTTATGCTTATCTGGATGCTCAGGATTGTACACACTGACTATGGCATTACCAGGATGGAAAAGGAGGAAAAAATGATGATGCAGATTTTTTTTATTGGATTCCCCTTCTTTTTTTCTCTGTCTGTCCTGCAGACTATCTCATTTTCATACCTTGTGATCTAATAAAACTGTTCTTACAGAACATATAATGGTACCTTCCAGCCCAGAAGTCCAAATTAGTAGTCTATCCTCATCTTCTTTACTTGTCAGCCATTTGTAAATATATTCAGGACATTTTTGAAATCTTTTCCCTTTTTTGTTTCTTGTGGCTCCAGTTTCCTTCTATCTTCCTTTCCTGCTCTTATCACAAATATATTGGAACCCTCTCTGCTTCTGAACACAGGTAATACAAAATAATCACATCCATCTCCAAAACAAAACTGCATAACAAGCTTGAGCTATCAGTTTTTTAATTTCCAGATTGTGTAAAAGAAGGATGGAATCCTCATTTGCATGTATACTGCTAGCTATACTTTCTTGAATCACACTTTCACTGTGATCCTTGCGTTTCCCTCAGTAGCATTTCATTTCTGTTTTGAAGTTATTGAGTGTAAAGCTAAATTGGAAAGCATGCAGTCTAGGGCTTCTGCCAACACTAAAGATTTAGATTAAACCAGGATTCTGAATATATATTAAAAAAACCCTACCAACCAAAAAAACCCACAAAACCAAAACCAAACAAACCCAAACACAAAACAACAGACAGTAAAACAAACAAACGAAAACAAAAACCAAAACCAAACCCAAACAAAAACACAAGAGTTGTTCTGTGTTTAAATTTGGGCTTCCTGAGAAGTAACTGTTTTTCCATCTTCTTGCACCTTGCCACAAACTATTCCAATATACTCAAGATTCAAAAGATTAACCTTTGGAGGACATATTGTACAAGCCATCTTGTTGAAGAGAATGTATCTTATTTTTCCAGAAGGCAGTTAGCACATAACATATAATTTAAAGAATAACCTTAAGACAGTTTTGGCTGTAAAGCACCTCCAACACCCCACAAATATTGCATAATATTACATAAATAATAATGCCACAGGTTAGAGCAGCTTTCTCAAAAATAAGCCTGCAATACCATTAATGCATCCTTCACATCCTGTGGGGCTACATCATGTTCATGTTTATGGCCTCACTACAGTACTAATCTGACATGTCAGACTAAAGAGATTCAGATGTCCTAAGCAGCCTGGGGGCACACAACAACATGTCTCTTCCAAAGAATGAAGCATACACACAATACATACTGGCATTCATTTGGGGGTGACCTTGTAATGTGGAGGACCCAATACAGTCTATACAACTTGGAAGAACCTGAATCTTGCTAAAATAAAAGGTTTGTAAACTAATTGGGAAAATATTTTTTAAACTTGAATCCTGTATTTTTTATATGGTCTGTAACTGACTCCAGCACTGACTCACACCAGGAGGCTTTTCTCTGTCAAGCACTAATCACAATTAAGTACTAACAGTTACAAGGATAAAGCAATTTCCTTTCAACTGGGCAAACTACAGAGCATTACAATATTAGCTTCCTTAGGAAATGGCCATGCATTCTGAATTTCAACAGAAAAAATAATGTAAGATGTACAAAGAGGTTTACGCTTGATACTTTAAAAATTCAAAAGCTTTTGAAATTAGAAGATTTCATTGTGCAGTGCAGCATACAACACTAAATTTAAGACAGTCACCCTAAATATTAGAAGCTTTCAAGGGGGATGTACTGAATAAACCTGGAAGACTGAACAACCATTTGCTCAAAACTAGCAAATGAACTTGTTAATTTTACATTATTTTGAAGGCGATATATAACATCCAAAGTTGTTCAGAGAGCTCAAAGAGGGGTCTAGGAAAAAACCCAGATTTGTGTTAATATACTTTAAATTGTTTTGGTATCTGAAGCTGTTAATGGCAAAGTAATGGAATTCTTTTTTTGGATAATAATATAAGGCCAAGTGAATGGAATAAACTCTTATTTTTTTATATAACATGTTAAAGTGTTTATTTGTCTTCACATAGTGCATAGTGCTGCATGAAGCTTCTTTGACAAAAATTGTGCCTTTTCATTAAAAAATGGCATTTCTGTAAAGTAATACTCTAACTTTGTATTTCAACATAATTATAGCTTGTATTGATTATTAACCCACAAAATGTTCATTTGGGTTTTCAGTTTTAAATTCCATGTAATTGAGCTTACTGGTTTTTTAGCAATAAAATGTGGTGCTGAGTAGAATGCTGGCTAAATCTAACTTCAAAACAAGTTTAATGACAGAGAAAACCCTGCTGAAGGAGCCTGATAATTAGGATTTATGGCATTTCCCTTTAGAGACCATTGTCTTTCTCCAGTTATTCACTGGAGGCTGAATCCATTACTTTGTTTGATGTGGTATCTCTTTATCAACTTCAAAAGAACATGAAGATCAGCCTCAATTTAAATAGGTGAGACCTAAACAGGACCTGGGCTGAAGGTTGAGGATTCTGGATCACAGGCTGCTAAACTTCTTCAGGCATCCATCCCTGTGCTAAAATATGTATTTCTCACTACTTTTGGTTTTTGGTTTTCCTGTAAAATAAAGACTGGCATTTTCAGAACACTTACTTTAACCTTATTGCTTATTTATGCTTCAGGTACCTATCTGTGTATGTTAGCCTGGCAGATCTGTTTGGATCTTTAACTCAGAATCCACTGGTCAGGCTGCACCTCAAATACTGTGTTCAGTTCTGGGCCCCTCACTACAAGAATGACATTGAGGTACTGGAGAAGGTCCAGAGAAGGGCAGCGAAGCCAGTGAAGGGTCTGGAGAACAAGTCTTAAGAGGAGCAGCTGAGGGAACTGGGGATGTTTAGTCTGGAGAGAAGGCTGAGGGGACACCTTATCACTCTCTAAAACTACATGAAAGGAGGTTGTAGTGAGGTGAGGGTCATTCACTTCTTCCAAGTAACAAGCAAGAGGAACTGGCCTGCAGTTGTGCCAGGGGAGGTTTAGATTGGATATTAGGAAAATTATCTTCATGGAAAGGATGGTCAAGCATCCTTTGATGGACCAAGCATCCGGAACAGGCTGCCCAGGGAAGTAGTGGTGGGGAGTAGCCATCCCTTGAGGTGTTTAAAAGATGTGTAGATGTGGTGCTGAGTAGTGGACTTGGCAGTGTGCTAGGTTAACAGTTGGACTTGTCTTGTAATAGGGTGATGACTTTATTGGCTAAAGGTCTTATTTCACAGCCCTTGAAATTATCTACACTGTAAATAATCCTGCACCACTTCACTACAAGGGATTTAACTTTCTCTTCTATCCCCTTGGTTTGATTTTGTGTATGTCTTCTAATTTCAAATAATCTTACTCCCATTTTGTGGTCAGTTCTGACTGCAGCATAGAACTTGTTTCTGCAATAGCTATCCTTGTTAAAGAGTGTTAATTCAAGATCTCTTGGATCACACACTTAGGAGCACTAAAACAACCTTTTATTTCTCAAATATCCTCTCACATGTTATGTGGGTGTTGGCAAGTCACATCTTTAACTATTTTGTGTAAGTACAAAACTTCAAATTGCATATTTATGCTTTGCATCTCTGTAAGAATTAAATTAGCTTTTCAAGAAGTGATGAATGACCTACACTAAAACATGACTGAAATTGCTTAGCTGTAGATATAACATTAACGAGACACTACAGTGAATAGTCCTAGGAATTAATATTTTCATTATGTGAACAGATAAAATGGAATAAAAATAATAGCTTGGAGACCCAGTATTTCCATTTAGCTGCAGATGGACATTGTAATTATTGAGAATAATAAGGGAAAAAAATAAGAAATGAGAATTAAAATACCCCAACTCATTAGAAGTGAACATTGTTAATTATGATAGTTATACGGCTAATAAACTCAAGAGTAAAGGTAAAGAGAAAGGAAGGTAAAGTAAAGAGAAAGGAAGCAACTAACTGCAGAGAAAAATAAGGCACATATTGACCAAGAGTATGTTTCATAGTCATTAGTGCATGCTCTTCCTGCACCAAAACACTTGTAAGGACCTGTAGTGAATAAGGAAAATTCTGACATGTAAAGCCAAAATAAAAGAAAGTGCAATTTCATTGTCTAATAATCTTACTTAGCTATTACCTACACCTTGGCATCATAGCCAAACTCAATAGTTATAAAGTACATCAGCCATAGTTCACAAAATAATACTGTGCTGGCCACCAAACAGTAATAAACCTGGCTAACTACCCCACTGAAACCTTCAAAATAGGTGGTTTTTCTAAGTGAGGTAGTTTTAGCAAAATGGCACATTTCAGCTAGGTCTATTTCTCTTAAGAGGTTTTCTTCCAGGCTCTCCTTATTTGGGTGTTAGGGGATGGTTACACAAGAAAGTGGTGGGCACACTGAATGACAAGTAAGCTGAAGTCGTATCTTAACATCAAACCTAACTAATTTTATGATCTTTCCTGGGTGTCACATTTGGTTACCAATCCTTAAAACAGCACTTGGGAAAATTCCTGAGAAGATTCTGATTTAGTAAAGTAACAAGAATTAGACCTCTTTGCTCCATTAATGGGAAGCTTCATGTTTGTCTGGTAATTCACAACGCGGCTGGGATGCACTCAATAGGCATGGTCATTCTGAGCACTGAGGGAAGACAGGAGATGGTGCAAGGTCACTAAGAAATGGTTCCACACAACAGTTTCAGACCAAGTACTACACAGTGAAAACTAAGATTAAAGCCACTGTTAATATACAGAATATATATTCTGGCTCTGGAACAACAAAGAAAACCAGCTTCATATGGCAAAGTGCACATGGTTTCTCAATGATGCAATGGCAGCAAAACTAACAAACCCTTAAGCTAAGGGTACAGCAGAAGCTTTTATGTATGTTCTTTACTTACTGTGTGTATGTCAGTCTCGTGGATTCACATTTTTGGAGCAGGCACCATTTCTGACAAGTTAGATTCTTGTGGCTTTGCCTATCTGATTTCAATTGAAACAAACTCAGAGCAAAATAATGTTTTTTTCCAAAGTCCATTAGGCCAAGAGGACCCCAGGAAGCTCAGATAGAGTATATGCAGTAGAACATTAAATAAGGGTCCTTCTTTATCTTGTCTTTCAAATTAATTAAATTACTGTAATGGCCCTGAACCTCCATTAGTGCTACTATAATAAAAATAACCACTCCCTCTTTAAAACAAACAGACAAACAAACAAACAGCAAACAGGATTTATTTCATAGTCTGGTCATACACAATAAAATCCAATGAATAAACATTTTGCAAATCATAGGTCTACTAGATCATTTGAATGACAGGTATCTTCCATTTTTCTTAATGTACATACAAAGAAGAATTGTAGAGTAACTCACACAAATAAAAATCAATATTTTTTCATGCACTTTGGAAAACTCTGTTAAGATTACCAGAGAAATGGATGGTCCATGCCAGAATTTGAAGAAATTACAATAATGGCTTGATGCAAAGATCCAAATTTTGAATAAATATGAGGAGGTATATAATAGGCATTTAATTAACCATCTGCAATGTCCTTTGCTGCAAAAATTAGTTCAGAGTGGAATTTTTCTGCAGTTAGAAACTGTTAAACGTATTGAAGTGTTCATATCAAATAACTTGTAAACAATTGATTAAGTAAATAAAAGATTTGAGATAACATGGTTGTACAGTAAGTGGAATTACATGCAGCATGTTTATATTGTTTTATTTTCTTCTTAATGTTCAAACTAATAAAAATTAAATATGTCTTTTTTACCTTATTAGTACACAATTAAAGTTCACTTTCACTGATTATAGTCCACCATCCATTTTTTCTCTAGTAATTTTATTTTAAGTATATAATTATGATTTCCTGTTGGCTTTTCATTTTAGTATTTATGATTACAGTCTTTTGTTTAAATACAGCAGGCGTTTATGTCTCTAACATCTTCCAGAACAGTACCAAACAAAACTCTAGAAGAGACAGCAAAGAATGCATAAATGAGTGACCCTTAGACTCCTGAGTCAATACCGAAAGTTGATATAATCCACCCTCAACAGCAACAGCACATTCTGTCCACTCAGCTGAAGCTGACAATATCATCACGTTTGCGACAGAGATACAATTATGGCTGGAAGATTCCCACAACCCTGCCAGATTCCTCAAGGGGATTAGCACTTGTCTGATTGCAGTACACAACAAAGACATTGTTAAAATATCAGTGCATCAATCAGGAGGAATTTGGAGACTTTGAAGTTTAAAAAAATACAACAACAGTGTGGGAAAAAGAAGCAGTTACAATAGTTAAGTGTAGTTACATTCATCTGCTTTGGTTAAATTACACACTCTGAGGAGTTGGTAACAAGTTTAGAAATAACTTTTTTTAAAAAGTCATTAATTAATATCAATGCTTATTTGAAAGTACTTCAGATTTATGTGATCTTTTCCCACAAGGGAGAAACTAGGAAAATATAAAGGAACATTAATCACCGTTAACTATGAGTCTCAGGCTCCTAATGAAAGAAGTGGAGAGCCTGAGACTGCACTTCCTTACTTTATTGCCAGTGTTCCTTCCTCCCAGCAGCTGATTTCAGAAGGTGGTACAGGAAGTCCGAGGTGGTGGACCTATTAATAACAAGGTGTAGTAACTGCCAAAGCATTATCTTCTAAATCCCTGTCTGCTTTGTAGGCAATGCATAAATTTTCAGCTGCATAACATTCCCTGATAAGACTGGCCATGAACAATATGCACATCATTTCCTATGAGTATAAAGCCATTGTGCTGGAATTCACTGCTGCAAACTCCTTGCAGGAAACATACAGAGATGTGCAGGCTTTTTTTTTTTTTTCTTCTTCTTTTCTAATTTAGAGTAATAGTTTTTATCACTGTTTGGGTATGGATCCAAGTTAAATGTCATGTACCAAAGGTGTCAATGTCATGTACCAAAGGTGTCAACTATAGGGATGCAGTGAAACCAAAGGTGTAAGAATTTACTCAAGTCTTGCTATGATTTCCCAATAAATTTGCACTAGTGAGAAGTGGACTTCTGGAACTTTTGTAAGTACAGCAAATATCACAGTTTGAAGAAATGTTCCAATAATCAGTATCTCCTAAAAAATATCACTAATGGATTACTCACAGAAGTGACTAAGGACGCATAAATTCAATATATGCGGATAAAGTGCAGCTTATTTATTGAAAGCACAAAGAACAGCAACCAGAGATTTCCTAATAGTGCTCTCTTTACTACATTTGTTCCTACTACAAACACGTCTTACGGAAGTTTACACAGTTCCAACTGAGTCTGCAGCTTCTGTTACGCTTAATAAGTCTTCCACTGCAAATTACCTGATTTTTTTTTCAAATAGCACTGAAGTCTTCCAATGAAGTCAGAGGGCATGCTGACACCAGCATGAACTTGAACAAATCCTAAATGAGAACAAGCAGACGAAGAAACTGGGTAACTTTTGTAGTCTAGAGTCCACAGACTTTGCAATGATCCTTGTAAAAATACATATCCATCATTATCTGCTGCTATCAGAAATGACAGCAGCAAATAAAATTGTATGGCAATGTGTTTGCTCTATCCAGTGTGTCACACCCAATGTTCTGCAACTGATGTAGCCAGTGGCCATTGGATGAGCAGGCTTACATGCTGTTAGGACAGAAGTGTGCTTGGACAGACATACTGTTCTTACAAAAAAAAATAGTCTCCTTTTAAATTGCATAGCTGGCTTTAACCATCACCATATCATCAGCAGGGAAATAACGAGCCTGTCAGAAAAAAATTACAGACTAACTAGAGTTGAGTTACTCACTCTGCGCATGAAAAGATCCAATTGTTTCAGCTACATAAATGTGCAGAAGTGGACCACTGCCACATGCTTGGTAAAGACTAGTAATTAAAAAAAAAAACAACCAAAAACAAAACCAAAAACAAACCCAACAAAACAAACCCAAAACAGACAAACAAACAAACACAACCCAGAAAAAAAGAGACTAATATATTTCTAATAACTGCATAGTACTTATTCATAAAAACTAGCATAGCTCAGTTGGCTACAGTAGAGCTATGTCAGCCTCCTAACTTGAAGGTCTTGGCTCTTCTATGGCTCTTATTATTCCTCAAGAGTCTGGAACAATAGGGCTGAAGTCAGAGAAATGTGAAGCACAAATTCTCAGTGAAACATGCATAACTAGATGATGTGATGAGAGCAGGAACTGACAAGAGAAAGGCCAGGTCATGAAGCTTTCAGTTTGTATGTGCCAATGGATCATTAAAGGTGCGTGAGAATTTGTAAATGCTACAGGATTTGAAAAACTGTCCTGCCTTTAATTTTTTGGTTTGCTGCTTTTGAGAGGAAAGGAATGAAGAGTGTCAGATTACAAAGCAGAATTCCTCCTGCTGACCAGAAAACATTGAATTTCCTTGTTCAGACCCTAAGAGAAAGAACAGTAGCCACTGCTACAGGTTTTTGGAACTCAATTTCTGTGCAGTAATGTAAAACTAAATATGGGCTTGTTTTAGAACTATGGAAATCTACCAGATTTACTGGGCTTTCTGTCTGTATGGCTTTATTATGGATATACCAAAAGAAAATTCTATACTGAACACATTTTTTATTTCTAAGGTTTATAGTTATTTTTTCATCTTTATGAAAAAACTTGTTTTATTTCTAGGTTTTTGAGCAGAAGGACGAGGAAATATAGATTACATCATTTTCAAGACAGCAGATTTTATTAGTGATAGTTTCTAATATTAGCAAGTCTGGTTTGAAACTGAAGTTCTATGAATAACTGTATGTTTGATATATTTCTCTTGAGTCATATCTAGCTAACATTTATTTTAAAGATAAACACACAATGAAAAAACTAAAATAACATTAAACAAGAATAGAGTGTTTGTAATATGTATGGATGAAAAACCAGAGAGTTATTAACTGAGAGAGTATGTTTCTCTTCTTTCAACTGTGACATAGAATTGCAGGTGTCAGCACATCACATCTTCAGATTACTGTTCAAAATAAGCCTAAGTTTCCGCTACAAATATAACGTTATCAGAGAACAAGAATCAAACGGTTTTCCCTGAACTAAGAACATTATTCCAGTTTACATTATAAACAGGAATCTTTAATACAGCTCTATAACTGGACTGGGCTGGTTCGTCAGCCTCACCTCCACCCCTGGAAAAATGACAGAGCAGCTCATTCTAGAGGTCATCTCTAAACACATGAAAGAGAAGAAGATTATCAGGAGAAGCCAGCATGGATTCACCAAGGGGAAATCAGTTTTGACTAACCTGATAGCCGTCTGTGATGGTGTGACTGAATGGGTAGATGCAGGGAGACCAGTGGATGTAGTCCACCTGGACATTAGCAAGGCTTTTGACACAGTCTCCCATAACATCCTCATTAGCAAGCTCAGGAAGTGTGAGATAGAAGAGTGGACAGTGTGATGGATTAAGCACTGGCTAAACAACAGAGCCCAGAGGGTTGTGATCAATGGTGCAGAGTCCAGCTGGAGACCTATAACTAGTGGAGTCCCCCAGGGATCAGTGCTGGGTCCAGTCCTGGTCAACATCTTCATCAATGATGTGGATGAGGGAACAGAATGTATCCTCAGCAGGTCTGCTGATGACACGAAGCTGGGAGGGTTGGCTGATTCACCTGAAGGCTGTGCAGCCATTCAGCAAGATTTGGACAGGCTGGAGAGCCAGACAAAATGGAACATAATGAGGTTCAACAAGAATAAGTGTAGAATCCTGCACCTGGGGAGGAATAATAACATGCTCCAGTACAGACTGGGAGCCAATCTGCTAGAGAGCAGCTCTGTGGAGAAGGACCTTGCAGTTCTGGTGGACAACAAGTTATCCATGGGGCATCAATGTGCCCTTCTGGCCAAGAGAGCCAATGGTATCCTGGGGTGCATTAAGAAGAGTGTGTCTAGGAGGTCAAGGGAGGTTCTCCTCCCCCTCTGCCCTAGTGAGACCCCACCTGGAGTACTGTGTCAAGTTGTGGGCCCCCCAGTTCAAGAGTGACAGGGACTTACTTGAGTCTAACGGAGGGCTACGAGGATGACTAAAGGACTGGAACACCTGATTTATGAGGAAAGGCTAAGAGACCTGGGGCTATTTAGTCTGGAGAAGACTGAGAGGGGATCTTATTAATGTATATAAATATCTGAAGGGTGGGTGTCAAGAAATAGAGGCAAATCTCTTTCCAGTTGTGCCCTGTGATAGGACAAGGGGCAATGGATGTAAGCTAGAGCACAGGAAGTTTCACCTCAACTTGAGGAAGAACTTCTTTATTGTGAGGGTGACAGAGGACTGGAACAGGCTGCTTAGAGATGTTGTGGAGCCTTCTTCTCTGAAGACTTTCAAAACCTGCCTGGATGCATTTCTGAGTGACCTGCCCTGGATTCTGTGGTGGTTCTGCAATGGCAGGGGTGTTGGACTTGATGATCTCCAGAGGTCTGTTCCAACCCCTAACATTCTGAGATTCTGTGACTCTGTGATAAAACAACCTGGAAGCATGGTGGCACTTGGGTCGAGTGACCCAATATCCTGAACAAAGTTTTTCATCAGTGTATTATAGCCACTTATGGCCTGGCTAATGTTTAAGATGAAACCAAGTGTTCCTAAAACATTTTCTTTTATTCTAATGCCCATCAGCAGTACATTTGTGAAAAACACAATAAAAATAAATTATGGACAAAACCAGCACTTACAAATAAAAAGAGGCCATTACATTAATTGAACATGCCATCCAACAAACGGCATTAAATCACACTAAGCTAAAGGATAGATAGTGGCTGATATTAAAAAGTCAGCTTTTGCTTGCAGCTCATTTCTATAGGACATAAGAAGAATGGTTGTTAAATGATTTTGTTATAGCAGAGTGTCAGCATCATCACTGCTTCTGAAAAAAACAGATGCTAATGCACTGAGTAATTTGATCTTGGGTTTTAGAACCAGAGACTCAAAATATGAAATTCAGAAGTACAACAAACTTTTATAAAAGTAGAAGCTTGCTTTGTTTGGATTTGGGTTTTGGCTTGTGTTCATACTTGTTTTCTGTCACAAGTTAAACAAAAATGCATGATTTGTTGAATAGTACAAAATTCCTCAATAATATTTGTGGGTTAATAGTTAGACCTACCTGCCTCTTAACCCTACACTCCGCCTTTATAGCTAGAAAGATGGCTTCTTGCAATTTCATTTATTGCTATAAATAGAATAAACATTTGCATATAAAATCTTCCTTTTTGTATGAAAATTATCTCAATTTTCTGGAGGCAGAATAATAATTGAAGACAATTTTGCTTTTAGCCATTTTTTACTATACCATGGCCATTTCTTTATTATAAAGTAAATACAGAAAAAGGGTGAATTCTAAAAAATTCTCCACTTAAAACAATGTGCATTAAATCCCTGTGTACTGTGGCAGAAACAATTTAAAAAAATCCTGCTGTTCACAAGCAACTCCAACTCAAAGGAATTTCAGACACCTTATACCTCTTATACCTGCTGCCTCTAAGAGACAGTCTTTCAATCACTGACTTCTGTAAATGTTTATTCAGAGTGAGCTAATTTGTAGGCCAAATAAACAGAAATGCAATTGTTCCACTCTATTCCTTCCTACATTTTTCAAAATCTGGCTGGGATATTTTCATAAGTCTTCTTTGGTATTATAAATGTGTTTAATTTTTATTCAGCCAAAGGCTGCACCATTTCAGCTGTTCTGGATTTCTTTAGGCTGAATTTATGGCAAAAGAAAACTATCAATAAATTCTTAGCCAGGCTTTTCCACTATATTCGTCTTGGAACTTTAGCTAGAAGCAGAATAATGGTAATGTATAGGTTGTTCTTATCCAGTTGTTTAATGGACCATGCTCTCTTCATTACAGAGTAAAGCCAAAACAGAACTAAAAAGGTGGGAGAATGACTTAGTTTCTACAACATGTCACTGCTGGGGTGGGGGTGTGTGACCAGACCAGACTAATAGCCACCTTGGGATTATTTCAGACACTGCTTTATCAATCAAGTATGACTTGTAAAGTAGGGTATTTGAAAACAAAGCAAAAGGGACAAGAATTAAAGTGAAAATTCAGTACATCTGTAAGGGTCACCTGCAGTGCAGCAGTGTTTTTGTAGTTCTTGGGATGGCAGTTGTTATGATTTTCACAGCCTTTTAAAAAGGCTCCTCTTACTACCAATATACAGGGCAGAGGGGAAAAAATTATGATCCTCCAGAAATTGACAGTTTTCTTGGATAACCCTGCACTGGTGAGCAACATCAAGAAAACAGTTTGGAATTCCAGAATTGCCATGACTGGAACCTATGGGAAAACCCCCCCGAATATGAGTTAAGTAGAGTCAAGCAGGAACTGAGAGTATGTCTGCTAAAAGTGAATTCAAGCCTCTGACTTAATGCTCTCAACATTCATCTATCTTCTCATTGTCCAGAGGGATCTGTTAAACTTTTTTTCCCATTGAGGCAGGATAAATGCAAGGGTAACTTAAGGGCTCAGATGTCCTTGAATAAGCCATTTCAGAGCTTTCTATGCAGTAAAAATTGATTACTCCTACTTCACGAGTGTGCTGGGAGAATGTACACAATGAAGAAAGGCTCCAACATCCCTGGTTAATAGGGCCATCAAGTGATGTTCCCAGCAGAACTGCAGATCCCATGAAATTACTTGGGCAGGCCACAGATGTCCTGATCAAAGTTTTCCATTCATTACCTTGGGCTCTATGCCCAAAACTACTCAACAAGCATTGCTGAATACCGAACACAGCTTACTTTGTTTGTACATGTATTCACTGCTTTCTAGCTCCTTGTTTGCTTGAAGAAATCACAAGAATGCATGGCACAAAGCAAGACAGAGGTCTTTTATTTTTATCACTGTCCTGAATGCCAGAATCTGGCAGCCTAGGACTGTGGCTTTGGTGTAGTACCTTGTTGTGGCTTTTGAAGACTCGTCCAAATAAGCACTGCTTTCCTTAGATCCAAATCTAGTGATTCTGACTGTACTTTTTTCTAACTATAGTCCTGCAGAAAATATAGCTGCTTTTGTTGTTACTGAGTTTAGCCAGAATCGGGATCAACATTCAGGAGCTGCTTTGATGGTGGCAGCCAGTAGTCACTTTTTTCAAACTTGGCAGCAGATAGATCATGAACCCTTCCAATATCTCCCCACCCCACCAAACTAACACTCTCAGGAGAGAAATAACTTAATGCACCATCCTCTTCGCCTCTGCTAATCCCAGGATGCAATTATCACAAGGACTGTCACTGAACCAGTCCATGGTGGGGTGTCTGACTCACTCTGCATGCTCTGTGCCAAAATATTTTTACTGTTCCTAGCAGCAGTTCTGCTCCATGTAGATGAGCTCATACACACATTGTATGGCACTAGAAGAAGACACGTGGAATCAGAAAAAGCAGCTTGGGGCCCCAGGGAATTCTCTGCATCATATATTTAACCAGGAACTTCCCACATAACAACCCAACCTGAAACTGAAATCAAGTCCACTGCCCACAGCTGACAAAGACAGTAAGCTGAAAGAGTTAAAACACTCACTGGGAACCTGCTGGCAAAAAAAAATTGCTTAAAAACCTCCTCAGACTTTGAATGGTTGGGCTTTTTTCCCTTCTCTTAGCAAAAGCACTACTTTCCTGTTACAAACCTCAGCTTATTTATAGCTAGAGAGACATGAAACCTATGGGTCCACTTAGGGTGGGGCTGCAAAGGGGCTGCCAAGGGAAGAGCTGGGTGGTAGAAGAGGTTTTCTGACTCCTCCATCACATCACATCTAAGGTTAACGTTACAAGAGAGACGCAGCCTCAGGGTTCAGTTGGAGGGGGGACTTTGATGGGCTGCCAAAGGAGCAGATAGGCAGGAAAACAAATTCTCCCTTCAAAACTTCTACATCTTGGAAATCTTTCGGTGTTCCTAGGCTAAGCACAGTCCACACCTATGGTTAGATTTGGGATCGCTATCTATTGCTTGATATTATATGTTTTTTCTTCGTCAAGTTTTCTTTAATTTAGACTGACTTCTGTGTTTTTTGATGCACTTGCCTGTTTCTCATTTGGGTTTCCCTGGCCCTAGGATTACAAACATGGCTACACATACAAACCACATGCTCTCATGTACCAGACCCCATCTCATGTGACATATCAGTGGCTCTGTCACTATCACCCATTCCACCAGGACTCTTTGGTAAGTCAGCAATAGGTTGGCACAGATCTAAAAGGATTCTCTGTGTAACCTCAAGCTCACTTACTGCTTCTTACACAAAACATGGAAAAGCTTTGGGGAAAATCCCTAGTAGCCTCATTACCATTAAACTACTTTGTCAGAAAGTAAGATAAGAGGCAAATGCACAGAGGTCAACACGGACGGCTAGTGGAGCTTCAAATTCACACAGAACACAAAGTTTTAAACTCTGGGTTCTTCTATTCAGAGATTCTGAAAAGGATCACACTTAGTTTCATCCAAGAATATTTATCAACTTCCGGAAAGTTGGACAAATTATATTCAGCCTGAATATAGGGCCTTTGACTCAAGAACAGGTCTAGATCTTTCGTTTTATAAAATTGTCTTCTGCTTATAAAATTGTCCCTTGTTTGTGTGCATCTTTTTGAAAATAAGCTATGAAAAATGAGTGGCCAGTGTGAACACTCTTTCTAAACTTGATTACTTTTCTGATGCTTAAATATATAAAAATGCAATATAAAAATGAAGACAGTTTAATTAAAAATGCTCAGATGTTTGCTAGATTAAGAATGAATCGTAACTTGGAAAGGGATGAAATGAAGTTTTATTTAGAGTTCAAAATGCTTGCATTTTTGAATGTCACTCAAGTAACCACAAAACATACAAAGAATTCTGTATTTCCCAATTTGAAATGACCGAAGAGTATGTTTCTTCACAGATGCCAACCGAAAAGTGTCATCCAGATGGTTTTTTTTCCCTAAGCCAGTTAAATTACAATATTTTATGAAGGACCACCCATGAAAAATAATGAGGAAATAAAATACATAATTATGTGTATTGTAGCTAAGAAAATAATTAATCCTCGGATTTTGAAATAAGAGGGTGAATTTGATACCTACAGAAGACAGTAACATGCCACAGTCTCCTCCTAATAGATTAATTATATGAACTAGATTATCAGCAGGATATTAAAATGTGGATTTCAGGACATGGAGAAAAAGGAACATATAAAAGCTCTGCTTACCTCTGAAATTAAAATGAGATTTCTTTAATATTTTCTAAATTTAGCTAAGGAGCTGACATTGATGGGAGACTCAAACACATTAAGTAGTTAAGTTTTTACAAGTTAGCTGATTCTTTCTTTTCCGTGAAATTGGATATCAGCATAAAAAAGAACAGTACCTGTAATAAAAATATAATTAACAAAAGTTCCCACTTTTGTGGCTAAGCCAATATCTTTCCTCATTTAATATGAGTGCCGAATGCTGAGTGACACACAGGAATGTAGGGCAGAAATTCCTCCTGCTCCCCAGTCCAGTCTCTTGTTATTGTAGCAACCACATCCTGTAATTGCTACTATAAACTAAAATTTTATCTGTGGGTATTGACTGAGAACAGTTAGCTTTCTAGTCTTCCATGGTCTGCTTGTGTAGACAGAGTGCTAAATAAATACGCACTATGAAAAAAACAGCCAACTCTTTCAAGAGTGAGAATAATGTAAATTCATTCCATCTACTTGCCCTACATCATGGGGAATGGCTGTTAACTTCTCCATCTGCATTTTGACTGTAAGAATAAATTAACCAACACATTCTGGATGAATGAGGGATGGAGTACTGAAGAGATGAAACCTCTCATATTTGGGTGATAAGTTTCAAAAAGGCATTTGAAAGCCAACCTGTATCATTGATGCATAAAATATAGAAATAGTAACTCTAACAGTTGCACAAGGGGATTTGACACCTGGTTCTTTCAGAATCCCATATTACAAACCGCATTACTAAGCATATGCTACAGAAAATCAGGATATGAAACTTAACATTGTAGTACTAAGCAGATAAGTTATAGACTAGCATAAATCATTATATTGGTATAAAATAAACAAACTGCAGCAGTTAGGAAAGGAACTGCAATAAAGGTTTTTCTAAAGCTACTGAAGGAAGATGTGAGCTTTGTCAACGTGATACTATAAAAAGGTTTTGTTGCTTATGTTTTCCATCCCTTGCTGTAGTCAGCAAGTAACAGAGCCTGAGCCTCAGTTATCATCAAGATGCTTCAAGAGCTCAACACTGAAATGCTACTTTGCTGTGAAACCAGGTGTCACAATCTGTTTGGATCTCTCAGATTTACAGGACAACATACTCTGTAACTATTTTATGAACTCATTAGGAGAGAAAAGAAACACACACCCACACCAAACAAGTGCTCAACCCCCTTCGTACACACTAGTCTAACACGTTAAGTCACTAACTCATCCCTTAATCCATGAGTGTTCTAACTTACAAGTTATCTAATTCATAACTCATAATTCATGCACCTATAGGCCAAATACTTACCTAGCCAATGATGAGAGTGCTCATCCTTTCTCCTTTGTCGTGGCACAAGCCTCCCCTGTATTTCACTGGGAAGCACAAAAGTCTCAGCCATCTGGCTGCTGTTGGATACTCTTCAAAATCCTTTTGAGTAGGCTGACACAGTTATACCTTCCAGCTTGGAAGTTTGGTCTAAACAATTTCCATAAGGCAGTGGATTCTGAAGGAGCTGCCAGAGAGTCAATAGCAAGGATTATGGCTGCAGGAGACAGCAAGCTGCAGGTGGTAACAGCTGTGTGATGACCTGTAGTGCTTCCTGTGGCACTTTGACTTAATGGTGCTGCTCCCAACACATATCAGGCCTCTGCATGAGCTGTGTGTTAGCTAAAATCTGAGCAGGAGTGGAGTTAACAGTCACATGTGACATGAAGAAAAGCTTAGATGTGTTTTGTGCAATAGAAGGGAGATATGATCAGGTCTCAGTTTGGAGACTACCTTTGCAGAACATATAAAATCTTTTTTATATTTTTAAAGATATTGGTTAACATGAAAGTTGTTAAATGTAGTATAGTAAAAGCTGATGTCACAGCATATGCATTTTACCAGTGAAAATTCAAATTACCTGGAAGCAGGTAATAAACAAGCAGATGTTTCCCCACACAGTGTCTATTTAAGCTGGGGAAACAAGTGAGTGTGTACATACAAACAGTTTACAGGCCTGTAAGGCTGTGCATGCTATGCCCAAGGACCCCAGTGGAAAGGTTGTGCACCCTCACAGAAGAGAAAAAAAAATCACTGAAGGCAACTGAATGCATAGAAAAAATCCCTGGGGTTCTCAGTGATCATTCAGAAGGTGAAGGACAATCTGAAGAGGTTATCACATACGCTTGCCCTGGTGATACCCTGCTGTAACCATCTGCTTTCAGCCACTGACGGATGAATGGAAAAAGATACTGAACCCTAGTCTGAAACAGGGTTCCAAAATCATACCCAGCCAAACCACAGAAAATACACATTTGCCCAGCACAGAACTGTTTTCTCCCAAACTATTTTTCTTCTTTCCCCAATGTCAAGGCTGAAGAGACTGAATGAAATAGAATAGAAAAAATACTGAAATAAAGAGAAACATGAGGCTGTTTGGGCAAAAGACAGAGATTAATAGGCTTCTGGAGAAATTTGGCTTCATTTCTACTTGTAAAAAAAAATCAGAGGTGGAAAAGGCAAGCTAGATTTAAGACTGCAATGGAGAATCAGCTGTATCACAAAGCAGGAATTTATTTTAATTTTTATATGCATTTTCAATTTTCTTAGATTTAATCTTTTCCATGCTCTATCTTTCTATTAAAAAATTCACAAATTCTGTAAAGTCTGTCTCTTCAGGAACCTGTTTGCTAAGAATTAGCACAAGTCTCCTCAGGGAAAACTGGGAAAAATTTTTGAAATGGTGAAAAAATTTTGTGCAGTTTAAAGGAGATGGTCCTGGAGCCAGAAAAAAAGCAATTAGATCCCTACTATCTGTAGAGGATGAGAGCTAGAGCTCTGCAGCCTGAGAATTTGGCTAAGGATGCTGAGAAGCAGTACCAGAATTTTGGCCATGCTCCAGAGGTTTGAGACATTAAGAGAGCTAATGGGTTGTTCTTGCATGAGTTTGATGAGTAACTGAGAAATGCTGCTTGGCCTGATTTCTTCAGGGCTCAGAGCCCACTTCAGGATGAAAACAGTCTCTATTATGGTAATAAAAGCACAATATCTGAGAAGAAAGGGTACTTACCAGGCAGGCAATAACTAAGGTTTTGTTCAACACAGAATCATTAAATAATTCATGCAAAAAGGGCCCTTTGGAGGTCACCTGGTTGTTCCTCATCACTACCACCAAAGCTGGGCCAACTTCCAATTTGATCCAACTTCAGAGTTAGATCACATTGCTCAGAGTCTTCTCTAGCTAACACCTGAACATCTCCAAGGATAGGGATGCCATAGCCTTGCAATTTCCATATTTGACTAACTTTTTTTTTCTTTTTATACTGCACAGAAACTCCACATGTTCCCTATGTGCTTCTCATCTTTGTGCACCTCTGAGAAGAGTCTGGCTTCATCTTGTTTATGCCCTCACGTTAGGCAGCTGAAGATAGCAACTGCCCCTTTCTCATTCTTTCCCATCATAAACTAACCCATTTCTTTAGCCTCCCCTCATTTGCTACCCTCCCAATGATCATGTTCACTCCAATTTGTCAATACTTTTCAAAATGTGATGCTGTGTTTCAGTGCTGAGTAGAGGGAAATAAACACTCCCCCTTAATGTGCTGGCTACATATATGCTTATATGGCCCAACATGTAGTTGTTTTCTTCACCAAGGGAGCACAGGCAACTCATGTTCTATTTATTGTCCAGCAAGACACTTAGATTTCTAACCAGTCATAGCCTAGTATGTACTCCAGCATGAGGCTATTCCACCCCAAGTGCTGGACTCTGCCTTTTTTGAACTTCATGACATCTTTCTTCATCCATTTCTTCAGCCTGTCAAGATCACTCGGCCTGACAGCCCTGCACTCCAGCTGACCATCACCCTCTACTCCAGTTTGATACATTAGTAGTAAAAAACCATTTTGCTGTATTGGGGGAGGATAAAAGGGAAGGCCAATGAGACTGATATCCTAGTGGGAGACTGCTACAGACCACCTGACCAGGATAAAGAGACTGATGAGATGTTCTTTCAGCAACTTGGGGATGTCTCGCGTTTGCTAGCCCTTGTTCTTGTGGGGGACTTCAAATTACCAGATGTCTGCTGGAAGTACAACACAGCAGAAAGGGGCCAATCCAGGAGCTTTCTGGAATGTATAGATGATAACTTCCTGCTACAGCTGGTAGGTGAACCTACCAGGGGTAGTGCCATGCTGGACCTACTGTTCACAAACAGAGAAGGGCTGGTGGAAAATGTAGTGGTTGGAGGTCGTCTTGGGCACAGCTACCATGATATGGTAGAATTCACAATTTGTGGTGAAGTTAGGAGGGTCATCAGCAAAACCTCTACCTTGGACTTCCGGAGGGCTGACTTCGGCCTCTTCAGGACGGTGATTGGGAGAGTCCCTTGGGAAGCAGCCCTCAAAAACAAAGGAGCCCAGGAAGGCTGGGCTTACTTTAAGAATTAAATGATGAAGGTGCAGGTGCAGGAGCAGGCTGTCCCCATGTGCCGAAAAAGGAGCCGGCGGGGAAGACGACCAGCCTAGTTGAGCAGGGAACTATTGCAAAAACTCAGGAAAAAAAAAGAATGTATCAACTTTGGAAAAAAGGGCAGGTGAATCAGGAAGTATTTAGGGATATTGTAAGCTCATGTAGGAAGAGAATCAGAGATGCAAAAGCCCAGCTAGAACTTAAACTAGCCATCTCTGTAAAGGATAATAAAAAATGCTTTTATAAATACATTAATAACAAAAGGAGGGTCAGGGAAAATCTTCATTCCTTATTGGATGAGGAGGGGAACTTAGTAACGGAGGACAAGGAAAAGGCTGAGGTGCTTAACACCTTCTTTGCCTCAGTCTTTGACAAAAAGACTAGCTACCCTCAGGACAACTGGGCTCCTGAGTTGGTAGACAGGAATTGGGAGCAGAACCCCCCTCCTGTAATCCAGGAGGAAGTAGTTAGGGACCTGCTGTGCCACTTAGATCCCAACAAGTCCATGGGTCTGGATGGGATTCATCCTAGGTTCTGAGGGAGCTGGCGGAAGAACTGGCTAAGCCGCTCTCCGTCATTTATCACCAGTCCTGGCTGACTGGGGAGGTCCCAGATGACTGGAGGTTGGCCAATGTAACGCCCATCCACAAGAAGGGCCGGAAGGAGGATCTGGGGAGCTATAGGCCTGTCAGCCTGACCTTGGTGCCTGGCAAGGTTATGGAACAGATCATCCTGAGTGCCATCAAGCGGCATGTGGAAGACAACCAGGGGATCAGGTCCAGCCAACATGGGTTTAGGAAAGGGAGGTCCTGCCTGACCAATCTCATCTCCTTCTATGACTGGGTGACCCACCTAGTGGATGAGGGGAAGGCTGTGGATGTGGTCTACCTTGACTTCAGCAAGGCCTTTGACACAGTCTCCCACAGCATCCTCCTAGAGAAGCTAGCAATCCATGGCTTCAATAGGTGCACCCTTCACTGGGTCAAAAACTGGTTGGATGACCAGGCCCAGAGAGTGACAGTGAACTGAGCTGCATCCAGCTGGCGTCCGGTGACCAGCGGTGTCCCCCAGGGATCAGTACTGGGCCCAGTCCTATTCAATACATTTATTGACGACCTGGATGTGGGGATTGAGTCCACCCTCAGTAAATTCGCAGATGACACCAAGCTGGGGGGGAGTGTTGATCTGCCAGAGGGTAGGAAGAAGCTGCAGGAGGACCTGGACAGGCTGGATCAGTGGGCTGAGGCCAACGGCATGAAATTCAACAAGACCAAGTGCAGGGTCCTGCACTTTGGCCACAATAACCCCAGGCAGCACTACAAGCTGGGAGAAGAGTGGCTGGAGAGCAGCCTGGCAGAGAGGGACCTGGGAGTGCTGGTTGACAGCCGGTTGAACATGAGCCAGCAGTGTGCCCAGGTGGCCTGGAAGGCCAACAGCATCCTGGCTTGTATCAGGAATAGTGTGGCCAGCAGGAGTAGGGATGTAATTCTCCCCCTGTACACAGCACTGGTGAGGCCTCACCTTGAATCCTGTGTGCAGTTCTGGGCCCCTCACTTCAAGAAGGACGTTGAGGTGCTGGAGCGGGTCCAGAGGAGAGCAACAAGGCTGGTGAAAGGACTAGAGGGAAAGTCTTACAGGGAGAGGTTGAGGATGTTGGGGTTGTTTAGCCTAGAGAAGAGGAGACTCAGGGGGGACCTCATCACTCTCTTCAACTACCTGAAGGGAGGTTGTAGTAAGGTTGGGGCTGGGCTTTTCTCCTAGGCAACTGGTGACAGGACAAGAGGGCATAGCCTGAAGTTGCTCCAAGGGAGGTTTAGGTTGGATATTAGGAAGTACTTCCTCATGGAGGGGGTGATTAGACATTGGAATAGACTTCCCAGGGAAGTGGTGGAGGCACCATCCCTGGATGTGTTCAAGGCAAGGCTGGATGTGGCACTCAGTGCCATGGTCTAGATGGTGTGGTGGTGTTGGTCATAGGCTGGACTTGATCTTAAAGGTCTTTTCCAGCCTTGGTGATTCTGTGATTCTGTGATTCTGTGGGGGAGGGTTCGGGTATTTTACTGTGGGAGATTTAACCTGTTCCCTTTTCTGCTTGGAGGTGCATGAGACCCTCTACAGACAGACAGGAGTAGCTTCACAAGCCCTCATGGGGGACTTGAACCACTCCTGTATCTGTTGGAGGGACAACACAGCAGCAGATAAGCAATACAGGATGTTCCTGGAAGGCATAGATGATAACCTCCTTCTCCAAATGATAAAGGAGCTAATGAGGAGAGGTGCTATGCTGGACCTTGTTCTCACCAACAAGGAGGGGCTGATGGGGAATATGAGGCTGAAGGGCAGCCTTGGCTGCAGTGACTATGAAATGGTGGAGTTCAAGATCCTTAGGGCAATGAGAACTGCACACAGCAAGCTCACTTCCCTGGACTTCAGGAGAGGAGACCTGGACCTCTTCAGGGACCTGCTTGATAGATTACCATGGGATAAAATCCTGGAAGAGAGAGGAGCCGAAGAGAGCCAGTGAATGTTCAAGGATCACCTCCTCCAAGCCCAGAAGCAATGCATCCCAACAGAGAGGATGTCCGGCAAAAATGCCAGGAGTCTTGCATGGATGAACAAGGAGCTCCTGGACAAACTCAGACATAAAGGAGAAGCCTACAGAAGGTGGAAGCAATGACAGGTAGCCTGGGAGGAATA
The DNA here is from genome assembly GCA_020745705.1 of Hemiprocne comata. Taxonomy (NCBI): domain Eukaryota; kingdom Metazoa; phylum Chordata; class Aves; order Apodiformes; family Apodidae; genus Hemiprocne; species Hemiprocne comata. The sequence goes on along the minus strand of CM036616.1, from coordinate 39,244,815 downwards.
CAGAGAAATTGTCTGAGCTGCAAGAGGTCAGGTTAGGAAAGCTAAAGTCCTGATAGAATGAAATCTGGACAGGGACATCTAGGGCAACAAGAAAAGCTTCAATAGGTATGTTGGTGATAGAAGTAAAACTAGGGAAAAAGTGGAATGGAAGGCAAGGTTACAGAGGTTACCAGGTTACACAGCATATTGAGATGGCTGAGGTGCTCAGACTTTTTTGCCTTTGTCTTCACCAGCACATGCTCTGGCCACAGCTACAAAGTCACATAAGGAAAAAGCAGGGACTGGGAGAATGAAGAACCAGCCATGGTAGGAGAAGATCAGGTTCAAGACTGTCTAAGGAACCTGAAGGTGCACAAGTCCATTAGACATGATATGATGCATCCACAGATTTTGAGGGAATTGGTGGATGAAGCTGCTAAGCCATTCTCTATCATATTTGAGAAGTCACGGCAGTCTGGTGAAGTTCTCACTGACTGGCAAAGGGGAAACATAACACCCATTTTTAAAAAGAGGGGAAAAAAAAAAAAAAGAAGACCCAGGGAACTACAGGCCAGTGAGTCTCACCTCTGTGCCCAGCAAGATTGCAGAGCAGATCCTCCTGGAAACTACGCTAAGGCATATGGAAAATGAGGAGGTGGCTGGTGACAGTCAACATGGTTTCATCAAATCATGCCTGGAGAGGAGAAGGCTTCAGGGAAACCTTCAAGTGGCCTTCCAGTACCATAAGGGGGGCTACAGGAAAGCTGGGAAGGGACTTTTTGCAAGGGCATGTAGAAATAGGATGAGGGGTAAATGGTTTTAAACTGGAAGAGGGGAGATTTAGATTAGATATTAGGAACAAATTATTTTCTGTGAGAGTGGTGAGACACTGGCACAGGTTGCCCAGAGAAGTTGTGGATGCCCCAGTCTTGGAAGTGTTTAAGGCCACGTTGGACAGGACTTTGAGAAAACTAGTCTAGTGGGAGGTGTCCCTGCCCATGCAGGGGGGGGTTGGAACTAGATGATCTTTACGTTCCCTTCCAACCCAAACTATTCTATGACTCTATGTTAAAAGCAAAAATTATTATGTCCACTGTTGTATATTTTTCTTTTTTTTTTTTTTCTTTTTTTTTGCAAATATATAACAGCTTCCAATAGAATTTGTCTTCTGAACAAACATGAAACCAAAGACCAGTTTATTGCCCAAGATGGATGAATTCTGGGTATCTCTGCTGCCATGATTCTCTGTGGCTTTTTAAAAAATGTAATCTCTTTCAACAAGAGAGTCAATGTTTTACCTTCTGCATTAAAAGCATATTCTGGGCAAAGAATATTTGAAAACAGATTTAACCAAGATTTCTCAACAATTGCTGGGAAGGATAGATTAGGAAAAAACTGAAATAGAATTCCCAACATATTTTAAGAGTAAGAAATACTTGGATTACTCAAGGAATGTGCTCACGATTAGCAACAGTTTAGTGAACAAGGTAAGAAATATTTGACTAGGACCCTGAATCCATAAACCAGACTCTGCTACTGGGTTATTTTGTAGGATGCAGTGCTGTGCACTACGCCCAAGGACCCCAAGCCCCAGTTGCTTCTGGATCACAGTAGGGATCCTCATCAGGGTAAAATACAGGCACTGAATGTTTATGATAAAACTGAAGCCGTGAGAGCAGTTTTTCCACCACATGAGGATATTTTTCAGATAAATCATTTTTCTCTTCAGGATCACGAACAATATCAAACAGCCATAGTCTCTTTGTTGGTGGATCGGATGATTCAATCTTTGACTCACTGAACAAAGATGGTGGAGGGAACCAATGACTGCAGCCTGCAGAAACAGAAACAGACAAAGGGTCAATTCTCAGATATGGAGCAGCAGTGTGGAGATGCAGAGTTATTACTGACAAACTCACTATGTCCTTTGACAAACCACTGGTCAGTCACTCTTGCAGCATTCTTTAACTCTAGCCCAGCACCAGAGGCTCTCTAGTCCAGGGCTACCCGTATGTAAGGTTCTATTTAAACAAAAAGCAGCACCACTGGGATTCAAACTTCCATGTCCCTTAATTTCATATCAAGTAATTTCATAGACTTTCTTCTTGGATCCGATGATCCTTATGTGTCCCTTTCAACTTGAGACGTTCTGTAAGTCTATGATAGTTTTTCCACTACTGTGAGGGTCATTTGTATACAGAATATTTGCAAAATGAAAGAATGTGTTGTTTGTTTGGATTTTAGAAGTGCCCCTTCTAGATTTTTGCACATGATCAAAAAATCTGAGAAGTTAGCAGAATAACTGAAAGAAAAGAAAATACACTAAACAATTAAACTGTGTTTCGGGCAGGTGGGAGGTATGACACACTGCACAAAAAGGAGTTACTTTGTTACCTGGATATCCAGTTAGTAACTTCCATTTTCCTCGTCGGATTGCCGCATGCATGGATATATTAAAAAGTGTGTCATCCCATGGAGAAGAATTGTTCTGTGGTAAAGATATCCTGTTGTCAATGCCAAGACCTTAATGAAACAATAAACTAAGTTAGGTACATAGTATATGCATGAAGCAATTTTTTTTAGAATGCTGTTGTATAATAAAGCAGTATCATCCATTTATTTTTGTGTATTGGATAAAGAATTTATTATATATATATGTATGTGCAAAGACCTGTGCTATCATTCACTGGATGTGTTGAACTTGAACTGCAAAAAGTTCTCAGTAGAAAATGTCACTCTTGAGTCTAAATAACTGGATTAATTTCATTTACAGATATTACATAGAATCATAGAATCATAGAATCATAGAATCATAGAATCCTAGGGGTTGGAAGGGACCTCGAAAGATCATCTAGTCCAACCCCCCCTGCCAGAGCAGGATCACCTAGAGTACATCACATAGGAACTTGTCCAGGCAGGTTCTGAATGTCTCCAGTGAAGGAGACTCCACAACCTCCCTGGGCAGCCTGTTCCAGTGCTCTGTCACTCTTACAGTAAAAAATTTTTTTCTGATATTCACCTTGAACCTCCTATGCTCCAATTTGCACCCATTACCCCTTGTCCTATCACTGGTCATCACTGAGAAGAGCCTAACTCCATCTCCCTGACACTCACCCCTTACATATTTGTAAACATTGATGAGGTCACCCCTCAGCCTCCTTTTTTCCAAGCTAAAGAGACCCAGCTCCCTCAGCCTTTCCTCATAAGGGAGATGTTCCACTCCCTTAATCATCTTAGTAGCTCTGTGCTGGACTCTTTCAAGCAGTTCCCTGTCCTTCTTGAAATGAGGGACCCAGAACTGGACACAATACTCCAGATGCGGCCTCACCAATGCAGAATAGAGGGGGAGGAGAACCTCTCTTGACCTACTAACCACACCCTTTCTAAATGCACCCCAGGATGCTATTGGCCTTCTTGGCCACAAGGGCACATTGCTGGCTCATGGTCATCCTCCTGTCTACCAGGACCCCCAGGTCTCTTTCACCTACACTACTCTCCAGCAGGTCAGCCCCCAACCTATACTGGGACATCGTGTTGTTCTTCCCCAAATGCAAAACTCTACACTTCCCCTTGTTGAATTTCATCATGTTTCTCCCCGCCCGACTCTCCAGCCTGTCTAAGTCTCTCTGAATGACAGCACAGCTTTCTGGTGTGTCAGCCACTCCTCCCAGCTTAGTGTCATCAGCAAACTTGCTGAGGGTACATTCTATACCCTCATCCAGGTCGTTGATGAAGATGTTGAACAACACCGGTCCCAGTACCGACCCCTGAGGGACTGCACTAGTCACACACTTCCAACCAGATTCTGCCCCATTGACTACAACTCTCTGACTCCTTCCCATCAACCAGTTCCTGATCCACCTCACTACCTGATCACCAAACCCATACCTGATCAACTTATCTACAAGGATGCTGTGGGAGACAGTGTCAAATGCCTTACTGAAATCAAGATAAACCACATCTACCGCTCTACCATCATCTATCCACCTAGTAATTTCCTCATAGAAGGCTATGAGGTGTGTACATGTGTACCTCATATAACAACATTAAGAATGTTGATGACTGGAATTACTAAATTCGCTCATACAAGTGCCTATATCTTTTGGCATTTAGGAATATAGGATTGAAAGATCTCTTGAATCAATGCTACTTCTGTTAATTCTCTTCTATCACTCTGGGGACAAAGTCCCATGTCCTGGCTTGTATCTGCACACAGAAAGCTGTTTCTGTGGACTGACCTGGCTACATTCACACAGACCTGTATCTGGAGAGTGAGGTATTGGCGTGACACAGTATGAAGCATGTCTTCATGCTGTTTTTGTTAGAGTCACATATGATGTGGCCCCATATCCAGATACTGCAGAAAACTCTCAAGTGTCAACTATGTGCAATTCCCTCTCAAAAGAAATCCTGAAGGTTCTTATAGGAGGCAGCACAGAAAAAAAATTACATCCATACAGCAGGGATGACCAGGAGACCAGCTCTTTTCTGAAACCAGGCAGGAGTTAGACATAGACTTGAGGGGCACCCAACCCATCTTTCATATCAGCTTTCATGAAGAAGACAGGCATTTAATACATAAAATCTATGAATTTTATTTTTACTATATCAGTAGATACCTGTTTAGCAAAAGACTATCAGAAGGCACCTCTATAATCTGTGTAGAAACAAGACATCAGGAGGTGGAGAGAAACCAACGTTAGTTTTCTAGCATCTTTCAAAATAAGACTTTTAGTCAGTTTAGGGAATTTGAAGCACTCAGCTTACAGATTTTTGCCACTGAAATGAAAAAGAGAATCCATGAGATGTACAATGATTATGTGAGATGCAATTTTAGAAGCAGAACTAGAGGTTTCTAAAAGGAGTAAATTCTGTACATCATGAGGCAAATATACAACTGATAGAAGAGAACAACAGAAAGTTGGGAAAAGGAAATGCTGGAACACAATTTTTCTATTCTTTATAAAGGTATTTTATTACTAGGCTTTAACCTTTGAAGACGTTTTTCTTTAATAAGCACTTTCTGTGCATACCCAGGATCCCTGTTTACATCAGTCTTGTATAAAGTTCACAGATAAATAAGGCCATACAAGGGGACTACTTGTTTAGAGTATGCATACACAGATTGGGGAGGGCTCAGCCCATCTTAGATGTTGAAGCACTGAAGCAGATGGTAAAAAAAAACCCAAACCCTTATACAAACAAGGAAAACTTCGTAAATACCCCCAGAAGAATTTCTCTGGAAAGATAAATCCCAGCACAGTCATGGGATGTCTGTAGCAGATACAACACAGTTTAGAGATTAATATTGCTTACTTTTCAACATAATTACACAGTGTATTATTCTGTCATACTGTTTGCTACTGCAGATAGTAATTTTTGCAATCTACTTTTTTAAAGAATACAAGGGAAGACATTCAGCAGATCAAAAAATACAACCATGTTTTTTAAACATTACGTCTCAAAATTGCAGTTGGTCTAAAGGAAAAATTACATAAGTCTGCATTTCTGATTTTAAAGTTTAGCATGGAGAATATGCTTCTGATTGCTGAGCTAGGGTATATGAAGCCATTTTATTACACAAGATAAATTATTTAAAACACTTCAAATAAACAGTATGAAAGACTGTAATTTTGCATATACTTCTCAAAATATCCTTAGAATGCCACGCATGAGACTTAAAAAGATTCAAGAAGGTAAGTTTTTAAAACCTCTTTTTTGATCCAGGTAACAAAACCAAACTCCTAAACTAAGAAATGCATTTACCAAAGCTTCTAGTTGAAGTTATTTGGTGTGTTATTATCTTTCAGCAAAAATTCTGGAAGAGAAAAAGATAATCACCTCATTTTGAGCTATTATAAACAGAGCTCTGAGAGTCATGTTAATTCACCCACTGCAAGCACTTGTCTTGTGCCAAATGAATGTACTGTCCATTATTTGGACAAATGTATTGCTTTACAGGCAGTACAGGTCAAGTTTTATCAGACACGCCAGCCACAGAAAACAGACAGAAGCTTGTTTGAATGCTCTCTACGTAGGATATTTATAGGACTGCCAGGTTTTTACATTATATAAGCATCAGATACAAAACTAAAATAAAAATTCAGATTGATACGAGTTCTTTTCTTCCCATTGTAAGACTTTCACCTTAAGTTCAGATATTACTTGCCCTGCATTTACCTGACTTTCTCTTCAGTCCACCTGTTAAGTTTCTACCTCTGTCCTTATTCTTCAGCTTTTCCTAGTGCAGGTGAAATGCAGAATGCCTGGGCAGTCTTTTCCCTTGCCATATGAATTTTACAGGGATCCCATTTCCGATTTGGCAGATTAAAGAAGTCACATTCTTTTTGTTTACTTTGAACAATAAACTGTTAATTCTTATAGCATCTAAGCAGTTTTTCTGTGCAACAGGTCTACATTTTGAGAGGTTTCTTCTTTTTTTCCAGTATGGTTGACCGGGCTGTCAGAGCAGCCCCATGGACTAATTCAGCAGTCAGAGGACAGATGCCTTCTACTGATACGTGTAATGAAGTCTGCATTCACATGCCTGCATAGTCTCCTTGTAGACCTGTATATAAAAAATACAGTGCTTTTGCTTGTGCAAATAGGCTAGACATTTTATTTTTCTGCCATTTGATCAGCAGTGTACCCATGACTAATGATATATCTAAAGCTTTTTTTTTTACCTTAAAGAAAAATCCTACAGCCTTTGCCATCAATTTTCCTATTTTCAAACAAAAGCCATTTTCCTGAAGCCTGGCTTCAGATCCTCACCAGCTGCTGTATTTCTTTTTAAGTAGTCTATTGGGAAAGGATACAACTTCTGTTAGTTAAGAAAGCAGTGAAATTTCATTCAGATATTTACTTTCAAATATTTAATGCTACAACAAATTGATCAAAATATTTTAGTGTTTTCTTTGGAGTTCACCAAAAAGTACTCAAATAGTTCATATATCTCAACAGAGAAAACAAGTCCTTCAGAAAATGTTGCCCTTGGTAAGTGACTATGGAGTTTATATCATATTTCAAGACCATCCTTAGTCTTAAGAGCCTGAAAAATTGTTTCAGGATCAGGTTTTAAAATGAATGGTGGCCAATTCCCACTACCCACAAAAGTAGTTCATTATCTAAATACTTTAAAAGCTGGCCCCTTGCCCCTTACGAAAACTTCAGCTTAGTTCTTTTATTTCCATTATCACATACTGCCTATGCAAACAGAGCCTAAATAATAGTCAATAGCTAATTTCTTTCTTCAAGAGACCTGATTTTTCAGAAGGCCAATGTAATAACTCTGAAAAATCTATACGGATGCTCAGAAAGCATTAGTCAAAAATGTTAGCTGTATTTGCAAAAATAATTGCCATTTTGATAACTTGAGTATTCTATAGCATGCTCTTCGGGCAGGACATGGAAAAATTTACTACAGGGTAAGTATATAAATAACATCCTGAATGATGACCAGAGAATACAAGTAACTTTTCTAAAATCTGAGCAATCCTTCAATGCATTAAGCCTTGCTAATGCACAAACATAAGTACAATGAAAAGGAAGTCATGAACGTGGAGGAAAAAAGCCAGTCCTCATCCTGCCTACACAAAAGAATGTGCTCTGAAGAAGCTATTGGAATTTAGGGAAGAGTTTCCAAAATTGTAATGAAGAGGTAATGTCCAGTAGCAGTAAAGAGAAGTAAAATCAGCAGTAGAAATGCCAAAGAATGGGGCACTATGCCACCATGTAGGTCCTTGTACCTCATGTGTGATACTGTGCAGTTTTGGTCCCCTTGTTACAAAACAGACAGAAAAACCATACAAGATACAAAGAGATGTGACAAGATCAAAGCTATGGAACAGTTTCTGTGTGAAGAATGACTAAACAAATAGGACACTTTATCCTCAGAGATGGACAACTGATGAGGGACAAGGACTGAGAAATTGTATGGCTGTGACAAGCTGAATAAGGAACAATTGCTCTTTCATGATAGGGGCATTATATAAATTAGGAAGTTGCATATTCAAAGTAAAGTATAGGATAGTATATATTTTATCACAAATCCAACACAAGCATGGAATTCCTTTTCATGGGATGAAGTGGATGCCAGAAGTTTATGCAGGTTGAGTGACAAAAAGGGTTCACTAAAAAGTGGAAGAAAAATCCATCAAGGATTCTTATATCTAAAACGTTAAGATCAGGAGCTCTATTAGCTGCAGGCTGTGGGGGACATGCATGAGAAGTATATTTATATGCTTGCCCTCATGTACTCTTTCATACACAACTGCTACTCTCGGAAACAGAATAATGAGGAAGACAGATTTTTGGCCTGCTCACACACAAGACGTTCCAAATTACTTTCAGTTCAAGACAAGTCAAACGTTTTGTTTACAAAAGAAAGCACTATGTTGAAGCAGATTTATGCATCCCCTTTTATTGTATTAATCTCTGTATCTACTGAACTAAGAGGGTGAAAACTTTCACAGAAGTTCAGGATGGAATCATAGAATATCTCAAGTTGGAAGTGACCCATAAGGATCACCAAGTCCAACTCACTACTTTTCACAGGACTACAGGATCAGGTCCAGCCAGCATGGGTTCAGGAAAATCTAACCTGATCTCCTTCTATGATCAGGTGACCCACCTGGTGGATGAGGGAAGAGCTGTGGATGTTGTCTATCTAGGCTTTGGTAAAGCCTTTGACACCCTCTCCCACAGCATTCTCCTGGAGAAGCTGGTGGCACATGGCATAGACAGATGCACTCTCCACTGGGTAAAAAGCTGGCTGGCTGGCTGAGCCCAGAGGGTTGTAGTGAATCGGGTTGGGTCCAGTTGGCAGCTGGTCACCAGTGGTGTCCCCCAGGGCTCAGTTTTGGGAGGAAGTGTCGATTTGCAGGAGGGTAGGAAGGCCCTGAAGGGAGACCTGGACAGGCTGGATGGATGGGCCAAGGCCAATTGTATGAGGTATAACAAGGTTTAACAAGGTCCTGCACTTCGGTCACAACAACCCCATGCAAAGCTACAGGCTTGGGGATGAGTGGTTGGAGTGTCTGCATGGTGAAGAAGGACCTGGGGGTGCTGGTTGACAGCTGACAACATGAGCCAGCAGTGTGCCCAGGCGGCCAAGAAGGCCAACAGCATCCTGGCCTGCATCAGGACAGTGTGGCCAGCAGAAGTAGAGAGGTGATTGTGCCTCTGTACTTAGCACTGGTGAGGCCACACCTTGAGTACTGTGTTTAGTTCTGGGCCCCTCACTACAAGAAGGATGTCGAGTTGCTGGAACATGTCCAGAGAAGAGCTACCAAGCTGGTGAAAGGCCTGGAGGACAAGTCCTACGAGGAGAGGCTGAGGGAACTGGGGTTGTTTAGTTTGAAGAAGAAGAGGCTGAGGGGTGACCTCAATGCTCTCTACAACTACCTGAAAGGAGGTTGTAGGGAGGTGGGATTTGGTCTCTTCTCTCCAGTGAATAATGACAGGATGAGAGGGAATGGCCTGAGGTTGCACCAGGGGTGGTTTAGGCTGGATATTAGAAAGAATTCCTTTACTGATAGAGTGGTTGGACAGTGGAACAGGCTGCCTAGGGAGGTGATGGAGTCACCATCCCTGGAAGTGTTTAGAAGAAATATAGATGTGGTGCTTAGGGACATGATTTAAGCATTGAACAGGTAGATAAAGGTTATGGTGGGTGGATTTAGGTTATGGTTGGACTTGATGATCTTCAAGGTCTTTTCCAACCAGGATGATTCTGTGATTCTGTAATCTGAACTTCCCCTGTTGCAGCTTCATTTCATCTCCTCATGTACTATTGCTGGTCACCAGAGAGATGAGATCAGCACCTCCCTCTCTGTGGTCTCCCTTGACGAAGTTGTAGGTTGCCATGAGGTCACCTGCAGCCTTCTCTTCTTCAAGCTGAACACACCAAGTGACCTCAGGCACTCCTTGTTAAGTCTTGCTCTTGAGGACTTCTACCATCTTGGTTGCTCTCCTCTAGAAGTATGTATGATTCATATTCAGGTTTAACTGTAGGACTGAGGGGAGACCTTATTAATAAGTATCTAAAGGGCAGGTGCAAGGAGGATGAAGCCAGACTATTTTCAGTAGTTCCCAGTGACAGGATGAGGGGCAATGGGCACAAGCTGGAACACAGGAAGTTCCATTTAAATATGAGGAAAAAACTTATTTATGGTGAGGGTGACAGAGCACTGGAACAGGCTGCCCAGGGAGGTTGTGGAGTCTCCTTCTCTGGAGATATTCAAGACCCACCTGGATGCAGACCTGAGTAATGTGCTCTAGGGGATCCTGCTTTAGCAGGGGAGTTGGACTGGATGATCTCTAGAGGTTCCTTCCAACTCTGGCAATTCTGTGATTCCAAGCAGTTTTGTAAATACACAAACACCATGAGTAATTTCTAGCATACACTCTAGTTTACTTTTAGTGCTATTCTTAAAAGGAGGGCTAGCATAAAGAAATGAGAATACTAATTTGCATTAGCAATGGCTTCTGACACACAGATCAGTCTGTGTCAGTGTAGACAAGTCAGTTATTTACTTAAGGCTTGTTTTTCATTTATACCAGAACGTAAATCAAGAGTAAAGTAATGGAAATAATGGACTCACACCAGATTTACACTGCTGTGACTGAGATGAGAATCTGATACCTACATTATTTCCTGCTTTACTAATACAATTTTAAATTTTTAAAAGGCCCCTACAATTTACAGAATTATTACAAGATGTCAGGTTTTGCCATACTAAAGAAGTTATTATGTATATTCAATCCAGCACTATGTCCCAAGAAGTAAATAATAACTGATGATTCAAAATAAAACAGAAAAGATAAAACAAAACTGTTTACTTTGCCCAGCAATCTGTTTTTTCACTTTACTTTTGAAGTATAGGGAAGATCATAAAAAATTATGCCATGTACTTAGCCCTGGTTTTTAACTCCAAGTCTTTCAAAAAAGCTCTCCTAACCTCATTCAGTGTCCCATGTGTACTCCTGATTTAATACATTTAGCTTAGGTGGGTAGCTCTTCCAGAGAAAAAACTGTCTTCCTGTGTATTTTTGCATGCACTTCCAGTAGTCTTCTGCTTAACTCATCAGTTCACCTATCCAACTGGGCAAGGATCTATGGATTTGGAAAACAGGAATTATCATCTCTTCACATTTCTTTTCTGGTGACCAATGTATGCTTGAGAATCAATCATCTTTTCCTTGCCTTAGATAATCCTAGTTACTTATCAGAAACTTAGCTAAAATTAAAATGCAGTAACGTACCTGACCACCATGAAAAGGCCAAAAAAGTCTGAAAATCCATTTATTTACTGCACAACTCAAAACCTTGTAAAGTCTTCTGCTACTGCTGTACACCAAAATAACTTCGTAACCCTTTGATGCTTGCGATGATACATGGTAATAAAAAACCCCAGGGTTGATTCAGTTTTACTGTATTTTATAGCTTTAGATGTCTTATCAGAAGCTCTCTACTCCTCTCCCTTTATGGGGTCTATATATCCAACTTGTTTAGTTTTCTTAGTCTTACAGTGTTCCTGACAGGTTTCACTTAGACTCTCTGAAATATTTAATATTAAATCACGAGCAAATTTTAAAACAAACAAAACATTTCTAATGCAGGGAAAATTTAAAAAAACAAAACCAAAAACAAAACAGCAAAAAAACCAAACCAACCAACCAAACAAGACAAGAACAAAACAGCACTGCAACACATTACTTAGTAGGTAAGCTGGAAAATTGAGAGCTGTCAGTATCTTTGTATTTCCTATGATTTGTTTCAATCTTTTGCTTTCTACTTTGCAAAGCAAGTATTTCAACAACCAAATAACCATGATTTGTAAAAAAAAATTAAGGATAATCAACACCTGTATTGTGTAAATTTGCAAGATTAAAAGAAAAAAAGGTAGAACTGAACTTTTAAAAGAATGGTTCATTCTTTAGATCGGTGTAAAAGATAAATTTGTGCAAACATTTTGTTAAATGTAATACATTTCTTCAGAGTATATTAATTTAACCTTCACTATCTGATTTTTAACCATAACATGGAAGAAGATAAACTGAAAATTTTCAGCTGAGATTTAAAATAGGGAATATATAGGGGAAATAAATCTTCTATAGCAATATGGATATCATATTTGCACAGATCCAATAAGCACAGATCAACTAGTCTTCTCATTCCTCTAACTCTCCTTTCTTTCACTGAGAGCAGCTCAAGCAATCAGTAGAAATCTAAAATGTGGGGATATAAATAGACAGTACATCTAAAAATAAAATATTCTGCCTTCAGTCTATGATTAAGATGATGAAAACGATCCATGTTGAGAAGAAGTTTTCTTGGTTGGTAAGAAATCAAAGAGCACACAGTTCTCTCTAACATGCCATTTAGCGAGGTCCTGACCACAAAATATAAAGGGTCCAAAACAATATTGTTTGAAGCATGCTATATTCCTGTACAATGTGTTCTACAATACTAGTGTGCAGGGAGGCAATGTTGGGTACTAGAGAGCAATTTTGGAGAAAGACAAAAGAATGTTATTATTTATTTGGGAGACAGAGCCCTGCCCAAAGAGTTAATCTAAACAGCTGGACTTAGTGTCAGATTGACTATGCCTCTACGATTTTCCAATATCCTACACAGTAACAAAACCATTCTTTTAAAAGCAGCTATATATAATCAGTGCCCTTTATACACAACAGAAATGAATTAAGCTTCTACCTTTGTTTCTTCATCTGCAAAACAAGGACGTTAGAAGTTATGTACCTTTTGCAGTATAATTACTAAAGGAAAGAGTGAAAACTAGCAGCATTTCCTATATTTAAACTTCCATTTATGATATGATGTAGTAGCAGATTCAGCCATATCACAGCCATCACACAAAAGCTCCAAGCTTAACTGCAACCTGCTTGATGGAAAAGACAGGAAAGTATGCATTAAGAACAGCCACAAAACCCAGGGTGAATTGAGATTTTAGATGGCTCACACTCCAGTGTAAATTAAAAACATATCTGAAACGAGTAATGAACAGGTGCCACTACTTTGAACGTGCTCAGTAAATCCAAGAGCTTTCAGCCAAAGCAGGAGTATCACCAACACTTCCTGTAACACATATTACACTATCTGGACATCTAAATAGTTTGATACCTTGCAGTTTACAACGTATACAATGTATACAGCATGAAAGGATTCCCTAGCTATTCTCTTAGTAACTAAAAATTTTCTCTGTAGTTCTCAATACTTCTATTTCAGTATAAATTTTGTCTGGCCACGTCTGGTTACTCCACTCTAATATTTCAAGAAGACAAGGCAGGATTCAAACAGAAGAAAAGTTTAGATCTTGTAGCACATGGCCATCTAGGTTGAAACTAAGCAACCACAGGACAAGAGGAAAGATCCTCACCTGGACAGAAAAGAATCTAATAAAATGGGGGGGAGAGGCAAGTTTTTATTTCACACTGGAAAGGCCACCATTGGATTCCTAACGGAATTTGTGCTGGGACCCATACTGTGGAACATATTCCAAATGACCTGGAAATGGGACTGAACAGTGAGATCACAAAGTCGGTGGATAATGGTAAGTTATTTAAAGCTGACTGTAAAGAATGACAAAAGGCCTTTATGAGACTGGGTGAGTAGGCATTAAAATAGGCAATGATATTTAACATAGATACAGGTAAAGTGACGGATGTCTGAAATAACAGTCCTAAATTCACATATAAAATGGTGGCCTATGAGTCACCCATAATTGTCCAACAGTGAAATCTTGGGATCGTGACAGTTTGAGCTGACGCTTTTTCAGAATTATGTCAGCACTGGTCAAAAGAAAACTGAGTGCAAGGAATTCTTAGCAAAGGACTCAGGAACAAAGCAAAAGGCTCTATGCAGCTGTAAAACTGGAGTTCTGGTCTTCCCATCTCAAAAAGAATGCAGTATGACTGAAAAGGTTCAGCAACCAGTTACAAAGTTGGGTGATGTGCAATCCCTCATTAACTAAAATCCTCTGCTAGACATGCATTCTGCTTAATTGAATTAGCATTTTCTAGGGAACTCCAGAGACCAGGCTGCTTCCATCCCCTGCATGACCAAAGGAAGGTTCCTTCCGATCTTGCATAATGCTAAGCCAAATGCAATCTAATAATCAAAACCTCACTGTTTTAATTGACTGGGGACATATCAGTGTAACACACACAGGCCAAATAGTTTGAGTGCTTACCACTCAGACCCAATCAAGTATCTTGGGTGAAACCACATCATCTTGGTAGTTGTTAGTATATTCAGGGCAACTACAGTCACCACCTGACCTGATTAGACTTCATCTATATTGAATGCATAACGGCACTGCTGCACCGCATGTACCCAAAGCGAGAAAAACTCAAACATATACTGGATGAGATACAAAGTCTTTACCCAGGAAATTAATTGTCTGCTTTTGCCAGTAACAGTCACATTCCAACTGGACTGGACTTCATTCTCTGAACAAATATAATCTTGGCTACATCCTCAAATTCAATTACATGCAGGTTTTTTTTCAAACACCAAGGATGTTTAATGGAAAGCCTCGATGTTATTCTATAGCTTTGTAAAATCTTTTAGTAGCATCTCAGCTTGTTGCTATCAGAACAGCTACACCACCTCTCTGAACTGCTAGTCCCCTGCCATCCTTATCCCCCTGTGATAAAAGAGATTTCATATTGTCAGTAAGCAGCACATAAGCCACAATTGTCTCTAAAGCAATGTTGCAATAAAGTCCTGCTTATTTGGAAAGACTCTTGGGAGGATCCCTGGGAGCACTCATATTTTCAGACATATCTCTGCTAACAAAGGGTGGAGAGACACACACAGAGCTGTAGGTGTGACAAGAGGCACCTGTCACAGGATTCTGTCAGTTATGCCCTCAGAGCAAGGAACAGCCATAACAAGGTTGCATCACATAGCCAGAAGGCAAGAAACTACCAAACTGCAGAAACCAGTGCTTGCAGTAAGGCAGCTTTAGGGAATGAAGTGGCACTATGCATATGTCCAAAAAGAGATACTGCATTTAAATTAATTCAATCTTGTGCATACAGATTGTCACCCCACTGAAGACTGTCACTCAATGAAGACAGGCCTTCAAAAGGTGGTGTTACCTGGCAACAGCAAGTCACAAGGGGATATATTACATGTGCAATGTTTATTTTCTATTTTCTTCATTCTGCTGAGATTACTCTCTAAAACACTACAAAGTGATTCAAAAAGAGTTTCTTTACTTTGTAAAAATGTTTTTATTAGAGTGAACAACTCTGTATGTCATGGAGTACAATTCTGCTTAATAGTTTAACGAAACTCTGTGAAAAAAACTCCCAGGCTACTTTCACTATAACTTAAAAGCAATGAACAGTAACTAGTATTATTTTCATAGTAAGGCAATGCATATGCCTCCCTGCCTCTTGTGATCTGATTAGTAGTCTATAAAAACCACAGAGGAGATCCCCAGACAGAAGTCTGGGACTGGTGAACCAAAAACCACTTTTATGTGAAACACAAACAGAAAGGGAGTATTTTCTAGTATCTTCACTATCATCGTTAAAATCAACATACCATTTTAATGATCCAAGAAATCCCTTATTGTATTCACCAGCTTCTATATATTTTCAGAAAAATAGTAATGGTATCATTCTCCCACTGTTTCCATTAAAATAAAGCAAAGATTTTGCCCATCACAGTTTCTATTCTGATGTAAATAACTTGACTCTTACCAGAATTTAGAACATTTACTTACATTATGCCCATTAAATAGAATACAAAGAAAACCCAAGCAGCTGAAAAAGCACAGGTGATTATTTTTCTATCAATAGACACTGCAGATGCCTTCTAATTACCTTAGCTTGTTTTTGTGCTACAACAGCAGAAATGACAGGTTAAAAATCATAGACTCTTAAATATTATGGAACTCCACATAAAAATTACCCTGATGACAGCAGTCTTCAACCTCCTAGAAATGTCACGACATGTGTAAACACAAAACCTTCATGATTGGCAGGCTTGCTGTCCCTTATTAATACTCAACTGTGGAACAGCAGGAAGTCTATTAAGGTTTGAAAAAAACTACAATGAAAGTAATGGGAACCTTTCCATTAATTCCAGTGGGCTCTGTTTCAGACTGTTTAAGCATCAGTAGTAACAATCAGGGAATTTACACTCTAAAGGCTCCTCTTATTCAAAAAATGAAGCTAAATTCCACTTTATCCATACAGTTCAATAGACACAGTGTGTTTCCCACAAAATCTTTATCTGAAAGGCTTCCCCATTTGTATTTCACAATAATAATTTCTGGCAACAACACATACATTTTAAACCCACCCATACCCCCAAATTATCCCCACATTAAAGTGATTCTGAAATCAGAGCAAAACAAAATCTCCAATAAATTATTTACCAATTCTCAGAAGAAGATCTTGAGAAATTAAATAAATAAATAAATAGTCCATCACAGCACACATTCCTGTGAATGTTACCAAAAACTGAGGCTTATGGATGAGCAAAGAAAACTGAATTCCAGAGTCACCTTCCCTGCTTCAAAATCCATGTCACTAAGCTCAGAATTTGAGACCTAGAAATTGCTTACTTAAACATCTTGCTTGATCTTCCTTGCAGCACTGCAACAGCAGAATAAAGACAGAATTCAGGTAACAGGCACCCAAACACTTGATCCTTTATAGAAGCATGCAGCCAGAAAGGGAAACATAAAGCTGAGAAATGAACCAGAACTTCACTGTAGTAAAACTCAGGAAGCCACCCTATAACTTTTCTTTGTGGTGAGTGCTGCTTCCTACGACCACATCTTCTGAACTTGTCTCTGATGGCATTTTTCCAACAGTCCAACAGGAGGAAATTCTCAGGTCACACTGAAAGCCCTAGCCAACTGCATGCTTTATAAATTACTGTTGTCCAATAAAGCAATTAGAAACAGGCGCCAGTTCGATGCTGAACTTCTTTAATTTACAGTAAACTGGAAATAAACTAAAGGCTCAGGCCAATTCAGTGTTTAACTTCCATAACTTAATAAGAAGAAAATTAAACTGGAAACCAAGGGTTAAATTCACATGAGGATGCAAGTGACAAAATGAGAGGTTTTCTCCTCCTTCAAAAAAATCTAGCTCAACGCTGGGGCTGTATTTCTGAGATTTGGAGAAATGAACTCATGCCCTGAGTTACCCTGATTTTCCTTTGAACTGTTATCTTCCATCTTTCAGGAGATTTCTCCCCAACAGACTGTATGAAACTTCATGGTGAAGGTTCTATCCATATTTTCCATCATGTAATACATAGCAAATATTTTTAATGAGAACAGAGAAAAGAAGCCTTTAACTTGGTAGTGGGATATCCAGACAGGCTTGGGTAATTTCAATTTCCACTCATATCAGATTTGTACATAAAATTCTGAATTTACCTAAGAAAGTAAGCAAATTAAGTGAATGCACCATTTCAAACAGATGCTAAATTTTTACTACCTTCTAAATTTTAATTCAATGTTCTATGTACTTTTCTAGATTTTTTCTTCCTAAATATATGGAAAAAAGATATTGACCATGGTTCAAGTTTTTAAGATATACACTAGACCTCTGTGGTTATAGTGTTGAGAGCAGTGAAAATACTATGTTTTTCATTTCCACTGATAAATATTAAATCAAGTCTCTTCCAAACTCTCTGAAAATCGTGATGATTTCTAATATAATAATGTAATTTATACAGCTCCTAAAATCCTAAAAATACCAGAATTTTTTTCACTGTGTTACACATAGATGCACTATAAACTTTGTAGATGGTGCTGTACTGGAGATTTATATTTAGCATTATATACATTGGATACATGATGACAAAAATTACCTTTTGCTAGACTTGATTCTGTGAAGCAGCCTGTTGCTTAGTTTTCATCAAAAAATATACAAGACAAAGTAAACTCCAGGAAGAGTTTTAAGAAATTATCCCTATTGCTCTGGCAAAGTGCATATTGTTATCTTGGCATGAATGCAATTCATGTTCCTCCAGCAACTGATTCAGCTCTGGGATCCAGTACACACAAGATAGTCATCTGGGGTGTAATCAGTCCTGACTAAAAGCACTGATCTCACCAGGATTGGTTCAGTCCTCTGCAACTTGTCTTAATGTCTTTATTTGTAACTGCTGAACTTCAGCAAATCTCAGTCAATGAAATTAGAGATATCTTCCACAAAATGCAGGAAATTTTTAAAGCTTCCTGATAATAACGGATAATGCTATAAATGTCCAGCCTATCCTTTCTTGGGATATATCACCTGAAACAACTTCATTGTATGTCCTCTGAATTAACTCCTACTTCCCATGACTGGAATTTTGGAAAGAGATGGAGAAATGGAAAGAGATGGAGAAACAGGCAGGAGAAAAATGATGTATACCGACCGTAACACTCACAGTCACCATCACCCACAATAAATCCAAAATTTAAAGCTTACTACATGTCTCAGAAAATAGATATATTTTAAAGTCTTTATCTATTAGATTTGTAGCTGGTTTACATCCATCTGTAATTAGTCTTGCTAAGAGAAAATCTACAGGGGAATATAGGAAAACAATACTCTTCTACTATGAGAAAAGTTAAATGTCAAAGTTTCAGTGTCTTACTTTGATAAATGAGCAACACTCTGAGACCAAGCAAATTATTTAGACTGTTTTAATGTAAGTATGTGTAAGAATACCTTGTTTGTGAACAGGATGTTTTTGCATGGACATTGCTTGCTGTACATTAGCAAATCTTAAACCAGTAGGTTATTTAGTGTTTCTTAGATTTTTGCCCTCTTAAAAAGCACCAAAGCCAAAAAATCTCAGAGACAACAAAGCTAAAAGTTACAAGGTAGCTTTGAATAGCACTGTCTAATTAAAGTAGCATTTTCCTTCTCCACAACAACAAACAAATACCATCAATATGAGAGCAGAACAATTTCTTCATGGTTATTTCTAGGCCTACTGCAGTGCTATGGACAGCTGTTGTTACTGATGGTCTGTACTACAGAAGAGAGACAATTCTTCTCCCTACCAGAGAAAAAATGTTGCATATTTTTTGAAAATGCTCCAAGTCAGGTGATGCACCTTCTTCCATCTACACTTTTACCTCCTCACACAGCTAGTTAGTTCATTTTTGCTTTTTTCTGAGTTTTCTAAAGCTCATGGTTTTTTCTTCATGCTTCTAATGAATAAAGAAAATATTATACAGTGTTTCTAAATGATAGCTCAATAGTCAATAGCCTTTTGCAAATAAAGATTTTTCCATTTCAGCTACTTGTGTATAACCTTTGCCTTTGCTCATTCTCACTCATAAGGTATATTTTTGAAGTTGGACATGTGTTTGTAGGTGTGATGCCTTGATTAATGTGATAGTTCATAAAAATGTGCCAGAAGGAAGGACGAGCTTGCTACAGTCACTTTGAAATGCAGATGGCTCTGTGGGACAACAAGGCCTTTGCATATATGTACTTTCAACTGATGTCTGTTTTTTGAACTGTGATGTATAGAGCAATTATTTCCCCTCAACAAGGAAATGCTGGAAATGTCAAGGGCTCTTCCACACTATACTGTGACAATGAATTACTGAAGAAATAAGGGGCTTTACTGCTTCACTGAGGAAAGACATTTTGTGACCTTTTGCTGCTTTATGGAAATAATGAGTTTTCTACAAAACTCCAAGTCTTTCTGTTACTTCATTAAAATAAAAACATTTGAGGAATAGCCATGACCTTAACCTTGGAAGAATTAATAGAATACTGATCTTGAAGAAAGAGATGAGGCCTGAGACTTTATAACTTCCTACTGTCATGTTGAGAAGGCACAGGGCTGTGCCGTAGACAAACACACCCAGCAAAGCTCACCTATCTTAATTCACTTAGTTCAATGCTGTGAACATATAGATCCACTATTATCACTTCTAATTTCAGTATTCTCATACTCATGTTTGATTCCAAATGAAAGATTTATACAAGATTATCATGCTCAGTTTCTTGCCTTTCAAAACACATGTTCTTTTTAATCTCAACAATAGTAAGCATACAAAAATATTATTATTCTTTTTTCAAAGTATTCACCCTGATTTTTACAAGAGAATATAACTTCACAAAAATAAAAACTGCACTAAAAACTGAGTAAAATTCAGGACTAATCATGGCAGAAAAAAATTCCTCTGCATGTCAACAGGGTGAAGTATTTATTCACATTATTATATTCTTACACAACAACTGGATTTAAAAAAAAAAATCATTAATACAGCCTACATCACAAAATGAGAGATAGTAAAAGGAAACTGTCGACTTTCACTTTTGATGGAAAAATAAGTGAAGAAAATAAAAAATCTTATGTTTTTCCAGGAAATTGATTTGAATGGAATGGAATAGTATTTATGAAATATTGAAGACATCAAAGATCATGGTAAGACGGCCTTGTACATGAAACACTCAAACCTCACTTGCATCACTGTAAAGTAGCAGTATTTAAGGTAAAGAGAACTGAGCAGTGTATAACCTGACTCTAACATCCTGTGCAAAATTAAAACTTTACAGGTTTCCAGCTCAGAGGTATTTCTTTGAAAAATGTAATCTAGCACTTATGTCAAGACCTGCATAAAAAAATATAAAATGTTATAATATAAGATGTTATATAAATGTTAAAATATAAGATGTTAGTGTTATGTTCTAATAGGTTTAAGATATAATGAAGCATAAAAAAGAAGCAAGACTGAGGCTTTCTGAATTCCAGTCATACTGACATCACACACTTTATTAAGTGACTTAACATTTCTAAATTCTAAAAGAGATTATCTACATCCCAAAGGAAACATGGGGATTAGTATTTATGAGGCTCACCAAAAGTGCAATCCCCGTACACTCAGTACCAAACACTGCTGTGATGGATGGTTCACACTGAGATGCAGGTGGGCTAAGAGACAAAGCAACGTATAACCACAGGCCAAACTTCTGACAGCAAGAGCTACACCCCAGAAACTTCATCTAGCCAACAGCCAAAAGAAAACCACCACTTATCTCTGATGTGAACGGCAGCAGAGCCAGCTTGAATGGTGGCCTCCCATTACGGACTGGAGCTGAGCTCTGGCCAGAACTGCTAGAGCAGCATGAAAGCACTGTTGAGATGTGGTTGAGGGCCACACGTGGCTCCAGGGTCACATGCTGGCAACTCCTGCCTTATAAACGTACAGGCAGTCACTGCAATTTCTGATTTTCTTGTAACAAGAAGACAACAGAGTCCAGATGGTCAGCATGTCTATGTATAGTTCTGCAGAGAAATGGAACTTCAGAGAAGCAAAGAACCTATCTCTCTTTTTTGCCATTCTTGATCATTCTCCATTCCAGCTGTCACTGTGTAAGCTCACTCAGCTAACCATACTGGTCATTTTTCTGCACAAATTGACTCCGAGTGTGGATTCCAGGTCTTAGCTTGGCACAGTCAGACTATATTTGTTCCATTCAAAGACCATACAGCGTACCTACATCCATGCATATCCACATCTTCTGCTTTCTGCTGCTACTGAATAACTCCATTACCAGGGATTGTTTGCTTTTTGGGTTTTTTTTTAAGTAATTTTAAACCAGCTAAATAATCAGTAATAAAACCGGGGAAGAAATAATATCTGGCCTGCAAACTCTCAAAAATGATCTTTCACCTGGGCAAAATACATAATAAATGGTGCCTAGAATGTCTATTCCTTAAATAAGATGATTCACTTTAGTATATGTATGGATAAAATATGAAATACTACAGCCATTATAATGCAGTTCTAATGCCCATGAATGACACACCAGTCCCAAAACTGAATTGTTTTCTCTATTGTAATATTTCATATGATCATCCTGCATATGGCAGATCTAGCCCCTTAACAGAAATAATTTATTTTGGCAATTAATAATGCAATATATGAGGTAATGCTTTTTTTTCAAATGTCAAGGAGAGCAATTTAAAGTTTGATTAATTTTGCTCACGGCAAGTAAGTTTGTAAAAAAATCACAAAATGTTTTTATACTTTCTCTGTGTTGAATGTCTGCCCCTATGAATAGATATCTTCAAAATAAATTGACTACAATTAGTAGCCTACAATTTTATTATGGCTTTGAAGCTTTAGTTTATGGTTAAGTCTGGAATTTTAAATGAAGGTAAAAGCTTTTTCAGCCTAAAACAGCCCCACCCAACAACACATTTATTTTGACTACATTGTTCTAATTTATAGAAATTCAGATTCTTTTTGATGCTGCAAATGTAGCCCTACAAAAATTTCACTATACAGTGAAATTCACTGTATTCATTAATAAATTTAGCAAGTCAGATTAAAAAATAATACAGTGTGTACTGACAGATTCTGATTAACAGCTCTGAATTAAAGGGTACATTTCCTTTCACCGTGTCATTTAGTCCTGATTCTCAAAATAAAATTGCCTTCTGTGGCATGTAAAGTTTCAATACTCCTTCAAGACAGACCATCTAGCAATGACTGTGTGGTCAAAAGTATATTTAGTTTAGCAGTTAGGGGAATTTAGACTTAAACCCCGTCAGTTTTTAATTCAGCTGAATCACCAAAACTTGATGAAATGCCATAAGGCTGTCTAAAAGAAAGCAGATCTTTCAGAATGGAAGCACTGACGTCACCCGCGCGGCTGCCAAACCATCAACAACTTGGCTTTTTTTTGTCTTTAAAGACAAAGTCACTAAAATGGAGCAAAACAATTTTGTTCCTTTTTCCTTCCAACACGTGTACATTTTGATTTATGAAGCTTTTAAATTACTTTATGCATTTTATTTGTGCTTTCTTAACCTATACATTAGAGAAAACTATACTTTGTTTCAACATAATTTTAACTTTCTGTTTTTAATTTTCCAATTTTACTGCCAAAGTCTTAAAACAAATAGAAAATGTGGATGTTTCAGATCCAAAGCTGAAACACAGTAGACCTTCTGTATCAATGTCCTGCTTTTACGTAACTGCAAACTCTCTAATAAATTACAAACGTACACTGAGATCCAGCAACTGAGTATATTCATTACTTTTGAAAACAATCAACAGGGTGATGAAGCAAGAAACAGAAATACAAAAGTGATGGCTTTTAGGAAGGATAGAGAGAACCTCTGAGGAGACTGGGTCCAGTTTCATCTGCAGAGCTCACCAGGCTGGTTTAGTGCAGAGAGGTCCCACCAGAATGTCTCCTACTCCTTTCCGCTGGGGCTCTGGGTCCAGGAGCAGCCAGCCAGCCAGCCTAGGAGGGTCTGCCCTCCTTCTGCCTCCCCACTTCCAACCAGCCAGCCCTCCTCACCCCCACCTTATACTGCATCCACCTTATCTGGCATCCACCGGCCCCTTCAATGAGCATATTCAACCTGCCTGACAGAGGAAAACCAGGCTAGCAAGTTGGATCAGTCCATGGAGGTATCTGAGGAGTGCCAGAAGAGATGCAAATAAGCATTAGGAGTGTGTGGCTGGGAATGGGGAGGGGAGGAATTGAAGCACATCCCCAGCAGAAACCTGCTCGATCACTTCATCATGTATTATGAAACAGAAACCTCAGGGTTTAATTTAAGAGCCAATAGAATTAGTCTCACTTGTCCCCCCAAATTTTTCTAGTCCCATCCTTTGTGCCAAAGTGATTGCCTGGCCATCCAACATACACACATAGGAAAAAAGTTATTAAAATCAGAACCAATATGCTGACCCAGTTCATAGCCTGGCTCTGTGTGTGGTTTCAGTGACCCAAGAGAGAGGGGAGCAGTGATCAGGTGCTGCGAGAGGCAGGGGTGACCTTTGCTAACTTAAACTCCACGAAACTACTGCTTCTGGCTGAGGTTCCTTGGTGCCATGAGCTGCTCTTAGATGCTGGGTCCTGTGGCCAGTCCCTCTGTCTGCCACCAACCACACATTCTCCCCCTCTCCCAGTCATACAGCTACACGGCAAGTCGATTTCGATCGTTGATATAGTAGAAACCTTTCCTCCTCATTTCCCTGCCACCCAGAATAGTCAGAAGGCTCATCTGGCCAAAGACTCGTCTTGTCGCCATGTGATTTCAAGATCCCACCCAAGGGAAGGAGGAAAGGATGCAAGAAAGGGAAAGGATGGGCTGGCCATCTTGGCAATAGATCACCACCAGACTGGGTTCACCACAAAGACTGCAACCCACCCCCCTCCTCATTCTGTTTTTTGGAGATTACCCTCCAATGCCCGTCTCCTCCATTATCCAGTGCAATTGTTGTAGGTCTGCATTGCAAACTACATCGGTCCACTGAGAGAAAAGATTGTTTTTAATCCTGAATGCTCTGCTGGGCTGTGACAGGTCAGAGGGAGCCTGCATGCAAAGTCTGCAGTCAGGAACCCCCTTCTTAGCATTGAAGATGACAAAAGAAGAATTACAGTTTAAAACACTGCAATATGTTTCAGACCACTGGAAAGGTTCCATTTGAATGAAGAAAGTCTGCCTCCTGGGAGAGAAGACAATTACTTGACAGAGTCAGTGAAATAAGACGTATCAGCTTTTTGTAAAATGGAACTGCAGACAAACTAGTTTACAGTGTCTTCCCTCTTATGCTGTTTAGTATTAACAATAGAAATACAGTACTTTGATACAAGACTACTGCAGGGCTATAGTATTTACCACTGGTCATGAGCTTCTGAAAAAAGGTAAGTAGATGCTGATCAGTAGATTAATCAGATCTGCTGGAATAACCCTGCCTGATGTCCAGAGGTTTGAAACCAGCACTTAGTCTGAGAACATGAGGAGCTTTATGATGTTACCACATGAATGATAAACATGTAGGTCCAGGCCAGTTCCAACACACCACAGCAGCTAAGATGCAGTTAGCTCTGTAATCAAGATAGCACCTTTAACGTAATATTCTGTTGAATACTTGGCTATAACAGTTGAGTTCACAATAAATCAATTAACTAATGTCTTTTGCATAAATTCTTCCTATAAGGAGTGCTTATTTTGGCGTAAAAAACCTGAACAGAACAAACCTTCATTTCCAATTTCTGTAAAAAAAAAAGAATTTATTACATGAGATGTCTTATCATTCATGCTATTACAAATACATAGTATCAGTTTATTCGGACAGAGATTAAGACAAATGGATCCATTAAATAGATGGATCCTGCTTCTGTGAAGACAGGCTGAGAGAGTTGGGGCTATTCAGACCGGAGAAGGGAAGGGTCTGGGGAGACCTTATAGCAGCCTTCCAGTACCTGAAGGGGCCTACAGGAAAGTTGGGGAGGGGCTTTTCACCAGAGAGGGCAGTGATAGGACATGGGCTAATGGTTTTAAACTGAAAGAGGGGAGATTTAGGTTAGACATCAGGAGGAAATTCTTCACCATGAGGGTAGTAAGGCACTGGAATAAGTTGCCCAAGGAGGTTGTGGAAGCCCTCTCCCTGGAGGTGTTTAAGGCCAGGTTGGATGAGGCTTTGTGCAGCCTGGTCTAGTGTGAGGTGTCCCTGCTCATAGCAGGGGGGTTGGAACCTGATGATTTTTAAGGTCCCTCCCAACCTTAACCATTCTATGATTCTATGAAAAATACTACGCTGAAAGAATGTATACGTTATATGCAAAAGCACTCAAGAGTTCAGGAGCACTGAACTTGCACTGAGTACAAAAATAACTTAATGCCCTATGTGTGCACATCTGCAACAGTAGTGTCTTCCTTAATAATAATTATGACCAGAACTCGCCTGATTCTCCACAATATCCTGGAAGGTAATGTGATTTTTAAGTGGACTAGGGCTAGTGCAAATGGGCATAAAGAGGGCCAAAGACCACACAGGAGGTGAGAAAGAGCCCAGAAAAACATACATATATTTTAGCACCACAGGCAAAAAAGAACTCTGATCTCAAAAGAGTTAGGACAAGGAAACAACAAACAGTCAAGGAAAGAGCAAGATCCCACAGTGACACATAGTTCATAACCTTGGTGATAGAAAGATTGTATGGACAGTTTATTTTAAGATGCCTTAAAAAAACAAAAAACACAGACATAATTACTGAAATTTATGAAAGCAGTTACATAGTCCAAGTTTTGTGTCTCCCTAATCTATCTGTAACAGAGACACCAACATAGTTTATCTGGATTTTCATTCTAAACCTACTACTCAATTTGCACAAATGAAAAACAGACACTAAGTAGAAATCAGCTGAACTACATATATACACAGTTACTCCTAATAACTCAGATAGAAAATTTACTCCTCATATGACAAAGCATAATTTCACTAGCTGGATCAAACACAGAATCATTAATCATACAATGACTCATGTGCAAAGCAAAAAACCATTCAGACTTCCAGCTGATTTATAAGAAATAGAGCACGTTACTACTATAGATGAAGTTCAAAGAAAGCTGGATTTCTTGCCCTCAACAGTGGACTACAAATTAACACGCTCTGTTGCACTAGAAACAGTATGTTAATTAAAAGAACAGTGATCTGAAAAAGCACAGTTTAATAATGCATGTTTTCTCATGCATAACATGAGACCTCTTGTCATGATACATCTTGTCAAACCTATCAGAAATCACAGAATCACAGAACTACCAAGGCTGGAAAAGACCTTTAAGATCATCAAGTCCAGCCTATGACCAACACCACCACAGCATCTAGACCATGGCACTAAGTGCCACATCCAGCCTTTCCTTGAACACATCCAGGGACGGCGCCTCCACCACTTCCCTGGGAAGTCCATTCCAATGTTTAATCACCCTCTCCATGAGAAAGTACTTCCTAATATCCAACCTAAACTTCCCCTGGAGCAGCTTCAGGCTGTGCCCTCTTGTCCTGTCACTGGTTGTGTGGAAAAAGAGCCCAGCCCCCACCTGACTACAACCTCCCTTCAGGTAGCTGAAGAGAGTGATGAGGTCCCCCCTGAGTCTCCTCTTCTCCAGGCTAAACAACCCCAACATCCTCAACCTCTCCCTATAAGACTTTCCCTCTAGTCCTTTCACCAGCCTCGTTGCTCTCCTCTGGACCCACTCCAGCACCTCAACGTCCTTCTTGAAGTGAGGGGCCCAGAACTGCACACAGGACTCGAGGTGAGGCCTCACCAGTGCTGTGTACAGGGGGAGAATTACATCCCTACTCCTGCTGGCCACACTATTCCTGATACAAGCCAGGATGCCATTGGCCTTTCGGGCCACCTGGGCACACTGCTGGCTCATGTTCAACCGGCTGTCAACCAGCACTCCCAGGTCCCTCTCTGCCAGGCTGCTCTCCAGCCACTCTGCCTCAAGCCTGGAGTGTTGCCTCGGGTTGTTGTGATGCAAGTGCAGGACCCTGCACTTGGTCTTGCTGAATTTCATGCCATTGGCCTCGGCCCATTGATTCAGCCTGTCAAGGTCCTCCTGCAGCTTCTTCCTACCCTCTGGCAGATCAACACTCCCCCCTAGCTTGGTGTCATCTGCGAATTTACTGAGGGTGGACTCCATCCCCACATCCAGATCGCCAATAAATGTATTGAATAGGACTGGGCCCAGTACTGATCCCTGGGGGACACCGCTGGTCACTGGATGCCAGCTGGATGCAGCTCTATTCACCTTTACTCTTTGGGCCCAGTCATCCAACCAGTTTTTGACCCAGAGAAGGGTGCACATGTCCAAGCCATGGATTGCTAGCTTCTCCAGGAGGATGCTGTGGGAGACTGTGTCAAAGGCCTTGCTGAAGTCAAGGTAGACCACATCCACAGCATTCCCCTCATCCACTAGGTGGGTCACCCAGTCATAGAAGGAGATGAGATTGGTCAGGCAGGACCTTCCTTTCCTAAACCCATGTTGGCTGAACCTGATCCCCTGGTTGTCTTCCACATGCCGCTTGATGGCACTCAGGATGATCTGTTCCATAACCTTGCCAGGCACTGAGGTCAGGCTGACAGGCCTATAGTTCCCCAGATCCTCCTTCCGGCCCTTCTTGTGGATGGGTGTCACATTGGCCAACCTCCAGTCATCTGGGACCTCCCCAGTCAGCCAGGACTGGTGATAAATGATGGAGAGCGGCTTAGCCAGTTCTTCCGCCAGCTCCCTCAGAACCTAGGATGAATCCCATCCAGACCCATGGACTTGTTGGGATCTAAGTGGCACAGCAGGTCCCTAACTACTTCCTCCTGGATTACAGGAGGGGGGTTCTGCTCCCCATTCCTGTCTACCAACTCAGGAGCCCAGTTGTCCTGAGGGTAGCTAGTCTTTTTGTCAAAGACTGAGGCAAAGAAGGTGTTAAGCACCTCAGCCTTTTCCTTGTCCTCCGTTACTAAGTTCCCCTCCTCATCCAATAAGGAATGAAGATTTTCCCTGACCCTCCTTTTGTTATTAATATATTTATAAAAGCATTTTTTGTTATCCTTTACAGAGATGGCTAGTTTAAGTTCTAGTTGAGCTTTTGCATCTCTGATTCTCTTCCTACATGAGCTTACAATATCCCTAAATACTTCCTGATTCACCTGCCCTTTTTTCCAAAGTTGATACACTATTTTTTTATTTCTCAGTTTTTGCAATAGTTCCCTGCTCAACCAGGCTGGTCTTCTTCCCCGCCAGCTCCTTTTTCGGCACACGGGGACAGCCTGCTTCTGCACCTGCACCTTCATCATTTCATTCTTAAAGTGAGCCCAGCCTTCCTGGGCTCCTTTGTTTTTGAGGGCTGCTTCCCAAGGGACTCTCCCAACCACCGTCCTGAAGAGGCCAAAGTCAGCCCTCTGGAAGTCCAGTGTAGAGGTTTTGCTGATGACCCTTCTAACTTCACCAGATACTGAAAATTCTACCATATCATGGTCACTGTGCCCAAGACGACCTCCAACCACTACATCTTCCACCAGCCCTTCTCTGTTTGTGAACAGTAGGTCCAGCATGGCACTACCCCTGGTAGGTTCACCTACCAGCTGTAGCAGGAAGTTATCTTCTCTACATTCCAGAAAGCTCCTGGATCGGCCCCTTTCTGCTGTGTTGTACTTCCAGCAGACATCTGGTAATTTGAAGTCCCCCACAAGAACAAGGGCTAGCAAATGTGAGACATCCCCAAGTTGTTGGAAGAACATCTCATCCGTCTCTTTATCCTGGTCAGGTGGTCTGTAGCAGTCTCCCACTAGAACATCAGCCTCATTGGCCTTCCCTTTTATCCTCACCCATATACATTCTGCCTTGGTGTGTCTAGTATTGAATTCTAGGCAGTCAAAGCACTCCTTAACATATAACGCCACCCCACTACCTCTCTTGCCTTGCCTGTCCATTCTAAAAAGCCTATAACCAACCTGTAGCACTCGAACCATGCAAATCATCCCACCACGTTTCTGTGATGGCAATTACATCATGGTCTCCCTGGTGCACAATAGCTGCTAACTCCTCTTGTTTATTTCCCATGCTTCAGGCATTGGCACATATACGCTTGCGCTGTGGTACAGATATCCCAACCACATGCGTGGATACCAACCTATTAGTGAGCCCTGTGTTCTTGTCACCACATTTATCCCCGTGGGACAGCAGACTGGCAGCCGTCCTTAGGCTCATCTCTGGTTTTGTCCCTATCCCCCTTCAAACCTAGTTTAAAGCCCTGTCAATGAGCCCTGCTAACTTGTGTGCCAGGACCCTTCTCCCCCTCCAGGTTAGACTTCCCCCACCTGTTGCCATGCTTGGTGTCCTGTAGGTCCATCCATAATCGAAAAAGCCAAAGTCCTGTCGGTTGCATCAGTCCCAAAGCCAGGAGTTAATCTTCTGGCTCTTCCCGTTCATCCCCTCATCAATCCCTGCTACTGGTGGGATAGAGGATAACACCACCTGTGCTCCCAATCCCCTAACCAGCCATCCCAGGGCCCTGAAATCTCTCTTCATTATAATATACAATTACTTATTCTCAAATTCTTTATCATAAAAACAAAAGTAGGAAAGGTATAAGAATTTGGAGGTCAATTCTACCTGTTCCTCACCGAAAGTGGTATTAAGGGAGAAAGAAAAACAGGCGGTACAAAGTAACTTGCCAAAAGTATAGGTGTTTGCTGAGAAGAGACAAGGAAACCCTATATGGTTCACAAGGACATGTGGATGAAGAGTTATGTTTTTGTTTTTAATTACTTCAGTTTTGAAGGGTACATAAAAACACTGTCTATTTATAGGCAGGCATACTCAGTCCTCCTTTTGTGATGCTTAGAAGTCACATTTAATTCAGAACAGAAGTTTCACTTACTACAGCTTCTGGCCACCTGCCTTGCTCCCTGCCCACATCTCATATAATGCACACAAGAAGTAAGGACATGCTATATGTAGCAAACAGTGAAGTTCCACCGGAGTATGGCATCATGGAAGTAATCTGGGGAAGTATTTCCTGAGCCTAGGCTCCTGAAAAACTCCTCTGCTCCTTTCCCTTCTATTTACTCTAGGAATTTGTCTACTCAAACACCTCCACTGAGCTCAATCATGGCAGTTCCCACAAGGAAAATATGGTCTCTGAAGTATGCATGAGATAACCACATCAGGGCATAACATCATACAGGAATGCTACGACTCACTGAGCATCCTTTGAAGGGCAACTGGAGTAGCTACACCTTAATTCCATCAGTATGCAGGAATTATCTGCAGGCTGTGCAGTCCCAGACAGGTACAATGTAGCTCCTCCTGAGAAAAGCATCACAGAACCAGATGTGCACTGCAGAAGCCCACCTTACCCCCTTCCATCCTGTTACTGCAGCACAATGTGTATCTGGCTTGCAGGGAACAGATACTTTTCCTCTGCCTGGATTTACTTCTTTATTTAATGAAATACCGAAATGCTCTAAAAACATTGGAAAGGACCTGTTCCAATGTTCTGTATGAAAAAAAAAAACACCTCTGCTAGAAAATGTTGCAGTCCTTAGGAAACTAATAATGTTGAATCACAAAACAGACAGTGCTTAAAAAGCTATAGAATTGGCAAACTTAAGCTGCAGTTCACGTGACTGTGGCATTGAAAATCCAATCCATGTGATTATTGAATAAAAGCAATCACAAGGCTTGGAACTTCTCAGCTTCTCACAAACTCAAGTTTTCCATTTGCAAGGTCATATTATAGAGCTGTATCAAGATGTGTTAGGGCGAGCAGTTCATTGGGTCCTTCCTGTCAACATGGAGTATTGAAGATGGGGTTTGGTAAGGTTTTTTGGCAGTGTGCCTCCCTGTGCACGTCAGACACATGGCTGCTCCTCAACATTTCCACATGCACTTTATTCATTACTCAGCAGTGCTTCAGAGCTCTCTGAAATAGGAAGCTCACGTTGGTCATGATTCAGTAAGTACTTAGAGCACCTAGGAGATGATGTTTCTGTATTTTAAAGCTATTTACTTAAAAGCAGAAGACATCCTACTCTATTTTTTTTCACCTAGAAGGAATTATTTCACTTAAGGAAAAGAAGGCATGTTCAGAAGATAAACTATGTGTTTAACAAGTCTTGAACTCAGTAGCATACTCACATGGGAAATCATCCACAAACATGGGGTCTATGTTATGCAGCAGTTCCACTCGGGGGGAAGGTCTTCCTTCACTAGGAGAGATTTCAAAAGGAAATGTTAATTTCCATCAACAGCTCATTAGGATTCTGCATTTTTTATTTTAAGGCTTTTTGTCATCCTAATACAGAATGAGCTTATAACCATAAACTAATTGCTATACACTTTAATATGAATATGCTTTTTCAGGCTAGTAGTAACAGCTTTTGTGCCTGTCAATCTTCCCTGACTTCACTGGTGTTTACTGAGATTATTCATAGGTTTACAGAGTATAGAACCAGCCCTACGGAAGTAGGGTTTTACAATAATCAACTTTAAATTTTGCAGAGTAAGCTGGCATGGCACTTGCTGTGCTCTCTGCATACCTGAAAGAGTGCTGAAAGCATTTTGGCTCAGTGCAGTGTCTCAAAAAACACTAGAGGCGTTGGCTACCCCTCCAAAAACCTACCTTTGATTTGTAACTGAGGTCAAAAGGATTATTTAGATATTCTGAAACTTCTGGGGGGAGGTAGGAATCCCTCTTTTTCTAGCTATTGGCTACATAGAGATAGTGTGAAATGAGCCTCTGAAATTACCCATAAATTTTCTGAGTTAAGTACCTCCAAGTCCTAAAAAAAATGAGTAAAAGAAATTTACTCCTTTTGAAGGGCAACATGATTAGGAATACATAATTAAAAAGAACCTTGGCTACATCATGATACAATAATATTTTATTATTTGACAGTGAACTTAAACACATTTTTTTAGAAACTTCCAAATAACTTAAATTGTTTTCTTTTTGCTAAGGAGCTTCATTTAAAACTCTAAAAGACAACCAGGGCCCCTAAACCACTTGGCATTAAGAATAAAAAAAACAACCAACAGGTAACATAAAACTTAGTGGACACCTCAAAAATTACTGTTATTTTAATAATCTATAATTAAACAATATTTACCTGTAATTTAAATTTTCAGTAACGACTAAATAAAATTAATATTGTTCTATTCAGTCTCTAAAACCATTTCTGGATGCTACAAATCTTGAATAAGTACAAAATTAACAAAAAGGATTGGATGAAACATTAAATGTGTTCAGATGATACAGCCTTGCAATTAGTACAGAGGAAGTAAAATAATTAACCCACAGTGTTAGTAATTCCCTGTATAAAAACTGCCAAAAAATGTTTTTCCCATAACGTCAGTGAAAGATTAACTTCCCCACCCCCTCCTGGCCTCACAGACTAATATTTACAGTAGTTACACTCTTAACTAAGGAATGTCTGATTTTATTTAATGAAATAGACTCTTACGGTCTCTAGGTGCTCCATTTACAGCTGTGGTCAAATGTGCCTTTCACAATCTGATCAGAGGTAACAGTAACGTGAACTAGTTATTGCAAGTTAAACTAAGATGCGAATTTATAGCATGTGAATGACCCTGTAGTAACTGCTTGGGGAGACATTCTTATTTTGCAGCTGTATCTACATTTTTCAGTATCATTTTAAAAGGAAGCAAACACCAGAGTTATGCTAAGTAATCTAGTACCTTCCACCAGGGTCAAATACAGAAGAAAGAAGTAACTTACTCCTATGTGCTTCTCGCTTATACATCTGATATTCGTACAGTACCACAGTAGGTAGAAAGTCAGAAATCAGGATATTTATGCTGTTCAAGAAGACTAGTATTACCATCATATCAGTAAAGGTAATTTATGGCTTCTAATCTGGAGGGTGGATACCGTACACTAAACATGCTATGAATGTAACTGCACAGCTGGTAGAATACAAAATACAAACATTGCACCTGCATTAATTTAAGTTTTCCTTGCTGCAGCTGTCATTTTTATAGAATCCTTTTTTTTTTTTTCTTGGATAGAATATTGGTATTAGTAACTTGGAAATGTGATTCACATATAATAATGAGGTTTACTTCCTGACGGCTTGTGGCATTACTGCATTAAGCTCTGTAGCACTATTAACTAGTACTGAATTGCTTGTTCAGTTTGGATGTTACTCTGGTAATAGTGCTGCAGACAACACAAAACAATAGCCAGAGAAAAGAAGGCAGCATTGTATGTTGAAGAAAGCCTCTGGCTGACAGAAAAGGACATCAGGAACACAGAAACAACATCCTGAGGAAAACGAGTAGAGAATTTACACTTGCAGCAGAGTTCTCTTTCCCTGTGCCTAAACTCTGTCCTCCTTCCCATTTATGGAGCTCCACGCTGACCTTAATCCCCTCAGAAAACATGGCCTCAACAACAGATTCACCTTGGCGGATGTTCTGCCAAGGATATTTTGCATCAGGAATATACTCTTGCCAGCTGAGCTAGAATAAGAAAGCAGTATGATTCTCTAGGGAATCCTGCCTTTGTATTTTAGCAGCTTCCAGTGTAACAGTATCTTACAATGGTCTAATTTTAGAATCTTTATTTTTAGACTCCAATATTCTAATACGTTGCTCCTCTCCCTAAAACTAAGGAACTCGTTATTTTGTCCACTTATTACTCTACCATGTCTGACTGATTATTTAATTAAGCAGTGTAAAAGGTATTATTTTCTAAAGAAGTCCTCTATGTAAGACCATCTTGATGAAAGCATATGGACTAACTTCAGAGTTGATTGGAGAATCAGCTAGTTTCTGCTTTGCAAAGTTTTAAAAACATACAGAAAGATCTATTACAACTTAGTGAACATGAACAAACATCTACATGTGATATTTCACTTTTGTTGTTTTTGTTAAATATGCAGAAGGTGTCCTTGGGAAGGAATCCAAGGTTTTTCAGGGTAAATATTTTCATCTTGCACAAAAACATCCTCAGTATCACTCAGTGAAATCTGAGCCTTTATAACCTTGCCACATATTGTATTTCTCTGGGTCATAACTGTACATGCTTTCCTAAAATAATTCTATTTTAGATATGCTGGAAATAAACATTAATTTATACCATAACAATGAATTTTTTTTCAAACAGGTATTTAATTCCTAAAATGAATTAAGCATTTGGTACACAAGAATTCAAGTTAATCTCTTCATCCAATTAATTCTATTATTTCCAACATTACAAAAATATAAAACTGAAACTTGGCCTGAAAAATCATATGAGTAAACTTGAAAGCCTAAATGCTAACAAGCTTTGAAGAAATATTACTTTCACTGCATTTCAGCCTGACTCTCTCAGTTCCTATCTTACTGCTTCATGAGCTCTGCCATTTGGTTTTCCATTTTCCCGTTAATGCAAAATACAATCTTTTTTCTGAGCACAAACAAACTAGATATTCGGTACTGAAAACCAACATATATCAAAACAATGTATCAACCAGGGCAAATTTCCACATAAGGAAAATTATTTTGCCTAGTATCTCGATTTCAATAGAGTAGCAAGCATCTGGAGAACAGATTTTTCTTAGAAACACCAGTGCCTTTTGAGATACTTGCTTGGAAACATGCAGTACAGTTTAGATTCCTTGACTAATAGCATTTAAGTATTGTTTTCTATTAATTGTTCTTGGTATTCTCAATTACAATTTTGGTAAAACACTTAGTGATATAACCGTATTTTCATAAATAATTTCTAATATGTACATGGTTTTAAAGGTTCCACCTATATTGTAGTGTTACCCAAGGCAATCTGAAGTATTAGAAAAGTGTAATCTTCTATGATTCATGCAGAAGGTTTATACCTGAGATTGGAATGGTCTGATGGATATGCAAAAATGGGTTGGTACAGTGATACTACTCTGAGTTATTTTTTAAAAGAAGTTAGAGACATTAAAAGGGAAAAGTAAATCTAATTCCAAAGGTACCTGGAGGAAAATTAAGTTTAGGAACTACTGGTTTAAAGATACGCTGCAACAGAATTTTACCCACAAAAGTGTTTTTTGGTGGCCTATTATCTTTTACTGTAGAAAACTGTAGCTGGAAGGCCAAGAACAGAGAAAGACTGTGAACATCTGTGTGTTGAGATGACAGCACAAACACACAGCAGGGAAAGGGCTCTCAACAGCCTGTGCTAATGACATCCAGACTAGCAGGTCAGCAAGATTGCAGCACACCTAGGCCAGCTTCCCAGGACAGAGACATCTGGAGACAAACCAGTGATGGCACCTGGTGACTCACAGAGGTAGGACAGGACAGGGAAGCAGGGTAGAGAAGGGTACAGAAAGGCATAACAGGAACATCTGCATGGTTACTGACTGAAGGAGAGCACAAAAGATACTAGGAGGACTTAATATCTGGTGGCTCTGGACTTCTGTACCATGGTAGCAATTCCTGGGCCTAACATCTGATCATAAGCATCGTGGTGCCTGGCTGCCAGATGGATGGCTTGAAAACCCCTGCCCTGGTGCCTGGCTGCTGGTCAGACTTCTTAGACACACACCATTTAGTGAGTGAGAGCATCAGACTGTGGGAGTGCAAGTAAAACCTGATTTATTTCAGTTTCTATTTTAAATAAAACCACATTCTTCTTCTATTAGGTCGCTCGGTATTGTAACAGTACTTCCTACACTACTAGGTCAGAAGATCAAATTGGGAAGAGCAGACAAGCTTTTCCTGTCAAAGTCCTTTTCACAGAGCTTTTAAGTAGCATGCAAATATTACACATAAGAAAAGAAGTCAAAACAATGAGAACAAGAACACTGTATTTCCTCAGTTTCATGCATTGTATTAAACAAAGTATTGCTAGCTAAAAAGAATGCAAAATAAGGTACATTTGTCCACGAGAAATGTACTCCTGAACTCTGCCTTTTCATGCCATTTGCCTTCTTCTTGTTCTTCAAGTCAAAATTAAGTAGAGGAGGAATAAAATGAACAGTTGTATAAATGTGTTGTTTTCAGCACTTTGATTTACTACAATAACTTAATCAGTATTAAACCGGGCTGAAAAAATACAGATGTAACATGGGGATTGGCTATTAATTTACTTTTTTTCAAATGGAATCTTATAAAAATGTAATTTCACTCACTATAAGCAACATGTTTGAACTTTCCATCAGATGTCACCAAAAGGGCATTGTTTCCTATCCAATATTCAAGTGACCTTTTGAATGATGATCATGAAATTTAATATACTCATTTCTCCTGATTATATGGGAAAATCATGTGAAATTTGACATTTCAGCTGCAAGATCAGGCAAAGAGCAGCCTAACAATTCACAAAAACTTACTTTTTCCCACTCTGCACAGAGGCCCTCTGGTTGGCAATACTGAAAATATTGGAGGACACTTACTCCCTAGTAGTGACAGTAAACACTGCATTCAGTCTCTCCATGAAGAGACAATATTCAAGTGCCAGGAGCATGCAGGGGATGCACATCTGCATCTGTCCTTCCCCACTTGCAACTTTCCTGCTGAAGTAACTTGAACTGAGAAGATAGGTCGACGACAAAGAATAAATACCTGGTTGAAACTAAACATGAATTAGGCTAGAATTCTGCTGGTAGCTCGAAGAGAAGTTTATAGTTTAGGAGTTCACCAGGATCCTGCTGATACTAAGTTTTCCCACACTAACATCAGCCCATAAAACATTTTACTGTCCCTGGCTGGACAGGAGTCTCCACTCCTTCCCTGTAGTTAATGGTGCCTGGCCTCAATTATACACATTCTTATCTTCTTCCACTTGGAAGAAGCAATACAGTACAACTGGGCACAAGGCCATGAGCTCTCCACAAACTCCAGATATTACAGAAAACCTTGAAAAGCTTTTTTTGAAGACCATTGCTTTGAAACCATTGCTCCTCCGAAGCAGAGGCTGCACTAAGAAAGAAATCAAGTTTAGCAGCTTCAAAACAGGTAAACCTACAAAAGGAACAAACAAAACAATTTTGAACTCAAGAGATGGAGGGGTTTGTTTTGGTTTTTCTTTTTTTTTTTTTTTTCTTTTTTAAAATTTATTTCAAAGTCTAACCAGGGATGGGTAGATTAATTCAACTCTGCCTGCCGTATTTCTCATTTCAACCCCTAACCAAAACACTCCTGCTCACACTTGTTTAGGAACTAACTCCAGTAATTCACGGTCTAGGATGCTAAAACACACAAAAATTGTGTTCATACTAATGCACTACATAGAAAACTGCAGAAAATTCAGCAGTTGCTACATAAATATTTACATTTCTCCTGCAAGCAAGGGTAGGAGCCCTGAGAAGGGGACAAAAGCTTATAATACACATAGTATAATATTGTCTGACTACTATAAAAACAGAACAAAGACCATCAAAAAAACCAAAACCCTAATTCTCAGTTGAATGGCAGGTAGGAAATAGAATTGCTAGTCCTTTTTTTCTGCTTTAGCAGTGTTAAACTTTAGGTCCTAAATGACTCTTATGAGAAGTAAAACTATATTCAAAGACTGACTAAAATATATACAACTTCTAAGAACACAGACAGTAGGATTTAGTCCCATCAATTAATACATTACATTAAGCACAGAAGAGGAAGAAAAAATTGAATTTAAACCCTGTCACCATGCAATTTTTGCAAAACTAAGGGTTGGCCTCAGAAGGGAAAATTCTGCAGAAACTCACATTTTAAGGACTTTGTAATCAATTCTAGTAGAATAAAAAACATTAGAATAAAAGAAAAGCTTCAAAAGCTGAAGGACTGACTGAATATAGATCTCAGTTTAAGATACCACAAAGGGGCAACACCAATCAGAGCTTCTTTTCATAGTTTGTTCCAGTGAAAAAAAAAACAACTTTTATCAGTTAATGCCAAATTAATTTATTCTTTTACATTCTACTTACTTACTCTGCTAAGCCAAACACACCAGTCATAAGCACATACTCAGATGTGCTCAGAGTCCTCAGTATCCAGTATTTGTGATAACATTTTTATTATTCTTTTCCAGAAGAAAACATGTATGAAATTTGACTCATTTCTTGTTAAATGCACAGAAAACTCTTCATTATCTGAACTAATGGGGTTTGGGATATCCCAGTTAATCCAGACAGCATGAGAGGTGTACAGAGTCAGACAGAGCCCAGTAAAAGTCATTAGCTTGGTCTCAGTGTCAACCCAACCAGAACAAACCTGCTTCTTTTTTTCAGCCATCAAAGAATGTGTTCACTATCCTTCTGAGTGCTCCAGCTTGCTTAAATGACACACAACATCACGATCCCTCAGGAGTTAGGTCAGGCCTACTTTTGTACTCAACCTCACAGGCTTTTTGGGACAGTGGACATCATGATACAGACCTATTCAAATGACTATGCTTGGAGCCAGCCTGACACCTGCTGTACTGAGCTAACAAACCACCAAAGTGGAATCAATGCTCAGTGAGTTTAATGTCTGCATAGATTTCCCAGATGTACAATTCCAGATGCATACTGCAGAGACACCCAACTGGGCTCTGCAGAGAGCAGGTCTAGGTCCATAAAAGTTACTAACTTGTACTTCACGCTGTCCAAAATTGATTAACATAGTTCTGAATCAGACTGCGCTCTTAAAAAAGTGTATCATGTTTGTGTATTGTTGTGTCCACACTGATAAACTCAACATACCAGGTTAAAGCTGTAGGGAGGTTTTGCATCTGTGATCAGGATTAATTTCCAACCTGGACAATTCTGTCATAGATAGCAAAGTTAAGTGCACTTACACCTTCCCTGTATTTAGGGAAAGGAACACTCAGTATTTCCCCCTCCAGTTCCAGCTCTGATGAAATTCTTCTCATACCAGAATGCTGACTCTGTGATTTGAAATGCAAATTACCTGATAGTGTTCCAAACATTAAAGCCATCCAAAGGCTTAGTGCCTTTGGTATGTCCTCCAGCAAGGTGCACCATCGTTGGTAGCCAGTCAGAGATATGGATGAGTTCATGACTTTCTACACCTTTTTGTTTCAGTAAAGGACTTGCAACAAAGCCTACTCCTCTCACTCCTCCTTCCCAGAGGGTCCATTTTCTTCCTCTCAGTGGCCAGTTATTCCCACCTGCCAAAGTCTGCCCTCCATTATCTGGAAAAAAAAATTATTACCATTAAGAAATTGGTAGGGAATTATTGGTAAGAAAGAAACAGAAAAATCCTTTCCAAAACATTTATTTACCTGGCATTAAAAATATTTTCACAATTTGGATGTGTGTCATGCAAGTATTTGCACAGTACTGTTACGTGTTCATAAAAAAATATCACATTTAGAGAACATAACAAACACATGTTGATTCTTGCCAGAGTCTTAAAAATTACCTCATGTAAAGTTATTGCTAGGCAGAAATGATACCGTACTAGAGGCCAATGATTTAGAATGTGTTTGTTAAGAACAACCTCTGATGTTGATTCTAAATGTCATTAGACATGCAAAGCTTTCAGAATCAAAGACTTCAAAAACTTAGTTCCATCTACTTTACAGGCCACAAGAAGAGGTGCTATCAATGCCATCAATAGCACTCAGAATACACTGTTTTACAGAACAGTATGGTATAGTTAAAATGGGCAACTGCTATTCCAGTGTTAGGAAGGACAATACCCATACTCCTAGTTTAAGAGGTTTTTTCCTAGATTTTTAGGCAGCCACATTGATTTCTAATGTTACACAAAACAGACAGTTTCTCAGGCAGAAGGAGTTGAAACGACTTAAAATAGTTTAAGCAATTTGGGAATACACTGTCTTTACTGTGTTTGGTAGAATTACATATAAGATGATTACAGAAGAAGTTGAACCATGACTACTGTAACTGAGAAATATCTACAGAAATTAGAGATAGCTCATGTAATTCTTCTTAACTTTCTCTGGCCAAGCCTCCACACTTAGAATAAAATCCAGATTCCTGAAATGAACAGAATTAATTATTCTTCAAAGTTCCTTTTAGTACTGCTGTACAGCTGCTCTTCAAACCTATTGTAATCAT
The DNA here is from genome assembly GCA_020745705.1 of Hemiprocne comata. Lineage (NCBI taxonomy): Eukaryota > Metazoa > Chordata > Aves > Apodiformes > Apodidae > Hemiprocne > Hemiprocne comata. The sequence goes on along the minus strand of CM036616.1, from coordinate 39,204,516 downwards.
TTCAGAAGAGTCAATGATGACCATTCTTTTAAGCATATTTTTTTCTGTATTTTAATGAGGTTAAAATTATTTAAAATAGTAGCTGTTGAACCAACATTCGGTGTAATTTGACATGTTTATATTGTATTTTCTGATTAAAAAATGGGAACGTGTGAGAAGAAACAAGAAATGCATGTCCAACACCATACAGAAGAATTTTACTGTAACCACAACACAACAAAATTATCTTGCTTTTGTTTCATGAATTAGGGATGAATGTAAACTCCCACTGTGAACATCTTTCTACTCCACACAGAAAATGCATTTTGTTCTACTAAGGAATAAAATAGTGCATGCCTCTGAAGACCATAAAAGGTGGAAGCCTAAGTTAAATGAAGCACTTGGGAAAAATAGCATAATTTGAAAAGTGTAAAGCATCCTGAGGTCCAACTAGCTTCTGGTAGGGCTGCCTGTGTGACCTGCGTTCTTGGGTAAAAAAGAAACAGCGAGCTTTACGATCTTCAATATGAAATGCAGGCCACCAAATACTAGCTACCAATAATTCTCACACAACAATGTTGAGCACTGAGATCTGAGAATTTAAGCAGTTGCTGGTTAGGAAAAAAACAAAACGAAACAACAAAAAACACAACCGTTTCAACAATTCCTTCTACTCTTTGTGTAAACAGGAATTCCTGTCAGTGATATTCCTGGGACAGAGCTTTTAGTAGCTTTTAACCTTTGGTGGTCTTAAAATAAAAGGTATCTTACCTACACTATATTAGAGCACAGTTTGGACATCCAGAGGGATAAAATCTTAAGTATGTTAAGCATCTTCATATCACAAGCTAGTAGATGTTGCTATGACTTTAATACAAGCACATTATATCTTTTTTCAGTCCTGAATAAAAGCAACAAAGTAGCAAAAAGCTTATAGAAGAAGACTGTCTTTCTGAAGAACAGAGAGAAAAGTGTGCATTTCTAGGGTTACAGTCAAATCTTTGTTATACTTACTTTTTATTTCCTTTCTGTATTTGAGTTGAAGACATTCATATTGTGTCAGTTTAATTATACAATAAATTCCCCAAGACAAGGATTCTATCTAACGAATATCCTGTAAAAACTCATGTGGTATCAGCATTTAGACACCATGTTTTAAAAAAAGGGGGGAAAAAATTCTTGTTTTGATAGCTTATCTGGAATATAAATTTTAAAACTTAACATGTGAAACAAGTTTCATCCCACTCATTTTGACTTCTCATTTTCACATTGCTAGAACATATTTCCTTTGCCTCAGAAACTCTCATTCAAGAGGCACTTTCTTCTTAATTTCTTGACTGAGTTATCAAGAAAGTGCTGAAGGAGGGAAAAGGATTTTTTTATTTTATTACTGAAGTCTGTTTCCCTTCTAGGTAGGCAGAACCAAGCTGATGTGTCACTAGCTGTTTATACATAAGTGATACCTTTTTTCAAAGCCATAGATAATGATACTGAAATATTCTCTAGTTCTTCAACTATTAACAGTTTGCTAAAGAGGAGCAAGTTACATAATAATAAAATAACATAATGGAGACAGTACTGATGAAATACTAAGTTAACTCATAAATAACAAAGGTGGGGAGAGGGAATAAACTATGAGCCACTGATTGCATGAGGTATAGATGCGGCAGAAAGAAAGGCATGAACAACCACTACAGGACTGTGACCGGACTTCTAGTCAGTCTAAGTCTAAATCTAAACAGCAGGAGACAAAATGGGTACCTGCTGTGTGTGTTTTCAAGTATCTTTCTGCTAAGATACACCTGTGGATGTACACATTGGATGCTAAAAGCTTGCATGCATTCAGAAAGCCACTGGAGATGCTAAAGGTGAAAAAATGATTGATAGTTCTTGCATGAAAAGACATCACCTTTTTCAGGAATTTCTACCACCACAAACTGCTGAAGATTTGAAAGTTTTCACAAAAAATTTTGTGGAAGGCTCAAACAATGAGTCCCAATACCCTTTCTTAGGCACATGCAACCAGGCATTGCTGTAGGGAAGGGATGCTTGGCTAGATGGATCCATCATTTGTGGAGCAGGTCATCCCCATGTGCAGTAAGACAAGCCAGTGGGGAAAAAGACCACCCAGCTTTGACTGGAAATCAGGAAAAAAAGGAGAATTTATGACCTTTGGAAGAAGGAGCAGGCAACTCAGGAGGACTACCAGGATGTTGTGAGGTTATGCAGGGAAGAAATTAGAAAGGCCAAAGCCTAACTAGAACTTAATACAGTAGCAAAAAAAGGAGAGGTAGCAAGAATCTCCTTATTGGATGCAGAGGGAAACAGCAACAAAGGATGAGGAAAAGGCTGAGGTGCTAAGTGCCTTCTTTTCTTCAGTCTTCAGTAGTAAGATCAGTTGTTCTCTGGGCACCCAGACCTGTGAGGTGGAAGACAGACATGGGGAGCAGTTTGAAGCCCCCATAATAAGAGGAAATGGTCAGCAACCTGCTAGACCACTTAGACACACACACAAGTCCATGGGGCTGGATGGGATCCACTCATGGGTACTGAGGGATCTGGCAGAAGTGCTCATCAAAAGACCTTCCATCATTTATCAGCAGTCCTGGCTAACTGGGGAAGTCCCAGTTGACTGGAGATTGGCCATTGTGATACTCATCTATAAGAAGGACTGGAAGGACAATCGAGGGAACTAGAGGCCCGTCAGTCTGACCTTGGTGCCAGAGAAGGTTATGGAGCAGATCATCTTGAGATCCGTAATGCAGCACATGCAGGACAATCAGGTGCTCAGGCCCAGTCAGCATGGGTTTATGAAAGGCAGGTCCTGCTTGACTAACCTGATCTCCTTCTATGACAAAGTGACCTGCTTAGTGGATGAGGGAAAGGCTGTAGAGGTTGTTTAGTTGAACTTTAGTAAAGCATTCAACACCATTTCCCACAGCATTCCTTTGGAAAAACTGGCTGGTCATGGCTTGGACAGGCACACTCTTCACTGGGTAAAAAACTGGCTGGCTGTCTGGACCCAAGGAGTTGTGGTGAATGGAGTTAAATCCAGCTGGTGGCCGGTCACCAGTGGTGTTCCCCAGGGGTCAGTACTGGGGCCAGTTCTGTTTAATATCTTATCTGTGATATGGATGAGGTGATTGATTGCATCCTCAGTAAATTTGCTGATGATGCTAAGTGGGAGGGAGTGTTGATCTGCTTGAGGGTAGGAAGGCTCTACAGCAGGACCTGGACAGGCTGGAACTATGCACCGAGGTTCAACAATGCCAAGTGTCAGGTCCTGCACTTGTGTCACAACATGTTATTTTAGCCAAGTGTCTCAAATATGGAACAAACTCCAAAGTCCATATGGAAACTCCCAGTAGTTTAAAACACCCACTTAATATCCACTTAGGTAAGACACAAATAGGATCATTGTTGCTTCATGTTTTACACTGGCTTCATATCAAATTCTAAACCCACTGCAGAACAATATTTCCTGAATGATTTATCATCCATTTTTGCAACTGTTTCTCTCCATGAGAAACTGTTTCTCTCATCCTAACACCTAACCTCAGCTTTTGAATCAACCAGAAGCCCTGATTTATAACATTTCTTATTATTAAAGCTTCAGCCTTGCTAATTCAGCTGAAAACAGAAGCCTCCCCCAAGAATGATACTTCAATTTTCTCTTTTATGGAGACAAATATAAAATACTATTTTCATTAAAAATAATGGTGAAATAGTCTGGAAAACATAGTAAGTGTATTTTTCCTATCTGTAAGAATAATTTTTTTAATTGCATCTATATAATTTAGACATCAGTAGTACCCACAACATATTATGTGCATTAGAAAAATCCTCAAACAAACCAGTTCTTGTCCCTAAAGAAATGATAAAAGGGTAGGGAATAAGGCTATACTTAGAAATTATGGTACTTGGCATAAGTGTTACCTAGTTCATTAATTCAATTCTGTTTGCTTTCTGAAATGGAAGCATCATACATTTTTAAAGAGCTTTGTTGTTTGCATGGCTTGGCTTGCTTTGATAGGTCTTTAGCTAACTTTATTTTCTCACAGAATTTTAATAATTCACATAATTCTGTTATTTTAAGGAGGGGGGTACTGAGATGCTTTTTTCCCTTTCTGATGGAATTTTTCTCCTACAAGCTGAAGCATATGACAAGGAAAGAGAACATTGGGGAGAGACATTCTTGCTGATACAAGAATGGGCTGAAAGAGAGTTTACAGCAGGTGTTAACACCAAAAACAGAAAAAAATGCACAGAAGACATATGCAGGGTAAATGGCAAAAATGACAGAATAAAGCAGAGAAACAGAAAGCGGTTTTGATCAAAGTTGTGCAACCACATATTAAATCAGCCTTGTTGACTATAGAAAAATCTGTAGAATGCAGTAATCATATCATAAACACCAATTATGTGCTGCACTGATTTGGGAAGAGGTATCATTCCTATTATGGAAGAGAAAGCAAAAATCCTGAAGAGAAAATTAAGCGCATTGACAGTTGTAACATTGGGGAGGGAGTCTGCAATAGTTAGACCTGAGGGAACTGTGTAGTCACAGACAGAACAGTTTCTTAAGGGCAATAAGTATTTTGGAGGGTCAGGAATTGGTCAAAAGAGTCCCTAGGTATAAAAGCCAGGCTCATCTCTAATATAATTTACATTACTCATGTGAGTAGCATAATCCTTTTTTAATTTTGTGTTGTCCTTCTGTATCCAAAGGATACGAATCTGATAAGATCTGAATGTATCTTAAAAAAATGATTACCACATAGAATAATTTCTTTGGAGCTCATACTAACAAAACTATCAGGTCTAACCCCCCCTCCTAAAACCAGTGCAGTGCTTCCAAACCCAAAACACCACATTTTTTTAATTTCTCCATATGACTGTATCTGTGGGACATGCATCTTGATAAAATAGATTGATACAAAGCTCTCCAGGTGCTTTTGTCTTCACAATAGTCATGCACAGTACCCTAACCCCTTGAATATTTTTAAAGTACTGGCAAAGCTGATTCTTAGTACATACCATGTATCGGTATAGCAACAACAAAATTTTGAAGTGAGAACTTTTGTCTTCTGTTTCAATTAATGTATGTGCAAAAAATCAAATGTTTTTCTTTTAACCTTAGCAACTACCCAAATATACCTTCCAGAAAGACATATTCTCATATGGGATTATTATTTCTGCATTCTTTCACTCTCATGTATCTGTTTACATCTAACCACTTTCCTACCCATCTCAAAGTCCATACAATGCTGTCTGCATTAAGATACTTTAATGGAATGAGTTGAAACAACAAAAATCCATAGTAATTCCCTCCCAAAAGATTTTGGATGAAAATAGGACACATTTCTCACATAAGAACATCAGATAATCTATTTTCAAAAAGAAGGCGACTATCTTTCAAACTACTGTGGAAACTAGGTAAAGAAGAGGAATGGCACTTTAAAAAAATGTATTTAATTTAATAAAAACCTTTCAACATAAGCAAAATGAAAGTAAGGTAAAGCTTGTGCATCTTGCATATACCTTCAAAAACTAACACTAATATATTTTCTGCTCACAAGCATCTGCTTTTGTAATTTATATTCATTGTCATAAATATGAGAAAGTTTAATCCGTTCAATCTGTAATTTGTAAACTGTAAAAGACGTTTTGCAGAGGTTCTTAAAGAAACCTATAAACAAAACTAAACAGAGAGGCCCTTCTGTTTCTCCCAAACACTTCTCTGAAGAGTTGCCAGCTGCCAAACATTTTGACTGGGGGAGTATATATATATGCACTGATGTGGGATACATGTAGCTAGTAAACAATTTAATGGCTAAAACCTCTTTGAAGAGCAGTTTCACAATAAAAAACAGCAACAAAACAATTCTGAGAGCAGTAACTAATGAAGCATGTATGAAGTCAAGTCTTCAGATGGACTCACTTTTTTATTGAATTACCCTGGAACTGAAGCAACAGTCTGCTTCATACCATGAAGATAAACTGCATCGGCAATAGATACTCACAACTATGGGAAAAGCCTCATTTGGGATTTTTATCTCATTAGACAACAGAAAACCAAAAAGAGGCAAAAGTGTTGACTTAAGAATGAACCCTGACAAATGTCCTTCCTATGATCATAAGTACATCTCGCCTGTGCACATTCCTTGTTAAAAGAAATCCACAGTGGTTACTGAACTCAGAGGCAATATTAATAGTCTTTGTCAAAACTTCATGTGTCAGAGCTCACTACTCTTGACAAAGTCAGTTTAAATTGATCACTGGGTTTGGAAGTTATTGTTGGGAGAAGAAATTAAATGGAAACAACTCCTTTAATATTGTATAAGGTCACTTTTAGAAGAAAGTAAGCTTCATCTCCCCCAGCTGTATCCACAAAAATAGTTATTACCTATGTAGTGGAATGAAAAACTTACTTTAAAAGCCAGAAAGACACCTTTGTGTTTTATTTTTTGGATGGTAGGAACAACATTATAAGATGAGTTTCCAAAGAACACTTAATATAGTACAACAAGCACACCAACTTTCTTCCCTCCGTGGACAAGTAGCCCAAGTGACTCCCTTGGTGCAACTTATGCTGCCTGCACACACTGTCTTAGCAGCTTCTGCTCATGATGCTGCCTCACACTAATGCTCTAGAATAGAGGTGCTATTATCTCTGCAAATAGAGCAGAAACTGATCTTCACTTTAAAGATTTCCATCACTGCTTTTTCACCAGCTCTCAGATAGGACTGAAGTGGGTAAATTAAAAATCATAAATAATACATATAATAATTTTGCTTTTTTTTTTTTCAAAAGTAAGAGTGTGCCTTATGTAGAGTGGTTTATTTTCTTCTAATAGACCAGATCTTGTTTTAATTATACCATAGAAATGTAACTTTTTTTAAGACTGAGCATTCTTCTATTTTGTCTCCCTTGTGACCACTCAAGTTGCTGCATTCTTCTTATAACCACAATTGAACTACACCCCACAGTCCCGTTGATGTGCCTGGCAAGTTGTTCTAGACAAGCTCCTTGGAAAGAGCTTCCTGGAATTTCTCCACAGATTCATCTAGGACTCTATTCAGTGCTGCTATTAAGCAGTTTCTAACTCTAGTGTTTCTTTTCAGCCTTTGTATTTTCTTAGTTCAAAATAAGGAGCTACTCATAAGTCTCTTTACAAAAAAAAAAAAAAAAAAAAAAAAAAAAAGACCCTTGAAGACTACATTAGTGTGCAAATTGTGTTAGACAGTGAGAATACCTCACAAAAATATGCAGGGTTTACACAAACTGTCCTTAACTTCTATTTATTCTAAGCCTTCCATTCTCCTAAGATGATGAACCCAGAGAGCGTAAGTTTGTGATACATAATTACATGTTGTTTACAATGGCAGAACTGTCATCCTAAGTATATGTCCCAGTAATCCTCACTATCACAAGAAGTTTAACAGCCATTTTTGGCATTTGTGGAACAAAGAGTGATCCAAGAATATGGAAAATACTTATAACAATAACTGGAAAATACAATAGTGATTATTTCCTTTAAGGAAAAAAACAATCTTAAAAGAAAATTTTTTAAAAACCACACCTCTTTCCGTCCAACAATCCAATAGGCTATTGGATTTACAGGACTGTTTTGCATTGGATGCCTCACAGCACAACACATTCTGCATAAATAAATTTCAGCAGTAACAAAACACCAAAACTGTTTGACACCACAGAAAATATTTAACATGCAAAATATTTAATGATAATGAGGTTAATATATTTAAATACATAACTTCTTATGAATACCTACGTTCATTTTTTCAAATAGCATTCCAAAATTTTTACAGATCTGCATGTATGTAGCTCAATATATCCAGAGAGCAAGAAATAACCAAACAACATTTAAAGGAAGTATTCAACTGGGAATCAGTCAGGAAAAAAAAAAATGGAGAAAGAAAAATCAAGTGCTGTGTGCCAAGGTAGTCTTTGTGCAACCACTATTCAGAACACAGCACAAAGAAATATTTGAAGTAATGTAACTGTGAGGGCAAAGCAAGAAGAAAGCTTAACTCTAAGCATCTAGAATCATATAAATACAATTAGATATCACAATTCACTGATCATTTATCATGTATTGGTGTTTAATAACTTTAACCAACTATTAAAGTCTGTAAATATCTAGCCTAACATTTCTGGCTCCTGCCTACAAACACTTAGGTTTCCTTTTTTCCTGAAAACAGTTACAAAATACTTGCCAAATCCTCTTACTGTATCTACAATACTTTTCAAATACAACATTGGCATGCCCCAGCTTTTTTTTTTTTTTCCACCTGTGTTTAAACTCCTATTTTTTTTATTGATGAATTTCTCTGAAGCTGCAAGAGATAACTCCCATACCCTGTAATTTCTCCTCCTGGGCCCCTGCAGTAAGCTGATCTAGCACACATCTGTCTGGTACATAAACCATGCCAAGCCCTGTTTGAAAGACTAGTCTAAAGCCATGTGGAATTTTTAAAGTGAGTACAGACTAGAAAAAAAGACACAACACTGATTTAATTTACAATGCACATTTGGGCATTTCAATATGTTATCAAATTAAAGCATTTTCAAAATAATGAGAAAAAGGAACATTTTATGCTCCTGTTACCCCTGAAACTAAAGGCTGCTGACATACAAAGCCATCAGCTGCACGTAATCAAGCGTGAAATATGCACACAAAATGTTTGAAGGGGAAATATTGTCAATAATAATTCCTGGGACTTGTTCCAGTTCCTTGCTTCTGTTTAGGAGATTAATTGCATTATGAAGATGAGAGTGGAAATAAGGTGGTTTCCCTTTGCTAAGAGGAACAACAGAGTCCCTCCTGATATGCTCCCTCCTTCCATTTAAAATAAATAAGTGTTGTAAATGTAACTCAGAAGAATGTTTAGCTCCCAAGTGCATACTGCCTCTCTGCCTACCAAACAGAAGAGATATGTCCATATGGTAGACAGACACTTGCTAAAAGGAGGACTCGACAGGACTGTCAAATGACTGCAAGTTTGGTGGGAAGCTCTGACTTTCAAGCACTAAATTTTCTAAGTGCAGAGACTGTCCAATAGCTGGCAACATCTAGGTGTTTTTATTCAGTAAAAGCATTCGGAAGTTTATTTTTAATACATCTGGGTTTCTTCCTCTGCTTCTGGAAGCAGTGTGGCTCTCAGAACAAACCTAGTGCTGTTATCCAAACAACATTATGGATCTAATTAGGAGGCATATTTATAACAGCTTTTGGAGAAAAAAAAGCAGGAAGTCAGGCCACTGTTACTGTGCTGACGGACACCGGTATTAGCTGCCATCAGGCGAAACTAAAGCATCCATACTTCCAGATGTATGGAAAATACCGGACCCCAGGCCTGCCGGTTTTGTACTTCAGGCTGCAGCTGTAAGGTAAGAAAAGCAGATCCAGTTCCCACCACAAGGACAGCGGTTGGCAGAAAACTAGTTTTACATTTACTGCTGATGAGAGATGTGTACGAGAAGAGATGTTCCTGAGTTCAGATGCAGCAGAAGCATTTCAGGTGTGCATGGCTTGCAGGTAAGGCTGCCAGCCTTGGGGGATCATTATTTCACTTTTTTCCAGTTTTGTCTTTTGAGGGGGAGGGAAGAAATTACCACTTTGACCTAACACCTACTGTTTTCCTTTTAAAAAAACAACCAAAACCCAATAAAACAAAACAAAAACAACCAAAACAAACAAAAAACCCCACTTCCGGGGATATGAAGCTGCCAAAACTTAGAATTGCATGCAAACAGCAGAGACAAATGATCTACTACACAGGTATTAAAGCCTCAGGGTTCTGCCCAGAACCCAAATTTTCCATACCAATATCCTGTATCCCGTCTTCCTTGGTGTTTACTTGACAGGGGACTGCTCCAATTGCTTTCTGTCACTTCACCGGCACACAATAAACAGAGAAATCTGGAGCTAGTTTAAGTAGTTTAGCACATCAGGATACAGCTGGGAAAGGTTTGGGAGAAAGGCTGGGGAGGAAGAAGAGGGCTGTGCGAGGTCCAGCCAAGCAATGGAAGGTTGTGCAGGTGGGCACGTTCCAACAACTTGGCCTGCAGCCAGGGAAAACTGCCCCGTGAAGAAACTCTCCAACCAGCCCAGGAACAGCAGAAACCTCAATGCCCGGAGTTAAGAAGTCTGCTCCTAAAAACAGGAGTGGGAGGGCCACCACTCAGTGTCGGGAACATTGCAGCTCATCGTTGCTCATCCAGCAGTAGCCTAACTCCTCCTGTGTATCTACGACTTTTATATTTCATCTACTATGTGTGAGATGCCTTTTTTTCTTCTTACTATTAAGTGTAGGCACATGCATTTGCTTTACACAATGCAAACTATGACTTGATTCTGGCAATTGGACAGATTTACATCTGTTTTTCACATCATTTTTGTTTTCAGAGGAGTGACTCGAATTTTTAATGGCTTGGGGCCCCTATTTTTCCCCAGAATATATTGGCTCAATTCACTAGCAGAAAGAAAGACACATCTGCTGGCATAAAGACATAAAAATAAAACAATACTCCCTAGTTATTACAACCACACTAGACATTCGGAAAAAGGACAGCACACACCTTACTGAGAAGTATCTGTCCCTAAGCTAACTCTCACCAAGCACATAAACCACAAAACCTGAAATTCCATCTGACAATTTTCTAAAGCGAATACATCAATAAAAGAGTAAAAAAACCTAATATTCTTTACAACACTAATCTTACACTTCAGGAGGGACAAAAAAGGTTAATTACTTTGTGATCTGTTGCAACTATTCTGTCTCCTGTAGGCTGTTTTGTTCTCCTAGAGATGACAATGAAATGAGACAGGCACGTTTATTTGACATACATGAACAAGGTGGAAAATCCATCAGTCTTGTACAGGTATGCTCAGCAATGTCTATGCCTCTCCCTAAAACTACCTCAGCTTTTGCTTAAAGCAACCAAGCTTACAGACGAGGAAAGAGATTCTTTGATAAATTAATCTGGTGACATAGAAAAACAGATAATGAAGAGAAAAATGAACTTTACATAAATAATTTTATTTTCTTCTAATGATCTAAGCAGCAATTTTAACCAGTTTTCATAAATCTGTTTTTCAGCAATGGATTATGCTTCCTAGGTGGTGAAATGGCAGAGAACATACTTGCAGAATGAGTATTTCAGAGTAGTTTTCTGCTTGTCATTTATTTCTTTAACATCTTCTCTGGGTAACAAGTAAAAATGGCTGAATAAAACACACTGCTGAATATAAAAAATAGATTGTTAAGCTGGATGAAACTGAACCTATTATCTCTAAATAAACAGAAAAGCCTCTGGTGTTTACAGTGTGCCTAATATTCTCCTTCTTAATTTTGTCATATCAATACTACATTCAAGGAAGTTATGAGAAGGAGCACTTAAACTACATTCTTTTAATTTAATAATGATTATTTTATTCCAACTCTGTAATTTCTTTTTTTCCATCTACATGCCCAAACATGCCCTCTTCTAATTGCTCCCATGTCTGAACCTCTTCAATATGTCTGCAAGACACCATGGTAGTTCAGTAAGGTCACCAGCAATTTCCTCTTTGCAAGATCCAACCTTTCTCCAACATCATCATCCTTGAACTTTCTGCCACTTTTGATCATATTTCCCGAATTCTGAAGTTGTGAAATCTCTCTTCTTGGCAACTGTCTAGCTTTACAGACCACATTCGGTCCTCAAATACACACATGTAACTCTCAGTGATTTCAAAGGGGAACTGTTCATATGCACAATGGAAAAAAATGTAAACTTAGAAGGAGTAGGGCAATTGCAAATGTTGCTTTTGTTGGGCTTTTTGCTTTTCATGTTTTTGTGCCTAATGATCATTCCTTAGAAAGTTTATCCTGGAAACTCTATCTTTTACAGGTTAACTGGCTTCCAGTTCCATTCCTGGTACTGGGAAAGGAGAAAAATACATAATGCACTAACAGGTTCCTCTGCTGAAAGACAGCATTTCACGATAAACAGAGCTTTAGCTCTGGATGGCCAAGTGGTTCCCAGTACACCCCTGTTTCAGAAATAAGTTAATTATTTCATTTTCAGATGACATCTTGCCTTCATTTTGCTGAAAATTCCTTATCTAATGTAGTGATATTAAAGTCTTAAAGAGCATCCAGTTCATGGCTCAACCTGCTCTTGCATAAGGAGTCTGTCCACTATTGCTTGTAATCCCTGATGCTATCAACAGTCAAAATTTATTATCTCTTTCATATTATTGACCAAACCACTCACATGATTCTTCCTCAGCCTGCTCAGTCCTATCTTGCATTAGCAAGGATCTCCTGCTTCAGTCAAATGGGCAGGGTCACTGTAAGCAAAGGTCAGACAAGAGGGGATGGTGGCATCCCATGTGCCACCGTGATCCCCATTCTCCAAAATTACAGTTGTAGTTTCAAGTTCCTCATGCGGACTTCTGCTCTCCTGAGTAACCATTACCCGACCTGTATATGCAAGTCCAGAAGTCCCATCTTCCCCCTACTCCCACTTTGTTAAAGGAGTTACTAATTCTTCAAAAATCCAACTCCAAGTCTCTCTCAGGATTACAGAGTAAGTGACCTGTTAAATTAGTCAAGGTCTTCAGGTCCACATTTTCCCAAAGCCTTTCTCCTTGTTTGCCTTAGGCTGCAGCAAGATGTGCTCTTTTGGCTCTGACTGCACTAATTTAAAGAGTTAAGTTAATTAAAAGCTCTCAGATCACACAAGAAGTCAACAGTTCCCAAAAAAGGCTGGTATAATTGCAAGTGTGCTTACTCCTAACACAATTCCATCAGAAATACCTGGATTAATAAAGTGAAGTCACTGTAACTATTAAAAACATTAGAGCTACCCAAGGTCACTTGGAGAGAATCACAGGAAGCCACATGCTGTCCCTGAATGCAGCTGAGAGACCTCGGGGGCAGTTGCCTGTGAAAGGAGGCACCTGTGAGCAGAAAAAGTCCCTAACCTTAGTCCCACTCATCACCCTCACTGTCTACACAGCTATTCTTCCTCACAAGGCATGCCTTTTTCCTTTTAAGGTTTGTTTGGTTTTTTTTCATTTGCATTCTTTCTGCTACCTTTTACGTTCCAATGAACTGTAACTGTTGACCAGCAGCAGTTTATCTCCTGTCAATGTGAACCATTTGTGGTCAGTACAATGTAATTATTAAGCAAAAGCTTTGTTTTTTCAGTCCATTGAAATCGCTGGAATACAACTTGAGGGCAGTGTAATGCGTGCTACATTCAAGTAGGCAGATACAAATTCGTATCATTCGCAGCCACAACTGCAACTATGTACAACTTTCATGCGAAAAGTAATCAAAGCCACTTTTTTTTTTTCCCCCACATATGAGCAGCAATAGAATAATACTATTGAAAAAATACAGACTAGACGGAAAAGCATGCATAGGATGTCATTCTTAAGAGCCACTTGTTAGAAATGCTTATTTGATTGCAAAATGTGTTATAATGCTTCTGTGCAAACAGCAGGCTTAAGGAGACACAACTGTTAATATTGTAATGAAATTTTGCATATCAGATGTCAACATATTCTAACTATTTAATTGCTAATTTGATAAAATGTCTTGCAAGTTACCAGAAGTACTGCTGTGCTCCAATACATGCAGTTTTCTGCAGTGATCAGTAATAACTTTTGGCACAGTCCAAACACATAGATTGATTATAATACAAGAAGTTAATAACTGCATTATTTGTTTTTGTATGTAGTTGACTAAAGCCATTTACTCAAAAACATATGTGAAATTCCTGCTGCAGATTACTGGTTCTTCCCAACCAAGTTCAAGCAACTCTGGAATCTTAATACAGAATTCAGGATCAGCTCAATTTAACAAACACAAAGGTCTGGCTATATTTTAACTTGGGAAAATGCAATTGTAGGTCAAACCCAACAGCAGGCACAGGCAGCATTCCACATGGCAGCAGTGCTCAAAGTTCAGATAAAAAGTGAGGCTGTTGAATCCTGCTTAAAGAGGAATGTAGAGATAGATGTCGTAGAGTAAGAGACAGATATTCCAGTCACAGAAGGCACATGAAGGTATCCAGAGGTGCAGAGATTTGCAGAGGGGATAAAGACAATTAGTAGGAATGCATAGAGAGAGCAGAGGAAAGATTAAGACTGAGGAACTGAAAAATATGAACAAGGATTCTTACAAAATGAGCTTATTTGTTTCAGTGTTAGTATGAAGAGCTAAAAAAACTGCAACGGACACTTCAGTAAGAGCCCTCCAAGCCAGTTTCACATCAGACATTTACCTGTTTACCCATTTACACTCACCCATGGCCAAATCTTAATAATCACAACTAATGTACAGCTCCTTTCAAACTCCCTCTGCTCAACTTTACTAGCTCTGAAGATGGTCATTTTCCATCTCCTAGCCTTAGCTATTTTACAGATTTATTTCAATATTAAAACCTGCAAATATAGCTCCCAACCTTGTTTCATGAAAGAAACCCACATTAAAAAAAACAAACAAACAAAAAAAACCAACAACACACAAACAAACAAAAAAACCCCACCACCTTTTCTGCATGCACAGGAGATATGCAACACTAGGCCTATCTAAACTTAAATTCTTTATGGGTGGCAGAGAAAGAGATGATAATCAAAATCTACAGACAAGAGCACAAAACAATAATGAAAAACTTTCCCTCCACTTTTAAAGTCCACCAAGTTTCAACTGATGCAATACCTTGCCACAAATTAACTGTACTTTATACACTCAGAGCCCAGAAAGCCAGCTCTATCCTGAGCTGCACCAAAAGAAGCACGGCCATCAGGGCGAGGAAGGTGATTCTTTCCCTCTGCTCTGCCCTCATGAGACCCCACCTGGAGTACTGTGTCCTGCTCAGGAGCCCTCAGCACAGGAAAGACACGGACCTGTTGAAGTGGGTCCAGAGGAGGGCCACAAAACTGATTGAAGAAATGGAATACCTCTGCTATGAGGAAAGGCTGAGAGACTTGAGGTTGTTCTGCCTGGAGAAAAGAAGGCACCAGGGAGACCTTATTGTGGCCTTTCAGTACTTAGAGGGAGCTTAGAAGAAAGATGGAGACAAACTTTTAGTGGAGCCTGTTGCCATAGGACAAGGGGTGATGGTTTTACATGAAAAGAGTGGTACACATTCAGACTAGATATAAGGAAGAAATAGTTTACGATGAGGGTGGTGAAACACTGGAACTGGATGCCCAGAGAGGTGGTAGATCCCCTATCCCTTGAAACATTCAAGGTCAGGTTGAACAGGGCTCTGAGCAACCTGATCTAGTTGAAGAGTTCCCTACTCACTGCAGGGGAGTTGGACTAGATTAACTGTAAAGGTCCTTTCCAACTCAAACAATTCTATGATTCTATAGAATCAAGTTATTGTAAGAAAATCTAATACCAAAAAATATTCATGCTCTGCATCACAGATTTAGTATGTATCCACTCCACTGAGTGCTGCCTAGTGATACCTAAAGCAGTATCTCTCTTTTCCTTGCATATTCAAAGTTCAAAGGTTGGCTGCAGAAGAAATTTAAGTTCTCAAAGAATAATGGCAACATGCAAAAGAGATGTTGTAGTTATTTTCTTTGTTAAGGTTGGTTGATCAATATTCAATATATTAATCAATTAACTGGACTAAGACACAGAGTGTACCCACAGCAAGTTTGCTGATGACACAAAACAGGGAGGGGTGGCTGACAAGCCAGAAGGCTGTGCTGCCATTCAGTGTGACCTGGACAGGCTGGAGAGTTGGGCGGGGAGAAATCTAATAAAATCCAACAAGAGCAAGTGTAGAGTACTGCATTCGGGGACGAACAACCCCCTGTGACAGTACAAGTTGAGGTCTCACCTGCTGGAAAGCAGATCTGGGGAAAAGGACCTGGGAGTCATAGTGGACAACAGGCTGACCATGAGCCAACAAGGTGCCCTCTTGGCCAAGAAAGTCAATGGCATCCTGGGGTGCATTAAGAAGAGTGTGGGCAGTAGGCTGAGGGAGGTCATCCTCCCCCTCTACTGTGGTGAGGCCACATCTGGAATACTGCATCCAATTCTGGGCTCCCCCACTCATGAAGGACTAGGAACTACTGGAAAGAGTCCAATGCAGAGCTATTAAGATGGTGAGGGGACTGGAGCATCTACCATACAAGGAAAGGCTAAGAGAGCTTGGTCTATTTAGACTGGAGAAGAGGAGACAAATAGGGGATCTTCTAATGCTTATAAATATTTAAAGATGGGTGTCAGAAGGATGGGACTGGACCCTTCTCAGTGGTGTCCAGTGGCAGGAGAATGCGCAGTGGTCACAAAGTGGAACATAGCAGGTTCAACCTAAAAATGAGGAAAAAATTCTTTACTGTGAGGGTGTCAGAGCCCTGGAACAGGCTGCCCAGAGAGGTTGTGGAATGTCCTCTGCAGAAATTCAAAACCCGCCTGGACGTGTTCCTGTGTGATCTACCGTAGGTGATCCTGCTCTAGCAGGGGGGTTGGACTAGATGATCTTCAGAGGTCCCTTTCACCCCCTACCATTCTGTGATTCTGTAATCAGTAAATGGCATATATTTGGCTATATCTTAATATTTAGTAGCTTTAATAGTACTTGCTAATTTAACAGTACCCAATATATTTGTAAATTCATGGTGGTAGTCTAAAACAACATGCAGGACAAGGAAAAAAATTACTAAAGTCATCCAAGGAAGAGCTGTGAGAAAAAACAGAAAAAGCCTATTTACTTGACGTTTTTCTAAGCTTTGTTGGAGTCACCTGCAGTATTACATTAGAAGACAGTCTCCCATGGAAAGTGGATACCTGAGACAGGCAACCAGGAAAACTGACAGAAATCCATACCCACTGAGTCCTAGTAAAATAAGGAAGGAGCAAATTCCTTTCCTCTCCTCAAGTTTATGGTGCATTTCCACTATGCAACACCTGAGCTCAGAATGATGAAAACATAAAATGAAACTCAAACTCAGATGGTTTGGGGACTTTTTTCCCCTTTACTTCTTTTGATACTGCATTACGAGATTTTACGAATTATAAACAGCAACAACTGAAGCACACTTCCAATCCTGAATCTTGCAGCATCTAAAGCATTCCTACCACTGTGCCACCATCAGACAGGCAACATAATTTCCTTAACAGAGGATGAATTAGAGGGGATGATGGATTGAGGACAGATTTTCAACTGCCTTTGTTTCACTGATCCAAAACAGTACGAACCACTAAATTGGATGACAGAAGATGTTGCTTTTGTCTCCCCTTTGTTTTCCAATACTGGGTTTTTTTAATTATTATTTTTCTCTCTGATACTGTACTATTGCATTTCAAAAAGTAAATGCAAGTCAACCTTGAATACTACAGACCATATAGGTTCCTTTAATCTGCAACAACTAAACAAAAATGGATGTAAGAAGTACAGGAAAAGATGGCAGAAATTAGATGGCATATCTAATTTGTCCACAGTTTGATTCTGTAGACGTTTGTTACATGTTCTATATCCAGTGCTCTTTTGCAGGGCTGGGGCTTTATGAGCAACCATGCTCTTATACTTAATCAGAACCATATGGAGGTCAGTGTGAGGGTCCATGCAACTGAAGCAGAACTGGAAAGTATATTAATAGTTAACTGTGAAATTATTTCATATGTAACTTACAGAGTTTAAGAAGCCAATTTACAATGCTAGTGTCTCAGTATTGTTGAAAACAGAGCATGTCAACAAAGTGACTCACACTTCCTATAGTATTTCAAAAAGCAAATTTCTGAAGTTTGCAACCAAGAATTAATAAAAGGAGTAACATGCAACATGCAAACAACCTTAGACAGTGATAAAAAAAAGACAGCAGATGGTATGAAATCCATATCCCTATACCTTTCTTGCTGTTGCATATTTCTGATGGGGAGATGACAGAAAAGACAAACCCAAATAGTTTTGTCTACATGAAGTGCAGAAATCTCTTTTTCCATAATGCAATACTGGGCTTTATATGATTTTGTTTGAAATACTATTGAAACTGTGGAGGCAGTTAGTAGTTCATAGTAATAAAAAACAAAGAAGGGGAACTACAAGGAACACTGATAGAATAGTTTCAAACACTCACAGTTATTTAGCAGATATGATACCACAACATACCATTTAATATGTGCTTATTTAAAAATGAAGTGAATTATATAAGCAGGAGAAAAGTCTACATGCATAATCTTGTACAGAGAAATTTATATGTAACACTACAGTCAGTTGCCAATATCAACAAAACAAGCAGGCAGCTAGCTGTTGATTTTTTTTTTTAAACCTTAAATTTTCTGGGTGAATTCTGTATCTATGAAAGGAAACTAAGTATCACTTACTAGCCCCAGACACAATACGAGCAAGTACCAGTCAGTTTCAATGCACAGCTCTGTAAATGCATCTCATTTATGACCTCTAACATTCTTGCTGAAAGTCTAGGTCACAGACAGGACTTCAGAGCCCTTCCTTTGTGTGATTTAAGCTCATGGTTGTGACTCATAGTTAAACAGAGAGTGCAGTCGATAATAGCGGTAAAAGATCGCATTTGGGGAAAATTTCTCCCCTCTGATCTTCACAGCACGAATAATGCTTATTCTGTATGCGTTCCAAGTATGGAACTCCCACTGAGGCTTCATTTAAGGGGAAAAAAAAAAAACAAAAGAGTACACAATACAGAGCAGAGATCTACATTGTGGATAAGAGACTCGCAGCATGAATTAGAGAGTAACTTTGCCCTTAGTTTGAACTCAAGTTCTTCCCTGCTTCCCCATATTGCATCTGAAAGACCATTTGTCGGTGCATTTTTCAATCATGCTACAAGTGTGACAGGAATGGAAGCACACTCCCTCTGATGGTTAACATGAAACATACACTTCCAAGGAAATGAACCAAAGGCATTTGGTTGAGATCAGTTGGAAAAACATCTGTTGTTTACTCCAGTCGGATGCTGCATACTCTCAGTGGAAAGAGTAACCTTGAAGGTTCAATATAAGCAGCAGAAAAGCCATTCTAAGAAGTGTCTTCAGAGTGCTGACACAGTGCTGTATTTTCAGTGCTTAATACAGATTTTTCTGTGTGTGTCATGGAAGAACTCCTGAAAGCCTTTCCATTAGAGGGACAATAGAAACTGAAAACCACATCTTCTACTATAAAATTCTGCTAATGTAATTCTTCTTGTGTTTTAAATACACCCATAGGGCTTTATTTTCCATCACGGGAACATAATATCTCTCCTGCATCAGAGCACCATTTGCTGAACAACTTTACTGAGCATTTACAGCAACTTTTACTGAGTTATGCTCAGATAAATCAACCTCTATTTTTTTTGTAATTCACCAGAATTATTGTCCCTTTATTTGCCTGACTTTTCTGAAGTTGAAAAGGAGAAAAAAGGCAACATTGATCTAATGGAAAAAAATGCATTTGATGTACATACAATTCCAATAGTTAAAAATTTGGCCCTACAAAAGCTGATCGCACAATGCCTTTTTTCATCCTATTGATTTTTTTTTAATTATTTTTTTTTTTCCCCCTCCCAGTAGAGCTTTCACGATAAGAGCAATCCTAGCACAGACAGTTTCAGGTGACTGCTTTCATTGTAAGCAGTCTCAGTAATTAAACAGGTCTCAGTAGTTAAAGACCCTGCTGTGTCAGTTCTACTCTGGCATTCACCATCACTTAACACAAGAGAAACACAGAGGGAAACTTTAACCTAAAAACAATGGGGATAACCTGACAAACTATTATTACATCTGCAATAAGCAAGTTAAATGAGACACAGTCGAGAAAACTTTGGACTTGTCCTAGAGGCTGACTGACCACTGATTTGGATGTCGAAGATTCTGACACAAAGAACAATGGCTTCTTAAACACTATTATGGAGAATAAAGTTTAAGCCAACCTTTTGAGATCCCTGGGAAATAATTAGACGTTGTTAACACATAAAATGAGTTGTTTTCAGCAATAATCTCAGTCTGAGAAAAAATTTGCTAGGATAACTACTAGCATGCTTAAGTCAAAGCTTCACACAAAAATGGCCAGCTTAAGATTCTGGGTAAAATTAACTTCTGAGTTTCATTTACAAGTGAACTTCAATTTAAGCACAAGCATTTGCTCAAAGCAGGAAGAAAAGTCCAAGATTCCATTTATGCTGGAATTTTTTAACACAAAGGCAAAAATAAAGCTGGCACAAGGTCACCCTCTGTTCAGGAACTCCAGTCTGGAGTGCTAGGTTTTCCACAGAAAAAGCAGGGTGGATGCAGCGGTGGTAATGCTAGAAGGAAGGGAAGATAAACATTTCCTACAAAATGTTCTAGGTTTTTACAGGATTTTAAAACAGCAGGCAGGGGGGAGAAAGAAATCAATATGTGGACTACCAACATCATCTTGGTTTTCATTTTGAAATTAAATTCCATCATAAGGTAACATTTCCACCTTTGATAATATATTCTTACTAAACAGTCCAGATGTCTCATTATTATTATCTGCATCATATGGCATGCAAGACATTATTTTATTTCTAAAAAAATTATTGCCACCTATACTTTAACGTAGGAAAAGCCTAAAAAAAAAAAAAAAGCTATCACTGGAGCATAAAACCCCAAGGACATGCACTTTTCACTGTTTAACATTGACATGCAACAACTCTGACCAATGCAAGCACAGTGATCCACTGCAATTTTTGCCTGTATAATAACTAGGTTAAATAATCAAGAAGTAGAAAAGTATAATTTGGAAATGCATGGACTCAGACAGTTAGTTTGAAGGTATTTGCAGCTAAGCCACTGTGCTTATTTCCTCTTAGGAAGCAGCAGATGCCCAGGCATCTTCCTTGCTGGCAATGCACTGAACTTCTCAGAACTTCCTGACAAGACCAATTAGAACAGGTCTTCAGAACTGTAATTAAGCAGGTCACTAAAAAAATCCAACAACGCAGCCTTCAAAATCAGCACCTCCAACACCACAGCCAGTGACTAATTGCTCTAATCAATTTGTCCTTCAGTTGACTTGGAAAACCTGCAATTAAAAGTCTCTCTGAGGTCACTTACTATCAAAAGAGAACAAGCAGGAACTCATTCAGGAACAAAGACATCAGGGAGAAGATAAAACAACTGCCCTCAAGGAACCAGTGAAAGTCAGATCCCCTGTTTCTAACACAGTAAGAGCTAGAAATACCTAAAAAAAAGGGGGGGGGGGGGGGGGGGAAGAGAGAGACTGAAAAAAGTCTTTAGTGAAGTAACATGAAATTTTTGGGGGAAAAAAATTTAGGGGTGTGAGAAAGAGACTGTACAAACATCAGTATGTCCAAAACTATCTGTGCTCTTATTAATCATAATTTGAAAATGATAAGAAGACCCTTTTTGGAGTGAAAACAGTCATCACTGTCACATGCTCCACTAGGAAAGGATTTATGCGTTTTCCTCTTAGCAACGTAACCCAAGGCTTGAAGAGAAAAGTTTCACACATTTTACTGTTCAAAAGCCCTTTTAGGGCAACTACAAGACACTACAGTACTAGTCCATGTTTAAGAATTAACAGGCAGATTGAAAGTAAGGCTGGTCAGGACTTTTACTCCAAAATTATTTAGTATATTGAACACCTGAAAGTTGAATAAAGCAAGGGATAGTAGCTTTCACACAGAACTGAGATTCCTTTGCTCTAATATTGGCATGCTTCCACCAAAATTACTTGTAATATATTGCAGAAACTACAAACATGTGCTATTCACAGCAAAACCTCGCTTCTTACTTCAAATCATAGGTATATATTTGAAGCAAAACTTGGGACTCTAAGCCAGTGTTGAGGTAAATTTGAACCTCTCAATGCTTTTCATGACCTTTATTTATATTAAATCAAAGCGCTCTTCAGGAAAGTTGGTAGTTATACTCTCCTATGTTTTTTTTAAAAAAAAATAAATGAAACATCTAATTCTTTTGGATTTCAAATGGATAAATGGCTGCGGGTACTCAAGACATGGCTGCATCCATTTTTATCTTTTTTGCTTTAACAGGCAATTACTTCATTTTCACCACTAATCACATTAGTGTAGACTTATTTGCATCTGCAGTATAAAAGGTGATGCATGAAAGCAAATTTTATTTCATATTGCACCAGTCAAGACTTTTCAAGCTATTACTTGATACACAAATATAACACTACATACCATTGAAATAGCTCTTCTTTTCCTTTTCCCTATTTACCTATATAAAAAGCCTGTGTATCTCTTCAAAAAGACACTAGAGATGCTGATTTACATGATATACTGTTGGAGTCAGACGTTGCTCATGATCAGACTACCTAATTTTTGGCCCAGTGTCTCCATCAGGCTATTTTAAAGAGTAACTGGAGTTGTCCTACATATTTACAAGGCCCTTTTAAAATGTGCAGTATTTCCATTTGCCACCTGGCACATTTTCAAGGCAATCCCAGTTGAGCCATAATATACAAATAGGAAGGAACATGAAAGAGTTTAATAAAGAGAAATCTACCATGACAGCAAATATTATATCATGTTCTAGAGTATTTCAGTGAGCATTCATTAAAAAGAGATCTCTAATTTTGGGGTCAACACTTCACAGTGAAGGAATCAATAGGAAGACTGTATGTTTGCTGCAATGCTACTTGCTATAGCACACAATAAGAGCAAATGGTTACTTTTAAATTATTTTTTGAGGGAAATTTTGAAGCAGGGAGAGATGTAAACATTCAAGTGTGAATTTTGGCTCCAACTAAACAGGGACTAGTAATCATTCCAGTAAAATCTACCATTTAGTAAGGTCTTCACTTCTTTTTGCTATACAGGTTTCCAACACTAGTTATCAAACCGAATAGGTCAATAACAAAACAGAATGCTTTTATGACCCTGTGTCTTTAACTACTATGCTGAGGGGACACGTAGATATTGCTCATTAAAATGATGGATACATGTTATCCTTCCCTAGATTCTCCATTGCAGTCTTGATTTAAAATCCTTAAATCAATCCTTAACCCCACAACATGGGAAGAACTTTCTTGGAGAGAATTCCTGATTGTAGAGGAAAACGTGTCTCTCTTGCCATACCAAGCAACAGGAGGGTCTCCCAGCTCCAGGAGAGCACTCGGGGCAGTGAGAGGGGCACAGCTTCCTCAAACAGGCAGGCCCTCAAGAGCTGAAGGTAATACGATATTGTAAGAATATCCCCATAAAACAGTTACCCGTGCACACACACTAAGACTCCCAGTTAAACAAGGACTTGAAAGCTGTGCAGAGAGATCTCATAGCACAACTGTCTGAACAAGATGCTCAATTCCAGACCTTCTTGTGTTTCTTTTCAACTGCTTTCTAATGCCAATTTGAAAACACACCACCTGCAAAAGCAATAAATATAATATAGAAAAGCATTTCATGCTTCTTTTTTTTTTCTTTTTTTTTTTTTAAACGCTTAATGATGTTGACATTTGTTTCTTGGAAACTGGGTCTTTAATGTGTGAAAAGTTTTATGTCTGTAAAGAAAAGTTGTTTGAAGTGAAGAGAGAACACTGAAAAAAAAGAATCACTGCCCTCTGACCTGCTTGCTCTAGGCCCTACTTCCCTGCATTTTGATCATAATAATTTCCACTCCCAGCAGTTTCAATGTCAATTAACTCAAGATAAGTCCCACTAGACAGGGCAAACACTGGATTCTCCTGACTGTTTCACTCTTCCTGAATCATACCTGTAATTGATTGCAAGGTAACTACTGTTAAAAAGCAAGGTATACTGTCATTGTTTGGAAAAAAAATTGTATAAACAAAAAAGACAAATCTGTCTTTTTAATTAAGTCATACCCTGTAATTCCAACTCAGATGTCCTTTGTTTTATTCTACAACAGACTGAACAAACATTACTGAAATAACTCTACCAGGACCCCACCAGCAAAGACTGGATTTTGTCCATACGGAATAAATATTGGTACCATTTTCCATATGGCTTTGCTTACTTTCAGTTCTAAATATGAAAACTTTGTAAACAGAAACAGGCATAGAAGAGTTATCAACTCCTGTTAGAGCCAAAACCTGGACACAAATGTAACACCACAAGGCAAACAGGTTTGGACTCAAAATGAAATTCCAAGATTCCAAGTGCTATAGGAAGCAGCTGCTGAACTCAAAACACATCACTGCATTTTGACAAAAAATTGGGGTTTGAGGTTTTGTTTTGTTGGTTTTCGGGTTTTTTTAAGTGTTCACAGAAAATTAATTTGCCATTTCGACAGCCCTAATATGTGAAGCCTGGCCAAAAGAGCAACTATAAGCATTGAAAGGCTACTTCTCCCTCTCAACCAAACAAGGGCAACTATTTTCCTGAAGCCCAGCCAAGTAGCTGTCTTTCAAAAAGGTTCTGTTTCATTCCTAATTTGGAAACAAAGAAGACTGCTTTGTAATGTATTATTTGCATTATCCTAATAATCTAAAAACCAGATTGTGTGCTAGTACATACAAAAACTTAGCTTGTAATTGGGCAGCCTAGACTGTATCTTCACATACTAAGCTTTTTTATTAACAGACCTTTGCTTCATGGCAGTAAGGTGCCAGGGAAATATTTCAAGCAAGAGAAAAAACACATGTTACATGAAAGTAAAGGAAATAGATATTTGGCTTCAAACTGCTTGCTGTCTGGCTGTTTGTGCTTCACGCAACACGTGGCAATTCAAAGACTGATCAGACCGCTACCTCTAAGTCAGGACAAATTACTCTGGTAGATAGCTCTCAGTAGGGATCTGATAGATACTCAGTAACTGCAGGGGCAAGTAAGATGTTTCCAGGTTCACCACACTCCTTAGTTTTCACAATGCTGTCTTTACTCCAATAGGAGTATCCCCCATTTCTACAGGCAACTCTTCAGAGCTGTTTTCATCATGCTTGAGAAAGCCATAAGAGGGGTGAGAGAAACTGCTCCTTCTGATATGAAGTCCTGTTTAACTTTCACTGTGCTTCTGTGCTTAGAAAATATATGGAAGAAGGACAGAGGGGCTAGATGTCTCTGCAGTCAGCTTCTAGACACTGTATCAAAGTTAATACCGAAGAATATTTACATTAACTTACCAGTAGAGAAAAAAAGAACCGTGTTGTTCCAAAGACCGTATCTTTTCAGAGCATCAGTGAGATTTCCTACAGCTTCATCCATAAGAGTCACCATCCCTGCATAATGGCGCCTCTTGGCATCTTTAATGAAGGAATATGGTTTCATGTATTCTTCAGAGACCTCAAGAGGTTCATGGACAGATTGAAAAGCAAGGTAGAGAAAGAGGGGCTGGGGTGGAAAGGGTAGAATAGAAATTAGTTGAACATAAAGTACTAATGCAAAAGCTACTGCAGCAAAAGCAGTACCAAGGTTTTAAAGAGCAGATGATGACCATACCTTCTCAGTTTTATGATTGGCTATAAGATCTATTGCTCTTTCTGTGAATAAATTAGTAGAATATATGTTTTTAAACCCAGTTGCAACTTCTTCTCCATCTCGAAAGTCCAGAGCACAGCGAGTTATGTTCTTTGCTTTGATGAGGACACAACGGTCATGAGAATAATAATCCTCACTCCCCAGAAGATAGCCTAAAATGGGAAAACATGTCAAATAAGCAGGCCAACATAGTGTCATATAAACAGACACCTCAGGCCGAAAAAAAGTAAAAAATAAATGTCAAAACTTTTGTGGTTTTGAGCTGAAACACTCTGACCATCTGTCGTGACATCCCTTGACACATCTAAGTATTTAATTCATCAATATTTAATACTTCATAGACTTCTTTTTGATAATGCAAGTAGTAATTTCAAAATACACATTTTGAAAGCGGTTCAAGAACTTTGTATTCATAACTTGGTATCTAACACACTAGCATTGAACTAGTGCACTGATACCAAAGGCAGTGACCTACTCCTGTATTGCTCTGATTTTTAGCTTGTATGATTTTTGTATATTTGCGTTTTCACATAAGACTTCTCCCTCTATTAGAAAGTTCGGTGATTTTTTTTAAATTCAAAAACATCGAAGTTTGAAACATTTTTTATGTCAGCTGTAAAGCTACTTCTGATCCACTGCTGACACCAACTGGTGAAAAAAGGCACTGTTATTTAAAGATACCCAAAAGAAACAAACTATGCAAAAAATTCTAGAGGTATAGATTTGCTCCTATCAAGCACTATAGTGTTAAGCATTGAGTGCCTTAGTTTTTTATTGACGAGGAAAAAACTCCTTCAAAATTCTCTGAATCTCAGTAATTGTTACTTTGGAAATTAGATTTCAGATTCATCTGCCAATATCCTGAAAAAAACAGACAAATCTGGAAAAACATGTTTGTAAGTTCTGCAAATGAAACTAAAACTGGGGACAAAACTACAAGATGGAGGACCTTCACTTGAGTTTTTGTTCAGCAGCTTCACGTACAGTCACCAGTGGAAAAAGTATGTACAGAAATAATTAAGTTCTGTTCCACAAACAATATAAATATCTAATACATTTTTAAGAGGAAAAAATGGCTTTCATTTCAAAGTATAGAGAGAGATTTTGTGGGCAGACTGCTTATATCCATGTACTCAGAGCCACAAGTTGCATTCCTCCACTTTGAGTGCCCAGTAAGGAGGACACCACATCAAGTTTGCCAGAGTTTCAAATGTGCCTTAATTACAATCAACAACATAATAGGATATTAAACTGCTGCATTCTCTGAAAAAACAATGTCACACGGGACAGTCAAAGATCATGCCCAGAGCCAGCCTGCGTTAAGGCTAAGAGCCCACTTAGTCCCAGGGTGAGATTTCACAAGAAGAGCCAGTCTATCTCCATCACCTATGCCATCAAAAACATCCTGCAAAGAGATGGGAGGAGGTATGTATGTTTAAGCAATGAGCTGTTACATTGTAATCCATATATATTAGCTTAAGTTAGTTGCAAAAGTACAGTCCCAAGCTTCCTGAGGAGTCCAAAGAGACAAACATTCTAAGGGAACAGTTCTTCCTACCTAAAGCCTGGATACCACTGTCTGTAATGGGCACATAGCACAGACAGGCTCTTCATTTAAGGACCTACAGTTAGACAAGAGGACCACAGGCTTCAGCATAAGTTTTCTCTGTATCTTACTATCTCAGCTGTAGGAAAACTATCAAGGTTATTTTGAAGGCGATGAGCTGCTTTGAAATTCTGCATTCAATGAAAGTGTATTAAAAAAATCCCCATGGAGATGGAAAACTTTGCATTCAGTGCCATATGGAATGAGATGTACTGCAGGCAGCTGATCTGCATAGTATCTGCAGCACTTGTGCAAAATTAATAAAAGCCCAATCAATATGGAGACATGAGCCGTTGCAAGAGGAAGAACAACCAACATGGAGCTGCAACTTCCTTTGTAACACACTCACACTTGGACAATCCTAATTCTGGCATTATTTTTTTAACCTGAGGATTTGACTTCATAACTGGCAAGCTCCAGCAACAGATTTTTGCCTACTGCTTCATAAAGGCTCTCATGTCATCTTCCCTGCCACAGGCTCTGGAAAGCACCTGCTACTCTATTCACAAAGCATGAACACAGTGTGGTATGACATCTATTTCTCTTTTTAAAATTTCAGCTCTTGGAAGTATAACATTATTTGCAGAGCAAGCGATATCTACTGTCTGATGTAACACAAAACATTCAGATTAAAGACATTTAAAAAAACCCAATCACTCCTAAATATTCTGTTATGTAACCCAATTAAAAGCAGATCATAAGAGAGAAATGCTTTTCTTTGGAGCCACTCAATAATTATGATATTTTCTTCAATAAGTTGCAAGGCTTGAGCATGCATTTATGGCACCATCTTATTTAAGCAGTTACACTTTGAAAACATGCACGCACAGGTATTGATTTACTTATACACTAATAGTAAACCTGTTTCTCATTGTTTTTAACACTGCATTTGTTGCGAATGTTAAATCATTACCAAAGTAAGTATCAAATCCTCTGCGAGTTGGAAGGCATTCTTTTCTGTACATCCCTAAATGCCACTTCCCCACCATGTGAGTAACGTATCCCGCCTCTTGAAGTAGCTCTGGGAGGAGTTTTTCATCCAGTGGCACACAGCTGGGCTGGCATGGCCAAATTATCTGGTGTTGCAAACCTGTGTGGATCTAGCAGACAAAGAAAGATGCAAGATTAGTTACAACAGAGCTACACATTCTCATAGGCTACTTTATAAGCAGGTGGAAAAAAAAAAACAAGCTACACCAGAGGCTAGCATTACCTTCAGGGCTTCCTGTCTCCCCTGACATAGCACTGAGGAAGATCAGGCAGCAAAAGGGAAAGGCTAGGGGCAGTATGGAGGAAGGCAAGAAAATAGTACTGCAGCGGTCTGCAAGACCTTCCCAGACATAAATGTAGCGCAATAAAAAAAGGCAAAGCCTTCTACATTTTCATCTAAAAATCTAATATGTAACAATTACCATTATGGTCTCTTTGAAGGCTAGGGACAGCATCTCAACACAGAGTGAGAGATTTTAAATGGGATGAAAACAGGCAAAAAGGCACCTGGTGAAGCTACCAAGCTTTTGCTTGTACCAGAGAACAGTCACTGCAGAAACAAGTGAGAAAGGCTAAGAAACAGCTTTTCACATTACTCTTCTAAAGGTACACACACATTATATATTTATTTACATGCTTAAAGTGAGTGTGAGCACTTTTAGAAAAAAAGCATTTGGATACTGGGGATAACACAAGTTTTAGACACTGCCTAGGTCTGACCTCTAATAGTTCCACATAAGTTTCCAATCTCAACAACTGGTAGATTTTGTATCTCATTACAAAAACATGACTGATAATGATTCTCCCAGTACTACATTGTGCTTGATGCAAGAAACCTCTTTAGTTACTGTGTACTGTAAATTAACTTCTGTCACCTCTCGTACCTCAGTCAGAAAAAAAAAAGCACTACCCTAAACTTAGGCCAGCGAGCATACATGTGCAAGTATAACTATCTCATTTATTTACTAAATCTTTCTAGTAATCTGCCTCTGTCAAAGCACAAAACCTCCAAGACCCCCCTAGACTATAAAGACATCAGACTTTATAACTCCACTAAGCACACCAGTGTAGCAAGCTGCATGATTAATTTTTAAAGCACCACTTTAGCAACGCTTTGAACTCACTTTTAAATCAAATAAGCCCTGATCTTAGGGAAGTGGGTAAGCAAACTCTCACAAAGAACGTGCTAGTTACTAATTTTCTTTGAAACAGGAGCTGGAGAAAAAAATACTTTTTAAAAAATGCATTATTGCAAAAATATTATTAGTATAGTGAAAGACACAAGCTAGAAAAGCGTTGTTATTTCTTCCACAGTCTCTAGAAACTAAGAAAAAGGAGAGGAAAATAAACGCTTTTAAAAATCTATGGCTTTCAGAAACAACTACCTTTGCTTTTCTTTCTTTATGGACTGCATGAGGACTATCAAAATTCTAGCTACAGATTGGATGAGATTTAGGATACTTTTTCAAATCTCAGAGCAATTGCTAATCATACCAATGGGTTAAACAAAACAAAATCCCTGATATTTGCTACGAAATGTCTTCTCAACATTACTTCCATTTTCTAATATTGTTTTATTCATTTGTAACAAGGTTAACATGGAGATGATTAATCATCAAGTCAGATGTGTATGATGAATTTAAATCAGGACTGAACTATAAGCATTTCCAGTTTCCACTTTAGAGATCACATGCAGCAGCGTCCAGTTCACCCTTACTCATTTCTAAATACACTTGTTCAGAGTAGAGTAGCAGGATACTCCAGCTCTCAATACACCTGCCTCAGCGCACCTCTGTGATTCAACTGCTTTTTGTCTCTCAATTTTACAGGCCCAGTCCTGGAGTGGAAAGATTTCTATGGGAAAGGAAAGGGCCTAGCAAGCTCTGAGCTCGTAACAGCCTTGAAAGGTATCAACAGAGGCCAAGTTGATGTCCATAACACCAGCTGCTCTCCAGTGTTGAAGAACACGGAGCCCAGCCCAGCCACAACTAGGCCTGAAACAGAAATAAAGTAAGAATTAACAGATAAACAAAGAGTTTGCTTGGTGAGAACAGGGCCTTCTTGGGTTTTTCCACTGTTTCCCTTTTACTCTCCAATGAGAGGTTTTGGAGGTACAGCTAAATAGTTACATGACAGCAGTCGATCCACTTCATTCTATGAAAGCCTGGTCCCATCTTTGCTCAGGGAGATTCCTGTACATTTTTCCAGGAGGTGTGCTGGACCTTCTCTCCAACTCGGACACCTGCCAGAGGTCAATTCTCGAGAATTAAGGACCAGAACAAAGGGATACCCAGCTGTGGCCAAGCAAAGGCGACAGATATTAAATCCCTTATTGTATTTATTAGTTAATTTGATATTAAGCAATCTTTCATCATTAAGTTTTAAATTTTAATATTTTAGGATCCTTTTAAATCAGTAATCAATGTTCTAGATCTGGTATAAGACTTAATAAGTTGCTAGCATTTAAATGGTATACTTTTATTGATTGATTTGACTATTACTGGTACATTTTATTGTTAAGATACCTTTTGCATTATTGCTTCAACATTCCGTTCTAGTATCCCAACTTCCCCGCAGTCTGATTGTCCTTGTGCCTTTAACTTTTAAAACAGCTAAAACCCTGGTGCTGTTCGCAATGAATCTTGTTCTGTGCACACACATCTCGTCTGCTCTCCTGCCCTGTTCGGGACAAGTAGGAACTGTATTCTAGAATCAGCCAAATGATTAAAATGTTTTAGGTTGTTTACATAAACAAGTTAAAGAGTTGCTAAAAAAATCACATCATCACAATCACAGTTATATCTTCCTATTCTTTATTATTAACTCTTGGAGTTTCTAGTAACAGAAAAAACGTTGCTTGAAAGAATATCACCTAGAACAACCTTCCTGCAACAACAAGAGGTAACATCTACTAATAAAGGATGACATTTATTTTCATTCTGGACAGTTTCTTTGACAAATCACTACAGTTAACATGCATGTGCAGGACTTTTTGAGACAGAGGGGAAGTTTCTGAAATACACTCTGGAAAAAAACTATGAGTTTCTCCTGTCTGTCCATGCTGTATTACTCTTTCCTACCGCCTTATTTTTGCCAAAGTTGCAGTAAAAATAGGGGGAGAGGAAAGAACAGCATCTTACACCTGTGCAACTGAAAAATTAAAAAAAGGGAAAAATAATGAGTAGGACTATGAAGCAGCTACACTCCCTGTCTAAGAATCAGTCTGTGTGCACTCCACCAAGGGGTGCATAAATGTCAACACCTATGTTACCATATGAAGAGTGTACAGGTTAGGATGCATTTAAATGCTGCACTGGAAAACAAGCTGCATAAACTTATGCATAGCGATTTTCTGCTTGTGGCTGCATGCAGACTGCCTGTCTGTCCAGAAGTACACAACAAAAGCTTGACTGCCTGACCAACCTAGTGGCTTTCTACAATTGAGTGGCTACACCAGTGGACAAGGGAAAAGCAGGAGATGTAATCTACCTGGACTTCTGCAAGGCCTTTGACACAGTCCCCCACAACATCCTTCTGAGTTGGCAAGATACAGATTTTATGGGTGGACTGTTCAGTGGATAAGGAATTGGCTGGATGGTCACATCCAGAGAGTAGTGGTCAATGGTTCAATGTCTAGATGGAGATGAGTGACAAGTGGTGTCCTTTCAGATTCCATGCTAGGACCAGTACTGCCTAAGATCTACATCAATGAAGTAAGACAGTGGAATTAAGGGCAATCTCAGCAGGTTTGTGGATGACACCAAGCTGACTGCTGTAGTCAACACCCAAGAGGGACAGGATGTTATCCAGAGGGATCTGGACAAGCTAGAGAAGTGGGCCCAGTTGAACCTCATGGAGTTCGACAAGGCCAAGTGCAGGGTCCTGAACGTAGGGGCAATCCTTGCTATCAATACAGGCTGGGGGATGACGTGACAGAGAGCAGCCCTGTGGAGAGGGACATGGGAGTACTAGGGGACAAAAAGTTGGACATGGGAAAACAATGTGCACTCACAGCTCAGAGGGCCAATTGCATCTTTCAAAAGGAGCGTGGCCAGCAGGTCGAGGCAGGTGATTCTGCCCCTCTACTCTGCTCTCATAAGATCCCACCTGGAGTACTGTGTCCAATTCTGGAGCCCTCAACACAAGAGGGACATGGACCTGTTGAAGCGAGTCCAGAGAAGGGCCACAAAAATGATCAGAGGGCTGGAGCACCTCTCCTACGAAGACCGACTCAGAGCTGGGGTTGTTCAGCCTGGAGTGAAGGCTCTGCGGGGACCTTACAGCGGCCTTCTAGTACCAGAAGGGGGCCTACAGGTTTGGAGGCACCATGCCTGGAGACATTCAACATCAGGCTCGACTGGGCTCTGAGCAACCTCATCTAGTTTTAAAAGTCCTTGCACATTACAGGGAGGACAGGACTAGATGACCTTTATAGGTCATCCCCACACATTCTATGATGCTATGACTATGAAAAGTAACATTTTTCACAATATGCTGCCATGCCTGTTTATACAGTCGAGGCGCAGAGAGCACCTCAGCTTTTCAGAAGCAAGGCAGCTTGCATGGAACTCACGCTTAGTTTACCGCTGAGCCAGCAAGCCGAAAGTGAGAGAGAGCAGTTTTCTGCAGCAGCTTTCTCCCAAGTGCACCTTTGCAGGAGGGTACAAGAAGGCCAAACTACACACCGCGCTGCTGAAGACAAACAGCTACCTGCTGATACATCGTGAAGGGCGGCAGGACGGGGCCGAGAGGGGAGGTCGCCACCGGGGAAGGATGGGGGGATAGGGATGGAGGGACCCCCAGTAGCTTTCCCGCGGGCATCGCCGCGCTGGGGCAACAACGCCAGGACCGAGTTTCCGCGAGTGTCCGCCGACCCGCGCCCTACCTGGTAGCGGCCGGTGAGGAGCTGGCTGCGGGAGGGGGTGCAGAGCGGCTGGGTGTAGTACCGCTCCAGCCGCACGCCGCCCGCCCCCAGCGCGTCCAGCCGCGGCGTGCGGATGGCCGAGCCGTGCCAGCCCACGTCACCCCAGCCCAGGTCGTCGGCCAGCACCAGCACCAGGTGCGGGGCGGGCCGCGGCAGGCAGAGCGGCAGGCAGAGGAGCAGGCAGAGCAGCGGCAACACGGCCGCCCACCGCGCCATCCCCTCCACCAGGAACTGGGCCGCGAAGCCCGCCCGGGGGACGGGCCACGGCGCCGGTGAAGGCGCCCGGCTCCTCCCGCCGGGGGGCGGGCCGGGGAGCCGGCCTGTAGGGAGCCTGTCGGCCGGTAGCTTTGTGCTGCAGCTGGCTCCGAGCTTGTGTAGGGTTAGAACAGCGAGGCTCTGGGTTACCTGCTGTGGGTGAAAGCGGTGTCGCTTTAGGCCAATTAGTTTATGAAATAAGTAAAAAAAAGAGAGATTGTAAAGTTGTCGCCGGTGTTAGCAGGGTATGCAATGCCGGAATTCATCTTCCTTCAATTCCTCATGAAACATCCATTTTAAGCCATGCAGCCTTTCCTAGTGGAGCCAGGGAACTAACTACTTGCAAGCTGGTGTTTCAAGTCAGCAATGTATCCAAGGAAGCCGACACAAAACTTCCAGTGGAGGGAGCTGCATTCTGGTACAAGTAACTGGCCTGTTTGTTATTTCTGTCTTCGTACTTAACACCACGGCAGCTCATCCAAATTTAATACTGCCAACAGAGTTTATTCTATGCATAAGCAAGGTGGGGCACGTGCAGAACAGACGCGGCCTCACTGCTTGCCAATCTGTGCTACAACCGAGGAAAAACAATCGCTGAGCTGTGCGAGATGGCAGGCATGCCTGTGGGAGAACAGTGCACGGCCTCTCCCCTGCCATCAGCTGCTGTTCTCATTCCCTCTCCCCCAGCTCCCCTGCTCATCCCTTCTGCAAAATCATTAGCGACACGGTGCTTTTTTTCACTTCATTTTGTTCATACAGATGAGAAGTTTTGACCTCGCTGTAAGACGGTGGTGGTGGCTGTTGTTGAGTAGGAAGGAAGTGAAGCAACCGGAAGCAGAAATAACAGCTATGGCACAAGGGGTGTTTCTTCCAACCTTGTAATCTTCTAAAGCACTATTATAAGTGACCACTGCCTTAGTTACAATGTTGATGAAATATCTAAGACTGTGAAAGGACAGAAATAGCTGTGAACTCTCATCAATTTTGTTAATCTATGCCATACATATATAAATTTCAGTGACCAGTTTTAGGTCAAATAACTATGTGCTTCACATTTAGTTGGATCGATACACACGGGCTTTTCCAAATTTATGTAGCCATTTGGTAACAGGTGACAGAACAATCCACATTAGAATTCATATTTCTCAGGAAGAAAGACAAATACTAAGTATGCCAGACTCCTGTGCACTTTGTTTTTGATTGACAAGTCTCTGCACTAAGAAAGTTCCTGTTCCTACAAAAGAAGTCCAGCGGATAAATTTATCAGATTTTTTTTTTTTTTTTTTAAATAAATCCCAAAGAATTCCCTGCTAGTTTGAGAACAGTAATGATGAGTGATGCTACATTTTTTTCTACAATAAGAATGTGTGTGTCCACAGCTGGTATTGGAACAACAAGCAACAATACTATCCTGAAGTCAGTCTTCCCCAAAGTAAATTCCAGGATTGCTGACAAGCTGGTATGTGACTGTGAGTTATATTTTCTTTCTTCAGATGTGATTCATACTGTTCAAGAGGCTGGAAAGTTCTGAGTTACCTTGTTTTCAGTTTGGATCCCATCACCAGTCACAGCTGTCTCACTGAACTGTGTATTTTACTAACTGCTTTCATGTCCTTATTATATGTAAAGTTCCACTCAAACATTCCCATTCTCATGGAAACTGTTCTTGCTCATTCAGAATAATTACTTTGAAAATCTATACAGCACTAGTGAAATCAGAAATGCTGGATAAAAATTTTGGAATAAAACTGATCATAGCTATTCACCTCACATGTTTCCAAAGGCATCAAAGTGTTCAAGTGCAGCCGAACTCATATTCCTTTGTGCAGGAGTGTCAAGAGTTATTTGCTGGTGATCCTTTTCCACTAGAATTGGATTACCTGGTTGCCTGAGCTGCCAGAGTCAAAACATTAAGTTGTACCATCTAAAACACACAGCAGATACTGCACAGTCACAGTCTGAATGTTGCTGCCTTTCATATTTTCTTACTGTTTTGTTGGGGTTTTTTTTATATTACTTGAGGGATTTGGAATCACAAATAGAAAACAGTATTTATAATGGAGATTATTCTCTTGAATCAAAATAATAAATCCTGGAAATGGTCTATGTTCAGTTCCCTATGTTTTAGCATACCTTTTCTGAATTTGGGGTTGAATAATTTGATGATGTATTGAGGTCAGGGATTAATGAAGTCATTAGAGTGACACACAAGATTATGGTATTGGTATCGTGTCAATTTATCATTCCACAAAAAGTATGAACATGGTACATCTTGCCATAGCGGTTGGGAACTTGGAACAAAAATTCAAATGGTAGTAGTCTCTCCACACACAGGAACTGTAACATTTCAGAAAATTTCCTGGATGACCAACTGTCATTTCTTCACTTCATTGCAAAGCTGTCTCCTTTATTAGGTAATGAGGTTGCAGAAGACTCAAAAGATGTCTCTGCCAGTCTTTCAGCCCTGGAATTTCTGTTTGATTGGTTAGAAAACCTCTTAAAACATGGCTGTACTACTTAAGCATTCTTGCTCCTATTCACTTCCCCTTGCTCTATCCTGACACCGTAAGTTTATGCAAGACCATATCACAATATACATGAAAATAAGCAGTAATGGGAAACCATGAAAGCTGCTGAACACTCCCTCCTCTCCCCCACCCCATTTCTTCAGGTTTATCATTTTATTTTTATAACTATGAAGACTTAAATGTGTGAAGCTCTCCATGAGGATGATTTCTAAAGCTTTATCCCCTTACAGTTTAGTTTATCCATGATGTGCAAAGTGCTGCCACATTGAGCTACCCTAAAAAATACTCGGTAAGCTGATTTGAGTTTCAGAGGAGTGAAAAAGAAGCTACAACATCTAGGAAATCCTATCAGACATACAGCTATTATAGCTATGGTGCTTCTAATACTCAATTATGCTTGTTTAAAACTCCTCCAGGTATCTCTCTGCTCCTGAATGCATTGTTAAACAGAAAGCAGAGCCATTCTTAAGTGGTAATAAGTGGGACAAAATTTCAGATACTCCTTTTGTCTTTTTAATGGTCAGTGATGAACAGGGAGTTGTTTTAGTCTTACAAGTTGGCTGCAGGAAGGAAACTTTACTTTGCATTTATTACCTTGTCCCAGAAGCAGCATGCTACAGGTTTTGTCTGCTTCCCTAATTCTCAAAACTAAATGAAAATTAACTGGCTTTGTGAGGCTTGTGTGACAACAGCTGTCAATGAGAAGCCCACAAGGAAATCTGTGTTTGGACGTCTGTAGTGCTACACTGCAAAATGAAACTGGTAGCTGACTGCATCTGCTACAATAAATTAGTGGTTGGGAGATTACAGCTAGAAATGCAATACAAGCCCATGGAGAGTGCAGATTCTGTATTTGACTGTAGGAATTACATCTGTGATTCGTTTATCTGTTGCTTAGACTGCAGAAAGTCTGTACCTTCTGCATACTCATCCGCTGATACATTAATGAAGAATGCTTCTTTCTTCCAAGCTGGAAAAGGAATTACAAAATTAATTCTAACTAACTTCCAGATTAGGATGTGGAAGGTATAACTGAAACAGAGTTTTGGCATAGCAAATCTTCTTAGGAAAGTATATGTGAGAGGCTGTCTTAGGATAACTGTTACAATATACTCCAGGACTTGATGTCTAGTGAATTTGCATGTTCTTGGGAAACACTGAAATTCAAAACTATCTTCCTAAATAAAAGAATATTGCATTATGTTTAGATTTCTTAACTTCTTATGGAAACATAGTAGACAACTGCCTCCTTACAAATAATGCCACCTTTAGAAAAAGTAACATCTCTGATTGGTTGGGCAAATTAGAACTAAATCACTTATGAAAACATAATAGAGAATAATTTTTGAATGGGTTTTTCAGTCAAGGTAGTACTGCATGTGAACCTGCCAAAGCTTGTATATTTTGTTTTTACCTGTTTCATAAAAGATATACAGAACAGCACAATGCAATGTCAGTTTACTTTAGCAAGAGTAAGTGTTCAGTATTCAAATTGTGTTTCTCCTGGTAAAAATTCTATTTACACATTTGCCTTTTTGCTGAAGATTTAGAGGCACCAGTGCCTTTGGAGAAAGTACAGTTTGGACATCATTCATATTCATGGATGTATGTGCTTTGGAAAGGTTTATCTGTAGCCTAAAGGGGAGTGTTACTCTTTTTAAGTTGGAAATAGTGACATTGTTCTTATTAAAAAGAATTGTTGAATATATTATGGAATTCAGAAGAGTTGTAGTAATTTAGGGTGTTCCCATAATTTACATTTTCCCAATCCTGCTTATTCAAGTTATTCAGTATTTAACACTCGATAAAGTCTCCTGGTTTGAGCCAGGATGAAGCCAATTTACCTTTTACTGATTTTTTTTTCCTTCAGTGAGCTCTCTTTTAACTAGCAGCAAGTGTTCCAGCTAGTGGACTGTTAACACTGGAATGTTTATGTTACTGCTGAGACTCCAAGGTCACTTCTTTGCTCTGCTGCCTCAGATGCTACTGGAAGAAGAAGAGTTGTAACTCCCATAGGGAACGGTGGACTAGACAGACAGCAAAATCAGCCAGAGATATTCCATTCCATATATCTACATAAGCTCAGAGGAAGGTCAGAGATCACAGAAGACAACTTCCTTCCTGCCTCTGCTTCGCTTCTCTTGTGTCCGTGGCCAGATTGCAGGAGGACTCCATCCATCCATCACTGTTGATCCCTAGGCCTGTGCATCCCTGACCCTCACCACTCTCCCCTCAGCTCCTGTCTGCTCTGCCGCTCTCTCCGGCAGCGCTCGGGGACATTTCGGGACTGCTCACAGCTCAGGAGAGGGCCCTGGGAGCTGCTGGGGGTGGGGGGAGGTGATAGGAGGTTTGCACATCCCTGCATATACTTGTATATAATTGTATATATTTTCTTTTATCATTAGTGTTTAATTAAAGCTGTCTAGTTTAGTTTTCAATTCAAAAAGTCTCTCTTCGATGTTACGTCTCTCCTTTCCCTACCTGGGGAATGGGGGGCAGGGATTGAGAGCAGTATTGTCACTGGTTTAATTGCCAATCCTGATTTAAACCATGACATAAAGCTCCTCTGCTGTGGATGTATGGTTTTCTTGTTAATATTTTTGTATTAACAACATATGGCTCTTACTGTTGTTCAAGCTATAATTAACAGGAAAAGGAAGAACAAAAGTTCGCTGGTGTCATGCTAGCTCTTCTGACTTAGAACAGTAAATCCATGATACAGTACTTTAAGTTCTGTTAAAAATTGAGCAATAATACCCTGTTATGATTCATATAAAATAGTGAATAATGGGCTTCCTATAACTGTTTAATTTAAGAAGAACTAGATTTTTATCTTCTGTGAGAATTTCCTGCCAGGGTGACAAATTGGGAAAAAATGCTAACAGTTCAGTTTGCCTTTAATATTACCTTTATTATTTCTAATGATTGCTGGCATGTATTTCAGTTCCTTAGGAAGCATTTCTTCACAAGAACTAGTGACATTATTTTAATGATAAGTTTTCAAAGTCCTGTTGTAATGAGCCAGGATAAGCTGCTTTACTCTGAGGACAGGCAAAGGAGGAACTGTGAGTGTCAAGGAGGAGGAAAAATTGCTATTGGCCAATACCACAAGCAACTTTCTCCTCTGTATTAATTCAGATCTGACAGACAATGTGAGAGCAAGCTGAATCAAGAATCTAATTCCCTGCCACTTTCTGCTCTCGAGTGCTACAGAAGACACGTTCTGGTTAATGAACTGTGCTCAGATCTCTAATGTGAGTAGCCCACACAAGGAAGCAAGAGGGTAACACCATTGAATTTCTCACTGATGTATGGCAATGACAATCTTGTGTTTAGTAATTAGGAAATATGAGTAGTTTGTTTCTCTTAATTTCATGCATATTAATGGAACTATTTACTACTGCACAATTTGCTATATCCTCGTCTGTGTTTATATTTTGGGACTTTCACCCCTTCTCTGAAGGCGCATTCTCGTTGGTTCAGTGAGTACCAGTGGCTCTTGTATAATGGTTGCTGGATAATTTTTTCCTAAAAGTTCAACTTCCAATTTCTGTCCAACTTTGCTGAGTTCTGTGGGAACATATGCAAAAGCGAGACTCTGCTGAGCAGTGTAACTGAAACATCCAGATGTGGTGTTGCCAATAACCTGAAAAAAAACCCCAACATATTTATCTTTATTTTCAAGATGGAGTGAGGTTTTCCTAAAAATACACCCACCAAACAAGACATATATATATATATATACATCTCACATACTAGTTTTGGTATATACACCCCAAACATCAAGCAAATTTCAAGTGTGTCATGCAGTTCATAATATTCTCTACTGTGGATCACCTTAAACTGGGAATTTTTTGCTCCTTGAAAAAAAATCTATTCCTATTGTGTTTGGTTTTCAGTGGAACAAACACTATAGCATGCACGCATTTGTTATATTCAATAATTCAGCTGCCTGTGAGCGTTTCAACCTGTAATCTGTGCTGAAGTGTGTGGTCTACACTTTGCTGTTGTTTTGTTTATTTAAAGTGAATAGCTGAAGTGTTGTTAGGACAACAGTGAACTTTCAGGAGAAGAGAATGGCCAACTTAATCATAGAATCACAGAATCACAGAATGTGTGGGGTTGGAAGGGACCTTTAACAGTCAGCTAGTCCAGCTCCCCCTGCGGTGCACAGGGGCCTTTTTAACTAGATCAGGTTGCTCAGAGCTTCATCAACTGGGGTTGATGAACTGGGGTTGTTTAGTTTGAAGAAGAGGAGGCTGAGGGGTGACCTCATTGCTCTCTACAACTACCTGAAAGAAGGTTGTAGGGAGGTGGGAGTTGGTCTCTTCTCTCCAGTGAATAATGACAGGATGAGAGGGAATGGCCTGAAGTTGCGCCAGGGGAGGTTTAGGCTGGATATTAGAAAGAATTTCTTTACTGAAAGAATGGTTGGACAGTGGAACAGGCTGTTCAGGGAGGTGGTGGAGTCACCATCCCTGGAAGTGTTTAAAAGAAATATAGATGTGGTGCTTAGGGACATGATTTAAGCATTGAACGGGTAGATAAAGGTTATGGTGGGTGGATTTAGGTTATGGTTGGACTTGATGATCTTCAAGGTCTTTTCCAACCAGGTTGATTCTGTGATTCTGTCAAGCCTGACCTCGAATGTGTCCAGGGATGGGGCCTCCATCACCACTCTGGCCAACCTGTTCTAGTGCTTCACCACACTCATAGTAGAGAACTTCTTCCTAATATCCAATCTAAATCTACTCTGCTCTAGTTTAAGGCCATTGCCCCTCATCCTATCATTACACACCCATGTAAAAAGTCCCTCCCCAGCTTTCATGTAGACCCCTTCAGGTACTGAAGGCTGCTATAAGGTCTCCCCGGAGCCTTCTTCACTCCAGACTGAACAACCCCAACTCTTTCAGCCTGTCTTCATAGGAGAGGTGCTCCAGCCCTCTGATCGTTTTTGCAGCCATTCTCTGGACTTGTTCCAATAGGTCTATGACCCTCTTGTGTTAGTGGCTCCAGAGCTGGACACAGTACTTCAGGTGGTATCTTACAAGAGCAGAGGGGCAGAATCACCTCCCTTGACCTGCTTAATATTTTAGTCTGTTCCAGTTCTAGTTTCTGTGTCTTGATGGTATTTCACATTTTCTTTGTAGATATCTAGTTAGCCTTTTCTTCTTGTTTGAAAGGTAGAAAATTGTTATCAGAGCTTCAAATTGTGCTGTGCCAGTAAAACAAAAATAGTGCATTCACTTTACCTTGCCATTATGCCACACACTTTCATTTCCCTCAGGATCAACATGATCAGTTTCCACAGTGAGATATACCAGTCGTCGCTTGAGCCCATTTTCTTTAATCTGCTTCAGTGCCTGCTTTCCTGTAAAGTCTGCTGGCTGAAAAAAATGGAATATAGTGACGATATACCGTTATTTGTGCTCTGTGAAAATTTAGAGATAAAAACCACCTCTCTGGGCATCTAGTTCCAGTGTTTCACCACCCTCGTTTTCACCATCGTAAACTATTTCTTCCTTACATCTAGTCTGAATGTGTACCACTCTTTTCGTTTAAAACCATCACCCCTTGTCCTATGGCAACAGGCTCCACTAAAAGTTTGTCTCCATCTTTCTTCTAAGCTCCCTCTAAGTACTGAAAGGCCACAATAAGGTCTCCCTGGTGCCTTCTTTTCTCCAGGCTGAACAACCTCAAGTCTCTCAGCCTTTCCTCATAGCAGAGGTGTTCCATTTCTTCAATCAGTTTTGTGGCCCTCCTCTGGACCCACTTCAACAGGTCCATGTCTTTCCTGTGCTGAGGACTCCTGAGCAGGACACAGTACTCCAGGTGGGGTCTCATGAGTGGGGATTAGACAGGGAGAATCACCTAGCTTCTTTTGATGCAGCTCAGGATAGAGTTGGCTTTCTGGACTGTGAGTGCACATTGTCAGATCATGTCCAGTTTTTCATCCACCAGTACCCCCAAGTCCTTCTCTGCAGGGCTGCTCTCAATCCCTTAATCCCTCAGCCTGTATTGGTACTGGGGGTTGCCCTGACCGATGTCCAGGAGCTTGCACTTGGCCTTGTTGAACATCCTGAGGTTCACACAGGCCCATTTCTCAAGCTTGTCCAGGTCCCTTTGGATGACATCTCATCCCTCGGGCATGTCAACTGCACCACTCAGCTTGGTGTCATCTGCAGATTTGCTGTGAGTCCCACTGTCTGTATTGCGGATTAAGATATTAATCAGTACTGGTCCCAGTACGGACCCCTGAGGGACACCATTTGTCACTAATCCCCATCTGGATATTGAGCCATTGACCACTGCTCTCTGAATGTGACCATCCAGCCAATTCCTTATCCACCAAACAGTCCAGCCATCAAACCTGTATCTCCAATTTAGAGAGAAGGGTGTTGTGGGGGACCATGTCAAAGGCCTTGCAGAAGTTCATGTAGATGACATCTGTAGCTCTTCCCTTGTCCACTGATGGACAAATAAGACTGTATACCACAGCAAGACACACAGACTAAAATGCTTTGCATGACACACAGGAATACCAAGAAGTACAAATTCTACAGGTGCACTTTGCATTGAATCGGCTTCTTCCTATCCATGCTAATAAAGCATCTGGTATTTAGTCTTGAGGAATGTGACTGTGAAACTGAATACAAATATTAAAACACAATGTCATGTATCCCTGGGGCCTTCTGCCTTTCAGCTGCTGCTGTGGAAAAGGTTAGGTCCTGTTCCAATCCTGTGTCATATTTGCCAACCCAATGTGGATGTTACGGATACACTAAGCATCTAAAACAGCAGCATGAACATCTGCCAATTCCCATTTTTGGTCTCTTAGTAATACATGAGTAATACATACAGGACTCTCAGAACCAGCTTCTGACAGCATTCTTCTACTGTGCCCTTTTTCTTGTCTGAGTCACCACCAAGTTTTTTAGAGGAACAAATTGTAATCAGTGACTTTGGGACTGCTGTTCCACACAGGACTGGTGTAGCTACTGCTGTACTGAGACCATGACTCCTTTTTTTCTGCAGTATTCAGAGACTTGTAAGTGCAAAGACCCAGAGAGAGATTAAAGTCTTACAAAACACTTATTTTCATGTTTGGAGTGGCTGTATTTTGTTTTGGTTTTGTATTGTTTGGGGTTTTTTTAATTCAAGATTTCTGGTTTATTTATGCCTCTGTGAATTCCTCATTTGGAAATGGAGAAACAGTTCCTGTAAATGTTAATGCAGTTATCACAATCAGAGCCTTCAGTATGACCAGGTAACAGATGTGTACTGCTTTTATGGGTCACTTCCATATTAACTGTATAGATGACAGTTAACTCCTGTTAATATACTAATTACTGGAACCTTGATGTTGACAGCAAAAATAATTTTGACTTCCACTTCTTAATTACCTTTTAGATATGGAAACCATTAGAGCAAGCAGCTAGCAGGCTTTAGAATCTACATATCTCTGGATCATTCTTTGCCTGTGTGTTATAGGTATAAAATTAAATTCTTACCCAATTAATTTTAACTGGGCCAGGCTTTTGGTCACATGGAATAAATCACTAACTGGAGATGAATTTGGGGATTTCTTGTAATGGGTTTGTTCTTTGTTATTTTATGTTCCCTGAAGGTTAAGAATATTCTTGTATTTTTAGAATCATGGCCTGGAAAAATAACCAAGAGATAACCTAGAATTCAAACTCTGCAAGATATACATAACATGTAAATATATATATACACACACACAAAGTCTGCAAAAATGTGTGTATATACACATATATGAGCACACAAACATATATAAACACTATATGATCATGGGTAAAAGTGTATCTATGAAAATATGTGTATATATGATGTACAACTACAAAAAAATTGAACATACACACATTTTTAAAACATTTAAAGCAAGTTCTTAAGGAATTCTAA
Source organism: Hemiprocne comata (assembly GCA_020745705.1). Taxonomy (NCBI): domain Eukaryota; kingdom Metazoa; phylum Chordata; class Aves; order Apodiformes; family Apodidae; genus Hemiprocne; species Hemiprocne comata. Next base: position 39,160,866 of record CM036616.1, on the reverse strand, counting down.
CCCTGTGAATCTGACCAGGTCAGTCTTCTTATTTTTCAGTGATTGGGTGTCTATGTCAATTGTATGCTAAGCACATTTCCACCACTGTTCATTTTTGATCTATGAATGTGTGTGCATGAGCTCATTCATTCCAATGAAAACAGCATTTTGGAAACTACTCATTCAGACTCAGCCTGGCTATTCTTGGCAACAATTGCTTTCTGATTCTAGAAGAAAAATAGTTTGGGCATTGCTTCTGGTTTAGGTTGTCACACTAAATACAATGCAATGCAAGAAAACTTACTGTGTTTCAAGTGTGCTTGGCTTTCAATGGCATACAGATCCTAATTCAAATAATCTGTAAAACTACTCTGTAGCTTAAGGGAAGCAAAGAAATAAAAATGATCTATAAAACTTGCAATTTTTTTATTTATTATGCCATTTAGCAGAACAAAATCTAGGTATCTAAGATTCAACAATAATTGTCAACAAAGATATGCAAATCTCTTAATAATGAAATGTTGCAATTTATTTGGTATGCTACTTCTGACTGTGGGCATACAGCCAAATTATGTGCACAAAGTCACCCAACTGAGGTAAGGCAGCACCAACACCTGCTGCGAACTACTATAACCATCATGTTACAACACGCTGGAGACAGCCTCAATGCAGTATTTTGAAACTAATTATTCTTAGTTGGATGGTCTTGAATAATTTCAGAGTAACACTCTAAATTATAACCCCCCACACCAAGGTGCCAGCTGAAGATAATTTTCCCCACAGGTAGCAAATACTTGACAAGTTTCTTTTTCTGTAGCAAAACAAAGCTACAGTTTACACCACACAAAACAGTTTTCTAAGGGAGATGTGGCCAGTCAGTATGTAGGGCACCTGCATCACTGCACCCTTCATTCAGTCTGCCTAAGCCCCTCTTGCATGCTAACAGACAGCTCTAAGAAATTGATATGATACAAACAGCTGATGAATTATTGAAGTATTTTGGCTCAAAATTCCTAGCTCAGTGGGTACTTATTACTTTACATGGCCCAACAAACTCACTGGGAGTGGCAGAGGTGTGAATTTTATACGGACAATAAAATCATAGCAGATTCTTTCTCACATGTTTCATTCTCTGTATAAATATATGGAACAAATCCAATGTTTTATGACCCTCTGGACATCAAATTAAGTAATCATAGAATATGGTTTGACTCCTAAATTTTCCACTCCTAAATTTTAATTTGGATGGGGACAGGATTTAAGTGGAAAAGTACACTGACTAATACTATGGCTATGTGATAGGCATAATAAATGTGGAGTTAAAGAGAGAGGGGGGAAAAAATTTACCTCTCCCCCCTCTCAAATACCTAGTACCTTTCCATCATTCCACCTTTTTTTTCAGACTCTTTACTTCCCCTAGGCTTCTTATCCCTTCTTCAGTAAAGTCTGTGCTCTTTCTTCTCCCTCATCCTCCTTTCTTGCATGGAGTAAAGATGGCACAAACCAGAACCTTATAACAGATTGTGGAGTGGGGTCAGTGATCACTACTGTAGTCATTCAGAGCAGGAGGGATGCAAGTTGGGGAACGTGAAGGAAGGGCAGACATTGGCAATAAGGGGGAGTTAACAGAAACTCTTGTGAGTTGGCCTGTCCAGCATTAAGTTGGAGTAGTGCTTCTAGCAGATTTGGATAGCAAATGCTGGGCATTCCACCCACTAAGGCTGTCCTGTTTCTCCTATACCGGATTTTAGAAGTGGGAAGATCAAAATGAGTCATTTGCTATGGTGCTGCAAACACAGCTCCCATTTTAAAGTCAGCGATTGCTTAAGCAAAAGAAAACAAATTTAAGAAGTGGAAAATGGTTACAAGTCGTTGCTTTCCTGGTTGCCCCTACTCATCATGACTCTCCTGAGGGTGAAAGGCTTTGATTTCACAGTGCTGCTTATCAGCACTACAAACCACATCATCAGAGCATAGTCACCAGATCAGTAACATTTTACACAGATGATGATATAAATTACTATGCATGCTGCAATGCTGCAGAGACCCAGGGCCAGCATGTACATCTTCCTTTCTGACACTTTCCCCACCATCTTCACCTTGTTGTCAGTGGTGTTAGTGGCCAGAGCCCTGGAGGCCCACAGCAGGACTGATAATTCTGCTAGTGCAGTGCTCCCTTTTGGAGAGCATGCGCTCTGCAACTAGAATTGCAGATGATTGAGGTTGGAAAAGACCCTTAACAGACATTGAGTGCAACTGTTAACCTAACACTGCCAAATCCACCACTAAAACATGTTCCTAAGCACTATGTTCAGGGATCTGCTCGAGGGAGTGTAATGGATAACATCCTGGAGGGAAGAGGGGCCCATGAAAGCTGGCTGATATTTAAGAATCACCTTATCCAGGCCCAAGAGCGATGCATCCCAACTAAGAGGAAACCAGGTAGAAACTCCAGGAGGCTGGCGTGGATGAGAAGCAGCTCCTAGAAAAGCTCAGACTTAAAAAGGAAGTACACAGAGGGTGGAAGCTCGGGTAGGTACCCTGGGAGGACTACAGAGAGGTTGTCCAAGCAGCTAGGGATCAGGTAAGGAGAGACAAATCCCAGATAGAATTAAATCTCACCTGGGATGTAAAGAGCAGTAAGAAAAGCTTCTATAGGTATGTTGGGGATAAAAGGACATCCAAGGAAAATGTGGGCCCTCTCCTGAAGGAAACAGGAGACCTAGCTACACAGGATATTGAGAAGGCTGAGGTTCTCAAAGACTTCCTTGGATCAGTCTTCTCTGGCAACTGCTCCAGCCTCATTGCAAAGGCCACAGCAGGTGCAAGCAGGGACTGGGAGAATGAAGCACCCCACACTGTAGGAGAAGAACAGGTTCGTGACCATCTGAAGAACCTGAAGGTGCACAAGTCTATGGGACCTGGTGAGGTCCATCCACAGGTTCTGAGGGAGCTGGTGGATGCAGTTGCTAAGCCTCTGTCCATCATATTTGAGAGGTCACGGCAGTCTGGTGAGGTTGCTGCTGACTGGCAAAAAGGGAACATAGTCCCTATTTTTAAAAAGGGGAAAAAGGAAGACCTGGGCAGCTACAGGCTGGTCAGCCTCACCTCTGTGCCCAGCAAGATTGTGGAACAGATCCTCCTGGAAAATCTGCTAAGGCATATGGAAAATAAGGAGGTGATTGGTGGCAGCCAACATGGCTTCATGCCTGGCCAATTTGGTGGCCTTCTACAACAAGGCTACAGAGATGGTGGATAGTGAAAGAGCAACTGGATTTGTGCAAGGCGTTTGACACTGTCCCACATGACATCCTGGTCTCCAAACTGACAAGACATGGATTTGACAGATGGACCACCCGGTGGATAAGAAATTGGCTGGATGGCCACACCCAGAGAGTTGTGGTCAATGGTTCAGTGTCCCAGTGGAGGCAAGTGACGAGTGGCATTCCTCAGGGGTCAGTACTGGGACCAGTGCTGTTTCACACCTTTGTTGGAGACATGGACAGTGGGATTGAGTGTATCCTCAGCAAGTTTGCTGATGATACCAAGCTGTGTGGAGTAGCTGACACCCTAGAGGGAAGTGATGTCATCCAGAGCGACTGACAGGCTGGAGAGGTGGGCCAATGCCAACCTCATGAAGTTCAACAAGGCCAAGTGCAAGGTCCTGCACCTGGGTTGGTGCAACCCCAGGCACAAATACAGGCTGGGGGGGAGGATGGCTAGAGAGCAGCCCTGAGGAAAGGGACTTCGGGGTGGTACTGGATGAGAAGATCGACACGAGCTGCCAGTGTGCGCTAGAGCCCAGAGGGCCAACTGTGTCCTGGGCTGCATCAAGAGAAGTGTGGCCAGCAGGGCCAGGGAGGGGATTCTGGCCCTCTACTCTGCTCTTGTGAGACCTCACCTGGAGTACTGTGTACAGCTCTGGAGCCCTCAGCACAGGAAAGACATGGAGGTGTTGGAGAGGGTCCAGAGAAGGGCCACAAAGATGATCAAAGGGCGGGAGGACCTCTGCTATGAAGACAGGCTGAGAGAGTTGGGGCTGTTCAGCCTGGAGAAGAGGCGGCTTTGGGAAGACCAGTACCTGAAGGGGCCTATAGGAAAGCTGAGGAGGGGCTTTTCACCAGAGAGGGCAGTGATAGGACAAGGGGGAATAGTTTTAAACTGAAAGAGGGGAGATTTAGGTTAGACATCAGGAGGAAATTCTTCACCATGAGGGTAGTAAGGTGCTGGAATAGGTTGCCCAGGGAGGTTGTGAAGCCCCCTCCCTGGAGGTGTTTAAGGCCAGGTTGGATGAGGCTTTGTGCAGCCTGGTCTAGTGTGAGGTGTTCCTGCTTATAGCAGGGGCATTGGAACCTGATGATCTTTAAGGTCCCTTCCAACCTTAACCATTCTATGGTTCTGTGATTCTGTGTCTACATGTGTTTTAAATACCTGCAGGGATGGTGACTCCACCAATTCCCTGGGCAGCCTGTTCTGATGCTTTTTTTTTTTTTTTTTTGTCCTAATATCCAATCTAAACGTCTCCTGGTGCAACTTGAGGCCATTTGCTCTTGTCCTATCACTTATTACTTGGGAGAAGAGACTGACACTCCCCTCACTACAACCTCCTTTCAGGTAGCTGTACAGAGCTATAAGGTCTCCCCTCAGCCTCCTCTTCTCCAGGCTAAACACCCCCAGTTCCCTCAGCTGCTCCTCTTAAGACTTTTGCTCCAGTCCCTTCACCAGCTTCATTGCCCTTCTTTGGACTTGCTCCAGCACCTCAATGTCTTTCTTGTAGTGGGGGTCCGAAACCAAACACAGTATTTGAGGTGCAGCCTCACCAGTTCTGAGTGCAGGGGGACAATCACTTCCTTTTTCATGCTGGCCACACTATTTCTAATGCAGGCCAGGATGCCATTGGACTTCTTTGCCACCTGGGCACACTGCTGGCTCATGTTCTGCCAATGTTGACCAACATCCCCAAGTTCTTTTAAACGGTCATCTTTCAACCACTCTTCCCCAAGCCTGTAGCTTTGCATGGGGTTGTTGTGACCCAAGTGCAGGACCCAATACTTGGCCTTGTTGAACTTCTTACAACTGGCCTCAGCCCATCGATCCAGCCTGTCCAGGTCACTCAGTAGAGCCTTCCTACCTTCAAGCAGACCAACACCCCCAGCCAACTTGGATCATCTGCAGACCTACTGAGGGTGCACTCAATCCCCTCATCCAGATCATTGATAAAGATACTACACGTGCCACTTCAGCCTTTTTTGGTGTTCTTTCTCCAAGGTGCAATAGTAAAGACAACTCAGAAATCCAATGCCAAAGTCAAAAGATAAGGTAGGACATGCAAGCAGTCACTGAGCAGGGTTGGTGGAGATAAGAGATAAACAGTAAGAAGCAGACAGGGAAAGGAGCAGAAAACAAAGAAGGAAAAAAACATGTTGGTAGAGTAAACCTAAAAAAAAAGTGAAGGGAGAGAGATTCTGGGTATTGTATAATCAGGAAAAAAGCTTTGAATGGAGAACAAAGAAACTGCCTCAGTAAATAAACAGGGCTGCAACAAAGAAACGCTGTCTCTTACGATTGTATTTCCTCCTAGTGCAAAGAAACACTAAATCTTAGCTAAGCACTCACATCTTGGCCTGGGCAAGCACACTAGAGCAGAGTCCCAAAGGGTTTCTTTCCATCATCTACCGCATTCTCTTCCAAAATTGCAGTGAGCTGTTGCTGCAGAGAAAGTGCCCAGAAGATGGCAGTCTTGGATATCGCAAAACAAGTCACAAACCTAGAGTTTACTGCAGAACATAGAAGTTCTGGTCTTCATGACTGCTGGCGTTATTGGGTTCACATGGAAAACCCTTCTAAAACAGTTCTTTTCTGTGAGCTAACCAAATTGACAAGGAGTTATTTCACTCTAACATCAAGTTTTATTGGGACTTCCAGTTGATTACCCTTCAGAGAAAAACAGGCTGCTTTAAGAATATTGAATTAGCTAAAAAAAAAATTAACCTGTTCAGACCATCAAAAAGGCACATGCCAGCATGCTTTGAAGACATCAGTGGCTTCTGAAATAAGGATTTCTTTTTTTTTAAATGTCAACAGTGAACATAATAATCTATGATCACCTTAAAGGGTAACAAGAAAAGATTTTCTAGTATAAGAAAGACATTAGAATGGACTATCCAGGGAGACTATGAGATCTTCAGGACTCAGAGGTCTTTGTAATTTCATGTAAGAAATTTTAATACGTATGACAAGGAAAACAGAGATGTTGTTGATTCTGCCACAGAACAAAGGTCTGGAGTAAATATCCAGTGATTGCTCATCTTTTTCTGTGATAATACCTGAAAAAGCCACTAAATTTACCTACACCAGAGTTTTGAAAAATATAAAGCATTCAGATGTGATATACTATATATTTTGATCACTTGAACCTGAGAAAGTTCAAATGTGCAGCAGAACTAAAACAATATCCTGGGTTTCAAAGAAAAAAGTATTGCAACTTTTTCTTCTTTGAAGATATTCTGTGAATTTCCTGCCACCAATACCATGAGCACTCTTTTGAGTATTTAGCAGAGTGAATAACCAGAGTGCTTATTCATGTGATGAAAGTATTACTGCAAGAGGTCATCCAACAACTTATCTAACCTGCTAAATGTAAGATCAATTGAACAAATAAAAGAAAGGAAACAGGTATTAAAAAATACCCCACCCCTAAACCAGACAGATTTTGTTGTGAAATTATAAGACAATGTATACTCTAAATTAGAAATTAATTCTATTAATGTCCCTCCACTTTGGTTTAATTGCAGCCCATTCTGCTCATCTGTGCAAGGAAGCAACTAACACCAACATCAGAGAAAAAAAAAAAGAGTATCAAGCAGCATCTGGAAGCCACCTAGAACAATACTATCTGTTCAGCCTTGCTGAGAAAATGGACGTTGCCACAGAAATCCTAAGAAAACATGTTTACTTATTGTCACAGTATAATTTAATAGGCCATGGAAAAAAAATAATGGTCAACAAAGGCTTTTAAGAGTTTCTCCTGTTACTCATCACCAAAAAATTACTAGTCCACATGTACCTGAAGAGCATGCATACACTAAACTTCATAAACACAGAGAAATAACAGGATTTTGTTGGGAATTTACATCTCTTCATATTTATTCCCCAGGTATTTGAAAGCACTCTCATGGAAATCCAAATACTTTTTAATTGTATTGCCTTCACTGCCATTTAGTTGTTCATTCATTTTAATCTTTTTAGAAACTGTCTACAGTTACTATGACATACCACTCGAAATTCACTTATGGTGAAGTCTTTTTGCATTTGGTGAGCTATTTCAGCTGCTTGTTGCTTGGTAAGAAGCACTCCATTATGTAACTGAAGAGTTAGTTGGTTTTCATTTACACAGAAGTCAGCACTTTCCCCAGTTGGGGGCGCATACCTAAAGGATCAATCGGTGTTAGTCTCCCTGCAGAACAAAATGCCCAGCAGATTGAAGTATCTGTTGCTTTTAGCTTGTATCCCGTTTAGTCTTTCTTTTGCGGGAAGTTTCCTGAACAGTAGGAGCAGATAATAACAGAGTGTTTTGCTTGTCTTCCATCACAGTAGCCTCTAGGGACTGCTGAGGTCTATGCCATGCCAAACGCACTCCAAAACCAAAGGAATGGAATTGGGACTCACAGCCCTAAGCTGCCAAGAAGCAGAGTAAATAATCTCACATTGCTCTTCATGGTACAGTGTTTAGACCACTTCCAATATCTAAGTTAGCTCAGGTACCTCTGCAGTGTCAACATACAGCCACAACTGCCCTCATTTGAGTCAATAAATAAACATTGATTATTTCCTTTTTCACACTAGTTCAGCAAAACTGGCAAGTGTTTTAGGCTGACATCCTGCATCCATGCTGGAGATTCATTCCATGCCCATTCATCTACAGTGTGAACATCTGCTCCAGAGAGCTGTTCTCACCCTGCATTTCAAGCATGCAGAGGACTGTGTGGAGCAATAAAGAATCAAGTGTTTCATGCACATTAGTGCCTTCACATGTTCTGCATAGGCATGTTGGCAAGCAACAGCTTTCCCTGCTTATGGCTGCTTTCCTTCTCAAAGAAAAAAAAAAAAAAAAAAAAAAAAAAAAGTGGAAATAAAAGCTGGTAACAGTAACATTTTTCATTTCATTCACCTATAATCCTGCTAATGTTCTCCTCAAGATGCGAAAGACCTTGCTAAATAAATATAACATACTCCTATTCTATAAGATTCTGTGTTTTCCTTGCATGTGTAATTTTTTCTTATTAGGGCAAAATTACAATACCCAGTGGAGACAGCTGGAACTCCACTACATGTAGGAGCTTCCACTGACATCCATGGGAGCACCTTGCCTTCCAGTTGATGAGCTCCATAGCTGAGCAAGAACAAGTTTAGTGCTTGGTATCTATACTAGAGCACACACTGATGTTAGATTAGGACAAAAACGAATGTTTTATCAATCCTGAATACGTTGAAGAACTTTAACCTCTATAGACAGGTTCAACAGTTGGAGAGCTGGGTTCATCCCTGTGACTGAAATAGTCTCATAAAGAGAAAAGCACCTTTTTAGGTTTAACCCACCTCCATTCTTGCCTATGCAAAGTTGAAGATTTGTTGGGTTTTGGAGCTGTAACTTAAAGTTTTGATTCCTTTTCTCAGTTCCACAGTGCCTGTACATAACAGGGCAAAAAATACTAAGGGTCATTAATTATCTGATTTCTTACCCTTTCAGGAATAAAAGGAATATGTCTAATAAGAGAATTTGTCCATGTATCATATTACATTATTGTAAAGATGAGAAGTCTCACAAAATAATCTTGATCTCCCTCACTTAAAAATGTTGGCACTTTCTCTGTTTCACAGATGAGAAACTGAGGCAAAAAATTAAGTCAGAAATATCCCCTCATTTAAAGTACCTACCTTGAAATGTATAGGACCTGATTTTTTACGTTAGAAATTTCAGACTGTGCAGGCAACTGCTTTTTTTGTTGATGGGCTAACTGGTAGCAATAGATGACATCAGAGCTGCATGAGAAACAATTCCACTGTTTTCATGGAAAGATCCTCTGTTTGGCAAAGTAAGGACACTGGTTTGTGTTTCATTCAGACCACTAAAGAGTGTTACAAGCAATTTCTGCATCTGTTAGACTGTAACAGCATTTTATTCGCCAAAATATAAGAAAATGGGGATTCTTATAAAAGTTGAGATAAGGTCTTTTCATTTTAACTGTATATTAAATTCAACTACTCCCATTCTCTAAACTTAAAATCAGGCAGGAAGAAGTTATGAGTGAGGGACCCCTCCAGAAATTCTACGAACAACATCATCGTTACTATTTTTAACCAAGATATTAATTTATCTTATATTTGACTCATACCCAAATTGTCAGAAAGCAGTTCCTCTGAAAAATCTACTGGTTTTTTTTCAGGAATTGCTGTACCAGAGTGTTAGCCATGGAAAATGATCCTACAGACAACTCCTTTAAGAAGAATAAACAGGTAAAATGTTTCCACAATATGAAAAGGCTTGTTCAGCCTGCATATAGGTACTGTATGTTTACTAAAGCACATGACTCAAATTTCTCTACAAAAGCAAATCACAAAGAGCTATTTTTCATGTAGGCAGTACTGAGTCTTTGCAACTTCCTGACCTACTGTATAATTTTGTTAGCAAGAAACATGGAAAAACATTAAACTTTTTTTAAACAAATCAGTACATTAATAAAATAATTATTCTTATCTACAGTAAAAGAAATAAAATTTAAAAACAGTTGTTTGGTTAATTTTCTAAATCTGTTTTCTTTTACAGGTAATTACACTTTTCAAACACTTAAAGGATTATCCTTGGGTGTAATTGAACACTTTGGAAATAATAAGACATACCTTGTTTAGCTTTACAAAGTATTCCAGTCCAGCTTCCAACGGATTAGTGTCACAGTTCATCTGTTAAAAAAAATAAAATTGCCACTTGTACATGAGGTACTATCATAGCTTTTGGGCTGGGAGTCAGGGGTATTCATTTAGTTATTCCACACAGGCTTTTATTTATTCCTGGGTCAATGTCTTCCACATCTGAATACTCTGCATGCTTCTTCCTACACGTGATTTCAACAGCATCTCTACTACTATGCCTAGTATAAAGTATAGATACGTAAATAATTCATCTAAGTTTCAACAAGCAAAGTAAACACATTTCAATAAGAAACAAGACTTTTCATCACCACAGAAAGAATCCTGCAGAAGATTGAATAACTGAGCTGTGCACATTTATTGCAACACAGCAGAATGCCTCAGCTGGAGAGGGAAATAAAACACAAAGCCAATTTTATTTACCACCTTCCCATTAGGTGTAGGGGAAATAATTTGTTGGGCAGCATTTGAAGAGGGAATGAAAACAGTTATCACTGGGCAAACAAAAAGGACACCTAAATGCCCACCATTTCACCTTCCTGAGTTCTTTCCAAAGGAATTAGGAAAAATTTCAAGTAAGCAGAAATTACATTGATTTTGCCCATATTCTTTACCCCCCCTCCCCGAGTAGCCCTATATTGGGAGTAAGCAAATTTGGCAGAAACAATCTAGTGGAAAATGAAGAAGTATCAAATACATTATGGAGCAAGAATAATTGGCCCCTCATGACATAATTATTGCAGTAATAAAACATTTTCAGAATCAATCAGCCAAACCTTTGATTTCAAAACACTAGAGCTCAGCAGAACCCTCATAATTCTGTTATACACAAAAGGAAAAATATCAGTGAATCAAAATAAGTGTCTCTTTGCCAGCAGTGCAATGGAGTATACTTGGGTTTTTTTTATTTAGAAAAGACACCGTTCAGAATTATACAAGCTTTTCCTCCTCGAGGTAAAGCTTTATTTTTATGCTAAATTGAGAAACTTGCACAAATACTATCTGATCTAGTGCTGACTAAAAGTTGTACAGTCATAATGAAATAAAGAAAATAAACAGAAAGAATAATAAAGAAGTCTATTTCCTGACCTCTGCCCCCCAAGCTCGGAAACCCTTCTCCAGCCTTAAAGTATTCAGAGCATATGTTCCAAAGTTGTCAATTCCCTCTTTTTGGCCAGCTTCCATAATTGCACTGTAAAGAGCTATAGAATCTTCTTTTCTGTGATAAAGCTCCCAGCCCAATTCACCTGTTATACAAACAAAATTAATGGTTTCATTCATCCAATGATGAAACAATTGTAATGAATGCAGTTCTAGTCTTGGTAAAAAATGGGGATCAACGCTGTGTTAATTCACATTCTAGGGTCAATTTTGCTATCATATATCCAGTGTAATTCCCCTCAAGAACCACCAGGTGATTTATGCCCTAGATCTTAAGCAGTGGTACTATCATTCTAATTTAAACTGTTAACTGAAATCTGGGGGGAGAAAAAAAACAAATCAGAGTAACTGATATGAAAACATCATTTACTGAAGTCATACTGACAGCTGATGATTGAGGGCATTAAAAAAAGGCTTGGCAAGTGAGCAGGAAATGTAACAGTGTAAACAAGCATAAAATGATTATATGGTATCATATTTAGTACAACAGAAAGAGAAGGAGTACAGCTGCTTCAGAATGGTCTGAATTCAGCCCACTGCAGTAGAGAGAGATACAAAAATAAAAAGAAACTGAGAAAAACAAATATTCAGCATTAGTGTGACATTTTCAAGGCATCTGACAAACACTAACATACGGTAATCAAAAAACAATTCTTGACGTTGGTTTTGCAGCAAATACCACAGAGGTTATCAGAACTGGCCTTTTGTTCTGTAAAATGAATATTTACACTATAGGGTATTCCAGAGAAAAAGGTTGTGGAAAACTCAGCACAGCCCCTGACCAGATCATGTTTGAAAATCTGTGTACTGCATTTCCTCACACATATAATTTTATATTAAAAATATGATTAGCCTATTGCTTATGAATATATGATGAGACTTATTTTTCAACATAATTTTGGTTACATGTATTTTATTTGTTGCCTTCTTCCTTTATAGTCTGTTTTCTCTACTGCTTACCTGTGTATGATATTCTAATGGCAGTAACAGCAACATCAGAAAGTTTCAACTGTCTAGACTGGAGAAACTTAAATGAAGCATTGCTCAGATCCTCTCTTGTCAGCTTCTGGAGGATCTGTCGGGCATATGGACCTGCTACACCAAGTACTCCCATCTCATCCGTCATGTTTTCTATTTCAACCTTGTATCCACCTCTTGTTACTTTCTCTTCTATCCATCTGCATGTAAAACACAATGATGTTGATTTTTTAACAAAAAAAAACTGATTTAGAGAAAGATTTAAAAGGAATAATTTTTTGTTAATGTTAGCCTTTCCCAGCAGCTCCCAGTCCCACACTTCCCCAAAACAAATGGAAGTATGTGCTACAGTAAATAGTCAAACCAGTCGTTGATGTTAAACAGTGTTTTCTGGTGAGATACTGAGATAGGAACACAGGTGTAGGGGATACAGCAAGGAAAGGACTGAATTTAAATGGGTGGAACAGTATTTTCAAGAGGAAGAACTCACAGAACTGAATGCAGATTTGCCTTTGGATCCAGATGTTTTAACAAAAAGGACAACATAAAAAAAGAGCAATAAATACAATGAACATAAGAAATATCAGCACAAATTCCTCAGTTAACAGAAATGTGCAATGAGGCTTTGTTCTGTCCTGCACGCAGTATTTAAACTATTGGCAGGAAGTTCCGATTTGAGGTTTGATTTAATAAAAAAGATCAGCTAGTTGTTGTCTTTCTTTCATGAAGCTCACAAAATAAATGAAATAAATGAAATCTTTTAAATTAATACTTGGTTAAGCAGTGTTAAAAGACCTAAGGCACAAGGACCGTACAGGACTGTTGAAATTCCACAGAGGTAAATGCATTAGGCCTGGTTCTGCCATTTCCTCCCTGAGTGTGCCAGTGGTCCTGATTCCCATGGGACTGCTATGAAACAGTACATCATTTTAACGTGTGCTGGGGCAGCAAAATTCTGTCTTTTAAGCACTGATTCATTTTGAATAATTGTTTGCCAGCAACCTCCAGTAAGAAAAATTCTTTGTGTGTGTGTATAGCCACTTACAGCACTAGACATGTCACTTCCAATGCTTGTCTACGAAGAGCATTTTAATGAAGAAATCCTGCAACAGCTTCTACCTCCTTTCTTTCTTTTCTTCCACTTTGTGACCCCAGAGCCCAAAGCAGAAGATGTTATCACAGTATCAGGAAGACTGCACAACCTATCTGTATAGGCCAGGTCAGTGCCTGTGGGGTCATCCATGTTTAAAGCCAATTTTTTTACTTACGTAAGAGAAAACACTAGAAGGGAACAACTGTGCTGTGTTCCATCCTACAATGCCAAACACAAACAGGTTCAACAACAAGAACTACCTCCATTAAAGTGTATTACATAACTATCAGTACATTCTCCATCTTTTTACACCAACAATAATCCAATAGGCAACTGCTTATACTTCAGGATTCAACTCAACCAAGTTTCTAAGAAACCAAAATCAATAAATAAGTAGAATTCTCTTGAACCTAGTAAAAGTTTTCTTGAGTAATAATTTAAAATTTGGCACTTAGTAAAAAGGTTTCTAGATTTATGTGACTGTATAGCACTGTGTACTTATTGTATCAAAAATAAACTAACCTCAGATCATGAAGTTCTGACCCCGAGCCAGTTACAAGCATAAATTCTCCAGGATACAACTGAGAGACTGTTAGCTCAGCATAAACTTTTCCTCTTGGAGTTAACATATGGCTTATGTTTGTGGAACCCACCTACAGAGTTAAGAGTTGCGATTGTTAAGAAGGCAAAATAAAACCTTTGAATTCTTAAACATTATGAAATGTATGTAAATATGTATTTACCTGAAAGAACAACATATTTATTTTCGTTCTGCTATGCAATAATAGGAGCAGACAGACATACAAATGCCCAAGCTTCAGCTTTATATTGGAAATATAATCTTTTTGTTCAAAGAAAAAATAGAAGTTTTTCAAATTAAATAAATCAAGGTCTTTATAAATATTTACTAGTTGTATATTACACAAGGTGTTCTTAAGTTACATTTGATTCAAGAATGCATTTTCAACTCAAATTCAATCAATTTTAGCTTGTACTCTGATCATGAGAATATAAATTTCTACATGTTATTGACATAAATATTTTCCAATCATCCAAAAGAATAGCATTACTTTGCTCCTTATTTCAAAGGAAGAAATACTGAGCTGCCTTATACTTTTGTGACTCCAGCTGAGATATGCCTTTATATTTTATGTAGTTGCTGACTATGAATCTGTGATACATCTCTCTAAATTTGAATCAGGTTCTGTGTAGTAACAAGATCTCTAAAGGCAAAGTTTCAAATAACATTTACTTAGCAGTGACCATGAAACATACATGTTCATACACATATCATCCATACAAACAGAAATATCAATGTGCCAGAGCTGTTGTGCTGGTCTGGTTCCAGAGGCAGAATGTAATCTCTCTTATTTGATTCTGCTTTCATAAGAACCCTGTCAATCACTCAGTTAGTGCCCAGATTCCAGACAATGAATGGAAAAGGGAAAACTATTGCAGATTTAGGATTATTTTGGGAGGTCATATTACATTAATGTAGCTACTGGCATATTGCAGGTACATAATTGAATTTTCAGGATCTGATGGTAGGCACAGCCAACCTGGTTGTGATACAAGTGTATTTCCAGTAACTTCACTGAATTATTTTATGATGCATATAAGCATGAATGGTACAAAAAACCAGACAACTTAAATAATCAGCTGTTGTGAATGCTGGATTTTTAAGTGGACTTATAAGCTGTTAATGTTGTTTTTTTGCTACCTATCTTTCCTTTTCCCCTCAGCAACATTGAATAAACTTCATAGAAAGCACCCACTTTGTTCTCATAATTTGCTGTTTCATCTTGCTTTCCCCCCACTATATCAATATATTCAGCAACTACTACCCATGTCCACTGATGACAGAGTTACCCCACCTTTACCCCAAGCTAGAAAGAAGACAAACTTTTAATCTATATTGTTACCAAAAAAAGTAATACAATAAGAAATATGACTACATGGCAATTAATGTTCTTCTTTCTCCTAAACCTACAGGATACCATTCCTGTGTACAGCCTTCCCATTCAGTTGGCTTTAACCAAGTTATCTACCTATCTACCTCAAACCAGGACGATGACCATAGTTTCAGTGTACCTGTTTCCCTAGGCTTCCTCCTTCTGTGTCTGAAAGAGTTAAAACCATCACCTACAGCAAAAACTTCCTGAAATTCTGTGCTGAAATGAGCAAACCCCACGGCTATAGTACTTTGCAGATGAACAATCTGCTTGCTGAAGCTTTATCTCTGAAGTTAAGAACACTAAACGAGAGTTGTTGACAAAGCGGGAAGGTAAAAAGACTCATCAAGCACTACCATAAACTGAGGATCAAGAATAAGAAACATGTATAGTTCGTCACAGTGTATCATTTTTGAACACAGGATCACATTCTGATGATCTGTGAGCAGCCACGTTTGTGGAGCAAGGAGAGGTGTGAGCTCAAGGCTGAATATCCTGAATATTTGCGACCCTGCCTACTTCAGGCAGCCAGCTGGGAAAGAGTCAATATGAGGGTGGGTGGAAAATAAGCATGGGTTATATTAAAAAAAAAAACCACAACAACAACAACAACAACAAAACTGTTCCCACAAAGTATACAACAACCAGCTATGGCCAGGCAAGAGCACCTTTCACTGCTCTCCTCTGCTATTCCATACTACTGTAAAAGAATTCCAAGTGACATTCACTCAGACTTCTTTAGACAAAGATTTGAAATACAGAAGGTTCTGTGTTTCTAGGAAATACTTTTTTACTGTAAAGATGACTGAGCACAGGAACAGATTGCCCAGAGAGCTGGTGAAGGCTCCATCCTTGGAGATACTTAAAAGCTGTCTGGACATAGTCTTGGGCAATGAGATCCAGGTGACCTGATTGAAAAGAGAGTTGGACAAGGTGACCTCCCAAAGTCCCTTCCAACCTCTATCATTCTATGATTCAAGGATTTGTGTTAAAAGGTACTTCTACATGGGGCCACCCTAGTGTAAACTCCACTGTCCATGCCTGTAACTGAGTGAAATACATCTCCTGACACAGAAATTTCTCCAAAGGATCTGAGGGTTTAGTATCTGAAAGTTATGGCAATAATGTTACGCTTTATCTTCCATTTCTGAAACAGATCTTGTTTGTCTAAATCCTACATTAAAACAGTTACCACTGTCCCATTTACCTTTGGAACAACATTTGCAAATAGATGATCCAGCAGCTTAACAGAATCTGTGCCTTTTACTTTAAACTTGCCAAATGGTGACAGGTCAATCACACCGACTTTTTCCATGACCTGTTTACATTCACGACCCACAGGGTCAAACCAATTTGTGCGTCGAAAACTGGGTCTGAAACAGAGCATTTACACACATAAAATGCAATTTGGAATTTTTGTGCTTTTTTCAGCAAGATGTACTCTTCACTTTCTCCAGTTTAATAATCATTCAAAAGAGATAGACTTTCCTGGTGGTAGGTAGCTTGCCCAATATTTTCCTTGGTCTGACATAGATTAATTATTAAAATCCCTCAACAACAGCGAAAGATGTGGGTTGATATTTTATCAACCATTTTGTACAATAAAATGTGAACTGTTCAACTGTTAGAAAATGTAGTAGTCTGTCACGTAAATTTACAGCATACTTTGTTGCTGAATCATTTATTTGAGTTTAGGGTGTCAAAGGCCTTATTTCTGAACAGCAGAGGGTGTCTCTCTATTACTTTATGAGCCTTATTTAGATTAGGACTCCAATGTCACTGTGGAAAACATTTCTTAGAGCTAGGCTGCTGCCTGATACCCCATACCTAGAAGAATTACAGGATACTTTCATGTGTGTTTTGAAATATCTGCATTGTTCTAAACTACAGAAAGAACAATAATGGAAGATCTACCTAATGGATACCATTAACTAAAATTAATTAGAAATGTGTGCTTCTTATTAAACTTAAATCAGCTCAAGCTTTCTGTCATGACAATTTATCAAAGGGGGGAATGGGGGGAAGGAATCTTTTATTTACTTGTATCCGGTCTCATCTCCAGGTTTGTAGAACCAATGAGGTTGTTCCCATCCTGCATGAAAGCCCATCGAACATTTTGATTTTAGCAAATCATACAGCCCACTAGTTCTCTCTGTTGGTCTCCCAGCAAATCTTTCTTCTTTAGGGTAACCAACTAGATGGGGAAAAAAAAAAAAAAAAAAACAAAATCAAGAAACAAGCAAACCAAAACCCATAGCATACTAAATACTGTACATCATTAGGATAGATTATATATTGATACATATATATATGTAAGCAGAGAAATCTAAAAGCAGACATTGTTGGAATCCGTTCTCAGGATATAAATTTATTTTTAAAAATACTTTCTTACCAATATTATTAAAACCATAAGATTCTCTTGCTTTGGCTGCTGTGTATTCTGTTGTGGTCCACTTTCCATACCGGTTGGGATCTAATTCTATCAGGTCAAATGGAGGTTCCCCCTCAAGGATCCAGTCACTGAGGTACTTTCCTATGCCTCCAGCATGTATAATGCCATACCTTAAAAACAGGAAGAAGTCCTGTAGTGCCAAGTCTTTTTTTCGCTTGTTTTTAAAAATCAGTACTAGCATATCCTACTAATACATCTCCTAAAGTATTCTAAATTTTTCCCTCTGTTTTTTTGTTTGTTTGTCTGTTTGTTCTATTTTGTCTTTCCAAGGTTACATGCTTTATTGACAGATACTTCTACTGCCCCATTGTGAGCAGCAAGACTCCACTGCAAATGTACAGCATTTGTAGAGCATGAGGTTACAACAAGCTCTGTGTCTAAAGTTCAGAATTATCAATCTTTTCCAGGGACAGTAGATATCTTCAACAATTAGTAGTAATGTCACAGTTTGACTCAGAAACGAAAAATAAACCAGAGGCAACAATGCTGTCTAATTCAGTTTTCAGTCCAGCAAAGTCTCTCTCCTAATTCTGTCTCTCCTTCCCTACCTGGGTGGGAGGGGATTGAGAGCATTGTTGTCTCTGGTTTATTTTTCGATTCTGAGTCAAACCGTGACAACAATTTATTGGCACCAAACGTGGGGCTAAGGGTAGAGTTATGAGGTGTCTGAGCCTAGGAGTCGACAGTGATGGATGGATGGAGTCCTCCCCGGATGCCAGCCATGGACAGAAGAGAAGGGAAAAAGAAGCAGGAAGGAAGTTGTCTTCTGTGATCTCTGACCTTCCTCGGAGCTTACGTAGATCTATGGAATGGAATACCTTTGGTCAGTTCTGCTGTCTGTCTAGTCCAGCTCCCCTACGGGGGGGTCATAGATACAATTCTCCTGCCCCAGTAGCCTCTGTAGCAGCAGAGCTAAGAAGCGACCTTGGAGTCTCAGCAGAAACATAAACATTCCAGTGTTATCAGTCCACTGGCTGGAACACTTGCTGCTAGTTAAAAGAAAGTTTACTGAAGAAAAAAAAATAGTAAAAGGAAAATTAGCTTCATCCTGGCTCAACCCAGGACAAGTAACTAACGTTGTCAGACTTCTGATATCCATTAAGTACACTTCCTATCTTTGAAGAATCAGGGAATGCAGAGGACTTGCAGGTAAAATTAGAAGACATTTTTGTAGTAATGCCAGAGTTGAAAGCTGATTTTTCTCACCTGATCTACCTTCTCCTTTCTCTACTACAACTAAAAAGAGAACTCAGTCCAGAAAGCTTACGATATCAAAACAAATATGCAGAAATTTTCTCCTATCAGTCTGTAGGAAAAGCCTATCCTTTCTCTACATAATGAGGGTGTGAAGGATCACACTGTAGAGGAGATCTCTTTAGAAACATGCATTAAAGGAATGACACCCAACAGCAAAGGTACTAAAAAGATATTAATTGATGTAAGGTTTCCTTACTTACACATTTTGTACATAATTCTAACTTTAAAAATGCTCGACATCTTGACATCTACAGGGAAAAAGCTGTGTGTGAAATGTGCTCCTGCGAGGTATTTCAAGTGGACAAGTGGAGACAAGGGTCTCTGTTTTTCTGCAATATGTGTATGTTGCTAGTCAGTCTACATATGACCAAACAGTACTATGTAATGCTGAACTACAGGTACCTCAGATTTGACACCAAAACATTTAATGACAAAAAATTATTAATACTGAATTATTTAAAACTTATTTTAATACCTCTTTCAATTAGTTTGCCATGTCTAGAAAACAGGTGTCAGAATAGCCTACTGTTTATGGAAGATGGGAAAATAAATTCTTAGTTATTTGTGAAATGCACTAATGAGCACGATGGAAAACTCCTTGAAGAAATTGTAAGTATGTTCAAAACCAAGTTTCGATTAGCATGCAGCAGTTAAGTCACAGACATACTGAATAGTGGAGCTAAAACAAAATTGAATTGCTGTTCATCAACTCTGAATTCTATGCCCTTAGCTAAATAGGTAAGGATGTTGTGAGGGGAAAAAAAAAAGTATGTAATAATTTAATTCTAATGCATATGCATAAGAAGAATTAGTTCAGATTACACAGACAACTTCATTCTGGCACTTCCTAACAGTAGAATGCCTGGTTTCGTAATATTCTTTAGATTACTTCGATATAGCAGTGTTTTATCTGTAATTTATTTACGTATTTCAATATATCAGAAATCTCTAACAGTTGAGTACATTAAGTACTTCTGCCAAACACACTCCTTCAGGCTGTTCAGCATAAATATTCAGATTCCCAGCACAAACTTGCATCACCACAGTTGATGATACAGTCATGATGAGTGCTTGTAAACTGCCACTCTGCAAGTGCTACAGAAGAGCTAGCCATTGCTGGAGTTAATTTAATTAGGCAGCTTTTAGTTATTCGTGGGTGACCATGCCTACAATGCCTTCAAGAATGGCTTCAGATGAAGTCTTGGACAGCCTAAGTTTCCCTGCACCATTTACTGCACCATTCACTGCACCATTCACTGCAGCCAAAAGCACAGGGGAACACAGCACAGGGACCATGGCATAACTGTGGGTGGAAACAGTCCAAATACAATGAGGTTTCTTAGCTTCAGCTGAAGACTGCTGAGCTGATGGCATGGTAACCCTGGGGGCAAGACAGCCCTGCAATGTGGAGTTGCTGCTACATGTACAGCACGGCACATGGGCTGACTGGTCTATGCACTCTCTCCAGAGCCAGTAGTGTTCTGCACCATTGGCTCTGTGCAATCAGTTGATTTTGGTGCTCCTAGCTGGGCCTACATTATCAGAGATATTAAATTATGCTGAATGCCCAAATCCCCCATTACCTCAGACAAGAGGGTTGGAACTAGATGAACTTCAATGTCCCTCCCAACCCAAAGCATTCTATCATTCTATGAAACACATGCTTTGCAGGCATAGGATGTTTCAAGTAGCTGTGAAGGTAGGTACAGTTTAAGAATTCCATTCTTCATATGAGAATTTAGAGAAAATGTCCTTAATGAACACTAACTGCCCTTCTCTGTTTTTCTTCTCTCCTTCCAGTCCCTGCTAGATTATTATTCCTACTGTTCCTGTCCTGTTCTTGTGTCTTACTTGTTCATGAGTCCTTGCTTCTCACCAATTTTCTACTCATTCCACTACTTTTGCCTAGGATATCTGAGTCCTCGCACACCATGGTGCCTTTTCTAGTGTCTTTGTCCCAGGATTAGCCATTTGTTTAGCCCATTTCAGCAGGAAAACTCCTGTTCAGACTCTGGCTGTGGAATAATGCTATAGACAGAATGCAGGAATCTTAATGCAAGATATAGTGAGTCTCTACCAATTGTAAGCTGTAACATTTATAAAGGTTTGTGAATGGGCCTCATGGATAGATTTTATGAAAAGTGGCAGAAATGCATATCTTTAGGAAAAGGGTCCCTTCTTCCAAATGTGAAATTTATTCTCAGAGAAGGGAGAAACTAGAACTTTTTTAAAAAAATACTTCACCCCAAAAACCCTAACACAGCAACACAACATACCTCCAAAAATCTCATTCTTCGGAATGGTCGCACTGCTTTGGCTTAATTTTTTCTGAATAAAAATCTGTCCTACCCTTGTTAACATTTTCAAAGCTATAATTAGCTGAAAACAGTCTTAAATGGGGAGTGTTTAGCAACCCTAACAATAAACAGTGCTACAGGCTCTGGTAACTATACTTATCAACTTATTTGCACATTAAAACGCCTAGCAAGCTGCTAATTTTAGATAATAAAAATCCTCTAAACTAACAGCACTAAGCCCTCTGTCACAATGTCCCTTCTAGTTGACTATAAGATAACAATTTGCTAATGCACACAAAAAATTACAACACTCTAGAAACACTGCAGTGACCCAGAAGCATAGAACAGGGAGTCAAAAGTCCCTGAAAAGCAGACAAAGCAATCCAATGACAGCAACATAATTGCGACATGTGTCAAAACATTTAGAGATTAATCAAATTCCTGAAATAATTTGTTTAAAGAAGCTTAAACATATAACACTGGTCTTCAGTTACTCCTATATGGAACTTTGATTCTGCTCCTGTTAACACCAAAGAAAAAAAACAAACCAGGCTCCAAAGTCTGGCAGCACAGTAATGAACTTAAACAGTCTTTGGTAAACCAGGACTAGGCAAACCACTTTTGTAACTGTAAGTTCTGCAAATGTTACTAAAAGATAACAATATTTTTTAAAAAAATCCAAGCAGCAAAGGTGAATGCCTTTCACAATGAATCATTGCAAAATTACTAAACCTTTTTATTTTGAGGGCCTCGGAAAGCACGTTAGTGGTACTGCCTTATCTTACGATCTGAGGGTTTGTTTGGTTTGGACTGAAAGAAAACTGGAAACAGCTGAGCTGGATTTTGAACAGCAAGTTAGGCAATTGGAAAGACAGTGTAAACAGAAGGTGTTCAATAACATGTGGCTGGAATTGTATTCAGTTCATTCTATCCATCTTGAATCAATGGTCAAACTAAGACAATTACAGAGAAGTCAGGAAGCGTTTTACCACTTGCTTCAGCGGGGCCACAGTGTATAAGATGTAAGGCACACTCAAAGAAAACACCATTATGGGCAGAAGAGAATAAATGACACCAGAAAAATACCCATTCCTGTTGTCCCACTGCCCTCATTTGCTTTCCTCCAACATCCAGCAACGTAATTTCTCAGCTCAGCCTTCAACAGTCAGAACAATTTCTGTGTTCATATCCCTAGAGTCGTCAGTCACCCAGCACGCTGGCAGTGTCTTCTGCTTCCAGTCTTCACCCAAAACCTTGTACCTCATATTAGAAGTTTTCCCTGTAGCAATCTTTCTTGCCACAACTTCAGAGACATCAGTTTGTACAAATGCCAATAGAAAAAATGAACTAGAAAGTGTACTGTAAAGCCCAGGATTTTTATTACTCTAACTTGTTGCACAGATGCTACCAAGTATGACCCATTACTTGCTGCTTCATTAAGTGTTGCAGATACTGGCCTCCAGAATAAAAGGAGAGAAATTGAAAAAATAGTGGGAGTTATGAAGAAGAAGGAAGAGCTTGAATTATGTATACAGCAGTAATTAAGACTATTGCCATTTACATTTTACATAAAATACGTGCAAAACAACACCCAAACCCATACAAATTCGTAAAGCTTGAGCTGACTGACATTTTAACAATATGAAAGACAAAAGTTGTCCTGAAGAACTTACCCGAAACCAATAGCTACCCAGTAATTTCTGACACCCTGATGTGGTCCCACCATAGGAAGAATGTCTGGAGAATAGGTGATAGGACCCGCAATTGTGTTTACAATGTCTGCATTTTTCAGAACTGGGACCATTTCCATAGCAGCCTCTATATGCTCCATTATTCTGTCTAAATCTGACTCAAAAAGTTCTTTTCCAAAACCTGTAGAAATATTTTACTTTTATTACTTGATTACATGGAAATTATACTCTTAACTACTTAATCACACTGAAAATAGTTACATTTTAAATACAGCTAAGCAATTGACATATATAAAAGTTATATATGTTCAAGCTTTTGTCATCCTACGTGAGAAAAATAGTGTGCATAAATCCCTAGTTACCTGCAGGATCAAGTTTATTGTTGCTGCAGTTACACTGTCTTTTATACATATTTGTTTAACCCTAAGGTCATGTAAATTCAACAATGAAGTCGAAAGGAAGTGGAGAAACACAGAAACTTCATTCTATGTTAATAAGAACCACTTTTTTTCTCAATATGCCAGCAATTTAGAGAAGGGAAGAAATATATTGCCTGTGTTGACTTATGATTTCCATGGTGTTTAGTGAATTCCTGATATATTTCAGCCTTCAGTCTGGGCTCTAAGCATTATAGAACATCACTCTGTAGAGGGACTTGACACTACTGGAGACAGTAATTTCAGGAAGGTGAGACAGTGCAATCCGAAGCCCATCAATGCTGATTACTCTTCCTAAGGAAACACATCGTTTTTTTAAAACAGCAACATGTTTAATATAACTTAATATAACTTTCTGTCTAGAGATTAATAGGAAGTTAGAGCCTAAATATAACACAGTAACTTCATTTCTTTTTTTAATAAGTAGCAGTATGACACAGTTGTGATTTTTTTGTACACAAAATTCTACACAAATCTACAGCTCACTTGCACTTAGATCTGAGCGCAACATTTTGTCCAAGAAATTGCTTTGCTATACCTGTGCTCCTATTTAACAACCACATTGTCTCTGTAGAAACAGCAAAAATCCAAAGCCTCTTGCAGTAATCTGGAGAGAACTGTAGCTTCGGAAAAATCCATATTGGGTTGCAAAAGGCTAGATAACACAGGCTCAGTGACTGCATCTGATCACAACACACAGGCACCTCTTCAGAGAGTAGGGTAAGACTATATTGTAGGTGTGTATTTTGTGCCTACTTCAAATAGGCTTTTTTATGTTACTTTTCTATTTCTATTCACTCTTGTCATTTCTATTATTTGAAAAAAATTTTCTGAATAACAATTGCACATTGCAAATATTTTCTATTTTCCATCACAGGAGACGGAATGACAGGCTGGGATTTATATACATTAAAAGGTGTGCTAGTGCTCATCAAGTTTAAAGATTTAATGTTCTTAATTACCTGGTGGAACCCCATTTGTTACCCAGGAGTCCTGGAGTTTCATCTTCTCCTCGCTCTCATATGGACCAAATAAAAGACCATCTCTTTCTTGCCTTAGATAATATGATCCTTCTAAGTCACGAATCACAGGCAATTCTGTTTTTAGGGCTTTCACTTCAGGGATAGTTGAAGTCACAACATACTGATGATGAACAGGTATGAGAGGGTGCTGCAGGCCAATCATCTTGCCTATCTCACGGGCCCAAAAGCCTAGAGAAGACACAAAAAATATAGATATTCAGACTAATTTCAGTGAGTGGAAAATAACCGTTAAACATTTGTAGAAAGCTCTGCACTTTATGAAATGTGACAAATAAGGTTTTTTCCATTTTAAAAATTTTCAAATAATTTTTCATATTATCCAGCATAATTTTCCCTTCCATCATTCCATGTCCTTGTTCCTAAATATACTACCATGTATTATTCTAGATTACAAATATTTAAAAATTATAATCGGAAAAATATAAATTAGGCTTTTAAAAGTTCAGATGAGAGTTTAATTAACAGTCCCACAAACCCTATGATTTATTTCAGTAAAATAGGTCTGCAATGCAGCCCAAGCAAAGTCAGATTCCTACATATCGAGATAAATTAGCCTGCGACACAGGTGTTAACCTAGACTCTTATTATCAATCAAATGAGCTAGTATGTTGTCCCAAGGCAGTAGTCAAGTCCTAAATCTCCAGCAGAGCAAGACAGTAGTTTTGTCCAGATAACCTCTAGAATTTAAGTTTCTCTCCTCTCTCACTTGCACCATGTGACGCATTAACTACATCTCTCCTGTAGCAATGTTAATTATGATGTTCATACTGTGAGTAGTCAGTGTGCTCTCCTATAGTTGTCCAACTAAAAGTTCTGACACAGAGTGTGACCACAAAAAGCAAGCAACAATTTTTTTACCTCTGGAGCCTATACAGGCCCTTTGTCTATACTACTAGGCATAAGTTAAAGAAGATCTAATTCTTCTGTTAAGGTCCCTTCAAGCTAGCTGTTTTCAGCTGTTAAGACTTAGTCACAGTGAGATACCTTTGTCAAAGTCAAGGACTGGAAGCCACTTAACTGCCAAACTTACTAGTTTTGTCTCTGCATCTGGCTCATCTGCTGTTAGGTTAGAACATACAAACCTGGGAATCAGATAGATTGACTGGTATGGTAGCTACTGTAAGAAGCTTGGAATATCCTTCAATGCCACTCTCCTGATTCTTTAGATTAAGGAGCGGAGGTCTCAGAAGTGGGCATGAAGGGTGAAAATCCAATGAAGCTGGAGTTCCGGAAGGTGAAGAGGAAGAGGAAGAAGAGTTATCTGAGCTTCCAAATAAAAGGCTCTGTGCTATATGACACCCAGGAAAAGAAGACACGTCAGCCTGGTTCCTATGTAACCAGCTGACTCCAAGCTGTTTGCTACTTAACACAGTTGCCTCTTCTCCTGGGACTTGAACTCATGATGCCCAGCTTAACATAAAACTGGGCCAGAAGCCCCACTTCAGGTCAGCTGAGGGCCTTCAGAACCTGTCTGAGCTGGATTGATTTTGGATGTGTCTGTTTGCTCTGTCACAACCATGCCCGTGCCTGGCCATGGACCTCATTGATCCAGACCCTGATCCGTGGACTACTTCCCAGTTTGACCTCAGCCCGGTCTTGTCTCTATGGACCTGCCTGTTGATCACCGGGCAGTATCTGACCCTGGTTATGTCACCAGACCTGTTCCTGAGCTGTGGACTGACTTTCAGGCTTGGCCACCATCTGGCCACAACATTATGGATCTGCCTGTGCCTCATCCCCACAAATTTGTCTGGAGATCTGGACTATGGGCTGACCCCAGCAGCTTGTCCTGTGCCTGCCATCCTCTATCCCTTGTGCCCTGTAGGACAGGGCCCCTGCTTGCTTAGCCCCTGCCCTGCCAGCCTTGTTTCCATGCCTAGCTCCCTGTCCTCTGGGGTGCAGCTGGCCTGTGCTGCTTGCTGACATTAACTTGGGAATACACCCTCTCACCTCTGGCATGGCGTAAAGTCAGGGCAATTAGGAAAGTTGAGTTGGGCTGTGCTGGCCTTGTGCCATTCCCCCACACCAGGAGGCTGTCCACCTCCTATTCAAAATTACAAACCAGTGTCGGGGTCTAATTCATACCGTTTTTGAGAATGCAAAGTTTCTGAGGAAAACATTTTCTGTGCGTGAGTCACTTGACAATTGCTGGCAGCCAGGTAAAGCAAGGGAGCAGAAAATCCAGGATCATGAGAGACGGATCTGTTCAATTAAAAGCCCTTGTCCCGTAAATACTAAAACCCACTATTTGCTGTTCTGCATTTATCATATGCAAGAGTTCTGTTTCTTAAAGGCATTCTCACCACTTGGAGAAGACTCACTGACAGAACAGTGGTTAAGTCAGTTAAATTATCTCAGGAAATATTATGCCACAGTCACAGTGTGATTCAAAACATCCTTTAAGGCTGCTGAAACCTGATTTATGCTCCCTTGTTAAAAAAAAAAAATAAAAAATCTAGCACATCTGAAAAGGTTTCCTCCATTACATATGACAAATACAAATGTCAGTTTAAGTGAGGGCTAACAGTCTTGAGGGAACAACTTCTTATTTGGGCATTTCCTTGTCACCTACAAAGAAAACTATTTTAAGGCTAGGTCTCCATGAAGTAGAAGGAAGGGTCAAGTAGCAGAACATTCCATCTCTAGTATCATGCACTGTTTTCCAGCCAAAATTGCTTGGACTTAAAGAGATACTTGGAAAATATATAATGCTCTGAGAAAGCGCTTCTAATAAATTCCCTGTGTTGCTTACTCATTAAAATAGGATGAGTGGCAAAATATAGAGAGTAAGCATATTAAAGTTGTTCAAAGAAAATAAAAATAGTAGACTTAATCTTATCTCTCTGAAACTTTGTTTCTTTCAAAATAATGTTAAATTTCTTAATCATTGAGTTTTCAGAAATCCATTACAAACACAGTTGATTTGAATTCCTTTTTCATTAAAGGCTTAAGTGTAGGTTTTTCTCAAAATCAAATTTTAAATATTGTACTTCTTAAAAAAACACACTTATGATAAGTGATTATTTAATAGCTTAGAATTACAACAGCTGACATTTACTAAATGAAAAATTTATAGTTTCTTTGTTTAAAGTTTTTGAACCATGTGCAAAAGCTGTTAAAAACACAAAAAATAGCAAAACAAAGAGTACATTCTCTGAAACAAAATTCCAATTGGAAACAGATGTCAAGTCCTATCAGATATAGCAAATGAAGGTATAAATTATATCTCTAGGATATTTGTAAAGATTAGATTGTAGAGATTGCAAACACCTGATGCTGAAATATTTAGTGGTAGTATTACTTAACATATCTGTTGAACTATGTAATCTGACTAACTCTTGGTTTTAAAAAAGATAAAATTTTCCATCACTACGCATGTATAAACAGTTGTATATACAGTGTGTATATGTCTGCAAAATGTGTGCTTATATACACACACATATACTGTATAAACTAGATTAACTATTTTTGCAGACTTCAATCAAACATTCCATTATAAATAGGCTGCAAATCACTTCAGTAAGCTCAATACCAGTTAGTTCATGTAAGGGATTATTTACCAAGCATCTGCTTTCTTCCAAAATGGAAATCTCACATAAGGAACAGCTAAAGATTGGCTGAAACTAGTTTGTTCGAGTTCCACAACAGATGTCAGCTGGGGGATGAGGGGGGAGAGAGAACTTAGTGAGCCTTCTGATATGCTTGTATTGCAACATGACCCTAAAATATGAGGTCTGAATTATACCAGTCATTTTCTATAGTGGAATTAGGCAAGGCCGAGAAGAAGAATGTATGTTAGCTGAGAGAATATTTATAAGATATATGTGTTATACAGTATTGATTTCATACCCTTAGCCAGAATGTTAAGCAACATGTGCTTCAAATGTTCATTTTGGCTCAGTGTTTAACTACACAAGACAATTAACAAAATATATTCTTGGTTTAAAATAAATTATAAAATTAAAAAAAAACCCAAAGAAACAACAAACAAACAAAAAAAAAACACTATGCAACTTTCACGAGTGTGCATTCCAATTTTTGCACATTTACTAGAAAACGCCGCCTGATGTCAACTTAATACATAAGCCAAAGAAAGATAACTATGCTACAAAAATATAAGGCAATTACTAGATCTGTAATACTTCATGCATATAATGCAGAGCCAATAGTTAGGAATAATGAGGGTCTAGAAGTTTGTGGCCTAAATAAGAAGTCTGATTGCCAAAAGAGCTGCTTTTCCATTCCATAACATTGGATCATTCCTAGACCATCCTATCCATACTGTAACATAAAAATCCTATTAGCAAAAGAGCTTGTAACTTTGTAACTGCATACTGTCCCATAATTCATGCCTGAAAGCCACCAACTGACAGTCTAAAGGCATTGAAATGTTCATGCCTCTCATATTGTAAGTGCTTGACTTTGTGGTCTAAATAAAATTATTTTAATTTGGTTTCCCTGTTTGTATGGTTGCTTGCTCTCTAAAAAGCATACTGAACTCTTCTAGTCCTCTTTCTCCAAAATGTCATTATGTGGCACTGTATGGACATCATGGCAGTTCAGGAGCTTGCTTAGAATCTCCAGGTGAACTTTTTCAGATTTCTGCTATTTTAGCTGGGCTTACAGCAACAGCAGGTGACCTCCTATGTGTGGAGGTACATGATGAGAAAACCCACTTTTCAGTGGGTTTCCCAGTTAGTCTTTACTGAAAGCTTGGAATGATCTAACATGGGACTGACTACAACCCTGACACTGAAAGCAAGGTCACCCAGTAAAGCTCATCCTCTCAGAGTCCAGGCCTTCTGTTCTGTTCCCTCCAAATTTCTTCCTATCCCAACCTTTGTGCTTCACCATCCTTGCTGGTCCCATACTTGTTCTTCCTTCCTGCTGTGACACATGCTACCCTTCTTGCTTCAGCCTTTAGCTCTTGTTACTCCACCCTCTTGGGGTGCCCTACACAGGGACAGGAGTTGGACTCGATGATCCTGATGGGTCCCTTCCAACTCAGCATAATTCTATGATTCTATGATTTTACATCCTTCATCAGCTATTTTGTCTCCATGATCAGGTCAGTCTGCATCATTTATCATATCCTGTCCCACCCGTCTTCTCTTCATTCCAGTCTATTGCCATCTATGTCTCCCTTGCTATTCCACCAGTCTGTCACGCCCAGAAAGCTCAGGCAGCCTCCATTTTCCAGTCTCAGTTTCACACACAACTAGTTCTCAAGTATCCTTCCTAAAAAAGCTCCAGCTGCAGTTACCTTAATAAAACATGTCAGATCCCTCTTTGCTATCCCTCTCCATGGTGTCATCCCCACTGCTGCCACTCCCAAAGACCCTCCTGGTTTAAGCTTCCTTATTCAGGAAGTCCTCTTGCACGTAACTGTTCCACTTGCTAGTGCTCTCAACCACCCCCAGGAACCTTCGCCAAGCATTTCTGGGGTCCTCATCATAAGAAGGACATAGACCTGTTGGAGCAAGTCCAGAGGAGGGCCATGAAGATGATCCGAGGGCTGAAGAACCTCTCCTATGAAGGGAGGCTGAGAGAGTTGGGATTGTTCAGCCTGAAGAAGAGAGGGCTCCTGGGACATCTTATTGAAGCCTTCCAGTACTTAAAGGGAGTCTACAGGAAAGCTGGGGAGGGATTTTTTGCAAGGGTGTGTAGTGGCTGGACAAGGGGTAAATTATTTTAAACTGGAAGAGGGAAGATTTAGGTTAGATATTAGGAAGAAATTATTTACTGTGAGAGTGGTGAGACACTGGAACAAGTTGCCCAGGGAAGCTGTGGATGCCCCATCCCTGGATGTGTTCAAGGCCAGGTTGGATGGGTCTTTGAGCATCCTGGTCTAGTGGAAGGTGTCCTTGCCAAGGGCATCCCAAGGGGTTGGAACTAGATGATCTTTAAGGTCTCTTCCAAGCCAAATCATTCTATGATTGTATTATTTCACTGTCCCAATGTATTCCCCTTCCAGTACAATTCACTTGTAACTCCAGTTGTCAGCCATAGTTATTCTACCCACCAACAAGAAGAGTCCATGTCTCATGCAACTTATTAATTTATCTGCTTCGTACTAGAAATACATGCTTTTTTTTCCCACTGCACAGATGTAAAAAGGAATCATAAAGACATCCTTGCTCTCAGTTCACTTGTCCCATTTGAGCAAGGAGAGTAAGGTCCTCTTGAGCCATCACATGTTCCTAATGAAGTATGATTATTCACTTAGATGGGATGCATGAAAGATTCATGCCCTAAAAATGTAAAAACAATTCCGCTTGAGACAGACAGACTCTGCAAAAATTTAATCCAAATGGTAAATATTCAGCATGTTTTCCAACAATTGAAAACAGAAAGTCTTCTACTAGAACATAGAAGGCACACTTCATGTAGTTGGTGCCAACAGTTTCACCAGTAACATATTTTTCTAAAACTTGTATAAAGCAGCATAAAAATAAGTAATGTTCAGATTGAATAAAGGCTTTTAGACCTATGAACTTGTTTAGGAACACAAACACAAATCCAAAAAACTCTTGTGCAAAAGCTCTTTGAAGAAGAAACATCGGTTTGGCTTCTTTGACACAATGAAGAATAAAAACTGTGTATGTCAATACAAGCTCCTTTGAGTTAGGAAATTTTTATTACATGAAAAAATGTATTGTTAAGCCAACTGCATGTTTAAAATACTACTCAAAGGACAACAAAAATCTCCTGTTTCAAGGATATGTGGATAGACTTAAATCTTAGAGAAAGATAATACTGAAATAAGCAGGGTTATCTTACTTGCTTCAAATCCTCAATGTCTTTGAAAAAACAGTGAAGATATTTCT
This sequence comes from Hemiprocne comata, assembly GCA_020745705.1. Taxonomy (NCBI): domain Eukaryota; kingdom Metazoa; phylum Chordata; class Aves; order Apodiformes; family Apodidae; genus Hemiprocne; species Hemiprocne comata. The sequence continues at coordinate 39,129,772 of CM036616.1, read as the reverse complement.
ATTAATTTTTACTTTGTTTATACATCCCTTTTCCCTTCTAAAGTAACTCTCATAAGATTTTAGAGGACAATATGCATAGACAGTAGCCTGGCTCTTCTACACTGCTTACTGTAGACCAATAAAGATCTCTTCTGCTACTAAAATCTAACAAGACAATCTGACTAGTAACTGCTGGAAACAAACCAGAAAGAAAAATTATTAATTACTAGCCAATGAAAATTAACATAAGGGCTAAATTTTCAAAATATTGTAAAGTAGTACGGGCAGATTACGTTTTACCACAAACCAAGTGAATATTCAAAAACACATTAATTTTTCCTGTAATCCACGCAATTCAGTACCAATGCTCCATGTCAGCTAGTTTGTAAATCTCAAGAGTACACAAACACTTATATTACCTGCAGTATTCACAATTCTCTTTGCTCTAATTATTCCAAGTGGAGTTTCAACTTCCCATGTCCCATCTGATCGGGAGTTCAGATTGGTCACTTGGACCGGATAATTTAATTGGGCACCATATTTTCTGGCTCCTGCAGCCAAGGCCATTGTGAGAGAATAGGGATCAATATGACCATCTCCAGGGTTATACAGGCCAGCTAAAACCTAAGTGGAAGTAAAATCCCACAAAATGAAATAAATTAAAATTTCTCAAAATGAACAATTTTTTTAAAAAATTTCATTATTTCTTGAATGCAGCAAACCTTAAGGAGTCAAATCAAAACAAATTTTCAAAACATATAATATTAGGCCTTCAGCTAGTCAACAATAGTGTAAGGCAGTAAAATTGCTCAGTTTTAATATTATAGTATTATATATATTATAATTAATATTACACATCCTGGCATACAGTAAAATGCATGTGAGTCTGATTTCAAATTATAACACATCTTTTTTTCACTGAAAAACCAAACGTTATTGTACAATTTGTATAGAGGAAACAGGCATTAAGTCTACATATCTGAAGAACCAATATTTAATTGCAATGGAAGCTATTTTTCATAAAATTAGGTTCTTTACCATATCCATGTTCAATAAAGGAAACAGCTCTTGTACTTTCTCGGGCGTGATTAGGTACTGCTCTGTTGGGTGCCAACCAGCACGAGTCATTTGGTATTTGAATTCATCCACTCTAGTGGGGGTTGAAGCAATTCTGATGCTACCAGGCTGATGAAACCCCACAGCCTAAAACAACGAGCAGAAGTGAATTACCGAAAGAACCTTTACTTATCTCCATAAGTGCATGTTCCTGTGCTATGGGAAGTCTACAGGAGTTTTGCCATTAACATTGCTGAAAAGAGACTCAAATAAGTTAGGTGTCCTTGAAGGTTAACTTGAAGATATTACCCTTTAAAGTTAAAGGTATTTAACCAGTGAAGACACTATCTTCAAAACAGTTGTAAAAAGCTTTTATTGAATGTAATTATACTATTTTTTATTAATATTCTATTAATTGATTTTATCCTCAAAATTAAAATTAAATTAAATTACAATTACAATTAATCTCAAAAATAAATATATAATAGATTCTATTACAGTCTATCACATGCATAATTTTCTGCTGAGATACTGCAGAGTAAATGTAACTGACCATGCACCTTTATGACACAACAAATAACCACCCACCTTTTAAAAAATCTTTTTAATAAATTAGAAATCCTTATATAGCTGGACAGTGAATGCTCACTTTCTAGTATACACTATTTACTTCACCTTTTCTGTGTACCTCACAGGACACTAACATGGCTGAGTAGCTTCTTTAGTAGAACTCATAATCTGCTGCACTATCTTATCTAGCTGAGCAGTAGAATAAAGAAAAAAGTATTTTATTACAATTATCAAGTTTGTAGACTAGTACAGTGAGGATCATGCAATTTCTGCTGCAGTCTGAAGCAAGGATGAGTTTAGTAAAGGAAATCTATATGGCCAAATTACTCCAGATAAAAAAAGAATAGCCCTGTGTGCTATTGTATATATGTATATATGTGCATACACATTCCTTAAGTCCCTAAATAAAAACACATCTCTGAAAGGGATGGGAAGAATTGCAGCAGTCTTCTCAAGTACAGACAGCATCATATCATATGAATTGTTGACATGTTTAAAGCTGGCATGTACCCTAATCAATCCATTCATTCCAATCCTTGATGCTATTTTAACTCTTCTACCAAGCTAAAGTTGCAGACTTTCACTCTGCTGCTCTTTTGAGATGTTTGATGGAAACAACTTTCTCAAGCTTAAGAGGGATCTGGGAAGCCATCTAAAATATTTAGTGACTAAGCACCAGACTATATGCAGGCTGGAGAATATATCTCAATGAAACAGAAGCCTTAGGATAGTCATGAACATACACATAATCAACTTGTTAACTGCAAACTTTTTTGTAAGACTATTAGTAAGGTTAACATTGATCTGAGTTAATACTTAAAAGGTTAAGGAGATTACCTGTCCAGTCTCTTCTTCCAGCTTTTCATAGAGTTTGATGCTGTAAGAATGGATTGTCTTCAGATTTATTCCAGGATGAAAATAAGTAGTTAAACCAGCCTCAGAGAAGAAATAGGAACAACAACATAGAGATATTATTAGAAATGCCAAGCTTTCTTTCCCTCCTTCCAATTGTCAGTCAAAAATGAAATGTCAAGATACTGTAAAGAAAAGCAACACATGGATAGAGTCAACTGCTATGAAAAATAAAATCCTTTCCCTACTTACGGCATTCTTGTTTTCTGCACACATTTTTCCACTTGTCTTTTCTCATCAAATTTGTCAACCCATGATACTGTTGCAGTTGTTCTCTCCCATGGTTACCTTTAGTCCTTCAATTTTTCAGTTCTCTATTTTAAATCTTTTGGAAGAAATAATCTCCATTCCTGATCAACTAAATCAACTGATTCTCTAAATGTCCTATAGAAGGATTTTTTCTTCCTTGCAAATGGAAATGGGAGACAGACAAAACCTTCACAAAGCCCAGATCTTAACAAAAGTTATTACTTTAATGGGGTGTGAAAGCAGGGCAGTGGAAGTCAATATTCTTCTCAGCAGTTGTCTCATGTGGCAGTTGAAGAGCAATTGCTACATTTCAGAAGTAGCCTAAGAAATTACTGTATGTATTTTGCACATCATTTTACCAGGCCTGACCTGAGAAAGCTGTCAGGCCCCTTTGGGTTCATGCATAGGTAAGGTTGAGAAGTTACTACAGCCTCTTCTATATTTAAGGAAACAATTTGCCTGCCTACAAGTGGCAGCTGCATCCATCTAATGACATTCGTAACTGCAGATATTTAGCACCTTAATAAAAGCAGGATTAAAATGTTACTGAAGTTGAGCATGTCTTTGTATCTCCTGAATTTGACATCTCACTAAAACCTTTTTTCCAAGCAAAACAAGAGAAATACACAATTACCTTAGGATTTCAGGCTAAATAACTGCACTGATTTAAATAAATAAAATACTAAAATAGATTTTATTAATAAATACAGGTGGCTTCAGTTAAAGAAGCTAGGCACCAGAGTCCACCTTTGAGTTTACTGCCATTCTGAGGAAAAAAAAAAAAAAAAAAAAGGGAAATCTAAAAGTGAAAAGTAAGCCATATAGTAGGGTTTTCGTAGTTTCCTTCTTCCTTCCTTCCTTCCTTAGTTTCCTTCTAGGTTGCCCAGTATGCACATACACTAACTATTCTATATTTTAGCCTGTCACCTCTGTTCTGTGCTACATATTTTAAGGCTTTAACTTCAAAAACTAGCAGAATAACTCTGTACATATGAATAACAAAAGCAAGACTTAGTAGTCTTTAAAGATGTATTTTAATTAAAACTAATTTAGTTATGCTAAGAACCTATTAAACACTACACTTCTCTACAATTAAAATCAACATACACTGCATTAATTAGATCACACATCCTCTCCTTTTGAAACCATGGGGTCTTATGTCCCATCTTTGTTGGTGCAGCTTCACACTTAAGACCTGATCCTTTTCTTCAGAAACAACTAGCTTCAAATTGCTCTTAACAAATGGTTTGCACTTGGATACCATGTACCCCAAAAAACAGAAATCATACTCACTGCCTGAGATGACAGATATTCAGTATCTTCAGAGCAAGAGTATGACAGGTGGCACACTGAGAAGTAGCTGGCATTACTGAATATATGTCTTTATGCCAGCCAGCATGTTAAAAGTTTTCCTAACGTTCTGGTGAGGATTTTATCTTTTTGATAACCTGAAGGCTATGCTATCAGTGTATCGCATAAGTCAAAATAAACAAATGGAAAAATGTGCAAAATAAATAATTCACTAGTATTATATTTTTCAGTTGTGCATTTATTTAATATATAAATTGGGCTTTAGTTCCCTAAGTATGTTTGGTATTGTTCATTACCTCAACAGTCTGAATTTAAAAAGTGATCACACAAACCTATAGAAGGAAGAAAAATCTACTGAGGGCCATATTCAGCACAAAGCAGGCACACTGAATTCGGGCAGTCCCTGGGATAGATTAATAGTATGGAAATAATATTATTTTTCCTTTTTTTACTATCATATCAGATTACCATAATACTAGAAACTGCTGGAGCTTCAGTATTTTACTAAACGTGTTTTTGATCTCATTTGATACATGTGATTTTAGATTGATGTGAACACATTTATCTTAATTAGCTCAGACTAAAACTATTTCACTGCAGAATTTGTAATTAGAACTTGCTTCCTTCTTAAAAAATAAGTCCTAAGGGCCTTTTATCTGTGTATACTGAATAAAGAAATACATTAGGCACTGGAATGTTTACATTGCTTTAGTCATTTACAATAACCTATGAGTAATTAATTTACTTGTACCTGCAAGTTGTGTCATCTCATATTCTTTTTACTGTCTTCTTTTATTTTTGTAAACATTTTCTGGTCTTTCATTATTTTTCTAAACATATTAACATTTTTTTCAGGTGTAAGAAAATTCCATTTTAGTGGTCACTGTTAGTAAAGTCACTTTGAACCAAATCACTAGTCAGTTAGCTATAAACCCATTTACATTCAAGTGCATTTAATTGCAGGAATTAAATCAAAACTTCTCTTTCTGACATTTTCATGTGAATTGAAGAATTTTAAACACATTTGATGCCTTTTGGTTTCTGATTTCAGGAGACAACTATAACCTGCCTGGGCTTATAGTGAAATTAAGATCATACAATCATAAAACAATGATAATAAAATAAACAGACTAAGTGGGACCTCAGGAGGTCTCTATCCAACCTCACAATCAAAGCAGTGTCAGCTATGAGACCAGACCAGGTTGCCCAATATTTTCTCCAGCTGGTCTTGAAATTCCCCAAGGACAGACGGCACTGCTTCTCTGGTAAAGTACAGAACTTTGCATTTGTCCATGTTAAATTTCATAAAGTCCCTGTCCTTCCATCCCTCCAGCCTGTCCAGGTCCCTCAGCATGGCAGCGCTGCCCTTGAGGGCACTGACTGGTCCTCCTGGTTTGGTGTCAGAACTTCATAAGCATGTACTTCATTACCTAGTCCAGATCACTGATAAAGATGTTAAACAGGATGGGTCCCAGGACAGACTCTGTGACACTCAGCTTATTTCCAGGCTTTGGGTAGAGTATGACTCGTTAACCATACCCTCTGAGTTTAACAATCCAAACGGTCTTTTTAACTATGTAGCAGTCCAGCCATGCAAAATGTAACATCTTCAGCTGGATACATTAATATTATGGGAGACTGTCTTAAATCTTTCTACAATCCAGGTAAGTGACATCAGCTGCTCTTCTCTTGTCTACAGCTTCAGTCATTTTGTCATAGGGGACAATTAGGCTTGGTCAGAAGTGATTTACACTTGGCAAATCTATGCTGACTCTTCCAAATCACAGGCCCAGAAATAGGATCTGATACTTGCTCCATGATTTTCCTGATTTTCCCAAAGTATGGCTAGCTGGCCTTCAGCTCCCTTGCTTTTCCATTTGGGTTTTATAAAAGATGCATATATATGCCCTTCTCCAAATGCTGAGCACCTCCCCTGATCTCCAGTCTTTCAAAGGTGATACATCCGCAGCCAATGCGATGCCACCGCAGCATTCTTGCATGCAACCCAATTGGTACAATGTATGTGCATGAGTCAAGTTCTCCAAGGAACCCCTGTCTTGATCCTGCTGGCAGTTCCTCCTCTCCTTGAACCCTGCTCAGAGCAGAAGAGGCCTGAGGAATTTTGTCAGTGAAAACTCAGGCAAAAAAGGCAACGAATACTTCAGCTTTATCAGTGTGCACTGTGACTAAATTACCCACCTCGTTCAGCCATGGTCTTGCATTTTCCTTGTTCAGACCTTTATACACATGCAGCAGCAGAAGCTCTTCTTGTTGCCTTTAATGTTTCTCATAAGTCTTAACTCTAGATGAGCTTTGGCTTTCCTAATGCCCAGGCAATACGCCATCTCAGCCTTTTCCTGTTTCCACCTGCAGTATTCTGTGGTTTTGCTCCAGAACTCAGTCATGAGTCTGGCTCAGCTGGCCCCACAATGTTTTCCTGAGTTGCAGGGTGGACTATTCTTGTATTTGAGAGAGACCTTCTATAGGTTTTCTCTATTTTTGTAAACCAGGGATTTTGTTATTGTAGGTGAACATGATCTGGGAAAACAATTTTAAGAATGACCACTTTGCTATGAGAATTGACACAGCGAATTTAAGCCTTTTTTTGTAGTTGAGATTTTTCTTTGTTGAAATGTTCATGTATCAGTTTAGTTCTATTCCAATCTGTTTCAGATTTTATACTAACTCCATTTATTAAACTAGCATTCTGGAGGGAAATGCATAAAAATTATTCCAAATTTGACCAAGTCATACCAAGTTGGTTTTTTTTGCCTTGTGCTGTGCTTTATTAACATTCAGCAGCAGAATCAGTTGCATATTGCAAGAAAAAGTATGACATAACAGAATGATACATTAAACATTTTCTTAGAAAGCACTTTTAGAAAAGTAACAACACAAAAGATCTGTTTGCTGAGTGAGTTATATATCCCTTGTTCGGTCCCCAGCACTTCAGTGAGATTGCAAATTATCTGACCTGCAGAATAACAGAACTTTGAGAGTTCTTAGGCTTTAAATCCTGATTTTCACACACATAACTGCCACTTTGTCATGGTTAGATAGGTATAAAAATGAGCAGCACTTGCTCTTTTATTTATATCTTCTTACCACTGATAAAACAAAAATGTGCACACTTTCTGTGTTGTTTTAATAACACACATGGAAGTCATCCAAATTGATCTCAGACATGAATAGTGGAAAAAGTTTTGGCAGCAACACTATCAGGAATGTGATCTATATGAAACATGATCCTGACCTTTGGCAGGACATACTGGATTGTGAAAGAAGGAAAATGGATATTGGGTACAGTAGAGCAACATCTGAATCAGACTTCCAAAATTTCTGCTGCAGGCAACATACTACGTGCCACTACAAGTGCTAACTATATGTGTAATTTTCATTTCTACCTAGTATTGTATTGCTGTGAGGAAAACATTGATAAATGCACAGTACCTAGCATGACAAGAACTCAGTCATTGCTTTGATCTTTCTCATCATCTGAAACAGACTTATTGTAAACTTTTTCATCTTCAGAAGCAGTATGCTCAGTTCAATTTAAAGACACAGCATACCATGGAGTTTACCTAACAGTTATCCATTTTAACCTGTTCTGTAACAAGGTGTCTTGCTGTGTAAATTGCTTCAAATTCTGCTGCAACAGGTGCCACAAAGCAGCCCTCTCAATAGCCCAGAGCAGGCATTTTCTCTGCTGCACTCCAGGTCCCTCCCTACCTTTGAAATGGGGTTCCTCACTCAGTGCTCCAGTGCTGCAATCACTAAGAAGTAGGGCCAAAATTACTGAAGTTGCTTTTACAGAGGTATGAGAAATAAGCTAGACGGAGTGAGTATAACCACAAGAACAAAAGAAACATTTAGTAACAACCCCCCATTCATTATTTTGGTTTCTTATTCAAAGAGGGGATTTTTATTATTTTTACACACATATTTGTTCTGTATATGCATTGGGTACATAGAATTGAGCCTGTGCCTTGCTCATATACGTAAGTCACAGTATTTCTTTGAGCATTTCATACTTATGATTCAATACATAAGATGCATGGACAGACACTTATAACTTGTGTTGCTCTCTTCACTGAACTGTATCAGCTGTGGTATGAGTACGTCTAAAAGAGACATAATTACTGACTTTTGGTTTTTGTATCTCAGTACAATGTGGGTTTTTTTGCTTTGTTTAAAAGCAAGTAAAATTAGGTAGAAAACTACTTCTACATTTCACGCAGTGTTTTTTTTTCAGTTTCATTTTTTACTACTGTTCTCCCATAAGGCCTCAGACACACAAAACATCTGCACTAAGATGGAGTATGTCAAACTTCAGACTTTCTCCTCTGGGACAAGTATGACAATACAAATCAAATATAATCCGAGTCATCCTCCATAATTTGTTCCTGAAAGGCACTCAGATATTCTAGTTACAATTATTGCATAAATGCTCTGTTGTATTAAAGTTCTAAAGTTCTAAAGACAGAAAACTTTTGGGTTTTTGCTCTTCTGTATTGCTACGTGCAGGGATAACATTGTCCCAATTTCAGCTAAACGCAGCTGGAAAAGAAGGGAAAAAGCATCTATTATTGTGGCTTTATTTCATTTTGTTACACTACCTACCCCAGACATTGACACAGAAAATATGTAATTACATACGTGCATGTTGTGTACCAGTCTGTTCATGTGATTAGCATTATTATAGGAGGTGTTCCCACCCTGCTATTATTACATGTATGTCTTTTCACTTATTTTCCTTAGAGTACAGACAAACATTTAGCCTTAAAAAAACTCGCAGTGCCCAGTTGTTTGCTTTGCTCCTCTCAGATTTTGTGTAATGTCAGCGGTGGCAGGAAAGAAAGCTTTGTCTATAATAAGAATCAGCTTCTGGGAACATGATATTCTCTGAGAAGTGGACACTGATGATGCATCTTGATCATCTCTTTTTCAGGACAGCACATTTATAAAAAATAATTACACATAAAATAACACCAAGTTTCACATTTCTGTTTTTTGCATGCCAGTGCAACCACTCCCAATGATAGTCTGCAGTATAAATTATATTAGTTTAGAAATAAAACCTGAACTTTAAAAAGTTCAGTTTAAACTAAAGTTTAAAGTTTAAAGTCTAAATCCAGTTAACTGTTAAAAATCACAGAATTTAGGAATCATGGAACTGTCAGAGTTGGAAGGGATCATGTGGTCCAACTCCCCTGCTAAAGCAGGATTTCCTAGAGCACATTACTCAGGACTGCATTCAGGTGGGTTTTGAGTATCTGCAGTGAAGAAGACTCCATAACCTCCCTGGGCAGCCTGTCCCAGTGCTCTGTCACCCTCACTGTAGAGAAGTTTTTCCTCATATTTAAATAGAACTTCCTATGTTCCAGCCTGTGCCCGTAATATATATAAATGTAAAGTAATACTAACAGTTACCTTTCGGTAATTTCAAACTGTACAATTTGTTCCAATTTTTACAAATGAGGAATCTGCACTATGGATAGCTGAACCAACTTTTCAGAAGTCATATAGTCAATCTATAAAGAACTCAGTGCCATCTATAAAATAACCAGATAATTAATATCTGGAAAGCCAGGGAATATAAAGGTAATGAAAATCCCACCACCATTAGGTACACAAACTGCTGTTAATCTGAGAGATTTCTTACTGCATGCCAAGTAGATCCTGCAGTGAGCTCAGATTTTTCCAGCAGAACAACATCCTTCAAGCCAGCCTTAGCCAAGTGATAGGCTAGACTCACACCAATGCAACCACCTCCAATGATCACTGTGTCTGCTGTGTCTTTCCCCAAGGACGGAGATGAGGTTTCTTTCCTGGGGAAAAACCACATTAAACATTACAGACAGTTATAAAAAAACAATTGCACTTTTTTCCATCTCTTTTGTTTTACACTTCAATTATAACACAACTTGGTGTCTGCTTATGAGTCTAGCCACACCTGACTTAAAACCTAACCTGTTCACTCTTGTCTTCTTTTAAAGTAAATGTTATTAAAGGGTTATATACAGAAACAGTAGTAATACAAAGAAGGAAAGCAAGTTTGCTTCCACTCACAACTTTAAATCTTTGTTATTTGTACAATACACCCTTATATGTAGACACTATTTTTCAATGAGAAACTGTACCCCTGAAATGACAGTATCAAACCTGACCTTTCAGAAGTGCTGTAGTACACACAACACAAAGGGAAAGTCCTTAAAATGTCTACTTGGTAAAGCTCCTTAATTGATTTCTAAAGCCAATGTCAGCAGACCACATCAGTGTCTGTGTTCATGAGCAATAAAACCTAATCTTTCTCTTCATGTTCTGCGTATTTTGCCATGTTCTACTTCGCTGAAGTAAAAACGTTACAGAAACAGGTCCACTGCTCGCTCCTCGATTCACCACACTGGATTTTCACAACCACTTTCAGCCATCACTAGCCAGAACAGCTGCCATCAGCAGCCCCATTCTCCTCCATCTCGTCTGATCCTTCTCTCTACTGCCCCATCCACAAACAGCTAGGCAGCAAGCCAGATATGGACATTTATCCAAATTTAAAAAGCCATTTTTTCAGATGTGAAACAAGGTAGGACCTCTTAGTACAGGAGCAGAACAGACTACTACAAAACCACAGTATGTCTCCTTTCAGAACAGTTAATCAATACTCAGTTTTATCTCCCCCACTCTTGGTACATTTGCTTTTGCTCTAGCAAAATGCTTTCTAATGTGTAACTAGTCTTTCACCCATCATCCACTCTGAAATCAAAGCTATTAGTTGTATGTATTATGAATGGAGAACTTACAAAGTAATATGACACTTTAAACTGAAATGCTGGAGAAATATGCATCATACTTACTCACTATGTGTCAATGAACAAAAAGTAAAATAAATGGGAGAATCGGACACCACAGGTTTTCCATATTTGGTGCCCCACATGCTTGCATGTGTTCTGTTTTTCGAGACTAAATATTAATTTTTGCAAGTTAACAGTAAGCTATTTAACAGACAGACACGAGACACTTAACACCAGCTCATCAGCTGAAGTTCCAGGCTTGGTAACCTAGGTCAAGCATGGAGGCTTTTTTCATGCTTCCTTCCTGACATGAATTTAAGACTTCCTCACCTGACTTTTGGCTCTTTTCAAACCTTTTCTTTCAAACCCAGAAGCCTGGTCAGAATCGGGGGGTTACCTTTCCCTGTTAGCTACATGGTTCTCCCAGATGTTTGCTCCTGACAGTTAAAACAGGTCATTTTCAGCTCATGGGTATGGCCCAGAAGACATCAGGAGGGATCTCTCTATCTGCTCAGGGACTCATCCAGGGCTGGGTCAGAGGCAGACGGGCGACGCGCAGGCGGAAGGTGTATCTTGACCACCTCTTGCCCCCGGGGAAAGAGAAGCCTTCGCGGCCCGGCGACCCAGGCCAGCCGCTGGAGCAGCCCTGCAGGCCGACAGAAGGAGCCCGTTCCCTCACCGCCTTTCCCTCGCAGCGCCCGCCAGGCAGCTTCACCCTGGGGTCCGCGCTCTAAGGCGGCACACAGGCCACGCGCGACCGCCGCGAGCGTTAAGGACTCCTTGGCCCTCGCCTCCCCGCCGCCCCCGCCCGCCCGGCGCAGCCCGGCACGGCACGACCGGGCCCGGGGGCCCGCACTCACCGCCCCTGGGCGCCCGCTGCTTTGCCGAGGGGCCGCACGACAGCCGCGGCGGGAGGGTCGGGCAGGCCGCCGCGCAGCGGGGGCCGCAGCCGCCGCAGAGCTCCCCGCAGCACCCCGCTCATCCCGCACATAGCCCCGCCGTCAGCAGGGATAGAGACTGCCGCGTCCGCGCCTCTCCCGACGGCTTCCTGTTCTGTCCCTTCCCTGCCCCCCGGCGAAGCCAGCCCTCGCGGAGGAGGGGGCCGGCCCGCCCCTTGGCTGATGGGGCAGCCCGGGGGAGCAACTGGGCGCCTCCCGACCTAGAGCCAGGCGGGGGCGGTGGTGGGAGGGCGCGGGGCAGCCCCACGCCGTGGCGTTGCGGGCAGCCCCGTGGGGTCAGGGGCCGGCCCTGCTGGGGGTGTCTCCCGGAGCGCTGCCCACCGCGGCCCGCCTCTTCCCCGAGCTATAAAATTGCGGGCTCAGAGCTTCTACGGTCTTGTGCTTCGTGCCGAGCCGTCGGGGCAGACGCGAGCAACCAGAGTCCCTGAGCGAGGAAGATGCTGCCGATCCGGAAGACCACGAAGCAGGGCAAAAGGGTAATTCCCCCATCTCCCTCTCCGGTGCAGCCTCAGTCTCCTGGTCTCCGGGAGCCCGTCCCGCCCCGCCACCCTACGCGGGGTCAGCGGCGGGCGCTGGCAGAGGTGCCCCCGCTGCCCTCCCCTTCGCCACCTGATGCGGTGCTGGCACTGCGCCCACGGGCCCGAGTGGTAGGGGAGAGGGAGGCCTGCGCCGCTGCTGCGGGAGGCGGCGGGACCCTCGCCGCAGCACCGGACAGAGCTCGGTTCTGGGCCGGCCCGTGGGGCCGCTGCGCCCTGCCGCCTCTCCCGCCTCCGCGGGGGTCTGTCCGGAGGCTCTCCCGGGGAGCTGCTGATAAACTGGTGCAGCCCGCCAGCCGCCGTTGGTAACTGGCCAGTAAGTATTCGGTGTTTCTGCAGGTAAGGTCATACTGTAAAAAGCTGAAGTAAAGCCATAATAATAACTAGACCTCTTCAGTATCAAGCCATTAAAGACAGTTGGACACAGGTACGAGATAGATAAATTAGATTGAACTTAATGCAGGAGCAGCTGATAGAATTTTGACTCCTCTGAACACATAGGCTGGAGCCACCAAAGTTCAAAATAATTTTGCTTAGCATTGTTTGATAAATAAACTAAGCAATACTCGCAAGACATAAAAATTGTAAATGTTTTAAGCGTAAAACACCACTGGGTGGGATTTCTGTCTCCAGCATGATTCCAACTCTATTAAAAAGCCCCTAGCTGCTCTTCCCATGGTTTTTATGACTGAAAACCAGCAGCGTTTGTAGTCTCTAATATACGTATGCCCTTTGCACAGTCATTTAGCTTAAGAAATAAGCCAGTATAAAAAGTTAGGCAGGTATCAGCCATTCTGGCCATAAAGGCAAACATATGAGCAATGTCTAAATCTGACAATACACCAGCACTGTTACCCTGCACTGCTGCTTGGGAAGGTCAGTGGAATCACATTTTCTGTCTTACATTCAGAAGGACCCTACTATCATTAATAGGACACTTCTCATTCAGAACTGGTTTTACTTGGGTTTATTTGTTGCATATTAAGTCTAGAGTAAGAGAAGGATATGGGAAGGAGTCTGTGAGCTCTAGGCATTTCAGGTAGATCAGTTATAAAGGAAGAGGAGGTGGGGAGGTATTTGTTCTGCTTTCTATTTTTTGACACGTACTCGTGCCACCTAACTTCAGACACCTTGCCCTAAGTTCCATCTACAGGCAATGGAAAGAGATAAGCTTCTGTTGAGGGCCCACTTAATATCTGAATAGCTGTTTTGAGATGCTTTTTTCTCTCCACTGATAGAAAGGTAGAGTATAGGTTGACCAAGCTGACTTTTCACTTAAACGGTTTGGTGACATTCCTTAAGGTGGTTGAGGAAATGTCTTCATACAGATATCTGCACTCTTTCCGTGGATATATGTATGGACTATGTGGTGCAACTTCATTCATGGTAGCAAATGTAAAGCAGTGAAAAGACAGCTCAAAAAAGTCTTGATTAGCTTTATACAGATACCATTTCTTGTTATTTAATACCAGATACATGCACTGCCAGATCACCTGGCAGTACAATTTTGATCTGGATTGAGCATAAGCATACCCCTGTAGGTCTCTGGGGCAGAACAAAACAATGTTGATGCTGAATTTATACTAGCTATATGCTGGCTGAACCAATGGTATTTTACCCAGTATAGGTAAAGTAAAAATGGCTTGAAGAGATTATATCAGACCTATAATAAAGTTTGTAAAACAGTTATTTCCATTTTAAGCCAATCTGAACTGACAAAATAACTTTTTATTAAGTACCTTGTGCTTTATGTCACCTGCTATTTAATGCTTCAATGCTAGGTTTAATGTATGGCAATATATCATGTATTAAGATGCCATGGTCTATTCAGTCATGGCTTATGTTGCTTCTGTGTGCAAAAGTGAAAGTTATTTTTAAGTGCAGTTTTAAAAAGCTAGAATTGTGAAAAAAAATGCTGTTAAATCCTGGAAGTGACTTGTTAAAACATCTGTTAGTTGCAGTACATTTAATATAGTACCTATATATTATGTCAACATGTATCTATTACTTAGTGTTCAGTTAACAAGCAACAACCAAGGCTGCTTGTGTGTTAAAGATCTATTTTTTTTTCATCCACACTCCTGTTCTCAAGATATTAAGCTTCTGAAGCGGCTACATCTACAAAAGATTCCTTGGCAGACAGAGGAAGAAGGAACTCAATCGATGATCCCTTGGATGCCTTTCTCTGGCCCCATTTGAGGCATTGTGTTGTAACTGCAAATTAATTAATTAAAACCACAATCTTTACAAAGCCTGACATTTACACTTACAACAGAATTTCTCTAGTAGACAGACATAACTTGCACGCTTTATTATTATATTTGGGCAAGTCCACAATGTGCAATGAAATGTGATGCAGAGATTTGCAAGCAAACACTTAGCCAAGCTCATACATTTGCACAGCAGCACTGAACAAAGAAGTCCTGTCCCCTTGCTGCCATGTCAGTGCCTGAGCCAAAAATGCCAGCCCTCTCAGCCAGCTTTTGTAGCTTCCAAGTAGCCTTATGCTGCTATGCCTGGCCTTGGAACTAGTATATTTGGCACTGTGCTCCTTCTCGTTGGAAAGTAATACTCCCATCCTGCCTAAAGGATGGTGATGAGACATCACAAATGTTTGACTTTTCTGGTTGTATGGTGTGAGATAAGAGAAATAACGAAGGAGAAATTATCAAGAAAGAAAATCTACTAAAAGTTGGAGGCTAATTGTTAAAAAACCCTTCCTCTCAGCACGACAACCACACTCAGCTCTATGTCCACAAGGCTTTTATTTTTCTTCACCTACTGAAACACCAGTGAGCTATCAAGAAAACTATGGAGGGAAATTTCAGTCTTACCTTTGATTAATTCTTTTCCTGTACTCAGTACCTTTCTTAATGTAATGGGTCTGCATTTATCCACTTTTTAAAGTAAATAGACTTATGGCCTTAATCCAGTTGCAGTAATTACTACTATTTAGTGTAATAGCAAAGTAAAATTTGAAGAAGCCAATGGAGCAAGTAAAGGAATAAACAAACATACAAATAAATATTAGGTGCAACCAATATATCTTGTTCTTGTGATTTTCAATTTTACAAAAAAAACAAACAACCACCCACAAAACAAGCAAACAAACAAAAAAACAACAAAAAAACCCAAACAAACCACTTTCCTTGCATTAGCAAGGTGTTCAAGGCAGGAACAAGGTTAATCACAGTGCAGTTGCTTTGTTTGTAATTTGACATCTTAAAACATTTCAGAGCTGTGCAAAACAGGCAGGATTTTCCTTCATTTTTTAAGTTCAGCTAAGCAAACCCAGGCCAGGAAAAAGTCTGTCAAAACAGGAAGGGCAGCATTCTGAGATGTCTTATTTGGTAGGAAAATATTACATGCCTACTTTTATGTGACGCCTGTTGTGCCATCTTGTGTCCAAGCCACTTGTGCTAAGGCTTGTCCAGTTTGCAATTCTAGCTAAAGAGCAAATGAGATCATCAAGAGGTCAATGATACTAGTGTTTAATTTTAAGAAGTTTCTCCTATACTTTACAGGAAAATTTAGGTCAGTGTTTTACTTTCATAGGAATGTAGTTGAACCATTAACTTATAGTTCTGGGGACTATATCTCTGGAATACAATTAAACTGTCTAATGAAAAGTCTTACGTAATACATGCACACATATTAAAGCCTTACAATGCAAAGCCGACCATCTACCATTCTTTAAAAAGAATTTCAAGAAGGAAATCCATTACTTTTTATTATTATAGCAAGCGTGATTCTGGCAGCCCACAAATATTTATGCCTGCTTTACAAATGCAGAAAATGGCAACAAAGACAAAGGAAGCCTACGGAAATTAAGAACTGTATTTGTTAACTTTTTCTTCTGCTTTCTTTAGGGTATTCTAGAGCGCTTAGATGCTGGAGAAATTGTGATTGGAGATGGAGGATTTGTCTTTGCTCTTGAAAAGAGGGGATATGTAAAAGCTGGGCCCTGGACTCCTGAAGCAACAGTAGAACACCCAGAAGCAGGTCAGTCTTACTGGGAACTGGTAATCCTGTAATGAATGTAAACATGGTTGGTTAAATAAAAAATACAGAGGAACTTGTATGAGGTTTTAAAAATAGAAGTGTTCCTTGACACTGTAGAACTACATTGTTAAGACTAGCCTAAAAATCTGAAAACCAAATGCTCATCTTACTGCTTTTTCTTGCTCTCCACACTGGCCAAAAGCAGTTTTATGAGTAAGAATGTGAGTAGTGAAAACATATACCTCTCCAGGATGCTCTCACAGACTTCAATAATTTGCAGCACAGGGTGTTTTTGAGCCAGATGTAGGATCTTTGCATTTAATAATGATGATTTCTCTCTCACAGATTTGCCCAATCTGTCTGTGAGCTTATATAAAGCTTATAATTTAAAACATCTTATAAAAAGAACTCTGCATTAAACTATCTTTTTTCTAGCTATTCTAGGACTTTCACATTGTTATACATTAATCTAGTTTGTTTATTAATTCTTTCTGGAAAATAGCAGATTTTAATAAACAATGGAATGGAAGAGGAGTATTTAGTGGATCCACTGTGAAAAGGGGAATGATAAACCTAAGAATTGGAATAAACATTTAATAGAGTAATTCACTTAAGGCAGAGGGAGACAGAACAAGGACTTGTTCTATGCCTTCCAGCATAAAGATTATAGTGTCTAGCATAAGAAGTGCAAAAGCAGATACTAGTGTCTATGTATGCTTCATTACAAGAAAGCATTTGCTCTGGTAATATGATGTGCCATAAGCCCATCCAGAATATCATGGGGAAAAAAATATTTCTTTGTTCTGTTTTAAGTGTTTTCTCATCTAAATTAGTCTTTTTACTGTGCACAGGGGGAAGAAGGAGAGGGACTTACCTGTATTATGTTGCTTTGTACACCTTACCCATTTATTCACCCTAATCCTTTTCAGCCTTCAAAGGTCATTCTACGTGTAGCCTGTCTAACTTAGGGTCACAGACAGCCTTAGATAATGCAGAGTTCTAGCAAAGGTTTAAAGGGTGATGGCCTAATTTGCTGATTCAACATCCCATCACCTCTACTTCTGTTTATCTTCAACCTCTACCTTTGTCTGTCTCTACACGTTCTATCTTACAAATCCCAGCACTTATCCCATGCTTTTTACTTTGCCTTTGCTTGCTTACTTTGCACCTCAAAAGCCCTTGAGCCTCTCTACATGTCCTTTCATGAAGTGCAGGTCTCAGTCCATGGGGAATGCACAAGACATTGCCTTATATAAAGGTAGTTGCAGGTGGCTTAAATTGGCTAAATTGGCCCATAGTTAGCTTAAATAAGTGATCAGTAGTCATAGGTTAGAATGCAGCCGCCAAAGAATTGCTACCGAGTTCATAGAACATATTCCTCATGTCTGTAACATAGTTACACCCTTGGATGGAAATGTCTTTGTTTCTTTTAGCGCAGTGCGCTGCCCGCCCTCCCCCCCCCCCCCCTGCCCCATTTCTGCATTTTGCTCCTGCATGCTCAAGGGTCGTGTTACTTTACAAGCAAGTTTAAAGAACAGACGGAGCAACTGGCTGAGCCAGCTGGTGTAAAACCATACAACTACCAGACCTTCTTTCCTATGTAAGAAAGGAGGGAAAAGGAGGGAGGTCCTGAGAATCCAGCAAGCAATGAAAAAAAGAGTGAGTTAAAGGCCACTATCTGCATTACAAAAAAGGAGAAGTTTCGCCAGGCTGACAAGTTTAGAAATGGGATCTAAGTATTTCTTCTGAGCCAGGTCAGGTACTGCTCTGCAGTGAGCAACATGCAGAGGTACTCATTGCCCCATCTCCTGTTAGCTGAAGTCTGCGTCCATCAGCTTGTAGTGGGTTGACACGAAAACTCGGTGTTATACATCTGACTCCTAAAATGCATGAAACTGTTAATAATTGTTTAGCTTCCTATGTGGCTGATATCCCCATTTCTTAAATACTGGAGGAAAACAGCTTCATGCTGGAAGTCACACAATAGCTTAGAGTGGTTTGGTGTTTTGATAGTGCAGGCTGCTGTTGGCTTGGTATTAGTAACAGCATATTCTACTCGTAAAAACTGCCTGGGATTGAGTAAGATTCAGTCTGATGGTTGTAACACTATTCTTTCCCTCAAAATGTAGACCCATGCAAGAGTCTCCTTTTCACATACCTGATAGTCTGGGATATGAAGTTCCTTATTGCTATGTGTTAGTTTATATTTCATTCGCCTACCTGTGTGACGGTCCTTATTCACACAAATACCAAACATTCTTCTAGGAATGAAAGAATCAAATTTAAATACCATTAATCATAGGGGTAAACAAATGTGGTTTATTATGGAAATGTCATCCAGCATTTGTGGAAAATATTTGTAGATTCTTTTTTCATTTTCCCATTTCTTGACTAGTTTTCATCAATGTTTTTTCATGAGGAAGAATAGAAAACAAACCCTACAGGACATTAGAAACAGACAGAGACAGCCCTTTCAGCTGGGATCAGTAGCCTATTCTAACACTGTGGGAAGAATACTCCCTGCATTAGGAATGTTATGACTTTGCATAAAGGTTGTAAAACAAATTTGATCCTGGCGGTTCAGGCATTTTGAAATTGTGGGACATTTTGAACTGTAGCTCTGCTATAATGTGTGTACCTGGATAGGTCTTCCTTTGTGACTGCTGAGAAATGAATCTTTGTGTTAAATTACACTGTGTTTACCCAAGGCTGTAATTAGAAATGAAATACTGTACTAGTAGAGAAAAGTAAGGGACACTACACTGTTCCTTCACTGAAAGCAGACGTGCTTGTGTGTACACAGATGGAACCAAGCAACCCAAGCTGCTGTTTGAGCTTCTCTGGCATAAAAGGCTGTGTTTGTTGCAGCTGAAGGCATAATTTTAATCTTTTGGCACATTCACACATTTCCCCAATAACATAGGATGTCTGTAGACAATGAGGTATGATAAACCAAGACTTCAGAAGTTCTCCAAGCATCTGCCCCAGAAACTGCAGTGTTCATGTGTCTGTGTACAGTATCTAGGGAATAAATTATTCCTGAATTTGCTATAAGCTATTGAGCATTTTAACTCTGTTTTACATGATCAGTAGCACTCTAGAAATTATTATCATTTTTGTTCTCTGTGTATGCATATAAAATCAATTCACAACTCCTGTTTTGTTCCTGCTGTGGCAATTGCAAAGTGAAAAACGCAGAACTACCATTACGGAGCCCACTCCCAAAGTCCTAATGCAGGAAATTCGTTCATTGAAAGTAATGCCAATGTTTCCTTTAAAAGAAGTGTTTGGTCTCTAGTAAAATCGTGTGCTGTCTTATGAGACGAATTAAGTCTGTGCTGCCAATCACCTTCCTGGAGCAACAAATAACCTTTCAATTAAGGGTATATTTAGCAAAACAGAGCTTTCATTTTGGCTGACTAGACTCAGCTAGAGTTTTGTAGGGGCAGAAAACCAGAAAATACAGAAGAGAGGAGGTAATGCAACACTTTATTCTTGCATATAAATATAATCTTGTCCCGTAATTTATTGTCCCAATACTTTTTTCTGTTTTCTTCTTCATGGGCTAGAAGCTAAGAAAATACAGCTATTTCATTTTATGATCTTTTTGTCTGATATTCTGTGTTATGCTTTCATGGTCTTTTTTCAGATGCCTGCTTTCCCTTCCTAAACCACTATGCAGTTATATAAGTGAAATTTGGAGGTTCTAAGGACTGCAGAAAGTAGAAAATCTTCAGTCATTCTTAGCAGAGAATAACTAAAAAGGAAGTTTTCTACCTAATGTTCTGAAAATGAGAAGGAAGGAGTTCTATGGAGACTGGAGTACTGCATGTACTCTCTCATAATGGCTCTTCTAGTAAACACAGTATCACTTATTTTACAGAAACATGATTTCAATAAATATTTACATTTGGAATAACAACAATAGTAACTGTACAAAACTTCACTTCTTTGCTTCTTTTAATTATTTGCAGTTCGTCAGCTTCACCGGGAATTCCTCAGAGCTGGATCCAATGTTCTTCAAACATTCACCTTTTATGCCAGTGAGGACAAACTGGAGAACAGAGGCAATTATGTAGCTGAGAAAATAAGTGTGAGTAAAACACTGTATTGATGGACATATGAAGTAAATGGATTAATTTCAAAAGTTTTAGGAGAGAGATTATTGAGTACTTTCACAGTTTATAGAAACATGTTTTTTCTATATTTGAGGACCAAGGAATGAGATTATGCAATTTCAGAGTTTGGAATAGCAAGGAAGAGAAGTTTAAAGGACCAAAACAAAACAAACAAACAAACAAACAAACAAAAAAAAAAAGAGAAGGTTCACATCATATTTTTTCATCTGAGGACATCAGTTTACTGGAGTCTTGATACAAAGAGTATAGGGAAGACTAAATGCACAGAGAACAACATCAGCTGAAAAAAATAAATAGTTTAACATCCAGATAAACAAAACAACTGCAAAAATGGTGAAGAATCCTAGAGGAAAATAAATGGCTAATGAGGATGGAATGGTTTTTTTAACCATGTCTTCAATAAAGTAACAACTGAAAAACCCAAGCTATACACTGTGGCCAATATTCCTCTTCTCATGAGTAACTGTAATCTATTAACAGCAACAGAAGTACCCCATCGGTGTATTCTTAATCCCTACACAAAGGATTTGTACAATGTTGGGTGTGCTCACTAGATGCAGACCCAGCTCTGCTGGAACTTCTGGCACAAACATTTATAGATCGTTCCTGTGAAACTGGAAGGTTTGCCATTGAGTGTTTTCTCTGATCTTTTCTCCTTTGGTCCTATTGTCTATTTCAGCCTCTGCAAAGTAGAGATGATTCTCCATGGGGCAGGGAGGAAGGAGTATCTGTGAAGATATCCCAAGTCAGAAATTAGAACAATCTGGACACTAGGAAAAAACTCGAGTATTAATTAAGATGTCCTCTCAAAATATCATGACCAAATTTATCTAAAACGTTGCACCTTTACATTCAATAGATGCAACACTTAAATGTCTGAAGCAATAGACCCAGAAACACGGTGCCCAAGGAACAAGCTCTGGTGCAACTCTTGCTGCCACGCAAAATTTTCAGGGCTGGGAGAGCACTTGGTATTGGGAATGCTTTCCAGCAAAGCTTTCAAGATTGATTTGCTGCCAGTTCTAGAAGCAGATTCGTCTAGCCTTTAACTGGTGTATGGCTCCACCTCCCGGAGCTGCCAAGCATTTACCTAAGCGCAAGTGCAAATAGAAGGCAATCAGTCAGCAATAGCATTAAAAATTGGCTGGGTCTTTTGAAGTGGTTGTGCAAAAATTTCAGCTGAGAGAAACCTGTGTGGATTCTAAATAGCCCATGGGCTGAAGAAAAACTTTCTCTAATCAGTACTTGTTAACTATCCCAAATAGTGATTCTTTTCCCAAAATATTTTTTTCAGTGTTTAACCTTTTTTTCACAAGCTGTCCTAGTCATCCTGATTTAGATGTAGAACAAATGTGTCTTTCAGTATAGGTGATTTGTTAATCATATATAGTGATGTTTCCCCTTCCTATCCTTAAATTGGTAATTTTAACATCAGATAATTAATATTTTTTTAAAAGCCTTAAATAATGATATTAATACTATCTCTTAAATTCTGAAAATGATCAAAATACTAAAAGACATTTTTTAATAAAAATAATTTTTAAAAAAATTGAAATTACTGCATATTTTGTTTTCCACCCACAAAAATGTCAGAATAGAAGAATACACTCAAGTTTAACTAATTTATTTTCTAAGAGGCAAAGAAAATTCCACTTCGCACCAAATATTTGCTCTTTATAGACTATTTGTGTAAGATGTATTAAAGGTAATATGTTTTTGTAGTATTTGATAATACGATAGCTTAGAGGTGGCAAGAAATTTGTTTCCTCGTGTTCGGGATTTTTTTGAAAGATGCTGATTTTCCTAATCAGTATTATTTAAAGATCCATTTAAATTATAAAAGAATATGAAGAAGTCGTTATGGCTTTTGACTCTTTTAGTGCTCTGGAAGTACATGCATATCTCTCGCCAGGTAAAACTGACATAATCTATGTTCAAACAGTGCCAGAAAGTGAATGAAGCTGCTTGTGACATTGCAAGAGAAGTGGCTAATGAAGGCGATGCTTTAGTGGCTGGAGGAGTCAGCCAAACACCATCATACTTAAGCTGCAAGGATAAGGCAGAGGTGAAAGCTGCCTTCCGAAAGCAACTAGATGTCTTTATGAAGAAGAATGTGGACTTCCTTATTGCAGAGGTAAATCTGTAAAAAAAGCATATGACTTCAACTGGCACAGTGTTAACTTTCAGATGTCTAGTCTACTTTATGGAGTAGAAAAGTTTTCTGTTAATGCTGTTATTCCATTAGTGGTAGATATTTTTCTAAATGCAGAACAGCATCTGCAAGCATCCTAGAAGAGGGCATTGAAACCTAAATTTGTACCTCAGGCAAGTCACATTCTGTACTTGTACAAAGAGGATAGATTAATGTGATCTTGACTAGTTCCTATTTCCTCCCATACACTGTAAGCAATCAGCCTAAGGTGACTTTCCGAGATGAAAATAGTTCTTCAGGGATTAATCCCTGATTAGCCTCCAGTATGGGCATTCTTATTCTGAAGAAAGAGTATAATTATTTTTATGTAGTTTTACTTACAGACTTTTAAAAATCCTTTTTTAACTCTGTGGTCAGTGAACCCAATTGAATTCTGCTAGTGTAAATAAGAAAAGAATCAAGTCACTGTATTGCTGGTGAATTTGAATGTGTTTATGCTTCATCTCCAAGGAAAAAAAAAAAAAAGTTTTAATTTCTTTCAGTATTTTGAACATGTTGAAGAGGCTGTCTGGGCAGTTGAAGTTCTAAAAGAATCTGGAAAACCAGTTGCAGCTACAATGTGCATTGGTCCAGAAGGAGACATGCATGGTGTGCCCCCTGGACAATGTGCTGTCCAACTGGTAAACGCTGGTAAGAATCTGGTTTAATAAGCCCTTTGAAAGTATGCGACAAAGTAAAGCTCTTAAGTTTTGAGATAAATAGATGTGTATCTCAAGCAGGTAGCTTCCCAATTACATCTGATAAAAGTTTTGACCCTTTAAAAAAAGTTTTTGTGTGTACTTCACTAGAGCAGTCTTGGGGGGCGGGGGGGGAAGCAGGTATGGAGTCCATATTAACCAAGATGGTGTTGGGAATAATAACCACAGGCAGCTGATACTGAATAGAAAAAAATCCAAAACCTACTCAGATTTGCTTACAGAGCCAACCCCAGATCCTGGGCTCACAATTATTAAACATAAGCAGAATCCAAAGTCACCTTTTATTCTTTGCTCATGAGTTTAGAAATGTATAGAGCACAGTTCAAATTCAGGATGAGAAAATAAGAGGATGAAAAAACCTAAACTTTTTCCCCATCAAAGGCTGTATTTTCTGCAGGACAAGGGGAAGGACAGAAGAAATTAAACAGGGGCATGATGAATGATGGTACAGGAGTTGTTCATAGCTGTGTTGAACTACTCTTTTCTCCTGGAGTTACAGTTGAAAACCAAAGGCAGAACCTGTGTTAGGAACCTGCTGTTTACTTCTGTTGCTGTACATAGCAGCCTTCACTGATTAAACACTGATAAGAAAAGCAACTCTATGAGGGTGGGAGATGTGATTCATCATCAGGAAGCTAAAGAGGACTGCAGCTGAGATGTAAATGGCATGATCAACCTCATGAGAGCTGAGGCTGGGTCTAACCCAGCTCCCTTGTTTTTGTAATTCTGGTGTAAAGATGGACTGCTCTGTTCCTGGAGTGCTGTGGCTAAGAACTTTTGCCTCTCACTTCCTGGGGAGAGGTGTCTTGAAGTTATTTTTCTCCTCCCAGGTGCTTCTATTGTTGGAGTCAACTGCCACTTTGATCCAGATACTTCCCTGGAAACCGTGAGACTGATGAAAGAGGGCTTGCAGGCTGCTAAACTGAAAGCTCACCTGATGTCCCAACCGCTTGCTTTCCATACACCTGATTGTGGAAAGCAGGGCTTTATTGATCTCCCAGAATTTCCCTTTGGTAAGACAAGGCTATCTTTTTGGGTTTTTTAATTGTCTGTTCCATTTTGGGTTTTTTTTCCCCAGCTTTTAGTAAAGTTGAAGTTGCAAGGTGCTCTTCTATACAACAGGATCAGTCCAATTATCCTGTCTGGTATTTTCCATAGAAGGATTGCAGTGTAATATTGGATTAAAGATCATCAACATAGTGAGACTATTTCAGTAGTATCACAGCATGTAACTGAAAGTGAAATTATGATGAAAACAGTTAAAGTGCCACAATCTAAATTAAGTTTAAAAATATAGTTTTTCTTTGTGCTATAGAACCTTGCTCAGCACAGATTAAACAGCCCAAACAAATGAAGAAGAGTAAATACACTAATAAAACCCCAAACTTAAATGCATTTGCATTGGAGCTCCCCAGTGTTCTGCATTGTGACATCTACCCCAGAAGCCCTATAATGTTTACCTGCATAGGGATTTAACATAAAATGCATATGCAGAGCTAGACACAGATGCATGATTATTGAACTCATTAGGGTTCAGTCTCGTAAACGTAACTGTCTAATCTAAGTGAGATTAGAGAGAAACCAGAAGAGGGAATATGTTCTTTGATGCTGCTAACAAATGGATTAGCAGTTTGGAGATGGATTCATCACATGTATGCTCAGGAGAAATTCTACAAAGACTGAAAGATCCAGCCACTTTCTCTGTATTAAGGCTTGTGTATTTAGGGCTTTTTTCTACCTGGGATGTAGAAGATCACATCCTTTTAAAATAAGAAGACAAACTGATCCTAAACATTTTAAAATTTATTACAAAAATGCTTTTATTTTGAGGCCTCATACACTCTTTTTCAAGATAAGACTATAAGGTATTAAGGTATTCAAAACTTGAATTTGTAGCAGAAAACTTGAGAGAAAGATGTGATTCTGGGGAAGTTGTGGGTTTTTTTAATTCCTCTCTTTACATAAATGAAGGAAAGAGAATAAAACATGAGCCTGAGGCATTCATTAAATGATAATAATGTGTTTGAGTTCTGAAAATACTCTGGGATATTTAAAAGTGTTAAGAACTAATTTATCCTATTCATTCCTTCATGTAACTGCTCTGATTGCAAGCAAAAAATCTGCAGAACAGATGCAGTAAGCAATCAAGTGAACTGAAGGGTTCACTCTGGTTTGTTTTGGTTGTTGACTTGTATGTTATAAGCAATCTGTATGAGATCTCAGCTTTCAGAAATTTCACAAGTCAATTGGGGAAGGCTATTTCTGTGAATGTGTTCAATACCCAGAAGCACTAACTGATCATTTGACAGCAGATAAGCAGTTTGGTAAATCATTGTTAAACTGACCCAGTTAACTCTGTATTTGTGGAAGACAACATGCACAAGGAGATATTTAGATATTTCAAGTGTATATAACCTCTGTACAGTTCAACAAGATCTCAGTTTCTAGAAAAGTGTTGGCTATGTTGCATTGGCAAACTCCAGCATCTGGATGCCAGCAGTGTTTATTTATCTGTAGACCTTTTTCCATTTTTCTGTTTCCCCTTCTGCAATTGCTCTGAAATGTCACCAGTTAAGCAAGGACAATATTTTAGAAAGAAATGTCCCAGTTGGTCAAAGCATACCCACAAGATTAGATATACAGAGGGACTGAATCTAGAGGCAGATTACAATATTTTCATCAAAAACTGATGAAAATTTCAATCTCTTTGTATGTAAGAATTAACATAAACTGTTATGCTATAGATCTTTAATTCTGAATAAAGCCAAGAAAAATATGCCTTGACAGGTACGGAAAATAGAATGTTAGTTCATTTTGGGAAGGGAAAATCCCACAAAATGTGATGTGGCAACTTCTTTTCATAGAATACGGCTTGTTTTCAATCACCATGTTTCATTATCAGTTTTTAAGTTGGTGTTTCTTCAGAGAGATTAGGTTGTTGCTGTTCTTACACTCCTGAAGCACAAGGATGATTCATAGAATCATAGAATGGTTTGGATTGGAAGGGACCTTAAAGATCATCAGGTTCCAACCCCCCTACCATGGCCAGGGATACCTCCCACTAGACCAGGTTGCTCAAAGCCCCATCCAGCCCGGCCTTGAACACTTCCAACTTCCCTGGGCAACCTCTTGCGGTGTCTCACCACCCTCACAGTAAAGAATTTATTCTATTTTTCTTCTAAATCTACCTTCTTTTAGTTTAAACCCATTACCCCTTGTCCTCTCACTACAGTCCCTACTAAAGAATCCTTCCCCAGCTTTCCTGTAAGCTCCCTTGAAATACTGGAAGGCGACTATAAGGTCTGCCCAGAGCCTTCTCCAGGCTGAACAACCTCAACTCTCATCTTGTCTTTGTAAGAGAGGTGCTCCAGCCCCCTGATCATTTCTTTGGCCCTCCTCTGAACCTACTCAACTAGGTCCTTGTCTTCCTTATGCTGGACTCACCAGAGCTGAACACAATACTGCAGGTGCAGTCTCAGGAGAGACAGATAGATGGAGAGAATCACCTGCCTCATCTTGCTGGCCACACTTCTTTTGATGCAGCCCAGGATTTCTGGGCTGCAAGTGCATGTTGCTGGCTCCTGTTTAGTTTTTCATCCACCGATACCTCCAAGTCCTTCTCCTCAGGCCTGCTCTCAATCCATTAATCACTCAGCCTGTATCCATGTTTGGGATTGCCTGTACCCAGGTGCAGGACCTTGCACTTGGCCTTTTTGAACTTCATGAAGTTGGCAAGGGCCCACCTCTCAAGCCTGTCAAGGTCCCTCTGGATGGCTTCCCTTCCCTCCAGTGTTTCAACTGCACCACACAGCTTGGTGTCATCGGCAAACTTGCTGAGGGTACAGGCAATCACAGTGTCCATATCTCCAACAAAATTGTTAAACAGTGTTGGTTCCAGTACAGACTCCTAAAGGACACCACTTGTCACTGTTGACTGTTACCAATCACCTCTCTGTTTTCCATGTGTCTAAGAATAGTTTCCAGGAGAACCTACTCCATAATCTGATCAGTACAGAGGTGAGACTGACCGGCTTGTAGTTCTGTGGAACATCCTTTTTCCCTTTTTAAAAATGGGGGTTATGTTCACCTTTTCTAGTTACTGGGAACTTCACTCATCTGCCATGACTTTTCAAATATGATGGATGTGGCTTAGCATCTTCATCTGCCAGTTCCCTCAGTACTTTCAGGAGCATCTCATCAGGTTCCATGAATTGTGACAAGTTGGGTGATGGAGAAGACAGGCAAACACTATACTGTTCCCCCAGAATAGTATAGTGCAGACATAATTATTATTTATTATTATTATTTATTATGCAGACATAATTTGAGTGCAAGATGCTGCCTTCTTACTGCTGATCATTTTGTATCAATTTAGCATTAGCTTTTTACTGATTTATGCGAGTCAAGGAGATAATGAATTTGTGCTTCTAAAGCTTTCTCTCACATCTGCAGGACTGTACACAAGCTTACTTTTCTTTAAACAGCTTTCTGAGATAGCTTTATCTGGTTTTCCTTCTGATATTAGAGCATCTACTTTTCCTTTTTCCAGCCTTTCCCTCTGAGACTACAAATTTTCTGTTTAAGAATATTTCTTTTTTTTCCTTCTGCTTTTTATTTTCTGAACCTGTCTCTTAACTACACATTTGACATACAGTAAATATGGTTTGTATCACCTTCTTGCATGTTAGACATTTTTTGGGAAAGGACATAGGGAGAAGAATCCTACCTCTTTGCCATGCTGCTGAAGCCTTTCTACATCACCATTGCTTTTTTGCCCAGCAGAGTGTTTGGTGCCCTGACATCACACTGTACTTGCCTGATAATCATGCTAATTCATCTCCTGCAGATATGCATAAATAAGTGGGAGGATTTTTATTCCTTTCTTCCTGTATTTTTATTTCCTAAAGTTTCTTCTTCAGTCCCTGGTCTTTTCTTTCTAGTTTTGCCACTCTTGTCCCTCCTTCCCCCTGAGGTGTGCTTTTCCTTCTTCTCATTTTCAATTTTTTTCCTTCCCCAAGTCCTTCCTCTCAGCTCTATCATCTCTCCACTGTGCTCATCACAACCTGCAACAGGGAGGAGGGTACAGAATATAGATTGTGTCCTAACTTACCTACACAGAGAACTTCCCACAAGGAATTAAGTGGTTTGAGGCATCAAGCTGCTTATGGCTGGGATTATAACTAGGTAAATTAGGGGCTAAGAAATAGCTATAGACCCCAGCTGTCAGTGAAAAAACTGGCTGCCATGAGCTAATCATGGAAAACAGTGTAGTAAGCATTCCTGAGGAGTAATGAGCAGGCTTATTCCTGTTGCAGGTAGGCTGATACCTTCTTCTTGCATAGATTAGAGTATGTATCCAATTTCCCAGGTATTGATTGCTTATTAGGAACTCTTTGTAAATGTGGGTATAACATTGAACATACTCCAATACTCTAGCTAAGAACTCTGGCAGAATGGCAAGCATGTTACTTAGCGCTTGATCAGTCACAGAAGATACTACGTGCTATTTTGCAAGGCCAAAAAAGCTCACAACAAGCATAGCTCAGCAGAGCACAGCAGAATCTATAAGCTAGATTTCTGGAAGTTCGCATCATTAATTCTAGCTCAGACAGTCCAAACATGCACATCTACATCTACAATCAGTTTTGCAAGCAGTGTGCAAGTATGTCAACAACATGATTTCTTACCAAAAATGTGCTGAAATGGAGCATGGTGGAAACTTAGGATATTCGTGTCTTTGCAGGTCTGGAGCCAAGAATTGTAACCAGATGGGATATTCAAAAATATGCAAGAAAGGCCTATGACTTAGGAGTTCGTTACATTGGAGGTTGCTGTGGATTTGAGCCATATCATGTCCGAGCAATAGCTGAGGAACTGGCTCCTGAAAGAGGATTTTTGCCAGAAGCTTCTGAGAAACATGGTAGCTGGGGCAATAGCCTGAGCATGCATACCAAACCCTGGGTCAGAGCAAGGTATAAATGTCTGAACCTGGAAAGTACACCAACATAATACTCCTTGCAAAGGTTTATATTGGTCCATGCAGCAGACTGGCTTAACTGATACGGAGGTCTGAATATGACTGTAAACATTCTACATGTTAATCAATTTGAAGAATTAAATGTGATCTGGGAGCAGGGGAAGGGGTGAAGGGGCAGTAGAAGAGCTCCAAAAATTCTCATCCCTGTTTAAAATGAAGATTTGTTCTGAACTACTGCTAAAGTAATTCATTAAAGTTAAGATGAAAAACTAACAGACTGCTGTAAAACAGCTCCTGATGGTGAGAGGCTTACAGTGTTCCTTTCAAGGATGAAAAGAGACTCTTTAAGCATGTAGCATTTTATTGCATGCTTTCTTTCACACTTCTGTGCCTAAATATGAAGTCAGCCTGTGCAAGTTAGATCAACCTTTGCAGTGGTGATTTAAGCCACATTTCCTTTAGTATTATGCTGTCCTATAAAAACTCTCTATATTTCCTTTTCTTTCTTTAGGGCAAGAAAAGAATACTGGGAGAATCTGAAGCCTGCTTCAGGCAGGCCATATTGTCCTTCAATGGCAAAGCCAGATGGCTGGGGAGTGACCAAAGGAGCTAGGGAGCTGATGCAACAGAAAGAAGCAACAAGTGAACAACAGCTGAAGGAACTCTTCCAGAAACAGAAGTTCTAATCCACTGCAGTTCTGTAAATGTTATAATAATGTACCTACAGACCATGCTTCATGAGAAAATCTGTGAAGATGAGTAGCCTGTTGATTCATCAGTTAAGATGTAACGGAAGAGACAAAATGCAGAAAGAATGTGATTACAGATTAAATATGTAAAAATCTTTCTCTGGACAAATCGTTTAGAGAATAGTCAGGAGGAAGTTTGGATTATCATAATAATTGAGCTTTTGTTAGCTAGGTGCTATTAATTGGGTTGACACAGAAATACATGGAGAGTAATAACAGGTTCAACTCACCTGTGAAAAGAGAAAAAAGCTATCTATAAATACAGTATCAATGGACTTCCACTCCTAAGTCTGTTTTCAGTTGGGGATTATATAGGAGTTTCCTCAGACCTCAGTATTTGTTGAGGGCTACTTCAGGGACACACAAGCTGCCAATAGACACACACTGTTATCTATAGTTGCTTTCTTGACTTCAAAAGAATAAAAGTAAACTGGAAAATACATCTTATAATCGGAATAAAAAGATCAGAACAATGAGATCTTGCAGGAATTTCTTATATGCAGTAGAAAGATTCAGAGAACTTTTAGGAAAGAAAAATGACAGGTAAATAATGCACTACTTCTGCCTCAAGGTAACATGCACACAAGATTTATGCCTCTGGAGACTAAAAAGCTGAAGAGATTATTCTGAAATTAAAAAAAAAAAAGTAAAATGATGGAACAGTATTGTATTATGTTCACACCTTAAATTGTTCATTTGAATTAAAATTAAATTGTTAATTTGAACTTAAAAGAGTTCAAACAGAATCACATACCTCCAGTAAACAAATAATTTCCAAATGATCTCACTGATTTCGGGGTATCTCATTGGAAACACTTCATCATCTCAAAATAGCTCTTAAGAACTGAAGATTCCTAAAACGTAACTCGTGTTTATAAGAGTAGTAGAACATTGCGTAATTTTTTTTAAGCTGACTCATTCCCTCTAGAATTGTAGGTATAAGAAGACATGAAAAACCCTGCTAGGAAATGGATCAATTCAGCTAAGTTAAGAAAACCCATGGACATTTGTACACTGAATTTATTGAAAAGGGTTTTCTTAGGAAGAGTATCACTATACTTGAAACCCATAAAGAACACATTTCCATAGTTTATTTTTTGTGAAATACAACACAACTTATATTTCTTTCTAGAATCTCATTCACACCCACTCTACATTAAAGCCACTACCTTTGTGAAAATACCATTCTCAAAGTTAGCATTGAAAACTTTTGTTGGACTACTTATTATGTAAAAACTTATTTCATTATTTCTATCCATGTTGATGTTCTGCAATCCAGGAGACATTTAAATATGCAACACTTTAATGGGAAACTTCAGGTATCCTTTTCAGACTGTTATTGGCAGACAGATTTAAGAAAAAGCCATCTGCCTTCACCAAGCTTATAACACATTGAAATAGTTACTAGCTGGAAATTTTGCCTGAAAGCCAAAGGTAGACAACTCAAGAAAATCAATATTTTAAATTGTAGATTATTTGGTAAGCATCCATGTACATATATATGCACTACATGAAACTCCTTTCCTGTCTAAACCCTTCTGGACATCCCCCCTGCAGTAGAATAATGCAAAATCTGATAAACAAAAAGGCCAGATCTTTGATCACCACCAAAATGCATGCAGCATTAAAGACCTACGCATGATCAAGTGGCTTAAAATACAAGCTATAATTCATAAAGAAGTGTTTTGAACAATCATTACCAGTTTAGGGACTTCCTGTGGCAAAAGATGTAGCTTGACTGTCATACTGTATATAAGCTGCTGGGCTGATTTTTTTTTTAAACTGTCCAAGCATGCAACAACTTGTATTTAAGTGAACATGTTCACAACAGGTTTGCAGCAGGTTCAGTGACATTTTTAAACCTAAGTCTTAAAAGAAGTGTATTCATATATCTGTCTTGTTCTACTCCACTGACTTTAGAAAATATTGAACAGAAACAAATCTCATTTCATCCTGCAATATGTTGAACTATTTTAAGTGTAGACACCATTTAAATAGGATGGGCTTAATATTACAAAAATATCTTACTTCAACATCTTGCTTTATTACAAAAATTTTTCATTAACTTTTCTTTATGTTCCACTTTATAGAGACAGTATGTGACATAAGTTTTATATGAGATATCAACCTCCAATAAATACTATTTCATGGAATCATTATACCAAATTTTGTCAACAGTATACACCTCTGTATATAGACCACTCCTGAGACAGACATTTCATCCCAACTTGAGGAATGTGAAGAAGGCCTTTCCATGTATTTTTATCAGCTTCACCTTGGAGCTTCTGTGTCCAGTTAAGTTGTAAAACTGAAAAGAAAAGCAAATAATAAAGGTTAGGTCATAAAGACCTAAGAGGTCTTTATATAATCAGAGTGGAGAGTAGTTAAATTAATTTCAAAGCAGATTGAAGAAATATATGTTTGAAATATGGAGAAGCAGCATGATTCTGTCTCATAACTAACAAAGCAACAGCAAACATCCACTGATCAAAAGCACTTTACAAGCATTAGCAGTTATTGAGGGTTGATTCAAGAGTGTTCTGTAGCATTCATTTGCAACCATTTGCATGTCACTGAGACCAATTGAAGAAAGAGATCAAGTGATACCTGGAACACGGGAGGGAAATGGTCACAAGCAAACAAGCCCTGCTTTGCAAGTCATCTGTTTGCAAACCACAAGAGTGCTAGAAAGAGATCAAAATTACGCAAAATCCCCTGATAGATTTTTATTTCTAATAAAACAAAAAAGTAGGGCAGTTCCACTCAAGAAAAAACTGGAATAAAAAGACTTTACTATTATTTGGGTCTAAGCAGCAGTGTTCTTCTTCCACATCTAGAAAGGAAGTATTTTCCTGTAAAAGGAAAAGCTTGTAGGAAAAGCTTGTATGCAGGAAAAGTCTGCATGTTGAATTGTTTCAGGTGGCCTGCTGGAAGATCCTGCTGGCTCTTCTACAAACCTTTCTGTAAAAAGGTTCCTCAATAGTGTCACAGTACTACAGGTTGATGGAAAATCACAGATAATATGTCCTGTTAAGTCAAAAGCTTTTTTAAAATCTTATTTCTCAGTATGTAATTGCTGCTCAGACTTTTTCTGTATAATGAAATATCATCAAATTATACACAGGCTTGTAGCAATTTGTGCAAATACTGCCTCCTGGCGACTCTCTGGAGGTGAAACCTCAAATGGCTTCTCAAGTTTGTATGCATGGACAGAAAGCAGAAGAGCAAATAATTTTTATTACGTTCAGAACAGGCTTAATTACACCTGTATTCGCTACTTAACAAAAGTAGTGTTTTCTTTACAATAACAGCCAAAACTAATTAAGTCTTCAGTTATGCAATGTTTCAATCTTGCTTCACTGCAAAAAAAAAAAGGGCCTGACTAAAGTTTTTCTTTTAGTATGGCCGGATCAGCTCTTACTTTAAAAAATATATGGCATACAACATAGATAACCAGATTTTAAATTATGAGGGGCAGGACACTGGAGAAAAAAGTTGGAAGGTAGTTAACAAATGTAAACAGGGGGAATCAACAGGATGCTCCATCTCTCAATATGCCTGCCTCAGTTTCCCTCTATTATTCAGCTGCTTTTTGTCTCTCAGTGTTGCAGACCCATGCCTGGAGTGGAAAGATTCCCATTAGAAAGAGAAAGGCCTAGCAAGCTCTGAGCTGGTAACAGCATTGAAAGGTATAAACAGAGGCCAAGTTGATGTTCATAACACCAGCTGCTATCTAGTGTTGAAGAACACAGAGCCCAGCCCAGCCACAACTAGGCCAGGAACAGAGATAAAGTAATAATGAACTGATAAACAAAAGAGTTTGCTTGGTGAGAACAGGGCCTTCTTGGGTTTTTCTACTGTTTTCCTTTTGTTCTCCAATTTTGGATATTTTGGAGGTACAGCTAAATAGTAAAATGACAGCAGTCGATCCACTTTATTCTATAAAAGCCTGGTCCCATTTTTGATCTGAGAGACCTCCCTGCACACTTTCCCAGGAGGTTGCTGGACCTTCTCCTCTCCATCGGGGACACCTGCTAGAGAGATTAATTCTCGAAAATTAAGACCCACACAGGGACATGTAGGTGCAGCTGGGCAAGGGTGGGAGATATTAACTCCTTTATTGTCTTTATTAGCAAACTTAATGTTAAGTAATTTTCATCATCAAATGTTAAGATTATAGAATCCTTCAAAATTGGTAATTAATGTCCTAGGCCTAGTATAAAACTTGGTAATAAGTAAATGGTCAAGATTTTGATGGTTAACCTTTATTGTCTGATCTAACTGCAAGTAGTATATTTTATTGTTAAGATACCTTTTGCATTCAAACTTCATCTTCTGTTTCAATTTCCCAAATTCCCTACAATTTTACTGTACTTGTGCCTTCTACTATAAAGAGTTAAGACCCCAGCGTTATATGCAATAAATCTTGATCTGTGCATATACCTCTCACCTGCTGTCTTGTCCTGTTCGAGACAACCTTAAAGATCATCTAGTTCCAACCCCCCTTCATTGGCTATCTTCTCCATGCCTCCCCTCTAACACTACTCTGAAGTCCTAACATTATTAGAATGCAGAATTTCCACAGTTTTATTCTTAGTAGTTAAAAAAATGTAAACAGACATCCTTAAATCTGGCTACTTGTGTGTTTGTCCTACACAGTGTATAATACAGAGGCAAAGAGAGACTGTGTGCAATATTAGATGTCATAGAAAACTGTGCCTACCACACAATAGGGCAGAATTTAGCTGATCTGACAGGTATACTGTGTTGTACCCACTGTAGTCACAGCCTTCTGCAGGGCTTGGCCGTGCCAGGTTTCTGCCTCCTGTCCCAGCAAGACTACTCCACAACTGAACAGTAAGTTGAGAGTATAGTCTTCACACTTTCTACTGCCCTTCCTGATGCTTTTATTCATATGAGAATTCTTGCCTCGGACAAATCATTGTTATTCCACCCTCCTTCCATACTGCTACACCTATGTTTTATGTGACTCGTTCTGCTGGTTCTGCTAGGCAGACAGGACTCTTAATTAGTGTTCACACCATTGACCTGAAAGACAATTTGCATTATTTTGTTTGGACCTGAAGCCATTCACATTGATGCACCAGCACAAAGGGACACAAACTGGATTGGCTCTGTTTGCCTTGAAATGAAGGGATCATTGGGTGGCATAAAGATGATAGGCCTGACTCTTACTCACCAGCTTCTTCCTACATGTGGGATATGGAATGTTGTAAAGGTGTGAGAGCATAGCCAGGACAGCTCACACTCCAGCTACCTTTGGCTAGAAAATTAAAATAGTTTACCAGTTTTGTCATGTAAGCTTGTGGAAGGAAGGACACATAGGAGTATGGAAGTAAAGAATTATGGTCAGTTCACACTTTACATTTACGCTGGACAGAATTGGTATGAACTGCCAAGATGTAACAGCATAGCAACTCAGCTTCGATTTTAACTCATAATTTTTACCAGAATATGTAGCTTAGGGCTCCATGAGGTGTTAGTGAAAAGCTGTGTAAGGAAGCTGTCTGCAGCTGAGGAGATAGGAGTACATCCAAATGTTAACTGCCAGAGCTTTTCAAACTGTATGCATAAAATGGTTTGGCTAAAAAAGGATAAAGAGATATCTGAGTAACACAGCCTATATTCCATTATTCAGCTAGCTAGTTGTAGCTAATAAATCAAAGCTCTTAGCATTCTTTTGTCCTAATACTCTGGCCTCATTTCTAAAAGTAGCACCTAGATATGTGTTGTGTATGTGATAGACTTAATTATGAATCCAATCCTACAGGCACCCTACAACTATAAAAGTTGTGTTGTAGACACATCTGGTAGGACATTCTTCAGGTTTTTTTATACTCATACATAATATATACATCAAGCTTTCATAAGCCAGCAAATATCACATTCATTTACAGGAGCACACAGGACATTTTTTTTTGTAATCTTCAGTGACTTGATGCATGGAATTCATTAAAATAACAAAATGTGTGATACTTACAGTTCAAGATGTCCTTACAGGTGGAAGACAGTAATATTTTTCATGTGAAAACCTGCTGCCTCTCAGCGGTGTCCTAAGGAAACAACAGAATAATGCCATCAATCACTCAGAACAGTAAGGACCTGCTTAGAATCTGGTGCTTTTTGTTAATAACTAAATTAACAGTTAATTATTTGATTAATAACTAAAGAACAGCATGATGTCAAGGAACAGTCGGTAAACAGTGAACTGATTATGGATGCCAAGTTGGTCTACTTATTTACTGAGCCCACTATATGGACAACCTTCGATCCAAACACTGTTGTCATTTCCCAAAGGCTGACAACAGACTTGGAGTTAGGTGGTAGCTATAGGTCACATTGCATCCTGGAAATGGCAAGAAGGGAGATGTTATTGTGAAGAAATTCTTAAATTCTTCAAAAAATTTGCACCAATGTTTAGAAGCATTGAGTGTTCATAGATACAGAGGGGGCCAATGTGACCTGCAAGCAGCTTGCATGACCAAAACAAAATTCGTCAATGAGTAAAGGAAACAAGACTGGGATTCCTCATCTGAAATAACATCTAGTCTCTGCAACCACTAATAGCATGAATAAATGACAAGGACATAGCAGAAGGTTATGGTAATGAAAGCGCAATTCATCTGAAGAAACTTATGTAATTGGATTACATTTATATAACTTCCCTTCTCGCAGTATCTCGGTGCTTTATGGTCTTTTAAAGTGTTTAATTTTACAGGAACCCGGTGAGTAAATAACTACTGACCATTGATTTTACACCTGGGAAGCTGAAGTGAAAGAATGACCAGGGACTACATTCAGAGTGGTTCATATATAATACTTCCTCCACTGGTGCCATAGGGAAGCTGGGTTTTCTCTTGAACCTTTCTCTTTCTCTTAAACCTAGATGCCACAGCAGTTGTGTAACCAAAGGTTTGTACTGATAGGCAGCAGTCTGAATACGGCCCTAAAGAGCTTGTCCATGGTCATGCTGAGTTTGAAGTAGAACAGAAAGTTGATGTTGGATGCTTCCCAAGTCCCACAGGTCAGGCAGAAAAAATTGGGAAAGCAGTGTTTCTGAAAGTAATCTTTTAACATAACGGCAGTGTTAGGTGAGCCAGAGGAAAGCATAGTCCCCTTACCTATCTTCATAAGGACCTGAAGGAGCTTCTGGCAGATGGTTACAAACCCACTTTGCCCTGGAATTAATTTCTTCCCAATAGCCAGTTAGCCCCCTCTGCTCTCTGTGACTTCTTTT
This sequence comes from Hemiprocne comata, assembly GCA_020745705.1. NCBI lineage: Eukaryota > Metazoa > Chordata > Aves > Apodiformes > Apodidae > Hemiprocne > Hemiprocne comata. The sequence goes on along the minus strand of CM036616.1, from coordinate 39,092,374 downwards.
TTCCATTTAAGAGACCAAGAGCCTCCTTTTCAATTCAACTGAAGATAATTATAATTGATGTGAATTATGCAAAGCCTTTTGTTGCTTCTTCCATTCTGGCTCATTCAAAGCCCTGGATCTGAAACTCCATTCTGTACTGCTGTTCCAGGTCTGATTCTGTAGAGCAATCCCATTTCTAGTTTCATAAATCTTTGTCTGGTTGATCAGATTAGTAATTATGATTTGTACTAATATAAGTCACTACATTTAAATTTGAGTTAGTGGATGAACAGCATCAAATGAAGCTGTTCTTTAGTAAGTACTCTGCAATCCATAAATAACACTGCTAAGAGCATAACAAAGGCCCTTTGTGTTATTGCACAGTGAAGCCAAAAATGTTCTTGAAGCAAAGTTTGTTTTCAATATAATTACATACAGCTCATACATAAAACAGCTTGTCGTGCTGTAGCCAAAAATGTAGTCCTTTAGATTTTATGAACATCTTCATCTATCCACATTAACAAAAGAAACAAATGTATGGTAAGACCATTTATATTTCACTGGTTCCTTTGTTTTATTCTATTTGATATATTACTTCTTGTCTAAGGACACAGTTCTGCAAGAATCTTAGTGCTGGCACAAATGTCTGCCTGGACAAACGGCCTTGCAGCACTGGGAGTTCAGTCCGTGAATTCAGGACTGTTTTGATATCTTTTGGGATAGTGCCTGTTATTGATCCTGACTGGACACTTAAAAATCTACAGAAAACGTAGAAAATGTATTTTCAAATACTGCAGAAAAGGCTGAAAATAAAGAGTTGGATTTTTTTTTTTTAAATTGGGTCTGCTAAGCACAGGAGGATGTATTGAAACTTTCCAGTGAAAGCTTAGATGCCTAAGATTTTATTTTAGGAAACTGAGTATGTCCTTAGCCATCTTTTTCAGCTGAAGCATCCTGTCAGGATGATCCATTTGGAGACTTCTCAATAATTAAATAATCATTCTGCACTTCAAATAATGGAAACAATTTTGGATCCCCCAGTGTTGATGGGAGAACCAGACAATACTCCCTACAAGAAAGTACCATAATTCAGCTGGGAAATTTTGTTCCTTAGTCAGTTGTCCTCACATCTGTGCATCCTTTCATTCCACAGTATAATGAATGTACAGCCAGATGCCAATAATATCTTAATTCTCCATTGTGTTCTCTCATTTTTCAGCATTTAATATCTTTCTTTTTGAGAGCACTAGTGGGAAAGCAAGTAATGGTTACTCACAGTGCTGCCTCATTCCTCAGTAGTGTATGTTTCTCTGCCACTACGACATCTGGGTTTGTATGGCTGCAGGAAGAATCACCTTTTACAGAAATAATTTTCCCTGTATAGAAATCTATATTCAGTACAGGACTGTTATAGTGACTCACATCATGCTCATCCTTACTCCTACTGAAAGGACAGAAGGGATGCGACAGCTATGCCACAGTGAGATACGAAACAGACCAATGGACAGCTGGTATGAAATACCTCAGAAATATATAAATGCTGCCCTTCTCTGCCGGGGTTGGGTCAACTCCTTGGAGGCCTCAGATCAAAGTAGGCAGGATTTGTGCAGAGCACAGTTTAATTTGCTAAGAAAGTATGAACCAGATGCCACCATTGGAAAATTTCTCTTACAGTTAGGAAAAAAGTCCTTTTCCATCTCAGTTTCTGGATTATTTTTTTCCAAGAAGCAAACAACAGTTCTGACCCTGACACATCCTAACCAACTGGAGCAGTATGTAGCTATTATTCCCTCCAACAGGGCTGGGAACCACATCATCAGAGATCCATAGTCCTCTAATCCTTCCCTTTTGCTTCCTCGCACTACCCCAAGAAAGAAAATGTATTCTTGCAAGTACACCACTTTACAGCCACATAGCCTAGCTAGCCCCTAACCAAGGTAGAACTAATGCTCAAGCACCACCTGGCCCACCTCTGTCAGGAGAAGATCCGTTTGAAATAGAAAGCAGTGACTATACAGAAGCTCTGCAGCAGGTTATAGTAATAGCTTTGTCCCCTCTGCTACTATCATCAGCATCTGCTTATGTTCCATGCTTTACTCACTCTACTAGTAGCAATAACTGGGAGCAAGGAAGGCATCCAAAAACGTTTTACATTTCCCACACAGAAGCAAGCCAGACCATTCTTGTCATAAATCACGATCTATATATAAACACATTCTGGAAAACGTAGAATCATACAGGTTCAAAAAGACCCTAAAGATCACAGAGTCCAACTGTTTACCTAACACTGCCAAGTCTACCTCTAAACCATGTCCCTAAGCACAACATCTACATGTCTTTTAAATACCTCCAGAGACGGTCAATCAACTACTTCCCTGGGAAGCCTGCTCCAATGTTTGACAACCCTTTCAGTGAAGAAATTTTTCCTAATATCCAATTTAATCCTCATACTGTCAAGTTGTACTCTTAACAATGACAACATAAAATTGTGTCACAGCGCATGAAATAAATCTGTCACTGGCTCAGAGGCTTCTGGCTTCGACAACAATAAGCAAAACTCTGGAATATCTTTTTCAGTGGCATTCAAAGACAGAATCAAGAAAGAAATGAGAAAAGAACGTATTTCCAAGGCACGTCCAACCTAAAACCTAAGAATTGCATGTTCATTACTTTGGAGAAAACTAAAATGTAAATGCTGTAAACATAAGTGAGTGAGTATATAAAATACAAGGTCCACAACAATCATCGATAATATCTTTGCATGGAAAGTATAACTTTGCCTGTTTCATGGTAGGGAACATCACAGGGGAACAGATTATTTTACTGGTATAAATTAAATAGACCTCTTCAGCAAAAAGGTGTAAGACTTGCTCCAAGGATCAGTACACATTTTACATTTATTGCTAAATCCCTGGAAATAAAATAATTTAAATGACTGCTTGTCTAAGCAGTTTCAAGCTAGCTGACAAGTTGCACTGACAAAAGTACTTCTTCATCTGAGAGCCAAAGGCTTGGGGAAGAGTGGCTGGAAAGCTGCCCAGCAGAAAAGGACCTGGGGTGCTGGTTGACAGCTGCATGAACATGAGCCAGCAGTGTGCCCAGGTGGCCAAGAAGGCCAACAGCATCCTGGCTTGCATCAGGAATAGTGTGGCGAGCAGGACTAGGGAAGTGATCATGCCCTGGTACTCGGCACTGGTGAGGCTGCACCTCAAGTACTGTGTTCAGTTCGGGCCCCCTCACTATGAGAAGGACATTGAGGTGCTGGAGTCTATCTAGAGAAGAGCTACCAAGCTGGTGTGAAGGGTCTAGAGAACAAGTCCTATAGGGAGTGGCTGAGGGAACTGGAGATACTTAGTTTGGAGGAGGCTGAGGGGAGATCTCATTGCTCTCTATAACTACCTGAAAGGAGGTTGTAGGGAGGTGGCTGTTGGCCTCTTCTCCCAAGTAAATAACAACAAGACTAGAGGAAATGCCCTGAAGTTGCAGCAGGGGAGGTTCAGATTGGGTATTAGGAAGAATTTCTATACTGAAAGAGTGGCCAGGCACTAGAACAGTCTGCACAGGGAGCTGGTTGTGTCACCATCCTTGGAAGTATTACAGAAACATGTAGATGTGGCACTTCAGGTCATGGTCCAGCGGCCAAGGTTGTAATGGTTTTGTGTTCTTTGGGATTTTGGTTTTTTGTTGTGGTTTTTTTTGTTTGTTTTTTTGTTTGGTTGTTTTTTAGGTGGGTGTTTTCTGGTGGAGTGTGTGTGGTTGTGTTTGTTAAGGGTTTTTTTTGTGTTGATGGTTGGACTTGGTGATCTCAGAGGTCCTTTCCAACCATGATGATTCTGTGATTCTGTTATTCTGTGAAAGCAAGAGGTAAACTCAGCCATGAGGAGTGTTCTGTGCAAGGGAAGGAAAACTTCACCTTTCAGATTTGTGTCACAAATAAAGGCTGGCAGATATGAGATCCAGCAGAAAACTTACAAGACATTTCTTTTGAATTTAAAATTGCAGCGGAAAGGAAAATTAAAAAAATAACAAAGGAATTTTGGACTCTTGAAATCGTAAACAATGGAAAGTGTCTGCCGAAGCAGGACTACCTGTAGTAGTACTAACTTCAAGATAATGCTGCACTTCAGTCTCAACACACCATAACCACCCACATATCTCTGGAAACCAATAACATAGTTGCCATCCGGGCCCTAATTCCTATCTTTAGGCACTACTGACCTGCACCTCAATAAAAACTTCAGACTTATATGATGAAAATAATTACCAAATTCACTTGATACACAATGTGAAAAGAAAAACTAGAAAAGTTGACCTGAAATTTCTACCAAAAAAGTCATTAAAATATGTGGCATTTAGACAACCCAGTGCTCACTGCTGAGTAATTCCAGAACTAGAACTAAATCCCTATGTTTTACTCAGTTTCTTACAACAGAGCCATAAATAATATTCTGTAGTTCACCATCAGCTGTGTTCTCAGTAAATGAGTCTTTGATCTGTGGGCAACTGCAGCACTTCACTGAAGTTGCTGGCATGAGAATTATCTTCCACTCAGCCTATTTCAGGAAACAATTAGAAGGGACCCCTTTGTTCAGCAATGGCTAAAATTTCAGCACATCAGCCACGCTGAGGGTGGTGCAACAGCTGAGCTGTAGGGTCCCATGGGTTCTCCCCGAGTGTGGGAAATACTGCAGATGCATGGGATTGATTTGAACGCAGAATAGCGTGGGGGAGGGGATCCATATGAATACATGTTTTTAACAAAAGAGCAGTGAAGAGAAGCTCTGCAGATGCAGAGAAACAAGTCAGCAAAGAATGAAGATGCAACCCGCAAAACAGCAGCAGCAACATGACCATGTACAAAACTAAAGCATCTTTTGGGCTGTCTGTGCTGAAAAAGTCTTGGAACTGAGAACAGAGAAACTTGTTTCCCTTAGTTGAGTTCAAATATACTTAAATAAATGTGCTCAGCCTCTCTAAAAGCCCTGGATTGCATTAAAAAATACCTAGCTGCATTTTTGTACTCTTCTTTTACTGGAAATACCTTGCTATACCTGATGAATTATTCATGCCAAAATGGAGAAACAATATTAAGGTAGAAAATTTGGGAAGCTGTACAGGAACTGGAACTAAAATCTAAAATTATAATATTATCTGGAATGTATCTGCAACTAGTCTAATTTCTGGAGTTTGGGTCTATGTTTTTAAAATTGAAATCAGGAACCACTAGGTTCTAATTCAGTTTTGATGCAAACGAACCCCCTTAGAACCTTCTCTAGTGGCCAAACAGCTACCTCTGGAATCCAGACTGACATCTTATTATCGCAGGCTCTGTCCTTGTCTCACCTGCCTATCAGGAAGCAAATTGAATGTACATACTGACAGTATTAGTGAGAACAGTGGAAGATGCTAATGACTGAAATTACTATATTGGAAAAGAAAATATACCACATATATATATATGTATATTACACAATTTGCTTTATTTCCTTTCCCACACACACAGACACAAAACCAAAACAAAACAAAAAAACAAAAAACAAGTTAAAAAGAAGAAAAAATGCAGTGATTTAACCAGACCCATACATTACATCATTGTATTTCAGGATGTCTGAGCTGTTCCAGACACTAGTTTGGTTGAGGTACAGCTCAACCACTGACTACTGTGAATATTCCCAGAATATTATTTTAATCCCTATTGTTATTGCAAGAGTTTATAAGAAATTGTAAATGATGTCCCTTTCATAGAGATGACTTCACACTAGAATCAAAAGGCTGCAAAATGTCTCACATGAACTGGGAACTGCAGCTAGAAATCAAAAGTAACTTCTGCAATAGGGTACCCACTGAAAAAATGAAAAAAAAAGAAAGTTAAAAGTATGCAGAGAAGAGCTGGCCAAAGATGAAGACACAAAGACTATTGCATTGATTAAAATTGTACTTATTCTTGAAGGAAGAATATAAGAAAATAAAAATCTTTACCTCCATAATATATATACTAATGAACAAGGGAGAAAACAACTTGGAACTGCAAACAATATAATAGTGTCAAAATTTAAATTCAATTTTTATCATGCACCAAAAACATTTTCAGACAGATTATGTTGTCTTAGAAAATTATAGTAGAGGAAATCCTTTTTTTAACTGAAAAGTCTACATAGATTTTAACTGGGGCATCGAAAAAAGACCACGCAACACAAATACAAGTGATTGAATTAGAGAGGAGAGAGGAAAACAATAACCAAATTAAGAAGAAAACAAAGATGGACAAACTGTAACAGGTGGAAAAAGTGAAACAAACTGCTTACCTTCTGCTACAGGGCTCTGAAAGCTTTTCTGTTTCACTTCTCTTTCACATTCACTGTGTCCGCTCCAAGGACCTCAGTGTTTCACAAACGTAGAGATGCATCATCATGGAAATTAATTTGCACCACAGCCTATCCTACATTTTTTCAACCCTCCTTTTTCTTGACTTGTTTCACAACTCCATCATTGACTACAGTCCGTTGAAATCACTTACGCATTTCTGAGCCACCGGTCTGTCTGCAACAAACTCATCATCACAGATTCCCATCCAGCAGTTTCCTGCCTCTCAACAGCCACACCTTCCATTTCCCTCCAGGCTGCAGCTCCTCTTGTTGATGGAGTTCATATGTGGTAAATGTATTCATATAACTAAATGTAACTGCTTATTTCAGAGCAGTGGAAGATCTAGTTACAAAATAGTCCTTAGCCTTTTTTCAGGCACCAGTTAATCCCTCATGGGCCCCCAAATCCTTTTGTCTTGTATGTCAAAGGCACAATAGCTCCCATTGCTTCTTTGCCTTTTACAAGCCAAAGTATTCCAGCAAAATAAATTGGAAACAGCTCAGTACTCCACAAGGAAAATGTTTATATTATTTAAAAGCATCCCAAAATTTCATTTTCATAATGAAATAAAAATGTTTTCCTCTGACCTTTGAGAAGGAAAACAAAAAACCAAAACTCTTTTCTTTGCATTTTTGTCCAATGTCACTTAAACAGTTTTTAGTTCCAGACAAAGTGAAGAAGAAATATGCATAAAATTGAAAAAAGTCTTTGTTTTTTTGTCAAGTATTTTAATATAAAAGCAGCTGGTTTTGGCTACAAGCCCAAGGGAGTAAAGGGGCTTGGCCTCCCATGAAGGCCCTGAGCTGAGGGGCAGAAACTCATGTCCCAAGTTATCCAAAATATGGAAGTCCAGCTCAGTCAGTATGAGGAAGATATGCAGTTAATCTATAATTGTGCAGTAAAGATGGGAACTACTAAGTAGGCTATGGAATAGGAAATAATAATTAAATGTAGGTTAAGAGAACATTTGCTCTGGCTGAAGAGAAACACAGGGCTTGAGTTCCTGTGCAGAGCAACTGTTTCGAACACCAGGGAACAAAGAAAGGTGGTGAGGTCATTCAGTCCTAGAAGAGATGCAGAAGAACAAACATGAAATAAAATTTTATTAATATTTTTATTATGAGGGTGGTGAAACACTGGAACAGGTTGCCCAAAGAAGTGGTGGATGCCCCATCACTGGACATGTTCAAAGTCAGGTTGGACGAGGCTTTGAGCAACCTGATCTAGTGGAAGATATCTCTGCCATGACAGGCGGGGTAAACTATATGATCTTTAGAGGCCCCTTCCAACCCAAACCATTCTATGATTGTCTTTAAAAATTAGGTTTTCCTCCCAAGATACGGAAAATAATGTTAATGAGGGCTAGTTGACGTTTACTCTGCATCCATTCCAGCTCAAATAAAAGCGTAATGGTTCTTTACAGAAAACACAGTCAGTAGGATGGTAAATCATGGTATTTGAAGAGTTTTCCACAGCTTTCAGACGATAAGAGGAAAAGCAGCTCAGATTATATGATTATCTGATAATCAAAGGCGTGTGCCTGGAGAGAAGCTCAGAAAGGGAAATGACAGCCAAGAAACATCAGTGTCAAGCATAGGTAGCAGGCTGTAAAACAGTATTACCTATAAAAGTCAGAAAAAAAATAAAGCTAGAAAGGCCTCAAATACCCATCCAAGGACCACTAAAAGATTGTGTGGCAAGCAAGATCCACTGTGATCTTTCTAGGTGTCCTTTCCTCAGTCCTAAAAAACACCCTGACTAGAGCAGCGCGTAAGAGGGCTGTGTGCATGACACTGCCTCTTCCTCCAGCTCCAGAAAATGCAGCTGCTGGAAGACAATTTGCATTCCTGCCATGACATCTTTTCACTTGTGCCCCTTTTCTTCCCCAGCACCTTCTTTTTGCTGCTTCTCTTTCTGCGCCTTCAGCTAGTCTTAGGTTGCTAGATGACTTTTTTTGGGCAGCACCAACGTGAGCCTAGAACAGGAAGGTAAAGTAAAGCAATGCCTTTAAACAGCTCAGTGCTCTTAAAAGCCAAATTTTGGAGTCACCATGCGCTATGCTTGCTCTCTTCTAGCAAAAATACTGTAAATTAAAGTCAGGAGCAGAAACAGAAAGTGTATTTTCTAACTTCACTTTTATTTTTTTCTTTCCCCTTTTGTCTGTGCTTGTCTTAATTTATCATTTAGGAGGCAGATTCAGGCTTTTACCACAACAGTAATAATGAGCAGCTCTGGCTCATCATCTAAACTTCTTCTTCATCCAAAAAGAACAGTTATCACCATATTTAATACCACTTAAATGGCTGCCAAAGACAACAATTTCCCTTAGGATAAGAAAAAAACCCAACAACCACTACCACAGCTATGGAGTAAGGAAGTAAGTGTGATTAAAATCTCCCTCTTCCCTGCTTTTTTATTTTCTTTGTGGCTCATAAAAGCTTAAACTTCTGGGTTTTTTTTTTTAAGATGTGGTTGTGTGTCAAAGGACATTTGGGTGTCTCTGAATTCAGTATTGAACAGTGGGTCATATAAATAAATACTTCTGGCCCTCCTGACTCATTTATTCCAGTGTAACAGGTTTAAAGCTTCTAATGAATACAGGATGCCACTATCATCTCTCCATCCCCCACCTATGACTCTATAAACCCCATGCTGTTGTTCCTTCATTAGTTTCTTCTTCCCAGTGCTCCTCCTCTCACTGCTTAACTGCCACTCCCTGGGTTACCTCCCTATCCTTAATGACTTAGGAGACCAAACTATCTCTGCTCTCCCCAGGAAAAAGCTGCTCTTACCCTGATATCCTTTACTGAAGTGAAAGGCAGTCCTTTATGCTGAAAGTCACCTTTTTCACTTTTTACTGAATTACAACTATGGTGTAATTTGTTACCCCATTGCAGCTTACACCTCCCTTCCGGCCTTGGCATCTTCTGCAGCCTCTCCATTTCTTCCCACATTTCTACTCTGCACTCTTCTGTGTGGCCACTTTCCCTGGAAAGACTCTCTATGCATGCCAAGCTCCCAGGCATTCATCCTCTTCCAATTTATTATTCCCTGCTAATATCACAGATTCTAACCACTACACAGCCAAAGGACTTCACCCAGTACTAAAACTGCAGAAGGTGAACAAGGTAGACACAAGGACACACCTTCCCATCACAAAGAAAACTTGGCAGTTTAATAGTCAGTCTAACAAGACTGAGGAATCTTTGCTGCTGGACACGTGAGAAAGAGGCAGCAGGGACATCTGGCAGTAAGGGGGTGCTGATCTGTTCAGTTTCCTCCCATAGTTCCCAATTCTGTAATAGAAGTAGCAATATCTGACTCCACCTGACAGATCTGACTCCACCAAAGCCATGTAAGCCTAACCTGAGCTCTTTTCAACAGGCCAGCTAAAAGCTGTGGTCAAATTACACTGAAGCCAGGCTCTTAGTAATCGTAAAACAAGTATGTTGCCACTACCTATGGCCCCACTGCAGGCTGCCCTGTTTATACCATCATTTCTCAGATCTTTTCCCCGCTTCTTAGTGCCTGCTCTGACTGCAAACACATCAGGAGAAATAGCTTATGTGGCATGTTTGCCATACTGCTTGGAATGGAAGTCATTGAGGCAAGTCAGGGTAGTAAAGTTAAACACATACATATCTGTAAAACATTAGTGTAATAATATTGCAGATTTGAGGGACTGCGGAGACTGATATTCAGATAGCCCTAATAAGGAATTACAAATCAACTACATTGAAGTTATACTTTTGATGACTGAAATGATGCTGAAGCTTTTGCAGTTCTACAGATTTGAGTCTTACAGTAAAAAAGTAACCTTCATTGTCATACAATATACATTTAGAACCACTCAAAATTCTACGGAAAATTCCAAATGCAATTTGCAAAATTAAAATTAAGGGATGCTAAATAAAGGCACCAGATGGGGAGTCTCCTGTTGTTAACGAGGTCACCAGTGAAACATCCATTCCCAGAAATTATTGGTATCTCATTGGAGCAAAGGAAAACAAGAGATGAGGCGACAGCAATTTTTTATTCAAGACATTTAATACCTCTGACATATCCAGTAAAACCAGAACACATTGCAGCTGAAAATGATCAAAAGACAGAGTAGGTTAAAGTCTGTCAAGTATTGTAAAAAAAGGAAGCTACTAAAAAGAATGCAGTTGTTAATTACAGAACAACAAGTGATATTTTAAATCAGCAGAAACAGTGATTAATGCATAAATGAGTTTTCTGTGTTGGTAAACAAATAGGGAATTACCAAGCAAAAGAAACATGGCCATCTTTCTGTGTTCAACAAATACAAAACAATATAATCATTAAGAAAATAAACCTTACAGTACCAAAAATTATCCTATTAACAGTGTAAAGGAAAAATAATTTAACAGCTACTGATAGTATCAATTAACAATATTTAAAGTAGAGCATGTTTTCCCCTCAACCATATTTGTCTCATAAAAGGCATCTCTCTCTTGTTTTAAATATGATTAGTCTCATATTTTTTACAACTATGGTTATGACAACCACAATATCTCCAAAAGAAGTAGACATACAGAAGATAGCTTTGATATAACTAAACAGAAAAGATTAGCCACAATATGACAACAAAAAATTACCAACAGGAACTTAAGTAACAACACAGATTTAGATCCTGCATCAACAGCAAAGAATGTTAGGATGTGTGTCATACGATGCAATTCTAGGAATAAAGACTGGCTGGAAAAGGTGTCAGCTGGTAATTAATAGCAAGCACACAAGACATGATTAATAAAAAACATTCCTATGGATGACCAGGTTCTCTGCAAAAGAAAACAAGACCACAGCCGTAAGGCCAATATACAATACTATAATAAAATTGGTTTGTCTTATGTATAGTATAGTATGCTAAAACCAAATAGGTAACTGTTAAAATATATTGTAATAGCATATAGTGTCATTAGGTTTTATTTCAGTAATGTCAGGTATGGAACAAATTTGTTGAACAGATGCTGGAAGTAAACCTTGGTATTGTGAGAATCAGAGCCTGAGCTAGCAACACTGAAGTGCCAGTCCCAGAGCCCACTGCTGGGAATGCTATACTAACCTGATCTTCAGAGAAAACACAGCTTACACAATCGCCACCCATCAGTCTGTGTCCCTGCCACTCCACACCTAATAATACTTGAACACCCTGGCCAATTTTTGCTCTGAATTGCAAAATAATTTGGGTTGGATGACTCCAACTGCCAAAATATCCAAAGGTAAATTAATTTCAACAATGTGAATCACAAAATCATTCAGATTGGATGAGACATCAAGAGGTCATCTGGTTCAATTGGTGAAGTGTCAATGGGTACATGCATTTTTCAGAAGTTTGAAAAAAATCTGCCATTAACATACACATAAACACACAACTTATGCTTTGTATCAGCTAAGTGGCCAACTAAGACACACATACCTGTATTAACATAGCTTTAGACGAGTCACAGCACATACTGATGCTTACTCAGATGGGATGGCACCTTGAGGGGGTGCAGAGTGAGTTAGGACACTGAACTGAGGATATAGAACATAAATTTGCAAGAAAATAGTTTTGAATATTCTATTGCTCATAGAATACATTGTTTGCCTGAGGCATGAATGTAAGAACTGAAAGCAGTAAGGTTCATTAAATGGGCTAGAGAATAGTAGTATAAAATCTGACACAGGTAACCTAATTTCAGCAAAAAAGGCCATGTTTCATTTTGTCCTACAAACAACTTCATATGAACATTCTTTATACTCTGAAGGGCCTGCAATCAGTAGGTGAATTTCTGTGCAAAGAGTCTTGAGATACTGCTTGAGAGGAAAAACATTTATTTCTAAAAATAAAAGCTGTTCTCCTTTTTTACAAGCCTAATTTTCTTTCAGCCTAGCATTCATTCATCAGCAATCACATGAGAGTAATAAAGAATCGGAGAAGCAACCATTTTCTATGAACGCTGAACATTATTTGGATACAGAAATGTGTATTATTTCTAACATTACGCCCTCTCCCATCCCACATCCTTGAACTTTGCTGCTTCACTACAAAATGCCTACTTAGAGGCTCGCCAAACAGAAAAGCGCAGTGACATTATAAAAAGAAACTAAACAAATCTCCCCTTCATCAGTCTCATTTAAACTACAAATTATAGCTCCATATGATCTCTTGGACATGGCTGCTCTTCAAAATCTGATCATCTGGATTTAAGGAGGGATTTTACCCATCCATTGGGAAGCATGGAGGCCCCTCAACAGATCTGGATTTCTTTTTACCAGGACCGTTTCCTTTCCTTGGCGCTGGCAGCGGGATCACATGGAAACTCAGCTGAAGATGGAACCAGATGAAGATACCATCTGTTTCTCCTCTACTGAGTGACTGGATCAGACTCAAGTATGTAGCAGCTTCGGGTGTAGCTATGTCTACAGACAGCAGTTGATCCTATCCAGTATTTCTCCGGAACAGTTTAATGAGGATGAGAACTTCTTTCGTAAGTGAAGCTAAATGTTAGGCCTTCTACTGATGCATAGAGAACACTAGATCTCCTAGACATAGGGGTCTCATTCTGACATGCTTTGACATGAATACTCAGGATGAAGGCTTGCTCATACCATCAGAAGCATTTTTCTGACCTTTCTCTCCGTAAGCTGAGGTTGTGTGGTTGTGCGGAGTGTTCCCATAGCAGCCTGGAGAATTTTGTTGCAAGATTTTCTCATTAGTGTGCATTTTTTTACCCAGCAGGCTGTCCTCTGTCTTGAACTGCCTCCAGTCTCATTAGATCCCAGAATGCTGCAAGACAAATATGCCAAACTATCACTGCAATCAGTAGCTACTTCTGCTCACAAGCTGGTAAGGCTTTAAACTTCACTTTAGCCCTTGCACTTTACTAGGAGACAGAATTAAAAAATGCCTAGGATAATACTCTGTGGTTAGTTAACATCAAGCAAGTCTAATCTTTCTTATGTTCGCGAGTCTGTTAATACTGGTGTCAGTCTGCCTTGTGTTTTAGATTCTGCCCCAACTCTGTCTCTGTCTTAGTGTACTCTGTTGCTGCTGTGCCAACCAAAAATTAATTTTCTAAGTTGCTCTTCAAAGTCTTTAATTATGCCTACACTGCAGCCAGAGCTGTGACTGAATCTTGCACGAATGTATACAAGGAAGCTTTAACACAAGCAAGTTGGGTACTTAGAGGAGTAGAACTGAAATAGCAGGGAGATTACATACAGGCTGGAGACACACTGGTTTCTGTAGTGAGGCTAGACTCAAAATGCACTGGGCATCCTTGAGAAAGTGAGTGAATAATAAAGTAAGTACTCATGGGTTTCCCTGAGCTGTATGAATGAGGGGGAGAATGATAAACATATTTTAATGAACGACAACAACAAAAAAGACAGCAGACTTGTTATTTTAGAAATCACAGTCACTTAATTTGGTAATTGATCATACTTAGAATGTTAGGCAATATGAAGAAAGCAATGAGGATTAATTGGACTGCAAAAGACAATTTTTCTGTCACTCCCTGAAGGTATTGTCTTGATTGGAGATCAAATTCCTTGTCTGGTAAGACAGCTTTGAAAATCACAAGTAATGCAACCAAATCCTGATGCTTCCTTGGTTGAGTGCAGGTTTTTGTCACCTTAATAGATTAAATTTATCAGACTGATCTAAAACCTCTTGAGTATTGGATAGAAATGGTACACTCACCCCGTAATCAGATAGCTGAGTCATTTAGGTCCATTGCTCAATCTATTCTTTGCCTTTTAGAAGATGTGTTTAGAAATTTTACAATCCAAACTGTGACCCAAGGACAGCATTGGCTGTGCTTAACATAGTCTGTTATGCTCATCTCAGCCAGCATATGACGCAGTGACATAAGCCCTGCAGAATCTTGCAGGGGTCAGATCTACTGGAAACTTACTGGATATATAAATGACTCATCCAGCATTCAGTGTTTTCCTCTCAGATCAAAGGAACAATAGCTTACATGTTTATGGGAGATGCCAGGATCACACACTAAAAACTAAGTGGTTGCAGTGGGCTGACCTTGGCTGCCAGGTGCCCACCAATCTGCTCTATCCCCCTCCTCCGCTGGACAAGGCAAAATCCGAGTAGGGTAATGAGTAACAAAAATGAAATCTTTAAACACCTTTCCCCACCCCTACCTGATTCCCAGTTTGCTCTAGCTCTTCCCCTGAGCAGCATGGTATGATGGACAATGGGGGTTGCTGTCAGTCCATCACAGGTTCTCTCTGCTCCTCCTTCCTCCTTGTGCTCTTGCCCTGCTCAAGCACGGGGTCCCACCCACAGGAGACAGACCTTCACAAACTTCCCACAGGCTGCAACCCTTCACAAACTGCTGCAGCGTGGGTTCCTTCCACGGGCTGCAGTCCTTCAGGAGCAGACTGCTCCAGTGTGGGTCCCCCACGGGGTCACAAATCCTGCCAGCAAACCTGCTTCAGCCTGGGCTCCTCTTCTATGAGTTTACAGGTCCTGCCATGAGCCTGCTCCAGTGCGGGCTCTCAGTGGGATCATAGACTCCTTCAGGCACACCCACATGCTCCAGTGAGGTGTCCTCCACCCTGCAGGTGGATATCTGCTCCACTGTAGACTTCCATGGGCTGCAGGCGGATATCAGCTCCATCGTGGACCTCTGTGGGATGCAGGGGGACAGCCTGCCTCACCTCCTCCGGTACCTGGAGCACCTCCTCCTCTGCCTTCTTCACTGACGTTGGTGTCTGCAAAGTTGTTTCTCACATATTCTCACTCCTCTTTCCAGCTGCAGGTTGTTGCACAGGTTTTTTTCCTCTTCTTAAATACATTATCACAGAGGTGCTACCACTATTTTTGATGGCCTTGGCCTTGACCTTCAGTGGGTCTGTCTTGGAGCCAACTGGAATTGGCTCTGTCAGACGCAGGTGCAGCTTCTGGCATCTTCTCACAAATGCCACCCCTGAAATGCCCTGCTACCAAATCCCACATAAATCAAATACAGTGGTTGAAAGCTAAGTGTTCCTTAACCCTCTGTTTTTATCTGAAAGGCAATGCAGATTTCTTCAGATATTTTTTTTTCATACATTTCAATTATTTTAGTGTAGGCCTGGCATGATCTTGCGGACAGACCAGGATTTGTCAGGCTACTGATCTCTCTATCAGTACACGGGTAGAGAGGATGGAACTTCTAAGACTGCTTGAGAACATCTGAACTGTTTTATTGTCCACTAATTAATCAGAAGGCAGACAGTAATAACTGACACAGGAACTATAATTTCCTTTTTTTATACTCATGTAAGTATTTAATCTGCTATAACTCAATGCTTGTTCTGTGGTTTGTGGCTTCCTTGCCTAGTTACTGATGTTCTTGATGAAGTTGAATTGTGAATGTGGATAAACATATTGTTTCCTCTTTACTTGAATAGTATCTTCCAATGCACCAATACAGTCTTGATACTGCTGCACAGCTCAGTACACTGTATTCAGAGCCAAGTAGGTATCTTCTTTGTAGATCAATATTTTGAGGAATCTCAAAATATTATGAACAGTTTTCCATTCTTGTCCTCAAAGAAAGTAGGACTTTTAGCGAACAGTTTGATAAAATTATCTTTGTTTAATTATGAGATATTGAGCAGGAAAAAAAGTTGTTTGTTTTTTTTTTTTACATTAGAAATATTTATTGCATTTTTGCTATTAAACCAAAAATCAAGTACTTTAAAAAAAATTCTATTTCTCAAAGGTACAAATTGTTCATTCTGTCATCAGAATAATTTTCCCTATCCCCATGTACTTGGGTGGAGCATGTAAGAATATGGTTTCTGTAAACAAACAAGTTGACGAGTTGCCTTCTAAACCACTAAAGAGAGCTGGAAGCACCATCACTTCTAACTCATCCAGCCTGCAAGACAGGACAGCTCCAATTGTCTCTTGTTGCAGACTGTTTTTTATTTATTTATCACAGAGATTACTGATAACTTTCATGCAATTTAGTAAAATTCTTATTAGTTAAACTTACCCACTAAAATGGCAAGTTTAAATTGGAAACCTATGGTTTTGTATCATTGGAGCTTTCAAAGAGGGATTCTTCAGTATTACCAACGTGATTTTTACTCCATGAAGTTTATTCTGCCTTTCACTTAAACAGACAAACTAACTTTGCTAGTATTTAGTTTTTTGGCTAAGAGGAAGAAGATTAACTTTTATGAATTATTCCTTTCATAGAAAGATTGATTTATATTTAAGCTATTGGTCCTCTCAGCAGTAAGTAAGAGATTACATTACATGATCAGTTTATCACACAATTTTAAAGCTTACCACACAGTAATAACTCCACATGTTCTACAACTGCAACAATATTTGGCTACAGAAAATTCTTCCATTTAGAGCCAGCATAAATATGCAAAGTATACAGTTTTCCTCCATGAAGTGGATGGGCTATCACATGCGCTGCAGCTATACTGGTTCTGCTGCACAATGCAATCCCTTGTTCTTAGAAACTACCCCAGATCTCTTGTATCAAAGCTCTTAAGGGTAGGCACTTCCAGAACTTCAAGTGCAGAAACAACTATTACTAAAAAGTATGCTTTCACGTGAATGTTTCATTGCTACTAAGCCATCACAAAGTCCACAGTGTTTTTATACAGCCAGCTTCTTGTCACTTCACACAGACATACTCTCAAAAACACTCCTAAAACTTTTGCCAAGAAAGAGGATGGCGACTAACAACAAACAGACCTTGCTATTTGGCTTGCCCACATTAAAATTTGAATCATACTATCAACAGAAACCTATTAAAAATGCTTGTCCAGCATAGCTATGTTAAGCACAATACTTAATAACGATTTCAGGACACCTAAAACTACTCCTGATGCTACGGTACTTTGAAGCATGCTGTTGAGTATCCTCCTCCCTTCATCTTAACTACTGTGAAGACTTGTGCTGCTGGTTAACTGAGAATACAATAGACTTGTATTTAGACAGAAATCATCTTGCAACAGCTGTCACTTGGAATTGATCAAACCTTAAATCAGGCTTCCCAGATGAGACCTGGTTTTCTCAAAAATGCTTTGTACTAAAGCTAGTTTATCCAAAGTGTTCAAAGATTCAGATCCAGAAGGGTGTAACTTCAGTTCAGCCTGCGGCATGCAGTAGGAGTCACACACTAGGTGCTGGAATGTTTGTACAAACACTTAGAGGAGTACTATGGCTCTTGGTCACATCATCAGCATGCAGAAGACAATTTAGGCAGCATTGGGTGAGATCACTTTGCAGTGGTTCAGGTTATTCACTTCACAAAGGATGCAAGCTTTTACACCCCGCAATTACCAATCCACCTCACATATGTACAACTAAGTACACATGTGCAGTGCCACAGGGTTTAATTCCATCACCGGCCTGGTTCTGCATTTACTATGTACACATCTGCCTAGGCAGGCTACCTTTTGTGCTGAATTTGGATTCTACAGTTCCCTTGTTCTCCCAGCACTAACCTGATCTGAGATCGTGTCTGAGAACCAGCAGATACAGGCTTAGGAAAATTATACTGCAAGGCAGAAAAAGCAGACTAACTCCTGAAAGTCTGCAAACCTACTCTTCACTGGTTTACTATTTCACCATCTTGTTAAATATCACTGCGTGGAGACTGCCTAGTGATACCAATGACTCAAAGTAGTCCCTGCCTTAAAAGTTCTGGCACTTGACCCAGCTCTTAAAAAAAAAAATAAAAAAAAAAATCTGTTGAATTTCTAAACATTTCAGTGACAGGGAGCTTGTGGGTCTCTAAAGCCTTTGGTTCTATAAAACATAGTAAGCCAGCATCTCAGCTGAGTAACTGCTACTTCCAACAGCCCTGTTGGTAAGATTAACTAGGCCTCTCATGTGTGCAGCTTCCAGGACAGTGATAGGATCCTTGTGTACTCAGCAGCCATTCCATCTCTGCAGACAACTCAGGTTTTCCTCAGAGATACTACTCCCTAGTAGTTCTTTCAGTGGCTACAAACTTAGCACCTTTTTAAAGTGTGGGAATAAACAGCAGGTCAGGCTGATTGGGTGCTACCCAAGCAACTTCTGCTCAGTGATGAGTACACCCCACCACAAGCCCTATTCAGAAGGCAATTTAGGCCTTTGAGAACGTAATTTTAATTTTTTGTTGGTCTTCAGTAAAAATCAGTGATGTATTTCCTATAACCACCCTTAAGAACAATTCACCAACATCTGAAAATATATTATGAATGAGAAGGTATGCATGTCCCCCAGCACAGAAGTTACTATAAAGGCTACTCGGTGCTCCTTGATACCAAGATTTTGAAAAACTGCTATTTCTTTGCCGGGTATTCTATAAGGGTACAATTTTGGCAAAATACAACAGCTCTTGAGAGCTGATGGCACCGAGTTTCTGCTGAATGAAAAGAGGACTATCAGAAACTTGACTGTAGCTGAGTGATTTTCAGACTAGTTTTCAGCCAGCTCCCAAATGTTACATTTATCTAAGATCTGCTTTAAATCATACCAGCTTGCCCCTCTGGTATCTGAGGACCACCATGCTAATCCTGCTTCAAATACCGCAGCCTCTACAGTAACGTATCTTGAACACCAAGACTCTGGCCCTTTGGCTGATGAGAATTTTTGCATCCATGTTTAATGCTCTTATGTCTGGAAATACAGATATACATATGCCGTTGCATCTTCAGTGTTTTAATTCTTCAGTCTTGCATTGACAGAAAGAGACTGTATTTTCTGCACCGGGAGGAGGAGGAAATTTTTTGCTTGCTTTTACCCCTGCTTCACACAGGGTATAATCAAATCTTCTAGGTCATTTCACAGGTGCTTTCATCTGATGCCTATATTTACAATAACAGAAAAGAATGCTGCTCACCAAGATGTACAGCACACATCACCCTTAGCTTTAGAACACAGATGTGGTCTTTCCTCTGCCTGCTGAGACATAATTTCCTTCTTTTTTTTAACATCTGTGACTTCGGGTATTTGAGACATAAGTGTGATTCTCCTGCATATATGAGGTTGCTTTGTTAATGACCAGAGAACGTCTGGATTGCCAGAGGCCGTCCTCAAATACTTCAGCCCCCGAGGACAGGATGCCAGTCAATACAGGAACTTTAGAAAAAAGCTGTGACTCAGTCTTGCTTCTCTGGCAAGCTCAATAGAGATGTTTTATTTCCCCAGTGCTTCCTCTTATTTGGAGCAGGACAACAATATCATAGATGGGGCATCTGGATATAGTCTATTGATCTCATTTTTGATGCAAATGTTTTAGGGTTGTTATAGTAAGAAATACTTTTTTCATGTATACAAGAGGAGAAATGGAATATCCTGAAAGGCACCAGCAAACCAGCCCTTGGCCTTGGAATCACAGGTGATTAATAATTCTTTTCAGACATGCTTATGGAAGTTGTCTCTGCTGGCTTACCGTAACCTATGTGCTCTGCAACACACTTGGAAACCTCAGAGCACTGCAGACACTGCCAATTCTTAAGCAGGACTGGCCAACACGACTATAAAACAGCTCATCTCAGTGCTGTTAACCTCAGCTGTAGAAGTACACAAATGCCCAAGACAGCTATTTCAGAGCATGTCCTTATCTCCAGGTCTCGTCACAGATGCTACAGACTTTTACAGCCTAACCACAAGTACAAACTTCTGCTGCATGGCATGCTGCTAGCTGCTCTTGCTAACGGATCTTTCAAGTATTTTGGCTCAATCTGTAGTCAGAATTAAGTTGTATAATTAAAAAAAAACAGCTCAGCACCACATCCTCTCTTGTAACCATGCAGAAAACCACTTTACAGGAAAAGCAAAACCAATTCCTCTGCAGTTACCATTTCCCTGAGAGAACTTTTTGCCTGGATGGACCTCCATACTTAAAACATTCTGCCAACTAAGGGGCAGAGGCCCTGGAAAGGAGCACTAGCGGCAGGCTACTGTATAGGGTACCTGCAGTGAAGGACTGCTGAAGCCACTGTGGCCAACGTGGCTCACAGGGAATTAAAAGCAAGGCCGTAGCCGTGTCAGCCAAAGCCAGCGCTGCCTCAGCAGCTGCGCGCAATGGAGGCCCACTGCCCGCCAGCCTGCCCCTTGAAGCCCCAGGAACGGCAGAGGACGCAGACTTCACCCTGAACGGCCCGCTTCCACCGGACAGCCGCCCCTCGGCTGACCCCAGAGGGGAGCAGGCCGCAAGGGCTGCCCGTGCTAACCCCGCTGCCCACCCACGCCACTACCCGGCCCAGGTCCTAGCCCCGGTCCCGGCCCAGGTCCCGCCTCTAGCGGCTGCAGCCTGGCACGTGCCCTTCCCAGCCTGCAGCCGCACCACCCGACCTGCCCCGTTGTGCGTCCGAGGGAAGGGGCGGGGCATCACCCTCCCCCGCCCATCACGGGAGCGCACGGAGGGAGGACGGGAGACTGCGAGCGTGGCCGGCGGAGAAGGGGCGTGGCGTGGGATGAAGCCCCGCCCTTCCTCCTCCGCCGAGGAAAGCAGGGGCGGCAGCCAATGGGGAAGGTCCCAGGCGAGGTGGGGGCGGGGCTTTGGGAGGCCGCGGGGCGGGGCCGCCGAGGAGTTGCCGCAGCGCCACCGCCGCTTGTAAACAGATCCTGCCCCACGTGACGCGCGTGAAGTACCTGTGCGGGGGCACCGGGCATTGTCCTCCGCGGCGGCAAGCCCATGACCAACGGCCGCAGCGGGGCTCCTCGGCGGCGGGCTCCCAGCAGAAAGGAGGTGATTGTTCTCTGTCCTCTCTCCCCACCCCGCCGCCGCCTTCGCGGCTCCGGTGGGGATCCAGCGCATCCTTCCCCCTCAGCGCCTTTCCCGTCCCCCCGTCGCTAAGATGGCTGATGGTGGGCGGTAAGGCGGCGCGCGGGGCTGCGGGGAGCCGTTGCCGGCCGGCGCGCGGCGGGGCAGGCTGGGGCGGCTGACGGGACGGGGGCAGGCAGCGGGGTTGCGTGCGTGGGAAGCCGCACAGCGCCATGTCCGCGTTCGCCCTGGAGGAAACGCTGGAGGCCGACTGGGTGGCCGTGAGGCCTCACGCCTTCCAAGAGCGGGAGAAGCACAAGTTCGTCTTCATAGTGGCCTGGAACGAGATCGAGGGCAAGTTCGCCATCACCTGCCACAACCGCACGGCGCAACGCCAGCGCAGCGGCTCCCGCGAGCAGCGTCGCGGCGGCTCCGCCGGCCCCGAGGCCAGAGCCGCTCCCAAGGCCGACAGCCCCACGGTGCGCAGGGGCCCGGCCTGGGCCACGGACTCCGGCCTGCCGCGGGGTTCCGAGCGGGCCGAGGCGCTGCCGAAGAGCCCGCTGCGCTCTAAGAGCAGCCCGGCCCGGAGGCCGCAGCGGGGCCAGGAGGCGGCAGGTGCCGCCGAAGAGATTGAAGTGCTGGAGCTGGGGAAGGAGGAGGCGGCCGCCGCGCTGTCGCTGCCGCCGCCTTCGCCGCTGCAGGCAGCCGACACGGCAGCTCTCGACGCTGAGCCCGCGGGGGAGGAGTGCAGCTGGGCCGGCCTTTTCTCCTTCCAAGACTTGCGGGCTGTGCACCAGCAGCTGTGCTCAGTGAATTCCGAGCTGGAGCCCTACCTGCCTGCCTTTCCCGAAGAGCCCTCGGGAATGTGGACGGTGCTTTTTGGAGCCCCGGAGCTATCCGAGCAAGAGATGGACGCTCTCTGCTACAAACTACAAGTTTACTTGGTCCATAGCTTGGATACCTGCGGCTGGAAGATCCTTTCGCAGGTACTCTTCACTGAGACTGACGACCCCGAAGAGTATTATGAAAGCCTGAGTGAGCTGCGACAGAAGGGGTACGAGGAGGTGCTGCAGCGGGCCCGCAGGCGAATCCAGGAGGTGAGATTACCGCATGGTACAGATTATCTCCACCTTGGTGTTACCTTTTCCTCACTCTGTGACATGTTCTTTAGTTCTCTCCAGCAGCTCCCCCTCTACCTTCACAGAATCGATTGAATCACGGGACAAAAAACAGTACAGGAAAACTGTCTAGTTAAAAAAAAAAAAGCTTTCAAAATCTAAGTAAGAAAACGAGGCTTAACCGTTACAAGCTTTCTAGGGCCAGAATTTAAGAAGGTGCAGATTTCCCTAGTCGTGTAAGTCTGGCTCAGTACTTTTTTCTGTGCAGTCGAACAAGGATTTTCTTGTTTGTGAACAAGGATCTGATGGATTCGGCAAGGTCTTGCTCCCAGATTTTTTGTCCTTGCATTGCTTTGCACCAGGATATGTTGGAGGCTGAATGTGTCAGTTTAATGGGAGCAGCAACATGTATTTATTTTGACAGTATAATTTGGGCAGTTGAGGCCAAAAAATGTTAGGTTCCTACAGGCTCTGGGTACTGAATCGGGTATTTCAAGTGAGATGATGTTTTCCAGTGGAACTGGAGTAACTACAACTTTTGTTGAGCTCATAAGTTCTTAGAGTTGGGAATTTAAAAAGCAGGCTGTCTGGTCATAGTGAGTATTTACTGTGTTGCTAGCACCTGACAAGTTTTGGATCTTCCAAAATGCTCCATCTGTCTCTCTCATACCATACTATTTAGACAAAAGTAGTTGAGGAGGTTCTACTAACTTCTGTCATCAGTGTGTAAGAATTTTTTCACATCTTTGTGGACTGAGGTATAAGAGGATCTAGACTTCTCCAGTAAAAGGGAGAATTTTACACATGCATTTGTGTTTTGGTGGCCCTTATCTAAAATGTACCAGGATCTATCTAACTGTGACTATGTGTATGAATCACGTTATGGAAATTTTTTTTTAATGTAAATTCTATTGTATGGGCATAGGTCAAATTTGGTTGCTTCAGCTGCCTGTATATGTCCTACCAATGTTTTGTGTTCAAAAATGTGCTGTGATGAATGTTTATTCCTTGATGTAGTGTGACCCTATCTGCTTGCTGTGTTTTGATGGCATAGTTTTGAGTTTTTGGTAGGGTTGTTTTGAGACTTCTGGATCTTTGTAGCATTCAGGACTAGATTTTCCTTAAGTGAGTGGAGTTTAAGTGTGAGGAAATGGCTTTATCAATGGTGGAATTATGATAATGATATCTAAGTATGGCATTGTCAGGTAGAAATTTGTTTCCAGACTGTTGTGTTAGGATATATCATTGTGATTTTCCTTTTTTTTTTTCTTTCCTTTAATGGCTATTTAAAAGGCTGACTTAATCCTTGATAATTTTGGTATAGAGCTGGTAATTAGTCTAATAGTTTTCTGTAGTAGTTTTAGTCCAGCATATATGAAAGCATATTGTCTTGCACTTTACTGTCTTTGACTGCATGAATGCTTGGGCGTGTGTGCTTAGATTCATTTAGTCTTCAGCTCAGCAGTTTTTATACGGAGCTGAGCAGGACAGGAGAAGTTCATGTTAAATGTGTGGAGTTTGGGAACCGAGTATCTAACTCGAAGCGTATGGTATTTTTGAGGAAATACTAATTTGGAATTACTGTGCAAGAACCATTTGTTTCTTGGAGAATCTCAATTACCATGTTAGCTCAAGCACTGTTGGCAAAAAATAAATCAGTTATCAGTAAGGCAATGCAAGTTTTATCCAGCAGGATCTCTGAACTACAACATCTTAATCTCTGTAGATGTTCAGAACTTGGTGCAGACAAAATGTCAGAGCCTATTTGTGTATTTGAGTACAGTACCACCTTCCTTTCCCATGGTCTCAATCCAGTAGTGTACCTGAAGTCAGTACAACTGTGCCGTGTCACTTTTAGTTGTGTAAATGGATCCATCTTTAATTAAAGGTAGTTCATGTTTAAGAAAAGAAACCAACCCAACTACATGCTCTTTCCCTTTTGGCTCTCACGTTTCTCTTCCTTACCTGTTAGTGGTTTACTTGGTCCACAGGAAATATCTTTCTTTTAAGCAAATACTGGAACTGTTTATAATTGCATTTCTAAGCAAATGAAGCAGTGGATGGTGGGTACTGCTAGGTATTACTGAGGTAAAGGTTTTTCTCACTTCCAAGAGAACCTACTGAATCAGTGTTTCATCTCTCACTTCAGTTTACTTTTCCATCTGTGCGTAAAGTCTGCTGGTTAGCTGATGGCAGGACTGTTGGATTCCTCCCATTTTAAACTATTTTACCTCTTAAAATAACTGTTTGGGAAAAGGCGGGAGGGATTGAGCAGTGTTGGCAATACTATGGTATCAAGAACCATAGTGAATGTGGAGGGTCTTCATTAATGTAGAAGTGTGATAGGTTTAGAACTCCAAGACCTTGACTTAACACTTTAAAATAATACCTCTTAGGTTTATAATTATTTCATATGTTTCATTTTTTTCCAGGACAAATGCCTCTGTGCAGTTAGATACTACTTGAGAAATGCTTGCAGTTTTGGTTGGTTATGTTCTTTGGGGTGGAGAAGCAAAGTGAGCAACAAAACCTCTCATGTTTGTTCTTTCAGCATCCCGTATTTGGCCATCTGTTGCTTTCTATGAGTTACACACAAGCCAGTTTATTTTCACAGCAGTTAATAATTGTTGCTTTTTGTAATAGCCATTTTTATCTCTGTCTCAATTATAAACTTGTAATAAGCCAGAAGAGGGTTGCAAGTAGAAACAGATGCAAGATGAAGAGGAGAAATATTGTTATGACCTGGAATTAATTTCTTCTGCATAATATGCAGTTTTGAAATAGTGAAATAGCACTTTTTTTTTTTTTCAAATAAAACTATTCATTCTGAAATATCGTAGGAATTTAATTTATGTTAAAGTAAAAACTTGTCTCTAAATGAGTAAATAGTGTTCTGCCTCCTTTTTGAAGACTAATAAACACTTGTTTGGAGCCCTTGTTCATTAAGTTGTACTAGGGTGCTCAGCTGGAGGTCTGAGCTTCCAAACAGAGACATGATACAGAATAATTTAACGATCAGATGAAAATACGTTATTATTTCAACAGAGGGGATGACACTGAATTCTTATTTGGGATTCCAGCTTCTTGACCAGTATTTCCAAAATCTTACTTTCCATCTAGAAGGCAGAAAAAATTCTCCTCTTTACTCTTGCTCCTCCTGCCAGTTTTCTGTGTTCTTCCCCATATATCATGGGAGGAGTTCTTCTAGGCTAATTGTACATGCTCATGAATTTTTGTGAGTATAGTAATATCAAAGATGGTGTGGTACCTCTTTGTAAATGCTGTATTAGCAAAAAGTTGAACCTAGTTTTGATGTATAAAAAGTGTTGTCAGTATAAACTATAATTAAAAAGGGTTTTGTGGCTTAGTCACACCAACAAATATGTTCCATTTTATGCTTATCCTTTTACTTGCCCTTGCCCAGCGAGTTGTGAGTTTGGGAAGCCTATCTGTCTGTACATTACATGCATACTTCAGCATATTTGAATTATTGGTACCTATGAATCTCTCAATTCCTTATGGCTCTTAATTGCCGTGGCAGTTTGAAATTTGGCAGGTAATAGCCTACAGGATCTTGAATGCCAGTTTATAAAACTAGTCACAGATTTGCTTTCGTTTTATTGTTGCTTTGTAGAATCTATTCTAGTATCTCCAGGCAGACCGTTATAGACTATTTTGCATCTCTGTTCTGCTTGTGTAGTTTTGAATTGCTTTAATAGAAAAGTTCATAAACACTTTTCAGTAATTATTAAATTCTGAAGAAATTCTGAGAGCATCTTATTTTCTATGGCTAACTTAAGACTGCCTTAGGAGTGGGGACCTACTGATGTTTTTCATGTCTTTCCCCCGTTTAGTAGAATATTTTACTAAGCACCCAAGTAGCTCTAGGAGTTTGTACCTTATCTCAGTTGGCTTAATTTTCTTCAGATTCAGCAGGCCAGAAAGATTAAGGAAATCTTTTATCTATTTTGTTACAATAAAAAGTTGTATGAGAAGAAAATGTAGGTTTTTGACAGAAATCTGTATTGTAATTTTCTTTACTTTTTAAAACAGTAGGTATACAATCTTAAAAAACTACTTGCACAGCTTTAGTGTGGAAGTTATTTTTGTTTTCAATTAATGAAATATGATTATGAAGTCACACAAATTGATAAGTAAGTGGTTTTGGTTATAAATAATGGAATTTCACATTTGTTGCTTTCCAAAGGTGTTATCACATACTTCTGTTTACATTTAAAAAGTTGATCTCCATAGGCCATTCTTATGTTTTGTTGAACCTGTTCTAATATTTTAGAGAAAATTAGTGTTTAAGAACTTCTCAGTAACTAGAAGAATTTTATTTCCTTGCTTTTGTCTAAGTGCATTCAAAGTAAATGTGTATGTGGTAGGTAGTGGGGCACTGTACCAAAAATACAAGAGGTAACTTGACCTTTTTCTATTGAATGGTCTACTGCTAGACACGGTGCGATTTAAAAGAGAGATTTCAATGTCATACTCATAAATAATGCAAAAGTAAATATTATTAAACACTACTAAAAAGTATTCAGTGTTTCAGTAATGTAAAAAATAAATGCCAACATTAGTGTTTCCATCAAAACCAATGTAGTATCCTTCCGTGCAAGAAGAAAACTTGGATTCTGTATGTTAACTGCAATAGCTAGATTTAGAAGGTACACAAGGTGTCTCGGGAGAGAACACTGGTTTAGATTTAACTTTGGGAGTAGAGAGGATTAAAATAAGATATGCTGTGGACTTTTTTCCTTATTGACATGAACAGAGCAGAGTTAAGACTAATGCTGAGCATTCTGGAAATCCAACCTATTTGTGTTTGAAAGCTTTCTTTTCACATACTCATCATTTGTGGTGTTAACACTAGTTTCTGGTAAAACTGTTTTGATTCACTTTCTAGATAGGCTACTTAAATATTGTGTTAGTGCTATAGGTTAGTACTAACCAAATACAATGTCAGCAGCTGTAGGGTATGCTCTGTGGAACTCCATGTAGACTCCAAGTTCTTTGGAGACACATGACAGACACTCTAGCCGGTACTTACATTGCTATCCAGTGAAAGATATTTTCTTGCTTGTCAGCCATCATCTTTTTATGTATCTAAATTGCAGCTAGAGTGATTATCAGTTGTTTCTGGTTGTTACAAACTAGTCCTAAGTTAATAAATATTTTAAAGGCTTGGCATTTTAGGCATTGGAACTTCACACCTGACTCATTCTGCAAGCATTAAACCCGTTAGCTGGCATGTGGGATGCTGCAATGAGTTGTAAGATAAGCAGAATTAAATGTGGAGTGGTGTCTGCCTTCCTCTTTCCAACAAATAAAAATCTAAGTCACACAGATAACTTCGTTTCCAGTGTTTCAGTGAGTTTCTGAAATGTGTTCTGTATATATGTAAATCAAGGTTACAAGTTAAACATGTGGTGATGACATCTGATATGACTGGAAGATGTGGAAGTAAGGTAGAGAGGGCTATATATCACTTGAGATTGTTGGACCCTTATGGTAGCAAGGATAATTAAATATGCAACAATTTCATCATATGGTGAACTTAGAGTTGCTGAAAGCCGAAGATGTGGTTGCATACCATTTTAAAATTCATACTTTAAAATGGCTTCTAAGAGTCCCATGTTTACAAGACATTAGACTGTGTTACTGTAGTGTTTATTTCTCTCTCTAGTGTGTGTATTAAAAACTTCCAAGTCCTAACCAAAAGAACAATTTACCTTTTAATGGAAAGTCTTATCTTTCAGCCTTTTTCCATTTGATATCTTCTTGAGTAAATATTTTTTTTTTCTACTGCCCTTCCCTTTTACTTCTGTTTTATGGGTAGCAGCAAATTGTTTCAGAGATTTCTAAACTTGTGCTCATAGGTTAATTAGATCATTTTTTCCTTTTTGTCAATCTTTTTGCATTGTTTCTTTTCCAGTCCCAGTAGGATACTTGTTTTGGATTTGAAATTTGGTGTTTGTTTTTTTTTTTCTTCCTTTTTTTTCCTTTCTACAGTGCACTTATGGCATATGCATGTAGGTAGACTTATTGCATTGTTTTCTTAATGCCTTCTTAAGTTTGGCAAGAGCTAGCTCAAGATGATGGATACTATCTGAAAACAGAAGAATGCTTAAAATAATGTACATTTCTTCAAAACATGTACAAATTATATGTACACAAAAAAGAGGATGTCTACTTGAAAAATTAGGTCTTCCATGACAGAATTTAAATCTTACATGAAAAATAAGAGTACATTCTGTACAATGTAGTAATACTGTTCACTATGATTCTTTCTGTAAGCTTAGACTTAATTTTTACAAACTGAAGACTGCAGCTTGCTGGTCTTATAGGTAATTTCCTTATTAAAAAAGGAAAAAAAAAAAAGGATGTAAAATGCAGTATACTCTCTGTTTGACTCTCTGAACTGGGATTGGGAAACCATTTTTTTCTTGTAGTTGGGGAGTGTTCTGCTGATGAGATTATTTTATTTGATGTACCTCTTCAAAATTTGAATTGTTTTCCCAGATGCAAAAGTAGACTTTATTTTTTGTGTAAAGTTTTTCCAGTTGGTATGCAGTTGCAGCATTTTCATATGCCAGAGTAGTTTCAAGAGGTGTATACCACCTAGGTGGTCAACATTCTGTAATACATTATGCTTCTTGGGATCCATAGTGCATGTGATAGTGTTGGGTTGTCTTTTCTTCATGTATACCTTTGTCTTTTCACGTATTTTTTCTCTATTTTTTCCAGCATTATTTTTTCTCTTCAACTGAATGTCCCACCTTCAAGTCATTGCCTTTTCAAACTGCTTTCTTAATCCAGTAACTTTTTCCCCCCCACTGTTTCTGGCTCAGATAGTATTACACAGGCAGATTTAGAATTTGAAAGCAGGTTCTTTATAATAATTTAATCTTTTACATTTCTTTCTATAATATGACACAGGACAGCTTACAGATGATCAGTGAGGTTTATGTTGTTCTTTATATATGTAATTATTACTACCATGGAGCTGAAGAAGGCACAAGAAAGCAGAGTGTTTTCAGAAATGGCTACACTTACCATTTTTTGTCTTTAGGGAGGTGTTTTTATAAGGATCCCTTTTTTGATATTAGTAGAAAACATACCATTGTAGTCCACCAGGAAATTGCTATTCTTGTCAAGAACTTCAATCAAAGTGGGAACTAAGTCCAACTAAAGCTACATACGCAAACATTTTTATCTTTTCAAGAGATGAAAACTTAGCCGTAAGGAATATGGTAGGGAAGGGAGATAGGATGGGAGGAGAGGGAAGCAGAACAGTGATACTCTTAAGATATATGTTGACTAACTTGATGTTGTCTATATGTATATGAGCTGTTGCTCAAACTGCTATCTGCTAAATAGGGGTGTGCAGTGGAATAAGGTGGGATTGTGGGAAGTTGAGCCTGTTGCTTTAGCACTTGAGAGTATCTTCTAAATAGGCTCAATCCTCTTCCTCCTTTATTTTCTCCAGAGAAACATCAACTATTAATATTTGGTGACACTATAATTCAACTGTGGATGTGTCTATAGTGCCTTAATACATAATTTTTTTAGTACCATAGAAAAGCAAGAGAAGCAGATGAACATGAATTGAACTTGGAGGAACCTATGCCTAAAATGTGCATTGTGACTTTGGATAACTGGAGTACTTGGGGGAGACACCAGTAGTGTAACAGTTACATAGTTTCATCTCTCTTTCCCAGAAAACAAAACAGTACAAAAACTAGTTAAATCAACTTTTTAAAAATACGCCACATGTTATTCTTAATTTACTGTGTTGTAAAAGTTTTTAAATACAATATTTCACAGTTGTAAACATTCTTCTGTGTTAAAAATTGAGTGTCCAGAAGTTTTATCCTACTGCTGTATTTCAGTGTGATAATGCTCTGGGGAGGGGGCCTATGAGGCTAACAGCAACTGTAGGTTTAACTGCATAGCATATACTGATCTGGATTAGAAGACTGAGAGTTTTTGAGGAAGGGAGCCAAAGTTAATATATATTGGAAGAATTTATTTGAATTACTCAGTCGTATCGCATAGTAATAACATCACTGTAACTATTCAGAACAAAGATTTTTGGATAGTTCACTGAAAATCTCTGCTTTAAGTGCAGTCCTGTTCAATAGCAAACATGAAAGAATGTTTTAATAGTGGTGAAAAAAGAATTGCTGTGTCCTGACAGGAAGTAATATGATCTCATCAGAAAACTGGTGGTGCTATTTGCTAGAATACATGTTAATCTTTATGAGTAATTGTTGAAGCCCTTGCATAACTTGAAACAGAACTATGAAAGCCAAGAAAATAGTCCATATTTGTTGGGCAGGATAATGGATGATCTCATAGTATCTTCCAGTCATAAGCTGTATCAATTAGTTAGGAAAATGTGTTTTTTGTTTTTTATTTGTTTGTTTTAATTATTTGTTTTTGAAACATGCCCAATTTCCATTTTCTGGAGAATTTGAGTCTGAAATAGAAAATAAACCAAACTGTTACTAGTTTGTCTGAAAACTTCATGAAGAATTTTCACACACATTGGTAGAAGTTAACTTGAAACCACTCTCTCAAATGTCTGTTTTCTAGCTCTTGCTTGTCAACGGTGTCCATTATTATAAATAACGTTATTAGAGGCTCATCTGTGTAGCTGGGATTTTACTTTTGTATTACGTCTTCTGGTCATAGGCAGAAAGGTGTTCCTTGTCAAGCTAATTTTTGAAAACAGTCATCTGTAGATGTTCAGAGTAGATGTAAATATAATACTAGTGGTGTATATGCCTGTGACTCCACTTACCAGTTGCAAACATTTTGTCAGGGGTTGTTTTCATTTAAAAACTTTACCGTTAAGACCCCATGTTTGGGTTTCCTTTCTATCGTTTTCTGGTTTTGTTATTTATATAGTAGAAGTTATCAAATGTATGGATTATTTTTTGTTTGTTTTTGTTTTGGTTTGGGTTTTTGTTAGTTTATTTTTTGTTTTGTTGTTTGGGTTTTTTTTTTTTGTTGCATATGGGGCAGACAAACTTAACCCATTCAGAAAAACTTTCATGCCTGACTTTTTTTGTCAAAAGAGTTGCCTGGAAAACACTTTTACAAAGTTACAAAACACTTCCAGCCATTCTTGAAAGTATATTGAGTACCTCTGCTTTCTTAAACAGTAATATAAATTTTTGGTTTTTTTTATGCTACTGTTACAGCACCTTCCAAAATGCATTTGTCGACAAATGTTTATATGACCTTCTTTTGGAAAAAATGTTATAATATTGGTGTGAGAGAACTGGATGTTTTGTTGTTTTGGTTTGGTTTTTCTTTGAAAAATGTTGATTAAATAATTAATTAGCATTTGTTTGTGTTGACTGGCAGACAATTTATATGTGTCATCTAAAATTAGTAGTAGCACAGCTTAGCATTGCATCATGACTTCTTTTGTGATACTTAAGGGAGTGGGTATTGTAAAAGGTTTTTAAGTAACTTAGAGATTATTATGTTTAAAGGAACCTCTGGGTTTTCTAGTTGAATTAGAACTAGTTTCGAATAGGGCTTTGTTTTTTAAAGCAAATGAAAAAAAAAAGGAAACAAATGTATTAATGGAGTTGTAAAACTTTTGAGGGAGAAAAAAATGTAGATGAGTTTTAGAAGTTTCTGAAAATTTGTAATTTTTCTACAGAAAGCACTGTGGCTTCAGAGCCTGTGGCATCAGTCTTTTGTAATGTGATATTTGATTATAATAATCAGATGTCAGAATTTTAAAGTGTACTATTTTGCTTTTTCAAAGTAGTATAATTCAACAAAAAATCCGTATGCAGGAGAAGTTTAGAAATCCCAAACTAGTTGCAATATTGGAGCTGTTCTGGAAAAGCTGAGTTAATAGGAAGATGATATGTATTATTTCAACTGTATTTTATCATGTTGCTTTATCACGCATGGATTTTATTTCTCCATGACATCTAAACTGTGTATTCTTTCCCCTTCATTTGTCCATTAAAACAGGAACAAAACCAACCCAAATGAGTAACACCACAGAATACGTCTATATTCACCTGATAGTAGTATAAATTGCTTTTGTCTGAAATGTGTGGTTATGAAAGTGATTTAATAGCTTGTTATTTATATAATGTTCACTGTTAGAGTAAGTGGAAAAATAGTGTGCATGATACAGGGTTTCAGGAGTTTCTGGATATGTTATTTAACTTTGTGTTAGTATTAGTGTGCTGTAAATGGATTTTTTCTATTGGGCTTTTTTGGATGGTGTATTGATCTTTTGAATAAATAAAACACATTATTTTAGCTTAGAAACTTGAAAAAATACATTCATGTGTAATGCTGTTTCCTTCTTAGACTTGCCTTTCCATGATTTCATTGTATAAGTTGCTGTAAAAGTTGAAACCGTGTTGAACTATACCAGCCTTGAGAAATCGCACAGAGGGCCCTTAGAGTTGACTGTCGGCTGTCGTCCAGGGTTTAAAGGTGGCTCATCAGCCGTGTTGTTGAAAAGAGCTGAAGAGCTGGATCATCAGCTTCCTAGTGCTGAGAGGAGGGGGTCCTATTGCTTTCTGTTCTACGGGATCCTTCAGCTTTGTGTTTATTCTTGCCGTGCTTCTCTGTCCTTGCAGTGTGCTGATTCAACTCAGTAAATTAATCCAAGGGAAACTACAGAAGTAGCTTTCTGCCAGATGCTCAGTTAGTTTGTTGAAGGGTCTGAGAAATACCAAAGCCAGTGCAGTGGAGGAAAAACATACCTGGGAGCAGAAGGAAGAGGAAACTGGGGTGAAATTGTAAGAAGAGAGGGAAGACAAAATGGGAAGTGGGATCCTCTTTCAATACGAGCAAGCCATTAGCTCAGCTCAGCTTTAAGAAGTAAATTCACCTGTACTAGTGGTTTAAATCTGGCACTGTCACAATGCTTTACCCACTTTGAATTAGATTTTTTGAAGTCTAATGTTAGATTTATCAGACATTTATGAATATCTGCTATCATGCCAAATGCACTGTAAAAGTGGAAAGAGTACTAATTCAGTGCTGCTGATACGATTCCTGTGAGCTGACTTTAAAGTGAAATTGATTGTACCTCTTACAATTTTTTTTCCTCCCATCAAATTTTCACCTTTGTTTTCATAGAAGAACATTTGCTTTGTATAGTGGAGTAGGTATTTGGCTAGGCCTGTGCCCTCACATTGCAAACTTTACACAAAGAAGGGTTTTAAGAACACTTATTGTAATACTTGCTAAGAAAATGTATTCATTATGTGCAAATACTGTGTTTTTTGTTTTGGTTTTTTTTTAGACAACTGTAATTTTTGAGGCTCTCAAATATATTTTCCTAGCTTATAGCATAGTTCAGAAGCACCGAAGAAGATGGTTGGTGGAACAGAAGTTAATGTATTTTATGGCACAGCATGAACACTTACGTTCACAGTATTCTGGCTTTGGGTTGGGTTTTTTGTTTTTTGTTTCAATCACATTCCTGGAGAAAAAAAATTGCTTAGAACTCATTAGAACATGTGTAATATAAGTTCTTTGCCAAGCCTTCAGGGTGGGGTGTTGCCTAGGAGTCTTTTTGTTCAGAGTTACCATGTTCCAACTGATCAGTGATTCATCAGTGACTTTATCTTCTAGTTATTTTGCCCCTTTCCAAAGGCAAGGAGTCCCCGAGTGCCATAATAACTTTGAAATATGGTAAACATCTATTTTATTCATCAAATTACACTACAATGTACATAATTATTTCTGTGTTACTAACAGCAGAAGAAAGCCTAGTGCTTCTGTACCATGAGCACTCCTATGCAATTAGCCCTTGTTTACTATAATTTCTGTAGCTTATTTGTGGTTGTGCTATTGTAAATAATATACTGAATTCAAACAAATACTTGGTTTTTCTAGACACGCATTTGGCATGATTGCAGCTCAGGAGTGGCCCAGCCACATCACACAGTAATGCAAGGTGGGCAGAGAAGAACCATTTTAAAATAGAAGCAACTTTACCATTGTCTTGTTTACAGAAAAGGAGGTGCATAGTTTTTAACTGTTGACATTTCCCTCCTGAGCTTTCAGAAGAAATCTGGTGTGCCTTTCCTTGTTGTCAGAGTTGGCAGCTTTAAGCCTGAGCCATGTGGTATTCCAACACTTTATGTATATACATACAGTTCTGATGAGATTTCTGTTTAGAATGCCAGGTGGGAGGAAAAACATTGCATTGTTCAGTGGTGATGCATATATTAGAATAATGTTTTGGCTCACTTGGCTACATTAAACTACTACCTCAGTTTTTCTTACCCAGTTCAGTTCTTTTCCCTTTTTATAGGCTCGTAGTCATTGAAATGAGGTGCATTTTGGTAGGCAGTGTAAATTACCTTGACAAAAGTAGTTTTTACTCTCCCAGGAGCTGTTAACCTCCTTCACTGCACAGAGCAAGAAAATATGATGAAAGGGAGATCACTCAGCAGTGACCATCATGGGCAAAAAAGACTTGACTTGGGGAAATTAATTTAATTTATTGGCAATCAAATCAGAATAGGATAGTGAGAAATACAACCAAATCTTAAAAACACCTGTCCCCCCTTCTTCTTGAACTCAATTTCAGTCCTTGTTTCTCTGCCTCCTCCCTCTTAGTGGTGCAGGGGGATGGGGAATGGGGGTTATGGTCAGTCCATTATGTGTTTTTGCTGTTCCTTGCTCCTCATGCTTTTCCCTGGCTTCAGCATAGGGTCCCACCCATGGGAGACAACCCCCCACAAACTTCTCCAGTGTGGGTCATTTCCACAGGGTGCAGTCCTTCAGGCACAGACTGCTTCAGCATGAGTCCCCCACCGGGTCACAGGTCCTACCACCAAACCTGCTTCACTGTGTGCTTCTCTCTCCACGGGTTCACAGGTCCTGCCATGAGCTTGCTCCAGCATGGGCTTTCTGTGGAGTCACAGCCTCATTCAGGGCACATCAGCCTGCTCTGGCATGGGCTCTTCTGTGGGCTGCCTGCTGGGTATGTACTCACCATAGACTTATGTGGGCTACCCAGAGACAGCCAGTGTTACCATGGTCGTCTTTGATGGTTGGACTCGGTGACCTCAGAGGTCCTTTCCAACCATGATGATTCTGTGATTCACCATGAGCTACAGAGGAATGTCTTCTCAGGCAGCTGGAGCACCTCCTCCCCTTTCTTCTTCGCTGACCTTAGTTTATGCAGATTTGTTGCCATCACGTATTCTCACTCCTCTCTCCTGGCTGCTGTTGTGCAGCAATTTTTTTCACTTCTTAAATACCTTAGGGGTGTTAGCACGGTGCTGATGGGCTCAGCCTTGGCCTTCAGTGGGTCTGTCTTGGAGCCAGCCGAACTGGCTCTGTCAGACATGGGAGCAACTTCTGGCGTCTTCTCACAGAAGCCATCCTTGTAGACCCCTGCTATAAAAACCTTGCCACCTACATTCAGTACCTCCCTGCACACATGTACTGATGTACACAGGCTCTCTGCACACAGGTAAAAGATTGTTTTAAGTGGAGTTTAAAGAGGAATAATGTGGCTCGTTTGATATGAGCAGCTCCTCAGAGGCTTAAAAGACACATCTTCCAGAGATACTCCTTTTTATTTCTTGTGTGTTAAACGCCCTGTGTTTTACTTGCCAGTGTCTTTATTGTGTTTTGTGTTTTTGCATGTGTGTTTGTTGTTTGTTTCTGAGAATAACTGCAAACTTCAAACTTTTTAATGTGTGCTTTGTGTGCATTTGGTTTGACTAATTTAATTAATCTGTAATTAATTCTATAAATCTTTTGTAAATAGCCCTTCCGAAAATCCCAGCTATGTATCCATCTGTTGTATTCTCATAGATGGTTTCTGTCCCAACAGTAAAATATGTTTTAGATGTTTATTGGAGAGCCAGTCACACTTAGGTCCATTACTGGGGCATTAGCCTGCGATAATAATGCAAATGGTCTTACTGTATTACAGAGGTAAGGATTGTTATGGCAATGCAGTCGTGCAAACAGCTAAATGTCCTGACAAGGCTTGGTCTGTTAACCAGAGTAGGTGACATTTAAATACAGGACCATAGGTGTAAGGGAGTGAAAAGAGTTTGCCTATAGTACAGGTTTCATGAAGTTGAGACTCTTGCTCAGTACTAGGACATGTGGGAGTGTTTTTGCTTTCAATAAGATTTTTTTGTTTTTGTTTAAAGATAACATAAAAGGAGAGAGAATAGCAGCAATTTTAACTATGATCTAAGAAACTGCAGGCTGTGTTCAGCTGCTAAAATTATGCATCCAAATTTTATGTACTGTGGACATCTACTTCTTTGGATCTCAGTGCCTGGAGCTCATTGCAGACTATTTTAAGTGTATCAATAGCAGTGTTTGATATTTTACTCCTAGTGCTCCTGTTCAGTGGGAAGGATGTGGTATCTAAAACCTACTCTATCTGCAATATTGTACTTCTCTCTGAAAACAACTATCCTAAGTTTTACCTGTGGTCTTAAAACTTCAGTTAAAACTTTTGGAATTCATCCTGGAAAAGTAAGTATAATTTTCAGGCTTCTCAGTATCTAAATTCATAGGGAAAAAGGGTAATCTGTAATTACTATATGAAGAAGCTTAGGAAAAGACAGGGGTCAGGAATGCATGGGTCTAGGGATCAATGGTGATGGATAGATCGAGTCCTCCCCGGACGCTGGCCATGGATGGAAGAGAAAAGAAGAAGAAGGGCTTGACTTCTGTGATCCCCGACTTTACACCAAATGCTACATAGATACATGGAATGGAATACTTTGGTTCACCAACTTTGCTGCCTTTCTAGTCTGCTCCTCCCTATGGGAGGGTTGTAGATACAAGTCTTCTGTTCATTTAGTATCCGAAGCAGTAGATTGAACAATTAGAGCAAAGTGTCCTTGGTCTCTTGGCGTGAACTATAAACATCCAGGCATTATCAGTCCACCAGCTGGAAAACTTTTGTGCTGCTTAAGAGTGAGTTCACTGAAGAAAAAAAGATCAGGAAAATTTGCCTGGTTTAGGCATTTGGCCAGCTTAGCCAAGGTCTGCATCTAACTCAGAACATGTTAGCTGAATTTACATGTTTCTAATACAGTGTGTCATCTAGGTACTGTCTGTGTGAAAACTGGAACACTGGCAGTTAAACTATCTGTGAGTCTGTGGAGGGCCTGGTTTGCCTTTTGGCATTACTACTTCAGTGGATTCTGTGCTAGACGCAGTGTTATTGTTATCTGAATGCCAGCTAGCTAAGAAAATGCTTGTTGACTTTGATCCAGAACAGGGAAGTTTCCTTTGGACTGCTTGATAGAGCTAAGTGGGAGAGGTCCTCTGTGTAGGCAGCTTAGCACTGTCTGCCTTCTATGTCAGTGCTGCTTTTTGACTGGTGGCCATAAAGCAGCCTGGACTCTTCCATCAGGCTTACAGGCTCTGTCTAGAAGCAGAATCAAAGCTATCAGTCTTCTGTTTACACCACACCGTATTGGTAATCACATCAGATCCAAAAAGTGAGAGAGAATAATCTGACACTTCTGTATTCCTTTAAACCACGGATCTAGAATCACAGAATCATTTAGGTTAGAAAAGGCCTTCAAGATGATTGAGTCCAACTGCAAAGCCAACACTGCCAAATTCACCACTAACCCATGTTCTTAAGTGCCACATCTACACATCTTTTAACTGCCTCCAGGGATAAGGACTGTGGCTTAGGCCAGGGCAGATTCACTCACCAGTTATGGTCACAGGCACAACAGACTCTACTTGGGGAAAAAATCAATTTAATTTGTTACCAGTCGACTCAGAATAGGATAATGGGACATAAACCCACATCTTAAAAACACCTTCCCCCAACCCCTCCCTTATTCCTGGGCTCAACTTCAGTCCTGATGTCTCTACCTCCTCCCCCCTCAGTGGCACAGGGGGACAGAGAATGGGCATTGTGGTCAGTTCATCACACATTTTTTTCTGCCTCTCCTTCCTTCTTAGGGGGAGGACTCCTCACACTCTTCCCCTGCACCAATGGGGGTCTCTTCCACAGGAGAAAGTTCTCCACTAACTTCTTCAGGTTCACAGCCTCCTTCAGAGACATCAGCCACCTTTTGCATTGAGTCCTCTGCTGGTTGCAGGTGGGTATCTGCTCCAGCATGGACCTTCGTGACTAAACCTGTGCAGTCTGTTCCAATGCTTGACAGCCCTTTTAGCTGCTTCTTGTAAGACTTGTTATCTAGACTCTTCACCAGCTTCATTGCCCTTCTTTGGACATGCTCAAACACCTTGGTGTCTTTCTTGCAGTGAGGTGCCCAAAACTGAACACAGTACTCGAGGTGCAGCCTCACCACTGCTGAGTACAGGGGGACGATCTCTTCCCTAGTCCTGCTGGCCACAGTATTCCTGATACAAGCCAGGATGCTATTGGCCTTCTTGGCCCCCTGGGCACATATCATAAATTACGACAATCATTTGAAATTATAGTTATTTGTGTTGTTTTTCTTTTCAAAACTTTTTTGTTGTTGTTGCTGTTTTTCTTTTTCGTATTTTTTCATTTTCTTCTTTCTCTCATGTAACTATTAACCCAGGTAAAATTTGAAACTGGAGCTTTATTGTGTTGATCTGACAGAACAAAATAGCTTCCATGTGCTTTTAAGCTACTCTTCAGCCTTAGTAGAAAAGGTTAATGCTTGGATGTTTTTCCCCAAAATGCTGTCTGAATGAGCATGTAAACAGATGGATGGGTATAATGAGGCTGTATGTAACCGGTGCTTGCAGGTTGGTAACCTTCCTACCTGTTTTGAAGAATACCTCTATTCAGTAGCTCTTTGGTCTTTCTTCCAAGCCAAATAAGGGGATACTCTTTGGTTTACAAATCAGTTTTACTGTTTTGTTATGTCTTTTCTGGCAACTGTAGTTTAAGTGAAATTTCATTACCATTTTCATTCAGAAAGGTCTTAATTAGGCACAGGAAATGGACCCTGTGTACATCATTGCCTTAGAAAGGAAGAATGGTTGCTTACCTTGTGTTAATAAGAATATATATATATTCTGTATGATTAACCTGCCCTTGCTCGTATTTTTTTGGGAGTTAGGTATTTCTGAAGGAGTTGAGGATTAGGTTTTGGATTGGGATAACCCCAGCAGCAGGCCAAGTAGAGCTGGACAAGACCTTGAAACAATACCCATTTACTTATCTTCTGAAAGTGAAGGAATGTATTGGGAATTCATTACTTTATCTATACTGTTTCCAGTGATGGACATGAGTCTCAATAAACAACCAGCTAATTTTAAGTAGATGCGTCCTTTTAGTGTCCTTAAGATACCTTTGTACTGTTCTGATGGTCATAAAATTGAAGTGGTCCTTCATTTCCTGTCACTTTCACTCTAACTCTGCAAAGTTGCAACTATCTTCCAGAATATCTGAACTATTAAATAGGCATTCTGTTCTTCTGTTCTTCTTCTAAGATGACTTAAGATTCTCCTTTGAATGGTGATTTTCTCTAATTTTTGTCATGTTATTCTTGTTCTCTGAGATGTGGATCCTAGTAGAATTGTAGGATTTCACCATGAAACCATTGTATAAACTTATTTAATAAGAAGATGCTGATACCCTAAGCAACTAAAAGGAAATTAGTATTATTGTGTGCTATAGAGCTGCTGCTAATAATAGAGATGCAATGCAGTGAGTGGTTGGGGAAGGAAGTTTTGGGTTTTCTGTACTTCGACAGGAGGATAATTACAGCTTTGGGACTGTAAGAGTTTTCTGACAGGAGGAAGCAGGAGAAGGCTTGAGTATGGCAACTCTGTTTTTAGGAACTAGGAACAAGCAGGAGCTTCTGAGGAAGGGAGTAGCTTTATAGACTAGACAGTTAAAAATAGCTGGTGTGCTGGAATAATGCATGAAATCCATAGGGACTTGGGACTCAAAGCCAAGAGCGTCTCAATGACTTCTGTCTCTGTAATTGCAGATTA
The DNA here is from genome assembly GCA_020745705.1 of Hemiprocne comata. Classification (NCBI taxonomy): domain Eukaryota; kingdom Metazoa; phylum Chordata; class Aves; order Apodiformes; family Apodidae; genus Hemiprocne; species Hemiprocne comata. The sequence goes on along the minus strand of CM036616.1, from coordinate 39,052,227 downwards.
GGTTATGTGTGTTTAACCCTGAAATTTTGTAAAATGTCACTTCTAGAAACCGCAAGAAACAAACCACTACGCAGTACTCTCAGTGAGGACTCAAATGCCATGAAATATTACGTGCTGCTGCAGTACAGCAAAAGGGTGTAGCAAATGGCCTTGAAATAGGAGCAGTTTCCTAGGTGAAATTGTTTAGGTGATACAACAAATGGCCTTATGCTGCTGAGGAATGCCATGTTTGTTCTACACTGTCTCTCCCAGACCTTTCATCTCTTCTAGGCCTTGCTGAGGGAAAGCTCTTCCTGGCTTGTCATCTGACCATCATTTTAATGCTGAACATGTAGATAAAACTACCATGACCCTCTCTGCATTCTACACTGCATCTTGTCTCTAATCATGGCTGATCTTTAGTACTTCAGAGGAAACCCAGATGGAGGTTGGGTAATCTTCAGGAGCTAACTTTAGATTATGAAGAAACTTTTTCCTACCCGGTCAGGCACAGCATAGTAATATGCATGTAATGGACCAAAATGAGAAGATGGTATGGTAATCAAGACTACTCTGGCCTGTCCTGGGATATAAATGGACCAGATGCAAAAGGACTGTTGACCAAAGCTTCAATTTCTAATCTGCAGTTCCCTCTATTTGGCCTTCCAGTTATAATACTTTATGCAGTTGAGTATACTGAGAATATTTAATGTAGGCTTGGCATCCAACTGAAATGAACAGATAGAAGATATGCTGTGCTTATTCCATAGTGTTCCTAATCTATGTTAAGTTTAAATAAACTTGGACTGTGAATATATGCTTTTGAGATGATAATATAAAGGAAAAGAGACTTCGACTTTGAAAATTACATGAGGGGAGTTAATTTCAGATAATCTTATCTTTGTAGACACATGTACTCCATGTGTCTGTATGAGATTGGTTTTTGTTAAACAGTTGAGTATTTTTTAGAAATAGTAAAACACTATCAGCAGCATGTGAGGTCTGCTGTGGCAAATGACCAAAATAGATGCAAAACAAGCATATAAATTAAAAACATACAGTGTACCTAATTTGTACAAACAGATGACTTTTCGGCTTCATAAGAAATAACGTAAGGAAAGGACAGATTTTGATGATGTTGTGTTTGCTTATATGAATGAAAACAAATTATTTTATATAAGTATTTTTTAAAGCTTATGATATTTAAATAATTTCCTTTAAAAAAAAAAAATCAAATGGAAACTTTGTGCATTTGAAATTTAATGGGTAATGTCGCTGGGCTAAAATCATAAACTGGAAGGCAAAGTTACCAGAAACACAGATCAGTGTTTTGTTTCATACAGATTCTTGTCTGTTTCTGAAGCTGCACTGATACAATGAGGCTATTTGTGTCCAAAGTACAGACAGGCAAAAAAATCCCCAAAAACCAAGTACCAAATGTGATGTCTCTTTTATCTCTTTTCATATCACTTGTCCCCTCCACCCCCACTCCCTAAAAGGGGGAAAATGTGTGAAGTAGTGTGTCTGATTGCAGTTACAGATTCTTGTTCTAAGTCGCTTTTTGTGCTTTGTGCTGATACTCTTTACCTTCCACAGATTTTTTGAAAGAAAAATTCAGTAGCAGTGCTGCATGCTTTGAGTTAAGGTTATCAGATGAGCTCATACTTGACTGGCTAATTTCAAGATATGGGTGGGGATTAAGATTTCATTTGTTTGTTTGTCTGAGTGTTGATTTTTTAGGAGAGGGAATATATACAAGAGGATAGGTTAAGAAATTTTTAAAAAATGTCACTTTTAGCAGAAATGTTGGAACAGATGTTCACTGAAATTGCCGCTTTTTCTACAGCTTCTGGAAAAACATAAGAACACAGAAAGCATGGTAGAGCTGCTTGAACTGTATCAAATGGAAGATGAAGCCTACAGTAGTCTTGCAGAAGCTACCACGGAGCTCTACCAGTACTTACTACAGCCATTCCGAGATATGAGGGAGCTTGCAATGCTTAGAAGACAGCAGATAAAGGTATGGTAAAGGTAACTGTACTTCTTATTAATAGAGAAATCATGCTTTTTAGGTACTATTTACACTTAATAACGTCTCTTTTGCCATATGTGCAGTGATGGTTTCTCCACTAGAGGTAGACTGTATTATTCTGATTCTTTCATGCAGAGCAGTGCTTTTGCTGGGTGAGAATGGCTCTGACAGAGGTAGCTAACCATCACCTGTTTAACTTACTGATTTTGACTCTTTAAATTTACTAGTGAATTTAGTATGTGAAACTTACAGTTTTGTGATTACTGGGAATACTGACTAATATATAAAATAGACAGAAACATGGGTAGAGTATATCTGCTATTGTTAAGTCTTGTAAAAGATGATACAGGAAGTTAGTTTTAATTTTGGTTTTCTGAGATAGTCTGATAAACCATGAGAAGTCAGTAACTTCTCATGTGATGTTGTGAAATACTTAAACATGGAAGCATATTAGAAGTATATGATTTGTTGTAACACTTCAACAGTATGTTTTCCTAAGAGCTGAAGAATTATAGCCAGCTGAAGAATACTACATTTTGGTAAAATTGTTTTATAATGCGTGTGTTAGGTTTATTTAAAAATAATTCTAATTTTAAATACTTAACCAAAAATAGCAGATGTCTCCTTATTGCATCTCAGAAGTACGTTTGATAAAATAATTTGTTCCTATATAGATTTCAGAGTCTGTAGCCTTCTGATTTTTCTAATATATTTGTTGTAACATAGAAGCTAAAATGAGTTTGTTTCATTTAATCTGTATTGCAAATGCCAGTTTATGTCAGCTTGGCACTTTCTTCAGTTAGCCAACATTGTTTTTACAGGTTTCAATTTAAAAATACAGTGGTTTTGTCTGGTTTTGAGTATAGAATGAGGCAGGCATGCAAGAGGATTTATGATTCCATAACTAGTTTTATTTTGAGCTTTTCCATGTCCATAAAATAATTCTTCAGTAAGTTGAGCAATCTGAAACTAGTGCAGTGAGTAAAGGTGATGATATTTGAACTAAAACTGCTTCTCCCTCTGCCCCTAAATGATAAATGTTACTGTGTGGAAAATTTGTATTGGGATGAATATTTTTTTCAGATTTATTATACAGTTGAAGATTATGAACACTGCATTTAATAAAAATCTTCTTCAAAGTATGATGAGATAATTCCCATTTTATTTGGCTTTTTAGCAGAGGAAAATTTCTTTTTTCTTTGTCAAAGAAGAAAAGGTAAATATACTGAATAAGTAATAAGAATTAAGAGTTGTGTTTTATTTTGGGTTTTTTTGTTTTGTTTTTAACCTAAATAATCTCTTAAATTCCAGCTGTAAAATACTTAATTTCCTGTTTTTCATGAAAGAGTAACATTGACTTCACAGGCATGTTCTGTGGTTGCTTGTTTTAGTTGTACATAGTTGCCTCTAATGTACATGAAATTCTCTTCCTAACTTGGCAATTTTTGAGTTATAAAACTTACTCATCTGTATTATGTGGTAGTGAAAGATGCCATCTCTTGTTTTTAATTTCATTGTTTGAGAGAAAGCAGTACTTGTATCTGTGACAACAAAATACATATTCTGCTGGGTAGCTAGAGTAGAACAACTGCTTTATAAATAGAACTTGTGCATGAAATGTGTTAACTTTCTGCATATGTTTTTCTGGCAGGCTTAATAATGGAACAAAGATCCTTAGGTTTCTGTAATCCCTTATGGCAGGGTTTAGTTCCATTTTCACGTGTAAGAGAAATATTTCTGATTCTTTCCTGATTCATACCTCAGTGAAATGAGTGCTGTGAACATATAATACTGTTTACATATAAAGAGTGACAAGGAGAAGGGTAAACTTTGGATGTAGGGCGGGGTAAGAAAGGACGAACCTACATAATGTGTTACTAAAATGAAAAAATAAATTACAAGGATAATCAAGCTTGAATATTAGTAGTATTTAGTCAACATTGAATATGCCTTTAATAGCTTTATTTAATGTTTTTAGACCTTTTCTCTATTAAGTATCTAATTTGTGGAAGAAGTTGTTTTAGTTGGTTTTTTTTAAGAATTGGCGGGTTTTAATAAGTTTTAAGCAGTTTTGTTTTGTCAGTTTTCAGAATGAGTTGAGGAGCAAATTAATTGCTTTGCCTATAAGCTTTGAGAAGAATGCTTAGTGTCTGCTCCTTCTGGAGCAAGACATAAAAATTTGAAGATATATAATGGATGTTAAATTTCTGCTGTTGGTGTGAAACTTTTAGCAAGAGACAAACATACAGTAGGGAAAGGAGAAACAAATGTGGAATCCTGTCAGCTTAGCAGAAGCTTATTAGAGTAGGACAGATGTATTCTCTGCAAAAACAAACAAACAAACCAAAACAACCCAGAACAAAAGTTCTCAACAAAACATTTAGAAGCTTGAAAATGCAGGTTAGTGTTGTTCATTACAGAAGTCTTGTTTTTTTTCTTTTTAAAAATTTTTTATTTTTATATTTTCACTTCATTGAAATCGAGTTTTTTTAGGTGTATTTTTCCTCATTTAGTGTGAAGGATGGATCATTTAGCATGGGTGAGGAATCAAGGGTGTATTGTGAATCACTTAAATATTACTGAATTTAGAAAACATAATGAAAGGTAGAAGATGATGGAAAAAGAAAAGGATGGCTTATTATGCAACGAAATGTCACTCTGGAAAACTGACTGCTGCCTAAATTTCTATTTAATCACTGGCTAGTCATCTGATCCTAGAACAGTGCGTTCAGTAGTGATATGCTTCTCATTTTTGGGGCCCCCAGCTTCAGAAACCTAGGAACCTTGTTCATAGAAATACTTAATACTGTAAGTGCTTCTTGTGGTTTAAAAACAGCCAGCAACTAAGCACCACACAGCCACTGGCTTACTCCATCCCAGTGGGATGGAGGAGAGAATCAGAAGGATAAAAATGAGATGCTATGTAAGCACTGCTCCACAGTAAATACAACATCTCTCTGTTACCAACCCTGTTCTCAGCACAAATCTGAAACATAGCTCCATGCAAGCTACTATGAAGAAAATGAACTCTACCCCAACCAAAACCAGAACAGTGCTGTTCAGATTTATGGGGACCTCCTTTTAAGCATGGCAAAATGCTTACCAGGTATCGTACATGCTTGAAAAAAAATTGACACTGCAAGCACAGCAGTGTTTGGGACTTATGTTTTTAATATATACATGATAGGAGAATAATCCAGCTTCCCTGAGGCCTTTATGGAGGACACACAAATAAATGCCAATTCGTAATGTATGGTATTATCAAATTGTTAAACACTCATCGAAGAAGCAAGTCTCTACTAATTTCAAAATTAAAATCTAAGATATGCTTACTAAACATATTCTGTGTGTCTAGTATGACCATATTTTGTAAGGTAAGTGTGAAAAGTTATCTTGATAAGACAGCCCAACACTCAGAATTTTGACTATGTTCACTGAACGCTGGAGAAAGTACAATAAAGGAATTGAATCACAGAATCACCAAGGCTGGAAAAGACCTTCAAGATCATCAAGTCCAGCCTATGACCTAACACCACCACATCAGCTAGACCATGTCACTAAGTGCCACATCCAGCCTTTCCTTGAACATATCCAGGGACGGTGCCTCCACCACCTCCCTGCGAAGTCCGTTCCAATGTCTCATCACCTTCTCCATGAGGAAGTGCTTCCTAATACCCAACGTAAACCTTCCCTGGAGCAGCTTCAGGCTGTGCCCTCTTGTCCCGTCACTGGTTGTGTGGAAAAAGAGCTCAGCCCCCACCTGACTACAACCTCCCTTCAGGTAGTTGAAGAGAGTGATGAGGTGCCCCCTGAGTCTCCTCTTCTCCAGGCTAAACAACCCCAGCTCCCTCAGCCTCTCCCTATAAGACTTTCCCTCTAGTCCTTTCACCAGCCTCGTTGCTCTCCTCTGGACCCGCTCCAGCACCTCATTGTCCTTCTTGAAGTGAGGGGCCCAGAACTGCACACAGGACTCGAGGTGAGGCCTCACCAGTGCTGAGTACAGGGGGAGAATTACATCCCTACTCCTGCTGGCCACACTATTCCTGATACAAGCCAGGATGCCATTGGCCTTTTGGGCCACCTGGGCACACTGCTGGCTCATGTTCAACCGGCTGTCCACCAGCACTCCCAGGTCCCTCTCTGCTGGGCCGCTCTCCAGCCACTCTTCCCCCAGCCTGTAGTGCTGCCTGGGGTTATTGTGGCCAAAGTGCAGGACCCTGCACTTGGTCTTGTTGAATTTCATGCCATTGGCCTCTGCCCATCAATCCAGCCTGTCCAGGTCCTCCTGCAGCCTCTTCCTACCCTCTGGCAGATCGACACTCCCCCCAACTTGATGTCATCTGTGAATTTACTAAGGAGGAAGTATTATAATTTATATACACATAAAATACGTGCTAAATTTGTATAGGCATTTTTAAATGCCATTATTTCTAGACTGTTGCTTAATTAGATGTGATAATATGTAAACACATGCTACCAGTTAATTTCACTGTTTGGATTACTGGTCCATTTCTTCCAATATCAGACTCTCAGGTGTAACATAGGCATCAGGCGAGTGAAGCTTGACATTCAAATGCTGTATCATGTGTTTTACATTTACATTACATTTTTTTGAAAATCTGGAAGAAAGCTATGAGCTTGAAACTAGAGGGAAACATTATTTATAGATTATTTTGTGTTAATTATGAATTCTAAATTGATTTTAAGGTGCTCTTTTTGCTAGAAATCAGACTTCTAGTGAAATAAAACTGTAATATTTATGATCCTAAAAATGTTTTATATTTATACTCACAAATTTTTCATTTACCAAAATGGATAATTTCCCTGTGAAAATTTAGCCTTTTTTTTTTTTTTTGTCTCATAAGAATGCACATTTCCAGCTACTGATACTTCTCTGCTATGGCAACTTGAAGGAGAAATAGTCCTCCCAGAATTTGGAAGAAGCAGAGTGAGGTACCTGTGCTCTGATGCCTTTGGTTTCAGACAGTTAAATCTTAATTTTGTCAGGTCCTCCAAATATAGTCCAGTCATCTTCTGAAAGTGTGGAGGGGAGAGAGTAGTTAGTGATTGATACTTGGCCATAGAACTTACTGACGGGTTGGTATGATCAAGCTTCAAGCCTAATAAGACTACTATATTAAGTATTCGTTGATAGAGGATACAAAATCTGGTTAATAAAAAAAAAAAATCTTTCAAATTAGTAACTTAATGGGCAAAATCCCAAAGCCTTTTATGTATGTACCTTTGTGTTCACTGGCCTTCACAGAGAGAAAGAAACTACCTTGCTACTTACATGGTCTTGTAACTGTGGACAGTACTTCACATTCATGTTGAGTAGGCACTGTGTTTGATCAAATCCCAGGTAAAATCAGTGGGAGGCTTTCTTTTTTCATGCCCTTTGTTTCCCCTCCCCTTGTGTTTTTTTTAATGTGCTTGATATTAGATGAAAGATAAAATGTGAGATAAATTATTTCATAACCTACATGTAGATGCCAGCAAAGCATTCTTGAAGGTCTGAGTTGGACTGGATTTGCTTAACTGAGAACTGATAATATCTTAATATAGGTAAGAGCCTACAGTTACCACTGCCTCTCAGTTCTTATCCATGAAATTAGAACATTAAAATGTAATTAGATATTAAATATATTTTAAAGCACTCTTAGTCTAATTGCATATTCATTATTTCCACTGACATGTTAATTCACTTGAATGTGAGGGGTTTTAAAGGACTTCGAATAAACTAATGTTGAGGAATGGAAGTAAGACCATCATATAGCTTGATAATCCATGAAATTCAGTTTTCAGTTTATTAGTCTGTGCTTTAATTCCCTTTCATTCTCCTTTAAGCAAATAATGGTATATTTGAAAATGTAACTCTGGGTCGTCCACATGTATATTTATTTCTTAGTTTAATATTTGATGGAAAATTCCAGTTGTGAACCTCGTAACTAATTCAACTTTGTGTAAAATAAAATTCTTAGAAATAAAGTATGTTGCATTGAGAATTTTAGCTTTTGGTTAAAAAAAATTTTCACAAAATCTCCTTTGAAAGAAGTTCAAAGGAGAAGATAACTTTAATGATGAGTATAGCTAGCAAAATATAGTTACTTGAAAAAGACTTAAAGGGAGAATACTTTAAAAAAAGTCTCACAGTCAACTGAAGATGTTTTGGGAAGGGATCTGACCTTCATACTATGAATTTGTGGTGTTGCTCTAATACATCAAATGAATGAGTTTGGTGTTACTAAATCCATGTATCTTATCATTTGGTCTTGAATAACTGATGTTTTACTGTCCTGATTTTTGAACTGTGCATTTTTTTTTTTTAAGCCTCATATTTTTGCAATGAAAAACATGAATACAAAGCTACACGAGGCATGTTGGAGGACACTAAAGTAGCACTGATTGAAATGCACAGTTACTGACATGGCAATCAGCTCAATTTCATTCCTCTCAGTTTGTGAACCACACCCTCAGTAATTATACATTAGTAACTTGCTGACAAGAAGTTGATGAAAAACGTCTGGTAGAAAACACTAAGGTAGTACTCAAGTGGAGTGAATGAAAACACTTCAAAGAACTCTTAAATCTCTTCTAGTATATCTGTAGTTGAAGATGTATCCTACATCATCGGAAATCATAATTAAATAAACATGGCTTTTGAAGAACCTGTAGAATAGGGAAAAATGGTATTGACTGGATTTGCAAGTCAAGGTCATAAGCTTTGTTGAAAATGTTGCTTTCTTGTTTCAAAAACCTATATAATATGCTGGGTTATGCTATGATAGTCTTTGTAGTCTCAAAGTCTGTTTCAGGAGAGTTATATGCCAGTTTCTGTTTACATTATGAATTACAAATCCTAGATTTTTTTATTATATGAACTCATAGCAAAAAATTTTGCTGACTTAAAATCAGGGTTTTATGGACTTTCTGAAAAAATAATGCTTTAAACAGGCGATCTTATGGAAGCTAGGCTGGTAGTCTGAATCAGTGATGAAACAACTCTTGCATGAAACAACCTATGGCATGGATCTGATCACTTAAATATGCCTGTATGTAAAGTGAATAGAGTACAAAACTGCTCTGGATGTTCAGCTGTAAAACTGCTTGTAGGACTTGTAAAAAATCTGATTGTGTTTAAATGTCAAAAGGTGTGGTTTTTTATATGTGTGTTTTTGTGTTGTTTTTTTTTTTTTTAAAAAGAAGTTCCCTTTCAAAAGGCTGGGCTGTGTAATAAAATGGTAGGTAAAATAATAAATAAGAAGTAATGCATGTGCAGAAGGGTGAGGAGAACTTCCAAAAGTATACATGCATATTTGTATGCACTTAACTATTACTTCTGTGGAAAAAGGTATGAGAATTATCGTGAGGAGTTTACTGAAAATAGCTTGCCATTCAGCATTTTGAGAGAGGAAGTAAAGGTTTTGAATTATTAGGGGGGAAACCCAAAACAAAACAGAAAACAACATCACACCTTTGTAGTATATCCATGGTATAGTTGCACGAATGCTGCAGTTTTAGTTTCTACCTCTCAAAAACATACTGTAGGATCAGAATAGTTACAGAATGGCAGTGAGGGTAGTTAAGGGTACTTCCCTGCAAACAGCCTCACTACAAGGACAGAGTAAATGAATCAGATTGCCTTGGTTTGGAAAGAATGTGTTTCTTTTAAGATGAAAACGAGTTCTATAAATCATCAATTATAAGGGGAAGAAAATACAGAATTATTTCTTTCAGTCTTTCTCATACTAAAAAAAATAGGGGCCCCTCAGTGAACTTGTGGTGCTTTACATCAGCCTGCAAATGAAAGAAAAGCAATCAGATTTTTACTACACACACCTTATAGGCTCTGTGGTAATAATTTCCACAGTTTAACAATGGACATTAAGTATGTATGTGTTCCAGAAGAGGCAGATCCATCAGTGGCTACTAACAATTATTCAGATGAGCCGTCAGCTCAGGAAGCCTCTAAGCCATTTACTAACATAAGTTGGGAGTTACCAATGTGTCCATACCTCATAGCTTAATTTTTTTTTTTTTCTCCAAGTGCTAGTAATAATTACAGTTGGAAGCAAGGGCCAGGATAGCCTTGGATCTGACCTAAGATTTAGAGTATGGGGGGAATGGTGTGGAAAGATAAAGAATCAGAGTGTCCATTCAAAAAGCATCTTTATGAAACTCTGAAAGGATGTTAAACATGAAGAAAATACTGAATTGTGTGTCCCTCCAAGGATTAAAGGAGTGTGAAAACTGGAGATGTATGATTTGTTCTTTAGCAGTGTTGGAGATGAGAAAGAAAAAGAAGGAAGCTACTGTAGGCTGCAGGCTGTAGGGGGCAATGAAGGGGGCTTAAGGTCTTCAAAGACCTTAGCAGAAAATGTCTTAAAAAAAAAAAAGAAATTGTTCATGAGAGGGTTAAATCCATGTTTACCTAAATCTGTACATAGATTGAAATACGATACTTTTATTTCATTATTGCTCTGAAAAAACAATTATTGTAAGCTTTCTTGATACTTGCTGCCTTTGTACTGGATTCTGTAGGACTTTATTTGCAGTTACAGTTTTCAGTATCCCTGTTCATGGGCATTCATGTGTTTGATCTGAGTTTTTCTTGTCTAATATTTTGCCTCTGTTGTCTGTAGTGCTCCTTCAACTTTTTTTAATTCTTACAATTAATTGACCTCTGAGGTTACAACTCAAGTTTTTCTCCTCTGCATGTTACAAGTACGTCTAGGAGAAGGATATGGAGTGGACAAGGAGAGACATTGCAGATACCTGCATAAGCTGTAATGTGACCTGGCCTAAGTCTGTTCCTGCCAGTTTTGTCATTCTTGTCTGAGTTGTCTTCAGAAAGAATCTGGAAGGTGTTAAAGATCCTTGAGGACTATTTTTTATTTAGGAGTTGTATACAGGATATAATGTGACATATTCCTATAACTGCAGACCTGTGTCTTATACCTTCTTACAATAAACATAATAACAATTGGTGAGCTTTTCCAGGGAAGAATGTTTTCATTAGAGGAGTCATGCCTCTCTTACTCACTCTCTTTTGCTCACAGGCTAGGTTAGGGATCTCCTTTCAGTTTGTTTCCTCTGAAGAACTAATTTGTTATCCTTCAGAAACATACCCATATGGTGTAGAAATGTGTTACGTTCAGTTACTCTGCAGCAATAGTTGATGGAAATAAATGTTTACATGATGTGTTGAAGTTAATGGCTTCTGCTGTTTCTGTTTCTGCTTGTCTTCTTTTTGAAAACCACTTTTGTGAAAACTGTCATAATTTTTTTAGTTTCAAAGCGTTATCTGAAGTAAAGCTTGCAAAACATTTAAGTCTTCAAAAGCAGTTTTTAAAAAAATTAGCCAGTTTTACTGTAAGACTTAGATTCTTCTCAGAGAATATAGCATTTTTTTGGAGAAATTAATTACTAGAAAAGAAACTGTAGATATGGCTATGTGATCTAGTTTTAAGATGAGAGGTTTTTCTGTTAGACCGCACTTTCTTCAGAACTTTGAGTCCAAAGGAGGAACTTCCAAACTGAAAAGTGAGTTTGAGAAAATGTTAGCCATGGTGTTTTACTGGTAGTTTGCTGTTTTTCTTTATTTCTTAGCCACCCTGTAACTGTTTGCTGTCTACTTGTGTTATTAATTATGGACTCATTTATTTTCAGATCTCAATAGAGAATGACTATCTAGGCCCCAGAAGAATTGAGAGTCTGCAAAAAGAAGATGCCGATTGGCAGAGAAAAGCCCACATGGCTGTGCTTTCCATTCAAGATCTTACAGTTAAATACTTCGAAATAACAGCTAAAACACAGAAAGGTAGATATTTTCTACTATCCTATCAGAAAAATAAAAAATCTTTACAAATTTAGTTGACTTTTACCATGTTCTGTGTTGTACTGTGATTTTAATTTATTTGTCAGCAGTCCTCCATGAGGAAAATCCAGTTTTCATTCCCACTTTTTTCTTCCTATGTCTCTTTTCAAATCTTTCACCAGTAAGCCTTTTTAGAACATCAGCAGAAGTGAGCACAATAGAAATTTTAGATAAAAGTTTCACAGCTGCTTTCTCAGTGTGATTGTATTAGCTGCGCTGTACATTTGCAAAGACTTTAGAGAGCATAGAGAGAGATGGATTCTGTCTTCTGTACTGGCTATGACAGAACCACCATAGTGAGTGTTGATTACCTTCCAATTAATTTCCTTTTCCTGTCTCCCCTGCCTTTCAGTAATTTCTTTTCATAGCTCTAAATATTAAGTAACAGCTCAGTTTAATTACCCAGTGAGAGCTGCTCTGTTGTTCACCAGTCTTCATGGGAATAACCTTGGCATTTCTATGCTTGAAGAATGCAGCAGTTTTACTGAAGAGTTGGTGCAGTAAAACAAGGTCATATGACTTGCCACATACATCTGTGCTCTCATTGTACTATTTTAACTTAAAAAATCAGTTTATTAGGGCAAACACACCTGAGTATGTGATTTCCTGTCGCCTCTTTTAGTTTAACTGTGGGCTACCACTGACAGAGTTCATGTCCCACTGTCTTCCCTACCTCCCATGTCTTTGCCTTGGTGATAATGAATTTGCAGCCACATAAATGAGCTGTTCCCCTAGGAGAAAACCTTTTTTGATTGGTAGGTTTCCCTGCATGACTGCTAGATCTACTTCAAGAGAAGCAGTCACTGCAAAATTATTCTTTTTGGTGACAACCCAAGTTGAGTATAACATGAAACTCCACCTTGTTTTGAAAAAGTGACTAAACTAGTTCTAGCACGTTGGGATGAATTTAATTAGAGTAACTTCTATGTGTATCTAATCTGTTTGGTTCCTTTTCTAATATGAGACTGGCAGCAAATAAAAGACCCCATTAGTTGATAAAGAATGTATATTTATAGTTACTAACTTACATTTGTCCACATTTTTTTCATGTACAGTGGACAGGATTGTGGGGAAGAATACTGGGAAATGAAATCCCTGGAGACTACTTAAAACCATAAATGTTGGGTGTACAGGTTACTTGCCTGTTCTGTTATTTTTTGGCATATTGTTTTTGGCCGCCTTGCTGATCACAGGGTGGTCTTACATACTAAAATAATAACAGATGGCAGTGAAAAAACACATGAGAACATAAAGGTATTTTTTATTACCTAGCAACAGCATGTAATATCTTCTAGTAGCTGGGGACTCAATGCTATGCCTTTGACTGACTGACTTCTGTGGCTTTTGCTTTGCAAACGTAAGTGTACAGTACCATGTGATTGTTCTGTATATTAAAAATTATGAAAATCCCATGTGTGTCAGTGTAGGTGTTGTCTGGGACTCAAGAGTAGAAAATCTGAATCAGGCAAGGGACTTCTCCTACTCTGAAGTCTTCCTAAAAAGATTCTCATTCATCCCTTCATGTTAAGATTATGGTTTGTCTAGTTAATTTGAATTAATTTTGTGAAGCAACTTGCCGTTTGAGTTTAAAGGTAGATGTTTTTAAAATTCAATCCAGTATTCTTACAGAATTGTACTTGAGATCAAGCTGAAATTTTTGTCTTAAATGGTAATTTTTTTTCATTGCAGATTTGTTTAAATTTTTAACTGTTTTATGGAAGTTATCAAGGGAAAGCAGAGTCTATAGTAGCTGATCAGTGGGGCTTTCAGAAGCAGGAAAAACTTGGGATGCAGTTTAAGACCACATGGTATTAAATGACATTTTTATTAAGTCAGGAATTCTGAAAGAGTGATTCAAGTGGTCAGGTAATGTGTACTCAGAATGGTCCTTCTGTGAATGACAAAAATTGGAATTAATCGTAAGATTATCAACAAATACCTAATTGCATATTTACATGAATCCTAAGAGTACTTACATCCTGGCTTTAAAGGTTACTACTCTGTAGAATGACTACTCCCTGCTAAGAGAACTTTGTATTCTTTTGGATACAAATGGGTGCATTGTCTCTGCAGTAGAATCACTAGTGACTGAAGAGTAGGCTTGTAAGCTGTCTGTCTTTTCTTCCCTTCTGTAGCTGTGTACGATCGAATGCGAGCAGACCAGAAAAAATTTGGTAAGGCAGCATGGTCAGCAGCAGTGGAACGTATGGAAAAGCTTCAGTATGCAGTTTCTAAGGAGACACTGCAGTTGATGCGTGCTAAAGAAATCTGTTTGGAGCAGAAGAAACATGCTCTCAAAGAGGAGGTAATTTTTCATACTGATAAACAGAAAAATAAAACATGCAAAAAAACCCCAAACTTTTAAGGAGTCTTGATGTATGTGAAAAAAACCCCACAAAACCAACAAAAAAAAGCCCCAAAACCCAGACTCGAAAATCATTATTTTTCCACTTCTAATAATAAAAAGTTTGTATTCAAGATTTTACTTTATATCATGTTAGACAAATTGAGTTACAACATAGGTGTCGTGGGTTTTGTGCCATTTATTTATGTTTTATGTTCACATTTTCCTGGTTAGTGAACCAAGAAGACAGATTTTATTGTTGATGTTTACATCTGTCCACTGAGATGAACAAAATTAAGAGAAGGCGTAGGACAGAAATCTGCTGCTATGTAATCTCCACACTTAAACTCTTAGAGGCATGACCACCTTTTTGGAATAATTCATGGCATTCTGGATTAAAGGTGTCTGAACATTAGTAAATATACAGATGACCAGCCTGTTGTACTGCATTCTTTTTGTTTCTGCTTACCGTAATTATTAACGCAGTCTTCCAGAGGGAGTTGTGCTAACTACAGCTTTCATGAGGAAAGAGTATATGCGTTGAACTCGGTTTAAGTGTCTTAGCAGAAAAAAAGCAACATTTATTGGTGTTTATGACACCTCCTCAAAAGCAAAAATGCTGCAAATCCTTCTAAAAATTTGCTATCATATGGATATTCAGCGCTAGGAACTTCTGTCATACATAATTCACATCCTGTCCAATCAGTTGCTTGTTTTTAGAGCAGTTTTCAATTTTTTCAGCAAAATTTGACTAAGCTAGTGGCTCTGTTATGAAAAGGTTTTTGAGAGAACTCATGACTTTAGCACTGGATAGATTGGTAGGTTTGTAAGCCTGATAGACTGTGTGCCTATTTTAGGAGTTTCTGTAGAAGACAGCTTGATCTGCAAGGAGACAGAGTTCCATGCAAGACCCAGAGCGTGAAAACAAAAAAAATTGCTCTATTTCAATGCTCTTTATATTTAGAAAGCCAAGATGTGTCTGGAAACCTGAGTTTGTAAGGCTGCTGCTGTCCTTAACTAAGAGTTGGTAAGAGAATCCAGCAGTACTATTTAGAAATTTAATTTATTTAATACATTCATGTGTGTAAGGCAGCCATGCATCATCTTTTCTGTAGCACATCTTATTTTCCTCCCAGCGGACACCTTCTGTGAATTTTTGCGGAGTGACATCTCAGTCTGGTAAATTGATTGTTTTGATGTGCCAAAGTGTAGGAAAAGGAGAAGTTCATTGCAGTGTACTGGGGGCTGGTGGGCTCTGAACTGAGAGGCTGGGGCTTTGGGGACAGAGAAATGAGGAAGATCTGATAGGCATGTGGGCATGCTGCTTTGGGATGATGTATTACCAGGCATAGAGAGCTCTTGGTCAAAGCATGGTGATGGTGAGATAAGAGGACCAACTTGCATTTTGAAAGATGTTTTTTTGCTTCAAGAACGTAATAGCCCTAATAAGTACACGAACTTGAATGTGACTAACGTGACTGGGAATCCTGTATTGGAGGGTGGGGTTACAGTATTATCATAAAGAAAATACTTTGTGATTACGTTGGCTGGTATATTGGAGGAGATGACAGTAAAAAAAAAGAAAACAATGGCAACAACATACAAAAACATAATGCATGTTCTCCTTTAAGGGTAAAAAGTTAAAACCTTCCTGCTGTGGTCAGATACATAAATTTGCTCTCACTGAGTGGGGACAGGAGATGCATGGGAAATAATATAGTTGTTGGGTTTTTTTACACTTAATTCCCTCTTCTCCAAATCTAAGCCTACCCAGCTGGTTGATTTTTAATAGAGACAGTAAAAATGTCCTTGTTTATATAGTTTTTGTTTAGTATTAATCGAGCACTTTTTTGTTTCCTAAAATGCTTTGACACTGTAAATATCTAGAAAGCTACTACATTTTTCAAGTTACCATGGTACGGCAATTGTCTGGTTAGGTGATGAGTTTAGTTACTCAGTTGTCAAATAAAAAAATATTTGTATGTTAGCCCTGTGATTATCTGCGTTAAAAAATAATAATAATAGCTCCACACAAATTACATATTGCACTTTTTTGTTTTCTGATTTGTTCCTCTTAAGTTCCAGGTCTTGTTCTGAATTTTGTTTGAGGGGAATGATGAAAACATTCATTTTGAGGTAGACCAGAGTCTGCTTTCATGAACTGGTTGCCAAGTCTTGTCCTCATGACAGTAAACAGAAACATTAAATCAGAGTGAGAATCCTTTGTAATTCTTTAAGTATGTAAAATAGTTTGGACAAATGGAAGTGAGTGACTGGAGACTTAAATTCCAACAAGTCCCATCTTATATATGTAGGATTCAGTTACTAGTCTTTCCTTTTAGAAGCATACATTTAAGTTCTAAAGATACACTTCAGAAACAATTTTTAATGTACATTCTAAATGTTCTGTGATATTTTTATTACAAATAACAATATTCTAACCAAGTACTGCTTGTTTTTTTAAGAATGTTTCATAGTTTCAGAAATGTAGGAGGACTTTCCTTTCCTGTAATTGAGCCTGAATCAAACATATATTTGCTTCCAATTACTTTGAGTGTTTAAAGCATATCTTGCCTTTCACGACTGTCATTTTACTTTTGCTTGAGTTGGATGCATCAGCAAAAAATAATTTTATCAAGAAGGCATGAATACCTATTTCTGGAAAATTAGTCTTTTTTAAAAAAATGGACAATGATTTTGGTACAGATGCAACATAATATTTTTCAAAAAGGTATGTTTCACCTTATTAGTTTTCATTGTATCTTTTTAAACCTTTTACTTTCTGGGACAGCTTTTTGGAAAGGCTAGGGAAGAAGCTGAAGTTGGGAAATCTTTGAAGATTTATTTAAACGTATTTGAAATATTGTTAATAACATATTAAGAATACTTTTGCTTTCTTCACTTTCAGTGTTCAAATTTGCAAACTAAAATTGGTTGTAAAAATTATTTTTTCTTCAGTTCAATCAAAAGTTAAAAGAAACTTAGATATAAAAACTAATTTAAGTGGTCATTGTGTTTAAGTAGTATTGAAAGCAGAAGGCTTTCAGCACCCAAAATAAATTAATGGGCTGCATTCTATAGACAAAACGTGGGAGTCATAGTTAGGCTTTTAAAAATGCACTGAGACATTATTAGAAAATTACTTACTAGTTATGGTAACCTATTTTGGACTTAATGGTTATCAAAACCCATGTAATTTCTTTTGAAATAACAACATTAGAGCATAATTTAATTTTATACTTTTTTTTTCCTAGATAATGACTGGGTAATCTATTTTAAAGAGCATTAAAGAGGGCAGACCATAACATTTGACGAGACTTTTTTGTTTGAAGGATTTTGTGCATCACTGACATTTAGTTCCCATTTGCTGAGAGAAACAAAAAGATCAGGTATTCATAGTCACAGATGCAGTGCAGTGTTAACAAATCACAACTGAAATACCTTCTCTGGCAAACAATTTTGCTCCAGTTTTCTAAGCATAGGAGCTAAAAAGGGAATATTCCTTTAAAAAGGTTAAAATGCTCGTGAAACTAGTTTAGCATGGTTTGAGTTGAGTATTAAGATGGAAAGAATAACAGTTAAGAGCAAAGACCAGATCTAACTGTTTATGAGGGCACTGTTTATGTTCAGTAGGTTGTGTGTGGTTTTTTGAACATCCAGTCGTAGAAAAGAAACAAGTTTATAAAAGCAGTGGTGTACCCTTTTCATGGGGAAAAGATGTTTCTTTTAGTGTCTGAAATTGTTCTGATTGCCCAGGATACTAATTGTGAATGATCATCTTAACCATATTTTTTTTTAATGTTACTGTATCCTGTAGTATCATGGCCTGACTAGAGTTGACTGCGGATAATTAATTGGTTGGAGGAATACTTCAGTTCCACAAGTTGCTAGGTATGAGTGAGAGCAGCCTTTTATCAGAGGTCAGAGTACTCTGTGTTTCCCTTAAAATAATTTAGAAATTACTTAAAATTATTTTCTGTTGATTTTGAGGATAGCCTTCCGTACTAACAGAGACCTGAGGTTTTTTTCTGGATTTTACGCTGTTCTTCTGAGATTTCACAGCAGCAGTGATGAATGAAAATGAATACTTAAACCAGAAGAATTGTCAGGATTAACATGGAGTGGATTGAAACATGACTTTGTATTCTGGCTGAACAGTATCAGAACACTCAAAATACTGAATAAAAGAAAAATTAATAATAGCAATTAATATGTATTGCTAGGAAAAAACTAATACAGATGTTTACTGTGAACTGCAGGTTAATTACTTTTTAAATCATAGGATCATGGAATGGTTTGGGTTGGAAGGGACCTTAAAGGTCATCTAGTTCCAACCTCCCTACTGTGGGCAGGGACACCTCCCACTAGACCAGGTTACACAAAACCCCATCCAATCTGGCCTTGAACACTTCCAGGGATGGTACATCCACAACCTCCCTGGGCAATCTGTGCCAGTGTCTCACCACCCTTACACTAAAGAATTTCTTCTTAATGTCTTACCTAAATCTACCCTCTTCCAGCTTAAAGCCATTACCCCTTCTGTCACTGCCCTCTCTGGTGAAAAGCCCCTCCCTGGCTTTCCTACAGGCCCCTTTCAGATACTGGCAGGCTGCTATAAGGTCTCTTTGGAGCCTTCTATTCTCCAGGCTGAACAGCCCCAACTCTCTCAGCCTGTCTCCATAGCAGAGGTTCTCCAGCTGTCGGATCATCTTCATGGCCCTTCTTTGGACTTGCTCCAACAGCTCTGTGTCCTTCCTGTGTTGAGGGCTCCAGAACTGGACACAGTACTCCAGGTGGGGTCTCTTGAGTGTGGAGTAGAGGGGCAGAATCACCTCCCACGACCTACTGGCCCCTTCTTTTGATGCAGCCCAGGACACTGTTGGCTTTCTGGGTTGCAAGTACACATTGCCAGCTCATGTTGAGCTTTTCACCAAGCAGCACCTCCAGGTCCTTCTCCTCAAGGCAGTTCTCAATCCATTCTCCACCCAGTCTGTATTTGTGCTTGGGATTGCCCCAACTCAGGTGCAGGACCTTACATTTGGCCATGTTGAACTTCATGAGGTTGGCGTGGGCCCACCTCTCAAGCCTGTCAAGGTCCCTCTGGATGGCCTCCCTTCCCTCCAGTGTGTCCACTTCACCACACAGCTTGCTGTTGGCAGCAAACTTGCTGAGGGTGCACTTGATCCCACTGTCCATGTCACTGTCAAAGATGTTAAACAGCACTGGTCCCAGTACTGACCCTTGAGGAATACCACTCATCAGTGTTCTCCATCTGGACACTGAGCTGTTGATCACTACACTCTGAGTGTGACAAACCAGCCAATTTCTTATCCACTGAGTGGTCCATCTATCAAATTCATATCCTTCCAATTTTGAGACCAGCATGTCATGCAGGACAGTGTTGAATGCTTTGCACAAGTCCAGGTAGATGACATTAGTTGCTCTTCCCTTGTCCACTGACACTGTGACCCCATCATAAAAGGCCACCAAATGTGTCAGGCATGACTTGGCCTTGGTGAAGCCAAACTGGTTGCCACCAACCACCTCCATGTTTTCCCTGTGCCTTAGCGGAGCTTTCAGGAGGATCTGCTCAATGATTTTGCTGGACACAGAGGTGAGACTGACTGGTCTGTAGTTCCCTGGGTGTTCTTTCCATCCCTTTTTGAAAATGGGGGTTATGTTTCCCTTTTTCAGTCAGTGGGAACTTCACCAGTCTGCGATGACTTTTCAAATATGATGGAAAGCAGCTTTGCAACTTCATCTGCCAGCTGCCTTAGGAGCCACAGATTGATCTTTTCGGGTCCCGTGGACTTGTGCACTTTCAGGTTCTTTAGGTGGTCTCGAAGCTGCTCTTCTCCTATGGTGGGGGGGATCTTCCTTTTCCCAGTCTCTGCCTTCTCTGACTTGGACAGTGTGGCCAGAGCCCTTGCTGGTGAAGACAGGCAAAAAGTCGTTCAGTACCTCAGCCTTCTCCATATCCTGCATGACGATGTCTCCTGTTTCCTTCTGGGAGAGGGCCCATGTTTTCCCTGTTCTGCCTCTTATCACTGATGTACCTGTAGAAACCCTTATTACCTGTGATGTCCCTGCTCAGGTTTAACTCTGGGCTTCAGCTTTCCTAAGCTGATCCCTGCCTTTTCAGAGAACTTCTTTGTGTTTCTCCCAGGCTACCTGTCCCTGCTTACACCCTCTGAAGACATTATTTTTTTGTCTAAGTGTGTCTAAGAGTTCTTTGTTCATCCAAGCAGGTCTCCTGGCATTCTTGCCTGCCTTCCTCTTCCCTGGGATGCATTGCTCCTGGGCTTGGAGGAGGTAATCTTTGAATATTGACCAGCTTTCTTGGGCTCCTCTCCTGTCCAGGATTTTCTCCCATGATACCTTACCAAGCAGATCCGTGAAGAGATTGGGATCTGCTCAGTGACAGCCAGTGAGAATGACCATCATTTTATAAACTGGTAGCAAGGCCATTGAGCCATCAGTGCAGCAGCATTCTGTCAAAGGGAGAAGCGTTAGTGACACAGCACATGGACTTGTGAGATTCTTCTACACCTTTTATCCGTGCGTTTCTGATACCGCAAGAAAGATTAGTTCTAACTGGAGCTACCACAGTGATGCCAGGAACAGTGAGCCTAATTTACAAGAGAAGCTGAAGTTGTTTTGACAAATAAAATGAAGGCTGCGATGACACAAAATTGGTCTTCACAAAAATAGGGGAGTTGAGCCTGATAGCAAATAGATAGGGCCTGTTGCAGTAGGAGAAGGGGCAATGGTTTTAAACTAAAAGAGGGTAGATTCAGACTTAGGTACAAGGAAGAACTTTTTTATTATTAGGGTGGTGAAACCCTGGAACAGGTTTCCCAGAGAGGTGGTAGATGCCCCATCTCTGGAAACATTCAAGGTTAGATTGGATGGGGCTGGGCCTCTGAGCAACCTCTTCTAGTTGAAGGTTGTCCCTGCTCACTGCAGGTGGTTGGACTTGATGATCATTAAAGGCCCATTCCAGGCCAAACTGTTCTATGATTCTATGAAAAATACTAATAGGAATAAATGTGAAGAGCAATGAGTGTTGCTGTTCAATACAGGTGCAAGAGCAAATGGCATTATCTGATTGTGAATACATTGGAAATACAGAAGACGTTTTCTGGCAGTTAGTGCAGACTATCTGGAGCAGACTTCCAATGGGACTAACAAACACAGAGTTTTGTGGAAGCCTTTTGTTTTGGTTTTGTTTTTACAAGAGCAGAATAAGAACAACAATAACAACATGGAAATTATTTTAAGAATTCAGTTTATGAAAGCAGTTAATTTTAGAGTTGTCCAAAAGCATTCCATGGTGGTGAAAGCTGGATTTGATGGCCTTCACTTCTGTATTCCACGTTTAGAGATATTTGTCTATTAATTTTGTCATCTGTCCGTTTAGTGTGTATGTTCATCATTCTTGTTGGAGGCTTTCTGTTCTAACCTGTTATATCTTTATTACCAGTGTGTGGGTATATAGATTGTATATTTCTGCCTTAGAACCATTAAGCAGCCAAAGTTCCTGCTGAAGTTCTTTATTTAGTATGAATGAGACAACAAAGACCATAAACACTGTTGCTTGGATTAGGGCCAGAGAGATTAAATTATTTGCTTGAGTTAATTCAGGAAGTTGTGGCATAGCAGGAAATTGAACTCAGATCTCCTCAATTACACTTCTTTGTCCAACTGGAAATGTTTCTTTCCATATATATAATATCTCACAAAGTTTTAACATAAAGGTTTTAAATGAAAAGTCCCCAGCTAGCTACCAGCCATTAAACTAAGGCTACGAATTCCAGTGTTTAAACAGTGTTCCTAAGCACCACATCTCCGCGTGTTCTAAACACATTCAGGGATGGAGACTCAACCACCTCCCTGGGCAGTCTATTCCAGTGGTTAATTACCCTTTCAGTAAAGAAATTTATTCTCATATCCAATCTAAACCTGCCCTGGCACAGCTTCAGCTCATTTCCTCTTGTCCCATTGCGTGTTAGTTAGGAGAAGAGACCAACCCACACCCTCACTACAACCTCCTTTCATTTAGTTATAGAGAGCAATAAGGTCTCCTCTCCGCCTCTTTTCCTCCCCAGCTCCTGCAGGCACTTCTCATAGGGCTTGTGCTCTAGACCCTTCAACGGCTTCATCACCCTTCTCTGGACTCTCTCCACCACCTCAATGCCCTTCTTACAGTAAGGGGCCCAGAACTAAACACAGTACTCAAGGTGCAGCCTCACCAGTGCCAAGTACAGGGGGACAATCACTTTCCTAGCCCTGCTGACTACACTGTTCCTGATACAACCCAGGATGCTGTTGGCCTTCTTGGGCACCTGGGCACACTGCTGGCTCACACTCAGCTGGCTGTTCACTAACACCCCCAGATCCTTTTCCTCTGGGCAGCTTTCCAGCCACTCTTCCCCACACCTGCAGCATTGCATGGGGTTTTGTTGTGACCCAAGCGCAGGACCCAGCACTTGGTCTTGTTGAACCTGACACAGTTGACCTTGGCCCATTGATCCAGCCTGTCCAGGTCCTGCTGTAGAACCTTCCTATCCTCAAGCACTCCCGGCCAGCTTGGTCTCATCTGCAAATTTGCTGAGGGTGCATTCAATCCCCCCATTCAGATAATTGATGAAGATATTAGAGTTGGCCCCAACACTGCGTCCTGCGGCACGCTATTTGTGACCAACCATCAAGCAGATTTAACTGCATTCACTACAACTCTTTGGGCCTGGCCAGCCAGCCAGGTTTTTACCCTGCAAAGTGTACACCAGTCTAGGCCATATTTAGCCAGTTTTTCCAGGAGAATGCTGTGGGAAACAGTGTTGAAGGCCTTACTACGGTTCAGGTAAATGACATCCACAGCCCTTCCCTCATCCACTAAATGGGTCACCTTGTTGTAGAAGGAGGTCAGGTTTGTCAAGCAGGTCCTGTCTTTCATCAACCCATGCTGACTGGGCCTGATCACCTGGTTGTCCTGCATGTGCTGCATGATGGCACTCAAGATGATCTGCTCCATAACATTATCTGGCACTGAGGTCAGATTAACAGGCCTGTAGTTCCCTGGATCCTCCTTTTGGCCCTGCTTGTGCATGGGGGTCACGTATGACAATCTCCAGCCTACTGGGACCTCCCCAGTTACCCAGTCCTGCTGATAAATGATAGAAAGTGGCTTGGTGAGCACTTCTGCTAGCTCACTGAGTAGTACCCTTGGGTGTGTCCTTTCTGGCCCCATAGACTTCCATATGTCCAAGTGGTGCAGCAGGTCACTAACCATCTCCTCTAGGGTTGTGGGGGCTTCAAATTGCTCGTCACCCCGTCTTCCAGCTCAGGGGACTGAGTACCCAGTGAACAACTGGACCTACTACTAGAGACTAAGGCAAAGAAGGCATTAAGTACCTCAGCCTTCTCATCCCTGCTTGCTATGTTTCCAGCTGCATCCGAAAAAGGACAGAGGTTCTCCTTAGTCCTCCTTTTGTTGATGGTTTATTTATAGAAGCGTTTGTTGTTATCTTTTGACAGCTGCAAGCCAGGTTTATTTCAAGCTGGCCTTTGGTCCTCCTGGTTGTCTCCCTGCACAGCATCATAACATCTTTGTAGTCATCCTGAGTGGCCTGCCCCTTTTTCCAAAGGCCATAAACTCTCCTTTTTTCCCTGAGTAGCAGCCAGATCTCTTTATTCAGTGTAGCCATTCTTCTTCCCTGCCAGCTCGCCTTTCAGCACAGGGAAATGGCCTGTTCCTGTGCCATTAATACTTCCTTTTGAAAGAGTGTCCAGCCTTCCTGGACTCCTTTGCCCTTCAGGACTGCCTCCTAAGGCATTCTGTCAACAGGTCAAAGTTTGCCTGCTGGAAGTCCACAGTGACAGTTCTGCTGACCCTCCTTCTTCTCCAAGAGTAGAGAACTTCATAATTTCATGGTCACTGTGACCAAGGCAGTCTCTGACCACATCCTCCACAAGTCCATCTCTGTTGACAAACAGCAGGTCTAGCAGGGCACATTCCCTAGTAGCCTACATCACCGGCTGTGTTGGGAAGTTACCCTCTGTACACTTCAGGAGCCTCCATGACAGTTCCACCTCTGCTGTATTATGTTTCCAGCTGACATCTGGGAAATTGAAGTCCCCAGTAAGGACAAGGGCAGCGATCAAGAGACTTCTCTCAGATGTCTATAGAATACTTTGTCTCTTCATCCTGGCTGGGCCGTCTATAACAGACTCCCACCAAGATGTCTGTTTTGTTGGCCTTCCCTATGATTCTTACCCATAAACATTCAATACTCTTGTCAGCATCGTTAACTACAAGGCATTCATAGCACTGCCTAACATACAGAGGGACTCCACCACCCCTCCTTCCTTGCCTGTCCCTTCTGAAGAGCTTGTAGCCATTGATTACAAAGCTCCAGTCATGTGAGTCATCCCACTACGTTTCTATGATGGTGACAATATCATAGTTTTCCTGGTACACAGTGGCTTCCAGCTCCTCTTGTTTATTGCCCATGCTGCGTGCATTCGTGTGTGCATCAGTTGGGCTGATGGTCCCACCATCTTTTTGCACAGGTAAGTGCTCGTTCCTATCTGGCTGTTCTCAGGCACTTCCCTGGTAACTTAACTGACCTGTGACCCATTCATTTATTGTGTAATTTACTGTGCTGGTGACAATTAGTAACTTAATATGGAAGCAGAGTCATAGAATGGCATAGCAAGACATTTTGGTGTCATGCTGGACTGAAGCATAAATTACACATTATTGATTGTGAGATTTATGTTATTTACTTAAGAACTTATTGAGCCTTTCAAGCTAATAGTTGATACACAAAAAATGCATTCAGTAAATATACAATATAGTAGAAGAAACTTTGTAAATAGACATTAGGAGAATTAATTCACAGATCTTCTGTCTCCCAGTCTTACATGAAATTAAGCGTAATACACAGAACTGATTCCTTATTGCTGAGTTGTGCTGTGAAATCCCTGCCAATGGATAGTGATGCATGTGCTGAAAGCATACATGCTATAGAAAAAAGGATAGGAGAAATTTATGAAGGAAAAATCAGTAAGTATTTTGTATATAAGGTAGCACTCTGACTTTAGCTGTGCTGCAAGCTGTGCTAGAGGCTGGTAAAACATTTCAGGAGGTATTACTGCACTGCCTACCATGTTTCGTCTTTCTGGATATTTGCATGGGGTTTTCATGTCCAAAATGAGGTATTGAGTAAGGTGGATCTTTGGTTTAATTCAATACAGATAATTTTCTGGTTTAGTATAGTTATAGTTAATCTTGTGATAAAAGTGAGGAAATCCATTTCTGGCTATTGATTACAGGTACAGTTTTACACATTGAGGAATCCTCCATAATGTAAAAACATATACTAGAAAAAAAAAAGTTTATAATGTTAGTTTGCTACATCGTGTATTTTTGCTTGGTAGACATCCTTTTTTAATGTTTAAATGTCTGTAATATGGAAACTATACCACATTTCATCAGCACGTTAAGGTAGGTAGATGATAAATCTTCAGTAAAATTTATAATTACTTTCATCCATTATCTGGGAGAAGCTAATGGAGATATATTTGTTGAGCAGGTAGGGAACTTAGATGTGGTCCTAACTCTTCTGCATGCAGGTTGTAGAACTATGTGGCTGTGAATTCCCTACAAAGAGAGAGCACATAAGATTCCCTTACCTGCTGGTATTTCTTAACTGTGGTCTAAATGGCTATATTGAGCTGTTAAATCTTGTTTGGCTGAATGGAAGAAGATGATTTGTGTTCACTTTGATTGTGTTTTGTGTCATTTATTTGTCACATGTTTGACACAGAAAAGTGCTAATAAATATATATGAATAATTTAATCTAGATCTTTTATTTTCCTCTGTGAAGGACTCTAGAAGCAATGTTAGGTTGTTTTTGGAGGATCAGTGCATGTAATTATCCCTGTTACCACCACATTTCAGTATGTATTCCCACCTCAGCTCAGATTTAATGATGGTTTTTACTTGAGTTTTCTAGATGCTCTTAGCAAAACAACTTTTAGACTTTCCGGACTGAATATAAGAAAATACTAATTTCATTATATACCTTCAGAGAATCAAGTAGTAAATCGGTAGGCATAGTGTTTCACACTATGCACTATAAGACTTTGACAGTCATGAAGAGCAATCCAATGCCATGGATTTTTTTATTGCCATTTATTTTTTTATGGATTTTATTTTTATATAGGAAAAAGTTCAGATATTAAAGATGTCTGAAAGTATGTGCCTGATCAAAAGCTATCTTCTGCTTTTAATGTTCAAGTTTAACACACTACTTTTAGTATAACAGACTGTTGCCGTAATCATGAAGTGTGTGCTTTTGTTCTCCTTATTGTCTTAGAGTCGTTTGTTTTTCTATTTTTTTTTCTCTTTCCATTTAGATGCAGAGCCTGAAAGGTGGTACAGAAGCCATAGCCCATTTGGACCAGTTAGAAGCTGATTATTATGATCTACAGCTTCAATTATATGAAGTACAGTTTGAGATCTTGAAATGTGAAGAGCTGCTGCTGACAGCACAACTTGAAAGCATCAGAAGACTGATGTCAGGTGCTTTATGCATTTTAATTAAGATGTAATCTGTAAAAGATAATTCTCTTCCTAAGAATCTAGTAAAGCCTGTGGGCGTTAAATGAAAACAGATTCTTTACCTGTGAAGAACTGGATCTTTAACGTAAGTACTGTTGAATTAAAATGTACAGCTGTTCATAAGGCATATCCATACACATACAGAAGTTTTGGTCTTGTTCACATTGCCTGAGTTTGGAAATAAGCATTTAAAGCTGCTACGTAAGTTTTGGAAAATTGAATTCAGGGAGGATGAAATGTCTTAATTACCAAACTTGTCTCATTAAAAAATTCCATCGGTATTATTCTTTTATTTGAAGTGATTTGTTTTTAGAAAGTGATCCTGCAAATAGGGTCCTTCAGCTAAACTTTGAAGCTTGTATTGCCATCTCACTTCCTGAGCAATGATGCAAACCTTATGTTTTCAGAACCTACTGTACCTTGTGTACTTAAAAACTATGGAAATGGCACAGGTAAATCATTGAGTGTTTTGGAATCCAGTTCTGTCCTTTCTACCTTTCTATAGTTAATTTTTTATTCACGCAACCTCTGTTTTACTGTTTAGTCCATAGAACTTGCATGGCAAATTTTGTTATGAAGAGTCACTTTAATAAAAGAGTTTTGAAGCTGGATTCTATTAGGAGTTGCCTGTAGAAAAAGAAAAAACATAGGTATCACAGATCATTCTCCCTGTCAAGTGAATCTCGTCCTTCTAGGCTTGTGATGGCAAACATGTCTGGTTGGGAAATCAGACATTAATTTTGTTACTGAAGACATACGGTTTCCTTACCTGCAGACCAAAGGAAATGCCTTGAACGGGAGGGTGAGAAGGAATGTGTATCAAAATCCTTTTGCTTTGATGTAGTCATAGCAAAATACACTACTTGTCATTACTGTT
Organism: Hemiprocne comata; assembly: GCA_020745705.1. Lineage (NCBI taxonomy): Eukaryota > Metazoa > Chordata > Aves > Apodiformes > Apodidae > Hemiprocne > Hemiprocne comata. The sequence goes on along the minus strand of CM036616.1, from coordinate 39,024,489 downwards.
TCCTTCTGAAATCTCAAAAACAAAACCTTAACCCCACAACCTGATAAAAAATAAAGCAAAGACCCAGTCAGCTAAACTACCAACCCTGTCTTTCCCCCAGAGCAACAGAGTAGTTCAATGTTCTGGCTTCCTTTGCTGTTTTAAATTTTTAAAGTATTCTTTAATACAAAATTCAAAAGTTGTAGTTCCTTTCTGTTAAAGACAGCTGTCTATGCTAGAAGGAATTACTGTTTTTTAACAGCTATAAATTTATATCCCTCAGGACAGAGATATAAAAACACAGTTCTTAATTGTGTGGAAATTTTGTTCAAAGGATGAAATTACCTCTTTGGACCTTACTTTTGGAGGGGGTAGAACAATTAATGTGAAAAATGTGACAGTAAAGTGGCTACATCGCTTCAAGACTGCTCAGCACCTAATCTGAATTAAAGCATCCAAAACATGTAGTGGTCTTTTAATATGTGTTCTTTCCTGTGCAGTCAAAAACAATGGTCTGCTGTATCTTCTGTTATGCTTTTTAAAGTGTACTTAGAGCCAGTAAAGTAATAGACTTCTAATTGTGCACATCTGTAGGATTTGAAATGTATGTTTCTTAGTGAGTTGTAGAGGCTCATGCTGTTCTTTACTCTTTGACTGTATTTGCTCTGCAGAGATATTTTGGAGAGTTTTGGATTCTGTTTTGATTTAAGGGACATGAACAATACTGCTAATGAAGTCCCAACAGAATATTTTGAGAGCATTATTTGATCTGACAGGTGGTTGATTGTAAGCTAAAAGAAAAATATTTTATTTTGCAAATTAAGCACACTGGATCTTATAAATATCAAATGCTAATAGATTTATCATATTATAAACAACAGTAGTAGTTTCTTGATGTCATTAACCAAATACCTGCACTGAAATTCACAAAGAGAATTTTGAAGAGTCTTATTGTATCCATAGAGACTATTCATACGTCCTTGTAAGATGTGGTGGATGCACTGCTGTCAACAGAGAATCTGATATTAGGTTCCTGCTTTGGTTGGAGGGTGGATTGAGTGAGTGCAAATGGTGTGGATAGTATTTAAAAAGGAATTACTCTGATTGTTTTATTGTAAGTAGTTGAGTCACTAGAAGCTTAAGCACTTACCAAATCTATAGGCATTTCAAAAGCTGTTTTTTGAAAACACCTGGAATGTTTGATAGAGGTTTTAGGAGAGTTGCCAAGGTGTTGGGTTTGGTTTGTTTGGGGTTTTTTTCGAACAGTAAAATGGAATTTAACATTATGATTTAGAAGTAGTAGATTTGACTGGTTTGCAGCTGTGGTATTGGGGCTTCACTTGTAAATTCCAGTCTTTAACTTTGCATGTGAGTGATCTAAAATAAAACTGACATGTAAGTTCTCCCATTTTATAAGACCATGGCAAAATATAATTGTTGTTAGCCATGAGTCTTGTTTTTACTCACTGATGTCTCAAAGTGGGTTCTAGTGACTTGGCCGGTTTACACATGGATGAAACTTAATGTGTTTGGGTTTTTTTTTTTAGGTTTTTAACTGAGCACTGCAGTTAAGAATCTAATGTATCTGGGTTTATTATTTTTTACTTTAAGGTTAATATAGTGCTGTGTTTTCTTTTCTGGCCCTGTCACATCTTCTGCTGTCCTGAAATTAGCATGACAATCAGAATTTTGGTTGCAGCAGAGACTGTACGCATGAGTAACATGGAATGACAACAGCTGGACAGTGTACTGGACGGTGTACTGAAGAAAACCCTGCTCCTCTCCCCAAATAATCTAGAAGAAGTAGGAGGAAGTTACAGTCTTGCTGAAAGTAGTGATGAAGCTGAAATGAGAAGGTTTGGTGATGCTGCAGAGTAGACAGATACTTGACAGTCATGCCAGCTGTATCTGCCTGTTTCAGCCTGCAGTAATGCATGTCTCTCTTGGAGTATTACAGAAATATTCTACTTGGTATGATAGTGAAATAAGGAAGAGAGGCCTTTGCTGCTTCTTCATCCTAGCTTTCTGCAAGAATTTATAATCATCACTCTTTCCTTCTTGGCAAGAGATGAGAGGGCAGCATTCAAGGGTGAGCTCAGTGTTTTACTGAATGCTTCACTCAGGAGGCTGAAAATCATGAGTGTTGATAAAATGTTAGTCATTACCTCCTTTCCAGGCCTGTAATGCTTTGAAGGATTGCCTTTAAGTTACCCTCGCTCTTCTGCCTCTGAGCAGAAGCAGTGGCTGGGAGGTCAGAACCTTCCAAGAGAGGATTTTTGGTGTTTTATTGTATAAATCTCCTTACATGAAATTAAAAGTAGGTTACAGCAAAAGAATCTTAATGCCAAAGACTACAGAAAGAGTCTGTATATCCTGAGCGTTGTAGTGAAGATCAGAGGATATTACTGCAGGTCATTGTTCCCTTCTATTAGTTAAGAGACCCAAAGGCGTGTGAACATTGTGTGATCAAGTTAGGCTACAGACACAAGTGTATATTTACAGTTGCATTTGTTTCTTAATGCTCTGACCTACCTGAATAGCAGGCTGTGCTTCACTGGTATTGATTTCTGTTCTTCATATAACCTTTAAAGCCCTACAGTGCTTTTCTGTTTAGTGCTTTTCCTCTAAACTTTTAATTTTTGATAGTCCTGTGAAAGGACTATGGCATTCTTCTATATTAAATCTTATGGCTCAGTAGGGAAGTTACTGTTGAAGAAAACAAAATAGTAATCAAACTATTGATTTGACTTTTTAATTTCTGGTGTTTTTAAAACAGAGAAGAGAGACGAAGTGGTATACTATGATACTTACGAAAGTATGGAAGCTATGCTTGAAAAAGAGGATACCGCAACATCTGTACACTTACAAAAAGAGGAGCTGCAAAAGCTACAACAAAAAATCCGCCAGCTGGAAGCAAGGCGTGGACGTATTTCAGCCAAGAAAGCCTACCTCAGAAATAAGAAGGTATTATTAAATAGCAAATTTCCAGCATAATTAGCTGATTTAATAAAACTTCAAAAGGTTTAATTTCAGATACAACTTCCAAGTCTCCCAAAATTTTCATGGATTATATTTACTAATTACTAAAAGTTGTTACAGAGTACTGATTATAATAGTATGTATTATTAAATTGATATATTTAAGATTCAGCTTACCTTTTCGTTTAAAGGAATCTTTAATCACTTTGAAGTCAACAAACAAACTTATTTCTATGAATTAACCCCACTTTCATGTGGGAAGTACATGCTAGAATGCATGCTTTACAGAGAGTAGTTTTATATATATTTGGCGAAGAGAATTTTCATGGGTGTTTCCTCATTAATGTGTTCTATTGTCATTCTCTTACCTCATCGTTTTAAACTTGTGCATGTGTAATTGATACTCTGTATTCAGTAGATATATATGAAATCCAGTTTATATTCTTAATTTATGAAACCAGGTGTGCTGTTTAGGACCACTTTACTTTTTCATGTGTTGTATGATTGAGATGTTATGCAGAAAATTGTTATAATACAGCTAATGTTTGAAATTATGTGTCAAGTGTATGTAAATATGTTAATTCCTTTTTTACGGAATTACTTGTTTATTATTGCCTAGCAGTTTGTGGTTACGTGATTCTGCCTTATTAATGAATGAGATGGCTTGATGAGTGTAATAGATCAAAGTTCTGAGAGAGCATTGTAGCACTTTTAAAAAAACAGGTTTTCATCTCACAGTATATACAGTAAGACTGTGCAGAAGTCTTAATTGGGACCTCATTCTAGATTGGTATCATCAGGGGTTGGTGTGGTTTTGTGTTCCCAGTCATGCCCCTTGATGTGGGAGATGACCTCTATATATAAACAGTTGTAGTAAATTGAGGATAAAGCCTTCAGTTCTTGCCTCCCCTTCATAACTAATATATACATTTCTGTACCTGAAGCTGAAGTGTAACAGAGCAAACAAATTGGTAGTTGATACATTTTATATTTTGGATTTTTTATATTTCTTCAGTCATTGTACTGTCTCTGATTAACACAATAGGGAGAAGACTGCAAATAATTAGTATAAAAGAAGTCTCACCTGTTAGCCTGCTATGGGAGGAAGTAGGTTGCTCAGAGTCATTGAGTTAGTTTATGTGAGTTTGTAAAAAGAAAAAGTATCAAGAAGCTGGGCTGTTTAGTATTTTAAAGAATAGATCCTATCTGTCATGTTTGATAATTAATATTGGCTACATTATAATAAGGTATTTTCGCCTGAATGTGAAAAGACACTGCTGGTGCCTTGCAGGGTGCACAAACATGTTTAAAAACGACAGCCTGGTTCCTGTTCTGTACTGAGCTGACAGGAGTTGAGTAGTTAAGAAGCGTCCCTGAAGCAGCCATAGAGATTTTTTAGCATACTTTCTTATCTGTATAATGAACTAGTCACATTCACTTGTTTCAGGGTTATGCTATGATAAAATACCTTGGTTAAGCTGAAGGAATTAGTTCTAGGCTGTAACAGTAGTAGTAGCATAACTACTTGTGCACTGACTCATGATGCAAAATTGCTCATCTGGGTCTGCATGCAGGAGTAATACAGTCATGGCTGCTCAATGTTGTTCTGGAGGAATGGGGCTATGCTGCTTTCAGGACCTGAGATAATGTCTCCATGTGGAGCTCAGTGCTGGACATCATCTCAGTGTGGACATCACAGAGCTCTCAGAACTAGTTCCAACCTTACTGATTTCATCGCCCAGCATAGCATTATCTGCAGTTGAGTGCTGCAGTGAGATACTTAACCTTTCAGCTTCTAAAGAAATAATGGATTGGGATAACATGTATTTAAACTTGCAGGGTCAAATGAAGGATTTTTATTTGACCAAAAAGAAAAGGCAGAATCAGTGGTGTGCCATTTTGAGGCACTTTTTGGGCAGAAAAGAACATAGCCATTTTGATGTATTGAGATGTTTACTCTAGCTGCTGTTACTACTGCTGAATAACGCAGACCCCTGCTAAGCTTAATGATAATTACCTGAAAATCAAGACTCCTGTGGCTTTGATTCAAACATAAATAAGCTTTGTGTCTTGATCGAACATTCTAGTGATACTGCAAAACATTGTTAATGAGCACTACTTACAGTGCCTGATGTGGATATTTGCACTTTACAAAACTGGGAGAAAAAAAGGGTTCTTGCTTTGAAGAGTTTGCAGTTTAAATTAAACATGCAGAACAAAGGCAGAGACAGTATGCAAAAGCAGACTGGAGATGGTGAGAATGAGCACAGTGATGACTGCTAAGTGGAGAAAACAATAAAATGAGTTTTTGAGGGTGCATTTGGAAAGTACATACTGTGTGGTAAATATATTTCTCAAAGTCTGTCTCAATTGAGAAGCATTTATCGTTGAACTGAAATGGGAATCTACTTAATGCTTTTCAGATTGTGTTCCTGACCATGCTTGTTTCAGCAAAGTATCTTAAAACAGAACTGTAAACAAGTGTTCTGTTGTGGATTGGGTTGGTGAGAGTTTGGTGGGTTTTTTGGTGTTAGCTTTTTTTTTCTTCCTCTATTTTTTTTTTTTACTTTGTCAGTTCTGCAGTTGAAAACAAAGCAAGCTGTGCATTAAGTGGTGTATATCACAGTCTTGTAATACATTTAGATTAAAGTCCTTGCTCATTGTTAGGTCTTTCGCAACTGAAGATGCCCTTAGGACTATGCCTTCTTTCTAGCAGCAGATATAATGATTAAGAAAACAGTAGGAAATTATTCTCTATAATGATTTTTTATTTTTCAGAGGAGGTCATTTCATCATCCGGGTATTTAGAAATGTTTTCTGTTGGGGATATAACAAAGTGAAATGGAATCAATTGCTTTGTGGCTATAAGGCTATATGTAATATAAATACAAACTTCTGTGACTGTAGTCTCTATTTAGTTTTTCAGAAATTCCTTCCCAGTTTTTTGCAGTTGATGCTTTTATTTTTTTAATGATGTTGTTAAATAATTGTACCAAGCCTTTATTTAGAAACTTTTGCTAAAGATTCATTAGACACCTGATTCAGTTGTGCTGCTGAATAACTGAGGCAGCATTTTTAAAATTTATGGTTTTATAGAGGTTGATGTTCTTTCACTGGACTATAATGAATATAAACTCTTTATTCTCATTTTTTGTACAAACCTATTTGCATTTGCTAAGGAGTCATTTCCTGATGTTCCTTTGTGTTGATGACAGTGAGTTAGTTAGTTGAAAATAAGATTTTAATAGTGATCTCATTATTTTTCTTGAAAGCTAGTTACGGATTTTTCATGCAGGATATTGATACTGTTATCCCAGACTACCACCTAGTGGCTACACAATAGTAATAATTTGGTTATCTTCTAGAACAAGCAGGTGTTTTATTAGGGAACTAGATTTATAGCAAAGAGATGTCTAGAAAGATGTGTAGAAAAAATATCTTTGGAAAAATAAAGTTGTGAAGAAACTGAATTATTTTACATCCAGGAAGAATACTGGTCATCATGAGCGGAGTGGGAGAAGTAACTGGTTGGTGAAGCTCTTTGTTCTTGGTTCATAATGTGTGCTTTGACCTAGGAAGCTTACTCACACACTCTGGTGTCTGTTTAATAGGACACCTTTACAACTTTGCAAACGCACTGTTTAAAGCACAGTCCATGCCAAAACCGGTGTCATGTAGATGCAGTGACAGTTGGCATAGTGTTACTTGGTATGCTACTGCCAGTAGTAGTAGTAGTGGTAGTAGTAGTGGTGTTGTTGTGTTGTTTTGTTGTTACCATAATTATAATTATTACTGTTGTTAATATTATTTTACTACTACTACCTAAGAGCATAACTACACAGAACACTTACAGTAAAGTACAGTTTCTCACATACTGAGCTTACTAAATGAGAAGCTAACTTTTAATTGGGATGCTTTTCAATTGGAAAGCAAAGCTCACTGGAATTAGTTAAATATAATACCTACACAGATCTCTTACGTATATTACATGTTACTAGTCTAAAACCTAGTAGCTTATCCAATTATGAGGTTGAAAAGGTTCCTCAGCTCTTCCTTATTTTCAGATTAGTCAAAGTACAATTTGATACTGTGAAATCAGGCAGGTGATTAAAAGAGAAATGAGCATTACTTCTTGATACTCTCTCAATTCCATACAGCTGGTCAACATCTTTCTTGTAGTGTGGCACTCGCTGGACATAATGCTCCTGCTTTCCCAGTGCCAAGAAGGAAGCGCGGCATCACATGTGTAGCAGCCTGTATTCCTGCTCATACACCCAATTATGATGTTTTCTTTTTTTGCCAGAGTTTGTTGGTTTATATTCAAGTTGTCATCTGCCATAATAATACAGATTATTTTCTTTAATGCTGCCACCTGGCTGTTATTTTACTGCATACTTTGTTTTCAGTCACTTAATCTTGTCTACAAGTAGAACATGAATTTGTCCTTACGAAATTGTAACCTTTCTTTTGGTGTTTTGTTTTGGTTTTGGGTTTCATTTTTTTGGTTTGTTTGGTTTTTTGGTTTTTTCTGTAATTAGTTAAAATTATGCAGATTTCTGTCCCTCCTAGTCTTTTTTATTATTTTAAGTAATATAGAGCTAATTACATAAAAGTGTGTTGTTTATTAGTACAGAGTTGGCACCAAATATGTTTTGGTGTGGTTTATCCTATTTATGTGCTGAAAATACCTTTCATTATATTATTCTTAGGCTTAATAATGTGTGCCCCGCAAATATTTGTGAGACATGTCAAAAAACCCAAACCAAATGTAACATACTTTTTTCTCATTATTTTATATTTTTTTGTATCTCCTAACTTACATTCCTTATTATTTAATACAGCTTCTAATTGAACTTATCACATAAATAGAGAATAAACTATAATGGTAAAGGCAGTTTTAATACTACAAAAAGTCTTCCAGATTCTCTAATAATATTTAGAAGCTATTGCTTTCATATTAATCAAATTCTTTTCATCAGGGAAAACACCACAAACAAAGATAAAACCCAGCAGCATTTATATATATATATATGTGTGTGTATATATATATACACCTCTGACAAAGCTAGGAAGGTGTTTCCACAGAAAATTATGCTCTTGTTGGAGTGATATTTATGTACTGTTTAGAAGCAAGCAAGACGGTAACATTCAGGAATGTTGGCTACCTCTTATGTGATCACAGTATGTCCATAGTCACGTAGGAGCATATAGCTTTTTCTGCATTTCCAAGTCTCCAAAATCATGGGCTTTTTTTAATCCTTTCTCTCCTTGTGTCTTTCTGCCACTTCTGCAATATCTTTCTTGATGGCTGCTCACTCCCATCAGCTGCCCCACACAGAACTTGTAATGGCAAAGCTACTGTCGGGCTCCGTCCCGTAGGTCAAGGCGGCTGACGGCTGGGAGCCCCATCACTTGGGTGTTTCTCTAGCTGTTGTCACACTTCAAACTGCCTCCTAACTCTGCTCCTCTTTACACAGCACTGAGATCTGTTTCTGCCTACACATCTGACATTGTTCTAGTTCTGTGTGGTACTTGTACCAGGCCTAGTTTCATTGCCCACACTGTCCAATTTCTTGACCCTCAGTATTGCTCTATGAACATGTCTGGTCACTGCTCTTCAGTTCCTGCACGTGCCTTTTCTTTGTAACTGATAATTAATTCAGTTATTTTTATATTATCTACCTGAAGTTTGACTATCATCGTGTTTCTTGTAATCTGTTGTAACATGGCCGGTTACCTGTTATTATTTGCAAGCAATGTAGTAAATGCTTGTTTTTAAACCAGACATTACAGAGATGAACTTGGTATGGTGTATGGTAAGTGAGCCCACTTGTGCATGCATCAAATTGTAACAACTTTATTCATATTTGTGCTTGGAGATTATATATAGAATCGTAGAATCATGGAATTGTTAAGGTTGGAAGGGACCTTGAAGATCATCTAGTTGAATACCCCCCTGCAATGAGCAGGGAACCCTACCACTAGACCAGGTTGCACAAAAGCTCATTCAGCCTGGCCTTAAGTGTCTCCAGGGATGGGGCATCAACAACCTCCCCAGGCAACCTATTCCAGTACCTCAACACCCTTATAGTGAAGAATTTCTTCCTAATACCTAACCTAAATCTCCATTCTTTCAGTTTAAAACCATTACCCCTTGTCCTATTGCTATGTTCTCTGATGAAAAGCCCCTCCCCAGCTTTCCTGTAGGCCCCTTCAGGTACTGGAAGGCTGGTACACAGTCTCCCCAGAGCCTCTCTTCTCCAAGCTGAACAACCCCAACTCTCTCAGCCTGTCTTCATAGCAGAGGTGCTCCAGCCTTTTGATCGTCTTTGTGGCCCTTCTCTGGACCCCCTCCAACAGGTCTATATCTTTCTTGTGCTGAGGGCTCCAAAGCTGTACACAGTACTCTGGGTGGGGTCTCACCACAGCAGAGCAGAGGGGCAGAATCCCCTCCCTGGCCCTGCTGGCCACACTTCTCTTGATGCAGCCCAGGATGTGGTTGGCCCTCCGGGCTCCAGCACACAATGGTGGTTCATGTCGAGCTTCTCATCTACTGCCACCCCCAAGTCCTTTTCCTCAGGACTTCTCTCTTGCCATTTTCCACCCAGTCTGTATTTGTGCTTGGGATTGCCCCAACTGAGGTGCAGGACCTTGCACTTGGTCTTGTTGAACTTCATGAGGTTGGCATTGGCCCACCTCTCCAGCCTATCTAGGTCCCCCTGGATGGCATCCCTTCCCTCTAGGGTGTCAACCACACCACACAGCTTGGTGTCACCAGCAAGCTTGCTGAGGATACACTCAATCCCACTGTCCGCATCTCCAACAAAGGTGTTGAACAGCACTGGTCGCAGTACTGACCCTTGAGGAATGCCACTCATCACTTGCCTCCACTGGGACACTGAACCATTGACCACAACTCTCTGGGTGTGGCCATCCAGCCAATTTCTTATCCACCGAGTGGTCCATCTGTCAAATCCATGTCTTGTCAGTTTGGAGACCAGGATGTCATGTGGGATAGTGTCAAATGCCCTGCACAAATCCAGGTAGATGATGTCCGTTGCTCTTTCCCTATCCACCATCTCTGTAGCCTTGTCATAGCAGGCCACCAAACTGGTCAAGCATGATTTGCCCTTAATGAAGCCATGTTGGCTGCCACCAATCACCTCCTTATTTTCCATATGCCTTAGCAGATTTTCCAGGAGGATCTGCCCATGATCTTGCCAGGCACAGAGGTGAGACTGACCAGCCTGTAGTTCCCTGGGTCTTCCTTTTTCCCCTTTTTAAAAATAGGGGCTATGTTCCCTTTTTTCCCATCAGTGGGAACCTCACCAGACTGCCATGACCTCTCAAATATGATGGACAAAGGCTTAGCAACTGCATGCACCAGCTCCCTCAGGACCTGTGGATGGACCCCATCAGGTCCTATAGACTTGTGCACCTTCAGGTTCTTCAGATGGTCACGAACCTGTTCTTCTCCTACAGTGTGGGGTGCTTCGTTCTCCCAGTCCCTGCTTGCACCTGCTGTGGCCTTCGCAATGAGGCTGGAGCAGTTGCCAGAGAAGACTGATCCAAGGAAGTCTTTGAGAACCTCAGCCTTCTCAATATCCTGTGTAGCTAGCTCACCTGTTTCCTTCAGGAGAGGGCCTGCATTTTCCTTGGTTGTCCTTTTTTCCCCAACATACCTATAGAAGCTTTTCTTATTGCTCTTAACATCCCTGGTGAGATTTAATTCTATCTGGGATTTGTCTTTCCTTACCTGATCCCTAGCTGCTCGGACAACCTCTCCAATATGCAAAAGATGAACTGACACTTGTAAATGAGAAGCTGCCTGGTTGCATAAACAGGAATATGTATTCTATTTGAGGTTTAGTTATTATCCATGTAGACAATTACATGGAGTTACACAAGGGTTATATGAAGTATTTGACAAATCGGTGTTTGTTGTCACTTTTGTACTGGTAATGTAGAACAGACTTTTCAAGCAGCTGTTAGTCATATATATTCTTTTGACAGTTAAAAGTAATAGGTTTGGGTTTGTCTGTCTTGGCTTTTTTTCCATTTTATGGTTTTATTATCAGTTAAAATAGCTTGGTTAAATTAGCTTGTCTGAGATAGTCTTTGTAATTTTTATTTTTCTAATTCGTAGTGCCATTTGCTAAATATGAATTATACCCTGTAAATCGATATTTACAGTTCATATTTTACGGATAACACTTTATATCTCTACAGGAGATCTGTATTGCAAAGCATAATGAAAAGATCCATCAGCGTCACCAGAGTGAGGAGGAATACAAAATGCACCATTCTGTTCAGATGGTAAGTTTGAGTTTTCCACTCTTGAGTTGGCTTTTAGTTAATAGCTTGCATTTCTCATTATACAACAATTAGGAGAGTATTCAGAGTGATAGCTGTTTTAAAAAGATGGTGTATATCCCTGACCTTTGCACCATGGTTATGTGTATCATACTGTGATGGTAAGGGGGAGTCTACAGCCATATTAGGATGACATTGAACCTAAGTAAGTAAAGGAGTTCCTCCTTAATGTTAGGTTCATAGTCTGAGTGAATACTGCTAGGGTTAGACTGTATGCATGTCTACATGTCTTTATCATGTCTACGCAGATGATTGCAGCCATCTCTGAGTACAGCCTCAGATGTGCTGAAATGAGTAAGGAAACCATACACACTTATACTTGAATCTTAGTAAGCTTGTTCATTATTTTTCTTCTTTCTACAAAGGAAATAACTTGAATTGTGTTGTGTAAAGATGTAGTTCCAGCTGTATCCTCCTCGATTCTCTGCACAGTCTCATCGCAGAGCATAGGCTCACTACTCTGACTCTTCTGGTGAACATAATAGAATTTACGTTAAAGAATAGTCAAATTCTGGGCTAGGTCATGGGAGCTGATATAGTATCAATATTTAATAAAGATCACTGACAAAGATCCATTGAAATCCAAGTCTTTTTAATTCAAGCTTCAATTAGATAAGTGAAAGTGATTCACTTTCATCCTTACACATTTTTAACATTGATACATTTGTCCAGGAAGTCAGCTGCATAATTTATTTTATGAAAAGGCTACTTAGGAAAGACAGTACATATTGGCACATTTTTTTTGGAACTTAGAAAACTGGGGGTTTTTTTCAGTTCTTTCAATAAGGTAAAAGAATTTGCCAAGTGGATTCTAGTCCATTTATCAGTCTTAAAAATAAGACTTGACAAAGCAGGACTTCCTTGTCTCAAAAATTACATGGCTTTTCCAGTATTAATTCCATGGAGTTTCCCAGTTGCATTTTATGCAGTAACTGACACGATAATTTTTCTAACTTTTTTTCTGTTAGTAATGTGACTGAAAAGTTATGCTATTATTGCAAAATAGGTTTTTGTTTTCATGAATAATTTTGAAAAGGCAGCTCCAAAGGAGTTCAATATTGAACTGAATAAGAATTGTAATTTCACTATTCTTACTTTAAAAAAAAAACAAAACAAAAAATCTAAACCAACAAAAAAAACCCAAACCTTGAATTGGAGACTGCATCAGGAAAAGTTTGACCTGATTTTGTATGTAGCATGCAGATGTGATGGTAGAACTATCCTTTCTGCTTGATATAATATTTTCTTTATGCTTCTGGTTTAACATCTTTGCCCCACTGCTCTGTTATCTTGTCATCCCATGCTTCTGTTCCTCTTTGCTTTTGCCAGTTTCCTGTCCTTACTGTTTTTCAAAGGTATTTTTCTCTCCCTGATGCATCTATACTTTGTTCTAAATCACAGGAGTTGGCTCTTTATGAAGGACACCAGGCCACTAGCTGATTCTGAAAATGGCAGGCAGGCAGACACTGCTTTTGCATTGACTGAATGACAATAACAGTTCAGAAGAGTGATGGGAATTTTAAATTAAGATTGCAAACATGGGGTTTTTAAAGTAATGCTTAATGCTCTGAGTCTTCTATGGATTAAAGCTGCTGTTTCTGCTCAAGGTTTTTTCGTTATAGTTATCTATCACTTTTCCTGATAACTTCTGAACTTGCATACAGCAACTTTTGCCATCTGGTAACTAGCATACACTTTCAGTAAATTTTACTCAAGAGTAGTGTTTTGTTAAAAAGATGTAGTAACTTTGTTGAATTTTTCTGACAATTGATGACTAGTTAAAGGAGCTGAATCCAAACATATGTTTTCCCTGAGGAAGACCCCGAAACAAAAAAATAAAACTGTTTTAGCTGCAAGGTTAAACTTCAAAACTTTATTGAAGATTACAGAAAATCAAGCTGGATTAAATAATGACATCCTAAGTTAATTAAATACAAAACTTTCAGTTACTGTTGTACATTATAACGAAAATGTTTACTTAATTTGCTCAGTGTTGGATTTAAAACTTTGTTGCACTGAGTTATATGATTTCTTGGACTGTGAAAATACTCATATGTATTGTTTTAAATGGGCAGCCTTGCCATTTGGATGGTCATTTTGTTCTTGGAATGAGAGCAAAAGTAATACTGGGATGCTGTCTGGCTAATTTATACCATTTTTAATTAAGGGGGCTTTTTTCGGTATAATATTCTGTTGCATCTCTAATTATTTCTCATTTTTCAAAGTGACACGTCTTCAAGTGTTCCAATTCCAGACTGAAATCTTTCTTTACCGAGCTTTGCATTTCTTGGACATTAAAAAACATGAAAGGCGTATTTTTTGAGGGAAAGATAAAGGCCAAGTTTTGAAGTTCAGAAATTTGTTTATTTGAGAAGCAGATTGTTAGGTAATTCCTAATAATTAGTAGAGGGGTTATTTCACTTCCGTTTTTTAAATTATGCTAAACATAATGGATGTAATGGGTTATGCTTGGAGATACATATATATGTTGGATATATATATAATGGTTGTAATGGATATGTTTTCCATATATTGTCTCAGAAGCGAGATCAACTACAAGATGAAGAGGAAAGAAAGAGCTCCTGGGTTAGTCAGGAACGACAGAAAACACTGGACAGACTTCGCACATTTAAACAGGTAACAGAAGAAGAGTTGTTTTTTCCCACGAGTTCTGTTGCAAAATAAATTTTCACTCATTCCAGGACCATAATATGCTATTAGTGGTTCTTCTTCAATGTATAGTTAACTGTTCTTTGGAAACTTTACTACAAAATGTGGCATTGGTGGTAATGAATTCCTCTGGCTGTTACTTTCCCAGTGTCATAATAAGATTTTCTCCTTTCTTACATCTACACCTTATGACAAGACACTTTGCAAACATGCCTAAAAGATGTATCATCTAAATGGTATTTCCTAAAAAGAGCATTGCCATCTGACATACCCCCACTACCACTGATTGCTAGAACAATCTAGCAATTGTTCTACCAATACCTGCCCCTTCTTGTGACAACGGAAGTATCAAAAAATGGCTAGAAGATGGAATGAAGGGGAGAGAATAAGAAAAGGGGTGAAAGTGCAAGAAAACAGAGACTTTTTTAATTGGTGAAGACTGTTTCTGGTTTTGCTGAATGCATTAAAAATATAGGTATGAGAAATTTCTTTACTGGAAAGCTGTCTTGCTCAGCATTCATATCCTTATTGTTTGCAAGGCTTTTGAATTGCATAGCTTATGTAAATTAGGGGGAATTTACATATTTTAGCCAGCAGCTCTTAATGAACTGACTTCATATATGAACGTGCTTATATTATCTCTATTGCTTTAGGCCTACTGTAAAATGCATTAGATCTATCTTTCAGAAGCAGTTTAAATTTTTATGTTAAAATGGCTATGGATGAAATATGAAAAGACAGATATTGAGGCAGCAAATTTAAGAACTAAATTAAAAATACTTTGGAAAGTCACAGAATGTTGATGTTTTCAAGAGATACCTTTTTAAGCAGCATGATTCACTGAGGCCAGTGTATTAGGTCACTTTGTATTAGAGGACTTTGTTGCAGATGTGAATTGACCAGTTTTAGAAAAGGAAAGCAAGAGGGAAGTTGGAATTTCAGTTTTCAGAAAAAACAGTTTTAAATATACAGTCTGGTTCTTAGTGAAGTCTTAATTCTAACCCAGCTATATCCCTGACTAGACCAATTGTGTGAATTGTGGCATAATCAAGAATAAAAATTAAGAAAACAGATCATTTTTGCACAAAAGTGAGGATGCATTTGCTTTGTTTTTACATCCAGAGCAAAATGGCAGATGAATTCCACTTGTAAGTAGAACCCTAACAACAGGTATTCAGTATCTAGAATAGTGCACTGCATGTACTTACCTAATTGTCAATAACTTACTCACTGTAGCGGTACCCTGGACAAGTGATATTTAAATCAACGAGACTGCGGATGGCTCACGCAAGAAGAAAATGTGCAGCCAGCTCAGTGCCCTGTGTCGATCAGCCTCAGTCTTTGCCAGCAACCATACCAATCCAAGAGAAAAGTGGAGAGGGGGAATTGGAAAATGCAGTTCAGCCTTTGCAAGTGCAGGAATCCACAACCTTAGAACAACTTCAAGATGTCTTGTTACCTCCCAATGGTGTTACCTCTGAACTGCCTCATGTTAGTCCTTCTCCACTCACCAGTAATGAGCTTCAGCCAGAGACTCTTACTGTAGTACCACTTCCACCCCCTTTGCCTCCACCGCCACCACCTCCACCTCCACCTTTGCCCTCCAGGGAAGATGCCAGCAAATCCTTAGAGAAAAACAACACCTTTGTTAAACGGCAGAGTGAGGAGAAAGGAGTCCAGCACTCTTCTGGTGTCCCACCAGCACATCTGTTTGACAGTAGTCAGCTAGTCAGTGCCAAGAAGAAGCTTAAGAAG
Source organism: Hemiprocne comata (assembly GCA_020745705.1). Taxonomy (NCBI): domain Eukaryota; kingdom Metazoa; phylum Chordata; class Aves; order Apodiformes; family Apodidae; genus Hemiprocne; species Hemiprocne comata. The sequence continues at coordinate 39,008,734 of CM036616.1, read as the reverse complement.
ACTGGTGATCTAGAGGGTTTACAGAGGAGGAGAGGTAATGTTTTCATTTCTGTGTATTTCATGGTAATAGACATGAGTTCCTCTTTTGAATTGCTCTGCAGAAGAGTGGATGCTGTGATTTATTTACAATTATTAATGGGAAAGTTGTCAAATCCTTTTCAGTTGACAAATGGTGGCAACTCAAACAAACGTTAGGATCTTCATGACAGCGTGCAGTATAGTAGTTCCGTTAGAAAACAGTTATGAAACAGATTCTACAATATACCATGTTAGACTAGCTAGAAAATGGAGCTAAACGTTGCCCAAAATAAAATTTTCCTATCTAGTTTACAGCCAGCACTGCAAATACTCTGTGCTTCAACTGAGGGTGCAGTGTATTTTTTTATAACAGAATTTTACATAGTTTATGACCTAGTAAAGTGAATACTTGTCTTGGGACATGTGAAACCTCAATAATGTTATCTTCAAGGTTTCTTCAAATTTTCATACAAAAAGCCACAAACCCTCAAGTATGCTTGAGACCTGAGTAAGAGTGTATACACTAACTACAATTAAAAATTAAATCTGTAGTCATTCAGCAAAGCATGTTAATAAATAGTTAAAAGATCAAAAACTTCTTTGGAAACTGAGGAGAATGAGTAGAGCACAGGGCTGAGCTAGGAGAGCTGTTACAACTTAATGATTCTGTGCTGCTTATTCTAAACTTTTTATGCTTTATCACATATATATAACGAGGAGAATGGCAGCTATGTTTGAACAAAATAATCCTGGTGTTTAGGTGAAACATGCTATAATGGAGCAAAGTTTTTATTTGAAAATCAGAGATTATATTTTCCAAAATGCTCACCTGTACTATTTTACTGGAAGTCACTAGGAAAAAAGTACCTTGAGTGGGCCCTGATTCACAGTACTGTAACATGGCTTTACTAACATTTTATTAAAAACTCTGACTCCGTCAGTTATAGCTACAGGCAACATCCTTCCATTGACATTTTCCCCCATCAAGATAAAATCAAATTTAGGACTGTCTTCATCGATCAGACAAAAACAAGAGTGTTCCCTCTAGAATTGTCCTTAAATGACTGAAAACCCTTGAAGCAACTGCATAGTTACAGAATTCTTAAGCTCTTACGAGTCTTGCAGGTTGCAGGTACAGTGTCCTAAGTTCATTATCAGTTTTGATGCTGCTGTGCTCCAATTTTTTTTCTGTAGCCTCTTATTTATTTTTCTGATACCTATTTTACCTTGCAATTTTATGTAAAGCACATACTGCGTGCACAGTTTGATATACAACATTAAATGACCAATACAAAATAAAAGTATATCCTCCCTCTTAAAAGTATTGTTAATGTCTGCAGCAGCACTCCATCTGTGGTTTTGTGTTTCCTGAGATGTTCCACGTCTTTAAGTGGCTTCAGAAATTTGTCTTTGTATGACAGATGAGTGTTCCTTTCTCCTACAAATGTGCAGTCCTGGATTATTCTTTTACTTATCTTCTCCTTGTGTCTCTTCCAACTGTCTGGGCCATTAGTCTCATGGACAAAGCCCACTCGAAAGTGCAAAACAGGTTTAAAAATGTGTTCTACGATATACAGAAAAGACACGGAGATGCATATTAATCTATTCATTGATATGTGCTGCATGTTGTATGTGCTAGTGTATGCAAGCTTTTTGAAACTGTGGTACTTTCTTATAATGCATTCTCTGGGAAGGAGAGCCAAAGCCTGATTTTTATTTGCCCAGAGAACTAGCTTCAAATTGATGGTAAAGTAAGGATTTATCATAAAGTATTAACTCTTACTTACCTGTTTTCGTTAATTATAAATTAAGATAATCTGTATAGGCATGCTGTGACTAGATGCTAATACATACATGAATGCAGAGAAGGAGGAAAATGGATGCTGTTGCAGTTGACTATACTGCTACTTCCCTCACTGGCATGTAGTAATAATAGCTATACAGAAGGTAAAACCAGCAACAAAATGCAAGTGCTGAGAATGGACTGCGCAATCCAGTACTTTAGACATGTACTCATTACCTGAGTTTCAAAGTCAAGACATACAATATAATAAACACTTTTCATTGTGTTGGATTCATTGCAGCTGTTTCGATTTTCCCGGAAACAAGAAAGCCATCTTGTTCAAAAGGTAGGAGGTTAAGTGGTTTCAGAGATTGCAATTGTCTGTATAAACCAGTTTTGACCTGGTAATAGGGAAGATAAATTTGGAGGCTAAAACAATAGTGGAGCTACTATTATACTTACAGTATGGGACTACCACAGTAATAGTATGCAGCTACTCTGTAGGAAATATAAATGAAGACTGATAAAATATAGTAAACGTTATACTGAAGGTCTTTTGATTTACTGCAGTGAGTTCCCCGATGGATGAAGTGCTGGCCTCCTTGAAACGTGGCAGCTTTCACTTAAGAAAAGTTGAGCAGAGAAGTCTCCCACCTTTTCCTGATGAAGATGATAGCAATAACATCTTGGCACAGATCAGAAAAGGGGTAAAACTGAAGAAAGTGCAGAAAGATGTTTTGAGAGAATCCTTTACAATTCTGCCTGATACTGACCCTCTGACAAGGAGCATCCATGAAGCATTGCGACGAATTAAGGAAGCATCACCTGAATCAGAGGATGAAGAGGAGAGTTTGCCTTGCACAGACTGGGAAAATTAACCTGTAATTAACCTACATTTTTTAAAAAAAGTATTTCTTCAACACTTTTTGTATAACACTAGTGGTTAAGCCTCAGGCTGTGCATTCTAGGAGACTTAGTGAGTGTTACTAAACTCTGACGTCCAACATGGTAAAACATGCACATATGAATTCAGTATGATTGTCTTTTCAAATAATTTAAGGTTTATAGTAAGGAAAACATTTTTAGGCAACAGCCTTTTATTGTTTGAATACTTTTGCTGAATATCAACAGGACTGCTCCTATAAAACTCTCTATTTTAATTAGCAAATTTGAAGGGACTGTTTGCAGCTTACTAAAAAGCTTTAAAAAGCTTTTAAGTAACAAAGCAGCACAATCACTCTTGGACACACCTTGTACTTATTTTCAAATTACTTCTGGCCTTGTAAAATTTAGCATGTTTATCACTTCAGACTGAATAGCTCCAAGTGAAGGATGATAAGTTTTCACTGCTGAACACATTGAATTCTCATTGGTTACCCTGTAGAACTGACTCTTTAATAGCTTGGTTTCAATCTGTAAACTTTCTGATTTAATTGAATTTCCAGACTATAAACAGTAAAGATACAAATATAATTCATACTTCTGCCAGTTGTACAAATCCCATGAACAAGCTACAGTGCCTGAAAGTACAAATACTAGACCTAAGCAGATGAAGTTAATGATTTCAGAACAAACCAGAAATGAGATAAGTTTTCAAAATTGTGGCTGCATCAGTAGCACAAAGAGGTTCTTGATTACAACAGCCACATACAGCAGTGTTCTGTGGTGGTTCTGCTACTGGCATGTGGATGAACTTAAGTCTCAATGAAAACTCCCACCAAGCTTAAAATTTGGAAAAAGAATGGTATGACAATCTGTAAAGAGCTTAAAAATCTCTTCAGACATCAAAGGCTATTTCAAGAGTATTGAAGATAAATATTTATAAACCTTGCAACAGATAGCAGTAGGAAAGAGAGAACCTTTTTGGATGTTTACAGTCAGGCATTCCTATCCTGGTTAGTTATGACCATAGCTGAAGCGTGACTTTTGATGAAGTGCTACAGTATTTTAAAAAGCAATAGTGACTTCACCATGGTGATGGTCACATCATCTACTGGATGTTGTTGTGATTATGAAATACTGTGTCTGAAATGGCTTAATTGGTATGCTATTTCCAAATAATAACGTTTAACATTTTTAACAAGGAAAATAAATATTGCCTTTATTTCCTCATGAACTAACCATTGGCCACACTAATGATTTAATGCTTTTTAAGTAAGGCATGCTCCTTCTACTCCATACCAAATGTACTGCTAGCTTTGGAATTGAAAATCCAAGAGTGGAGGTGTAACTCTTGCTGAAACTCGTAACGTTTTTCTATTACTTGCATGCTGCAAACTCCCTCTACCACAGCCCTTCAGAAATCAAGTGACAGCTGTAAGAGAAGGCATGCCTTGGAACTGACTTGCCTTTCTCAGTGCAATTATTCTCTTTTCATTTCCTTGAGATCTGAGCGAATTTAAACTTGTGACCTGGCTTTATGATTTCAGTAAATCTGACTTACTCTTTGGGATTTTGTTTGCATTTTTTAGCAAGAATACTCTTTCACACTCTGGGTCACTAAAAAAAAAAAGGGGGGAATTTATCCAAGAATTACTTGGATTTTTTTTAATCTCACTGGTGAACCTCATAAATGTTTTCCATTGAAAGTGTATCCTCTTAGAAATCTTAGTTTAGGCTGTCATACAATATAAATATGCGTTTTCTTCTGCTATCTTTTACAGCCCCATAAAAACAGTTCAGAGTGCAGGTTGAAAATCACTGCCATGCAGTAACTGAGTGCAGTAACTGTGTCCTTTTCTTACCACCTTACAGTTACAGTGTCTTCCACTTTCACAGATGCACTGTGTCAAATGCTGAGGTCCAGTGAAACCTCTTGGATCTAAAACAGGGTGTAGTGTCAGAATTCTATGGATGTGCTCCTTCAAGTTTTTCACACGTCTAGGACCTGTTTTCTCTTACCAATGTAATTTTATTATGAAAACAGTTCTGGTTTTGTGAGATGAGACTATTTAACAGTAGAGATTCAAAAATAGCTGTACAAAATAGGTAACAGCTCAGAAAGGAAAACCAGACCCTGCTGTGGAAGCACTTTAAATAATCTGGGAGAACAGAGGCTGAACCAAAGAAGAAGGGACAACTCTAGACCACAGACTCTCTGTGGGGTAACTTGACATTGAAGCCAACTCACTACCAGGATGACTCCCCACTGGATATCTCTATGCTGGAACACCTCTAATGCTAGGACAGCCCTCATGGGGTCAAGTCTCTGCAGACTGGCAGATGACACAGGGCTGTGCTGCTCCTCATCTGCCAGTCCATAGAGGGCTATCCCGGCATAGAGGTGTCCCGGCAGTGAGTTGTCCAGTGGAGAGTTGTCCCGGCAGCAAGTTGTCCACGGTGAAATGTCCCGCAGAGAGTTGGCGGTGGATAGTTGTCCTAGACCCGAGCCAAAGCCCTCATGAGATTCAGCTGAATAACTACTTCTCACATAGATGAGTGTGCTTGCTTGAACATACAGATGAGTTACCCAGAATTTATTACACAAGAGTAAAATCTAATTGAAATCTGTTGTAGACATTACAGAATAGTATTTTTTACTATTTAATAGCATGCTTTAATATTGGCTGGCTGATTTTTAACTGTGAGCTCTGCACATACACATACAGTTGCAAGGAGATTTTAGGTTGAAAATAGTTACACAAAAGTATATTGGCACATGTTACTAACCATGCTTAATGCACGAACATCCACGTAGGCTAAATGTAACACAGTAATTTGCCTTAGGAATGAAGGCTAAATTGTATACAACGATACATGTTTATCAGGTGCCAAAAAGTATCTTAATGCATGTGCAAGGAGTACTAATAATGCCCACTGAAGTGGTTTAATTAATTACTGAAATTTGAACTAGTAGTAACTAATTCCTGCAGGGGATCTTGTAATCTCTTGCATTACCTGCTTTATGAGTGAACTTCTACATGAAGTTATGACTAACTTTTTAATGAGAAGTTCCTTCCTCATACAAACCATGTACAAAACCCTGTAAAAAAACATCGGGGCATTCTATGTATTGGAAGTACAGCTGAACAAGCAGTATAAAAATGCAGAAGTGTCTGTATGAAGGAAGAATCAGAAGTTACCAAAAATATCCCAAGCCTATCTATGAGTGTGTGTACATAATGGTACACGTAGATCACTACAGTACATTAAGAGTATTATAAGTAGGCGAAACCTGGGTTCCTGGGAGCGATGGACAAAGTAACTGATAAGAAGTGAGTTTTTGCTCTCCATAGTCTTATAAGGCAGTATTCTGGGCCTCTTCAAACACTAATCTTTGTTCACTGCCAGTAATACCAAAAGGCAAAAAAACCCAACCAAACCTGGTCATATTATGTGTTTCCTGGCTCCAGAGTTAGTGTCAGTACCCTGGGAGCAAAGAGAATCAAGGCTTTTGAAGACACCAGTCCATACTGCATGTTGGAATTGCCTAATATGTTGATCAGAGTGTATTTGAACAGCTGTTTAGCTTTTCAGATGTTCCTTTTTCTTTTTTCCCAAACAGGTGATTCACAGCCACTGACGTGAGAAAAGAAACACCAGTTGAAGATTACTTTTCCTCTTCATTTCTGAAAATTCAGAGCCAGCAGTTATGACCATCAATTCCACAGGAGGCTTTCTTTGGCAAAGAAATAGTTTTTCTTTGGCAAATTATTCAGTACATGGAAAAAGTGGCCCGAAGTATTAGTTTATGGGTCATTTTTTTCTTTAGTTTGTTCCAAAAATTCTGGTGTGGGCAGAAAGCTAAGTTGTTTCGATGTGCATTTTATATAACCAAGAATGCCCAATTGTTGAGCACTTTTTATATTTGCATTAGTAATGTGTGGCCAGTTAGTTGAGGGGGAGCATTTTGAGTTTGGAGAATACTTTCTGTTGGAGTAAGTTTGGGATTTGGCCGAGACATCAAACCAGCTATAGAACATCCCCTTCACTGCACTGAATATATCATCTGCTTGAAAAACCAACTACATAGCTCCTTGCAGGGCAGCTTGCTGTGTAGCAGTGTGATATTTCAGAAAGAGCAGAATTCCTAGTTGCACTACAGTAGCTGAAATTCAGTAAAGTGCAGCTAAAGACTTCTTTTCTTCTTAGTTTGAAGAAGTGTATGTCAGTATGAAAAGCAACAAGTGACCACAGCACAATTAAGAATAAGAGTTGAATTCAGTATATATTCAAGAATGTGTTTGTTTCGAACATGGTACATTTAGGGAGACATACTGCAGCACCTTTTTAGAAGGTCATTTGTAGTCTGACACCTTTTTAAAGTAGACACTTTCATGCTTTTTTAAAATAATATTTAGCTACGCTGAACCAAGTTAGTTATACTTTTATCATTTGTTATAAAAAGAAATATTTTGTAATTTCATACTTAAAATTATTTTTCTGTTTTGGTTTAAAATGGCTTTTGATTACTCTAAGCAGCCTCCTTCAGAAAGATCAAAGCACTTAAACATACTGACAATTCAGTCAAGAAAATCATGCTTCTCTAGCTGGTTTTCATTATTCCTTTTAGTGGCTGCAAAAGTGTTTGTATTTCATACCCTAAAGCCTACTGGCTGGAAAAAAAAAAAAAATCCCTTTTGATCCAGACTTTTTGGTTTTTTAAAAAGTGACGACTTCCTCCGCGGTGAATATTTAGAAGTAATCCTAAACTTCATGACTAATGGCTGCAGGCAGCTACTCTTGCGATACCACAGTACTAGGAGGTATGTCAGTACAGAGATACAAGTAGCCTTGTACCATCTAGAAACTCCATGTGATAAGAAAGCCAGCGCATTACAATTCTAAGAAAACTGAATTTTCACTGGCATTTTATTTTTACTAGTATGACATACACTGTGTTTGAGAAGTACACAGTCCCTGTGCTTTGTGTAGTGTGGGCCGTTCACTGTTCCTGTGAGAGACAAACTACTACATGGATTTGTTGGGTTTTTTTTGAGTTGCGCATTGCTGCTGTCATGTAATGCAACATGTACTGTGTTAACCTTTTTAACAGGAGATTTCACATCTTGCCATTTACTTATATAAAGAGGAACAGAAGAGCTTACCTTAGCAATAGGCTAATAGCCTAAAGGAACCTCAGATCTTGGACCCTTCAGTTGTTTCGCTGTGGCCATCCTGAAATCAAAGCTCAATCAAACATCTTGAAAGGATATCACTTTACCCTTGCTATCAACAGGCATTTTCTTAACGTTGTTGCCTTATCTATAAAGTTAGAGAACATTAATTTTCAAAGCACCTGTGAGCAGGGTTACCGTAGAGTTGTATTGATTTTGCTGCATTTGTCATCAGGTCTGTGTTTTTCTGTGCCGAGATCAGCTCTATGAAACACTTGATACTGGCTTTCCAAGGACCTAAAACTACACAACGTTTTTTTTCTTAAACTGCTTCTCTGAACTCCGTGTTACATGGTGTGGTTGCAAGCTGACTAGTTCTGTGTTCATGCAGCAATAGCAGCAACGTCCAAGTTCGTTATAATAATTTGACATTGCCTATACTATAAGCTGTGGTGTATTTTTGCTCTACATTTATTTCGCTGTACTTGCAGTCATACCACATGTTAAAACCAAGGTGATCACATACATTTTTGCTGTAGCACAAAGTAGAACTATGATTTAGAATGGTGATTCAGATTACACAGTTCATCTGAAACTTAGTGCTAAGTTAACAATGGGGATCGAGCAACTTCTGTGTCTGTTTTTTCTGATTTTCCAGCCTGCTGTTTTAGTCCTTAAGAGTATGCATACAGGACACTAGAAAATTCCAAGCCAAGGAAAAATAATGTAACTTTCCAGTATAGGTGCAATGGTCCCTTTGCCCAACATTTGTGTCTACAGTTTACCACTGTGTTGTGATTTATCTAATTAGCTCAATGCTGTACTGTATTATGGTTTTCAGATTTGTTTGCCATGTGTTGTCATCTTTGCCTTGAAAAATGTGTGCACGATTGAGAAGAACTAGTGTCCTTAATCTGTTTTATACTTAGCTGAAATTTTAGATTCCTGTAATAGCTTAGTTTATATAAATGAAATTCTCATACGAACATGTATTTTATGCGCACATAACAAGTAGTCGTTATGCTGAGCATAGCGGTTTGTATCTGTTCAAAAATGCCACCTTCAATGTGGCAAGTAAATGGGTTTTATCCCACATACTGCTAAAAAAAATAATTCCTGGCTTTAAATCCTCCATGAGTCACTAGATGTCACAGTTTTGCATAATTCTCCATTTTGATATAAAAATTGTGCATATGTAGTGTACAGGCTAATGCTTAAAAATTCTCATCCTCTGTAATGTCACATTTTGCAGTGGGATGGCTACTGCAGCAAATGGGGAAAGCAAATATATTCACAAGAAACGTATGGAAATTATGACAGTCCTGCATTGAGGTTGGTTTTTCCATTGCTGAGAAAAACTGTAATAATGGTGTTGGTCCTTGAGAAATCTTAGCAAGCATCACTACAGAAAAACCACGTAAACATATGCAAGGAGAGGCTCCATAAAAAGAGCTTTCCTGTTATTGGTATTTTTCATTAGTGGCTGGACTTCATTGTTGTAGCTGCATTGTTTTGTTGTTATTGATTTACCTTAGGCAGTTTGTCATCTTTCAGACTTCTTTCCATTTTTAGAAACTTCTTTGTTCAAAGTAAAACTGTTTTAGTGTAGTGTAACTGATCCAGTGAGGTAAGGAGTTGGAATGCATAATGTTTATTGTACAAATACTGATGTGAGGGCTGAAAAATGTTTATGAGTGGGAACAAGAAACTACTCAATTTCTACCAAGATAACCAAAATGTAAGTTAAACAGCAATAGTCTTTTGGTCAGAAATGTAATTTGCATCACCATGAATTTCATGCTCTCATTCAGAGGTTCCACATCCTTTACAAATGACCAATAGTCTTATTTTATTCACTTTACTATGTTTTCATATGTTAGCTAAGTTAGCTGTCTAGTTGAAGGCTGTTTTATTTTTTTAAGCATCACTCTTAAGATTAAAAAAAGAAATCTGACAGTCTGCATCCTACACCAGACACTTGTAAAATATATTAGTATGTTTATGTATTGTGTTCTTTTGTGACTGCATTGGGGATAGAACTCAACATACTTCACTACATTATTTGTAAAAAATCATTTTGCGTATAAGCACTATATTGTGTAATGTCTAATATTAAAGTAATAACAGGTGCATTATTGAAGATGCAACTTATTGATAAGAGGAGACAGAAACTTCTGTTGGTTAATGTTACCCTTATTCCATTTGTTGCACTGAATGTCAAAGGTGTAATTTGTAAAGCAAGTTTGCTGCCGTGTGTGATCAGATTTTTTTTTTCATTGTAATGCTTATGTAGTTAAATTACCTGGATATATTTCTGGTAATGATTCCATAAGCATGGTCAATATGTTGTTATGTTTAGCACTGCAGAATTAATGTTAAGAACAAGCAAAGCTTCTTGCAAAGAAAAGGAATAAAGAGAAGCACCTTACTGGGAGAGCACGTTGCATGATTTCAGTGCTACTGGAGCTGACAGACAGTAGGTCATCCTAAACTTGATTGCAAATTGCTCTTTGGTGATATAAGCACACTGACATACTGCTATCAATGCTGTGAGAAGTACAGCAATGGCTATTTTTAACGTATAAATATACTGTAATTTAAATTTTTCCTACAAAATGAATATATATTTAATTGCTGCCTAATACATAAATATGTAAAATTAGAATTTTTAGGAGGGTCAAGGGTGGGTGGGCATATCAGTGTATTTTTGGGAGGGGCTGTTGTATATATGGATCTTTGCACTTCCCATTCAGTTTGACTATTAATCCAAAACTCCCAGCTCTGACTGTGTTGAATCTGCAACCTGACATTTATGTATTTTTATTGTGATTCAGGTGTTCTGTATTCTGTGGCGCAGAGCTTCAGAATTTGACAGAAAAGGTCGTCTTTCCATTCTCAAATGTGAATGCTCTGATGTACCTCTAATATGGAAAATGACCAAGCAATGAATTTTACTCTGCTGAGTTTTTAATATTAATGTAGAGTATTATTTAAAGCTGATACCTGAGGCTATTAACCAGTAGCGTGTCCATTTGGAACAAGTAAAAAGGGTGATGGCCGTTCTGGTGACTATAGTCCAAACTCTGCAGAGATTTTATTCCTTAGACTGTCACCTATTCAGTAATTAGTTTGCCATAGACTGGCTTGATTCTCAGTTTTAGAAACATATTTTTAATTTCTGAATTGCAAAATACATTTTGGGGATATGGGATACTCAGTAAATCCCACTGTGTTACTGCAGTTGCTGTATGTTTTGAATTTCATCTTAAATAAATACATTATCATAATATGAAAGCTTAGGAAACAGAGATGGCTGCAGGTTGTCTTGCATGAATGAAGCCAGTGAAGTTTAATGAAACTAACTTCTTTGTTAAGCCTGTTGAATAAATAAGAAATAATCAAAAGAGAAGCAATTTGCCATTCACTAGCTTTCTGCAATATTATCAGTAGCATCAAACACTACTAGCACATTGTGCTTGGCTTTAAGAACGTTCTTGAACTCCATTATATTCAAAAGGACATATTAAATGCATATTTTATTGTAAACGACTGCAAATTTACTATGCGTAAAAATGCTAAATGTTACAAAGTATTAAGCAACAAGTATGTTTAAAAAAAAAGGTAAAAAACTAAGCAAACATTCCTAGCAATACCTAAAAATTTAAAAAAAGTTTTAATTGTCTGCTTTTTGCTCTTTTTTTCTTTAGTCCAGCTTTTCTGCAATGCAAGTTTATTGCTGTGTATTTCATGGTTTTTATTATCATTACTCAGAAATTTAAACCTGTACACAAAGTACTGCACTCACCTTCTTGTACATGCGATGTAACATCATACTTACTTGGTGCTTTAACTAATTCCTTTTTTCTTTATTAAAGGATATTTATTTGACCACTCTCTGTTTTTAACTTCGAATATGTACCAACGTTAAAAAAATATTTTTAGAACTGTTTGGTTCCCACAAAACAATTCCTGTCTAGTTCATTTAGGTGTCTGTTGTTACTCGTTTAACTCCTCAAGCTGCCTGTCATTGCGTACTCGCAGGTGCTCATGCATAAGCTATGTTGCAGCAGGGAATAATTATATTTTGGTAACATCTCTGTGAACAAAGTCACATAATTTAAGCAAAAGACCAAAATACACGGTGAATGAGGATAAAAATTTAAACCCAGAACTATTAAGAGCTTAGCTCCTATATTACACTCTTCTGCCCTTTTAGAGATAGCTACTGGCAATGCCGCTACACAGAGAGAGCAAGCTCCACCTGCAGCCACTTGAAAAGACAAGTTATGGTAATGGGATGGCTCAAATAAAAACATGGAACTCCTCCAGTATTTGCTTTTTTGGTATATGTACAATATAATATTTCAAAAGCACACTAGATACGAAGAACTTGGATACTTCAGAAATACCTTTATGATTGTTTTTAAGACTTAACCTTCTTATTTCTGGGGGAGTGGAAATATCCCAGAACAGGTGACCTAGATCATGTCCCAGACTAGAGTTGCCAGATCTTTGGTTAGTTTGAGGGGTTTTTTCCATGTAGCCATTCTGTGTTATTTATCTAGACAAAAATCTTACAAAAGAGATAAATTTGTATATAGTTTTCCTTCTACTCCTGTGTTTTTGGTAAAAGAACTACAGTGCAGCTGAGTCAGTGCAGGCAGGTTCTGTGCCCAGCTGGTCCCTATCATAAGGAAAATAGTGTACTTCTGGAACAGGAACTTCTTGGTGCAATTCAAATTCTGAGAAAACAATTAAAATGTATTACATGTCTAATAATAAAGCGAAACAAAAATTGCATTCGCAGTACAAATCTAAACTGCAAGGTGTCTGAGCCAAAATCTGAGGCCTGTCTGGCTCAGGTTTTCTAGTGTTTGTTTTCACTTCTGGTGACAATGGCGTATGCTATTAATTTTGGGCTGTGGCAGAATATGTAAAACAAGTAGGAAATGTGTTTGGAAATGAGCAAGTTCTTTGATCATCACTGACTTTCTTTCTGAAAGAAGAAGGTTGTGTTTGGAGCAGAGGTCTGTTCCTAACGCTCTCACTGTGTCCTCCTAGGCAGTGTGTGTGTCACCCTGCTGTGGGTGCCTTCACACATTCTGATCTGTAGGGCAAAAATTCTCTTGAAGACGATTTGCCACCATCAGCCTGTGTCTGCTTTGGCATTGACTTTAGTAGAGAAGTAGCTGTTTTTCTGTGACTCTTACGGGTATTCCTAGAGGTTGGAAGTATCTTTAATGCATGCATCAAAACTGCAAATCAGTGAAGGAGTGCCACGAAGATGATCAAAGGGCTGGAGCACCTCCCCTGTGAAGACAGGCTGAGAGAGTTGGGGTTCTTTAGCCTGGAGAAGAGAAGGCTCCGGGGAGACCTCACGGCAGCCTTGCAGTACCTGAAGGGGCCTACAGAAAAGCTCAGGAGGGACTTTTTACAAGGGCTTGTAGTGATAGAGCAAGGGGTATATTATATTAAATTGGAAGAGGGGAGATTTAGGTTAGACATTAGGAAGAAATTATTTACTCTGAGTGTGGTGAGACACTGGAATATGTTGCCCAGGGAAGTCGTGGATGCCCCTTATTTCAAAGTGTTCAAGGGCAGGTCGGATGGGGCTTTGAGCAACTTGGTCTAGTGGGAGGTGTCCCTGCCCATACAGGGGTGGGTGGAACTAGATGATCTTTAAGGTCCCTTCCAACTCAAACCATTCTGTGATTCTATAAATATATCTGCAGGCACACTGGGAAGGCAGTGGTATGCTCCTTGGAATAAGGACTAAATGTACAACATAGAGAAGATGGCAGATGTGTCACTGCTACCACCAAAGCCTGAGCTTTATGCTCATATCACAGATCACTTAGTTGGGTCTAATTCTATGGAGTGTTGCCCCTGTGTTTTGACCTTTTAGGAGGGGGGAATGTAATTAATGATAAAATAGTCTCTGTAAACTTTAGGTGTACTATGTCAGCCATTTAACTGGTTGGAGCATCACTTTGCTGACATGAACTGCACTACCGCAGAAAATTATTTCTGAGGTTTTACTAGGAAGCTATAGCAGCATCACCACATCACCTGCCTTGCTCATGGAAGTGCAGCAAATGTCTGTCCAGCTCTCCATCCTGCAGCCCTGACTTGTTCCCACAGAGATGCATTCTTGCTTCTTCCTCCTTTGCACTGAGACTCTGAGTCTCGTACTTTGTCTAAACTTTATGCAGATCTTCACCACTATCATGCTGACTGTCCACTTTCTTCAGCTCAAAGACAGCACATCTCCCTTGAAACCTTGCTGCAAGAGGAAGGGCTGGTGGATAAAAAGGCAGAGATTTTTGTTTGTGCTGTTACAGCTGCGCCTGTCTGCATTAGGGCTGGGGGCCACTCTCCTCATTCATCAACCAGAAGTCTAGGGAAAAAAAAACAAAACACCACCAAAACCAAAGTTGCATTCAAGATCACTGCATCTGCTGCCTTATCCCTTTGTTCCTATTGCACTGGTGTGCTGCCTGTGGGATGTTTGTTGGAGATGCTTGTGCCACAGACAAATCACCTGTATTACCTTCTTTGAACTCTCCCCTCACCACAGGAGACAGCAGGCTTGGCTTCTCTGAGACATATCACTATGACCAATATCGTCTTTATAAGGCCAAGCACATTCATGGTCTTTCAAACAAAATTCATTGTTTACTTTATTATTTTATCTCAAACAATGTCTTTAATTTGCAGTGCACGCCCTGTTTTACTGTTTGAGTTGCAGGAATAAGAAAAGTGGAAGAAGCATGCAATTCATACAAAGCACTTACACTAACTATACTTTTCTTCCTCAGTACTTTATTTTAATCCCATTAAATTTCAGTAGGAATGTAACTGAGCTCTTAGCATACAAAATCATCAATGCATGCTCAAACTGCCATGCATGTTAACTGCACAATTTAAACAACACACCAGATAGGTTATGAATCAACTTAATATGAAGCATCATAAAGTGATGGCCTTTTCCCCCCACACACTCACTTGCTGTGAGTAAAACAACTGTTGGGCATGGACAGATCCCTGCAAAAACAATTTGACAATCAAGCCACTGAACACTGCTCTTGGTTTCTAATTACATGTTTGTTTTGTTTTGTTAAAAAAACCCCAAAGCATTAAAAATAAAATAATCATCACAGATCCTATCCTTGTGTTGCTGGAGCACATATCCCTGCGTAACTCCCAGAATAGCTTCCTGAAGGTTTCTATTGAGGGAAGGTCACAGTCTCTCCAAGTGATCCATTGCAGTGTCTGCTGGTTGAAGGTGCCTTTTAATACCAAACTAAGCTGAAACTGAGGTAACTTCTTCTGCCCACTGCCATTGTAGGAACAAATTATTTCCACCTGCTCTGCAACAGCATGTGATGTGTGTCCCATAAGCCCCCACCCTGCTTTGCTCTCTCACTCAGCTTTAAACAAAACTGCTTGGTGGACCAGCGTGGCAGCCTTTGTGAGGTCTGGGCATTCCTGGGCCATTCCTCCAGTGCCCACGGCCAGCGATGGGATGAAGAAAAGCCGCAGGCTCGCAAGTGAGACTCAGAGCATGTCTACTCTTATTTAATCCATTCCAGTAAAAGGTGGCACGTGTGCAGGACTCATCCTCAGTCAAAGGCAGCATCAGTTAACCATGCTTGATTGATAGAGCAAATCTTTGTACAGGAGATGAAGTTTGTCACTTTTCTTTAATGAAACAAAAAAAACGAGGTGTCTACTCAGGCTAGGTTTTCAGGGAGAACATAAGCCACAAGTTGCCCTACCAGGACTTGCTTTGCTTAAATTTGTATACAAACTAACATATCTAAAACACATTTAAATACTCAAAAGCAGTTACAGATCCAAGTTAATGCTATGTTCCATTTTACAGAAAAAAAAACCTTCAGCTTTTCATCTCAATTTGTAGTAAGAAACTTTAAACAGAAACTCTTGTGTCCCAACCAGCATTTGTCAAGACCACACTATCAGCCATCTGGAATAGACCTGGGTTCTGCTCCCAGCCATCAACTGCCCAACAGATCTAAGGTCTTGCTGCCTTTTGAGGAGCCAATATGCAAATTTCATAGAATCCAAAGAATGGTTTGGGTTGGAAGGGGCCTTAAAGATCATCTAGTTTCAACGCCCCCCCCCTGAGATGGGCAGGGGCATCTCTCACTAGACCAGTTTGCTCAAAGCCCCATCCAACCTGGCCTTGAGACTTCCAGGGAGCAGACATCCACAACTTCCCTGGGCAACCTGTGCCAGAGTCTCACCAGCCTCACAGTAAAGTATTTCTTCCTAATATCTAATCTAAATCTGCCATCTTTAAGTCTGAAACAATTTTCCTGCATCCTGTCATTACAAGCTCTTGTAAAAAAGCCCCCTCCCCAGCTTTCCTGTAGGCCCCTTCAGGTACTGCAAGGCCACACTATGAGGTCTCCCCAGAACCTTCTCTTCTCCATGCTGAACAACCCCAACTCCCTCTGCCTGCCTTTATAGGAGTGGTGCTCCAGCCCTCTGAGCATCTGAATTTGCTGGATTTCCCTAGTGGACACTTAAGGTTTCAGGGCTGCTTCTGAGTAAGTAAGCATTTGGTACTGTCAGCACTAGCTTCGTTAAGACAATAAATGCAAAATTTAGCTCCTGCTCCCTTTTGAGCTCACCCAGTGGAAGGAACCTAGCTGTTTCCCAAGAGAGCACCAAGATGCTTTCTGTTAGCCAATCAACATATCATTGCAATAGTCATGCGGTTTCCTTAACAAATTTAATATATTGAAATACTGTAAATTAGAATTTCTTATATCTGTCCATACCTTCCAGCCAATGAAGGTGATGCCGTGACACACCACTGCCACCAGCTAACTATTGTCCAAGTGGCTTTGCCCCAACTTTTATCGAATATAAGATGAAGAGCTATGCTTATGGGGGCTCTGGAGGTCAGCGTACAACTTTCTCTAGTGGCTCCCTTTTCTGCTGCAGCACATCAAAAGAGAGACTTAAAATGTCACAGTGAATTCCACAGACACTTAGTAGCTACTGCTGAGCTGTAAAACAAGCCTCAAAGGCTGGTTAATCTGTTTGCTTTTACCTCATAAGTAAACCCTCCTCTCTGCCAGGGTTACAGAGGTGATTGCCTGTTCAGATGCACCAGAGTCCCCACTGTGGTTACTTGCTCAGCTACAGGGTTGATGTCTGCTGTGCTCCATGAGGCCTTACCTCCTGGATTTTATTTTTTAGACAATTATGGCCTTGTTACAGCTTTGTTACTGCAATTTGGCCAAAGTGTCACAATTCCCTTATAAACCTTTGAACCTACAGCCCAGTTTGCTACCTAACCATCCTACCAGTCTGGACTGTAAGTCTTGCAGCTGGATTCCCAGTCTGAGTTGGGCATGCTGCAGCTGCTACAAAAAGATCTGCCCTCATCTTTGTACCAGTTCTCTCAGGGAAGCTTCCAGATGTTGCTTTAGTTCCTTTGCAAAAGATCTGTCTTCTATCCCAGCTGATGACAAAAATCCTCTGGCTTGATGGAAAATTTTGCTGCCTGGTATATGATCCCTTTGTTTAAGAAGGAAAATCAGCTTTTCTTCTGACAACAGCCTGCCAATCCTGACATTACTGCATTTTGACTTGAGGAGTTAAACATGCCTTATAGGAATTTTCTATTTCTGCAATGCAGTCATCATCAATAAAGAGCAGAGACTCCTGTCTTCTGAAAATACTTGCATTGCTCACTGATGCTTCTTCATTGCTTCTGCTCCTG
Organism: Hemiprocne comata; assembly: GCA_020745705.1. Lineage (NCBI taxonomy): Eukaryota > Metazoa > Chordata > Aves > Apodiformes > Apodidae > Hemiprocne > Hemiprocne comata. Next base: position 38,991,120 of record CM036616.1, on the reverse strand, counting down.
GCATTCTTGGCTAGCAGACTCCTAGCTGAAGCTGAGAGGCTCCTGCACAACAGACAGCACCCCATCCCTACAGAGACCTCTTATGTATTTTTTTTTGCTTGGGTTGCTGATACACTTGCCTGGTAAGCTTTCATAATTTATTTTTCTTTCAAAGAGATGGGGAAAAGGTGCTTATATCAAACCAGCACATCACTCTGCTTTTTTTCAGATCTGCAGAATAAATTTTTCTCTCTGTTTTCTTACCCTGCAAGCACATCTTAAAATGTGCAGAATGCTCTGGAGCAAAAGTGCTTGACTGGTAAAAGACAGGAATAAAGTTTGAACAAGCTGCTTCTGAACTAAGAACATCAAACCCTCCAGACTTGCTCCTGGGACAGGCAGCGAGTGCAAGAAGTGCAGCCACCTTTGGGCTAGTTTCCACACAGCCTGCACGGTGTAGTAGCAGTGAGGCTGAGCAGTAGGGACTTGATGCAGGATGTTCAGACTAGATACTCCTTGAGTCTCTTAGCTACACATGACTATCCTGGCTCCTCTCACTAAATGACAGTCAAAGAGAAGGTGGGCCTTTCACTGACAGACTTCTTGTTCCCATTGCTGCAAACTCCTGAGAAACAACACTGCTGTAATTATAAAAATAACAGTATATTCAGATGCAAGAAAGTAGGTTTAATTTTTACATTTCCAACCATGGGTAGGGGCTGTGATGTCTCTCTTGCAGGGAAGTACAAGATCATTTTGCTTCCCATTTGTTTTGAGAAAATTCGTGTCAAAATTTAACAAAATCCAGACTCAGAGAATTCAAAAGGTCTTGTTCTCTCTCTGAAAATCTTAAGCTTGAAAACGTCTGCATGACTGTATTTAACTTGAAAGGGGGAAATCAATACATGCAGGTTATACTTAAAACATACCTTGTCAGAGTACCTCTTCCTCTCCCCTTTGCACCTGGATGCACGTATTGTTTGTGAAGGTCCTGAGCTCTGCCTCCTTCTTGATCTATGGGGAAAAATTTCCGCCTCTTCAAAAATTACCACAGTCACAGAAATGCAAGTTCTCTTCCAAGAAAACTTCTAGGTTGCTATTCGCAATCTTGTGGAAGCGAAAGCAGCTGACACACTGCTGGATCCATGCAGTGAGATGACACTTGGATGAGAGCAGGTAAAAATCCCCTGAACAGAGATGGACAAGGTCGGAGACTTACTTCAAATTTAAAAGAAAGAAAAACCCCAAAATGGAGCTGAGAACTTTGTTACACACACACCACAGGTGATAGGAACTGATGGCAGGAAAAACAGGGTGTGTTGTCAACTACTACTGATATCAAATGTTTAAGAGTTGTGAAGACAGAAAGCTGAAAGGACATGGGGTTTGCAGACTGCCAGAACTTCAGATGTGTTTATGAAACACACCCCTAACGTTGAGAAGCCTATAGTAACCAGAGAACAGCCTTGGGGCAAGCCAGGTGTGCTCAACATTAGCATGATGTGAATACCTAAGGAAAGCAAGACCCTCTCTAACTAACTTTTTGCCACCACTGTGCAGTTCAGGTGGCCTGTCCTTTGCCATGTGAACCATTTGCAGGTGTTTTAGAGCTACCAGCTCCATGTAAGGGAGTCTTCTTGACAAATCTGCATTCTCTCCACCTCCCACTGCCACAAATCACAAACATCTTTGATGGTTAGTCCTCCTTCCCGTGCCTGTATCTGAAAATGACACAAAGTGCCAGATATATCGTTGCAGCTGAGCTTTCCTTTTGCAAGACCCAGCAATGAGGGAGAAAGTGGGTATAACTTACACTTGTGTATCTTTGGTCCTAGGATGAGCTGCCGGCAGTACTGGCAGCTACAGGTCCCTGAGAAGTTGTGGCGGGCAAGCTACGAGACCCCATACAGTGTGAAAACCCACTTCTGTCTACAGTATCTAGAGGTATTGCAGGTATTGTGATATAAACAGTTGCACCTGCCTTCTGACTATGTTGCACGGCCAGAACAGTGGACATGAGCTTGAACTGACTCCAGGATCTAACACAAAACTCTGTTCATTGTTCCCAAGCATTTAACATGATGGGGGAAAAATTAATCCTACTTGTCTGGAGTAAGAGGAGTAAAACAAGGAACTAATGCTACCAAGCAAGAACAGAGATGGAAAAAAAAAAGAAAAAAAAAAAATCTCTTGTTCTGTGATATGTTCTCTGCTCAGCACCATTCAGAGGTAGTGCACACGTGCAGCATGACCAAGAAAATGTAAACAAGACAATTTGAACATTGCTTTGCAGAGTCAGGTCCATTTCCAGAAAAAAATCAGTGGATAGCCATGCTCTTAGCTGGCATGTCCAGTTACTGAGACTGAACTATGCATGTTTGGATCGAGTTTCTTGATGGCTCTTCTTTTAAATTGTCTTTTGATATCCAGATCTAATCTCTAATCAGATTTACCTTTGGCCTCACAATCCAAGACATCTGCAATCAACCAAATTACATGTTTTTACTAATATCCCCAGTTGTGCAGAAAATTAAGGTCTGCAAGAGTTTTTCCATCCCCCTGTGCATGCAGTAATTCTGAAAAAGGTTTTGGTGTTGGCTTTTTAATGTGGCGTTCACAAAGCGCCGTTCAGGAGCCACTTCAGTACAGAATATGAAAGATGATAGAATGAATTGAGGTTTAGCCTCTTATTGAATGTAAACCTGAAGTTAATCCCTAACTGGTAGAAAAATGAGCAGAAATCAGAAACCTTTCACAAGTGACAACTGGAAAGAGACATCCCAAAATATTCAACTTTAATTGACGCCTTGTTCATTCTTGCAGGGTTTTCTCTTAAGGAATTATCCTGGGAATGCCACCAACAGCATTAAACAATACTTATTTGTTTTACATCTGGTTTAGCCCTTTATTTATTTATATTTTACCTGAAAATGTATTTTCTTAGAGACTTTGTAACAGCATTTCTGCATTATCAGTTCATTTTTTTCTGTTTCCTGGGTTTATTAGCCAGGAAAAGGAATCCCCAGTCTGTAACAGACAGATTAATTCACATGTTTTACTTTGTTCACATAGAAAAATGCAATTTCTGGATCATTGAGGCATATGGATTATGAACAAGACACTCCAAAAACTAACTATCCAGATGGGGGCTATACTTACAAAAATCTTTTATGTCAAAGTCAGAATTTCACAACATAACACACTAATGCAAAATCCAGTAGCACCTGAAAGATTAAGGTAGCTGCTGCTATCACTTGCACACACTTGAAAAAGATCTAAGAAAAAAGAGTAAAAGTACATTCTCCAGAGAACAGCAAGTGTATTTCGAAATAAAAACCTGGTGGTTTTTTGTTTTGTTTGCTTGTTTTTTGTTGAGTATTTCTTCAGGTTTTTTGTTTTGGTTTTTTTTTGTTTTTTTGTTTTTTGTTTTTTTTTTTACAAGACTGTAGTTGCCATATAACAACATATATGTGATGTGACTGTTCATGGTCATGTTTTCAGGCTATAGCACTCAACAGTTTTCTCATATACATATTCCCATCATTTCATCAAAGATAGATACAATATATAATACCCATCTCTGGGAAAGTAATGTATCAAATAGGCAAAGTTTTACAACAGAAGTGGAGAGGCTACAGTAGGTATAGCCACTTAAGTATGAACTTTAGGTCACAAATCCTAAACACTCACCTACTGTACAGAAACAATAAAAATAGTCTTAGCAATAGGATTTTATTTATATGTGCACGTATGTCCACCTTATCCCATATTTATATTTGGCAACTATTTGGGAATTCAAAGGTGCAGCCCTCAGTAATTGTACTATTTTAAATAAGAAATGAAGTGTATCTACTCTATGAGAAAAGAAATTCTCAAATATCAATTTCCAATTTTAAATTTAATTTCAATAGGAAAATATTAAAAATGTGCACATCTAAATTTTTCCATGTTCTGTATATACATATGTGTGTGTACGTATACATAGAAATATTCATGTACCACACATATTCACAAAATTTAAGTGGAAATATTTCTGTCCACTACTTTCTCACATGTAAATGACATAATATCTTTTAAAATGTCAATAATAATATCATTAAAAATAATATTACATTTATTCCATCATCAGCTTTCTGTGTTTTTGTTCTTCATCCTTATTAGGTCCACTGAGCATTAACAGGCCAGATTCTCCTTGCACTTCCACAGATGTTATGCCAACTTGATGTTGCTGACATCACATCAAGGACTCATCTGGTTTAGAGCAGCTCAAGTGACAGGAGAATCAGTCCCAAAGATCCCCAAGTGAATTAAAAACTAGTCGTATCTGCTCATCTGGACCTGATGAAGATATACACACCACCATCTAAAATCCACCAAATGAAAAACACATAGCTCACCACAAAGTTTTCAAGCAGTAGCACGCTGAACCAAGCTCCCCCCACCCCTTTAATAAATGAGAAAATACCCTAGAAATATGAAGAAAACTTAAACACTGTGTACATTACATACCGTATAATACACAATGGTTTAGAATTTTACCTAAACCATTTTCCTGACTAGCCAGGGGAGACCTGTTAAATTGCTGGTAAAGAAAAAAATGGTATTTTAGAAATAAAGCATGTATTTCTAAGATAAATGAGAACCTGTGTGCATTATATGGTATATATACACAGTACACACATGAAAACAAATGTAGCTTTTCTAGTTTTGAATAGCAGTCTCTAAGTGGAGAAAATCGTGTTGTACAAATTTAATAAGCAGCTAGATTTCATGTTTAACATTCAAATTTGGGGAGCAAACAAAGGTCCGTGCATCTTTTGACTCTTAAGTCTGACACTCATTCATACATTTTAAAAAAGCCCTCTTAAACATTACAAGCAATTTATGGCAAGAATGTACTTTGATGCAAGACACATGACACTTGGCTTACCTTTTGAAGAGGTTTTTTTAAACAAATCTATTATATAAAGAAATGTGTGTTTGCCAAAAGTCTGTTAAAATTACATCAAAACAACTTTAAAACCTGCTTACTGAGGATAATTGAATTAAATTTCCTGGTTTTAAACACTTAGTTAACAGTTCAGAATATTGCCTGGTGTAGTTTCAATAAAGATGTGATATGAAGACCCATAAAAGAGTAAACATGTCTCCATTTCAATTTGCTATGACAACAAAACTTCTAGGAACAGCTTTCTTGGCTGGACAAGTTCAGTGTACTAGTACTCCCTTGCAATAGCTCCATGCCCTTAATGCAATCTGTAGTTAAACAGTGCTCCCTATAAGTCATTATTCACAAAACCTGAAATTCATGTGACATTCTGAAAAAGTCTCCTGCAGAACAGGTTAACAGTTAATTGAACATACATACTCAATGTATGTATCAAGGCCAGAAAACAAATGACTGGCTATTCCTTTTTATCTGTGCATGTCAAATTTTACATTTAAAATTCTCTGGGAGTTTTGGCCCTTTTTTTTTTTTTTTTTTTTTCTTTTTTTTTTCCCTAGGGGGACTCACTTCCATCATTGGTTGGCCTCACAATATAGTTAAGCAGAAGATAGTATCTCACTGTAATTACATGGAATTCATATGAAAAAGTAAACCTTACATCGGACAATATTGTAGAACACCAGAGTAAGCTCCATAAAGAAATACGGAATCTTCCAGTGTGTGTGTATATATATGTGTATATATATATAAAAAAACAAAAAACCAACCAACCAACCAAAATAACCCCAGAAGGAAGAACTTTATACAAGCAGTTATAGTAACTTTGTTTCAATTAAAGATGCAGCTCTCTCTCACTCCTGGCAAGAATAAATTAGTAATGGCACTGATTCTCTACAGTGCAAAGTATCCTGAGAAATTATTAAGAATAATGAAATAAAGGGCTGTCATCACTAAGTTCTTGCACAAAACACAGCAATTAAATATCTTAAATAAATAAACCAGCAGATTACCTCTATTTTGTCTATCACAAAAAAGGGGATGTGACCTGGGACACTGCTAATTCTTCCACCACTGATAATTGGAAAATTGAATTGCATTCAATTACTGTTAATATCTTTCAAGTTATCTATGGCCAATAACGTAGAAGGAGGTAATTTGTAATTCAAGTTTTTTTGTTTGTTGTTTTTTTCTTCAACTAGCTACAGGCCAAGGTCTAAATTTTACATTGAAATATGACTCAAATTTAAAACAAGCCCTCTCAGAGGAGCATTTTCTAATTTTGTGCAACTTTGATGCAGAGCCCAACACAGTCCTATGAAGAGAGACAGTGCATCTTTAACCTGATTGGCACTGAAATCCCATTTCCTTTAGCTGCATTCTATTAGCTTGGCCAAGTTATCTCGTAACTCTGTTAGTTCAAATATTTTTCCATCAAGAATTTCTAAAAGTGTCTTCAAGTTATTGCGAAAAGCTTCTTGCTCACTCTGACTTTTCTCCAGACGTTGCTCTAGATCAGACAGCTGGCCTTCCAGGTCTTTGTTTCGAATTTCTACTTCCTTCAGAGAAAATACATAACATGTTAATGTGTTGTCTGCAAACAGAAAGCAGTCTAACCTCCTGCTGGTATTCGCGTGCTATTTTTGTCAACTCGTTTTCAAAACAATTTGTGACCATTTACAGTTTTAACTATGCCAAAACCAGAACCCAAACTGCTACTACTATTGTGCGTGTATTACCACTTCCTTAACTTTTTCAGTAACTCACCTGAAGGACAGAAACTTTTGTGGAGGGATAAAATTTAGTCAGTGAATAATGGACGTGATACACTTACTCAGCTAAGTTATTGCTTCTATCATTCAGCAATGTGCCAGCTACTGAAAAGAGTTTCTCAAAGGTTTACTTCAGTTCAAGCACTCTCAGATTTAGATTACATTAATTGCTCAAGGACAGAGACCTTGAACAGCCTCATACAGAAACTCATCCAGTGTACTGCCTTATAGATGGAGGAGTACTGCCTTACACCTGTCCTGTATTATAGGCCTTTTCACCCTGAGAATTGAGACAGAAACATAAACTAGCAAGACTGATGTCAAGGTGACATTTACTGTAATAAATTTAGCATATCAAGTGCAAGCCAAGCATCCTGTCTGGCTGCAGGGTGCCCGGAGCAGCCCCCACAGGGCAGCGCTGGAAACCAGGAGGGTCGCTGCCTGGCCATGCCGCCTGGACAAGATGGGAAGATGAAAGGGTGGCATGTTACACGCAGCCGAGTGAGGGGACTAGACCCTGGGCAAGCTCAGCTCTCACTCTGGGGAGAGAGAAGCCCCTGCCCCCACCCCACTGGGATGCCTGGCAGCTTTTCCTTGCGCCTGACAAGGGTGGGAGGCGATGGCTGGTGGGCTCTGTGCATGGCGGCTGCCCCCACTGCCAACTAATTATTAACGTAGCAGTCACGTGGGTCTGGAACTGCATACTGTTACTCATCCCACTCACTGGACGTCTCGTAAATTCATGCTGAATTTTGTAATTTCACTGAAAAAAAACATTTTCAAAGGCAGTGCAGGGACCAGTATATTTAGCACGCCGTACGGCCTCTGCAGCCCTTCTCTGGAAAAGTGCGTAGCAAATCCATATTTACATACATTAACATTTTTTCAACACCATTTCCCTTTACAGCAGCTTTGTGCCACAAAGCATTAATGGGCCTGCTCTGAGCTTTTACAACTAGTTTCATGCAGCCACAGGGAGAGAGATTTGGCAGCAGCCGCTGCTCCCAGCACCAGTGACTCCTGTTTCTGCCCTCCTGCTCTCCCACTGCTTTTGTTATGACTCTTCTGTCTCCCTCAAAGCTAACAAATATGTTCATGTTTACCATGGAGACATCTCAGCTAACCACAGGAAACTGCCTGAACCATACTGAGTAGCTATTTGGGCTATCAAAGAGTCACAGGTATAAATGGTGGACTTGAGTCAAAGTCCATGGCCCAAGACACGGTTCCCCCTGTGAGGGGTCTGTCAGCAGCATGGATCGGCCCCTGGCCAGAGGAGGGATGGGGTGGTGTGGCCAGTGCTCAGGCTCCCAGCCTCTGCAGCCAGGGAGAGCTCTGGGACCCCCCGCAGTGGTGCAGGTGGAGAAGGCAGAGCCTCGGGAACATGATCTCCTTGTAACTATGGCATATTCTAGATGAACTGGAATACCTCCCTTACCTCTTGTTTGTAAATGGGCAAGGTAAAATTTACAAAGTTTAGAGCACCAGCCTTGAACAGCACAGCTGAGAGCAGGAATTACCTCTTGGTGCCAGGACCAAGAGCATGAGCTAATGCTGCACAATATAGCTGTCAAAGCACTGAAGGAAGCCAAATTGAGAGTATTTTTAGAAACAATATAAACTAAAATACATAGATGCTTATGTAGTGATTAGCTACATAAACTAAATGGCTGCTGTAAACAAACAAGCTAACTGATGATAATCCTGCCATGTCCTCTGAAGGCTCTCCTTCACTGAGACTGCTCCAAACCCAGTACTGACAAGTACCACCTGCTGCAGTGACTCCATGGGTCCAAGACCCTCTGAGGCCAGGTGACTGCAGTACAGGACAAAAAGGGAAATTCAAGATCCTCTCAGCTCTGCAGCAATAAGGTAGTTCTGTCTTCAGCTCACACAAAACCAGTTGCTGTTCTCCCATGTTTGCTCTCATGTCCTGCTTCTCCTGGCCCTGTTCTTCTATTCATCAAATCTGTGCACTCTAGGAAGTCTCCTTGCCACTGCTTTTACCCCAGAGATAATTAATTTCTATAAGTAGGCAAGCCAGTGACGAAAAAAACCACTTTGGAACAAATGCAAGGATATATATATTATTTTATTTCATGGTATCTGGGTCTGAGGAACATCCCACTGGCCTGTATCTAGCACTTAAGATCATCTTTCAGGCCCTCCTCAGACGCTCTTAAACTGAGGAATTGTTCTGCTGTAAGCTGGTAGGGTGGGAGCACCCAGGTAAAACAAAAAGCTTTACGTTACATGTAGTAACTGCCATCCAAGTCCTGCAAAATGCTAGCTCTCTGTTGCTAGTTCTTCCTCTGTATCTCTTCAAATTAGAGGAGCTCCTTTCTTGCTTTGAAATGCCATCTTGCATATTTTATTTTTATTCCATTCTTGACATCCTAATCCTTTCCTAATCCATACACATTCAACTTCCCAAACACTTCCTCAGATACACTTTCTGCCACACTATTCTCCTCATTTTCTTCCCCAACTTAACATATTTCAAGACATACGGGAAGTAGAGCTAACCTAAATGTGCCACGAGCTGTTGATTTAATTTCTGGAAAATATTTCTTCCCAAATTTCGTATTTGATTCTCACATATATTTACACTAGATTAATATTAATAATTTTTGCAATAGTATTGCATTACAAGTTCCTCTCCAGTTCATGTGCAGCTCCCTATTACAAAGCACTCTACCCCAAAACTTGCTTCTTGATTGGAAGAAGTGCAGAGGTGTCTATGTAATGCAATCTATTCCCCTAGCTGTGTCATTTCATTTTATTTGCAGCTAGTATCTAACAATAATAACACTTCTGATACATCCAGGCTCTTTGCAAGGTGTATTCTACACTGTTCTTTCAACCTCTTCTTACAGCGGACACAATAATTTCTCATATATTGTTTTATTTTAGAAAAGAAATAAGTAATTTACAGGTTATGTTTGTTGCTTGCACTTTGTGGAATTCAATGCAAGGATCCAAATAAAATATTCAAACCATACACAACAGGTATATCTAGGAATCAGCCATAGTAATAAAGATACCCTGACTTACTGTGGGAGTCACACTGATCATGACTCATTGATATGTCTTCTCTACATTACTAATTAAATTATTAAGTAACAAGGGCCCCAATACTTACTCTTCACAGTGATAACATATTGCTCTTCACTGGAATTTGCCAGTGATGGATCTCTAATTCATTCCCTGATATAAGTGTGTCAGAAATGGAATACACCTTGAAATAGTAATTCCTTTGTATAGCTTTTTTTCATACAGGCTACATTCTAAAATATTTTAGAGTAACACAAACCATTTGCAAGCAAAAGAGGGAATAGATAAAGCAAAAGACGAAAGAGAGGGAGAAACAGATATGGGCCCTGAAAACAGATGATGAGTCAACTAAGTGAACAGCACTGAGATTGTTAGTCTGGAGCTACAGAAGAAAACATCATTTCACCGATGTCACAGATGTAAGGTGAAGTGAAGCTCAGAGAAGGCCAGTATAATAAAAGCATGAGGATTACACCAAAACAAAGACTCAAAGTCTTTCGGATGGACTGTATCAGGTCAGTATTAAGCTTTAAGCTTAAGAAAGCCATCTTTTAACTTAGAATCTAAGTGAGCTTTAAATTTATTTGAATAGAAACATATAGAACTATTTTCAGAAACTGATCACCTACAATGTGATGCATGGACATATATACACAATATATCTATTGATTACCAAAGATATAAATATGGCAAAAGAAAGCTACCGATTTTTTAAATTACAAATTTAAATAAAATCTTAGCATTTTCTAATCTTTCATCTCTTGCTAGTCTCTCAATTCTGCTTCCTAAGGATAGCTAACTCCTGGCTTATTATTACTTTTCATATAATCTTACATTGAAATTATTGCATATGCTACCGCTAGAACATTTCCAACTTTCATTATAATTCCTCTTTTGAGACTCTCAGATAGGCTTCTTTTCAGCTGAAAACTCCCATTTTTAGCCTAAAGCCAGCAACAATTTTTGCAATAGTGAAACAGGCAAGCTCAGGTGTATTCAAAGCAATCTTCAAAGACTGTTTGAAGTAATAACATACTTTTTCCAAATAATTTGACTGAAGAATGGGAAAAGTGAATAAACTGATTTTGTTCTTAGGTGGTTTATTCTGTAGGTTAAAATGAGATTCAAGAAAATTCCAACTCGGTAAAGCACTTCAAAGAACACCTGCTTAATAATTTTTACACTATGCCTAGTCTGATGGACTTGCTTTCAGCATGATTTAGGTCAAGTCACAGAAGAGTGAGGGTCACCTTGCAGCACACTTCAGGTCTGGAGCTTTTTAATGCCTGAGTTTCCAGTCCTATCAAAACTCTGAAGTCTGAATCCAGAGCTTAACCCACCTAAGCTTTGGGTCAGCCTCATTCAGAAGGCAGGTTTCACAAGAGAGGTGTGTATGTGCTAGCTGGTCAGCCCAGCAACAGACAGAAAGGAGCTCAGGTGTAGCAAGTGGGGGCAGACGAAGGGCACACTGAGGTAGGCTGAGGTATCTGGCTTTACACACAGTAAAGAAACAACTCAGAAAAAAACCCAATAAAAACACAATGATTCTAAATAATCCCAAGAAAATGTGAAAGTAGGATTTTAAAGTTTGTACTACACCAGAATGCTTTAACCTTTACTTTCTCAGGGCATGTTTAAAAGCTGAATACAAACTCATTCCAGCCTGATGATATACAGCCTAAGAATTTCAGTGGCACACCAGACCTATGGGAAGACACAGCAGTGAACATGAGACCAGGACTGCCCAGGACACTTATTGATGAAGGATATCTGCTAGCCTAAGAGCACTGTGTGCACTGGTAAATGAAATTTGGGTCGGTTCCCTCAGGTAAAAACAGCAACTAACAGCATATGGAAATTTTGATACAAATTCCCAAGAATCATCCCAACCCACCACTTTGCAAAGCAGTCTACCTTACATATTCATTCATCTGGCACCTTCAGTGAATATAGAACAAGCTGTTGATGTTAACTGCTTCCTTGATCATTGTTTGTCCCTTCTCTCTAAATTAAGACAAGGCACTATAGCTCACCTGTAACTTCTGGGTCAGAGAATCCCTCTGTGCCTGGAGCTCTCTGGCATTGTCGATTTCTTGTTTCAATCCTTCTATTTCCTAAGGGAGAAGAAACAACCTTGCTAGCAACACGTTACCTGGCTTGGCCTCAATGCAGGCAAGCTGGCTACTGCTTCTTCTCCTCAGCAAGCCATTGCAATGATACCAGAACTGGCAATTGGCTACTGCCCATCCCAGCACAGGAATTTTAAGCCCTGCCCTCAATACTCCTGAATCACAGTCCCAAAACAGCAATACCACCGTGAATAAACAACAAGACAGATAAGCATTTTCTTGTATAGAAGTCTACGTTTTCCTCTCCCATGCAAAAGATCTGAAATTTTTTTTTCCTGGAAAATTAAAGGTCATTGTAATTAGAGACACAATTTTCTATTTTAAATTCTATTACAATGCATCCTTTCTCCATCCTTCTCCATTTCTCTTTGGAGAAAAAGCCAATTTTCATCTGTGAGCTGCTTATTATGCCACTAGCAGCAGTGCTGAGCATCAAAACCTGCTTGCTTTGACCATTGATTTCTGTGAAAAAGAGAGTCTGAAAGAAATGTTATCTTTAATTTATCAAGAAGAAAGTAATGAGGTATAAAAACAACAAATACAGATGTAATAAAGAATGGAAGAGAAACCTTTTCTTAGCTTACTTTCAGGAGGCCAGAATAGAACAGTTAATGAAACTAAAAGGTATCAAACTTTAAACCATTAGGTGTTTTCGCCAGAAGGGCATGTTCACCTCCCAGAACTCCTTTTGGAAAGACCTCTTTGCAGCCAGCAGCTCAGCATAATTCAAAAGTGAATGGGAACCAAAATGGGAAACATTACCAAGCTGAGGCTAATCTCTTCAGTATGAGGGAGTTTGGAAAAGGCTTTGTTCCAGTTTGGGAGGATATTCTGGAAGTACTGTGCTTTTTCTGCACCCTCCTTGGAAACACCTAACAAATACCCCACTGAAGGCAAGACCCTGCAGCAAAACACACTGCCCTTCCAAACATGCACTCTGGTGCCTACTGTCTCAGCCTACAAGGGCTTGAGGGACCTGGTCTTAGACGGGGCAAATAATCCTTCATGCGCATTTCCTTCCACCGTCCTTTTCCCACCCATAAAGGGGCAATTCTTGATCATTCCGTGGAACAAATCTGCTTTCCTCTAGGACCCATGCCAGTGCAGGTGTTACTCCAATTCCTGTTAATTTCTTGCTGCTGGTCCAGCCCAAGGCAGATGGCACAATAAATGACATCAAGTTTCAGGCTGGGGGCTTGGCATGTGTTTAAGGAAAGGGCTGATCTTAAGGATCATAAAAGTTATAGTAGCAGTTATATTAACATAGCCTGAAAAACAGTTTAGCCTGAAAAACATTTTGGCCTGAAAAAGGCATTGATCTATTTCTTGTTCCAAAACCTACTCTCCAGAATGAACAAAGCATGCTTAGAACAGCTTCCCTTCTCACTGGATTTGGACTGCACCAGTGTGATGACTGCTCTTTGGAAACCTCTTATGACTTACTTTTGCAAACAGAGATGCTTCGTAAAAGCAAACAGGAAAACATGATACTTGTTGCTGTTGTTGTTCAGACACCCAGCTCTGTATTGGACCAATGTAATTATATACATCAAAAAATATGAATAATTTCAAAGAAGATAAAAAAATATTTTATAACATCTGTAGGAAACAATACAGTATTTAATAACCATCACAAGCTTAATACTGAAAGCCTTTAGAAATGACAAAACAGAAAAGCCAAGAATAAATGTTAGCAAATACCTCTTCTTTTTTCTTCAGTGTAGACTCTAGCTCCTGTATTGTCTGGTTTAATTCTGTTTTATGTGTGTGGACTGCATTGGCTTGACTGCTCACACACTCTAGTTCAGTCACCTGTTGAAGTAAGTAGAAGCAACACATGCAGAATTAATTTCAAAAAATTCAAGGTACCAGTAACTCTTTGCATCAATAGCTGCATTTGAAAGATACCCTTAGTTCTGGGTGACTTAAGTTGATTAAAATGGTGAAGGTGTTCCTAGGAAGCTAGCATAAAATTCCTTAACAAGTTGTTTAGCATAAAATGGTTGCTATGACTTCCTGGAAACAATAATTAAAAGTTATATTAGTAATTATTGAAAAATTTATGAAAGAAGCTTAATTAACATTTTGGAAACAGTCATGGCTAGATGATTAAACACAGATCTGTCTGTCTAACTAAACTCTCCATCTGACACTTTTTAATGGTGCACTATCTTAACCAAGTCACAATGCTCCCTCACTTCCTAGCAAGCCAATTAAGATTTCGCAGCCTCAGATTCTGACTCGGCATCAACAGTGTAATAGCAGACACTCAGCTACCAGTGTACAGCTGCCAACTTCTCACTTCCTCTCATTTCGGATCTCATCTCTCAGTCACAAAGCCAATAGCTAATGGCACAATTCAGATTTGCACAGTTCCTCTTTCTTAGCAGACAGCAAACACTCTCCATCTGCCCTGGGATAAGTTAAGATACCTAGCAGTGGTATGTCCTTTCCTTTTTTTTTATAAAAGAGATGTTAATATCCTGCCATTCACAGATAAACAATTGTCAAAAAATAGCTTCTGCATGAAAGAAATAAAATCTGTGTAGAGAAAGTCTAGCAGAAAGGTTTTTGTTTACGTACCTCTCCAATTACAGATAAAGATATCAGACAACTCTCACACCGCATGTCTGCACAGATGTGTGCAGACAAAACATTTTTGTTTAATAACAAACTGTTAAAATATTTAAAATACTATTTAAAACCTAGGAACTAATTTTTAACCAGAAGATATGAGCCTGTCAATCTTAGAATATGGTCTTCAACAGAGCTGCATCATCTACCTACAGTAACTAAAAAATCTGTCCCAAAAATGCCTTTGAACAAAGTGCAACCCAGTTCTGCAAAGAAAACCTTTCTTGGAGAAGCAGCCCTTAGACAGAGGGCAGGCATTCTCCAGGACCATTTTATTTCTTCAAGAACTCTCAAGGAATCAGGTTTGGTGCCCTCTAGCACCAATGTAGTCTAGCTACTGAAGCCACTGTGATGACAGTAATTTCAAACTCTGAACTATTTGTAGGCTCACAAGGTAGATTACTAACTGCAGAGAGAAGCCAAAGGCAAGTCAAGATGAAATACAAGAAAATTAAAACAAAATCCCAATCAACTCCTTTCTGAGTCACAGGGCTTGAACTTCCCCTCTGGAACAGCCATGATGCATCTAGTTTCTTCCACTGGAAAACTGTGATTAGATGTATTTGCATGTCAGGTTTATAAATGGAGAGAACAAAGATTACAGAAAACTACTGGGAGGGCTAAGCGGGATGAGAGATGAGAATATACCTTGGTAACACAACACCCCACATCTTGCCCCAAAGAACTATCTTATTTGCTGGAATTGTCCCAAAAGAAGTATCTGTGCTCATGGCAAAAATAATAGCAGTTTGCTCAGTTTTATATGCCACTGAGCATGACAACTGAAGTCTTAGATAATGTTCTCAATTTGCTTCAATTACACAAAAACATATCTGTTTAGCTTCCTTGGAACCGGGACTCCTGCTACTAATTGTGACTGTTACAATATTCACCACTACAATTACATAAACTCAAAGAAGCAGAATTGGAATACACTGACTGGGATAAACCTGTCTACACAGAGTCTGTACTGACATCTAGATACAGCAAGAATCACAGAGTTAATTTAGGCTGGAAGGGGACCCTGGTGGTCAACACGTCAAGGCTTCTTGTTCAAAATAGGGCAAATATTGAAGCCATATTAGGCTGATTCAATATTTAGCAGAGCTGCCACAGTTTCATGCAGGTTCCTGTACTCCTGATGCTGTGGGCTTATGGAAAAATCTAGCTCATTCCCAAATTTTGCTGGAACTGTCAAACTCCCTCACCTCATCCACCCTTCACCCTTTCTGAAGTTTAACTTCGTAAACATTTTCAAGCTTTTCTGCTGAACTGAGTCCTGAATTGGAGGTAGAAGCCTCTCTGAACCCACAGCTTAGGGGAACCCAGGGTCAGGCCCTCTCCCCCTCTCTCCTTGTTGTGAAAGACTGGAACATTGAATGGTAATCTCCAAGAAGGTCAATCTCTCTGTTAAAGCTGTTGCACTCAGCACTGGCTGCATTAAATACTCATTTAAATGAAGTATAAGAGCCTCAGCTGGAGAGACAGAAGAAAACCCAGCCCCCAAACCACCTGCGACCTAGCACCTACTGCCTTAGAGGCAGCTGTGCAGAGGCATCTCAGCCTGTGACTAAGGAAGCACTTGGACACTCAGTGTTCTCTGCGTGGTTTCTCTGGGCTGGTACACACAGAGAGGATGCACGTGTTGGTGCAAACTTGTAACCCAAGGAGGTTGATGGACTGAAATGTGGTGGATGAAATGTTACTGCTGTCAGCTGCGAGTACTGTCTCTGGCTGAAAACACCTTCCACAACAAGGCCACCAGCTGCATGGTTCATGTGAACGCTCTCCACCACACTCATTCCATACTAACTCCAGACACCTATTGAAATTGCTTAAGCAAACACAGGGAATTTTGCTAGAGCAGAGCATGGATTGCTCTCACAAACCTTCTTGTCAACAGAGGCAACTGCTGTCAGCAGGGCAATTAATTACTAACACTAAAAAGGCTGTGATGTCTTACTCTGGTCCAGCTTTTCTCAGGGCAAACATCCATCTCTTACTTCTTATGCAAGAAAATAATGCATTGTTCAACTGTTTTGTTCACTGAAAAATCAGTAAGTTGGAAAAAAAAACAAATTCAATTAAAAAAATGAGGTTCCTCTAATCACAGTCTTATTTAAATGTCTATTCCTACAGAGATCTGAAAATATATCAAATAACTTCATGATGTTGTCTTCCTGAATGTACCTTTAAAAAAGAAAATAATATTCCAACCCTTTAAAAAAAAATCTGTAGAGTAAGACAGGATGGAAAACAATGCAATATAAAGAACATGCAATTGAAAACAGAAGTAACAAAAGATAAAGATCTAGGCAAAAATCTGGATAGTATTTACTTGCTCTATTACCTTGTTTCAAACTGAGTGCATTTTTCCTCATGACCAGTGGTCCAAAAATCATTAAAAATAACGGTTTATGCATTATGCACAGGAAGGGGGCATAAAAGGAAGCTAAAATGCTTTTGTCTGACCCTCCCACATGCTATTTTCAGGGACATCTCCTCATTCAATGTTTTATGTTTAAGAGCCAGGCTCACTAAATCATTCAAGCCTCTGCACAGCAACACTGAGCAAGGCACCTCTGATTAAGCCTTATTTCCAGTACAGAATTCTGACTGAAAGAACTGAAAGTCTTTGAACAATGACTGGTTAAACAAGGTTCTTCTCTTGTGCTATAGTAAGATTGCACTGACTTGCATATCTGAAAAAAGCCAATACTGTGGCTTCGTATTTGAGCCTGAAAAAGAAAAAAAGTCTTGTTCTTAGCCTCTGCTTCTTTATTTTGCATTTATTGTCCAGGTAGGACTGCACACAGGGAAAGAATTCTGAAAGGGTTTTTAAGTGACTATTCAATCAGCTAACTCTCGGTGGCATCATACTTAGCTGCACACTTCAGTGAGAAATACATCAGCTGAAATAACCCAGCAAGGCAACTTGTTCTGGCAGAGCCCAGACCTTCTTAGCAGTGGCCATTCTAGAGTCTTCTCGAAATTTTAATTTAGGGTCAACAGTCTATAAATATAAGAGGAGGCCAGGCAGAAGTTTCTTTGCAGCAGACAGCTAGCACACACTGGGCTGCTGGGAAGACTGGAGGAGTGAGGCTTTAAGCCACGGAACGCCAACAACGAGGAACAGCCTTGTCGTGAGCTTAAGACAGTACCTGCCCAACGCTTCAGAAGACTGAAGAATCTCTCAAAGAAAACAAGCCAAATCAAATCACGAAGAGAGCAAGAGAGAAGATTGCATCAAATCCCAAAAGACAACTACTTCACAAGTAAAGACTTCACGTAGACAGAGGCAAAGAAGCAGGAATGACAGAACGGTCACCTTCCCCAGGCAACTATTGACTGCACTGTGTTTGTTGCAGGCTGATTGAGTTTTTCAGGCCACTTTCTTGAGATACATTTGTACACGTCTGATCTGAAACAACAACAGTTTTTATTCAGCATCTTAAATTCTGTACCAACAAATCACAAAATCCCTTCTAAACTTCAGAAAATAAATTACTTCAACTGCTACAGAAATGCAGACAGATTTGAACATGTTTTCAGTGCAGCTGTATTCTATTTTATATACCTGACACTATTAACTAGCTTCCTAAAGGTATTTTTATTCCTTCTACTTACTTTGGAATGCAACATCCGAGGTCTGCCAGGTTAGAGTGCAGAACACACAGAGTGCTCACATGCAAGACTGAATTTAAGTATTAATTCTGTATTTTTAGCTGGTTGCATTACATCCCTAAAAGGATCGTAACTGTGAATGTGACAATTATTATTTCATAAATAATTCAAGATGAACCTCCTACAACTAAAAAGAGCCCTTTGTTTTCCACAAGGAGCAGAGACATTATGTTACATGGCTCAACTAAACTAAGAATAATGGCATTAAGTTTCACATAACCTACGCAGAAGCAGCTTCTCAGTTCTTCATGGTGGACAGTAAGATGCAAGATAGCATCCAACAAGCCAATCACCAAAATAATTCCAGCATAGCTTTCAAGAATAAAAAGCTCTAGAAAGATTTTTGGTGCTAAGAAATATGAAGATGCAGGGAAAAACGAAAATTGCCTTTCAAGGTTGCTGCTGAAAGAACAAAATGAACACAACAGTATCATTCACACACATCACTTCTGACAGCAAATTAATTATTGTAGTTTTCCAAGATTTACCTATAGATAGGTATCTGGGGATAGGGGGAAGTTTTGTGCGTTACCAACAGTAGCTTACTTTTTTCAACAGAGAAAACAAAGATTTTACTGAAAAGGACACATTTTTCTCTGTGGGCACTGATGCATCAAGCCATGAAAATATCAAAATGTTTTCCATGGTTATTCATTTCTACAGAGAAGGAGGAATAATCCATCATCTACTTGATTTTTGTGAATAAAGTAATGAAACTGCAGTAAGAATATTTGAAAATATAAGTTCACTAAAATTGATGCTTTGAGTTTCAGCCATGCGTTATTACTTGCAACTGATAATACTAACACTAACTTCAGGGGACATCCCCTTCCCTGCAATCTAATTAGCAAATACTTTTTCCAGCTATCCAGCCAGCTCATGAAATACACACAATAGCAAACACAGTAGAGATATGTCATCTTTTAATCCTGAGGATTTAAATTGTGTGGTTTCCTCGTACTCCAGCGGAGTTTTGGAATTACAGGATGTATTTCATTCCACAAAGCTTTGACTGTATAAAAATTTTGTGGCATGCCTCCACAAAGTATGTTTTTTATAACTTGCAGATAAACTGATCTTAACACTTTTCTTAGGAATTTTAAAAGATGGAGGATAAGGATGAGAGACCCTTCTTTGAAAACTTTTTTTCTCCTTTCCCGGAGTGACTGTAGTTTGGTTGGTGGCTGTTCGTTTTTTTTTCAAATTATAACCTTGTACACATTTAGTGAAAAAACCTAATTAAATAGTCTGGAGTACTAAATGCAAATCAGCTCTAAAAACAAATTAAGGCAAACAGAAAAGGACAGAAAAGGCTTGCCTTCAGTTCACCATACATTAAAAAAAACACTGAATTCACATTTTCATTTCAGGAATATAACTGGATTCACCTGCTCTATCTGAAAGGAGACTGTCTTTTTAGTAAACTGTAATTATTAACCAAGGATTGAATCTTGGTAAAGGCTAGATCTGGATTATCTGCATTATGAATCACATACAGAAAGGGAGCTGAGAGTACATGCTGGATTTCAGAAATCCTGTCCTAGGATTTGATATGGTCTGATAGTCTAATCTCAAGACTGACAACACATAGAATTCCAAAAATAACACAGAACTTGCAATAGCTGAAATGGATCTTGGAGGAGCAAAAATGTGAATCTGAGAAAAAATACATATCCCCTGAAATAAAATTGTTATGTTTCTCCTTGGGTATCCCCTTTGGTATCAGGCTCTGCAATGGTTTGTCAAGGATTTAAAAAATATTACTCTGGATTTCTTTTTATTAGAAACTAGTTGTACTGCAAGAAGGATAACCAACCTTATGCAAATAATTACAGCTTTCTCTGAAACATAAACTCTTTTTTAAGGCAAGATTGTAATTTCAAAAATAAAAACCAGTCACTGTATTCCCATTTGTCTTCTGAAAACTCTTGCTATCACAGTTAGAACAATTAGCCTTTCCAGATCTTACTGTGTGGTAGAAAACCCTAATACTCCCCAGAACACCTGTCTTAAAATTCGGTCAATACTTAATATTACGACCTCATCTGGGTACAAGCTGCTTCTATTTTTGTCTCTTTGGGATTTTATAGTGCAACAAAAGTTGCTTGCAATTCCAGAAGAAAGGACTGCATAAGTAATTATACGGGCTTACTAGTCTATTTTTTATGCAGTCAGAATTGGTCCATCAGCACACCTATTTCTTTCAAATAAATGCATAGAAAAATACTAACAAAATTATAATCCCACTCTTTTGATTGAATTGCTAAACTACCCATACCTACCCTGCAAAATGCTGATCTATTTTAATTATGAACAAATGGTACCAAGCTGCTATCTATCCCACATGCTAATTACAACATATTAAGATGGAAGTTATACTCAGGTAACCTTTCTTTTAAGAAGTCAAAGACAAAGGCATCACAAGAAAAAGGTTGACTGTCAGTAATTTTTTTGATTAATTTTTTTGATTTTTTTGATTTTCAAAACTCCATTCATAAATTTGTTACCACACTGTCACCTTCTTTCATTTTCTCACTTGTAGATAATGTCCTTCCTCAGCCACATAAAACCAGTTATTCATGGCAGTCCCACAGTGGTGCTTGGAAGTCTTCTCTGCAAGTTTGAAACTGACAATAAAGGCTCTGATTCAGCAAGCAACTTCATCACATCTCCATGTTCAAAACTTAGTTTTGGTTATGGAGTTTTGAATGCAGCTGGTAGAAACATGGAGGTGATTCCTAAGGGGTCTGGAAAGATTTTGTACAGATAAACTGAGCAGATGGTTAATATACCGTTCCATACTTCCTGTGGACTTTAGTAACTGCTTTTACAGATTGTTGTTTCCTTTAAGTAGCACAGAAATAGCCCAATAAAATGATCACGCTTTTATTTCTGTATGCTCATGAATTTTTTTAATATCCACTTTACAATTTCTTTAACAGTAGTGAAATCAGGGTCCATTATTTGTCAGGTAGTTTTGACGACTGCGTAAGATGTCCTCATACTTATTTCATACATTGAATAAAAGAACCAGAACATAATAGGCTAATTTTATCTTACATCCTAGGAAATCCTGGTAAAATAACAAGCTGGAATTCAAGCGCTCACCTCTCTGTTCTTTCAGGAATACCCAAGAGGTTGATCACTTCCCTTCATCACTTTCTATCTTAGCTTTCTTTTCCTGCAGATGAATGATCTTCAAGGACTGCAGCTCTTATTATTGTGCACTGGTGTTATTACTCTGTGCTATATCCCAGTGTCATAGCATGATTTACATTAGCAGTTAGCACGCAAGAAAAAAAATAATCATTTTCATTTTTAACATGACAAAGACAGACGGGTTACTTTCCATAATTCATATCACCATTAAATCCTTTCCTTTTTGTGTTATCAGGATTAATGTTAGTACCAACGCTCTTCTATTTGTCTGAAGTAGCTCATCTCAGGGTTTTTCTTTCTGTTGCTGAGCTGTTCTAAACTCATGAATTCTTTTTGATTTCAAAAAGCTATGCAAGGTGTGTAGGAGCACTTCCCAGTACCGTTTAAGGGAAATCCTTTTTGTTAAGTTGCTCTGAGCAGATTAGAGGAAAGAAGGCTGAGGGCTCCAAGTTAAGCTCTTGACTGGGCATCATATCTTCCCAGACTTAACATCTCTTTGTGTTTGGGAGGGAAAAAATCCATACACTCATTTAGAAAACTTCTGAAACATATGTCTGACAAAGTATCTAAGTACACTATTTCTGACTTAAGCTCCCAATATATCAGAAGAGAGCACAAAACTTTAATTTGTTGAGAACTTTGCACTCAGCCACACTGAGTCTGTATTCTGTTTCATTTCAGATCTAGGCATTGCCAGCGCAGAGAACAGATGGAAGAAAGAAAAGGGCCTCACAGAAAGCAAGTAAATGTAGCTTAATATGAAAAACTGAACTGATAGATGAGTAAATCTTATACTTAATCAGCAATGGCAAGCAATAAATGATATTTCTTTTAAATGCAATCAAAATCAAAGAAAAGGGCATTTTAGCTTTGTTTCTGTATTTTTAAAAGTAAATAAGGTGATACACAGAAAAACTATTTCAAGTTAAATTTTAATACAATTATTGAATAAAATATCTTGGGCTTAAAATAATTTAAACTTACTTAAAAAGCAAAGTTTACAACAAATACTGCACAAGATGAAAGACAAAGTTTACGACAGTGAATGAAAAAAAAAAACAACAAAACCAGAAGATGAAAGAATGAGATAGAATGTAAAATCAAAGCATGTTTAGAAATAAAATATGACGAAGTTCAAACATGATGGAAAAAGGTACCATAAGAAGTCAACTAGTAAGACAGTATTAGCAATATATTTTTTTTAATATAAAGAGGAAACTATTTATGTAAATAAGGCTATTTATAAGGCTATTTATATAAAGAAGAAATTAAAGATGGAAATGATAATGCATTACTTCCCCCAACACACCACACTTGACAGAGGATATGAGTCTACTGTAGCTTGCAGACAGATGACTCAGGCACTAAAACTTGTGTATAATAAAGTGCATAAGGAGTGAATAGCACAACTACTTTATATATAAACCACATAATATATTATTACATTGAACTAAATATAGTAGCTCATGTCAGCAGTACCATTCTTCATGTTGGAGGCTGGTCTATCTTACACAAGAGTATGATCTTGCAAGTGAGTGTATACCTCCAGTACATACATATCTACACACACTGTTCTCCAGTGAGCAAGATGCTGTGACAGCCAACTTTTCCAAATAAAAAAAAAACAACTACATTACAACTGAACATGCAATCTAATTTCCACATTTTTCTTTCTCCTTGAAATAAATTTTCCCATGCGTATTTCTAAATATCTGGTCTATTCAGCTTTTCTCACCCAAGTTTCTTTCAGATGAAACCCATTTTTCTTTTGAACTGACAACAGATGCGAGTTGCAGCATGGCAAAATTCAATTAGATAAGACACTACAAAAAATAAATTGACAAGGGTGGTCAAACATTGGAACAGACTACCCAGAAAGGCTGTGGGGTCTCCATTTGCTGAGACTTGATCTACAGCACTGAGTAACCTCATCCAGATCTGGAGTTGGTTCTAGCTTCAAAGTGGCTCTGCTTTCAGTGGAGAATTAGATCAGACATTCTGCAAAGTCCCTCCCCATTCTACATTATTCTATGAGCTAAGGATCGAGTTCATTTAATCTGACTACAAGCATGTCCATGGGACCATCTAGATTATTATCTTATGGAGAAAGGCAAGTACTTGCAGGAACAAATGTCAGTTTTCTTAAGACTGAGACACTCTTCTTCATGTTTGTCTCTCCAAAAATTACAAGAAAAGAATTACCATCTTAGACTTCATTTATAACTTCTACACAACTTCAGGTGAGATGGATTCCAGCTTTAGGAACAGTTTTTGGATCAACTGCAGTTATGCCTTCACATTGAGCTTAATGGATAAACAGAACAGAAAGCTAACACAATACAGTAACTTAATAGAGCTTGCTACCACATGTACCACATGTACCATAACCAACAGTCTCCACATCTACCATTTTAACAGCACATTTTCAATCTGTGTAAGAGAGAAGCATCTGGCTTGCAGTTTCTTTTTGAAATGGGGCACTATTTAAATTTGAAAGATCAGTCTCCAGCATGCAGGTTATTTTATTGCCCTCTGTGGATAACACGTTGATACTATTTTTTTCCACATGATCTGCATAGTTCTGCAGAGAGCATTCGACCAAAATCTATCCAAGTCTGTGTTTTTCTAAAAGTAATACCAACAGAGGGCAGTCAGGACTCTGGATGAACTATCCCCGTTCTAACTCACAGGCATGCTCACAGCCACACACTGTTCCTGTCTTCTGTGTGAGATCTCAACAAGCCCTGAGGTCACAGATTACAGAAGCATTTAATAAAGGCATGCAAATGGTGTAGATGATCCTATCTTGTAAGATTTTGTGGTCCCTCAGAAATACCAAATAATTGCAGCAAATTTGGTGGGAAAAGGTTATAAAAAATCATTAGCTGTTAATGAATGTAGTTACAAAGACTTGGTTACTACTTCTGTTAACTGTGGTATCATATAAACAAAAAGGGACATGCTACAAATTCCCATATTCATTAACTGTATTTTCCAATAACAGATTTTAAATAAGATTTGACTAAGACTGAGAGTAACATGAAGAAAAAGGGATCTTTGCCTGTCTTGTGTGGTTGAGTCTCCCCAAGGTAAATGCAGCTGCTGTTCTTGTGTGTTACTTTTATCTTCTTTCTTAGGTAAGGATTATATTGCCTCAGCTTTCCAACAAAAGCGGTTCATGCAATTTGTTAGGAGGAATGCTACCTCACTCTGCCAACATTTTAGCAATGAGTTCTTCACTGTAAAGCTTATCTGGTGGTCAAATCCACCTGATCATCTGGACTATAGTAATTTTAATGCAAGGTTGTAATTTAAATAATTTTATTATCAATGACTATTATCATCCATCCAGAAACATGGAGCATGGGTTAGAAATCCCATCCTTCCAAAGGAGAAGCTTAAATGAGATGACAGATGAAGCAAAAGTCTCCCTCTGTACAAATACACATGGGAATCTTGTGCCTGACTGGAATTTCTTGAACTCCCAATTTCTTGAACTGAAAGCAATCTGCAAAAAACCGCCAGTTTTAATTACACTTCATGCACCTACAGTCCATTGGAAATTATAATTCTTCCCTACCAAACATTTGGCTGGGACTTTAGGATCCTTGTCTGCAAGTCAAAGTATAGGACAGCCTCAACAACCTGCCGTTTCCCCAGGTTTCTCAAGCTCAAGGGAATTCTTGCTACTCTTCCACACCCCCAGGTTAGACATAGTCTGCTGAGTTTCTGTCCCCCTCAGATGAATGTGAGCCTTGTTTATGGGACTACTAACAGCCTCCAATTGGTCAGGTCCACGGCAGGTCTGAAAGAACCCTTTGCAGTTTGCAGGACTTGGCTAACTGTAATTGCCATATCTTACTTCATATAGGTGAGTACGGCGTACAAAACCAAATTAAAAGGTCTGCCATATTTGCTACTGGACCTTCCCTTCTTGTTAGCCTATTCATTAAACCTGTTTTCATGCAAAAAGAAGGGTTTGTTTGTTTTTGTTTTCTTAACTAAGTATATGTCCTCGACATTTTTTAAGTTAACTGAAATTAACAAAAGTAATACAGCTTAATCAAAGACACCTTCCTTCCATACACGTGCTCATCTTGCCTTCACTTGGCACAAGAATGTGTCCTAAGCTATGATGACAAATTCATATGGATAAAGGTGAATATGTTATACAACATATAAACAGTTACATATGAAAAGAGAAATGAAAATATTATATGCTTGTTTTCATAATGCAGCCTTTAACCTTGCATGCTTTCTTCCTCCCTGAAACACTGCCGTTTGTTCCCCCCCCTGTGCACCAATTTCTGGTTTGCCAAATGATCTCTGCAAAATCTGCAGTGAAGGGAACATGATCCAGATCCTCCTGTATGAAAGCGGGAGCAGATCTCTAACTGCATCTATCTTAAATCTATGTCCAGTTTTCTTAAGGTGCAAAGATGAGAGGAAGCTGCTTGTCGTTTCTACACGTGGAAACTGCAACGTGGTTTCTTTTAACCTACAGATTTCCTGTCAAGTTTCTGTGGGCTTAAATGCAAGAGAGAATAAAGTGTAATGCTGTGGAAAATGTCCTGAAGTAGATGTGATGGCAGCAAACAAAGAGTGAAAGCAAACTCTCCTTGCAACAATATCCTTTGCAGAAAAAAATAAACAAAGAAAACCCAAAACAACAACAACAAAAAAACCTGCTACAAAGGAAAGAACTTCCCAATGCAGGAGCCCTGTGTGATTTAAAATAATCATTAATTTCTGTCTCAAAGATTAACCTAAAGTCCCAACAATAAACTTACTTGTTTTACTTGAAAATGGGCGAATACAGTCACCAGTACTTCCACCTCAAGCATCCTGGCCATTTGCCTCAACTTACCCGCTTATGAAGGCGTTCTGCTTCCTCCTGATATGCAGCAAGTTGCTGTTTCCATTGTTTTACATTGGCAGTGGACTCCAGCAGGGCTGCTGTGAGCTTAGCGTTATTACCCTTGAGCGTGGCCAGTTCTGCCTCCCAATGCTTGCTGATTGTCGAACTGCATAGACAGAATGAGAATTATCAGAGGCACCAAATCTCTTCCTTTTTACACTTTTTTTTCCATAAAATGTCATTTAAAAAAAAATATCCAGGAAAAACAGAATTATGCAAAAAATCATATGACCGAATGCCAAAATGAGAATCCAAATGCCCGAATAACCAAAACTATAAATTCAGAAAATACAGATATATCTCTACTGGAAAACAACCTCTACCCTCCCTGTTCAAAAGGGATTGTTGTTTTTTTAAAATAAAATATTAAGAACTATGAAATCCACATCAGCTTTCCAAAAGCAATACCATATAATTCTAGGATATGCACATGATTAATCTCTATTATAACACACATGTATTAAGAGAAAGTGCTTTTTTAATCTACTATATGAAATATGTTGTAAAAAAAGACTTGTTAGGGAATCACAGAATCACCAAGGCTGGAAAAGACCTTTAAGATCATCAAGTCCAGCCTATGACCTAACACCACCACATCAGCTAGACCATGGCACTAAGTGCCACATCCAGCCTTTCCTTGAACACATCCAGGGACGGTGCCTCCACCACTTCCCTGGGCAGTCCATTCCAATGTCTGATCACCCTCTCCATGAGGAAGTACTTCCTAATATCCAACCTAAACCTCCCCTGGAGCAGCTTCAGGCCGTGCCCTCTTGTCTTGTCACTAGTTGCCTGGGAGAAGAGCCCATCCCCCACCTGACTACAACCTCCCTTCAGGTAGTTGAAGAGAGTGATGAGGTCCCCCCTGAGTGTCCTCCAGGCTAAACAACCCCAGCTCCCTCAGCCTATCCCTAGAAAACTTTCCCCCTAGTCCCTTCACCAGCCTCGTTGCTCTCCTCTGGACCCGCTTCAGCACCTCAATGTCCTTCTTGAAGTGAGGGGCCCAGAACTGCACATAGGACTCGAGGTGAGGCCTCACCAGTGCTGAGTACAGGGGGAGAATTACATCCCTACTCCTGCTGGCCACACTATTCCTGATACAAGCCAGGATGCCATTAGGCTTCTGGGCCACCTGGGCACACTGCTGGGAGCTAAAGCTTAGTTATCATAATGCAAACCTTCTCCCTCTGAAATATACTTTATTAAATACTATATAAAATGCATACTTGCAAACTCAAAGGTCTTGAATTTCAGCATGATAAGACTATTTGTATGTCTTTGTTCAGTAATGTCAGCAAAGAGACTGAAGATCCTAGAGATACTCTGGCTTCACTGCAAACAGGAAGCCAATGCCAGAGTTTACTGAAGTAGCCTATGGAGGAACAATCCTTGCCTACAGTTTAGTTATTCTCTGAGCACACACAGGGCTTTCGTTTTCACAGGTAATTAGTTTTCCATCATTCACAGACCCTCTCTTTGCACTCAGCATGCAAGGGAAAAACAGACACAACAGGTGAATGTACTAATATGCAAGTAGCTCATTAAGGTTTACTTGTATAATGCTAACACCACATGAGGTGCACACCTACATGGAAAATCCACACAAAAAACAATTCAGTGCTCAACTGGCTTACTATTAAAGACCTCTTTGAAAAGATCTGTAACTCTGGCCAAAATTATTTTGTAGACAGCCTTGTGATGAATGATGAGGAGTTACTATAATCTAATCATTCATTATAATAAATATATTTTAATATAGAATCATAGAATCCTAGGGGTTGGAAGGGACCTCGAAAGATCATCTAGTCCAACCCCCCCTGCCAGGCAGGATCACCTAGAGTACATCACATAGGAACTTGTCCAGGCAGGTTTTGAATGTCTCCAGTGAAGGAGAATCCACAACCTCCCTGGGCAGCCTGTTCCAGTGCTCTGTCACTCTTACAGTAAAAAAATTTTTTCGGATATTCACCTTGAACCTCCTATGCTCCAGTTTGCACCCATTACCCCTTGTCCTATCACTGGTCATCACTGAGAAGAGCCTAACTCCATCTCCCTGACACTCACCCCTTACATATTTGTAAACATTGATGAGCTCACCCCTCAGCCTCCTTTTTTCCAAGCTAAAGAGACCCAGCTCCCTCAGCCTTTCCTCATAAGGGAGATGTTCCACTCCCTTAATCATCTTTGTGGCTCTGCGCTGGACTCTTTCAAGCAGTTCCCTGTCCTTCTTGAACTGAGGGGCCCAGAACTGGACACAACATTCCAGATGCGGCCTCACCAATGCAGAATAGAGGGGGAGGAGAACCTCTCTTGACCGACTAACCACACCCTTTCTAATATACTTGACTTAATTATGATTATATATATAATAATAGATATAAAATTATATATTTCTGCATGTACGTTTATAGGTTTATTTGAACTTTGTATATATGAACAATGAAACACTGCCACCATTTTGGTCACTGAGTTAACTTCTTCCATTTCATGCATATGCACAGCCCGTCCCACCAAAGCATATTTCCAAAACATTATGTCGCCTACAAATGTTCCTTAGGTGTTCAAAATCAACCAGCCACCAAGGAACAATCATTACCAATTCAGATCACATCTAATGTTTCCCTAAAACATGATGTCGGATTCTTCCACGCTCCAGCATTTCCTTCCAAACATGCTGCTATGTCCCCTTGAACAGGAATACAAGTTCCTTCAGATGAGGAATATAGATTCTTTCACATTGCTCTGGCATTTCATGATCTATTCACCTAATTAGAAGTTCACCCCTGGAAATGTTAAATCTTAAATAACTAAACTAAAATAATGGTAATCCTACCTCACTGAGGAACACTGACATATTGAAGAAGATAAGAACAGATTTCTGTAACAAAGTCTACTTCTCTAATCAGATTTACTTTTCACATACAGCAGCACCGCAGATCAACAAAATCCGTAAAAAACATGCTTAAACATGTTTTTTTTAAACATGTTAAAAATATTTGCTTTATTTTATTTTAAAACTTAAAATAGTGCAAGTTCATTATCGTATTCCTAACTCCTTCTTTATGTTCACGCCAGCCATTTCACGTCAGTACTGTTTAGCAGTCCTGCTATGGCAAGACTAGTAGCAAATGGTGTGTGACACTTCTACATTTTTACAAAATGTGCCTTACAACTCTTCTTTCCCCACTGAAGACTTATACACACAAGATTTCATATTGGTGTAACATAGCAGATTAAAAGCCTTGTATCTGGAAGATTTATAATGAGAACTGCTTGATAATTTAATATCCTAATTCCATATGCAAACAGCGAAGTGAACAATTCTTATTTTTCTTTCCAATGAAATAATTTGTATACTCACAATGATGCAAGGTGAACTTTTAAGCCATGAAGATCCCAGAAGACAGACTCTCAGGTAGTGCTGAGTAATAACATAAGGGGGACTCCTGGCATGTTCCACCTTCACCTTGCCCAGTGACCCTACCAGCCCCCCAAGAAAACAGTCAGGAGCTCTTAAGTTACTGCCTGTGTACTGGAATGTCAGTATTAAATACAAAGCATGTATTTTCTATTACTGCTATAAATACCCTGATTCAAAAGCTAGAAGGTTTATTTGAAACTGGTTATTTTTAAATCTATTGTTTTCAATATGAATACACTAGTATTATTTCTAAATCATTCTTTTTATCCCTAAGAGCTCTACATAGTCTGCATGAACATGAATATTGTAATGCAAATGTTATTTTGCATTACATAAAAAAACCCAACTGGTTTTTTCTACAAATAATTTCTACTTTTTTTTCTATAGATTGTGCTATGGCTGCATAAAATAGAAACGTATTATTTAAATCAGTCTAGTTTTGTATCTGATAATACACAACGCCTTTACTAACTATTTAGACTTATACTGTTTTTTCTTACAAAACTCCAGATTCTCTGACATAAACACAATCTTGTGATGGATATTGTACTAGAAAACACAGAACCAAAGACATGAATTTTTTGTTTCATAAAACTGTAATTTGATTAAAATAGCTCATAAACAATCCTGGCAGTGCTGATGTACTTTTCTCAAATACTCTCTTGACAAACTAAAGAAGAAAAAAAAAGGTAATTAAAATTATGTTTATTATATTGGTTAAAACTGGATTTATTTGGATTTAGATTAATTATTTTAGGACCAAATGAAAGCACATTTACAGTAGGCTGTCCTTAAACTAGGCTTAGAATACATGCACTGATGTTGTTACCTGTAGAGCTACGTTGGTTCAAGTTTATCAGCACTTCCAGAGGAAAGGCTGAGAAACATATGGTTCAGACATAATGAGAATTCTCCCTCAGAAATGAAGATTCTGGGGCTAACACTCAGGAGAGGGAACAAACAGAGCCAGAAGATGGAGTTCATGTGCAGAAAATTCAAAGGGCTCCCAACAACTGCTACAGCCTACAGCCAGAATTTTGATGGTGGAACAGCTGCATTACAGTCCCTCAGGATAGGTACAGGAGGGCTGCACACAGTCTTTCTCTCTGAAACCTTTTACTTAATTACTGTTTGAAGGGCTTTCTCTTAAAAGGAATTGATTTTGCCCTCACTGCATTAGAGTCTGTCATAGGAAACACACACAGAGCTCTGTCATGTTGCCTTAACAGCTGTAAATATCTAAACCAAACCCAAATCATTCCTCATGTGTTCTAAGATTATTTGCTCTCAGAAGCACATGAAATATGAACACTTAGTAATCACAGTGATCGAAACTGCAATGCAACTTCTACCAGAACACCTTTCAGTTTTGCACCACGGTGCAAAGAGCAAAGCTGTATATAAACATCTGGGGACACAAGCATACATGTTTGCAGTCCTGTGGTGCAAGAATTCAACCTGCATACATGTTTCAGTTTGTTGAAATCCACCCATCCCTTTGCTGGCAGTGCCACAATTTTAACATTTATCTTTTCAGACCTGTCAGAAAGAATGAACATGACTGACTGCTTGGCACACTCAAGAGTTTCAAGATGGTCCTTTAAAAAAAGAGACATCCTTAACACTCCTGCATGCTGCCCGTTTCTCAGAGTGAAAATCTTCATTAAAAAAAATCGATTTAAAATAGTTTTTAAAATATCCTAACAGAGAATAAAGCCTGGTCATTTCCCTTGTGAAACTCCTGAATATCTGAAAATAAAAAGAACAAGCTGCTCTGCATACATCACTACATTAGTACCAAATACAAGAGGGAGAATGGACCTTTAATGGATAAGGTGAGTTTTATTGGCTCAGCTGATCACAGTACACAAAAAAATGCTTTCATAACCGAGGTTTAGATCTGATTGCACAGAAGATTATCTGTACAATGACAACTGTTCACAGCATTGTAAGCACTTGTTGATGAGCAAAAGGCCAAAACTCTCCTGAATCTCTGATGCTTGGTGCTGGCCACAGTATCTGGTACGTGTGTAACATCAGACATGTCCACAGTCAGAACACCAAATGGTGTTCCACTGTCAAAGCAAAGGATTCAAAGTCAGATATTTAACATCTGTGGCATCCAGTAATTCGATCACTATCACAGACCACTCCTAGAACAACTGCTGGCTAGTACCATATAACCTAAATGAGCCATCTACTGAAAATTAAAGTCAATGTCAATGCTCTTCCATATTTGACCAATTAACATCAGGCCGATCTCCGTTCTCATTGGGGATTAGTTACAACCCCAGTAAGTCACTGAGGAATAGCTTTGCTATCTGTCCATCTGTGAACTGAATAGAGTCCCAGAGGCTATAAATGCATGATTATCTTCCTCCACAAAGTAGGTCACTTAAGGAAAATTAATCTGAAAAGCTCCAGTCACCACGTTTAGCCAGTTGGCAAAGGCTTGCAAAGGCAGGGGGCGGGGAGCACACATTAATGAGCTGCATTCAGAATGAAGTTATTTTGAGAGATGCCTTCATGAAACAAAGAAAGAAAAGCAGTTCAAATCAAGAGATGTTTTCTACTTATTGAATCAGCATTGCTTATTCATTGTTTGCTGACTTGTATGCAGCACCAACACTACAAAACATAGTTTAAACTTTACTTGAGATTTATAGAAATAAAATGTGTGTCAAATTCCGCTTTATTAACATTTTATGTGTTTTAATATTGGATTCATTGCATAAATTGAATTAATTTTAAAATTTGATTTCTTTCTATAGCATAGTCTTGGTTTCAAAGAACTACAGTCAGTCACATACATTCGTTTCTTCAGTTGCCACTGTGATCTGCACTGCAGCTGTATGGTGAGCAGTGCTGCCTTCAGATAGCAGGAGCGAGGAGCAATTCATCTGAGTAAAGAATGGCGTTCTTTCACTACCAAAATTCACATCTGGTACAGTAAATAAATTCCATAAGACCTGACAAATATGAACAGAGCAGAGTCCCTGTATCTGCTGCCTGGATTATAAATAGTGGCATGCATTGGAAGCAGCCCAAGAGTCTGATGGTGGGAGCATTACCAGTCAGTGGGAGAGGTATGCCAACCAGCTGGTAGCAACAGATTAGCTGTGCTGGCAGCAAGGGGTGATCCTTTCTGACAGCCTTGCTGGTGAGTCCCACGGAGCATCTCTTCATACTTAAGGAAGCCAAGGGGATTTGTGAATGATGTGGTTCTGTTACAGCAGTATCTGAGCACTCTAGTGAACTCAAGTAGTGTAGCTTCCTCTCTTTGGAAGTGTAAGGCAAGTGTTTGGATTTACATAAAATTTCCTGGTGCATTTGGGAAGGAATTCTGCACAAGATCTTTATGAAATCCTCCATGTGAAATAAGCTTCAGATAATGCTGAAGTTCCAGGCTGGAAAGGGGAGATCTCTGCATTGGGCTACACTTACTATTGCCTACATGGGAATGTGACTGTGCTCTTAGATGGAGATTTTGATTCTGCTGGCCCAGAGGATGAGTACAGCATCCTTCAAGGTATTCCTAAAAGCTCACAAGAATCCTCCTCTCATTCATGCTGATAATGAGTTAAGGTCCTCACTTCACATCCCAATTAAGAAGAAATTTTAAACAGGCGCTTTGGGAATTTCACCCCTTTTCAGAGATTTAAAAAGGCATCTTCCATGGCCATCTATTAAATGTGTAAAATTACTTCATGATAGAAAGGATTTAAACACGATGGTTTTAAAGTTTGTCCTGCTGCTAGTCCAAAGTACCATATGCCCTTGGTGATGGCACGGAAATTTCTCCCTCTCCCTCTCACTCAAAGCAAAATTGGAAACGGAAATTAGTTTTTTCATTCATTTACTTATACCTAATTAGCAGTCCTAGAATGAGTGGAGAGCTGAAGAAAGAGGGGTGGATCAGGTCCTACATCACCATTCCAGGAAGAGGCAAGAAAGAAAAGTTCTGAGTTGTTCCATCATTTTAGTCTTCATACAAAGCTGTCTGCTTGCATAGACCCAGTAGACACAGTGAATCAAAAGAATCAGAACTCGTGTGCATGAGGGACACAGCTATCTACAGTATAGTTAAATAATTAAAGACCAGCAAAAGAGGGACAGCTACAGTAAAAATTACAGCTCTTGTGAGAAGAAAACTTAAGAAACAAAACAAAACTGCCTCTTTACAGCTACTGCTTATTGTCTTATCTGTAGTTGTAAATAACTGGACACTTACAAAAGGAACTCCTTTTGATAAACCGGAATTTATTAAAAAAGGGTGAATCCTCCCAAAGTTATACTCAAGAGATAATTACTAGGAAAATGCTTTGAGTTAAATATTTTGAGTGAGACCAACGAAAATCTAATTAATATCCAAAGAGATTTTTATCTTTAATTAGAATGTTCAAAAGAATTTTTAGCCAAAGAGGGTAGTTCCCCTGGGGAGAGAAGTAGGAGCATTAAGAGAGCATGAAAGATGTGTTCTTCCCTTTGGGATACGGAGTATCTACATTATCTCAGTGGAGTTACATCAGCACAAAAGCAGGGAAACCTAGTTGTCAATCAGCTCTTTAGACTGGTTAAATGACAAATTTGATCATGGCAAAAAAAAAAAAGAAAAAAAGAAGGAGACCCTTGAAAGACACTGTACTTTAAATGAGGTTACTAATAAGAGAGTCACACACATCTACTGGAAAGTAAGAAAGGCTGAATGGCTGACATCAGCAGGTGAGAGAATGACTTTTCTGAGAGTCTATAATTTTCTACAAGTGTTGAAGGTTTATCCCACTTCAGCAACTTTGTTGCTTTTTTTTGTTTTGCACACCCATGTGCTCAACTCAGAGCTACAATATAGTTGAACTCCCAATTTCAATGTCAGTGTAGAAGACAGAAATGCAGAAGCTTTTTCTGCCAGTCTGGGCAGAGGCATGTTTATGGAGCTACTACAGATGTGTCTTCCAAGGTGTTTCATATATGACCTTTAACTTTCATTTAGCCTTTCAGTTTGACCGTGGTCTTAGATTCTGAATCATTCAAAGTTCTTCTGCAGCCTATGGACAGAAGAAGAGTTGCCTTAACCAGTTCTGTTACAGGCAGTTCTGCTCTTAGGCATCTCTGTGCTGTGCTTTATCAGCTCCCTGGGGAAGGGTCACTACCTTTGCAGACTTGAGGGATGAAGATGACCAAAGAGGCTGAGTAATGGTACAGAGTCTTTCCACTATATGGCAGACCACTATGCGATGCAAACTGGTGGGCATATCCTGTTTAGATCCACCACCTAAATCCATGTTCGCATTTCGTAATACAGCCTTCATTCACCACAGGGCACAAAGGAGTAACCACAACACAGACCACCTTTCAGTATCAAACTTTATCACTGAGGGATAGACTGGAGAGTAAATTCTTCTTAAGGAAGGCAAATCTCACTGGAACATTCTCTATAGTAACCCAGCACATGATTCCTACAGAAGTCAACAAAGCCAGAGAAAAAAACACCTAAGTCTGATGGTGTTCACCACTTACTGAAACACTAAGAGTCAAAAGCAACAGTAGAGCTCCTGAAAGGCACTCCATGGGATACAAAAGATGAACACAAAATTAATGCTTCAGCTATGATCCTTATCAATCAGGAGCTTAGATCTCAGTTCTGACCCAAGTTAAAGTGGAGGACAAAGAGAAGAGTCACTCTTCTTCACATGAAGCAATTACATTTCCAAGCTTCTTATACTGTCTGCTAATGTATGCTGGACGTTTTTACATAGGTGACATTTAAACTCTGTTTCTCATTAAACTTACACTGTTAAGTACAGTTTAATGTGTATCTTTCGCACACTGTATCACAATACAAAAGACTTCTATTTAACCTGAATAATCTCAGTAGCACTAAGAAAGTCCCCAATTTTTCTGAAGATGCTCAACTCCTATTTTAATTTTATTATTTTAAAAAGACTTTTTTTCATCTTAGTAATTTAACTTTATACAGTAAAGAGACACTAGGTTATCTCTTCAAGAAGACCAGAGCATAAGCCAAAATAAGTAACTCAGTCTTACAACTTTTAGCCCTTTGCAAGAGCAAGCACAGCTAATTAATTTCTAGCTTTTTTTTGCACTAAACATGAAAAGGTTGTAGACCTAACATTTATCATATACTCTGAAAATTTAAAAAATATTTACCCATGCTCCCTTACTGAAGTTGCTTATTAGTATCACTGCAAATATTTTATTCTCATGCCTGTGAGACCTTGCAAACCTAAAATTTTATCACATATGCTGAAAAAGTAAAAAATATTTGTCCTTGTTCCTTTACTGAAATTGCTTATTGGTATCACTGAATGTAGTTTATTCTTGTGCCTGTAATGTATCTCAAATTTTTCACAACTGATATCCAGTCATTTTTTTTAGTGAATTAAACAATTAATTTTGTTTTAAAGGGCATAATTCCTCTCTGTTGCTACGGTACTGAATACTTCATATATTTGAAGTCCCTTCCAAACTGGCATTCTATGATATATTCCAACAAAACTACATTTTCAAAAACAACCCAAGTTATTTAGGAACTTGGGACTAGGTATTTGGCTGCAAAGAAAGTCAAACTGACTTGGAGTCTTATGACAATCACTTTATGCAGGCAATTGGATGATGTGGTTATTGTCAAGTCACATAACAGGACACAGCGACCCTGACACTAAAAGATCTGAATTATGGCCACTTTCATTCTGGAACTCATTTGTACACACAAGAATTTAAAGCAGTTTAACAGTAAATTCAGACTTTGAATTAGTAAGGATCAGTTTTGCTGAGGCCCCTGGCTAGACAAAACCCTATGTTTCTTTCAAAAGTCTGACCTACAACAATTTATGTGAGCATGGAATCGATCTGTACTCTGTCAGCAATTTAGCAGAAGAGAGTATTCTACCACCCTGCACTTCTCTTACCTGGGGTCTCGTTTATTGAGTACTGATTTTAGGAGTTTTGCTGAACTGTACTCTGAGTTACACCTCACTGAGTTTGAGACACTTCCCTAGCTTCACCACAAAAACACTGTGGTAGGAAGGACAAGGAACAACTCTTTTCCCAGTGACCACAGCTCTGGTACTAGGTAAAACAGGGCCAAAAAGCCCTGAACTTCTGAAGGTCATATGGACTAGGGAGTTTGCACTGCCCTAGTCCATGTCAGCTGGCTAGAAAGATGTCAAGCACACTTTGCACACAGTCAGGTTTAGAGCCCTTTCATCTCTACAGTCTTCCAAGGCTTTGTGTGGTCTGCAACCCTGCCATGCCCATCTGAAACATTTCTGGGTGAACGGTGCACAACTGTGCTTTTGTGCAAGGACAATGCCACTCCGGTGGATAGCAATGCAGCCCTCAAATCATTGCAGGTATGTGGAACTGGAAAAGGACTCCATATAAAACAGTAACTGTGTCTTACAGGTGCAAGGACACTACATAGGCCCAGGAGGGATTCAGCATCATTGGTGTAGCATCTGTAAATGGTTTGGCCCTCAGCCTCTAGCGCCAAGGCCCATTTTATATTTAGCTGTATAGATGTGGCCCATAAGCCTGTAGTGGATACATGTTGATTCTGTGGAGCTCAGCAGAGACTCTCAGTTTTGTGACAAGAGTGCAGACAGCAAGACCTATGCTCTGAGCAACAGCAGCCACATGAAGAGTGGTGAGGCAGCTAAAGGTACCTGTAAATCTGACATACACCACATGCAAGGGGTGGAGATCCTCAGCACAAGGCTCTGCCTGCATCTCTAGGTACTGTCACAGCTTTAACTGGCGTTTGTTGTGTCTCTGCTGAAGACAGCAGCTGTTACACGTAGCTGAATGTGAAAGATTTACAAGAGCCTATTTTAGAACTTGGTTGAACCTTCTGTTAGTGATACCATAGGATAGCTCAGCCTCTAACACCCCTTAATGCTGGTTGCTGTCTACTTTCACAGCAAACACTGAACTCAGCAGATGTTCCATGGAATGACCTACAGAAATATTTGTATGTCACTAGGCAGTTGCATAAAGATTTTGAATTATGACTACTTGGCCTCCACCCACTTAGTGCATTAGGTTACCTTACGGTATCAAATAATAACTACTGGTGCAATTCAGTGCTGCATTACAACTGGCACTTTGCTTATCCTAGTAAAAACGATGACAAGCACTAATTGCACAGCTAGCACACAAGAACTGTCAGTTTACATGCTGACAAAGAAATAATTTTGTTCCATTAGGGGAACAGGAGCTATGTGACAGCATGGCAAATTTAAGTAAGTTTTATTTATCTCCTGTGGCATCCACACAATTACTTAAAAGTCAATAGCCTACATATAAAGCCCAAACAAAACCATCTGTGGAGCTGTCAGAAGAACTTTGAAGAACAAGCAGTAAGTCACATGAACTGTACAACCACAGTAAAACATTTATTGACTGCATAGGCTTGAACAAAACAACTTACAAGTGGGTTGGAAGAATTATAACTGGCTACTGCCACTCGTTTTTTGCCACCCCAGCTTTTTAAAAGAATGAAAGTACCAAATTTGCCTTTTTTAAACCAAATCTGAATCCCAAAAAAGACTAAAATTTCTTGCACTATATTGATCCTAGACTCAAATCTACTAAAAAGAGATTAAACAGATTAAAAAAAGATGAAGTTCAATACATGGAAAGTTTCCAATACTGGCACTTTTTCTATGAACTACAGGTTAACACCCAGAGGAAGAAGTCCCTATGTAAGTTTCTCTCTCTCCTCAATTGTAAAAATTCCCAGTTTTTAAGAAAAAAACTAACACGGCACCTTCCTTGCCTCACTGGTAGTTGCTAGTTCTTATTTACTCATTCTTGACTAAGGTTTCTTTTGGCTTCTCTTCAGAGTAATATCTAGGTCAGATTATTTGGCTCAAAAACTCAGCTGGAAGTGAGAAATACAGTAATTTATAGACCACTTCTTCCCAATTCAACACTTAATTGATGCAACAGTTTCAAAGGAGAATATAAGGTTTGGTTCCCCACTTCATCTTATTTAACTTGTCACAAACCCAACAGGGATGCCAAGAGTATGAAGTTGCCCATGAGTTTTGCTAGATGTCAATTAGAAGACAGCAGAACAGATGCTGATCTCCCATTTTTTCACAATGCTATGCCTATGCCATGGCACTGCTCCAGCACCTTTGTTGTCTGATATTGTGAGCTCTAATTCACTTTCCCGGGTAAGGCACCTAGATGAGAAAAAGGGTAGGGCAAAGAGCGTGATGTGAAGATGTTTAAAAGTGAACTTCCCTGAGCTTCCAGCTGTACTGAACAAAAGCCCAACATAAACGATCACTAAGGTGCTAAAGTAGAACTAAAGAAGAATACTAAAATCTCTGGAGAGCGTAGAACGAAGGTGTTACACAATGTAATCACGTAAGTTTTAAATTTCAGAGTATTTCCTAAATAAAGTGAACAGGTAAGTAGCAGTCATACACAGTGATCAATGATATAATACTTTGGGCATGTAGGAAACTATTTAAGCTATCCTCTTAAAATTCAGATCAACTTAATCTGAATGCATTGACTACATTAAAAAGTATTTGGCTTCAGGCAACAAACCGCATCTTATTTCTATACCTATTTACACTATAGTGAGGGAAAAAAAAACACTTTTTCTTCCTTTGGCAATAAGTTAGTACAATTCAGTCAATTCATTTTTAGGGTTTTGGTTGGTTTGTTTGTTCTTAATTTCCTGTGTTGTGATAGTCTCCCAGAAGAATGGTTTCCACTATTCTAATTTCTGGGCCAAACCCTTTGAATTTCATCTCAGGAAGACAGAATATCACTACACCACAGTGCACAGGGTAAAATCTGTAAAGGCAACAACCCAACAATTAAAGTTCATCAAAACAAATGGAACACATGAAATATTTTATTATTCTGTACTTGAGAAAACATCCCAGACATTTTATTTCACCACCTTCAACCCAGCTCCAGCTTCCTTCATTTGCCAAGTGGCTTAAGAGTGTATTAAAAAAAAACAACCTCTAATATTCTAATTAATTGCTGATTTGTGCCAATCCAATTCATTGCAGACAAAACTTGATGGCTGTTTGGTGTCACTGTGAAATATTTTTATGCTTCTGAATTGCTAGTTGTCCACATCTCACTAAAGCTGCTATTCAGGAACTTAAATTCATCTCAACATAGCCCCGTTACATGATCAAAACACTGATCAACACAAATCACTTTCTGCCTGTACTACAAAATGTCCCTGGCATCCACAGTAATATTAAAGGAACTCAAAAGATGTGATCCTTTAAGTACAGAAAGCTTCCTTATAGCATAAGCTGACATAAAACTACAAGAAATGTTGATCTCCATTTAACTGTATTCCCCATTTTATTATTCAATCTAACTCTTACCTCAAGAAGAGAATATAAGTACTTCATTTTTTTGACAAACAAAATATGCCACATCTGTGCTTATTTGTGCCTGCCTAACCTCTACTTGTGTCTGTGGGAAGAAGGTCAATGCTATCAAAGTTCTACTGCAAGGGGTCTGCCTACTACAATGCGACAGAAAATACTCAACACAATTATATTCAATAAGATTTGTTAGAGCATTCAGACACATTCTGAAATGGCTTACAATAAAGCAACTTTGGACTTCTACTTGATCAAAGAGCTTTTATTCTAGTCCTCTGGAGGCTTACACTATCTGGACAGGACCCATGACCTGAACAGTAGGAAGAGTGAATGAAACAGCTCAACAGGGAGCCAGGGCAGGGTGACAGCAACGCCAGGGAACACAACACTGTGTTGTCTCCATAGAAAACAAGAAACAACTCTGGATCTGGATCATCATGTTGGCAGGAGACACAATTTAAGGCTGGACCTGGTAAAGAGGGCTTAGTGGATGAAAGGTTTACTTCTAAAGCCTACCCCTAAATAAGGGAGAAACCTTTAACACTATTAAACCATCTCACAAAAATGACCCACTCCAAAGAGTATCATATTAGAAAAACAGCATGGATCTTTCAGATTAGACTTGAAACCAAGCTTTTCACTTGATGTGAAAAATTTAGAGCTCCAGGTCCTTAGTCCTACATCTCTTGCAGGGATGGAAAATGATCCCTCCAAGAACACACAGCTACACAGCTTATGAATTTCAGTTAGCTCTATTCCAGGTAAATTCTGAAAAAAAAACAAAACAACTTTGATGAAATTTATTTTTTGTACAAGGGATTCATTCAATATGAAACAATTTTTTAAAAAGTATACTAAGCTAGTACTCATACTATGTGTTTTTAATGTAGAGAGTTTTCTAAACTGCTTTTCTTTGCTTTGTCAAACATTAGTTTTTAAAAATGCACTCTTTCAAGAAGTGGGTAGAGGCAATCCATTTGGCTGAATCCTGACAATGAATATCTAAGACCACCACATGGCTTCATCAAGTTCACCATGACTTCTTTCCACCACACAGACAACTGCATGGCTCTGAATGGGAGAAGTCAACAGTAAACAGCATAGTTAGTTCCCAAGCCACATGTGCCTGAGAGTGAAAAATATTCCAGGGGACAGAAGCATTCATTCACACAGTTCTACCCAACCTCCTTTCTGTGTCACCATGGGAGCAGCCTGTACCAGCTGCTCAAAGTATGATTGCTAATTACAGTTGCTAATTCATAGAATCATAGAATCGCTAGGGTTGGAAGGCACCTTTAAGATCATCTAGTGCCAACCTCCCTGCCATATGCAGGGACACCTTCCACTAGACCAGGCTGCACAAAGCCTGTCCAACCTAGCCTTGGACACTTCCAGGGATGGAGCTTCCACAACATCCTTGGGCAACCTGTGCCAGTGTCTCACCACCCTTACACTGAAGAACTTCTTCTTAACGTCTAACCTAAATCTACTCTCTTCCAGCTTACAGCCATTACCCCTTGTCCTGTCACTGCCCTCTCTGGTGAAAAGCCCCTCTTCAGCTTTCCTGTAGGCCCCTTCAGGTAGTGGAATGCCACTGTAACGTCTGCCCAGACCCTTCCCTTCTCCAGGCTGAACAGTCCCAACTCCCTCAGCCTGTCTTCATAGCAGAGGTGCTCCAGTCTACGCACCTTTGTGGCCCTCCTCTTGACTCACTCCAAGAGCTCTATGTCCTTCCTGTGTTGAGGGCTCCAGAACTGGACATAGTACTCCAGGTGGAGTCTCATGAGTGCAGGGAGGAGGGGCAGAATCACCTCCCCTGACCTGCTGGCCACGCTCCTTTTGATGCAGCCCAGGACACAGTTGGCTTTTTGGGCTGCAAGTGCACATTGACAGCTCATGTTGAGCTTCTCATCAAGCAACATCCCCAAGTCCTTCTCCTCAAGGCTGTTCTCAATCCATTTTCTGCCCAGCCTGTATTTGTGCTTGGGATTGCCCCAACCCAGTTGCAGGACCTTGCGCTTAGCCCTGTTGAACTTCATAAGGTGGGTGTGGGCACACCTCTCAAGCCTGTCAAGGTCCCATCTGGATGGCAATTCTGAAGCTTTAACTATGGCAGCCACCTCCTAAACTCATGCTCCACCTCTGCTTCCTTTTAATCTGACCAGAATTTGGCACAGCAGCACATCTATCTTCAACAGAAATAGAATCTATGACTTTAAATATTTGTTGCCAGCTATAATTGGCTCTGATTTTTATGGTCAATCCCCTAGGAGAAAGTTACCTAATCAATTAAAACTTACCTAGCTTTTAAGTCTATATGGGCTTCATTAACACCACCTACACTTTATAGATGGCAAAACGCATGGATCCAAGGATTCATGTAGTGCATTTTAGATTAATTCACAATTAGTAATTCACTAAGACTTGAAGTGGAAACACTCCACAACTTAACAATGCCTAAGATGTGTCTCAGATCAGATGTAAAGTAAATTCCCCTACCTCAGCATCCTTATAAATGATAGCAGGAATAAAATGAGTAACAGGCTCTTAAACACCTGCAGAAGGTGGTGAGAGCCAGACTGATTGTTGTTTCTAGAGTGTACCTCTTCTCCAAGGAGAGGAGACAGTTAAGAAGGCGGTAATACAGAAACGACTACAAGGAATATAAAAATCTATAAAGTAAATTGATCATTTAATCTCCAATATAGTAGATGAAGATACATTTATTTATATTCTGTTTAAAAGTTTGAGAGAAATCAGTTCTATGCTGTTTCAAGAATAGTAATTGTTTGGTCATTAATCTTGTCATCATAGTCATATGTTTATCATGAGGCCTTCCAGATGGCAGTGACACCATAACCACACAGCATATATAAGATTTCAGAAGTGGTATCTATCTACATACATGTGCAGCTTCTCCCATGAGAAGTCCATGTATTTCGTGATCCACCACTTTACCTGAGATAAAACAGAGGGCAGAGTAATTGCTGGTATCAGTAAGAGAGGGAACTAAACCAGCATCAATAAGATGCATTCAATGAAGCTTCACCTTCACTAAAATATACTCAGTTACAGACTTTTCTTCTTTTTTCCCCCCCTTTTAAAATACTTCCCTCAAATATTCTGCTGGGTTTGGCCCTGCTGCCTAAAAAACTCAACATATGTCCTTTCTCTTAGAATAAAGCAGACAGATGAGGTATAACAGCACAGAGATCTTTCAGAAGAGCAGAGGAGGAGTCAAAACAGAAACTATACCTGGTGCAGGGTAGAGGGGTGAAGTGACTTGGAAACACGAAGACCTTACATTTGAAAAGAGCCACTAACTGAAAGATTTGGGCTTTTTGTTTAGTTTTGTTTTGCTGGAGTTGGTGGGTTCTTTGTTTTGGATCATTTAATTTTAGCTCTTGTCTTCTCAGTAAAGCAGGAAACTAATTCCTGGTACAAAACTATAAATAAAATGGTTTGTGTTGAAAGAGACCTTTAAAGATCATCTAATACAACACCCCTACTATGAGCAGAGACCTCTTTCGCGACGAGAAACAGTTCAAAGCACCATCCAACCTGCCTTGTCCTTGAACCCTTCCAGTGATGGGGCACCCACAGCTTCTCTGGGCAACGTGTTCTGGAGTCTCATCACCCTCATTGTAAAAACTTTTGGTGAAGATATTAAAGTACTTGAGCAACTGAACAACTGGAGATGTTTCCTCATTAAAACATACACATCACAAATATTAAAGGAAGTATGGCTTTTGGGGCAGGTTTATGTGTGCTTTAAAAGAGTACTGCTGTGTTTTAAGAATATATTGTTGCCATGAGCTATAACATATTTTAATATACCACAACCAACCCCCAAGTTGCCTACTGCATTCTGAGGTTTTTTTTAAGTTTAGCTTGTGGACTTTGAACTGAAAACTGTTCAGCAACTGTTCAATTTCCATTCCTTCTAAGGAACATGACAGAGGCATTGTACCATGACTAGAATGACTGTAAGGTACACAAGTTCATCCATGTTCTGTGTACTGATTTTACAAAATAATCAAAAGTTGACAATAAATGAACCTTGAGATTAATAAATACAAAAGAACCGAAATAAGATAGTGAAGTAGATTGCTCTGAAGAATAATTAGAAGTGATCTGAAGACCACAAATCTTCAATTATTTTTAATTCCCTTCCTCTAAAACTGTGCTGTATTTATCAATAATTTCTATGTGGATGGGAGCATGTACCTTGAAAC
Source organism: Hemiprocne comata (assembly GCA_020745705.1). Classification (NCBI taxonomy): domain Eukaryota; kingdom Metazoa; phylum Chordata; class Aves; order Apodiformes; family Apodidae; genus Hemiprocne; species Hemiprocne comata. The sequence continues at coordinate 38,946,799 of CM036616.1, read as the reverse complement.
CCAAGTCTAGACTACTGTCCAGTTTCACAGAAACTGACTATAACTATGGAGTCCATTTAAAGATAGAAAATAGTTTTCTATTTTCAGTTTCTGATGAGCAAAGTCTGGAAAAGTTTCTGTACCATTTGGCTACTCACATAGACAGTTGCATAAACGATGTATTTTGTGTTAGTAAGCAACACAACAGGTGTAAGAAGCCTTTATATTCTAACGTACACTTTTGAGTGGCTGCTAGTGTGTAATTTGAAGAGGTCCCTTTGGAGAGGCAAATCATGTGTGCATGTAGATGGGTGCAATCTGTGTGATACCCTTACCTGCAGAACAGACTGCCAGAGGAAAGTCTTGCAACAGAGTCAAAATCCCAGGATCTGAAGAAAGCCCAACTCCTCATCAAAAATCAATCACAGGCTGAAGGTATGGGCGTAAATGGTTTACATTATCTTGGTCATTAAACACTTTAATGCATCACCTTTCCTAACCAACGAGGAGGAGACAGTGAAGTCTGAGTGATCAAACCTTGTGAAAAATGCGCTGTCCTGCAAAACATCCCCTCTGCCTTTGTTTTTCACAAAAGGCTTCTCTATTCATGGGTCATGACTGTTACAAAATTTATCTCAGGCTCACGGGACCAAGAGTTATGTGGGGCTTTTTTCCCTGGTGAGTTCAGCTGTTACTGGCTTTCTGCTTCTGCTTCTTTAATGGCTGGCTGAAAAATATTAAGTATGCATTCAGGCTTCCAATCCAAACGAGGCATGACATCTGTAGTTTCAAAATAGTAAGTCTTTCCACAGATAATTTTACAATAAAAAACAAACCTACGAAGTGGCTACATCCTCTCAAATTATTTTATTCAGTTTTTTCTGGAGAATAGTGCATTGTGACCTGCAGCATTTCTTCAGTGTATGTTCTTTTTGATTCTAGTAATACTACTGAGTTTAGCAAAGTACGTTTGAAAAAGGCACTAGTTATAGTTGGAAATGCTGATTTACATTCAGCAAAATTTACCGAGAAAGATCTCTGGTGTATTACAGACAACACCTTGGACTTTGGGCAACTCAAGATAAGTACAGGGACCTTGTGAAGACATACAGGGAGAAAATTAGAAGGGCAAAAGCCCAGCTGGAGCTCAATCTGGCCACTACTATAAAGGACAATAAAAAAAGGGTTTACCAATACATTAACAGCAAAAAGAGAATCAGGGAGAATCTCCATCTGTTATTGGATGAGGGGGGGAACACAGCAACCAAGGATGAAGAAAAGGTTGAGATACTTAATGCCTTCTCTGCCTCCATCTTTAATAGTCAGACTGGCTGCCCTCAGGATACTCGGCCTCCTGAGCCGGAATATAAGGATACAGAGCAGAAAAACACCCCCATAATCCAGCAGGGTGCAGTTAGAGACCTGCTGCAGCACCTAGACACTCAGAAGTCTACGGGCCAGATGGGATTCACCAGAGGGTACTGAGGGAGTTGGCAGAGGAGATTGCCAAGCCTTTCTCTATCATCTACCAACAGTCCTGGATAACAGGGGAGGTCCCAGACGACTGGAGATTTGCCAACGTGACGCTTATCTACAAGAAGGGCCCAAAGGAGGATCCTGGGAACTACAGGCCTGTCAGCCTGACCTCAGTACCAAGGAAAATCATGGAGAGGCTCATCTGGAGTGCGCTCATGTGGCAAGTGCAGGACGGCCACGGGATCAGGCCCAGCCAGCATGGGTTCAGGAAAGGCAGGTCCTGCTTGACTAACCTGATCTCCTTCTGTGATCAGGTGGCCTGCCTGGTGGATGAGGGAAAAGCTGTGGACATTGTCTATCCAGGCTTTGGTAAAGCCTTTGACACCCTCTCCCACAGCATTCTCCTGGAGAAGCTGGTGGCACATGGCATAGACAGATGCACTCTCCACTGGGTAAAAAACTGGCTGTAGGCTGAGCCCAGAGGGTTGTAGTGAATGGGGTTGGATCCAGTTGGAAGCCGGTCACCAGTGGTGTCCCCCAGGGCTCAGTTTTGGGTCCAATCTTGTTCAATATCTTTATTAATGACCTAGATGAGGGAATTGGGTCCCTCCTAAGTAAGTCTGCAGATGACACTAAGGTGAGTGGAAGTGTCAATTTGCTGGAGGGTAGGAAGGCTCTTCAGAGAGACCTGGACAGGCTGGATGGATGGGCCAAGGCCAATTGTATGAGGTTTAACAAGGCCAAGTGCCGGGTCCTGCACTTTGGTCACAACAACCCCATGCAAAGCTACAGGCTTGGATAAGTGGTTGGAAAGCTGCATGGTGGAGAGGGACCTGGGGGTGCTGGTTGACAGCCGACTTAACAGGAGCCAGCAGTGCACCCAGGTGGCCAAGAAGGCCAACAGCATCTTGGCTTGCATTAGGAATGCTGTGGCCAGCAGGAGTAGAGGTGATTGTGCCTCTGTACTTAGCACTGGGGAGGCCACACCTTGAGTACTGTGTTCAGTTCTGGGCCCCTCACTACAAGAAGGATGTCGAGTTGCTGGAACATATCCAGAGAAGAGCTACGAGGCTGGTGGAAGGTCTGGAGAATAAGTCCTATGAGGAGAGGCTGAGGGAACTGCGGTTGTTTAGTTTGAAGAAGAGGAGGCTGAGGGGTGACCTCACTGCTCTCTACAACTACCTGAAAGGAGTTTGTAGGGAGGTGGGAGTTGGTCTCTTCTCTCCAGTGAATAATGACAGGACAAGAGGGAATGGCCAGAAGTGGCCCCACGGGAGTTTTAGACTGGATATTAGAAATAATTTCTTTACTGATAGAGTGGTTGGACAGTGGAACAGGCTGCCCAGGGAGGTGGTGCAGTCACCATCCCTGGAAGTGTTTAAAAGAAATATAAATAAGGTGCTTAAGGAAGTGATTTGAGCATTGAACAGGTAGATAAAGGTTATGGTGGGTGAATTTAGGTTATGGTTGGACTTGATCTTCGAGGTCTTATCCAACCAGGTTGATTCTGTGACTCCTTCATGGTGTCCAGGCAAAGTTCAGCTTGCGGCTTATACCTACTCGTTGGTTGAAAGGTTTCCTATAATGACACTAAACAATATCAAAAATACTGTTGAAAGTAGGAGTAAGGAAAATGTGAGGTATCAACTGTTTACAGAAGATCTTCTGCAATTTTAGTTTTTCTTCTTGAAAAAATGATTGCATGTTTGAGCTTACAACTCACAAAACAGGAGAGTCTAAATAATATACGTACAAACCATACCATAAAACAAACCCCACAGACACTGCTCACAAATTTAAACAAGCATACACACTAGCATCAAAATGAACAAGGAAAAAGTTCATTATTAAAGAAATTACTAGGAAAATCTAGAATAAAAGAATTGTTCCTTTACTACTGCTTAAAAAGGAAAAAAGTCCCTGTGTGCTAAGAGTAGACTCCTAAAATGAGTAACACATTTCAGAAAACTGTATTCTTGAAAATACCTAATATAATTAACCATTGTGACTTAACAGACAAACAAAAAAAAACCCCAAAACCACTCACCCTACAGAATCTGATTTAAACTTAAGTATCATACAACCCAAAACACAAAGCCAAAGTTAAAAGTTGTTGAAGTATTAACAATCAATCTTTTAATGTCATCCATACTTAGAATATGTTGAATGCAATGGATCTATTTTAGAGAATGAAAGTTCATTCCTTAAGCAAGATTTTTTTTTTTAATTATTATTTTTTACATTTTTACTGGCCTTTTAGTTTTCTTATGTATGTAACTGAAGGGGAAAAATTACAAAATAGAAGTAATATTTTTTGGTGTTGTTTTGCTTTGGGTTTTTTTGTTGTTTTTATTTTGTTTTAAGATATAAATGGCATAAGGATTATATTCCTCTTCTAAGAACATACTTGACAGGTATATTTCGAGCGTGCTCACTTGCACCTGAGGATGTCATTTATATAATCTAATTTCCAACACCTAGCTCTCATCATCTGAAACATCCTCTGGAGCTCTCACTAAATAAATGGCAGGAAGTAGGTAATTCTCATGCTTCAAACTAGAACTTGCTTAGGTGCACAAGGGAGGTGGTGCAATTACTCTCTTAGGTGTTAGGCTATTTTAAATTCTGATTCTCATCTGTTCCCCCAGCCATTAAATTTAGCTCTATTAGTTGCAGAGGATCTTCATTTTAAAGAGCTAAGCAACACATACACCTTTACAATTCCTCCAATTGCAGATTCAAGTCCTCTCCACCTGTCCTTCCATTAAGAAAACTTATGAAAAGGTGGCAGGATGAGCTGTATTATGCTCGGTTTGATATGCTACTGGTTTAAAACCATGTACTAATTTCCTAGCAAGAACTGTTATTTTGAAGCATAGTCTACTTGAGCTAGATCCTAGCAGCTTAGGCAGAGTGTGGGAAGGAAGAGGAACTGGTGTCGTGGAATAAGGGGAGAGAAATCCCTCCCCATGTGCTTTTTCCAGAGACCACCAGGCTCTTGCTGGTGGACCACAAGAGACTGAAGAACAGCACAGCTATTGCCTTCACAACATCAAGCAAATGTTGATCGAGGTGAAGCCAAGACCTATGTCTAAGCTGGTATATTAACCAGTTCCTTGCTGATACTAACAGCAGGAACATATCACCTTTGAGTTTCTTCTCTGAGTGTGCCTCAAGAAATAATAATCTTAACAGAGTAATTGAGTTTACCAGAATTCCTCTGGTGTGCCCTAAAATGTCACAGTTCATTACAGTACTGTGCAATATGAACACAGCTACTGCCTTTTATATTACAGAGAAATCTTTTCTAAAAGCCTGGCTTATACCAACCTCCATTCTACAAGATTTTCAAAACCCAACTGGATAAACCTTAGAGCAGCCTGGTCTTATCTCATAGCTGACCCTCTCTGAGCAGGAGCTTGGATTAGAGAGCTCCTAAGGTTCCTCGCAAGAAGAAGTTACCCATTGAAAAAAAAAAAAAAAAAGTAATATGCACCCCCAGGACTCCTGGTTAAGCTATGCACAACCATTTAGTGAATATCCAAATACTAGGATTTGAGTATAAATTCACATTACAAAACACCACAAAAATAACTCAAAACTTCTCCTTAAAGCCAATTTAACAGTTCAGCATGATCCACAAATACCTTTACTGTAACATAGCTAAAATATTTAAGCTTGTAGGAGTAGTTTTAATACACAAAGTGAAAAATCTACTGAACAGATTTCTGCATACAACTTTTAATGAAAACTCAATGAAGGAACATGAGCTAGCAACAAGGTTTCAGTTTTTGTTGTACAGCATTGGATTTACATGCAGCATTATGAAAAGTAAGATATCTAGACAACAGCATATCTAAGATATCAACATAATTTGAAAGAATTCCATTTTCACTAAGGCAATGAGTCAAAATTCCCTATTAAAAACTTATTTGAATACAAAACCAGGAATTTTAACGAACAAGCAACAAACACAAACATATATTTTCTGATCAAAATATTATGCAATAGAAATTCCAAGTTTATGTATTACAAGAAAAAATGAGGTAACAAGTTCAAGTCATGGTTGACAGAAAGTTGAAGACTTATGTTTGTCCCAGGAGAATCCTCTAATACTTTGTTTCTGTAAGTGTGTTTTATCAGCTTCATAAGGTGCCAAAAAATAGAATAAAGCTTGTTTTAAATAAAAGTGTTATCTTTGAGGGTGAATAAGCAAGTTCACCAAGCAGTTACTAAAAAGGCCAAGCAGCAGTCACACAGTTTGTCAGATACACTATTCAGTTTGTATATTGGACTTAGACTCTAAGGCTGAATAAACTTAGTGCAATGTTTCTTTGGGCTCATTCAGATGACTTAGAATTGTACACTATGCACCAAAAGCCAGACTCAAATCAGTAGATAAAATTTTTTAGCAACTTCTCCTCTCCAAACCCCATTTTTTAAACAAAAGCTTTCAAGGCCGGGGCAGGGGAGGGGGGAAGTAAATCACAACTTAGAGAATGTGGAAACTATTTTTTAAACAAGGAAGATGTCTGAGGAAACTACGATTTACTTAAGAATGAAAATATGTACTTTTTAATGTCTTAATTATTTTAAATATTAGATTTGATTAACTTATTTCAGTGAGGGGAAAAAAAAGTCTCCCTGGACTACCTATGGTTCAGAAAACAACCGATCATTGTTATTCAAGATTTTTTAAAAATCCCAGGCTTAGGCTACATCTTACTTGCATCCATTCTGGTAACAGATACTCATGAGAGCAGTGCTTAGGCTGTAGTGTGTTACAGGATGTGGGAGTTCCCAAGTAATATTACTTCATAATTCAACATTAACAATCCTAGATAGATTTAAAAAAGGCAAGAAGTTTAATTACAAGAGTTTGTCTTCTGTGCAAGGCTTGTAATTGTTTAATATCCTTCTCTCTCCAGCAGTTGACTAGAGTTGCACTGCTCATGAACAGCATTAGGACTTTGCAGATGAGGATAAATTGAAGCAACTAGACTTCTGCTCTATTATGTCCATGGAATATGAATGGGATTTTAGTTGTATACTAGAAACTATTCAATACTTACAATTATTTACTGAAATAATGTTCTAATAACAAAACCAGATTTAAGTAATGCTGGTTTTTGGCATTTGGGTATAAGTAGTCAGAAAATAACTATAAATACCAATGTATCCTGCATTTACACTGCTGAAATAACAAGCCCCAACTACTTAGACACTTAGACATAAAAAGTGCAGAGAACACTTGCAGAAGAGGACATATCTGGGCAGTGAGGACATGTTGTAACAAAGCCAAATTGAAGATTTTTCAGGCGTGCAGATTAAAAATGGCAAGTAGTAAGATGTAGACTAAAACATGACCTCCACAGCTGTGATTTCTGACCTTGCTAACTCCTGTCAGATCTTTTCAGTTCATGCAAAGACATGAAAACGCCTTACCTGTATCACTGTTTTGACAGCAGCCCCCTTCAAACATCTGTTGCAGGGACACCTGCACTTGGCTGAGCTTGCCAACCCAAGAACCAGCAATATAGTTCCCACCTCACCAGCCACCCTCACCATGCAGTGCCATGGGCATCTCATCCTGCCCATGAAGCTCCAACACGTCTCGTATGGCTGCCCAGGCTCCTGCCGTGCAGCTCCACATGTGCCTTCCCTGTGCCTCAGCCTCCACTGAGAACAACTCCTTTTTATTCTTCACAGGGTAAGTAAATATTATCAATACTGGAGCAGAACTTAGCTCTCCTATTTATGGAAGAAGTAAACTTGCTCTGGTAGTGTCATTTCAGTGGAACATACACCAGCCCCAGTGGCTCTCCTGTTGCCTACGGCTAAACTCATGGGAATGAAGACCACAATGCCTTTTCTCTTGAAAAGCATCTAGCAATTAATCCACAGCTCCTGGAGAAAAGGCAAATGCATAGAAAGCATTGCCACCTCCAAGACAACACTCAATTGCCTTTCCAGCATTACACTCCTCACCCAGAAGCACTGGATAAACTTTACCCTTGCTGAAAAGCAGGATGCAGAAGGAAGAGGCTCAGCGATCTGCAGCAGTTACCAGGGTGCAGAAGGAAAGAGTTCAGCAACTCTTCTCCATCACACATGGAGTGCCATCAACACACAGCATCATCAGAAAGGCAGGGAACAAGAAGTAGCACAACCCCTTTCTATACCCCTGACACATGAAAAGCCCAGGGAGTCTCCAACGATCAGGGTGTAAAGTTTTAAATTACATTTTTTTTGTTTCTTTTAATTCAGGGCAAGCAGACTGTCTGCAGAGAGCCCCCTTTCAGCCAGCACAAGCAGGTAGGTATGTCTACCTAGTTGCTAATTTAGTATTATGAAATGCCTCTACAAAAACATGCCCATCCTGGAAGCTTCACTTTCCATCTCTTTCATGCATGTGTTTCATGCATCTTTATTTATTTCTAATAAAAACCTTATCTAGTGAAAATTATATTTATTTCAAAGGGTTTTAAAGATTTGTATTTCCTTTAGTAACAGCTCACTAACAAACATAATCTATCATTAGCAAGACAAAACTCTGGTCTGTTGAGAATCATCATGAGAAGAGACCCTCAAAATGCACAGTTATTGTCAGAAGATCAATTCTAGCAACTGGTATCTAACAGGACAGAAAACCAAAACCATACATGCAGTAGACAGAAAAATGCAAAGCACATAACAGTTTTGTAACCTCTATTCTATACCACCAAAAATTACAACTGGCTAGTTTGAAGACATATCTTCAGTCATGCTCAATGCAGAGCGAGGCACAGTAACTATCTTGGTGTACTAGAAAACATATTTACATATGCATTATGACAGGGGAGATCTTGCAGCTATCACTTTTTTAAAAAGAAACACTACTACTCATGTGTGGACTTTAAACCAACTTGTTTTCACAAAAATATTGATAGAGTTTCAGCACAAAAACCGTTCAGATGAACTAACTGCAGAAGACTGATAGATGTGCAACATTTGTAATACTCCTTGAACATGCACATAGCATTCTTACAAAGCATCGTGTCTTCTAAAACATGTAATAGATGCACTGATGACAGCTGAAGTATAAAAATAAACACAATCACTCTGTTAAAAATTAGTGCAAAATTATCATTTTTTTCTCATTTGAAAATGTATATTTTTTTCCATATATGTTTAATAGTAATATTTTCTTACAAAAACCAAGTCCTGCACAACTGCAATTTCGTCTTTGCTCATTCTGAAGTCCATGACATATCTGATGACCTAGTATTCCACAACCTTTGATCAAGAGCTCTTAAAACTATATTTAAACTGAATTAGACAAAGTTTAAAAAATTAATCTAATATTTCTAGCTCTGTTCTAAGTTTATTAGTTGCTTCAGTTACTCTCCAGTCTCAATAAATTACGTTTTCTTAAGTGACCCATTTACAATAATTTCTAATAAATGAGATATATTCATCTTAACTCATTTGTATAATTAAATAAACAGACCTAGCTTTCTTAGAGAACAAGAGAGCACAGCATTCCTAGTGCAATGCATTATAATTCCATTTGAAGCAGAGCTACACTTCTCTCAAATATAAAAAAATTCAAGGCTGATTCAAACTTCATAATCCAGAAGTGCTGTAACAGTCCCTTTTCTTCCAACAACTCCTCAATGAAAGGCTGACATCCAGTTTTATCAGTCATTTAAAGAATGTGTGCAAAAATAATTTAATGGGAATATTCTATGAAGCAGTTAATTTTACTAAGATCTCAGACATTGAAACAATGCTTCCTGTTAAAGGGACACCTGCACTAACCAGTGTTCAAGGGCTCATGTTAAACTGATTAAACTATAATGTTCCGCCAGATCTTTTTCCAAGAGATTTTCTCAACACTTTTTTTTTTCTTAAAACAAAAAATCATATTGCAAATCGGAAAGCCAGTCCATTTTTTTCTGGGGGGGTTGGGTTGACAGATATGTTTCAACACAATATTGTTTCTACACAATATGGGAGAAGGTCCCTTTAACAAGGAAGGAGACAGGTATCACTTAATCAGGATGTGGGAATGGAATCTGTACCTATGGGTAAATGGCAATGCGTTCTGGGTTGGTTCAGCCCTTGTTTCTGAGTTCGGCATCACTTCCGGTGTCGCTCTCTCGTCATCTGTCCCATTAATACTTTCTGGTGTTAAAGGAGACTGAATATCCCCTCCAGCTGATTCCTTAAGTAAAATAAACAACACATTAGAATTACAAGCTGACCTGCTCAGGAAGGCTATGTACATTTAAGCACTAACATTAATTCTTAAATGATACACAAATATTTACAAAGCTTGTGGAAAAAGTAACTTTCTGGAATGTTATGTGAATTTCTATACTGGAACAAATGTTTCACATGTTTTATGGTCTCTGCATCAGTAGCTGGCAGACTTACGCCATTGGCAGTCAGTACTTAACAGAGAAGAGCTGTGAAGAACAGCACTGCCATGGAAGTGTGCAGAATACTTAATGAGAAAACAGTATTACACTTCACAAAAAAGGAAGCTGGAATTGGTTTGGTTTGTTCATGATTTTAGAGGCACGTATTCCCGTTTTCTCCTGTTCCATATTTAGTCACCATTAAAAGATGGATTGCGGTGAAGTCTGCTTGATTCACTTTAAAGACTCTTTTGTGACTGCATGTGTTTTGTTTGTAAGATTTTGAAATTTAAGGCATCTTTTCATGAATTTCCCTCGGTTAGGTTTAGCTTATATACAGCAGGCATTGTCATTTTCATACTGCTACTTGGCATCACTGGAGTGGTGCACACTTATTAGTAGGGCCAGAGCTCCTCTAGACACTACAGATCTCTGACAAACTCTTAAATAGCAGAATAGACATCGGTCAGACTCTCACACTGACATGTCATGTAGAAAAACACTAATCCTCAGTGCATGTGTAAGTCCAGGACTGGTGAGCAAATCAAAGTTCAGTAACCTCCAGAAACTCATATATGACACAACAGTGGTTTTACATCACAGGAGAGCTGCTAATGCTTTCTCCTTAAATGCATGAAATATCTATTTGTGGGTGTCATGAGTGCAAAATATCAGGCCTTATAATATGTTATTGATTTACAGGAAGACTTGTTATTTTCAATTGAAGTATTGCTTTTTATATATAATAGCTATACAGTTGAATGTTAGAATGAAGTTAACCTGCTCTCCCAACTAGAAGGGTGAAAATCTCTTTTTAAGCTGACCATTGTTTCTTCCCCAGCTTTGTATCAGTAGTGGGTGTCTGAAGATATAATCATATGGAATAAAAACTTCCATTTTATCAGAATATCTCAAGAAAATGTTTATAAACTTATTTTACTCTAATTAATATAAAAATGGAACATATTATTTGTAAACATTTGTAAAAATTTTATTCCATGTAAGTGGCTTTTTCTTTTGTCTTCAGTGCTTTATTCCTAGCCAGCTTCATAGTAGTTGACTGCAAATAAATTACCAGGCAGGGGTAGTTTTGAGTGTGTGAGAGCACTGATTAACTTGTATTATTGGTGGAAGAAATACATATCAGAATCTGATGCTTCTCTTGTACAAAATCATAGAATCAGCCCCTCGTGAATTCACAGGCAGTGAACCTTTAGGTAATACATAGACTGTGATGTTTGTCTGCATTAATTTTTGTCAGTTGAATTTCATTCACATTAGAAGTCTATGAAGGTGCTTTACTGAAAAATAAGCCCAGGTGGAACTTGCAAGTGTGTTTTTCTTCTACTGAAATAATTCTTATGCATTCACACCTAAAACATTTTAACAAACAGGCCCTGGGCTTATGGATCTAATAATACTGTTGTAGGAATTTTAGCCAAAGATACAAGCCATTCAGATTTTTTAGAGTATGGTATGCATTTTTTAGAATATCTAGTGTAGTTTGGGAAGAGGAGGAAATAAAAAATAAACTCTTGGGGCCATACAGGCTTTAATTTAATGTCAGTGGAAACTGTTTATCAAATCAGAGGATAATATAGATAAAACCATGTAACTTGTATAAAATATTTCATTTGCTTGATTCTCTTGCCAACTCTGCTCTCCTTTCACACTTAGCTTTAATTCATTTTCAGTTCAGTAAAATTGTTCTAGGGAAATCAAGATTTAATTTTGACTTTTCAAGTACTAATACTTAAGATAATAGTTTTGAGTATAAAATAACAAGATTCTTTCTTCTTGAAAGTAGGAAACATTTTGCATTCTTATAATAAAAAAATAGTACTTACATTATAAATAGCAATTTATATATGTGGAATTAAACCAGTGTAAGCTAACTATTTCTGCTTTTTAATCATAGGAATTTAATAAGAAGGTGCAGAATGGAGACACTGGTACATGTGCATTGTATAACCTGATGAATGCTAAATACAATAGAACTTGAAGTCAGTATTGAAAGGTTTTATGAACCACTAATTCAAGTTGTAGAGTGAAGTAAATATCTCTCATTATGTGAGAAACATGGCAGAATAAAAGCAAAATTTTGACAATTGCTGTGGTGCAAATGTTTAAAGTAATTTGAAGTGCAATAAAGATGTTGAACAACAAAATTTTTTTATAAGAGATGCCAGAAAGGTGTGGAAGGTGATGATGATAGCAAGATTCTACCTTCTTTAAGAAAACGGGAGTTTTTCCATCTAGTTAAGTCTCAAAGTCAAGGACAACATTTCTGACAGATGGAGGATCAGATTCAGTTTTGGCTTTCAAAAAGCCTTGTACTTGTAAACTAGTTGAAGGCTACAAGTGGAGGCTACAAAAGCCAGCAGGTGATAAACAATTAACATTTTGCCAAAACCTTGCACTAAAAAAGTTGTGATTCTAAAACTTTCCAGGCTATAGCTATTCCTAATAGTCTGCATAGAAGGGGCTCAGAATCACAGACAAGACTATTTTGAGTGAATTACTCACCACACAATTTCAGAAATTAATGGAGATCTTAATGTGAAGTGACTGGGGTCAAAAAAAATACCCTAGGATAGTTTCTTGCTGCTGAGAGAAGAACTGAGGTCCAGGCTCCAGTTGGTTGTAAGACTGATGGGGTGATACTGCAAACTGCCCAAACTGCTCTGTTTGGTTCTGTACTCGAACCTAATGAAGGTTAGTTTAAGAAAGAAAAAAAAAAAAAAAAAAAGGCAGGGACAGGGAACAACATTGTCAGGTTCTTGCTTCATGTAGCTCAGTGAACTCCAGATAGAAGTGTTTCTCTTTCAGTGCATAGGCAAGCTTGCAACTGAAAACAGACCATGGGTGTCTTATCATTGTAAGATCTATGAGCTTATGACATGAGCAAAATAATTTGCTATATTAAAAGATGGGTCTGGGAAATAGGAGGTGGCACAGCAGGGGAGCCAGTATTTTAGTTTTACATAAAAAATATAAGAGCATTGCAAAGCTTTATTACCTAAAGCTGTGTTAAAGGGACACCTGATGGGGTACCTGTGTGCATAGAGGGGGTCTCAGAAGTACCAAAATAGGTAACTTATTTATAGACCAAACCCTCCAAACACACCAGGTATAGATAAAGTGTGTATTATTCTATTAATCCATCTTAATACAAACGGGTCAAAAGCACAAGTTCTCTGACTCAGAAACAATGCTTTCCTCTTCATTTCAAGAAAGCAGTGTGCACTCGGTGGGACTTAAATATAACAAAGAAGCATCTCTCTTACAATTTGTTGGTCAAGGCCACTGTCTTTCTCTGGATAATATTCTTTGTACAGCCAAAGTAATGTTGATTTTATATATTATTTGATAATCTAGGAAATTAAAGCAAAGCCTGCTGGTAAATAGGAGAACAAGAAGTATTGAAGAAACTGTAAGAACACAGAGTTTAAGCAGCAGCATAGCTTAGGGGAAAAGGAACCCCTGCTAAAAAGTAACTGCAAAGTGGGCTATGTATTACTTTATTTCTACTAGATGTTTCACACACACACACAAGCCAAAGAACACATGCCAACAGATGAAACAGTACATTCAAAAATAATTGAGACAGAACTATTGCTTCCTGGCCATTGAGGCACTTCTCTAGTGGAAATACGTAGCCAAATAGTACCAACACTTTCCCTAAAGCTCAGAGCACCTTAGAGAAGCAGCCTGACTTCAGCAAACTTTAGGTATGATTGCCCTTAAGTTTTAACTTGGCTAATTCTAGGAAGTTCTTAAATTACAAATACTTGCTCTATTTTGGAGAGATTTCTGTTGTTATGTCTTACAGTTTCTTTCTCCTTAGTTTCACAGCAGGATTTTGCAGAACATTCAGAATTGAAACTCACACATACCAGTATTATTTGCAGGGTTACACCAAATACCGAACAACAAACATCTGTGCAGGGTTTTGTTTAAATAGTTGTCCAGATGTTTTTAAAAAGGTTCAATCGGCAGGAAAATAATGCATGCAGAGAAAAGCACGTTCTTTTTCTCTTTTACAATTGTATAGCAGAGGTTAGGCAATGTACCATATCTAATACTTTAATTAACTGATAAATAATAAGGGTGATTTTTAAAAGCAGTGCCAACAGAAATACAACACGTTTTTTAAGTCTGACATGCATATTTTCCAGTTTTAACATGAGGTACCTTCCTACCTATTATTAATGTAATGCAGAAGGGTATCTGCAAGTCCAAGACAGCAGAGAGATTGACACTTGTAGTTAACTGGGTTATTGTTACAGAGTTCCCTATTTACATACTACTTCCTCCCAAGGTCTTTCCTGTAAAAGTTTCCTAAAAAAGCCAGGTTCCTACAGAGTCTTGACTGGTCACTGAAAATATCTCCCTCTTCTATTCTCCCTCTCTGCAAAGGATCACTATGCAAAAGGAGAAGAAGAGCTGTAAAACAACTGAGAAAGGCAACACTTGACTTATTTGCCATGCAGCCACTTACTGACAGATGACCAAAATGACAGCAAGTGCTCCTCCAGATGTCTCTAGAGTCTCACCTTCCCTCCCTACTATCAAGCACCCATCTTTCCCCAAGTCATAAATCTCTTTGAACGAGCCGCAGCACCATGGAAGTGCTGCAGTTTGCCATTAAGCCATCACTCCTCATCTGCTCCAAACTCCCAACATTCCTGCTTCAAATCCCTTCTCTCTGGGGAACTAATGAGATGCATTAAATTTGTGAAGACCATTATGGTGATGTGTCAGCACTTGCACTAACTGTATCTCAGAGAATAATATACTAACTTATCAACACAGTGAAAAGCCAAGAGATGAAAAGTAAGGCCTGAATATGAAATTATTCCTAAGTGTGCAGTAATTAAATTGCAGCTCTCAATGTGCATTATAGAATCACTCAAGGTAACATTTCTGTAACTGCCTACAGTACAAAATGTTAGGTTCCAAGTATAAAAGGAAATCTGTACAGGAAAGTGAACAATATAAATAGCTCATATAGTTTAAGAGAAAGCTTTAACCCTGGGCAGCTGCTAGACAAAAGCATCTTGTTTCTGAGTGAGTAATTTAAATTTATGTCCAAATCAAATAATAAGTCACTCCATTCGACAGTGTCAGACTTAACTTCTGAGTCCAGGCTATTAATCAGTATGTCAAAAGAGAAGCCGAGTAATTGTTCTGCCCACAATATGGAGCAACTAAAGACCTGGCTGAAGCACTTCACTGTTTCTAAAGCCAAGTGTATATTAAGTTCAATACTGAAAAACCTATTTCCATTATCTGTGTTTATTTATGGAATTTATCAGAAATGCAGAGAAAGTCCAGAAAACCAGTAAAAAAACCCTGCCTTATTTTTCTCCTGTTACAGTAGAGAAAGCAGTTTCCTGTTAATAGCAAAAGCCAACCTGGCACTTGGGCAAAATGCCTACTGGGAAAACAACATGAGGTTGCTTCATTGTGTATATTCTTGCAGTTTTCAATGACTTCTCTTGGAAGGACATCAGATGTAGCTTCCTGGTGGCAATAAGATTATTCATACAGCATGCTGCAAACTGCCTGCCATCCTTGTTCCATCAAAGCTCAGGAGCATGTTACAGTGCTAAACACCCAAGAGATACACTGATTGAATGAACTAAGACTTCCCAGAAAAAAAAGACTCAGTTGCAGTAATCCCACTCAACTCAGGAACCCCTGCTGCAGTTTTAAAGCTGCTGCATCCTCCAAAAGCAGAAATTACCTTTGTCTTCACTACTGCTTAAAACAAAGCAAATAGGTACACACAGAGCTAAACACTGGGCAGAGGGAGCAGCAGGAGTTGAGGCGCATAAAAGCCTCATGCAATTTATCTTTTCAAAGCAATTTCAAAGTCCTCATTTTCAAGTAAATTAATTTTAGGCAAGACTGATGTAAATGACTATATTGTTTTATTCTCCTGGTAAGCTCTTGTTATTAACCCAGTTCATATTTTGAGATACCTTTTATAAACTCTTCTTTTTCATCATGGCTAACTGTAATAAAACTCCAGAACCAGCATGTCAATCTGTCGTCTTCCTTCAACACATTTCACAAGTGAATACTACACAGTGGGAAATGTGTGCAAGATACAATACAGTAAGTAGCACAGATAGAAAGTACTAGGCTTGAATCAGGAAATAAGACTCACTTGAGAGGGTGTACTTGTTAGCTCCATCTTTTCTTGGGATTTTTCCTTTGCTAGTCGTGCAGCTTCTTTGAATTCCTGAAATTTTTCAGCAAACTGAAGGTACATATGTTTAAAAAAAAGGAAAAAGAGAAAGAGTAGGCGTGAAGTAGTACATTACATGCAGAACAGAATGCTGTACTTAACATTTTACGAACTCAAATCCTGTCAGTAGAATGTATCAATTTTTCTCATTATTAGATACTCATTTAAGTGAGTAACACAGTGATAAACCTTTCAGCACCTTGCAGACATGATGTACACGTTTATATGTCATAAAAATGATGATGCAACAAAGTTTGATCTGTTCCTGATAGTGTTCAAAACCCTCACTTCAGATATGGCTAGTAATAGTGACAAGCTGCCTTACACAGACGCTGTCAGATTCAGGTTTTATTCTCCCTTTGAAAACAAATGATCTGGTTCTGAAGCCTGCTGTGGTCCCTATTAGCCTAGTGCTTTCAACTGGCTTAGTTCTTTCATGAGTGAAACAATACTTGGCATCTTCCCAAATTTTACCAGCTATAATTTCAGTGAGTAGCTGGGAAAGAAGCAGTGGGAATTTTTAGTCAAGTTCATTTTGTGATAGTTCGTTGACATCCATCAAGTTAAAGAACAAATTCATTGAACTAAACACTTGCATATACTGAACTCTAAATTCAAGAATTGCACATTGAACTGCCATATGATGCTTGATTTCTACGCTACATGTACCTCTTCCAGAAAACAGCTATAGCAGCAACTTAGAAATACGTGCACCCTTAAACTTGAGAGATTAAATCAATTTATTAAGAATAGGGCCTAGTTCCTCTGGCTACAGGAAAATTTGCATTCATAGATCTCAGCTTGACACTACACTAACTGCTGTAGTAGCCAAGCATTTTGTTTTGTTTCCTACTGTTTTTATATAGAACAGCATCTTATTACAATCAGCTTAAGACTGAAATGATTCTGCAAAAGCATTGGAAGCTTCACCAGCAGCTTCTAAATCTCTCCAGCAGCAACACACAAAGAAATTGTTTTGCACTGCATGTATTATTACACTGCCTCATTGCAGTCTTTCAGTACTTAAAGGGGGATTATAAAAAAGATGGAGACAAACTTTTTAGGAAGGTCTGTAGTGATAGGAAAACGGGTAATGGCTTTGAACTGAAAAAGGGTAGACTGAAGCTAGATATTAGGAAAAAAATGTTTACAATGAGCATGGTGAAGCACTAGAACAGGTTGCCCAGGGAAGCTGTGGATTCCCCATCCCTGGAAGTGTTCAAGATCAGGTTGGGCAGGACTTGGAGCAACCTGCTCTAGTTGAAGATGTCCCAGCTCACTGCAGGGGGGTTGGACTAGATGACCTTTGGGGCTCCCTTCCACCCGAACCATTCTATGAATCCATGATTGAGAAGGGATGAAAGCTACCCTTTGTGTGACACAACCACCCTGAAAGTCTAGTCCAGCATAAAAAAATGCCTCAACCCAGTTGATAAAATTGGCAACAGATCACCAGAACTAGATGATACTTATTGAAGATTTGTACATAGACCTCAAAACCTGACAGGTAACCTATTATTTAAATCAGCTTTAAGACCAGAAGATTGGTAGATCAAAAACATGATGCTGAGGTTTAGAATAAATGGCTGAAGACATAGAAAGCAGTGAGTAGGATCTTCTGTATCACAGTGGTAGAAACTGTAAAAAAAAAAAAAAAAAGATAAACAGATAAATAGATTAACATTCTAAGAAAGAGTCGACAAGGCTAGAGTAGTGGAAATTTTCACGAATTTACTAGAATTGCTTGAGATAGTCAGGTGATTGATAGTAGCAATCTCTTGACAAAAATTCCTGAGTAACAAAGATGAGATCTCATGGTATGAAGGAAAGGTTCTCTGAAGGATCAATATTTTAAGGAAAAGCTGAAAAATTGTGCAAGGAGACTTCAAGAGGCTCTTACAAGTACCTGTCATGGCACTTTTGCCATTTAGCATACTCTTCAGTTACATGGAATAAATCAGGTCAACGACTTCAAAGGGGTAAGGCAGACAGCAAAGCTGAAAAGGAATCAGGCTACTATCAAAAGCACAGACGTACATTCTGAATGAGAAAGTTGTATCAGTTTCTCCTGAAATCATTCCTCCTATTGCAGCAGCAAGAGGGACCCTACTAACAAATCCTGATCCTGCGGAAGGAATTCTTCAGGTATTACTGACTTCTGATGGAACAATCTTGAGGTGAATTTATGGTCTAGCATGTTGAGAAATGGTCTAACAAAGGCAAATACATGTTTAATTAATTTTCTTCTATGCTGTTTGTATATGAAGTTGTTTAGAGTGCCATTATTGTTCTATCAGATCCTCTCAACTCCACTAATTCTCAGTCACAGTAACTGTACACAAAGAGGTTACCACTGTTGCACTCTACTCTACTAATTAGGTCAGGAGGACAAATAGTCCAAAAGTCAACACTTACTATAAGCTAAGCAGAAAGTTCTCTGAGAATAAACAGTTTATTCTATCTGCTCTGATTGTATTTGCTTCATTAACCTGTTGAAATCAGTCACAGATTAGACTAAATTTCTTGTGGTTGCAGGCTGACTTTTGCTCACTGGAACCTGAAATACTTCACTGGGGCCCAAAGACAACTGCAAAACAAATCACATACAGCAGGGCTGTCCGCGTAAGGACTTTGATAAATCAAATACCAAAAAGGAGTTCCAGAATCAATTTTTAAGGCAACTTCTAGATGCAACCTGTTTTCTGAACAAATCCTTTAATACAGTTTATTTGTTAGCCCTCTAACTAATATCCAGTAGTACCTTGAGCCCTAAATTAGATTTCATGTCTTACAGCGCTGTGTGTACCAAAGAGTGCTCTGGCAAACGTGACTACAATGCCAGTGCACAGAAGTAAAAATTAGTAACCTGAGCAGAGAGATGATCAGAAAGCAAATATTGATGTGATTTCTCTAAAGCTACACAGCAGATCCAGGGTTTCTCATTCAGCTTTTCTGATTTCAAGACTAACATATATATACAAACTCTGGTGACTTAATAGACTGTAATCAAAAGAAAAGTTTCCCTTCCCCCATCAAATACGTTTGTTAATTTTAAAATAACACAGTAAGTTTTACTTTATGAATTTTAGGAGCAACAATCAGCAATTTCATCTCATATATGTATCAGTTTGATAATTAAGATATAATACAACAGGAACAGTTTGCTGAAAAGGTCCTGCAGATTCACCACCGCAAGCTTCAGAAAAGGTCTGTGACTTGGTGTTTTTTGCAACAGACTTGTGTATTCTTCATAAAACACAGCAATCTGAGTAACTGCTAATCAAACATGTATTTATGACAAAATACCTGGTGTAGCTTTTAAGGTTATTTTTCAACAGCAATGTGGAATTTTAAGCCAAGGGCATACTTAAAACTCCCAGACATCTCTTTCAGGGCACTGAAAGAACTGGATTTAAACTGTAATTAAGAAGGCAGTAAGTACCACGTGGGAAGAGCAAGAAAAGAGTTAAGGGAGGAGAGAAAAAAACCCGAAGTATTTTCATTGGCAAGGATAACCTGGTGTTTAAAGTCAGGTAAACACAGGGTGTGCTAGGTACTTTGCCCTCAAAGAAGCATTCTGTGATTAAAGAAAACAAGCTAGTCTATGAGAGAAGTAAACTAAATGAACATTTATGCTAAATCCATTGCAATATTAACAAAATCTATTATACATTGGTAAGTGGGTGCCTCTAGAACATACATACCAACTTAAGTAAGTGACAAAGTATTCAAATTCACCAAAGCAATGACAGGTGCATAAACACACATGCAATATTAGTGTCATTCAGAATTTCCTGAGTTTGTGTTGCTCCATCAAAATTAAAGCTATCTGATTATGAAAGAAAGAAATCTTACAACTGTGCCACTTGTCCAAATATAGCAGATGTACTGGTTCTTGTTTTAATGGTCTTCTAACAGGCCCAAGCCTATCCTTAGATAGTAACAATTACTTTCTCAAAAGGGTTGGTAGGATTTATTTTTTTTTTAAACAACAAGCCAATCCTTATTCTTTACTTAAACATGGACAACATATTCCTTTTATTGTGCCTCGGCTCCCAGATCTTTCGTATACTTGAAAGATTAAAATTCTCTAGTTAATGTGGAGACATGTCTTTAAATTCAACTGGAATTCCTCATCTGGAGAAAAATTACACTGGTTTGTACAGGTTCCTGTATTCACCTATCAGAGACTTTTATGTTACAAGGACTGATACAGAATATTGTTTTGTAAATTATTTTAAAATAACAACAGTAGTAAGCACTGAGTCAAGATACAATGAGCAGGAATCAAGTATCTTAAGTTGCTAGAGTAGTCGAGTAACTACCACTAGTCATACTCACTTTTGAAAGGTGATGTTCAGATGAAAATCCCAAGCCATAGACTGTATTTGCTCTGCTGTCTGCCCACTGGCCAAACTTCTGAGATGTTTTAGTAAATGTCATGTTGGGGGTGATAGTGCTATTTATTATTGCCTGAAAAAAAAGTAATAGTTGTAAAAAAGGCATTTTGTGATTTTTAGAGACTATTCATAATTGAAAATGCCAATACTGGCATAAGATTTTTGAGTATCTGCGTTCACTGAATGAGACACACACTGGGAACTAGGGAATAGCTTTCTAATTCAATCACAGCTAAAATTACATATTTTCGCATGCATTCTGTAAAAGATGCAAAAACTGGGGGGGGCGGGGGAAGCACCTGTTTGCAATTGCAAGCAGTCATTTAGTAGTTAGCAAGTCTAAAAAAAGGCTTTTAAAGCATCTGCATAGAAGAACTAACAAAGTCCTTTTACATCTATCACAAGTGTATTTCTTTGTCCCCTAAGGCAATGCCTTTCCATCTCCATTGCAAGCTTCACTGTTGCACTCCCCCAACTGCTGTCGTGTGTGCCATTCTCACTGGAAAACACGTAATAAAACAAGAAGCACAATTTCTTTTAAAGTTCCTGTATTGCAATGTTTTTCCTTTACACACAGACAAGCACGCCTAACAGTGACAGGGTCACATAGACCAACTATAGAAGAGCTACTCTTGGAACAATTTTTCTTCTCTAGTTCATGTTAAACACAGAATGCAAGAAGCACATCCTCCTGCATACAACTTCTGCTAATGTAAACAAAAAATGCATTTACATTACATTATATGCTGGTTCCACTAAAAGCAACTGAAGTTTTACCATTGATTCCTAGAGTTTTTCCATCACATTAAAGTTTCTCTAAAATATTCTGAATCTGTGATGTGGAAGTGTCCAGGTGATTTAATGTATCTCAGGTTAAAGTCTTATAATACTGACACCAACAGGTTCCACTTAACTAAAAAAAAAATGATGGTTAGTACAGTTTATAATCAACCAACATGAACAAGAAAGACTAGCCACAAACCCGAAGATGTGTGTGTGTGACGTGAAATGCAGACATCCTTTCTCATCTCTCTGGTGCTACTAGAAGTTTCAGTCACATTTGTTAAATAATTCACAGCCCTTCTCGTGAATCACTGGTGCTTTGTAAGATACACGTGAAAGACACCACCCGTAAAACTTCCCAGAAAACACCACTTGGTGTGGGCAGAAAAATTCAGCAAGAATATTTCTTACATGTCAGTTACTGTGCTCCAGTGGTTACTGTCAGTATGTGTTCCACTGCAATAGTCTCACAGTACCGAGTTGGGAATCTTTTGAACATCCTTGTGCATACTTCCTGCTTCCCTGAAATGAGAACCCCTGCCTTACCCCTGGCAGGTTAAAGCCAGTGATAACTGCAGAATCCTAGTGCAGAAACAAAACTGACTGGGTCCAAACCATCTTCTCTGTAGCAAAAAACAAAATCTTTATTTTATTCTTTGAATAGTAGGAACTATACAGGTGTGTAGAGAGTAAGTGTTTTCTCAGAATGATGACAATGAGAAACTTCAACATCAGAGAAACCAAGTACTGCTCTTCAAAGCCCAAGATCTTCTAGAAGTCAAAATCAGTCTATACTACTTGTGAGAGATGGCCTTCTGGGTGGTTATTAAAATTAGCAGTTACAGAGTTTATTTAGCACCCTTTGCTCTTGCTGAGATTTGGGCAGCACTGGAGCACAGCTACCATCAATATAAGATTTTCTCTTAATTCTACAGGGGAAGCCTGAAAGATTTACAGCTGAGAGGCCAGTTAAGCTCCCAAACAGCTCCCATGTGTATCTGGTGATTCTCAGATGAAGTGGTGGAGTGGAATATTGCAAAAAAGTTCAGAAGAACATGTATCACAACACACAGGAAAACAAGCAAAGATACTGCAGCACAAATTAATTTAACAAAACTGGAATATTCTGCAGTGGCTTTGGCAGATCCATTATACTTAAATTAAATTAGAAAAGCAAAATCTGGATGTAGCTGAGAATATCACACACGTAGTTCTCTCAGATATCCTCTGCATAAAAATGCAAGTTTTGGCTACCATTGTGAACAACTCCTGGAATCTGGAATGCCTGAAAGTTTACTTTTGAACAAACAAGCCTCATCAAATCAAGGGCAGGATTTGCTGTGTGATCAGAGACTGGAGAACCATCGCCAGCATTAACTGTCCACAAAACAAGTCTCCTGAGATTTTCATAAAGGAAAAGCTGGTCAATGAAGTCACTGGTAATTCAACCATACTCCTTTCTTTAGGCATAAGGTTCAGAGCCCAAATAAAGCCAGCAGGTCTGCACTTGCACTGTGGCCTCCAACTGACCTCATAAAAAACAGCAGGACATATAAAGGAAAGAAGAGATAATGTGAGACAGGGAGGTGGACTTCTTGGAAAGGTGTTCTTTTCTTGCACGCTTCATGCCTTCTTGTGTACCGTTAGTGCTTGGAAGCCCACTTCTGAAATAACCCAGTGGAAGCTCAGAACAGCGTACTGCAAGTTCATTTAATGCTCAATCTCTCTTGCTGTGGAAGCTGTCAACAATAATATGTTTGAAATTCAATGTCCTGGGGACAGTGTAGGAGGGAGTTTTCCTCCCATCTCAAGTTCTAGCCATGTTGTCCAGCTTGCTTAAGCCCTAGATACTGCCATTGCTCGATTAATTTAAACTTACATCACAGACAGAAGAGTGTGTGTATTATGTCATGCACATAACTTCCCCAACGCAGAAGCTGACTCTGAGGACTGGGACCTCATGATCTCCAAGCAACAGGCAGGTTTAAAGCCTTCAAGAGTGGCACTTGCTGCAGTGGCAGTGGCATATCTGGTTGCAAATTAACCCAGTGAAATGCCATGGAGAAGCCAACCAGTTTTTAGCTGCTCACTGCTTCAGCTGACCACATGGCTGGCTGCAGAAGAGAACCCAGAAAAGGCTGTCTGGAACAGAATGTGTTATCTGTTTTGACAGCAGTCTGCATTTAGGCTAGACTATGGTGACTATCAAATTGCTTCCTTGCAAGGGAGAAAGGTACAAAGAAAGCTTTTAAAACATAATTGTATTGAGAAAGAGTTACTGTGATTCTTCCACTTGTTTTCCAGCAGAGAAAACAAGGAGGTCCCACTCCAGCGGACAGCATTAGTCCAAAGACAGAAAGTTTCCCACTGGAAAGACGACATTCAGATTCCAGTGATACAAAAAAAGATTCTTTTCATTAGATTTACCAGTTTTACAAGGAAACAAATGTTTTCAATCCGCTCTGAATTAAAAGCTTTGGTATGCCAGATCTCTCATGTGCTAAATTAATTATGCTTTTTAAAAAGTGCAATGCTAGAGCATACTACAAACACAGTCAGTGTCAGTTACTTCTGGAAGATACTAGATATGAATCCTTCATTATCTTCAGCTTAAAAAAAATTAAGATTTTTTACATTAAAATTTATAATGAGACCTGTCTTGTCTACTGAAATAGGTACTGCTTTAACTGCTCTCCTGTATGCCAGATTTCACCCAGCATAACAAGTGTCAAACATTTCATCAAGTTTTAAGAATGTTGTTAGTATAAATGTACAAGAATATCTTAAAAACAGAACAGAGTCAATCTGACAAGCAGACATTTAGCTTTTGAAGAAAACCAATTTTGTTATCTTTAGATTTTGTTGGAATAATAAAATAGCTTTCATGTTTTCCTTTCATATTAGGTTAGCTATGAGAAAATAGGGCATGTGTCTTAGCTGTTTGTTTTACTGACTGCAAACCCAACAGCTGCAAGATATGCAGCAGTGGTCAAATACGATTTTACCATGTGCTAAAACTCATTACAATACTAATAAAGACACATGGTATTTTTTAACTTCTTCAAAGGGAGATCACTGAAGATCTGTCCTTGCAGGCCTTACTCAAAACCTGTATTTAGCACTAAACAGGTTATCACTTTAGTGTGTGACTAGTTAATTTTTACAACAGTCATTAAAATGTAAAGATCACCTATTGCAGTAACAGTGATGGGAGATTTGACTCAGAAATAATATATACAAGGCTCATGGCACCTACAGATCGGAAAACCATTCTTTTCCCAAGTCTTCTCTTGTTTTAGATAAGCACAAATTATTAGGGATTTTTTCCCTATCTTGCATCTGTGAAAAAAACTATCGGAGAGTTAACTAGTACTGCAGGAACCACATTCCTTCACCTCCTTTATTTTCTCGCTACCCACTAGAGATTGAATAGAAATGACAGTGGGATTCTGGGAATAATCCTAGTGTCTGTCTGCAGTATTACTGTAGAAATAATGGAAGCTTCCTCCCATTGCCTAGGAGAAAGAAGTACTAAAACATTTTTCCAAAGAGCTATGAAATGACTACATAATTAATGAGAACTGAAAGCCTTAGCAACAACTGTTCAATGCTGTCATGTCATACCGCATAAGAAGTTCTATTTTTTAGGCTTTCTCTGGATTCCTAGAGTGGTAGGAGAAAAAAGCTGCATAAAAAACATTTACTGAAGAGGTCAGAGAAACCAGCCTCGCGTTCTATCAGATTATTTGCACCAGGATCCCAGCCACCGTAGCTTCAGAAAACAACACTACAGAGAATGCACTAAAAGTAAGTGGAACTTGCTTCTCTAGGATCTATCTCAGCTGAATCCAGCCCACAGACCCATTAATATGGAATAAGGAAAAAACTCCTCTCTTTCCAAATACACCAAAGACCCCAACAAGCAAATTCAAGTGGGAATCTGCCATGTACAATAGCATCTCCCAGAGGTGAGTGAAGATCAAGTCTTAAAAATGTTCTTTTGTTTTCAAGAGGAAAGATTTAATGACTTTCAGAAAACCAGTAGTTAAATTTTCTCTAGGAATCATAGTATCATAGCATCATATAGTATCATTCAGGTTGGAAAAGACCTTCAAGATCATCAAGTCCAACCACTACCCTACCTCTGCCATGTCTACCACCAAACCCTGTCCCCTGGCACCACATTTGTCTTTTCAGATGTCTCCAGGGATGGTGGCTCAAACACCTCCTCGGACAACCTGGATCCCCCAGTCCAACTCCCACCCCAGAACAAGACAACCCCGAGGTTCATACCGTGTCCCTGAGGGAATTGTCCAAATGTTTCTTGAATATTGTCAGGCTTGGTGCCATTACTGCTTCCCTGGGGAGCCTATTCCAGTGCTCCACCACCCTCTGGGTGAAGAATCCCCTCTTAATGTCCAACCTAAACCTCCCCTTGCACATCTTCCTACCATTCCCTCGGGTCCTATTGTTGGTCACCAGAGTGAAGAGGTCAGCGACTGCTCCTCCAACTTTCCTAGTGAGGAAGCAGTAAGCTGCAATGAGGTCTTGCCTCAGTCTCCTCTTCTCCAGGCTGAACAGTCCAAGTGCCTTTAGCCGCTCCTCATACGGCATCCCCTCCAAACCCTTCAGCAACCTCATGGCCCTCCTCTGGGCACTCCCCAGCAGCTTCATATCCTTTTTGTACTGTGGCACCCAGAACTGCAAACAGCACTCAAGACAGGGCCGCACCAGTGCAGAGTGAAGTGGGACAATCACCTCCCTTGACTGGCTGGCTATGCCGTGCTTGATGCACCTCAGCACTTGGTTGGCCCTCCTGGCTGCCAGGGCACACTGCTAGCTCATCTTCAACTTTCTGAACCCACTGATGTAAAGAGAGGGAAGGGTGCAGGACAGAAACTGCATTATCACTCAAACATAAGGTATGTATCTGTCAAACTTTCCTTACGGCAGTCTAAGTGAACCTATGTGTGCGTTGCCACCACTTACTGACTTACTGCTCAGCACCTGAGTCACTGGAACTGATCAGCCACATGAAAGTCATTCTGTCCTCCATACAAACCCACAGGGTGCTGTAAACACCACCAGCCCCATGGTATACACTAAAACCTGGTCAGATCTATTCCCTCCAAGGCAGAGGCGTAACAGCTGCAATACCAGTGTGGTTTGACAAGTGGTTTTGGCCACTGGAAGCATGTGTATTTGGGAAATTTTCGATGCAAAATTTGTTTTAAAACAAAACAAACAGAAAAACAAACAAAAAACCCATACCAAAAAACCCAAACAAAATTATTCAGTTTCATTTCAAAACTTCTGTCTGATCAATCAACAATATTAGGCACTGCAAGTTCAGATGCCAGTAGTGTTACTGACACCCAGCTGTATGCCATATAGCAGAAACACTATGTGGATGCACTCCAAATTTAAGAATGCCTTCTATTTATATTTAGCCCTTCATACATACTATATTGTATGTGTGCAGCCACATTAAAAAATATGGGGCTTTAATTAAAAATTTAAAAACTCTCTGGGAATTATGCTGAAAATGTCCTAAAATTCTTCCATGGGTTCCCCTGCTATTCACCTGTTTATGTTTCAGAGCAGTGTTGTGATGCCTAAAACAATGGTTCTTTCTAAATCATTACTGGGATCTTAGCTCTTAGACATCCAACACTTGGATGAAAATATTAGGATTGCAGCAACCACAGTGAGATTAAATAAAAGTGATAGATTGCATTATCAATATACCATGCAAATAGTACTGCAAATGTAAAGGAAATGCTTAAGTAGACTAAAGAACAAATAAATAGATTAACAACCGCTTGATAATTTAACTCGGCAGCCACTTTGCAGGAGTTGCAACTTTGGACAAAGGCAGAGGAACCCCAGTGGATACCAGAATAAGGATTTTGTAAACTGTGCAGATCAGTTAAGGTGCTACAGATTACCACTGGCAGTTTTGATTTCACACAGCATCTAGTTCCAATCCTAAAGTCTTTATTTATGAACAGTTACACAAAAGTTATTTTAATTATTTAACAGAACTAAAAGAATAATCTGAAGGAATGCTAGGAGGGGAAGAAACAAAGCATGAGTTAAACTTGAAAAAATTCTGATAGGCTTTGATACCAGAGTCTTAATCATTTAAAGTCATGTAATAATGGGATCTATTTCTATATACTTCTTTATGATAGAAATTATCCTTCCTCAATTAAAACAGCAATACTCTGGATAGTAAAAAAGAAAAACAAACAAATAAAAAAACCCTCACCAAACCAACAAAACAACGCAGGGTATTTCTTTTTTCATCTTTCCATAAATTGCCACAAAATTGGTGAAAACTGCTGTGCTATGAGTATTTCAGTTCCTACCATCATGAACTGATGCAAATCCAGAAGTTGCAATTAAAGTGTCTTGAAAGGATCACAATGTTTTATTACACTTCGTACACCTTTAATGTCCTTATTGCAGTTTTCTGGTATGCTGTTTGTACAGTTATTGTTTTCATACCCATTTGGGGTAGAACCTGAGCAACAGCAAAGCATTTTCTCCATGTCAAATTAATTTCTTCCTCTAGGTTTCTTACAACAGCAGCTCAACAAATTATCCTTACAATTAAAAAAAAAAAAAAAAATAAAGAAAGAAAAACACACAAAAACAACCCCAAACCAAACAAGTTTTGTTAACAACTTACCATGAAGAGCTTTATTAGAAGGGAATCCTCACATTCTCTACAGCAAAATTGGAAGATTACATAACACAGGATTTACTAAGTGATTATGGGCACTGAACAGATGTCCTTCATAATGCAGAAGCCAATGATATTGATAGATCATTGAATGTGAAGATGTAAACAGGTGACTGTAACCCTATTTGTACTTTTTGGTGCATCTCACAGGGAGTATCTTTGTAGTTTGCTCACAATATTCCCTAAATAACACGTCATCACTTAAATTCAGCAACAGACTTATCAAAGTAAATATGAACAAATGGAAAATACATTTTTTGATTAAACACTTAAAACATGTAATAAAGCGTTTAAAACACATAATGAAGCCATGTTACCATTTTAACATGCCAGTAACCTGTTACTCAGTGACGAAAGCACCTGAGAAGACAGACAAAGGACATCAGACTAGAAAATAAATACAAAAAATGATGAAGCAAGCAAGTTCTCTGACTTCAAACTTACCTTTGAGCCATCCAAACTGATTATCCTGTAGACATTTCTTGTGCTGTCATAGAAGTAGGACACAGTAACAGCATGCTTGCTGGTGGGAACCCAGTTCTTCTTAGTGTTTGGGTCAATCTGGAAGACGTGAGCTCGGGTGCTGAAGATGGGTTGTTCTCTAAGGATAGAGAGTAAAAGTTGCTAATCTAATTTGTTCATAATATCATTGCACCCAAGTTGTCTGCCAGTTGTGTGCACCAGGGTGTACACATTTAACTTTGCACGATAAATCTTTCCCAAGAACTTCTGTATGTGCTGCTGCACAGAGCAGGTAAGTCCATTAATATACATATGCAAGCAAAATGCAAGTCTTCTATGGCAAAAATCAGAATCCAGCTGTAGAGTCAGATAAAGGCAGACATCCCTAATATAGATTCAGCCCTGTCCCATCATATCCCCATCCCTCATCTTCCATCTACCCCTTTAAACTAACTGGCATTAATACATGTGTAACTTAATCTCATTACATTGCACACTACAGAATGTCTATGACTTCAGACCTCCACCTTCTCAATTTAATACTCTGATTATTCTAATCAATTTTATGCCATAAACTGAACCAGCTGATTCAATGCAAAATTACCCTAAAACGAACATCAATTAGACCAGGAACATGTATTGTGAAACCCTTAATATTTGGAGCTTCACACCTGAAGATTTTCATAGCAACACTACGTATATGTAACATACATGGTTGAAAGTTAACTGTTTGGCAAATAAAATTATATATATGGTAAAAAAAAACACCCTACATTAGAATTTACAACTTGTCTTCCCCATGATCACTACCAGGACATACAGTACTGCACAAAAATCTAAAATTACTTTAGTATTACTAAGAAGATTGTCAGTTTGAGTTTAGCTACCTTTTAGTGACAAATAGATTGCTGTATCCTTCAGTGAATGTTGCCATCAAATCCCAAAGATATTAAGTACCAGAACTTTAAGTTGGATTTAATTTTTTAGGTTTTTGGACTCTTTTGTTTTCTCCCATTTCCAGCATGTGAAGAAACATATCCTTTGTCCCCGCCCTCGTTTCCTTTTAGGAGACAAGTTTTTAATACACTTTTATGCCCAAAATAAAAGCAAAATTAAAAATCGGGATTTTGGGTGCTCACAGTCAAAGCGTTTTCATCTGGCCTTGTTACAAATAGGTACATGTGAACTCTTGGAAAGATCTCTACTGCTTGGCAGCAAGAGCAGCTGAGATTAACTGAGACCAACATTCTTTCAGAATTTTATTATTCAGTTGGGAGTTATGGATCCTTGAAGCTCATCTGCCAGAAGATGTGGTGTTCTGATATTGGATATTGGAAGAAGTGACTGCCAAAGGAGAAGGAAGGCAGGTCAGGGGGATCAAAGCACATACTAGTCCTCCATACAAATGCCACTGTACCCTGAGCAACAGCTCATCTTTGCCTTCTAAATCACCAAGCTATAGGAGGCTGGGTAGCTGCTTTCCTCATCCCAATCACTTTTACAGCAAAGGCTATGCAAAGGTGACTCTTTCAGAGCCCTTTAACAGAATCTTTACACTAATTCTTATCACTGTTTTGAGTATGTACAAATACCTCCATCACACTTAAACTTTAGTTCTTGTATTCAGTATTACAGACATTTCGCATTTACCTTCCAACTAAACACATCCAAATGTAATGTGATGCATATTACCATAATGCAACCCAGCTATTTAGCTCTAGAAAGTTAAAGTGCCCATCAAAACAAAAATCTTAGAAGCCTGACAATTATTTGTATGAAAACTGACATTGAAAGGAGAAAATAAAGGCTCTGATCACATTAACTAAAGATGGAAGAGCTGGATCTGTGTGTGGTTAATGAACAAACATTTGACCAGCACTGATACTGAATTCTGCCACAGTACAGTATATGACACAACTGTGACTTTCAACACACCATGGATTACGATTTTAATATGCAAAAGGTAAAAACTTACGACTAAAGCAAGCGAGAGCGTCAGTAAAAGTCTGATTGTTCAGCCCCAAGTTGCTGCTCTCCTGCACTGTCAGCACAAAAATCTTCCATAGACCCAGCTAAATATCCTGAAGTTGCTTGATGAGGTGGCCTGCGTGTTCCTGCTGACTGCTCAGCAGTGTTGCTCAAAGATAAACCAGAACGCTTTGCAGGGCAGCTGTGTGGGTCTAGCATAGACATTACACTTAGGTATGGCAGAGCGTAATTGAAGCTTACTTACTTTTTAAATCATATCTGATAAAACTAGTGTTACAGTATTTTCTCTCCATGTTTTAAGTGAAACTACAGCCTTGCTGAATGGCAAGCTGTCTACTTTCTGCAGAAAGAACATAGCTCCCTTCATTAAACTAGTTGGGTAAATTGTGATTTTGTCAGATTACTGGGGTAATTAGGACTTTTTTCTGACAAAGACACTAAACTTCAGATGCCTCTAGAATGAGACCAACACTTTGACAATTGATGATGAACATTTATAATGATAGTTTCTTCAAAAAAATGGAAGTTATGCACCTCATATCTAAAGGATCGAATGTGTCACAGAATCTGTCACTGATGTGCCAGTGAAGTCCTTTGAAGCTGCTGTACAATTAGGTCATCTGTACTTTTCTGTAACAACACACTACAGAGGTACTTAAATGTTAGCTTTGCTAAAACACTCAGAAACAAATAAAAGGTAATATATATAACACACAAAGATTTGTAACTTTAGCTAACCAATCTTCACTCAAACTTTTTGTTCTTCCATGAACCACACAGGACATGATGCCCTTCCAGTCCAGAAGTTTCAATTAATTCAGCTGAATTAATACAAGTTGTAGGAGTATTAGTACCAGTTGAATAGAAGAGTTTCTTTTTTACCTTTGTAAGTGCTCAGACAGTAATAAAAAATTTACAATATATATAATCTATTATATATTTGATACATAAACATTTTAAAATCTACTTTTGTCTACATAGAGTTGAGATGGGAAAAGGAGAGTAGCTTTAAATAAATCCTTTTAAAACCCCTACCAGTTCCTTGCTCTTCCCGCTCTCCCCTTCCAGCCTTCTCTTGTAATTCTTTCATTACCAGAAAGTATTTAGTATTCATTAAAGACATTAATAGGAACCAAGACAAGAGCTCATCACTAATTACAAAGAGAAGCCACTAATTTTTCCAGGAATATCCCGATGCTGAGCAAAACAAAACCAACAAGAATGCTACAGTAACACAGTTTAGAAATGTCCATTCAGGCTTGGCAGAAACATTGCCCGGAGAAGTTTTGGAAGCCCTCTCCCTGAAGGTATTTAAGGCCAGGTTGGATGAGGCTTTGTGCAGTCTGGTCTAGTGTGAGGTGTCCCTGCTCATAGCAGGGGGGTTGGAACCTGATGATATTTAATGTCCCTTCCAACCTTAACCATTCCATGACTCCATGATTCTGTAATATGCTGCTGTTGTAAATTGGCTGAGACTGCAACATTACAATGGTCAAACACAGACTGAAAAGAAGTAAGTGCTAAATCAGCCTGGATTTGAATGGCAATGTGAGGACTAAAGAAGCATGAGGAGTACAACTTAAGCAGGTAGAGTCATACCAGGGTTTCTTTTCCATCTTTGGTACAGAAATCCATTCATTTATAAGTAATCAGTCCTAGGCTAGTGTTGGGAGAAAAGCCTGTGTCCTAACATTTGAATGAACAGTGTCTTCAACCACTCTCCATTTTGAAATCTTAATATACCCTTTTAAGAAAAATGCAAACTACTGAATTTAAGAACCTAAGGCTTTATTTTTCCATGTGCTAGACTAATTAAAGCTTTTACAACAGAAGCTTAAATTAGCATAGAAGGTTAGAAAGACCTTTCCTTGCTAATCTGTAATTCCTATTTGCCTTTTTTTTTTTAAAGTACTATTCTTGAGTGTGTTTGGTATTTCCACATCATGGCAATACTAGTGCTTAAGCCCTCCTTCCTCTTATTTCTTTCCCCATACTGGTGTTTACCATGACTACAAAGTTACATTCATTGCCATAATATCTACAGCTTCTCAATGTTAGGCTTCTGTTGTCTTAGTTACTGTAGAAACAACAAGGCCATTGAAATGGCCACGAACTTCTACAACATAGGCTGATGTCCTACTTGCCTTGCTTTATGGTGTGTTGATACTAAAAAAATTTTATAAAATTACATCACTCCTTCCCCCTGTCTACCAGGCTAAATTGCCCAGGTTTTTGGTAGGGAGAGTGCTGCACCATGTGGGACAAAGTCAGGGGCTGCCCTGTGCAGACAAAGGGACAGACCAGGGCTGGGGCTGGAACAAAAAAAGAGATACAGGCGATTACACCTGAGCAGGGCCTAGAACAAAGAGCTGCCCAAGCAGGAGCAGACAAGGGAGCAGGTATAACACTGAGGGGACTGTGGCCCATGGAGGAGTTGAGTGGGGTGGGGGAAAGGAGATATCACAAGCACTGAGTGTCATCTGGGGTGAGGGGATGGCCAGACCAGGAAGCACTAGGAAATGGATCTGCAGGGAAGATGACGTGTGTTTTCTGTGTTTATTTAATTGTCTTCACTTGCAATAAACTAGTAAATTTCCTTAATTAAAATTATTTTTTTGCACATGACATTCCATCCCTGCCATAAACATAAAGAACAGACCTAAAACTTTATGTAACTGCCTCTTGGATCCTCAAAGCATTTAAATACACTAGAAAAGTTTTAAATCTCTAAGCAGAGCTATTTTCCACTACCAGTTAGACAAAACGGGGTGAATATGCAGGTCCAGTGTGATGGGGTCCTCCTACTCAGCTCAGCTTTGATAGTTCTAAAGTACCTACTGAGTAACAACAAGTCCATGAGAATTAATATTTATGTCAATCGTTTCAACAATTTTTATTTTCCTGACAGGGATCTTAAAAACTTCCAAGTGCATTACCCAGACTTACTGGATTTGATGCACATGAGAGTCCACATGCAAGACTGTTTTCAAGAGAAGTCCAACAAAATGGGCCTCAGAACCCCTTTTCATCACATTTGCAAGCTGCAAACAGAGCAAGAACCCAACTTTCATGTTTCAGTCTCAGAGATTCAGAGGAAGAATGATGCCCTGTGCATGCCAAACCAGGACAACATCCCTGTGCTCACAACTGGAGTAAAACCACAACTCAAGTTCCCTATTCCCAGGGGAGGTTGGACAAAAAAGCAGGCTGCCCTCAGCGCATGACAGCCACGGGCACAGCAGACTCTGCCACACAGCAGCCTACATGCTCAGCACACAGGCCCTGACAGTCCAACAGGCTGAAAACTCTCTTAGTAGGCACCACATGCATGTTTTTCCAGGTGGCAATTTTGCGCAGTGAGTTCTGAGCCTCTACAATACATGCCTTCTGAGGTAATTTCTCCCCTTATCTGACAACATGGATCCTGGCGGGATCCCTCACGTATTTGCTAATTACCATCAGATTTGGGATATGACAAAAACCTTTTTGCTTTTTCAAAATGCCAGCATCTCCAGACACTACAGCTTTCTCTTCATGCCGTCCTACAGTCTTATAAAATACTATCTTTAGCTTGTTTTTGAAGCTGCAGCAATCTTTTGTTACTCTAAGCAGCTTGAGGAGAGAACCCAGAAAATAAATGAGGAGAGGGATTAAAAGTGCAGCTACAGTCAAAACTAATCCGTCAGCTATGGCATCCAGTCACAGCCAATGGCATGGCTTCTCGGGAGTCTGAGTCAACAAGCTCTACAAACACAACTCAAAGCAGCTGAAAAACACAGAACTTCCCTTATTCCTAAAAATGTTAATAAGTCTGATAAATATTGTAGATGGTAGAATGTGGGACAGTATTGTATAACATTGGGGTTTTTTTGTATGAAACTGTCCTGCAATAAAATATTTCTGGACAGAAAGTGACTGACAACTGCCATCTTGAATTAAAATTATAAAATACTTGAACAAAACATACCCAGCATACTTGTGAAATTAGTATATCCTTAGATTTTGCTTTCTATATTACATGCATACAATAACAACTTTAATGTCTCAAAACAAGCTTTGAGACAGTAAAAAAAGTGGAAGCTACAACTAAGCAACCAGATCGAAATCTCTCCCATGCAATCAGCGGCTTAACTAGTTCTGCACTTAGACCTGCTTTTGCTGTTACATTTTCGGTTTGAGTGAGGTTTATTCAAGGTTTCCAACAAATGCTTAGGAAGTTGTTCCTAGAAGGCTTGGTAAGTTTTCTATATTCACTTAGAAGTTAATACATATACGTGCCTCTTTACCTATGAAGTTCAATGGCTTACTTTATAGAATATGTTCTACAGCTACATAACACTGCACAGAGCAGTGCCTTCAAGATTTTCTCTAAACTTATTCCCATTTAACAATCAGCTTTTAGTATTAGATCTTTAACCACTTCTAAGTTAGCGTGCCATCACAAGTAATACTAGCAATTTTTCAGGTTTAAATGGATAAAAATTATCTAGAACCTTTAATTAAATCTATAAAGTTAAGAAAAAAATAATTTACCTTTGTCAGAAACATCATTACACACTGTAAGTTAGATTTTCAAGAATCTGAAGTTTTGACCAACTAAGTGTTTCAGCTTGAAATCAGATACCACACTGGACATATGACACAGGAATTCAGAAGAAAATAATTTAGGAATCTGCTCATATTTACATTTCTATGGAATCAGTGTTTTGCCATGGGTGATCAGGAGATAAGGCCTTGCTGATATGACACAAGACGGCTGCCAGGACTTCTGGCTTAATCAGCTTGGCCAGCTTCAACACTTTGCTTTCCTAAGGCTAAGTTGCAGACCATGTTTTAACACTTATTTTTATATATCAACAATACACATTTTGATGCCCACTATTGCCTGTTTTTCAGAAGGTTTAAATGCCAGCCTGTAAACTCTGTCTCTTCCCCTCTACCTTTGCCCACATTACAGCATCTATGCTTCTTCAACCACATTCTATGCTCCTTAGGTCTATGTTAAATCTGAACAAAGAAGTTTCAAAGATGGCAGAAACAGAGAACATGATTTAAAGTAATTCCAATCCTAATCCTACAGATCAGACTTTAAAAACACTTAAGCATTATTCAAACATTACATTTTTAAAGTTTCTTAGATGTCAAATAACTTTAGAAGACAATGGCGCAAACCCCCCACTGAACCAATGAAATAGCTTTTAATTTTGAGGGGTATATAATTAACCAAAAGCATTGTTGGACCCAGCTCTTACACTGCACTGCACAATGGTGACACTAATGTTAAACTAACTGAGTCATAGCTGGTTTTAGAACTCAAATTGACTTAGCAGCTTTAGTTCAGTGAATGGGAAATCACAACATGCTCTAAGATACTGTCCAAGTTGTAAAAGCTGTTTGCTACTGGACATGATTCTGTGATGGGTTTATATAAAAGTCCCTGGAAAACAGCCTACAGGAAAAGACTCCAGAGCACTGGTATTACTTCCAGTGAGGGCAGACAATCAGAAGTAACAGAAATACCACAGTAGCCATTCCAGCGGAAATGTGACAGAGAACTACATATTCATCCGATTTTACACCTGCATCATTTTGTATCATCTTAATGAGACAGCGTATCACAGTTTCACATTGTTCATTCAATAAGGTGCCGATGATTATTATGGGAATCCCTTTTCCTCTTCTTTACCAAGTTTTCTTTTGTTGTTTTGCTGTTTGTTTGGTGTTTTTGTTTTTGTTTTTTAAGTTCTTGTACAAATAGCAGAATTAATAAAAATTGGTCTAAAAAAAATTCTGACTCACAGTTGGACCTCCATGGTCTAACAAAAGGAAACTTCCACCTGAAACCTTCCTGTATTTTGGGGTAGAACATCTGACCCAAAGGATTCCTCTGTGACTATTAGGAGTTGAGCTCTTGCACTCCGAACAGGCACTCTTTTCAACCCAGCTCTTTCTTTTCGTAACAGTCTCAGAAATCTAGTATCTTTGAAATGTCAATGTCCCTATAAAGACTAATTGACATTTGAGAGCTATTCAGGCAGGAGAGGGACCAGTTGCACTAAAGAATTTCCTCTTAATGTCTTAACCAAAATCTCCCCTATCTCAGTTTTGATCCATTACCTCTTGTCCTCTCACTACAAGCCCTTGTAAAAAGTCCCTCCCCAGCTTTCCTGTAGGCCCCCTTCAGGTACTGGAAGGCTGCTACAAGGTCCCCCCCAGAGCCTTCTCTTCTCCAGGCTGAACAACCCCAACTCTCTCAGCCTGTCCTCATAGGAGAGGTGCTCTAGATCTTGGATCATGT
This sequence comes from Hemiprocne comata, assembly GCA_020745705.1. Taxonomy (NCBI): domain Eukaryota; kingdom Metazoa; phylum Chordata; class Aves; order Apodiformes; family Apodidae; genus Hemiprocne; species Hemiprocne comata. The sequence continues at coordinate 38,910,006 of CM036616.1, read as the reverse complement.
CCGTGGCCCTTCTCTGGATGCTCTCTACGAGCTCCATGTCCTTCTTTTGTTGGGAGTTCCAGAATTGGACACAGTACTCCAGGTGGGGTCTCACAAGAGCTGAGTAAAAGGGAAGAATGACCTCCCTTGACCTGCTGAAGTCAGCAATTACTGACTTTCTTTAGTAGAAAAACTGTCTACTTATGAATATTTGTATCAATGCACAGAATTTTCTGTGTGATACAGGAGGCAAGTCAGGAAAGCAAGTAACTTCAAAATGTAGGGCAGAAAACATTTCTGAAATCGATTACTTCTGATAACATTTTGTCACATCCAGTGATGTGGATGGCAGCTTTTTGAGCATGTAATCCTGTAAAAGAATCAATTCAGAAAAAAAACCAGAACAACTCTCACAACTAAATGCTCAGTAAGCCCACATACAAGACCTTCCAGAGAAGTAAGGGAGAGAAGAAAGGCAGAGGAGTATCGTACAAGCAGGTATTGTAGGACCACTGCAGACAGCACTTAAAATTTATAGTTGTAATATAAAATTGCAAGAGCTGGGATTACCATACCTTGGGAAATAAGGCTTTTGGTATTAAACAAAACAAAAAAAGCCAAAAATATATTTATGAATTGTAGTAAGAAAATGCATTTAAACTCATTCCTCTTCTATCTAAGCTTCCTATTCATAAGAGACCAGTGAAGGATAGTAATAATTGGCAAATTTTAGCATAGTAAAGAGCTTCTTCCACAGCACAGATTTAAAATTAACTGTAGTACAGCACAGAGATTACAGCCTCACAAATTTAGTAACATCAACAGCACAGAAGACAGCAGAGTTGCAAAGCATAGGACAAATCAGTGACCAGGTTCCCACTCTCCACAGAGGGCAAAAAACAAGTCAGGCACAATGGGCTTTTTGTTGAGACAGTGGTGGTGGCAGGACAGGACACTGGTGGCAGAGGCACAGGAGAATGAAGCAAGTCTTAGACCAGGACCAAAGTGACTTGGCTTTGCTCTGTCTCTCAGACCTAGCACTCACCTCACTACAAGTTATTCATTTGACCTGACTCTTCTGTGACATCCTCCCTCTGACAAAATACACTTTCCCTATCTATTATTCCTAACTATTTCACTGGCACTTCCACTCAGGCACCTCTCACTGACTGTGAAACTCTTCAAAACATCAGAAACAGCTTTGTCTCTGATACTCTCATTTGTCCTGCTTGCCCTCATGGCCTTAACATCACATTCATTCTGACATGCTCTGGTCAGTGTTTTTACATACATACATAGGTATATCCATCTCAAAGACAGTACATAGTATGTTAATAATGAAGTCAGTCACTAACTTTGTAAGCATACTTTGAGCACATCAAGGAAATCAAGTCTGCCCTCATTATCTTGCATTAGGAACCATCCCCTCACAGCCCTCCTTGTCCCTCATGGTATACCAAGGCACAGAAAATGCAAAAGCACTCAGAAGCCAAGAATTGTCTTTTGTCTCATCCCATCTTCAGATGCCTACCATCAGGTAGGAAAGGCTTTAACATATTAACTTAAATGTTATGAGATCAATGGAATAAATTGTTTTCATATGTCAGTGTTAACTTCACTGCATGACAGATGTGTTTAATTTTGCTTAATTTCCAAGGCAAATCTGAGATATCAGTCAAGGAGACTTAAGTGAATTCTCTATTTGCATTACTATTTCTCAGAAGACAGTGAAAACCTGAATGACAGTTTCTGCTCATTTTCCTTCAAAAAAGCTATGGATCATACTCATCCATGATACAGTGAAATCAGATGGATCTTACTAAATAGTTTCCATGTCCAGATCAACCGCAAAAACTCATGTTTTGCTTTGTCACAAGTTGAAGAAAGCTAAAACTGAAACATGAAAATATACGCACATTCTCCATAGAAAAAAACAGGACATAGGGCACAGGATTCTGCAGTAAAATTTGGCTTACTTAGATTTAAGTCACAATTACACCTGTAGCTCTAGCATTTCATCCTACTATCTAGGTAGTATTTCACTACTTGCTTGTCCTCGCCATGTTGAACCTCTGCTAAAACGCTGCCTCCCAACAGCAAGAACAGCTTGCAGTCCGGCCCTTCTGTTTTCTGGGGTTCCCAAGGTGGTAAAAGCATTCCTGCTGAGCTCTAACAAGGAGAGTCATCATGCCCCCAAAGTCCTGACCAAAACAGAACACACTGAATTACATTTGCCAGTTAAGAAGCACATTCCTACATTTGGAATAAAAGAGATACTACTTAAAATTAAGGCTTATATTCTAGAGCAAGGAAAAAATTCCAAAAAACCTTAAATTTTTGGTATGCCAGGAAACACTAAGTTGCTTGTACTAAAGAGTTAAAGAGGTACCTGGAAGATACGTACAGTGTAATGTTAACCTGCGTTTTTTTTAAAAGGAAGAAAAAATAGATAAACGTTGAATTTTGTTTTACTTCTGTAATTCTGTGGGTTTTTAAGAAATGCCTGTTCTCCAAAGCCCCCAGCTATCACATGTTGCTGAAGTTCTGCAGGTAGGCAACCAGTCAAAGCATTACAGGAAAAATGCACACCAATAATTACTGACTATGAAAGTTCCTCCAATAGCTGCATGTAGGTCCATCTCTCTACATTTTTCTTCTTTTGTCCTTTCAGCCAACCTTCAAAAACTCATTTTCGTACCATGAACCAAGTGAGAGTTTGGGGAGTCAGATGAGATAACAAAAGGTGTATTACTAAGGACAAGTACTCAGCTTTATCTTCAGGCAATTCACTTCAGTTTATTAGTTACTTCCAGGGACAAATGCATCTTTGGATTTTGTCTACATACCTAAGTGATTATTCCTCTAAATTGTGCAAGTAAGCTGACAAAGGTATCTCTTAATTAACTTGTACCTTAAATTTGTTTTTAAATCACAAGATTAGAAGTAACTAATCACTAGCTTTTAATGACTTAGGAGCAGATAAACTAATGTTAGGTTGAATCTTTAGGATAGATATTTACCTATAGTGAACATACTAAGTCATCAGGATAGCAAAAATTGATCTAAAGTTGTATTTTATTTCTGGATTTTGCTCTGTCCAAAAATTCCAGTCAAGGAAGTAGAAAAAAGAGTTCTTCTATCTTTATGACTAGACAATTAAGTTTAAGATGTATAGCTAGTTTCCATATCTAGTTACTCCTAAGTGTTCACCAGAAGCAAACAGAAGAACAACAGCAAAGCCTGGTTCATTTCTGTGAACAAAGACCCCTAGAAAGCTATTGAGGCATTTTTGAAAGTAGTCTAAATGTTGACATTCCTGCAATAGCCCTTACATACAGTCAAATAAGCTAAACTGCATCTGGAATAAGAAATGGGCAGGCATCAGTCCAAAAATACTTATTTCTCTCCATTCTACAGTAGGGAAAAGCAACTGCAACACTTGCAACACAAACAGAAATGAGAGGAACGAAGCTTACACAGCACAATGTAGTGGAGGAAGAAATAATGTTATTCATACCTGTTATGAAAAAAAGTTTAGAGAGGTCCAAGAGCAATTGATCATCTTTTTAATTCCCCTAGTTCTTAGACAATGTCTGTATAGAGCCAATCTTTCTTTTGCAATCTACATCTAGAATCTCCCATGCAATGGAGTTGTGTGGCACTCAGATCACTCTTACAGAACTCATGCAAATGTTTTAAGGGAGAACATAACTCAGCCTAACTGTTCAGCTTTAACTTCTACTGTTACTTAGCACAACACTTTAGCACACAGTCATACACCAAGTAAGTTACAGTTTCCTGCCCACCACACCACCAGTTTTCTTGAGAATAAACAGGTATTTTGTAGACATTGTTCTCAGGGGCAGTATCTATAGTTTTCAGAACCACTACAAAACCGACAGATTCAAAGAAAAATAGAAGGGGGGAGGGGAGGGAAAAAAAGCCTGTATACCAGCTGAACAAGCACAGCTCTCCAAATAGAGACAGGGAGAGGTGCAAGAGCACGAAGTTGTTTACGGATCCAGAGCTTGTGTTGGTGAGCCAGGGCTCCATGCTCTGCTTTACAAGCAGGCCCAGCAGTGGTCTCCATTACAGGAGCGTGGAGGAGGTGGAAGAGGATGAGGAGGAGGAAGGGGACAGATGGCACACAATATTCAATCTACTGCAATCTCCAGAATGAAGACTATTCCCATCTGGCATGTTTCCCTTGTCACGTTTCACAGACACCCTCAAATTACTTAATGAAGTCTTTGAGATACAAAGTTTTGTAGTTTTCTTTGCAAAACAATTTTCAGTTTGTGAGAAGGGCCATTAATGCCAGTCACAAATAACTAAATAGACTGATTGATGCTGACTAAACAAGGTGAGAATTGAGCCAAATCAGACAGGGCCACTTAGGTGCTGTTGCTGAGGCACAGGCGGGGAAAAACAGCACCCTGCAAGCCCATGAAGACTCTTTGATGTTAATCATATACTGTTTGGTGGGATATACAGGTCATAAGGCAGCAGTAGTAACCGTGCCACCCAGAGTAGTACCTTCAAGCAGTTGATAGATTGAAACTCCTTGTTTGGTCCTGACATGAAAGCACAAGACTGTCCAGAAATCAACATTTGCTGTTGCTGAAGTTTGGTTAGATCAGTTTAGTTGCTATAATGAAATCCTCCAGCAAAGCGGGCTGGCATTAGGACACACAGCCAGGCAAAGCACTGAAATAATAAAATGGCAATCCTACATTAGCTTAAATTGCATTAAACACAGCGGAGTTCACCAAACAATGTAAACATAGTATTTTTAATTCGACATTCAGTGTGATTTTGTGCACTCCATCAAGTCTCATCATTGCCTATGACATTTTCTGCTCTGATAGCTGTATTTCACAGGTATAAAAACACAGAGTCAAAGCTGCGGCATTTTACAAGAGATAGATGAGAATTCTGGAACCTAACAAGGAATAGAAAGAAGACAAAATCACAGTGCACTGAATCAAAAGAAGAGTGGCCAGCAGTTCAGGGGAGGTGATTCTGCCCCTCTGCTCTCATGAGGTTCCATCTGAAATACCATGTCCAATTCTGAAGCTCTCAACACAGGAAGGACATGGAGCTGTTGGATCAAGTCCAGAGGAGGGCCACAAAGATGATGAGAGGGCTGGAGTACCTCTGCTATGAAGACAGGCAGAGAGAGTTAGGGTTGTTAAGCCTGGAGAACCTCTGCTACGAAGACAGGCAGAGAGAGTTACGGTTGTTCAGCCTGGAGAAGAGAAGGCTCAAGGGTGACCTTATAGCAGCCTTCCAGTACCTGAAGGGGCCTACAGAAAAGCTGGGAAGGAGCTTTTTACAAGGGCTTATAATGACAGAACAAGGGTGAATGGCTTTAAAGTGGAAGAGGGTAGATTTAGGTTAGACATTAGGAAGGAATTCTTGACTCTGAGGGTGGTGAGACACAGGCACAGGTTGCCTAGGGAAGCTGTGGCTGCTCCATCCCTGGAAGTGTTCAAGGCAAGGCTGCATGGGGCTTGGAGCAACCTGGTCTAGTAGGAGGTGTCCCTGCCCATGCAGGAGGGTTGGAACTGGATCTTCAAGGTCCCTTCCAACCCAAACCATTCTACGATTCTATGATACAATCAATTAATCATGTACTTCCACCAAGATAAACAGCAATTGTATGGTAAACAGTGATAGCATTTAAAAATTAGTAGTTTTAGATTAAGTGTTTTGCCAATACTCAACTAATATTAATCATAATTTTTCTATTCTAAAGACTAGGTCTCTCACAACTCGTTCACAACAGAAAAACCAAGGAATACATATCTTCCTTGTTATAAAACACCTGGAATTTGTCTCAAACATATTTCTGTACCAAAATAAGGTTTCCCAACTTGGCACCACATTCTTCAGCAAACTTGCCTTGTAATGCTTTGTATCACTTTTCTTTCATTACCTCCTTATTGACTTTAAACTTCCATTTTGCTTCCTTGTAGGTCTGCATGATCACACTTCCTTACCACTTCTCACTTCATCAACCAAGTTCACTTCACCTTTTTGTATGTCTCCAAGTTACTGATTTTGACATCCTCTACATGTGAAAATGGTTTTCATTTTAGTGGACCTGACACTCACTCATTTCCATCTAAAAACCCACAAGCCTCTTATTTAATATTAAGAAATTGTCAGTTAACAGTCAGTTTTGAGTGCTTTTACGCTTAGTCTTCAGAAATAAACACTCTGAAATAAATCATTGGCACTACCTGCATGGTGACCACAAACACCTCGAAGCTGAGGCCATATTCCCACCAGCACCAGTGGAAGTATCAGAATTTACATATGAAGTGAACAGAACAAACCAGGCTGAATAAACATACTTATCATCACTATATCCACCAAATGATCTTCAAACACTTTGCAGTCCCATCCAGACTGCTAGAGTGGCATGCTAAGTTTCAAAAAGAATCACTGATCCACATCACAAGATGAGAATTGGATTATTTCATTTGTATCAAGGAACTGAATTAGACTCCTAGAAAGGTAAACAGATTAATTTTATATTCATAAGTAACAAATCAATTTGAATCATCCCACTGAGCACTACAGGAACAATAAAGCCTTTTTAATTCACTTTGAGCGTGCCATTACCATGCCTGGGAAGCCCCTTCCTTCTGATAACTGACAGCCTGGTAAACATTACTGCATTTTGTAAGCCGTGGTTGCATCTATATTGAGCTGTAACTGGAAGTGACAGACCACAGTCACCCTGATTGCTCACACGACATATATGCCAAACATTTTCTAAGACTCATCCTAAGATAGGACACCCAAATATCACTCCTGACAGCCCTCCTGAACAGTTTGCTTATCAGATCGCTGAAGCCATTCCTAGGACCACTCCAAATCCCGTTTCCCTCAGCGACATGCCGTGCAGTGTTAGGCAACTTCCCACCATAATGGTGAAATTCACAAGAAGCATATGGCGCACAATGCATTTTTAATACGACCACCGTGCATGGAGCAAACGGTGCCCTGCACAGCCCACTACAGAGGCCGACATGGGAACAGGCACACAGGTCTGCACAGTAAATGTCAGCAGATGGATTGTGGCAAGTGCTGTGCCATGGGCATGGGCCCCACAGTTGGAGAGGAACAGCCATACCCGGCCTAGGCTGTCTCACTGGTGAGCAGCTCATAGGGAGGACAGCCATGCTGGAAACCCAATGGCTGCATCAGTACTACCCTTGGGTATCGCTATCCAAGTAACATAAAGAAAGATTTCTTCACCAATGGTTTATGCACTTGCTTTAACTGTGCTGGTGGGGCTGGTAAAAGATGTTAGTTATATTACGTTAGTTGTACTGGAACTAGATTATTAATGACTTTGCAAAGTATACTTCAAAATATAGCCTGTACTTCAGAAAGGCACTTACAATTACTGTAGTTCTAAGTCCAAGAGAGCAGGTAGGTATCAGGGCTTTACCTTGTTACTTTCCTTGTTAGAAGTGTAATTACAGGAAAAAAATCAGACCTTGGGGAACTGCTTAGCATTTTGACAATATGAACAACCAAATGCACAGCATACAGTTTGTGCAGTGTTGCCTCAAATGCCAGTGTGACAGACACACCTGGAATTCTTCTCTATTTCACATGGCATTGAATTGCCTACATTAGAGGCCTATACTTAGTATCTCAATAAAAATATCGAAGCAATAAATACATGCTACTACAGTTAGAAAGCATCTAATCAAAGACCAGGAACCAATGCCTGTTAAGAGCTATTTATTTATTTCATTACCTTTCTTTATGGACAGGAACAATTTTACTTACATGGTACCTGAAAGAACTGGTAGAGTTCAATGCATTCAAAATTTATTTATGAACCAAAAATCAGAAAAGCCTCCCTCACCCACTCCTTGCATAAATACCAGAATAGATACTAGATTTAAGAAGCGAAGCTGTTTCTGTATCCATGAAATAACAGTGGCCAGAAACAAGTCAGTTTATCAGCTACTTACAGAATGTTTGCATTGCAAAGTCAGTTTTAAAGAAATCTGTATTTAAAAACATTTAACTCATGTATGCTAAAAGTGGTATAGTCTTCCCAAAAAGGAGACATGTTTACTTCCAAAACTGCCATTTCCCAGCAACAAGTTTTGCATTTAGAAAAAGAATGCATACTACAATACACAACTGCATAACCTAGTAAATAGAATGCCATGAGTTTGAAATACAAATACCATACTTAATTGCAAAATAGTGACAGTGTTTACAAGCAAATTAAGAGGAACAGTTTTTCAGGAAGATGAACAGCATATATATAAAGACAAGATGATTCAGAGCAATTTTTTGTATCTGTCATTTAAAGTATCCATATTACTTCATAAGCTCTCTGTGAAGTGTCATCATGACCACTAATTTACCAAAACTTTGGCATAGAAGCATATTAGTTTATAAGCATAATGGTATCTGAAACCAGAATCTTTGTCTTTTTTCTAATGGCCTTCATTAAGGTCGCAGATGACATAACCAGGTAGGTCACCATGACTGTCAAGTTTCAAAGAAGCTGGCTAACCGCTATTGTGCCACTCTGGTTAGGGTTACTTCTTTTTCAGTACAAGCTTCTCATGGAAGGATACTAGCTGCATTTTTCAAATGTGAAAGATGAAATTTAACTTTGTGATCATAACCATCAATGCTAATAATAAACTGTGCACTACCATCAAGTTCTTAATAGAAGCACACAGTCATGTACTTCCCTGCATGAGGCAGCATCCAGTGATCTTGTTTTCCAAAAAATCAGTTATCTTACCCACTGTCTGAAATTATCATTTTATCTCTCCCAATATTTCACCTCTACAATGAGGAAGCTATGAGGACTTGTACAAGGTGAAGACAGAAGCATGTGTTTCTTAACAACTGGGTAAATACCATCCATATCCTTTCTGAGGGATTTCAGAAAAGTAGTTACAGGATAATCAAGTCAGCAATTTTTAGGGTCTACATAGGTTCATTAGGATTCTTCCATAGCCATATAGGACACCAAATCAAACCTCTGTCCCAGGTTCCCACCACAGAAATAGCATTTTCCCAGGCTGCAAAACTATTTGGATGGCTGAATTTTGTAATAGCATTTTCTGAGGCTGCAGAACTGTTTGGATGGTTGGATTTTGTAAAACCACTTCGAAAGTGAATATTGTGTGGACAGTTAATATTCTTCCTTGACAGAAACCTCCTGACAGGGTGTTCAGCTATTCTTTTCCCAATGATTCCAGAAACCTATGTAACATTCTACCCATGTTGTGCTAAGTGACAATAAAGTCCTCTGAATCAGCGAAGTCTTGAGTTGTACAAAAATAATAGCCAGTGGCAGAAGTAGTAAGACAACAAAACAAACACAAAGGTGCAACAGAAGGCAACCTTTAACAGATTTAGACTAGGGTCTTATCTGTAAAGGCGGTTAGTGTAGGATTGCCATGTCCATCTCTGAGCACTCAAGAGCAGCAGTATTCTTTAAATCTAGGATTTGTGGTTCTTACTGAGGAGCAGAAGAGATGGACTCTAAATGTATTTTCATGCTAAGTAAAATTGTTCTTTGTAAGAACAACCGGGTAAGCAGCAAATTGTTTTCCTTTGTCTACAAACTTTACTCCAGAATAAGCTTAATTCTCAAATCCTGCTAACAAAGTCACAGATGTTACAGAAGAGACCCCTATGATGAATCCATCCCAACAGCAGAACTATTCTAGCTTTTGTTCCAACCTATTCTTCATTAGCGTGGACAAACAGGGAGAACTTTCTTTAAGTATGTATTTCACATTTAAGTCACCAAATATATGACTGTCAGTACAGATCTCCTCAGATCTTGGATGACCTATTACTCTGTTGTAAGAAACAGAAGCACCACTTGCATTCAGATGTGAGGCAACTTAGGGATCTAGAGTTTAGTGCTCATATTTCACAGAAATCCCATCAAAATGGATTACTTAACCACGTCCATCAGTGCCTGTGTCTTTTTCCACAAAACTTCCCAAAAATCCTGTGAGTTCTACTACTGCGCATAGCTATACATGCTGCCATCTGAGCTGTGCACTGCTTCTGAAGAACCAAGCCTACCTAGATCTCAAACAGCAGGATATCAAGACACTGCCAATAACTTCCTGGTCTGAACTCAGTTCCTATGTATATCTAGAGGCAGAGAGCTCTGGATGCCTGGGTAGCAGGCTTGCTAAAGCAGACACAATAAATCCTTCCGTGTTTCAAAAAAGAATAATAATATTGACATGAGAGGGACATATACTCTGATATCGAAAAAGCATTTGGAAATCAGTATTGAGAAGCTTAAAGTAATTTAATCCAAAATAAATCGTTCCTGCTTAATTGCAGATCAACTCCTTTAGTCACATACAAGTCACCGAAAAATGCAGCTAGTGCAAAGGCATGGGTGTTCCAGTTTCGAAGTCAATTGGCCAAACAGCTGCTTAGATCCTCAGTTACTGCATGCAATGATTTGACAACAAAGCTACACAGCATATATCATTCCATATGCATATATTTGTAGGCATGGAAAACGCTTTATACCCTAAGAAGCCCTGACATGGCTGCACAATCCACAATAAGTCATGTGTTGGAGAAAACATTGGTTTCTCCAGTATCAAGCAGTACATTCTTTTCAATTTTTGTACAGACAAGCCAGGGTAGCAGCCTGTTGGAATTGAACAGGCACAAGAAGTAGGAATTGTCAAAATATGTCAAAGATTGTTTGTTTCACCAACGCTTCACTGTAAAGCATTGACCTTTTTCTTCAGTTTTCAAAACTCAAGGAAGATGTCATTATATCTCCTATGACAAAAGCAGCTTCAAGATTAACTATAGATTCAAGACTATAGCCTACTATTTACAGAATAAGTAAATTTAAAAGCATTTAAAAACCCAAATTCTAAATCCTGGAAATATTACCTCTTTTTATTTTTTACTAAGAAAGACACTATCAAAAGGGGAAAAAAATACATTTCTCAACAAGCTGAGACTCCACTTAGTGGACCGTCTGAAAAAAACTCTTCCAGACTTAAGCTTCAGAACTAACGAGTAAACTCAGACAGGGATAGCTAAGTCTGGATCTTTTTGAACACTTCCTGACAGAATAAACAGACATTGCTGTAGCCAAAGGTAGGGCTATCCCACCTGTAATGACACTTCCCTCATGCCAATCGCTGTATTTGTAGAGCTAAGTCAGTCAGCTGAGTTAAAGGACTGATGTGGCTCACTGTGCTGCAGCAGACAACAGGAAAAGGCAGCCTCCATCTTGTGTTGTTCTCACTTTTTGGGAGCTAGTTCAGTGAAAACTTAATGATCAAGATGTTAACAAAGAATACAGCCACACAGATGGACAAAACAGTGCCTATGGATAAAATGGAAAAAGAAAAGTCTGACAGGAACTGTGTATTTCAAGTTCTTCCCTCTTTATTCAGGTAGAAGCCCTCAGTCAAAACAAGTGATGCGAATTGTTTAAGTTAGCTAATGTGGTATCTGTTGCTAAAAAAACCCCAACATGATTAGATACTGGAAATGTCAATATAATGTTGTTTCTGGTGATCCAGCATCATCTATTGCATGTTTAAACCATGCCTCCCTAGACTAATTTTTTTAGTGACGACTGGCATTCACCACTACTTGCCACCAGAGGATCATGTACAACTGCAGTGTGTTGCCAGAACTATACTTGTGATGCAGTTCCAGAAATCAATATTCAAACACAGTTCCATTACTTTTCAGAATGGAGCAGCTGATATTAGTACCACTACCCAGTCTCTGTGTAGATACAACAGAGCCCAGCACTGCAGGGTGCAAAGCCAAGCTGGAATCAAAACACAGATCCCTCTAGCCTCCTTCCCCCTCTAACCTCCCTGTCCTGAACACACTACTAATTTTGGTAGATCTCACACAGCCCGCCCTTGGAAAAAAAACCAACACTAAAATACTCATAAATGAATGGTGAAAAGAAACTTACAAGTAAAATTATATCTAAAAGTAGATTTTTCATACTGCAATGCTTCCACAACTATTGCACCTTACCTGTAAGACTGAATGCACCTGAAAGCTTTGGAGGCACAAAACCCTGAACTAGAAAGCATACTCTTGCCATTTATTTTTACAGAAGGCTTTCCTCTAAGTTGAGCTTTTACATATACATTTCAACCTAAAATGGAATATTTAAAAAAGAATTTTAAAAGGATGGACTGAGTACTCCAAATTTCTTTTTTTTTTTTACTTTAAAGGATACAGAATACTTTGTCCCTTTGTTCATTGCTACAGTTTCTTGTTACTAAGACTACAACCACACGCATTGGAAAGCCTCAGATACAAAGGGTACATTGTTAAAACACAAGCACACTTAATTTCAGTGTGCATATATATACATATACTCATGTAAATTTCATTTCAGCTCTGCTCTCAGCCTCATTGGGTATCTCTACATCACGCTCACTCCCTTGTTAACTGCCTCTTAAACTACAACTTTGGGACTGGAAGAGACGTTAGCTGTTGGTAATTACTTTAAGCTTCAGCAGTTTCAAAATTAAAGATATCTAAAAGAGTAGAAGAACTAAGTTTCTAATCTGTATGAAGTGTTTGCATTGTTTAGATGGTCACTGATTTGGTTGCTGGAAAAGCATAGGCTCAGCTAAAATGACATCCCAGGCACCTGTACTAATGAGAAACTACTCCTCTAGGAGGTAGTGTTACATCACAAGATAACACTCTTCTCTTTGTAGTACAATAACACATAGACCATAGGTTTCCACAGGTTTGAAACCTGTGATTTAAGGAGTGATCAGCCAAGAGCTTTAAACCAAAGTAAAGTCTTAAGAGACATGCATAAAGAATAAATGTTTTCCAACAAAATTCCCATAAAAGCTATATCAATTCTACTTATTACTCTTACTAACTAGCAGGCAGAAACACTCTAATGCCTGTTAGGTGTTAATTGCCTCACCCAATTAGAATTGCTGGCCTGTCACGGTATTTCAAGCTATTGCAATCTCTATGGCTTCAAGGCTGCATATTTCCTCGAGTGTTGGCTTGACATCTGGTTAAGAGTCCTGCAAAGATAGCAGGATTTGCGGTAGGGCAAGACCTGTTTGGGAGGGAGAAATCACAGTAACAAACACACAAAGCATTCATCCGGTGTTTGCCTTGAGACACTGAGAATAAAAATTATTTCAACTTGATGAATGTGAAAGACCAAAATGTTTATGTTCAGCAGAACTAGGTTTCCACCCAAAGAGCTGGCCCACATAATTTTATAATGGATGGATATATTGAAATAGATCAATTGCAACCTGAGGGCATTACAAATACCTTCACTAGATCAGCATGGAAATCAGCCCTTATGGCTTTCAGGACACTCGTGTACGTATTGCCAGGCCAGAAGAGCCAGCTTAGATTTCTCATGCTTATGTCACGGTCATAAAACTACTGTGACAGAAGATAATTTAATGGCAGTAGAGGTCTTCACACCTTGCTGCCTAACAAAGCAGTTTATTAACCATTTCAAGCTGATTTGCATACAGTCCATCTGTTACCTGATTTTTTTCACATAATCAGGTTTTGTGGGTATTAGCTATAGTAAGTGATGTTAATTTGTTTTTGTTACACTCTCCACACTACTACAAAAGCATAAACTGCTTTACTGCCACTGCTTTCACACAATAAGCATCTCATTTTACCCCTGAGATAAAAGATGGCCAGGAAGTGCAGTAACACTAAACTACTGCCAAGAAGCTGTACCTTCTGCTCTATTATCTGCAATATTTCTGTGTCAGAGGAGCATATTTGATGAAACTGTTGCTAAGACAAAGATTTGGGAGAGCTATCATTAAGCCTTGTGGGATGGAAAAAGACAGGTTAAAGAACCGAAGGCAGGTCCAATTCAATCATCAACAATGCTTCTGGCTCCTAACAGCTTTATAGTGTTCATGTCTTGTTATACAGCTAGGGAAGGGAAACCGGAAAGTTTAAGGACAAGACTGTGGTTTGGAAAAAAAAAAGCAAGTCAACAAGCAGCAAACCAAAACCAATTTCCACAGTAATGGAATTGCAATTTCCACACATGTCTATCCCATGCGTTCAAACAGTACAGAATTTCACATATTTTAAGATTTTAGAGGTTCAAACAGGCTTTGTGAAAATTATTACATCCTACAGTTTAAAATAATCAGATTTGTCAGTTCCCCTACAATTACAGTATCCTCTCTTCAAAATGGGACCGTGTATCCAGAGTACTTTAAAGAAACACATTTCACTAACTCCCCATTCTTCAAAAAGCCTAAGATCTAGGAGTGGATCAACTACCAACTGACATTTTCCCAACTGCCAAAAACGAAAACAAAATACTTCTAGACAACCACAACACTAAAAAGTACATTCTAAAATACTAATCTTCCACAGCACTCTCCAGCCAACTTAAGAACACTAGTATTCTAATTTCGCCATCTCATACTGGCATGCACCATAACCATCTACATGAAGATAACATACTAAGTATAGTCCAACAACAGTGAAGAGAACCTGAAGTCTTCATAAAGACACCTTCATTAACAGGACATGACAGAGACAAGCACATCTGACTGAATCACTTAGATTGGAAAAGACCTTGGTCACGGTTTGACTCAGCATGGGCAATTAAACCACAGACAACAATGCTCTCGATCCCCTCCCCCTCCCACCCAGGTAGGGAAGGAGAGAGAGAATTAGGAGAGAGACTTAGCTGGATTGAAAACTAAATTAGACAGCTTTAATTTTATTTTAATTATATGGAAGTATGTTCAGGAATGTGCAGAAGCCTCTTGCCTCCCCCCACCCCCAGCAACTCCCCCAGCACTCTCCTTAGCTGTGAACAGTCCTGAAATGTCTCAGCCTGCAGGCAGGAGATAAGGCAGAGCAGACAGGGGCTGGGGTATGAGGGTTATGTGAAGGTTATGAGGTCAGAGCCTAGGGGTCGACAATGATGGACAGATGGAGTCCTCCCCAGACGCCGGCCACTGATGGAAGAGAACGGAAGAAGCAGCAGGAAGGACGTTGTCTTCTGTGATCTCTGACCTTCCTCAGAGCTCACGTAGATATATGGAATGGAATACCTTTGGTCAGTTTTGCTGTCTGTCAAGTCCAGCTCCCCATGGGGGGCTGACAGATATGACTCTCCTGTCCCGATAGCCTCTATAGTGGCAGAGCTAAGACGCGATCTTGGAGTCTCAGCATAAACATCAGCATTCCAGTGTTACCAGTCCACTAGCTGGAACACTTGATGCTAGTTAAGAGAGCTTACTGAAGTAAAAAAAAAAAACAGTAAAAGGAAAATTAGCTTCATCCTGGCTCAAACCAGGACAACCTTCAAGATCATCGAGTCCAACCATTAATCCTACTCTACCTAGTCCAGAACTAAGCTATACCCCCCAGTGCCACATCGAGATTACTTCTAAACACATCCAGGGATGGTGACTCAAACACCTCCCTAAGCAGCATGTTCCAATGTCTGACAACTCTTTCAGTGAAAAAGGTCTTCCTAATGTCTAGTCTAAACCTCCCCTGGCACAGTTTGAGGCCATTTCCTCTGGTTCTATCACCTGTTACTTGAAAGAAGAGACTAGTGCCTACCCCTTTACAATGTTCTTTCAGGTAGTTGTAGAGGGCGATGAGGTCTCCCCTCAGCCTCCTTTTCTTCAGACTAAATAGCCCAAATTCCCTCAGCTGCTCCTCATAAGACTTGTTCTCAAGGCCCTTTATCAGCTTCATTGCCCTTCTCTGGACAGGCTCCAGCACCTTGACATCTTTCTTGTATTGAGGTGCCCAAAACCGGACCACAGTATGTGAGGTGTGGCCTCACCAGTGCCAAGTACAGAGGGATGATCACCTCCCTGGTCCTGCTTGCCACACTATTTCTAATACAGGCCAGGATGCTGGTGGCCTTCTTGGCCACCTGGGCACACTGTTGGCTCATATTCAGCCACCTACCAACCAGAACCCCTAGGTTCTGATTACAGAAGCTTTTACCTTGTAATTCCTCATCATTCAGGAAGAGTTAAGGGAAAAGCTAGTACTTGTCCACAGCACAGAAGGCCACAAAGGAAAGTAGTTACAGAGAGACTACCCATGAATAAACTAGGAATTAATCCAAGAGATTAAGCTAAACAGGGCACCAACTTCACACCCCTACCAGAATTCATGGCTGCACAGCCCTGTGCACTGTCTTGCATAAAGTGTATTCACTTCAGTCTAAGCAATGACTGCATTATAGTTCACAAATACAATCCTCTAACTCCCCCACCTTCAGCTAAAAGTAAAAGCAGTACCAATGACCAGTAAAATAAGGTGATGGCTTGTAGCTTTAACACAGTATTTACCCGGCCAACGTATATAATAATCTAGACTACAACTATATATACTGAATATATTTACTTCAGATTTATTTCTTGAGGATTTTAAATGTAATAAAATCTCTGCTCAAAGAAAACTGATTGTGCAATACTGACATATTCTGTATTTCTCGATACTGGGAACACAAGAGAGAGACATGTTATGAGCTAGGACATACTGAGGTCATCTTATTTACACAAAAATCCATGTTTTCCTATTAAAAAACACCATCTTCTGTGTGGTCAACCCAACAAAAGGGCACGCACAAATAAATGGTTCTATCATTCAACAGTGACTATTGATAAGAACTTGTCTTTATGCAAAAGGGATGAGGAACTAGGAGAGAGAAGCAAGAGTCGACATCCTACGTGCTTGGCTTATACAATCTCCAGAGCTTGATTATTTACTTTGTACTGTGAGATGAGACAAACCCACAAACATATGAGATATAGGACTGAGAAGACCATCTCCTGAACTACTGCATCCTAGTTTCAAGTTTCTCAAAACAAATACTTAATAGCAGCACTTGTCCAGAGATAAGTCACCCACAACTTGGTATCCATCACATACACAGCACCTAATTACCTGGCTTGCTTGATGCTATTCAATGCTCTGAGCAGGCTGAACTACACTGCCAGAACAGTGAATTCTTTGCTATAAAAAATAAGACTAAGAAAGCCACTGCTGGTTTGGCAAGCCAAGCGGTCTCCCCCACCTCAAGTTTTCTGCGTTCTGACCACTGGATTAGGTAAACCAGTCTGGTACTACCAGCTCACTGCATAAGCCTACACGGGATGGCAGTACCTATTTAATATTGAACATAGTAAATACATTCTCATGTGGCCACATATATGGATTATCAACCATTTTGCAATTTGCTTCTAGAGCACTCAATTTTAATAACTTAGTAGAATATCAGAAGACTATTTTTAAAACTGCAGTGTTAAGTGTCCTATACACCCTGTTCTAAGAAATACTCTGAAATTAACTGGCAAATGCATTTAGGTGCTAATACAATTCTGCATCTGCTTGACAGTTTTAAGAATATATCCTAAAAATATTGTAATATAATTTAGCTTTTTGGCAGATTTTTGAAACACATTATCACTTTCTTGATTATGTAGATAGCTACAAGCCTGGGTGTATCGTGTTTGGGATTTTTTTTTCTTATTCTTTTTTTTTTTAAATTGAAGACAACAGGAAAATAAAAGATAGCCTAAGAAGTTATTCCTTCCTACATCTTCTACAGTGAATCCCAGTGACTAGGACAGAGCTGAGGATGCTGCTGTTATCACCCCACATGCTAGGAAGTTAATAAAATGGAATTAGAAGTGTCCTTAAGAGCTTAAGAAAAGAGACACTTTAAACTTCCATATTAATACACTAATTTCTCAGCTGAACTCCTGAATGACCAAAGTACAAAAGACATGACTGGTAACTTCCATACTCTGAACTATTCAGGAAGTCTTAGAAAACCAGCATCTTGTTAATGCATTAAAAGTCTGCCTCCACCTTGCAGTTAGCCAGATCATAGCAGATTTCGGTCGGTTTTGAACATCAATGAGTTTCCATTCCATTCAGAGGCTATCAGAGAAGCCTGCTAATAGCGTTTATTTTTTTTCATTTCCTATATAAATTATTAAGAATACAACTG
Organism: Hemiprocne comata; assembly: GCA_020745705.1. Lineage (NCBI taxonomy): Eukaryota > Metazoa > Chordata > Aves > Apodiformes > Apodidae > Hemiprocne > Hemiprocne comata. Next base: position 38,891,978 of record CM036616.1, on the reverse strand, counting down.
CAGGAAGTTTTGACAGGTATTTATGTCACTGTTTTATCTACTTAGATGTGATCAGATTAATTTTAAAGATTACACTACTTCTCATTTCCTTAAAACCTCAAGTGGATATCCCAATTTACCAGTGGATCTGCTGTAAAGTATATTTCTTCGCAGCCTTGTTCACTCTATTTGGAAATTCGCACGTTGTTTTACGCCCTCTGAAGACTCCAGAAGAGCAAAAAGGAGCCTTCACTGCTCTGAAGTTTCACCTTGTCACACTGAGCTTAAAGCAGTCGTTTTCAGGACTGGCCATCCCTTAACGACCCACGGAAGGTCCTCACGACGGGGATCTGGAAGCCACGACGGCTTTTCCAGCGATCTGATGTGGCTACGGCGCAGACAAACCGCTGCAGACCGCGGTGCGCCCCTCACGGAGCGCGCTGCTTTTCCTTCATCGGGCCGAGGCACAGCACCGATCGCAGCAGGATTCCTGCTCCTTGTGCACCCCGCCAGCACAACCACTCGCCGCTGTGCGTATTCAGAAGCGCCCGCTGCAACAACCACAACTGCGGCGGTCAGCCGCTCCCACCCCCGCCCCGGCACCAGCCCGGCGGCCCCCGCGAGATCCTTACCCCATGGCGGCCGGCGGCGCCGGGCACCGGCGGTGCCGTGCGGGCCGCGTCCCCGGGGCGCTCCTCGCCGCGCCGGCAGCTCCGCAGCCCCGTGGCGGCAGCAGTCCACTGGGCTGGGCTCGCCGCACCACCAGCTCGCGGCTGCCGGGCCGAGCGGGGCCTCCCGCGCCCTAGGGAGCGCCCCCCGCGGGCCGGGCTCCCATGGCCGCCGGCCCCGCCAGGCGCCCGCAGGCAGCGGCTCCGGCCCCCGGGCGGGCGGCGACGACGGCTCCGGGGGCAGATGGCTCCCCTTCTGTTGGCTGATGGGGAGGCAGTCGCCTTCTCCGCGAGGGGCTGGCGGCGGCGGCGACGGCTGCGGCGCTTCTCGCCGGAACGCGAGCGACCGCCGAAGGCTCCGTGTGCCTCAGAGGCGGAGCGGGATGGGGCAAGCGGTGCGCGCAGTGCTCCACACCGCCGCTCCCCCTAGCAACCCCGCCGGTAGCGTGGCGGGCACCGATGCATTTTCCCGAAGAGGCAGAGCGAGCCGCGGCACCGGCGCTGGCATCGGGCTCCCGGCGTGAAGCGGCTGGCGGCGGGCTACGGCCGCGCGCCCCCCGCGGGCACCGGGGCGCCGCGCTCCTCCGATCCGCCCGCCCGCCCACCCGCGGCTGCGGAGATACGGGGCGCCGCTCCTCCTTCCCGCGGCGGGGGTCCGCTCCCCGCCGTCACGCCTTCCTCTGCGGCGAGCGGGCGAGCATCGTGCTGGGGCGCGGCGGGTCGGTCACTGCCAGCTGGCGGCGGGAGTGGCTGCAGCCGCTAAGGCCGCCCTGCTCTGCGGCGGGGTCGCGGCCTCAGCCCCGCCGGTGGGACGGAGGGAGGGAGAGAGGGAGGAAGCGAGCTCCGCGTCAGGCGGTGCCCGGCTGCTCGGGCGCCCCCGAGGCGCTGCCTCTGCCCGCTCGCATCCCCGCCTCCCCCTCACACCTCCGCCACCGCCCGCCCGTCCCCTCGCGGTGGGCAGGCGCGGTGGGCAAGCGCAGCCGCCGAGCGCAGCGTGCACCTCCGTCCCGATCGTCCCGGAGGAAGGGAATGCAAGAGCCGAGCCTAGCCCAGTCCAGCCCAGCACAGTCCAGTCCAGCCGAGCCAAGCCCACTCTAGCCTCTGCGCCCTGTCCTGTCCTGTCCTACAGTCCGCCGCGCATTCCGCCACACGCCGCTAGCCCACTCCAGCTGGCGGCGGCACCTGCCCGCTCTGCCTCCATCCTCTGCCCGGCGAGCTTTAAATAGCACACGTCACCGCGCTCCCCTACGCACTGATGTCATGCACCGCTCCCGGCGCTGACGACACCGGGATGCGGGGGATGATGTCAGAGTGGTCCAGGCCGCCGGAAGCTCTTCTATAATAGGAAAAGGCGGCGGGGGGAGAGCGAGGGGTGCTGGGGGGCCCGCCGCGGCCCCGCCGCCTCCGTGCGCCTCCTCGGGGCGCTGGCGGCGGCCGGACCGCCCCCTCCCGCCCCCTTCCCCTGCGGCGCCGTCGCCACGGCAACGCCGCGCGCCCCCGCCGCCGCGCCCGGCCCGGTGCTGCGGTTCCCGGGCAGGAGAGCCGGCGGGTGCGAGTTCTGCCGCGGCTCGGAGCCCACCCGGCAAGCGGCTGCGGCAACACTCTAGCCCTGTGCCCTAGGGGTGGGAACAGCAGGGCACCTAGCTCCAAAGGTCCCCGGCCCGGAACACAAGCCTGCATCCTCCTCCCTGCTGCGCCAGCACTGCAAACCCGACAGCGTTACTGACTAAACGGGAAGGTAACACAGCAGCCATTCCAAAATTTTCCCCCAAAATGCAGATCCCAGCTCGTCCGTACTAGTCGTATTGCAAAGAAATAGCCAGCCCTGTGAGCTTGCCAGATCCTGCTGTTTGTGGCTCATTCCTTCAGTGGTACCATGCAAACAAATGGTGTGCATTGCTGCTTGTAATTCAATAGTAGCCCAAGCTCCAGCATCGCCTACTACCTTGCTGGGCACCTACCTCACCTTACGTTCAGCAAGCTCCTAGACAATGCCAATGACACTGGAATACCCCAGGTGGAACATGTATCCCAGCTCCTTGCTACTTCTAGGATCACTTTCAATATTGTCATGGTGTTTTCCTGCTTAAGCAGTGTTGTATTAGGCTATAACGAGCATAAGAGATATCAGTAAGATATCAGATGACAACACCCACATAAAAATGGAAGAAGATCCAGGTTTTACTAATGGATGGTATGGCACTGTAAAACATGACAAAACCAGGAACAGTATGTTCACAGCTGTTACTTTGACAAAAGCTTGTTTGTCTTCTCAGAAGAACGCTACTACCTGGGACAAAGTGTATCCCAGGAAGAAGCTGGAATGAGAGACAGCAAAAGGATTTACCTAACAACATGATACTCTCAGAGAATGGACAGCCATTTTCAAGTTATCTTAATTCACACATGCACGTGTTTTACAGACACTTGCTTTAATGTTTTGACCTATAAAAGTAATTACCTATGGGAAGAGTGGAGATGACAAATTAAAGGGAAAACTTATCCAAATTGCCCATTTCTTACACACTACCTCATAACCTAAAGTAAAGGCATTGAGCCTCAAAAACTTTAGGTTGAGTGGCAACAGTCGAAGTTTTGTTGTGGGCAATGCTCAGAACATGCATAGTTATGGTGAGACTGCATTACTTTTCTGGACTGCCATTGGCATTTCTTGGTTGGGTTTCACACTCTGAAATGTATGAAGCTATACATATTTTCCACTAAAAATCAAATCAGATGTACAGGCTTCTATCAGTTGTGGAGATGAAGATCCACATATGAGTAACTGTTGCATCATTTTTGTTCTTTCAGCTCAAGCTCATACACCAATGCAAATGCTCTAGTATTTCATTATGTCCAAAGTATTTTGTTTAGATATCACAGAGATGGCTCCATCTGTCTCTGCTTTTCAAGTTGTTAGCATATTTGGCTTGCATGAAGTATGTTTTCCCACCACATGGGTGCAAAATCAGAAATTCCTGAGACTGAAGATAAAAGAAAAAATAGACAAGAAACCAAACACACACTGAGCCCCGGGGAAAAGACTTGCATGTTCAGCTGAGAGGTGCAAACAGATTCAGGGGCAAAGAAACACTGTTATCTCCAGAACAAACCTGTGTGGGATACCAAGAGTGTCTTTACTTCCTGGTGAAATGCCCTATATATTTCATTGCAGGGACAAAGAAAGCATCACTCCAACTAAATCTCATGGTTCATCTTTATTTCCTCTTAATTCTTCATTTCAACAGTGTTGATTATTGCAGTTAAACATAGAAGCTCCACATATTTGATTCCTTCCATATTTATTGTTACTGTTCCTCCAGGTCTGAGCTTCCTTTAAGCCTTAAGCTTTTTCTCAATTACCCCCTTTTAAAATTTGATCAGTTTCTATCTTGGTTTGGTTGAGTTAATATTATTTGTCTTCTGGAAAAAGCCTTTGTTTATGCTTGCCAAGCTTACTAAAATCAGTTCTTTATCCTGCCATTTCTCAAATTAATATATGATACAAAAACATGGTGACATCCATCAGCAAAGGCTGAACTGTACATGCAGATACAAAGAAAGCAAGCTAGGTGATTAAATCATACACATGAACAGGTGAAACAATCCACAATCGCCTCACCTTGAAGATTAAAGTAATATAAAATGGAGAAATTTATAGTGATGACAAGAGGCTGAGCTCTCAGTTGGTTGTTTTGGCATTTTTGTCCCTGCTATTTTGTAACATTTTTTGTCAAACATTCTTTGTTTAGAGCACTCTGATGGAGGCAATCCTGAGCTGTGGAGCACTCTGCCTCATGGAAGCTATCAGCAGGTCAGCGGTTGTTCCTCTGGCAAAGACACCAAGCAATACCACAATCAAAAAAGAGATGGATGACTTCAGGCAGGGCAAAGCACAGGATGGTGCAGCAGAAGTACTGCTGTTTGCTGGTCTGAAGTGGCATATTCCTGGCACAGTCAACAATGGAGCTGCCAACACCTGGTCTGACATCCTTGCCCTGAATGGTCAACCACCTGGGGCAACACCTGTAGACTTGGCAGCAGTATCAATACCTCTGAAAGGAGTGTTGGGTTGAACCTCCTTGTGGGATACCTGCAGAAGGAAAAAGAAAACCAGATGGCTGTGCTGTCTGAATCTCTAGCCTGCTGAGTATCGATGTGGCCACCAGCCTGGCCGAAGTCCTGGAAAAGCAAAAAGCACCACAATGGTCTGCATTTTGCCCAGCCTTCCATGGTACCTCTGTCTTTTTTATGCAAAACCACATCTGTACTGGTTGATCGCACGTTGATTAGGAGCTGCCATTCCCACAGAAAAGACAAACGTGCTTGTAAGAGACAGGGAAATCCCATTTCACATTATACAGCACTGAAAATATTCAAACTATAAATCCTTGTTCAGCTTCAGTCAGCCCATTCTTAAAAAAGGAATTCTAGGTGCACCAAAACCAGACAGAAACTCTACAGACGCTTTCAGAACCTCAGAGCCATTATTTGAGAGTAGAAAAATAAAGATTGGCTTGTTTTGTTTATCAAACTAAAATCCAGTACAATATACTATTATGCTCTCCAAATAATTCCGGTGAGGTTAACACAAGCAAGGAAGCAAAAAGAGGTATTAGAGGGCAAAATAATAAATGTGTATAAACTCGCTGCAATTTTTTTTTTTTCTGGCACTTCAAAGGTTGTTGATCTTCAAGGAGATGGTAGTTTCATGAGCAGCCTTCCAAAATAAGGACTGGGTGCAAAAGAAATGACAAGTATTCACAGATGACAGCCATCACTGCCTCCATGTGCGAGGTGGTGAAGGTAGCTGGGAGGATAGAGACATCTTTCCTCTGGCAGCTTTTAGCTTGCAGACTCTGGTTCCTCCAGGGTTTTGGGCTGGGGTAGTACTGCTGCTCTCCTGTATCAGCTGCCATTTGGTTTAATACCAGATGAGTGTAAATTCCCAAACCCCTAAGGAAACTAAGGACGTTTATTCCCCTTGAAGATGAGGAAGACAGCACCTCACACTTCCCTCACTTCTCATCATTGCTGCTATTTAGTGTCTCTTCTTTCCTCCTACTCCTTTATGCCTTTTCCTTGCCCTCCTTTCTCCTGTCTAATCACAAATTTCCCTCCCCTCACACATGCATCTTTCAGTGTGTGGGATCACTTCTCCTTCATCTTCCCTTGCAAGATCTGTATTTCATTTATACATGAAGAACAGAAAAGTAGGGAACAGAGTAAATGGCATGCTCTTTCTGGAGCCCAAGGTTAATGCCTTCATTTTCAGCAGTCTAGAAAAATCTTCACTTTCATGTCAGGTGTAGGAGGCCTGGAGGGATTCTGGAGGAATTTACATTCACCATTTTTTTCTCTTGGAATAGATGAAGAAACGTAAGTGTTGCCTTATACTCGAGTAAATGTGGTACTCTCAAACTAAGACTAGATTTGTTTTTTGAAAGCAACTGTATGACATAATTCCCTGAGATGCCTTACGATCCAATATTTCTAACTCTGTCCCATTGCCAGTGAATGCTAGTTTTCCGGCACCCACTTCCAACATTTCATTGTCTTACCACCAGAAATAGATTGCACATCTCCTACACAGCGCTGTGGCACTACACCCCTACAGAAATTTTTAAAGATACTGAGCCCTGAGTAATGCTTTCATTTCTTAGTCATGTTTACCAGTGGCTGTTATTTCATCCAGTGTTTTTTCTGACCATAGAGAGAAAGCACAGTTTATGCCAGTAGATGAATAATGTCAGCCTGTTATTTCTGCATAATTCCTGAGTTTATCTAGATAGATCACTTCCCCAAATCCTTGCAGGTATTTTTGCAGTTTCAGCTGAAGATGCTGAAAATACTGCAAAAAAAATGTGTAAAAAAATGACTGTATTTTTTACTTAAAGGTTTTGAAATGTAGCATAATGGCACTGTGGATCTAAACTTCTCCAACACCATTCCTTTCTTGGCAAAACAGTACTTAGAAGCATAGAATCATAGAATATGCTGAGTTGGAAGGGATACATCAGGATCATCAAGTCCAAATCCTGTCCCCATGTAGGGCACACCATGTGCCTGAGAGCATCATCCAAATGCTTCTCGAACTCAGGCAGGCTTGGTGCTGTGACCACTTCCCTGGGGATCTTGTTCCAGTGCTCAACCACCCTCTGGGTGACAAAGCTTTTCCTGATACCCAACCTAAACCTCCCCTGATTCAGCTTCCTGCCATTTCCCCAAGTCCTGTCATTGGTCACAGGAGTGAAGAGATCAGTACCTGCCCCATCTCTTCCCCTCATGAGGAAGCCATAGACTGCAGTGAGGTCACTCCTCAGCCTCCTCTTCTCCAAGCTGAATAAGCCAAGTGACCTCAGCTGCTCCTCATAAGTCATCCCTTCTAGACCCTTCACCATCCTCGTGGCTCTCCTTTGGACATTCTCCAATAGCTTGATGTCTTTTTTACATTGTGGTGTCCAAAACTGCATGGAGTACTCAAGGTGAGACTGCACCAGTACAGAGTAGAGCAGGACAATCACCTCCCTTGACCTGCTGGCAACGCTGTGCTCGATGCACCACAGGACACGGTTGGCCCTCCTGGCTGCCAGGGCACACTGCTGGCTCATATTCAGTTTGCCATCAACCAGGACCCCCAGATCCCTGTCCACCACGCTGCTCTCCAGCTACTCATCCCCTGCTGTGAACTTAACGCCAGGGTTGCCCCGTCCAAGGTGCAGAATCTGGCACTTGCCTTTGATAAACTTCATGTGGTTGGTGACTGCCCATCTCTCACTTGTTGAGGTCTCTCTGCAGGGCCTGCCTGCCCTCGAGGGAGTCAACAACTCCTCCCAGTTTTGCCTCATCAGCAAACTTGCTTAGAATTCCTTCAAGGCCTGCATCCAAGTCATTGATGAAGATGTTGAAGAGGACTGGGCCTAGGATGGAGCCCTGTGGGACCCCACTAGTGACTGGTGGCCAGCCTGATTTTACCCCATTCATTGTCACTCTTTGTGCTCGACCTGTGAGCCAGTTGCTCACCCATCGTATGGCACGCTTATCCAGCTGTGTGCTGGACATTTTGTCCAAGAGGATACTGTGAGAGACAGTATCAAAAGCTTTGCTGAAGTCTAGAAATATTACATCCACTGGCTTCTCTTGATCAACTAGGTGGGCTACCTTGTCATGAAAGGAAATTGAGTTTGACAAGCAGGACTTTCCCCTCATGAACCCATGCTGGCTGTAACTGATGACTGTGTTGTCCTCCAGGTGTTTTTCAATGCCTCCCAGAATAATCTTTTCCATGATTTTACCAGGCACCGAAGTTAGACTGACTGGCCTGTAGCTTCCAGGGTCCTCCTTCTTGCCCTTCTTAAATACTGGGACAACATTAGCCAGCTTCCAGTCAACTGGGATCCCTCCAGATTCCCAGGATCTCCCAAAAATTATCAAGAGAAGCCTAGTGATGACATCAGCCAGCTCTTTGAGGGTTCTCGGATGGATCCCATCAGGCCCCATGGACTTGCAGGGATCTAACTGTAGCAGCAGATCCTGCACAAGTTCAGGGTCAGCTAAGAGTTGATCCTTGTTTCAGTCATGGTCCTCCAGTTCTGGGTATTGAGGCCCATACACTTTAGGTGTGGCCAACACCTTGCCAAGCAAAATGAGGGATCCCATTAGTGCTTGGTTGCTCAAGTTTTGCCACACCATCCCATTGCTCACCACTGGCAACCCTGGTTTTGTCCACTACCCCCTTCCAAGCTAGTTTAAAGCTCTATCAACAAGCCCCACTAGCTCCTGTGCTAGAACTCTTTTTCCCCTCTGAGAAAAGTGCATATCATCCCATTTTAGCATCCCAGGTGTTGAGTAGATCAAAGAATCCGAAATTTTCCCACTTACACCATTCTTGGAGTCATGCATTGACCAGATGGATTTGTCTAGTCTTATTAATATCATCCCTTGTTAATGGGAGGATCGAGATGACAATCTGAGTTCCTGATGCTTCAACCAAGTGTCCCAAGGCCTTAAAATCTCTAAGTTGCCCTCGGACATCTCTTTGTTATTTCGTCATTTCCTGCTTGAACAACAAGTAACAGGTAGTAATCTGAGGGCCTTACTAGAGTAGGGAGTTTACCAGTAATGTACCTTACTCGAGTCCCTGGGAGACAGCAGTCTTCCCTGTGACTTGGGTCCAGTCTGCATATCGGGCTCTCTGTTCCTCTCAGAAGGGAGTCTCCTATTATGACTACCCTTCTTTTCCTCTTAGCAGAGGAGGTCACAATGTGGGCTGCAGTTGGTTTAGTTTGGAGAGGCACTTCTATCTCAGAAGGCCCTTCAGGACCTTCTTCCTCCTTATCAGTAGTCCATCCTTCCAGTTCCAGGACATCACTACTTGCAAACAATGAGTCTTCTTTTCTAGTGTTCCCTCTGTGAATCACATCTGAGAAACTACATACTGAGTTAAAAGTCTTTTCAGTCATATTTACATTATTGACAATAGTCTGTATTTACAGTAAGTCTTAGCAATCATACAGCATTTTTCTTTTTTGATCATTCTTGCCGAATCAGACCAAGCTGATTTCTAGTAGAGGTAACAAATTCCAAACATCACCCATAATTTCTTCATCCATTCCTCCTATTTTTTAAATAATAGGTTAATATTTCTCTCAGGATCTGAAAGCTCGAAGTGTATGAAGTACTCATTCACTAATGACTATGAGATTGTCTTAGAATAATTAGCTTCTGTCCTTAGCAGTTTTTCTTTCCTACTTACTTTTTAAAAGTTCTTGTAGACATTCTAAAAATAGAATCTGTGAATATTTGAAGAAACTGCTTAATTTTCTGCCTGAGTTTTCCTTCTTAGAAATTAGTTTTTCTGAGACTTTGAAAGAGTCATATTTGGAGAAAATTATCCTGTATTTCTGTAAATCTTTCCACGAAGAATATCTGGAATTTCCACAGAGTTTCCATGCATATGGACTTCAGCTTCTGCTGAGAACAGAGTCGTAGCACATACACGTGAGAAAAATTTTATCAGGCTTTGAGAAGCACTAACATCTTCATGCTGTGAGGCAAAAAACTGCAAAAAGTTGGTCATAAACATTCTGAATATCTTTTTTTTCACCTCTAGTCTTCTTCCATTCCTCTGGCAGGTTAGTCCAATTTACAACAGACTAAACTTTGAAAAAAAAAAAAAAAAGACTTTTCACACTCAATTGGGAATTTACCTGTAAATCTCTAAAGATTGCTTCAGTGCCATTCTGCAGTTCAGGCTTAAAAGAGAAGACAACTTGGAGACTGGGACCAGCTTGATAAAAAGTCAGACCAGCTTTTCACATTATGGGAAAACAGTCAGAAGTCTAGTGGAAACCATGACTAAGGACCAGAGAGAGAAATTACAGCAAAGGAGTGGCAACCAGTGAACTGAGAGTGAAACAGAGATCAGATGAAGATCCAGGACTTAAAATCCAGTAAGAGAAGCTTAAAATAGTTTAATAGGCAGGGAAACTGATTGAATGAAAAACTAGGATGGGAAAAATCTAAGCTGGAGGGTAAAAGAGATGCTTCAGACGGGTAAGGCAGTGAATAGAGAAGTTTAGAAGCTGGAACTGGCAAGTCAAAACGTAATAGACCTGAGGAGTCAAAAGAGGAGAGCTGTGATAGAGAGGATGAACTGTTCAAATCTGATGGCTGAAACTAGATGGGCAGTGTCCTCAGCAAGGCAGACGTTCCTCCACATGCAGCTAAAGGACCCAGCATGTCATTCCTCTGCTGCTAGAACACAGCAGGGAAATCCACAGGCTCCATCTGCATTTCACCCCCATCTAGTGCTGACTGTGTAACATTGGTAAACTGTAAATTGTACTAGTTAGTGTGAATAGCTGAGTGACAGCATGACGCCATCCTGCTGGTGGATCATATGATGCCACAGGGTGGGATTTGTCTTTTATAATTAAGGATACTCAAAGATTGCACTGAAAGGTTGAACCACTAGACTTTCAAGGGTTAGAAATGCCACAACTGAGGATGCACAGGCAAACTGTAATTTCCTTGTGTATATATACATTGTGATAAACTAACTACCTGACTATATGTATTTTTTGAACAGAAATCCTACCTAATTCAATGAAAAGCATGGATCTGCTTGGAAGACAATCTGCAATGAAGGAAAACCTCCCTCAAAGAAGCTTTGTGTATTTCTTTACTTGGAGTGTAGGTATTTCCTGGTGGAAACTCAGGGTCTACCTGCCCAGAACAAAAGGTTTACACTATAAAGGATATAAAGAATGGGCCAAAGAAGTAGGTTTACAGTGGAAGAGGAAGAGAAATGAAAAATAGGATTATTTTACAGAGTAGCTTCTGTTCCAAGGACCCTAACTCCTCCTTGCTGCAATACCTGTGTAATTCTAGCTGAAGAATGCTTTTAAAGTTGGCATCTTCTGGGAAGATGACTCTGTGGGAAGCCCATGCTGGAGCAGCTTGGTTCTGAGGGACAGCACCTTGTGGGAAGGACTCATGAAGGAGAGGTTCGTGAAGGACTCTCTCCCACAGGCGGGACCCCATGGGGAAGCTGGGAAGGACTGCAAGGAATCCTTCTTCCTGAGGAGGAAGGAGCAGCAGGAACCACCAGACTGTGAACTGACTCTAAACCCCATCCCCTGTGCCCCTGTGCTGCTGGGGGGAAGGAGGCAGAGAAATTTGGAACAAAGTAATTTGGGCCTGGGAAGAAGGGAGAGGTGGGGTAACATATGTAAGCCCTGGTCTGTGTGTTGTCTGTGTCCCATGTGCAGCTGATTAGTCTGAAATTAAATTATTATTTTTTCCCCAAGTTGAGTCTGTTTTGCCCGTGATCTTAATTGGTGAAGAACCCTCCTTGCCCTTTGTCACGACCCATGAGCCTTTGTTGGCCTTTGTTCTCCCCATCCCACAGTGATGGGGAGGGTGCAGGGTCTTCCACAGCTGCATAATCCAAGTCCACTGGCAACAAATCCAAGTTCACCCCTCCTGACGCCTTCAGGGAATGCTCCACCACGTTCCCCCATGGATGCAGGGGGACAGCCTGCCATCTTGCCATAGGTCTGCTTTGGCACCTTCTACCCCTTCTTCCTCACCAACCATGGGCACTGCTCTGCCTCTCCAGCTCAGCTTGCTCTGCTCAGGTCTTATATCAGTTCTTCCATATGTTAATTGCAGAGGCGCATCTATTGTCTCTCTGATGGCTCCTTGGCTGGTTTTGGAGCAGGGGAAGCTTCTCAGCTTCTTACCGCAGCCACCCCTGGGGCCCTTCCCCCACTACCAAAAAACCTGCCAAACCAAACCAGCACAACATCATAGGAACTACATAAACCTTAGGAACACTTATTGTGTAAATCTATGTCTTTGCCTTACTGGGAGCACCATGAAGAACAAAACTCGCACTCTCACAAATTGAAAGAAAAAAAATCTGGGCTGGAAGGCCAAATCTGGTTTTCAGAACCAGCATATTAATTAAGCAGACCATATATATTCTTGTACTTGGCTCAGAAGGAAATATAAAACTTTTTATACATACCCTGCAATGAGACAGTGCGGTGACCTCGTGGTTAAACAGCTCTAGTTCTTGTGGTTCTACAGCTGAATAAACTGTTCTCCTAAATGCGCTGGCTGCCCTCCCCCCAAACACACTTTGTGACTCAAGGCACCCTTCTACCCTTCCCTCACTACCTTCCCACCCAAGTACCAGCAGATTCTCTGCTGCGCTCAGCTGCTCCCTGAGTAGGTGCCTTAGAACCCGCCAGAGGCAGCTGGAACCAGCCGTGTCCAGTCTGCGGCGGCCCCACTCAATATTAATAATGATCATGATGGACCCTGCCAGAGAATTTAGCATTTTGAAAGAGAGGTGGGAGCAAGGCTAAGCACTAAGTTGCTGCTGTTAGCAGATGCAACAATGCTGTGGGCAAACTTGTGGCCTACCTCAACATGGCTGTCAGGTCCTCAGGCAGAGGGCTTGGAGGGGCAGCCACTCACCCCAGCTGTAAGCAAGCTGTGAGATGGTCTTGTTCACATTTAAAGCCTGTTTTTTGCTTTCTAGGAGTAGTTGCCAATGAAAACTGTAGATATAAAGATTTCACTAATGCTATGTTGACCTGCTTTAATATTTATACATTCTAGAAATGTATTTACTACTACCCAAACAGTGCTGCTGAAAGTGCTACTAGCAGTTTGAGAAACAAAAATTAATGATGCTCACTTTAACATCTTTCTCACAGTGAATTATTTTATTTATTCTATTTTGATTGCGATCTTCCAAACTTAAATGAATGTACTGAAAATTTTAGTTGCAAGTGTGCCCTTTCCTGAAACAGATTCTCCCAGAAGTTATATGAACTGCTGTCATGGACAGAGGACTTTTTCTGAGCAAGGTACCATACAATTTGCTACTCCTTTCAAGACACCATACTGAAGATGTTAGCTTGCTGCCAGGTCTCTCTACCATACTGAAGATGTTAGCTTGCTGCCAGGTCTCTCAACTTGAGGTTCCTGATGTTCAACATCCGGGCATTCCTTGCAAAATTGAGCCAATGGCTAATTAAAAGAAAACAAAACTCCATATAAATCTGCCCCTTTAGCAGGCATACACAGGAACTCTGAATTGGGCCAGAGAATTTTCAGGTTTGTAGCCTAATTCAAATTCATACTGCTCAACAGGCTGCTGGGAAGGAATCTGGAAGAGAAAGAGAAAGAGCTATGTCCTGTGAAGTACAAGATGAAGTACTGGAGGGAGCAACACCCATTTCTAAAATACTAATGCTGTATTTCATGCTTTGCTGGAAGCATACCATCATCCTGGTTAAAATTCCATGAAGTACCATTTTAAATTTACCACCTGTAAATTGCCTGTGTTTTCTAAGATTTTGCTCATGTGTGATGCAATGGCCATATTGTACAATTCTAACTCAGAGAAAGCACTTTTTAATACCTTGGCCAATAAGTTAACCATATTCTTTTCTAGATACACATCATACGGCCACCTTAATATGTTAAGAGTACAAGATACGACAGTTAATTCCAAGGTTAATTCCAAGACAAAGGGTTTAGATTTCAGAAGCGCAAACTTCAGCTTGCTCAGGGCATAATAGGTAAATTTTTCACCAGGAGGACAGGCAAACATTGGAATAGCCTCCCAAGGGAAGTGGTAGATTCCCACACATTGGACAGTTTTAAGTCTCAGCTTGACAGGGTGCTGAGCCATCTCATATAAACTATGGTAGTACCTGCAAAGGTTGGACCTATGATCCTTGAGGTCTCTTCCAACCTGACATTTTATGATTCTATGATTCTGTGATACAGTAAGCCACAGCTAACACCTAAATATCTGATTTCTAATGTTTGCTGAGTAGCCAGTGCAATTAATATGTATTATAAATAGCATTCAATATAATTAGAATTCACATAATAAAAGGAGGACACCTATATGGAGTTGTACAAAGAGGAACTAATTAAAGCCATAGCATAACACCCACCTAAAGGTGTAGACTTAAGATTTCCATGGCAACTTCAACTCTGCATTTCCTGCCTTTTGTGATTTCAAAAGCAGCTTCAGTGTTGCTTTAATATAGTGTTTCACACTGAATAGTTCTACCAATAGAAGTATTATTTTGCAACCTGACATTTCTAGGGCTCCTAATACTATCCCACTTTGCACAGCAACGTTATAAATTATTCAAAAGAAACTGTACTAATACACAGTTCACCACAAAGACTGAACTTGCCTCAAGCTGGTGTAATGTATTAAGGATAAGTGGTAGCCTCTTCATGGCTAAGGTAATGGCAGCTTCCCTTTGGAGTCCTGTTTCATTTCCTCTGTGACACTGGCTGAAAAACCAACTGATCTGAAAAAGGCCAGATTAAAACTGAAGGCAAGAAGGAACACATCTGCAAATGTAAAATGGGAAAAACTACTTTATTTGAATTACAACTCATTAAAGAACATACACCTGGAAAAAATGCTGGTTGTGAAGAAAAGCAATGCTGTGGATTACTGCTGCAGTAGACAAAATCGTTCCAGTTTTGAACCTAACTTTTGATTAGACTTGTGCAACTGACTTAAGCAGGAGTGTGTGTATGGGTACATAGCTATGTGTCCATCTCTTGGCTGCTTGCATTTTAAAATCAAAGTCACTTTTATACCTTATTAGTAACATGAATACCAGCAACTTGAGAGGGACCTGGGTTTTCAGAGCCAAAGTACATAGGCCAATTTCTTTATAGGGTGTTTTACTCAAATCCTAAGTAAAAACTATGTTTTTAGTTATGCCTATGGCAAGGCTTCATAGAAAATCCCTGAAGAAAACATATTTACATATACTGTAAAGTTTAAGGTAATCTTCTCATAACTTCTAAGTGCATGTGTAATTTAAGAAAGTAAAATATAAAATAGAGGCAATACTTACTGTCTTTATAAAATGCTTGGCTCAAGAGAGAAAAAAGTTTGCATCTGTCTGTCTCTCGTTTGGGGATGTTAATATATGCACAAAGTTAAGTTAATAAATAGGTATTGCCTCCATATTCACTAACCCTAAACCTAGTCTTCTCAGCCACTGATAAAAACTGTGCCACAGTGAAATATCTGCTAGACCTTCGTAACAATAAAAAAATTCCTTTTTAAATACCTAACCCTCAGGAACTGATATATCAGGTAGACCCTTCAAAAATCTACTAACTAGTTTAAGACCTGGGGAACATTAATACACTCCTAAGACTACAATGGATTAAAATAAAACTAAATTTAAAAAAAGAGGTTTGTAGCCTTGTGCAGAATTAATTGGCAAATCCACTGTTTTAAATTTTTAAAATAATGTTTATTTATTTTGAAACTTGACTTTATTCACACAAAGAAGAAAATATTAAAATTTAGGAAAACACAAAATTGAGACCTTAATTTAAAACAGTTGTGTTTAAAGGCATTTAATTACAAAATTTATAAAACCAAAGCACTGAAGTAATGAAATTACTATGAAATATAATCATTAATCTAACCAGTGCACAGCACTGACCGTTTACCACAACAGTGTGTTTTCAACAGTAATCTAAATGGTGCAATACAAAAAACTCATCTGGAAAAGATAAGGGGATCATTCACATGTAGACACGTTTTTAGATCATCCCTAATAAGGATAACTGTAAATATGTATTTTGTTATCAATCAGCACAACAGATTTATAAAATATGTATTTTATAGATACAATAGTTTGCAAAGTTGCTAAAAAATTTCATTAACAATGCCTATGATACACTGCTTACATTTTATAAACACATACTGTGTATTATGTGATATGTATATACATATATAAAATTAGCATGTTGTACTTAGAATCTATCTACTGATCTCTCACTTTAAAAGCACTAAAGAAAGCATATAAAGGCATGCATGAATGTCATTGAACTTGGCTGAATGCTGAACATCAGAACTAGAATGTTGCTCAGTAGGAAAAATACTGAATTTGCTTATTTAAGGAAAGTATTAATTTTTCCTTCAGTATTTACTTGCTAAACTTCTGCAGCCTGCTTTTAATGTGTTGGATATTTATGTGGACACGTGCCAATAACCTTCAGCAATTAATTTGTGCCTTTTTGTTCCTTAATATATAAATAATTTAAGTTCTTTGTATTATTATTGAAATCTTGTACTGTTTTCCTGAGGAAAGATGCTTTTTGCCTAGTACATAAAATTTATTTCGGAACTAAGTATCTGGTTTGGCTTCAATCCCAGAATATCCTGGTTTCTAAACAAACCGCTAAGCATATAATATGGGTATAATGATTAAAAAGCTGCAGTCTTCACTGTGGATCCTGCACCATATTAATCCCTGTTATAACTCCATTTATTTCATTGGAGTTACATTTATTTTAATACACTTACCATGTTTAGTCTCAGTACAAAATATGAGAATGGCATATTTAAAATGAAGCATTGTACTGACACAATGGTCCTGGAGACTAATAACATCACAAATGATCATATATTACAACTGGTTTGGAAACAGAAAAATGATTAAAGAAATTTGAGTAATTTCACAGTAGGGAAAGGATGAGTACATTAGTACGTGTTATTAATCACTCTTAATCAGGTAACAATTTTAAAAACCAAGTAGTATCAAATGTTCTTTGGCTGTTTGCTATGGTAAAGCACATTCTAAACATACCAACTCTGTTCCCATAGGCCTGGTCTGATGCCAAGAGATAGAGAAAAGCACTTATAGACTCTTCCAGTTTAGACAAAGGTTTCCATAGAGGAATAGATTTTTTTCCTTGATTTTCTTCTCCTTGAACTATTGAACATTTAACTGCTTCATCAAAATTTCCAGCACTATCTACCTTCAGACAGCAAGTGTACCTGGAGCACTTCAGCTCTAAAAGTTTTAGAGAACTGCAAATAGCACCAAACAGGAACTTCAGTGTTGCATAATTGTTTCCATTCTGTGAGAGAGATTACAGCTGGTTTATCAGAAACCTCTTTGCTAATGAGTTCTGGAAACCATTCTCCTTTCTATCTGTCAGAACTAAACATTGTTTATGGTTTTTAGAGGCTGATTTCAGCCTCTGCTTCTATTATACATCACAAAAGTGGTTCCAATCAATTAGTTTTACAAACTGTTCTGTTACAATAAATATACCATTTTTATTGTAAAGCAATATTTCTCTTTGGAAGCAGAAACACAAGACCGGTCCTAATTCTATCCTGTTTTGGGGCATCTGGTGGAATCTGTAGCGCCAGTCTTCAAATTCTTTGTTGTACACTTCTTGAGTACCTCTTGACCAGTGGTCTAATTCTTTGCATGAATGAGTAAAACCAGAAGTAAGGCTTTGTAGGTATTTTCTTACAGAAAATAATCTAATCTGTTAGTTTTCTGCGATCACAGTCATGGTCAGCAAGTAAGGCACATATTGAAAAAAATAGAACAGCTCTCAGTGTGTCAAAACAGATTTCTCTCAGAAGGCTGTTGGTGATTTGTAAAATGTCAGATTGTTTCAGGTGCCTCACTGAAATGTGTTGCTATTTTGACAAGTAGATGAGGTAAGGCACAGGGAGAAATCCTTACTAGTGAACAGTTTGTACCAAAAACCCCCAAAAGGTTAGATTTAGTATCTAGATTAAGGCAAGCACAAAATATCAAAGGGCCTTGAGCCAAGGAGATGAGGAAAAGGAGACAAGGAAAAACATAGCAACACAAGTTGCTTTAATTGGGTTAACGCATTTCCATATCCTTTTTTAATTTCCTTTTTGCCGTGCAAAAATTGTTGATGCGTAATACACTGCTATAAACACTGCCTGCTACCAAGTATATTGATTGTATTAGGTTATATTTACTGTAGGTCCCATGGCAAATGTGAGAAACCTTGAAGAATTACATGTTATTGGTTAATGGACAGATTATGGTGAGAAGAGTGGTCAAGTACTCTGGAGAAAACCGTCTGAATGGGGGTGTAAGGGTTGTGCCCCTTACCACAGAAAATATGCCTCCCATAAAACTATTTCACCATTTAAAGGAGACCAAAGGGACACCGCTCCTGCACGGCTGGTACCTGTGTGTTTGTACCAGGATCCAGGCTTCTGGGGGAGGGGGGCCTGCTTCCCTGTGGGCGGTCTGTTCTGGGACTCGAGATGGGCTGGGCCAGGGCTGGCATGCAGATGGCCAATGCATTGCGGCACCTGGGACTGTGCGCTGGGTCACCCTAACCTAGACGGAAGTCCTCGGACGGTGAGGGGGCGGGGTGGAAGGGAGAGTGTTCTCATTCTGTTGGGGGAGAGTGGAGGTCACTGGTAGCCTCAGAGCACGCCACTCTGCTTCGGAATTCTCGTGGAAGCCGAGGAAACTGAGGGCTGAAATGCTACTGCTCTTTTAAGAGCAGAGATTCCCTGCAGGCTCCCGAAGAAGTGAGGAGACCCATAGCTGACCGGAGCTGCACGGGAGCCGAAGACCCGCCCGAGCAACACCCGCGCAGCCGTGAGGAGCCGGGCGCTATCCGAGCACTGCTAGCGCCCGAGCGCTGCCACCTCCGTCGAGCCCTGCCGCGCGCCGCTGCCACGCCGCTGCCGCCCGCGTGTTGCTGCCCTTCAGCTCATCCAGCCGCTCAACGCCGATCACCAGCCGCTGGAGTTCGCCCAGGAGCCTCCGCTGCCGGCACATTCAACGCGCCGGGAGTTTAAGAACCCCGTCCACAAATCTTTCCTGTTTTCCTATAGGGTTCTCTCCCTGGGGGATAGTGGATGGCCCATTCTCACATGCACAAGGGCGACCCCTCTGAGGGGGAACTGTGACGCGCTCCAAATCACTTTCCTTTAGTATAATAATCTTACTATCTTTTGCAGTATCTGTGGCTTGCATTATATTTACATTTGTACACTTCTGTCTATAAAGCAACAACACACAGAAACCTTCACTCAGTGTCCTCGTTCCCTTTTTGAGCGAGAGTGTGTACTACCTATGGGGGGCGGTTTCAACAGGTACCAAGTAAAACTAAAAAGGGGAGGGGTTAACCACTCGAACGCCATGACAGCTCTACCATGGCCTGGTTTCAGCTGAGCAAGCCCTCAACTTAGCCCATCCCTCTCAAGGGTGGCAGCTTCAGCCATGCAGAGACTTCGTTTCGGTATCTACTCAATGCCAAGAGTTCACTTAGCAGTAACTGTCCTCCAAAGGAGAGTCAAATCTTGATTTGCTTCCTGTCTTCTGAACACTCGGTCCTTCAGGGTGCAAACATTCTAGCCCACTCCTGACTTTGGATTTATACTGGCACACCTACAACCTCTGGTGGCCAAATCCTAACTTAGTTATTCAAACGGTATCTTTTTGATGGACTTTGGAACAGTAGTTTAATTAGAATCGGTCAATTACTCCAGAAAACAAAATACCTGCACTGTGGTTTCCATCTTTTGGCCACAGCCAGCACTGTTTTTGGTGGAGCACTGTTAGCCTTGTATTCCTTCGT
The DNA here is from genome assembly GCA_020745705.1 of Hemiprocne comata. Taxonomy (NCBI): domain Eukaryota; kingdom Metazoa; phylum Chordata; class Aves; order Apodiformes; family Apodidae; genus Hemiprocne; species Hemiprocne comata. The sequence goes on along the minus strand of CM036616.1, from coordinate 38,872,377 downwards.
GGCAGACGTGTCAGAGCAGCCACTTGTGAATCATGACAGCTGGGGACAGAAAACAGGCGGCGAGGCCGGGCTATCGGGTTCCGCCTTTACAGGGATGTAATGCCGCTGCAGTCCCAGCTGAAGGACTGAACCTACACCTCCACGGCCTCACAGCGCCGCGCAGGAACAGGGCGCCCGCAGGCCACTACGCGGCCCGCAGCGCTGCCCGCAACTCTCCACACTCTCACCGCTTCGCCGGGCAACTGCCCCGGCCCAGGCCTGCCTGCGAGGCCCCGGCCCCGGCCCCGGCCCCGGCCCCGGCCCCGGCCCCGAGCCGCCACAAAGTTGCGCCTAGCCTAACCCCTCCACTAGGTGGCGGGAGAGACGCGCTAAGTACGGCTAGCAGGGGGCGGGGAGGGCTGGGGCGGTCATTTCCTGCCGGCGCGGTCATTTCCTGCCGGCGCCTATGTATCCGGGTGAGAGGGCAGCGCTGGTGCAGGTAGGCGCTGTGCGCTTCCGGTCCGCGCCGCACCGAGGGATCGCAGGCGAGGGGTGCTTGGTGCCGGCCGCGGCCCGCCCCACCTCGCCCCGCCCCGCCCTGCTTGCCTCCGCCCAGGCCCCTGTGAGTCTCCGGTAGGGTGCGACGGTCTTGCTGTGGGGAGAGGCACCGGGAGGGGAACTGGGGCCCGCAGGGTGGCGGGTGGCCTCAGCCGGCGGCCGCTGGGCCGCCGGGCGCTGGGGTGGGTGTAGTGGCGGGGCTCCAGCCGTCGCGGAGCTGCGTCTGCGCTTGGGCTTGCCCACACGGGAAGCGTACCGGTATTTACTTGTGTGCTTCCGCGAAAAGTACAGGCTTGTTTGGAAAAAGTGCCGAGTAGGGCAAATGTGTAACGATTATGAAACTTTTGGAGAACCTGGCGCTTCCGCCAAGGTAATCTCTGCCGAAAGTTATGATAAATGTCGTTATAGTTACTGTGGGACAGCAAGGTTATTACACAGTTTTGGTTTTGGGAAGGTAACTCCTTCAGTGCTTTTATTTCTGATATTTACAACATCTCTTTCTGGTATTTACAATTTCACAGGCTAAAAAGAACACATTATTTCTGCAACTCAGTCCTGAATTCTTGTACACGGTTCTGTCAATGATTATATCAATATCAATGATTATGTCAATGATTAATTTTATTCATAAACTGGTTGTGCATACTGTGTGTGATATTCGGAGTGCTGGGCTGACTAGAGATGAATGAGCCATTTAAGCAGTGGTTACATTCATTGCCTGTCTGTACTGTAAATGAAAAAGCTTGAAATGCACATAAATATCATTCAGATTAAATTTAAATGTCTGGTGACTTTCTTGTCATACAATTCAGTTTTGTTTCTTCAGCAGTATTGAAAGTAAATATTTCCAAAATAATTTTCACTAATCACAGAATCAAAGAATGGTTTAGGCTGGAAGGGACCTTAAAGATCATCTAGTTCAAATCCCCCTGCATGGGCAAGTATAACATATAATATTCACCACCACCCCTGAAAAAAACCCAACAACCCAGACCAAAAAAAACAAACAACAGTAAAAGCTGTGAAAGCATTAATCATTACTGACAGCTTTTTCTTGGAGCTAGTACAGCAATGTCCATGTAGGTAGTACTGGGTTTTCACCAGTGTGAGTTGTCATCACAGAAAACAAGGAACGAAGTCAGACCTGAGCAAATAAACTCCTTGGTATTTCTTTGCCTCTGTCCAATGCTAATGCTGCGTACAGTGATGGTGGAAGCTGTCTGAGGAGGTTAAAACATGGCAACAAGCCATATCAGGTGAAAGAAGACTTCAGCGCTGTGGTAGCAGTGAGACCTTTCTAAATAAAGTTTTTTTCAGTGTATGAAAGAATGCCTGTTGAGGTAGCTGCTAATACTTTTTGGTTTTTGGTAGTTCAGAGAACCTGAAAATGATACTTAAAATTTTACAGTACTGCACAGTGGTAGGATTTCCATGCTGGGACATGGATCTATCAGCACTTTTCCCAGTTGTATTACTGACACATTAGGTTGATAAAAAGGTTTTTGTGTAATAATTAGGGAAATACTGCCATTGCTCTTAGGACTCCAAAATGTTCCAATTAGAAGTTCTTTGAAGTGACTTCTTCCACTTATGCTTGAATCCACGTATTGCAGTAGTTGGATGGATATTTATATGCAGAGTGTTAAGATCAATCATGTACAACTGTGTTTATCAGTGACGCTTCATCTTTGTTTGCAGGGTTTGTATTTAAGATTGAGGTAAAAAAACACATGAAGAAACTTTAACATCATGCCAGGTTATCAGTGCAGCAAAGAGATATGTGCAGTACTGATAAATGCTTTTAAAAATCTTGTGATATGTTTTTTTCTTGGGTGGAGTCTGAACTTTTTATTGTTTCCAACATGTCAGTTGAGCTTAAGGTAAAATACTGATGATATGCAAAATGGATGCAATGCATAGTTTAACCTGTTGTAGAGGCAAAGATTTTCTTTTTAAGCCAACTTTTTTGCTAATGTGTAATGCATATAAGAATACAAGAGCAAGCAGCAGTCAGTGTGCCAGAAAAAAAATTAAGAGATAAATCCACATTTTTGTGTCACAGAATCCGTTCACTAAGCACAAACAAGAAATTACGCTGTATCTGTGATATTCTTAAGGCATACACAGATTACTTTCCAACTGCTGTCATTATTTGGCTTCTTTGATGATCATGCCATTAAACAAATAATTTATTTTGCTTATAGTTCATTATCAGCTGCATGTTCTTCTGATGTAGTCAAGGGTTTCTTCCCATATATTGTGAACCTTATTGTGGAATCTTTGAAATAAGAAATATATTCCAGTGTAATATGTTACTTCTTGAGATAAAAACTTACTACTTTTGTCATGTGATTTTTCTAAAATTAAACTTAAAATGGAGGGAAGAAAATAAAAATTCACTTTTAAGCGTAAAATAAATTGTGATTGTGAAGCTTCAGAGTATGTAGTATTTTTATTTATGGTCTCATCCTGAAAGGAGATAAAACTAGCCCACAATCACTCTTCTTTTAAGCAATGTCTGGAAATACATTTTAGATTACGTGAATTTTTAAACCAAGAGTTTAAAATGTAACTAGTATTTATTGTTTCCTAATTTTGATTTCTTTTTTTTAAATGTAGGTAAAAGGATACATGTTCACTTCAAGTAGAAAGGAGCATGTTCCCAAATTGCTCCAACCTGGGTCGTTCACCCTTCCCTCCAAAACATCCACAACAGAGTAATTTCTTCAGTAACCTTCCTCTAAATGTACCACCTCCTCTTGCCTCTCACCAGCAAATTATTGATGTTCAGTTTAGTTACTGGAATACAGCGTAAGTGCAGTAGGATTTGGTAGTGGGGATTATGTTGAAAAGGAGGGTTAGCAGTCTTTTGAAAGAAGTATTTCTGTTTATGGGGAACATCAGAAACAGTGAAAAACATTAAAACACTTAAAAAAAGTAAGAAGGCATCATGTGTAAAATAGAGCTGTGTCATTTTTGTTGGTGACCTGCAAGTTGTAATGCTCTCCTGCATTGTGGAGAATGCATGAGATGCTGTTGCACTGATCAGGGTTAATAATCCATGGTTCAGTTTTAAAGATCTTCAGTTGTATTTTTTTACTGGGGAAAACCGGGAGGAGATATGGGGAAGAAACTTTTAGTCTTGGGGCTACATTTGAAGACACCATAGAGTTATTTAGGCTCTTAAATTTAACAGTACATTAAAATAATTTGTTTGCTGACCTCTTCTTACATGTGTGAAGAATGAGAATATATTTTTTTAATGGGAAATAGATAATGAAATACCTCTCAGTTTTGGGTAGAAAAAAGAGATGTAACAGATTGCTTGTAACAGGAAAAAAAAGGACAGGACCTGCAGAGTTTCATATTCAGTTAAGAAAAACTTCTAACCATAGAAAGCATCTTAGTTACTACATGAATAACAGCTATGGACTGTAGTCTTTCCAGGGCTCTTTTGAGTGGGAACCTTGCAACTGTTCCAGCTGTTACGCTGCAACCAGGGAGTTATGGAAATGGCAGTCCAGTACCTACGTCTGATGCCCCCACATCATTCCGAGGAAGAAAGTAAGTTTTTTGTGTGTGTGTGATTAATTCTGGTTGTAAAGTACCCATGGTGAATGTCGAATACCAGTTTCTTCTGCAACTTGAATTTTGTTGGAAGTTGCAAGAATACTGAACAAAATGCTTTTTGATGAAGCAGGCCATGTCATGGCTCTTTAAAGCATTCAGATAGCTGTTTCTGACAATTTTAGTACTCAAAAGTGACTTAGTATGTGTAGTCTTTCTGTTGCAACAGCCTTATCCTTGCAGAAATGTGACTTACATGTTTTAAAAATATAATAGGCTGTAGTCACTGTGTGCTTGGCTCTAAGAGGGTTTGTGTCAAGAAATTGGGTGTTCTTTGCCTGTTGATTTATGAAGTTAAGAGTAAGACTGCACCCTCAATGTTTTATGGGGATTGTGAAGTTCTTCTGATGACACACTAGGTGTTTCTCCTGATTTTCTTAGTTATGCAAAGCTTTTTTTTTCATAGAGAAAGTGCTAAACTCAAGCATATGTAAGTTGTTTTTTTTTAAGAGGAATTATATAGAGGCATATTTTTTCTACATTTCAAAAAAAAAAATTAATTAAATTTAGATAACTTCTTTTTACTTTGGTTGCAACAGAAAGCAGAAATTCAGATTAATACATGGTTTTATTTTCTTTTAACATTATAGAATAAAATAATTTCTCCTTACCAGTTTAGCAATAGTAATTGGTATGTGTTTGTGAATCACCTGATAGTGAGGAAGCTTTATGTAATCTGTCTTCAAAATTATTTCCTGTACATTATTTTTCTTCAATTTCAACAGATGAGAAAATAACTTGGTATTAAGTTATAGTTAAGTGTGTAGAATCATCTGTGTTGGAAGGGACCTTAAAGATCATCAAATTCCAACCCCCCTGCATGGGCAGGGACACCTCCCACTAGACCAGGTTGCTCAGAGTCCCGGCCAGTCTGGCCTTGGACACTTCAAGGGACGGGGCATCCAGAACTTCCCTGGGTGACCTGTCACCACTGTGTCGCCACCTTCACACTGAAGAATTTCCTCCTAATATCTAACCTAAATCTACTCTCTTCCAGCTTAAAACGATTACCCCTTGTCCAGTCACTACACACACTTGTAAAAAGCCCCTCCCCAGATTTCCTGTAGGCCCCCTTCAGGTACTGGAAGGCTGCTATAAGGTCTCCCCAGACCCTTCTCTTCTGCAGGCTGAACAACTCCACCTCTCAACCTGTCTTCATTGGAGAGGTGCTCCAGAGCTTTGATCATCCTCATGGCCCTTCTCTGGACCCCTTCCAACAGGTCCATATCCTTTCTATATTGGGAACTCCAGAACTGGACATAATACTCCAGGTGGAGTCTCAAAAGCTTGGAGTAGAGGGGGAGAGTGACGTCCTTGGACCTGCTGGCCACACTGCTTTTGATACAGCCCAGGACATGGTTGGTTTTCTGGGCTGCAAGTGCACATTGCCAGCTCATGTTGAGCTTCTCATCAAGCAACATCCCCAAGTCCTTACTCTCAGAGCTGCTCTCGATCCATGCTCTGCCCAGTCTGCATTTGTGCTTGGGATTGCCTCAACCCATGTGCAGGACCTTGCACTTAGCCTTGTTGAACTTCATGAGGTTGGCATGGGCCCACCTCTCCAGCCTGTCAGAGTCCCTCTAGGTGGCATCCATTCCCTTCAGTATGTCCACCTCACCACACAGTTTGGTGTCATCAGCAAACTTGCTGATGGTGCACTCAATCCCACTGTCCATGTCCCTAACAAAGATGCTAAACAGCACTGGTCGCAGTACTGACACTTGAGGAACACTGCTTGTCACTTGTCTCCACTTGGACATTGAGCCACTGACTACAGCTCTTTGAGTGTGACCATGCAGCCAATTCCTGATTCACTGAATGGTCCATCCATCAGGTCCATGCCTCTCTGATTTAGAGACAAGGATGTCGTACGGGACAGTGTCAGATGCTTTGCACAAGTCCATGTAGCTTTTCTTGTTGCCTGTGTTGTCGCTGGCTAGATTTAATTCTACCAGGGCTTTAGCATTTCTAACCTGATCCCTGGCTGCTTGGACAATGTACCTGTATTCCTCTCAGGTTACCTGTCCTTGCTTGCACCTTCTGTAGGCTTCCCTTTCATGTCTGAGTTTGTCCAGAACCACGCAGACCTCCTTTCATTATCTGTCTTCCTCTTTGTTGGGCTGCATTACTCCTGGGCTTGGAAGAGGCAGTCCTTGAATGTTAACCAGCTTTCTTGGGCTCCTTTCCCTCCAGGGCTTTATCAAGCAGGTCACTGTCACGTGAACTAAAGGCCTTCCTGGTTCCACTACTGAATTTATTTTATTCATCAGTCACAAAACTTTTCACTGCATTATGTGGATTAAAAAAAAGAAAGTATCCTTACATAATCTGTATATATTTAAAAAACAAAACAAACAACAAAAAACCCAGAAAAAAAGAAGTATGTTGTCACCAAAATAGTATTATGAGCTTTCTGAGCAGTCCTGCTTAACTGAATTTGCGATTTAGGTTTCAACTAGTTAATACAGACACTGTTGTAAAGCAGTTGCATCAATTTACTTAAAGGGTAGCTGCCTTTGTGTGTTCTTTTTCCATTCGAGGTTTATTTCACCTAATATCTAGGATGAGCATGCCTTTTGTTCTGTAGAATATGTTGTTTTAGTGAAATAGCAATGCTTAATTATGTGACTCTGTACTTTGTAGCAACTTTTAGTCACAGGTTTAAGCTTACAAACTAGAGGAATTACTGTCCTTTTTTTCATTTTTAGGAGACGAAGTGAACAAAGTGTTCCACATGATGTCAAACGTCAGCGTCTTCATTCAAATAATTCTGAAACAACTGTAGTTAACCAAGCAGTGCCTTTACCAGAAGATCGTAGATACTGCTTCCCAGGATCAGTTCAGTCTCCACTGTTCTCTTCGTGTGTCCCTCCGTTGCAAGATCCTTTGTTTCCAGACCCAATAGAAACCTCACTCCCTGTGGCCAAAGATAAGGTAATATTGTCCTATACCTGTACTTTGCAACTGCCTTCTGAGTAGGCAGGGTCCAATGGTGCTGTGGGAGACTGCAAAATTTTCTGCAAGTGTCCCTAATAGTGTCAAGGGGTTTGTGTCACTGAGCTGTCATTGGAAGGAGTATCAATAAATATAGCTGCCACTATGGTCTTACATAGCCTCCTTGTCTATTTTTGGATTTGGAGCGTTTTTTGGGGGTAGAGATAGTGTTTGCTTGTATTGTTTGGTTTCCATACTAATGTCAGGAAACCTGTATGTCTGCTCCAGGAAGTAGGAATTGGAGGGGTGGTCTGTTATTCTCATGGTTTGGGGGCTCAGAGAATCCTGATGAAAAAAACCCCATGCTAGTAATAGGAGAGAAGTCCATTCTGAATAAATACAGTATCAAGCCTATAAAGATGTCCTTTACCTCTCTTCAGAATGAGATAGAAGTTAGCTAGTTCTGGAATATAGACGAAGATGTCTTCTTTAGGTGGACAGTAGAGTTGGAACTGTGTTTTTTGTTGTTCTTCCATAGAAAAACCCAAACATGGCTAATCAGTCTTCATACTTTATCTGCACCAACATGACAGAACTTTTTTTGTTTTAATTGTTGATATATGTGTTGAAATATCTATTAATTACAGTATATAACACTGTTGTGAAAGAGAAACAGTTAATACCTTCTTCCGCCATAGATATGACAACTTCTTTAATAGTTTGTGTGGGATAGAAAAAGCTAACTTAAATAAGTTTTAATATTTATTTTCTCCATATTACTGATACGCAAACTGTAGACACTGAAGTCAGCAGAAGATAGCCCTGGTCTTTCACTGCTTACTCCCTGAAGGCTGCAGATACTCATGATACAAAAATGGTTTACTGTGGATAGACATATTATAACAGATTGAACAAATTTAAATATAAAAACTTGGCACAAATTTCTTGCAGAGGGTTGTTCAGTATGAATTCAGGTGTGGTAAAACTATACAAGAGAATAGGTCATGGGAACTAATGCTGGATTGTTTTGTTGGTTTTTTTAAAGCACTCTTCTGTATTTCATGTAATTCCCTCTCTGTGAGTAAAGAATATTCATTTCTCTGTATCTTTACTTTTTGTATATGTGTGTAAAGTTAAGTCAGCAGGTTTTGGAGTTGTTTCAAGAATGTCAGCAACAGACCTGTGATTTGAGCAGAAAAGAGCTCTGCAGAGCACAACTCCAAAGAGAAATTCAGCTAATTTTTCCACGTATGTTTTGAATTTGATTATTTAATATCAGTTTGAGTCATAGAATGATTTGGGTTGGAAGGGACCTTAAAGATCACCTAGTTCCAACCTCCCTGCCTTTGCACAGCTCCCACTAGCCCAGGTTGCTCCAAGCACCATCCAACCTGGCCTTGAACACTTGCAAGGTTGGGGCATCCACAACTTCCCTGGGCTGCCTGTTTGTGTCTCACCACCCTCTTAGTGAAGAATTTCTTCCTAATGTCTAGCCTAAATCTACCCTCTTTCAGTTTAAAACCGTTACCCCTTGTCCTATCGATACATGCCCTTGGAAAAAGTCCCTCCTCAGCTTTCTTCTTCTTTAGGTTCATGATTCATTCTTCCTCTTAAACTATGGTATGTCACATTAATTTTTGTTGTGATTCTTCTGTTACAGATAGCAGACTCTTTTTGGTTGGCTCCTCACTGAATGGATTTGGCACTCGTAGCAGTGATGGCGACTTGTGCCTGGTGGTTAAAGAAGAACCAGTAAGTAATTTAAAACACATGTTGTTAAAAAAAAATGTTTTTAAAATGTATGTGCTTTTATAAGGCTGGATTCTAAAATGAGAAACAAATGGTCACATCCCTTTGATTTAATAACGTATTTTGTATTCATAATAGTGATGAACTCTGGGCCCAATAATGTTGCAAATATGAATTTAACCCTGTAAACCCTTTAACCTAACAAAACATTCAAAAATAGAATCATAGAATCATGGAATCACTAAGGTTGGAAGGGACCTTAAAGATCATCAAGTTCCAACCCCAATGCCATGAGCAGGGAACCCTACCACTAGACCAGGTTGCACAAAACCTCGTCCATCTTGGCCTTAAAGTCCAAGGATGGGGCATCAACAGCTTCCCTGGGCAACCCATTCCAGTTCCTCACCACCCTTATAATGAAGAATTTCTTCCTAATACCTGACCTAAATCTCCCCTCTCCCAGTTCAAAACCATTACCCCTTGTCCTTTCACTATCTTCTCTGATGAAAAGCCCCTCCCCAGCTTTCCTGCAGGCCCCCTTCAAGTACTGGAAGGCTGTTATAAGATCTCCTCAGAGCCTTCTCTTCTCCAGGCTGAACAGCCCCAATTGTCTTAGCCTGTCTGCATAGCAGAGGTGCTCCAGGCCTTTGATCATCTTGGTGGCCCTTCTTTGGACCCTCTCCAACAGGTCCATATCTTTCTTGTGCTGAGGGCTCCAGAGCTGTACGCAGTACTCCAGGTGTGGTCTCACCGGAGCAGAGTAAAGGGGCAGAATCACCTTCCTGGCCCTGCTGGCCACACTTCTTTTGATGCAGCCCAGGATGTGGTTGGCTCTCTGGGCTGCAAATGCACACTGGCAGCTCATGGCAAAGCTTCTCATCTACTGCCACCCCAAAGCCCTTCTCATCAGGTCATTGCCTTCACTCCATACATGAAAAAAGCATAGCAAAATGAGAAATAAATTGTCTGGAATCATGAAGAAAACTGTTTAGTAAACTCTTAACTCATTTTACATGCTACTAATTTTAGTGAGCAGGCATAAGGAGGAATTTGATATGCAAAATGTCTTAAATATTTTTGTCGAGAGAAAATATAATTTATGAGTCGAATGTAGGTTGAGAGAAAAGATGTAGAAAAAAATATATAGCATAATTTTGAAAGAATCAAAACATCATTGAAAAGGAAAGGACATTTTTGTAGATGAGAGCGATGTTTTCATCAATTTCTATGATTTGTGAATGTCTGATACTTACTCTGCATATTGAATATAAACTGCTCTGTCTGGCTTTTGCCACACTAAATGTATATGTAGGCTGTGGAATTGTGTTGGTATACATTATCATGTCTTATTCTGATAATTAATTTTATTTGAAAAGTAAAGCATGCTTACTTGGAAGATCTAAATGAGAGATACCAACTTTTTTCTTTAATTTTAATACCATATTTCAGGTAAATCAGAAGACTGAAGCAAGGCATATACTCAGCTTAGTCCAAAACCTCTTCATTTCTAGACTTTGTAAGTTCCCGGCTATAGTGAGGTGGTAAGATTATTGACAATTCTGGAAGAAGTATTGATGCACACTTATAACTAATGTATGTAATTGCATCTGGCTAGCTTCTAATAGCAATGCTGTTTGCAGAAAAACTGTAAACATTGAGTAATGTTACTTATCTTGGTGCTGATGGTAAGTAATCAGAAAAACATAATGGTTGCCTTGCAAACTAGTGGACTTAAAGAATGGCTAGCATCTGAAATGACTTTTGAGTTGTGGACCACAATTTGGGGGTGGGTGGGAAGTAGATTTCTGTTTATTTCTATTTGGGAAACCTCTGTTAGTGAACTCTTACTGGTCTTTTAGATTGGAGTGCCTTCCTGTGGACAATAAGAATTTGTAAAATAATACATTAAACTGTGCAGAATTGGTTTTTATTTTGGGGGCCTTGATAGCAGTGAAATAATCAAGTTAGGTGCCTTGTATAGAAAGTATTAAATGTTGGCAGTACTAGCACATATATGAGAAACATGTCAATCCATAATTCTTAAAAGTTGTTGACTCCCTTCAGCTGAGGAATTCACATGGACAATTCTTGACTTAAACAGGAAAGCTTCCTAATTCAAAGAGGCTTTCGTACCATCCTGTGAATTATAAAAAACCCTGTCATTTATTGATATCAATGAGACTGTCCTCCTACACATTCTTCGATGCCACTCCTTACATTGCTGTTCTGAACAATCCTGCAATGGTAAAGGCACAACCCATACATTTAAATGCAGACTTCAAAATTTCTTAATTGGTGAGGGTGCATACCCAGATTTTCACAGCTCACCTGAAGAAAGAAAGTATAGATCCATCGCAGAGCAGACATCTAATATTTAATGGCTTACTACTATTGTGTGTTACATAAGGAGTCCATACCTTTGGGTTTGTTTAGGAGGCAGATCATTCCAGTGTTTTCTGAGAAGCGCAGTGATAAAAGAGTTGTGTTTTCAGGATTCAGAAAGGGAGCGTTTAAATAAGCTGTCACCCTCTTCTGTATTTCAGGGGATTGTGTTCTGTGAGAGACCTTTAGAAAAAAGTTTGTTTGCCAGGGAATACGAGTATTAGAAAGACATGATGGTCATGTGGGAGTAATCCCAGGAAGTTTTTGCTTGTGCCATTGCTCATTTTTTATGCTTTCCTAATTCTCTGTTGTCTTGCAAGTGCTTTTGTTCAACTTCATTTAATCAAAATGTTCTTTGGACAGTGAGGCAGGACAAAACACTGCTGATATTACTGCTCCTGTCAGACTCTTTTAATTGTGATACGTAGACCTCTTAGATCATGTCTTCATGATCTTGACATTACTATAGACACTAATTCTTACACCTGCCCATCTGAGGGACTAGCCAGGATGAGCCAGCAGATCAATACGTGGCTCCAAGCTTGGTGCTACTGGCAGGGGTTTGGCTTTTTTGACCATGGTTCGATTTGCAAGAGAGCAGGTCTGCTGACTAGAGACGGCTATAGCTTATCCTGCAAGGGGAAAAGGGTTCTAGGACAGGAGTTGGCAGAGCTCACAGACAGGGCTTTAAACTAGGTATGAAGGGGGGCAGGGGTGAAACTGGGGCCACTAGAGAGAAGCCTGAATGCATCATGCCAGTGCTTGTGGAAGAGGAGGGCACTAGTAAGGTCTCACAGTCTTGGTTCTTGGTGAAGAAGGAGGATGATATTAATTGTGGCCGGAGGAACAAAAGAACTGGTGAGAGGTTGGTTACTTTGGAAACATCTGCGTATAGTCTGGAGGGTATTAGGGCTTCTCCTACCTGAAAGGTGGCCCAGCTGAAGTGCATCTACACTAATGCACGCAGCATGGGTAACAAGCAGGAGGAGCTGGAGGCCGTTGTTCAGATGGAAAACTATGATATAGTTGCCATCACAGAAACGTGGTGGGATAACTCACACAGTTGGAACACTATGATTGATGGCTACCAACTTTTCAAAAGAAATAGGCAAGGAAGGAGAGGCAGTGGGGTAGCCCTCTATATTAGGGAGAGATATCATTATCTAGAAATTAATGATGGTGATGACAATGTTGAGAGCTTATGGGTCAGGATCAAGGGAAAGGCTAATAAGACAGACATAATTGGGGGAGCCTGCTACAGACCACCCAACCAGGATGAAGAGGTGGATAAAGAACTTTATAGACAGTTGGGTAAGATCTCACAACCTCTACCTCTTGTTCTCATGGGGGACTTCAACTTCCCAGATATCTGCTGGAAGTACAATACAGCAGAGGGGGAACAGTCCCAAAGGTTCCTAGAGCGTGTAGGAGGTAACTACTTGTCACAGATGGTGAGGGAGCCAACAAGGGGAAGCATGCCTCTGGACCTGCTGTTTGTTAATAGGGAAGGTCTTGTGGGGGATGTAATGGTTGGAGGCCAACTTGGGCAAAGCGACCATGAAGTGATAAAGTTTTTGATCTTTAGTGAAGCAAGGAGGGGAGTCTGCAAGACTGCCACCTTGAACTTCAGGAGAGCAGACTTCGATCTCTTTCGGACCGTGGTTCAGAGGGTCCCTTGGGAGGCAGTTTTGGAGGGCATAGGAGCCCAGGAAGGCTGGGCATACTTTAAGAAGGTAATCTTAGAGGTGCAGGGGCTGACCATCTCCAAGTCACAAGAGATGAGCCAACAAGGAAGGAGACCGGCCTGGCTGAACAGAGAGCTTTGGCTGGAACTCAGAAACAAAAAGAAAGTTTATGGTCTTTGGAAGAGAGTACAGACAACTTAGGAGGGTTACAAGGATGCAGTGAAGCTGTGCAGAGAGAAAATTAGAAGGGCCAAGGCCCAACTGGAACTAAACCTGGACACTGTGGTGAAAAATAACAAAAAATGTTTCTATAAATGTATCAACAACAAGAGGAGAGCTAGGGAGAATCTCCATCCTCTATTGGATGCAGAGGGAAACACAGTGACCAAGGATCAAGAAAAGGCTGAGGTACTTAATACTTTCTTTGCCTCAGTCTTCAACAGTAGGACTAGTTGTTCCCTGGGCACACTGTCCCTTAAGATAGAAGACAGAGATGGGGAACAGATTAGGCCCTATGTAATCCATGAGGAAATGGTTATGGACCTGCTTCACAAACTAGACACTCATAAGTCGACAGGGCCAGATGGTTTACACCCTAGAGTGCTAAGGGAGATGGCAGATGTGGTTGCCAAACCACTCTCCATCTTTCAAAAGTCCTGGCTAACTGGACTGGAGACTAGCAAATGTGATACCCATGTTCAAGAAAGGCCGGAAAGAGGATCCCAGTAACTATAGACCTGTGAGTCTCACTTTGGTGCCAGGGAAGGTCAGGAAATGGATAATCTCAGGAGCCATCATAGAACATTTAAAGGTCAACCAGACAATCGGGCCCAGTCAGCATGGATTTCTGGAAGTCAGATCCTGCGTGACAAACCTGATCTCGTTCTATGACAAGGTGACCTGCTTAGTGGATTAGGGAAAGGCTGTTGATGTTGTCTACCTGGACTTCAGTAAAGCCTTTGACACCATCCCCCATAACATCCTCATGGAAAAGATGGCTGTCCATGGTTTTGATGGACATATACTCTGCTGGGTTAAACACTGGCTGGATGGCCAGGCCCAAAGAGTTGTGGTTAATGGAGTTAAATCCCGTTGGCAGGCAGTCACGAGTGGTGTCCCCAGGGCTCAGTGCTGGGGACACTCCTGTTTAACATCTTTATTAATGATCTTGATGAGGAGATCGAATGCACCATCAGTAAATTTGCAGATGACACCAAGTTGGGAGGGAGTGTTGATCTGCTGGATGGTAGGAAGGCTTTACTGAGGGACCTGGACAGACTGGATCGATGGGCTGAGACCAACTGTATGAAATTCAGTAAGGCCAAATGCCGGGTCCTGCATTTCGGTCACAACAACCCCAGGCAACACTACAGGCTTGGGGAAGAGTGGCTGGAAAGCTGCCTGGCAGAAAAGGACCTTGGTGTCTTGATTGACGGTCGGCTGAATATGAGCCAGCAGTGTGCCCAGGTGGCCAAGAAGGCCAATGGCATTCTGGCTTGTGTCAGAAATGGTGGGACTAGCAGGACTAGGGAGGTAATCCTGCCTCTGTACTCAGCACTGGTGAGGCCCCACCTCAGGTATTGTGTTCAGTTTTGGGCATCTCAGTACTAAAAGGACATTGAGGTGATGGAGCAGGTCCAAAGAAGGGCAACAAAGCTACTGAGGGGTTTGGAAAACATCCCCTATGAAGAACGACTGAGGGAGTTGGGGTTGTTTGGTCTGGGGAAGAGGAGACTGAGGGGAGACCTTATCACTCTTTACAAATACCTGAAGGGAGGTTGCAGTGAGAGTGGGGTTGGTCTCTGCTCACTGGTGACTGATTACAGGACAAGAGGAAATGGGCTCAAGTTGTGTCAGGGGAGATTTAGGTTGGATGTCAGAAAAAAATTCTTTACAGAAAGGGTTATTAAGCACTGGAACAGGCTCCCCAGGGAGGTGGTTGAGTCACCATCCCTGAATGTGTTTAAAAGTCGTCTGGATGTGGTGCCTGGGGACCTGGTTTAGTGGTGGGTCATCAGAAATAGGGTGACAGGGTTAGCATAAGGTTGGACTCGACGATCTTAAAGGTCTTTTCCAACCAGAACAATTCTATGATTCTGTGATTCTATGATCTGTCCTTGTGCCCATGTGTGGATGTTCTGTGGATAGAACTGGTAAACAAAAGTTGTTTGAAAATGTTATGCTGATTCAAAATGAATCTGGTTCTTTCTGTTGGAATTTAGTTCTTTTGCAAACTGGAGCTCAACTGTGCTAAGACTCAGTACTTCTGGAACAAGAGGATTGCCCAGTTACTTTGATTAAAGCTTATTTAGGCAAAAATAATTACTGTCATTCATAATTTCAAAATAGCCTGTGGGTTGGTTTTGGTTGCAGGCTGGGAGGAAGTTCTCCCAGGCTGAACTTCACAAGCTAATAGATTCATTTGCTTTTTCTTCATCTTTGGGGAAACTATCTTAGCAACATGTGCTTCACTGGTGTCCTTTTGGCACTCCTGTGAGTTTGTGGAGTCAGGTTGATGTGCTTAGAATGGGCTGTTCATTGTCAGCTCCAGATTGACTGCTAAATTATTTTTTAATAGAACTGCAGCTTTTTTAGTTATTTCCTACCTTCTACTGTCTTCAGAAATCAGGTTCCGCCTAATCATAAAGGCTGGGATCTAAACTTAAAGAAGAAGCCTACAGAAATTGCAGTTCTTTTGAGGTGTTACTTCAACTTAAACCAGAACTCTAGATTTGCAGTGTTTATGGGTTAGCAGTGCAGGTATGCTGCTGCTGTGTACAAGCAAGTGTAAGATTTGTCTGTACCAGGCTTCTTTAAGAATTGCCATTTCGTTCCAGCAGTATTCTGTATTTTATTGCATGTGATTTTTAACAGCCTAAAAGGTATGAACCTTTTGGTCATTATTTTTCATTTTTTTGCTGTCCAGTTAGTATGTATGTTACTAGCCTGTAATCCTAAGGTAATCCCTCTTTGACCATACTATTTAAGTATTTCTTCTTTCTTCTGTAGAAGAAAGGCTGCAGCATGTTCTCAAGTGCGTGAGCTATTGTTAAAGTTATTTCTTGCTTCACATAAGAGAACAGAAATAAACATAGTTTGGGCTAAACATGAAAGCTGATGGAATATGTGCCAAGGTATATGGGAAACAAGAAACAGAAAGAAACATAAGATGTTATTTAAAACCAAGTGCTTGGGCTGGTTTTGTGAAAGAGTTAAAGGACAGAAAGAGGTAAGGAGGAGGTTTGTGGTATAGGTAATGTACTAAGGCTTTTTTAACCTTTTCCCAGATCATTTCAGTTCAGAAACTGGGGAGAAGTTTTTTCTAGCTGTGCCTCTCCCAGTATCATCCTCTTTATTCTTGCACTTTGTGGTGTTCCTGCACATTCCAAAATAAGGGCTATAAGAAGAGTGTGATTCTCTGCTTTTTTCTTCTTAATTCCATGATTGATTGATAAATTAGGATTCAAAGTGCAGACTAGATCAATCTCTTTTACAGTTTGTCTTCCTTTTAGGTAAATCACCTTCAGAACTTTTACAGTGCCATCTCTTTTATCCTTCATATGCAGTTAACTGTGATTGTTGGATTAAGTGTTTCATTCTAGGAGTTTTGAGAAGTGGATTCAAAATGTTTCTAAGGTCTAGCTTGTTTCAGTTTCAGGCTTTCAAAAGGTAACAAGTGTGAGCAAGGAATTTGAGCCCATCAGATGTAAAATCTTGGAGCAGAGGCTTTTCTGTGTTGTCATTCTATATCTAGATTACCAACTGAAATTAAGACGTGTTCTTTTTTCATATAGTGTAGTCACAACACATATAGGAAAAAGGTTCTGATACTGTTGTTGTGGAATGCGTTAATCTTAAAGATATGCATTATGTTTCTCCTAGAGTAGGGAGATAGAAGGATAGCAGTAATAGAGTTTGGGTTTCAAAGACTAGCAGAGTATGTGTAACTTTTCAAACCTGCACATACCTATTTTTTACAATATAGTGTAACATTCCCAGGACTGTACACTCAAGTCAATGTCTTTTAGAAATGTTAGATGTGAGACACGCAATTGGAGTTATAACTGTTACAACATATTGAAGAGAGTAGAATCCAAACCACTCAGAGTGAATGTCAAACTAGTTAATCTCTTCAGATTCATCCAGGCAGGATTCATTTGGAAAACAACTTGGCAGTATTGGGTTAACTGGTGTTCACTACCTAAGTAAATAACAAAGAACTTGTTTTCTCTTAGTTAAAGAAAGAGGTGTGGTATTGTTGAGACTAGGATATCAGAGTGGAATCCACCTAATAGATGTCTAATGGGGAATGTGCAACAGCTAAGGTAAGCAAGGGAACTTGAACTCAAACATAGTCTTGAAGGAATGTGCAGGTGGGTGACTTGGTGATCTTAAAGGTCTTTTCCAGCCTCGGTGATTCCATGGAAAGACTGGATGTGGCACTTAGTGCCATGGTCTAGCCAGTGTGGTGGTGTTAGGTCATAGGCTGGACTTGATGATTGTAAAGGTCTTTTCCAGCCTTGATGATTCTGTGATTTTTGTGAGTGAATTCCAAACATCAACCATCAATTCATCCTGTGCTGGGTTGTACCCTCCTAGACTCTTCATGACTCTGGATTCAGACTTCAGTGTCACCCAGTTTCTCTTTCAGTAGTATAACCACATCAATGAGATCAGGCTACGTGTGCGGGATGCCAAAGATCTTTTTGGCATATACCGTGTTTGAGATTAATATTGTACGATTGTTTAATCTTTTATTTTGTAAAAGAAAAGAGAGACTCAAGCTGTTTATTTTGAAATTCTGTATGAACAAGTTATTTATGAAACAGTGCTTAGTATTCTTTGAAGTGGTTATATTATTTTTCACTACACCTGAAGTGGCATTTGTGACTTTTTTGTGTACATGCCCAAAACTCTGGAGCAGCTGCTTGGAATTCCATGTGTATTTTAGAGCAGCCCCTCTGATCATAGCTTCTGATAGTCAGATAGTGAGTTTACTAAGGCAGTTATTCAACCTGTATGTGTCTTGGAATTCTGCATCCTGTGTGATTGTTTCTTCTCTTAGTATGTATGACTATCTAATGTATAATAGAGATTCTGCTACCAGTGTCATTGGTGTGAGCCAAGAAGTAGGTTACCAACAGCAAGTTACTGCCTTCTAACATCATCTTTGCTTTGTTGCACCCTGGAAAACAGATTTGGATTGTGTTTTGAAATTTATTTTTTTTTTTTCTTAGCCAGCTAATTTGGCACAAGCATCCTTAAAGTGCTGGGAGGCATTTGCAGGCAACGCTGTGTTTGGAAGTGGATTGTCACTAGAATCAGTTCAGTTAACTTCTGAAGGGCACTTGAGAAAGGTCATAGTGAGGAAAGCTGAATTGTAGCGGCATGCATATAGATACCCACTGTTTTCTGCCGTGTACTAATGTGTTGGGAGTCTTTGTCTTAAATTTGGCAGGGAAAGGAAAGGAGATGGAGGGTTATACATACTTTATAGGTTTGCTTTAAGAATGTTCTGAGATGTTGGAGGAGGGATGCTTGATGTGTCTGCAAGTGCAGCTAGAAAGAGTAGACTTAAGTTGTACTACATTGTACATTCAGTAAACGTGGACTGGAGTTCTGTAGGAGTTGTCCTTTAAAATTAACAAGTTATTGTCTCTTTTTTTGGAGTGCCAGTCTGTGTGTTGCTTAGGATCATACACTGTATTCAAATCAATAAGGATTACCCATTATTACTATTACCCATTGCTGATCTTCCACGTGGTTGGCAACAAAGCTGCAATGCATAGTCCACGAGCTATGAAAAGAGACTTCAGAGCCTTGGGATGGTTGGTGAGGGAAGCTGGGGCACAGGTTACTTTTTTCTCTCTCCTTACAGTTGAGGGCAGTGACATTAAAAGAAGCAGATGGACACAGTTTACTAATACATGGTGCTGTGGCTGGTGTCACTGCCTCAATTCTGGGTTTTTTGGTAATGGGATGGTCTACATGGCACCAGGCTTGCTGGCATTGGATGGCACTGTATGAGTCTGGCAAGAGCTTAGTGTGTTTGGGTTTGGGTGGTCTGACATTGAGCATGGCCGTCTATACTGTGTGGATAATCATCTGAGGTGCAGTCCTGTGACTGTGTATTTACTGCATGTCTCATCAACATTAAAGCAAGAGGCAAATAAAGCATATCCCATTTATGATGGAAAGTGTGGTCCTGTTTTCAGTTACAATTTGATACATATTTCTTGGTATGCACTTTCTTAGTGAAAAAGTTTTTAAAGGAGGTTTTAAGCATGATCCATGCATAGCGAAGATACAGCTATTTTAATACTTGTTGATCAGTAAAATACGTAATTTCAACTGCAAAATACATAACTTCAACTGCAAGCAAACTAGACATGATTAAAATGCAGCTGATCATGTGTCTTTTGCTACAACATAGTGCTGGGCTTAAGTTTCTGGCCATCCTGGATGGATGTTCTTGCTCCCTTATTTTTGAACCTTAGTTATACCTATTCAGGATTTCTTTTAAAAAGTACTGATCAGGAAAAGCATTGTAGAATCTTCTATTCAAATTCTTGAATATACTTACCACAAAAAATTCTTCCACTTATGTTTTTCTCTAATATGTAGTGCATTTTTTTCCATGTGCTTTCCTCTATTGTATTTTTGCTCCAGTTGCTAAAGGTTACTTAGTTTAGCACAACCCTTCTGAGATTGTTTTTGCTAAATTTAATAAGCTACTATTTGCTATAAGTCAGTTAGTATGCCTCTACTTTTGGGTCTTAATTTTAAGATCAGTGTCTTACATGAAATTTAATTTCATATTTTTCTCCCTTTCAGCAGGCTACATTGAGCGACCTCAGCTGATTCGAGCAAAAGTGCCAATAGTGAAGTTCAGGGATAAAGTCAGGCAAGTATTCTGTTCAACATCATTTTTTTAGGCTCTCACATGGGAAAGTACTCTATGTGTACTCTCTGTATGAGTAGCCCCACTAAGTAATGCTTTGTTTATTTGTGTTGTACTATAGTTGTATTGCCGATTTGTACAGCTAGCTTGCAGTGGCAGTCAGGTTACTTCCTTGATGACCTGCAACACCTCTTGTTGTTGTGATGCTGTTTAGTTTCGGTGGGGTGAAGTGAGCACAGTACATTATGTATTTCTGTGTGTTATTTGTACATAGAGGACTGCAGTTGACAAATGATTCATGACAGAAAAATAACGGTAGGAAGAAAAATGTTTTGAACAATCATTTTGCTTGCTGTGCAAACATAACTATTAAGCTAGTTAAGGCATAATTCACAGTGTTTACACCATACAAACAGCACTAAAGCAAACTTCAGCTTCTTGCGTTCTTGATCTTTAAAAAATATTTTACTGTCTTCTGGAGCGGTATGCTGTGCTTAACAAGTAGAATTATGTGCTCTGTTCAGTGTTAGTTGTTAACTTAATGACATTTTTTTAGGAGGAGGAAATAATTGGAGAGAAGTGCTTGTGTTTTATGTTACAGTATTATTGTATCTTCATTATGAAGACATGAAAATCAATAATTAAGAGGGATGTACTAGGACAAAGAACAATGTATTATTGTGTGTGATAAAAGTATCTGATAGAGGAAAAAACTGTACAAAGCACTCAGACTGGGTGGGAGTCTGAATAACATTAAAATCTTCCTATATTTTTGGGCTTAGATTTTGTAACACTTATGTGTATCACCTTCATGTAATAACATAGTCTAACTACTCTTTAAAAATTGGACATTGAATGGCTCTCAAGTATCTATCTTATCCTGCCTGTACACTTCTAAAATATTGCAACCCTGTCTTTGTCTTTTAAAAACAAACAAGCCCATTTCTCTGGCCTCTCTTAGTAATACACCTTTTTATACCACAATGTCAGGCCAGAAACCCTGTTGTAATAAAACTCAATCTGTCATGTTTACACTTTGAACTAATATAATCCATTTAAACTTTTCTTGCATCTGAGATGATGTAACACTTATTAGGGTTTTTGATTTTTTTTTATATTTTCACCTAATGCAATGTTTACTTCTGTATGCTTGACTACCTTTTAAAAATCTGAATAATTTCTGTCTATAAACCTTCACCTTTAACAGGAGAGAAGGTTGTTTCTCCCATGCTCTCTGAAGGGATTACACTTGTCAAGCTAAAATTTGGGTTAAATGGCTTAGCTACATATCATAATGCTAGTCTTTTCATAGATACACTAAACAGTAAATTCCTACTACAAATAATGAATAAATCATGGAGTTATAGCAAGAATTTTTTTTTCCATTTCAAATGAGAAAAAAACAGTCCTGTTCACCATCTGGTTTCCTGTGTTTTTTTTATAAGAGAGGCTTGGAGGGGAATGACATGACTTTGGGTTGGCTTTTTTGTTTGCTTTTTTCTTTCTTTCCAGTTATTTTTTTCTCTTACATAACCTGTCTCCTCCACCCATGTTTTGCCTTTTAATTTAAGCATTTGTCTCATTCCAATCTTTTTATCAACATCTGTCTTTCATCGGCTCATACATATACATACATGCACACCCTTTGTTTTTTCAGAGGTCTTGAAAAATTAATTGGATATTCTATACCCAGGGCATTAAGTTTCTGTTAGCCAAAATCAGAAACTAAACGTGACAAGCTCCTTGTGAAAGCGAGTTTTCTTGATGCCTGGCTGCTTAGAGAAGATGGGTGGTGTCTCTGCATCTGGACTCTAATGTGTTGCCAGTGGTCCATGTATACCTGAAAATTGGCATGTCTTAATTTGGTGAACAAGAAAGCGTTCAGTTTGTGTTTGGCCTCCTTTTTAATCTTAAAAAATCAATTAGATTTTTATAACAGTAGAATTCAAGTCTATAAGCAACTCAGGTACTATAAACAAAACTAGAGCAGAAATTGCAGCATCAAAGCTCTGTTTGAAGAAATTTTCTAGAGTATTATCTTAAAGTTACATTTGTCCACCTCCATCATTAAGTAGGTAATAAATATTCTGAAATTGAATACCATTATGCTTGATTCTTTTTCTTTTCTCCTCCCCAATAGCCGTGTGGAGTTTGACTTGAATGTAAACAATGTTGTAGGAATAAGAAACACATTCCTTTTGAGAACCTATGCATACGGTGAGTTTTTAATGTATTTTCTTCTTTCTATAAGCTTTGTTTTTTAAATGTATACTTTAGTATTCATGGACTATTAAAATTCAGTTGAATATGTTAGCTTACTATATATAAAATAACCTAATGAGCTGCATGAGATACCTTTAAGCTAACTTCTCATTGCTCACCCTAAATATATGGAGAAAACCGATTTATCAGCTAGGTATGTTTTTAATTGAGTATTACAATATTCAGAAGTTAACAGATTCTTCATATGAAGGTTCACGTATCTGCTACAAGGGCTGCTTCAGTATTCTGCAGATAATGAGATCATTATACTAATGATTATCTGGTGGTACAATCTCCAGTTTCTTTTATTTCCTTACAGCCGCTGATAGGTATGTGTGGCTACCAGCTAGCTGTGTCTGTATACTGTTACAGAGTCTTTCCTCAGAAAATCCAAAATACTGCTTCAGTTTTTATACTAACCCTAAACCAAAACTGGTTTACGTCTCCTCTGGAGTTTGCATTTTAGGGAGAGTTTGTGAAACAGACTTTTGAAGGGGAAGAAGAGCAGTACTCCTAGTGCTAAACCAAGGTTTTCTAAGCATCATGATGTCCTGGGATGGGTAAATACATAGGGAGTAGACCTCAGGCTATTTCTTCTAGGCCATTTGCAGTTCTTCCTTTACCGCCTTCTTCAGTTCTTGCCTACAGGAATTCCTTTCTGTTTAGTGTAGGAAGTTATCAGTAAAAGTTACCTTTACTAGTTGATTTTTACTAATATCTCAGTCGCAGTAGTTCCAGTCTTCCATACTCACGTTACTGCGAGAGCCTACAACTTGTCCTTTGTTAATGATAATTTCTTAATCCATCCAGGAAGGCCTATGCCTGGAGAAGGACTTCCTTCAAGCTTGAGAAGGTTAGGGAAATAATCTTTGTAATTCACTGCTACAGGTGAGGCATCAGTTCACCAAGTTTAGTGTTGATACAGTTGTTCTTAGCTTCTGCCTCACATTTCCCTTACTCAGCAAATGACTATAGAGCAGACAAGAGTCCAGATGTGAAAAGAGCAGTGGAAGGGGTCCTAGTATCCCACTTTTCTTCCATTCTGCCTTGGTACCACTTTTAGAAGGCCACCAAAATTAACTTTACACCTCCTGTTGAAGGATAAATACTGTTATTTTCTTGAGGTCAAGACTGAGTAGCTAAGGGAGACTTGTGATTGAAAAGATTATTTCCTCAATGTGGTAGACGTTCTTAAGTAGGCAAACTGTAGCAAGTATATTCTGTCTTGTCTTCTTTGGTCCAGAAAACTCTCAAGTGACATAAGGCAAACAAAAGCAAATGGAAACTTATCAGACACTCTCTTTACATGCTTTCAGAAGTCGTATCAACCAGGGTGGATAGCACGAAAACTATTAGCCTGCTCATGTAAATTTGTGGCTGAAGGACTTTACACTGAGTGGGAGAAAAAAAGAAGAAATTACCTCTCATGTGGAAGACACATGGGTCAATTTGTTTCATTAGAAGAAGTTAGATGCTCAGGCAAACAACAGACTGGTTATCTTAGTGAGCATGCTAAAAACCATTTTCTTCTGTGGATGCTTTTGTGTCTTTTTTAATACTGGCCCTTCTATGTATGTTGGTGCATAAGTGCATTGAAAACATCAGAGATGATATGGCAAAGTGAAGCAGAATGTCCACAGAAAATGCAGGCAGATAAAGCAGATCTAGAAACTGAAGACTGTCATGTTGTGTTATCAATTGTTTGCCTAAGGAGGCACGTCTGCGATTAAATCTGCAGTTCATGGTAGGTATTTTTCAATTAGTGGAAGCTGGATGTTTGAGCAAACGACATTACTGTGCATTTTCTTGAGGGGGTAGCTGTGTCAGGTAAGAAAAGATACTCCAGAACACACAAGGCATTGTAAGGCTGTCATTAAGTACGCTGCAAGGTCCCTAGGAGGTGGTGGTGTGAGTGACATCTCCTTATGTCACATTACTCCCTTAATTAAAAGGCTATCTATGTTCTCCAGATATTCAGAAGAACATACCCGGAATGTGCTTGTGTTTATGTCTTTCCTCATGAAAAGCATTTGCCTTGATTTAATGAGTTATTGAATCTAACAACTCATCTACATAAAAAGCTATTAAGGACAAGGCAAATTTAAAATTGATGTCTGTGTGCAGGGATTACTGCTTTCATGGATCCTGGGGAAAACTTAAGAAGGAGCTCTGTGTCCTCCAGCCAGGAGAATTCTTTTCCCTGCCTTTGAAATTTATATAGATCTAAATAAAAAATTATAAAATTAGATATGGTCTGTTGTGGCAGCAAGTTACTTCAGGGAAGACTAGTACAATGAACTGGAGAGAACTTAAAAAAGTGTAACATGGCACTGCTACATTGGCTGATGTGCCCAGTTTTGTCTTATCTGCAGTTTACCTGGCATACCCCTTGTAATGTGTCTATGTATATTGCTGCTCAAAGACTATTTTCAAATGCAGGTTTGTTTCCTGATTTTTAGAGGATGGGTCGTAGTTGTAGAACAACTAAGTAAATTTTATAAAATGTTTGCGAAGAGTAACCTTAGAATACAAGAGTATCATGTTGATGAAGTAGGGAAAAGTGTTGATTGATTGCTGCCTAGTTAAATGTTATTTTTTTGAGATTCGTTTATTTTACTTGCAGTCGAGAATCGAGTTCGTCCATTAGTACTTGTTGTTAAGAAGTGGGCGAGTTTTCATGAAATAAATGATGCCAGTCGTGGTACTTTAAACAGCTACAGTCTTGTATTGATGGTTTTGCACTATTTACAGAGTAAGTATTTTTTTTTTCAAATGTTGAAACTGTCCTTTTTAAGTTTGTATTTGTGTAATTTTCCTATAATAAAATTAAACTCCAGCAAGAGTCATCTTCCATAGAGAAAAATCTGAAAATAAAGTGGGTTTACTGCATTTCCTTAGTGCTGCATTTTTCTTCAATGAGTGGACCTCTTCTCTGGAGACAGAATTACATGCTTTAAAAAGATTTTTTTAAAGTTTAAACTATTCAGTATACTGGCAGAGCACTATATAACTATGAAATAAACTCAAGCACTAGTTAAGAAAAATCAGCCTTTAACAAAGGGAAAAACCTAAAAAAACCAAATTCAGTGGGTTTTGGGGTTTCTTTTTTGTTTTATTTTGGTTTTGTTTTTTTAAATTGACTTACTTTTTTGAGAACTTCTAAGAAAATTCAGTGGGACAACACATGCCATGGGGTCATTTTTGTGTCTTCTGGTGACTCAAGGACTGGATATGGGGGACATGTATATGTAAGAAGGCACTACCATGTGATTACATTTTTTCCACTGATTACTGTCTCCTGTAAGATGACATGGTTGGAGACCATTAGAAGTTGAGATATTTGAGTGCCAGTGGCAGTGTCTTTTCTTGTGACTTCAATATATTGAAACGTTGAAAATCTGTATAGAGCTGGAGCTTCACCTCAGAAACTAAGGATCATTGTTAAGAATTCAAGAAACCCATGCTGCCTAGAAGTGTTTTTGAGGAATAGACTGAAAAGAGCTTATCCCCTTATTTCTTTCTTTCATTAGAGGAAGTCCACGTTTGTGATTTTTCGCAATTTGCAATTCTTACTTAACACTTCAGGCTTATAATTTAAGAAATCATATAGCTCAGTATGAGTTTCTTGGTTCTTCATTGAGAGAGAAGTGGCTACAGAAAGGAAGACAAGGAGCTCCTGAAGTGTACATCATGTGGAGTAACATGCCTGTATAAGTATTTTCTTAATTCCTGTTAATTCCTGTGTGGACAGTGTATTTTGCTGCTTGTATTCATTTCTACACATTTGTTTTAATTTTTTGGTAACATGCTGATTATTCTTGTTCATGTTGTTTTTATGACAACTGGTTCCTGATGTTTCGTAATCAAATCTGTGGACAAATAGACTCTTACCTTAGGCCTTGCCCATTGGTCAGTTTGTGTAGGTTTTAAATTTTTCTAACATCAGGTAGAAAAAATGTTTAGCTCCTCTGACAGCTTACTCGGCCTGGAATGTAGATACTGGTCAGTAGAGTGGGTAGCCAACTATGTATTAGTTTCAAGGTTGTCCTACACCCACTCTGTACTAGGGTGGAAAGCTTTTTATGATAGTTGACTCAAGCTGGTGGCTTTCTTTCAGCTGAACAGTATCTGTAGTAGAGGTCCTAGGAAGGCATTTTGTGTATTTGGAATCCAGTTGGCTGGGTTACATCTGAATTATATGATGTCTGTACTATGTGCTTGGTTGTTAATGGACCAATCATGAGGACAGTGGGACATAAGTTAGTCTATCCAGTGACTGTTTTTTTTCTTTGCATCCACTGTGGTGGAGTTCCATAGATTATTTTTTTCTGTTTTCACAGCTCTGAAACATACTGTAGGTGACTGAGTACTTCAATGTAGATCCTTAATGCACATCAGGGGAAAAAAATAAATAAATCAGTAAATCAAAAAATGTTCATTGGAAAAGATGAAGTGAAAATTGATTGAAAATGCGGGGAACTACTGTGTTTGAAGATTGCTGTACAAAGGCAAAGCACAATAAGGAGAGGAGAAAAATTATCTTTACATACAATTAGTGATAATCATAGCAATGACTTGATGAGATTTGATAGTTTACACTTTTAATAGAAAGAGGCCGTTTCACTTGGAAATTTATTCTCCAAATCTGTTTGCGTTTTCACTGTATCTCAGTTGCTTAGGAGACTTCTATTGGGTCCTTTGTTGCAGTCATGAATGGCCAATTACTGAGCTGTGCAAAAAATTAACACAGAAAAGGGAAAACAGTAAGAGTTACAAGGAAGTAACAACCCTATAAGCATGAGGACATTTGCTGTGGTAGCTGCCACAGTGGCCTGGGGAGGATCAGCAGTCCACAGATCAAAGAGGACCTACTACCTGTGCTTCATCAGCCCTTATGCTAAAAAAGGCATTAGAAGCATGGCTCTGGACATTAATCTAGTACCAGCTGTTTAGATTCTGAGGTTTTATTAATGCAGATTTTAATTTGTTTTGGTTTTTTTGTCTGCTACATGCATGTAGCTTATGTCCTAGTCATAGAATTTCTAATAGAGCTTTTGTTGATGTTACTGGAGAGGGAAAAATTTAAAAGCTTTCTTTTGCAGTAAACAGTGTCCTTGTCTTCAGTAGGTAAATTTCTTTCCATTACTACTTAATCTATTTCCATATTCTTATATTTGTGTGGGTCTCTTTGGACCTAAGGTTAGTGTGGCTTGAGTTTATTTCATTTCATAGATACATCAGTGTCTGTGTTCATCAGTGTACATGAACTTTCCTCCAGGTTAAGAGGTCCTACTGCCTTGTACAGTAAGAAAAGGAAAACTCGTGGCAAATGCTAGTGATAAGTGGTAATTTTTCCCCTTAACTCCATCCTCCTAGTAAAGCATACAGGCTGAGATAAAATGTCTTGATTGCTTGTATTGCTCAGATTTTGTTGCGTTTTATTTTAGTGTGATGGAGAACTGGAAATTATCCAAGATGTTGAAGAAATAAGATGCTCTTGCATATTTCTAAACACCCACAAGCAAAAATATTATTAAAGCAACTGTGATCCTATTCTTAGAAGTCCTGCTACCTAATATAGTATACTCTTTGAAGATATCCCAAGCATGTTCTGAGAATTCTGCTGTTCTGATTCTTAGTCCCTGTGGAAAAAGATTCTGTAACATCTCATCCCTTGTGAGACCTTGTCTGAAGGGTGAATTAAGTTGCAAGTCAAAGTCCTGTGTGAGCAGCTTAATTACATTCTCCCTAGTGAATGATGTAAACTAATTGTTTAAAAAAAAAAAAGGCAAAACATGCTGAAGACATGATCTTAAAGCATTTTAGTGTGAGGAGTGCTCCAACAGTTCTTTATGTGGCTGCTCTAAGACTTGAGTGGGATGTGAATACTTTAGGATTTTTTTTTCTGTCTATCTGTAGGACCAGCTATCTCCCACCTAGGTGGGAGATAAGTTTTTTTTCCTGTTGTTTGTATTGTGTAATAGATGGTCTCCCCATCCATGACTTTCATAAAAGTTACAGTTGTTTAGTTCATGTTGTGTGTGTTAGTATCGTTAATGTCCATATAATCTTTATAACCTCTTTGCTATTTAGTAGAGCAGCTAACAGCATTCAACTAATATATGTATTTTGTGGCAATTTTGCTAGCAATGCCTACTAAATGTAGTTGATATGATACTGTTTTTTGTGAATTACATGAATCATAGCAACTTTAAACTTTTTTTTTATAGCCCTACCTGAACCCATCCTTCCATCCCTCCAAAAAATTTACCCAGTAAGTGTTTTTTTATGAATTTACTACATCATATATGTATATGAAGCTGCTTATCTAAACTATATTAATTCTTAAATATCTCTGGTGGATAAAGTTAAACAGTCTGTTGAGCCTGATCTTTGATACACTAAACATGAGTGTGAAAAAGGTTATTTGCTGCTTTTGATAATTCTTTAGTGAAAACAGCCTGTTATACATAAGAGTATTTCACACACTGTTGGAAATGAGTGCTAATGGAAGCTGCTGACCTAATTCTCTCTATGCTGGCCTGAAAATATTCCTGTGTCATCTGTAACTTTCTGATTCTTTTTTTTTTAATATGTTAAGTAGGGTTTTTCTCCATCCTACTATGGTGTTTCAGAATTCATACATTCCCACAGCTGTTGAGTTGCCTGATATTTCTGAGTGCAGCGAGTGAGTGATGCATGTTGACTAAGAAGACTTTAGAGATCTCACAAAATGGGCTTCAGTCCAACAAGAAACTACCTTATTAGGTCTTTGCTGTTATGTGCAGATCATACTCTGTTCATTTCCAGAAAACTCTGAATTTATTTGCTTTGATCCTCTACAGAATCGGGACTAAAATTAGTGTGACTTAATCTAAGAAAGATTAGCTAGAGATAAGAGCTACCCTCCTAAATATTTGTCTGGGGACAAAAGACCTATTGCTAAATAGTTGTGTGCTGTAACTTCATTGCAGAAATTCCTCTGTTCTTACTCTTTACCTTTCCTCTCCTGTGTCACTTTTAAATTTTTTCTTTATTCCTAGTTGCCATAGTTTGGTGTCCCTGTCTATGTAAGGTTTTTTACTGTTGCTGATAATTGTGCTGAGGTAGTAGTATCAGAAAGCTATTCTTTCTTTTGCGTACATTTCCTGTAATGCTGAAATGGGAATATTTGATGCTGTACATCAGGGAGGAAATACTGTGTTGTCAGCCATTTTGGGTAATTAGGATAATCAAGATGCAGAAGAAACCTTTCAGCTATAGTACACTGCAGTTTATTTCTTCTTTTTAAACCTGCTTAGGCATACCTGTGCTAAATGTATATGATGTTTATTTTTTCCTCTGATTTTTTTTAACTGTACTGTATACCTTCTAATTTCTTCATTGTTACTGCTCCAAAGCATTTGAAGCTGGTTTTCATTTCTTGTACAGTTAGCCTTACCTGGTGGGTTTTTTGAATTGCTAAACTTGCTAACTATGTTTGCATAACACTGGTATGCTGTAGTATTTCACATTTTATGTAGCATGTAATTTAAAGAAAACTGTAAGTAATGGTAACTTTTGAATCCTCAGTAATAATAATGCAAACATTGGTTTGTAGTGTTTGACCTGTTTGAACTTCACAGCATTATACAAATATTAATGGCTTAAATTATTAAAGCAAAAGTGTACAATACCATAAGCTGAAAAATGTATTGATTTGTACTAAATGCAAGGTTTTTATCTTGTGTCATGTGAAAATGGTAAATCACTTGCAAGCTACTACACTGCTTTAAGAATAACATTTTTAACCCTGTTTCAACATAGATTTTTTGGTTGCTGTTAGTTTGTTCTCCAAAGGCAAAACATCTAAGTATTCTAGGATGCTAATAAAGTGAAAGGATTTTTTTATACATGCTTACTATTAAATCAAATCAAAACTATGGAATAAGATTTTTTTTTTAAATTACACTATTTGCAGAAAGTTTTTTTGCAAATTACAGAAATTTACAAATATATTTTTGGTCTACTGTCTCCATTGGGAATATAATTAAGTGTTTGAAAATTGTGGAAGTTACAATTTCTGCATACTGATACTGCAAAGAAATTGAAAATGAGAAATATACTAAAACAATTCTGATCTTGTGACTTGCAGTAGCAATTATAAAGCACAGGCAAACATCATTATCCAAAGAAACCATATGTTTTCCTTGTGGTTGTAGCTGGTCAAAGCTGTCTCTCCATCCTAATTCTACACATAAAATATTGCTTCTCCTCTTCTGAAACAAACCACCCTACCTACAATCTGTTTTTTTAGAAGTCAATTCTGCAGCTCTTTCTGCAGCCTGAAAATGCTTTGAAGGAAACTTCTTGTTTCAAATTGCAGGTTCCATGTAGAAGAGACATGCTTACTTTCAGTGAGAAACAAAAGACAGATTCTGTGAGTCATTATATCCCTACTGCAGATGTGAAGGATGAAAACTCCTGGAAAGCCACTACATCTGCCCACCTGTGCATTTTGTTGCCATGGAGGAGTCTCCAACAGGCACCGAGCTGGTGTGTTCTGCAACCGCTAGTTTAGAGGCAGTGTTTGACCATGTCAGATGTAGGATTAGTTTCTGAGTCTTCCTGCCCCTGCCAGCCAGATAGGATAGATGAAAATAGACCACAAAATGTGTTAATCAAGTCTGAAGTCTATATAGAACTTGCCTTCAAGTCAGGACTTTTACAGATGAGCTCTGGAGATCCTGGCATGGCTTAGCCAGAGGTGAACATTGCTGCAACTGGGGGTCAGAAGGGGACATGTGCCTGAGTCTCCAGTGTTCCAGAGCGGCATGGTATATTAGCTTACGTCCAGATGGAGATAGGGCTCCAGTAGTGCTCTGGATTTAGAACTTTGTGGACCTTAGCGTGAGCACATTTTTGGTTTTGCTACTTCAGCTTCATGAGCAGATGTATCTTGAAAAGGGTGGGGTAGAAGATGGGATGGTGCTTACTGCAGCTCTTTCATGCGTTAGAGTCAATCCTTGGACAGCCACAATTTGCTTCACTCTTAAAGTTGCACTTCTAAAGAAAGTGTAAACATGAGTTAAATGTTCAAGACTGGGGAAGTCTGTTATATGTGTGCAAATATAGATACCTACCAAAATGGCAAGATACTATGCTGATGTTACCACTGAAAATGTTTTTTGGAAGAAAGTATCCTGTACAGTCAGAGTTAAACTCATTAGGCATCGAGATACTAAAATTTAAAGATTTTTTTTTTTATGTACTCTTGTGTTCCTTTCCAATGTGTAGGGTGGAATTAAAATATGTGTAAGCATTATGTAGGTTGAACGTGAAGCATATTCCTGTATGCTGTTGCTTCCTTGGGATATCAGCCAACCAAGGTAAAGATCAGAGATATACCGAAAAAGGAAAAAAGCCTTCGGAATTCCTTTTTTCTAGGATATTTTGAAATGATGGATAGCTCACTTATATTTGTTGCTCAATTTCTTTTCCATTTCTTAAAATGGCAGGATGGAAAGACACCGGAAGCAAATTAACAACTAATTTTAAAATAAGCTGATTTTTTTGCCTTCTAGAGCAAGTTAAGAAGGGAAAGTTTACAGGGACAGCCTTCTTGAAACTTAAGCTAGTTTGAAGGTTGCTCTGTAACTCCATTTTCTTACTAACCTCTCTGATGCAGAATCTGTAAGCTATACCTTGTTCTGTTTATCTAGTTTTAACCTGAGTCTCTTTGATGGGAAGAAAAGTTCTGTTACTGCTGTTCTACAGTAGGTGAATGGGGCAGGTTGAAGCAAATGGATTTTCATGGATGGGTTGTCTGTGGCAAAGCATCAAAACAATTCAATATCCTGTGGCTGATCTGACCTCTTGTTCACTGGATGCTGAGTGATTGCTTTGCTAAGAAATATTGTTAAACGGACTACTTTGTGGATTATTGATATATTGAATATTGGTATATCTTGACAGAACTTTCCATTAAATCTTCCCCATAACCAATTTTAAGTAACAATTAATTTGGTTTCACATGTAAAACTTTCTAATCTGGTAAGAGCAATTTCTTCCATAACAAATTTTATGTATCTCAGAAAGGTGAACATTTTTTTTCCTTCTACATTTGGTGATCAGCAACTCACAGTGCTTAAAAAAATAAGTTTACTAACAGTATCAGAAACATGCGGTTAACAGTTTGCTTTAGCTAATGTAAAAGAATACCTTCTTCCAGAAAAGTAGTTTCAGTCAGGCTTACCATTTTCTAATACCTAGTTGTCTTTTTAAGAGTAATTTTCTTAGTGGTATAACCACTAAAACAAGTAGAGATGGGAAATATTTATATATGTGTTTCTTAAGCTAGGTGCCTGAGTTTTTTAATCATCAGCTGCTGTAGACTGTATCTTGCATTTTTACTAGAGCACTTGTTTTTTGAAAGCAAATGCCCTTCTGAATAAGGACAACTTGTATTTGCTTGACCTTTCTGTGGCAAGTGTATTTAATATCCATGGTAAAACCTGGAGCTGCAAGTTTCATGAAACTGAACTTGCTTTTGAAAACTAAACATCTAATTTTAGATTGCAGAATTGAAGAGTTTTAATCCTAATTACAAGATTACCATCTAGTAAATCGCTGTCTAATGCAGGTTAGGAATTTCACCTCCTTTGCCATGAGTGGGAATCTTTGGAATGTGGTACATTTTCCTGCTCCTCAAATGAGGAATGTTTCAGTTTTATCAGTGTTGCTTACATGACTTACCAGTCGCAAGCTCAGTGAAAAAACAAACTAAATATCCTAAAAAATGCCTTCATCTGGACTCTACTTCTATCATAATTACCAATTTGTGATTTTAAGACTCTGCAAGATTTTATAACTTCATATTTCATTTACTGCTAGCATCTTGTTGAAGAAGTGTCTTTGGATTAAGTCGTGGTATTTTATATCCTTTTGCTCTTCCATTTTTTCTGAATGTAAGCGTACACACACAGGCGTGCATGTATTCTCTTTTTGCTGTAAGTTTTATTACAACTATATTTGATATATTGTTTTTAGCTATTAGTATAACTGACTTTTTTTCTTATTTAAATTATGTACAAACACTAATAAAAATAACTAATTGTGATCAATATATAAAAGGTAAATGAAATGTACTTAAGGTCAAGACTGATAAGAAAACGCAACATCCTCTCTAAGCTTCTAATAGTGCTAAAGAAAATAACTTATTTAGTATTCTGAAAAGTAATATCCCTCAGTCTTAACTTCTTAGCTGCTCAATATGTCAGCCTTACTGTTGTGGCAGGTTTCTGTTGCAGTTGAGAAGTTCTCAGGCATTTGAACAATCAAAGCATTTAAAATAAAATCTTTTTCTCCTTTTTAAAAAGGTCTGCTGCCTCCAAACATTTACTTAGTCTTTAGTATATAGTCTGTTATAGTAATTCCATTGCATTTCTGTTTTGTATTACTTGGAGGTCAACAGCCATTGTTCATATTTCTTTTTTCCCTGTGTCCATTTCCTCAAGAGCTTTTGTACCACTGATACTAAATGTATTTGTTGTGATTCTTGTACAACTTCCGGTGGGAGTGGGCATGGAGTGACTTTCACTCTGGTACCTGTCTGATTACCTCTGGGGTTAAAAGTTTATATACTCTATAACATAGATACAATTGTTCCCCTTTTAGATGTTTATATGCTGCATATCCTCTTTTTATGTCTGTCTGTCTCCATGTTTTTGGTGTGTTCTTTTGGATGGTAAGCTGTTAAATTCTGAGCTCTGATACCTTTAATCGTGGGGTTTTTTTATAAGCAAAGTTGCATCATGTGAGAACAAGACTTGAATTTTTTTATAGCTGGAAGAATGACTTTTTTTCCCAGAAGGTGTTGCACAAGAATCCAGGAAGCTTTTCTAGATTTGCCAAAAGATAACAGGAGTGCCAAACGTTGTAGTCCTACTGGTTTGATTGCTAACTGTACTTCTCTCAGAGAAAGAACTTCAACTCTGAACATGAGAACAGTATTACACTGTATAGTGCTTCCAGTGATACTCTAGTACAGTAAAATTGGAGTAATGCCTAATACTACTCTCTAAAATAACAGAGTGGGAGGGGAGACACAGTAATGACTGAATAGGTTCCTAAGTTTACATAGATATATTTATTTATGTGAATGTAATGCTTGCTCTTGTCTATCTTGCATTGATTTTCCTTAAAATGCACAACATTGCTGTAAAATGTAGTATCCTGGTATTACCAGGTTTTAAAAATTGCTTCCCTAACAAGAGAAGATATCTTCTCCTCTCACCACAGTGTCTCAGAAGAACCTAGAGGATGCAGTGGACACACAAACACCACAGCAGACATAAAACCATGTTGATTTAGTCTTGTATAGGTTCCTTTTTAAGCTGGTAATAGTGACTTGTTTATATCAAACCTGACTCTTTTATCCCCACCTCGTAAAGAAAAGCATAATTCAACTTAAATTCTGTGTTCTGTGTATTCAGCTTTTTTGCATAACTTTTTTTTCATAATAAAATAAGTCAGGCGTTCCTTCTGGATTGTTTCTATACCACAGAAGTGCATTAGTTTTACCTAGCCTATTTTAGTTCAACTGCAGCCATTCAGTGCAGGTTACCTTGCTCAGCTTCTGGGCTTCTCTGGTTTTATTTTGACAGGAATCTTTTGATCCTACTATGCAGTTGCATCGTGTTCATCAAGCTCCATGTACCATTCCTCCTTACATCTCAAAAAATGGATCAAGCCTTGGTGATTTGCTAATAGGCTTCTTCAAATATTATGCCACAGAATTTGAGTAAGTAATAAACTCATCTTAGTATTTTAAAATATGCAAAACTTTGATTAATCTATTCAATATATCAGCAATTTACAACCCTTGAAGAGAAAGAATAGCAGTAACACAGGGATGGTAACTAACAGAGAGGAAATGGGTGAAAACACTAAAGGACAACAGGAATGCTGATAAAGTGTCTGAAATCTTTCGTTTAGCCAAGCATCCTATCCTGTAAAATAGCTGCCAGAGGTTAGAGAGCTTTGTCCTTTAAAAATAGCTGGATATTTTTATATTAAAGTGTTCTAAAACTGCCTATCCATGTGTGAGAAAAATCTGTTCTTAGTTGTAGCTTAAAGTATTGATTGTGATATGAATTATTTGGACCTTAATAGTTGTGATTGTCCTCTGTCACTCTGAGTCAATGGAGGTAACTGACTCCTTACTTTGACTAGAATATAGATCAATACAGGCCACAGCTAGTGAACACTTCTCCCACATATAGTTGATTTATTAACCTTACTCATTGGTTTGAATCTGAATTTAATTTTGGCATCTGGACTTTAATGTAGAAGAGAAGCAGAAGCTGAAGTTGTGAGAGCATCTGAGAAAGCTGTAGATTGCGAATATTTTGCCAAATTGTCACTTGAGAATTTGTGAGAAAAAGTGCTTGTTTGTATAAAATATCAAATTACTACATGTCAGGAAGCTTAAAGATCTTCTAAAGAACTTGTTTCTTCATACTTGTTGGTTCATATATGTTGCTGTCCTGTGTGCATCATATCTATTTCCTGGAAGGAGAACAAAATGTATAACTGCTGGATGCCCATTATAATTTTTGAAGTGTTCATATTTTACTTCAATATAAGAAGTGAACAATATTTAAACCCTTATAAGAAAACATTGTTGTGGTGTGCACCACATGTGGGTTATGTAAGCTAAATCCATATGCCTTGAGGCAATTAATGAACTAACTGCACTTTTTGCACGCTTAAGCCTGATTCTGAGGGATTTTCACATAATGGGTTTTCCTTAAACGATCTCTGCAAATAAGGGAATGTTCTTTTTTCCTAAAAGTTTCTGGTGAGTACGTGTCTTTTCAGCTGGCAAGGTACTGTTTGCTAAACAGGTACCTCAGCAGACACTGCTAGAGGATATCCTCACATTCTTAATGTCTGTGGGAGGCCAGATGTATCCTTTACTACTGGGATTATATAATGAGCTGTTAATCACTCATATGTGCAAGTAAGTATCTTTTTCACTAAGAACGATGTTTCCGGTTTGCCTGTGCAAACTAGCAGAGAAGATCTTGTCCAAATGCAGGAGAATTACTTCGACTTTTCTGGTTAGGGTGCTTGTGAACATGCTGCTGTATCAGTACTTGAACTGATGGTAATCTCTGAATATTATTTTTCATCATGATCGTAAATGAGGAAAAAATGTTACCCAGATTTAATCACAGAGGCACAGTGGAGCTTCTAGTTAAAACAAAGTTCGAAAAAGTTGTCAATGAAGATAGGATAGTGGCTGATGTCAAGGGAAGAACAGATTCTTAAAGAACAAACAAACAAAAGAGTATCTGGCTTGTCTTTCCAGTGTTAAGCACCTGTTTGGTATTTAAACATTTGACTGGTGATACTCTTTCAAAAACAAACAAATAAACAAAAGCCCCTACAAAAAACCCCATAATCAACACTCAGTAAAAACAGCCATTGGAATTGGTCTGTTGAAAATGTTAGGTGGCTGAGAAGTCTTAGCAGGAAATGACACACCTAATGCAGCAGCCTGTATTATTTTTAACTCTTTCTACTACAGAAATAAAACTTAGTCAGGTGTACTATTTACTTGACCATCTGTGTATCCCTGACAACTATAAATTCTGTTTGAAAAGAGCAGGGTGTGTCTCTCAGTACTAAAATTCCATGTAGTTTTATAAAAACTAGCAATTGGCTGGAGAAGAGAAACCCAAATTAATGCTAATGCAGGGGAAAAGGCAGCCACAACATGGTGTTTAAACTTTTGTGTGTGTGTTCTAGCCAACCAGTGAGAACAAGTACAGTGTCACACTATCCACAGTATCTGTTATCTTGAGGTTGCTGATGGAGACGTTATAGGAGGGAATGTGGATTTGTGTGAAATACACACAACACAGTGCTCTGTTAGTTCTGCTTTTCATGGTAGAACTAGTATTTTACTCTAGAATGTGTTGAATATTTTCATTGCTGTAATAGGTTTTTTTTTCAGTCTTTGCTTTCCCTGTAAAATACTTATTAGTCTTTTTATGGACAGAAACATTGAGATGATAGTTAATATTCTGTGACTGTTAAGTTAGGTCACATTTAAATAATGTGTTCTGTGCCAGAGAACTTTCACTATTGAACTGTAATGTGTTTGGTGAAAAGATCACTGAAGAAAATACTACTTCAATTTTGAGAAAAGTGACTTTTGTAGATTCCACATATGGAGTAGAACACAGTACTAGCAGGTTAGATACACAGGATCTGTTTTGCTGAAAGAACAGTATGCAGTCAAGAACGATCAGATCATGTGTGAAGATAATAATTTTGGACAGAATGAGTCATTGATGCCACCTCCCTGGAATGCTTAACTGATTAACTATTTTACATGTGTTGGTAAGGAAGATGAATGAAAGATGTAGATACATTATTTTAAACTTCCTCTCTCTAGCAGAGGCCAGTAGATATTTAAGTTAAAATCTAGGTTTTGTTTTATTTGATTAAGTGAATAGTATTTAAGGGCAGGAGGGGCCCAAAGGAAGAAACAGGAGTGGCACAAAAGAAGAAGCAGGAACTTTGCATATGGTACAGCCATGAAAAAGTTTATGTCCTTGTTTTGTGTTTTGTTTTTTTTTCTTTCCATTATGCTTAGAATCTGGTTTGTTAAGACTATAAGCGCTTTCAGAAAATTAATAATGACCATGTATTTATACAGTGCACATTCCACAGTCCTACTCTGGGATTTTTTTGGGTCCCCATAAGGAGTAATTTTTATCACCCTTCCTAACTTACCAGAAATGTGATTTGTAAATTGCTGCATCTATTGGACTTACACACTACATATGGCAAAGCTTTATTTGCTGACATGGTTGTATAATTAGCTTGTCATAAGAGTTCAAGTCTGCATAGTGTTTCACATGATACAGCTGGCTAAAACTACACTTACAGCTCCATTTTAACTTTAAGTTTTTCACACTATAAACTATCAAAGGTCTGCTGATCACACAGTGAATGTAACCAGGTAAAAAATGCATGGAGGTGTTCTCAAAAGAAAGTATTTGGAAACTTGTCTGTGTTTACCAGCCCTCTGGAGGGAGGCTCTGATTACATTTCTGCAGCTGTGAGTGAAGGCAGCAGGTTTTCACTTGGCTGTCTCTCTATAAAGCGAGACCTTGAAGCAAGGTGTTGCTCCTCTGAAGTTACTGCTAAGGAACTTAGAGATTGTCCTTCATGACTGTACTTTTCTTAAATTTATTGTTTCAAGTTCTTTGGCATTCAGTGAGTAAGGTGTATTTGGTCGAGATGATAAAGGACTGGTTACATTATCATGGCAAAATGTAGAGTTCAGTTGCTCACAGATCTCTTCAGGGTAGATGTTAATAAAGTTCATAAAGGAATCCTTTTTAAAAGTGTATTGAATTAAATATTCTTGCAGTTTGTACCCATCTTATTAAGTTTATGCAGGTGGGTTTGGCTTATAAGAACGCTCTGGAAAAGATAAGCTTTTTAAGCAATTTGTTGTATATTCCTACACACACCTGGAAATGCCTGGTCTTTTTCTTTCAAATTATTGCCTTCTCCATGAGGAGCACATACATAATGTAAGCAGTGACATCAGAAATAAATTACAATTAAAATAGCTGTTTATAATGGTTATTGTTAACATATGGGTTGAAAGTATGTATGCAGAGAATGTTTGCTTTATGTTGGCAATAATGAAGTTACTGTGTGCAAGCCA
Source organism: Hemiprocne comata (assembly GCA_020745705.1). Lineage (NCBI taxonomy): Eukaryota > Metazoa > Chordata > Aves > Apodiformes > Apodidae > Hemiprocne > Hemiprocne comata. The sequence goes on along the minus strand of CM036616.1, from coordinate 38,833,568 downwards.
ATATGGTTAAAATTGATACACAGATTGTTTGCTATTGGTAATTAATTTCTGATTCAGGCTGATTTTGGGATGAAGACAGGGCTAGTGAGTTTAATGAGACTATTAGATAAAGTAGCTGTTTTCAAGTTTAAATAAAAAGTTGTTTATATAACCAGAAGTATCACTTTTTTGTTTCTTTTTGCTAAACCAGTGTATTACAAACACAATTTTTGCTGAATAATCAAGCCAAGTATAACCTAGAGAAAAAGAAGTAAAGAGAAGAATTACCTGTTTGAAGTGAAATAATATTGTCTGGTTTAACCAAACACAGATCAAATACGTTGTTGCATGACTTTTTTTCCTGCTGGCCTGGATCTCTCTGATTTAAAATAAGCTTTTAGTAAAAGGCAGAAGAATTGAACTTCCAGCTTCTGGTCATGACCAATGTTCTAGAGCTGCAGGTTAAGCTTCTTTGATGCTCTAGTTTTTTCTCTTTAGCCTTTTTTTTTGTAGTTTTTTTTTTAGCAATTCATCTGAATTTCTTGTTAAGCTTATGTTGATGGTAGTGTATTAAAAAGATATAGGAGAGTATTTGGTGCTTCACAATATCTCTTAATTCTTGCAGAAGTAGTCTACTATGGGAATTAAGTAGAGGAAGAGTGATGGGTTAAAATGAAAGCTTTAGTTTGCATTGAATGCTAAAAATTATCATAACCTGTGCTCATTTTCTAAAGAATACATCAAGGGAAATCTAAATATACACAGTAGTGGGTGAATAAGTACTCTGAGGTATCCTTAAGTATGCTTCATATGCAGTGTCCTGCACCTTTTTGAAATAGGCCCTATTCATAGTCTTAAATAGAAGAATAATGTACATGTTCTATGGAAGCAGTGTTATTCAAACAGCTCACCTTCATAACTGGTTTTAATAATGAGTTTTATCTCTAATTTATAGAATTAAAAGCACAGATGTTTTAGCCAATGCAAACTGTCTTATCACCACTGACTTAATGGACTTACAACAGCTGATCTGAGTCCTAGGGAGCTCAGAGTTCCTCCATATTTATCTGATGAATTATAGACTGTATTTTGATTTACAGTTGATATTTACAGATTTACTGTAGATTGTTGGTGAACCTAGCACAAGCTCCTCTCTTTGCATTATGTCAAAAGATGGATTCAGTCAGGAAATCATCTCAAGTGTATATAACACCAGTACAGCTAGCAGCACGCTACCCAGCTATTTCTAAGCCCCATTTAGTTAGGGCATATGGTGATGCATTGTTGATGATCCAGGCATTTGGCTGATAAGGTAGTTTCCTGCTTTAATTAAGAGCAGCTGAAAACTGGCTGGGTAGCTAAGAACAGAACTACAAGGGGTTGCTGTGGCTTCCATTATGTTTGGTATATTGTTGCACCAAGCATCGTAAAGATCATAAAGATGATTAGCACATTGTAAAGATTGTCCTGTAAACTGCCTTCTGCTCTTGTTTCAGAGTGATTGTTTCCTACAGTTTTGTGGTTGTAAAATTGTGTGCAGAAAGTAGTAGAGTATCTTCAAACACGTATTTGAGTTCTTGCTCTGTTTCACTTGTAGGAAATGTAAAATTCAGCATATGCAAAGTGTTAGTTCTTTCTAATGCACTAATGTTAGTGCTTTCTTGCACCAGGAATGCTGTCCTGTAAGCAAGCTGTCTTTATCCTGTTTAATATTTTTTTAATGAAATGCAGTATGTGACTTCACCTCCACGTACATTCCTTTTCTCCGCACAGAAAATTCTGAAAGATAGATTTGAGACTGTGATTTCTTTCGAACTTAGAAATAAGTGTAGGTGTCCATATTGAAGTTGATGTTTTTTTAAAAATTGTTTTGGTGTGAATACGTGTTTCTGTAATGTTCTGTTTTGCAAATGTTACACATTAGGCTGTTACACGAATTATTGTAAAGTACTGTGTTACAGCACTTCGACAGTTTTTTAATGTGAACTGGTATTATTAATTTAGAATCAAGAGTTAAAAGTTATGCAAATTGTTTTCCTTTTCCCTAGTTGGAGCCATCAAATGATTTCGGTTCGTGAGGGCAAAGCTATTCCAAGACCTGATGGTATTGAATGGAGAAACAAATTTATTTGTGTAGAAGGTAAAATGTAAAGCTGCTTTCTAATTTTTAACTGTTAAGACACTAGATACATAAATCTGTCAATTAGACTTTACGTTGGTTGTGTTTCAATAATGCACACATGTAATATATTTATGTAGAGAATGAAGTTTAATCAATGTAAATAGTTTTGGAAACAGTCCCACCAAACACATTTGAGAAGGAAGCTTTAAGTTCTGTAGTGTTTAAAAATAGTCCTCCTGACCTTTACTTCAAGAGCACTCACTGACCTGTTACTTTTGGAACAGGGATTAGGACTTCAACAAGGAATGGCTTTTATGGCAGTAGCTGGTGTTTCCCTCCTCTGCCTAAATAGTCACCAGTTTTGCCAAGATTGAGCTTCTGAAAAAAACAGAGCAGGCCATACTCAGATTCCTCTCTAAGAATATTCTTTGTTCTAGAAGTGTCCTGGCATCCCAAGTCCTAGCAGTGACTAGCTTTGTTATATGTCAGTCCCCTTGTGGCTACTATGTTTGGCTGGTTTGTGGGTGGACGTTTTCTGCGGAGACTATGTGGTGCTCTCCAGAACTGGAGGGTAAACCCAAGCTACCTTTTGGAATTGGAGGTCTCAAGCCTTAGTGAAGACTGAACTGGGCAATAGCACTATACAGGGAATCTGCTTTGTGTGCTCTTGATGCCTTTCAGCTGTTGTGGGGAATCTACATGGATAAGATGAACAGTTAGCATGCCTAGGAGATGAAGCTTGAGCTAGGGAAAGAGAGAGTAATTGACCAAGAGAAGGGTTCTGATGTTAGGAGAATGGAAGGAGAAGCAGGGAAGGGACTGAGATGTGCTGTGTAACTGGAAACAGTAAACACAAAGAGGTAAGAAGGGGAAGTAGGAGTCAGAATGAATCAGGTGAAGGGGAACTGGATAAGGAACCAAGGTGGAATGGGAGCAGAATAGTGGCTTAGGATACTGGAGTGAAGAGGTAAGGTTTGAAATGGGTCAAGTGGCCTGGGCCCCAGCTGTAAATAAATGGAGGCTATTAGGATCAGGATATTGAGGGTCGAAGTTCTGGGATAAAAGAGGGTAAGAACTTGGTGAGGAGCCAAATGGTATGGACAGAGTTGTTTGAGATTGAGAAAATGTTGCTGGGGAAGGAGGGGGTTAAGGCAGAAGTCCTGGGCCTGGACAGACATTCTGCAAGATCGCTGGGAGTGGGAGTGCACCTGTTTGTGTGCACGTAGTTTCATGCCGTTTGTGCTTCTCTGTGCTGAGAACAATTACCTGCTGGTGAAGTTAGCTATTCTGTGGCCCAGAGCTCACCAACTCAGCTGTAATCATGTGGACAGCAGTGTGAAGCCACATCATGGGATTCCTGTTCTTTATTTGACTTTTTTTTGGGAAAAATCAACTACCAGTCAAAGGGGAAAAACACACTGAAAGGCGACTGTACGCTTGACTCTACAGTCTCAGAGTTGAGAAATGTGAGATCCACTGTGTTGCAGGAGGGGCTGGGTGTTTCAAGCTTTCATGTTTTTTTACATTACAAAGTGGTTGAATAATTAAGGTTTTTTTTCTGTCAAGTAGGAAAATAGAACATCAGCATACAATATAAGCATTTTAGAATTTGTATTAAATAGGCTTGCTTATGTACAACTTTTCCTTAGGAGTGCATCTTGCATTTGCACTAAAAAAGGAAAATTAACTATAGGTGGCACATCAGTTTCCTTCCTCTTACGATGTGCTTCAAGACTTTATTTAAAGAGTGGGTTTTAGCTTCATATACCAAGTCTTTACTTTTAAATTGGAAAGGAAAAGTTCAATTTCCTATTTTAGCTCAAGTCAGACTTCATGTTTTAACAGCTGTTAATCTGAACTAGTTTAACAAAGTATGTAAATAAACTTCTGTGTACTTGGAGAAGAAGTTTTTTAAAGCTAACTAAATATTTCAGCATATTCTGGTTTCCAAATCTTTGCCAGATTTTCCAGTTAGCAGACTAAAATTTCTGTAGTTGGCATTATTACATGTATTAACATTTTAAATATATTTTATCTGCATGTTGCAATGCATTTAGGCTTGCTCAGAGAAAAGTTGTATTTTAATTTTTATTGGCCTTAAAACTGATTCTTACTTCTATTTCTGCTGTTAGAGAAACAAATATATTAGAGATGCTCTTTTCAGACAGTCTAAAATCTGACAGGCTTATGAGGATATTATGGGGATACAGAGAACACTGCTTTTAGCTAATGTTTGTGAACACTCCTTGTCAGAAGATCTAAATTGCTAGCGACTGTTCTGGTTTCCATTTAAATCTTGTCTATATAAAATAATATCATATGCTCTCCTGTTGCAAAAGATACAGTTTGGAAAAGCTTGTAACATCGCAATTTTGTGAGACAAATAATCAATTGTCATTTAGGGAAACTGGGTCAGAAGCCATCTAAGCTGCACCTGATTCATGCTTGTACTTCTCTGTCTTTCAGGTCCACATGTTAAAAATCACTCTAAAATTAATTCAGAGCTTGGTTTGCAGCAGTTCTGAAGTTTTATCATTTCTTGTATTTTCATTTGGAAAGATGATCCCCTTTAGTCTTACCCTCAGGCATCAGTGTTGAAGTTGTATTACTTTTTTTCTTTTAATATTTTCATCTTTGTGTGTGAACAAAATAACTAATGATGGACTTTTGCTGTCCTGACGGTTAAAAAATGTAGTGGTGTAAATAGTCAATGATAGCACAATTCTTTCTGCACTCCAGGCAATGAGTTTTTTAACAGTCAGTAAATAATCAGGAAGAATAAAGGGAAGATGTGAGTCAGCTTTTGTGACAAGAGTACCTTTTTTCCTGCTGACGGTTTCAGAACGTTGGACAGCTTTGCCCTTGTTGCTTTCAAAAAAATACGTATCTTGATTCAGCATAATGTACATAAAGGTCCTAGCATTAAAGAAACAGTTAACGTCATGTCTAAGACACACAACAGAAAAGCTGTGCTGCTTCACGTGGTAAGGGACATGGAATTCTTAGTGGCAGTAGGTCACCATGTCAAATTATGTGACTGACTTTGGAGGACTATGTAAATTTTTATTTGATTGCCAGGTTTTTTTTGTTCCAGTCAAAATGTATGATGCTTTCTGAAGTAAAATAAATCTTCCTGTACACATCTACTGTAAGTAGTTGGAAGAGAAACCTTTTAGAAATGTGCCCATTACGTTTATTGCATGAAACTATTTCTTTGTGAATTTAAACAGCTTGCAGAAATAAAAACCCAGTGCTGTGGAGCGTGTTCCAAATTTGAAGTCCCAGTGTCCATAATGTACTGTAGTATTTGGCACTAAGCGAGGCTTGAATATTGTGTTCAGTTTTTGGCCCCTCACCACAAGAAGGACACTGAGGTGCTAATGTGTGTCCAAAAAAGGGCAACGAAGCTGGTGAGCTGGTGAAGGGTCTAGATCACAAGTCTTAAGAGGAACAGCTGAGGGAACTGGGGTTGTTTAGACTGGAGAAAAGGAGGGTGAGGGGATGTCTTACCGCTCTCTACAGCTACCTAAAAGGAGGTTGTAGTGAGGTGGGAGTTGGCCTCTTCTCCCAAGCAACAAGTGATGGAAAAGAGGAAATGGTCTCAAGTTGTGCCAGAGGAGGTTTACATTGGATACTAGGAAAAACTTGCTTACTTTTGGGGTTGCCAGGTACTGGAACAGGTGGCCCAGGGAAGTAAGTGATTGAGTCACCATCCCTGGAGGCATTTAAAAGAAATGTAGATGTGGTTAGAAACATGGTTTAATGGTGGACTTGTCAGGGTGCTAGGTTAAAGGTTGGGCTTGATGATCTTAAAGGTCATTTCCAAACAAAAGTATTCTATCATTCTGTGATGGCATAAGCCCTTCTGCTCTCTGTTTAATGATTTATTTTACTGTATGTCCCCATCTGAATAAAAGCACTCCATAATGAACTAAACAAAAATGCTACCTGATCTAGCAGTACTTCTGTGGTTCTGTGGCCCTTAAGGACTTTCATGCATTCTGCCATTGTGAAATATAGTAAGTTACTTAAGCAGTTCTCTAGTAAGGGATAAAATACTAGAAAGTCTGTTTTATAGTGCATTGTAATATTCTTTGCATCATCATTTTTTAATATCTGTTGCTTTAATGTTGATAACCCTATTAATCCTTCAGTTAAACCAAAAAGCATCACATAAATTTCTATTACGTTAGAAAGTGGAAGCCTCAAGTTGTTAACTTACAAATAAAATTTTTAGAATAGGTATGTACTGATAAGATACATTTTTACAGCAGTTGATACCTCTTCTGTGGAAAGTTACAATAAATATTTTGCTGTACTCCTGGTATGTCACTGAGAAGCTGTTGAATGAGATGATTCTAAAGTGAATGGTTCTGGGTCATATATGCAGTAAGCTTCAAAACATTTTAATATGGAAAATAGTATTTTGATATGTTGTCACAGACTACTAAGCAGTAATAGCACAGTCATAGTGTGCTTCAATAGATATAATAACCTGACTTTATTACAGAATACATACCATTAGACCATTCAGGATTTGAGGCTTTTTTCAGATCCATGTTATTGAGAAGTAAAGTAGAATCAGCCACAAAGATATGTTGTCTCTTTTGGGTTTTGTCTGATTGCTTGGGATGTGAAGACAGCCTAGCTCTAGGGTTTTTTTAACACTTTTTATGTCTGTGTTGGATCTTGTAGAGCCCTTTGATGGAACAAATACTGCTAGAGCTGTACATGAAAAACAGAAGTTTGATATAATCAGAGATGAATTTCTGAAGGTAAAAAGTACATCTCTTTTAGTTTTTCCAGTCCCTTTATACAAATGTTGGTCATTGAACCTGCCTGTTTGTGATGTTTGTGTTATGAATATTTTTTATGCTTTGTACTATTCAAATAATATAAATGTATTTTAAATAGAATGTATTTTTTAAATTGTGAAAAATTGTTTAGTAAGAGTATTTATTAATGTCTGACATTAAGCATTAAGCTTAAGTTGAAATGGGTACTTGAAATAGTAAACCCTTTGTTTTCAATTTTTTTATGTGTGTAAAATTCTAATGATACTTAATAGTTTTAGAATTGCAACTCTATCTTCATTATTTCTACCTACATGAATCTGACTGTTAATAAACCATGTTTTATTCTTCTTACTATCCCTTTTTTTAATAAATATCACTACCAATGGTGGTTTTTGACAACTTAATTAAATTGGTACTTTTCTTTAGGGAGGTTACACTCAAAGTTTTAGAACATGAGTAGGTCAAATCAGAGCTTTCACTGTTCCAGTCAGTGGAGGAGGCAAGGACACTTTGAAGCAAGCAAAGATCTAGCTCTTGGTTAAATATCCTGTTTCTAAAAATCCTTGCTACCATCTCTCCTTTCTGCTTGTCTCCTATCTAGGTATTTAATTTGGAATTGTAGCTCAGATTCTAATTTTCTGAGGTCTCTTGACTATTTCTAATGTAGTTATGACTAGGGATTAGTGCACAGAAATGGATTTCCTGACTTTAGCCAGTTAGACACCCCTGTTATGCTCTCATTGGAGGCTCCTGTTTACTTCAATTAATCAAGTCCTTAAATATTTTGAGGGCTTCTCCAGCAAAAAGGAAATCAATACCAGATACTTGTAATAAAACAAATGCTATAGGCTGTTGCCTCAGTCAGAAAAGGGTAACTTTTTTGCTTTGTAATTCTGTTCAGAAATGTCAGTTTCCTTCTACTTAACCATGTTAGCATACAAAATACTGGACTGTTCACATACTTTTACGTAAAATACTTGATTTTGTGAATCTGCTAAAGCAGCAGTTTGCAAAGTAGTTTGGGCCCTCCCACTGTTCTGTGAAATCAGAGTGAACTCCCCTGTTCAGAGTTTTCAGTTAACAAATTGCTTTCAAACCTGTGTGATTTTCTGAAAGATGTAAAAGCAATTTTTGATCTCAGCTGTCTGGAGGCCTGGCCCTGGTCAAATTTCCTCTTTACTGGGAACCGTAAGGAATGACAGTTGCTTAAGTTGCAAGTACTTATCTTGCACTTTTTTTAAGAAGCCCAAGGAATCAGTTTGTCTTACTGCCCTTGACAGATTATTCTTCATGTGGTTTTCATTACGCACTGTGGTTTAAATGAATTCTGCGTAAAGACAGGAGGGTTCTTGCAGTTACTTGCACGTTTGTGGCCTAAGAAATGAGACAGATGTGTCGTGGAATTCATATTAGAATACAGAAGACATTTGAAATAACCTATTCTGAAGACACAATTATGTTCTGGAAATGTCAGAGCATAGCATTTTGTATCAGGAACTTTGACACGTGTGAATATGAGAAAGTTATTTTGCAGTCAGTGTATCAGTGTAAAGCTCAGATAATGCTAACATCTCAGGCTTCATTAATCCACTCTCTTCTTGAAAGTACCTTCCTTAGCAGTTCATTTCATTTTGTGTACCTTTTGTATTTTTTCTTCCCTTAAAAAGCAAACGCAAAAGCAAAATGCCCCTCTTTTCAAGAAGAAAACTATCAACCCTATTTTCGTGGAACTGTGAGGCTGATTGCTTACAATGGTATTTAAGTGTTAATGATAAATATATTCAACCTCTTAAAACCTTATTTTTTTTTTTTTCCCCAGTCTTGGCACGTGTTAAGAAAGAAGAAAGACCTGACCTGTATATTACCTTCAAGAGCAGCCACACAGAAAAAATGACCAACTTATTTCACTTTCTTATTGGATTCTGCTGAAATAAAGAAGTATCAAAATGAAGAGGCATTTTCCCCATGTTTTTTTATGACATGGTTTTCTCTGTAAATTTTTGTTAGGGGAATGTTCAGAAGAAAGATTGCACATTTTATTATCAACATTTGTTAATACAGCTGTTCCTTCTAAGATATGTTTTCTGAAAATGCCTGGATTGTTGACTTGTTGAAGAAATTGAAACAACAAACCAGAAGAATAAATCCATTTAAGTGGAATTATGGGGATATACTGACTTGCTGTTTCCGTAATCTGTATAATCATAAATTCAGACACATTTAACTGTGAAATAGACATTCAGAGCTAAACTATGAGTAAGTCTGACTGTATCTTTAAGGCATTGCACACAGTACCCACTTCATGAACAGACAGCCTGTGCTTTACATCTGCTGAATTGCAGTAAGCACTTTTGCTCAATTAGGCACTTTCCAGGTTTATTTCCCATTTATGTGGAATAACCAAGCAACAGTTTATGAAAATTAAGGTAGCGTCCTGGATATCAAGAACCATAATCTAAACCAGGATTTTCAAGGAACAGTTTTACTACAAAGATGTTTAAATAAAAAAAGGTCAAATTAGTATAGCTAGATTCTTCACATTTACACAGAGTAGGCACGATACTTTTTAGTTCTTCCTTTTACGTATTTGAAGTGGTAGAGATGTCTGCTTTGGAAAAAGAGCAAACAAGCAATCCAAAAAAACATAATCAAAACACTTCACAACCCTACCACTGTTACAAAAAGCTGTGCTTCTGTTTTGACTTTGTGTAAATATTTGTAAATTGGTCAGCTACTGTAAATTGATTTTAAGTAATCTTGAAAATTTCACCTTTTCCAAATCAAAGTTGGGAACCCTCTTTCAGACCTGCTGTAGCACAATTTGTGCCTCTCCTATTTGCTATTGAAGATGAATTAATTGTTAAAACTGTACTTACCATTTATGTCAAATTTCATATTTTCATTTTTAAAGTTTAATATTTTGTATGGTGTTAAGTGGAATAAAGTTTGTATATGGAAGATACAGTTTATTTTTTTAGTTGATGTTATTTTGTACTGGTATTTTAAATATTTCCTGTCATTAAGTAGAAAAGAAATGCCCTCTAAAGGTAAGGCTCCTGTTGCAAATTATAAACGTCTATATGGCTGTTCTGCTCCGTGTCTGAGTACTGGTAAAAGTTTCATCTATTGCCAGCTGTGATGTGATTCTGAAAACCCTTCTTTCCGTGTAGCATAGCAAGCATCTCTTCTTGAGTGAACTTTTATGTTCCAATTAAATTAAGGTTTTGCAATTTAAAAGTTCCAGAAACGGTAAACTATTTGCCTGCCGTTAATTACTACACACTTCATCATGACCTAATCTATATAAGATTTTGGCTTGCTTCTTGAAACAGGTTCTTTCTACAATTAAAACAATCTTTCAGTTTAAATCTGACTCCAGCAATTCACTGAAAAGTTCTCACTCCATGCTGTCATGATCTGGGTAGGTCAACCCAAGGAGATTCAGGTTGGACCCCCTTGCTTTCGAAACTCCTCCTCAGACATGAGCCTAGGTGTGGCTGGATCCAACCTTAGTCTCAGACCTGGGCCTTTCAGCAAGAGTGATTATGATGTTATGATCTGAGGAAATCGTCAAAGGGTGGGTGCAAGGGGGATGGAGCCAGACTCTTTTCAGTAGTTCCCAGTGACAGGATGAGGGGCAATGGGCACAAGCTGGAACACAGGAAGTTCCATTTAAACATGAGGAAAAACTTATTTATGGTGAGGGTGACAGAGCAGTGGAACAGGCTGTCCAGGGAGGTTTTGGACTCTCCTCGAGATACTCAAGACCCACCTGGATGCAGACCTGAGTAATGTGCTCTAGGGGATAGCAGGGGACTTGGACTGGGTGATCTCTACAGGTCCATTACAACTCTGACAATTCCATGATCTGATACCCCTTGATTGGATTAAGGTGAAACAACACTCAAGGTCTGTATTTGAATAATAGGTTTAATTAAAACTATAGAAGGAATACCGATACTTCAATTATTCACTCAGGCTGCACAATCATGAAGGCTGATGAGTTAGATCACTAAAGACACTACATATGTGTTCCAGCTGCACAACCTGAGAAAAATCATGGTTAGGCCTTGTTTTACTAAATGATTTAAGGAAGGAAAAGGAGAGAGAGAGAGATTAGAAGATGAAGAGTTAAGAGAGAGACAACAGAAAATCACCATCCTGGATCTAGTGTTGGGCTAGCCAACAGGGGGAGAGTTGGTGTCAGTGAGGCTCCCAAAGCCCACCATCACAGCTCCTCCATTTTTGGATGAGTAAGCACAGCTGAGAAATACCACCATTGAGCAGCTTGAGTGGACCTCTGCTCCTCCATCTTTTTCTCAGGCCCTAGGCCATATGCAGGCCATCATCATTGTCTCCATCCTCACTGTAGTTCTTTGGGGATGCAAAGGAGGTTTTGTTGGAGGGCTTACAAGGATGTTTCACCACTTCCCACAAGTGCAGGTCCTGAGGGCTGGTCACTCACACGTGTTTGTTCCCTCTCACTGCCCTTCCTCTTTATAAGATGGTAGACTTGGTCTCAGTGAAACATTCACCTGCTTAATGTAAAATGGAAGGACAAGTACACGATGATACCTGAATTCAAAGATGATCTAAAAGCCCTAGATGGATTTTGAGGAGAGGGGAGGGCTGCTCCTTTTTCAAAAAGGTGTTGGCTATCTTTTTGTCTATTAAATATAAAACTTTGCTAAGGTAAGATAACTAAGAAGACATTATTAGGAAACTACCTAGTCTAACATGGCCCACTGATTATTTCCTGCTTCTGGTCATGCAGGTTGGCAGTGATGAGTTGCAGAAAGAAGTCCAAAAGCAATTAAAAAGGACTCTTGGGCACTGAGGCAATTGGTCAAAGGATCGGGAGCACCGGTAGTGTTTTCCTCAGTCCCTTCAGTGTCAGGGAGGAATACTGAAAGGAACAGGAAAACACACCTGATAAACACGTCTCAGAGGCTGGTGCCACTGGTGGAATTTTGGTTTTTTTAGCCAGGGGCTGCTTTACGAGACATCAGGCATGCTGGCAACAGATAGGGAATGCCTGTCTCAGAGGGAAAAGGATCCTGGGGCAAGAGCTAGCGGGTCTCATTGAAAGGTCTTTAAACTAGATTCAAAGGAGGATGGGGATAAAACTAGGCTTGTTAGAGACAAAGCCTGGGAGCTGCATGTTGGTACCTGTGGGACAGTGTCATAGTACAGTCTTACAGTTGGCTGTCTCAGTGGAGGGGGGGATAACGATCCATGCAGCAGCAAAGACAGAAGAGTTGATAGGCAGGTAACTATGGAAGTACCTGAAAATGGTCTGGTAGGAATTAGGGCTTACCCCTCCAAGAAGGTGGCAGGACCACTAGCCCAGCTAAAGTGCATCTACACCAATGCGTGCTGCATGGGCAACAAGAAGGAGGAACTGGAGGCCACCATACAGTGATAAAATAGTGATATAGTTGCCCTCATGGAAACACGGTGGGATGACTCACATGAGTGGAGTGCTGTGCTGCAATTAATGGCTACCAACTTCACAGAAGGGACATAAGAGGAAGGCAAGGCAGAGGGGTGGGTGTGGCTCTCTACATCAGGGAGCGATATGAATGTCTACAGCTTAATGATGGAAATGACAAGGTTGAGTGTTTACGGGTAAGAATCCAGGGGAAGGCCAACAAGGCAGATATCATGGTGGGAGTTTGTCAAAGACCAGCCAATCAGGATGATGAGGCTGATGAAATACTTCATAAGCAGTTGGGAGAGGTTTCACAATTGCTACCTCTTGTTCTTGTGGGAGACTTCAACTTCCCAGATGTGTGCTGGGAATACAATACAGCAGAGAGGGAACAGCCTGGAAGTTCTTGGAGTGTGTGGAAGATAACTTCCTGACACAGCTGGTGAAGGATCCGACTTGGGAAGGTGCCCTCCTAGACCTGCTGCTTTTTAACAGAGGACTTCTAGGAGATGTAAGTCAGAGGCCGTCTCAGGCTTAGTGATCATGAAATAATAGAATTTTCGATTCTCAGTTAAGTTAGGAGGGGGGTTAGCAAAACTCCCACCTTGGACTTCCGTAAGGCACTTTGGCCTGTTCAGAAGACTGATTGGCAGTGTCCCTTGGGAGGCAGTCCTGATGGACAAAGGAGTTCAGGAAGGCTGGACACTTCTCAAGAAGGAATTCTTAAAAGCGCAGGAACAGGCCATCCCCATGTGCCAAAGACATACCACTGGGGAAGAAGACCAGCCTGGCTGAATGGAGAGCTTTGGTTGCAGCTCAGGAACAAAGGGAGAGTTTATGGCTTTTGGAAAGGTGGGCAGGCCACTCAGGAGGACTACAAAGATGCAATGAAGTTACGCAGGGAGAAAATTAGAAGGGCCAAAGCCCAACAAGAACTCAATGTGGCTACTGCTGTAAAAGACAATAAAAAATGCTTCTATATTAACAACAGGAGAACTAGGAATCTTCATCCTTAATTGGATGCAAAAGAAAACATAGTGGCAATGGATGAGGAAAAGGATGAGGTACTTAATACCTTCTTTGTCTCCATGTTTAATAGCAGGACTAGTTGTTTGCTGGGTAGCCAGCCCCTTGAGCTGGAAGACAGGGATGGGGAACAGAAGGAGGCCTCCATAATCCAAGAGGAAATGGATAGTCACCTACTGCACCATCTAGACATACACAAGTCTATGGGTCTGGATGGGTTACATCTGAGAGTGCTGAAGGAGTTGGCAGATATGCTTACCAAGACACTCTTCATGATTTATCAGCAGTCCTGACTAACTGGGGAGGTCCAAACAGACTGGAGGTTAGCAAATGTGATACCCATCTAGAAGAAGGGCCAGAAGGAGGATCTGGGGAACTACAGACCTCTCAGTGTGACCTCGCTGTCAGGGAAGGTCATGGAGTATATAATCTTGAGTGCCATAACACACCATTTACAGGACAGCCAGGTGATCAGACCTAGCCAGCACAGGTTTGTGAAGGGCTGGTCCTGCTTAATGAACCTCATATCCTTCTATGACAAGGTGACCCACTTGGTGGGTGAGGGAAAGGCTGTGGATGTAGTCTGCCTGGACTTCTGTAAAGCCATTGATACTGTTCCCCACAGCACTCTCATGGAAAAAGCTGGCTGCCCTATGCCTGAACAGGTGTATGATCTGCTGGATCAAACACTGGCTGAATGGCTGGGCCCGGAGAGTGGTGGTGAATGGAGTTAAATCCAGTCGGTGGCTGGTCACAAGTGGTGTTCTCCTGGGCTCAGTGCTGGAGCCACTTCTGTTTAATATCTTTATCAATGGCTTTGACGAGTAGATGGGAGCACCCTCTGTAAGTTTGCAGATGACACCAAGTTAAGTGGGAGTGTTGATCTGCTTCAGGGTAGGAAGGCTCCTCAGAGGGACCTGGACAGGCTAGATCTATGGGCTGAGGCAAATCATACGGGCTTCAGCAAGGCCAAGTGCCAAGTCCTGCACTTGGGCCACAACAACCCTGCACAATGCTACAGGCTTGGGGAAGAGTGGCTAGAAAGCTGCTTGGCAGAAAGGGATCTGAGAGTGTTGATCAACAGCTGGCTGAATATGACCCAGCAGTGTGCTTAGGTGGCCAAGAAGGCCAACAGCATCCTTGTCTGCATCAGGAATATTGTAGCCAGCAGGGCAAGAGAGGTGATTGTCCCCCTGTACTCGGCACTGGTGAGACCGCACCTGGAGTACTGTGTTCAGTTTTGGGCACCACAGTATAAGAAGGATATTGAGGTGCTGGAGTGGGTACAGAGAAGGGCAGTGAAGCTGGTGAAAGGTCTTGAGGATAAGTCTTATGAGAAGCAGCTGACGGAGCTGGGACTATTTAGTCTGGAGAAAAGGAGGCTGAGTGGAGATCTTACTGCCCTCTACAACTACCCAAAAGGAGCTTTTAGAGAGGCAAGTGCTGGTCTCTTCTTACAAGTAACAAGTGACAGAATGAAAGGAAATGCCCTCAAGTTGTACTAGGCTGGATATTAGGAAAAATGTACTCACAGAAAGGGTTGTCAAACACTCGAACAGGCTGCCCAGGGAAGTGGTGGAGTCACCATCCCTGCACATGTTTGAAAGCTGTGTAGATCATGGTGCTTAGGGACATGGTTTAGCAGTGGATTTGTTAGAGTTAGGTTAATGGTTAGACTTGATCTTAAAAGTCTTTTCCAATCTAAAGAATTCTGTTACTCTTTAAAAAGGGGAATACCTGGTCAAACTTGGCAAGAAAGCATTTCAAGTGAGCTGGATGTGAGGCACAAAACTTTGTGCATGTCTATCTCTTATGATTTTGCTTGCATTGCATCACCTAAGTTGTCAACGTATCTCACACCTTAAATTACTGCTTTATGTTTGAAACTGTGTCGTCCTAACAGTCTAAAAATAGACAGTTAAAAAAATGGTGCAACTGAGTAAACTCCTTGCAACTCTGTAAAAATTGACCCAGCAACACAGCTGTCTTTTTCATACAAGCCAAGATCTGTAGCCTTTGTCTTTCAAGAGAAACCTTTTGCTGTTTTTTCCTCAAGTTTGTGTACTTCTCATAAGCTACATTTATAATCAGAAATATAAAGTCTAGATGGTTGTTTTCACCAAGTGTTTGGGGACAAGCCTGTTTGTCACATCCTCTCTAAAAATGGAAAGCTCTCCAGTAATTTGTGTTAGCTAAGCAAGGTGTAAGGTGGTGTAACTTCGTTTAGGTTTTAACGAAAGAAGCCAGTGGGTAATCTGGCAAGAGCATGGAGAATGGCAGTGCTTTCACAGAAAATAATCTGAGAGGTTTGGAAAATTTCACCAGATGTCATACATTATTCTCCTGTCAGGGCAAATGTGCAGCACCACTTTCCATGGAAACACCAGACAACCTGGAGCGATGGTGAGTGAACATAATGATATTTTTTAAATGGTGGGCTGCAACTTTTGTCAGAAACCTTGAGATAAAATAACACAAAATAAATGGTTCAGGGAGAGCTAGTATGAGCTGAACTTTAACTAACTTTGGATTCACTTCTGCATAGTCTGAAGTTGTTCAGAGGTATAATGACCTGGATTTTCATCTACTCTGGGCAGGTATCCAGAGAGAGAAATCCACTAATGGCTATCATAGATCTTAGTGCAAAGGTGTCCCTTTTCCTCAGCCTCAAGATAAAAAGCTTCACACAATATCCCTTGGCATATGCCCTAGCAGGAATTTTTTCTGAGAAACCTTTGGCAAAAGGTGTTTTTCAGAGCTGACCAAGGTTTCAGCAATGTGTGCAAGATGCTAACCTCTCTGAGGCTTACTACTGCCTTGAAATAAAAATGCTTTAGTTCAGTTCTGTTTGTTATTTTAGGACTAGTTTTGAGTGTTCCTTTTGGCACTGAGTTTGCCTGTCATTTCTCACCTTACATAATGTCAGAAACTACTAGTGTATCATCTAGGATTTTTGGAACCCTTCTTAGCTTTCTAGCAGTGCTCAAAGGTGTACGGCAGGACCAAACATTAACAAGAGCTTCCTGTTCAGTCACAGTAGTGCCAGGTTGGCCTAGGCTGAATGCTGTGAGACTTGAAATTTCTCTTCTAGATCTCTTGCGCTCACTTTTCCTAAAGTGTGATTGTGTAATTTTACCCTCGCTACGTTAAGGTGTTCTGACAGTGTAAGAGGATATTTTTAAGAAATTCCTTACAAAGAATTCAATATAAACTAGTTTTAAGACTCAGATTGAAGGGTGATGTGGTTATTTGGGAGAAATGGGCAGCCATGATAAAAGGATGCGAGATGATTTGTAGATAACCTGAAGTTAGCATTTGTGAATACCTTCTGAAATGCTTATTTGAAACAAATGCTTTACTTAACTTAGGTCACTGGACTCAATTCACAGTATATTTGGTGTTAAGTCCATCAGAGAATGTAACTCGTGATGTACTGGACTCCACTTCCTCTGGGTTATCTCACATGTATTTTGTAGTGTTTGTTGTTTTCTCTGATAGTTGTGTGTTTTGATATAAATCTTTCCCTTGTTGATTTTGCAGAGTATGATGCTTGTAGGAAGAGCATGAAAGGATATGCTATTTTGGTCAACTTGCAGGTCAAAGTAAGTTGTGGGAAGTACACAAGGCAGAGCACTAGGTCTGGAAATAATTTGAAGAGGTTCTGTTAAAAGGGTACTCGCCATCTTCTTGCTGTGCTGAAGACTGAATCAAAACTGGTGCCATATATGTACACTTCATATGTAAGCACTTCCAAGAGATTGTAATGCTCTTGTCTTCCATGCGTAAAGAATGTGAAGTCCTGTACCTTAAATTTCATTGTGCCACGTGCACTCTCTGTGCTCATGATAAAATCTGGAGTTTAAGTTAGTATCTGTTTCAAGTACACTTCTTTGACAAATTATGTTCTGACCTTGTAAATTGCATACCTCAGTGGGTAGGTGAAGCGAGCAGACAGGTTCTATCTTTATGTACTGCTAAGGAAATATTTTACTTCAAGTGAATCTGTCAGTAGAATTTTAATTTAGCATTGCAGCGAGACCTTGTACTCAGAAATACCTGCTTGAGTGTTTCTGTGCTTCTAACACAAGAAAGAGTTTGCTGATTGATTTATACCTAGCTATTTATTTGAAGAACAAACAAACAAAAAATGGAAAGAAAAAATGGAATTAGAGTTATACTGTGTATACAATATTTTATACCTGAAATAACTTGGAAGATCTTTGTTTAGAATTAGAAGTAAGGTGCTTCTCTCCCTCTTCTAAAAAATAGTTTTAAAAAATTTCATTACTTTGCCTAGTACAGGTTGGAAACATTACCATTTTTGTCCATGAAAAGCACTGCATTTTGTGTGAAATGCAGAATAATAAAGGGTAAACTTGGCTTAACCTAAAGTCTACACGGTAATGTAGTTTGCTTCAAATTAAAATTGGTTCAGATCTACTCAAAGAGGAAATCTGAAATATTCTGTGATTTTTAACAATTAGACAAATATGGGGGTTCAAATGTATTCCCTGTGTGTTGCTAAGAAATACAGTGCATCTGATACCCCTTATGGTCTGGAATTAATTATTAAAGGCATGTGTCCTAGGCTCATCCACTAGTAATTGTATTTGACCTCTCTGGAGGCACTCTGGGTACCCTGGTGTGCTTGGGGGTGGAACTTGCTTTTGTATGTGCTAAAGGCACCTTTTTCTGGAACCACAAGAAAACTCTCCCTCTGCTTCATCTGTGCGGTCCACTTCAAATTCCCTAGAGGTGGCTGGGGGTACCTGTGGGGGCCCAGCCCCTTCCTCCTGGCCACTGCCTGGCCACCCCATCTGTGGTGTACGAACAGCTGGTGGGTAGCAGCGGGAGGCTGAGGGAGCGAGGAGCCAGCTGGATGGTGGCTGTCGGGTTTTGCCACGTGTTGTGGCGCCCGGTTGGTGCTAGGACCCAGGGCACGGCTGGCACTGTAACTTCACTGCCTTCTATTTAAAGACCGCCCTGAGTCAGGAGGAGCGAGAGCTGCTGGGGATGACAGTTGCTTCAGGCAACCCTGGGGAGGACAGGGTTGGGGGTAAAAATCACTGGCGAGGGCCTGAGCTGGGAAAGGCATGGAGGGATACCGTGGTGCTGAGTATGACAGGGCCTCTGAGACCTCGTCCTTTGTAGAGGATGAAGAAGAAGAGGAAGAAGAGGAGGAGGAGGAGGAGGAAGAAGAAGAGGAGGAGGAAGAGGCTGTGGACCCAGAGGAAGCAGAAGAGCTGACCAACAGGTACTGCCTCTCCCAGGGACTTGCAACCTCGGGGGGAGCTGTGAGTCATCCCTAAGCATGAGCCTGGGGGAGATGGCAGAATTGGAGACCAGTGCTGGTTTTAGTGCCTTTCCCCTTTCGCTTCACCAGCTGATGCTGATAAAAAGGGAGGGGGGGCTGTTAAAGCAGGGTGTTATGGATGGGTATGGCAGTAATTAAGTTTCATGCAGTAAGCGCCTTCCCTGAGTTCCCTGAAAGCTTTTCTATTTAAAGATCCTCTGGCCTGCCAGCTAAAGTGGCATCTCGCTCTGCTCCTCCCTCTCTGGCTGACTCTCTGTCACATATCAATCTTAAATGCTCTGCAGATTTGCTTGTCAGGGAGAAATTGGTCAAAGATTGTAATGGCACATTGAAATTTGTTCCTTTTTATGGCTCTTTCTCCCTTCCTGCTTGTCTCTCCTTCTCCAGTCTCTTCTTCCCCAAAAAAGGAAAAACTTATTGTATGTGCTTGCTGCTGGCTGTCATGATTTATGTGGGTGCTTTTTGGGGTGCGATGAGAAACACTTTATCACTTTGACTGGTTGGGTTTTGGGGTGGGTTTTTTTTGTTTGTTTTTATCCTGAATAACTTTTGCTCAGAAGCACTTTCTTTTCTTAATGTTGCGCTCCTGCCATCAGGAAAAAAACAAGTGAGACAGTGGCCTGGCATCTGGCCCTGGTCCTGCACAGAGTGCAGAGGCGTCAGCAACCCAATCCATGCAGGTGGGCTCCTCTGGCCATGCCAGCGCTGGTGGTTTCTAAAAGAGACCATGAGGCCTGACAGTCCCCCTGTGCGTATCGGATTGCAAGAATTCTTCCTTGTCTTGAGTAAAGTCTATCAGTTTGGGGTGAATACTGTAGGAAGAATGAAATACACTAATGTTGGCAGCTTAAGTTATTTCCAGAAACCATTTTTTAAAGAAATTTGGGTCATACAGTTCCTAAAACATCCATGCTGTGGAGCCATCCTGGGTGTATTACAGTTCTGAGCACTTCCTAATATTGCTGATGGTCACTGGAAGAGAAAAAGATGGCAGAAGAGAGGTGGAGAGGGTCTGTGCAGCCCAACCCACCCCAAAGACTGCAACAACCAAAGTCAAACAGGGAAACACAGCCCAGGACTGTAGGAAAACCTCCTTGGAGAGGAAATAAAGAGCTGCTTTTACAAAGAAGACACCCCCAGCGTGTAATGCTGCTTTTTTCCCAACTGAGATGTTTACTCTTTAGTCTTGTACAGGCAGAGAGAGGGGTTACATGCTGTTAAACACTGCTTGCACTTGGGCGCAACCGTACAAGAAAACTACCTGAGGTCAGTGGAGTGGAGCTGCTCACTGCAGACAGCTAAATGACAACCAGCTAGGTATTTTTTAATGCAATCTGCAACTAAATGGCTAATAATAAAACTCAAATTGTAAAACATAAGTGAGATTGGCTAAGTTTTCCTTTGAAGGGAGGGGAAATGTATGTAGCCTTGCAGTTCTCTACTTCTCATGCTGCAAAGACAGCTTCTCCATGGGTGCCTGTTAGCAGCTCCCCACATCTGGGTCTTGCTTTTGTCTGGCAGCCTCTGCAACGCAAACTTGGGCATTGCATCTTACCACTTAAACCACGGCAACCATTCCCTTTCAATCTTGGTTATATTAGGAACTGCAGAGTTCATGTCTATCCTTAACCACCTTACCACTAGGAGAGGTCAGAGTCTATTTAGAAGGTTTTTAACAGCTGTGCACAGTGGTAAGCGAGTATATTTAAATTCATTTTATTAGTTTCAGTTGGCTCAAGGAGATGATAATTTGGGGGTTGGCACAGATACATTAACTGCACGAAGCACTCAACAATAGGCTAATAAAAGAAGATGGGATAAGGCATCATGCTCTTGTCAGCATAAATAACCCACTGATCTTCAGAGGGTTCATGCAAAATTTTCTTGCCTTTGGGCATTTTACTATCTGAAATAGACAGATCAAGGCAGATGTCTTTTCTTTCTGGTTCCATGTAGAATTAATCATCAAAATGGGGAAAATATTTTGGAAGGCAAACATAAGAATAAAGTTAATAGGTTTACATTTTTTATTGATTCCTATGAGATTAAAGTCTAACTATAGGAATATAGTTAACTGGTTAACTGGTTTATGTACCCACTGGAGTAGCCAAGTCTCTACATGGTGGGTGAGCTGCTCTGACACTGTTCTGTCTCCCAGACCTTTCCCAGCATGGTAAAGGCAGAAGTTACAATAAAGTACAGAACAAAAACACAATACAGAAAAATAAAGTATTTTGTTCAACTGGGAAGGCAAGCTTATCAGTAACCATTTCCACCTCCCCTGCACTGTGCCTGCAGGGCTCAAGTAGGAGCCTTCAAGGGATGAGAGGTCTGGTCAGTGCAGGCCATCACCACAGACTGACGTCTCAGTCATTTCACCTGGGTTGTTTGGAGCTTGTAAAGGGTTATGCAGCAGCATGAAGGTTTTTATGATACTAACAGTGACAAGGTCTGATGCCAAGTGGATAAAGGGAGGCCCTGGAGGATTTTAGAAAGATAATGAGGTTGCTATACTTCTTTGCGAGGGTGGTGGGTATAGCACAGATGGACAGACCTCACTCAGTGTATCTGAACACAACTGCTCTGGCAGCTGGGGAGGTGAAAGCTCTTCCCTGGTATGATACATAAGGGAATGTGTACTCAGCCTGCTGGGCTGGACTAGAAAACTGAAATCCCAGCAGACACAGCACAGAAGTCATAGTGAGAAGCAGAAGAAATGTGAGAAGTAGGAAGAGGCAATAAGAAAAATCTGGTCTTAAGCTATTATGACAGAAAGTACAAAACCAATTGTCAGCATCTTCAGGAATTATAAAAGGTTTCAGCCAATGTCCTAGCATGGAAATAACAGACTGACAGCACAGGTGCTGACAGGATTGGGTGTGAAATGTCTATCTGGAAAAAAGGCAGCACCAGCTTTCCTCCCTGGATGTCAGTGGCTCCACATCTTCATTTATAGAGCTGAACATTGCAAATACCTTTTTGCAATGGCAGACACTTCCTCTGACTAGAGAGGTGTCTTTCAGATACTACTGTGCAGCATGCAAATTATATACCAAACTAGGGCAGCGTGTGGAAGTATATTGGGAGAAAATGCCTGAATAACGTGCCGTTCATTCTGGTCTTAAAAATATGAAGCACCACCCCAATGCACTCTAGAGGAATTTGGGCTGTGACCCCAGCTTTGGAAAGGAGACAATGATGTGAATAACTCAAGATTTTTGCATAGACAGGGTTAGGATGGCCCATACTTACTAATACCAGCTGAAGTGGGAGTGCTGTTCTGTTCTGGATGGAATTTTATTTAGTACCACCAGGTAGTGCAGAAGAATAGGTTAAAAAATATATGAGGGTTATTTAGACCTCGAAAAATCTGCAAGAAAGACTAGTCATCTATTATTGTGGACTTGTATAAGATCTGAAAACTTCCTTAGTACTATTACTATTGTATTATTTTATTTTGTTTTATTCTATTTTGCTATGGCCAAGGCAACCTAATGCAAAATCATTAAAATGGCAAAGGAAAAGCTAGCAGCAAAGGTGGTACAGATTTATTTACTTTGCCTTTTCCTTGAACCTGTAAATCTTAGTTTATGGAGCTAGCCTTGCTAGGAAGTGCTACACCAAGGCAGATAATCAGCTGTATGTGCTGAGGTTTTGCATTTGAGGGCAGGTTTAGGTTTGGGGTTTGTTTTTGCTAAGAAGTGATTATTTAGTATTGTACTGTTAGACTTGCTTTGAATTGTGGGCTTTGGCCCAAGCTGTCCTGCTAGTCAAAGTCTTCAAACCAGCCTAGTCACCACAAGTCACTTAAGTGTCATCACTGAACTTTGGTACTGTGTTGTGCCACCACCTCTTGGTCAGGCTGTTGTCCCACAGGATGACTTCTGTCTTCAGTTAGCACCGAGGACACCAGAGATGAGATAGTCTGTGCATCATTTTGCATGAACTTCAGCATGGGCCAGCCCAGGGCAACCCTTCTTGTGCTATGCTCTGAAGAGCAGATTCATGGAAAGGTAAGGCCAGCACTGCTAGTAGCAGGATTACATTCCTGTTTCTGATAGGTACTGAGCAATGTTGCTGAGGGCCTTTCACAAAAACCTTGCAGTTCAGAGGGTTTGCTTGACACAGTCATTATGGCTTTCACAGAATCACAGAATCTTAGGGGTTGGAAAGAACCTCAAAAGATCATTTAGTCCAACCCCCCCCTGCCAGAGCAGAGTCAGCTAGAGTACATCACACAGGAATGTGTTCAGGTGGGTTTTGAATGTCTCCAGCGAAGGAGACTCCACAACCTCTCTGGGCAGTCTGTTCCAGTGCTCTGTCACTCTTACAGTAAAGAAGTTTTTCTTCACGTTTACATGGAACCTCCTATGCTCCAGTTTGCACCCATTGCCGCTTGTCCTATCACTGGACATGACTGAGAAGAGCCTGGCTCTGTCCTCCTGACGCTCGCCCTTAATGTATTTATAAACATTGATGAGGTCGCCCCTCAGTCTCCTCCAAGCTAAAGAGACCCAGCTCCCTCAGCCTTTCCTCATAAGGGAGATGTTCCATTCCCTTAACCATCACTGTGGCTCTGCTGGACTCATTCAAGCAGTTCCCTGTCCTTCTTGAACAGAGGAGTCCAGAACTGGACACAATATTCCAGATGCAGCGTCACCAAGTGTTCTGGTTTAAATAGGTGAACCCCAAACAAACCAGAGGACAGCATTGCTCTCTGTTACCCCACCCCCCCCACCCCCCCAAGGGAAGATAGAAAAGGGAATACGAAAGAGAGACTTAAACTTTAGAAATTGAAACTAGAAACAAGTTTACTATAACACAAGGAAAAAGGGTAAAATGGGGTGGGAGTGGGGGGAAGAGTGGGTAAATATTTATATACAAAACTGATCTCGATGATGGCAGGGATATGGGGAACGCAGGGCCGCTCCAGGAGAGGTCCACGGCTCCTCACAGCACCCGATGTAGTCGGATTCTGGAGCGAGCACGTGGGAAGCCGAAGGAAACCAGCAGCACACCCTGCAGGGGGAAAGGAACAGGAAGGAAGGAGAGACCAGCTCCCAGCTCTCCTGGCTTTTATAGATTGTGACAGGCAGTGGGCAGGAATACTGACCCCTGCCAGTCTCTCAGGGTGCTAAGGACCCTCTCTCTCCGATAGGTGTCCAACACCATGCTGGGGTCTCCCAAACCATAACACCAAGGCAGAAGAGAGGGGGAGGAGAACCTCTCTTGACCTACTAACCCCATCCCTTCTAATACACCCCAGGATGCCATTTGCCTTCTTGGCCACAAGGGCACATTGCTGGCTCATGGTCATCCTCTTATCCACCACCCAGGTCCCTTTCCCCTCCTCTGCTCTCCAACAGGTCAGCCCCCAACCTGTACTGGCACATGGGGTTGTTCTTCCCCAGATACAAGACTATACACTTGCCCTTGTTGTATTTCATTAAGTTTCTCCCCGCCCAGCTCTCCAGCCTGTCCAGGTCTCGCTGAATGGCAGCACAGCCTTCTGGTGTGTCAGCCACTCCTCCCAGTTCAGTGTTGTCAGCAAACTTGCCGAGGGCACACTCTGTTCCCTCATCCAGGTCGTTGATGAAAATACTGAATAGTGCTGGTCCCAGTACCGACCTTTGAGAGACTCCACTAGATACAGGCCTCCAACTAGATTTTGTCCCGTTGACCACAACTCTCTGACCTTCCTTTCAACCAGTTCACAGTCCACCTCACTGCCTGATCATCCAGACCACACTTCCTCAGTTTAGCTATGAGGATGCTGTGGGAGACAGTGTCAAATGCTTCACTGAAATCAAGATAAACCACATCTACCGCTCTACCATCATATATCCACCTAGTTACTTCCTCATAGAAGGCTATAAGGTTGGTCAAACATGACTTCCCCTTGGTAAAACCATGTCTGCTCTTAATGACGCCCTCGTCCTTGATATGCATAGAGGCAGCTCCAAGGATAAGTTGTTCCATCACCTTTCCAGGGATGGAGGTGAGGCTGACCGGTCTACAGTTACCTAGGTCCTCCTTCTTGCCCTTTTTGTAGACTGGAGTGACACTTGCTATCCTCCAGTCCTTAGGCACCTCTCCTGTCACCCATGACTTACCAAAGATGATGGAGAGTGGCCTAGCAATGACCTCCACCAGCTCCCTCAGCACCCGTGGGTGCACTCCATCCGGACCCATCGATTTATGGATGTCCAGATTGCTTAACTGATCCCTAACCCAACCCTCATCTACCAAAGCAAACTCCTCCTTTATCCTGACTCCTTCTGGGGCTTTAGGGATCTGGGGCTTCTGGGGAGAGTCTGCAGGATGAAAGACAGAGGCAAAGAAGGCATTCAGTACTTCTGCCTTCTTTATATCCTCTGTCACCAGGGCACCCACCTCATTCAGCCGTGGGCCTGCATTGCCTCTAGTGTTAGTTTTATCTGCAATGTATTTGAAGAAGCCCTTTCTATTGTCTTTGACCTCACTTGCAAGATTAAGTTCCAAGGAGGCCTTAGCTTTCCTAATTGCCTCCCTACATTGTCTGACAACTGTCCTATATTCCTCCCAAGTGG
This sequence comes from Hemiprocne comata, assembly GCA_020745705.1. Classification (NCBI taxonomy): domain Eukaryota; kingdom Metazoa; phylum Chordata; class Aves; order Apodiformes; family Apodidae; genus Hemiprocne; species Hemiprocne comata. The sequence continues at coordinate 38,808,331 of CM036616.1, read as the reverse complement.
CCAGCCCCTCCTTCCATGATCTATAGATTCTCTTTTTCCACTTGAGTTTGCCCAGCAGTTCCTTGTTTAATCATGCAGGTCTTCTGGCTCCCTCAGGATTTCCTCTTCTCCTCCTTCAAAGACTTCTGCTAAGAGCTCAGCAACCTTGGGAGCAATGCCATCTACTCCTCAGGGGTGTCCCACCACCTCTGCAGCCTGAAAGCAGCTCTGGCACCCACATGGTTCTGGGCTTCAGCCTCTGGCAGTCGGTCAGACAGGTTCTGCTTCTTCAATCCCATTCTCAGGAGCCAGATTTCCTAAGTCTTCCTGAAGAAGTGCTTTATCCTAATCACTTGGAAAATGTCCCTTACCTCTGTTCAGTGGAAGCAGAACATTGTTCTAGCCATAGGTTTTCTGACAGAGACTTCAACACTTCTTCTGCACTACTGAAGCATCTGCATTTGCCAGTAGATACTCTGCCTTTCTTTCCATCAGCTACTAACACGATTTCCCTACATGAACTACTGTCTACTCAATAAATATTGGGGTTGAGTGTTATGATTACTTTTTCTATGATTTTTTAAAATCATTATTGTAACCCTAAAAATATTGTTTTTAAAAAACAATATTATGTTTTTTAGTTGATTTTGCTATTCTTTACACTCTCACTTCTAAGACTGTTTTTTTTTTTTCCTAAAGCTTCCTAAATAACGTTTCTCCAGCCTTTTTTTTTTTAGCATATGATAGCAGATGGATTGCATATCATAAGGGTTAAAGTTAGCTTTATAAACCACTGGTATTTCATTTGGGGTCAGCCCAGTATAGTTTTGTTGTTGAATGTATTCTGCATTGGATTAACCTGAAAACACACAAATCCATGGGCCCCGATGGGGTTTATCCACATGTGCTGGGAGAGCTGGCTGATGTTGCTGAGCCACTGTCCATCATTTTTTAAAAATCCTGGAGAGCAGGAGAGGTGCCTGAGGACTGGAAGAAAGCCAGTGCCACTCCAGTCTTCAAAAAGGGCAAGAAGGAAGACCCAGGCAACTTCAGACTGGTCAGTCTCACCTGCATACCTGGAGAGGTGATGGAGCAGCTCATTCTGGAGGCCATCTCTAACCACATGGAAGAAAAGGTTATTAGGAGTAGCCAACATGGATTTACTGAGGGGAAATCTTGCTTGACTAATAAGATACCCTTCTATGAAGGCATGACCAAATGAAGGGAGAGCAGTGGATGTCATATACCTTGACTTCAGTAAGGCTTTTGATACTGCCTCCCATAACATCCTCGTGGGAAAACTCAAGAAATGTGGCATAGGTGGTTGGACTGTGAGGTAGATTGAAAACTGGTTCAACAACAGAGTTCAGAGGGTTGTGATCAGCAGCACAGAGTCAAGTTGGAGGCCTGTGGCCAGTGGTGTTCCCCAGGGACCAGTACTGGGCCCGGTTTCATTCAATATCTTCATCAATGACCTAGATGAGGGGACAGAGGGATCCTCAGCGAGTTCACTGATGATATGAAACTGGGAGGGGTGGCTGAAACACCAGAGGGCTGTGCTGCCATCCAGCATGACCTGGACAGGCTGGAGAGTTGGGCAAAGGTGAACCTCATGAAGTTCAATAAGGGCAAGAATAGAGTCCTGCATCTGGGTAGGAATAACACCAGACACCAGTACAAATTAGGAATTGTCATGCTGGAAAGCAGCTTCATGGAGAAAGACCTTGGAGTCCTAGTGGACAGTAAGTTATCCATGGGACTGGAATGTGCCCTTGTGGCCAAGAGGGACAATGATTTCCTGGGGTGCATTAAGAAAAGCGTGTTCAGAAGGTCTAGGAAGGTTCTCCTCCCCCTCTGCTCTGCCCTGTTGAGACCTCACCTGGAATACTGTATCCAATTTTGGGATCCCCAATTCAAGAAAGACAGGGATCTTCAGGAGAGAGACCAATGGAGAGCTATGAGGTTGATTAAGGGACATGAACATCTTTCCTATGAAGAAAGGCTGAGAGACCTAGGGCTGTTTAGTCTTGAGAAGAGAAGGCTGAGAGGGGAGCTTATTAATGACTATAAATATCTGAGGGGTGGGTGTCAATAGGAAGGGGCCAGTCTCTTTTCGGTGATGCCCAGTAATGGGACAAGGAACAATGGGTATAAGCTAGAACACAGGAAGTTCCACCTCAACATGTGAAGAAACTTCTTTACTGTTAGGGTGATGGAGCACTGGAACAGGCTGCCCAGAGAAGTCTGGAGTCTCCTTCTCTGGAGACTTTCAAAGCCTGCCTGGATGTGTTCTTGTGTCACCTGCCCTAGATTCTGTGGTGGTGCTGCTCTGACAGGGGGGTTGGACTAGATGATCTCCAGAGGTCCCTTCCAACCCCTAACATTCTGTGATTCTGTGATTCTATGACTACTTTGTTAAATTTGGAGAGTAAAGAGGATGAAACATATGAGAAGATGGTAACAAACTAGCACATAGATTCTTGACTCCTTTGAGCATTGTGTAATAATTTACACTTAGTCAAAGCAAGTGTGGGTGCTATTAAAACACTGACAATATCTTAAATCTGTTTAAGCAAGGTTTAAATTATAGTGTGAGGTAACAAGGGACTAGAGAATAGCCCTAGAATCAGTTCAGTCTCACACTGGCAAAACAAAGTCAGATCAGATAATGTTTTTCCTGCATTGTCAGGAGCACATAAGTACCTCCCCTTCATTGAACTAACCTTGCAACATGCAGCTTTACAAACATTTAACTGAAATACATTTGTCAGGTGAAATATGACTTTGCTTGTGTTTCAAAATGTATGCACATGCGGTATTTTTACAACTTGGAAAAATATTTCTGCTTTAATGCAAAAATTTATATGTGAAATTATTTAATTTGTTGTGTGATTTTGTCTCTTGTTTGTTTGTTTGTTTGTTTTTTAGTTTAAAAGATCTTATCCAAAGTGAAGATGTGAAACCCAAGCTGCAGTACATCATGACTAACCCTTCCTTTTCTATGGTAACAGTTCAAAGTGAAGATAGTGGGATAACCTGGGAAACTAGCTCAAGCAGATCTTCTACTCCCTGGGCATCAGAAACTAGTACAGCTTCTGATCTTTACAGTATGGAAAGTTCACCAGTAGGTTCTCCTCCAGGAAAAGTTATCTTTATTATGGATGAAGGTAAGATTGTTCGTAAAAGGCAGCGCAAAACTTCAAATAGGGTGTCGATAGTTACAAACCTGAAGGGAGGCCAAGGCACTAAGAAACGAGACTCTTCTGGAATGCAGAGGCAAGAACCAAGAACTGTTCTAGGAGAGGTGCAGGGCTCCGTGTTGAATGTTGAACAGGTGGAAGCACAAGACACAGATGAAGAAATACTGGATGACAAAGAAGATCCAGAAAGCATTGCAGAAGAACCAGTAAAACGTGCTCCTATAAGATCAATATTTAGAGAAAGCAGATTGAGAAAAGTAGGGCCGATCCTTGGAGGACCAGTACAAGCTAGAATCCAACTGTTCAACTCAATTTTTGGAGTCACTGAGCCAACACCTGAGACACCACAGAAAACAAGAAACCGGAGAAGCAGCTCAGTATCAGGAGATTCGGAACGGCTCCTTGAAACATCAGTAAAAGAAAGGTTGCAGAATTTCAGTTCACTTTCTGAAGCAACACATTCAAAACATTTCCAGAGAGCAAAAAGTAGATATCTTGAAACACCATCAGAGAGAAGAAGGGAGCAAAGACAGCAATCCACAGGACATGCAAAACAAAGCTATTCTTCACCAACAACACCTCTTGAAAAGCAGCCTACTGAAAAAGACAACGTTTCATCTGAAAATATTAAACCCGTTAAAACGAAAGATAAACCAAGCAGATTCCCAAGCTTTGGTGAAGAAACAGCTCTTCAACATGAAGAAAGAAAAGACAGACAATCTCTTTTGGAGATTCCAGATCAGGTACCAGGACAGTCACTGAAGTCCTTCCCTCCTGAAGAAGCCAAGAAGCAGCAAAGTTATTCACCTGTGTCCAAAACATCAATAACAGAGAAATCAGCCTCCATTTCACTGGAGTGTGGTGCTAGATCAGAGAAACAAATGCTGCTTCCTTCAGCTGAAACTGGAAACAAGAAACCAGACCAATCCCTGCAGACAGCATCAGATCTTCTGGGTGAACCAACAGAGCAGGAAATTCAGCGCAATTCTTCACCACAGTCTGTTTCTGCAGATTTTGTTAACAAATTAGGTAGGCAAAGTACCCAACCTGTTTTGCCTACAGCATCCATGTCAGAACATCCTGAGAGGGAAGCACAGAAGTCAGCAGCTGAGTCTCACTTACCTAGTGCTCCATCAGCTAAATCCAAATATTCCACTCTACCTGAAACAAGACAGGAGGATATTACTCCTCAGTCACCAGAAACTGCCCAATCTGAGTCCGAACACATGTTATTACCACATTCTGTGGATGGAGCAGAGAAGCAAGAAGTAGAGTCTCATTCATTAGCATATGCAAGGTCAGAAACTGAGCATTCAGATCTATTGCATTCTGCTAAAAAACCAGAGAGTTTAAATACCCCACCACCAGAAACCCAAAATGTTCATTTAAAGGAGCAAACAGAATCTGAAGAGCAAGGAATTAAACTAAATTTACCTATTCCTGAAAAGATGGACTTTAAGTATTTTGGCATTTCATATCCTGTTCACACAGAAGCACAAGAAACTCAGGAAACTTCAGCTGTAAATAAAGGGGAAGATTTGGATAACCCTGATTTTTCCATTTCAAAAACCAAACAAGTAGAGAGTGCACAAATGGAGATGGAGCATCCAGATTTCTCATATTCCAGGGAAGAAACAGAGGTATCAGAAAGTGCAAAACTGGAGACAGAATATCCAGAATTGCTTTATTCCAAGGAAGAAACAGAACAGTCAGAGACTGCACAGCTGCGGACAGAACATTCAGATTTCTCATATTCCAAGAAAGAAACAGAGGAATTGGACAGTGCCCAGCTAGAAACAGAACACCCGGATTTCTCATACTCCAGAGAAGAAAGAGTGGAATCAGAGAGTGCACAGCTGGAGATGGAGCATCCAGACTTTTCCTTTTCCAGGGAAGAAACAGAGGAATTGGAGAATGCCCAAGTGGAGACAGAACACCCAGACTTGCCATGCTCCAGAGAAGAAAGACTGGAATCAGAGAGTGCACAGCTGGAGATGGAGCATCCAGACTTTTCCTTTTCCAGGGAAGAAACAGAGGAATTGGAAAATGCCCAACTGGAGACGAAACATCCAGACTTGCCATGCTCCAGAGAAGAAAGAGTGGAATCAGAGAGTGCACAGCTGGAGATGGAGCATCCAGACTTTTCCTTTTCCAGGGAAGAAACAGAGGAATTGGAGAATGCCCAAGTGGAGACAGAACACCCAGACTTGTCATGCTCCAGAGAAGAAAGACTGGAATCAGAGAGTGCACAGCTGGAGATGGAGCATCCAGACTTTTCCTTTTCCAGGGAAGAAACAGAAGAATCAGAAAGTGCACAGCTGGAAATGGAAAACCAGGAGTTTTTCTTTTCCAGGTTAGAAACAGAAAAACAAAAACATGTTGCTTTTGAACCAGAACAGCCACAGTCTTATCCCCCTGAAGAAGCAGAGCAAGAAGAATCAGCACAGCTTGGGCTGGTACCTTCAGATTTCTCATATTTGGTGGAAGAAGCAGAGAAAGAAAACAGTACAGAACTCAATTTAGTACATCCAGATATATCTGATTCCGAGAGAAGAGCTGAGACACAGCAAACTGGGTATCTGGAAACAGCACATTCAGATTTACCACATCGCACAAACAAAACAAAGCAGCAGGAATTGGCACAAGTAGATGTGGACAATTCTTTTATGTCCCATTTTGGTGACAAAGGAGAACAGCCACAGCCTGTACAGCAGGATTCACAATCTGGAGGTAAACTGCATTCCTGTGCCAAGGGAGCGCAAGGAAAAACCACTCAACTGCAGGCAAAGCATCCAGCTTTGATATATTCTACTGGAAAAGAACAGGTACATAAAACCTCACAGCTGAGGACAGAACAGCCAGAAATTACATACTACACTGACAAAACAGAACAACAGGAAATAATGCAACCAAAGTTGGAACAGGCAGATTTGCCTTATTCTCATGGAGAAACAGCACAAGAAGCTGTGCAAAAAGACTTGGAAGGTGCAGAGCCATCAGATTTCATTAGTGAAGCAAAGCAATATGAAAATGTAGAAATAGCTTCAGAAAAGAGGGATTTCTCATTTACCAGTGGACAAGTAATGCATGAAGGAGTGAAGTCAGGGTCTTTTGGCTCCTCACATTTGACTGACAGAGCAAAGACCTGGGAAATGGCACAATCAGAGCAGTTGGTTTCCTCCTGTTCCACTGCTGGTAATCAGAAGCAGGGAACTACAACACTGCATGGGGCCCAGCCAGGTGTATCCTTTGACAGAATGGAACGACAAGATGTAGTACAGAAAGAGCTAGAACTGCAGGAAACAGCCCAACAAAAAGCTATGCGAATGGAAATGGAGCATTCAGACTTGTCAGAAACCTGGTGCAAAGATGAGCCACAGGTCATAGACCAAATTGATTTGCCACAGCAAGGCACAGCTCAACCAGAGTTAGTGCATCTGTCTTTGCCACATTCTCTCAGTGAGCAGATGCAAGAAGAAATGCAAACAGAGCCAGCATGTGCAGAACAGACATTCTCTGTAACTACAGAGATGCAGGAGGGAATGACACAACACAAATCAGAGCAACCATTTCTTTCAGGTTTTACTGGCAAAACAGAGCAACAAGAAATAGTATATCCAGAGCTGGAGCAAACACTTTTGCCATCTTTTAGTGGGAAAGAAGCTCTACTGGAAATGGAAGTGAGTTCAGAATATTCGGATTTGTCATGTTCCTTTGACAAAGCTGAACAACAAGAAAATTTGAAACATCAAACCTTACCATTTCATTTCAAGCAACAAGAAACCACACCACTGGTGATGGAACATCCAGATTTTTCATGTGGCAGTGGTGAAGCAAAACCAGGCAACACCGTAGAGCAGGAGTCAGGACATCCAGATCTCTCATACTCCATGGGAGAAACACAGGAGCAATCAGGACATTTGGGTTCACCTGGAATCCTGGGTGAAGCAGCAGAAGCTGAAAGTATGGAAGTGGAATTGAAATACTCAAGTTTGACATGTTCTGATAACCAAAAAGAACAGGAAGAAACTTCACACTTGGATTCAAAATATCCAGATTTATCATTTTCCATTGGTAAAGCCAAACAACAAGCAACTCAAGAGTTTGAGTCTGGATATCAAGAATTGCCTAAAATGGCCAGAAAAAGAACTTCTCCAGCAACTCCACAAATAGAGTCAAAACATCCAGATTTGACATATTCCCTTGGCAAAGCAAATGAGATGGAAATGGCACCTTGGGAAACAAAGCATCCTCATTTGTCACATTGCACTGATGACACAAACCAACAGAAAGTAGTAGTGTTGGATCAGAAACACAGAAAGATTTCTGCTGGCAGAGAAAAGCAGCAGCAAAACACAAAAAAGCAGTTAGAACAAGAAAAGTTATCACATCCTCCTGGTAAAACAGACCAATTAAAACATGCCCAGGAAGATTTGGAACAACCACATGTATCATTTTCCATTGACAGGCAGGATGATGAAATGGGCTCCACAGAGGCAGGACATGCTGACGTGATACATCATCTGGACAACACAGAGGTGGAGCAGATAGTACAAAGGGAATCAGAGCAAACAGGTTTAACTTACCCCTTTGGAAAAGCAGACCAGCAAGCAGCTCATCCAGAAGTGGAAATTCCACATTTGGCCCGTTCTATGAGGATGGCAGAACCAGGGCAGGGACATCCTGACTTGCCTTATCCCATTTTCAAAGCAGAAGGACTGCAATCTGCCCAGCTGAAACCACAACACCCTGGTCCAGCATGGTCCCTCAACAAAGTGCAAGAAACAACCCAGATGGGGTTGGAACAGCTGGATGCATTTTCTGTTCCTGACAAAACAGAGCAAATCCCACCTGCCCAGCTGGAACTTGGCCACAGAGACTTGGCATCCCCCACTGACAATCTGGGGCAGCGAGGGGTGGAGCACACCTCCTTTGAACACCCTGATGAGGAACAGTCTGTCAGCAGAACAGAGCATCCACAAGCTACAAAAGAGAAAATAATATCTCCAGATGTATCATCTCATAGTGGAAAAGCAGAGCAAAGAGAAATGGCAAAAACAGAGCCAAAGCATCCTGATTTATCATATTCCATTGATAAAATGCAAACACCAGAAGCTGCACAACAAGGGTTAGGAAAACCAGATCTATCAACTCGGCCTGGCAAAACAAAGCAAGCACAAACTGCTCAGGAGGAGCAGCCAACGCTCCTGTATTCCTTCAAAAAAGCTGCACAAGGTGAGAAAGCACAGCCAGAATTGGGACATTCACAATTGTCCTATTCTGTTAGCGAGGCAGAACAGGAAACTGCACCTGCAAAATCAAACCATTCAGATTTACCTGCTAGCAGTTTAGAACACCATGAAACCACACAGCCAGTGGCAGAACTAATGAATGTATCATGTTCAGTTGGTGAAACACAGCAACCTCAAATGGCTGAAGTGGATTTGGAGTATCCAGATTTATCTCATTCCATTGGCACAGTACAGCGACAAGAAAAGATTCAACCAGAGCAGGAACAGCCAGGTGATTTTTCATCAGCTCTTAGCAAAGAAGAGCAATGGGAAGGTGCAGGAATGCAGGCAAAACACCCTGAGCTGCAGTGCTCCATAGGGAAAACAGAAGAACTGCCAAACTCCCAAGCAAAATCAGAATATGCAGACTTGTCATTCTCTGTTAGCACAGCAGAAACACATAAAACAACTCAGCCAGAGTTGAAAGAGCATGATTTGTTGCATTCTTTTGTCAAAACAAAGCCATCATGGGCTGCCCCACTGAAGTCTGAACATCCAGACATCTCAGATGACATGGACAAAGCACTGCACCCTGATTTGTCCTCTTCTGTTACTGAACACAAAAAAAGTGCAGAACTGGAGGTCAAACAGGAGAGGAGAAGCTATACCTTACACCCAGAGGAAACAGTACGACTAAAATTGGAACAGCCAATGTTGTCAAGTTCTTTTGGCACAGCACAGCAACTAGACAGGGTCACAGTGGAAGGGGAATTCCCAGATTTGTATTCCTCTGTCAAAAAAGAGCAACAAGAAATTACAAAACCACAGTTAGAGTGTTCAGATTTATCATATTCAACTGGTAAAGGAGAGCAACAAGAAACAACACAACTCGGGGTGGGACAGCCAGATGGCAGATCAGAGCACTCACAACCTGCCCAAAAATTACTGCAACAGCCAGAGCTTTCAGAGTCCTTCAGCAAACCAGAGGAGAAGAGAATGGACCAGCCTGGCTTTTTGCATTCTCTTTGTAAAGAGAAGCAGAAAACAGCTTCACCATTAGACTTAGTGCAATCAGGTTTATCACATTTACTTGGCAAAACAGAAAAACAAGAAACTGCACAGGCAGGGGTCATGCCTTCTGATTTTTCACATTCCATGGGAACAGCAGAGCAGTTACAAACAGAACAACTAAAATCAAAATGTTCAGATTTGTCATATTCCCTTGGCAAAGCAGAGACTCATGGAATGAAATCATCGGATTTATTGTACTCTTATGGTGAAGCAGAATCACAGGCTGCCCAGCTGGAGCAGCCAGAGACATCATATTTCATGGGTGAAATGGAGCAAACGGAGGGGGCCCGACCTGATTTGCAGTGCATTAGTTTGCAGTACTCTGTTGTTGAAATAGAGCAACCAGAAACACCTTCTGTATCATATCCCTTTGGCAGGACTGAGGAGCAGGGAACTGCACAACCCGACTTCAAACAATCAGATTTATTAAGTCCTACTGACAAAGCAGAAAGGCATGAAACAGCCCTGCTGAGGGCAGGGCATTCAGAGATGCGAGGCACTGCAGCTACTTCATCTCTAACTGCTCAGCTGGCAAGTAAACAAGATTTATCCTTTTCCACCAAGGAAGCAGAGACCCAACCATATTCATCTCTCACTGAACAAACCGTGTCTGTACCTTTGGGTGTTTCACATTCTGCCTCTGAAACAAAAGAAGGAAGTCTAAAGTCTTCACCCATAACTGAAGGCCTGACTCCCAAGCACTTAGATTTACCTTACACCCACAGCAAAATAGAGCAGACAGAAACTGCCCAGCCTGCATCAGGTTTCTTCTTTGCAAGAAAAGAACAAGAGAATACAAAAATTCATCTACATTTGCCTGTGGCTGCACAGTCAGCAACTGAACATGTAATTTTACCTGAAAAAGAGAGAGAACAGACTCCACATTACTTCCACACAGCTATGCAATTAGAATCTGAACAATTACATTTATCATATTCTACTGATAAAGCAGAAAATATGGAAAGTCAAGATTATTTAACTGTATCTTCAAAACTGGAGTCTGAACCCTCAGTTCCATTTTATTCAGCTGAAGAATCATGTCAGCAAGAAGTTCCACCTTATTCAAAACCAGCCTCTGAGTATTTGGTTCCCACACAGTCCCCTGCTGAAAGAGAGAAGCAAAGCATGCAATCACATATTCCCCAGTCTGCACAATTGGAGTGTAAACATGTAATTCCACCACATGATAAAAAAGAATTGCAAAAAATTCAGCTCTCTTCACCTAAATCAGCAAGCCTGATGACAATGCAGAGTATGACTCTCATGCACACACAAGACCAAGATGAGCAAGAATCTCAAGATCGTTTGTTGAGTACAAAATATTTGCCATCAGAGCAGCTAAGAAGTATCCCCAAATTCACTTCCGAGCAGAATAAGCAAGAAATACAACCTGATGTGCAGACAGTGACAAGGTCAGTGACTGCAGAATTGAACTTGACTGCTGTAACAGACTGGCAAGCAGTGTCATCAGATTCATTTGTACCTTTTAATCCATTACCTGAAAAGTCAGTATCTGTGGTTTTTACTGGTGATGAAGAGAAACAAAACATTCCATCATCTTTATCTGATGTAGTAGGCATGCTTGGAAAGCAGCCTAGTGTAGATTCAGGCATTTATACTGGAGGAAAGGATAGATGTGAAATGCAGTCGTATTTTGCAGACCAAAAGCATACATCCTTAGAGCATCTGGAAGCTGTTTCATCAGATGTTGTTTATGAAACTGTGACACACAAAGCTCAGCATTATTCTGGTGAACAGGAAGGCCTTTCTTCAGCAGAGATGAAGTCCATTAGTTCTAGTTCTGATGAAAAGCAGAATCCAGATACTGCATCTTTTGGGCTAGCCAGCTGGCTCGTGGAAGAGGTGAAAGCTCGCTCCATTAGTCCGGTAAGAGCTACAGAACTAGACACTCAAGGAATTCAGCCTTTTGCAAATGACACTTCTGATCTTGGATCAAAACAAATCCCAGCTGGAAGTTGTAGAGAGCTTAGTGCTACAAAGAACAAAGGAGATACATTTAGAGTTTCTGATTCAGTGTCAACTGAAGTTTCCCACAGAGTAACCTCAGAAACCAGTCACAGAGCACAAAGGTATGATTTACCATGTCCAGATAAAGTTCCAGAGCATGAAATTAGGATTGAAAAACCTTCAGAAATGGAAGCAATGCAAAATCCAGAGGCAAACAAAATGCCTAGAGTGCCTGAGCATTACCTGAGAGAAGAGGAAGAAATGGAACATGCAAGCACTGTAGAAGACAGTCAGCATATGCCAGAGCCTACTGAACAAAAAGATCTATTTAATATCATTTCAGAAGGTTATGAAATACTCAATATTCATGCTCCTACACGTATTTCTTCTGTTGATCAAGAAGAAAGTAAACACATGCCAGATAAATTAGAATACTTGGAAACAAATCCTTCATTTAAAATAAAATTAGTTGATGATGGCCATAGAGCCCTAGCTTCTGGAACAACGACAGAAATTTCACAACGTTTGGCATTGGGACAGCCTGCAAGCCATGAATTAAAAGAATTGGTCAAAAATTGTGATGTTGAAGAAAGTGGAGAAACACAGCAAGAAAATCCCGTGTTGGCTGAAAACAGTAGTAATGCAGTGTTGGACACTAATAATGGTATGGCTGATATGGATTATTTCGAAAAATACACATTGATTGATGACAAATCTCCCATTAAGCCACAGTTTGAAAGACCAAGCTCATTGTTTACTGTGACAGAAGATCCCAATGAACCTGTGGAAGAAACCACATCTTTCAAAGAAACTGCCGAGGTAGATACTTTGGAAGAGGAGTTTTCCATACTTGAGAACCTGGATGAAGTATTTTACGGTACTGTGAAAGGACATAGCAAAATACAGTCCTATGCAGAGGCCCCAGAGCCTTTACCTCTGCAGAAAGAAATTGATATTAGCAGTAAAAAGGTTACAAATGTAGAAGATGAACGGAAGTCACCAGGGACCCCACTCTTTGATACAGAAGAAGGAGTGCTAGAACGATCTCTGTTGTTCCCTACCACTGTTGCTGCAGTTAATCCAGAGCTTCTAGAGGAGCCACCTGCTCTGTCCTTTTTATACAAGGACCTCTATGCAGAAGCAGTAGGAGAAAAGACAAGGGATGAGACTCCTTCTGATGAAGAAAGTGGTAATTCTAATGCATCTTTCCCTAGTAGAAATTCAGACACAGATGATGGAACTGGAATATATTTTGAAAAATACATTCTTAAAGATGAAATTCCAAATAAGGCCAGACAGCCTCAAAATGATCAGATACCAGAGGATGAGTCCTTCAGTCTAGGAATTTCAGTTCAGAGCTCAGAGGACAAACATAAACAGGGATACGGTGATGTTCAACATGAGGTTCTGTCAGAAAGGGGTGTTGTGGAGAGAGGGAATGTCCAGCTTGACAGTGACATTCGAGCAACAATTTGTAAACCAATGCATGCTATTCCTTTTGGAAGCAAAGTAATGCTTTCAGGTGCAAGAAGTGATACCACTGAACAAAGAGAAGAAGAAAATGTACCTGTAGAAACAACTGAAGAGTTGCACGAGCAACCAAGTCACCAAGTGTTTAGTCAACTAGTGGATTTTCAGAGAGTTGAATATCAAGAAGCTAGTAATAAGCTGGAAGAACAGCATGAAACAACAGCAGTTCCTGAAGTGGAAAAATACGTTGCTTATGTCCGGACATCTGTTGAAGACAGTGAAGATGATCAGTATACCCAGGAAAATCTTTCACTTGTCCCTACCATTCAGCAAACAGAGAAACCAGACTTGGAAAGAGCAGAGCAGCACCTCAATGTTTATGAAGATCTCGCTGAGTCAATGGGCTATGATGTGATTACGCAAGAAGAACTTTTGCAAGATGAAATATCATCTCAGTTCACACATGAGGAGCTATTATTTGAAGACAGGGACTCTTTTGAGCATGTTGGTGATAGTTATGAGTTTGTTAATGAGCCAGAACAAAGAACACCTGTTGAGCTGGAAGATTCTGGCTTTGTGGTGATGTATCCTGAAAAATCAGCAACAAACATTCCTCAAGTTGAGAGCCCACAAAGAGAACTGAAGAAAGCACAAGCTGACACATATTGTTACAACTGCAAATGCCCGATATCTGCTATTGACAAGCTTTTTGGAGAACATAAAGACCATGAAGTCACAACACTAGATGAAGCTGCAACAAAGATGAAGGTAAGAATTAATTTGGGTGAGGGAAGGAGGTACTGAAGTTAATTCTCCAGCCCTCTTGTGTTGTCAAGGAGGAGGCTTCAGGCAGCAGTCCAGAGGCTAAATCACAGTATCCAGTGGTATCCTGAGGTGCATTAAGAAGAGTGAGTCCAGCAGGTCGAGGGAGTTTTCCTCTCCCTCTACTCTGTCCTAGTGAGACCCCACCTGGAGTACTGTGTCCAGTTGTGGGCTCACCGGTCCAAGAGGGACAGGGATTTACTTGAGAGAGTCCAACGGAGGGCTATGAGGATGATTGAGGGACTGGAACACCTGCCTTATGAGGGAAGACTGAGAGACCTAGAGCTGTTTAGTCTAGAGAAGAGAAGACTGAGAGGGGATCTTATTAATGTATAGAAATATCTGAAGGGTGGGTGTCAAGAAGGAGGGGGCAATCTCTCTGTCCTGTGATAGGACAAGGGGCAATGGATGTAAGCTAGAACACCGGAATTTCCATGAGGAAGAACTTCTTTACTGTAAGGGTTACAGAGCACTGGAATAGGCTGTCCAGAGAAGTTGTGGAGTCTCCCTTTCTGGAGACTTTCAAGACCCATCTGGATGCAATTCTGAGTGACCTGCCCTAGATTCTGTGGTGGTCTTGCTCTGGCAGTGGAATTGGACTCGATGATCTCCAGAGGTCCCTTCCAACCCCTAACATTCTGTGATCTGTGATTCTGTGATCTGTAAAATAAAAACTGTTCTTTAATACCTGTTAGAGATCTTGGAGGGAGACCATCTTTTAAAGGTATTCTCTAGAGTCCTAGGCTTGCTAAGCTGATATGTTTATTTGTTCATAAATTTGAGTGACCTCATTTATATGTAGTTGTTACCAGACTTTATGTCTTCTAGTCTGCTCACACGTGTGAGTTTGTTCTGGTTGGTATGTGTAGGGGCAGAAATGGGAAGAGTATTGTTCCTATTAAAAGAAAATTCAGTAACAGCAGCTCATTCCAGTTGACAAGGTATACATGTGTGGGGACCGGTATCATCACACAGTGTTCCCCATCCTAGTTACGTGTGTTGGTTGCTTGGAGATGTTAGATGAGTTGCACAGTTTACACTAAACAGTTTTTTTGAAACTCCATCCTCATTCTCTGTTCAGTTCATGTTCATCTGTGCCAGTAGTGTTTTAGGTAAGAGTTTATTAGCAAGTCCTGTTTCTTCCCACTATCTCTAAGCTGTACCACTTCAGAGATAAAAATGCCCTTTATTTCGGTAACCTAGTCCTTTGCTATGAACATTAGTGAAAATGCTTTTGTTTATGTGAAAGCTTTCTCCATTAAATTGCAGTTCTGCATGTGGAAACAGCATGCATGTGTTATCTCACTTTTCCCATATCAGGTTTGCTCATGAACTAGTATATAAATGTTCCTTTCTTAGTTACCATCTATTTAATCTCAGCCCAGTATCTGAAAGGTGAGGTCTCTTCCTTGGCACATGGGCAGTTGATGATAATACAGATTTTGTGTAATTTCGTTAAAATTCCAGAAAGGCTTGTAGCAATGGTATTCTTGTTATCTTTATGTTAACTCATATGCAAGAAAGAGAAATTAAAATAAGAGGAGTCCATGTGGCAGTTTCAAATATCATTTACAAACTATCTCCATGGTGTGCAGATGTATGACAGCAGAGTTACTTTTTATATATGGCCCTTCATGGTTGACTTAGAAGTGTTAATTAGCTGCCACTAAGTCAGTAGTAGTGTCACTGACCCCAACCATCCCTTGAATATACCTGCATTGCAGTGAGTTAAATTAAGCCACAAATAAACATCCCATGATATCACTCCCTGGCTGTGGAGGATAGACATGAAGCCAGTATTAAATCTGACTGCAACACAGGCGTAACTTCACATGATTTCTAGCGCTCAGGGCTCAGGTTACTCTGAAACAGCATTTCTATGTTTCTTGTTACTTATGTATAATGACTGAGAAAACATTAAGATTCCAAAATGCTTGTTGCCTCAATTTTAACTGTAGGAACATAGCTTCACAGTAAATGAAATGTGATGCGGATGGCAACTGTCAGATTTTATAGGTTATCTTGACAAACAGAAGTATGCAGATAAATCTTGGTGTTGGGTCCTAAATATTTATAAAGTGAACTTCAATTGTACAGTCCAATGTGACATTTATAATTAATGGAGAATTCTATGCTAGTTTTTAACAGATCTAGCAGTAGAAGTTTGCCATAATAGGAAGCTGTTACCAAAGGAGGTTAACCTCCCTTTTAGATTCATGCCAGCTAATTAAAACTAAGTATTTTTATAAATTACAAATTGCACCTGAGCAGCTAGCCAGCTTGTTTTATTGCAAGGTCAAGGAGTAAGAAAAAGTTCTGAGTTGTCTGTGATACCTGTTGTCCCTTGGACTGCTTTATTTCCATATCGAATTCAACCAATTATTTTGATAAATTCTGGTTTATATCTTTATATATCTTTAAAATCTTTACATATCTTTAAAATTCTAACTTAACAATCATTACGCTACTTAATCTGTTAGCCTCATAATTACCTGCATTATCTCTTTTTATGGCAATTTCTCAAGGACCCTCATGAGGCTTTAACTACCCCTAGTGTCTAGCAAAACTGCACTGGAATTTGTAGCATTCAATAACTTGTGTGGACACTCAGCACCTTCTTGAATTGAGTTCACTTTTTTGGTTTGGAAAGAGTTTCGTCACTGTTCCAGTAGCTATTTCTGTGCTTGTCTTTGTAGCCAGGGAGATATTTGAACTTAATTTAGCACTTGTTCCAATGGTGGCTCATTGCAAAACAAAAATATTCACCTAAAATAAGTTGCATGTGAAAACGTCATAAAATAATGTGCTTATGTTACCAAAATTATTTTAAATTTCAGGATCACTTAGGTGAATTGCTAATAGCACTGGAAGAAAAGTCGATGAAGATTGAAGGGTTTGTGAGTGATATTGAATCGCTATTTAACTCTGTTGAGGTAAGTCCAATGTTTAATCACACTAGTGATTTCTTACTTCTCAGATATGCTTGCCTTGTTTAGTAGCATCATTTCTTCCACTGGCACAGGCTGTTTCTCCAATACTCAAACTGACCTCTCCCAACTGAAGGTGTTGACTTTAGAGGAAAACAAAGATTGATTTTTTCCACACACTATTGCAAAGTGGAATATGTGACTGTGAAACACTGGAGGAGAATGTTCCTTAATTTTGCTTATGCATATAAAAACTAACACTGTTACTGTCTTTATTTAGAATCCTGTGTGAAGCATCTAAAGGAGTTGCCCAATGTCTTAACCTCTTAATGCCCAAGTTCTTAATCCTTGAGGACTGTATTAATTTCAGTTGAAAGTATGGATTTTTAGCTGTTTTGTAGTCAGGCTTCCTGTCTCAATGTTTAACAATAGAAGTTTAATTTTAAACACTAACAGTAAAAAAAAAACAAACTGCCATTTAAAAGAAAAAATAAAAGTATTTTCTAGCATTATTTCTGCCAGATGAGCTTGCTTACAGAAATAAAGTTCTCTTTTTCTCAGGATGCCAGGAGTCTGCTGGATGGCTCATGTACGGTAGTTTCTGTGTACTCATTAAAAGTTGTAATTTTATTCTGCAGCTCAATTTACGTATGTTTTTATTTTACAGGAAAACTGTAAGAAAAATGCAGAGTTGTTGGAAAAGCAGAATGAAGAGATGCTTAAGAAAGTGGTAGCACAATATGATGAGAAATCAGAGAACTTTGAGGAAGTGAAGAAGATGAAAATGGAGTACCTGTATGAGCAGATGGTTAACTTCCAGCAAACTGTTGATTCAGCAAAGGAAACTCTGGAGACAACAGTAAAAGAAATGGAAGAACTTGATGGATTTGTTTTCCTAAATGTAAGTAAAAATGGCTTTCATACTGTAGCTTTTATGATACTGGTTAGGAAAGCACTTTCACAGAAACTAGCCTGAGAATAAGTTATGTACCTTCCTTCTTTTGTTAAGATAGCTAAATCCTCCAAGCTCAGCTATTCCATTCTGAAACTGCTAGATCATTTGCTTTTGTCATGTGAATGCTCAGAGAGAAATGCAAAGATGATGCATAGGATGAAAACATGCCTTATGCCATTAAAATGGTTCTGGTTTCTTTTGTGAAGAGAAGGCCAAGAGACACTTTGAAAATTTATCTAGGATTCCACTGAGGAGGAAGAAATGTCATAAAAGGCACTACTATATGAAAAATAAAGGTGAAACAAGAAAGTGCAATTGAAAATTATCTAAACCAGAAGCAGAGCTGTTGTTCAGTTCTGGGTGGCTGGTTGGTTTGGTTTTGTTTTGATTTTTAAAGGAACAGACATAGGCAGCAGTTACACACTAAAATTGCTGAGTCTGTGATACATTTTTATTGCTGAAAACCAGTGACTGGCTGTGTGGTGCTTAGTTGCCTGCTAAGGCTAAACCTTAGGGTTTAGTGGGCTAGTGGGCTAGGGTTAGGAACATACATGTGAGGAGCACATCTGTAATGGTCCTCTCCGGCTGTAAAAATCATCCCAACATGACTTGGGTTACTTAGCTCATACCATCATTAGTGATAATGAATTATGGTTAACCATGAACAGTCTGTGTCCTCCAAAATTGTCCTTGTGCTGCAAGACTTGTCCATCAGTGAGCTGTGACACTTTCTTCTTCACAGAAGTGTACCAGCAGTCTTGACAGGGATGGGATTTCTGGGACAATAATCTTGTACTGTTATGGAATTCGTATGTAGTCTGGAACTTGCAGAGTTGCATCCTGGGATGCAAGCAACAAAAAGTTCAAATTACTGTCTAAAGACTGATCCTTCATGCAAAACAAAACAGCTTTCCAAATACAAGTATGCAGCACATATACCAGCACTTATGGAAATGGTGGAGCAGTATTTGGCTTTCTGCCCTGCTCTGAGCTACCCAATGAATGTCTCAGTATCCTCTAACCAAGTGAATGCCATGGGACACTGGCTATTTTGGGCTGGACGAGAAGTATATCTTATTTTCCTGAACTTTGTGAGATGCTGGATCAGTACTTTCAGCAAAGAGATAACTATAATCCGAAATTCTTCTCTGAGGTGGGAAGATTGTTGGATTCCCTGCCCCTTTCTGTCAGTGATGGAGGACTGGAACTTTTCTGTCAGTGACAGAGAACTGGAACATTTCTGTCCACAAGTCAGGAAATGTTAGCTGAAGATTCATGGAACGTGAGAGAAACTCTCACTCTGTGAGTACAAATCTCACATAGGTTCTAGTAACCAGAAATAATGAAGGAGATTTCACCCACAATTTGGATTTAAGTGTTCTTGATGTGCAAGTGATTTCTTTCTATAGAAGCCTTGGTTTAAGTGTTTGACTTTGCCTTCATCTTTAAACCGGGATATTGAGTACTGACTCCTCAGCAGTTTAAAAACAGATTTAGACTCTAATAGCCTGCTGAACCAGAGTTTTGAAGTGGAATATTCTTAAGGAACTAAATTCTCTGCTGGCGTGAATGAACAGCATCCCTGACAACATCAAATCAATGAAGCCATGTGGGTTTTATGACTGTAGAGAGTAGCAAGACTGTTAGGTGAGTGGCTCTTCAACATTTTCAATGTTTTGAAAACTGTTAATACATTTCTTTTTTTCCTCTTTTAGTCATCTAAAGAATTGCATAAAAGGTATATGAAGTATGGGTTAAGTGCACCGTAGCGACTACTAGGCCTAGCATGCTGTAATTCAGTAATTGCAGGCTTTGAAAACACACTGCTAATATTCATAACTACTTTTATAAACCTTGGAAATAAATTAAGTTTTATACTTGTTGCTGTAACTGACTGGCTTTGAAGTGTTTTGCATGTGTTCTGTAATACATCAATTTAACAAGTATCATTTTAAAGCATCATCTCAATTTTAAATCTCTGCACAGACATTTTTAAACAGATGTTCCCTGTAGTTATTATTATGCACACATATACTTAAAAAAACATGTTTACATGTTAGATATCACTGGGACATGTTTTTTTTCACTAGTCAGGTTCTTTATTACCTCATCCCTGAAAAGTTAAAAGGCAAAGTATCACTCACATGGCTGGGGTTGTTGGGCATATTTCTGAACAAAATTCCAGAAAAAAAATGGGATTAAGTAGCTTTCAAAGGCCTACCAAGAGAGTATGGGCTAATGTTTCCCCATGTCTCTTCACCAGCACCACCTGATTCAGGATGTGTCAGGGGGCTATTTCCTCACCACAGCTGCCTCCTGGCCTGCCTGCACGTACCAATAAATACATGCAGTCACAAGCAGTTCTCTGCCACATGTGATTTCCTCAAAGGACCCATTTTGGTGAGACCCATCCTTTAGAAGAGAAGTCTTCAACCATAAGCCTGTATCACCCCCATACATTTTCCAAGGTAAACTCCAGATATTCAGACAGGCTGGCTGCAGGCTTCTCCTATGAAAGCCCCCAAACATGCTTTGCCCACACCACCAACACTGACTTTGCCCAAAGGGCCTGAGCACTGCATGGTGAACATCAAACATACCTCTGTCAGTGCTGCCTCAGCCAGCACAATGATATGCCTGCTGACAGGTGTTGATGTCCTGGGGTGTAACAATGACTCAAGGGTTTCAGTTCACAGGCAAGTTACAACCACCAGAGACTGGTCTGAAAAGAATGTGACAAACACCCCTTCATGGTTCCCATTAGTCTGCAGATTTAGGACTGTGCATTTCAACTCCCCTGCTGTGAGTCAAAATGTGAGAGTCCAGCCACATATCTGCATTTAGTTTATCGGATAAGAATAGAGCAGGTATAATGTAACAGAACTATTTTCTAGGGCTTCTGCATATTTGGTCTTTATTTGTTAACTTACACACTAAACTTAAAGTTTATTCTGTTTTGTGCATGAGTTTGGTTATTATTTTGATACTACCTGACTTGCTAAAAAAGGTTAAGTGCAAGTCTATATAACTATGTGTGATTTTCTAAAGAAAGTGTATTTTATATTTATTGTGCTGTATTATGATTATGTGTAATTAACCACTTTGGTGAATGAAAAAAGAAGTGGAGAGGGTAAAATACAGTTGACTCAAACAAAAAAACCCAAAAAATCTTTCATTTCCTTGATGCCGCTTCTGTCTCAGATTTAAAAGATATGTTGATTTATTTTTCCTAAAATGAACTCAGCAGATATGGGCTAATTAAGTGGAATCCATCTTCCTTCTTGTGTTTTTTTGCTTGTCACAAGCAACTGCTTTACACTACGTCTCTGGAGCAGCATTTGTATTTTAGCTCTAAGGTTTGTAGCCTTTAAAGGTACTGTGTGAGTAAGTCCAAACCCCTGTGCTTTTGAGAGTCTTGCTAAGAACTTCAAATCCTCACATGTCAAGTGTACACAGAACATGTGCCATCTTCCTGCACTCCTGATCTGAAGTCACAGTGTGCTCCAAGTGTTCAAAATCAGGGAAGGAGCTTCACCTTGCATATTGGCCTCAAGTTCATGGGAAATATTTAGAGAAGTGTTATATTGCATGGTCTCTTGTTCTGGCCTTTGGAAACCGTGACACCACAAGTGATTTTTTAGAGCTACGTGTTTTCTTTCAAATAGGTTACTTTCTGCAATGGATACTACTCTCTCTTTAGAAAAGGTGCCCAGTGCTTTTTCGCTGTTTGAGCATTACACGGACAGTCCAGGACAAAGCAACCAACACTCTGTAAAACATGTGGCTGGTAAGCATCTCTTAATATCATCTTTACAAAAGCTAACATTTTGGCAACAATTTGGCATTTTTATGAAGCTAAAAACAGAATCTGTTTGAGAAGCATTAATTTGCAAATGATGTAATCAGCAATTGGAGTTGAATGTAAAATGAAGTGTAATTATGCACAAGTGTTTGGCTTATAGTAGGAGACTAAGATGAGCAACAGAGGAAAAAGTGCTAACATGGGGGGTTCTTGCATTGTTTAGAATATCTGTACCTCAGCTAGCAGAAGACCTCTATCTGTAAATCTCACAGGGCTAAATAATTTGCTGTTCACTTGCAAGGCAAGGGCAGAAGAGGTAATCAAAGGGTCTCCTGAGCTCTCTTCCTTCAAGGGTGACAGCCCCAGTGTTGTTGGTGTGGGGAGGAGAGCAGGGGGCTGGCTGATTGCCGAGGTCCCTGGACTTGAGCCAAGTGAAGGGAGGCACCTGAGACCCCTACAGGTTGTGAAAAGAAAGTGGTTAACTGTAGCTGGAAACAGCCTCTGCTTCAGGGGGCAACGGTGAAAATTACACATTATAAACGGGCTTATTAATCTCTATCTGATATTTTATGTCCTGTAAGTAGCCTGCCTGTATGGGCTTTCTGCTCTGCCTATAGAAATTACCTGGATCTGGACAGCTGTTTATGAAGAGTTTGTCAGCACCAATTTGTGGATTCATTTTCCTCATAATGGGATCTCACTCCAGCCTTTCTTTCTCAAGAGAAAGTTTGTTTTGGGAGCTTGCATCTTACTGTCATGCTTTGTGACCTCCCATTCACTGTCACACGTACCACCACCATCGTAGTCACTCTCTGGCTTTTCAAGCAATGCTTCTTTCCCATGTGTTTAGTCCTTGAGCACTGGAACTAGAGCACCAATTTCCCAAAGGTGCTCTGTTTCCTAGCTGGATTTTCAGGTGCCTAATGGGACATTGTAGAAGTGCCATCCTGCACAGACTCTCTGGTGTCTACCAAGAGCTGAGTGCACTCAGCAGTGTCACTGTGGAGAGATCATCTCTCCTGCACACCACTACTTCTATGAGATCTAGAGGAACTGACTGTCTCTGAGACCTTGACTTCCTTGTCAGATTTGTGTGAATTTTCCTGTGGTGTTCAGAACTTCCCAGGTGTGGTTGGACACGCACTTGTGTGTGCAGCACTATCTTAGGCACATTTCTTTAGGAAGTCAGCTAAAAAGATTTTGGTAACCCACTTTCAGTCAGTTAGCTTAGTGCTGCAAATGTGCTCTTACAGTTCCACGGGTGCAGCCATTCTTTCCTTCTGGGCTGCTACCTCCTGGCAAGGTCATCCAGGAGGACAGACTCATTTTGTCATCATGCTGTATTTCCTTTTTCCACAAGTCAGCCCAACATATTTTTCCCCAAACTGCTGAGATCTGCTTTTCAGTTTGATTTGCTTTAGCTACACTGTTTGCTGAACACTAAATGGCTCCAGATCAGTTTGCTTTGACAAACTGGAAATTAATGACTGTCTGGTAGCAATAGGCCTTCAAAGCTCCTCATCCTTTATACTTTATTTTCTTCCTCTTGCTAAAATACCCAGTTTTCATTCTTCATTTCCAGTACCAAGTATTTCAATTGCTATGGTGATTTTTACTTTGGTGAGCAGTAGACAAAATATGTTTGTATTTTTTTTCAAGATTACACCCTTTCTGACAGAAAATAGAAGCAAATGCCTACATGAAACTTTATCTTGAATTGAACACTTTGAGTACATCATTTATCACATACTGGAAGCTAATGTCAGACACTCCAAATTTTTTTTTTACTGAAGCCATTTGATGAAATACATGAGAATTTGCCAGGTTTCTCCAATCCATATATTTTTCCTTCAGAAAATAGTCTTTTACCGAACCATTTCATATAACTTGATTTTCACCACTTCGGAAACATCTTCCCTTCAATATGCCCTCCATTTCCACATTTTCCATATCCACTAATGAAAAGCCCTTTCCATCAAATTCTTCCTCCTTTCACATCAGCCACCCCATTAACAAAAGTGTTAGCATAAAAAACCCTTGCAGCATGCCATTGAGCATATTGGAACTCAGGCTGTACCTGGACAAGAAGAGTGGGCACAATCTAAAAATTGAAAAGTTATTACTTCCAAAGCCTGCTGTGAGCCCTGCCCTTTTACACCAGAACATGAGGACCTTTACTGATTGTAGCAATATTCTATTAAAGTCACAGGGGAATATAACTGCTCCCCTTCTTCAAGTCCACGAAGCCAAGAAAATGTTATTTCTCATTACATTGGAAAGGGGTAAATATCCATAAAATATTTGGGATTATTATTTTTTCTCCTGGCGTCTGTGGAGATTAGGTAGTATGAAGGGAAAATTTTCTTACACCCAGCACTTCAATGAAAACTGAACTGATGAGAAAATATCATAGTTTCTGCTGAAAAACATGGTTCAGTCAAACTTGTGGTATAAGTGTCTCATTTCTTTGACAAAAATTAATTTAAAAAGGGATCAGCACTTTGATAACACATACATGTTCTGTTTCTCAACAGAATAGTTTAACTTCTTGCTTTGAAACTATTTTTAAAAGTTTGTTTCATGTTATGCAACAGGAAATCAGAAATCAAATATTTCTCAATGTTAACAAACCTAACTTTGATCTAGATTTTTTTTTTCCAGAAGTTTCATTCATTAAGCTAGCTTCTGTTCAGATTTGGCATAACAATAAGTCTTGCAGTTGTGGGGTTTTAATGACCATAAATACTGTTTTCTAGGCAACTTCACAGGGGGAAAAAAAAAAAAAAAGTTGGTTTCCCCACTGAATCCACTGAAAGGAAGTCTTTTCCTACAGATGATCAATTTTTAAACTCACCAACTCTAGATGCAGTCAAAAGACAAAATGCAGATTCTTTTTAGCAATGAGAACGAGAATTTTTTTCAGTGGGAAGCAGATGTAATCCTACTGTACTGGTAGCTCTCCATATAAATCATAAGGAAACAGCCAGCATCTGCATTTGCCTTGTTCATGCCACAGGGGATCATCATCATTACTGAGAAGATAACTGAAAAAAAGGAAAAGCTTTCTGCTGAGATTCTAAGAGAATTCATGCAATATGGAAATTTACTGGGTGAAGAAACAGAATAATGTATTTTCATTCCCTGCAGTTGCTGTAACAATGAACATCTTTTGGGGGTTTTCCTTCTTCTCTTTTAAGCCATAATAGGAGGGGAACAATATCTCATCAGGGACAAAATTTATATGAAATTTGGGGAATCTTGGAGGTCTTTCTGGCTGTCCCATGAGGTTCAGGTGCTTTCACAGAGACCAAGTTCACCTGCACACCAAGGATACTTTGTCCACTGAATCTGTGGGGAAAATGACGATGCCAGGCAGGATACAGTGGGAATCCACCTCCGGACAGGGGTGGACCAAGGCTACATGTAGCCTCCTGATCCCCAAGCTGTTAGTGCAGGAGCTCTGAGGCTTCCTTTACCTAAAGCATATCCCTGTTTCTGTTGGCCTCTGTGGATTTGACTCACTGCATGAATCTCTTCCTGGTGTGGCAGGTCCTTTCCTCTGCTCACCTTTATGGAATCAGCTGCATACATCTGTCTCTGGAGGAAACTTTCTTCTTCTGCAAGCTCCCTCTCTGCATCAGTGAGCTATCCCCTTGCTGTTTGCTACAAAGAAGTCCTTTCAGTTTTCGCTTTCATGAGCATCCTCTTCATAAGGTGTCCTCTCCTCTGGGGCGTGTTCTGCAAGGCAAGGTCAGATAATGGAGAAGACAGTCACCCAAAGAAGCCTGTGTTAGCCCCCAGAGTCTTCTGGCCTTTCTGAGGAGGTGGCCTGAAGTTTTCAGGAGTCTCTCAGGTTTCATCAGCTATATGCCTCAAAGTGGAGTGCAGAGCTGGAGCTATCTCTCTAACTGAAGGAAGCAGGTCCCCTGGGGAAAGGAGAGGGATCACTGGCATTGTATGTCAGCTTTGGGTGTCCATGTTTACCACAGCCCTGGGAGCATCCTTGCCAGAGTTGAGCAGCTGTGCCATGACTCATCTGTGTGATGAACCATAGGGAATGACCCCAGACTTGGGCAGCATGTGGACACACGCTTTGCTTTGGGTTTAGGTGGTCCCAGTACTACAACTGGATCTTATTTTGTCCAGAATGTAAGGGAAATGGACAGATTCCAATGCTAAGCAATTAACTTTCCTGTTCCTAGTTTAGGAAGACCTGTTGCTCTATAACTGCACCAGTATTACCTGTATTTTGTGTACTTGGTGTACTTTTTCTGTGGAAATAAGCAACCTGAGCGAAAATAAGCAGCCTGAGTGAAAATAAGCAACCTAGTGGCCTCATGAACCTGTATGTAATTTGGCTGAAAGCACAGGAGCATGAATAACAACAGGAGACTTTCCTCTCAGTTCCACAGACACCGACTGTCATACCACAGGAACCAAATTCAGCCACCAGCACCTCCATTGCTGTTTACTGGGCAGTGAACGACGGGGATGCCATCGACTGCTTCCAGGTCTACTGTATGGAGGAGCTGCAAGCCAGCAAAGATGCAGGGGGTGCGTAAGGTCTCACTCCACCACAGGTGGAGTCCTTTCGGCTCTGCTATGGGGTCAGCAGTAGGGAGGCCAAACTGCAGGGGAGGGCCCAGGATGAGAGGTTGTAAAGGCACCATGTGTAAGATTAAGTACAGGTAACAATGGAGGAGAATGTGAGGTAGATGCCATTCCTTCTCCTCCCCTTTGTCACCCAAAATGCACAACGAGTGTAATGGTCTTTAAAGTGCAGGGCAGTTGTTGGTAGAGAAGTAGCAACATCCCTGTTGAGGTGCCCTTTTACGAATTAACCTGACCTTCAGAGAGGATGTGTCCATGATGCCCCATGGATACTCATGGGGATGGAGCTGATAAGAGCTCCCAAAGGAAAAAGCTTCATTAGGTTTTTAGGGCTCTGCAGGTACTTCGGAAATGTGTCCTAATAAGAAGTTACAGAAAAAGATAATCAGTATTTCTACAGTATTTCCACTTGTAGACAAAGATTTTTTTCAAAATTACATTAAAATATTTCAAATGTAAATTAAGAAATTGAGAAAAAAGGATCAATATGCTCATTCTTTAAAAATCTCACTGATCATAAAGTCCATTTAAGCAACTGGGCTCTGCACGAATCCAGGTGTGCATGCGCATATGTGTGTCCATGCTAAAGGATGCTCTTTATAACAGTCCATTGTGAGAAATTGTTAAGTTATAGAAACCTAACAACCTGTGAAACCAGGGTTGACAACTGCAGGTCTTATGTCCTAAATTTACAGCCTGGCTCTCAGAAGGACCGAGGGCCATAAACTCCCCCTGCCATCAAAGGGGTTTGACTGCACTCAATTCAAGGGCACGTCAGAAAGTTTCTGTCAAAACTGAGTTAGAGTAAAATTTGGTGATCTTTGCTAGTAAATCTTTCTGGATTTTTTTAATTGACTGTTTTTCACATGTTAGTTGAGAGGTGAAATCATAGGCCCTACAGGTGCAACACGTGAGCGTGATGTCCTGCTTGTGTGTGTGTTCCTCTTAGCTTTAGTGGAAGAGTACAGAGTGACAGTGAAGGAGAGCCACTGCATTTTGGAGGACCTGGAACCAGATCGCTGCTACAGTGTGTGGGTCATGGCTGTGAATGGCACAGGCTGCAGCTTACCCAGTGAAAAAGCCATTTTTAAAACAGGTATGTACATATTTTTGCATGTAATTATTATTTTGACATTTTATTATTTTGAGCTTCAGGTCCTTAGACCAATTCTAGTCCCTAGTGTTACTGAAAGAGAAGAAACTGTTTCATTTAGCCCATCTGGCAGATAGCAGGCAACTCGAGGTAATTTCCCTTTTTCCTGAGAGATAGCAGCATAATTGCTCCTGGGAGGAAACTTGAAGGAATTCAGATTTTAAGACATTGCCAGGCCTTGTGACCAGGACACTGGGCAGCACATGGTGAATTTCTCTTCTGTGTGTGCTGCAATGCTTTGAGAAAGCCACCCGGCTGCTCCCTACTGCTTCTCTTGTGGAAAACAAGGTGACAACTGTATTTTTTGCCCCTCTGCCATCCTGCCAAATATATCTACGTTGCATTGATTTAAATAATTAAGTTTTCAGGGGAAAGCCTGCTTTGCCAAGGTTACACACCGTGTCTAGCTCAGTGGGACACAAATCCCAGGTGTGGCTGAGAGGCTCTGCTGCAGTTTAAGTGTTATAAATTGAGTAATTAGATGAGTACTGTTTATGAGGTTAATTTGACTAATTTTTCTGAGCTTTCATTTCTTTAATAATTTGTATTGACAAAACTATTGCTTCTTGAATTATGAGCAGGGTGAGGCGTCTTGTGTCTGAGGCCCTCTTGCCTGATAATTTTGTTATTACAGCATAAAAACAATAATTCAATCCTTGTAGTCACAAAATACAGACAAGGGTATTTAAAAATTTCCCCATGTAACATCTCTGTACAACACTGAACATATATTGTTGAAAAAACTTGGCAACAACCACAAGCCTTTCTCTTAAGCCACTGGACTTCAAATTTGTTGATAATTCTCCCTGATGTTCAATTTGCTATTCATATTTTTAACAAGGACAATTTTCTAGAGAATTCAAAGTAGAAATTCAAATTTTATGGCCTTAACAATATAACTGTGAGCATGGTGCAGGACTCTTGAAAAATGTTCAAATAATAATAGTTATTATTAGCTAATAAATTATAATTTAAAAAGGAATTCTCACCTTTCTGAAGCTGTTCAAGAACTGTCTTTGTGTTTTGGCATCAGACTCATTATTCATTTTCCCAAAACTGAAGCCTCCTGAAGAAGTTAGTTTTCTGGAGTCTTTGATGCCTTCCTTTGGCCTGTTTCTTTAAGAAAACAAATAAACTAGATCAAATAAGGGTTCATTGAACACTTTCCCTCAAGCTGAGGTGAACTTCCTGTGGAGTGCACTGAGCCCCAGATCGACCTGAGACACTGCTGAGCAGTGACTGATGCAAAACATCCACTTAACATCAGAGACAGAAAGACGAGGACTGGTAATGGAAACCATTTTTTCAGTGTGAGCCTGGCTACTTTGATATAAAGCTGGAATACTTTGATTCTTCAAGTAGCCCAATGAACTCAGCAGCAAGAATTTAGAGAGCTTATTTTTAGCACATACAAGAAATTAATTTGCTGGTACATGACATTACAGGAACATACACATTAATAGTGGATCAAAGTTGTGCCTGTCCAGGTGTTGGGAACCCCTCAAGATTTCACTATTGGGAGCGCACCTGTGGAGGTGGCAATGGGCCTGGGGAGTTGTAGAGAATGCAGGCAGATGCTGCTGCTGCATTCCCCCAGCACCTCCCCCTTCCTGCTCCTGCACCTTCCAAATTCATTGACTGTCCTCCCCTCCCCTGGGGAACACGCTGTTTCCAAGGAGTATTTTCAGTAAGAAATTGATGCTGAAGGCAGCAAATATCCCTCTACCCCCACTCCTCCCTGTCTGCCTCAAACTATTTCCATATGAAGGCTCTTTTCAACCCTAAAGACATAGGAATGAATGCACCTTCTTCTGTTCTTCCAATGTGATTCTCACAATGCATCTATCTGAGGACAGAGTAAGAACTTACCCTTTTTGAGTCTTTGCCCCTTATTAGAACACTTACATGAGTGCTGGAATATTACCAGGAAATCAGATACATATTCTAACTGCCGCTAATCTGTTAAAAATTCTCAGAAGCACAGTAACAACTTTTCCCGGTATGCTGACTCCATCTACTCTTTAGACAGATAATTTCAAATCAATAAAAAATGCCTGATGTCTTGTGACGTGCTGTTTGCACCCACCTAAATGTGGATATGTGTGTCAGTTGCTGAGTGCAGGTGTTAGGGGATTTAGCTATTAATTTTTCATTCTTTAGAAACAGACACACTTAAAACCAGACAATAATCAAATATCTCAGAAGAGAATCAAGGGATTATTGCTAAGAGAAGCTCCACAGATGTATTACCAGATGAGAATCTATCCCACAGATTCTTTCTTCTGCAGAATATCTAGATTAGCTATTCCTCTAGGAAAACATCAAGTACATCTTAACGTGAACTAATAATGTCTTGATTTTAACTAAATCAAGAAATCTATATGTACTTGTGGGTGTTTTTCTTTCCTTTTCTACTAATAAGAAATTATTTTTCTTACAAAACAGAATTCATTTGGAATGCTGGTTGCAGTTCTATAAGAGTATCTTCCCAGAAAATGTTCTCATTTCTACTTCTGTCTTAAGCCTCCTATTTGGATCCAAATCTCTTTAAAATGTAAATGTAATTTCCTATTACATTTTTAAAATTAATAACCCATCTTTTAAGGATTGGAGTTAAGACTATTTCTGTGAGTTACAACAGCAGGTTATAAGGTTTGTTTATGTTGCTATTCCCTGGAAAAGGAAAGAGCAAGTGAATACAACTAATCCTTTTTCAGCAATGTGCAAGGATGTGCAATATCACACAATAACTTTTGATTACTTGCATTCAGTGCACTATTTTACATTCAGTTTTCTGCCTTGCAGTTGGGTCTGTAGTTCTTAAACCGTGGTTCTAAAAGAGAGAAATTGTAGGACCAAATTATAGCATTGCAACAAGAAACAGGATTTAATTAAACAGAAAGTCAGCATCTTCCTGTGAGTTCTGCAGCAGCACATTTGTTCCTGGTGCAGTTCATGCAGGGACTACTGAGGAAAGGATTGAAGTGATGTGGGGAGAGCTGTAGGCAGTACTGCCTTGGTGCTCTGCTCCTTTAAGATTGGCAGAAATGAGGAAAATTTGCTTGGGGAAAGGCATAATCTACATGGACATTCTAAGAATGTGCAGAAATACACAAATATTCTTAGCGACTTTCCCAGCATGTTTTGTTTTGTATTTTCCCCAAAATGTAACCCTCTGCCGCTGAAAATTAAGAAAAAGATAATTGCTGGATGGGCAAAACTATCCCCTGGGTTTTTGGGGAGGTGACTGTGCTTTCCCCTTGCAATCATCCCCCACCAGCCGCTGGCACCCTCACTGTAGTACAGCTGATGTGTCCCTGTGTCCCCAGCGCCTGCTGTCCCCACCATCAAGGCCGAGGACTGCACAGTGTGTTGGGACACGGCCACCATCCGCTGGCGTGCCGGCTCGGTGTCGGCGGAGTCCTTCACCCTGGAGTACTGCCGGCAGCACTCGCCAGAAGGAGAGGGTCTCAGGTCAGTGCCGCGGTCGCAAGCGCCACTCGGTTGGATTAAGCAGGGGCTAATGAGTGTCCCCCGGGCGGTGAGTCATTACACAAGAGATTATTGTGCCTTCAACCGCGCGAGGAAGAAATCTGCTTCTGCGTGCTGCGGAGTTTACAGGACACATACTAATCTATGGGATTAGTCTGAGGCATAAAAATACTTCCTTTTTGTTCTGCTTAACTGGGCAATCCCTTTCATTTGGGGCACAAACCCTGGAGATGTTGCACTGTCTGCAGTCAATCAGAAGGTGCAGGGCTGAGCTGGCCAGGGAAGCAATCACAGCCGTGCAGCTGCCGCTGTCCTGAGCAGGGCGGGGCAACTAAGCTCCAGGGAAAGAAGCAGGACGGAGGCACTTGGCCTAGTTTGCTCTCTGCTTTGTGGCAAACAAGACAGGAGCCAGCTTGGGGCATATGATTCTCTAGTAAGGGTGATATAGATGTCCTGGTAACGTTGTCTACCCATCCGCACTCTCTGGGTGTGTGGGCAGATCCGTCCCAAAGCACATCTGAGCTCAGCACTGTACAACTCTGGAGGCGTGCCACATGGGTCACAAAGAACCCAAAGAGCAGCTTTGAAATTGAGGGTGGTGTCTGCTTATGCCAGGCCCTCCCTGGTTTCCTTTATACTATGTTTGTGATGTGTAAAGGAGAGAGGATAGGGAGGGCGGCACCAGTGAGCTGTGAAACCATGCACTGTGTTAAAGTGCAGAGAAAACTATGTGGTGTTCTGTATGTCCTTGGGGCTTCGCGTTTTTTGTTGATTGGTTGGTTTTTAAATAAATGACAGCAATATTCCAGCAAAACACAGTTGCAGAGGTCTGAGAAGTTTTGTGGGGTGGTGAGTGCCTTGCTATATGGAATTCTGTGGAAGAATCTCAGCCCAGCTGAGGTTGTCTGCCCTTACCTCCCAGGAGCCTCATCCAGGAGCTATTTCACATGGGGTTCACAGGTCTCTGTGGTAGAGAGGGCAGAGCTCCACCGCTTGCAACCAAAATTAGTTAAGGGGATTAAAGGGTTCACAGGTTTCTAGTAGACAAGTAGCCTGTAGGCTAGTGAAATATGTGCACCTTGCTCCTTACAAAAGTAAGCTAAATATTAAAAAAAACCCAAAACTTCTGCAGGGTTGGGAGACCTTTTTTTTCCATCCAATACCAGTGTGCTGTGTTAACACAATCAAGGAGCTTAACCAGCTGTCTGGCCTCTCAGAGGGCAGCCATGACCTGCTCTGTTTCATATATATTTCATGAGGCAATCAGGTCCCTGTCGACCTGCCAAAGTTGTTGTTGGTCAGGGATATGGAGCTGCTCCCAAAATCTCTGCTGTGTGTTTACCCTCGAATTTCTTTGCTGTTATCTGGAATTGCCTCTTTTTCTCATGAAAAAAAGAACCATAAAGTATGTTGGTTTCTGTAATCTGTAAGTGAGGTGTTGATGACACCAAGCAGTTTACTTGTATGGTGATAACTGACAAAAAGCTGCCAGAACTGACCCATTCCCTTTCTCAAGTGACCTTGTGAAAATCTAACATGTTTATAATTATACTGAGTCACATGTGACTCTCTGGCCTCTCTGTGAGTAGGAGCTGGTCCCGTACTGTGACAAGCATGAAAAATTCCCACAGGACAAAATACTGAATTTTCTCAGAATTGCTACAGTTTAAATTTCTGTGTTTGTAAGAAGGGCTCTGACCTCTTTTTACAGTGTCAAGATCATCTTTTACCACTTATTTTCCCTCAAAGCAATGACCCTCTTTCCTTTTCCAAAAAAAGCCCCTTGAGGTTGACCTAAAGATCTTCTATAAAAGCACATGATGTTTTAGTGGCAGAGGTTTGTTTTTTAATTTTTTGCATAAAGCCAAGAAAAAAAAAGGCCCACTGGTGGATGCAGCATACTGCCTGTACTGCTCCCATCCAAGGCACCCAAGGTGCTTGTTAGGACTAGATATCAATTCCTTATGTAGCTGATATAGTGGGAAGAAGCTGCCTTCTGGAAGTATCTAAGGGAGCTTGAAGTTCCTGTGTTGGATGCTTATGTCAGGTAGAATAAAACTGTCTTTATGCACAGCGAGGAGCATTTATGCCTGGAAATGCTGTAGTGTCTTCTGGTTGCTTTTCTTGAAAGATTGGAGTTTGTCCTTCACAGGTTTCCTGAGAAACAGTCGTCCTGGGCACTAGCCAGACTTGGAGTCCTTAGAGAGACGGCCTATGCCTCTCGTGCTTGCAGCAGCCCCATGGTTGAGTCATTTCCTAAATCCCGGGTGGGAGTTAAAACGTGTTTCTCAGCTACTCTGGAAAGTTCATACAACTGCCGCTGGGGGCACAGTGGGAAAGTAGAAGTGGGGGAAGGACATCCAAGAAAAGTCCTGGAGAACGCAGTATGGTCCCATCCCACCAGGCTGCTTTTGCACAGGTCATTCTGGGAGCTCATTCAAGGCAAGGGACATTGCCAAGGCAGCAGGCAGGGAGACATGCCCCCATCAAACAGCCAGAGACCTTTGTGGAGCCCCTAGTCTGGGCTGGCCCCCTAAAGCCTTTGGCGTGTCACAGGATCAGAGGACGGTTGAGTTTGGTCCATCTGGTCCAAGCCTAATGCTGAAGCAGGGCCACCTAGAGCCTGTTGCCCAGGCAGCTTTTGAATATCTCCAAGAAGGTCCTTGGAAAAGTCCAACTTCCCCAGGGAAACAATTTTAAGAGCATCTGGAAAAAAATTCTCATTAAAAGTTTCATGCTAAGTATAATTTTAAAAATCTATATTTTCCCCTTTGGGTTCTGTCTCCTGGCCAGCTTGCCACCTGAGGGATAATTATTTCATATAAAACCATCTTAAATCTTCTGCAACATGAGTTTCTGGCCTGCTGCTGTGGTTCCAAAGCTCCTTTCTGGGCTGATTCTGTTTCCAGAATCTTTATTAGTCTTTCAAATTTTTCTTTCAGTTTCCAGAGCTCTGCTATTTTCTCAGTGTTCAGCCTCTTTGCGTTGAGAAGTCAATGGAGCTGTGGGTGGAAGATGGAAAACTGTGAGAAATGTAGTCCAGGGATTAGGTGTGTGGGCTGTTCAGATGGAAACCATGTATCACATCATGAGACATCTGTAAGACTCAGGGTGGCAGAAATTAGTACCCTATGCAGTGAGATGATAAAAGTGGAAGGCACTGAGTGTCCTCTGCTCTGCCAATGCAGGACTGGCACTGCCCACAGAGTAAGTCTAATGCTGGAAAAAGGAGAGCAAACCTCCCTCCTGTTGCATTGCTCCTGCCAGCTCAGGAAACAAGGTGTGGAAAATAGAGAATCTTCCTCCCCACTGGCTGTGCTGAGCTTGCCATCTGAGATAGCAGCAAGGACCATTACAGATGTTGCTTTGGTGATCTAACGCCTAGATGGCTAGAACTGGGACAGAGTGAGATGGAAGGAAGCATGCAGCACAGCTGGGAGAAAACTCAGAGCTATTTATTCTTTATTTTTAGTTTTAAGAGTTTTTTTCCACCCATGGTACAATCCTTCTGCATGCTTCTACACATATCTTGCAAAGCTTGCATAGTTTCAGCTCTAACTCCACATCGGTGATACCAGCACGGGCCTGGAGGTGCTGTTTCAGTGGGGTCTTGGGGGTGGAGATTACAATTATGGCACTGGGGGCGTTCTGAATCACTGCAAAGCATATCATTTGCTGGGTTCATGCAGTATTAAAAAATATCCTCTAGATGTTGTTTCCTTGAAATAAATTAGATGAAACATTTATCAAAGCATAGCATCAGATTTCCCTAAACCCAGGAAAATCACAACTTTAATGAACAACTGCTACTGTAATATTGCATTGCAATTTAAAGGTGAAGAAACAGGTAACTCCTTTCTGTTCTGCTTTGAATAACCTGTACCTGAAATTTGGAGACTGCATTTTGGGACTTACACAGATTATTCTTATAAAGAGAAGGTATAAGAGGAGATACTTCAAATATTTAACTTCAAATATTTCTTGAATTTCTATGCACTGAATTTTGTGTCATGATTCCAAGACACTGTGGTAACACTGCTAATATTACAACATTTAGGCTAAAGGCTAGGATGCTTCATTTGTTGATGTTAACATTATTACTTTTCCAATCATCTACAAAGTGGACAGGTGTCCTTGAAGTAGAAAATAGCTGACATAGAAAATGTTGTAGGTGGATTTCTCTTCTTTCCTGACCAAAACAACATGGTTCATACTTCAGGTGAGCTTGAGGAAGATCTAGCTGCAATTATTTTTACAAGAACTTGGAAATTAATCAGGCTTTCCCCCCAACACAGTCAGGGTGCATTTTTCCTTCCCTTCTCCTGTGCATGACCTGTATCCCATAAGGTAAGCAGTAATCATAGCTTCTCCTCATCCTTGCTTTCTTATCACTGAATGCAGGGTCAACCCAAAGCATGACAAACAGTGATTGCTGGTGAGCCCTCAGTATTCCCTTTCTCCCTTCACCCTAACCTTCAAACAGAAAGAGAGGTAATAGCAACAACTATTACTGCTTTGCACGCAGCCTCATGTCATCTCGGAGCTGGCTCAGGGTGTTGCAAATTAAATTCCTTCTTGTTGGCATATTCTGTTTCATTAGTTGGCAGCAGTGGGACTGTTTTTTAAGCCTTAATCATAGCTAAAATTGATGAGCTCATATTCTTAGGCAGCTTACAGCTGGCTAAAATAGATTACCAAGCAGAGAATGTTATAAGAAAATCTGATCACTATTTTACTGACCAGATCTGCTTAAAGTCCAGGCTTTTCTGTTTCACTATTACAACTGAAATGAGACATGCTATTGCTCTCAGATTTAAACATGCAACTGAATTCTGATGTGGAGAATTTTGCATTTGAAAGAAACCCAAGTCTGAGCTTTGATGGCTATCTTGTTCTGCAATTGGCTGTACTCAAACACGTCTGTGAACATCTGGGATCCAGAGTCCAGAATATGATTACCTCAGGTCTACCCTTTACACCAGAATGTAGCTGTCTACTTGGATTTAGAAACAATTTTGTCTGTTATTAACTAGCCATCAGTTAAATTCTTCATAATGAAAAGAATCTCTTTCTTTGGAAGGACACTGACTTACATGGCATTTTCCAGAAGACAGAAGAAAGTGCCATATACAGGGCATAACTGTGCTTGGGACACATTCATCTAAACATTGCCACAAACAGCTTCTGATGAGTATCTTAGTGTACCCTCCCTTCAAGTCACTTGTAACTGTTGGCTCAAAACTTCTTCCTAGTTGTCTCCAGATTTGCACCAAAAATGTAAGAATAGGGCTTTTAAGGAACAGATTGGGCAAGACTTATCTAAGAAGTGTGAAAAAAAATTTCTTCAAAGCTTAGGTACCCACTTCTTTTCCCATGCCCTTGCTTCCATCCTTACTTTCCTTATTCTTACTTATTTTATATTTGCCTCCTTGTTCAGCTCCCATCTTGTATTTTAATTTCATTCATCTTTCCTTTTTCTCTTGTCCCCTATACTCAAATAAGCCTTTTTCCTCTTTCAAGCCTAAAGATCTCAGGTTGTCATCGGGCAATTAATCAGTTTCTAGCACTTCCCTGAACCTTTCAGTAACAACCGACTGGCCTGCCTTACTGAAGTGCCATCGTGATCAGAGGTTTGGTTAGTCACGACTAGGAGGCAAGCTGTAGGATTGCTATCTTGTTTCACTAGAATTAATGTAACACACACCCCTAAGGTGGCAGGGCTCTGCACTGGTAATGCAAGAGCCCCAAACACTCTGAAATCCTTTCAAATTGGAAATAAAATAAAATAAAATAAAATAAAATAAAATAAAATAAAATAAAATAAAATAAAATCACAGGAGCACCCAGTGCTCTTTCTCAGTGTTTTCAATCACTTTTATTGGCAGCTGTCAGTAAAAAAATACTTGTTACAAACTAATAAGGAAGACACACCACTCTTGCCCCAGGCTGCCATCCTCCTAGGTGCAGAGCTCTGTGTGGTGTTTGAAGGAATTTGGTGTGAGCAGGGCTGTGGGATTTTGCTTTTATGTGATAAATGTAGCAAAGACAGTGAAAAATCCTGATGGATGAGCACTGATTATTCTTCAGATTACACTGCTCTCTGGTGAGACATATGCGGAAAAACAGTCACTACAAACAGACAGCAATGATTTGATCTGACTGCTGATTTGCCTGCCTTACCTCCTCCGGGGCCACAGTAATTAGTGCTGGAAAAGGTAATTTCTTTAATCTAGCTCTTCACAGAGACATTACCTGGAGGAGGAAGATCACCCTGGGCTGCACTTTTAAACCCGAGGTGGAAGGGAAGGGTCCTTGCATGCTTTCCAAAAGCACGTCTCCTGTTTGTGACTTGACTGGAGAGCAGAGCAGGACTCCTACGTCCAGCTCTTTCTGACAGTACCGAGGTTATTGTCTTTCAGTGCAGAGGACAGGGAGATTATCTCGAAAGACCTGCATTACACTTGAGAACTTTAATACCTTGAAAATTCCTATAAGCATTTCTGGGATGAAATTATCTAATTTATACAGATGAACAGTCTTTACTTGCAGGTGTACAATGTGGTGGGTATATACTGTGAGACTCTGCCATTATCATAAAAGGCAAAAATGAGGAAAATCAGGATTCAGTGTATGAGAATTTGTTAAACCAATCTTTTGTACTCCTGACAACATATAAAATAAAATTTGCTTCTTTCTAGCCATCCAAAGGACTTTCACTGGCACTTCAAAGTGCCTGTGAAGCAGATTGAGTGGGTGCTGACTCTCACTTCCCCGCAGTGTGTCAAGGCAGCAGCAGTGAAGGATGTGAGGGCTGGAGCTTTAGAGACACCACAAAGGGGAGACATAGTCAAAGCATGGCACTGTGCAACGGTAGTTCCCCTGCTGCTGCCTCTTGCAAAACCAGCCTGTTACAGTGCAAAGCACTGTGAGGGAGACAGAGCCAGGACTTAGTTGATGAACAATTTATGAGCAAGGAGTTCGTAATAAGAAGTGCATGGTTTCTGTGCAGTCTCAGATAAGGGTATCCATTCTTTTGGATCTGTACAAACATCAGCAATTCATTCACTGTCATGTAACTGAATTAATTACAAGGATTTTTTCTTCAGGAGCTTGTTCAGTTTGTCATATAGCCTTTTTACAGGGGGCAGATGAGAATTTGATTATGTGCTGCCTGTATTTTATGTGGTGACTTATGCTGTAAAAATGAACATGAAGTGAGCATTATGCCAAAGGATTGGACTAAATTAGAAGGTGGTACCAGGGACAAAGGCCTGCAAATTTGCCAGATGAAGTAAGGAGAATTCCTCAAATAAAATCCTGAACCTCCTACAGTTGTTTGCTTAAAGTGTTCACCTTTCTGTTCTGGAGTTTCTCTTTCGTACCTGTTGTTTCAGCAGTCAACAATACTATTAGGTGACTTAGCTATTTGCATAAATCATTCTGGCCTGGTTTGGATATCTTCATACATTTTAATGTATAAAAATCTTCAAAATTTGCAGATCTTTTGCTGTTATAAAGAGACCTGAACTGAAAGTATCCCTGGAGCCCAATGTGAACTATTTTTTCTACTTGAGGGCTGTCAACCCCTTTGGGACAAGTGAACAAAGTGAAGCAGCTCTCATTTCAACTAAAGGTAAATCACGATTGGGATGGAGGGACAAAACAGCCAAATATGCCATTTTTATCTGGGAATCATAACTGAATGTTCTGATATGGGAGTAACCATGTTATTAAGATGAAAGGTACTGTATTTTATCTGCTTAAAATTAGCCCAGTCAGGGACTTCTTCTCTTGAAGTGGTTAGATTTATGTCAATGGAGAACTGATGAGACCTCAGAAGCAAAACCAATTCTGTCAGAGATATGAAATTATTAAATATTCTCAGGGACCTCAGTTTGCTTGAGTTTGGCAGTGCACATTCTGGTAAAAGGTGCCATAATCTCTAAAAAATACCCCACAATTAAAACCTTATGGACCTGGGGCTTCAGGGATAAGGAAGCATGCAGAGCAGCTTGAAGAACATAGTGGATTGTTTAAACTTTAAGGTTTCCAGATAAACAGTGTTAAATTATATGTGTTTCTTCCAAACCAGCCTCAAAATTCAAATGTGCTATTTTGAAAAAGCAACTGATTGAAAATTATTCAACCTTCTTGAATGCTGAAGACCTCTTTATCACCTAGCTACATTTCTGAATAACAGACTGTCACCCCAGTTGGGCACAGCTTGGGAGAGTCCTTGCATTCGCACCCACTTTCCTGCCCCTCCTACCTGCCAGCAGACACAATTCTGTCCAGCTAAGATGGCAGTAATTTTTGCTTAACATTTTGTGATTTATCTCATGTTAACCTTGCCAGCCCCTCAGAACTGGTGTTTCTCTGTTGTGAATTGTACCAGGGACTCGATTTCACCTGCTGAGTGACACTGCCCACCCCGCTTTGCAAATCTCCCCCAATGCAACAACGATCTGCCTTCCCAAGAAAGCCAAATTCACTGGGTGAGTAGCAGCATGATGGGCATGACCACACTGCATGGTTCAGGATGGGTTCTTCACTCTTAATTTTGCATATAGGTAGCTTTCATATGGCACTAGCTGATTCTGTAGAAGAACTGAATCATTTCAGACAGGTAGCCCCTGGATGTTGTGGATTGACCCCCTGTTCAAGCACTGCAATGTCGCTGTGAAGCCAGTAGCAGCATTGATGTAGGTGCTGGGAAGAGTCACACTGAGGAGCCTCCAGAAAGTTAAAGGCAGTGGTACCTTCTGGGACTGAAGGGTTTGTCTCAGTCCACAGTCACTGCTTAATCCTTAAGAGCACTTCAGTCTCAAAGCAGCTTGTTGCTGCCCCAAGAAGGCCAAATTCGTGGGCTTACTTTTGAAAATACTGTAGGTAGAAGTAATCCATCCTTTTACTTTGCTCCTCTACTGAGGGCATTGTTGGTAACATATTCTAAAGCATCTGTGGCTTTGGAGAAATAGGAAGTGCTCCTGGAATACATTAGAATGGTTGTACCACGCTAGCTCTGTTCACTACAAATGTTTTTTAAATGCACTGACATCGGTCCCATCACAAGCACAGGTCCACTTGTGTAAGTTTTGCCATAGTGATGAGAC
Organism: Hemiprocne comata; assembly: GCA_020745705.1. Taxonomy (NCBI): domain Eukaryota; kingdom Metazoa; phylum Chordata; class Aves; order Apodiformes; family Apodidae; genus Hemiprocne; species Hemiprocne comata. Next base: position 38,768,537 of record CM036616.1, on the reverse strand, counting down.
TTTTTAAAAGGTAATGAGGTATTGCTGATTTAAGCACTTTTTTTTACTGTTACAGCTGAATGCACACAAGATGTTTGTCACTGTGTCTGCTTAAATCAACCATGCTCTCTAGTTAGTAAAAGCCTGCTAACTTTGAGGTCTTTTTTTGCCTCCAAATTCACCTTTTCCACCTTTTGTTACCTTGATATAATTGTGTGTAATGTTGCATAGTTTTTAGACCTCAAGATGAGTTCATCTCAGTGCAAAAGTGAAATTATTCTCTGTGACAGCATTCAAATCTTTGATAAAACCCTGCACTTAGAAGAACAGAGTGAAATCCATTAGTAATTTTAAGTGCAGCTGCGTGACATGACTGTAAGAAATATCACAATATGCTTCGTCTAACACCACACTCACTCACTTTACTGTACCCCTCTTCTACAAACAGGTTTCCTTCAGTCCTGGGTGAACTGCTGCCTGCTCGGGGACATCATTACTGGGAAACTGTTGTCTCTGCCTGCAAAAGCTACAGGATTGGGATTTTCTACGAGACAACATCACGGAGCAGTGTCCTGGGGCTGACTGATACCTCCTGGTGCATGCGGTGCTGTCCTACACAAACAAGGTAAAGCTGAGTCAGTCTGGGAAGTTACTTGTCCTTCAGGTAAATACAGCTGGTCTGCCTGCTTTCTTTCTGCAAATTTGAGTAGTAAGAAAAGGACAACTACAAAGGCACTTTAGACCTCCTCTTAACTGAAAAATCTTATAAAGCATCTTAAAAATAAAATAAATCTCAAATTAATCTGCCCTTCACCCAGCCAGTGAATAAAACTTAAAAGACTCCTTTGCCACTGTTTTGTCACTCCAGGCTCATATCCTGAACTGCTTCACAAAATCCCAGGAAGTGTATTTATTTCCCTAAAAGGAGTCTTTTTAGATGAAGCCTCCATAGGGAATACCTTCTCCTTCTTTGTCCTCCACAGCAACCTGCCACTGTGACAGGACTGCCAGGCAGCTGGCCCGTGCCAGGCTGATTGAAAATTTGTAAGGTGTAACTCTGTTAATGGAGTAAAGATGCTGTTGGTCTAAACAAGTGTGGTTTTTTTAGTGTGAAATTACATAGATGCATGAACATAACTAACTAAATGAAACAGCTGAGATTCAAAGGGTTTTGCCAAAGCAGAACTCATGCTTAAATCCCCACAAAGACATGTAGCAAGAAAGATATAGCTGAATATTATATAATTATATCAAATGATACAATATGATAAAAGCAAGTCTGCTTTTATGCCAAAAGCCTAAAGATGCCAAGTGAAAGGGCTTATCAGCATGCCAGGCAGGGCTCTCAAGTGATGCCACATTTGCTTTGCTTATGTCCTGAGCACAATGCAGTTGCCATGTGTCACACTGCTGCATGGGGCCACCTGTTAGTAGGTGGGAATGAAGTGGTAGGTTATTTCTGGTAAACAGCCATGAGGAGTCTCACTGTGTTCTGCTTCCCATTTTCCCCTAGCTTTCTTTACAGATTCCTTCACACTGGTGTGATGAGTGATGTCCATGTGACAGAACAGCCAGCCAGGATCGGCATCCTGTTGGATTACAGTGGTGGCAGACTGTTGTTCTTCAATGCGGAGAGAGGACTTCTGCTGTTTGCCATCAGGCACAAATTCACTCATGCTGCTCACCCAGCCTTTGCCCTGGAGAAGTCTGGAGTGCTTACCCTGCGCACGGGCATGGAGCTGCCAGAGTTCGTGAGGCACAGCTATTCCCCTGCCTCCCGCTCTCAGGGAAACTGACAATTACACTGTCAGGGGACAGGGAGTGGAAGGGGGGTGCCAGGGAGGGATGTCTAGTCAACACCAATGAATGCCACACACACAGCTCTCCCCCACATCATCCGTAATTGTAGTTTGTGCACCTAGTGATATAAGCAGCATTACTTTTGAAGGGGAAAAAAAGGTTTTGTTAGATATGAACATCAACAGGTGGGGGGAAACGTGCTTTCCCTGTGAAAGTAACAACAGTGCTAGCTGTCTTTTTGAAATTGATGATGAGCCTGTGCATAAAATAAATGCATCTCTCACTGCAATACATGAAAGCCATCATCTCATCATTTGCCAGGACATCAGAGCCCAAATCCAAGATTATATGTTTGAAAAATGTGTCAGAATTATCTTATGTTATTGTTTTCCATCTCCATTCTTTAAGTGTGCAAATTAAGAAAACTTGGAAACTTAGAAATCTGCATGATTCCAAAATGACTGAGCCCCAGACTAGTCTCAGTATCAATTATGTAAAGTTTGAGCATGCAACATGCCTTCCTACCCTGCTCACAGAAGACCAGCACAGCTGACTGTGTCAGTAAATATCTATCTGTAAATAGGTACTCATGAAACACGCGTGAGAAACTTCAGAGTAGTGGTAGAAGTCTTTCCTATGTTTTTCATCCTCAGTTTGTCGGCAGGTTGGTTTCAATGGCGAAGAGAAGATGGCCACCTGGGACCTTAGGGAAGAGTCCAATTGCCAGCAACCTTCTTGCGGATGACCCCTTTTCTTTCACTGCTTTTTACCTTTGCACTTACTGATTTGATGCTCCTAATTTCAGGCTTGTGGACATTCTCCTGCATCTGCCCTGCTCCCTCCTGTTATCTACACTAGCACCAGCATCACACCAGCAAGGCACAGTGCTGCAGGGCCATCAACACAAGCAGGATAAAAACGGCTGGTGCCAGCAGAGGAGTAGGATGCTGATTTTCCCCTTTGGGCTTTTTTAAACCTTTTTTCCAAGCACACCACACATCGGTGGCTGACTTCTTGCCTGCCCCAGGGGCTGAAAGCACGAGTGTCAGCGGCAGCAAACTCCAGTGAATGCTGTGGGGAAATTCATGTGAAGGCAGACCGGCAATGCTTTTCATGCTGTGCCTGCTCTGGAGATTTCTGCCACAGGGGACTATGCTGCCAGACTCATTTCTGAGCTCAGCTGAAGAGCTGTACTCCCTGAAGTAAAGCAGATTTCAGGAGGCTAACAGTGAGCGTTTGCTTCTAAAGGGAGGACTTAAATGAGTTTCAGGGAGGCTTCTGCTTTTTATGTTCAAAAGACATGACTGCTGCTGCTGCTGTTTTATTTATGATATAACACCACTAAGGCATGTGCTTGCTGCTTTAGCCTGCTGTATGCTTGGTGTCCCGGAGGAGCCATGCTCCACATTGCCATAGCAGGCTCGGGTGGGATGGTGGAGATAAACAAGATTCTGTGACCATTGATTTTAAGCCAGAGCTCTTTTTGGCATTTCAATTGAAAAGTGCTAGTACCGAGTCCCTGATGGGGAGAGAGGGGAATGAAAAAGCAAGGTAGTGCCCTGCTGGCTCATGTGAGTATTTTGTAGAGGTGTGCAGGATAGTGAGAAAAAGGCATCCAGGATTAATTTGGAAAGAGAGGCAGAAAGGATAGGAGTGTAGCATTATTATGAAGGCTCAGGAGGAGGCAGCAGAAGGCATGCTGGGAGCACAGAGCAGATGGTGATAAACTAAGGGGTCAGTGGTGGTGGCGAGGTATGTTCCTCAGGCTCCTGCAGCCAGTGAGCTCACCAGAGGTTTGGCTGCCTCCAGTGCTTTGAACTGAACATGAAAAATCCTAGCTTTGAGGCAATTTTACATGTGTTTTCCTTGCCTTGGTCTCCACTGCCCCAAGTGGGGGGTTGCTTCATGGACACCAAAGTGATATATTGCCAAGGAGACAGACAGAGAGCAGGAGAGCAAAATGACATGAAAGTATTTGAGTGGCTTTTTCAATGAAAGCAAGAAGCAATTGCCTTGTCGAAGGTAACTGTGTATTAGTAAACAGCGGCTTAATACGAAAAATTAAGACCTCATCTACTGTGCTGTGATATTACTCAGGTAGTACTGCAACAATTGAGGTTGGCAAAAAGTTTTTATTGGAGGCACCTCATTCTTAGGAATATTTGATTCAATTTGAAAAACTGACTGTTTCTTGATAATTTTTGTATAATGTTCAGTTTTTAGACTGGGTAGTATCAAAAGGTGTATTTACTGTTTATGTGAAAGCTGGATAAACTATTTGACATGAAAATGGCACTCAAGTGCCTAAACAGTATGGATTTGAATGTCTAAGTCTGGTCTGCATTAAGTTATGCCAGATGAAGAGATACCTAGAGAGACCATCTTGTTCAGAGAGATGGAAGAAAGTACACACTAACAAAAAACAATATGCAAGAATTAAGATTCAGTATAGGGAGAAAATTCTTAGTGGTGAGGGAAGTAGATCCCGAAAGCCACAATTAAGCTGCTAGGACTTCTGATACATGGTGCAAGCTCTCCTGCTCTTAAAAAGCCTAGTGGTACATCTGCTGTCATCTTTTATTTGCCTGATGGGCACCAAGTGGCACCAAGTTCAGGAATTCACTTTTCAGAAGGTAACTCTCCACAGACTCTTGAACGTACAGTGGGGTCCACATGACTTTGCATTCAGATTAACTGAGATTTTGAGGACTGTTGCATCTATTTTTTTTCTGGCCATCATATTGTATAACTACATATACTAGAAGAGAAAGACCAAAAAAACCCCGAAACACACCAAGCCCAAACACTGTATTTTTCTTGCACTTGCTGAGTTTAGCATTTAGAAATATCTTTAGAACAGTGTGACTTATTTTTCAGCTAAGAAGGTTAATTAGCTTGGCTGATAGTAACTAAGACTTTATGCAAATGCTGACAGGGTTGTGTGGTACATGTACACAGTATGATCATCGTTCCATGCTTAGGATTACATAGAAACACATTTTAGGAGTTTACACAAAGAACTGTAGAAGAGTTCACCAGTGATTTGGGGATAATTTTTATTCTGGAAGTACAAAAGCTGATGCCTAACACTGTAAATATTGTTAATAAATATTTGGACTGATCTGAAATACGTTACATTAAAAGGAACAATATATTTTCACTTCAGCAGGTTTTAGATTAGGCTCTTAAACCCTTGTGCACTGAGATGAGAATATAGGCCTGAATGTCAGAAGAGAAACAGTAATTTCTACTGTCCAAATAGTGCTGAACTGGATTATTGCTAGTATCAGTAGTATTGAACCACACTTCACTTAGGTCTTTCTGCTCCAGAGAGAGTGTAATGCTTCCATGCGATGTCAGGCACAGGAACTTGGCAATGTGTCTGCAAACTGCCCCTTGTGCATGCAGGCACAGCTTTTCTTTTGCCCTAGGTCTTTTTAGAAAGGGGAAAATGTCACTGAAATGTAACTGATTGTACTGCAAATGGTCTAGTGATGACTTATTTTAGAAATAGGTCCACTAAAAACCTCCCCCTCCTCACTTCTATTGTGGAACTTAATTTCAAATTGTCACTAAGCCTGTTGTGAAACACAGACCCAGTACCAATAAACTGTTGCTAAATCCATGGTACTTTGATACTATCTGTGATATACGTGTCAAATATGATTTCTGTTATTAGCACGGCAGGGTTTTGAATAGGTATGTAAAAATGGATATAACCTTAACAATATTAAATTATTAACTTTTGGAATCATCCTCATTTCAGGATAATAAATAGGGTCTCTGCTGTGTTTAGGTTTAAACTGGATTTGAAAAATCACAGTCTGTGGTGGAGTCATGATTACGTCACTGTCATTTTGTGGATGGATTTACTAGCTATTAAGAAGCTCACTATGCTCAGAGAGTCACACAACGCAGCAAGGAAGTGAGGGCATCTCTTCTACTTCCAGCCATGTGCTGTGGAAGGGAGATTGAACTAGAAAAGTACCTTAATTTCTCTTGTTGGTTTTGCCCAATTTTGCTCAAGCAGGCAAGAAGCCAGTGTGGTTTTTAATGCTGGGGCTGGCAAGAGGTGACCTTTATCTGAGCATCTCTGTGTATAGCCCAGCCTTCTGAGGTTGTGAAAGTCTACCTCACATCACTTCATAAACCCAGCTCAGAAGGCATGGTGCATATGTAGTCCCACAACTCTTATTTTTATATTCTCTGTGAAGAAAACTAAATAATGAAGTAAAATTAACAGATGTTCTTTTACCTAATGCTGCAGTTATGTTTGCAGATATGTGTTAGTCTGCTGCTTTTTGCTTTTTAAAAGAAAAAACACCACCAAAAAAACCCCAAAAATAAAACAAAACAAAACCAAAAATGAAACAAACCAAAACAAAACCAACGACAACAAAAAAACCCCAAAACAACAAACAATCAAAAAACAAAAACAAAACAAAAAAACACAAAAATGTATATACTTGTAGATCGAAGCACAGCCTTCAGAAAAAAGTCACAAAGACAAACCTGAACCTTTGTAACAGGGGTGGGAGTTTTATGTGCTACTCCCACACAACCATTGGTGTTGTGTCCCATACTGGCTACCAGTATAGTTCTCTTTATCCAGGGAGGGTTTTTTGCCTGAAAAACAAACAAAAATGTTATGTGCAAGATGTGCAAGTAGCAGTGTAAATAATTATTAAATGACTGCGAGAGCTTAGGAAGTAATCTGTGTTGGTATTTAATGCACCAAGTGAGGGCTTTCCTTTCAAAGCAAAGATTGTGTGTTCAGAGAGGTGAAGAGTTTTCTGTGATTCAGTCACTGCAGAGTCACACAGGAACACATACTAACCCAGCCAGCCCCGGTACCGAAAGGACATTGATATCTAGAATATAAAAGCAGATTTTGGAAGTCAAACTGGGGCACTTCTTGGTGGTTAAAAAAACAAATCAAAACAAAACAAAACAAAAACCACAAAAAAACAAACACCATTGTGTCACTAAGCCCAAGCTAAAAATTGCTCTTATTTTGCTCAGAGCCATATGCTTCTATTACCCACTTCTCCAGCAGAAATTGTTGGTGTTCTGTGGTTGCAATGCAGTGAGACTCAGCTTTGCTTCATGGCAGGTAGTTACTGTTGCACACACTCAGTAAGTTCAGTGGAGCCTGAGTAGGTTGCTCTTGCTGACCACATGTGATCACGTTTGAGCAATTAAAGAGCAATAAATCAGACAATTCCTCGAAGTGTGGGATTCCCAGGAGACCTTCATGCCCATAGGGAAAAAAGTCATCAGCTTTTCTTCCACTTATTCTTCCACAGCTGCTGGACCCTGAAAATCCCCACAGAAGGAGCACGGCAGAGTGCTTCTGAAAGGTACTGCTGCTTCAAGAAACACTCATGCTGGAAGGGCTTACTTTGGACCTTAGTCATGGCTGAGGTACAACATCTGCTTGAGTTAACAGGAAAAAGGTAGGGTAGGCAGGTCACATTTAATTTACCAGGGAGAAAAAAAAATAAATTCTTTTACTCCAGTCCACTGTAAGGAAGCTTTTGTTGTTTTGCTACTGAAAGCTTGCTTTCTATCTGCTTTGTAGTGAAATCCTCATGCATCAAAAAAAAAGCAGGATTTCTACTAACAGCAAAACAAAGTACAAGAAATCCCAAGCAGTTACAGCAAGTTCTGTCATCACTTTTACACTGCTTTTTTTCAAACAAGCCTAGAAATAATTTAAGATCTTCACATTAGTGAAACTCTCCCCTTAATTAATATAGCTTTGATCTTGAGTTAAACAGGGTGGCTTTAACTTTCCAAGATTAAAGCAGTTATTGGCCTTGTACAGATAAGTGTGTTTTAAGGTGGTACAGCTGCTTCGCTCAGCCTTGAAACTGTAAGGGCGGCTCTATTATCTGCAGTGCAGTGGTTATGGAGGACGTTAAAGACTATGAAGTAATGGGTTAAAGGAAAAGGTGTTGTAGGCCTCAAGAGGGTGCTAACAAAACAGCAATCCATGACCGGCGTCACCCATGTGCAGCCAGCGGGACGTTATAGCACAGGGAAGTGAAAGCTTGGGGATGTTACAGTCGTAACTCAAGGAAGATATGAACGGTGACTTCTACTGCACAGAGAAAGGAGCAAATCGACAAGAGAGAGATGTGGGATGTTGCGACCAGGGGCTAGTTTTTAACAGACATGTAACAGCTGATCTATCTCCTCTTTTTAAAGTATGGTTAATTAGACTGTATATGAACCTAATGTATCACATAAATCCAGAACAACAGTTCCCACAATACAGTTGATATGCTCCAGTTCCTTGGATACCCCCCGCAGCTGAGAGCTGTGGAACGATCCTCAATTCAGCACCTGCTTCAGCTGAGGCTTCCAGGCTGGTTTGGAGACAAAGGAGAATAAAACTGCAGAAACAAAGCTAACAGTGATCAGAAAGACAAGCTTCCAGCAGGGCCAGCTGCCTCAGGACTGCCTTCTTTCCCCTGCAGATGTGCAGCAGTGTAAACTGTTATATCACTTCTCTCAGCCTATGGCTTCTACACTTAGGGGAACAAAAAACCAGGAATGATAGAATAGCAAGTTTCAAATCAGGTGGCAGAAAGAGTACTGGATGTGGTGGCATGTGAAACAGGTGGTGTCCACAATGAAACAACTCCTGAACACAGCTGAAAATGGCAGCTGAGAGCGATGTGCACTTGACTTACAGCAATTTCACAGCTATGAGTCTCTTGCTGAAACTGTGGGAAAGTGCAATTATTGTTCTGCAAGTCTCACTGAAATTTGCACAGTCCAGCTTTGACAAATAAGCCTTTTTTTTTTTTTTTTTTTTTTTTTTTTTTTTTTTTTAATTGAAACCTGCTTCCTAAGGAAATTACTGGCTTGCTGTGTGCAACCAGCACTCTGTAATCCCTTCTATGAGCTTCCCCATTCTCTCCAAGGGGGTGAAGGTGCTTGTACCCTTAATCCAGGACTGGTCTGGTAGGGTTTGAGATTATACAGTGTATCATACCACCCAAACAGTACCTGCTTGGCTAGCAAAGACTGCTTAGCTCACTGGTGTGGCAAGCAATGCTAATAGCCAGCAGATTGCTCAGTCCTGCCAGCCTTTCATGGATTAGCCAGTACCTGGTTACTTCTTTCTTTTAAAATATTTATACTTTGCTTGCACTGTCCTTGCACGCACCAAAAGTACCATCTACAATCAGTAACATGTACAACCAGTAACATCTGCAAGTAAACAAATTGGCAGCCAGAGCAAGCATCATATTTTCTCTCTCACTTCTCCTGCAGCCTGTAGTGACAGCACTGGATTGTTTTTGGAAGTGTGTAATTCCACAACTGCAGCAGTGTGAGAAGAACTCTCACTTTCTCCTACATTAGTGTACAAAGTCAAAGTACTTATGTGTGGGAGTAAATCATGGAAGTATGATTTCACAAGTAGGACTAGGAAATTTTTAAAACAGTTTTCTTTGATCTCACTCCTGAAATGTACCTTCAATGACTACTTGGGCAGTCTTATGCCAGCAGACTTGTTCTTGTAACTGAGGTTGAAGGGAGAGAAAGTGTATTTCCTTTTCAGAAAAATGGGAGAACAGCAGAAGACAGGGTAAAGTTTTGGAACTACATAATTCTGAGTTACTCAATAACATGTACAAGCTTGTTGTAAGACATTGGCACCGGTTGCCCAGAGAAGCTGTGGACGCCCCCTCGCTGGAAGTGTTCAAGGCCAGGCTGGAGGGGCCTTGGAGCAACTTGGTCTAGTGTGAGGTGTCCCTGCCCATGCCAGGGGGATGGAACTAGATGATCTTTAAGGTCCCTTCCCACCCAAACCATTCTGTGATTCCATGATTCTATGATTATGTATGCTGCTTTGGAAAATGGTGCCATTCCCTCTAGAAACCCAAAGATCCACCGATCTAAAAGCTTCACTGCATGACCTACAGAATTACAGAAAGGTTGAAGTTGGAACGGCCTGTAGAGGCCCTTGTCCAACTCCCCTGCTCAAGCAGGGCCAACTACAGCTGGTTGTGCAGCACAATGCCCAGGTGAGTTTTGAAGATCTCTAGGGATGGTGACTCCACTCTGAGCAACCTGTGCCATAGCCCTATCACCCTCAAGGTAAAAAGCATTTTCTCTCTCGCAGCCACAGCCAGAGTGTTTGGGGCTGGAGAAGTTGGGCTGCTGTTGTAGAGAAGTGTCAGAGAAAGGCTCAGAGGGCTGTGACTGGGGGATGACAGGGGACTTTGGGGGTGGGGGGAGGAGGAGGAGGCAGAAGGACCCAATAGGGACAGGGTTGTTGGCATGGCTTCTCTTCATGGAACTCTGCTTTGCAGGTCTGCAGGACAGGCAACCCAGCTGATAGTCAAGGGACTCAGATATCTCTTCCCCTGTGGTTGGAAGGGAGAGGTAAGGAGGCTGCAAAGCATTCCCTGCAATAGCTTGTACTTTGTTTTTGAAAGAAACACACCTCAAAAAGCTTCTGCATCTTTTATTCAGTTTCCATTAAATCAAACAGCTGTGGTCTCAGTGGCCTCACACTGCATCACAGGGCTGGCCAGAAGCTCCCCTGCACCTTGCTGGGCAGAGAGGTTGGAGAGCCCCAGAGCTGTCTCAGGTCCCAGGACCTCTGTTTCCCACGGCAGGGTTGTGACCACTGGGCTTCGGTTGCAGGTGGTTGCCCCAAGTCAGGGATCCACTGCACACCTGCCCCCTGGCTATGGTCCTCTGCCAGTGCTATGCATGCTCACCAGGTGCGGATGCAGTTGAAAGGCTGCCGGCAGAGTGGGCACACAGGTCTTGTGAATGCCCACTCCCAGATGCAGCCAAAGCAGAAGGTGTGGAAGCATCCATTGATGTAGGCTGGCTTGTTGATCTTGCCCAGACAGATGGAGCACTGGTCATCTGCTTCTGCTTCCCCCACCCCTGTCTGCTGCAGTTGAGTGGTGGCAGCTGCCTCAGCAGACTTATTCTGCTCCAGTTCCCCCTCAGCGCCCGAAGCCATGTCCTGCCAACAGAGATGTTCAGAGCTTTCCTACTTATAGGAACATAAAAGCAAGATAAGACCCAGAAAGCCGTGGGAGAGGGGAGGTAAGGAATTCCAAAGAGTCTCCTTGCAGGCTGAAAAGCAGCAGTAGAAGCAGCCGTGTGAAACGACTAGCCCCAGGGGCTGCCCTCCCCATCTCCCTGTCCCCCTCAGTTTCCCCCAATTACACTGCCCACAGTCTGAGCCCACCACTCCACTCCCCCAAGACAAACAGCACAACTCGATGTAGCACAGGGTACCTGTGGTGGTCAGGGAAGACAGAGGAACTGGGTGAGACTTCTGTGGTGCCCACAGCCACAGCACAGCCTCCTTGCAGGACTTGAAGCACCCCTGCCAGCCTAGGTTCTGCACAAAGGCAGCACTCCAGGTGAAGGTCCACAGTCCTGAGGACCCAACGGTCCCCCAGGTCCTTCCAGTCAGTCAGTCCCCAGCATATACTGGTGCTTATATCTCCTCAGGAGGAGGACTTTGCAATTCCCTTTGTTGAAGTTGATGATGTTCCTTTCATTCCATTTATCAAGCCTGCCAAGGTCACTCTGGACGGCAGCCTAACCTCTATCATATCAGCCGCTCCTCCTGTTTTTTTGTCATGAGCAGACTTGCTCTGTCCCATCATCCAATTCATTAATAGATATGTTGAACAATATTGGACCAAATACTGGGTGGTGGGGTACATCACTAGTTACCAGCTTCCAAATAGACCTCATACCATTGATCACCGTGCTGAATTCACCTGCCCAAGCTCTCAACAAGTGTCTACTAACACTTCAAAAAGGTATTTTAAGCTGCTGCAGTAAAATTAGCACTATATAATGGAAACTTTGCATGTAATCACACCTCAGTGGGATGTTTGAGCTTCACCATGACATTCTGGTGAGGCAGAACCCCAAGATTCTGTGGAGCTCTAATGCCCACATAGTTACTGCTTAGCAACCAAGAGCTTCTTCAGGAGAAAGAACATCCTTCACAGCCTGAGATTTGGTTGCTGTGATTTCCATCCAGGAAAGAGGAAGAGAGCCAAAACTGCAAAGTGAATGGCTCCTCAGCACATTCATCTCCAAGAAGATATCTATGGCTTTATTCTTCACACCACAATCTGATCCTCAAATTCACTTCTTTCTTCAACAGGAGTCCTGCTGGATCCTAGCTAACTTAACTCACACTTTCCAGTTTTTTTTGTCATTTTCATTATCCTATAATAGATCCATTCTGATGTGTGATTTACATTGGTCTGCCACTTCATAGGGTCCTTTCTATAAATATCAGTTGCCTTCAGTTCCTTCTGTAAGTATTACGGCATTCTTCATCAACATCATATATGGTCTCTCTGGCAAAACTTTGTGGCTATTTTTAGGCCCATAGTCTTGAAGCCTAGACTGCAGAATTCATAATTACTTTGCTCTGGGAGGTGGTCTTGTCCAATAAAGTTTTTAATTCTGTAATCTCTCCTACAAGTAATCTGGTACTTGATGTTCCTTGTAGCTCCAGACTTCTTCCTTGTGCCAAATGTAAACATTCCTTGTTATGATATGAGCAGTGACCTTTCTCACAAGTGACATGCAGAAAGATCTTTCCAGTTTGCAGGTACTTTTTAAAATTACTGTGTGTCTGCTCAGTCTTCTCTTTGTTTAAATCCAATTTTTATCCTGTTTTCTCAGAAGCTGTATTTTCCACACATCTGAAAAACAGCTTTTCCTTCTCTGGATGCTCTCCAACAGGTCTACTTTTTTGGTGTTGTTTGGTTGGATTTTTCTGGTGATTTTTTGTGAGGTCTGTGTGTGTGTGTGTGTGTGGTTTGGTTTGGGGTTTTTTTTTCTGACATCTACTACCTAATACAAGAAACGGAGGCATCTAGTACTGAGTCAAGAAGAGGATTTTCCCTTAAGTCTTACTTATGTTTATGTACTTCCATAAAATGTTTGCCTTTTGTCGAATAACACGGTGTGGTTCAACTTATGATCCAGTGAAAACTACGGAGTAATTCCTGGAAAACAAATTGTTCCCACCTTATGCATGTGTAACTTAGACATTCCTACCTAAGTTCAGAGTATCTGTTCTTGTTCTTCAGGACTTTCACCCACTTCCCTGTTGTCAGGTGCATTTTGTGCTCTGCTTCTCTCTTCCAAAAGCCTTGTCACTGACTCATCAGGCTCTTGTGGAGGCTCCTGTTCCAGCACCTAAGCCATGAAGTTGCTCTGAAATAACAGTGTACTCACAACAACTCTCACGGCCTCTGCTTCCTACTTCTTACAGTAATCCTTCTTCCATCTGGGTATTTGGGAGATGAGAAACAAGTGTTTTCCAATAAGTAACTTATACATAATAGTGTTTTTTCAAGAGTCTGTCTTTTTTTCTGATCACCTGTTGCCCATAAGGGGGTAATATATGGCAAGACGAACAGCACTGTTGGGGTGCACAGAAGGTGTTGTCAGGACCCAAGATTAAGTGTATTTTTGCTTTTCTCACTGGAATGTCTCTGTTTTCCTCCAGTTAAAGAGGAATTTAAACAATCGCAACCCTACAGTTTTATTGTTTTCAAAAACAGTATCATGTTTGGATACTGCTGAGAAGCTCATTTAATTTTGCACAATATGGCTTTCTATTAGGACAGTTGTGCTGTATTTATCTTTCATTTTCCTGTAGAGGGTGAGAAAAAATTCTTTGTAAGGAAACAGGGCAATCGTTTTTTTCTCCTTTCTGGTATGTAATTTTAAGAACTAGTACAAAAATATTGTTCAGCTGGAGCGATGCAATTTTGGAAAAACTAGTTTATGAAAAATGAATTAGATTACAGGAGGAATATCCTCTCAGTGGTATTGAAAGGGAAATCTAGATGAGCTCACTGGTAGTTCATTTACGTTTATGCTCTCATAGCAGCACTCTTTATGGAACTGGGAGGAAGAAAACTTATTTTTCCAGCTCATATGTGACTTTGCCATTCTTGGACCAGCCTGATCTTTCGCATAAAATAAAGAAGCCTTGTGGCCAGGTGCCATCAATACCCAACAGCTGGGATTAACTATTTCCTTTCCCTGTGCTGCAGTCTTGGATCTTGGAGTGGGACACAGTGCCCTGCCAATAGCACTCTTCTGTATCCAGGACATCTACCTGTGCTAGACATGGCTTGTGTTTTTTGTTTGTTTGTTTGTTTGTTTGTGATGCAAAAGTGGTAGTGTGGTTCTGCATGTGTCACAGTGAGGAGCACTTGCACAATTAGTTTACATTATTGTCAGATGGCAGCAGTGATCATTCTCTGACCTGAAAAGCATTTATTATGGGATACTCAAGAAAAGATGCAGGGTGATAGTTCTAGAGTTAGTTCCTCCATGTAGAGGAGACCTTGGCAGTCTCACCATCTTTTCTGTTTCACCCAGACTGAAAGATCTGAGGAAAAAGTCAGTATCCAGATTCACTTAGCTGAGAGAACAGTGATCATGAACCAGAGGCCAGGAATTGCACCTGTTAAGTGAGTCTCTAATAGGTTTTGCATGGTTCCAGCTGCTTTCATCTGAAAGTCCACTCTGAGCAAATGTTACTATTTGAGTATTTTGGTGGTATGGTAATGTTTCTGAATGCATGCCAGGGGCAGTAGCAAAAAATACCTTTACCATGCTAATGACTAAAGTCATTAGCTTCTGCAGAGGCCAGCTTCACAATACCATTCAAATACCAGGCAGTGTGAGTCAGTCTAGACCATCTCTTTGGGAAAACAAATTCTCTCCTTTGCTGAAAAATAGCATGAAAGAGATGTCACCTCACAATTACTCTGCCACTCCACAGGGCTGGAGATCTTGGTGTGGAGCATAGCACATCTTCCTGAGGCTTGGGATGGACCATCCGACAGTTGACTCTTTTAAGCTCGAGTGCTGCAAGTGCATAAGAAGGTATTTTAGCCTCCATGATGCTGTTCTTTCCCCTCTGCACAGCCTGTGCCTCTCTTCCTTTCTAGGCAGCAGCAACCACCACCAGTGGTGCTCTGATTTCTTTCTCCATGTGATTTTTCTCTTATGCCTTTACTATTTTTAAATGCCTCAGAAAATCTAGGCCAGGCTCTGTGCTGACAGAAGTTGAGTCCTTGGGAATAGTTGGGGATTCATATTTGTACTGCCTAGCCTGGACCTTTGGCCCCAGCAAAACATTGTGCAGGCAGTTGCTGCTTCTTAGTTGGCTTTGCGTATGGCTACAGACATGCTCCTGCCTCCCACCAGGATCTGAGATGGTGGGCCTCAGGAGACTTCTGTGTGGGTCTTTGTGAACTGGCCCCATCATACTGCCTCTGCCTTGCCTGCAGAAAGCCAGAATGAGCACTAAAGGACACAGGTCTGAAGGCATATCCTTAAACTTCAAGTATACAGTCTCCCTAAGTCCTCATTTCAACATACTCTCTGACTTTTAATACCAAAGGCATATTTAAAATTAAAACTAACTAACAAAAGGGAAGAGGGTGACAAAGTGATTTAAAATTCTAAAACTGAAAAGATTTTTCTCTTATGAATTCGATGTGCAGAACAGATGGTCCTCAAAAAAATTTCAGGCAGAAGAAAGGAGCCTAGAATGAGTCGGTAGCCTCCTCCCATTGCACTGGGACCATGAGCAGCTGAAAGCTAATGCTATTTATTATTGTGTTGAATGAAAATGTCCATCCCTTAGTGGTTCTGTCTGTAGAGAAAACAACTCTGTTTTTTTTAATTCCGAGTTCCTTCTTTTTATTCTTTTCTCAGTAACAAGCGTGCAACAAAATCACATTATGTGATGCTGAAACACACACCGTCAGTTGGAAACCTTAGCCTTCTTAGGATACATTTTCATTAGTAACCTGTTTGTGCAAGTGCTAGACAATTTCTCTGTAATGATATTTGTAATGGGATTTTTCCTTGAGTAAAGTAGTGAAGAAGAAAAGGTAAATAATATGATCTCTTATTTTCTTGCCCCTAAAATACATTCTATTTACAGCCCTCCAGACATTTGTTTAGCAGGTCAGTGTGCTTCTAAACAGCTGAATTGTTCTTTTCCAGAGATTGCTCTGTAAAGCTTAGCTGTTGTTAACTAAAACTTTAGCCTCCAAAATGTAAAATGCATTGAAATGGGTTTGACCTGTAAGAAATTATTTGTCTGCTTCAAAAAAACTAGTATTTCTCTTTCCTGCCCTCTAATGTTGCAAAACTTCTAACTGAAGGACCAGTGATTCCTTCAACTCATTGCTAAACTTTTCTTGAAGTCAGTGTAACACCTGCCTTGGCAGGCACCACAAAATTTGTCAAAAACCCAAAACATCTTGTCTTCATCTTCTTCTGTATCCACAGCTCTCTTAAGCTGCTTTCTAATCACCTGGGAATCATTTTAAAAATGGAAGCTGAACAATTTGTTCTCCTGTGGTACACTCTTTTTCCGAGTAATTGGGTTGTTAGTGATTTGTGCTGTCTTGTTCTCTCACCATTCTTCTGTGGCCAGCCTGTGATAGTGTACTTACAAGGAGGGTTGCTGCTAAAACTAACATTTAAAGTCCATTTCTGATTGAACTGGCTAAAAACTTAATGTTTACCAGATGCTGAAGGGAGAATATACTGAGGCATTTCCTCCTAAATAAGGGTTTGAACCCTCCATCTCACGAATGAAAGGTTGCTTCCTCAAAACGAATGGTTTCTATTCCAGCTTTGGCATTGTGTTTTGTACTCTCCCTTCAATTTGTTTAATCTGGCAGTACTGTAATTACAGGCCAGCCATGGACACATGATCAACTGAGGCAAAGCACAGAGAGTGAAGCACAAGAGTCTTGCTGAATTTTCAAGAAGCATTTTTCATGGATGATCATCCTGTTTTTGAAGCCTGAAAAAAAAAAACAGGGAAATGACAAGGCTCTGCTTTTTCTAATTGCTCCTGGACTTGTGATGATAGTGATTTTAAAGGGGAAAAAAACAAAGCAAGTTCATTCCAATCACACTACTAGCAAGTGAAAGACCTCACAGTTTCATCTAGAGACATGTCTGTCAAATTCAGACTGCAGTCATTACAAAAACAGCCTTACAGAAACTGTTCCCTCTCCTCCACGGAATCATTCCTCATATCATTTATACCCTCTTTATGCCATTGTAAGACCTTGACTTTAATAGACTGGTTTATCCCCTTGTCAACAGCACACAGAATGTTCTCACATGTTCACACATCCAATGTAGTGGGAAAAGCAGGCAGCACAATAATATTAAACAATGAAAAAGAATTAGGAAGCATCCTATTAACAAGAGCTTTTCCCCAGAGACAGAAGTAGAGAAATCTGGCTTTGCTGAATAATGGGTTCTGTGGTTTTCATCCTTTTGCTGCTCCAAGCACATGTCTGAAAAGCATCTTTGTGTTGGAAATGAAGTATTCAGAAACTGTACTTCAAAACAGTATCACCAAAAGTTTCTGTATACTTTACATCTTCCCACCTTATATACGTCCTTGTTGCTGTTAGTGCTTTGTGACACTTCCGCATGAGGAAAGACCATTTTTGTAATTAGAGTTGAATAAAAATAACAGCTGAATGTGAAATATATTTACTGCGTTTTAGAACATTTGGATTTCTGGAAACAGACCACCTGCTGCGTAGGACCCTTAAGTCTCCTACCTAATAATCTTTTCTCCACTTGGACTAATTTTAGCTATTGCCACTTGAAACTTTTAATGGTTTCAGCCACCTACCGCCTTAATGTAACTTTTCCAGCCCCTCTCTAGCGCTCTGCCTGTTCGTATATCTGAGGATTATAAATAGCTTTATTTGGAAAATGGTCACTGGAGATGGAGGTGGAGAGACAGGAATCATCTGAGAGTAAATAGATTGTTAATTCCCTTCTGAGCACTGAGCTGCTGATTCACTCTCAATCAGTTCCCACACAGCCGGGGCTGAGTCAGCCTGGAGGGTGTTGAATTGTCAAGAGCAAAGACGATTCAGAGGATAATGGTTCTGCAAAGACCAAAACAGAAAAGTGATTCAGAAGGGGGAACTAAAAGAAGAAAAACACATACTGGAGGGAAGGGGGGGGGGGAAAAATCAAAAGGGAAATAAAAATAGACCAGCAGCCCCTATGATGCTACCTCTGTGTGGGAAACAAAGGTATTCAGGGAGAATTCTTAGAGAAGAAACAGAAGTGAATGAAAGGAAAGGAATGGATGGAAGAGGAGAAAAGGCATTAAAAACCAAAAATAATCTAAGAGTGAAATAATCAGGGTAGAGCCAAAAAGGAGGAGGGGTGTAGGCAGAAAATGGGTTCAGAGTAGGGACACAACTCCAGGTGTGTCTCAGTCTAGGCACTGTCTTCCCATCTGCATAAGCATGCACATAAAAGCTTGCATCTATAAATGTCATACCATACATATCCATGGGGAGGAAACAGCTGAAGTCAAGAACTTTCCATCCTTTTCAGATCAAAGAGCATGAGATGGAAGAAAAAAATAAAATAAAATAAAAAAATGTGTATATATATCATTTGAGAAATGGGCACTCCACAGATAAAATGAATGTATGAGGAAGCACATTCACCCAGATTAAATAAAGCCAGGGCTTTCCCTTTGTGTTTCCTGTCAGATAGGTGAAGAGGGGGAAGCTTCTGTCCTGGATGCACTCCTGTGGGACATTTCCACAACCTTTGCTTGGTCTACTGCTTCAAAAAGTGCCCTAAGGCTCCTCAATCCTCATACTGCAGGTCTCTTAAATCTCAAGTTCAGGGCTGCAGTCTCTGGGTGTACTTGGGCTCAAGGACTTCACACACCAGAGAGTGTCTTGTCTCATGTCTTGTGCAGGATCCTTCGCTCCTAGCACCTGATTCATATGAAAGGCAAGTAGCAGCTATGGTGCTGCATGTCCAGCAGCAATGAGGTCTCTGCTTGTTTTCAGCACTGCTGAATACATGTTTTATTACAGAAATGTAACCTCCAATTTCCTTCTTCTTAAAGATTCTTATCTTAAAATAGTTTGTATGTATTTAAGGTGTGCTGATTTAAGGAGACCATGGGGAAGGGTGGTCAACAACAAGACAGAAGAGGATTGTTGACAAGGGAATATATTGACTTGCATCTGGCAGATTTAATGCACAGTAATGGTTAATATTTAGGCAACAATTAGTGGTATTGATCGCAAAGCCTGAAGCCAAGCACTTAAAGGCATGTCCCTGGATACACGACTATTGTCCATACAGAGCTATATAAATGATGTAAGGCAACACTTGATGGAGATGCCTCAGTTAGAAGTGTGCTTGCCCAGAGATACATGTGGGGTGAGTGGAGAGAGGTGAAAGCTGAGATGACTTAGCTTTCAGTTGGGTCAACTTGTCCTCTGCACGTTTCCTCCAGTCCCTTTAGTGGGTCAAAGGGCATGTGTTTTCCCAGCCTTATCATCTCAGCCAGATGATTAAATATAGGAGTGGATGAGGCCAAGTCTACCTCCCTAATTTAGGCACTCAGATACATGTTCAAGTGAGGTTGTGCAAGTTCCTCCAAGAGTGTATTGATTACTTCTATGTCAAAACAAGTAATAAGTAACTGTGATGTGAATGTCTGCATAAAAATTAATCCCACCTCATTCCTCTAGGGAGCTGAGATAGATTTAGCATTGCATCTGAGCCTGCTGTGTGCTGCTCTGACACCTGAACACTTTCCAGAACTGATGAAAAATAAAAATAACAATTCTCATATATTTTTCATAATGTCACCCTCTCTGCCAAAGAAAGAGACTTTTATGATTGTCTTTCATGGTTTGGTGAGCTCTTGGTGTTTGTTTAGAGGAGATTGTTTTTCTGTGCATTCATATCAGAGAAAGTAAACTCGAAAAGACACTCTTCACACTTTGAGTAGATAATATTGAGATCTGAGATGCTCCCTAGCTCCTGGCAGGGCTTAAGAGCAACTTCTAGGGTCTCAGACCAGCTCCTGGGAAAGTAATATCTTGTTAAATTGAGGTAGCTGTTGCAACTCCAAGGCACTGAAGTAGTCCTCCAGAGAGGAAATTCTTACTACTGACTGGGAAAGATGATCATGAGGTGGCTACAGCCACAGAGTAAATTACTATGTTGCAGGACCTTGCATACATCTACCCAGGATGTTAAACTCAGTGGTCCTCTATTATCGTGTTTTGCAGGTTAAGTGGATAAAACATTTTTCCAGAGATTTAATAGGACAAGGAAACCTCCTTTCTCTCCTCCCTCTTCTGAAAATGAGTGAGACAATAAAAAGTGCCTTCAACAGTAACAGAGTGGAAATCACCTTTGATCTTAGTTATCCCATTTTTACCTCTTGGTAAGAACATCAGCTAGGTCATGAATTCTCCAGTGTATACAGTAGCGAAGTCAAATTCTCCCTCCAAAAGATCACTGAACTGAGAAAAGAGAGGCAATACAGACATGGCAAAAAGAAAGTACTGGAGATGTACCTTTTTTCTTTTTTCTCTGATAGGTACTACCTTTTATTGGCTTAAGGAAAACACATTTTAAATAAGCTATTTGGTTCAAAAGATGTTATGCTGCTCACATGAGGATTTCTGTCAAGTTCAGGGCTTTTAAAGCACTGAATTTACTGTACTTCATTAATCTGTACCATTTAGTATGCCACTGATTGGTACAATAAGGGATAGCCCCAAAAAATGTTGGTGCTAAAATGGCAGGCAATAAAACTCTGATACAACAGATGCTACCTCTCTTCGAATGTCTGCCATTGCAGTTAGGATGAAATTTGTCATCAAGGGGAGAGGATTAAATCTTTTGGCTCTTTTAAAAAAACAACCAACCAAACAGACAAACAAAACAGCAATAACAACAAAAAATTAATACTTGACTGTATCAGTCATTTTTTACATGCAGGGTGGCACTGTTGTTCCCAACTCTGAATCATTGTCTGTATCCCCCCTTCAGAGAGGATGGATATGGGCAGGCTGCTAGTGTGGTGGTAGAGAAACCCTGTAGGCAATGATGCTGTCTGTGTCAGGTCTGACCAGGCTGCAGATCCAGCTGTGGGTGATGGGCAACTCTGCTGGGTCAACTTCAAAGCACCAGGCTCAGCATGGCATTGACCAGAGTCTTGATTGCTCTGTAGCCACTGCTCAGCTCTGCTTGGCTTCTTTGTGGGCTGAAGGACTGAAAACTCAGGAAGAAGCATGTCCTGCTTCTCCACAAATTCAGACAGAGCTCTTTGTAGAGTACCCTCTTCTTGCCTTACCACGCTAGAGGCTTAGGGCACTCCTTGCTCAGTTTGCTGTGACACACAGACACTCAGAGCCACAAAGGTAGTGCAAGGGGCCCCATGCAGATGTGAGGCCTGGGCACATCTCTTCTCCCACCCTTGCACTGTGCATTTTGCGCTGCTACCTGACACCCTGCTCTACGACCTGCAGCAATTTTCTTTGCTGCTCTCCCCACAGGCCATTCTCGATTGACTTACCATTAACAAACCATACAGTAGTGTGGACAGGAACAGGAATGGAAGAATCTGTACCTTTTGAAAAGCTACAACAGTAGGAGACATGTCAGCTTGAATTTTTCCTTGCTTCACAGTGCCTTTGATTTTATAGCTCTTACACTGGACATGACACGCATTTCATAATTTACCCTCTTGAACACATGCCTAACTTCAGAGAACTGTTCCCATAACTGGAGTTAAGCCTGTGTTTAAGCGTGCTGCTTAATCAGTGGCTGAAGGCTAATGCAGAAACTTTGATTCATTATATAATAAGAATTATTAACACCTTAATACACTAATAAACTGCTAATTGGTTTCTGCCTATTTGCACTGATAGGATTTAAGAGAAAAGCAGTGTATTTGCCAAACGTGTTGGGATCCTTGTTAAGCAGAAATTAGTGGACTTGCCTTAACTCGTTATGTTTTACTGGAGAAATGATGTTTGTTTTTACTAATGGTGTGATTAATTGTGTCCAGTTCAGGTGGAAAGCTTTTTTAAGAACCTTAACACATTAAAAAAATTTTGAAAGCAATTTTTTTAATAACGCACTGTTCAGTGGCCTGATTCTGGTCTGTGTATATGTTTGGCAGATGTCGACCTGGAATCTTACTGGGTTTTCCTTTTGAAAAAAATGTTAAGAAGGAATAACAATAAGCAGATTTTTAAAAATATATTCTGCCCAGAAGGCAAAAATATTTTGTTTGCTGGAAGTGTGAATTTTGTGTTCAAAATGGAGCACCTCAAGATTTGGGGGACTGGAGGTACCATGAGTAATTGAAGAAGTTTGCACCTTAACATGAAAACAAATGGAAATCCCAAAAAGACTGAGGGGATAAAAGCACTCCTCGGGGTGGGGGTGGGGGAGAAAAAAAAAAAGCAAAGTGTGAAATGGGAAACTAAGTCACAACAAGTTAACAAAGTAATGTATTGAATTAACCCCTTGTCTATTTGCAGCCTTCATCTGGAAAAGGCCAAATTCAAACCTGTTGTCTGTTGAGCATCTGGCTTAGTATATATTCTAACTCTGTTCTGCAGAATGAAGTTCCTCGCCCAGGGAGTGTGTCTCATGACCTAAGGTAATGTTCCATATCCCTCTGGAAAATAGAGGATTGGCTTCTAGGAATTTGATTTCATGATGTGCAGGATGTTCGATCATCTGGAAATGCAACTGGAGAAAAGAGAGAGATACTCCTGCTACAGCCTACTACATCAGTATGCTGGATACCTGAGACTAGGTAATTGTTACCCAAGGCCACATGGCAGTTAAGAAGTCAGCTAGATTTCTATGGGAAAACTTAAAGGACAAATATTTTCCTTCACTTTATTAACTGGGTTAAAGTCTTAGGATTTTAGGCAGTTCAGGAGAGCAGGATAAACAACAACAGAGAGCAGTGGCTGCTCTGGAGATCAGATCCTGACTTGAGCATCATGGCATTTGAAAAAAACTCAGTACAGCTCTTCTGTCTGGATACCTTTAGAGTTCACAGCATTTGAATAACCTTCCTTTTCCAAATCCTGAGCTCTCTGCAAACTGTTGTGCTTAATTAATCACCACATATCAATTAAATTGCTGATGTACCTACTTTCCTAGGGCACACAAACTCAACTGGTAACACAGTGAAGGAGCAAACTGCTCCTCCTTTTGAGCTGGTACAATATACAACAGGCCCTTTACAAAAAGGTCTCTTTAACATCTCTGCTCTTTTGGACAAACAGGTTAAAAAAAAAAAAAAAGTGAAGGCTCTCTGTTATACTTCTTTATTGTTGTACTTATTTATTTAGTTGTTGTTCTCCAAGCTTAAATCACATAAACATCACTTCCTTTACTTGAGTGTTGCCCAGACTGGGCACTTTTTAACACTTTGCTTTCCTCACTTAATTGGGAAAAGTTTCTAACAGGAATACCTCCCAAGGGCAGATACTTGAGGTCGGTGCTATTTCTAGCAAATCATACTGCTTAATGGGGCAGTGCTAAATGGGAACACCAGCCACTAACGGCTTTTGTTTGTCTTCCATTCCTGACTGCTTGCAGGTTCCAGGAGGCTCCTGCTCTCTGCTTCTCAGATGCTAGGTCTCCAGCTTGCCTCAACCTCGAGACAGACAGAAAAACTTTTCCCTTGGGCACTCAGCACCAGCTATGGGCTCTGGGCCACTAAACTGGTATTTTTATACTGGTTAAGGGGGAAAGTTCTCATCCCATATCATCCAGGTCCTACTCATAACTTCACTTTTAAGAACAGTATCATACTCCATTTGGTGGAGCCAGAGGCCACTCAGAGGCTGTTCTTGTGAGAAGAGTCACACAGCTTACACGCAATGCCACCTTTCTGTGCTGTATTTCTTCCAGTGGGAGTGAGGATGTTTGGAGCAGGAAGCGCTGTGAGAAATCTGCGTGGCTTTGGAACAGTTTCTTCTTGCAGTGATTTAACACTGAGTTCCAGCTCTCCCACCAAGATAAGTAAGCTACCCCATAGCAGCCTGGATCAGATTCTAATCCTACCACATCATGAATCTAAACAGGGAGAAGACAGCCTTTATTGGATTGGCTAAGCTTTCAATTAAAATAAATGAAATGCTAAAACATTACAAATGCTTAAGCAGTAAAGTGAGGACAGGATAAAAATATATTATTTTAGAGACCAGAACTGAGAGAGAAAAAAGAGCTGTTGAAAAAAAGCCCAAGAGCATAATACGTCATATCTACCAGGGAGAAAAATAAGCACCAGGAAAGGAAAACATATTATTGTGATGATAAAAGGAACTATATTAGCGTGATTGTCTGCAGACTCCAACATCAAAATTAGACTAAATAATTTCTTTTCCTAGAACTTGAAAGAGCTGTTTCCTCCACATGAATTATGTGTTTACCAAGTATTTTCTTGTGCTCTTCATTACTGAGCCATTGCAGTAAAGAGCTCAGATTATTTTTTTTTTTGGAAGCCAGTACTTGCCAAAGTAAGACGAGCCACCAGTTTGGAGGTCTGTATGTTAGTGGAGAAATCTGATGTTCATAGACTGGTAACACTTCTGGGTCTTGCAGAAAGCTGCAAAGTGTTATCTCTTTTCATATGTTTCCAATTACTGACCTTCAGAATATATAGTACAGCTCGCAGTAAGCTAGGAATTCATTCTGGGAAGTAAAGGTGGATCCCCTGTGGCAGCATGGGGCCATAGCAGCCCCAAACAGCTTTCTCCTTAGTTCATACGTTTGAAGCAGTCAAATGAGAGCATTCAAAGGAAAACATTTAAATAACTAGCTCTGGAGACCACTGAATATCCCCAATCCAGTAGAGCAGTCTTTGAAGTGTAGACACAAATAACCTGGGTGGCTGAACTGTACTTGATATGACTGGATAATCATTTGCACATGCATGGCAGCACAGTGTGTGGATAACTCTCACCTTCGGAAAGCATTTTAAATGTGTCAGTGCTTCTGTATCACATACCAAGCAGTGAATTGCTGAGCCCAGAACAGCAGCAAGGATGGAGGGGGAAATGTGCTTGAACAGCATTAGCTTCCAGTGTGGTCACCCAGGAAGACACACTTGAGGCTCTGCAGAGAAGAAACAAGGAGAAACTGCCTGATGAAAGGTTGGTGAGGAAGTGAGAGAATGTCATAGTAAGGATGTTTAGCCCAAAGTGGTTAATCCAGTTGGCTTGCAAGTACTCTAACTAACTCATTGTATTGCTACTGTATTGGATTAGACAGCCCCAGGGTCCTTGATAAAACTTAGAACTGCTTGTCTTTTTGCCTCTGTGATCTGAAACAGCTTTGCAAACAACAGGGCTCCTCTAAGTGTGAGCCCCTTGCACACACAGAGTGGGGGAGCATCCTCCCTTTTCAGCTTTTGCAAAAGTGCATCCCCTTTTAAGCTCTACTTCTTTTTGTCTTTCTCTCTTGGCTCTTGTGCCAAGGAAGATACTTTCCTGCTGCAAACCCTCTTCTGCCTTGGATCCTGCTGTGGTTTGCCCTTACTCTGTCACATCCACATAAGCCAAGCAAAAGCAGGAATAGAGGAATGGGATCATGCAGACTTTCTCTGCCAAGTCAGCTCTTAGCTGTTACCCACCTGCTTGATCTAAAAGGTTGTTGTGGGGTTTTTAACTCCATTTCACCATCCATGATAGGAAAAGGTTCTGGCCATAATTTGCAATTATGAGGAAAGGAGAATTTCAATTCTCCTTTTCAAACAATCAGCAATAAGCATCTATCTGGCTCACTTGTTGTTTCTGACACTGGCGTAATGGAGCCAAAACGTTCAGAATTATGGCCTGCTCTTCTCCTGATCTCTTTCTCTGTGTCATGGCCAGCAGGTAATGTGGTCTGCTGGGAAGCTGTTTTCTGAGCATGTCACGGTTTGGCTCCAGGTTGGCAGTCAAACCAATAACAAAAATGCTGTCAGTCCCACCCCCCTCCCCCAGGTTGGGGAAAGAGGGAGAAAAAATGAGAAAGAGAGGATTTCTGGGTTGAAAAGTGAAGCAGATTGATTTTAATTATTAGTGATAAGGGAATATATATATATTTGCAAAGGGACGTGCAACACCCGATCCCCCCCCTCCTCCCCCAGCGACTTTCACAGCAACTCTTCTCCCTGGTGACTCCCAGCTGAAGGGGGGAGTGTCCGGGCGCACGGACGGGGCCCTCGGGTGTCGGCTGGGAAGGAAAATGGGAAAAAAAAGAGAGAGACAAAGAGAGGGTGATAGAAGCAACAGTAAGCAGAAAAGTGAGCGGAAGAGGAAAAAAAAAGGCTTGACTTCCATAATGGCTTAACCTATACCAAAAGCCAAACAGAGAAAATATGATGAGAAGGGAATATTCTGATTTGCTGATCCTGCCTTAAGTCTAATCTGCTCCCCTGTAGGGAGCAAACCTGGCTCAAACCAGGACAGAGCACAAGAAGGGAAAATTTGCATCTGAAAACTAAAACTTCCTGCAAACTTTTGTACCATGTGAAAGGTCACCAGCCCATACTCACACTATGTAGAATATGTGTAAGAGTTGAGCTCATCTGGAAGTGTTAAGATCAGCATCTTGTATTTGGTGTCCAGTTAGGACAATATAAATTTATTTGGTGTCTAGATTTCAGCCTTATTTATTCCATTTTTTGAGGGTGTTTTGATAAAGCCTTTCTCTTTAGGAATGCTACAGCAAACTCACACTCTGTGCCACCTCTTTGTTTGCTCTCTGCAGGAATGTTCCTTTCATTCAGCCACCAATCTGCTTCTGGTTGGATTTCCTGCCTTTGCCCTTTGCTTCTTGCCATATTGAATCCCATCTGGTCCTACAGCTTAAAAATGTAATGTGCTAGTGTGCTAACTGTCTTTATATCACACAGAAGGTATAAACCGAGGAGAAATCAATGACCTGGATTTAGAAACCATCAGAGAGAGAAGATGAGGATGTACTAGAAAAAGATACATCTGGGCAAATAGAGAATGAGGGAATTATTCTGGGCCTAAGAGATAAATGTGTTTCATCTTTAATAGCAACTGGTCTCAATTTTCTTTGAAGTAGTTTGAACTGATTTTTGAGGAGAAGTGGAAAGACTGAGAAACAATACATTCTCAGCGATTCAGATTTGTTAGACCTACAAAGGATATGAGAAAGATAAAGGAGAAGAAATTTTTTTTTGCAGTTAATATGTTCTATAAAGAGCTTTTGTACTAGACTTAAGAAAGAACCAGAGTGGTCAAGAGACTCAGGAATTCCTCAGGATCTGCCTTCTTACTGGTAATGGGTGCATGAAAGGGCTAGATTTTACTCATATAACTGAAATGTCACTATGGCAGTTTGGCAGCAAATGAAGCAAGTTCCACAAAAGCCTGTGCCAGAAAGAACACCAGTGAGAGTTCTAGATACTACAAGAAAAATATGTATCACCTTTCAGGCTTCGAGTAACAGAAATTGTAATTTTAAATCTAGATATCCTCTCAGATTCCTGGGTTTTATTGATAGGCATCTAGTGGAAAAATTGGGAGGTTACTGAGATTGTGGTTTGGAATTTGCTAAGGAGTTTAGGCATAATATCTCCTGCTTCTTGAAAATGACTGCAGATGTCTGTTATCCACAAACATATTTTATTGCAAATCATGGGTGCAGTTAATTCTGCTGTTTTTTTCCAGTTGTCATGACTCCTTACATTGTGGATGACAGAATATCTGTTATTTTTTAAAACTACCACTAGACATTCAGTTCCTGTCATAGCTCATAAATATTATTGCCTTTAAATAATCTTAATCCAAACGCTGTTCTGAGTCACAAAGACAAGAACTGACACTGGTAATGACATGTAAACTCGCAGCAATGCAAGGGTAGTCACTGTTTTGGACATACAGAATGGGTTCCACATCTCTTGAACAAGATAGTCACTGGGAAGATTGTCTGAACACCATTCTGTAAGTTGCTCTGAGTCTGGCCTTCATCCCTCCTCAGATTTCTTCTGAATGAGACCTAGATAGAAGCTCTAGAAGTGGACACACCCCATGGGTTGTAGCTAATACAGGAAAAACCTCAAGGGTTCTGGTGCAGTGCAGGGATCTTGGTCAGGTAAGGTGTTGGTATCCATGGGTTGCAGGACACTCAGTCTCAACGGTCAGACCACAGAGACTGGAGACTGGCATTTGCCTGCATTTGTACAACTGCCCCAAACAGAGCCCTGCTCTACAACTAGGTCATTTGAGTGCCCTCTGCAATAGCAGTAGAGCTGATTTCTTTGAGTGGTTTCTTGCTGAGATTTGTGGAGACAGAGAACAGTCTTTAATAGGAACTGCTATTTTAATGTATCATAATGGTTCCCACAAAACATCAACTTCACCCATCATTGAGATTTAATTGTGTGGCACTCAGGAGGATTCTCACCACCTTTTTTTTTTTTTTTTTTTTTGGTCCATCATTTTCTGAAGGTGTCTTGTTAGGTCTCTTCACAAAGTTTTTCTTGCACCAAGGCCATGACACTGTTGATGAGCTACATCCAGTTGTCTCTAGAACCAGGTGAACATTCTCATTGTTCCTATTAGAGCCTATGCTCCAGGGAGGACACCAGGGATTTTTTTCCTATAGAATTTTTTAAAGGTTTCAGTGGTAATTCTTTTACAAAGTGGGGTAAGACTAAGATCTTTCGGCCTGAAAAAATTATTGCCTCATCCACCCAGAAAGAGCCAGCAGTCCCTGAGCCCAACCATGTCTCTCAAGTTCCAGTCCCTGGGAGTCAGATACTTAAATATTCACAGAAATTCAAATAGCATTAAGAAAAAATTATTGGAAGGTCCCAAGGAGAGAACTGTTGGAGTTTCAAGAGGTCTCAGCAGAGCAAAGTGTTGGACCAGATATGCTCCAGGTGTGCTTTCCGGCAGCAGAAATTGCAATTACTATCTGAGAAATCAGACCAGCAAGCTCTTTGCTACTCTGAAGTGTGCAGGGTTTGAGAGACAGTATTTCTTCAGAAAATTCATCCTCAGGTCTCATATTGCAGCTCATTTACCTATAGGTTAGAAGAAAATACTGCAAGAGAAGCACAGCTTCTTAGTCTATTCAGCTCCTGCCTATTCAAGCTACAAAGTGCTTGTGACTTGTTGTGATGGTGAAGATACTGAGAATCTACACTCACTTAACAAGTGTCTTACAGGTAGCTGTAGGTTCCTTAAATATTCTTTGCCTAAGATTGGTGCCTGATAACCAGCTGAACAATTCACTCCAGGCTTCCACTCATCTCTGCATGACTTGTATGGCACCCACCAACACCAAAACTGTTGACATCTGCTTGCAGGATGTCATCAGGAGAAATCCTCACTGGCATTTCTGTGTCTTCTTTCAATAAATTGCCTGAGATCAGGTTAATCATTGTATTCCTCTCTAAGTGGGGGGAAATGGACAAGTTCTGACATACTTCTTCTGGTGGTGACATTTCAGGTCTGACCCATTTTGGATGTGCACTTCATATATATCAGTCATAGGCTCTACGAACAGTAGCTGGCTGTTCCAGATGATGTGCATTTCTTCCACATAATTCCAGTTCAGCATCCTCGATTGCCTTCTAACTGTGTGTTACAGATGTGATGGTTCCCCTTACCTAAATGTCATACATACAGAGATTTTTGGTGTTAGAGAATTTCACTCCTCTGAAGTTTCTAAAGGTGCTGTGGCACACTGATACTGTACACAAGTGAGATCACCCCAGATGGGCAGTACAAAACTGCTGCTCTGTTTCACTGGACCTGGTGAAATCTGTGCAGACTTAGTAAAGATCTAGCATGTGTCCTCCCTTTGCAGCTTGTCAAGGGTTTAGAATCATCTTAGGTGAATTTTATCTGCCCCTCCAACTACCAAAGTAAGTGATCCTACACCATTCCAGTCACAGACTGAGGTTAATCTTTGGGAAAGTTTCCAGTTTTCCTGTTATAATCCAGCTTTCATAAGCTTTATTTTGAATATAAAAAGAGTATTGCAGACACCAAGCTATAGATGCCATGTCTCCTAAAAAATTCTGCAATTCAGCAGTGAACTCAAGAATGACGTGCTGATCACTTTTGCTTGGGATCTGTTTCTTCTGCTTTGGTCTTCTCTGTCTTCCAGCAAGGTTACTCCTTGTGATCTGACAGATCTCACCTTTTGTGGGCTCCTTGTTGTAGTTGCCTCTGCCCTGTTCCCAGATTCAGAGCACTTGCTCCACATACATGTCCATGCTAAGGGAGTCAGATCCCAGGGCGAGCTCCCTCCTTTCTTACTTGCTGCAAAGACATTTCTGTTTATTATTCTGAAGCATGGCACTTTTCTCATTTCTTTATAAGAATTTTCTCTGTGCCTTTGTATATTCCAGCTAGTGATGAGGCATATCACATGTAAATCTTGATTTCTGGTATTTTATTTATCCTCACTTCATTCAGAAACCATATTGATTAACTACTGGGAGAGAACTCTGCAGTGTTGGAACTTTTCTCTGCTGTTGCAGTAACTTATCCCATCCTGTGCCCTCTCCTGCCTCTCCAGGCTGCTTGATTGACTTTTCCCCCTAGCTATTTGTGTTGGCTCCTCAGGCAATATCCTTTCAGTCCCAACATTCCTTCCAGGTCAGGAACAGCAGGGAGTTTTTCTTCTGACTGCTTCTGATAATTTCCTACAAGGTGAAAAGAGAAGTCTGTGCTCCGAGCTCCCAAACGGGCATTGATTTACATGTTTGGAGCTACAGACCTAGACACCCGTTTGACTAATGACATTTTTAAAGTGCAAATATGCATTTTTTTTTTAACCCACCTTCTGTCATCCTTCTCAAGCAACAGGCAATCAAAATGTCTTGCAGGTGGGAGCTAGCTTCCACGGCCTCTGGGTAGAATAGGTTGTCAATTATTGTTTTTTGAGATCTACTATTGAGATAAACAAGTACCTCTTAACAAAGCTTCAGGGGTCGGCTCCTTTAGGTGAAGTTCCCAGTTATAAATTGAAGTGTTATCTACTGTCTGCATAGGAAATTACTGTAAGGAGACTAAGCACAAGACCCTGTGAAAGGGGAGTGGGATTTTGTTTTGCAAATTTCTGTGCAAGTTGCTTCTACCCACTGACACTCACTCACACACATATTTCGGAGCAGCAGGACATATAAGCAAGTTTCGTGCCTGTTTTCTATCCCAGTTTTGGGTATCTATTCAGCTGCAATCTGTTGTCCTGTTGGGAGAGCTGGAAGAACAGCACGTGCACCAGCCTGTACTTCTGTTGTCATCCTCCAGGCAGCACAGCATGGCTTTATCAGAGCACAGGCTCTCTGGTCTTGGTGTAAACAACACATTCCTCTGTGTCTACCAGCTTTATCGCTTACAGTCATGTCCTTGGCCGTGTGTTCATGCCATTCTTTTAACTCTCGCTAGGTAGTTTTTTTTCCCTCCTGCTTTCACACACATATTTTCACTTTATCTTATAATTGTAATATTTCGGTTACAAATCTTTGCACCTGCCAATAGGTATCAGGGTAGCCTGGGGGTAAATATTTTCAAATGATACCATATGGAAGGTTTTCTCACTAACTAGGCATAGTCCCATGTCACACACTAATGCCAGTACAACCCCACTCTGGGTATCTCACTGGTACTTGTTTTCACAAAATTCCAAGTAGAATTTTATGTTATTTTAGAAGCCATACATTCCTGATACCTCTTGAAGGTGCCGGGCCTGGAGGAGGATGGTCTCTTCCAAGAAAAACTACCAAAAAATAATTTGGTGGAGGGTGCCAGTAGAAAGCCACACTTCAAGTCAGTTCATTTGCTTTGTACATCCAGAACTGGAGTTTCAGCCAGGATATGAAGCAGTCATGACTGCCCTTGAGATAAGACCTGCCTGGATTGAGACCAACAAAACACATTCCACATAAATAACCCAACAGTCCCTTGAGGGACAGGCACATTGTGCCATCTGCTGTCTCCAGCCCAGGAGAGGACTGATTGTTTCCAGCAAACAGAAATGTTGGAGGGGTACAGCCAGTAGCAATACTTTCAATCTGTTTGCAGCAATTTCTTCATTCTTTAAGAAGTTATGTCCTTTTGGTCTCTTGCCTTAATCTTTTGGGACTCCTTACTGGGCCTGTCTTTATTTAAAAACTGCTTTTATTTCTGCTGGTATGTGTGTAGAAGCATTTTTCTTGAACATTGGGCTCAAAAGATCTTGTTGATAAGCTGCTGAGGTTCCAGAGAATGTCATGATGAAGTCTTTGTGAAACAAGCTCCAAGGACTTTACATGAAAGAAACCCGAGTTCTTTTATTACCAATGACTTTTACAGGAAAAAGGACTCTGATGGTGAGTATAGTGGAAGTAAATAAATTACATGCAAAAAAATTCTAGTAGTGTAGTTATTCTATGGTTTTCTATGAAAAACATACTAACTTTATTAGCTGTAAAAACAAAATTAGAATGTTCTGCTGGATTTTGCAGTCCTTCATTTAATTTCCTGTTTTCAGAGTTATTCGACTTCTAGAGCATGATTGTTTAGGGGGCAAAAGCATCAACTGCTTTTCTTTGAAGATGGTACAGGAAACCCAGGAAACTTAAATTTCAAAGATTAGCCAGTTCATAAAAAGAATGTATTTTAGCAAGTCCATGTGCATTCCAAATAGTGAAGCGACACTCAACAGAGCTGTGGCAAATCATGAACCTACATCTGTTCTAAAAAAATAAGAAAAGGAGGAGATAATGTTTTTCCCATACGTTGAGGGTCAGGAAGAAAAGGATCTGAAAAATGGTTGTGTAATAGTGGCAGAAAATAGGCACCTGCCACCTTTAACATATCAAAATACTTGAGGTTTTCTCCCCCCACACACCCCCTGCCTCACAGTCCCACCTCCACCCCCATGTAAAGATCAGGGCTTCACTGTTCAGAGCCTTGCAACTGTTTTGCTTCCCACATGCCAGATCTAGAGCCAGAATCCTCCCGTTCAGGGAAACACAAGTGTCTTGCTGGGGGGTAGGAAAGCCCAGCCTTCACATCAGGTTCACCTTCACATAGGTAAGCGGTTTAGGTCTCCACACACAGATCCTCAGTAGCTCTTCCCTGTCCCTGTGGACTCCCTGGTCTAGACTGCCATTATGGGACTCCAGCCAGTATGCTTTCCTCTGCCCTCTGGAGTTCCTCAAGAGAAAATGTAGCAGCATGACCCGGCCACATTTAAAGCTAATCCTGATGAGGGCTTTGGAAACATTCACACAGACTCCTCTTAAAGGCTTGATGCAGCAGAGGGAAATAGTGATATCTGCAATGCATGTGGCTTTATTCCTGTGGCACCTGCTCCTGGGGCCCCATAACACAGCATTATGATCCACCCAAGTTGCAGGGTTAGCACCAAAGAGCATGAGCACAACCTCACAAATGCTCTTCAGCTCCTCTCCAGCTGCTGAACAGGCTCAACAACCACCCTCTCTCAGCAAAGTAAAACTTCCAGGGGCCAGGATCAGAAATTATCAAACATTACCACCACTTGGAATGCTGAGCGAATGCCCTAGCTGCCCTAGCAACAAAAACCAGACTCCTGACCCAAAGCACCCCCTTCTGTATGGGTTTCTGCTTTGCTTTTGGGGAGGAAAAGCAGCCAAGGAAGAGGAAATCTCCTCTGAGAAGAGCTTTTATCTAACCTCAAAGGCAAGATCTTCAGAGAGCAAAACATCAATGACCTCATTAGCAAACAACTTGCATGCTGCTAAAGACTATAGAAATACCTACATTCAGGCACTGAAACCTTTTGATTCCTCTCTTATTTGTAGGCCAGATCCCTTGAGCTATCTGCTTCCAGGACCAAGCCTTAATCATATGGCTGAAATGTAGGCCTAGTGCATGCAGAGAAACTGTAGTTTGAAGGAAACTTGGCTGGGATCTCAGTGTCTCAGGCAAGTGTCTCAATGCTGAAAACCGAGGAGAGATGCTGTGACCGTCCAGTCTGAGCTTTTCCAAAACTCAGGCCAGAGAAGCATCTTAAATTCATGTCAGCTTGCATTGAAGAAGACCAGTTGGAATACCTGCCCTCTCCATTTTAAAGTTTCCATGAGGGTGCAATCACCCCTATATTGCAAAGAGGTCCAAAAAACCATATATTCTCCCAAGTAAGAATACAGCATCACATTTCTGGTTGAGTTTACTGTACCTCAACACCTGACCACTGAATCTGCCAATGCCATTCTCTGCCAGAATAATGAAATTTAATGAAATTTAACATATTTCTGTCTCCTTACAAGTATTCTTAGACTGCCATCAGGAACATCTAAACCCTTCTTTCTTTTTTTTTTTTTTTTTTTTTTGCTTAGCTGCACAGATTCAAGCTCCTGCAGCCCTTTACTAGAAGGCATTTTCTGATCTGTCAGTCATCCCTACCTCTGCTCTGACAGCCTCTAATTCAGCAGCATCCCTCTTGAACTGTGAGCACCAAGAGCGAGGGGAGCACTCCAGGATTTGCACTGATGTCAAAGGCAGACGTAGTAACTTCCTTGCATCAAGATGCGGGCCCATTTTCATGTCCTTCTTTAGCTCTTGTGGCCCCCATGTCACACAAGGAGCTTGTGATTCCTTAAGTGTCTGTCATGACCCCACATTCCTTCTTCAAACTGCTGGGACACATTCCCTATTCTGCAAACCTACACTATGCTTTGCAGTCTTCAATGGATGAGGATTTGCCATTTAGCTGTATTCAAATGTACTCTGCTTACCTCACAGAGTCATCCTGTCTAGGTTCCACATGGTGGTAGCTTTATTTTGCACTCCTTTGCATTTGGGGGTATTTTTTACCATCTGTGCTGCTAACAGGCAGTGTGTTAGAATATAGAAAGAGTATCAGTTGTTCAGCTCAGGAACAGCAGGGAGGGTGACTACTCTTCAGCTCCTTCCTTCCCTTTTTTCTCTCTCCCTTGTAGCTGCTGCCATTTTGGCTGAGCATAAGGACTGTTATAAAAAATGACACTGCATGGTAACGGAGATGGAGAAGAGGGCGCTTTGGTTTACCGCGTGTGTGGACACAAGTGCGGGGGATCTGCTCACCCCCACGCACTCCACGGGAGGTGATGCATGGTGCATGGACACAGGGCTGGCCACCTTGCTCAGCTGTAGCACTCAAAGCTTCCCCTGCAGGTGTAGGGGAACACATTTTAAGCTAGCTAACCATGGAGCCACAGCAGGTAACTGTGAGATCACCACGGCTGCGCTCACCCTGCTTCTTTAGTAAGCCCTAAGTTGCCCTGACTGCCCTGGTAATGACATGGCAGCCTGTCTCTGCAGATGGCATGGCTTCAGTTGTGTGTTACATACTCAAAGACCATTCTGGACTTAGTAATGCTTTATTTTTTAAGGTCCTAAACACCTTGCAGATTTAGAGTCTGTAAAATATGCCTCAATGTCTTTTCTCATTTGCCTTCTGACTATCAAAGGAATTAATTAGTGTCAGCATGAGTGTAAGAACTGGGGAAAGCAGAAGGAGATATATGAACTTTCCCAAATCTGTTCAGCTCCAGAGAGTTCTCATCAGAATTCATCCAAATGTCATTCTTGGTTTGCTTCTTTCAGAACCGTGTGATTCCCCTGTGTTTAAAATGATCCTGTGGAGGTGCTGTTCATCTGAGCTAATTAAAGACTGTAGGCTAAGAGGCACATTTTGCTCCTTTTTCTATCAACAAATGCTGGAGAGGCTGTATATGCAAAGAGGTGTGGTAGATCTTGGGGTTTTACTATGACAACTTTATTTGTAATAAAAGGCATAGCTCAGAGCTGATACTGTTCATGCAACGCTGATTTTAAGTCCTGGGCTGTTTTATTCTGATGTTTCAAAAATAACCTAAGAATTTTAATTCCAGGAAGGGGGAAGGAGGAATATATTACATTCTCATCTTTTAAAATAGTGTCACTGTTATAAAACAGTTGATATATAATAGGTTAATGTTATAATTTAATATATTAACTCTTTCAAATAATTTTTGGCCAGGTCTTTGTATAGCTTTTTTTCTGGGGATTATATTTGAGGAATGCTGACCATGCAATTTTAGTATCTCTGCCTTTTAAATCTCCAGCGAGTGGCTAAATAAATTATAGCTTTGAAAACTCACTCTTTATTCTGAGTAATGGGCTATTAAGCAAATAAAACAATGGAGAAATCTAGTCTGGAAGGTGTCACTGTATGTCCAACACTTATTTTTTAATTGTTGTCACTGCCTTCGTAACATACTAAAGACTGGAATAGTTTGAATAGAAATGCATGCAAGGCTATTTTAACGGCCAAATCCAGAATCCTCCACGCCACATATCTGTTGTGTTTTAAGAAAAGTGTTCTTTACTTTTTCTTGTCTTTAGGCATTGTTTCATCTGTGATCCTCTATTGTTATCACAATTTGCCCTGTTGGCTGCAACCCCTTTTGGAAACACAAGTGCTGTTCTCTGCTTGGAGCATGGATCAGCAAAGGTTGTTCCCAGAGTATATATTAAGAACATATTGGAATGAAATGTCTGCGTAACAAATTAGATTTATAGACAGATGGCTAAGACAGGCAAATAGATGAATTGGGTAGAGATCCAGTCCCAGCTGACATATGTTGAATCAATATTAAAATAGATGTGTGAAACCACAAGGCTTTTACATTGTGTATGTTGACAGGAGTTAATGGGTGGAGAACGAAAGCAAGCTGTTTCTAAAGCAAGGTAATGGGATGAATTTTTCAATTATGATCTCAGTAAGCCAAGGACATAGACATCCCAAAATGAACCAGATTTGCTGTTCAAGAATGTACAGTAATGGTACAGGTTTGCCAGGTTATCCTGTAAATCCAAAGCAAACAGGTTATAGGCACTGGATGAAAGCAGTGCAATGCAAAAGAATATCCTGCTTCTCCTAATGTTGGGAGTAACTGCTGTAACTGGCACAGGTCTACCCCTTCCCCTGGGTGAATGTCACGGGACGTGTCAAAAGAGGTACCCCAAGACAGCTTGGGCTGCTCGGTACCAGCTGTAGGAGGGATACACATTTCCATGTGAGGACTCTGACACCACTACAAGCTCTTACCTATTTTTGGGATGTGTCTCATCTAATCAGAAACTCCCACTGCTGCAATATTATTCATGGCAATAGTGCCCTGAGCATCTGCTAGGCTGGGGTCCTTTGGCACCTGGGGTTACACAATCTTGTAGCAAATGTAGTCCCTGGGACTGATGGCCCACTCCTGATGCCACTCAAGGGGAACTTCATCTCTGGTGCCAGGAGGAACCACAGCATACCTTGCCATATCAGCCCATGCGTGTCCTTTGTAGTACTGCCCTCAAGTAGCAATGCATTGCCTGATACTTGGTCTTAGTAAGGTAGGCAAAACCTGTGATGAGAAATAATGTGACCAGTAGCCATGCTAAGGTAAAATAACCAGCTAAGGGGCAGGACAAGAAGCAATAAGTATCTGAAGATTAATTTAAACCCTTACCAGTACTTCTGCATTGACATAATAAGCCTGCATGGGCTTTCCATCAGCAAAGGCTTGGACCCTGAATATAATAATTTTCTAGGGTAAAAAACAAACAAAAACCCCTCAATAGAAAACCGTAAGAAGCCATGGGTCATAAGGACTAGCTTTCTAGATTTGTGAATGCACAAACATTATTTGTCAATCATCTTAAGCACACAAATCCAACATCAGTCAAATTATTCCCCCCTCCCCTCCTTTTCTCTTCCTCAGGAATGCAGACCAGATTTAAAAACAGACGCACGCTGCTGTGTGGGTACTTTGCAAACATCTGGTGGTGATCAGAGGCCTCTGTGACAGTTAATCCAGCTCACAGCTCAGTTAATTCTGAGAAAAATAAGTATCTTTCACAGCTACTGGACTGTTGAATCCCTGAGGACCTGGGTAGGAGCAAGGAAGGTTCTTATGAAATTGCATCCTATGTTACCAGCTGGCTGTGCTGTACAAAAGACACAGGCTTCCTGAGACCTCAGTCCTGGCTGAGTGAGGTAGCTGAAAGTGCCTTAGTTTGGGCTTAAGCTGTCAGCAGGTGCCATGTCAGAAGGTACCTGGTGATCTGGAAATCACTCCTGCTGCACACTTGTCACATCAGTGTAGTCCTGCTGTGTCCACCCTGGTGCAGAGCCAGGAAATAGGTCTGGATCTTGAGAAAGAAAAGGGAGATCAGCTCACCACATGACAGATAATCGTCTCCTGCAGGGGAAGTGGATTTCTGAGGCTAGATGGAGAGAAGGACTATCTGTTTTGAAGAGCCAA
Source organism: Hemiprocne comata (assembly GCA_020745705.1). Lineage (NCBI taxonomy): Eukaryota > Metazoa > Chordata > Aves > Apodiformes > Apodidae > Hemiprocne > Hemiprocne comata. The sequence goes on along the minus strand of CM036616.1, from coordinate 38,730,583 downwards.
GCCTAGGGTCTCTCAGCCTGGCCTAAGTGTGAAGACCAGATTATGAAAGCTAACCACCCACAACTGTCAGGTTTGAGCCTCTTCTCTGCATTACACATCTTGGAGCAGAAGGGCTGGATGGGTTGGAGGAGGGTGGAATCTGCACAGTCAGCAGTTATCAATATTAACTGCTATTTCAGTGGTGCCTTCATACTGCTAGCACTGGGGCTCATGACCAGCTTCTTATTCTTTGTGAAGTGCTGGGATCCTAGAGGATTGTCCAGAGCTGTCTTTATTCTACCAGGGTAGAGCTGGAATAAGGAGGGTCTTGAAAGGCCTCATTTAGTTTACAACGTCAGGCTTAGCCCTTGTATCACCTCCAAGAAAGAAGCTCAGAGATGCTGCACGTGATGTAAAACCTGCACCTGACAGCAGATGAAACAAAAAGGTAGCTGATTATTTGGCTGAGGTGGGAATAAATGTGGAACTGCTGTTGACTTTGCTCAGGTGTCACATTTGGGTCTTATCTACTCAGGAAGCAATACCAAGAGAAAATTCCAGTTAAATGGCATGAACTCCCTTTTTCAAGGCATCTTGAGTACATGACAACACCCTCATACTATTTTTTCGCCTATTTCATACTGGAGAAACTCTTTAGATGCAGTACTGTCAAATGAAGTACAGCACAGAGAGCCAATGTGAATCCCAAGAGTAACAGAGTAGCACACAGCCCCTTATAGGTGACATTGTACACAGCTATATGTGTGTCTTACTATAGCAGCTTCCAAACTGTGGGGCATAGGGCAGCTGCTTAACTCAAGAGGTGATAAACCTTAAATGCTGAGGTAGATGGAAAAGGTTATCATATAGCTGTGTCGATTTGGGAGGCTCTTTATGACTTATAAAATCTAAACTCTCATGTTTCCCACCATCTCTTCTAATTTAGGTGCCTATGAAGGGTTTTAACAACATGAGAAGTAATTAGAAGTAAATATGGAGGTTTTCTCCATCTGCTTATATTTTAAATGCACAGTTGGTCATCATCAGCACACTGAATTTGCAATAGATTTTACTCTTTGCTACTTAAATTACGACTCATCTAAAGTCCTGGGAAGGTTTGCAGGAGGATGCAGCGAAATTGCCATAGCACTGATCCATAGACCCCACTGTGTCCTGCGCAACGATGAGCAGTGGGACAAACCCTGCTGCTTCCAGGGAATTTTCTGGCAACTGAGTCAGAGCATCTCTGCTGTAGGAGGGGATGGGGAGCTCTGAGTTGGGGATAGCGGAATATGTTGGATGCAGGGATAGGGCTGCTGAAAGTCTGCAGTCACAGTCAGGCAGGGCAGGATACCAGCCACTCCATCTTCCTTTGTTGCTGAAGGACTCATTAGTTCCACAATTTCTGAACTCTCTGCAATAGTGTCCAAAGCAGTCCTGACCTGGAAAAAAAAAAAGAGTGTTTTCTTTTCCTTAATTCAGTTTCCCATCAGGTTAACTAGACTGCAAAGACAGACTTGTACTAACGAATACTGGCCTATATTTCTGTCAGAGAAATAATAAGGCCTTAAAATGCAAAGGCATACACTTAAGATCACTGTATGAACACACTTTGCCTTTTCAGTCGGTGTTAACTTTTCAAAATTTTGAAAACTGCTGATGTTTGAGAAATTTGATGTTCCTGCCTGCGGCAGGGACACAGCTGAGTGGTTTTGTTTAGGATGAAGCAAAGGGTGTTTTTATCTGAAAACTCTAACCAGCACTGCTCAGATGGCACATCTGATTTTTCAGAGAGTGGCAGAAATATAGTCATAACAGCAATATTTTTTCCCCAGTACCACTTTAAAAAGAAAAAAAAAAAAAAAACACCTCAAAATTGGTCACTGTCTCCACTTGGAGGGAAAAGGTTGCCTGATGTAAACAACTCATTCCACAGCTGAGCCCCTCTCCTGCCCATAGAGCAGGACAAACCAATGAGACTAGGACAGCCTTCAGAACCCCTCTGCGGAAACTTCTGCAGTAGCATGAAGAAGAGACTGGGTAGACTACAAGGAATTAAAAACATTTTCCAGGAACCCCTGGAAAGCCAGGCACTGTCAGCTTCAGGTGTGGCATCAGTTGTTCATTTTTCCTGACTGGGTAACATGAGTGTAAGAAAAGCAGTACAAGCTAACTTCTAATTGTTCTAAAATACCTCTGGTTTTCAAAGGGCTGCAGTAGGAATACAGTTTCTGTAGCCCTCAAGAAGTTGTCTTTCCATGTGATGGTAAATTCTTCCACTAGTTTCTTTATTGCACTTTTTCCTTGCTTTTTCGAGTCTATAGGCTGAGGTACCTCTAAATCATGCCAGTGGGCTTTATAATTTCCCACCAAAGCACAGTTAACATCAAGTGAGTTTGAGCCCAGGTTCCTGTATGTATGTGCCAAGAGTGTGAATTACTTGCTGATGCTGCAGAGCAAAAGTCCCTGCAAAAAGAATCACTCAGCCCATGGACATTTCTCAGTCTGCTTGGAAAAGGGTGACAGTGGTCCTGTTTGATCTCCCAGCAGACATCTGATCTTGGGAGGATGGAGATTCCTACTCAGTTGGTCAGAGCAGCAACTGCTGCAGATAATGAAGTGAATTAAAACGTGCCTAAACTCCCAAACAGATGACCCATGAAATGCATCCCCCTGCAAGTCTCAGTGTTACCTTTGCCTCTCTGACACCACAGGGCCATCCAGACCATGAAGCAGAGCCCTGCAGTGAGCAGTGAACATTCTGGGTGCAGACCAGTGGAGTTCAGTAGGCAGCTAGGTCAGTGCTTGGTTAACCAGGTCTTTTCTGGAAACAGCTCAGAAAAAGATTAATCTTTAATCTGACATTCAGTCAGAAAGACATCCTGCACCTAAGGAGAAGATGTCACATCTTGCAGTGCTCTCTGTGCATGCTTAGAGGCCCTGGAGACCTCACCAGCAGTCACAGGGAAGGCAGTGCTCTGAACTGGAGTGTGCACCTTGCCTTTCCTATTTTTTTTCCTCTCCCTGTGCCATCTAGGAGGTGGTATCTCTTTTCCATTTGCCTGGAGTGAACATTTCTAGAAGCAGGGAGGCAAACTGGGAAGCCAATGGAGCAGACAAAAGGGTTCCAGAAGTTGCTTTTATCTCTCAGGAGGTGTGCAAAATGTGTGAAACCAGTGAATTTTAGTGACTCATTTATGAGAGCTTATAATGCTAGTTTTGAAATGCTCTGGGGTAGGGAGGGCTGGCCCCATCTGTGGCAGAACAGCCATAAAAACAGGAGGCTTGGTCTCACAGAGGTGTGCTTGTGTCGCCTGGATCTGCACAGGAAGGACTTAGTTTCTCACAGCCTGGGATGCAGCTGTGTGCACAGCCTCAGCCGATAGCTAAGCATGACCCTTGGTCATCCTCTCCCTGCCAGTTGCTTAACCATACCTCAGCTCCCTGCTATATGTGGTGTGTGTCTTGTGGCTCCCAGCCACACTGAGAGGTTGATACGGGGTTTCCAGGGCCATGAATACTGGCTGCATGTGCCACCAGGGGTGTCGTTTAGATGTCTCCATTGTCAATGGGAGATGAAAATTAGAACAGAGACGAGATGAAGCTGAGATAATATCTAAGAGGCAGCAGTGGTTAAAAGCCCACATTAGGAAGAATCTTAGTGTGTGCTCAGCATGATCTCACATGTTTAGCAGGCTGGACATATGCTGGCCCAGAAATTTCACTGTATGGGAGTCCCATTGTTGTTATGAAGCCGGTATGTGAATCTGCATGGTCATAGCTATGTTCAGCATTTCAGTGGGAGAAATGCCCAGGTTCATCTTGTTTTTTGTGGTTTCCAGGGAGTAACGTGAGGACCATTCTGTGAAAGGATGTCCAAGGTTGCCAGCTGGTCTGGCCTGCTGAGCATTTGCATGAGAGACACAGTTTGAAATGGTTCTGCAATAGGTTCACTCTCATCTGCCAGAGCTGCCCCAGCAAAAGGAGAAGCTCAGTGTTTAGTAAGCAGCAAAGCAAGGCTGCCTGGGGAGCTCTGTGCAGGCTTACAGCCAGCATGTCACATGCAAGCCTAGCTATGCCTGCCACACACAGACTTCCTTGGGCAGTGCCTCCACCTGACCTCTCTCCAGACTGGGATCTGCTAACGTTTCAAAATATTTAAACTAGAATGCATCTGTGGCAAGTTATTAATACTTATATCAATAGCAACCACCCCATCACTTGTCATCTCTTGCAAATGAAGCAGGTAAGTACTTGGATGAGAGACCTCCAAGGACGACAACATGCTGCGACTTGTGGTGACACTGGCTGAGTAAGCAAAGTCCACCTCGAAAGAGTGTGATGGGTGTGTCCTGCAAGTGGTGTTATCTTTGACATGAGGCATGAAACAGAAGTCCTCGCCATTGTTCCCATTTCAGTAATGCCTTTGTCTCTGTAGGAGTATCTAGTACAGCTTTTGCATCACAATGTTAGCTTGGATTTACTGGTTGGATTCCAATTGAGGCAGTTATCATCTACCTCTGCAAACTTTCTATGCTGTTTCTGTTGGCTACAGAATGATGTTTCGTTTAATGTTCAAATCTGATTTCAATAATTACTTCATGCACTTGAACAATCCCTTTATTTCACACCCAGCAGTAGGTGAAAGAATGTTCCGTAGCATATACTTGGATCCACTTCAGTGGAAGTTATTACCATCACTACTGGGGTTGCAATGCCAAATGCTCCATGCTGAAGGGAGTAAGCCAGCAAAACTGGAAAATGCTTCATTGTAAAACATAGCATAGGGCTTATATTGTCCTACTCATCAGCAGATCATGACAGAAATATATAGTAACTTCAGCAAGTTATTAATAGTAAATGTTCAGTTCCTGAGAACGTTACTTATGCTAACCAAAAGAAATGAGATCTCTCTTCACAGAAAACAAGACAGTTAAACACACAGCTCTGTCTCTGCAACAGTGGTCAAACCCTATTCTAACTACCCGCAATTTTCTGTCACCCTGAGAGTACAGACTCCTCCTCAGTTACTCAAGTTCCCTCATTTCACCAAGTAATCATTTTTTCTTCTCTTGTATTCCAGTTGTTGAAATTCATTCACCACCCTCCGCTCAAAACTCTATTTATCCTTTTCCTCCCACTTTTCAGAACTGTCATGGTTATCAGCTCAACAACATGCATTGTAGATTCTTGAGATCTGATGTCATCTTGCTTGGCATATGTTACACCCTCAAATAAACTGTTTTGCTGAATAATTTACCATATGTATAACTCCCAGGTCTTCCCAGCATTGTGGAGACATATCAATGCTCTGATTATGTGCCACTTAAACCAAGATTTTTGTACTTGTTATGTAGAGATTCCAAGTCTAGGGTTACCAACTAAAATAAAATCCCCAGCTCATCCTCTCCTCTCTTCAGCATACTGTTCTGCCTATCAAACCCTGAAAAGGTTCTGGGAAAGGCGTACAGTGATGATCTTTTAAAGAAAGAAATCGCTTATATACGCCCACATGTCCTGCAACACTTGAGGTGTTGCTTTGGGTGGGGTTTTTGCTTGCAGTTGGTTTGTGTGTGTGTAGGTTGTGGAGTGGAAAGAAAATGCAGCAGTGAATTTCAGCCTTTCATGGGAAGCTCCAGAGAAAGATTAACACCCAAAATGGTCTTCCCGTTCGGGTTCAAATAGCTAGGGGAGTCTTCTCCACTGGGGCCCAGTGCAGAACTAGATCGGCTCATGAGAGATGGTGTGGAGCCACTTCCTTGGAGGTTTTTTGGGACTTGGAAGGACACAGCCCGGTCCAACTTAGCAACAGTCCTGCTCTGAGCAAGGAGGAATGAGGAAATCTCCAGCAGCACCTTCCAGCCAACACTGTGGTGGTGCTGTATGCCAGAGTCTGATCATACTGGCCTAGGAGGCTGCAGACCATAACCTTAAGCCTAGGGGAAGGAAAGAAGAGAGTGACCCAGAGTGGCCAGAGCAGGCAGGGTGGTACCAAAGGGCTCCTGCTCTAGCTGCAGGCCATGCCCAGGCCTTGGGTTCCCTTGAAATGACCCTGCAGGGAGTGGTCCCCCCCTGGAGACAAGGGAGCAGGCAGCCACGCATTCCAAGTGCCCCTTCTTCCCTTTCTCCACTGGCTTGGGTATCCTATTACAGACATCTCCCTGCAGCCAGCCCCAACTGGGACTGCCTTGTCCCTGGCACAACAAGCTCCCCTCCAGCTGTGGGCACATCTGGGCACTGCAGCAGCAGTCATGGCACTGCTTGTGCTGAGTCAGACAAATGCCTGAACACTGGACACCTTTTCTGTCTTCTCAAAGAGATTTATAACGAGCAGACCCAGGACACTACTATGGTGCAAGGGGCTGCAAGTGTTGCCACAGCACACCAAGTGCCTGCTCAGATGGAGCCTTTCATTTTAACCAATGAGGTCTCTAAAATATCTCCTTTTCATAGAAACTTCTGTAATATCCTTTCATGGAGGAACACAATAATGGGTGCTTGAAGTGGTGTTCTCCAATTATTACACATGAGCAGAAACATCAGCTTTAATGAGCGACCTTAGTTTTTCTGCTTTAATGCTTTTTGCATGCATGTAACTGGCATCATGTGTTTAAGGGATTCAAATGTTAAGACTCTGAAGCCAGTAAAGGAAAGTGGAGTCTGATCACCATTTTGGTATCTGGTTTACAGTTAGCAAAACAGTCTGTTTTTCCTGAATCCCATTTGCACCCTGGGAAAACACTAGGAACAGATGGTTTACTAACCAAATTTCACAAGCAGTTCAAACAGGAGTAGGCAGCCTGTATGCTGCAAATGTTTGTAGAGGTTAAGCATTACCAGCTCCCTCTAGTCCCTGCCAACTGCATTAAGTTAGTGGTGAGTATGGGGGAAATGCTTAAGGAAATAAAGTTTTATTAACTCATTCATTACCTTATGCTGCATGGTATCTAAGATCACAGCTAAAGAGCTGACATAGACTACAGAGTCTCATGTTTAGAGCAGATACTTTAATTTTCATGTTAGGTTATTTACCAATACATTTACCAATACTGGTGACTAGCAAAATAAATCCTTAGCTTCATTTCACCCTGATGATGGAAAAGGCTCTTACAAGAACTGCTGCTGAGAGGTACTCTATCTGGAGTGCATTTCTGTTAATGCTGATCTATTAGCACAGAGGGAGAAGTAATGGGAGGACCTTATTTGCATAGGGTTTTTTGGGGCAACTTAAAAGGTATGTTTGTGATTCTTGCTTTAGGCCGGTGACAGTTTAACTTTATATGTCTCCTCTTTCTTTCTTTGAGCAAGACAATGTGAGATGCTGGTCAGTATTTACAAACCTTGAATTGTTAAGGAAACCTAGGACCCCATTTATTTAACTGCACCTGAAGTGCAAGCCAAGAAGAAGGTCTGTCTTTGTTCTATGATTTCTATGTATATTTTATTTCTACGTGTGTTTTTCAAGTTCAGCATGAGATGTGCATCAGCAGAGTTCAACAGTCAGTAGAATGTGCAGTCTAATAGTTTTATTTCCTACTTGTCCAAAGTGGAAGATATAATGAGTAGCACGCCCTTCCTTGCAGGTGAAATACTTTCATAGCTTCCTATCAATATCAGAAAGTGTGAGAGAGCTTAATTATGGTGTTAAAATCAACATAATGACTCATTTAATAGTCTAAACAAATCTGCTCAGAAATCACTACAACTCATGAAATAAAAGGTATATGCTTTATTTCACCAATCTATAGGAATATTGACTTGTATTGACGAAAAACATTTCATGTTAAATAAATGCCACTAGATAAAGCATCCATGCTAAAAATGTAGTTTCAAATCTGAAATTTGGAGAGAAGTGGTGCAATGGGCTCTAGGTTGCAAACAGGCTTAGTTACACAACCTTTATGCTGTCTCTTTTAAACTAAGCCACATGTGATAGTAGCTATAAAGTGTCCTTTGGATGGTATACTGGTTGTTTATAGGCGTAGTGGTGCAGGAGAAAAAAAGGTAATTTTTCTGAGTCAGTACTGTAACAAGTGGCACCCTGGTTTACTTTTAGGACACAGAACCTAGGGCCTGATCAGCTGGCCTCATTTACATACTACAGTAGATCTTTGTTCAGTAAGTATTAAATTTTAAAATGGCTGAGAACTTGACTCCTGGAATCTAAACAGAATTGAAGTGGATTTACTGTTTGTATTGTGGCAGCCAGCATTTTATTCCCTAGGAAAATCTGCATTTGCTCTGCTCAAGACTTCATGAGAACTGAGACTAGTTGCTGTGGCAAGGCCTCGCCAGGTTTGGCACTTCCACAGCAACTGAAGTTCTGCTCTTCTTTCCAAAGCCTTAAATACTTTAAAATACCTTCTAGAAAAAACACAGTTCTGCCTTATACACTTGACTCCTCAGGCAGAGAAAATACTAGAAGCTGCAACTCTGTTCAGTTTTTGATGAAGTAAGAGGTTTGGAAAGGAAGGAAAATAAAATTAACTCCTGCTCTAACATTAGATCATTATGCAGTAACAAGAAAAATGCTTCTATTAATAAATAATTATTTCCTTATCTGAATCATTTTGTCAAAAGCCCCAGGTAATTCTTATCAGTAAATGTTCTGGGGTAAAAATATTACCATGTTAGTTCAACAAACAGAACACATGGTTTAGAAGATCTACTTGATAGCTTTTTTGACGAATCAACCAAAATTTCAATTGCCCTTTACAGTACTGTAAGTACCTTTGTCTTGTGCTGAAGCGTTTGAAAGAGGGTACACTTTCAGCATGAGGTGCAATCACACACCATGGAAAAGACAGGCAGTGGCTTTACAGGCTGTTCTGACTCTTCAGTGATGAATATACTGCAGGTGTTTGTGGACATGCTGCTTGCTGTGTCAAGTCTTTCTGTGACACCTGTCTCCCAGGACAGTGGCCTTCTTTGGCACTTGTTTTGTAACTTCTGTGGAGTTAATCCTGTGAGCTGAAAAACAGCTTACTTGCTTTCACCACTGATGAATGGATAAAGTAATCCCATCAGCAACTCAGCCGACCAAGGGCACCTTGGTGGTCAGTCTCCAGTGGTGATGCAGCTGCACATCAGGCTGGGAGATACAGAGTTCAGCCTTTGGAAAAATCATGTCACCTTGCCCAGCCTACAGCTCTGTGGCACAGATAGACATAACTAAGCACTAAAGACTTCTTTGTCTTTCTTCAGGGCAGAAGTGCATTAGTGAGGTGATACTAAAACACAATTAGAAACTATGTAGGTAAATCCTAAGTGCATACCGTTTTGTAAGGATAATGTTATAAGCTGTGGGTCCAAGAAATAATATTGTCCGTTTTGAAAAGCTTTCCTCAAGGTTTGTGCCTGACCAGTGAGGTCAGAACTTGTGTCATCTTCTGAGAGTTAAGCAAGAGAAGTGCATCCATTTCTTTGCAAAAAAAAAAAAAAAAAAAAAAAAAAAAAAAAAAAATTCACTATATCTTCATTCACATGGTAATGGGGAGAGCCTAGGAAAATACCCCATGGTCCTTCCAAAAGACACCAGGCACCAGGCACTGTGGGGTTCCTTCCTGTCATGTACCTGAAGTTACCAGTAACTTCTTGCAGAATTCAGCTATTGGCTAAAAAAAATTATGAAGAGCAGAGGAGCACAAGCTGTGCAACTGCTTTTGCCAGGTCAAGTTATCCCAACTATTCAGTGTTGATGTTTGACCTCTGACTGCACTGGAGGCTTCTGCAAAAGTGCACCAGGAAAAAAAATAGTTTTGTAAAAACATAGGAGGGGAGAAAGCAGAGGCAAGTTGAAGTATCTGCCATCAGATGTAGACAGAAGAAATAAATAGGCAAATTAAATGCATCTATATAAATTTAAAATGTCTCTGTATCAGTTATTTCCAGGGTGTGCTACTTTCATATGCTGAATTACCTGAATTTTTGTAGGAATTACCTCAAACCCAGCCTCAGGGAGACATGTGGTAAACCTGCAACTGAAGGAAGTGCTCCTAAAGCTGCAAATATGTAAGAAAGTTATTAAAACCCCAGACCACACTGAACAGACTGAAACAGAATGCAAAGATATAATTATTGTTAAGAACTAGCAGCTAATCTCTTAATGAAAATCAAATGGCTTGCATCCTGTGAGTAACTTCTGTGAGCATGGTCTATTTAATTTAAATGGTCTTTGGAAGAAATTTGGTCCAGTTTTGTTCTGCACCATTCCCTTTGAGGCAATACACAATTTCAATAATGCTTTAATGGAGCAATGGATGCAGTGAAACAATGCAGGGTCTAAAGTTTTTGAAAACTCTTCATATAGCCTGACAATTCAGAGAGCAGATGTCATTCTGGCACATAATGTTTCTTTCTCCAAGCATGTCTCTTATGATACAGGAAATAAGACACTTCCCTCTATGTCAGTGAACACTTTTCATATTGAAGTGGTGAACCAGTCACATCTCAAAACTGATTTTTCTTTTTTTTATTTTCAGACTTTGCCAGGCACAAGAAACAAACAGGCAGGAAAGAATTTTGGGTGCCAGCACTGTGAGTTAAAAACTTGAGTGGAAAATGCAGTCTTACACGAATACAGGCAGGACTTTTCTACAAACACATATCCTTATTGTGAAGGAGGTAAGGAAATCTTCCTTTACTCTGCCAGATAAAACAGCAAACTCATACTCTGCAAAGGTTTTCCAAATCACTTTAGAAACTCGGCATGTGCTTTAACCCAGCTCTGTAAACCATCTCCTCATATTTCTCAGGAACACCCACCTCTCCTGCAACAAGATGAATCAGCCAGCATCCAGGAGCTCCTTCCAGGAACCCAGACCTCTCAGAAACCCAGCAAAGCAGCATTGGCAATAGCCAGTGCAGAGAACTGTCACCATCTTGATAAAAGGGGAAACAGAGTGGACAAATACTCTTAACAAAGTCTACACTGACCATTACACAAAAGGCTCTGAAATTGCCATGGGCTCCTCTTCAACTATTTTCCCTTATGAACTACACAGGTTAGTAAAAGAGACTTATGCCCCCACTTTTCTGTCACTGATATCCCTGCTTCTCTCATTCAAGCTGTGCATCAGTGCTTGTCATGGCTATGCGTCAATTTCTGATGCCCAAAGACAGAGACTGGGCATCCATATTTGTCTGGTGTCCTACTACAAACTGTTTCTTAAATCCCAGAGCTAAAGTTGCAAGAGCAGTGATGGGAGCATCCTAACACATGTTGGAACTTCCCAAACCAAAACTGATAAGCAATTACATGGGCAGTTGGCAACTTTAGGTTCACTCTTCCTCAGGCTGGTGAGGCTGCAGGAGAGCAAAGTGGCACAATGCCAGCATTAAGACATGACAACGTAAGCCAAGGGCCTTCTACACCAAACTGACCTATGTGTACTTGGGTGTGACCTAAGGATGACCTGAGAGAAAGCTGAGCTGGTAATACTACAAGAAATGTGGGTAATACCCTACACTTCCCACTGTCTTTCACTGGGGGACTGTAACCTCAGCTGACTTTGTTTTCCCTGGACTCTTTGGTGGCATTTGGTGTCTACTGGACAGAGTTGCAAACAGCACAGAGCCCTTAGAGATTGCTCTAAAGATCTCTCCATTGCTGCAGGTGGCATGTAGCAGGTACTACAAAATATTATTCAGGAAAAAAAGGTAAGCATCCTGCCTGCTTCAGTCCTTCTAAGAACATTGCTCCGTTGCTATGTGCTCCACACTGGGTGCCACCAATTGCTAACACCACTTCAACACTTAGTCTTCCCCCTGTGAAAACAGCTACCTGGCTCAGCTAAAATAAGGAAACCAGTCAAACAGAATAATCCTTGTGAGCTGCTAAGGAAGCAGATAGAACAGATGGGAAACCAGTTTCTTACACTCCATGGAAATCAGGGGGATTTCTGAGTTTTTCATACCCTGCACTGAGGAAGCAGGACCTTTCAAAGCTTTTTTGGGAACAATAAGTATCTCTGCCCACCGCAGAAAAGCTACTAATGCCCTGGCTCAGACACTTGCATAGAGCTTGTGGAACAGTCAAAATTAGATCTCACTTTCCATAATTCAGAGCAGAGAGCTGGAATCCCTCTCCCACATAACCACAGAGTATCAGCTATTCCATGTGAATTTGTTCCTGTTGCGTACCCATTAGTTCACTCCACCCCTCTGCAAATTCCTGTCTGGGTACAAGCAATCTTTCCTATCCAAAACAGTACATTTTTTGTCAAACATACAGGTTCCAAAAATTTTCACTTTCAAACAACAAACAACAACCATTTCGGCAGGACATGTGTCACTGGCCATGGAGGTGCTGCAGCCCTTCCTCTTCCCCACAGCTGCTGCTGAGCAGTGGAACATGCTACTGGTAGAACTTCTACAGATTCCTCTCACTGTGGTCACAACTAAGAGCAAAACTTGCTGGGAAATCCTGACCTGAACATATGCAGCCCAATTTAACCAAGTATCGGTCTTGCCCTTTAGCAGTCAGAAAAAGAGCTTTCTCCTTTTTTTTTTCTCCTTTTTTTTTTTTTTTTTGGTGCTTTTAATAATGCTCAGAATACAAAGACCCCCCCCATAGCTGGACCCCACATGAAAGCCTAAAGACTTTCCTTTCAGCATCTGACTCTTCAATGCTGTGGTGTTCAAGTCCAGTTTAAATACAAGTTGAAATAACTGATGGCAGGAATGGAAAAGAGATCGGAGGAGACTTAAGGTTTAAAATAAAAACAACTAAAATGGATAGGAAAAAGGAAATCAAGCCCATTTGTTTGAAATACTTACCTAAATAAGCAGTAATTGTAATTGCCAAAACCCTGTAAGAACATAGGTAGGAGATAACAGCTATGTGGAAGTCAACAGAGGGATGGTTCAAGGATGAAAGGACAGGCATGGGTATTGTGCAGCACAGTAAGGACGACAGCCTACTTCTCAAATAGCAAAGGGCAGCTCCCAACATGGTCATTACTACCACCTGCACAATTGCTGTTGTGCCAACAGTAAATCAGCTGGCAGCAACTGATAAATGATCATTCACTGCTGACAATACACACAAAGCGGGCCTCCCATCTTCATCACATGAAGGTTGCATTGGGTAAGTTGTAGCTTTGCAGAGACACACTTCCTCGCGTGTGCTTTCCCTTTCTCACCTCTACAGTCCTTGAAACAAAAACCTTGAGGTGTTTGTGTGAACTGGCAGGCTGCCTAGCCACCCTTGCCAAAATGGCTTGGCAAATTTGAGCTGAGCACTGAATGCTTACACAGGGACTGTGTCTACTTAATGAGCCCGCTTGATACCCAAGGCATGCAACATCTCTGTGCTCTGGATTTCACTGAAGGACCAGGAAAATTCTGTATTTTGATTACAGTAAATCACCAACAGACCCCACATGCAGCACTTGTAAAAATTTGGAACATTGACAGTCATGATGGAAAAAACCCATGCGGTTTTAATGAGGGAATGAGCAAAAGGAAGCTGAACAGTGCTGAGGAACAGCTTTGTGCCATAGGCTGATTTACTGCAAAATCTTACTTCTGTGGAAATGAAGTTGTCCCATCAACCATTCCTGGTCTCAGCTTAGCATTTAATGAAACTCAGTCAGCCTTGCTTGCTCAGGCTTGCACTGAGGCAGGCTGGTCTAGCATACTACCAGTAATGTTTTTATTGATTTTTCAAAACCTGCAGCAATTCATTGGGTTCCCCCCACCTTTTGCCCCCAAGAAAAGTACATCGTAGCTAGTGAAGCAGTCTTTCACAGTCCCAAGTACTGTGACACTGATAAATCTCTCAGAAAGCAGGTCATGAAGGTGAAGGCAGAAGCTCCTGATGCCTTTCTCTTGCTAACTTCTTCTTTCCTTCTCCTTCCCAGCTTCTCATACCAACCTGATATGATTTCTCTTGAGATCTGGGATCTGTACGTGGGACCTTTGCTACAGGTAGAAACAGCAAACCAGTGACGTACAGGGAACACTGGACCTCCTTCTTCCCTTCTTTAATGCAATCTGGAGGTGGTGCAGAAACTCACCTGCCTTCCCAGCAGCTCCTTTTAACAGAGAGCTCTGCTGCAGAACTGGCTGCCCTCGGCTCTGCCCATTACTGGGCATGCCTCCTAGTGCAAGGAGACCAGTACAGTGAGTGGGGGTTGGCCTCTGCCCTCCTGCCCAGATCAGGACACAAGGTACTACAAGGGCATTAAGCCCCACATCATCACCAGTCCTGCATGGCTGGGTCTCACACAGATGCAGAACAGTAGTGCTGCTGGGAGGCCTGTGTGCCAGACATCATGTAGGCATACACCTGGCAAGTGTCTGGGCTGGGGGAACAGCTTCTCACCCAGAAACCTGCCTATGGTCAGCTGCTTCTCACCTTCCCCAGCAGGAACTAGCACTCCCAAACTCTGCAGACAAAAGCTGCCCGCATGGGTGCTCCTTCACCTGCTTCAGGGGTTCATAATGAGCTGAAGATGCTTAAAACTGCTTTGCAGGCACACACCTGGCAGCTCCTGACAGCATGGGCCAGAGCATCCATGGTGGCTAAAATGCCTGGACCCGCCAGGTGGAGGAGAGTGGCTTTTCTGCTGGCACAGTTTGGGCTGAATGAGGACAGTGGCCAGATGCCCAGTGTAAAGCTCTGGGCTGTGTGCTTTGGCATTTAACCAGCTCGACTCTCTGTGTGGCTCTTTAATACCACCTGCCATGCTGAACAGCCTGATCCTGCAACAGTGCTCTAGCATGTGCATCAAAATCCATCACCTCTTTGGCACTGGTTAGCAACAAGTGGAATTATGGAGCATTTTGCTCAGTCAGGCTAACCACTAATAGCTGACTGAAATTATTTGTGAAACAGTACATTTTTTTATGTAGTGTCTTGTTAGTCAACATGGTCTTTAAGGATGTTGAGGATTGGACAACTTGTTGCCAACAGTGCAGACCAGCCAGATTCCAGCTACAGCACAGTTTGCCAGGCTAGCGTAAAAAGCTGCTCTTTCTGTATGAAAAAAAAGCACTATGAATGGTTCCTTCTGCAGTGCCAAGAATAATACCATGCAAGAGAGGAAACCTACTCAAGTGAGTCTGGAAAACATTTTAACCAGGAATCAAATACAACTGGGTGTTTTTCTTAATGGAGTGCTGAGCTACATTAGTAAAAGTGATGTGACTTCACTAGTGTGTAAGTGTATATAGAAGCCTAATGTAGCAGTATTTTCGTAGAGAGGAAACGACATTTTTAAAGCTGTCTTGGCAATGTTAAATAGACCATATTTGCAGCAATCCATTAATAACATTTTAAATCCTATTTCTTCAGGAATATACATGTTTCTACTACCAGCTGACATAAAGACACAGAACAGCCCTAAGGATACCTACATCTACCTTTCACCACAAGACTGCCTGGGAGCAGGGGTGCTACATTTGCAACCTGCTGGAGCAGTTCACCCTGCCTACAATTGGCAGCCTTCTCCCCAGGGGAAAGCCTGTGTGGCTAGATGAGTCGCCCTAGAGGTAATAATCTGCTCCCAGCCATCACCTTCCAGGGGGAGAAGGGCAGGGAGAACGCTCACCAGCTGCTCTAGTAGCAGCAAGGCAACAAACACCCAGGGGTATATCCTGCACTCACGTATTGTAGGCACATGCACATGAAACCCAGTACTTTGTGGCTGCAGAGCTGCAGCACATCCAGCAGCTGGCTGCTCTGCACTGGAAGCAGCTTGCAGACATGAGATTCACGGCTGCACCGCTGCTGCGTGGCCAGAATGGCAGAACCCTTTTGTTTGCAGACCACCTGCAGCCTCAGGCAGTGGAGGAAAATCCAATCACTACCACAGGTTTTCACTCTATAGCTGAGGTAGGTAGCTAATGCTTCCTTTACATTCAGCAGACAGTTACATTTTCAGGACTCAAGTCACATTACAATTTTAGGTATCTAAGGAGATGAATTGCACCTAGATCCCATCTTTCTCCACTAGCCTGAGAAGGAGCTTTGACTATTTCAGCTGCAGATAGCTACAGTTGCTCAAACTTACCCAAACCCCTGGACACTGTGAACTCCTCAGTTTCAAAACTCAGGCACACAAAATATGCTAGCAAACCAATGGGCAAGTCTGAGTTGTCAGGCCAGACATGACACTTTCTACATGAAGGAGAATGGTTTCCAATTTACCGTGGATAAAAAGTTAAAAAAGGAAGGAAGCACACGGCTGAGCAACCTCTCTGGTTGTATGGGATGGTGTGCACTACTGCAGGCAACGTCTGCTGTGATCTCTAGCCCTGTTGCCCTCCGCCATCCAGTGAATGAAGTTACTTGGGTACTGGTTTGTCAAAATTTTGCTGACACAAAGCCCAAGGCCTGAGTTTAGTAAAATTAGAAAACCTGTGCTTCCCTATCTGTCCCTTCCCAAAAGCTGTTGTGCTGAAATACAGGATTGGTACTAAAGAGTTGTGATTAAAATTTAAAATCTGACTTCATGTATATGCAAAATCATTCCAGTTTCTTGGTCCAGCAGTCAGCAGTTTTTATTTCTTTTTTTATGGACAAGATAAACCTTTTCACAAGGAAAAACAAACATGTTCAAAAAATCTGGCATTATTTCAGTAAAAAAACACTACCAAAACTCCACTAAAAATCCAGAATTTTAATCTTCAAACAATGACCGTTTTACAAAGGAGATTTTAAAGACTGAGTTGTCATATTCACAAAGCAACAAACTAAGGCATAATCTCCATAGCCATGTTTATAAAGTAAAGACTTTGAAAAGCCATGTGACTTGATCTCATTGAAACCTTGTCAAGACACAGGCAGTAAAAATTTTAAATATTTGACTTACTTTTACATGTAGTGGACTGTCAGCTTACACAATTATCATGAATATGAGCTAGATTGATTTCAAATCACTAAAACAAATACTCTAGTAAGAGCATAAAGCTTAAACATTATTTTAAAGTGCTCATTAGAAACGCAACTTTTCAATCATAATTAAGAAATGTTAAAGATATTACATTCCTTACATATTGAGTTTGGAAATACAATATGTACACAATCTACAGTCTTTTCTGTATAAATAGGAAATAATTTATCTATGTATCTCAAATGTGACTAGCAGCTGAAGGGAAGAAGACTACTTCTATTTGACCAGAAAAAGGAAAAAAACACAGCAGTCATCCGATACATACAGCCATCGGAATACTGTATCCCCAGCATGGCCCTTTTGGCCAATCTCCTTGACTAATTCTGTTTACACTCACTTGTGAAGTGTCTGCTGGTACCTTGCCCATAGACAATGACAGCATCTCTCTTGTAACAGAACGCTTGGGTCTCTAGAACCAGCAAGGCTGCGCTAAGAGGAAACATAATGAGATGTAAGTCCCTTAATTAAACAGAAGAAATATGCACTGTGATGTATTACAGTTCTCAGAGACAGAAGAACTCTGAACTAGACTGTCAAAAAACAAAAATTTGGACCTTTTTTATTTTAGTTTTTAAATTAACTGTGGTGCTTTTAAAAAATATGACAACAAATTAAGAGGCATCTGTGATAAATTTAAAAGCCTGCATCAGCCTTCTTACAAAGCCCTAAGCAGTTCCTTTCAGTCCAGAGCTGCAGTGTGTTTGCTAGTCAAGTCTCTTGCCCTGAAAGGAGCCAATCAAACCTCTCCATCTCACTACCAGTCCTCTGCAATTTTAACAGTTTTGCAGCATTGGGGTATTACCCTGTGCACAGGTTAAGCCTGTTTCACACCCGACTGATACCCGGCACCTGTGAAATGATACTGTTGTGCGTCATGGTACTCCCCACAGGACACACACTTCTCAACAATCTGCCTCAAAGTACAACATGGCAAGCTTTCAAAACTACAAGCAACCTTATAATGCAAGACCCAAGAGTGTTCACAAAAGTACAAGAGAAAATACTTAACTTCCTCACATAGCTTCTCATTTCTCAGCTGCCATTTCATTTTTTCCCCCGTCTTTTCGCCACTTGTGCAACTGGACTTTGTAATTATCAGACATATACAAGAGTATATCCACTCACATATTGCAACATGATTACAATAAAATCAAAAGCCACATAATACAATAGCAGTGAACATTCCGTAAGTGGAATTTTAACTTTCAGTCAACACTTCTGCTAGGCTAGAGGCAAAAATATGCTGTACAAAATCACTTTAAGATCTGCAGCAATAAGGCTCTTGTTTACTTTAGCCTCAGCTTAGTGTGTGGTCAGCCTGAACTATGCAATTTCTTATAATAGGTAGGTAGGAGATTGTAAAGCTGTACTTCTTCCCTACTTGTACCCATTAGCAGACTATTCCCTTGCAAAATGACATTCATGTGAAAAAATGTACTGTGATGCTCAGAAGAGTTGAAGGCAAACACGTGTATGGGCAACAAAAGCTGTCAAGGTGACAAACGACTCAACAGACTGCTTTCTTCTCCAGCTGCAGCCAGCTTGAGAGTTGTTAGCTTTCGAGGGGGATGCTGAGGACTCTTACGAAGGTTGTCGTCCATCTGCAGAGAAATAATGAGAGCCGGATCTGGCAAACAGTAGAATATAGATTATATTGTTAGTCTATTTGTCATTAATACTGGTCTGGGGCATTTTTTTTTACCCTATTATTTCAGGCCCAGACAAAACCAATGCCTTGGTTCCTTTCTACTCCCAAACAACTGCTTGTGCTACAGCGACTATTCATTCCATTAGCATCTGGTACATCCAATCCTGGCCAAACAGGTGTGCTTCTGCTCCAATGATTTCCTCAAGATTTCTGAAGAAAGCAACATTGCTAATATATACTAAGAGGTCAAAGTTTCCATTTTGTACAACAGCCAAACACTGCTAGGAAGCAGACTGAAAGTCAAACTGCTAACATCAATGGATGCTTTGGCATGATCAGCACCTTCCAAGAACAAATCTTACTCAAATTAGAAATATTCTTGAGGTACTGGGTGAATTTACAGCAGTTACAGTTTTCTAGAAGTATTTATTAAAGAACTTCTGGTAAGATTTTTACAAAAAACAGGCTAAAATTAATCTCCGAATATCAAGATTTCATATTTTCATAGGAAATCAATCTAATGCCCTATGCATAATGTGGTACCAAAAGAGTCTAGTTACTACAGAATAAATGGAATCAAAGAAAACAACACAGGGGAGACCTCCAGAAGTTGTCTAGTCCATCCCATTTCCTCAAGGTAGGATCACCTTTACCTAAATCATACCTGTCAAGTGTCTTTGTACACCATTGTTTGCAACTTCCACAGCCACACTCGAACATAATGAAGACAAGATACGATCAATACCTAATACTACAGAAGCTGGTCATAATTAATGATCTATTTCACACACTGATCTTTTTCAGGAAGAAGCAAGTGCCTTCTACTCTTCTAGGTAAAGTGTTCTGTCTGTATCAGAAGACTAATTCTTCACAGGTATTTTTCACATCAGTTGAATAGTTTTGATAGGCTCTGAGTGACAGCCTTGAAAATGAAGAGTATAAAGAAAGAAAAGCTAGACATAGAACAAGCAGGAGAAACAGTGACTGTAGCTTAGTGACGACAGCATTCAGGGGGGAGCAAGAAGAGCTGGTGATTGGTCCGAACTTGCAGGACTGTTTCTGAGTTTGGATCAACACATTTGCCCCCTCCTTTGCTGGAATGTACGCTTGCAGCAAGACACCCTTTCTTTTGTTGGTATGAGCACTTGCAAGACAATATTCTTTTGATTGTAATAAAAGTACTTCTTAAATACAAGGCTTCATTAATTTTTCCTTTCAAATGACACAATATTTTTCCTGCCCTCCTACACAAAGCAACTCAACAGAAAAGAAGCAATTAAAATTAACTGTCCATTGTACACTTGCAGTTGCCATACAAGACTATCTATGAACAAACCATAACGAAGCAGGAAAATTAGAGATTGAAGCAAAAGTAACCTTTTCAATCAAGTTGGATTCCTTATTTACAAGCTGTGTGAGTTTCTGCAGATTAGCATCTGCTGTATCCTGTCCAGCCGGAGAATGGCCTGGAGAGTGAAGGCAGAAAGATGGAGAGTGAAAAGGAATTTACAAAAACTTTTAAATCCTCATAAATTAAACCCACATTGGAGAGACAGTTCATGCAGTATTTTTATCCCAAGAAGAATGTAAGTGGAAAAGCCATTCCATGTGAGAATAACAGAAGCACAAAGCATGAGCCATAACACAGATACAGGTGCATTTTGCTAAGGTATGACAGAGTCTAAAACTGAGAATTAATCTTAGCTTTTAATTTTCAACCCCTTCTGCACAACTTTACAAGTTTCCCCACTTCATTTCCCCACAGACACTCCAGCACAGACTACATAAAATCTAATTCTGCCTTGGTTCACAGACCTGGAGTCCTGGAAGAAACCTGGAATCCTAATTCAAACAAGACTACACATGGCAAAAAGGGGAAAAGAAACACAGCTTACCTGAGACAGTTAACCTGAAGTAGCAAGTTAAAATATTATCACAGAATTGACACAGATTGGAAAGCTGTTTCAAATGCTCTTGTAGTTGTACCCTCGGGAAGCACACTTTATAAACTGGTGCAAGGAAACCAAAAACAAAGGCATCCAAGGTAGTAGGCCTGAAGAGTAACAAAACAAAAACAAATAAACAAAGTGACTGAGGCAAGACACAGAGGCCTTTACAACACAACCGTTTTCTGTGCATATTATAAACAACTCAGGACAGAGCATAGTCAGCTCTTCTGGCATTCCATCTTTTCACATCAATTTGGTAAATGCTTTATACAAACTACTGATTTATTTGAGCACCTCTGAACTAGAGACATGCTGGCAAGCTGAAATGGGAACTTCAGCATTAAAATCCAGTCATGCTGTCACATGCTGATGAACAAGCCTCTTGAAAACACATTTCTGGCACTACAAAAGCCAAGCTGTATGCCAAGGGGCCAGGGATCTTCCCACACGGAGCAGTCTGACTTTGGTGGCTAAAGGAACAGGTAATCCTTTTTAAGACCTGCTGGCACTATGATGTTGCCAGTATCTGCTTCCTGCTCTGCATACACAGTGTTCCTAGACCTACACCCTCCTCCTGTGAAGGCAGTGGTAACACCTCAGCCTTGAAGCATTGTTTTCTACATATAAGCACAATGGGTGACAACCTGTGGCTAGGAAAGCATTCTTTAGTGCCACTCATTATTATGAAAATGGGAGGTGCTTAGCAGCTGTGGGCAGCATCTGCCTCTCTGGAAAAATAAAGGAGACACCACATTGCTTTAGTGCAAAGATCTTGTTTGTGCCCTTTTTGCTCTTTCATTTATCTGAAAAGCAGAGTGTGAGACATAAAACTACTGTGCAGCATTTTCAGCATTCTGACAAGTTAAAAAAAAATAAATTTAAGTGTTCAGAGTCATGTGATACCTGTTTCACTAGTCATTAAAAATAATTAAAAAAAAAAAAAAAAATCACACTCACGTCTCTCCAAAGAAAAACGGAGATGTTCCCAATCTCTTCGACAGGAGATTTAGGCACTCCTTGGCATCCCTGTATATCTGATGAGACACAAGACTAAGAGCCCCAGGTGTAGCAAGACCAGTATACACAGTACAGTTAATCATGTGACAGTGTGCTGAACTGTTTCAGTTCTTGTCTTTGACAGCACCAACTTACAAATTCGGTAGTACACAACACATACCTGCGCTTCCACTTCAGTAAGACTGTAGAGTGGAGGCCCTCCTCTGGTCAGCAAGATCCTGTTCAGCGCTTCCCTGGACATCTTTCCAGGCAGATACAAACTCAGTGGGAAGGGAATCCTTGAGGCAAACCATGGCTTTGTCACACTGCAGTAATTTTCAGCCTCAACCCAGAAAGTGTGCAGCTGTATCAACATAAGGAAGAACATGACAGGAATTTGTGTAAGAATAGTAGACATCTCTTAGAAGTTTGATGTGTAAGGTATCTTGTCAGACAAGCAGCACCACCAGGAATTACTGGAATATAAGGAATCAGGATCCACAAAGGATTATCCTAATCCTTTGAATGTAGCAGTATGCAATTAAGGCAACAGCTACCTTTCACCTCGGAAAAACTGCAAAGAAATTACATAGACCTACACACACATGCATATACATATACACACCTACATATACATACACACACACCCAGACGCACACGCTTTCACAGAAAATATACTACCAAAGTTGCAGATACACAGAATCAGGTTTGAACTTTTAGAATTTATTTTTCTTTTATCTACATCTTAAAATAAAAGATATTATGAATTATGAACTTGAAATCTTGGGGGTCAGGTGAAGAGGCGAGCTGATGACATCATCTGATTGTAATATTTTTCCTGTACAAACTGAAGCCAAAGTAATTCAAGAGATCCAATGTCTGGGGATTTTTACAGCTCTAATGTACTTATTTTAAATTGGTAAAGACATCTGGACATGTGTTATTTAGAACTGAAAAATGAAACTTCGGATGGGTATTTTAATTTCTCAAAGGTTCAACAGTTCAAAAGACTTTCATAGTTGTGCACCCCACATCACACATGCACATTTTACTCAAAGCTTTTTCAAAAGAATAAAATTAAGCAAATAAGCGAGAACAAGCTGTTTTCAGGATACTGTTTTGCAAAAGTATCTAAACAAAAAACATTCATAGGTGCCCTTTTAAAATGTCTTTCATAAATCCATTATTATAGCTTTATGCCCCACAAACACACACTTCTTTCCTTTTCACAGCCTGCTAGGCACTATTTCCAAAATTGGCCTAATGAAGCAAATACATTCCAGCCAGGACTACAGCTGAGAGACTTCAATCTCTCATGTTGGGCACCTCTTGTAGCATTCACTTCCAAAAATTCTGATTGTTACGAAGTATCACCCACTTACCAGAGCAGGAAGCAGTTTCTCTTCAAGTAGTGCAATATATGCCAGTGTATCAGCTCCTTGCTTTGCAGACAATTCATAATCAGCATTATATTTCTACGAATTAAAAAAACCAACACATACTACAAATAGTGTTACATAGAACTCCCCAAAAAGATAGAATCATAGAATCATCAAGGTTGGAAAAGACCAGACCTTCAACATCAAGTTCAACCGTCTGCCCTTCAACCCCTAACCACTAAACCATCTCCTGAAACACCATGTCTACCTGTTCTTTAACACCTCCAGGGACAGTGCCTCCACCACCTCCCTGGGCAGCCTGTTCCAACGCCTCATCGCTCCTTCTGTAAAGAAATTTTTCCTAATATCCAATCTGAACCTCCCCTGGCGCAGCTTGACCCCGTTTCTTCTTGTCCTATCTCTAATCAGTAGGGAGACAAGGCCAACACCCACCTCACTACAACCTGCAACCTGAAGTTGCTTCAAACTTAACAGCTATCAAGTCAGTAAATAGAACATTTTGTGGAACAGAAAGCATGCGTTGACTGAAATTTCTTTACTTCTTCCAGCCAACTGTGTCAAACCTCCTCACATCTCCCTTTTCCACTTTCCCATTCTTAGATTTTGGGGCTCTCCTATTCCCAAAATAACTCGTGTCTCCTTCCCATTACTTTCCAAGCATCTGTTCAGTGACATGGAGGTAATTTTTCAGTATTTAGGGGGTGTAGCAAACCCCAACAAGTCCCCATATTTATTTTTGAAGAAGCATCTGGCACTTCAGCTGGTGTAGGCATTAAAAAGGGAAGCATTCCCATCTTGTGCTTTTAATTACCATTCTAAAAGTTTAGAAACTGGATGCTAACAATATAAGGGACCAAATGCACAGCTAAATGAGTTCAGCGACAGCTGTCTGAACTTCTCATTCTTTCACTGGATCCCTTTAAGGTACATTAACAGGGTTGCTAAGCTTTTCCTGAGGAGAGAGGATATTCACTTCATTAGTTTAGAAACAAATAGCCAGCGCTGATCCATATTTTTAAATATCTGAAAAGCAAGCATATTATTGTTGTACTTTAACTCAAAGAGGTGTCTGTTTTTTTTTCCCAGCATAAGGAATCTTTGGTATTCAAATGGCTATGAAACTTCTGAATTTTAAAACAATTGACTAAAATTCCATCTCAAATGCAGAGTTTTCAGATCCTATTTTTATCCCCACAATGAATTTAAGTTTCACTAACATGGCACTCATCAGAACATCTTCTTGACTAGACAGAAACTGAGTATCTAATGTAAAAGCAGAATAGTGGGCTGGAGGGCCATCTTAAGAAATAAAAAGATGATGCCATGCTTTATTAGACATCTTTATACTTTGTGAAAAGAAGAAATCGTATAGCTTTACTCTTTCTGAATAGAACATTAAGAGATCTGCAAACGGCAAGCAAGAGTTGGATACGCATAACATGGTGTGCATCAAGGAATGTTTGCAGGCATTTTTACACTACAAGCTATAGAAAAACTACTGGCACTGAGAGACAATTACCCATTTAATCAGTTAAAACCACATTTCCCAAACTGTGATATCCTAGGTCTGCAGTCATGACATTAAAAGTTACAACTAAAAACTAAGAGCAGGGTGCTCAGAGAGAAACTGCTCAATTAAGGCCAGTTTGTTGTCCTTTTCAATTAATAGCTTTCTTGTGCCTATTTTTAAATCTCTCACATGACTAACAATCAAACCTTCAAACAGTAATCTGTTATCCACCATTTTGTATTTGTAGTACAGGTATAACAAACAGGAAAGCACTGGATCTGAACTGAGTTCCAGATTTTCAGAAGCCTGTATCAATTGCATACATGTGGAGTCACTACAAGGGGGAGAAAACAAATCTTTTGAAAGAGACCCACCTGCTTCCTTAAGAAGTTTAGTATTTTTGCTGGCTGAGAAATAACAATGTCTTCTGATACCAGGACTGGTATGTCTCCTGGAAGGCATAAATAATGCAGTCAGCAATTTATATGGATGTGCTCTAACAAAACTAGAAAGCAGTCAGTCGCTTGATCTACTTTCCTTTTATCCATAGCATGCTCTGATCTTCCTAACATGCATGTATAAATCAAGCTTTACATAATAGGGGAGTTCCACCAAGGTCCCAAATATACCCTAGTGTATTGTGGCCTTCACTAGCAACAATACATTAAAAAGGGCCCAGATCAAATCAGGGTGAAGCAAATGCCTTTTGCTAGATATCTGATGCTTTGAGAACCAGGCTACTTGTCTGGATTTCAGATGTTCATCTTAACACAAAAATTCCAACTCAGTAACTCAGTCGAACCGCCCTGTGAACTTATTCCAAAATCAAATTATTCCCTTCTGCCAGCTTACTGCCAGCCTTTATTCATCAGATTACAGATCAAAGACTGTAGAGCATAAAATCTCTATTAACAGGGACCATCTCATAGCACTTTCACAATTTTAACTGCCACAATGAGCCTAACACAACCACGCTGCTACATACTATTAAAGTAACAATTATCAGCATGACTTACTACTTGGATATTTTTTAAATGGACTTTAAGTATTTTGGCTATGAAGGAAGTCACTGAATTTTTGGGAAGTATATCCAGCTAGTTCTTGCTATTTTCTTCTAACCAAAAACAACACATTGAAAAGCAGAGTCAAAGGTGCAACTTCTGCATGGATACAGTAATGCCTAAACTGATGAAGTGGCAAGTATAAACTACTTTAACCCTGTGGTGATTTTACCTCTCTGGAGTACACCAATTAGGTAACTGAAATGCTGAGCCAACAGAAAAGCAATGAGTAGAAGTATCCAACACGAAGAAGCCCTCTCCAATACCTTATCTTCAACTTTGCTGCCAACTTTCTGAGTCAACCTCTTTAACTCAGCATCCCAGGTAGTGCAAGATATACTCTGTGAGGCTCACATTCCACTTCCAACTGTACCAGCCCATTAACTTATGTATAATTAAAGAACATTATTTCCATATACAAGTCTAGGTATTATCATTATAAATATGGAAAGCATGAAAAGCTTAAAAATTTGCATTCAGAGTACCATCAATTTATACAGCCTGACAGAAACAGGTATGTACTTGGCACCACTGCTTTGCTGACTGCTGCTTCACCCATACACATTTTAATAATGCGTCCTTTGAAGCATTTTATGTCTTCCATTGTTTTATTCCCACAAATTCATCACACTTGTTTGTGTAAATTCCTTTATTAATGCATCATGAAAGCAGATAACCTACACTGGGGCAGATCATACTCATGAACACAAAACAAAACTCAGAAACAATGCAGAAAGTGGAACCCGTGTTTATAACATGGCTAGGATTAAAAGAATAGAAAGTGCAGAGAAGGTACCTTTCGGAACTCTCCAAGTGTTATTGATAGCATTCACTGTCAGAGGAGCACCAGAAAATTTGGCGTAAGCCTACAATAAAGATTGTGGGGGAAAAAATACAGTCAGTATGTGTAAGTGTAAGGTAGTGCTGTAAAAGTGCTTTTAAATGGCTTCGGGCACTGAAGACCGACTAGAAGCAAATGCGCCGACAGTCGGTCTTTAGTGCCCGAATGCCTTTCTAGGAAATGCTGCCTGTGAATGCTGAGGCCAGGCAGCTCCGGGAAGGCACAACGCCCCCACGAAGAGCAGCGGCCATGCCCGCGGCTCGGCGGGGGAGGGACGCAATGGTGAGCCGCGACGCGGCTCCCTGCGCGGAAACAGCCAGGGCCACGCAGCCCCACCAGGCCCCGCCGCGGCCCTAGCTCCCGCCGCCCCCCACCCCCAGCAGAGTACTTCAGCAAAGCGGGACCCTCGCCCGGCTCAGGGTGAGGAGGACGGGCGCGCCCCTCGGCGGCAGCGCCGCCTCTCCCGCGGGAAAGAGCCCCGCGGACAGCCATGCCGGCGGCAGGCAAGCCCTGGGACGCCGTTCCTCCCTTCTGCCCTCTCTCCCTTCCTCCCGAGACAGATGTCGGCCGCCGACTGTTACCATGACGGTTAGAGACTCCGGGTGCAGAGACGGCAGCCCCCAGTCGCCTCCCCAGCAGCTCAGCTCCATGGGAGCCGCCATCTTGTTCGCCTTCCGCGCCAGCCCAGCAAACGCAGCGCTGCTGCCCTCGCTTGGCGGCGCCCGAGGGCCCCGGCCGCGCCTCGGGGCGGAAGAAGGCGGCACGGGGGGGGGGGCGTGCGCTCCTCTGGGGCCGCTGGTGGCCTCTGGGCCCCTGCCGTCTCCCGAGCACCGCTGCCGAGCCTGTCCAGCGGAGAGCCCGCCAGAGGCGTCCCTGAGGGAAAGGGGGATTGGCGGCCCGTAGCCGTTGGGCTGTGAGGAAACGCCGCCGGCCCCGAGGGCCGTCGTTTTACTTGTGAAATAGAGAGGCTTACCCTACCGCATGGTGTGACTTTACACGGGAGCAAAAAAAACCAAACCGGCTTTCGATCAGATGCGAAGACCAGTCATCAGCAAGTTGGCTTTAAAAATAAGGAACTCTGATCATATGGTACCAATTTTGACCAGGTTATAATGATAACCCATTCAGTATGTTTTTTTTAATGTGAACCTTTAAAGGCATCACGTTGTCAGCTGTTTCATTTCTGTGTTCGTGCAGACATGCCACAGCACATTTAAGTCAAGTAAAATGTTTCCATCCTTCCCACACATGGAAAAAAATACCACATACTCGCTTAAAAAAACCTTGTGCTGACCACCCTTATGCAGGTCTTTTCGTGCATAAACAGATGACAAGAGCAAGGGCAGAAAGCTTCACGTGTCCTCCCTCCCCCCTCCAGATCCGTGGTTTCAGATCTGCATGAAATTTGTGGCAGAAAGTGTCATGATAAAAATCTAAAATGCAGATCTTGGATCATTCTGAGGAACTGATTGAGGAACCCGGGAGATGAAACATGTATCAAAATTTTTCTGTTGGAAAGGGAAGGGAAGGGAAGGGAAGGGAAGGGAAGGGAAGGGAAGGGGGAAGGGAAGGGAAGGGAAGGGAAGGGAAGGGAAGGGAAGGGAAGGGAAGGGAAGGGAAGGGAAGGGAAGGGAAGGGAAGGGAAGGGAAGGGAAGGGAAGGGAAGGGAAGGGAAGGGAAGGGGGAAAGGGAAGGGAAGGGAAGGGAAGGGAAGGGAAGGGAAGGGAAGGGAAGGGAAGGAAAGGAAAGGAAAGGAAAGGAAAGGAAAGGAAAGGAAAGGAAAGGAAAGGAAAGGAAAGGAAAGGAAAGGAAAGGAAAGGAAAGGAAAGGAAAGGAAAGGAAAGGAAAGGAAAGGAAAGGAAAGAAAGGAAAGGAAAGGAAAGGAAAGGAAAGGAAAGGAAAGGAAAGGAAAGGAAAGGAAAGGAAAGGAAAGGGAAGGGAAGGGGGAGGGAAGGGAAGGGAAGGGAAGGGAAGGGAAGGGAAGGGAAGGGAAAGGAAAGGAAAGGAAAGGAAAGGAAAGGAAAGGAAAGGAAAGGAAAGGAAAGGAAAGGAAAGGAAAGGAAAGGAAAGGAAAGGAAAGGAAAGGAAAGGAAAGGAAAGGAAAGGAAAGGAAAGGAGAAAGGAAAGGAGAAAGGAAAGGAGAAAGGAAAGGAAAGGAAAGGAAAGGAAAGGAAAGGAAAGGAAAGGAAAGGAAAGGAAAGGAAAGGAAAGGAAAGGAAAGGAAAGGAAAGGAAAGGAAAGGAAAGGAAAGGAAAGGAAAGGAAAGGAAAGGAAAGGAAAGGAAAGGAAAGGAAAGGAAAGGAAAGGAAAGGAAAGGAAAGGAAAGAGGGAGGGAGGCTACATTACATTTCTACCTGCAAAGAGGTACTTAAAGTACATGTTCTTAAGGACACCTTTCTTCCTTTCTTCTCTTTTCCTCCCTACAGGCACCAGCTAACTCCTAGCCAGACTATCCAGGTACTTTCGTTTGGCCTGTTCGCTGTGTGATTACCTCACTGAGGATGCAAGCTCTGGAGACAAGGGTGACTCCTAACAGCTGTCATCCCAAACATCTGTTTCTGTAAGGATGATGAGCCAACTTACAGCTGCAAGAAAGCTTAGGAGGTAAATAGGAGAGTAAACTTTCTTTGCATTGCCTTAGAGCTTTAGAGCCCAATTAGTCTCTATATTGTGGTGGAGTGCTGAGCAAAGATGGGAAAGAAGGTTATCTGCATCTTCCCTCCCCCATGCGAAAGCTCTTCAGGAACATTTTCCTCTTGGTTGCTTGGCTGGAATTCCTATTAGTGGAAATGGAAAGTGAATCTCCATCGAGAATGGAGATATGCCTTGACTTGAAAAAATGCTGCTTCAATTTGTGTATTTGAAAAAGGGAAATTTATTCTGAAACCTCAGTTTTAAACCTTATGTTAGAAAATTTTTTTATGAAAAAGTGGTAGGATCAAACCCAGAAGTGTCAAATATGAAAGGATGTGGTTCAGAGCTCAAATTTCACTTGCATTGAGACTTGTATATTTTAATTGTCCATTAATCGTGATTTTTAATAATCCATATAATTTCATAACAACAGTCTCCTAGTGCGTATTAGGAGCAAAATATGAAAGCTAAATTAAGCAGCAGGGATTTCTTTCTACTTCCCCTGCCCCATTACTTGGAATTTGTACAAGTCATGGAAACTAAAGCAAAATCGACAATGTTGGTAGCTTCTCTGTCTTCCGTATGCTTAGAACTTTACTGATTCATGTAAAGTAAGCAGGACAAATATTTTAATGCTTGAGGTTTACTTGCAGATCCTGTATAAAAAATTACAGTCATACATTTCTGTAAGAAACTTCCTTACAAAATATTATTTGTTTTTATGAAAGTTTCTTGAAAACACAATATCGAATAATCACTTTTTTTACTCTTATATAAGATATCAACCTCCAGAAAGGTAAGCTGGAGTTTGTACTTTAGAGAATACACAAGAGTGAAAGGCAATATCTAGTATTTCATTGTTTTTATTGAAAATGACAATTAGAAGGTCAAACAGTCCCTTCCAAGACAGCAGAAAAACATTGTACTTTTTGAAAATCCCTTAAAGAAGATGTGCTTGAGCACAAAATCCCCTTCGGTCTGTAACATACTCCAATAATTAAACTGAGTTAGAAATGAAAACTGGAAAAATTGCAGTGCCCTCTATGTGTACTGGCTAAGGTCATCTAAACAAGGGCTTAAATTTCTGTTTCTATACATTGCGAACTAGTTCCCTTCTGTTATACTATATTGTGCAGCATGCTCTACTTGCCAAACAGAGTTTGCATTCATGGTCATAACCACGAGAATAAGCAGATGTAGAGCAACAATAGAATATGGCTCTCACAAATCTGATGCTAACAAGTATCTAATGCTATAAACAAGATCCTCCTCCCATAGGTTTGACCAGTGTCAGTGCAAGAGACTCCTTTCTAGTCAAACCAGAGGTGAAAAATGGGAAGTTAAAATTACTTAATACATATTTTTGACAGAGAAGGGAAATTTTCAAGAAAACATTTCATATGTTTTGACAAACTCAAATGATATACATAAGAAATGGTTGCAAATAATTTATGGTGTTCCCTTAGATAGGTGAAATAAAAATTTTACTATACTTTTATCCCTTTTTTTATCTGCTATAGACACTGAATACTTCAATATTGAACTGTGATGGTTTTGCAGACCTTCATGATGTCAGGCATTTAAGCCTATGCTTTCAAAGAATGCTCTGTAGTGATGAAGGGCTTCTACTTAATAGATAGTAGAGCAACATCAGTGCTGCTCTAGGTCCATGTATTAGGCTCTCCAGCATCTGTGTTGTCTCCATCCTTTAGTCTGGGGATGAATTCTGGACTGAGGCTTCAGTCTTAGGCTTAGCGACCATGAAATGGTTGAATTCTCAATTCTTAGGGAAATCAGGAGAGGGGTCACCAAAACTTCCACTATGGACTTTGGGAGGGCAGACTTTGGCCTGTTTAGATCACTGGTGAAGCGAGTCCCTTGGGATTCAGTTCTGAGGTGCAAAGGGGTCCAGGAAGGCTGGATGCTCTTCAAGAAGGAAGCCTTAAAAGCACAGGAGCAGCTGTCCCTGTGTGTCACAAAACGAACTGTCAGGGAAGGTGACCAGCCTGGCTGAACAGGGAGCTTTTGCTGGGACTCAGGGAGAAAAAGAGAGTCTATCACCTTTGGAAGGAAGGGTGGGCAACTCAAGATGAGTACAGGGAGCTTGTGAGGATGTACAGGGAGAAAATTAGAAGGGCAAAAGCCCAGCTGGAGCTCAATCTGGCCACTGCTATAAAGGACAATAAAAAAAGGTTTTACAAATACAGTAGCAGCAAAAAGAGAACCAGGGAGAATCTCCATCCCTTATTGGATGAGGGGGAAGACATAGCAACCAGGGATGAAAAAAGGCTGAGATACTTAATGCCTTCTCTGCCTCCATCTTTAATAGTCAGACTGGCTGCCCTCAGGATACTCGGCCTCCTGAGCCGGAATATAAGGATGCAGAGCAGAAAAACACCCCCATAATCCAGCAGGGTGCAGTTAGAGACCTGCTGCAGCACCTAGACACTCAGAAGTCTATGGGGCCAGATGGATTCACCCAAGGGTACTGAGGGAGCTGGCAGAGGAGATTGCCAAGCCTTTCTCTATCATCTACCAACAGTCCTGGATAACAAGGGAGGTCCCAGACGACTGGAGGCTTGCCAACGTGACGCTTATCTACAAGAAGGGCCCAAAGGAGGATCCTGGGAACTACAGGCCTGTCAGCCTGACCTCAGTACCAGGGAAAATCATGGAGAGGCTCATCTGGAGTGCGCTCATGTGACAAGTGCAGGACGGCCACGGGATCAGGCCCAGCCAGCATGGGCTCAGGGAAGGCAGGTCCTGATCTCCTTCTATGATCAGGTGACCTGCCTGGTGGATGAGGGAAAAGCTGTGGACATTGTCTATCTAGGCTTTGGTAAAGCCTTTGACACCCTCTCCCACAGCATTCTCCTGGAGAAGCTGGTGGCACATGGCATAGACAGATGCACTCTCCACTGGGTAAAAAGCTGGCTGGCTGGCCGAGCCCAGAGGGTTGTAGTGAATGGGGTTGGATCCAGTTGGCAGCTGGTCACCAGTGGTGTCCCCCAGGGCTCAGTTTTGGGAGGAAGTGTCGATTTGCTGGAAGGTAGGAAGGCCCTGCAGAGAGACCTGGACAGGCTGGATGGATGGGCCGAGGCCAATTGTATGAGGTTTAACAAGGCCAAGTGCTGGGTCCTGCACTTTGGTCACAAACACCCCATGCAAAGCTACAGGCTTGGGGATGAGTGGTTGGAAAGCTGCATGGTGGAGAAGGAGCTGGGGTTGCTGGTTGACAGCCCACTTAACATGAGCCAGCAGTGTGCCCCGGCTGCCTCCTGCTCTATCCACTTTCAGACTTCCTCTTTCTACCTGCTCCATAGCGCTCTGCACCTGCTTCTCTGTTTTTCTCACTCCACTGCACAGCTCTCTGCCAGCCTGCTGACACCACCACATCATCCTATCTCTCCCACTGCAGGAGCAGGGAAGGTGGGAGTGAAGCTGAGGCATTTCTTGTTCTGTGGAGACATACATGAAAGAGCAGAGGGGTGAGAAAGAAGAATAGCACTGTGCTAGGACACACTGAGTATGGGGGAGCACCCTCTAGCCTAGCAACGGGCAGAGGAAGAAATGAGCAACTAAAAGAGTGGGTCAACACTGCTACACGAATAAGCTAAGCAGTGGGGTGTGTTACAGGGTATATACCATGAGGGGAGGGCAACTAAAGGGTGTGAGAATATACGGCAGCTGAGGGTATTTAACATCCCACTGTGCCTGCATTGGAGAGAAGCCCAGTCCTGCACTCTGCATGGTGGCAGAGTCGCTCGGGCAGACCTTTCGCAGCGCGCTCCGCAGCCCCAGCCCTGCAGTGCGCTGTGTCTTGCCTCACACACAATGAGCCCCCAAGGGCTGTTCTCTGCAGTGCTCATTAGCTGTATATGCCAAGCCTGAGGTGAATGAACATTAATCAACACTATTTTGCTCATGTAACATAAAATTTCTCTCCTATTGTTGCCCTTCTTTTTATGATGTAAATAATACCAGACAGCTCCATCTATTCCAACTGCGTGCCAGGTAGCAAGCTGCGAGGGCACCAGCCATGGTTTCCTGCATTTCTTCTGACATGACAGCATTTGTCTGCAGGGCTGAGGCACACAGAGAGGTGAAGGACAAAGAAGGCTGGCTGTGCAGCAGGTTGGGATGCACACCACAGTGCTGTCAGCTCCTGAGTGGAAGGAGAGCCTTACAGCTGTTCCCTGCCATGGGGTCCCCCCTTCCTTTATGAGTAGAAAGCATGGGGTGTGGGGATGTCCTGCCTGATGGGTGATCTAATGTGGACATGGCAGAAACTGGTTGCCCAGATGCTTAGCCCCAAAAGTGCATGCTTGTTTCCTTGCTCTCTTTCTCCAGTGCTTTCTTAACATCAGCAATGCAGAGGCTAGAATTTCATGGAGTAGCATAGAATCATAGAATGGTTTGGGTTGGAAGGGACCTTGAAGATCATCTAGATCAATCCCCCTGCATGAGCAGTGACACCTCCCACTAGATCAGGTTGCTCAGAGCCCCATCTAACCTGCCCTTGAACACTTCCAGGAATGGGGCTTCCACAACATCCCTTGGCAACCTGTTCCAGTGTCTCACCACCCTCACACTAAGGATTTTCTTCCTAATGTCTAACCTAAATATCTCCTCTTTCAGTTTTAGTCCATTAGCCCTTGTCCTCTCATTACAAGACCGGTAAAACGTTCCTCTCCAGCTTCCCTGTAGGCCCCCTTTGGTAGTGGGAGGCTACTAGGTTTCCTGAAGCCTTCTCTTTTCCAGGCTGAACAACCCCAACTCTCTCAGCCTGTCTCCATAGCAGAGGTGCTCCAGCCCTCTTGTAATCTTCGTGGCCCTCTTCTGGACTCACTTGAGCAGCTCCATGTCTTTCATATGTTGGGGGCTCCATAACTGGACACAGCACTGCAGGTCAGGTCTCACCAGAGTGGAGTAGAGGGGCAGAATCCCCTCCCTCAACCTGCCTGCCATGCTGCTGGTGATGCAGCCTAGGACACAGTTGGCTTTCTGGGCTGCAAGCACACATTGCCAGCTCATGTTGAGCTTCTCATCAAGCAACATCCCCAAGCCCTTTACCTCCATTCTCTGTCCATTCTCCACTCAGTCTGTATTTGTGCTTGGAACTGCCCCAACCCAGGTGTAGGACCTTACTCTTGTTGAACTTCATGAGGTTTGCACAGGCCCACCCCTCTAGCCTGTCAAGGTCCCTCTGGATGGCCTCCCTTCCCTCCAGTGTGCCGACCACCCCACAGCTTGGTGTCATCAGCCAACTTGCTGAGGGTGCACTCAGTCCCACTGTCACCAACAAAGATGTTAAACAGCACTAGTCCCGGTACTGACCCCTGAGGAACACCACTCATCACTGATCTCCACTTAGACTGGAGCCTTTGACCACTTCTCTCTGGGTGGGACTATCCAACCAGTTCCTTATCCACCACAACAGTCCACCCATGAAATCAAACCTCCCCAATACAGAGAGGAGGTTGTTGTGGGGGACCGTGTCAAAGGCCTTACAGAAGTCCAGACAGATGACATCTGGCCTCTGCCATAAAGAGGGGGTAAATGAGACACTGTGTAAATACAGCACACCTAAATATTGCCAGGCTGGATGTGTGGTAAAGATGCAGGCAGAAAGAGGCAGACAGCTCCCACACGCTTGCTCTGGCTACTCTGAGTGGTACATTTCCTGCTAAAGATGATCTAAAACCAAAAAGATAGAGCTTACAGTCCTAAGGACCCATGAAGGATGAATATGACCTGATGAGATGACCAAATGTTCCTTGAAAAGTACAATCCTATCAAAGAGAAAGTAAAAGCCAGTGAAGCCTGCCTTGTCCTACCAAATGCTTAGGAAGATGTCTGAGTTATGTTTATCCCCATGAAACATCACCACAGTGAAAACAGTCCTCTTGGAGGTGGCAGCTAGCTGGAGCTTGCAGTAGTGGGAGGAGGGCAGCACCCTGACCTGATACGGGGATGACACAGGGATTTGCTCAGTGCATCCTCAGGGTGGTGGAGGAAGCACGGCAGGTTCTCCACCAGCTGCTCCCTTGTGCAGGTCCACTCCAGCTCCACATGGACACAGGAGCCTCTTGCCAGCATCTCCCCTGTGGTGCCCAGCTCCAGGAGGAAGGCATCCCCATGGAGGGGCTGCAGGGGCACAAGCAGGCACTAGACAGCATCATACTCATGGGATTGCCAACCTTTGAAGGCTCTGCCCATCCTCATGGCTGTCTGCAGCAACAGGAAGAAACGATTTTATGAAACCACTTGGGAGGACACAGGGAAGATTGCTCACCAGCTCCTCCACCATCTGTCTCCTGTAGACCAGCTTCTGCACTGGCCACTAGATGATGCGCTTTGCAAAAATCCTGCCCAGATCCCGCTCCTCATTGGGATCTTCTCCTCATTCTTCTTCATTCTGCTCCTCTTCCTCCTTCTGCTATGAGTTTCTGCTGGAGCTCCCTTCTTCACCACTGCTGCCTGACTCGCAGCTCCTTGTCCTGAGCCACCAGCAGAGTCCAAAGAGCAGGACTTGGACTCCAGCAACAGCCCACAGCTGGCATCGCTGCAAGGCAGAAAAGAACAGGACCCCCAGGCAAAGCTTCTCTGCTCCTGGATCTTCTGCTTCTGGATCCTCTGCTCCACGAGTCACATAGTGCACAGCCATGGATGGTGAGAAATTATTCCGTATGCCCCAGTGCAGGAGCACAGACAGGCAGGGGAGCCTAGGCAAAGGAATCAGTGAAAGCAGAGTCCACCACATCAGCTCTTCCTCAAAATGCTCCCTGACTCTGTGGCAGCTGAGCAGGCAGCACCCTATGCCCACCTTCCCCAACCAAGTCAAGCACAGATGCAGCACTTGGTCAAACAGGCCATTTATTGGCAACTCAGAACATAGGAAAGCTCCCAGCAGGAATGGACCCTGTGGAAGAGGGAGGGCAGTTGCTGTCCAGGTGGTAATGGGACTAAGACGTGCTGGCCTCTGCCTCCTCAATGCTCAGGAAGGTGTCCAAGTCATCTTGCTGCACCCCAAGTGTCATCTCAATCAGGAGAGGATGATGGAAAGAGTAGTTCAGGCAGAGCTTGCAGGAGCACCTGGAGGGCAGCACCAACAAAGATGTTAAACAGCACCATCCCAAAACCCACCCCTGAGGAACTCCACTCATCACTGAGCTTTACTTCAACATTGAGCTGTTGACCACTACTCTCTGGATGTAACCATCCAGCCAATTCCTTATCCATTGAGTGGTCCATCTGTCAAGTCCATGTCTGTCTAATTCAGAGACAAAGATGTACAAGACAGCGTCAAATGCTTTGCACAAATCCAGGCAGATGACATCAGTTGCTCTTCCCTTGTCCACCAGTGCTGTAGCCCCATCATAGAAGACCACCAGGTTTGTCAAGCACAATTTGCCCTTAGCAAAGCCATATTGGCTGTTACCAATCACCTCCTTGTTTTCCATGTGGTTTAGCAGAGCTTCCAGGAGGATCTCCTCCATGATCTTGCCAGGCACTTAAGTAAGATTGACTGGCCTGTAGTTCCCAAGGTCTTCTTTTTTCCCCTTTGTAAAAATGGTGGTGATGTTTCCCCTTTTCCAGTAACCATACTGCCATGACTTCTCAGATATGATGGATATGGGCTTAGCAACTTCATCTGCCTGTTTCCTTAGGACCCCTGGATGTACCTCATCAGGTCCCATGGACTTGTGCACCTCCAGGTTCTTTAGATGGTCTTGAACCTGTTCTGACCCTGTTGTGGGTGGTGCTTCATTCTCTCAGTCACCGCCTTTGCCTTCTGTGACTTGGTCAGTTTGGCTTGAGCACCTGCCGGATAAGACTGAGGCAAAAAAGGTATTAAGCACCACAGCCTTCTCCATATCCTGTTTAAGCAGGTCTCCCATTTCTTTCTGGAGAGGACCCACATTTTTTCTAGTCTTTCTTTCTATCACTACATACCTGTAGAAGCTTTTCTTGTTGCCCTTGATGTCCAGGGCCAGATGGAATTCTATCAGGGCTTTTGCTTGTCTAACCTGATCCTTGACTCCTGGGACAATTTCTCTGTATTCTTCCCAGGCTACCTCTCCTTGCTTCCACCCCCTGTAGGCTTCCTTTTTGTGTTTGAGTACACCTAGGTATTCCTTGTTCATCCATGCAGGCCTTCTGGTGGTTTTGCCTCACTTTCTTTTTGTTGGGACACATCACTCCTCAGCTTGGAGGAGTTTCTTGAGCCCCTCTTCCTCTCCAGAGCTTTATCCCATGTACTCTACCAAGCAGGTCCCTGAAGAGACCAAAGCCTGCTCTCCTGAAGTCCAGGGTAGCAAGCTTGCTATGCACCCTTCTTGCTGCCCTGAGGATTTTGAACTCCACCATTTCATGGTCACTGCAGCCAAGGCTACCCTTGGGCTTCACAATCCCCAGCAGCCCCTCCTTGTTGGTGAGAACAAGGTCCAGTATAGCACCTAGCTGGCTCAGGTCAAGATCTGCCTTAAGGGTTTTTCTGGGGGAGCCAAGAGGGCTGCACTGCTTGCATGAGAGCATGGTGGGCACCTGCTGTCCCCCCTCCTTGAAAGACTTCAGTCCTCACGTAACCAGCACCACTCCTGATGCTGGTGTGCCCTGGAGCAGCAACTGCCTCCAAGCCCCCTTCTCACCCCTGGCTGGGGACAAAAAAAGCAAAATCTCACCAGCAGAGAGCAAGGGAAGGACAGCAGAAGGGCCTCCCCAGGGCATGCCCTTGCCCTGGCTGGCCCCTGTGAGTACCACTGGGCTCCTGCTTTGCTGCAGACACTGCTTTCCCCTGTGGCACAGCTTCTGCATGAAGAATCCACCTAAAGTTGCGGGGGATGCTTTGAAAATCCTGGGCTGAGACAAGGTGCTGCAGGCTTGGTGGGGCTCCTGCACCTGCGCCTCCACAGATGCCTTCTTCATCCTATCTGGTGATGCTAGGAGGCAGCCCAAACAGCCCTTACACCGCCTTTGCCTGGGGCATGGGGAGGATATTCCATGGGAAAGAATTTTCTGAAGCAAACCTGATTTGATCAAGTTTCCATTGGAGAAAAATGTGGAACAGAGGCAGTCACTCCACCTGAACAAACCAAACCCAACTGGTGTTGTTTTGCAGGACTTTCTGCAGGAAAAGAGTCCTGCAACAGGGACATCTCATGCCCAGCTGTGCTGGGTGTCCCAGTTTGCCAGACATCTCATCCTGCCCATGGAGAGGGACAGGAGACCCACCCCCAAGGCCTGCTCTAAGAAATCAAGGCTTCTGATGGGAAAGAGAAAACATCAAAACTGGCCAGGATCTCTGGGGAGAGCTGAGCTCAAGGTTCAGTGCAGAACTGCTCCCAACAGCAGCTCCTGATGCTGCCTTCATACCAAAGCTTGCCTGAAAACTCAAAACCAAGCACCGGAAAACTAGGAAGAAGGAAACATTAAAAAAATGGGGGAAGAAAAAAGAAAACAAAACACATCCTACTTACCACCAGCTTGGTGAGTATGCCTTCCAGTTCCCTTGGTGGCATGGGCAGCACTGGCTCTGTGGTCTGCAGGACAAAGCTGCTGTCATTGTGCAGCCAGGACATGATCTTGGGGTGGTCGCTGCTGTGAAAGCA
This sequence comes from Hemiprocne comata, assembly GCA_020745705.1. NCBI lineage: Eukaryota > Metazoa > Chordata > Aves > Apodiformes > Apodidae > Hemiprocne > Hemiprocne comata. The sequence goes on along the minus strand of CM036616.1, from coordinate 38,692,056 downwards.
TCAGAAGATGAAGGAGATCACCTGGCCAACTCTTTGTTGGGGCCATGGCCAAAAATCCTGTGCTTCCCTCCCTCCTAGGCACTAAGTCTAGAGAAGAAGAGAAGAGAGGAGGCTCGAGCAGCTGCCCTTAAGCTATTGCAGGATGCTCTGCCTCAGTGGGAAAAAGACCTGACATTCGCTCTACTCTGTGTGCCCTCTGGTGTAAAACAGCTACCAGATATGCTAGAAGTTGACACTGTACCTTGGTGTTGGAAAACACTCTGGAGCAGCTGGGCCCAGACAGAGAGAAAAATAGATAACTGATAAAGAAAGAGCCAGTATTTTTATGAGATAAAACTATTTTCCTAAGACAGAAGGATGCCTGAGAAAGGAGAGGAGGTTTGGCTTAGCCATGGGTGATGGACAGTCACTTTATTCTATAAAGGCCCAGTCCCATTCTCCATCAGGTGGGATCCTGACACACTTTCCTCACGAGATGTGTTTGATATTCCCCCATCAAGCAGGGACACCCCTTGAACAGTGACTCCTCAGAAGCCGGGAGAAAGGGAGCTACCCCACCGTCATCAAGTAGGGAAAGTAACATAATTCCCTATTTAATAATTAACACAGCTTTAAACTATTGCTTTAACATATTGCTTTAAACTATTGCTTCAGTTCTTGTTCTAGACATAGTAAATGCTGCTTAATAAGGAGCTGCTGCTCACATGGTCAACTTGGTGTAGTAGAAATCCTGATTTATGCCCTTTAGCCCAATCACATCATTATTATCATTCATAATAAAATTTTGCTTTGTGTGTACATACACTCTGGTCATCCTAAACCCGTACAGGACAGGAGTGCTAGTCCTGGGCAGGACCTCACACTGGACATTGAAGGATGGGGGAGCTCAGCATCACCCCTCTGAAAACTTGACTGTACCATGTGGTGCTGCTGCTTACCAGGGTATAAAGCACTCTAACAATACTTTTCTGGCGGGCAGGGAGCTCAAATCCTTCTAGAAAGTATGCTCCCTGCCTTGTGCCATGCCGAGGTGGGACTCCTTTAAAAATTGTCATCATTCTTCCTCTTAACAAGCAACTGGAGGAAATTGTGCAAGGAGCCAGTGGTTCTGCCACTCCACGTGGGATGGGGTTTTTCATGTGTGATACTAGGTTTTAGCAGCATCCCAGCCACAGAAAAGGTCCTGAAACACTCTCATGAGGTGTGGAGGTCATGAGGTGTGGAGGACAGTCAGGTGGGCACCAGGGACTCATCCTCTGCAGTGAAGGAGATAACTGAACAGAATTTTCAACTCACAAGGACAATGGGATAATGACATCCTGGGGGCACATGCATTACTGAAAACTGTTGTAGTTGAAAGCAGAACGTTTTTTTAAAAACTGAAATTGGTTGAGTTATTAGGTTTGGGGATGTGTTAAGACAGGCAACATTTTTCAGTAGCCTCAGTCTAATCAGTTTTGAGCAGATGATTCCTTTTTTTGTCAGTGTCTTATAGAAACCCGATTTGCCCTAGTCTGCAATCTGCATGAGCCCTTTTAGTGACACTCTTCAGTCAGGAAAAGCAGATGAGTTAGATTCCCACCAAGACCAAGCCCACACGCCAGAGCATCCCCGTCCATTTTTAATTCAGTGCCGTTAAAGACGGCTCACTTTCCAGGGCTCCTCAAAGCGCAGGCTCCAGCCGGCATCCCGACAGGTGTCCATTTTTCTGGACCTCGGCAAGACCTTCGGCTCTGCCTGGGTTCAGACACCCCCACCGACGTGGGGCTCGAGCCCCGACAGTTCACTCTGTTCTGGTCCACCTCGCTGCTGGCTCGGCGATGCCCCGGCGCGGCCCCCGACGGCACGACCCGGCCCAGCCCTACCCCGCCGTGGCCTCCTCCCGCCCCGGGGGCCGAGGGAGCTCGGCCAATGGCCTGCCGCCTGCTGCCGTCCCTCCCTGGACCCGGGGCCGCCCCCGTTAAACGGCGGGCCCCGAAGCGGAGAGACACGCCGTCCTCCGCCTCCCTGCCCTACCCTGCCTAGCCCGGCCCGGCCCGTGGCCGCCATGGGGTGCGATCGCGGCGCTGCCCTGCTGCTCCTGCCGCTCGCCCTGCAGCTCTGCCCGGGCCGCGCCGCCCCGCCGTCCCCCCGAGGTAAGGGCCCCGCCGCCCCTGGCTTAGCAAACTGCTCTTTCCCCTATTTCGCTGAAGACGGCTTAGGGGCTGAAGCGTTCAGCCTGCTCCCCGAGAGCCCTGTGCTGGCAGGGAAGGGAAGGGGGCTGGGGAATCGGCGGCTCTGCAGGTGCGACGGCAGCCGGAGCCCTGGCAGGCAGCACGGGTTGCCGCAGCCCGGCGGGTGCAGAGACCGCCCGCCAAGCCGCCCCGCCGCCGGTCTGCCCCGGCCCCGCGGGCATCGTCCGGCGAGCTTGGCCGCTCTGAACTCGCGGTGGGAACTGGAGTAGGTGGCGGAGGAGCCGCTCCGTCAGCAAAATGTGGTCTGATTTTTATAAGACTGCTAGTAGGTGTGTTGAATATCCGAAGAGCACTTTGCAGTTCCAAGTTCTCATAAATGAGACATGAATGGCTAAGCTATGAAAACTCATTGGGAAACCTCTACTTCATAAAGAGCATAGGAAAACAGGTACCTTTTATATCCAGCATAACTCTGGTGATATTATGCATGTAGTAAGTCAGGAGCTGCTTTATGTTAGAGCATGCATACAGTGGTGAGTGATATTGCTTTCCAGTAGCAGCCTGTGACTGGAACCAGCTCAGCTACTAAGTGCAGTAGTTAGTGTTAACTTGGTGCCACGCCAGGAGCCTTAAAGCTGCTCCTGGTTCTCTCTGTAATTTTAACACCCTCTATTGTCTTACAAAATGGTGTTTGACTTTTTAATCAGTTATTCCTTAGTTAAGTGAAGCAGATCTAAAAGACAGCAAATCAGATTAATTCAGTTGCATTTCCAAAAGCCTTTATTAATATATTTACTGGTGTAAAAACATTTCAGAAAATTGTCATATTGAGAAGTAGAGCCTTGCCATATTTTTAAAAAATGGAGGCAGATTTCCAGATTGTCAGGGGCAGTGACCAGTGAAAGACCCCACTCTCAACTTGTGGAATTTTCACTTTCTTACAGTCAGTTAGAAAACACTGCAGTGAGGTTAGGGTTTCACTCCAGATGTCTAAGCTATCATTAATTATCTTGAAAAGTGCTGAACAGCAGCAGAGCAGTGTTTACATTTATGGTTATTAAGGTTAGCTGTGACGAAAACAGAACCCTGGAGGGTCTCAGAAGGCTGGTGTGACATGGCGGCAGAATTCAGGTAAAGAAAGGGTCTTTTATTTTGAGCTCCATCCTCTCCTCTGCCACTAATTTCATTCCTCCATGCCTCCTCCTCTTAGGGTTTCCTGTCATGTCTTTTATCTCCTGTCTGAAGAGCTAGCCTCAATGTTTTTGGGCAAGTCTCCAAACAGTGATTTGCCACTGTGTCAAGGTGTAGTTGGTCCCTTGTTAGCATTTTCATAGCAGGGTGATGAGCAGGTCCCTTCTAAAAACCACAGAAAGCAGGTGTGGGAGAGAATTCCTGGTCCGTCTCATGAGTGGGCTCAGTTTAGCCCAGTGGGTATGCACACTCATGCTCAGAGGCATGTCTAAGTCTTCACTTACTGCGTGGATTGAAACCAGCTGCTTGTGCCTTTCAGCTTTGGTAGTCCTTTTCAGATTTATTTTCAAATCTGCATTTCTAGGGAGAGGTACTATAAGGTAAGATTTTTCTAAAAATGAAATCTGAAATCCTTGTGGATCTTCTTATTCATTCCAAACAAGCAATTTTTTTCTGTAAGGTCTAAGAGCTTTCTCTTGCTACTAACTCTACTGAGGATACAAAATAAGTTTTCATAACCCCATTGCTCCTCTGCTAGCTGCTTTTGCTGGCATGTCTGTTATTGATGCTAAAGGATGGATCCGATGAAGTACTGCATCTACATGCTGGGTGGTGAAGATATCCGAAGAGAGAGGTTGGTAACAGGGTGCCGAAGGATCCAGTTGAGGCAATGTGCTTCATAGAACACAACTACCAAACTACTCTGAGCCTTCATTTAAATATGCAGATTTCAAAAATTTCAATAAAAATTTTCATTAGCAATAGACAGACATCTTTCAGTGTTTAGTCATTACTTTTATAATATTTCTCCTGTATTTTTAAGTGTTTGACTCTTGCAGAGATTGATTAGTTTCACTGGAATTGATGTAAAATCGGACAACAGATCTAGAAGACTGGACAAAATGTATAGTTGTATTTTGTGCTGTCAAATACTTAAGTTCTGTATTGTGGTGGTCCAGCTGAAGAGACACAACTGTATTGTATGAATTATTATTACCTGCAAAATGCTGTTGTACAGAGTACTGAGTTGCATGTGAGTCTCTTCCTTGGGCAATTGCTTTGCTCTGTGTGCACTAAATGTGATGAAATACTCAGCCTTTTGTCTCTGGTGTCTGGGTCACTGGTTTCAGTGGTAGCAGGGGTTGTCCTGGGATGCTGTAAATCTGAACTGAATGAAAGACAAGTCCTTTGATCAGGTCCACCTCAGTTACGTGTTTCTTAGTTGTTTGACAACAGTGTTTCAAGTGCATGCAAATCAAGGGCCTGATGCCTTTCATGTTGTGTCCTGAAAACTCTCAGTAATGGGATCCTTGGACCCAATACAAGTGTAAACTTAAGTGACGATCTGTATTTCAATGATTTCATGAGATGAAGGGAAAAATCTTTATTTTTCTTTTTTGGAAATGGCCATAGTATTGAGTTTAATGGATGCTGTAGAACAAAACAGCACAAACCCAGGTTCTAATCTAATGGAACAGAGTTTCCCATGTGGCTGTGGGTAGGTCTGTGTGCCAACAGGATTGTCCTGTGAGCACTCTTCAGTCTCCTCCTGCTTGTAGTGTACAGAAGCACTGGATCAGTAGGAGGGCCCCATCACCTTAGTCAATGAGGGACAGCTTTGAGGAAGTGGTGCTGCATAGAAAAGACTCATTTGCGAAAGTCCACTCTTTATTTTCGCCTGAGAATCTAAACTAAGTGGTACAACCACAGGCTTGAATCAAGGTAAGGAGTGATGTCCTGTCACATGCCCTGGTGTTAGGGCTCTTCTCCAGTGGCAGCTCTACAGTATTGTGCTGATGAGGGAGAAAAGTATGGCCCAGCTGTGAAAGGCCTATGAAGTGGCAGTGGTATACAATGGTTAAATATGCCCTTATATTTAAATCAAACTTGTGCATAGTAATTTATCAGACTTATTGGAAGGATGTAATAATATAAATACTGTTATAATAGCAGTGGGTTGAAGTCGGAAATAATCCAGAAACCTAGTAGAATAGTTTATTGAGTTTGGAGACATAATGGATTTAGGAATATTGAGGAAAACCCCAGTTTGTTTCACTGCCATAAGCTGGGTAGCTAAAATACATAGGAGTATAATGTTAGACTCTTTGCTGATGCATTGTGCAAAAATCAGAAGAATATGGAACAGCTTCACTATGCCTTCAGGGTTATTTTTTTGTCAGGCTTGACTGTCTTTGTTATCTGTGCCAGAAGGGAAATGTGGGTCTTATTTATATAATGTATCTTCTGAGAAGTCAGTGAAGTGAGAAGGCGGTTATGAACATCATATTGGATACCTGGCTTTTTAGCATTTTAATTGGTGCCCTGCAAATGCCATCAAAATGGTTCTTAGGATAAGAACACTGGAAATCTGTCTGAAAATGTTGATGCTGGATCCTCAGTCTAAATTAAATGTCAATACAAGCATCTGAATTTATGAAAGCGGAAATATGTAAAAAAGCTTTCTATTGAAGTGCATCCTCAGAAGAGAAGAGCTTGAGAAATCAAACTGAAACTATCTGAGTATCTCCATTTGAAGACTAGATATTTCTATGTTAATAACTTATCAGTAATTCCTTTTTTAAAAAAGTTGCTAAAAGATGATCAATTGCAACAAAATCTAGATGATATTTTTATACAATCATATAATAGTTTAAGATGATCTAGACTTTTAAAGACCTTTAAAGATCATCTAGTACATCCCCCCTGCCATTGACAGGGACAGCTTTCACTTGACCAGGTTGCTTAAGATGGCCCTTTCAATGCCAGGGGGGTTGGACTAGATGATCTTTAAAGATGATCATCATATTGTTAATTTTTATTTTTGTATTATTTATTTTAGTTAGGACAACTTTAGTTCATTTTGAAGTATCCATATGGAAATATCAAAGAGTGTACAATCTCTGATGGGTGGCTTCGTACTACATTCTTCTTTGGTCATTAAATTTAAATTGCTGTTGAACCTCACTTATTTTTCAGTTTTTGATCTTCTTCCATATTCCAACAAGAGAGTGGTAATGAACTTCTTGCAACAAGCACTTGGCGATCCTACGCTGAATGAAGTGTACTTCCTCTCAACATTCAAGCTGCAGCCGAAAAGCACAGCCACCATATTTGGCCTGTATTCATCAGCTGACAACAGCAAATACTTTGAATTTACTGTAATGGGACGGATGAATAAAGGTGCGTTGTTTGGAGTATGTAGGGGAAAATGAGGGTTGGATCTGTAGTTATTGGTGTGTCACAGAGCGACGTTAAAAACTGTGATTAACCTTTGTGCTGGAGTCATTCCTGTTGCATGCTGTCACCACTTAGCCCCCCCCAAGATAAAGTGTTGGTTACATCCCCACTCACTCTCCTTGTCTTTCTCTCGCTGGATGGTGCTCTCTCCTGGCAAGCAGAACCTGACCTTACCATCAGCTGGTATCTCCACTCTGCCATGGCTTTTTCTCTGAGCAATACTAAGAAAGGAGGAAAAAATGGAGTATGGAGAAAGGATCAATCTTTTTTTCTTCTTTTTTTTCTTTTTCCCCCTGGGATAGTAACTGGTTCTTATTACTCAGGAATGTGAGGGAGACACGCACATGCTGCCTCATGCATATGAAAGGCCAGTTCTTGTTCTGCTGACCCTGGAGGTTAGATGAGACTATGCAAGACAAACATTCCTTGCAGTTACAGGATCTTTTGGGTGAATTGAAGTGTTTGTCCTCCATTTATTGAAATTAGTTAACCAGGAGTCAGAGTAGGAGCTTCGGCAGTCTTTTATAAATTGAGATCTTTCATCCCTCTCTAAATCAGATCTAGGATATATTGCAATTTTAAGGTTTGGCAAAAAACTGTTGAATGGTATAAGTTATTGTTGCTCCATTGACTTCACTGTTATGATAGTTTGCTGCTGCAAATGTTGTAATCAGGCAGCTGAGTCCAACATTGAGAAACTTTAGTGAGAAATTTCAGTTTATGCACAGGAACATTATTCTATGTGCTGAAGAAAATCACACCTTTTGCTTGGGAAATGTGGGAGAGTTGGTTACATAAAGCACAGTTTTTATCAGGTCAGCCAAAATCCTTCTGAGGTCAGGGAATAAGAATATTTGTGCTATGTGTGCATTCGGGGTTGGGTAAGATATGGTCAGACAGCCTTATCAGCAATTGTAATAAAATTCTTAACATGGACTTACCTAATTGCCAAATAAATGACAGATTACAGATACGCCCTCTCATCCTCTCACACCCACATAATTATGTGTGTAAATGTTACACATTTATATAGGAGTGTGTATGTATACGTACAATTTTGAACACATCAAACTCTTCTCTTGATTTTCAAGAATACCTGCATGCCTGGTGGTTACTGATACACTTTAACTAACAGACTTAAGAGGCTTTCTGGTGGAAGGTTATATGCCTTATTTTGGTTTTGTCCTCAGTATGTTAGTATTGTTTTTGAGAAGTGTCTGTGACAGGATGGTGGCATGCAGATAGGCAGCATGAAGGAAGTTTGCCTGTCAGTGATCAGTGTTGAGTAGATGGGAGACATCTGTAACCTACCTGTTGTAAGGGACTCATCAAACAGAAGCTTTTCACATCTGGCCTTTTCCATCGAGGTCTCTTTGTCTCTTCATTATTTAATGCACTTTGTTTAAGGCGTAGGGCAGCATGTTAATAGTAGGCAGTGTTTTCACTTGTGATTTCTCTGGAAGTGTCAAGTGTTCCTTATGGCTACTTCATATAGTAAGTTAAACTGCTTTTTGTCAGGTGAGCTGAAAGTATGGAGCGTGGGGGCTGTTTGTGATCCTCTCAAGACTGGAGATCATCACTGAAGTGGGGAGCCAACATTTACATCTTAGCAAAATGCAGGATCTAAATACCTATGGTTTTGGAAGGGTGCACACATGTATGTGCTTCGTCTGCATGGTATTTCCACTCATGCACACAAGTCTGATCTAAGTATCCCAAAGCAGGCCTTAGTTATATTTCAAAGTGCCATGTTTGAAAGCTGTGTTCCAAATTGTTTGCTCACATTCTGGTTTTGTTGTGGTATGCCTGATGCTAAAATGTTCGTAGCACCTAAATGTTTGTAAAACACAGATCTCAATTACTGTGCAACTGCTTGGCTTGTTTTGATTAGACCACTGTACTTTTCAGAGGCAAGTAGCATCCATGTGTTTCTTATCCTTTTTAAACAATTCCTTTATGGATCGAACAGCAGTAAGTGCATGAAAGTGATGTAACAACAATTCTGCGAAGCAGTTCCTATTTATGGGCAGGATTAGTAGTTTCATTGAAAATCTGTTTCTTAAGCAGTGCAGGTGAGCCACTTACTCTCATAAATCTCAGTGTAGAATATCCTAGCAGCAAACACATAATGCTGGGGTTTGGATGAGTTAAATCTCACAGAGGTGGAGGCTGTAGTCCAGCAAAATCTCCCTTCAAAAGCCTACTCTAGTTTACCATATGGACATTTGGCTTTGGCTGAGGAAGGAACACTTGATCCTCCTTCCAAGCCAAGCTACTCCTTGTCCAGAACTATTCTGGCAGCATCCATTCTGGGCCTTGCCACCAGCTCCTCTTTCTTTCTCTAGCATAATGCTGATTTTGGTCACTCTGAATGCAGGACCCAGATCTTTGCTTTCATATGACCACGCATGCATTAATATTCACATAAGTAAAAAGCCTGCAATGTACCCTGTCTTGCCAGATCTTTGATTCTACCCAGAAATGCTACCTTTTAGCAAGTTACTGGTGACTTCAAGCACCTTTGCAGAACTCTCAGCTCTGGCAGTGTTTTGACATAGACAGCAGTGAAAACATTCCTGATACTGATCACAGCTGCTGAGACTTTAGCACTAGTGTAGACTGTAAAGATGGAGACCTACTTTGCCCCATTCGTGCTAGTATAAATCTGGATTCTTTTAATCATTAGACTGAGCAATTAGAAAAATAGTAGGGAACATGTACCCAGTAACTTGGATGGTCACCAACAAACCAGTATCACAGTGTCAAAGAGAGTACAGTAGTAGTAGAGAGATGGGAGGATAATTTTGCTAAATGAATAGAAATGGGATGAGTTCGGTCCATGTTATTAGCTCTGAAGCTCCACTATATCTACGATTTGTAGCTGACCTCATGTTAGTGTAGGGCTTTCTTGAAGGTGCATGTGAGCTCTCACTTGATGAAAAAGCATCCCTCTGTGAACTTCAAACAGATGTTCAAAAGAGCCAGCACTGAACTGTTTAGGTGCCTGGCGTCAGTGCAGCTTGACTCCTCAGTGCACCTTAACTGTTCTCATGAGGAAATACGGGACACACAGGCTGGTGACCAGTGGGATCTTTGAAACAAGGTCTGTCCAATATGGTAGAGTAGTCACACACTGTCTAGGTGCAGTCAGCTCATTGCTTCTGCAGATACGCATTCAGAGCAACGGGGAGATATTTTATGGGGAGAACTAGCTAGCTGGTCTAAGAGATTTAACTTGCAGATCCTAGCTTACCAATCCAATTTCCTTAGGAAAGAGACATTTTTTTCAATATTACGCAGCATGTAAGAGGTTTTGTTTGTCTGCTGTTGTGTTTTTTGATGGTGTATTTTACTTCGTAAGGTGGTATTTTGTTGTGTGAATTATCAAGTAGGTCATTCATTAAGCCTTAGAAAAGAGCTGTGTTGTTGGGGTTTTTTTAACTTACTATTTGTTACAGAGAAATGCAGGTTATTGGCTTGGAATCATGCTTCCTTTGGTTTCTTTAATGGTGCATTTAGATACACTGTCAGGAGGCTTATCAGAATGCAGTATGTATCCCTGAAACTGATTTTTCTTGTTGCATATTTCTGCTACAGATTTTTTTTCTAGGTCTATCCAATATGCACTTGCCAAAGTGCTGACTGCTACAGCCTTTGCCTTTGTCACATATTTATTGTATTTTAGCACATTACGCCCTGCAAGGTCACATTGGTTAAGCCAGTTAGAGAGGCCCGACATAGCAGGGATAAAAACTGGTAGCACATGGGGACTCACACAGGAATCCTTTTAATCCTGCTCTGAGAACCAGTGTCCCATTTATTATTACCACTTATATCTGCATATGGGATACATCTACAACAGCTGACGTGGAAAAATACCAGAGCAATTGCAGATTTCCGCAGGATCTTTCTTGATCATTCCAGGGTTATCTGCGACCCTCTGATAGACCTTCTGTGTATTTTGTACTAGTGGTGCTGCGCTATCTGAAGAGTGATGCGAAGTTGAATTCAGTGATCTTTAGCAACATCCAGCTGGCTGATGGGAAGCCCCATGCTGTGATCTTGTGGCTGAGTGGCCTGCAGCAAGGATCAAGCACAATGGAGTTGTATCTGGACTGCCTGCAAGTAGGTGCCGTTCAGGACCTGCCGAAAGCATTTTCATTGCTGTCTCAGAGGTCGGCGGCAGTAGAGTTGCGCACTTTCCAGGAGAAGCCACAGGTGAGTGGGAAAACTGGGAGCAGGCTGAACACTTAGATGGATCTCCAGAGATTCTCTGGATCACTGAATCCAGACCTCAGCCCTCGCAGGAGCCAAGCTCTATACAATGGTGCTTCAGTAATACTTGGCTGTTAACGTGTGAAATAAATGTAAATACGAGTTCCCCATGGAACAGGTGAAATCTTAGCTTCACCAAGCCCAGTAATAGTTACGCTATTAGTTCTAAACACAGTTTTACCTTCTTAAAATATAAATAAATTGCTGCCTCCCTCACTTCAGTGTAGGTGTTTCTTGTTGACTGGGCTTCATGCAAGGACTTAGTTGATACAGTAAGGGCAGCTCTTCATCACCTTCTTACAGCTGTTCAGTATGAGCAACCCTGGCTGTGTGTGCGGCTTTCGTCTTCATGATAAGCCACATGGACTAAAAAGGCAAAAGAAGGCTGGGGCTCCTGTTGTGTGAGAGTCCAACCTCCCCTCTGACTACAATAGCTTCTCTTTCTTTGTCTGCCAACCAGGGGCTGGCATAGCTTCCTGTCATCTCCATATCAGCACTCCGAGGTAAACGTATTCTTCCACAAGCATCTTCCATTGCTGTTAATGCAAAATATGCATTAGAAGGTGCAAAGGCATTCTGACCCCCGGGTTGCCCCCTTGCTTTGTTTCACTGCAGGCTTGAAAATGAGCCTGCTTATTTGGAGAATCACTAAGGTGCCCACATCCCTGACATGAACATAAACCTGTTTGAGAGAGTGGGAAAAAAGACTGCTTTGGATGCAGTTCAACAAAAACCAAATCATTTTTAAAAGCCACAGATTTAAAAATATGTGAGCTTCCTGGTGTGTGAGATCATATGGATTGGAATAGTAAAAAAAAGTTCAAAATAGAACCACAGGTATGTGAAAATCTGCAAGGCAAACATTATGGATTTTATTACAATTCAGATGATGGGTGGTCCTGAAGAGAATGGTGCAGGAGCCCTGCCTGCTTAGGAAATGGACAGCCTCTCTAAAAAATAAATTTTCTTTGTCTGATATTTCACTTTTTTTCCATTGTTGTACCAGAATTGTGAGCTCTGTTTTTCTTGTCTGTCCAGGACACTCTGGATGAGCTGAAGCTGGTAACTGGAGGAACACTTGCCCAAGTGGGGAACCTGCAGGATTGTTTTCTTCAACAAATTGAACCTTTTCCTCAGTACACTGGTAAGGCCTGCAATCAGGAGTTAAAATTGTTCCTTAGTTTACCAGTGCAAAGAAGCTAATGTGGTGAATAGTAAAAATGTGGAGAAGCTCCGTAGACAAGTAGTAACAATTGTTTGGCTGAATTACAGACAAGATAATTTCCTGTAAATGTTTTAGAAATAGCTCAGTTTGGAGAGAAAACAGTCACTGCTGCTGTTGATAAAGCAATGAGTTGTCCTAGTGAAGGAGGAGTGTAGAAGGAATGAAAGAGGCTTTTCAGCCTAATTTGGAAGACAAACTTCTGTGATCATGATCTGTTTGTGTCAGCTTAATAATATTTAAAGAATTCAAATTGCAGCCACTAGTCCTGCTGCAAGGTAGCCTAGGCTTTAGTCACCTGCTGGAATGTAAATCTGCTCCAAAACCAATTCTGCCTGTGCTGAACGTTGTGGAGCCTGAGCTGAGAAGAGGGAGGAAGGGAAGCAGCTGAGGCTACTGGGATTCCTGCAGTTCCCCAGGGGCTGGGTACAATCCCCTGTGATGGGCCAGGATGCTCTCTAACCTCTCAGCACAGCAAATCTGGGCTAGACTGACCCATCTGTACCTCTTCCTAGTCCTTATCGATCTTGCCTTTTTGCTGTGGGTGTGAGGGAGAAGAATGGGTACACATGTACATGCAGGATGTTAATATGTGACAACCATGGGGGAAAAAGCAGTGATGGGTTCAATGTTTGAAACAGGATCCATGAGATCTCAAGCCCTTTCTTGTCCGCCCTACCCAACCCAGCCCTGCAGTATTGCTACTTTTGTGTAGAATAGAGACAAGGTGCATACATTTTATATGAGAGCATCCTGGGTATGTTACATGAATGCAGGCATCAGTGGTGTGCAGTGATAACAGAATCTATTTTGCCTTATAGCTATTTAAATCCTCAGTTGCACATGCTTCTTTTTCCTTGCTCCTCAACATACACAGCTAGGGAAAGAGAAACATGGAATTTTATCATCAAAGGTCTCTTTTTTTTCCTAAATCAACAGACATTTGCACATAGAAGGAAAGGGTAATTCAGTGTTTCCTCCTGGAAAAACTCACAGCTCTGTGAATTAAGTTTTCAGATTGCAGTCTTGCACCTTTCTCATTTGTAACTTTTTGCTAATTAATAAATAATACAAACAGTAGTAATACAGAGAGATATTCTCTCTTTCTGGCTGTCTCCATCTGTCTGAGCCTCTCAAATTTGGTTGCTTATAACCTGCAAGTGGAATTAGTACCATAATAATAATAAAACATCTTACATTAATATGTTCAAAGTCTACATAGTCAAATTCACCAAAGGAAAAGGTGCAAATGTTCTAAAAGCAATATTAAGTAAGCTGCCTTGCACTTTATATGTGCTTCACGATGCCCTTTTACAGAAGCAGTATAACAATCAGGTAACCACAATTTTGCCTTCAGCCAGAAAAGGCTGGAGTGCAAACGTGTAGCTGTATCGGGTGTGAGACCTATGTATCTTGGTGAAAGGACATGTTTTCATATTAATTGGAAAACCCTTGGGAGAGCTGTGGTGCTGTCTGTGTGCCTTTGACTATATGCCTGGGTATTGCCCACTGCTGTGGCACAGCGTTCCCTCTGTGTTCAGTCTGTGAGGCTGAGGCACCTAGGCTATGTAGATGAGAACATGATGGTCGGACAGAGATTGAACATGTGTATTTAGATCTTCCTGTGTGGGTAGGAAAATACAGTGCAAGATGCACTTGGTTTGGTAGATGAAAATAAGATGCTGCCTGTAAACATCATCACAAAATCATTCAGGTCAGAAGGGATCTTTGAAGGTCATGTAGTTCATGTAGGGTACCTGAACCTGACACAGTGTGAAAAAAAATAGCTATGTTGCACCAGACTAAAGGTTCTTTTAACCTAGCTACTGTTAGAGACAGTATGCCAATATAAACCCAAGGGCCAGTACTGTGTGGTTTTTCCTGAATGCTTTTCTATTCTCCAGCAGTGCATGATACACAGAACTCTCAACTCAGAGGTGGAGTCTTTGTGTTTTGTACTCAACATATGTTTCCTTCCATTAATTGGTTTTGAATGCATGATCAAGAACGTCTCCTGGCAATAAATTAATCACATATCTGAGGAGGTTATCTCCTTTTTACTTTGAACCTACCTCTTTGTATGATTTCACGTGCAGCTTCTTTGGTGGAGGATTATAGGCTGACCTCAAGTAACCACCATCTACTTTGAATGATACTTCAAGACTCTGACTTTGCTGGAGGGTATTAAGGAGGGGTGTTTGAGCCAGTATTGCTCCCAAAAGATCTAGAAGAAGTATCTGTGAGACATTTCACTATGGCTTGCAATTACACAAACCAGTGTTTGTGTGTTTGCACTGCCTGGACCAATTAGCTGTGCAGTGAAGCTGGTTGCCTGATCTAAATCCAAGCCCTGTGCTGGAACATGTTGCCCAGGGAATTTGTGGGTGCCTCGTCACTGGAAGTGTTCAAAGTCAGGTTGGACGGGGCTTTGAGCAACCTGCCCTAGCAAAACATGCCTCTGCCATAGCAAGGGGATTGGACTAGATGATCTTTAAAGGTCTCTTCTAACCCAGTTTCTTCAAACCCAAACTATTCTGTTTCTATACTGCAAGTTCCTGGGAAAAGAAAGACAGGGATCTCCCTGGCATGATCTCAGGCTTACAGAAACTAAGCATGTCAATGGACTTCAGTTTCCTGTTGGAGAGTGATTCTCCAGCTCTTTTTCTGAATTTAATTATTGCTGTGAAAGCCATTCTGTTACTCAGTTGTTCCTGACTCAGAGTATAGAGCTAGGGGGCTAGCTGGACTGGAGAGTTGCCTCAGTAGGTGGGATATGGGTGAGACAAACTACATGGTAGGACCTATGTAACTGCATAGCTTTGGGCTGTACCTTTTGCTTACCTTGCTCACTCCTGAGAAAAGCCACCCCACAATACACTGTGGACCAACCTGTCCCTGAAAGACCTCTCTGAATTCTTAGCACTGATCACTAGTCATTGTGCTGCAGGTGGGGCCTACCATAGGACTGGGCTTTAAATGGAGAAGAGAAAAAAAAGAAACCACACACCTATGGGAAGTCATCTGTTTCTGCTCTGCTGTCTAAATTTGCAAACATGACATATAGTTCATGGCAGTATAACCTGTTTAGTCCACCTTGAAGTTTAACAGTCTGCAAAACTTAACTGTACAGAACAGATCTGGTTTTGATTTACATGCTAGCCACCTAACAGCATCTGAAATCTTGAATTTTTTGCAGATCTCAATCAATAATGCCTAAACCAGTCATTGTTTAAAAGAAACAAGCAAAACAAGAACAGATCCCAGCATCTGTCATGACATGTTCTGCATGCCAAGTTCTGCTATGGGATTCTAAAATATTCATGATACTAAATCCTGGTACCTTCCTCACAGATAAAAATAAGGTTGACACTAGAACAGAGGCAGGTTCTGGAACAAGTGATTCCTGAGTCTTGCAACTTGTTCAGTGTTTTGATGAGAAGATCCAAAATGAAGAAAACCTAGTATGTGAGGAGTTGGACAATTCCCACTAGAATTTTTGGGAACAGTTAGACATGTTTGAATTACAAACAGTGAGGAAAACATTAAGAAAAGCATTTTTCACATAAGCTTTCAATACTCACAAAAGTAACACATGAATAAACCTCCCTGAAGCTATTGAGCATAATATGAAAATGTTCTGCCTGCTGGAACTTAAAAGACCATATATTTGTGAAATCTGTTTTGACATACAGACATAGAGAAGTAAACAAATAGCTGATCAAGAAAGCTACAAACAAAGTAAGCTACAAAGTAACCTACAAACAAAACCTACTCTGAGCTACTGTGCTAAATATGCTCTTTGCTTCTCCTGTCACTGGGTCAAAACTGATGTTTCATTCAACAGGTAAGTCTCACGAAGGTCTGGGGCTGGTTCTGGCCCTTCCTTGTGTCTCATTACAGCTGTAACTTTTGGTCTTGTTACTTTGTTACTTAGTATCCACAGCATGTTTAATAGACGTTTTGTGAGTCCCTACGAGCACTGCACCTCCCCAGAAGCAAAGGCAGCCATTAAACTTGTGTACAGTGTGATGAGCTGCCTTTTGGAAGAAAAGCCGAATGACTGTTGCAGGTATTAAAAGCACTGTTTTCATCAGAGCAGGAACTTTTGATTAATGGTCAGAGCTGCACAGTGAGCTTGCTCAGAACGCCGGGTAACTTCACTTTGAGAAGTGTTCAGGATTCAGTTGTCTTGACACAGAATACACTTACAGAGAGTGACTTCTCATTGTATGCACTGATACTTCATACACCTGCCTTGCCCTCCTGTCCCAAGTGGGTTGTCACAAAAAAAAACCCAGTCTGAAATCCTATGGTTTCACTGAGGGTTGGTGGTCTTAGGCTACTGGGTATTTCTAGAGAGCCTTGGCACTGAAATAATGGTAGAAAAATCACAGACTGTGTTTCTCTCTGTGGGTAGGTTTCTGCTTTGTCTGTTTCTGTGGTATACAGTGGAGTTCAGTCCAGAAAAGGCTTGAATTCATGCGATTCACTCTATAAAAATTGGAGCTAGATACTGTGTTTGCTCTAAGGGCTCTACAAGTTTAACGTAACAGTAATGTCTGCCCTCCTTGGCTCTTCGCAGAAATTATCACGGCAAATGAAGGAGAGTTACGTGTGTTCTGCACTCTTTTTCATTGCTCTTTCCTTGCAGGTGATTTTAATAGGCAGCTGATGGGTCAGATGATGCAGATGAACCAAATACTGGGAGACGTGAAAGACCTTCTCAGACAACAGGTACTATATAAAGGCTTCAGTGTGAAATAGCCCAAACTTGCCACTTTTAATAGGTTGAAGACAGAATTCACATCAGCAATAAACTCCTGTGTGGAGCCTGTTGCCTCAGAGCCACGACACAGTGGAAGAGGAATAACCATATAGGTCCTGGTACCCTGTGCACCCTGTGGAGCATTCCTGAATGTGGAACCATGGGGAAACTGCTTGCTCAGGTGCAGAAAATCTAGTGTCTTAAGTGGACAGGAACTACTATAGCCATCCTAGCCCACTGTTAGATAGAGGTTGGACTCTTGCACAGACCTGAAACTGCATTTGTTCCACTTGCTGGGGGGTGTCAGAACTGGAATTGCTGGTGGCACATGCCCTTAGTTAAGCATGTAATTCTTGAAGGTCCTGTTGATGAAGACTGAACTGAAGTTTACCATTATCACTGTCCTTAACTTTATGGAGTACAAAGAGCATCTAATTTCAAAATAGAGTACCTATGTCGTGTGGTTTGAGTGGCATCTTGGGGAAAAATTACAGTTGTTCTTGTGGCAGCCAGGCACAAACTGAAGCTGCCTGTATCCAAATAATGTGTTTTTTTTATATCCTCAAGGTCAAAGAAACAACTTTTCTGAGAAATACGATAGCTGAGTGCCAAGCATGTGGTAAGTATTCCTGTTATTGCTTGTAAAAAGCAACCAGGTGAGATGTACAGTTGTTCTAAAACTAGTATTGATTGCATCAGTTTTATGTGATTTCTAGGAAGTACTCTTTTAAAAATACTATGTACAAAGTTCTAGATATATTGGACGCAAATTGAAAAGAGATTTTCATTAGAGAAAAAGCTTTCAGTTTCCATAGACCTGACAATCACCTGTTGGAAGATAAAACACCACTAAACCAAACAGTACCACTCACCCTCTGCCACAAAGCTGTGCCACATGTTCCTGGGGTGGGAGAGGTTGCCTGCCAGGGATCTCATGAACAGTCTTATTAGAAGGGCAAGGGAGAAATCATATTCTACTATAACTGGTATTGTCAGTCTAAGGAAGAGCCTATGGAGTCCATCTGAAAGTGCTTCCATTCTGAGAAGGCAGTCACCAGTTAACAGCAGTAAGACCCAAAAGGTGGTCTTCATCTTTTCACTAAATGGAAGAAAGAAATGCTTTTCCAAATGGCACTGCACAGCTCTCCTACACAACTGATGATCAGGACACATATGCACTTGGCATAAAAACCAAGATACTCCCTCACTGGGTAGGGCAAAAAGCCCTATACTCATCAGGCCTTTTAGCTGATTTCTTCTCCCAGTCTGTCAGCCTCATCAAAACTCAATTTGAGCTCCAGCCAGGTTAATCTTTATGTGTAAGTGCCAAAGAATAAGTCTTTTAAGTCCTGCATGCATCAGTACCAAGATTCAGCACCTGCCAGAGTCTCAGAAAACTTTGGTTTTCCCCAGGGCTGGTGTCTGTGCACCTAAGTCAGTGTTCTTGCATGTCCTACTGCATGTTTGTGAGCTGCCAGATGCTGCTTCTTTATTCATCTTACTTGTAGACTGTAAGATATCCTCTTGTGAAACCATGGCATTTTTTTTTCTTATGAAGTGGTAGTGTTGCCAGTTTAGCCAGAGAAATGCCTTGTATGATCACACTCGAGTCCCTTGAGCCATTTGAGGTCACTGGCTTTCAGAGTTTCCTCCCATGGCCAGCAGCAGATCTGTGCTGGGACTAACCTAGCAGGCGGGTCGCAATGTGCAGCCAGGAGAAGCTCGTGGACCTAACAAAATAGCCTTTATTTCCCCTGCAGCAAGCTGCTGGGCCATTCCCAGCATGAAGTGTCTCCAGCTGCAGCACAGCTGGCAGCAGCACCACACAGAAACACGAAGCCCTTGCTGTGCAGTGTCTTTGGGATCTCTTCAGAGTGCTTGCCAGCTGAAAGCCATGATGGATATTTCTTTCAGTCACTGAAACTGTTTTTCTTTCTGCATTAAAGGTTTGGGAACTGTCAATTTTCCAACTCAGCTTCCTAGGCGCAGTAAACCCAAATGCGAAGTTAATTCCTGCTTCAGGGGAGTCAGGTGCATGGAGACAGCAGAGGGATTTCAGTGCGGCCCCTGCCCTGAAGGGCTCACAGGAAATGGAGTCACCTGCTCAGATATCGATGAGGTAAAACAGTGACTTTCACTGAATTAAACAAAAAACCAAAATCAAACCCAAAAGGCTAAAAAGCAACTGTGTCACACATATCAATGGGTTGCTGATGCTTGCTGTCTTCAGCATTTGCTGACTGCTTGCACAGTTAATATTAATTAATTCTACCTCTGTATTTTTGCTGTTGCTGCAACTTTATGGAGGTTATATGTGTGAAAACTTGAAGTACCCTGATGAGTTGAGAAGTCTTTTAAGGGAGTTTAACGTTTGAAAAAAAAACTCAACAAACTAGCTTTTGATGTAGTTGTTTCTGTTCCACAAGAAGATGTGATAGCTTCTGTTAATAAGGCAGAAGCATTTTGTGTCAATATGGGCTTTGTTTCTTTAAATTGTAGTCCTCCTGAACCAGCCTTGGAGACTAAAGTCTTCTCTTCAAATGAAACTGCAGCCATGTTTTCAGCCTTACCTTAAAAGTCTATGCAAGAAAATAAACATTTATTGTTATTCTTCCTTTTGCTTCTTTATGGTTGTGTTGAAAGCTGATAATGTTGACTTAAAACTTTTTTTGCCTTGTGCTATATGTTAGAAATTCGGAGCTTGCTTGTATTGAGGACTGAGTTAATAAATATACAGTATCTTAAACAGTTACACAAAACCTGTGTTAATTGGAATGTGACACTTACTCAGAACACAAACAACAAAACCACTTACAGCCTCACCAGATTTTTTCTGTTTGATGATTTTTGTCATTACTCTTTAGTGATTTTTCTGGAAAAGCACCTGGATGTAGTAGACCAGGGAACCAGCACAATTAGATCATTAACTGTGCCTGTGGATAACACAGTACTATCAACATACCTGCTTAATGATATAAAACAGCAAAAGCAGTTCCTTTTTTTCTCCTTCCTAGCCCAGGAGATGTTCTTTGGCTGCTCTTTTCATTTACTCCCTCTTATAATAGGCCATCAGCAGAGAGGATGCAATGTTCCCAACATATCTGTCTGTGGAAAACACTGGGGAACAAAATGGGTTGAGTGCCACAGTTTTCTGTGTTGTAGGAGATGTCTTTTGTTTTGCTTCACATGACATGGACTGTGTCTGTTGCAACAGAAGGTGTAAAAAATGGAGGTGAAGCTCTGAAATGTGAATGCAAGAGGTGAAGCTGAGACAGCTGTGGTGTGAGTTTCATGCCACTGAAAACCAGGGTGAGAGACTCAAACCAGCTTAGGTGGACCTCACCAGTATGGATGGGTTCCACCTCCCGAGCCATATTCAGACTGAGGTGTAGAGTATGGCAATAACCTGCCATTTTCAGGTTTGGAGCAACTCTACCCATGACAACAGCAGTGGGAAAACAAAGCGAGACTGGTCTGACATTACATGGTATTCTGTGAGCAGTCAAGCTCTGCCAATGGAGATGGACATGCCTTCACATTCCTGCCACCACTCCACATGGCAGACCTGATCTCACATTAGAAACAGTAAAGAAATTTTGCCACAGTGGTGTCCTAGGTATACAGTCTTGGTTATATGAGGTCTTTACATGGACACTGCTGCCAAAATGCTACCTGGTCTGGTGCAGTTTTGTTCGCCAGTAAACATCTCCTTTAGCAGCTGGATTTTCACTTGTGCAAGGGAAAAAAGGAGGCAGAAAATGGCAATGGCTTTTCATTGTCTAATAAGAGAGATGTATCATATTATTTGTTTTCCTGAGTTAGTCAAAGCTAAGAAGAAAAGTAATTTATTTTTTTTTAAACGCTGTAGGAAAAATCTCTTCAATGAGTGCACCTTTCTTACCGAATACACTTATTTCTGTACTTCATAATAACCTGCATTGAAAAAGAAGTTCATGTACAAATTCTGATAAAGACAAATCTAGAACCTTACACATTAAGAGCTGCCATCATCTTTTCTGAGGCTGTTAGCATCTCTGCAGTATGCTCCCTTTTTCATTACCAGTTTGAAGACATTACTTTCATATGCTGATGCCTTGTATCTTGGGAGCTGCAGCTCTGCTCTGTGTACGGTGTAATTTGAGTGCCCTCTGCTGCCTACAATAAAAAATCCACAGCAAATAAGGAGCACAAAATGTCTGTCCGAGGTTTTACATTTTCCTACGCTAGTTGTGGACCTGCTTCCAACACATATTCCTGTCAAACATGCTTTGGTATGAAACATACCTTTTCTTGCTCCCTTCTGTGTGTGTTTGGTTACAAGTTGTATGTTTGCTGTGGGTGGCTATCTTCTGGCTTGTTTTCCCTCCATTTTGTGGATGTTTTTATGTTAGTAATGGGGGGGGGGGAAGGCATATTTTAAAAACTCTTCTGTATTTATTTCTTATGTTTCTTATTTATTGTAGTCTTTGAGCCATATGCAGCATGATGGTGTGTTGCTGGTTTTGGTACTCTTACAAATATTATCTAGTGGCTAGTGTTTATGTTGGAGAGGCAGCAGTGTGGGATGTGGTTCCCAAAGTGGAACCCACAAGGGCAGTGAAGCTGGTCACAGCTGTTCTGTAAAATCACATGAGGCAATGAAGCAAATGGTGCCTTCAGGCCAAGGGTGATGCCATGGGCATGTGGTATTTCAAGAGAAGTGCTGAGGGGTGTCTGTGGGCCTCCAGTCTAGAAATGTGTGGGTGCCACTGACACATCATCCCTGTTCATCTGGCTTTTGTTTGGGTTGTTTCTGGCTGTGAGATTTGCCCAAATCTAAATAAGAGGAAACACTGCTGCCACTTCTGTGTTACAAAACAACTGCAGGACCGTCCAGTGGGTTGGAGTTACATGGCTTTCCTGGTATTGTGGTCTGGACCCTTCCAGAGGGCTCTCAGCCTCTGAGGGAGCTGAACCTGCCCAGCAAAAGAAAGGATTTGCTATCAGCATAGGGCATCAGCTACAGGCTATAATGGAAGATTGTAAATGTTTCTTAAATTACAGAGATAGCTGATGACCTACTGGGGTCAGAAATACCTGCAGAGGCTGTTTCCTCTGTAACCCAGCTCTGAGCAGAAGACATGCAGACATTGCATGTAGCATTGTCTTTGGCTGAGAGGTCTGTGCACATAGCAGAGTCTGGATGTTACTGAAGCACGAACACGTGCTTGGTTCATTTTTTTCTTTGCAGTGTCGTTACAACCCATGCTTCCCTGGAGTGCGATGTGTGAACACTGCTCCAGGTTTCCGGTGCGAGACCTGTCCCCCAGGATATACAGGACAAACTGTGCAAGGGATAGGACTTAGCTATGCCAAGAGCAATAAGCAGGTGAGTGGCAGCATCTCTGCAGCAGCTGCCATTGCAGGGTGCTGGTTTGTATCAATGCATCTGTATCGCATTTTATTTATACCCCAGTCATTCCATAATTGCCTTGTGCAGGTAGGCAGTTCTTCAATTAGAAGATCCACGTTGTGTTTGCTTGCCTTTAATGGGAGTATGAAGAGTCTGATAGTCAGGACAGCTATGGAGACAAGATAAAAAGTCATTATCTTCATAGGTATCTCTGATCAATTTTAAAGAGAGCTCTGGTGATTTATGTAAACTGGCTTTGAACTCCAAAGGGTATGATACAAGAGGTCTATTTTACTGACATTTTTTTGGATGTTTCTGTAGCGCTCTACAAGGGGAACACAGTTCTTACCTAAACTTTTTTGGGTGAACCAGAAGCACATCCTAAGGTTGACATTTTTCTTTATCACAGTGTTTCTTCAGGGTTTATGTGTGTCTGCAGACCCACTGGAAAGCTGGCATATGGGTATGCCTATGCCATTCTGCAAGCAGTTTCAGGAGAGGCTATGACTCTTTCTTAGGCTTAAACTTTAGAAAGTTTTCTTCAGGCTTAGTTCTCAAATTGACACTCTTTCTATTATTTGTTGATTTCTTTTGTTCCTAGATCTGCTTAGATATTGATGAATGTCAGAATGGTGTACTTGGACTCTGTGTTCCAAATTCCCATTGCATAAACACTTTGGTAAGCACATTTTCATTTGTGGCTTTAAAAAATGTATTGTTTTAAAATTCCATGAGGCTAGGATTGGATTTATGGCTCTGACTGAAGAGCTGAATCATACTATTTGTTGGTTGGCTTAATCTAAACGAAAGAATCCTTTCATCTTTTCCTGACTAATAATAAAAAAAAATCAATACTTGATATGTCATTAACTTCTTCACCTAGGCTGTATCCTTACCACTTTTCCTGAGGAACGTCAGGGACTCTTCTTTCTACACCATCCAGTTATGTGTGTTTATGAGTATGTTATTGCAAGGAACCTCCTTTGAAAGATTAAACTTTTGCTTCCCCTCATCTCCTCCCATGTGGGAACTACTGCATGAAACTGTTCCCCTGGATGCTCTTTTTACAGGAGTAATGCCTTCACTTTTTTAAGGTATTTAGACAGTACCAGATATCCCTCTAAATAAGTACAGAGAGGAGGAGAGCTGCAATTGGTACACTTTTAATATGCATAGATATAACATCCAGGAGAGCAAGCAAAGCAGAAGTAGATGTTTGAAAAATGGTTTGAAAGATGTTAGGATCCAACAGAAGGAGCCTACAACGATTTTAATGCTGTGAAGCAATTTGGACTTTTCACTTAGAGCCATGGAATGACAGAATCATTTAGGTTGAAAAAGTCCCTTAAGATCATAGAGTCCAACTGTAAACCTAACACTGGCAAGTCCACCACTAGACCATATCCCTAAGCACCACATCTACACATCTCTTAAATACCTCCAGGGATGGTCACTCAACCCCTTCCCTGGGCAGCCTGTTCCTGTGCCTGAAAAACCTTGCAGTTAAGAAATTATTCCTAATATCCAATCTAAACTTCTCCAGTACAACTTGAGGCCTTTTCTACTTGTCCTGATGCTTGTTACCTGGAAAAAGAGACTAACCTGCACCTCGCTACAACCTCCTTTTGGGTAGTTGTAGTGAACAATAATGTCTCCCCTCAGCCTCCATTTCTTCAGACTAAACATCCCCATTTCCCTCAGCTGCTCCTCTTAAGACTTGTTCTCTAGACCGTTCACCAGTTTCGTTGCCCTTCTCTGGACTCTCTCCAGCACCTCAGTGTCTTTCTTCTAGTGAGGGGCCCAAAACTGAGCACAGTATTTGAGGTGCAGCCTCACCAGTGCAGAGTACAGGGAGATGATCACTTCCCTGCTCCTGCTGGCCACACTATTCCTGATGCAGGCCAGGATGCTGTTGGGCTTCTTGGCCACCTGGGCACATTGCTGGCTCATGTTCAGCCACTGTCAACCAGCACACCCATGTCCTTCTGAGTAGTTTTCCAGCTGCTCTTCCCCAAGCCTGTAGTGTTGCATGGGGTTGTTGTGCCCCAAGGGCAGATCCCAACACTTGGCCTTGTTGAACCTCATACAGTTGACCTTGGCCCATCAATCCAGCCTGTCCAGATCCCTCTGTAGAGCCTTCCAACCCTGAGGCAGATCAACACTCTGGCCCAGCTTGGTCTCACCTGCAAACTAACTGAGGGAGCACTCGATCCCCTCATCCAGATCATTGATGAAGATATTAAACAGAACTGGCCCCAACACTGAGCCCTGGGGAACAGCATTTGTGACCGGCCACCAGCTGGATTTAACTCCATTCACCACAACCCTTTGGGCCTGGCCATCCAGCCAGTTTTTTACCCAGCAAGGAGTGTACTCATCCAAGCCTTGAGCAGCCAGTTTCTCCAGGAGAATCCTGTGCGAAACGGTGTCAAACTCTTTACTGAAGCCTAGGTAGACAATATCCACAGCCTTTCCCTCATCCACTAAGCAGGTTGTGATGTCATTGAAGGGGATCAGGTTAGTCAAGCAGGACTTGACTTTCAGGAACCCATGCTGTCTGGGCCTGATCACCTGATTGTCCTTTACATGCCACTTATGTCACTGGGAAATACTGTTCTGCTATAGCTGGCTGCACAGAGCAGGCTTTCTCCATAACATGAGAAGGGTGAAAAGTATCCTGCAGGTGTAAAGGTGGATCTTATTGCAGCTAGGTAGCATTGAGGCTACCAGTAGTGTTCAAAGGGGTGTTATTTCCTTGTGAAAATCTTGTTTTGTTGGACTGCATTCAGTGTTCAATGTGTTTCTTTTTTTTTTTTTTTTTTTTTTTTTAATATCTGCACCATTTTTGTCACATGTTGTATCATATTGCATGACTGGACATAAGTAGTCCTCTTCAGGAGGCCATGAGGCCCTTTTGGCAGAGGGCAACAAGTGGCCTGCCAGCTGTCAAAACAGAGCAATGTGGGGTTTTGACTCCTGTCTCCCTTTAGAAGCAGTTTGGTCTGGAAGTGCTGCCTTAAAGGCTATTTTAAGGCATACAAGGGCTTGATATAAGACAGAATGTACTGAGCAAATTCAGCAGACTCCAGAAGGTATTACCTATTACCCTGGTGTCCATTAGGAGAAAGTGCATGCAGCAGTGTGTTTTATGTAGGCCTTACCATTTGCACAGCCCAGTGGTTATTTTACTCTTCAGTCATCTGTACATCTTTAGCCTGGAAGTATGCAAAAAGCATGGAGTTAAAAATCTGGAATAAAGCTAGGAACAGAGAACAAAAATAGTGCCCAGTTTGGGTACTAAATGTGGCTCCCTATCATGGGGGACTGGGACAATCCTGACAGTTCCTCAAACAGACTTTGTACAGGAAGAGTGAAGTTGTGTGAAGTGCCTCAGTTTCACAAAGGGATGGATGCACAAGTCTGTCAGACATCTGCCTGTTTCTGTTCCATGACATGTCAAAAATAATTATTCTCTATAAGGAAAAAAGATTGTTTTCAATTATTTTTTATGTCATAGGTTACAAATATACAAGTATGCGAGACAGAGACAAAAGCCACATTAGATGCCTAAAGAAGACCCCTTCTTATCAGCATTTATCCATTAATATCTCATATAGAGAGTGTCCCAGCATACACTGAGATTCCTTGGCTTAGCTCCTTTGGATTTGTTTACACAAGAGAGTGATACAAATATATGTATGCATGCATCTAGGTAAACCACTGTAAAAGGTTACAGGGATGTTCTTACTGTAGTGTAAATGAGGATGACTGTCTTTTCAATTCCTGAATTCTTTTGTGAAGAACAAGATTTAGCTCAAATTGTCTTATAACAATAAAGTTAAAAAATTAAAATGGGGCAAAGACATGTACTTCCTTGTCTCTCTTCCAAGTTGTGCCCAGTTGAGTTTAGATAAACTGCTTTAAACAGAAAGAAGAGCATCCAGTCCAATTAAGTGGATGCTGCTTAGAATTTTACACAAAGTTTGGCCACCCGGAAGCAGCTCAGAGTTGCTGCTACATGACTTTTCTCTGGCTCAGCAAAAGTCTGGTCTAAAGAGGTGGGAGTTCAGCATGTTTTCCAGCATGCACTGTGGGAGCCAAACCTGAATTTCACATAGAAAATAAAGTTTGTTCACAATGCAGGAGGCCTCAGTGGATGAAAAACTACACTTGCACAGCATAAGCAGTGTGGCATGAATCTTGCTCCCATGCTTGCTTTAAAAGAAAAAGAAGTCCCGTTCAAAGGCTGGCTAGTAACATTTTGTTCTTACAGGGGTCTTTCCGTTGTGGCCAGTGCAAACCAGGATACACAGGAGACCAAACCAGGGGATGCCAGGCTGAGAGGAGCTGCAGAAATAGAGCCCTCAATCCATGCAGTATCCATGCCCGTTGTATTGAGGAGAGGAGAGGAGAGGTGACATGTATTGTGAGTTCATAAATTCATGCATTTGTACAGTGAAAAATAGCCTTTTTTAGGCTGGAACTGAGAAAGTCTTTGTGCTCATTTTACACAGGTGGGTGTTTTAACCAGACTGTGGCACACTGGCCCAGACCAGCTATGAAAATAACCAGGCTGGGTCTGTCATCTGTCTTGCAATTGCTTTCTTCTTGCAGCATGTCTGTAAGGCAGCTGCACTCACGTACCATATTTACTGTGTCTGTGCAATTAGATCTTTTGGTAATGGTTCTTATAGACTTCCTGTGGTATCCTCAGAAAGGACTGTCAGTGCCACTCTAGAGAAGACATCAAAAGGACAAATTCCTCTCCTAGTGCTCAGCTACATAGCTGTGAGTAGGGATCCTCTCAGCATACCCAATGTGCCTCTATTTGCCAACTGACAGAGATGGTATTTTTCCAAGTGAGACTACATACACATTCTAGGCACAGGTGGGTTGTACTATGCTTTCCAGCAGGGGGAGCAAAGGAGCACCAAGTGGCATATGAATTTTCCTTGTCAGAGTATAACTGAAATACATTACTTAGTTTCTCCAGCTTCCACGGGGAAGGAAGAGACCAATCCTGTCTCCTAAATTTGGATACAGTACTTGCTTTTGCTGGCATTTACTTTGGCCTTGTTTTTAAGTACATCTATTTGAAAGAAGAATAATCTAGGATATTTTAAGTCCATGCAGCAATGGAAAGCTGCCTAGATAATTGTTTTAAGCAAGTCTTCATTTAAGGAGATGCCAGAGTTTGATGTGCAGATCTGTGCAGGTATCTTCAGTTACAACAAAAACTAGATATTGGTTTAAAACATTACCAGTTTAATTGGCTAGGAGAAACTTGTGTGCAGATGCACTCGCTTTGCTGATGCAAACTTAATAAATGTCAGCACAGTTTTAAAACAAAACTTCCTCTAGTTGCAGATGTATTCTTGTGATTCTGAACAAAACACAGTCATCCCATTTAACCATGGGCTGCTTGCTGAGATGCTAGATGTATACTCTGCCTAGGTCCACCCTCTTCTTTTTCTCCACCTGCAGGTGAGGAACGAAAACTGATTCCTGACCAGTATCTAAAATAAATCTATAGCTTACACTGAAATAATTAGGTGTTGCAGGCACACATTCCATTTAACATCAAGTCTTGACTCTTTTTAGTTATGCCTACACACAGAGAACTTGAAACAAAGATTTTCTTTCTACATTGAGAGATGCTGAAGTGTGCCTCATGGTACTTGTGTGTCTGTCCATGTCTTCTGTATGTTAGTGTTTTCAAGATTGATGTGGGGTTTTCCTCTTCAGTATTGCTACAGTGACTCATTAACCTTTTGGTAGTACTACCATGGTCTTTCATTGATAGTGTGACATTGGCTGGGCTGGTGATGGTTATATTTGCGGAAAAGATGTTGACATTGATGGCTACCCTAATGAGGAACTCTCCTGCTCTGCTGAAAACTGCAGAAAGGTAAGAGATTCTTTCTTAACCTGACAATAAATCAGAGCATGAAGAGGTAAACAGGAAGAGTGGAAGAAATGTGCCTAGATGCATTAATCTTTCCTTCAAGTTCCTGAATTCCTCTGGATATTTAACTTAATTAATTGATTAATTAAAACACTAATAGAAAAAGTAATTAAAATTAGGAAGGCATTCAGTTTACCATTAGGACACCAGACTTGGCTCTTTTTTTTTTGTCTAGGACAATTGCAAATTTGTCCCAAACTCTGGACAAGAAGATGCTGATGGTGATGGGATTGGAGATGCATGTGATGACGATGCGGATGGAGATGGCATTCCCAATGAGCAGGTGCTGTGTATAGATCAGGGCGCAGGGGTCTGTGCATGCAGGATTTCACATTACTGCAATAGGCAGTGATTTTGAAATCTGCCTCACTACTATTTGCCAGAGATTATCCCATATCCTTCACTGTATGCAGTTCTCTAAATCCTGTCTTTACCTTTTATATGCTGCTTGCTTTTATAAGACCTAAAAAAACCAAGCTGTCTCACCCAGCCTTAGATTCCACCAGTGTATGCTCCATTATTATACTTTAGCATTTAATTCTAGGGCTTTTAGTATACAGAACTTGAGTCCTTCTGTCACGCTCTCCCATAGCATGGCCTTCAGGACCATTACTTGCATTAGTGTCCTTCTTTTTAAAGAGCAGGTTGACCTGACATCACATTCTGTGAGGGATCCGAAACCCACATAAGTTAATGGGTGCCTTGGCAATAGTTTGAAAAAGCTTTGAATCATATTCTCAGAGTGGAAGAGGCTTCCATTTGGGTCACTACTGCAGAATATATCAGAGAATGAATTCAGCCTGGAGAAGTGCTTTTGTGTTCATCCCGTATCTTCACATGCCCACTGTTGTTCTACATTAAGATCCTTCTGTGGTATTGCTTAATACACTTCCAAGGAAGATAACAAGAACACTCTATCCAGAGTACAAATGTCCATGTGGAGCTAGGGCAGATTAGCAGGCACAGAAGGTCTGCCTTGGGCTGTTTTGCCAACCCTAAATTCTGGTAGCTTGAAGCAACTGGTTTTAATTTATGTCCTATAAATAAAGATGTTAAATCTTCCTTCAACTGTAAATCTATTTGCAATCAAGAAACTGTTCTATTGTTGCTAAGCTCTGTTCTGCTTCTGCATGTGCAAGAGGATGAGGTCATGGGTGTGCTAGATCATAGAATCATAGAATTGTTAAGGTTGGAAGGGACCTTAAAGATCATCTAGTTCCAACCTCCCCACTATAAGCAGGGAACCCTACCACTAGACCAGGCTGCACAAAACCTCATCCAACCTGGCCTTAAAAATTACCTCCAGGACTGGGGCATCAACAACCTCCCTGGGCAACCTATTCCAGTGCCTCACCACCCTTATAGTGAAGAGTTTCTTCCTAATATCTAACCTAAATCTCCCCTCTTTCAGTTTAAAACCGTTACCCCTTGTCCTATGGCTATCTTCTCTGACGAAAAGCCCCTCCCCAGCTTTCCTGTAGGCCCCTTCAGGTACTGGAAGGCTGCTATAAAGGTCTCCTTGGAGCCTTCTCTTCTCCAGCCTGAACAGCCCCAACTTTACACCACTTTGAAATATTGTTTTCTTCATATGCCTCCTGATGCTCTTGGAGAGTCAATAGCAGATGGGTTAAAAAAATAAAAAAAATACTTGTACCTTTTTGTATAAAAAGTCGTGGTTTTCCAAGGATTTCAGCTTTGGTTTGAGTCTCTACCAGAAGGGGGCAACGGCCTGTCACGGAGAGCATCTACAAACCCTGTCAGGATCTCGGAACTGCAGCTTTTGAGAAGGACCATGTAAGGAAGCCAGGGCACGAAACCAGGTTACTCATCATGGACACATCCAACATGAGAATCAGAAGTCGAAGTTCTGAATAAAGCCTTATGATACTGGGTGTTCATGTTTAGAGTTCCCACGGTGTGGGTCAAAGCAGAGCTTTGAGGGAGCCAGTGAAATCTGATCCAGATCATTAGTATGAAATGTCAAACTGCTCACAGTAATAATTTTGTGTGTGTGTGTGAAAGTAGAAAAAATACAAGAGTTTTATAAATCCAGTAAAGTGGAAATTAAAGATTCAGGCCCAGTTCATGTCTGATTGGATCTGTGTCTCTTTCAGGATAATTGTGTCTTGGCTCCCAATGTTAACCAGAGAAACAGCGACCAAGATATCTTTGGAGATGCTTGTGATAACTGCCGCCATGTCCTGAATAATGACCAGAGGGACACAGATAGTGATGGGAAAGGAGATGCTTGTGATGATGACATGGATGGAGATGGTTGGTAATTCTTACTTCCAGCTTCTCTGATGTTCTTTACGCTTGTCCAGAACATGCCGTGTGTTAGGAGATTTGCTGCCATCAGCTGCACTTTGTCTTTCTTCATGAAACCTGTGTTTGGAATCCTTTTAATTGAGATTAATAGACATCTTTGACATGCTTTTGGAAGCACAGAACACTGCAACATATAAACCAAGCTGTTCCATAAATAAGTTAAGGTCATTGGTCATTCAGTAATTCCTTAAAAGTGCAAACACATCCCAGAGTATCCAGCTGCTGCTTGTCCCAGATGCCTAAGAGCTACATAATGAATTATTTTTGTTGCCTTAGGTGGCTTGAAAGAAGTAAAAAAGTCACAACTCTTTAAATGTAATAACAAAGATGAAATGTCCCATCCTGTAAGTTTTGATACAGGAACAGGATAGAATGAATTGTGTGTAATTAATGAAGTGTGTGTGATGGGGTTGAAAGCAGTTCTTTAACAAGGTTTTCTGACTTCTATGAAGTGAATAGATGCACAGATAAGAAAAAGTTGCTGTGCAGGCTTATAATGTCATTGCAAGAAAAGTAGTTGCTGAAAAGAAATAGTGTACTTACTCTTCTTGATGTTTATGTTGTCCAACAACAAATATAGGAATTGTTTTTCATTAACATCCAATCCATTTTTTGCTAGGTATTAAAAACCTTTTGGATAATTGTCAGAGGATCCCGAACCAAGACCAGGAGGACGGGGATAACGATGGTGTTGGTGATGCCTGCGACAGCTGTCCTACAATCAGCAACCCAAACCAGGTTAGCAGGCAGAAGGAAACATACCCTCGTTTAGAGGGAGGGTCTGCTGAGGTCCAGAAAGATGCAAGAGAATGAGGCAGCCCATGTAGTCACAGTGTTTATCTTGTAACAGGAAGTATTCAGGAAAGTTCTATGGAGTTTCAAACTCTCTTGACATGGGAAAGGGGAGGAGCCACCAGGCATATTCTCATAGCTTGTAATGTTGTTAGCACCCCTGTCCTGCCAGTGTCTTCTACTGTCATGCTGGGAAATGTGGGCATGCTCCAGTCCCACAGAGTGCAATGCCAGACTCTGCGCAGTGGTGTCATTTAGTTACACTTGGAATTTCTTTAATTAGGACCAAATCCTGGTGTCCTTATTTAGCAAAACTTCCACTGCTCCTAGATGAGAAGTTAGCAAGACTTTTCATATGTTTCAAATTCTGATTAAGCCCCTTGTGACTAATAGAAAAATGCTGGAAACTGTAGAGAAACATTGTAGATTTTCAAGGTTGCTTAAGAAATCAACCTTTGTTAGAAAAGAGGGATTTCTGTTTCTGGCAGTAGAGGAATCTTGCTTCAACTACTCATCTTGCTTGAACTGCTCCAATCAAGTTTAACCCTGTTTATTAACTGTCTGGGTTTTTTTTCTTTAATAAGCCTGACTTTTTGGTTAGATGAATTATGCAAACATGAAAATACGTTTTGTAAAACAAATGTTTTCCCATACTTTTATTTTAATTGTATTTGACTTGGTTGTGATTTGGTTTAATACTGCCATTTTAACAGATGCTCTCAGCAGCTGATACTGGAACTTTCTCTGTTTCCTTCTGCAGTCAGATGTTGACAATGACTTGGTTGGAGATTCCTGCGATACCAACCAGGACAGGTATGCTGAGTTGTGGCTTGTAACAGCAGCAGGCAAATGGAAGAGGCTAGTCTTGAGCTGAAGCATTCCTGGAGAGCTGTAATCCCTCAGGCTAGCCTGGATTTCATTCCAGTAGCTTCTCAAAACGATCTTACTTAGAAACAATGTTAGGATTTATCAGCCTTGTTGGTTCTCTTCCCTGTAGCAGTACTGTTAGGAGCCCTTCACCTTTAGCCCCTTGTTCACACAGGCTTCCTGTGAGTTTCTGTGGAAGTGGCATTCAGAGCAGGTCTCTGGTTGTAAAACCCAGGGCAGTGCTCAGAGCTGCTTAGTGTGGTAATGTCTTTTTTCTTTTCTTCATTTTTCATTCCTCTTTTCTTCCTTTTTTTCTTTAGCAGAAATTTTGCATTTAAGAGCTGTATGTTTTTCTGTAAGAAGCTAGTGTTTCAGAAACAGAATTCCATCATCAAGTGTAAAACATCTGCAGGTAAACCCCTTTGCTGTAGCACTGCAAGAGTGGAAAGGCTTCCCCACAGCTTTTACATGCATTAAGGCAACCACATCCCACGACAAACTGCTGATGCCTGGCTGGAAGCTGCTTCTGCAAAACCAACTTTGGGGGTGGCAGGTCCTCCCCTGTGCTCTTCACGTCAAGCAAGAGGAAAGGGAAGTGATAAATCCCGTGCTGGTACAGCGTTTGACCAGCCACAGACAGCTGCAGGATCTCACTCCAGGGCTGTTGGTGGGTGCTGCTATCTGGGATGGTCAGTGCAGGGAGCCCACTTCCCAGCCTCCACAGAGATCATTCCTAGTCTTGGGCCAGTGGCTGCCAAGGCACCTAGCTGGCAGCCATTTTAAGCAGATATGGCCTTGTTTTTTCACTGTTTTAAAAAAGGTTTTCTTTTTTTCCTCAAACCTAACTCATGTGTATGAAGAACCTCCTGGTAGAAATGCTGTAGCTCCTCCTGAGGTTAACCTTGAAATAGATAGATGTGCATTTCATCTCAGGAATGTGCAAACATTAGTTGCTCTGACCTAAAATTAAAGGATCTTTCTTAAGCATAGAGAGATAAGATAGGTGGGAATATTCATAGCTGTAAGCTACAGATCTGCCTTCATTTGGCTACATGTCACTTCTGCTCTGTCTGTGCAAAAGGTAGCAAGGTCAAACGTGCCTTGCCAGAAACCATTTTGTTTATGATGCACGTACAAAACACACCTGACTTCAGGCCATTTTTTTTTCTATAGTCTGTGTCCCCATTCCTGGTGATTCTTCACTGTAGTCAGCTGATGCCACCGTGGGCTGGAGAGGAGCTTGGGAGCTACTGAATTCCTCTGTTTCCTACTGTGTGGCTCCCCTGTGGAAGTGTAATGTAACAAAGCTTGCAATGCAGGAGGGTGAAAGTGGTGCTTGTTTTTTCAAACAAGTCTGATTGCAGGTGCTCATGCAGAGTCTCTCATAAAATTTCATTCACACTCACACCTCCATGTTCATGAGCACCAAGACACTTGCGGACATGTGTGACATGAGCTGTGGAGCTATTGCTGTCTTCTGGGTGCCTTTTGATTGGTGGCACTGCACTCGTTGGATGTGCCTTCCACACCCTGTAGGAGTGGATGTAGGTTATGATCTTGGGCTCTGGGTATCTTTGCCCACTCCATTTAAGGCTTCTTTTTCTTGTCCTTATCTGAGTATATTTATAGCTCCAGGCTTAGTCTTCATCTTCCTGCCACCTTATCATACATTCTGTGTTCCGTGTCCCCTCGCTGTTCAGCCACCTGAGTGACATCAGGTCATGGTGCCCCACTAGTCTGGGGGTGCCTCCAGTGCATTTCCTGCTCAGGTACCTGTGCTGTCCCCCATGCAGAGGCAGGAGCTGATG
The DNA here is from genome assembly GCA_020745705.1 of Hemiprocne comata. NCBI lineage: Eukaryota > Metazoa > Chordata > Aves > Apodiformes > Apodidae > Hemiprocne > Hemiprocne comata. The sequence continues at coordinate 38,658,040 of CM036616.1, read as the reverse complement.
CTGGCGTGCCATTTCTTTTTGTATCTGTGCTTGTAGCGACGGCGATGGGCACCAGGACAGCACAGACAATTGCCCCACCATAATTAACAGCTCCCAGCTGGACACGGATAAGGATGGGTTGGGTGATGAGTGTGACGAGGATGATGATAACGATGGCATTCCTGACCTCTTGCCCCCAGGCCCTGACAACTGCAGGCTGGTCCCCAACCCAGGGCAGGAAGATGATAATGGTAAGATAGGCCTTCAGGAGACATTCTGGTGCTTCAGCACTACATCATTCCCCCTGCATTACACATGTGCACCAATGTGCATCTGGCACAGTCATCATGTGTGCATACACTCATCCCAGGAGGAACCCAAACACACAGGGGCCCTTTGGCCTCAGGGCCCCTCCCTGGCCACTGCAGCCATTGGGGTTGAGACTCCACCAGCTTCTCGGACACCTGTGGCTCAGCCAAATGTGGCTACTTACTGCACCATAAATCTGCTTTCACTTCTCTGATGCATTCAGGTGATGGAGTCGGGGATATCTGCGAGTCTGATTTTGACCAGGATACTGTGATTGATCAGATTGATGTGTGCCCTGAGAATGCAGAGATCACCTTGACAGACTTCAGGGCCTACCAGACAGTGGTGCTGGACCCAGAGGGGGATGCACAGATTGATCCCAACTGGGTGGTTCTGAACCAGGTAAAAATACATCTGGTCTTTCTTACCTGTCTGAGAAAGATCATGTGAAAACCACAGTAAATCTGCCTCTCTAATTACTGGACCTCTGGCAAACAGGTGAAAAGTAGAAGCTGTTGATTGGTTGACTATTTTACAGGCATTAAAATGAAGGAACCTTGTTTTAGCATATGATAACTTGAAACTTGATGCTCCTAATGATCTAAAATAACTACAGTCTGGTCAGTTGTCACTGCTGCCAAGAAGGCAAACATGAGACTTATCTGTCATCCTGTTGAAATAGTTCTGTAGCAGTTTCATGAATCCTTCCCAGAATTTCAAAGTCTGACCTGCTGTATAGCAGAGCATTTACTCCTAGATGGAGTCCAATATGTGTTAATTACACTAACAAATCTTAGCCTTCTGGAGGTTAACATGTTCTGAGTCACAATGGATGTGCAATTTATTCCCATTGCCCATGTCTCTGCCAAGACAGCTGAGATGTATACACCTTCCTTAAACCAGTGCTGGCAGTCAGTTTAATCCCAAACTCCATGATCAAACTGTATGAGCTAAGCCTAGGAAAAGCTCTCTTCCTCTCCCCAGCCGAATTTCCACCTCCCCCCCCCTGGCCTCCGCAGAGTCATCTCCAATTCTGGCCAGGTTCAGTGACTTCCAGAAAAAGACTGGGGTGGGAAAAGTACATACCAGTATGGCCAGTTCTACAATGGGAATAGAAAAATCCTGACTCAGGGCACACAAGCAGTTGAAACATTATTATACTGCTCTTTTTAATTCAGAGCTACAAGTGTTACAGACACATGAGCAAACAGAGGTGACGGATGGAGGGGGTGTTAGAGGGAGGCCAGAAGAGGCTGACAGGCTCAGCCAACCCAGCTCATCACACATCCTAACCACCCTGAATTTACTCTACAGGGCATGGAAATTGTGCAGACCATGAACAGCGATCCTGGCCTTGCTGTTGGTATGTATCCCTTTGGATATTCAGGTTCTACAGCAGAAACCCTGAAGCATGTGAACACATTCTCTGCAGGCTTGTTTTTAACCGGTGTGTATCCCCAGGTTACACAGCTTTTAACGGCGTTGACTTTGAGGGCACTTTTCACGTGAACACGGTGACAGATGATGACTACGCTGGCTTTATTTTTGGTTATCAAGACAGCTCTAGCTTTTACGTGGTAATGTGGAAACAGACCGAACAGACATACTGGCAAGCGACTCCCTTCAGAGCTGTTGCAGAGCCTGGCATTCAGCTAAAGGTACTGGTCATGGCTCCCAGCCGGGGACACAGTGGTCACCACAGCCTGGCTATGCCATCCTGTCACGTGTTGGCCATGCCACCCTGCCATCTGACTGCCATGGGCTAGGCCATCATGCCATGCTTTGGCCAAGCCATTGCCCTTGGCCATGCTGCCCAACTGCTGTTCGCTTCCTGCAAGAGGTGTCAAAATTGCTAAGTCAGGCAGCTGCTGCAGAGCCGTTTTAATAGCACTATTTTTAAGGAACTTCATTTCCAGTCTTGCCCTGTCTCATCAGCTGGAACATTTAGTCTCTGACTGTAACAGGTCAAATTGCCTCCTTCTCCTTGGTCCAAGTACTCAGTTACTTTTCCATGCAAGCGGTGGCTGCAGTTGTACAAGAGAATTTAGGGGGTTTTGAGCAGGAGGGAGAGTGCTTCTGCAGACCTGCTACAAAAAGAGTTAGAGCTCCTGAAAATGTCATTTCTCTCTGCTCAGCATTGGAAAATTGCATTTCTGCAGGCTGTGAAATCCAAGACAGGCCCTGGTGAGCACCTCCGCAACTCCCTCTGGCATACAGGAGACACCAGTGATCAGGTCAGGCTGCTGTGGAAGGACCCCCGAAATGTAGGGTGGAAAGACAAAGTCTCCTACCGCTGGTTCTTGCAGCACAGACCCCAGATTGGTTATATCAGGTAAGAGGAAAGGATAGATAAGGTGAGTACACATACATGTCTGCCTAAACTGTTGTTTCTCGAGACCTAATTCAGATGATAAGGCTTTGCACTGATGAAGCCTTTTAAGAGGTTGGACTTAGGAAATTCAGCCTGCAATACTCTTCCTAGGAAGGACAATTCCAAGCTAAGCCTGTTTGTAACAGAAGTTTTCTACCATCTGGCTGTTGTGGCTGGACCCTAACCTAATAAGCCCTTTTCTGGCTTGGATACCTTGTTTTCTAAGCTACTACTGGCCACTGACCTGAAAAACAAAGCATTTCAAAATTTCTTCCTTTTTGAACTTCTAGAGTATTTTTGTTGGAACTGTCATGGTTCAGTTACATATTCTGGGATAACGGCATTAACAAAAGTTGTCCACTTAAAGGTTGTGGTCCTAAGATCAGTGATTATCCTGACATGATAGATTTGAGGTTACATAGCATATATCCAGAAAGTTTTTCAAAGCTATGTAATGCATGTTATCTATTCTTATTCTATTATTTGGAAGAAAAAAAAAAAAAAAGTTGTGGTTTTTTTAAAATCACAAATTAGGAGGAAACTTTTCACTCTGCAACATCCAGATCAGCAGGAATTATACTTGTAGATCAAGGTTGATGTTAAAATGCAAAAATAAACTGCTCTGGCATCATCAGCTCAGGTTTTGCAACCTTATGATAGAACAGAAATACAGGTAAGTCAGTTGTTCTTCAAACGTTACCACCCTGCAGTTGAGATGCAGTAACTTGGTGGTATAATTATTACCCTTTTTCTGATGCAGAGCATAATTTTCAGCAGTAATTGGAGTGAGCATGTTTGACTTTATGGTAAAATGGATTAAGAACATCTTTACTGCCAATCATTGTGTTCCAGCCACGGGGCACCAGTGAATAGATCTTGGGTGGCAAGACCTGCCTGTGGTTCCAGTCTCTCTAGCCAGCCTAATTAATGCCCCCTGCAAATGGGAAAGGTAACAAAGTCAGCGTTGCAGACTCCTTTAGAAACTAAAAGCAGCCAGCCCTAAAGCAAACCTCTGCCAGCTCCCTGTCCACATCTCACTGTGGTCTGCTTAGGCCAGATGCCACAGACCATAATGTGTCTAGCAAACGTTTCTGAGGCTTCAAGGAAGCCTAGGAAAAAGTCACTTGAGCCAGCCTCTCCCATGGAAATTTGAAAAGACAACAAGTTCTATTCCTTCTACAGATAATTTTGAACTGCCTCAGAAAATCAGGAAATAAACTTAGGAACAGAACAGGAATTGGTATTTTTTTCTTATTTTATTAAAAGACACAGAAACTTTTATTCCTTTCACCACTTGCCGTTTTCTTACATGTCAGACGAGCAGTGTCCTCATCCAGAACAGGGCCCTGCAGATTCATTATCCTCTCAGTTGTTTCAGCAGTACCCCAGAGGCTGAGGACTTGGTGTAGACAGTACTGCAACAGATCAGCTGGCTCCAGACTGGCCCACCTCAAGCCCTCATACAGGCACATCATGCTGGGGAGCTGGCAGGGTATAGCTTTTCCCAGAGCTATTGGGGAATTTGCTGATGGGTTTTCTAGCAAGAAGATGCCAGATCATCAAACCTGTTCCTGGAATTAATCATTCACATTTAAAAAAAAAAATCTCACAGTCAAGTTTAAGATTCCAAATGGTTTGTTTGAAACTTTCCCTATTGAAAATAAATAAAGAAAGAAATTTAGCTTAAAACTGTGTGAGACACTATCCATCTGGCTTTCAACCCATCTGCTCTGGTTCCTTCTCCTGTAACTATTGACTGTGGAAATTTTCAAGAGTTAAACCTCTCAGCCTGACCAACTATAGGAAATAAAACATTCCAAGGCTTTTGTAGGATGTGTAAAAAAACAACCACCACTAAAATATGCTCCTTGCCCAGCTCCTGCCAGCATGCAGCATTGCACCAGCTCCCAGCCTACAGAGGAGCTCTCTCCTTTACCTGCTTTCCCTCCCCTGGGCTAGATGGAGGATAGCATGTCCAGGGCTGGAGTTACCATGGATAACAAGTTACTTTTATTAATGTTGCTGCCTTGGAAAAGACCTAACGGAGCTTCTGTTTGCTTTCATTAAGGGCAAGATTTTATGAAGGCTCTGATCTAGTGGCAGACTCTGGTGTAACTATAGACACCACGATGCGTGGAGGACGGCTTGGAGTTTTCTGCTTCTCTCAGGAAAACATTATTTGGTCCAACCTGAAGTATCGCTGCAATGGTAATGTTGCTCTTAGGTCATTTTATCTAACAACTAGCAAGCCATCATGAAGAAGCAGTAGTGTGGCTGCTGGATTAAGCCATTTTGTATCCTTTCCTTTGCTTTTCATTTACAAGTTATTCACAGCTGTGAGATGCCTCCCCTGACACCAGCAGCATGCTGCAGCCGAGCCAGATGGGAACTAACACCTCACAACCACTCCGCCCAGAGCAGTCACTCTGCTGCAGATTGTGCCAACTAAGTAGTATAGCTGTCATCAGAGAATTAGACACGTTATTTAAAACCAGCCAACCATGAGAACTACACACACACAATGCACTGAGGCCATCACGTATGTAGGATGCCTGGAGCTCTGAATAAAAGGTGGAAAAAACATGGAGAGCTGGTGAGACCAATCACCAAGAGTTAGCGTGTACTTGCTGGTTGCTCCTGTCTGTGGGAAGACAAGATCATAAGATGCCTTTCATCTCATGGAGGAATCCTTCTCAGACTCTGTGCGAGTGTGCTGGCTCACCCCTTCTGGGACAAGAGCCTTGCAGCTTAGCCCTGACCTCCTACTTCTATGGAGTAACTCAGACCTTGGTCACACACACAGAAGCTTATCATGTCAGGATATTTGTGCCCTGGAAGCAGTTCAGCTATCTTGAAGCGGGGCTGGAGGGGCTGCCCCCCCCTTCTCAGCATTCAACCCCTACCCGACCAAGGCAGCCCTATGAAAAAAGTTACCCGCCAAGCTGGAATAGTTTCCTTGTCTGCTTCCTGTGTATCCAAGAAGCCTAACCCAGTCTGCAGTGGACACAGCTGCTGCATGGCCAGACCCTGCCTCTGAGGCTTGTTCCACTGTTGGACTCTGCTTTTTGGGCACTCAGTACACCCACCCAGGCTGGTGCTTGGATGTCATAGTTAAACAGGGGAGCTTCTAGACAGTGGTGCTTACAATTAAAAATTATTTGCTAAGAGTCTCAAACAGTATGTCGTTTCCCAGAAAGCGTGTTGCAAAGCTGCCACAAGTTGCAGATACTTTCCTGGCAGTGAGTAGGCAGTGGCTTTGCTTCAGGTGCTGAAGTAGGTCAGCAAAACCCACTCAAAGAAGTCTTTTTGGAGTCCCCAAGTATCCCTGCCTTCATGTCATACAAGTACCTGTATTTGCAAAAAAAGTTTAAAAATAATTTTCAAACCTCAAAAAAAGAAGTGATCAACAAATGCAAAGGACTTAGCCCCTTTTTTCTACATACTGTGTGTGTTCATATAGATCATATATAGTACTACAAATATATATTAATATATTATATATGTTTATATATTTGAAGATTGATAGTAGTCCATTACGGACTGCCACTGCACCGCTCCCTGCCTTGTTAGTCTTGCTAGGTTTTTCAATGGTGTGCTGCTACAACTGATAACATTCCCTGTTCATTCTTTATGTGTAAACAAAAGAAAAGGCACGTTACCAAATGTTACCAAAAAAATAATTTAAAAAAAAGATGAGGTGGGTAATTATTTAAGTGCTCCTTGATTCTGCCAGAAAAGACTAAATTTTGCTTATTTTCCTGTTTTCAGACACCATCCCAGAGGACTTTCAAGAATTTCAAGCTCAGCAATTTGGTGTTGGTGATATTTAAGAAGGAAAAGCAAACTAACATTGCTATTGCAAACAATAAAACAGTATCTTTTAAATCCTTATATGATTGTTGTTTTAAGAGTGCACAGCGCAGCTTGTTCTCATTGATGTTATGTCAGACTTTTTTTTGTATGAAAGTGAAAATAAAAAGAAGACAAAATAGACTGGGGGTTTCACTTGTTTTCCAGTTTGCCCTGAAATCTAGGGAGCAGCATGTAACGGCCAGCCATTTGCTTAAAACATCCTCAGGAAAAGTTGCATCTATTGCCATTTGGGATTCAGTATTAAACAGGGTGGGGAGGAAAGTGCAATTTTGTCTATCTGGAACCAACAGTTGGCATTCAGGAATGAAGTGGTTGGGAGCCATCTGCCCAAGCCAGGGGCTTTCGAGTACCTTTCCAGTCCTACTAGGAAGAAGTTTTATCTCCCTTAGAGCACTTCAACTCCTTTGGAGACTTGGTTACCTTTGGCAGACCTCCTGGAAGAACACCCTAACCTCCCACTCACAGAAAACTATGAATACTATGCTGTAAACTATGAATAACATGCTGTAAAAGCAAAAAAGCTGACGGCAGGGCTTTGTAGTCACATCTTACCATTTGCACGTGACTAAAACCAAAAAAGACATAAAGAAATGCAGAATCACCTATAGTGAAAAAACACCCCTAAGTTTCACAAGCCAGGCCTTGACCTGCTGTCCCAACCTGGAGCCAAGCTCTCTCAGCCTGTACTGCAATCCTATGAAGATAAGTCACCAAGTTAAAAACCCAAAACAAAAAGCAAAAAAAGATAGTATCACAGTGCACTCTGTACTTTTGAAGTACAGAAGGGTGTTGGATACCGTGTGCATTTTTACTACATTCTTTTTTAAAAATGGAGCTAGGAAAGGAATGAAGGACAAGCTCCCAGGACAGCTGAAGAAAAGGATATTGTAGCCTAGGGGATAATTACTTTTAAAAGGACAATGGGAGCCAAGACTTCAGCCTGATGGAGGGAGGAAGTACATGGAGGCAAAATACAGTGAGGGTTTTGAAAATAAGTAGCAGCCCTGAGAAAATGAAGAGCAATGGTTCTTTCCCAGTACAAGAATATAGGTGAAATGCTGAGTTACATTATCAGGTGCGATTATCAAGACAACAACAACAAAAAAGTTTCCTGGTCTCACTGCAATAAAAATCGCCTTAAGGTTTATGGTACTACCAAAGGCTTGGGCTTCAGGAAGAGTTTTCACTGCAGGCTTGTCTACCATTGCCAAGGTTTCTGGGCACTGCACGGACCTGGAACCTGTCCCATGAGGTATCCCAGAGTCCTACAGCAAAGAGCATGATGCAGGAGTATTCTTCTGGCACAGTGCTTCATCATGAAAGGTCCTCCAGTTTCACTCCTCCTTTCCCCCCTTGGCTTCACCAAACCCAACTTCACTCACCAGGTTTTCAATAGAGGATTGAAAGGCTAGTTACTTTAGAGCAACACAGAGGATATTGTCACATTATGCTTAAAACTTAAGAAACGCCATCTTTTTCTAGCTGAACATAGGCTGTAAATGCAGTATCATTCATTTATTAACAAGAACACAGACCATAAAGCAAATTAACATCTTCCTTGTCACGGATTTCCATTGCACTGGCCCCTTCTTTCAGGCAGAAATCCTCTCTGAATGGTTTGGCACCATCTGGGCAGAAGGCAGTTTACTTGTAGTACACTCACACACACCATGGGTGCACCACAGCCAGGGCCTGCAGCGTACACACTTTGCACGAGTGGTCTCCTCCCAGTGGATACAAGAGGCCAGGCCCAGCCTGACCTGCCTGCAGCATGTGCTGGTCAGAGCATTATGGCATCAGCTCCATCAGAATACATGACCTCATTGGCCTCCAAACCACAGCCAGCCTCCAAACCTCCACCCAGGCCCCCACCTGTAGCCAGAGGCTCTCTTGCTACAGCAGCTCAGGGGCAGCACCCCTGGCCACTTGGTAGTCCAGTTTGCCGCTTTCGAGTTTTCCCATTTCCAGGCTCTCTTCCAGTCTACGTCACAGCCGTTGGCCACTGGAGGCTGGAAGATGACATACAGGCTCTGGCTTCCATGCTGTCAAACGGAATTGCATGAAGCTGTGAGCTTTTCATCTCCCCTGACAAAAAACATCCTGACTTGCTCAACTGGTAGCCACAGAAACCAGTCACAGCTCAGACAGACCGAACTTTTGTTTCAGAAGCTGCTGTTGGGACCTTACAATAGGATACTGCAGCTCTCTGTCTGTTGTGTTGACGCACCAACTGCTGGGTAGCCTGCAAGTTCATCAACAGCAAAATCCAGCTGTTGCAGACAAAGATTTGCCCCAAGGTCATAGTTTGGGCTTGGGAAACCTCCTGCCCCTCACATTCCCATCAGAGACTCTGCAGTGTCTGTGTGGAAGCACTTTAAAAACTTCCTCTTGTACCACCACCTCTTTCTGGTCTATTGTGCAAGGCAGACATAGCTCCATTGTGTGGCCTCTGGCAAGTGAAGACCTTAAAATCCCACAACTTCAAAACTGAATGAGTAGTTCTGTCCTTCCCCCACCACCTGCATAGCCTGGCTGCACTCAGATGGAGTAGCTGCAACTACAACTGCTTTGGAGTTAAGAGTCCTGGGCCTCCCGCAACCAGGGTCTGAAGTCTCACCAAAGTGAACTCTCCTGTGTGCTACAAACACCATAACAAACACTCTTCATATTCTGTTCCCTGAAGACCATCTCCCAGTTTGAAACACCTGAAGGGATGCTGCGGGGTGGGGTGGAGGCAGGGGCAGGCAGACTGGTGGGAGTTGGTTGACTCTCACAGACCCTCAGCACCGCTCGGGAACTGCTCTCTGCCTTCCACCTCAGCAAAATGCACAGCCTCCCAGCCACGTGCACCAGAACTCTCTGTGCACCAGAGCTACAGGGAGAACAGCAGCAGCCATTCAACCCTTTGAAAGTTGGTTGTCAGCAGCTTCTCATAACCACAAGGAACCCACGTCCTGGTGTGGGTCTGGTCTGCTCAGCTCTATGGCACGGATGCAGGCAGTACCAGCAGGCAGGCTGCAGCTGGCCCATGCTGAAACAGGACTCCACAACAGCCCCAACACAGATAGTGAGAAGGAAGGGACCAGGACCCATGGAGACACAGCACATTCCCTGGTATGGATCTAGGTTTCAAACTCAGCAGTTGCCCACCCCACCATCTGGACAAACGAGGGAAAAAAAAGGAAGTCAGAAATCATTGTTTCAAACAACTGCACAGGCTTCAGCACTATATTTGGCCTGGAAAATATTTTGTTTTCACTGTCAGAGGTATCTGACACATGTCAAAGAGCTCGAGCGTACAGAGCAGATGCCACAGACAAATCCATGCAGCCTGCCTAGATCATGCTACAGGAGGAATACAAAAATAACATGGACAGTGAAGCCATGGAACACTCCACAGGCCAACATTTTTTTTGTTAAAAAACATCCAAATGTAGTGAACAAAAGCAAACAAACAAATTGACCAGTTTACTTTCACTGGCTCAGTTACTGCTTAGCTCATATATTTATGTATTTTTAGCGTTTTCTCCTGGAATGAGTTGACTTTTCAACATTTATATATCACAACAATTCATTTCAAATGTAAGAAAAACTTTATTGGTCCATTAAACATTAAATCTATAACAATACATTCACTCAGTATGCAAAAGGAAGCATTCATAAAAACCATTAACATGCTTTAAAAAGGCAAAGCTGTTGACTATTTTATAATTAAGATTCTGAAATCTTTACTGATCCTTAGAACTCAGTGTTACATTTACTACAGATCACAACATTCACAAAAAATGTTAAATAAACTAGCAAACCTCCATTTCACTGGGCTACAGCTTAATAAAGTAAAACCACACATACACACCAAAAAGTTCCCTTGAGATATCAAGAACCTTGAAAAAGTTAAAATCCCCATAACATTAAGAAAAAGTGTTTACATTTTGACTGCTTTGCATCCAGTTTTCAAACATGGCATATATCAGACTGAACACCATACACTGGTGGTAAACCAAAAGCAGACAATGAATCCATGTTCCTAGTAAATATTTTCCCAGCTTGTATACGACAAGCTGAATAATTTTCACTGAAAGTTAATCCTCCTCGCTTTAAGTTTGCATGGATGTCCAACAACTTCTCAGCACCTGGACATGTATCGAGTTAGAGGAAAAATAAAGCTACGGTGTAAGTCACGAGACATTAGTTCCCATAGCTTTCCAAAAATCTTGGCTTCACACTGAGGCTTCTTTGGCAAAAGCACAGCTGCAGTGCTGCACCCTTCAGCTCCGGTCAGCAAAAACCCTGGAAGCTTTAGGCTGCTGGAGCAGTTTCAAAGGTGACAACTGTGGCTCTGAAGAAGTCTGGGCAAATGACTGTATGCTACAGCACTGGAAGCTATTGGAGACTGAAAACAGGGGAAAGCCGGCATGGCTTATATCCCAAATAAATTCCAACTTTAAAAAAATCACATTATTGAACAGGTGTGGAACGAGTTGAAACCAGGTGTGAGAAAAACAGAACAAAACTTGATTTAAGGCCTACTTGAAACCTACAGTTTCTTTGGACATTAGAGAGCAGCTGTCATGCCAGTCACCCAAAGTTTCTACTTGAAACCCCGTGCAGCGTGTCTGCACCCCCACCCTGGGGTACATGGGTGTTCTGCCATCAGAATGTTGAAAATGCAGAGACATACCAATTGCAGACCTATGTATCCTGTTACAAGTTCAAAAAGGCAAAGCTTTCTAAGCACTTGACCCCTGGCATTCCCTTGTACAGTCATGTGAAACACTCAGTTCAAACTACTGTTTACAAAATTGAAAACACAAAGTAAAATGTCATGGCGCTGATTATGTGTTTTCCTCCCACAAGAACTTGTAGGCCACTTCACAAAACAAAGAAGCAGTTTTCACAGAGGAAAACAGATCCATATAATAAACTATGCTCCTTGACTATGCTTCAACACAGCAGGTTGTCCTGCTATAAAAAGGACAGGATTAACAAGACTTGGCAAAGTAGTCTTTCCTGGTTGCTAGCACCAAAGACATCACACATGACAGGAAGCAGAATGGGAATTAAGCAAGTTTACAATGCCTTTAAAAAACAAATCCAAGGAGAAAAGGGCAAATAAAACGAGGAGATACAAGCCTACAAGCAAAAGATATTGCTTCTAAAGCACAGAAGAGGAAAATTTCAGCTGCACATAATCTCACTCATCTAGCCACACAGGTACAGGCTTATGATATTTCTCTTCATCAACTTATTTAGGAGAAAAGCCTAACAGTTTGTACCATAAAATCTTTAGAGCATCTTTTAAAAACAGTCAGTGGATTATTCTGTTACCAATCTGCTTAGAGATGCCCATGTTACTGTGGGCTGCCAGCCAAAATTCAAGCAGCACTATCTCGAGTTCCTAAATTTTACTGATGCATTGGTCAGAACTGTATTTTTCACAAGTGCAAGGGTTGCTTCATTAATAGCAATGTTCTAGCCCAGAAATGGCTGCACCAGTGGCTGATGGAGCAGTTATCTGTGCATGGCTTAAAATCATAAAGCTCTTCTTGATTTATAAAAAGGTGCTAAAACACTAAATAAATAAATAAATAAATAGACATGCAGTGTTCATGATTCTGTGAGGGGATAACCCTCTCTCTGGACTACGCACACATTAGCAACACTGCATTACCCGTTTCAGACAAAAGTGGCCCAACTCAGGCAGCATTTACCAGATTAGCTGGGCAAGTACGAGCATTTTGAACCTCATGGAAATGCCCGAAGTACAAAGCTAAGAGTATGACAAATACGTAACAACTCTGATGTGTGAACATAGTGGAGTTCCTTCCTTGGCATCCAGCTACAAGGGCTGCCTGCACGCTTTGAGAACCTAGATGGTAAACAGCAAACAAGCATATCCATCTGTTTCCACACATTCTTCAAAAAGTTTGATGGCTTCATCCGTTAGCCCAGCTATCTGTATTCAGAGACTTGCTCTCCAAGTCCATTCAACTTATTTTATCCCAAAAGAGAACCAGTCACAATTACGGCTCTCGGTTGCCTTCATGAGAAGTACTGAAATTGTTCCAGTCTCAGGAAGCAGTGCTGCAGTGAGGTTCCAAATAAACCTTTCTTCAGATAGCGAATTTGAGAAAGTGGGAAAAGGCCAATAAAATTGTTCCACCTTCCCAGCAGAACTAATTTGTGCCAACATGGTCTGTTCCTCCAAGAGTCCATTAACTGATTGCATTAGTTCAAATTCAAGTTTAACCAGAGGAAGGGTAGCACGGGACATGTTCTCTAGTCTTCCTGTCTGTGTAACAACAGCTTCCTCACTTCACACAGCCCAGAAATACTAGGGGCCAGAAATGCTGCACTGCTCACTTGTGTCTGCGAACAAATTCCATGAACAATGATGGCACGAGGCAGGATAGACACTGCACAGCTAACTGCCTTCAGCAGAGCAGTCACCTGCACTTCCAGGTATGGGAAGAGAAAGTTAACTGTCTATAGGTTAAATGTAAGTAACAACTACTCACTTACAACAGCATCAGGCTGTTTGAGTCTTCCCAGTTTCTCTTCCACTGCACAGTAATATCTGAATCAGTCTCATCCCCAGAGGTTTGTCAAGCACAGATTGTTTGGTCTTCTACATGCACCATGGGTCTGACTGTATCTTGTACACACCAGTGTAACGTACAAGGCAGTCACTGGCTCAGCCCAGGTTTTCCTGTTCCAGTGCCACCTGAATTATTAGCTAGCACAGCAGTAGGTAAGAAGGCACTTCTTAAAAAGGTCTCAAAAGCCCTTTTGCATTAACTGTTTGGAATCTATGAACTGGGCATTTAAATCCTCAACCCTAGCCACGGATTTTGTTAAGTAGTTGCATTTGGAAGTTCACAGTACAGATTTTACAGCAAACACTAAGGCTGTAACCTTTGCCTGGCCAGCAGGAAGCTGTGCCTCACTGAGAGGCTTTGCACACCCAGGTGCCACCAGTTACTGATTCCTTAAGAAAGGTCTGGCGATCCACAGCTGTCTTGGGGCCACAGTATGGACACACAGGTCCTCAAAGGTATTTTCAGGGTCTTTTCCCACAGTGTTTGCTCAGAAGCATGCAAAGTAGTGTAGTCAGGCACTGTCCCATTCCCAGCTTACATACATCTGCGGATCTGGTTGCTGAAGTTCAATAGTTAGTGGAAGGGAAGGATGAAAGACCAGCTCCATGAGGCAAGTGCTATGAAAGAAAAATGGACTCATGCCTCAGTGTGGACTTTCCTCTTACAATCCTGCTTCATCTGTGCAAAACCCATTTCCTTAAGTACAAACTATTAAAAAAAAAAAAAAGCACAAGGAGGTGCAGGAACTCTGTATGCATGCACACACAACCTCCATAAAGAGTTTTTGCAAACAAATAACATCCATAAGCCAAGATATGTAGTAAGATCATCTGTAATTGTTACTGGGATGCCTGCCACTGGAACCAGAGAACAGTTCCGTGGCTTGTAACTTGACATAGTGCATGCCTTCTTCTCCAGAGCTCCTCATCCAATTTGTTCTGTTATAAAAAACACTGCTAACTTAAATTTTTTTTTTAAATGGTTGGTTTGTCATAGCACAAGACATATGGCACTAGAAGGCAACTCCTGTGTGCCTCTATACTTTAGGGAGCAGCATTCACCATGGGAGGGGAAAGAGCCTGCACTATCTCAGCTACAGCTCACAGCTCCAGCACTGGATCAAGATTGTTTGTCAGAATAGCTGCTACAAGTTAGGTGGGACAACTGTTAGTCATCATTGCACAGCCCATAAGCTCTTATCTTAAGAGATGTGACAGATAAAGGCTTCTAGACCGCAAATACACTAACAAAGGCCTTTTTCTGCTGCAGAAGTGGCTGGACTCCAAATGCAGGCAGAGGAGTACCAATGGGCTCCCATGCTTGCAGAGCTCTCGGTGAGATCACAACTTCCTAGCAGAAGCAGAGAAAAACACTTGTCTCTCTCTCCAAAGCTATTTGTTCCTTTTCTAACTCAACGTCAAAGCTAAGCTTCAGCTGCTTTTCTTTTCCCCTAGGTGCAAACAAGGAGAATAACAAGAAAGTCACCTCTGGACAGACTCCTCCCAGATCTCATGATGAGGTTCCTAATCACTGCGGTAGGTGGTGTAAGTGTACAGGACTGTAGACCTGTAGATTTCACAGAATCAAAGGATTGTTTTGGTTGGAAAAGATTGTTAAGATCATTAAGTCCAACTATTCACCTAGCACACTACCAAATCCACCACTAAGCCATGTCCCTAAGTACGACATGTACAGATCTTTTAAATAACTCCAGGGATGGCCACCCAACCCCTTTCCCAGGCAGCCTGTTCCAGTGCCTGACAATCCTTTCAGCAGAGAAATTTTTCCTAATATCCAACCTAAACCTCCCCTGGTACAACTTGCAGCCATTTCCTCTTGTGCCAAAGCTTGTTACCTGGGAAAAGAGACCAACCCCCACCTTGCTACAACCTCCTTTTGGGTAGTTGTAGCGAGCAATAATGTCTCCCTTCGCCCTCCTTTTCTCCGGATTAAACATCCCTAGTTCCCTCAGCCACTCCTTATAAGACCTGTGTCTCAGCAGCTTTGTTGCCCTGCTTTGGACATGCCTCAGCACCTCAATGTGCTTCTCCTAGTGAGGGGCCCAAAACTGAGCACAGTACTCAAGGTGCAGCCTCACTACTGCAGAGTACAGGGGCTTGTTCACTTCCCTACTCCTGCTGGACACACTATTTCTGACACAAGACAGGATGCTGTTGGTCTTCTTGGCCACCTGGGCACATTGCTGGCTCATGTTCAGCCACTGTCAACCAGCACACCCCGCCAGGCCTTCTCCCCAGTAGTTTTCCAGCTGCTCTTCCCCAAGCCTGTAGTGTTGCATGGGGTTGTTGTGCCCCAAGGGCAGAACCCAACACTTGGCCTTGTTGAACCTCATACAGTTGACCTTGGCCCATCAATCCAGCCTGTCCAGATCCCTCTGTAGAGCCTTCCAACCCTGAGGCAGATCAACACTCTGGCCCAGCTTGGTCTCACCTGCAAACTAACTGAGGGAGCACTCGATCCCCTCATCCAGATCATTGATGAAGATATTAAACAGAACTGGCCCCAACACTGAGCCCTGGGGAACAGCATTTGTGACTGGCCACCAGCTGGATTTAACTCCATTCACCACAACCCTTTGGGCCTGGCCATCCAGCCAGTTTTTTACCCAGCAAGGAGTGTACTCATCCAAGCCTTGAGCAGCCAGTTTCTCCAGGAGAATCCTGTGCGAAACGGTGTCAAACTCTTTACTGAAGCCTAGGTAGACAACATCCACAGCTTTTACTTATCCACAGCTTTTACCTCATCTGCTAAGCGAGTCATCTTGTCATTGAAGGAGATCAGGTTGGTCAAGCAGGACTTGACTTTCATAAACCTATTCTGTCTGGGCCTGATCACCTGGTTGTCCTGCACTTGCCTGTTGATGGCACGCAAGATGATCTGCTCCATAATGTTTCCTGGCAGCGAGGTCAGACTGACAGATTTTGTTTGAGGTAAGAGTGCACAGGCTTGGGAAGGCTGCACCCCTAGCAAGCTACAAGCAGTAGGGAAGCCCTAGGACACCGTAGCAACAAGGCGGCTAAAAATGGTATTGAAAACAAGAGCAGAACTGAGATCTGTTACATTAGGATTAATCACCAGGTGTGCATTAGCCATCAATTATTGCAACAGAACAAATAAGGCATGCAAATATTTTGGCCATCTCATTGGCTTACATGTTGTGCTTTTCTTGGTTTTGCAGAAAGCATTGGGTGAAGATTTAAGGCTCAATCATACTTCAAAAACAGAACTGCTAAACTGTTTATGTCCTGCATATTTCACATTGTATGTATTTGTGTATATATATATAGAGAGAGAGAGAGAAGACAAAACCTCTGGGACTAGCATAAGTCACAAATTCATCCCACCAGAATGTAGATAACTATAGTGGGTTCAACCTTAATTCAGCATTTGGGGTATCCAAGCAGTTGTTCTACCACCAAAATATCTGTCTAAAGCAAATAAAAGAGACGTGGTAGGATTTAATATTGTCAAGTCAGTCTTTTGTACTAAGGCAGCTACTGCTACATTTGTGTCTTCTGGTTGTTTCTCTGGCTGCTTACCCCACTGCTTGGAATAGGACTTCTCCTGCAGAAGTTTAGTTTCCATTAATGGAAATCCCATCCCAACAGTAAAATTAACAACAGAGGAGTATAACAGTATAACAGAGGAACAGTTAGAAAGCATACTTTCCAACCAACACACAGGCAGAAAAGGAAGATGACACAATACAGTCCTTTTCTGACCATCAATGTATTCAAAATATTATAAAATTTGTAACAGAAACAGAACTGAAGATCCTGGGAGATCTTCAGACACAACTTGTAACAGCAGAGTAGAAAAGTAAATGAGCACTCCACTTTTAAATTTAACAGTAACTGGCAGTGCTTCTTAATTAGCATCTTCCCAACAGCAAACATTCTGAATAAAGAATGCACCGTATTTTAAAACCCTGTGCAGTACACACAACTTGCAGTTTAAGTGAGCTGGCAAAACAAAGTTGGACAAAATTCAGGGTTTAAGGATTTGTGTGTAGAACTCTCCTTTTGTTAACAACTGGACCAGATTTGAAATTGTGTAAAATATTCAGGTGCCTTTTAAAGTTATAACAGAATAAATACTCTATTGTCATTGGTACATTCCTTTCTCAATCTAGGTATACAATAACTTAATATATTTAATATTTAGATAAACAATTTTTTAGTAGATGCTTTGGCAGTCAAATTCTTAGATATTCTCTATTTCTACAGATGTATTTAGTTATGTTTTTGGGAAAAAAATTATCTCAATACTACTTACAAGAATTATATGCTGTACCAAACAGCAGTTCAAATCATCACTGCAAACCAGAAAAGACATAGTTAATAAAACAGTATAAAAAGGAATGCATATTTGCTAGAAGATATCCAAGATTCACAGGAAGGAAGAAGATACATCTGCACCAGGATTTTTTTTCTTTTCTTGCCAATGAAGCCAGAGAAAGACTGTCAGTTATTTGTAAAGCATTTCACTTATTGCAGTTGATGCAACAGCTGTGTTACCTACATTTCACATCAGCGTCACAAAGTTTTGGAACTGCTTTGTTCTCTTGCACAATGCTTGTTCATGACAATTTAAAAAGGTAAAAAAGTTTAACCATTTTTTTAGTCTGACTAAAAAGTTACTGATTGGTACGTTACAATAAGAGGGCAACAAGTGATTCCTCACTACAAAATGACTGTTGGTGTGTTTCCTATAACAGGGGGGAAAAAACCCCACAAAACACAGAAGGACCTTTGGAGTGTTCACACTGAGAACTCTCTGGTTGGGCAGCAGAGTGGAGCAATAAGAGTCCATACGTACAGGCAGACACAAACCCAACAGGAAACCATCTTAATCCAGAAGATGGACCAGGTTCCAGTGAAGAATTTTTCGATCTCAGCACTTTCATAACTGATAAGGAAAAAAAAAATAAAAATCATTAACTCACTATTCATGTATCAGACTGCACTACCCTCTGTTTTGCCATGTGGGTCACAGACTTCAATTAGATTAACCTAGACATGCAGCAGGGGAGAAGAGCCCTTTACGGAGCACGACCTTGCTGAAGAATTGCCCAGGAAAGACTTGCTGTATCTCTTTGAGCTTCTTACTTATGGAGTGGAGACACACTAATGTCAGAAGTTCCCTAAATGCAAAGAGACATTACTTTCTAAGCTTTAAATAAATACACTTACTGGAACCAATGAGT
This sequence comes from Hemiprocne comata, assembly GCA_020745705.1. Taxonomy (NCBI): domain Eukaryota; kingdom Metazoa; phylum Chordata; class Aves; order Apodiformes; family Apodidae; genus Hemiprocne; species Hemiprocne comata. The sequence goes on along the minus strand of CM036616.1, from coordinate 38,639,682 downwards.
TACTGTCATCATCACATAAAGCGAAGCCAAGAAGAAAACGAAGTGGAAGTAGGCATAACTGTAAACTGTGCCTTTCTTCTCATCGTAAATCACAGTCTGGCCTCCTCTTTTTTCAACATGTTCTTCAGCATCAGCTGTAAGAGACAGGAAACAAGAAAGCTTTTGCAAATTTAATGAGGACTGAAAACAGCAGCTGGCTTCAGAAAGAACACAGCAAAACATCTATGTTGTGATTTAGGAAAGTGTGATACAGTGCAACACTTGAACATTTCCTTGCCCTCAGGGCATGGGCCTAAGCCTCCAGTAAAAAAAATTGGACTGCCACTCAAATCCTGCCTTGTATCAGCTTCCTGGCCTACAGGCTAATTTTTGAGCACTTGGGCCATTTCAATTGCTGTACCTATAGGCCATTCCTCTGCCAAGTCCAAGCTGGTAACCCTGGTTGCACCAGGTCTGCGAACAGGACGCGCCCTTCCTAACTTACTCCTGAACTACAGTCCCTGCAGACCCGCCAGCCAAGATTCCAGCAGTTAGTCACACCCACAAGCACACAAAGAGCCGAGTCTACCCTTTGTTTGCTGAAGTAATTAAATGTCCTTTAAGGAATTATTAACTAGTCCGTTGTTTTAAAACTGTATTGTTACATCTCTCACTTCCTTTCCTAGCCTAACTTTGAGCACTTCAGCTGCTTCAGTTTTATATGCTAAAGAACAAAAATACAAGCAGTTATCTATTTGCAACTGTGTCCTTATTCTTTTGGCTTCAGTACAAAAGCCACAAGTGAGGTAAATGGTACACTGAAAATGTAATTACCGTCTCCATCAGGCACGCAGCAAAAGCAGCAACGAGCTACCTGTGGAACAGACAAGAGGAAGGGTAAGAGTCTGCACCACAGCACTGAAGAACAGTTGGCAAAGGAAGGTCTGTTACGTTACAGACACTAATTTAGAAAAGTCTGGTTTGGATTTCTGACTCGCACAGAACTCAGAATAGGATTTGCCAAGTAGTTCATAACTGCAGTTTCTAAGCTTTGGAAAAATCTGCTCAGTAAGATTTGAAGCAAATGAACTGTTTTTTAAATAATTACTCTGTCAACTAACATAACTCCAGGAAAAAAAAATGGTGCAAATAATCATGACAAAATGGTGGAAAAGCTACAGTAAAGCAGTTGCACATTAGTATTTCAGAGGGGACTTCCCTCTTCAGGCTTGCATCTCAGTGCTTTTTAAATACAAATTTTCTCTGCTGAAAGTTGAAGGAACTTTTAAAATCCTGCTGCATGGGTTTGAAATTACAACTGCTAAAGCATAAGTCAGAAATACGTTTCCAAGATTTTGCTGGAAGAGCCAGAATGAGTACAAGCAGAATGAGTAAAAGCAGAAAACTGTTTTTACTGCCTTATTTAGGTCAATATTTTATTTATTTTTTTTTAGCTGAGGGAAAAAGGAAAGCTGAAAGGGACACTTCGTGGGTTGAGTGGTGGTATAAACGGGGACAGGGTGCTGACCATCCAATAAATATATAAGTAAGTGCATTTTCTCCACCAGAACACAATGCAAGTCAGCACTTTCCTTAGTGCATCACCAACTTTACTTGTTCTGATAAAATCATACTCTGGTTTGTGGTCTGATGAAGACCATAAACTCTGACAGGAAAATTCCCTTCCCTAACTATTATAACCATCAGTCTTTATACTATGAAAATGTATTAAGTTTGTTAACATATACTAGGACACAGTATACACCACCATGTAATGAGGTAGTGGAGTTTTACTGGAGACTTTGGTATTGTTCATGGTAAAGTAAAACAAACTAAAGGACAGCCTGGCCTTAGAAATAAACTTTACTTCCTGGAAGCTTAGCGCTGTCCATGAAGGACAAAAGATAGCTCTGGACAACCAAGATAAAGCCAACACCCTAGTGCCTCTAAAACATCTTTGAAACCCTCCCAGCATCATATATAAATAACACAAGACTGACTCCAGAGATGTCTGGATCAACAGACAAGCAGAAAGAATGCTGCAGAAATACAGTTGCTTTATACAGTTTTACTATGACTAGTAATCAGTGGTGCAGGTGTTACTGATTAGTCAAATCATGACACACCTGAATGTTTGAAGGATATAAAGACCCTGTGTAAAACCACATTTGGGGTGCTCCAATTTGGCTGGGACACCTCATGCACATGAATAAATATTTACCCTTTTAATTCTATACTTTGCAGTAGGCTCCCTCCTTTGTCAGCATGCACCAGTTGCAACCTTTTTTAACACCCCTGAAAATCAGACAGTAAGTCTTTAAGATAAAGTCATAAAATCACCAAATACAAAGTTGGAAGGGATCTCAAGGAGCATCTAGTCCAACCTTTCTTGGCAAAAACATGGTCTAGACAAGATGGCTCAGCACCCTGTCCAGCTGAATCTTAAAAATGTCCAATGTTTGGGAATGCACCACTTCCTTGGGGAGATTATTCCAGTGGCTGATTGTCCTCACTGTGAAAAATTTTCCTCCCTGTGTCCAATCAGAATGTCCCCAGGAGTAACTTGCACCCATTACCCCTCATCTTTTCTATGTGATACCTTGTAAAAAGGGAGCCTCCATCTTCTTTGTAGCTACCCTTAAAGTACTAGGACATAGTGATGAGGTCTCCTCTAAGCCTTCTTTTCTCCAAGCTGAACAAACCCAGTTCTCTCAGCCTTTCCTCATATGGCAGGCTTCCCAGACCTCTGATCATCTTTGTGTCCCTTCTTTGGACTCTTTCCAGCCTGTCCACACCTTTTTTGCATAGTGGGGACCAAAACTGAACACAGTGTTCCAGGTGCAGCCTGACAAACACTAAGTACAAAGGGATGATGAATTCTTTATGATGATGCCCTGGTTGATGCAGACCAGCACCCTTTCGGCTTTCTTTGATGCTGCAGTACACGCTTCACTCATATTGAGCTTGCTGTCCAACAAGACCTGCAGGTCCCTTTCCACAGAGCTGCTCTCCAACCAGGTAGATCCCAGCCTGTGCTGCACTCCTGCATTGCTTTCCCAGGTGCAAGACTACACTTGTTCCCACTGAACTTCCTAAGGTTCTTGTTAGCTGACTCTTCCAGTCTGTCCAGGTCTTCCTGCAGGGTGGCTCTCCTTCCTCAAGTGTCCACTTTCCCACTCAGTTGGTATCATCAGGGTATGATTGATCCCATCATCCAGACTGTTTATGAAGACATTAAACACCATTGGGCCCAATATCCATCCCTGAAGAACCTCACTTGTGACAGCCTGCCAGTTTGAAAAGGAGCTCTTTACCAGCACCCTCTGGGTGCAGCCTGTCAGCCAGTTCCCCACCCATTGCATGGACTGCTTGTCTACACCCATAGCACATTAGTTTCTCTAGGAGGATGCTGTGTGGAACTGTATCAAAAGCCCTGGAGAAATCCAGATAGACAATGTCTACCCTTGCCCCCTGTGGGGAACGATCTGCAACACCCCCACATCAAACTGTCCAACAGACATACCCTGTGTACTCATGATTACATGTAGTTGCTGGGTTCACAAACTCAGGAAGAGCCAAAAAGCTCATTCTTTTAAGAGACTGGCTGAGACTTTAAATAAAACCCTTATTCCATACATTTCTACTGCTGTCCCAAGCCTCACCTGCAGTGCTAGCCTGAGCTCCTCTTCAGCCACACTCACTCTCTGAAGAAAGTGCTGGGGTTCCTGCAACTTTTTAATCAGTTGCAATTAAGTCCTTGCACATGCAGAGTGATGAAACTAGCAATGCTGGCCCACACACCACTGGCCCCTCGCAGCGCTCAGCTGTCTGCAGCACGGACGCCAACAGACCCTCTCTACCCCACAAGCAACTGCAGAGCTACATTCATGCTCCTGGCCAGGAGACACAGGCCTTTTGCCACAAGGAAGGCAATCAGAGTGCAATTAGTTGCCTTTCAACAGTTGTTTCTTTATATTTACATTCAGCAGCTCTTGTACCACTCTTTGAAATGAAACAGTCCAGAAATAATCTCATCAGGACGCACTGGGGCAGACGAGGCAGACCTTCCTGGTGAGGGGACCACATCCAGCCCCCACACCATGCTGGCCACCCCCAACCTGCCACAGGATGCGTCACAGCCCCACACCTTTGGTCAAGAGCTCCTGTGGCAGAGGAAGGCAGGTGGGACTGAAGGCCGTTGGACTTCTCTCCGGTCCCCACCTCCTCAGCACAGGACGGGAAGGCACAGGTCCTACCCAGAGCTGCCTGAGGCAAGCTGGGCCATGTCTCAGTGCTGAGCCACCAGGCGTTGGGCTCCTCAGTGCTGACACCCAGAGCCCTGTCACGTCCCACCGTTCTGCCAGAGGGAAGCTGCTCCAGCACTGACATGCTCCCACAGTGAAATGTGATTTGCTTCCCCACTCCCAGATACTGTAAACATCAAGTGCCTGAGGAGATACTTCTGCATGTTTGGATTCTCATAAGCACTCTGATTAAAGACTTGAAAAATAAAAGTTAAAACTGCAGATGTAAGTAACACCAACTTTGAGAGAGCTAGGAATGGAGACTCATCCTCCGAACACACATACACATTTGAAGTGTGACACTAGCAAACACAGGTAAGGCGTAACTGTTACTTAGCAACAAACCCACTAATTTCCTAGTGTTTCTGAGTGTGCCCAGGATAAGAAGGCCAAAGAAATAGCCAGGTGCAATGAAGAAACCTGTAATGCTGAAACAGGGACAAGAAATACAATCTGAAATTAAATTACAGGCGAAAAGAAAGGAAGTAGTTAAGTGTGGAAAGAAAAGTAAGATACAGGAACTTGGGATGATAGTCAGCTGCTATGGGAACAAAGAAAATTAGGACTGAAATGTTCAAGAATGCCTCCACTTTTGTTGTCTGATAGCTTGTCAGCAGACTTTTCCTTTAAATGAGAGGACATGAGCTTGTGTGGAGCACAAGATTTACAGGAAGTCTCCAGGATGTTAAATAAACTGCAAGAGCAGCAAATTATTTCAGTACCTAAAGGCACATCCACAGGATCAGCAAGAGCTGCAGAAGGGCCAATGTGGACAAGGGTTGGAGTCCATGCTCAGAGGCACGTAACATGCACAATACGTACAAGCTTTTGTTTTCACCTAATTACAGATTACTTAGCCATGAAAACAACATCAAGAAAAGCTGTGAGGAAGTCTGTACAGAAACCCTTTGGGAGGAAGCAAGAACTCACTTCAGTTTCAGGTGCTGCATATATTCCCCTCAGTGCCTCTGAGCTTGCACGTGTTGTTGAGGTCAAACTAGGAGCAAAAGAAGATAGTGTCAAAACTCTCACCATAAGCATAACTCCAGTAGGGTGATTTTTCAACACCACAGCAAACACAAATAGTTTATTCACATGTCTAAACTAAGCTTTTGCCTAGACATAGCATCAAGCACTAAGCATGTGAAAAGTTTGTTCTGCACAAGAATAAACCAGCCTGACAGCCAACTGGGCAACGTGGGCTGAATCACAAGCTTCAAAGTAGGTCACTCCTGAAAGGTGAATTAATTCACTATCAGACAGCAGGAAACACCTGAGCACTCCACTTTGCAATTCAGAAGATATCTCCTCTGGTGCACACAACCAATGCTTTTATATTAACTTCACAGCCAACCCTTTGGCTCAGCACTTTTGTGAAGTCTTTGCCAGCAAAGTAACAGGTCACTGCCAGCAGTCAGTTTTCAAAAGTAAATTACCAACCACTACCATTAGTGTACCCACTGCTGGAAATAACTTTCTTGCATGACTGTAGTTGTCTGGGGGGAATTCTTTCTAGTTTCTTTTGATTAGAAACTTTTTGTGCCCAGTCTTCCCTTTTCAGGATGTGTAACCTTAACTCCCGTTACCCACAGGGAGATGTGTGTTAATGCTTCGCTGTACACACTGAGCCTTAGTAAGCAGTACTTCAAAACATTCCCTTTGCACCCCTCCTTATCTCCCCACCTACATAGCGTACTTCCCCTGAAGGCTACATGAAGGCTGCATTCCTGAAACACCTACCTGAGGCACTGGAAATACTGTTCTAATGTGAACTAGATCCATGACATGTGATAACCATGTGCTTCATATCAGAATTAAATGGAACACATATGCATATCTGACAGCAGAAGAGTAGCTGCACTCTTTCTTCAGAAAGTATCTCGTTTTCACTTTAAAATTATGAAGAAGTTTCAGTATATGAATTTTGAAGTGGACTGCTTCAGAAGCAGAACCTGCCCAAAAGGCAGTGCTGTCTCCTGGCAACCCGCCCAGCCAAAACAAGTGATCCATCACCTTTCAATCATCAGCAACTCCCACCCCTCCTGTCCCGGAGCATGACTTAATTTATTGATGTGAGCTGCAGTAACACAAGGTAAGCATCACAGCAATAAGGGCAAAACCAGGTATTTTTAAAGCAGGAGATTGCTGGCAAATCCTGATGGTATTCTGTGCCAAATCCTGTGTTCACCACTTGTCCAAAAGAAGCCCTAAACCCTCCCAAACAGTTTTGTTTGTTTTAAAGGCCCTCAAGGAACAGTCATAGCCTCTGTCAGGAGGCTACAGAAATTTCAGGTAGCTTTTTTAGATGGACATAACTGCACAGAGTTTTTCTTATAGAAGGCCCACATACAAAGTACTCTGAGGCTGTTTGGGACCATGAGCAGCTGGATTTTTTTTTCCTCTCCACCTATTGATCTAAATTGCTCTATTCGGTTTTAATGAAATACCTTCGTTTTGAAAGTTGTATTACCTTGTTGAACATTTTTGGCTGAAACGCCTAACTGTGCTGAAACTAAGGAGAATATGAACCTTACAGCTCAGTTCTATTCTACTTCTTCCTGTTACTTTGTCTGCATAAAGCCTGCTATACACCTTCACTAATTGGACTGAGACATTACATTTACAGTGAGGTAACTGCAGACCCCCAGACTTACCAAGAATATAAAATGCAGCCAAACAAAATGGTAGTACCCAGGCCAGTAACCAAGTTTTCATCTCTGTGCAGGCCTTGACTAAATTCAGGTACACAGATTGTGATGTTCTGATTGTTTTCATCCAGGACTTCACAAAACAAAACAAACAAAAAAAAACACTTAGCAAAGCTCATTTCACTGTATTTCAAGGAAGTCTTCAGACTGAAAGTTTTCAATTAAATATTTTTATTACTTCAGACACTGGGTAGGCACATTTCAGTTGTTTCTATCTATCTTTTTAAAAGATCATACAGAAAAGAAATGGGTAAATCTGACCTGGCAGAGACTGTGTTTTGTGCAAAACAAAAATGTAACTTAGTAGGGTCCTAAAATTTCTTGTTTGACTGGTGTAGACAAACAAGGAAAAAGTCTGTTTGGTGAACTAAGAAATAGTAAGTTGGAAGTTCACCAAACACTTCATCCAAGACCACAGATCCATGTAAGACCAAGACAGCACAGACCTGAGAACATAAATTTCTTTGACAGCAGGGCTGCCTTGAGAACCCTATGAAAATCATACTCAGTGAAAAAAGTTGGCATGTAGTTGCTTTGTTTTCAGACTGATACACAAAAGAACAAAGAACAACTTAACATCTAGGCAAATACCACTTCTAGGTCCCTGAAATGAATCCAAGTCAGTCCTTGATGTTCCAAGATGCATCTGACTTTTTGGTGCCTGCTTGGAGTCAAGGCAAGCCAAAGCAGTAGCCTGCAGCATCACCCCAAAGCAAGAGATTACAGCTACACCTTCTCAAATCAAGAGTTTTTTGAGCCAGTGCTTTTTAAGGCAAACCATACTCCCATCTCCTCTTTCCTTCCAGCAGCACAACTGTTTGTAGGGGTAGAGGGTGAAATGCAGCAAAGGCTACATCCAGGTTAAAATTAAACTTAAAGTCACTCCTCTAACTTGGTGGGAAAGGACTTTGCATGGCCCTGCAGGGCTGCGCAAACAGCTTTATCAGCACACAGCAGGGCCAGTGCAAAGGTGGAAGGAAAAGTAGAGATTACAAGCATTTATGGCACGCCTTTGCCAGAGGTGTGCAGAATTCTCCACCTGCATCCACCAGGTACACCTCTGCTACAAGGCAGGTCCAATTTCAGCAGGCCTTTTACCTAAGTCTGGCAACAAAAAGCTAATGCAAACTGTGATAAGCACAGGTTCAACAGGTGCTACCTTTTGTTTGCCCCTTCCTTTTAAAGATATTTGCAATTCTGCTTTCTGAGTTGCAAATAAATATTTGTAGCTTGCATTTTCTTCTGGCCTATTTGCAAGGTGGCTTATTTGCAAGATTTGTAAGTCTCTCCTTGAGGAATGAGTCAACATTAGGTAAGTTCACAGCAGATCTGAGTGTCAGGGCATGGGACACCTGAGTAAGTGCCAGCACCCCATGCATTCTCCAGCAAATGCCACTATAAAAGCCACACAGGCAGGTACGAGAGTCCTTAACACACAGGGAAGAAAGGAGCACCTCTGAGAGCAGATGACAACTGTAAGAGTTCTCTGGCCTAAGAAGACAAGGAGGAACACCTGATTCAGGAGGTCTGAGAGAGTGTGCATGATGCATACTCCAACAAATGCAATAACCACACTTGCAATACATACAAGAAGGACCAGAGCATTCACTCAACTACTGAAGGCTTTCACTGTCTCAAGTATGAAATAACACAAGGCCAATTATTTAAACCATACACCACGTTCTTCCCCCCAATTTTATTTTACACTGTGTAAATGCTTATGAGTAGTTCAGATGCCTTTCAAATTAACTTCCATGTTCATTCAAAAACAGTGCTTAAGCTCCACAAGTAAATCTTCCACTTAAATACTCTTTTTCCTTTCCAGCTCTAGAAAGGATTTGTGTACGTGCCTGTGCCTACACAAGTGTGACAGAGAGAGACTGTCTCTCCCACCTCTCTCCTTTTTCTTGGGCAGTATCTGTAAAAACTTCTCCTTCCTGCCAACAGACTTATTTTCCTCTAGTTACTGTTGTTTGAACTACCCAACAATAAAAGTTGAGCAATACTAAAGGGGTTTTAACATTACTAATTTGAACCAGAAAAGTCTTCTTTAAGTGAAGAGAATGCTTGGGAAAAGGAAACACTTTGAGTTGTGGCTGTGTATTTTGCTGTTTTTCTGTAGCATAAAGAACCTAAAACGCTAGTGAGTTCCCTACCGTACAGGAACTCTGCTGAAGAACAGCATCATCTCAAACAACTGCAAGAAAACTCCAAGTCCTTTCTCAGAATGTTTCCTCTCAAAATGGAAGACAAATCAAATGGTACTCAAGTTTTTTATTCACCCACTCTGATGGTCAGCACCTCCTAACTGGCGATGGACCTAATAAACGTTTAGATGGAACTGATCACCCAGCTTCTTTCAGAGGTACCCAAGCCATTTGTTCCAACTCCTTTCCCATTGTGTCACCAAACAGATTATGTACTTAGTTACGTGACAGCATATGAAAACATGAACTTGCCACACAAGGAGTGGGCTACAAGACTCTGGGAAATTTCTCTGTAGGCAAGAGGCTGGAATTCTTCTGGTGCAAACAGAAGCAATTCACCCAACGTCAGGTAAGCTCCCCCAGACCAAAGCACTTAAAGTACATTGAGAGTGCCAATTACACTGTCTCTCTGCCATACAGATTTATTTTTAGTTTTTGCAATTTTTTGATGCATAGGACAGAACAGACCAAATTCAGCACTCCTATATCCCTGAATTTGATAATTCCAGTTTGCTAAATTCTTGCTTTTAATACATGGCAGATCTAAAAGAACTTACATCAAGCATTAGATAACTTACTAGTTTCTGGAGGCTTGCTGGAGAGTGCTGAGAAAGTGAGGTACATGACGTAGCAGCTGATAACTCCTGACTGCAGCAAACCAGAATGGGGCTGGCCTTTACAATTAAACATAGAATATATTATTTTTGCAAACATTTTAACAAACTGAAAAAGAAATTTGTATCCTTTAAAGAACAGCACACTTGTATATTTCAGAAGAGAACAGTATATTTTATGTTTTACTTAAAGCAGTTCATAAGTCTTGAGGTAGTTCAGATACTGGCTGGCACGTAAAGAGAAAAGAATCTATTCTTGAGTTCTGCTGGCTGTTTCAGAAAGGCATTAAAGATTTCCATGTAGGTAAAGAATCACACCTCTGCTCTTGCCTAAAGCACCAGCCCTACAAAAGCTATTGACAAGTTGCCGTGATAGTTTTATTTGCCTCTAAAATCTCTGTCGGAATCGCTCAAATTACGATTTGCAGGTCCAATGCATGCAAGATCCTAACAGCACACATAAAATATACCAAAGCATGAAATACTGCTGTCAACTCCACGAGGCCCAGACTTTACAGGTGGTAAATCACAAGCAGTCAAAATTAATAGGCAAGAGTGGTGAACGAGTTTGACAGCTATTACCTCAACTGCTACCACTGAAAGAATTGTAAAGCTCCACAACACATTACCAGCCAGCAGCATGTGAGGTGCCTTTACAGTATGACTGCCTGATGGCACACCCAAAATGTCTCACACCTCTGTAGTTTCAGCAGCTGAGCTGATGACCAGCAACAGCGCTTGACAGCATACGTAAAAGAAGAGAAGCAAGAGCAGCACCAGCTCTGAACTACCGGAAGACTTTCTGCCCAGAACATGGCTCATGCCTCCAGGCACACAAACTGTGGCAGCACCAGAAACCCCAGAGGACAAGAGGTCAGTGGACTCACGATTCTGGACACAGGGAGATATGGCCACGAGTGACACAAAGAGGCAAAGGCCACCGTTAACACCGATCAGGACCTTGTTGTACATGCAGCCCTCTGAGCGCGTGTAGAAAAGAGCCATGAGGACCAGGGCTGCCACAGCAACTGAGTACAAGATGAGAGTGACCAGGGCAAGTAAACCATTCCACATCTGCTTGTGGTTTGCACCTGCAGTCCTTGGGAGAGAGAGAGAGAGACAAGCACCTTTTATTTGTTTTCCTTTCTGCCCCCACCCCCCACATAAAAAAAAAATAGTAATTCTAATAGCTGAACAGTTCATATCCTCAAACACAAAATATGCTGCTTACTTTCCTGAAGCATGTGTACGCCACTACACCAACACAGGCCCCCGCAAGGCTCCTCCCATGAAACAGAGGAAACACTCCTTGGCACTAATGTTTATCTTCTGAATTATGATGACCAGCTGTTTCTGTAATTACAGCCCAGAGGGACTCCTAGAACCTTCAGTCTCTGGGATCAGCCTGTCAGTGCACCTCAGCTCAATACTTCAGGGATTTCCCCAGAAGGAACTTGGGAGTGCCCTAGGCTCAGCCAGCAAGCAATGCTCTTCACACAAGGGTAGCAGAGGCACATTGCTTGGCACGGCCTCTCTTCTGCCCCTTGCACTGCCTTGACAGTTTTACTACCTTTTTGCTCAAAAAGCCTCCCCTCAATTTGGGTTGATCCCACCAGATTCCCTCAGCTAAAGCATGGTCCATCTTCTTTTCCGCCCTTCAATTTCCAAACACCTCTTGCAAAGATTGCTGTTTTTTCAGGAACAGCAGCTAAAAAATCCGTTTGGCACAAAGGGCTTTTTGGTGCATTGGTTCTGTTGTTGTTGTGTTTTGTGGAAATATGACTTATTTTAAAATAATATCTAATGTAATGAGGGCTAAAGTTAATTGCTGCTGCTGGAAATTTTTCATCCACAGAAAAGCAGCTACCATAATTAGCAGTAAAAATATCTGCGGTATGAGGAAATCTTACCTCTTTATCCCTGAAAACAGATACCTTAACAAAGCCCAAAGGTTTGCGAAAACACTTTCTTAGCAGTCAGTATGCTACCTAGAACAAGAGAGGACTGCAAAGCTTTGTAGAGGAAGAAATGAGACAGAAAGGGTGGAGGTGGAGGCTGAAGTTCCTACATGTATGTGGGAGGACAATTAAATATTTTAAATTGATGACAGACTAAGGGCTAGGAAGGTAATAGCAAATATGCTCGCACAGAAATAAAGTCAATGCCGAAATGGGGTATGTGTGTGTGGGTTGATATTTAGATGATAGCGAAGAAGCTGAAGCAAAAGTAGTAGTCCTCATATTGAGAAAAACAAAATAAATTTATGTGCATTAAGCTGACTCTAAAAAGCAGGATTTACCATTTACATCAGTGCACGCAGTTTCACTGCTACATTTTGCAAATTCAGTTTTATTCTCCTGCACCGTTCTGTTTTTTAGCAGGTACATTCACATATAAAACACAAAACAACTTCAAATAAGAGGTTTTTGCATTCCGGCATGCTACTTGCTGGAAACCAGGCAATTCAGGTTAAGAATAAAACAGCAGAACAGAAGTGAGTAAGGAAGAAACATCTCCGCTGGGGAAGGAGAAAGTGGATGAAGCAAAGATGAACAGCTCTAAATACCGATGTTAAATTTTCTTCTTTCAGAAATTACATCCATGCTACTTGCAAGTTCTTTGTTACAAGAAATGCATTATTCAGGAAACCACCAGAATTTTATGCAAATTGCCCAACACATACCAATTTTTATTCCATTTGTGTGCAAACTCAACAAGCAGGATGAGCTGAATGGCAATGAAAAGGAAACCTCCTGTTGCTCCTACGTAGCGCCAGGCTGCAAGGCAGAGAGACAGAAAATAGGTCAAACTGCAGTCGCCTTTCCCTTGAGATAAAATGGAATTACTCTCTATGCAGTGAAGCCATTATGCAGTTTGGCTATCTCAAGTCCACAGATGCAGCAGGAGATGAGAGATTTCAGCTGAAAGCCAGCTCATCTCACTCAAGATTGGCCCCCCAATTAATTATCTTGCAACCTGCTACACTTTCAAAATAAACCTGTTAGGACATTTACTGAGTTTCCCTAACCTAGACAATTTTTATGGAGTCTACACATTACTATACTGAGACAGAAAATATTGAAACCTTTATTTGCGACTGGTGCAAGGGAGGTGGTGTGAAAGCATTTCACTGCAATCTAGCCCTGAAATTGCATGGTACTGGAACCCAGTACCAAAAAAAGCAAAGGGCAACTTCTTCCCATTCAGATTCCAGTACGACAGAAAAACAAGGGTAGAGCTTATCTATTTACAAATGGTGTCTTGGGCCACTCCCGAAGAGACAGGAACAGTTGGTATTCACCAACTAGTTTTAAGACAGGTTGTTTGATTACTTAACCATTGACCTACATACACCTTATTTGGGTAGCTGTCTGGCTACTTTGGACAACAGATCTTTTATATGCAACTTCAGAAGTCTCTGAGGAAATACAGGTACCTATTTAAATGCTTAGTTGCATAGACAGCTTGTGCTGCTGTGCAGTGCATAGCCTACAAATCATTCCAGGTGTGCAGCTGATTTCAGCAAAGACGAAGGATGTGCATTAGCAGAGTTCAGTCATATTCTACTATTGTGTTTTCTTTTTGAAAAAAACACTTTTTAAAGTGAAGTGGAAGAACATTAACAGCCAGGACATGTTACCCTAAGCAGATGATTTATTTAATATCTTTCTCATCCAAACAGGGATTAGATCCTAAGGACAAGCACATACAGCCATCCCGTGACTTCACAGAAACATTTTGGTTGGAAAATACTGTAAAGATTATCAACCTTCATCCTTCACAGAGGAGAGGAGTAGGGATAAGGTTTCCTTATGCCTCTGGGGTATCAAACTGAACAAACAGCTAGTGAGAGCAACAAACTGAATTACACCTATCAGTGGTTTACTCCAGGTGGTTTCTACCTTAGTTTCCCAGAGCACTGTGCTCACAGTATGTCTGCCCACTCTATTCTCTTCCCTCACATTACTCCTTCCTCTTCCCCTTTTAAACACCTTGGCTAGAGGAAATCAGTGTTGAAAACACAGGTAACCAGGCAAACCTTAGTGGAACCAGGCAGCAGACACATTTGCATTACTCATCCCACCTCTTTCCACATGCGCAGACTCAACAGCTGAAGGGTTTACAAGCACCTGGTAAACTGAAGAGCATAAACTCATCCTAGTATCACTTGGCTTTTTGCTCCTAGCCCACAAGAGGACTGTGAAAAGCCCTCCTTCCCGAGCTAGCATGTAAGCACTGGGCCAGTACCAGCATGCCTGTGTGGTGCCAGGGCATCTTCCAACACTGGGAATGATTCAGACACAGTAGAGCACTTGCAACAGGCCCCAGGAAGTCTCATTCTACCTTACTGCATTTACACCACCAGCCTGAAAGGTAACAACATCCCAAATTCTTTTGCAGATTTGCACGTTTCCTGGCAGGAAACATGAGCACCTGGCAGATCCCCACGTCCCCTTGAGCACCAGCACCTTTACACTGTGCCACATGGCTATATGTTGCTACAGCAGAGCTACCTGCACAAGCCAAACCAACAGCTCTGTGTCCTTGAGTGAAAAATTTCTTGAGCATCATTACAGCTCCTTGCTTCCTAAAAAATTTGCAAGACAGCACTGAAGTGATACTTTTACCTACCTGTTTGCCCTGCTCTTGTCAGAAAAAAACATGCTCTTTACAGCACATTCACATGAAGAAAACACACTCTGCATACACAATTTCCCCCCAAATAGCTTAAAATATTCCTTTTACACCTGGACTATACCGGCTTTACTTGAAGAAATATGACAACATTCATGCTGGCCAGACCTTTAGGATTTAAAACCTCTCACAAGAAGTACAGAATGAAGCACCATAACAACAAGAAGGACATACCATTGAGGAAAGTGTCCTGATCAGGAATGAAGAAGGCTCCTGAGCACATAGCTGCCAGAAGTATAAGTTTAATAAGCCAGAATCTGGAAAAGAGGGGAAAAAAACAAACAAATGGGTTATAATAGGAATTAGAGGTCTTCAACTCAAATACCATGAGAAACCTCTACTTAAAGTCCAACAAGAGATAAACCAGCCTTTGATGACCAATTGCCACTTCAGTTACTTCTCACTTGACTGCATTATTTTTGACAAAAGCAGTAAAAACCAACTTTTTTTTTTTGTTTTGAGTTCGTTCTGGCTTAGTACTACACCCAACTGGAAAGCAGGCCGCACAAACCTGTGAAGAGAAGTAGAAATTAAGGAATCAAACAAATACTCACCCATTATGAATATATGCCCGGCAGCTTTTGCTGCTGTTAATTTTGATGGTGAACAAGAAGAACAAAAAGAAGAAACAGGCCATTCCAAAACAGACTTTGTACACTGCAGAGTATCCCACCAACTTCTCACACATCTCACCCGCTTGAATACCCTTGCACATTTGCTTGTAGAAGGGAATCTGAAAGGCACGACATGTTGCAAGCTGTTAGATAGGACACAGGGCTCCTTGTGTTAACTAAGCGTGCCTGCATCTACACAACAGCAACTTTTCACTACCTTCATTTAACACCTTTCATTCTTAATGCACCTCAGCTTGGATTTAAGGGTTCAAGGGACTTAAAGAAATGTAAAATGCAATGGACTGGAGTTTTCCAGACGCTCAGCTCTCCACTCCTTCCAGATGCTTTGTAGTGCAAGTCCACGTACTCTTCCTTCAGCTCTGTTGGCTAATGCCATCCCTGCCCCTTACTCTCACCCTGGGGACCTCTCCCTTCTTCCCCATGCTTTACAGCAAAAGACTTTTATTCTACAGTAATCCAGTTTACATGAGCCTCACTGGCAGTTTTACCAGCTGAAGGGGCATGAACAGGGCTGCAGGCAGGAAGCTCTGGCTCATGCTGCCCTCAGGGGAAACGCAGACTGAAGCCTGCCCAAGTGGCACAAGGGCAACAAGCCCCCTCCCTTCCATCACAGCCTCAGAAAGGACTCATGCCAGTTGCCCTGATTTTGTTTTAAATTAACAGAAAGGCAGGAAAATTCCACTTTTCCCTTGACTCATTAAATATTTGCCTTTGAGGCCTTGCTCTCACCGCGAGGGAAAAGTAAACAGCTGCCCATTTTGGCTTCAGTTTCACCAGGCAGACATGGTGTTGGGCTCTCAAAAAAGTAGGTCTGTGTGGCCAGGACCCACTCCTGTGGGGTGCCTCTGTGCAGACAGCCCCCCCTCACAGACAGGGAGCCATTCAGCTGCACAGAAATACAGGCATTTAATTAGAAAACCACAATTCATTTCAAAGAAAGAAGGGCCTCTCTGTATGCTTACAGCCATCAGCTGAGGCTGGTAAGACCAGTCAAGCAACACATCGAACACACCAAGGTAGGAGCTGATCGCTGCTACCTTGCACAGGTAACTGCAGGAAAGAGAAGACAATGTGCAAATAAGTAACTTGGGCAAAGGAAATAGGACTTCAGAAAAAATTCAGCCAGACCAGATTTTGCTTATACAAAAATACAAAGACTGTGAGCAGCCCCATCCTTGAACATTTCCAAGAAATCAGCAAAGACAGGAGTCTTTGCTTCCTTCAGCAGGCAGATCAGCACAAAAAAACAGGACAGGAAAAGAACAAACAGGTCCCAAAAGCAAGCGATCAGGCAGTGTTCCCAGCTGGATAGAAAGCCATCTGAGATGCAGAAAAAACAGGATAAACACAAACTGCTGGCTTCCAGCCACCAGGCTCTGAAAACCTGCTTCCCTCAGCAGAGTCTGCAACTTCCCAGCCCATGCCAGCAACCCAAACCAGCTAGGACCTCATCAACCACCTGAACCGTTTTCCAAAACACCAAATATTTTAGCAGCCCACAGCAACACTGAGCTGCTGTGCTAAGGGTAGCAAACTTAACTACAATACCGAGCTGACCAGTAGAACGAGCCGAAGAGAAGAAAAGCAGGTCTCAACACAGCTGCATAGTGTTACATGAACAGATTTGAGCTGGGTCATTCTGAGATGCTCTTTCCGAGGTGACTCAGAGATGAGTAGCCACACTGCTTAAGAAGCTGGATAGTAAACAAGTAGCTATGGTTAAATCACATCCAGGAGTTTTTAGATGGCCCTTAAGAAATTGTCTGCTCTTTCCAGGTCATGACAGGCAATGAAACGTCGGATTGGGCCAACGTGCCAGCATTCAAAACAAGCAAATGGATTGACTGCAATAATTAAGAGACCTATCAATGCCACAGTGATGATAGGGCAAGCCAAGGGGCCACAGCAATGCCAGAAAATGCAACTGGTCTAACAATTAATGCTTTCCAGTTCTTTGCTTATAATAACCATCAGTCAGTAGAGATTAAAGAGATGCATAATATTGATCTAACAATATTTCTGAGAAAGTTAGATATTGTTTGATATGGTACTGACCAAGAAGACAGATTTCTGCAAGATCTGTACTTGGTACCAAGCAGGATTTTGATTATGAGACATCTAGAACAACAGTAAAAATACCGTGGAACTTGATTAATGGACTAGCTAATAAAAGCAGATCTCTGGGTAACTGTAAGTGGGCATCTTCTTCAATTGCATAGGTTTTTAAAGAGATCTTGATGGGATTTTTGAACTTCCATTTTCTTTTCTCCATTTAGTAATAACTTCCTTCCAGATCTGGCTGAGAGAAAATGGATGGATTCACAAGAACAATAGCTCAGTTTGTGCCTACACAAGCAACAAAGAGTTCAGTCTTCATGTAGTATGCACAACACTATGCAGTAATACGTAATGGCCACAGGAATAGTCCTATGGAATTGAATGCCCTTTTTGGAGACCTGTGATCCTGAAGGAACAAAACAAAACCAAACTCTTGGGGACCCCAGCAGATAATAAACACGAGCACAATGCTGGGGACAAAAGGACTGATGTAATGAAATGGGCATGGTTTCACAAGAGGATGGTCTGCTGCTGGGAACAATTTATCAGGGCTTTATGCGACTTCTTCACTGAGAGGTAAAAAAGACTAATTTTTTTTTTTTTTCAATTCTGCATCTCTTTTCAGCTGCTGAACAGCCTGCACAGCCTATGGGATTTACCAGTCTTTCCATTTGCTGGGTAGTTTTGCCAACTGTTAAAGTCATGGATTAGTTATTTGCCAAGTTCAGTACAGTGAAATACCTACTTTTATATCTTTAAAAGCAACATAAGCTAAATTCTTTGGCCTCTGAGTAGGGAACAAAGCATTCTTGCTGCAGAAACTCAGCACCCACTTAGATAACATAAATGCCTTGGTTCCTGCACAACCAATACTGTTATCACAGCGAAGTTGGTAATTTTCTGAGTGCAGTGAAACCCTTTGAGACAATAGCAGCTTCTACAGAAATAGGGACAGATTGCCCTGAACTTGTTTTCCCCTCATTGCAAGCTGCTGATGCCTGAAATAAAGGCCATGCAAGAAGCAAGCCAACATGACCACCACACGTCCAGGCTGCAGCTGGCTGAGGCTTGGCCACCCCTCCTGAGCTTGGGCCTGTCTGCACCCAAACATGAATGGAGGAGAAAAGGAAACGGAATCAGGGGGGGAACAGGAAGGAAGAAGTGTGCAGAAATGGGCCTGAAGAGCCCAAAGGAGACTGCTTTCATCTGGATGTCCTCATCCAACAGAGGGAGAATGTGGCAGACTAACTGTTACGGAAACAGAGGAAGTATGAAAGAAAATCTGTGTAGGTGAGGAGACAAGGGAAAAAAAAACAGGTAAAACTGCCTGTCTTGAGCAGTTGAGAAATGGAATAGAAGAACCAAAAGTAATCAGACCGAAATACATGCCATCTTCCATCTATGGCTAAATTCTTATCAGAAATAAGCAATGGACATCTCCACTTTGAAACACATTTTTGGTAGAATATATGGGCTTTAACATGTTATAATACAGTTAAGGACTAAGTTACAAGCCTAGCTGAGGGAAGAAACCTGAAAGCATGCTCTGCCAAACATGTAACCACCTAGAACTGAAATGCCTTGACACAACTAAGCTGATTTTACTGGTGTTTCTTTTCCTGAAAAAAATCTTATTTTTCTTTTCATTATTTACATAGGACATTATTATTTTCAGGGTGAAACCACTAGTTTTGAAACATGTCTAGCATTAAAATTTTAATTAAAAAAAAATCAAACCACTATTTCACCAGAAAATTCTCTCCCTTTTCTTCTCTCAATTATAAATTCAAAGCCTTTGAAATGCAAGGTTTTGCTTTAACAGAACATTCGTGAGCAAAGATGTATCTGTTTCTCAAAAAAACAGAATAACAAAAAAAAAAAAAAGGATTATGGCATAGAAGCACTTCAAGTTGGGTCCTGCTTTGCTTCATTTTGCAACAGTCAAGTTGCTAAACCATTTTGTATAACTGTATATTGGTCTTCCCAGGTCTAGGACAACTGGCCACCATGAACTGGCCGCTGGACACCTCAAGACCACCAACTCCCCACCAACTGGCAGATGGTGATAATTCAGTGCTGCCATTTCTCCCCTCTGCGCAGCACTGCATGGCAGTGTCATGCTGCTGCTTCTCCCCTCCACGCAGCACCGTGCTGCCTCCCCTTCTCCCTGCTGCCTGGCACTGTGCTGCCACTTCCCCCTCCACAGCACCATGCCATCACTTCTCCCTGCCACATGGCACCGTACCACCACTTACCCCCATCCACCAAGCTCTGCAAAGCCCTTGAACATCAGTGGGGGCTGTGCGCTGTGCCATGGGAAGCCCTAGGCATCTGACAGTGAGCAGTCTCTCACATGAGGTGGAGGGGGGACCACCAGCGAACTTGTCTTGGTGGTGGCAAGGAGAAGAGGCAGCACAGTGCCACACGGAGGGGAGAAGCGGCAGCTCGGTGCTTTGCAGGGGTGCAGAACCAGCACCATCTGCCAATCGGCAGGCAGCTGTCCCGGTGGGGAATCAGTGGTGTTGAAGGATCTGGCAGCCAGCTGGCAGGAGCCAGTTGCCCCTTTACAATCTTTCAGTCCCCACCACCGAGGTTCTCATGTCTTGATCAATGCTCTACCTCGTATTTTGCCCTGACACACAACCTTGGTCCTCTTAAGTCTATTTGCTACTATTCAAAATATTTTCCTGGTCAAAAACATCCACTTCTTCACTACCCCCCACCACCTCTTGCTTCTTCCCCAGGGATCAAACACAAATGCCTTCTTTTCTTTGTACATTTTTTCAGAATTTTACCATTTGGGTCTCTCTCCCTTGGTGTTCCATGTGTGCAAAAACAGCTCAGGCAATGGCAAAGAAGAGCAAAAACAACACACAAAGCCATGAAAAACTCACCCCCAAACGACAATATTCAATTCTTAAGGCTCAACACAAAATACAACGTCCTCTGAATGCTACTGGTTAGATTAGGAACCAAGCTTTTGAAACCAAACCAAATACTCCACAGGTACCATGTCCTCTCACTGGTTTTGTCTACCTGCCAACTCTGGAAAGGATGTGGAAGTGAGCTCCCTGACACAGTGCCTTAATTTTCCAACCATGTTGCAGGGTACAGAGCAGGTCCTCAGCTTTGGGCTGGCACCTGCAGGGGCTGGCACCTGCAGGATCTGGCACCTTGGGAGCATCCATACAAGATGTACATTTACCATTTGCTGATGCTTCCTCTCAAAATTATGCCAAAGGATCAAGTGCTAGAATAAATACTTTTAGAACTACTTTAGACTTGGGAATTTGAAGCCAATCAAAAAAACCCAAACAAACCCTTTCACTGACAAGTGAGAGATTCTTTTCACTTAACATCAGCATGAATGAGTATTTGATGTCTAAACTGGTAAAGCAGACACAGAGTTCCCCACCAAGATTATGGCTCCATAAAGGACCACACTACAATTTTAAATTTTAGTTTTTTATTTTAATTTTAAAAAATCTAATTTCTCTCTCATCTCAAGAAAGAGGAAGTGAGGTCCTAAAAGAATAATGCAAAGTGTTTACTTACAGTCTGGCTTCAGGAGCTAGGAGTGCTCCACAATCCAGCCAAAAGCAAAGGAATCAGTAAGTGTCCAGCACTTTCAAAACACAATTAATCATTGGCAAACTGAGACTAGTTAGTCTGAATAAATATTTTGAAGGTACACTGTATTACAACCAGGCTGAATTAGCTTCAGGAGTCTTCGAACTTTTAACATCCCCAAACATAATTATACAATTAGAGAGCAGATAAAGAAAGCCTGTTTTCAGATGATCCATTTCCCATTCAGAGACATCAAATGCTCTAAATTAAGAGGGTGTTTGTCTTTCCACTTCACACTAACAGCTACTCTTTGTGCTATTTCTTCCCACACTGAGCTTTCAAGACTATGAACTGGAAAAGAAATTTGGCAATACTGAAAAGCATGTTGTTGAAGGCTTCTTGAATCACTTTTCTGCTGGATAAAGAGTGAGTATTTTTTGTCAGGGATACAAGCTGCATTAAAACCACACTACTGATGGAAATCGACTTTACGAAGTTTGGATATGAACATGTAATTTGTCTCCCACACTTAGTTCCTTGGATTATTCACTTTATTGCCAAGCTAAGCATCTAGTAAGTCAAAGTAATTCCTGGCAAGCAATTTCAGCACACACATGTTGAACAGTTTTTAAGTCACAGCTCACAGGCAAGCATTATGTCTGTATTGGGTTCTCTTACCAGGCTGTGAACAACTGCTGGTGGCTGGGAGTAAGAAGATGACACTAAGGTAACTCAAGCAAAGCGCTGTTGAATAAAAGAAAATTAGGACAGAGCATACAAAGAGCATCCAATAGGAAGAAATAAAGGTCACTGGCAGCAAAGCACAGAGACCCTCAGACTAAGCCCTTGTCATAGGCCTCCTGCTTCATCTGTGTTATAGGCACAGGGTGCCATCACCAGCTTCTGGATCTGGGCTTCTGTGGAGGGAAGTGTTTCACAGACAACTAGAAGTCAAGTGCAGAACATAAGCAGGGCATCAACTTGGCCAGCAACTGGTTAGCAAGGACACAACCCTATCTGTGCACCCACCAGCACTCTCTCTTGGGAGGGTAACACAAAGCAACTGGATGCTCACACCACGGGAAGCCTTCTGAACCTCCAGGGCAAGGACATTCATGACCTTGAAGCAGGCCTCATGCCGAGTTTGGTACAGAAACTTAATTTTTAAGAATTAAGCAATACAGCAATTGTTACCTCTACTTAAAAACAGACTTCTCTTCTTGTAAAGGGTGAAAGAGGATTTGTGCTACTGAGAGCAACTTGGATGGCTTAGGAAACCAAACCAAAGATGTGGTACAACAGGTCTACTATGTGATTGCAAGCAGGCTGGTGAGCACTTAGCTTAGGGAAGTTATATTAAGACTCTAAAAGACACTTTAGTTTTAAAATCTAGTTTTACCCACAGCTGCTTTCATGCTTTTGATGCTTTTTAATTAAAAAGACAATTACAGATAAACAGTATCTGCTGTGGTTAGAGGCTATGTGAATGTGAAGACCCAATGCACACTGAAGAAAACCCCCTGTAAAGGATCCACAGCATTATGCATTGCAGTAGTCTGTCATGCAACATCAAAAATATAGAATTAACATTATAAATGCAACACTTTAAGAGTTATTTTCTAATTTGCTGATTTTGCTATGAAACAAGTTGCCAAAGATGAACTCAACGTTAGACTGAACTGATTTGTTCTGCTGTAACACACTCCCTAACAGCCTCTAGTGACATTACCCATGCAGCAAACCTGGGATGAGTTCACTGCAGTGGGTTTCCGCACAACAGAAGAGGAAGAAAGCTGCTAGTCCTGTGATTCTTGACTCTTCCTGTTGTGAAACACACTCGATGGGTGAGCAATTTACAGGAAGAGGCTGAGCATGGAAAATAATCCTGTCTGGGTTAGGAAGTGGATGGGTGAAGGGAATCAACTGCCTCTTTTGAGGGAGGGCCCCTATATATGAAGAGCTGTGGAAGAAGCTCCATTTCCTTCCAGGCACAGCAATGCATTAATCTCTGTTACTTACGTGCATTTTCATTTCATTAGCTACTGTCGTTGACATCATGACACAACAGATGATAGTCACCAGGATGAAGTAAAGCGCATACATGAAGCGGGTGCTGGTTGACTGTTTTATCTTGGGGCAGCATTTGCAGCACAATGTACAAGCAGCAGTGCCGCAGCAGCAGGCCAACTGGAAAGTAAGAAAAAACACAAGTCATTCCACCACCGCCTCTAGGGTTCTATTGCAAAAGTCAGTTAGGATAAGGTAGGACACTTGCTGTAAAACTCCAGAATTTCCTAAGTCCTCTTGTCCCAGCTGAACAGCATTTAAGTGGAAGCAGACTGCCTTGTTTATCAAGTCACTAAGTTCAAGCACGTCAGTTTCTAGCTTTCCTACCACTAAGGATGAGAGTGAAGAGGGTGAGGAGGAACCTCTCCCCATTTCTTAATCCTGTTCTTTGCTAACTCTGTGCAGATTGTGGTCATGGCATGTTTCACCTGGCTCTGTTTCTTGCAATACACTCTCTCCCCTCTGTAGTGAAAAACAAATCTGCACAAGAGGAGCACAGACTCCAAAACTGTTTGGTTTCAACATGCAAACAAAACTATTATGTTTCTAAGACAAGCTGGAGGTTTTGTTTCAAAACAAGATGTACAGATCCATTTCACTTCACCAGAACCATACTGTCCTTTATAAGATGCCCTTTCTGGTACACACACAATTTATTAATTTCTTTTTTTCTCATTACAGAACTTTTTATGCTACTAAAGACTTTGGGCAATTTAGAGGGGGGTGGGAAAAT
Organism: Hemiprocne comata; assembly: GCA_020745705.1. Classification (NCBI taxonomy): domain Eukaryota; kingdom Metazoa; phylum Chordata; class Aves; order Apodiformes; family Apodidae; genus Hemiprocne; species Hemiprocne comata. The sequence goes on along the minus strand of CM036616.1, from coordinate 38,616,112 downwards.
TGCTTATGCCACACTTTGGGATAGTGGTGCTGAAGGCTTTATAAACAGACAACAGGTAGAAAAAAGCCTAAACAAACTCAAACCAACACACAAAAAAACTACATTAACAGTTCTTGTTTGTGAGTGTGACGGGGAGTGGTCCTCAGCTCTCGATCCCCTGAGGTGGGGGTGTGAGTCGCGGCTTTACCTATCTCGGTCCGCGACATGGTGTGTGACAGAGACCTGGTGCACTGCCAGGTGCTCAAGCACCTTTAGGACACTTTTTCCTGGTGTTTCCTCAGCCTTCGGAGAGGCCATGGGGACATGCATAGGACCTCCCTGCTTTCCAGCAAACAGTTGTACAAGATGGATGGCTTTTCTTAGCCCTTGCCATGGGATTCAAAATGCACAAGTGCCACATTTAAGTATTCTAGGCAAACTTCACTCGCTTGTACATGCCTTCAGGAGCCAAATCCCTTGTGCTATTTTCCTCCCAGGACATTTCCAGCACCCATGACTGTCCAGCCCAGCAAAAGGGATTAACGTGCTTTTGCAGACACACATATCTGATACAACTCCACAGAGTCTCACAAGCAGACTGGTTGATCCAAGAGTTACAAATAATTTTGGAGAAGTATTTTGAAAAGAATCCCAGCTTATAATTTCCTTGCCATGACTATCTGCTGCAACACCCAAGCTCAGGCTCCCTGCCTTCAGGCCTGCAGAAAAAGGGGAGCAGACAGGACCTTGTCTCCCTTGACAGTGGCTCTTCAGTTTGCAGAAGAGATAAAATGGGGACAGTCCATCCCGGCTCCCACCCTGCCCTCCTCTCAGTTCACTGCTGGATCTCACACCAGAGGAGATGGTGGCCTCACAGCATGCAGCTGTTAAAACTGCTGCTTCTGCAAAACAGAAATCCTCCCCAAAACACACAAAGCTCCAACTGTGGGGAATAAACAGAATGGGCTCATGTTGGCACCAAAGCTGGAAATTAAAAATACTATGTGCATAAAAGCACATAATGCAAGTGCACTTTCAAATAGAAGGCAGTGGTGGCTGAATGACAATGCTATTTTTTGTATGTGGTGAAATTAAGTTAACTTTTACAGAATCAGCTACAAGTCCAAGAAATAAGGAAGCTATGGCAAGTTACTGATTCAGCAAACAAATGGAATAACAACATTTCAAAACAAAAACATACCCAAAAAGTATAATCAATCCATCCACTTCAAAATTATGGAAAGAAAAAAAAAGACTGAAGGTCCTTTCAATCTGTGTTAGCCATATCCAAAGTATCCATGATTAACTTCAACTGCTGGCCATGCTCACCATAACTAGTAAAAAACCTGTAGTAAAAACTACAGTATAGAAGTAAAAAGGTATGCAGCTTTAGCATTTGTTAGGGGGGAATTTGTAAGGAGGACAATATTTTCCTAAGCCAGGTGCTAGAGAATTCTGCCAGCAAAACTTAATCTACGTCCAGCAACATGTCTGTTATTCCAGTTCTGGGTTCCTGGAGCTGCTATTTAAAGCAACAAATACTTAAATAGAATATACAGCTCATGTATGTGTTGTTCCACATTACTTAGAGAGACTTTAATTATAGTTTCTAATACTGAGCACATACACTATAAATTTGCAATATTTGTGAAAAACACCAATGTCTCCATCTTTTTTCAGATTAACTCCTGTAAGCACTCTGAATAGCTGTGGAAACCACAGAAAGTTGGCTAGGTTATTCAGCCACAGTCCCAAATTTGGAGTGGGTTTTGGGTGGCTTTTTTTGGAGGAGGGGGTATTCTTTTTTAAACTCTGGTCATGACTAACTACATTCCAGAGTGGTCCACAATGAAATAGGTGTTATCCAAAAATAAATGAAAACAGCCTCTGTCTCATCGACTAAGATGCTGGCCACAACCTACTGACCTGAGAGGCTTCAAAGATGTAATCTTCGGGTAACAGACTTCAAAGCCTACCTCAACAATGAGTTCTCTGTCAAAAGGCTGTGGTCAACATGCAGCTAAACTATGCCGTCCCTCTGATACCACATACTTTACCCATGGGCACAGCCCACCCTGCCTTGCCTCTGCCTTTCAACCACATTGAGGGTCTGCCCAGGGGCACAAGACCCACTGCTGCAGAACTGCAAGCTAGTAACAAATTCTTCCCATGTTTGTTAAAAAAACTGTGTGTTAAAAAAAGTAAGTAATATCACAAATATTTTACAGATTTATATTTTCATTGGACAAAGCTCCTCCAAAGGGCAGGTTCTGCAGAAGGAAGGTGCTGTGTAGTTTTCAAGACAGAGACAACACAGACAACACAAGGTCTGCAATCACTGCTAGCAGACAGGCCTTGAAAATCTTGGTCTGTACCTACAGAGTTCCTACAAAATCCTGTGATCCTTCCAAGTCCTGGGTCCCCAAGAGCCTAGTGCAATGGCATCCAAAGGCCAGGCTTCTCTGGCAGGAGTTTGTCACGCTGCAGCTGGTTCTGGCTTCAAGTCTTTCTCATCCAAAGGCTCCCACAAGTCAAGCAGCAAGTACAGCTGCCCCAGCACCCTCACCAGGTGAACACCACAGTCTGACAATAATTAAAGTGCTAAACAAATACTAATGCTTTCCACAAATACTTACATCAGTCAGCCCCCTCACACCAAGCCACAGTGATATCAGGCCTCCACCACACAGACCAGCTGCCTGCTCTGCTCAGGTGCTGCTCTTTTGGAGCTGAAGGAGGGTGCAGGGCCAGCTTGCCTGAGATCCTGAAACTTGAAAACAGACTGCACCGTGATTTGAGCTGCCTGGATGGTGGCTAACTTGACTGGTTTCACAACAGTAGCTGCAAAAAGTTGCATGGGAAATTTTTCCGTTAAAAAATATTCAAAGTGCAGTTTCACAGACATTTTTTCCGGTAGCCAGGCTGGCCTAACAGCCACTGGCTGCCCCCAGCCCTTCTCCTCTGCCTGTCCCTCACTGACTGCTGCCCTGGCACCAGCACCTCAGGAGCCCTGACAGCTGTTTCTGCTGCTGGGGGCGGCCAAGCAAAGCAACCTACTGGCAAAAAAAAAAAGGGGGGGGGGGGGCGGGTGTGAAGAAAAATTACTTATCAGTCCTTCTCAGCTTCACAGCTTCATTATTTATTAATGCAATGGCAGAAATAGTTTTACCACTTCAAGTGAGGGCACGCTGTGTGGGGCGCAAGGGGAGAGCAGTGCTGAGTGCCTCACAGCTGTCCCACATGCTGCTTTGACCCTCTCTAAGCAGTGGCATTTTCCTACCACCTCATTTGATTTGAATGCAATAGGTTCCTGACAATGAAGAGGAACCATAATTTTTACATTCACACAGTAAGGAGCAGAAGCATGCACACTGTGCAACAGCCCTAGTCTGTGCAAACCACTTCTCCAAGTCCAGGCAGGCCTGTACTTACTTGCACACTCCCATTTTATGCCAGCCTGGGGAGCACATACGGTTAACAGGAGTTAAGACAGGTCAACAAAATGGGGGAAAGGCAGGCTTACCAAATTGTGCCTGGCAATGAATACTCCACCAATAAACGCTTACCATCTGCCACACACACAAGTCTTGATTTTTACAAGCTGGGATCCAATCTGATAGATCAGTGGAATGAGGTATGACGGTAGTGTTAAGCACACAAACTATTAACATACAAGACTGAGAAGAAAAGTGAACATGTCCTGACTACTGCTTTTGTAGAGACAGTGACATTTTTAGGTGTTTTTCACAGATGTTTCAAAAAATACCTCAAAGGTCTTAGAAAATATTTTGCGTAGCCATTAAAACAAAGTGAGGAGTTCCAGGATCGCTGCCCAAAATAGCCTACGGTATTTTTAAAATACACAAACTATAGGGAAGTATCAAGCTATCAAGCTTATCACAACAAAGCACTCTTCCTTTTGGAAGACTTCAGCAGAAATGGTAAAAATCCAAGAGAAGAGCAGCCCAAATTTAAAAAAAAAAGAAAAAAGTGCATACCTAAATGAAATGAAGCGTTTCATCTGTTCCCTCCTAACTGACCGACTGACTGCCTGGCCAGAGCAGCTGGGGAGACAGCATGCCTTCGGGCCTGTCCACGAAGCACAGGAATGTGCCTTGCTGAGGCTTCTTTTCATGGGGGCCTACAGCAGCTTAGTTTTTCATGCACTGCTTGATTACTTGACTATCAGCATTATCTGGGCCATAAGATTTGCAGATAATGAGGTCACTGAGCTGTTAACAGCAGCGTCTACCAAAACCACCTGAACACCTACTCTCACAGCTACATGCAGCATGCAAGCAGGCTCGAAGAAGAAAGCAGCCAACTCTGCAGGAGTAACATCCTGAAGCAGCTACACACCTCTCCTGCAACTTTTATTTTAAAGAAAGAACTTCTAGGAAGCCGACCATTTTGTTTCTGCATCAGTTAATGAAAACAAGAGACAGCTGGTGCTAGGTGTCCCAGGCTTTAGGAGCTGAGTTCAGACTATTGAAAACCCCCATCGTTATGCATACACATTTTGCAAAGGTTTCTTCAGCTGGTCACATGATTATTCTGTGGTTTGTCCCTGTAAAGTAACTAAATTCACTGGAAGACTTTATTTTGCCCTTTGTCTGATTTAAGTGGCTTTTCACTGCTGCTTTTTTAATATTCAGACACATCATGTCACTTAAGCCAAAAGTTTTTGTGACCAGCATACCATTTAATCAACTCATGGCCTATTTTTGGGAGCATGCCTCACACTGCAAACTGCAAAATTGAAACCAACTTCAGAGGAAAGTCTCATCAGTCTAGGCACCGCCTGAACACTGCTTTCCAGTAAGGTTTTCCTGCCCAGAGCCAAGTTTCCAAAGCGAAGGACTTGTGCCCTGAACCATGGGGCAGAACTGCCATGCAGTACAAAGCAGCTCAAAACCCAAGTGGCAAAGCAGTGTCGAGGACAGCTACACCAAGAGCTAAAACACTGGAGAGCCACTGCCAGGCACCAGCAGGGCTGAAGTTAAGCTGGACTCAGGATGGTTACCTTCTGTTCCTAAGCTCAAATGTCACTATGTGATGACTCAGCTCAACATCAGAAAGTAATGTCACTGCAAACCATCTATATTAAAGACTGCTAAACTGCTCTTTTCCTGATGATTTTGGAAAAATCAAGACAATTGTTTAGTCTGACCTGAGGCTCGCAGTGTACCACATCACCTAGTATTCTAGCTATTTTCCATTAGCACAGACCATCTGGATTTGATGGCAGTATGAGGTGGGCCGTCTGTCTCTCTGGTTACTTATGTTTATCACTAAAACCATCAATCCTCTACCCCTTCTCCTGACGTGTATGCTACAGTTCCCAGGCCCTGGTGCTTGGCGAGGCTTTCTTCAGTAGCTTTGAAAGCCTTTGAATTACCTGGTATTTTTTCCCTGCTCACCAAAAAAGGAACCCAAACCATTTACCCTCAGTCTCATTTGAAGACTTTAAGACATTTTATCCCAGTGACCTAAGTTGTTTGGGTTTTTTTTTCCTGCATCGCCTCGAATTTCCCCAGCCCCTTCTACAAAATCGTGGCACCAGCATCAGTCCAGCAAGTTACCTTGCTCCTCTCTCTTCCCTGCAGGCAGATGTAGAGGGGGTGAGACTGCCCTGCAACACCCCACACTACGGGGGCACCCTCCCCCCCCACACACACCTTGCGCAGGCAATCAGCCAGCTGGCTGTACTTAAAAGGTGCATTTTATTTGCACTGGGGTCATACTACCTGGGTTACACCACCTTCAACAGTATACAAGTCCTTCCATCACTTCTGTCTGCTTTTGGGAGCAGTTTTAAATGTACCCTTAGGCCTCAAGACCTGATCCTGAAGCTTTTTTGCATTGATCTTTTGATGGTCTTCACTGACAGCAATGTCCACTGGGGGAAAGGTTCAGTGGTCCTTTCCTGTCATTTCCTATTTCACTTATTTAATATTTTTTGATCTGCAGGTTGTTCCAGCCATGCTGCAGCCACTTCTCCGCCTTTCACAGCAGAGAAGCTCCTAAGAGAGTAACTGGAAGATGAAGACCAAGTCAGCAGTGCCAAAGTCTGACAATTTGAGGCTATCACTTCACACAGCAAGCATATTTTCTCCAGGTTAGCTCTGATGTTCAAGATCAGGACTCTTAAGAAAGAATGGCACACACAGATGAAACATGGTGTGTGGCCAGGGACAAAGAACCAAGTGCAGGGCAGAAACTGCTTAATTCCATTCCACTCGAGTGAAGAGGCAGTTAAAGTAGAGCATCTGTATGCACTGACTAAAAAGCATGTAGCTGGAACAGCTGCTTCGCCTTCAAATAAACTGACCGCTCTGAGCTGTTCCACAAAGATGGTACATCTTTAAAAGGTGCTTTCAGTACGGAGTCCAAGACTTTAAGGCATGTGGAAAAAAAAGTCATTAACACTTTGTATGAAGTGACAAAAGCCAATCAGAAGGTACAAATCATTAACCATTTCTCACTGTATCATATTAAAAAACAATATACCTGCTCCAAGCATTACTGCAATTGTTCCAGTTGAGATCACTGTCACAACAGCCAACTTCACACACATTTCCAGACTGGCAGGTTTGAAATGAAGCCTGCTCACGTCTTCCCATTGCTTACTTCTTGACAAGCATTTTTCAATACGACTACCCAAGAAATATCTTGAATGGTATTCCTGAACCACTTGTTTTGCCAGTGACTATAAAAAAGCCAAGGAAAAAAAACCATGAGAGAGGTCTCTTCAGAAAATCTTGAGAATGGTTCCTGTTAAAATTCAGTGTGAGAGATGACAAGTCAACACATTTTGCATCAGTCCTACTGGACAGAAAGAAGTGAAAAACTTTCCGTTTTCAGACTGTGACCATTTACTTGAGCAAATCTGTAATTGCTGGAAGTTTCAATCACTAAACTGCAAACATCAGTCCCAGCATAGTTATCACTAATTAAAGTGACCTGTGATGAGATTACTAGGTGTGTCAGGATTACCTTCAAAACAAACAGGGAGCCACCTTCCCACAGCTGCTCTCATGGGTAAATGCTACAGTCCCTATAGTTCTGGCTGGCCCAGTCCCTCACTGCCTCATGCTGTACCACATGCTGATGTTGAAGGCTATCTCTTGAGTGACCTGAACAATGCACAGGTGAAATTCAGCCATCAGAATGGCCAATCACAGCCTAAAAATCTAGGAGGCCAGGCATTTAACATGTCAGAACATATTAGATCCCTGCACAGTTCAGAAAGAAATTAAAGTGTCATTAACTCAGGTAAAGCAACCTAAGGTCCAAGCATTTTCACATGGCTAGCTTAAGAACACTATCCAGGCTCAGCATGTGTTTGGGATGACAGCAGTCACCAGCTCCAGAAGAAACCTTCAGCTTATACTGCAGTCATAGCTTGGGCTTTCAATCAAATCACTCCTTTGAAAAAAGTATATATTGCACCCGCAAGTGCATCCTTGTAATGCAAGTCTCAGTAACAGAAAAAACACCCTGGAATACCTATACTTGCAAAATTTTAACACAATAATAATATAACTTGCAAAAATTAACATAAAAAGTAGCAGTAGGACTTATATCCTTCTGCAGAAAATATCCCCTCGCCCCTAAGAGTGAAGGCCTCTATACTGCCTTCACTCCACAGCTGTAGAGCCAGGAGAATTTAAACCATTTCTTTAAACCCACAATGCAAGGAACTTGTGGGACATGCGAGGAAAAGGCTAAAAAAATAAATTAGGCAGCAATGGAAAACGAAGGAGGAATGATAAAGATTACCTTCTGTCTGTAATGAGAAAGAGTATCTTCTGCCTCTTACGCAGTGCCAGGGAAAAGATTCCAAACTAGCAATGTGAGTGTCCAATGATACAACACTTACAGGATCTCACTGTCTTTTGATTGCTTTTCCCTCCCTTTCTAATCACTTTTGAATCCAGCAGCAAGTTTTATCCAGCTATGACAGCAGATTATATTACTTTGGGCCTCAAAGATACTACTTAGTTACATTTTCCTTGAAAATAGGCAAAAGGTTTAGCAGAGAAAAATGATCTCTCAACCCTGAGCAAGGAAAAGGCTGCAACACAAGTTCAGTATTTATTAGTAAGATCCCAACCTCAATGGACAAAGGTGCAGAAACCCAGGCTTTGCCAATTCAGTCATTCAGGCAACCGTGTGTTTCAAACAAAAACTCCATGTTTCTGAAAAAAGGGAATACAGTCCTTCCCTAGCCTGTTTTTCCTAACTGTATTTCAGTGGAGTATACTACAGTACTTCACAGCAGGCCTCAGGCAGGTAGTTTCATCTACAATCACTATTAAAAGGGGTGGGGGGAGTGTGGAAAGGCAGCTGTGAGAAGGGGTAGGAACCACTGGTCAACTTCTCTCTTTTTACCTGACTGGCTTAGGTTAAATACAATAAACCAAACCCTCCTCATACCAGGAAGACCATATGCAGAAGGAGAGACATGTTTTGGGGAGCACCATATGGAGAGGAGGCAGGAATGCCACCAGCACCATTCCACAGCGCTGCAGCGCATCGCACCATGCACGTGCCCCAGCAAGTCCCTGGTGTCCTCAGAGGACTCAAACCTGGATGAAGATCACAGAGCCACCCTTTCCACCAGGTAGTGAAAAGAGTACATGACCAGGACAGGATTGCAAGCCCCCTTCTCAACCTGGAGATGCAAACAGGCAGTGCCAGAGAGGCAGGCACCCCCAGATCACACAGGGGCTTCAATTCCTTGCCCCAACATCCAGGAGCTCCAGCAGACACAATATTGGTCAAGGCCAATCTTATAAAAAAAGCCTTTATTATTTTTTTAAACCCCTCAGAATTAGAGGTCTGGATATAAAATGAAAATGTTATACTCTTGCACACATTTTACTTCATTTACTACATGGTACGATTTCTAACTGCGGAACAGTATTTAAGAAAGCATTCAAGATTTAACAGACCAACAAAAAAAAGCTTTAATAACTACCAGTTCTAACTGAAAAATCTGTCTTCTTGAACAACCCAGCTACAGCATACTGCTCCCTAAAAATTAATGCTAACTATCTAAATTACAGTTAACTCTGGAAAAAACATATTCGTTGTAATAAAGATTTTCCGCAACAGCTGCTTTTCTTAACCATGATCTCAACTTTATTCTCTTGAGAATAACACTAAAGAAAAGCCAAATGTAAAATCCTGTTTCCTGTCAATTTAGGCAGATGTTTTTAAATAATCAAAAGCATTGTGGAGGCCCAAGCCAAACTGTATTCTCACTGCATTCTCAAAATAGGTCTACCAATGAAACACCAGCAAAAGAAGAAACATTTAGCAAGCTTATTATGGCTCAGAAACCTAAAATTCACAGTTCTCTTCCAGAGAAGGTTGTACATTGCCCAATAAAAACCAACTGCAGAAATTAAAGTTTATAAATGGCCAAGTTCCTTGAAAGCAAGTTCCCAGGGTCTACTTGGCAAGGATACAAGTCACACAGTAATGTTAATTAGAATTATTTAAAATAATTTTTGAGTGCAGAATCAGCATAACCAAAATACAGTGAAGTTTGGCAGCTTGCCGCTGCATCCTTTACTAAAAGGAATCCGGGCTGCAAAACCCAAATGCATTTATTCTGACAGAAACCATCAACTAGATGTTTAGTGCAGTTTGACCCAAAACCAAAATACCAATCACTCACCATCTGCTTCATACCAGGACAATTTGCTGGCATTACGAATGGAGAAAAAATGGATAGTCAAGTGATGTTAACTCACAACAAAACTCTGGTATCAGCTACAGACATCCGGGCATGATAACTGCACTTTTACAGCTGAGAAGAACAGTATCAGAGTTCTCAATCATTTCCAGGAAGCAGGTCCACAGAAAGACAGCGACAGAAGATATATACAGAGAAAAAATACTTCATAACAAAAAAGACCCGAACTATGGGATATTGAATGCATTAAACTAGTATGCTCTAGTGAAAAAGGAGGGACTCAACATTCATGGTGTTTTATGTTAAGCTCCATCTTTCTTTAAGCACATTATCTCTGGTTTTGGAGACAGGGTTAACTTCATCTTTGGCAGAACATTTTAAGGAGAGGCCAAATTCCTTCTTGATTTTCCAGCTTGATTAACAGTACCCACAAACTGCCTGAGGAAGTTGGGTTAAGAGAGAAAGAAGAACTTCTATCCCTTTTGTTTTTCTTGTGCATTAATTATGTTAAACACACATCCTCTCATCAAGGTTGGAATAAATCAATCCATGAAGGCAAAGACAATATCTCCTTTTTAAAAAATGATACTGCTTGCTATGGAAACATGGTTTATACCATTAATCATGTTACCCTATAAAAAGGCTATCCACACTAACTTTGCTGATGTAACTCCAGCAATATGCCATATTTAGCACAGTTAAGTCTTACATCAAAAACAGTGCTTAAGCCAGCAGAATACATCTCCCCAGGGTATTGCATAATTTTGGCACAACGGCATCCACTTTAGGGCTTTTGCTTCGGCTCCAGGATCACTGAAGAGTTAAGTTTATTTACAGACTCCAAAATGACGCATCAGTGTCAATAAAACACATTATTATCAGATATTACTACATGGGATAAGAACAGTAGCCTTAAGAAAGCCTCAAAGTTTGGTCACACTAAAGCCATGCCATTTACCCCATGAGTCTCAGAACCACTTCATCCTCTCTTCTCCAGGAGCAATGAAAATGCAAAGAGCCGTGCACCACTGCAGTAACAGCACCTAGCAGCACTTTTTTCAGCTGCTCCAAAACTTGTTTCACACACTGTCAAAATGCAGATGAAGCAGCAGTCAGGGAGATCCCCTGCTTTAAAAGGAATACTACCAAATGCAGTTACTGCTGTCCCCCCCGATGACCCAGGGCTGTTTTAGCAAGATGCTGGGGAGCTCCTGAGGATGAGTGCTTGGAGGCATGCTCAGTAATCCTCCCAGCCCAGTGAAGGTTGAAAGAACTGCAGCCGGAAGGCCAAGTCTAGCATGGGGCTTCAACCTTCAGGAAAGATCTGAGATTTTTCCCAGGTGGTTTACACAAAAGCAAGAGAGTAATTAGATGCTGAGGGTGGGCAGAGCAACCAGTGAAGAAATACCAATAGGATTAGGACCATAAGGTGTTCAAATATGTAAAACAACAGGAATATTTTCACTGGCTAGTCTGTTGCAGACATGACAAGTAGTAATGGGTTGCTGTGGAAGAAGTGGAGATTTGGGAAAATGAAGCACAAATAAAAGTGCCTGGGGGAAATGTGGTCTAACACCAAGCTAGAGAAACAACTGTTAGGAACAGAAGTCCTTCCCTTGAGTGCAACCAAGGAGGAAATCTGGACAGGGCCTCGTGATCACCCTTCCCCTTCAATTCCATCATCCTCCATCCATCAGAACAGATTCCATCAAGAAAACAGGTGCACCACAGTAATATGCAGAGCACTGATTCACCACCCCATGGATGCTGAAGGGCACACAGGTCCTGCACCACCCTCCATCACCACTTGTTCTCGTATCTCATTTCCTCTGCTCGTACCTGCACTTGCTGAATTCCACAAACCAAATTTAAAGGAGTTTGTGACAGGGTCTGAGGAGTGCCAAACAGCCAGCACCTAGGAGAGACGTTAAGACCATTCTACTTCTTACATCACGGGGTCTCATCTCTCCACCACCAGGCACCAGTGGCAGTTACCTAACAGCCTCTCGAAGCGATCTGCCATCCCTTCGCGAATGGCTCCCGACAGCACAGGTCTCTGGGAAGGTTCCTCTAAGTGCCCGCCTGTCCCCTGCACCCCGACGAGCAGGGCCACCGCCGCTGCCCGCGCACACGCCGGACAGCCCGGCAGCGCTCCGCCGCCCGCCCTCCTGAAACGCGAGAGGAAATGGTCCAGGACACTCCGCGAAAACACCGCTGCCAACATCGCTGACCGCCCAGGCTTTACAGGCAGGCACTCCACGGCACTCGGCTCCCCCTCTGCCAGAGCTGCTATTATTTTCACGCCCGAATGGTCCTGGGGAGGCCGGCTCCCCGCGGGCTGACGGGGGAGAGGGCGAAGATGCGGCGGCCGAGGGGCAGCGGAGGGATGCGGCCCTCGGCCCTGCCCCGTCCCGGGCTCTCCGTCCCCCGTGGCAGGGCTGTCACCACCCCGGCCCGGGAGGCGCTCCCCTGGGAACCCGCTGCCCGCGACAACCGACGGAGCCCTCGCCGGGCACTCAGAGCTGTCCGCGGGGCATCCCCTCCGCCCCGCCCGGTGCAAAGGCGGCTTGCAGAGCCCGCGCCGCCCGCCGCGCACACCTGCCGGCCTCCCCGCGCCCCCCCCCAAGCCCTTACCTGGCCAGCGCAGCAGGGCGCGGACATGCCGGCAGCGCGGCGCGAGCTGGCTTCCTCACTGCCTCTCTCCTCATGCGGGAGCGGGAAGGGTTGGGTTGGGTTGGGTTGGGCTGGGCTGGGTTGGGCTGGGCGGGCAGCACGCCAGGCGCCCCAGCCGCCGGCGGAGCGGCACCGCCTCTGCCCGGCCACCGGCCGCGACGCTCTCAGCCCGGCCCCACCGACCGGCTTCCGTTGTCGTCAGCCCGCGCGTCGAGGGGGGCCGCGCCCAGAGTCGCCGCGTAAGGGCCGCTGCTGGCGGGGCTGTGGCTCACTGCCGCCGCACGGCCGCCTTCCCTGGGCTAGGGGCCACCCTCCGAACGGGGAGCCCGGTGTCTGCCGGTGCGGAGAGCGCCGGCCCTCCCTGTCCGGCCCCCGGGAACTGCACCTCGGCTACAGGCGTCAGCGCGTTTGGGTTGCACGCCAGGCGGTGCCCCATGATTGAACTTGGTTTCTCTTGCCCGAGCCAACAGAAGCGGCAGTTCCATCGACAGCTGCAACATCTAGGGTGAATCCGTGGAGGAACATCCTCCGCAGGCTGTCGTGCTCTCCAGGACACTGCTAAGATCACTTGCCTGCTCATAGACCCTCTAAAAACACTTGGGGTTTAGCAGCTGAAATTTAATTAATTCACCAAATAAGGCTTGTAAACATGCGGATCTTAAAAACCAGGCATGAAATTTAACACTGCAATGCACCAACCTCGGGTTGAAACTGCTTTGCTGCATCCCATGGCCATTCCATTCCATTACCTGCACCTCACGGGGAAAGTGTATGAGTTCAAAGGGTGACTTCAGGGCCGTGCTTTCCTAACAGGACCCGAGATCTTTCCCAGTGTTTCCAAGCACTTACTAGGATCATAGTACTATGATCATAGCACTAGGCAGTAGCTGAGGATTTCTTGGCTTCCCAGGTGATGACCGGCTATCTTTACTATTGCAGACTAAGCCACCAACAGTAACAAGTTGTCAGTGGAAAGACTCCCTTGCCTGGTCTGCTTTGTTGCCTCTGTGTGCACATGCATGCTACGTTTAAGGTAACGATTTGGAGCTTTAGTCTTATACTTCCTCGCTTTAGGGATACAGTGCAACTAAAAGCTATTAAAGTGCATACAGGTACACAGATGTAGATAACATAGCTGCACCTGCTGAAAAGGAAACTGGTACGGATCACAGGATGTATTGCATAAAAACCCCTTCCTTTTTCCTCCCGTGTGCAAATAAACAGGTAGCAATGCTTTAGGAAGCAGATCACAGGCTGGAAATCAGGGACACATAATTTGGTGTTGCCATAAGGGCAGAGTTTATAAAAAAGCAGACGTGCTGTATTTTTAATGGGACTTTAACATCTGCATATACTTAGCTAGAGATGGAGTATTTACCACTGTTGTAAGATTAATTCTGTCAATCAGATGGTTAATCTGCTGCAAAGGACACCAGCTTGCGGGCATTGCAGAGGAACCCCACCACAATTCAGGCACTGAAGCAGCTGATGCTCCTGTTCTATGGGAGCAAAAAAAGTCCCAGCTTCAGGTGAGGACTCAAGTCAGGACTGCAGGTTGCAGTCTCAGCACACCTCTGATTTACAGCTCCTCTGCCCAGAGGGAAAGGCTGAAGAGAAACAATAAAGAACTGAGCAACAGACAGGAAAGCAGTGTGGCCAGCAAACAGACAATGGAAAACCATTGTTGTTCTTAGCTTTGAAACATAGTCAGGTTCTTGAACCATGTGGTTAAGACACAGGAACATGAGCATCACAGCATACTAAGAACTCAGCAAAACTGTGTTCATCTTCTATTTCTGTTCCAGACTTCTTACACCATCACGAGAAGCTGACTGACCAGGCTTTTATTAATTGCCGCATCTGCAAAATCAGCTCAAAACATGAAGGAGAAGTGAGGTTTAATTTTTTGCAGATATATGGGTATGGTGGAAGAGTACAAGTGGCTGTACCTCACATCAGCATGTCCACAATAGGAACAAGCCTTCACTGGATGGGGACCACCATTAATTCACTGCTCCATGCAGGGCTGTTAATTCCAGCACTGTTCCCACTGACACAAATAAATCCAGCCTCTGCACTGAAGGAAAACTGCAGAACTCTGTAATGGACTTTCCAATCAGTTAGTGAGAGCCCTGGAGTGCTCTGACTTGGCTTTTTAAGTGAAAAATTCATCACCAGAAAGGCTTGAACTTTCCTGCTGTGTTGCTGGCAAGCATTAAGCAGGCTAATAGCAAAGCAAGGAGCAGATGTTACTTCATGGAAGGAATTGTGACTCTGAGACTATCCATGCATTTAGAAGGTTTACCCATCAAATACATATTCTGGAATGAGAAAAGTCTGTTGTGTTCCCCTAATCTGATTTACTGGCCAGAAATCTTCGACCAATAATTCCTCTCTCAGACTGTTCCTTTTGGCAGGGTCAAGCATGCCTCTTCAAAGAGGTTCTGATTCTGATTTAGGGCTTTCAAGTGATGGGGAATCCACCGTATCAGTAGAGAAACGCAAGATGGTTTGGCCTTGCTTTGTATAAGGAATTTTATAAACACAGATTTACAGAGATGTAATGAGTCAGACAGAACGGGGGTAAAAGTGGCCCTCCAGGAAGTAAGACAGCCAAGAAATACCGAGGAATGGAGTTAAAACTCTGGCCTCAGTTTAGGTGCTGGGGAGCAAGGAATGAAGGAAAGCATTCAGTTAAAAGCTGTAACCATGTGGCACCTCCCAGAAAAAACCCTGGTAAGATGCCAGTTGTGCCCAGGGAGCAAGCCACTTTCCCCACTCAGTGAGTATGCAAGCAGAGCAGAGTAGCAGAACCTGAAGCCCCAGAAGCATGTCACTTTGAACCAGTTACCTTCAGGCAGCCTAGAAAACTCTGCCTGCAGGGTATCTAGTCCAGTTTCATACACACCAGTGACCTGCTGTGGCACCTCAGCTCTGCTCAGGTCACCAGGAACAGAATTACCGCTGGATCCCAACTGCAGTTTCACTTGCAGATGTTGCACCTTTACATGCATCTGCTTTACTTGTTCCTAACTCATTTTAACATGGATTATTTTAACAGAAGCAGAGGTTCTCACTGTCCCCCTTCACTGTAAGAATGCAGTATTACTGCCTCTATAGAGAACTCGCAAGATGTTAGTGGTGAAGCAAAAAGTGTCTTGGCATAGCACAGGGAAATTGTAACTTACCAGGAATGCTCAAGGATTCTCTGCCTCCTCAGTACTCACATAGTATGAAACAGCTCAGTATATTTAGGGTAAGAATATTAGGAATTGTGTGGTTTTGATCACACCTTCTGAAATGAAGCTGCAGCTTGGAATGATGCTTTCAATGTTCTGCAATTTCAAGATTTTTCAGTAATTAAAGGCTTTCCGTTTGTGCCAACTGGCAAAGCGAAGAGCACAAAAGATCTGCATCCAATGAGACGGAGACATCTAACACTTGGTTGTTTTTCAGGTGAAATAAAATACAGAAAACCTTTCCAAACGTAAATGCAATCAGAAACAAAACAAAACCAGATTCCGTTACACATCACGGTGCACTTAAGGTGGCCACTTACATAAAATTAGTACATTTTAATGTATAACCTTAAGACTTTTTGTGCCTGTTAAAAACACAAAAGATGTAAAATTACTTTTTAGGTAAATATGTATTTTTCTTGAGCCCAGCAATTAAGATACCAGTCGAAAATGTGGTTATGGGAAGGAAGGGAAATGTATGCACACACGCAGCCACACATTCTGGAAACCACCACTCACATCCTGACTGGACCTCTTACACATTTCATGACCTAACTGCTGTGATGTTTGCTGGAATACTTGCCTGTGGAAAAGGTATTCCAGTAAAGGTGTGCACCATGTAAAGGTATGATCAGACAGTAAAAATAATTTATTTGCCACCTGTAAGTTTTACTTGTGTATGACTGCAAGACCATCTTTGAATCACCAGCTAGGGAGCTGCAGGCCTTAATAAACTACTTACTTATTCAACATTTTCTTAAGTATGCACCAGTAGCTAGATTATGGACCACTTCTCCCCATATCATCCTGGGTAGCCAACGGCTTCCAGAAGCCATGGCCTTTGGACATCTCCCAAAAGCCAGTGTATCAAGAAATCATGCTAGGACCAGCTGCCACAGCACAGTATAGCCGCAGCTGTTGACCTGACAAAATGCAAGTGGGAATATCCCAGTATTTGTTACTGCTATTGATACCGTAAGATCTGGTCATGGAAAGAACCCTCCAGGACTTGTCTTGAAGTGTTAGAAGGCAGGCATTTTTATTACAGTGCTGGATGCACGGGGTATAGTTCCTCCTAACGTGCATGTCGTAACTCACGATATGCAAAGCTTATATTGTTCAACAGTGTACATATGCATTAGATTTCCCAGAATAACAATACATATTCATTATATTTCCTGGAACTAACTGTAATATTTTGCATCCTACTTTGAGCTCTGAGGGTCCTCTGTGGGGGTCTTCTGTGGTCTTCAGGGTTGCTCTGGTGTGTCCTTTGCTTGAACTCTCTTTCTGAACATGCACAGTATGGACTGACCTACTTACAGGTTTTTGTTCTCCCTATCATTATCTAGTCTTGGCCACTGTGTCTATTTGCTCGTTCTTGAGATTGTGAAGTTGAAACAAGCAAGAACCAAGCACAGCAGTATAACCGTAGAAGACACTTGTCTCACCACTTGTTACAGGCCTCAGCTTGCAGGCCTGTAACTGGATGATCACCTTCAAGTAGTCAAATTTGGTTAGATTCTGATAAAATTAAATGTTTTAAATCACTTATTGGACTTGAAATAAGGCATTTCATAGCATTTAATTATTTTAGTATCAACAAACCCACGAGGCTGGTATTTCCAGGTAAATTTGCTTTAAAAAAACCACACTTTTGAGAATGATAGTTTAATAAACTGCTTGTTTAGTTGTTTTTTCACTCCAGTGTTAATTCAAAGTATATTACAATCCACAATGTCTATTAAGAAAATGCACCAACCTTTCTCAGTAGGTTAATTTTTGAAACCAACATACAGAAGAGCAGTATTACACAGTTTTGCACGGAACTCTCCAGGTGCTGCATTTTGACACTCTTTTTTGACCTTTTTTAGCACAATACCATGAAATGCATGTTATAAATGTCATTTTTTCTGACCTCTCAGCAACAGTATGCAGTACAGCATCTCATTTTATTATATGATGTCTCAGGTTTCTTAGTCACAGCAATTACCATTACCTTACAAACAACTGACAGACATATAAACTCAGATGACAGTAATTAAACATTGTGCTAGGAGAAAAGAAGCCAGCAGCGTTTCTCAGCACATTTACACATTTCTGACACTGAGGTAACCAGCGAGCAGCAGGGAGTCTGCTGCTGGCTTAAGGCACTAAGTCTTACCTGAGTTAATGAGTGACAGATGGAAGAAAGGAAGCCTGCCTGCCCCCGAGCTACTAGATAAGGTCATTATAAAGGGTCTTATTATAAAAGTTCTACAAGAATATGAAGTTAAGCAGGCTCAAGCTGCATGCTGATAGGCAGCGCAGTTCTCCATCCTGATAAAGAGCTTCAAGCTGGCAGAGTGATGACCCTCAGAGACAAGTGTTAGGTTAAGATCAGACAGTTTTTACCACATCTGATCATCTGCCTTATTTCTGTCAGACACTGCAAGGAAAACTGATCTGCTTATAAATCAGCATTTAAAATCCTGCAATTGAAACTGATAGATGAAAATCAGTTTCTACCATCATACACATAAAGATAAAAACCATGGAGGCATTGTCCTTCTGCACTGATGAGTTCCTCAGGATGCTGACATGAGAAAGCCAGAGGAAGCTCCTGAAACTTTGGGTAAGTTTCAAGTAGCAAGAAAAAGAGTTTTCCATTTGTGAACCCAGAAGGAGACTTCTTCAGAATTGCCATATTGCAATACTTTGTTAATAATCTGTTAATTTTGTCCTTAGAAAAAAAAGTGAGATTCATTCACAGATGGCAAATCCATGCAGGACAGCATAAGTACTCTTTGAGGAAACCTGCCTACCAGCCTGGCCCAAACTGGAGGCTTCCCAAAATCAAATCACATAGCTCGCAACCTTGTCAAAGTCAGCTTAGTAACTGTTAGTGTCCCTACTGGGGCAAATCACTTGCAGTAGACAATAAACCATACTCCACTAATGGTTTCTAATTAAGAATGAAAAGTCCCCTTTCCTCCTCCCTCTTCTGCATGCCATTCTGTTCTTACCACAGTAATGAATGCTGTTAGCATGAATGTTTCTGGGCACAATTTAAGCTGACAGCACTAGTGGAACCAGCTACAACACTGATGGCCTCTGTGCTGACCACACAGCAAGGCTCTCAGAAAATTCTCATGCAGGATGTTGCCTGCCTGTGGATTTGATTCTTTAGAAGGAAGAGAGAGAACCCTCTCCCTTAAACCCCCTATTTGGAAAAGTTTCTAAAAGAGAACAAATAGAAATATTCTGAGTAAGTTACTCAGAGGGGAAAAAACCCCCAGACAATACTAGAATTGAACACAGAGATATGAGGCTAGTTCAACAGCACTAAAACCAAGATTTTATTTCTGCTCTACATGGGGAAGTGTTAAAATGAGAAACTGGCTCTATACAATGAACAGAGTTTGGCGAAGCGGAGTTCTCAAGCTAGTGAACACAGAGCTGCTTCTTGAGCCTTCCTGGTAGTGGTGGAAGATAAGATCAGCAGAAGGTTTTCCTAGGCGGTGCTATATTTTGCAGCCAAAAACTGACTGCAGCCTCTCACACTACTAGGTATCAGCAAGGTGTATGTCAAAACACAGCCCACCGAAAGTGCTCAAAGCACTCAGTTAGCTCTCCAAGAAGTTTCTCTATCTCAACCCAACCAGCTTCATCCAAGACCTATCCATGTTTTCTCCTGTGATTTTATTACAGCTATGTGGAGGGAATACCTTACCTCAGAGACAGTCTGTTACAGAAGGCAAGGAGGAACAGAGAGATTCAAAGAAAAGCAGACCAAACAATAGCCTTTTTCGTAATTTTTCTTCCCTTCTCTCTGAGAAGCAAGTAAGTATTGAAAAGTCACAAGTGAAACCTGCTCTATAAAGGAATCATTACATTGAAGCACATAGAGCATAAACATTTGTGCGTCTGAAGAAATGACTGAGGAGTTAAGCGAGCAGTTGAGTCAGTAACAGTCACAAAAGCCAAGAACAGGTAAAAGCAAAGAGCTGCAAGTGCTGCCTGGAGTGCTGATAGCATCAAGGTCACACCATGGATAAGAGCATACCACAAATGCAAAGCAACAACTGTATGTTACAACTCAATCTGGCTCTGAGGCCTTGTCAAAAAGGCTGCAGGGGTCACGCAGCGTTGGCACCAATCAAGAACGAGGGAGACAGGATGAGGATGTGATAGCTAGCAGTCCTTGTTCTCCATGTCACCCCAAGTAATCCTGGTTATCTGTGAGAAAATGAAATCAGTTTTGTTTAAACAGAGAGCACCTTCCCCTTCTGTATTGTGTTTTGCTACATTTATTGCGGCAATCAAGTGAAAGGAAGAAAACAAACTTTTAATTCAGTAATATAAAGAGTATCAGTACAATGCAGAGAAGTTACTCACATGCTATTAAATCTCAAGGTAAGAGCCATCAAATTGGCAAAGAGAAGTACTAACCTTTCAGGAAGTAACAGCAGTAACTCATGATAAAAAGGTGGTAAGGGCAAAAGAACTATCTCAACCCAAGGAAGAAGACATTACCTTATGTGCCAGTTTGCAGAAGCAACTTAGACCTTTGCACAAGCGTGCATATTGCAGGTTTAAGACTTGATTGTTGCAGTTCTGAACAGAAGCCAAGTAGATGGAAGCAGCTGTATATTCCTTCCAGAGTTTTGACGTAAGTCACAAAAGTTAAATCAAACTATCCCAAAGCCTAAGATTAAGAATAAATATTGTGCTGGTCCTTTTCCTGATCTTGTCTTACTCTGTGATGTACATACACTTTGTCTATGCACAACACTACCATTAAGAGCAAGGCAGTTTTAGTCCCTGACATGGGTGGCTTCTCCCATGAAATCAACCCAAACCAAGACTCACTGCATACCCCCATGGTATTGAGCAGGCCCCAGCCATACGCACAGTAGGCCAGGAATTGCAGTGTGGGAGTTGGAAGGGAAGCAGCTCCTGGACTTAAGTTATATAGAAGCATTGCTATTTGTGAGCATCTGCTGTAGTAAACACATGATCTGAAGCACAGAAGACAGTAGCCTTGGCCACAGAATATCATCTCTTCAACCCCACTCTTCCAGAGCACAGTAACTGTTCCCTATACATTTGAACACAGACTGCCCATCAAACTCAGCACCTTCTCTAAAACTTTTGCCAGTAGGAGCTTAGAGGGTTTATACTTCTACTGGAAAAGCTTTCCTTCAGGGAAAGGTCTAGGCACACACAGCATTGGACAAGAAGGGTATAGTGCTACTCTCAAAGCAAAGCTGACAGAATACTTAAAATTGTCACTGCCATGCAAACTCTGTTTGTTATACTCGGCAGTAAGGATTCGGTGAGTATGTGTTTTAGTGACTGAAGGTTTCCAGACTCTGAAGTCCAGTTAGAATGCTGCCCTAGGTAAGTTCAGTGCAGGAAAGTTTACAGTAGTCCTAAGTCTCTCTTCCCTATTTAGATCAACATATTTTTGTACACATGCCTTTGAAAAGTACAACTGCAGTTCTTTTAATCCCCCAGCCTGCATTCAAGGTGATGATGTTTGATTACACAGACAGTAAAAACTGCTGTAACTGATCTTACTTAATAAACATTTTCTTTACACTGGCAATAAGATCTTAGTAGGAAACTTAAGTTTAACTGTTACCAACCAATACAGACCACAGAAGAGTATTGGGAGACTAGTAACTCTTCTCCCTTACAAGGCCAGCATCCTTCACATTGGCTCAAGGTAGGAGTAAAGTGGAAGTAAAAAAGGAGCAATTAGATGGTTCCTCTTCCTCTGCAAGCCTCAAAGTCTTCTGCCAATACAGTTGCCACACACATTTGAAATCAGAATGCTGAAAGTAGTTCACAAGTGGGAAAATGACCATGGCTCACCAGGTATCCCTGAGATCCACTGCACAACAGGGGTGGGCATGCAGTTACACTGCAACAACAGCACCTACTGGCTTGTTTCTTTCCATTGCACCAGCCTGGTTAACTAGCAGCCACTTTGCAACACAGCCATGCTGGAGATCATGCAAAAGAGCTTAACCAAATATCTGCAGCATGAATTGAATTGTTCAACAGCCACAGAGTGACAGGAGGGCTGGTATAATTTTCCCAGCTGGATCTCCCTTACCTCTCACTGCTACTGTGAGGCTGTTAAGGAAACAGTATTTATACGCTTTTAGATAATTTCTACCGGAAGATTGGAGTCTGCAAAGAAACTCCCAACACTTCACATTCAATCTGTGCATCATATTGTTTTCAATATAGTGGACATGTCCTTGGAAAGTCTTAGTGCACGACTGCTGAAAGAGCACATGCAAACTCCTTTATAAATACCCTGGTGTAATAACTGGAACAAAAACACATCCTGCCCTTCCCTTACGATGATAGATGTTTTCCAACACATATTATAGGGCTGAGCAGACAATCATTTGTACATCTAAGCTCCAGGTGAGAAGGGTGTTAGTTGTAGTTTTTCTCCTTAGGGTCACAGAATCACTTAGGTTGGAAAAGACCTTTAAGATCATCTAGTCCAACCATTAACCTTACTCTACCAAATAGTGTAAGCTATATTCATATGCCACATCTAGACACATCTGTACAGGATAACTTGATTTATCATAATGACTCAAAAAAATTAGTCTGTAGATATGTAGCCAGCAAGCAGTTTTGATAGTTTCTACCTCAAAGCACAAGTCAAAGCAACAAGACAGCAAACCAAAGAAAGAAATCTTCTTGTTTTACTCAAAAATGCTTTTATTAAACAAACAAAACAAAACCAACATAGCGTTAATGAAACCTGTTTCAGTAAGGAAATATTAAATTCACATTATACAAACGAAAATATTACAAAATAACCATCCAGTGACTATTACAGCATTTTTTCAATGGTTGAGACTCGGGCCATTTTCATTCATTTTCATCCACCATCCACAGGAATCAAAAAATCAATTTTTTTGGTAAACCTGAAAAGTGTGAATCACATTGTTACCAAAGTGAAGGGGTCCAGACCCCTCCTCAAGGTTTTAGTATTCATTTGATACTGTTCTTGAGGTACATCTACTCTGAGCTACTTAGTGCTGTTTGCTACAGAGGCAGTACATGATCACTTCTTCTAATGAATCTATGAAAGACTGCTAGAAGCAAACCTCGCTTCAAACAGTACCCGTACACCAAATGAGCCCCATATTCTGTGATTGTTAATTGCATTTGAGATACACTTAAGTATTTCGCTTTGTTGGTATAAAAAGCTAGCCTGTTAATTCCACTATTAAACCTAAGAAAGGCAAGCTATTATTCTAAGGCTTAACCTGACCCACCACACATACACTCTTAATAATCTTTCTTGCGTGCTGTCACTATTCAGGATGAAGCTGTCTGCAAGGAGTAAGAGCCCTTTTAGTGCCTGCCTCATTCTTTAACCATGTCTTTGTTTAGTATCAGCTGTAAAGATGATGAGAGCAGCAGAACTTTTCTGGTTCTATTCAAGATCTTGTCCTCCCATTTCTTCATATGCTTCTTATATATAATGTAAGTAGAATAAACCACAGCTACCTTCTGGAATGGATATGAAGCTTACTATGAAAGGATCCAACTGTTTTTGCCTGCCCTGTGGGTAGAGGTCTCCTAAAATACACTGACATTGAATGTCATTAATGAACTTCAAATAAATGCCTAAACAATACAAATTCTTAACCTTAGATGTTAATATAATGGTGTTTGGTTTGTTTGCTTGTTTCCAAACAAGTTAGAATAGTTCTAAAATTAGATAGATCCCTTACAGTGCCCGAACTCAGGAAAAAGTTTAGTGTTGTATCTTTTATACTCAGTTTTGGAAACCTACAGCTCTGTAGAAACGCAGATTAGTAAGACTAAAAATTGGTGTCCTGGGGAAGAAGTGCTGCTTTTGATTAAGTGTTTGCCAGAGTGGAGAAGATAGACAAGGATGTCATCGTAGCATCAGTGTCTCCACATAACTCTGATCAGTGTAAGAGGTAGCAATAGCTAGAAGAAACAATGCATGCTTAATACTTTTCACAGGCAGTCATCCATCTCCTGATAGTTTTCCCCTGACAATAAAGAGGCTGTTTTTTTGAGGAGTACAGCTGCTGCACACTGAAGTTTGGTGAACATGCCCCAGGCTGCAGTGTTTTGTTCTTGTGGGAAAGCAGGACTTACAGGGATGGCATAAATTCTCTCTCCTGGCAGCCAAGACCCCGGTACCAACATTTTATAACATGGTACCCACCAGTAATAACACAATCCTTTCTGCTAAGATCCATAGTGCTACCTTAAGAGGGCTAAGTGAGAGAATGTACTATACACAATGCAAGCACAGGTCAGCCTAAGAATTTCAGGTGATGCAACTTCCTTTTCTTTGAAGTGACTTTTGCACATTTCTACCCTCAATAGCAATAAAAACATGCTGTGCTTCAAATTTACTTTAGACAGATTGTAGAATTTTTCTTCCAAACCAACATTCAGATTTTAACTTCAGATATTAACATTGAAAGGATGTCAAATGAAACCCAGGTAGCAGATCTGCTAGGTCTAACATTGGCCCTCTCTCCTTTAATGTTTGTTGGCACTAGAGAATCTGCCTTTGAGACCCTCTGGTTCTCTCAGCCCAGCTAAAAAAGTAACATAACAGAAAATCCCTTATGTTTCCATTTCCACTTAGTGGAAATGATACGGCTTTTTATACTGATACCCAAATATCTCAAAAAGTAATGTTAACTTCTTAAGTGCCTTACTTATAGCCAATCTCAACACTCCTGGCATTTAACACAGAAGTCTGATTTCCTCTTGCTGAAGACAAGACTTTCAGAAAGATGTAAAAGCAATTAGTGTTCTAGCTTGATACAGCTCTGGAAACTTTGCTCATTGTCAAAGGTAAGACTTAAAATATTTACGTTACAGAACTCAAGCATTTTTTCTTCTTTTCCTGTCCTTTAGTTAACAGGTGTATTTTAGGGCACGTACTCCAAAATACTAATCACAGACCCTCAAGTGGTCCTTGCAAGAAGAACTAAAGCTTAAATTAATTACCTAAGCTATGGAAACCAAAATTTCCAAAAGGAAATGCACTTTCATGGCAGCATCTACATTACAAAAAGATATCCCTCTTGTATCAAAACAGTCTCATACTGGCAATAACAAAAACCTGATGCTAACATGACAGCTGTTATCTATCATATTCCAGCTGTTTATACCATCTCCCAGTTTGAAATGAAGTATTTGCCTCTCGACTAGAAGGTGCGAGTAATTTAGTGTCACATACAGGTCTTGAGTCCTGAGAGCATTTCTTGTCATGAAGATAAGAAGTACTTGGGAAAACTGGAGGCTCCATATAGAAGTAAAGGTTAGGAAACTGGCTTACCTTTTAAAAGGGTGACAGACATGTGCTTAAGTTCCTTACCCAGAGTGGTCTGAACTGTTAACTTATTTAGTCTAAGAGATAGAAAGCAGAAATCTCTCTTCTGAACCTGAGTTACTTTCTCCTGTCTGTCATGCGAAAGAATTACATGCTATGTTTCTCTAAGTCATGTAAGCACAGAATCCTAGGGGCTGGAAGGGACCTCGAAAGATCATCTAGTCCAACCCCCCTGCAAGGCAGGATCACCTGGAGTACATGACACAGAACTTGCCCAGGTGGGTTTTGAATGTCTCCACCGAAGGAGACTCCACAACCTCTCTGTGCAGCCTGTTCCAGTGCTCTGTCACTCTCACAGTAAAGTTTTTTCTGATATTTACATGGAACCTCCTATGCTCCAGTTTGCACCCATTACCCCTTGTCCTGTCACTGGATGTCACTGAAAAAAGCCTGGCTCCATCCTCCTAACACTCCCCCTTAACATATTTGTAAACTTTGATGAGGTCACCCCTCAGTCTCCTCTTCTCCAAGCTAAAGAGACCCAGTTCCCTCAGCCTTTCCTCATAATGGAGATGTTCCACTCCCTTTATCATCTTTGTGGCTCTGCGCTGGACTCTTTCAAGCAGGTCCCTGTCCTTGAACTGTGGGGCCCAGAACTGGACACAATATTCCAGATGTGGCCTCACCAAGGCAGAAGAGAGGGGGAGGAGAACCTCTTGACCTACTAACCACACCCTTACTAATGCACCACAGAATGCCATTGGCCTTCTTGGCCACAAGGGCACATTGCTGGCTCATGGTCATCCTCCTGTTCACCAGGACCCCTAGGTCCCTTTCTCCTACACTGCTCTCCAGCAGGTCAGCCCCCAACCTGTACTGGCACATGGGGTTGTTCTTCCCCAGATGCAAGACTCTACACTTGCCCTTGATGAATTTCATCAAGTTTCTCCCTGCCCAACTCTCCAGCCTGTCCAGGTCTCACTGAATGGCAGCACAGCCTTCTGGTGTGTCAGCCACTCCTCCCAGCTTAGTGTCATCAGCAAACTTGCTGAGGGCACACTCTGTTCCCTCATCCAGGTCGTTGATGAAAATATTGAACAGCACCAGTCCCAGCACCGACCCCTGAGGGACTCCACTAGTCACAGACCTTCAGCTAGATTCTGTCCCATTGACCACAACTCTCTGACTTCTTCCTTTCAACCAGTTCAGATCCATCTCACTACCTGATCATCAAGACCACACTTCCTTAGCTTATCTACAAGGATGCTGTGGGAGACAGTGTCAAATGCTTTACTGGAATCAAGATAAACCACATCTACTGCTCTACCATCATCTATCCACCTAGTTACTTCCTCATAGGCTATAAGGTTGGTCAAACATGACTTCCTTGTGGTAAAACCATGTTGACTGCTCTTAATGACCCCCTCATCCTTGATATGCCTAGAGACAGTGCCAAGAATAAGTTGTTCCATCACCTTTCCAGGGATGGAGGTGAGGCTGACTGGTCTATAGTTACCTGGGTCCTCCTTCTTGCCCTTTTTGTAGACTGGAGTGACACTTGCTATCCTCCAGTCCTCAGGCACCTCTCCTGTTACCCATGACTTACCAAAGATGATGGAGAGTGGCCTAGCAATGACCTCCGCCAGCTCCCTCAGCACCCGTGGGTGCATTCCATCCGGACCCATTGATTTATGGATGTCCAGATTGCTTAACTGATCCCTAACCCAACCCTCATCTACCAAAGCAAACTCCTCCTTTATCCTGACTCCTTCTGGGGCTCCAGGGATCTGGGGCTCCTGGGGAAAGTCTGCAGGATTAAAGACAGAGGCAAAGAAGGCATTCAGTACTCCTACCTTCTTTATATCCTCTGTCACCAGGGCACCCACCTCATTCAGCCGTGGGCCTGCACTGCCTCTAGTGTTACTTTTATCTGCAATGTATTTGAAAAAGCCCTTTCTATTATCCTTAACCTGACTTGCAAGGTTAAGTTCCAAGGAGGCCTTAGCTTTCCTAATTGCCTCCCTACATCCTCTGACAACCGTCCTATATTCCTCCCAAGTGGCCAGCCCCTCCTTCCATGATCCATAGATTCTCTTTTTCCACTTGAGTTTGCCCAGCAGTTCCTTGTTTAACCATGCTGGTCTCCTGGCTCCCTTACTTGATTTCCTACCCAGTGGGATGCTCTGATCCTGAGCTTGGGAGAAGTGGTCCTTGAATGTTGACCAACTATCTCGAGCCCCTTTACCACCTAGTACCCTTTCCCATGAGACTTCCCTTAACAGTCGTTTGAAGAGGCCAAAGTTGGCCCTGTGGAAGTCCAGGGTTGTGGTCTTGCTAGGTATTCTATTCCTCCCACACAGGATCCTGAACTCCACCATCTCGTGATCACTGCAGCCAAGGCTGCCATTGACCATCACTGCTTCAACCAGATCCTCCATGTTGGAGAGTATGAGATCCAGCAGTGCTCCTCTCCTAGTTGGTTTGTGCACCATTTGCATTAAGAAGTTATCATCAATGCACTGGAGGAACCTCCTAGACTGTGAATGGCTGGCTGTGTAGGCCTTCCAGCAAATATCTGGGTAGTTAAAATCCCCCATGAGGACCAAGGCCTGTAATTGTGAGGCTGCTTTCAGCTGCCTGTAGAAAGCCTCATCAACTTCTTCGTCCTGATCAGGGGTAATAGACCCCCAGAACGGTATCACCCACACCAGCCTGCCCCTTAATTCGTACCCACAGACTTTCCACTTGCTCCTCATCTGCCGCTGGACAGAACTCAACACATTCTAGTTGCTCTCTCACATAAAAAGCAACTCCACCACCTCGCTTCACTGACCTGTCTTTCCTAAAAAGCACATAGCCATCCATGACCACATTCCAGTCATGTGAGCTGTCCCATCATGTCTCTGTAATTGCCACCAGATCATAACCTTTAGACCACACACAGAGTTCTAGCTCCTGTTTATTCCCCATGCTGCGTGCACTGGTGTACAGGCATTTCAGGGAGAGAGCTGAGCATGCTGGTGGCACCCTTGGGAGGTGGGAGGCCTTCTGGTCTTTATTAATAGTAGAATGATGCCCCACTAGTTCAAACCCAGCTACAATCCCCTCCCACTTCGAATCTAGTTTAAAGCTCTGTGAATGAGCCCTGCTAACTCTTGCCCTAGTACCCTTTTTCCCCTGCAGAACAGGGTCTTCCCATCCAATGCCAGCACGCCCAGTGTCCTGTACATCAAGCCATTCAGGAGTTTTGTCCCCTACCCCCTTCAAGTCTAGTTTAAAGCTCTCTCAATGAGTCCTGCCAACTTCTGGCTAGGAATCCTTTTACCCCCTTCTTGATAGCTCTATGCCATTGTTTGCTAACATACCTGGTGCCCTGTAAACATCTCCATGATCGAAAAACCCAAAGTTCAGCCAACGGCACCAGCCTCTAAGCCAGTCATTAATCAGCTGTGTTTTCCTAGTCCTTTCAGCTTTTCCTGCCCTTGAAGGAACTGAGGAAAAGATCACCTGTGCTCCCCATTCTGCAAGCATTCGGCCTAGTCCTCTGAAATCCCTTTTCATCGCACTGGGACTTGCCCTGGCAACCTCATCAGTGCCCACATGCATGGCCACTAGTGGGTAGTAATTAGAGGGCTGCACCAGGCCTGGGAGTTTCTCAGTAACATCGCTAACCCAGGCCCCAGGGAGGCAGCAGACCTCCCTGAGGGTTGGATCTAGCTGGCATGTAGGGCCCTCAGTTCCCCTCAAAAGAGAATCTCTCACAACAATTACCTTCCTCTTGTTCTTAGCAGAGGCAGTCCTAATGCACAGGGCAGAGTGCCTCAGCAACTCCCTGGACAGATGTTTGTCAGTAACCTCAGTTACCTGATTTTCCTTATCCAGGGCCATATACCTGTTCTGTAGGGGTACACATGGAGGTGAGGGAAGCCTGGAGCGGGTTCGCCTGTTGCCTCGAGCAGGGACCCGCTTTCAGTCTCCCTGTTCTCTCAGGTCCCCTACCTCTGCCAGGTGACAGGAAGGCAGAGGATCCTTTACTTCTTGTGAAACCTCTCCCTTGGGGCTTTGTCTCAGGGATGGTAGGGTATTAATCCACCAATCTATCTCTCTTTCACAATCCCGGATATGTCGTAATCTCTCTACCTCCTCTTTCAGCTCAGCCACTAGGATGAGTAAACCATTCACCTGGTCACAGCGTACGCAGGTGGGTCTCTCTGCTATCGTCCAATATGACTGCCAGGCTGAGACATTCTGTGCAGCCAGAGACCTGGACAGCTGCATTCTTGAGAGGGACCTCTGTCTGGGTTGCCACTGTCCTCCTTGCAACAGTGTTTGCCCGAGTGCATACCATGGCTAAGTCCTCTTCAGGGGGGGATGATCACTAGCTGAGTTCGTACCTTGAGCCAAGAGGGGGCCTGCGCCCTGCTCCGCGCCACGCCCTTCTACCGCGCCACGCTGTTTGCCTACTCCTGTTCGCCGGCGCCCCCTAGAGGCTGCTTTTCTACCTGACGGGGGGGGCAGGCCGCCGTCCCTTTGTCTCCACCCACGGTGAGTCAGAGCTGCCACTCCCCAGAAGCCCCAGAAGCTCTCACTGGCTGCCCAGGGACAGGGGCTGGGACTGACTCCCTCCCCCCTCTCTCTCCCGCCTTCTCTTCCTCGGTCTTGCTGAGTTTTCTTGCAGTTTAGCCGCTGCAGAAGGGATCCACCGGCACGATCCATCGCTCTGGTGTCCCTCGCCTCAGTGGCTTCACCTAAATGGCCAGTTATTCGGCTTCGCCGATATGGCCAATGTAAAGTTATTTCCACCTCAGTAAGATGTCTCCGAAAAAAAAAAAAGAGCATAATAGCCTACAATTTACTGGGTAGTACCACACAACTATAGAAATGTATGGAATTAGATACTTCTTCTAACAAATAGATTCCTAAGCATTATAAAGGAGCTTTTTTGTAGTAATTCTGTTAGAACACAGAACGAAGTCATTCCCACTCTAAAGCATGTATCCTAAAACAAAGGGCTTCAGCTGGTGCTGGTGCCCAGGGCTGTAGTCCATTCAGAGAGTTTTTGTTTTGAAACACTGGAAGTATCATGTTCTCTCTGAGCATGTAGGTCCTATTTTAAAACAGGTGAAACGTTAAGAGGTTACCTTGATCTATTCCTTTGGCTCTCTTCCTTTTTAAATTTAAAAGTGCACTTGGTTGCTCTTTCACAGCCTCAGTGGGACAGTTGGGTCTTGGCAGCTGATTTCCTGGAGTGGGTCCTGGTCGGTTACTGAAATACTTCTGTTTCAATGCCTTAATAATTGTGGAAGAAAAAAACTGATTAGTATAAACACCAGACGGTCAGAACACCATCTCTGAAGAGGTTATCGTGAAATAAAGCACTTGCAATTGGGTCTTCAAAATTACTTGGACACATTTATACTAGAAGGTGGCCTTGGGGCCAATCAAGATTTTGTGTTCTCAATGACTACCCACAGCACTCTGGTTTGTGAGCCAGGAGATAATTGTGTACTCTTATTTTTAACCAGTGCTCAGACGTCCTAACAAAACTCTAGACTACATTGCAGGAGGTCTTCCACAAACAGCAAGCTTCTAGCTCTGAAGAGGTTACATTCTGAATAGACAGATGAGACAAGAGGATAAGTAAGAAAGCAGGAATGAAGAAAAATTAAGAGTACACCCAAAGTCTTGATTAGATCCAGGACCTGAACACCATCTGTTTCACTAGCTTTTAAAATAGATCTTTTCCCAAAACTTCCTTAACTGTGCTGTTTCTACAGTGTAAACTGTGAGAAAGATATAGTTTGAATTAGAGCAGGAGAAAACCACAACTGAATAGGGTTAATTTCATGCAATGCAATTACATACCTTATTTAAAATTTTAGGAATTCCACACTTTCCATAAACTGTGGTTAAGGAAGACACGCTAAGCTGTCTTTTACATAATCATTACTCCTGCTTATGTCAGTTACATGTTATTCAGTGCCAGCTACAAGTCAAGCCAATACAGTAAGCACATGTTCTTTTGTGCCTTAAACTGGCATTGTCAATTAAAGGCTAGATTAGAAAAATACTATATATTCAATATGCAAGTCACCATCCTACAATATGACCCGTAAAACGACTTCATACAAACCAACTAGTACAGAGGTGTCGCACGCACAACACAACTACTTATGTTGAAAGATCATAAAGATGGTGATCAAAAAACCTGAATGTACTGTGAAAAAGTCTTCTAGTAAAAAGACATGTCACACATGCACATATCCTCTGGATTAGTATCTGCCTTGTCTAACAAGCATTGAGGGAGTACTGCCCTTTAGGGCACAGCTCCGCTTCTTGAGTGCTTCCCCAACAGTGAAAGATGACAGAAATACAGTTTTGAAACTGCCAATTGCTTTATCTTCTTCATAGCAGAAATCAACACTCTGAACTAGAACATTTTAATCCAAAGTCCTTCATTTCTCCACATCAAGGAATAGTGAAATTGAGATCAGCTTCGCCCAAGTATAATGGAAAAGGACATTCAGACCAGAATACTGGTATAAATCACCACAGAATTTCATGTTAAAAAAGAACCAGAAAAGTTTAATTTAAATTCAAGAAAAGAATGGATTAATTAAGGATAAAGACCTTTCAAAATAGGGAATAAGACATGCTATGTTAAGACTTAAGTTTTGAGCTTTAGGTGACTGAATTTTGAACGTCAAATATAATGACTGTGTGAAGGCCACGACTTGCACACCTTTTAGTTGTCTGCCTTTGCTCTGCACTGGCATTTGAGATGATCAGTCAGCATTATTCATGCCTTGCAGAGTTCTCTCCATAAAACATGGGAAGCGTTCTAGTATTTCACAGACAGTGCTAGATGACATTTCATTTCAAGCCTGACTTACTGGCCTCAAAGCACATTTATTTGGTATTATCAGTAAGTTAATGAACATCAGGACATAATACAAGTGTACTATACCTGAGTAGCTGTAACTCTTGTACAAGGATTAAATGTGAATAAGCCTTGCAGAAGGCTGAGCAAATCATCACCAGCTGCACTGAAGATATGTTGAAGTGGCATTCCAGGGAAGGACTTAAATGTGATATAATCTGGAAGACTTGTCATTCCCTACAAAGACAAAAATGGAATGTATGTTTTTCAAGTTAGAAGTTCAGCTTTTCACACAAAGTGAAATTCATAAGGCTGTGTCTTTCAGCAGAAGCAAATTATCTTTCAAAAGACCTTGCTAATACTTGAACACTGAAATAAATGCAGGTCATAAAGACTTTTTTTTTTAATAACTGCTACAGTTGTTTCCCACTTTCCAAGTCGTCTGTCCTTCCCTTGCTTTAATGGTAACCAGTCTAAAAGACAAAATGCTAACAAAGAAGGGAAGTGTGAAAGAACTTTATAGTGGGTGCAGACAGACGAAGCAAAACTAGCCTCATCTTTTTCTTTTGTGAGCTGACATGGTGGAAGAGGCAATATTCGTAAAAGAGTCAGTCTGCATTTTCTCCAAGTTAATACTACACGTCATCTTCCTCAAAGTTAGCTGAACATGAGCATTCTGAGCTAATCTTGAAAAGCAGAGCTGATAAACTTTTTATCTGGGGAGTAGGGGGGAGGGAAATAAAATGCCAAGCAGTTAAATAGATGAATTGTCTATTTTTTCCTCCTGTAGGTATGAAATCAATCCCACTGTATTCAAATTCTATCAGATTATTACCCAAACATGGTATTTTAATTATTTTAATGGTACTTTAATTATTTTAAACCTCTAGTCATCACACTTCAGTAAGTTTATTCAAGCAAAATAAAATATTAACACTGTTGTGAAAAATGTGCTCAGATGTAACATTGACAGTAAAGGTTTCAATTCTTGAAATGCAAAATTAATCTGGGAATGCATAATCTGTCGTGCTAGCAAGTCTCCTACTCTCGCCTTTCCACACCTGTATCTTCACTCTGTCTCCAAAGGAAGCAGAAGTGTCATTACAAAAATGTTCATGTTTTATTTAGAACCAGGGAACAGCAATGGAATTCTGTAGGGCTACTAATGCCTTATACAGTGTTTCCCCATGTGGCTGTAGCTCCATTTGGTGATCACATACCATGGCATTTGAGCACCACTCACACAAAGGAAAAGCAGCATGGAAAGGGAGCAGAGGCGGGATACACCTATTGGTTAACAAGTCCAGAGAGCGCTTCCACAACTCAGCTCTCAGCTACAAAAGAGGACAGTCTGATCAGGGAATTCTAGACCCCTCATATCCATCGGCTGGCCCTAGTAGCTCATCCAAAGACAACAAGCACCGCTTCCTGTCAGCCTGCCTGATAACAATGGCTAGGTAGGTCATTGCATGCCCTGCCATTAAGGTTAGCACAGTATTAGTGAGTTACTGGATTTACTGTCATCTCAACCCAGATAATTACACTACTGAATTGTACTTGTTACTGCACCATTATTCTCAGATAAAACATTTATCTCTACAGCTGTTGATCTGGTGTCTGTTACCATATCCTGAACCTGTAACTTGGCTGGGCCACCTCTGCTGTCAGCAGTGGGATAGAGTACATCATTGCTACCTGCCCCAGCCTTGTAGTGGGTGCCCTAATTGGTTGATTGTGCTCCACCCGTAGACACCACATTCTCTGACTGAGGGAAGTGCCTGTTTGCTTTCCCCTAGCTACTTGAATTACAGAAATTCAGAAAGATAAAAACATTACAGGAAAATTACTCTGCCTATTCCTCTTTGCTCAGTGTCTCAGAAATACTGAGGACCATCTGAATGCAGGCAAAGCTCAGCTGACTCCCTACAAAAAGAATCAGCTGAAGCCCAGCACGATACTCGGCCTACGTGTGAATACAAGACTCCTGCCACTGCCGCTGTTAAAAGCGTGAAGGCTTGTGTGGAGAAATCAGAACGCCTCGTGTACCCCCTGGTGGCAGCACCTGCCCGAGAAAAACTAGACTGGCAACTGGAAGCTAATAAGAAGAGAGCTTCTGAAAAAAAACAACAAAAAACAAACCATAAAGCTTTATATATTGATTCAAATAATGATACATCAAATTCCTGAAGCCCAGCCATACTTCCAAAACCCATCAATTATTGTAACTGAGTATGATGCTAATGGAGGCATCACAAGTATCTCTACACATCCTTTCACATACACCTTGTCAAATTAAGCAAGTGCTGTGACAGATCTGTTACTGTGGATTACTTAGCTTGCAAATATGAGGGGGGTTAGCATCCTAATTTCAGAAACAGAAGCCCAGACCCTCACTTTAGGGTCTGGAATCTGAGTACAAATTTCACCAGAAAATACAGACTTTGTCTTTTGGGCATGAACAGGTTATGTTCAAAGAAGGGCCCTGAGACAACTGAGGACCATGGCTATTTCTCCAGCCAATCCCATAGATTTAGACCTAAGCACAGCTAGGCTGGTTGTCACTCACGCTTTAGATATAGGCCCTGTGGTAGATGAACACCTATCATAACTCCACTGAGATGTGGTGGTGCTTACTAATCAAAAAGGGTCCGTTCATAGGTCACTCAATGTCAATAGGTGCTAGCCTCACGGGTGTAGCACGCAGCCCCACACAGTCCCTGCCAGTACAAAAGGTAGTTTCTGCTGTGTCCATTCCATTATCTTTCTGTCTCCTTACAGATGCAGCTACAGTTACAATCAAACCTGTTGTGGCCCCATAAATTAAAAAAACCCTACACCTCTGTGAAAGGGCCCCAACCCAAAGCAACTTCAAACATGGAAAGTCTGTTTGTCCCTGGGTATTCCTGAACAGGCAATACACAAAGTCCCAGCATCAGTGTTACTAGCTTTTGCCAGTGTCCTGCATTGTGCCATATGTTGTCCTATCTCAGATAAAGGCCCAAGTGCCCTTCCTGTCACTCCAACAGCTGGAGCCTGGAAATCCCAGCCTTGCATTACCCAAACATATTAGTGGCCCATTTAGCACCACAGGGTTAGAAGGTACCGGTACCTCAGAGGTGCTAAGGAGGGTGCAGCTTGTATGGACTTCCAATCTAGTGCTAGATATCACCACCAATGATAAACTGTGTTTCTGTTGCCTCACTGATACAGGTACTCAAATTGCTGTCAACAATAGATCACACACTGGAGACGACCACTTCCCTCATCCTGCAGTAATCTGTGGGTTTACAGAGCTTCTCCTACAGCCACAGTCAAGGGACACTACAGACAGTGCTTTCACAACTCAATTACAAAAAAAACAAACCAGACAGTCTGATCTGGGAACTCAGGACTTCCCATGCCTGTCAGCTCGTCCAAGTCACCCATCAGTAGTTACGCCCTGCTTCCTGCCAGTCTGCCTGAAAACCACGGTTAGGTAGGTCACTGTGTGCCCTGAAACCAAGTCTGGCCTGGTATTACTGAATTTACTGTCACTTCAGTGACAGTACTATTACTCTTAGATAAACTGTTTATATCTAAAGCTGTTGGTCTGGTGTTTCTTACCTTAACTTACCAAAACCTTAACTTATCCAGGGTAACTTAAGTCCCTATAAATTGTTCCTATTCTGAAAGTGATTAAAACCTTTCAGATTAAACTAGACTAATCTGCTTTAGAATCTCAAAAACATTAAGCAACAACAGTAATTTCACATCAATAGCCAGAGGAAATTGTGGATACACCCAGGAAGGATAACAAGAAGTTTCATTACTGTTGCTTAATGCCAACAATACTGCTAAACTGACCAGAGATTTGCCAAGAGAAATAATAAAACTCAGCTGCTTATCCTCCACTTTGTGAGATCAGGCAGCTGCCCTCTGAAAATCTATTCAAGTATTCTTGTATATCCTTTAATTTAATTTCAAAAGCTTAGAGAGTATCAAGTAAAACCTATGTCACTCTGTTAAACAAAAGGACTCACAGGCCACTTTTCTTCTGTTGGAGTGCCCAGTGTTTCAAATATCCTTGTCAGCTGGTCAAGATCAGAGTCTCCAGGCAAAAAAGGAACCTGGAAGAAGGCAACAGCATTTGATTGAATTAACTTCTAAACTTGAGTTTTAGAGAGGAGCTTTGAGCTATCCCTCATAATTACAGGACAAAACACCTCAGTATACCAGCTGCCCGCAAAGAGGTACACTGAGTATTTCAGGCTTTCTAGTCATGTCCAAATAGATTCCAAAGGTTTCTTGCAACCCAGGCTTGATATCACTGACTTGATAGCAGAGAGCTAAACTTAAAATTATACCATCACCACATTCATGTAAAGTGACTAAACACAGAAGAGGATTTGATATCTCGGTTGACAGTTTAAAGTCAGGGTGATCTTCCCACCATCTGCCCCTTGAAGTTATGTTTTATATACATTCTAAACACCTAAAGTGAATTGTAACTGGATTAACACAAGCAGCAGTTAGACTGATGGACAGCATGAGGGAGAGCAGTGACCCACTTAGGACAGAAACTGCCTAATCAGTATCACGTTTCATTTAAACTAAACAGAAGACAGAAAAGGGGATATTTGCACATTTTAACCTGTAGCTTGAGCATCACACATAAGAAAAAAAAAATACTTTGAAAGCAAAGCAAAATTATGAAGAATTAGAGTATTTTAACTAAGTAGGATAGAACGACTGCGATGAACATCCCTGCTAGGCAGTGATTAAACTCAATTTTAGGGTCATGAAAGCCCCTTGAATGTAAACTGCTTTTGTAAAGCTCCGAGAAGCTGCACTGTCACTCAACCCAGTATGCTTAGGAAGAAAAAGGACAGATACACTATCACAGGGGTTAAACTGAACCGTAACACATTTTCTGCTTTGCGAGAAACCAAATGAATAGAATTCAACAATTTCTTCTTTGCTTTCTGACTTTCCTCGAGTTTATCCAACTTTAGCAGGTCTAATGCATGCTTATGTACACATCACTAGTGCTGCTTAAACAGTCACTGTGTATTTCCACTTCTGGACTGCCAACCAAGTTGTACCAGCACACCTGTTTGTGTGACAAACAACAGCTAAAGTTTTCTTTCAAGGTGTTTTCAGACCAACCAGTTCCCCAATCTGGGTTTTGACATGGCCACACAAACATTTAAAATATGGTGCAAAAGTCAAGCAAAAGCCACTTACTCAGGGAAGATACATTGTACTGCAGGCTATTCGACAGCTTTTGTCTGTGCCTCTATCCTCCACTCCCTACCTCATAGTTTCATTTCCTTCCCAAAGAGCTGCATAATAAATGTCTACATACTTAAGGACCATTATACTGTGTCTTGTACTCAGGAGTGGCATAGGATTAGCCTGATGTGAACCTTCATCTTCATTCCAGTATTGTCAACTAACCACAGCTTAGAAAAGTCTCAGCCTTCTGTATGAAAAGATAACAATCAGAGGACTGGAAGAGCTATCTACTCCATCTTCCACAAAGCAAGACCATGACAGTTTGTTGCAACTGTTTTACCCAGCTGTTTTTATAGACTTCCAACGATTGTGATGCTTATGGAATCTCAGCCTATTCCAAAACTTCACCTTCCTCACAGTTAGCAAGCTTTTGGAAGCTCCTTCCCCCCTTCCTCTTCCTTCCCTAAACAGCCTAACTGCCTTTGCCTGGTGCTGTTAGCAGGACAGAGGAAGCCCACATACAGAGCTGTAATGTACCTAAGAGTAAATACAAAACACTTAGTTTTAAGACTTACCCTGAGGAGCAATTCAGCTAAAATACAACCAACAGCCCACATATCGACACCAACACCATACATTCTGGCACCAAACAATAATTCTGGGGCTCGGTACCACCTGAAAACAAAACACATTTCAGGAAAATCACCTGGCTTTGCTCATATCAAATGCTGTACACTGCATCAATGCAGCTACTACAAAGTGAATACTGCTCTTGCCTATATACTTCTCGGACACTGAAGAGCTGTACTCTACCCTGCAAAGTCTTTTGCTTAAGGAAGACTGAATAAAATTGTGCATTCCTCTCCACTGGGTCACATACAGCCACAAATTAACTACAGTTTCAACTGTGTTGATTAACAAAAAAAAAACCTGCACAAGTGCAAAAGAGAAAAGTATTTAACTGGCAGGTTTGCATGTTATAAATGGAAGTTTTCTTTAAACTGTGTTGAAGAAATGATGGAATTCCTTCCAGCCTACAAAAACCTCCATACCAACAGATCTAAGTGTAGAGAACAGTTCTATGCAAAATTAACCTTGACAGCAGTTGTTTAAAACAGCTACTTCCACTACCTAAGAACAGTTAAGTTTAATGTAATGATCTGATATACGCTGCATTTGAAACTACTGCAGCATTTCTGCCTTTTAAAAAGGTGTTAAAACTACCTTTGGCTGAATAGTTTTAGCATTACAGCAGATAAAGAGAAATACCTTGCATATTTTGCAGTCCTGCTTTTTAAAGCATACCTTAAATAAGCATGCCATAAACAACATGAATATTTTAATTGGTTCAAGCTTTTGTCTCATAATAGGTAATGTGACTAGCTACAAAAAGTTTTCTAGAATCATAATAACAGAAATTAACAGCTGTCTTGCTCTGAAAGACAGGCTTATAGGTAGGTACATATAATTTCCATGTGAATTGTACACCAGAACAACCCCCAGACATGCATATTCTAGCAGTTCTTATGGGGTCTTTGCTAAACAATGCTTTCTTGTGTTTTCTTCATGAGGCTCTTACAGCCTTATCACAAGTTAGATGTCAAACTTTGAACATGTTGATTTGACGTGACATATTTAAAGAGACACTGCAAAACAGCTACACAATCACTATGTAAGAAACTAATCAGAATGTCTTACCTTGTTACTACTTGGTGGGTATAAACTCTATTTGGGCTTCCAAAAGATTTTGCCAAGCCAAAGTCAGCCAATTTTAAAACCCCATTTTCATCTAACAACAAATTATTTGGTTTAAGATCCTGTCAGTACGGAAAGTGAAGAATTAATTTTTGTCAGCGTTGATAAAACCAGACATATAATGAACCTCCTGACAAGTTTGCTGTATCAGTATTCTAAAATGCAGGCTTTTGATTCTATCCTAAGTCTTCACTGTAAGGAAAAGAAATGGAAAAAAAAACGGGAAATAAAGTATTTCATCACACATGAAAACCATAGTGAAAAATACTCATTTGAATACTACCACGTTGAAGTGGCAGAGTTTAAAAAAGTCCCTGCCTTTTGATAGCTTTTAGCTTTGCTGCAGGAACAGCAGTTCAGTCTTAACTGCATAATTGCCAAATGAATAATAAAAAGACTTTGCAAGCGTTTCAAATAACTGTAGAAATCATGGAAGTGGTACAGTTTAATACAGTAACAGCACATTGTGGGTTGACCTCTGGCCAGCAGCCAGGCATCCATAAAATAATTTGCTCACCCCCTTCTCATCCCACCACCCCATCCTCAGCAGGACAAGGGAAAGAACAAGAGCAAAAAAACGGTGGGAGCAATAGAAAGGCTGTTTGAACAGGTGAAGAGTAAAGAACACAGAAAACAAATTCAATGGAAATAATTTACCCTCTTCCCACAGCTAGACAGCCTCTAAGCAACAGCCACCTTGGAAGCCAGAAAAGCCCCCTTCCTCTACCTCAGATTTTATTGCTGAGCACAACATTACATGGCATGCAGTCTGGCCAGCGTAGGTCAGCTATCCCGCCTGTTTCCCCTCCCTACTTCTTGCCCACCCCACCCCCCTGCTCACTGGGGTGGGGGCAGAGTGGGAAAAAGAGAAAGCCTTCACAGTGCCCAAGCACTGCTCAGCGATAGCTGGAACAGTGCTCTGTTATCAAACTGGTTTGGCTACAAAACATGGCACTGTTTTGAAGACAGTTTAATCCGCCCTAGACAGACCCCGTTTTCAGTGCTAATCAAAGTCATGTGTAACTTGAGACACTTTTAAATACCTAAATGATAACCACATCAGTAATTCTTAACATTTCTGGTACTGCTATTGTCTTTCCAAAACAACCAGCATGAATGCTATGGACTAAGAACATCTGAACTTCAAAACTATCTGCATTAGACTTTAAACTTAGATTATATCAAATGTGACTTCTGTTGCAGCATAAAGGCTGTCAATTTAGTACATGCTTACCCTGTGTAGAATCCAGTGCTGGTGTAAATATTCTAATCCTTGAAGTGTCATCAGCATATATGCCTTGATGTGAGATTGCGTCAACACAATACTAGTATCTTTTATAATAACCTGTAAAGTGTTAGATTGAGAGTAAAGCTTACCATACAAGATTAACTTGTTCAGCTCAACACATATTTAATCCTTTAAGACAAAATTTAAACTGGCAGTCACGTATTCTTTACCATTCTCACCCTTTTCCCAGAAAAAGAGGTCTATTCTGGAGATCAGAAGTTGAAATGGTGAGTCCAGATAGCCTACATGGCCTTTGTATAACCAAAAAATGAGAAAATGGGTGAGAAATAAGAGTTTATTATTTTATCTCAGTTCCAGGTGGATACCCAAAGACAGTGATTTATACATGAAAATTATAAATGTGTCAGCAAACCTGAAATTTTTTCCACTTACTCCTTTTTTCTCTCCATGGAACCTAAGCATCTAATCCTTGTAAATGCAATGGTTTGCACTTCTGTTTCAAAGACGACCAGGAGGTATGTTTTCCATTTTCTTTGATTTTAAATATTAAAATTCTATGTAAACATCCTGTTCAAAAGTATTTTCTACACTAATCCCCAAAACCTGCTTGTTAATATTTTTGTCCAGTTCAGCAATAGCCTTTCCTAAGCTTTAAGTTGTTTGAGACTTACAAAATAGCTGTCTAAGACTACACAAAATGTCACGTATGCAACACATGCTCAATCACAACAGGCTGCTTGTCCCAAATGGTGGCCTGAGTGATACCACAATACAGTTAAATGCTCTGCATACCACAGTATTACATAGGACACGAGTATTTAATTTGTCCTTGTACACTGTATCTTCTTCAGCTCTAAATGGTGCACAGTTACTAGGTAAACAGAATGAATCCTCTAGAAAGGCTACTCATTACTTTAACTTCCATTAGCAAAAAACTGATCTAACCTTTTCAGTCGTCTTCATCTAGGTTTCAGCAAGCCTGTCTGTTTTAATATGTTAAATGCTAGCTCCAGTTCTTCACAACATATGTTTAATGAGTTAGCTTAACAACTACATTAATTTCTGTCCAGAGTAGGGATAATGTGTGCATATACAGATCTGACACGAATTACCATTTACGACAGTCTTCTGAAATTAAGGATCTTGCATGAAAAATGTCACACAAAGACTTCCACAAAGGCAAATTAACTTACGGTCTTGAGAATGAGTCTGTCAGATGCTGATTTGGAAGTACCTAGCACTGTTACACTTAAAAGAATGGTTCAGGTGCATGTAGTGTTAGTATCAGCTCATCACTTGGTATACTTGAGTATCACACTTAGTTGAACATGTTTGATGATGATACTATGCTGAGCAATTGCACGGAGATGTTGATCTATGACTGAGGTCCTATGCTCTGACTGGAGTCCCAGAAAGCTAATATAACAACTATAATCTGTTTCTTGAAGATCATACTGACAAGTACTTCGAAGTAAAGGAATTATCAGCTGAGAACTCAAAAAAATTTTCAAATTATTTCCACTACTTTAAAGACATGATCTTAATTAACTGACATAATGAAACTCACCTTTCTAACACGGGCAAATGTAAGGCTGTTCAAACAGTTTTTGAAAATACTACTTTAAGATAGTGAAATAAAAAAATCTTAAAAAAATCTTACCTCTAGATCAGTTTCCATAAAGTCAAACACCAAACTAATATTTGACTTGTGTCCAAATGCATCTAGAAGCTGTAAAACAAAGTAAATTATGCTGAAGCACACTTTGGTATTTTCAATTTTCTAAAATTCTGCACTGTTCTAGTCAGCATGTTGATATCCAGCTTGCTGAACTGGCTTAAGTTATGACTTGCAATACAAAATTTCTTACTCGGTTTAGCTTCCTAACTCAGCCTCCAAAAAAAGTTCATATTAAGTACAGTAGTAACATTTTACACATTTTTTCCCCTCCTTTCTGGACTTAGGAAATAAAAAAGGAGAAAGAATTAACTTTACCAGTTGGCTACAGCAAATAATCTAATGTGCACTTTGTCCTCTCCCTAAACTTTG
Source organism: Hemiprocne comata (assembly GCA_020745705.1). Taxonomy (NCBI): domain Eukaryota; kingdom Metazoa; phylum Chordata; class Aves; order Apodiformes; family Apodidae; genus Hemiprocne; species Hemiprocne comata. The sequence continues at coordinate 38,574,024 of CM036616.1, read as the reverse complement.
CTGTTCCACAAAACTTCTACCCTTTCTTAAGACCAGAGTAAATCTGCACATGGATTTAGCTCTGCTCCTCACAAGCATTCAGTATTTAGTATTTATAAGTACTAGGTTTGTTAACTTCCTTTAAAACACATTCTCAGGCATGGATTAATCTTTGTAGCCCTTTATCAAAAGTATTTCAGAACTGGTTCTAGAAGCAGCATTAATTACTTACACCAATAATATTTGGATGGCTTAGCTCCTGTAACAATTTTATCTCCCTGAGGGCTGTTCTGTTGATTCCTACATTGAAAAAAAGTATAAGAGAGACAAAATAAAATTAAACTTTGGATTAAGCCCCAACTAGCCTCTCACTTTGTTACTCAATGATGATTTACTACTACAAAATACTTACTCACCACTCAGCAATTTCTTACATTAACAAGTACATTTCCACAGGTAAGTAGATTGCTGCAGAATAAAAGTGGACATACACTTTCCTCCACAGCAAATAAATTCTACACTACTGTAACTGGATTTAGATTATGAAGCAACATGTCCCCCTTCTGGCAAAAGGGGGAAGTTCTAGCAAAAGCCTAGGAAAAAAAATTTTTAAAAAAATCACCTTTTCCAGGGCATTGTAAGCTTTGGTTTTATTTTAACAAAAAACTACATTTTTAAAAGATCAGTTATTTAATGTGTCTCACTTCCAGAGGGAGGCATACTGACAAACCTCATTAATATACCTCTTTTCTTTTTGAAAAAGCATTATTTGCTATGGCAAGGCACTTACGTTTTCCTATATTCATGCTGTGGCATCAAAGGCACAGTGGCCAAAACTTGTTCACCCTTGCAGGAATCCTTTAATAGTCAGATTTTACAGAAGAAAAAGAGGCAGAGGGGTACAAGGATAGGAGAAAGCGCACTTAGGGAGTCACACTGACTGCACTGCATCAAACTTCAACTGATGTCATGCAGGAAGTTTCAGCTGCACTTGAGCTGAAGAACAGTGTTCTCCCAAAACCTAGGGTATGATTCAACAGGTGACAGTCTAGCAAAGTCTGGGCAAAGCTACATTGATTTATTTACACTCCTGCTTTGCCTTTGAATTACTCATTCTTGAATCAAGTTCACAATGGCTGCTTTCGGCTGCACAAAGCCTTAGGTTAAAAAAAAAGTACACCAAGGTTATCAGTAACAAAGGGAAAGCAGACATTATCATTATTTTTTAATTACATCTTCAACCTATAGCTAGACATTGAACAGGCCAAAAGTAATGACTGTCCGCAAAGGACATTAGCCCACTGAAGGCCAGATGGATCATGACTCTCCAGCAGTCATCTCAACTGTGAAACTTTGGCAGGATTGCTCAGTTTCTCTTTAAAATTCTTCCCTTAGTACAGAACTGGAGAGTTGAGAGCAAAGATTCTACACTGGAAACCTGGTAACCTGATGCAGGATCCCTGACGGATGGCAGCCTATACATGTATAAAATTCTACTGCACCACACAGCTGAAAGAGCAGATCAGGATTATTGGGTTTTTACTTGCAATATTCATGGCATGGCATGTAGCTGGTCAGAACACGTGATCAAAAGACACTGCTTTAGAGACCTAATTTCTCAACATAAAATAAACCCACGCAGAGACAAGAGTTTTTAAGGTATAGTTTTTATCAACTTTTACAAAAATACAATAAGGAAGCATCTGAAAACAGACAAATACTCTCACCTGTCTTCCATATTTAAGGCAGCAAGATGCATCAACACAAAAAGGTATTCTGAACTCAGTGCTATAAAGACTATTATTCTATGCTATATACATCTTCGTATTCCACTTCAATTGAGAAGCTAAGTAGCTAAATACCTGTATTTAGAGATATACCATGCATACAGGTGTCTCTGCTCCATTTTTCTGTCCCTGCAGCTTGGAAAGCAATCCTCTACTACATCTTACACTCAGAGTTAAGCTTATTTTGGTCAGCCAAGTTATGGTGTGGAAAATTAACGTACCAATTTACAAAAATAAAGCAAGCACAGCTTCTGCAGCATGAATTTGTTTTAAAACTCACCATCTTTAGCTTCTGATCTATGTCCCAGTTTAATCTGAAAAGAAACATTTTGCATGTTTATATAAGATTAAGCCATCTGCCCCACCAGTAGGGTATACATTCTTTAGCATTATTCTTCTAAGACAGAATGAGTTTTAGTACCAGGAAGCATTTTAGCAGCTAAGGTTGTTTTCAGATTGCTGTTGCTACCAAAATTGAACAGTACTACGAAGCTATTTTAGCTTTGTGGAACCAGCTGTATATCAACGTCAACAGCATGGTCTCCTGGCATGATCGCATTACAGACATTGAGAAAATCAGAGCAATGACTACTGCAAGCCAAAAAGACTGTGTAAGGAAGAAGACAAAAACCAACATTGACCTAGAGATCCACGGGCTTTTTTCCTTAAAAAAGTAATTGTCTCTACAGCTAAGTTTTCTTAAAAACTTAAAAATGATGGCGCTGAAACATACATAATACAAATTGGCAGCATAAAATCCTTCTGAGCAATGCAGCTTTATTAAACCACCAATGAATTTCTCTTCAGGGAGAAACAAGAAGAAAGTAATTGGCAGTCATCATACAATGAGTCCAGTAAAATTAGCACTCTCTGTAACTTGGGCTGGCATAAAGTCCTTCCACTTCAATTATCTACTGCCCTGAGATTTTCAATCCCATCATTGATAAAAGAAAATATTATGATAAAAAACAAGAATGTTTTTTCACAACAGCTGTTATTAGTAGCAACCATACAGGAAAAGTATTATAACGTTAAAAGGATTAGAGTATCAAACAAAATAAATTACTTTTCATATGGTTCAACTTGCCTAATAAAGTAGGCTCTTTAACTAACCAAAACACTGTAGTGTGCATTTTTCTTTGTTCAGGGAGAACAGCTCATCACCTGTTTTTAATACAAAAACTTCCTGTATTTTCAATGTTTGTATTCGAACAAGTAAGTTGCAGATCTAAGACCACTTGTCAAATTTTGTCAGAAAACCTAGTATCAATTCAAAAGAACCAAATCAGGAGTAACATTCCTGGACTGCAGAAATCTGGCACAGCAGCAGCAAAGATTAAAAAAACCACCACTATCAAGAACTAATTCCTAGGACTTCAAAAAATAAACTTAACAAAGAACTGAAATTTCAACTTTCAGACCAGGTAACCCTTCAGAACTCAGACATGTAGTAAGACTGAAGCTCTTTGGGGTGGTGGGGGAAAGTGGTGTGAGGCATTAAAGACAACTTAACTAGATCATTTAAACAAAACACTCTAGAAATTAAAACCAAAACAACTACATATTCCCCCCTCACCTGTTAAGTGGGTCAAAACAAACCACCTGGCAAGGGAAGAGCAACCAGACATTTAATCACACGATGGGAAAATACTCTCACCTTTTTAATAGCCACGATTTGATTGGTGTTCTTATCCCTTGCCTTATAGACAGTAGCAAACTGAGGAGACAGAGAGACTGGCGTGACCACAGAGCAGAGAAGCCGCAGGCCACGTCTGTGGCAGCGCGGCCTTCCCCGAGGCTCCGAAGGTGCGGCAGCAGGGCCCAGCTCCTGGGGCTGGACAGCTGGCCGCGCCGGGGCCTTCCGTCAGGAAGGTGTGTGTGTAAAACCCTCCTGTCAGCACGCTGGTGGGCGACAACCTGCCCCTTTAGCCACCTCTTCTCACGCCCTTCAGCCGCGGCACCCAGTGCCGCCTGAAGAAGGCAAGATAGGGCCAGGCCCGGCCGCAAGCAACCCCCAGGACCGCAGGCAACCCTCAGGGCCGCGGCCCCACCAGTCACAACAGGTCACTTCACCGGGACCGCCTGACCGCCCCTCACAGAGGCAACCCTGCCCAGGGTTTCACAAAGGCTGCCCAGGGAGTAAGGAGTGCTGGGGGGGAGTGGGGGGAAACGACTCCAACCCCCCACTCCATGCGCCCCACCGGCCGCTTACCTGCCCCTCTCCCAAGAAGTCAAGCTTCTCATAGCGCTTAGCACGCGCCCGCGAATCCATCGCCGCCATCAGGAGAGACAGAGGGCCCGGCGCTTAGCGGAGGAGCGGCAAAGACCCCCGGCTTTATCACCCACCGCCACTGCCACCGGCAGCGCTTCCGGCCAGCCCTGCCCCGCCCCTGGCAACGAGGGGCGTCACCACGCATCGCCCCCTGCGCACTCCTCGCGAGAACCGCCTCAGGCCCCGCCCCCGCGGCATGGGGGAGGGGCGAGACAGCAGCCCAGCGGTCACCGGGGAACAGTCGTCGACCGGACCGCAGGGCCGGTGAGTGCAGGGCCCGGCTTCTCTCTCGCAACAGGCCGCAAATGCGGCCTTGCCCCACCCCCTCCTCCCCCCAGCGTTCCCTCTTCTGGCCCTAAAACCATTCGCGTTGAAACGTCCGACTGGAATTGTTAAGTAGGAAAGTGAAGCAACTCCGCAGTACTGTCAGGTTGGCAAAAGGCTAATTAGAAAAATATTTTAATGGTGCGGACATTAAATATACTCAGTTGCTAGTTAGCCGTCAACACAAAATCCTTCTCGGTCACAAATTAATACATAGTGTGTTGTGTCAACCTTCTCAGCCTTCGTATAGGTTTTTATTAAAGCTATTAGTATACAATCACTTAGAATGTTAAGGAAATGCTTTTATTGCGAATACAATACTCCATTCTTCAACAGTGGCCAGCGAAATATTGTCCATGCTTACTCTGGACCTCCACGCTGTAAAAGGAAAAGCAGACAGTTCAATATTTTCCTCTGAAAGCAAGGCAAATGGAGATCCAATCTTCTTACACTAACAGACAGAGTTCTAGTTTCAGTTTCTGATTTACACATTGTTTTTTAATCTACATAAGAACACGCACAGAGTGTCAAACACCAGCATCTGCCAGTGATAGCCCCATGTTGTTCAGGGGAGAATACACAAAAGATCCAACGCACACAACCTGGAGTGTGGCTGTTTGCACTTCCCCCACGCTGAAGAAACCCGACTCCTGCTCCCTTTAGAAAGGACTGACAAACAGCAGTAGGGAACACAAGTTCTAGAATTATTTTCACTGATCAAATTTCCAAAGTAAAAACAAGGCCAAGGCAAGCCATTACCATCTTTATGAGAAATCAGAAACTTATTCAATTAATTATTTTCCCAAACTTACACCACTATTAGAAAATGTATGCTAGAGGTCAAGAAGCATATTAGTATAAGAAATAACTCAGTTTATTTCTAATTATAATACTCTACCCACATAGATGCAGGAAAACTGTTTTCCTCTGCCAACACGATGACAGTGTAGGTGCCCTTATCATTTAACAAAGCTATGCAAGTGTCTTTTCATTTCAAACTCACACCCATCTCACAAGTTCTGCAAATTCTGTACATTTGCCCTTTTCAAGCTTTTTACAGCTGAGAACTGTTACACAACAAAACCAGGTTTTTCTTGCCTTTCATGTAAAATGCTATATTTGCACATGTTGCAGAAAGTATTTATATCACGTTTAATGAAATGTTTCCACAACTAGAAACACACAAGTTAACTCACCAATAAATAACTTACAAAAAATAGTTTGAGAAATACTTCGGATTTCAATCACCTGGTCCACCTTCAGTGGTCTAAGAGCAGACTCCTGTCTGTCTGAAGTCTGCGTCTCTGCAGTACCACATGCTACTGATTAATAAAAGCCAGGTACCTTCACAATTAAGAATTTGCAGCTGGGTATTATGCATCAAAGCTATGAAACCTGGGAGCACATCCTTACCAAGAATTACAATGCAATACCAGAATTGAAACTTAAAAAAAGGATTGCGTAAATGCTAGGTAAACACAGCAAGCAATACGAATACAAACACAGCTAATACACAGCAATAAATTAAACTTACTTGAATATATTCAATCTCTTCATCTGACATAAGTCTCCTTCTGTATTTTTGAGGTAAGATTCTTGCTAGTTCAGAAGTATCTGGTGTGCCTTGTACTCTACTAACAGGTGAAATACTTGGAAAGGCTGGTGAGCTGCCCCCTGCCAGCTCCTGTGCTTTCGAAGCATGGAGAGATGTCACGCTTGCTTCTAGAGATTCCTGTACTGAAACCCAGATTGCAAAACCATTTACAGAAATGTAAACCATTTCACAAAAGACTAATGTAACAAGACTGTAAAATTAATTTATCAGCAGCCAACACAAGTTACCAGTTACTGACAATTTTTTTCATTATCACTAATGTTTAAAAGCATTAAGACACCCTACTTCTCACAATCTGTTTTTATTGTTAAATACATCAAGAGCCCAGTGAAAAAATCTTGACAGTAAGAGAAAGCATGTTTGAGTGGCAGAAATACTGATGTGGAAACAGAAGATAAATCAGCATATATCCTAACAAAGGCTTGTTCACTGGGAAGCTGCACTCTCTCCCTCCTGCCTCCAACATGATCAATGTGGACAAAGGAGAGAAGCCAGTTTTAGCCATAGTGAGTCTGTGCCAATGGCAGGATTGGGGCATCAAACACCTGCAGCACTGTGATCAAACCATCATTGACTGAAAAAAAAAAAAAGCCACCACTGAGAGGCATAGTCAGAAATTCTAATTCTCAGTCGGAAGACTGTATCTGAAAAGTCACAAGTTGATCAGGTGGTTTAAGAAAAACAGAATGTCCCAAGCAGAAGGACAAAAAAGAGAGCCCATCAGAAGCACTCACAAAAATCTTCTCATGCAGAGATAAACAACATATTTTCAAGCTCTTGAGAAAGAAGTTCACTGGCATGAGGGCTGGTGCATTTGGCTAAACTGTGCACAACATACAGAATTTGACAGGATGTCATTGCAGAAAACAGCTCCTGGAGTTCACAGGTAAGTCAGAAGTGGCTCTTATGCACTGTAGATACTTTGTAATGTTAAAGAATAAAGATAAATCACAAATGTGGTAACACTGTGGCAAATAGCATGGTACTGTATAATTTCTTAACATGTCAGAATAAGGTAACAGAGCTTCTTAACACATTCCTTACTTTACTTTCAAATGCTTTGTTGCCTCAACAGGAATATTAAAACAATATATCACTTAACAGCATCCTGGCTTGCCTCAGGAGTAGCGTGGCCAGCAAGAGGAGGGTATTGTTCCCCTGTACTCGGCACTGGTGAGGCTGCACCGCGAGTGCTGTGTTCAGTTTTGGGCCCCTCACTAAGAAGGACACTGAGGTGCTGGAGCATGTCCAGAGAATGGCAATGAAGCTGGTGAAGGGTCTGGAGCACAAGCCTTATGAGGAGCAGCTGAGGGAACTGGGGCTGAGGGGAGATCTGATTGCTTTCTACAATTCCCTGAAAGGCAGGCTGTAGGGAGCGGGATGTTAGTCTCTTTTCCCAAGTAACAAGTGACAGAACAAGTGAAAAAGGCCTCCAGTTGTGCCAGGAGAGAGAGGTTTAGATTAGATATTAAGAAAAATTGCTTTACTGAAAGGATTGTCAGGCATTGGAACAGGCTGCCCAGGGAAGTGGTGGAGTCACCATCCCTGGAGGTCTTTAAAAGACATGTAGATGTGGTGCTTAGAAACATGGTTTAGTGGTGGACTTGGCAGGGTGCTAGGTTAAAGGTCGCACTTGACGATCTTAAAGGTCTTTTCCAATCAAAACAACTTTGATGTCTTAATGTAACAGTACTGGGAATGCTAGAAATATCAGCATAGCTATAGCTATAAAATGTAATGTCAAAGATTGCAATGAAATTAATTTATTCTCAGCATTAGTTAGGAAACACTTCTTAAAATGTACAGCAGGATGGCTCTCCCAGCTGTAATCAGGGTTACAAGTACCACAGACATCACACATTCCAACTAAGAAGAGATGAGGAAAATGCAATATAATTTCTGCAAATACCACTGAATACCTAAAGCTGCTTCAAACTGACTTGGGCACAATAATTTCAAGCAAACATTAGTATTCAGAAAAACAGGACTTAATACACATCAAGAAACAACACTGGACATCTCAGTGAATATTTCTTGACTATGAAATAAAGACATGCATGTATTATGCATATGCCCACAGTTGCATTGAGTCTGAAAAGGAAGTCAGTGAGTTACCTTTGAACTAAAACAACCATGTTTCAGAAAAGCTGCTCAAAACCACTTGAGTCATGTAGCTGAAGCAGAAAAATTGTGTGCTGGTTCTTATATAAACAGTTAATGCAAAGAAAGGTAGTGCAAGTTGAATCTAGAGATTAAATAACTTACTTTTAGGTTTGGGACTACTTTTCCTGTCTGGAAACTTAATTAATGGAGTATGCGGCTTGACTACCTAGAACAAGGCAAGGTAGTAGGAGAAACAGGGAGAGTAAAAATATTTCTAGACACACATTACATTCACAGTAATAAAATGGTATATATAGCATATTAAAAAAAAACCACTTCCATACCACTGCTTTCTGCCCCACCACTCTGATAAACTTAAAAACGTTTTTTGTTCACCCACAGAAAAATTTCACTTTTAAAGGCAATCGTCCACCCTAATGCCCTGAGCAGGTACAAGTGTTCTCTTCCTTCTCCCACAGCAGTCAGTGTGTGTGTGTGTGCAGAAACAGCTACCACACTCCCACAAATGCAATTATAAAGTTTCAGCTCGTGGCATTGCTCGCTGTGCTCTGCCTCTACATATTTGTTCAGGTGGCTGGACAGGATTGACGAGTTCCATTAAGAAAAAACTATAAACCCTGGTAGTGGAAGCCCCACTTCTTATTTCTTAATCACTTCTTTTGCAGAAGACTCCACGTCTCTCTCACCTTCACCTTGAGGAGGGATAGCTTAGAAGGGCGATGCTGGCTAGCGCCCTCCCCTCTTGAACAGCGCACAAAAGGGTGCGGGCTGCCCTGCAGCATCCTTTGGTACCACAGAACCAGGCACCGCCATCAAACGACCGACGACACCGGGCGGGCCCCACCGCGCGCCTCTTCCCCCGCCCGCCTCTTCCCCCGCCCCAAGGACATCGGCCTCCCCGGCAGCGCTACAGGCCCCGGCGGCCACACGCGAGGCGAGACCCGCCGTCCCAGTACGAACTCCCGCCCCCAGCCATCCCCCGACCTTGGCCACGGAACAAGCGCCGTTACCTGAACGACCCTGGCGGCAGCCGCCATCTTACTGCCCATGGTGACCCCCCGCGCCGCGCCCTGCCGCCCTCGCCTGAGGGGAGCGTCGGGCCCCGCCCACAGAGGCAGAGACCCCGCCCAGAGCGGGTGTGGCCACGCCCGCCGCGGGCGGGGCCCGGCGGTAGCGCCGCTCCAAAATACGAACATAGCGGAACTCTGCGGGGCGACGCGTTAAAGTGAAAAAAAAAACCCACCAAAGCACGACAACAACAAAGCCCCACACCAAAACCGGCAGTTGATTTTTATTGGATTAAAACACATAAAAGCTGCTATTCGCTTAGCAAATTAATAGTTAAAATATTCTTAAAACATAAACATGCAACTGTCAATTAAAAAATACATTTAAAACGCTGCATCAGCTGAACGGTCGATAGCATGAAGTCGCCTCTTCCATTTCACCTGCGTTTTCCCTCGGGTTGTTATTTTGCTAGGTAGGATGCCATCTACAGGTTGCACTCAACTGCTGGGTGCCCTGCTTAATTAATCAGCACATAGCACAGCCACAAATGACTGTTACCATTAAAAGGATAAACTTTTCGGTGTTTAACGTTATACATAATGTTAACATAAAAAAAAACAAAACACAAAACAACACAAAAACCCCAGGAGTGACTTAACTAAATTTTACCGTTTGGGCTTTCCACAGGGGCAGGGCAGGGTCATGCATCCACCTGGACTGAGCTCTGCAGCGGATGGTGCCCAGAGGAAGAGGGCAGGAATAGCAGAGCTGTGGCATAAGCCCACTTTTATGTAAAAGCTTGAAATATAAAAAAGTATTCCTCTTTCTTGTGTTATTGCTGCCTTCCAGAATGAAATGAGTGCTCAGGCTAGGATGTGGCTCTTCAGGCAGTTTCATCAGCCTAATGCCTAAACATTTGTTGTGAACCAGAAATTAGATTTCACTTCAAAGAGTTACATGGCTATTAAGTTTAGTTATGTATAAAATTAAACACCGTTTCTCCCTCCTCACAGAAAACAGACATTTTTTTCAAGCTTTAGAACAATTGCCTTTAAAGATGGATCTTCTGCCCAGTTGACTCTGCTTCCAAATATGATACTCTGTAAGAAAGAAAAATTATTGGTTAAAAACCAATTATTGGTCTTTAAAAAGGATTATTCCTAGTAAGTCTCTCTAAAGCTATGTGTTTTTTAATTTGGAAACCCTTGACATTCACAGCATTGTTTGAAGTAGGTGGGAAGGGGGGAAAGGTGAGAAAGGGAAGTATCAGTTTAGATCTGTCAATACATAGGCATAAAAACCTGCAGTGCTTTGAATTTCCTAGAGGTGCTTGCACACCATTCTTACTTTAAACATAGGAATTTAGAGGATTTGTTTTTAAATCACATGAAATAAAGTTTGCCTCAAACTCAAGATAATACAGTTCATTCTCACGCTACCATTCTGGACTGAAAATGGAAATTATTAAATTTAATCAAGGATTTGCTCTACTTACAGCTCAGAAGATTTCAGTAATACGAAAGCAAAAGATAATGCTTAGGAATCTAATCTAAAACCAACTAAACCATCTAACTTCTTACTCTCAGTTTGAGACGTAACATTGTCATCACAAACTATTGGTAGACAAAGCAGGCAAATACAAAAACATGTTATTCTCTTTCTGTCCTTGAGATTCTTCCAAATTCACAGCCTGGTTATATCCATATCCTGTCTTCCTCCTGAAGTCCTCCAATATGTTATCTCTTTTCCCAGTCTAAATGTTTTAAATTAACTGTATGCTTAACTGGGATTTCATAACCTGTTTGCAGACAAACCCAAGAGCAATGCAATTGCAATTTACTGTTCACTGTGCCTCCCATCTTTGTCCTTGAGTCACCTATCTGTGAGGCCAGGGGAAAGAAGCCAAGACAAGTCACACAGTGAGAGGCAGAGTACCAGACTGCAGCACAGCACACATGACCTTTACTAGAGCCCCTCTGAGCACAGGAAGCTGCAGGAAGCCCTTCCACCCTATCCCAAATCAGGAGGTTTTCCTCCTCACTAGTCCACACTCCAGACGACCTGCCAGCCAGCTGCATGGACTAGTTAACAGCATCTGATATGTGGGTAACCAAAAGGTTGAAAGCTACATCACTGGAAGTATTTGGAGACTGGTCATGACTGCAGGCCAAGGCTTTCACTAGGCAGCAGTGGGTGACATAAACAGAGAAACACACATAGTCAGGCGGGGCAGATTGAGGAGCAGCAGTCTGGCTCACTGCTATCCATGGGATTAGGACCTACTTATGTTTTCTAATCACAAACTGGGGGAACTGATTTGGGGGTTGTAGGGGTGACTCTCAGAGTAAGGAAACACAGCTGCTGCTGTGACAGGTATTCTCCGAGATAATGCATTATTTTTGTACTTTTGAAGGAAAAAAGGCATAAAAAGATAGATTGATAGACTGCCTCTAAACTCTGTAAATAGTAATTTCAAAGAAGTTTGTGACAATTTCATGCTTTTAGCCTTTAAAGCAATAAAATTTTCCTTTCATACAGCAGTTTTTCCATTACTATTGTCACTTAGAAGTTTTTAGAAAACAGTTTTGTTTGAAGTTACATTAACCATACACTTATGTTATTTTGACTGTAATGCAAAACTTCAAACTTGCTTGTAAAAGCTACAACACATCACCTGGAATATGTTTTGAATTACTGTAGTCAACTCTCTCTCCTTTTGTAAGCAGTTACGTTTCTCCTCCAGTTTTTTGCTCACTTTCATATTTGCTTGTGCCTCCTTTTGTTCTTCCATGATGGTACGGATCTTCAGTAGCTTCTTCCCTTCGACTTTTTTTAGTGCTGTTCCATTATTAGGAAAATGAAGTGTTAGGAAGTAGTTAGGTGAGCAGTACAAATCCAGGTAAGATTTTTTCCTCAGACATTTAGGGCACTACTACTGCAATAACCCTAACTTCACAATCTGTGCCTTCCCTCCAGCATACCTCAAGACATTCCTTTCACACAAGAGGCAATGTGTGCTGTGGCTACCTGCTATCAAAGTATGTCAGCTGGCTCCCTGGCTGCTTCCACTACAGAAAATACTTTGTATGCTGTCTGCATCTTCATCAGACATGAACCGTCATTTGAACTGCTGTCCTACACCCTGTCTTCAGTTGCCACAACTGCTATAGTCAGAGGCATTTAAAACCTTTTCTCCATCTTCAGATTTGATCAAAACCAAATTCTGTAGTCATACAAGGGAGATACAGACAACATCAGTGAATATTACTAGTTTTTTTATTTCCAAAGATATTAGGGATGCTCATTTTTCCTATGAAGACAGATATTTAATTGTGTTTGCTCATTATGGCTGACATATACAGCACTTCCTATGCACAAAATAAAACAGTTGTTAAAATTTTTGGCAAACCTGGTCATTTGACAGTAGGAGCATTCAAAAAACCTATTTACCTTATTAAGTTCTGAAGACTGATTTCACATTTAAATCTGATCCACTCTGACAAGCCTATTGAATACCAATATATTACGAGAGTTCTTCCTAAATAAATCCCCTCCCCTATTCTGCAAGCATTTAATAAAGGTGCAGTTTGAGAAAAGAATAATTTGGGTGTGTAGGACTGATTTAAATTACTACATGATGTGTAATTTTCTCGGGTATCTTACACTAAATAATAAAACACCACCATGTTCTTCCTGAGCAGCTTGCATCTCTCACACGAATGTGCTGGTCTTGTGCTCAGGTGGACAACACACCAGCTCATTTTTACAGTTCTTCCTAGTCTTTTAATAAGTTTTATAAGTGTGTTGTTCCAAGTTTCAATTCCTTCAGATGTAAATTAATATTGCTACAAGAAGAACTTTAAAATATGAACTGTACATTCAAATATAAAACGAAGTCTATATAACTGACATACTTACAGAGTCTTTTCCTTTTAATGTCATTCAATTTCTGTTCCTTCTCACGTGCTTGCTGAAAGAAAAAAAAAGTATTTCCTAGACTCTTGGCTCAAAAAAAAAAATTGGAAAATGCTAATTCAACCCTCAAAAGCAGCTAAGCACTGCTCTTGAAGCAGACTTCAAGTAATCATTTTAGTAATTGTAACAGCCATAGAATAGAAACCTTTCCCTTTGGGCCACATATTTAGCTTCACACGACTTGTACAATCCTGTTACTTTCATGTTGTCCTTCTGCCCATTTCCGTAGACCCACAAAACTGCAACAGAAGCTGCAACTGCCACTTACCTGCTGACATTCAATTACTGCCCTACTAAGCATTACTATGTGTTCCAGCGTTTCCATGATCAGTCTAAGGAAGGAAACGAAGTTACATAGCTTCAGACCATTAATGTGAGTCAACAGCATAAATGCTTTCATCAAGGTTATTTGGATTAAACAAAAAATCCCCATTTCCCCACACCAAATAAAGCTTTTTTTTTTCCTTTTTCTTTTTTTGACAAACTCTGCACCCTTTCTTTTTACAGTTATTATACTAAGTATTGTTGTTGGGGCCAAACAGTCTCCATATTTCCCTCTGCTGCCCTAATGTTTCAGCTAAGTCTGTTAAAAATTTCAAATCATAGAGCTTAGAAGGCACCAAGGAAGCCTAGCCATCCAATTGGAGCTCCTGAATTCTGGCGCATGGCATGGACATCATGGAGGTGCAATATTTTCAGCTGTATTCTGAGAGAAATTAAATTTCTTATATTATACTTCATATGCATGTACCTGTTAATATCAGGCATGAAATTAAAAGCTAATATAAAATGTTTGAAACTTTCAGTTATTTTTCAAAGACATTAAGCTCCTACACAATTACCTAATGAAGACAGCAGAGTAGAGGCAAGGCTCTGTTACAAGCCTATAATATGCGCTCAGCTATTATAAATGCAGGTAACTCATTAATTAAAGACAAAAAACCTCTAAACTACAAACAGTTCTCACTTTTGAATCAAAAATTACGATCTCTATAATCAAAGGCTGACTAATTCAGAGCTCAAATATAAATCCACCTTGGGTGTAAGAGGTCTGATTGTGCTCACTCTATCAGTGAGTCAAAACTAGAAGAAGGAAGCTTGCTTTTAAAAAAGGCACAATGAAGTAATGTAGAAATGTGTCACATTAAACTGTGTAAAGTCCATTCCTTTATAGCTATCCTTTCCCCAAGAACACCTTACCGTGAATCATTATCATGTTGCTTCAATTTGTTTTTCAGGGCAACTGTAACTTGGATCCTGCATAGTGTGGGGAAGAAACATATAACTGATGAGAACTGATAACAAACTACTGACTACTGAATCTACTACAGACTACTGAAGTAGATTTAGATAAGTAACAAAAGAGATATTTTCAAGGTTCCATTTATGGCCACTTTCACAGGGGAATTATATATATAAAATACTCAGTACCTTTTAAATATCACACTTCTTAAATAATGGGGATTAACTCTCAGGACAAGAAAAGTGTACCAATTATTATTTGTGAGAGTGACAGCTCCTTTCTCTCTTGCCAAACATCCTCAGGACACCATTAATTCTAGACTCTGCAGAAGAGAAGCTGGGCAAATGTGGGAATTAAAATGAGCAACCGTGTAACACACCTCTCTGCTTCCACCTTTTCACAGGCATTTGCAAAATAGTGCCAAGAAAAACATTTACTGATTTATGCAGTCAGACTTCTACAGTTTTGCAGGAACCTTTGGGTTTACATGTTTGAATGTGACATTTTTTGTTGCTGTACTCTACTGTATCTTTATCTCCATCTCCATTCCTACTAGTTCAACAGTACTGAAGCCTCTCATGTTTGTAACACACACCGTATCACTTCTAAATCCTATTTTAATCAGGATTGTGTGTAAGTGCATGTATACATGCACACATAAGCAAACAGAAAACTTCCAAATAAACAGGAAGAAAATTCTACCTCTGCAATGCTAATGTCTTATTCTGGAAAGAGACTCTTTTTGCCTCGACATCTTCCACAATCTTCTGTGGCACTGAAGGAAAATCTTGCCAAAATCTTCCCAAATCTTGTGTGGCACTAAAGGAAAAAAAAACCAAACAAATGGTGTGTGATAAAATCAAATTTAAAACAGTATCACATTTTAAACTTTCTTTCTATGTGTCCGAAGTAAGAATTTTTTCCTGTAAACCAGCAATTAATAAGGCCAGGCTGTAGTGGAACTGTATTAGCGAATTCTAGCCATCACAAGGACTGCCAATCTAGAAGCCACATCAGATACAGAGCTACATTAAGAGACTGAGTAAAATATTTCTTCCCCGTATTTTTTCTTAATTTTCTTTATTTTCACCAGACTCCTGCAAAGTACTGATCATTAGTCCATTGAGTTAGTAAGAAGGAGTAACTGGAAGAGAACCTCCAAATGCCGTTCTCAACCCTTCTCTTTATTTTAAAATATATCAAAAGTTTGAAATAATACAATTACATATTTCTTCACAAACCTGCCTTCCTCAGTGATGTGAAAAGCGTCAGTTTCTTGACCTGCAAAGAATGAACATCACTAAAGAAAACACAACAGAATATTTTTAATACAACCTACAGAGTATGAGGTTTAATGGCTACAATAACAAGGTATTTCTGATTCCTATCTCTACACCTTGTGGTCACTTCCACTGTGAGACTACAGTACCATTCAGCTGTATCAGAGGAATAAGTAAGCTTTAAAAGATTTCCATTTAGCACTCTAGACATGCCAGAGGTGGCTCACAGCATTGCTCTGTACGTACAGCTCGCTAGTTCAGTGGAAGAGGACATAGGTAATGGAAACACAATGGAAACAAGCAGCAACACCTTACATCAGTAGTGCTGGCAAACACTTTGGTAGACTGTTGGGAAGACTTCAGCCCCAGTGATCAGATTCCTTAAAACTGCCATTATATGTCAGAGTGCTAAAGGGATCTTAAAGTGAAAACCCAGGAAGAAGAAAAAGCAGTGGGCAAATAACCATATGGCAGTTTTCTAAACGTTCAAACACGTCTCCAAGAGCTGTCTAGAAAAGGCAGTAAAACGCCCAGCCAAGAAAAATATTCCATTATTATAAACAGGACTTCTGATAACTAATTTTTACAACATATATAGTAGCCACATCCTGTTCTTCTTTACTACAACATCACATAAAGAGGAAGCACAGCGTTGCTAGAGAGAGTTAGAACAGGGGTAGTCTTACTGGTGGCACCAACGGCAGCGCTGCAGTCCTTGAGCTGCTGTTTCATTTGGTCCTTCATCCTGGGGCAGAAGCAAAGCGACAACGCTTAGACTCCCTCCCCCCCCCCCCCCCCCGCCGCGGCCCGGGAGAGCTGGCGCTGGGGCAAGGAGGAGACCGACGCTGGGGGGTGACCCAGGGCTGGGGAGAGACCCGCACTAGGGGAGTGAGGGGGGCTGGCGCAGGGGAGTTAGCGGCGCTGAGGGAGCGGAGTCGGGGGGGGGCGGGTGGGCAGCGGCACTGAGGGGTGACCGGCGCTGAGCGGCGGGGCCTGGCGCGCTGCCACCGCCTTCACACCCACCCCGGCCTGCCCGGAGCCGCCACTGCCCCAGCGGCTCCCCACCCCCCCCCCAGCACTGACCGGAGTAGCAATTGAAAGTCCACCTTCGCCACCCCCTCGCCCTTCTCCAGCTGCAGCAGCTCCATGGCCGCCCCTTTCAAATTTCCCGCGCGCGCGACGCGGCAGACGATTACTTCTGCCTGGCGGGGAGGGGCTACCTAGAACCCCCCAAAGTCCCGGCCAAGCTCGGGCCTCTTCTTCCGCATCGGCGTCTCGGCTCTCGGCCGCCAGGCTGGGTTAGCCGGCGCTCCGTGGGGCAGCGCGGGGTGACGGGCCTGGTTGGTGACAGCCGAGACTGAACCGCTGCGCTGCGTTTGACACACGAGGTGCCCGAGGTCATTGAGAGGACATTTGTGAGTTGCTGAGCTTATTCCCCACTCAAGACCTCCCAGCGAAAAACCCTTCATCTCAGGGGCCCAAGAAGGTGACAAGGCAGCCCCTGCTCACAGGTATTTTTCTGACACTTAATAACAGAAGGGGAGCAGGAGTACAGCTAAATATTTGTAACAAAGGAAAAAAATGAGAGCAGTAGCTAAAGAACAATTATCACTGCTAAGTGAAGGCTGTTACATTTCCTGACAGTTAGATGAGAAGTTATGAACAAAAATATACTGAATTAAATAAACACTGCATTAATGGATCTGCACTCTAATTTCACTAATGTGGCAGATGCCCCCATGTTAGCAGAGCTTATGCTTTGCTTTTACACCTACCTGGAGGATCAGCAGCCCCACCTGGGCTATTCATAGAGCTCACAAAGCACCCATTGCAGCCTCCACAGATGCCTCAGCTGTACTACCACAAAGAATATATGTGGAATGACAGAAGCAGTATTTTATTGAAAAATCAGGAGTCACAGATACGTGATACAGGGGTACATTGCAGCAATGATCACAGCTTGTTAATCAGTGGCTGGCCTAGATCCTGTATAATAGAACAGTTCAGCTCTTTAATGGTGCTTATCTTCATGTTTTTGCTGCTGGCGTATTTCATCTTGATTGCCTGCAGAGAGAAGTTTAAGTTAACTGTGTTCATAAACTTAACACCAGGTGGCCTGAGGCTTGGTTAAGCCAAGCCCATCAGTGCAAAGATCAGTTCATTGCTGGCTCATGCCACTTTAGCGAGACAGAGACCTTCAGCTGAAGTGAACAGGTCTGATCCAAGTGTGACAGCAGTGGCTCAACTAAGCCAGCTTCACAGTACCTGGTATTGGCACTTAACCATACATGCACCCCATCTACATGTCAGGATTCTTACCATCTCCTTGACTTTGCCCTCATTCACAAGAATTACATTCTTCGCTAGGTGCTGCATAACTGGGAAAATGTCACTCTCAGTATAAGACGTGCAGCTCTGCAGAGCTGGTGTCTGAAAGGAAGGGAGGTCATTAGATAAGCCTTATAGAACAATGCAAATACGCTGGGTCCTGTGTCTTCTCTTGGGCTTGGGCAACTGCTGTCTCCTGTCTCACAGGAGAGGATTAACAGTTACTGCCCTACTGGTATCCCCTTGTAATTCACCATGGGAAGACAAACACAGACTGAGATGCCACAAGGGAAGACGAAGGCATGCACTTGGTCCAGAACTGGTGCACAACCACACTGAACCCCAAACTAGGTGATCCGACAAGCATGACTTACCCAGTTGCATCCATTGAGGAGTTTCAGGGCCAAACAGGAAGCAGCAGCTGCAGTCTTGGATGGAGGGAAGTGAACCATGTCATAGTCTACAATGGACAACTCCATCAGGTACTTGGCCAGAGTGTACTGTTCCAGGTTCACCTGCAGCAAGGCAGAGTTGAGTATTGGCTGTCTCCAAGACAAGAGCATCCTGTCAAGCCTTTGATCAGTCAGGCAGAAAGAAACACTTCTGTAGTGAACATTTTAAGAGCTACAGGCTTGAAATTCAAGTGGCTTAATCATAGAGCAGTTCTGAGCTGTATTAGGTTGCTCATAGTCTAGGACTGCTCCTTTTGATGGCAGTCTAAGAGCCACCTGCAGTACCCGACAGGCATTTTAACTCTTCTTGAGTGGGCCAGGCTCACCTGACTGAAAACAAATTAACAAGACCTGTTTCTACATGGGAGCGAGGTCTCAGCCAGGGTCAGTTGGTGAACTGTTGCAGTACCCAAAAGTTTTGAACCATTTTAACAAGATGCCACAGTAGAGCATTGCATTTTCCATATGATGCTTACAGGAACACCTGTTCTCAGCATTACCTTTGCAATATTTGAAGCCCTCCTTAGGAAGTGTGGAGGGAGTGGGAAACTCAGATCGAAGTCCAGGGCTTGCAGAATCTTCACCTCCATCTGGCAGATTTGGAGCTTTGTGTAAGTGTTATCAGTTATATAGACAAAATCTCTAATACGGGGGGGAGACACCTCTTCATATTTGCTGGCAACTAACATAGCTGTGACACCAACCAGCTGCAACATCTTTTTGGAAACAGAATTGTCCTGTAGTAAGAAACAGCAGAGATTTATCTGAATGACTGAGCTCAGAACACAGTTTTCCAAGGCAGAATAAAACTTAGATTGGCTATGACAGGATGTTGATACTGACATGTACAGAATAACTGTACATCATCCATTACCTCTGTTGGCATCTGCAGGGGTATTAGAAGGCTTTGAGATCAAGTCAGGAAGAGGAGTAAGCAGGTTTGATATACCAAGTCAGTGCTCTTAGCTGAGAAGGTTATGTGGTACATACAATTAAACAGCAGAGGCCCTTTGTTGGTCAGCTGTACTTTTTTTAAGGGTAACATGTCTAACCACGTATGGTGTTACTGGTAAGTGCTTGTTGTGCTTTGGCTTAGGGGAAAAGCATTGCCTGACAGTGGCAAAAGACACACACCTGCAGGTAGTGATCAAGGATAGAAACTGCCATGTATAAGGTCTCCTGCTGGAGGCTGAATTTCAGATGCACTTGCACAAGCCAGTCTACCACTACAGCACGCATGTTCTCATCGATTTCCCAGCTGGTCAGATACTTGGGTCTGATAGGTTGATTTTCCTGTGTGGGAAGAGTAGCTTTAATAGATCTAGTCACTTACCTGAAGCATTTGCAATGCTTAAGATGCTCTGTTGCATCTTAAGGCTTATTGAGGAGTTCAGTACAGGCATGGCTCATAGCTGCAGGCCACAGGGTACAAGATTTCTTTACTAGAGGTGGGGTAAAAAGATCATTGTACTAGTACTACTAGTTGATTGGTCTAACAACCAGCACCTGTTTACATTATCTGCTCAGTTTAATTTTCCATTTGAAGTTGAGGGATCATTTATTAGCACCTTAGGAAAATGTATAGGTGAAAGCCATGCTTGTGATGAACGACAGGTTCTCTTTTAAGTGTTAGAAGATACCCCTCATAGTTCTGACCTCCTACCAACCTCAAGGTCTCTCAAATACTTGTAGATGTCCTTCACGTAGTCACTGTAGATGTTTGGGTCAGTGTCATCTTCCAAATCTATGTCTTCCACATCCATCTTTTCCGCATCAAGCAAGAAGCAAGAAAAAGCCTGACACAGTGCGTCCTCTGACTGGGAACACCCAGAAAACTCCATGGGGCTTGAAGACTGAGGCTCCAACTACACGGAAATTTGGGATCAGCATGGGTAGCACCTCCCTTTGCAGCCCAGTGTGAGCCAAGTGAAAGCTCCCATAGGGCGCACTGTGGGGACTCACGACCCCTCTCTCCCAGGGCACCGAGTAAAGCCGTGCGTCCACTCAGCCCCGGGCTGAGGCACACGGCACCAGGGAAGCCCCTGGCGGACTGTACCTGAGAGGTCTCCGGCTCAGGCTGGCGCTCCGGGGCTGGTGGCATCACCTCGTCCTTGGCGGCGGCCCTCAGCACCTTCTGGGTAGCCATCTGCTCCGGATAGGTGGCGAGCCTTGTGCTGGGCTCCTGTCCGCGGCCCCCGTTCACCATCACCTTCGTGGCGGCAGCCCGCATCTTCAGCTGAGCGACGCGGTTGCCCATATCACTCAGGACGGTGCGGGGGACGTTCGGGGCCGCCGCCGCCTGCTTGACGACATACGGCAAGCTCCTCTTCGCCGCGGCAGCGGCCGCCCTGCAAATGTGCTGCGGAGAAAAGGGAGGATTGTCCGCAGCTCCGGAACGGGGGACACCGAGACTGTACGCTGCGCCCCGCGAGGGGGAAGGCTGCGGGGGGAAGGGAGATTGCACGGCTGCACCCCCGAACGCGAAAGCTGGAGGGGGGCAACCGGCGGAGCGGGGGGCAACCGGCGGAGCGGGGGGGCTACACGCACCGCACACCCCCCGACCGAAGCCGGTAGGCTGGAGGAGAGGAGCGGGGAGAGGGCTGCAGACACCGAAGTTGTAGCATTAGAGATGCCTACCTGGGGATTGTCCAGCTGCTTCTGCCAAACCCGCAGATTGAAGGGGAGCCGGAGGGAACCAAGGGGGTACTCACTCACTCACTCACTCACTCACGCGCGCCTACACACACACCCTCCCACCCCACCACGAAAGAGCTGGGGTGAGTGGAGGAACTCAGGAGGGCTGCCCTGCTGCACCTCTCTGCTCGCGAAGCCAGAGAGTTTCTGGGCAGAAAGAAAGCGAAAAAGATGGACACGGAAGGGCCGCACGGCCACCTTCCCCCACCCGGCTTCCTTCCCCCACCCGGCTTAAAGTGAGCAGCCACCCCCCCCCCCCGTCGCGGCGTGACATCCCGCTCCTTACACTCTGCCATGCCAGTCCTGTATCAGTCTTTATGATATGCGGCATCTTAGCCAGCCAGCAAAAAGATGTGGCAGGCTCCGCTAACCGCGGCGCATTTAAATCGACCCAGCTCCGCCCCTTATTCGCCACCCGCTGCCTCCCTATTGGCTGCCGGCGGCCCTGCCCAGTACGTTACCGGCCGACCGGCCATGGGCGTCCGAAAAGGAGGCGGGGCCAGAACGGGGCTGACCAGCCGGTGCGCGGTCCGGAGCCCACCGCGGGCTCGTTCCCCTCAGGTTCCCGGCCTCCCCTCCCCGCGGCCTCTCTGGGGGTCGGCAGGGAGAGCCGGGCGGCGCGGGGGGCGAACAAACACGACGGCGAAAGTGTGGGGGCAAGCAGGTTTGACGGCGAGCTTCCCCTCACACTTCCAGCACCGGCACTGCAGCGGCCTGCCGCCCACCGGCAACGCCGGGCCGAGGGCTTGGGACAAGAGAGGTACCCGTGAGGTGTGTGTTGAAGCGTGTTGTCAAGCTGCCTGCCTCAAATAAGCTCCCTGCTAGCAGCTGGCGACACAACCAGAGCCCTCCATTTATACCGGCTTTTTCTTCACATATTTCCCTGTTTCCACCCCAATTGATTTTTTAAACAGACAAGTCAAGATGCACTGCATAAAACATTATTGAAAAACACATTTATTTTTTCCTCATTGTATGCACAGATATTGCTTGCTGCCAGATGTGCAATACATAGCTGCAGTTTGTTTTAAAACTTTGCTTCACCTTTGAAAGTGTTCTCTTCCAAGTCTAAATCCACATACAAACCAAGTGACTAGACTAAAAAGTCCCCCACTGCAGTATGTATTAAAATATAAACACATTTGCCTATATCTGTGATTTGAAAACCTACTCTCACAGCACAGTTCTAATTGATCTTGCAGGGGGGAAGCCCAAACCCTTCTTTGGAGGATTATTGCCAGATATGGGCTCTTGTTAGATTAATTTACGATAGACATTTATTGCCATTGTTTTCCTGTGAGGGTAGCCAGGTGAAAGTCTGTGCATGTTGGGTAACACACGTGTGTTACAGTGTAGGTGTGCACTCACCTGTGAAGTATACAGGTATGAGCTGATCTTCACTGTAATGATCATCTTACATGGTCCCAGCCACCTGAGTTTGTTTTGGGTCCTGTTGCTAGCAGCTGAAGTGGGAAATCAGCATTTGCTCAGAGAGAGCTGTAGCAAACGGGAAGCTACCTTGATTTGGAAACAGTCACCCTCCTTTTCATCTGTCCATCACTATGGGGCTAATGCTCGGTTTGGTGAAATGCTGTCAGCTCGAGTACAATCACCTCAAATACGAGTAGCACATATACAACTGACCTGAGCCTTCAGGAGGAGGCAAGGTGAGAAAACCACTGCCAAAAGCATAAATTGGAAGAAAACAGGATCAAGGTTTGAAAACTTGGCTGGTTCTGCAGTTCTATCCTGAAAAGTGAAGGACAGTGATTTGTGCAGTCAATCCTCACCACTCTATGTAAAAGCAGTATGACTTTCACAGATTTTCTGACCACAGTTTTTCAAGTCAGTCCTGTACTGCAGATAGTGTTTTAACACAGGATGGGAGGAATAGAAAGGAATGTAAACTTGTTTAACAGCTACAGAAGAAACTATGTAGTTTGTATAAACAGTCCCACTGCAAGAGAAGCAGACTGGCTCAAGGACATTTCAAACTGTGTTGCTGGTGAGTTTGACCTGATAAGCTAATTCTTAAATAACTCTGTCCTCGAATTCCAGTAAGATCAAGTGCAGCCTTTATAATGACACTCAGGTACTGATGCTAAGTACCAAACCAAGACAAACAGTATAACAAAATAAGACTGCCACGATACATGGAGTGATGAAAAGATGTACTCATGCTTGCTGAGTACACAGCACTGAACTGATTTGCTAAATTCCAAGGAAAATATTTAAGGGCTTCAGACAAGACAAAAAGGGTGCACAGGAAGAGTGTAAAGTGAGGTGAGGATAACTACGCCTGACAACACAGGTTATTACCCTGCTGGCAGGTTTTCACTAAAGACAGGGATTTGGTTTTTTTGGACTATTCAGACCCCGATAAGCAAAATCCTTCCAAAACACACTCTCCTTTCAGTCAACAAGTCTCAATTTACAGTTTGTTTTAGCAACCTGCCAGGTTCCTGACAACTGGACAGTTTTGATTTCTAAACCTGGACTGCTTCCTTGGGTAA
The DNA here is from genome assembly GCA_020745705.1 of Hemiprocne comata. NCBI lineage: Eukaryota > Metazoa > Chordata > Aves > Apodiformes > Apodidae > Hemiprocne > Hemiprocne comata. The sequence goes on along the minus strand of CM036616.1, from coordinate 38,550,430 downwards.
TACACAACGGTACATCTGGCTACAGTACACCTGCAGCTGTGTTATGGCATTAAAAAGAAAATCAAGTAAATGACAGAGTAACATATCTTGAAGAGGTAAAGTTCAGCTTAGTGCTAGGATGCTCACTGATTAATTACTTCAGGCATTTGCAGTTATTCATACAAAAAGTACAAAAAATTATTACACAGAGTGATTTTTTGATTCTGAGTCTTCCCAAGAAACAGAAAAGTGTCTCCCAAGTTTCTCCCCTCCCAGTTTCTCACTGTTAACCAGTGGATTTCTGTCCTTAAAAAAATAATTTGATATAAACTTGTAGTGGTAGCATCAACTTGCTCTGATGCATTAAAATTAAGCTTAGAAATCAGATTTGTACGCTGAGACATAATATAAAACCTGTATGCTTCTATTATCTAATAAAGTATGCAAAAAACATGACTTCACGTTGTTTTTTACTTTCCATAATAAATGGCTATTTTTTTTTAATTCAGAGTCTCACAAGCTGTGTTTGAAAGAAAAATATTTTTCTTGATTATGTTTGCAAGCCAGTATGAACTATTTAATTTCCCATTGCTAACAGGAAATTATAATGATGTTCTATCCTTAAGAGAAAGTATGGAATATATCTGTGCTCATCCACAAGCTGCAAGACTTCTGTTTAATAATCACCAAGCACAGAATTTGAGATGTCTGTTATTTTCACATATACAGCAAATAATCAAGTCCATCTTTTTTCCTTTATAAAAGCACATTGATCCAATTTTAATAAAGATAGTATGCTTAAAAAAATTCAAATATATAGTACATTTATTTCTGTACATGTATGTGCAAGATCTCCTGACAAAAAGTAATACAAATATGGAATCCTACAGCTTCACCACTTACACCTTCTTTAGCAAACACAACTTTGTATCACATGATATAAGCACCATCTTTGTAGTATTTCATGGATTCCAGTTGCTGAGTCATTGCAAGGACATCCTGAAACCCTGTACTGAGTCCGGACATGTGTTGAAAATAAGCTTCCTTCTCCACTTGGACAGTTAGGTTGTTTACACCAGCATCTTTCAGAATTGCTGTAACCTGAAGAAACCAGTATGGTTAACACTAGATTAAACTTAGGTGCCTCTCATAGCAACTTGCAATTTTCTGATTTTGAAATATTGTAGATTAAAAAATATCATAATAAAGAATTTAATTTTCTGAAAGTGAAGACCAGCTTCAGAAGGTATGGCTTTTGCAGTTTCTGCACCATGGGTAATTCTCAGTGTCTTGCATAAGGAGGCAAGTATGTTTTTAAGGAAAAGAAAAAAAACAAGGCAGACAGATAAGCCAGTTAAAAACTCATGATTAGGATCCAGACATCCCTACTGTTTACTGTCTGTTTTGCAGCATGAAATCCACCTCATATTCCCTTTTCTCAGAGCAGATATAGTGCCACTTTCAACACTGAGAGATAAACACCCAGACTTTTTGTTGTTGTTTTGGCAGATGTTTTAGCAAACGACGTTAACAACTAATTCCAAGCTGGCAGGGAAGGAGAAATACAGCATTAGGGACCAGCTCTGAGACACTAGTAACTATAAAAATAATCACAAACAGCCACTTCAAACTTCAGTCTATGACTGAGAAAGGGCTACAGGGTAGGAAATTAAGGCATTAGGGTCTCAAAACCCTGCACCTTACCTGCTGTACAATTCGCTGTTCCGTCACATCTGATACCACTTGGACGTGTATTGTACCTGCCACAACACTTGCAGAGTGACACCAAAAGTGAGGATCTCTGTAGGATATGACTCCTTCTATTTTCTGAATCTGTAAAGAAATTAAATGAGCAACAATTAACTTAAGAACACATTTCAAACTTGTGTATTTACATGGATATCGGTGGGAAATGAAGCTGTATAGCAAAGCAGATTTCCAGCTAAGTCATACACAGAAGTACATAGTATTGAAAGGTCACCTTGCTAATAATGTCAAAGACTAGAAGCTGGAAGTCAAACTAAATGAAAAACGCAGCAGAATCCGATGCTACATAGGATGAGAAAAAACTGATTTAGTGTACAGATCACATCAACAGACAGAAGAACCAGAAACTGGCTCGGCATATAACCATTTATAAGCATCTGTTACTTCACTATCTAGCTTAAGCAGCTATTTAGCTATCATAGCTGGACTTAACTCAGTCCACAATTTATCGTTTTTTTGAAACTCATCTTTGTACTAGGTCTGGCTGGGATGGATTGAGTGTTTTTCACAGCAGCCAGTAGGGTGCCATGTTTTGAATTTGTATGTAGCCAAACCAGTTTGATAACAGAGCACTGTTCCAGCTATCGCTGAGCAGTGCTTGGGCACTGTGAAGGCTTTCTCTTTTTCCCACTCTGCCCCCACCCCAGTGAGCAGGTGGGGGGGGTGGGCAAGAAGTAGGGAGGGGAAACAGGCGGGATAGCTGACCTACGCTGGCCAGACTGCATGCCATGTAATGTTGTGCTCAGCAATAAAATCTGAGGTAGAGGAAGGGGGCTTTTCTGGCTTCCAAGGTGGCTGTTGCTTAGAGGCTGTCTAGCTGTGGGTCTGCTTGTGGAAGGTGGTTGTTTTTTTCCCTCTCCTTCACCTCTTAAACTGCCTTTATATTAATCCCAGATTTTTCTTGCTTTTGCTCTTCCTGTTCTCTCCCCTATCCCACTAGCAGTGGGTAAAGGGGGAGCAAGCAAACAGCTGTGTGGATGCCTGGCTCCAGGCTGGGGTCAAACTACAGCAAGAATATTGTTCTACTGTGATGTGTTCTTTAAAATGCTTTTCCTATTATATTGTAATGGACTGCTCTTTGATTGTTTTAACCAAATAATTCCTTTTCCCTCAGTCTCCCAGAATTGCTTTTGTCTTCTCTTATCAAAAAGTGAAACCTCATTCTGCACTTCACTTTTGTTACACAAGTCTCTGCTAGCCCATTTCCATTTATTCTTTTCTTTCTCGTGCAGGCAGGAACACACATGCCCCCCCCCATTAACTGTCAGGACACTGTCAGGATAGTCTTCTTTGCTGCCCATAGTTGACAGCATCCTCAAAGAATATGTAACCAGTTCTTTGACAGAGGGGTTCTCCACACTAAGGTCTGCCCCAGGATCCTGGGCAGGAACTTCAAATGAGACAACAGTGAAGACTAAGTACAGCCTCCAAGTAGATACTGTCCTGCAGCAGCCGGGAAGAGACAGAATGGACTAGGATGAAAAAGTACTTAGAAAAAAAACAGCTTTCCTGTTGTCATCTCATCTACTGAGACCCAGCATGCCCTTCATGATATGGACAAACAAGAAAACCTACAATTATCAGCTGAAGACATAGTTCTGTAACTTGAAACATCCCCATCAAGTTTAAAAAAGCCACAGGCCTTTAGGAATTGCTACATTTCTTGGTACCTTTCCCAAAGCATTACCATACTTGTCTGAAATTAAAAACTTTAATCAGTGGAACTCCTAATCCTATCGCATCTCTGCAAAATAGATCTCAATCAACTTGAGACATGAAGTTGTTTTAGACAAATGGAAACTGTCAGACTGAACTACTTGAGCTTAGTAATTTTTTTAAAAAACAGCTACAGCTTCGTATGTTTGTATACAAAAACATTTTGTAGTTCTGACCTTTTCTAAAGCAGCATGCAGGTCCTTTTCCTGTTCTGGAGGTATCCTCAACAAAAGCACTTGACAGGCATCTTTCAACAGAGGGATAACACTAAGAAAAATCAATGTAGCAATAAAAAGAGAGCACAGCGGATCAGCTATGAGCCATCCAAATTGCTGGATAAATATTGTGGATACGATAACACCCACACTGCCAAGAGTGTCTGCTAACACATGCAGAAAGACACCTGAAAATAAAATAAACTGAGTTATTAAGTTGAACAGTTCTGTTTAAAATATACCTGTATGTTCAATGAAGGAAACATAGTAGGGCTTATTACATATAATAAATACTCCTCAAGCTACAGAGAGGCAACTGCCTAACCAGGTGCAAAATTAAACAAAACATTTAGCTTTTCTAATGTTTGATTACAAACCAAAATTAAAAAACCCCAACATTTTTAATTTACAATGCAATGAGCAGGCATTCAAAGGTCAAACCAAACGTGAATAGTCTTTAAATTGCTAAATTGTGAATTGTTAAATGGTGAGATTTGTACTATATAGCATAATAATCTAACTCCCTATTGAGGGACACATTGATCCTTAATAGAGGAAAAAAAAGATCAATGTAAATGCCTGCTAATGCGGACAGATTTTCATGTGTCATTTGCTTTTTGTATGCCAACTCTGCTCCAGTTTTATCACTACACTGTTTACCTGCTACTGCTGGGAATATTCCTTTCTGCTGCTTTAGTGGTGGGTAGAATTCTCAGTGTACACTTAAAGGGCACAGAAAAAGTAATCTCTAATCATTTGTAAGACTAGCGCTAGTTAAGTGTCTGGATTTGAAAGAACATTGAAATAATTAAGAGAAAGGGCAGACTTCACAAAAATGCCAGACAACAGAATGGCCAACTGAATTTGGATGTAAAAGAACCAATGAAATAATGAGACTTAATAATGAGAGCTTATGCTCTGACAAGCTTACACAAAAACTCCTTCCTTTAGAGGAATGAACTTTTTTATAAGCCAGGCAGTTAGTAAAGACCTACCTTCTAACTACTAGGGAAAAAATTCCGAAGAAATAGCTATGTTTGAAATGTTATGTGTATTACCCTTCTTGGTTAGCTTCCAATCTTAGATTTCAAAAAGCAAGTTTCATCTTTACCACCTTGTCTTCTGAACCACAAATAGAAGCATACTCTAGATTGCTGGTCTATCCCTCCCCTCTGTGCTTTTACAACCAGATGTCACATGATACCCTAGAAGCATGGCAGTATCTTTACAGATAGAGATCTTGTACTTTCATATCCAGATGGAACTCAGAACTATGGACTTTAAGCTCTTTCAAGAATGTTTACAATGACTGTTTATGAATGTTAATGCAGACTGTAATTAATGCTTTTTTTTGGTCCTTAGGTATTACTCACATCTAAAAAGCCATGCAAAGAAACATCTGATGTTATGTTTCTTCAAGTTAAACTCATGAATGAAGAAATGGTTTGAGAAATTCATGTTCACTATATTAAATGGCTGTCAGATCACTTCTGGAGATTTTCAGAATGACACATAGTACTATGTCTGATTCTGAAAATCTTCCAAGTCTGCTGGAAATCGCAGACATCATTTACAATGCAACAATCTGTACTTGCCTCTCATATTGGTATTCATGCCTCCTGCAGAAGACCCGTGGGAATGTCCATGGCTGTGCCCATGGCTGTGGCTGTGCCCGTGGTGAGAATGGCTGTGATCATGTGAGTGACAACCTGCCCGAGAAGCCCCATGGGAGTGTGCGTGGCTAAAGGCACAGATGCCAACAAGGTTCACGATCAGCCCTCCAACAGAGACCGGCTGTGAGAGGGAGAAAAGCCGTTAACATCACTACATCTCCCCAGGTGTGCAAGTTTATTTTCTAGAACTAACCACCGTACACCCAATAAAGGAAAACTGTGGAAGCCTTAACATCAACAGAAGGATTACTTTAACATGGATTCCTCATCATATTCCCCTCAGTATATAAGCTGGTTTAAAAGGAATTTTCTTTCCCTCTGAAAAACAAAATCCCATTATTCGCAACCTTCCCAAAAACCCCATCTAATAATCACCACCAAAAGGCAAAACCTAGTATCCACAAATCAGGACAAAATAACAAATCTAGTTTTACGAAGGAGTGATTGATTTTATTTACTTTCAAAAACAGATAAACTGGTCTGAATACAACCTTTGCTTTGCCATCATTAGCAAAAAAATAATTGTATATTGTATCTAGGACGTGCACACCCATTTAAAATTGTACTTAACTGAAGACAGCAACTACTACTTTCTTGGTTGAGCTGTGCTTTTTATCTGTCTGCCTATTTTTCTACTCTTCTTTTGAAAAACTAGCAAAGCTTAAAAGTAATTCCAGTTAATAAATGAGCTAAGCAAGTACTATTCAGGGGTTATTAGACCTTTCCTTGCCTATGCAGACTGTGCTTATGTACAGGTGGTAACGCTTCCCACCCTCAAGAAACAAAATCAGTAGTGAAAATTGAGCAAATATGGAAGATTAAAAAAATAAATAAAAATTCAAGCCTCGATTCCAGCAATGCACATTTCTAATTGTGTCTACAGAAAAATCTTCATCCTTGAAAAGAGCATGAGAACACAAATTCACATGTGTGTGGGAGAGAAAACAAGTGAAGCTGGAAATGTGATAAACGGAAGCTTGGATTTGCAGAATTCCATAACAAAAAAGGTTTGAAGAAAATTAACTACTACATTTGAATGAAAGAGGATGGAATCTTGAAAACTTAAGTGGGTATCCCCTGAAGAAGCTGTGGATGGTAGAGGGACAGAGGTGTAGTCAAGATCAGCTAGGCACAGCTTCATTATTGTTTGTGCCAGAGTAACGCATTCAGCGTAAGGTTTTGAATTCTGGTTGATTTTTGAGGTTTCTCAGAGGCTAATACAGTATCTTTTCTGTAATAATCAACACTAGTATACATAACAGCAGAACTAAATTTTGTCTGGTACGGATTATCTCTTTACTATCTCTTCCTGTAAAAAGACCACTATCTAAAAATATTAGAGCTGTAACATCTTAGAAAGAAATTCAGTATAACTGTTCTAATTAAATTATATTCACCCCTATATATTTTTATATTTTAAAACTAGATATAGTTTGGATTTTAAAATCAGGTTATGTTAAAAAGTCTAGGCACAGTTTACATATCCTGAGTATGCAAATTAAGTCTCCATTTTTTAATTTTTTTTTTTTAAGTTAAGACAAACATGAAGGAATCATTAACTGCCAAGTAACATTCAAACAGAATGACGAAACTTACAGTTAGCATATTTGTATCTATATCTGGAGGATCTACCAGTCTGGCCACTGATTCCATGAAGACAAAGAAAGCAATTACCATCAGAAAGAGGCCATTAATAAACCCAGACAGAATTTCTACACGTCCATACCTGAAAGCAAACATATGTACTTCTGAGAGTGAAGAATGGGTACTTGGAACAAATGTAAAAGTTATAATAAATAAAGTTATAATATATTTGATATGAACAAGTAGAATGATTTTCAGATAGTCCTTAAAGAACCTAAGAAACATACCCATAGGAAAATATGCGAGTTGCTTTCCATCTTGTCATCAAAGCTGCAAAAAGCCCCATCACTAATGCAGAACAATCAAAAAGCATGTGAAATCCATCAGAAATAAGACCAAGGCTATTAGTCCAAACTCCATAAAAAAGTTCCACAAAAGTGAAAGCCTAAAATGAAAGAGAGTTTTAATTTTTCCTCAAACATTAACTTGTAATTCAGTGTCTTGGTAGCTAGCAGGAAACTCTTCTCATAGGACACTTCACAGTTCTCAAAGGTACTGTTCAAAGTATTCCTAGACCATTTCTCTGTCCTCCAACAAAACAAAAATAAATGATACTTTCCAGCTCTATGAAGAGACATTTTTGAACCTACCCTCCCAAAAGTCTTAGACCTAAGAAAACAACTCTCCACAGGAGCAGATTTAAGTGTTCACTTAGAATTTTGTGCAGATAAAAGTTTTAACCATTTTCTCATTAAACAATGCAACAACTGTGATCTGACCTATTAGAGTAAAAGCAATGCTGTCTATACATCTGTTCTGTAAAAATTTTCTTCACCAATTAGGTGATTGTTAAAATTCTGTGAATTAGTTTTGAGAAAGGTACACGAGGAAACATTTTTAATACATTTTCCCTCTATGATTTCCTATTATTAACTGGTCTGCCTATACACTTCCTATCCTGTCTTTCATATTCCATAATGGAATTCCTTAAAGTTACAATATATACTTAAGTTTCTTCCCCTGTTTTCTTGGATAATTGCCAAAGAACGAAGAGAGATCTTTTAATGCCACCTCTTAATCTTGCTTACCGCGTGATCTCCTATTTGAGCGAGGCTAGAAATAAAAACAGCCCGCTCCAAAAAAACACTACTCACTCCCACCCACACTTACTCTTTTGTTGTACCCGTCCCTGAAGGCCTTTTTAGTTTCAGCTTATCTGCTGGTAACACTGGGATACCTCATTCTTATAAACATACCATGGCACAAGTATTTCTTTACTGATTTAATAGTTACACATAGAACCAGCGCCACATTGTGACAAAACGAAGTGACCTGCCACTTACTGGAACATTAGCACATGAATCTTCTATTTTAACATTCCACTTAATGAAACTACTCTACTGTGGCTTTAAAACCAACCAATCCTGGTTACCTTTTAAAGAATAACTCTTCTTACTGTGCTATATATATATACTAGTCTGATTGGGTTTGAAAAAAACCATGCACTTACCAGATTTAGGCACAAGAAATAGAAGATCTGCCTAGAATCATACTCCTCAAGGATTTGTTTCAGAGACTCCTTAATAAACCGGGGTAATGACTGAGAGCTCTGCTGTAATGCATCACCCATGAAGTTATAGAGAGGTGTGCCTTCGGGGGAATAGCCAATAAGGGTACCCTTCTGCCCTTTCCTGGAGGGGGAGGACAGGATATTGGCAGCTGCAAGGAAAGTATTGAAGTTTTTGTTGCTGTTTCTAAGCTTCGCAGCTATTTAATAATGTGATTTACTAGCAATCAAAGCTTACATGAAATTTGCAGGCAGCAAAGTGACAGTCAACTTCATCTTGAGGTTTATCATTAGATTTCATTGCTACATAAGATTAGATCATCACTTCCACAACAGATCTACTTCATTGTATTTTTTTGTAGACAGGCAGCGAAAGAGCATAAAGTGACAGGCACTTTTTATTCAAAATAATCCATAAAAGCTCATCCAAAAGAACTCTGCATACATCCATTTTCTGTTTGGCTCCCCAGTCACACAGACAATAGATTTATCTAAAGATAAGGAAGAATACGTACATAAAATGAAGAAGACAGCACTCACTACCACCCCTCCAGAAAGAACGTGCTCTGTGCTTTCCTGGTGTGGTGGCTTGTTCATAGCTCGGAGCTGGTCTGTGATTGGATGCGTCCAAAAGTTGCCGAAAAGCAGTGCACTAATGAAAGTAAGAAAGGATCCATATCGAGCACACGTGGAAGCTTCCATCTTGACAGAGCATATGGACTCCACGTAGAAATCCAGGATCACAACAAAAAAGATGACTGTTATGAAAGGCATGATGAGAGAAGACCAAGACTCTACTTTACTCTGCAACAAAAATGGTCACCATTAGACATGATTGTATACACAGCATCAAATCTAGTTCACTTTATTACAAATATTTTCAGCAATCCATCAAAACAAATACTTTCATAATTTTGAATTAGAATATCAAAACAACATTCCAGCTATAGAAAGACACATATAGTTAGTAAGCAGTACAGTACCTTATTTTAAGTAGTTTTATGCATTTAAAAGCAATGCCATATGCAATGCCATGTTTGCAATGGTCTACTCTCCCTAAACATGCAGGCATAACAAACATGTCTTTAAACCACAATAATCTACTCCTCAGGAATAAAAGAGCCCTGTATTTACACAGTCATTACTTGTGCAATGTTAGTGTATGAATCCAGGATATAATATCTGAGCTGGAAAGATGAAATAAAGTTATCAGACAAAAAAGAAAATCAAGGTATCATGCAGATATACATCAAAATACAGAGGAAATATTTCAAACGGAGCTTACTAGAAAAATAAAGATGGCAACTTGGGTTATTTTGAAAATATTTTAAAGGAAAGATTTAAATTTCACTTCACAAGCAGAAGCATTACAAAAACCAATTTATTTTTATACTTGATATCTTACCTCTGTTGTCAGAGAGAGAACAATAACCCATGGGCACAACAGAAGGACAGAAACAAGGTGAGACAAAGCTTGAAGACGCTTGGCTCCACCTACATCTACAGACAGTTTCCGGGAAGCCATGTGAAAACCAACCTTACAGCACAATGCCAGTACCAGGAGCAGTACTCCTCCCTGGAAACATGGAGGGAACACATTAGCACATCTTGAGAGCCACACCCCTCACTCCAAACAAAGTGACACATGAAAAAGTTTAATGTGCTTTCCAACTTAACAAAAGCTGAAGACAGGTTATTTCCTCCATTTGTTACTCTACTAAAAACAGTAAGATACCATACGTGGTTATACCTCAGCACTATTCACAACAGCCTGATATGATCTGAAGTTTAAAACTCCCAGTGGTGTTAACTGGCATAGAAGAGCAAAGAACTGGTACTGAAAAGCACATGGAGAAAAAAAAAAGATCACACAGAACTAAGCTTTCCATCTTCCTGTATTAAAAATGTGTTAAAAGTATATGTAAACCTCAGAAGTATCATGTCACTTTGGCCTCTAATCTTTTCATAACCTTTTCATTAATTTATCTTTAATCACACCATATCATGTATCTTCACAATATTTTCTTTCCAAACTGCTATATAAATGAATCACAAGATACAGACATGGTATCTCGTATCACTTAGATCACACACTTGCTTTGCACACAGTTAACCAGTCTCTCTAACATTCGATTTACTTTTATATTAATAAGCTGCTCCATATATTTTTTTCCTATTTTAGTCCTCTGTGCAGACACTTCAGCAAAAACACTAAGCTAGCAGAACAACTCAATTGGCTAGGTCAATCCCATACAGTAAGATTTTGATACTCAGTTACTCGTGTCACCAGCTATAATGGGACTATACTACTGAGAAGTATCAGGATCTGTGGCTTCAAATACAAGCGTCTAATGTAAAGGAAAGACTGGGGAAAGATAAAGAGGCAACAAAACACTGACCTTAAAAGTGAGCAAAAAAAGTATTGTATGCAAAGCATTATGAACCTCCAGAACACTGATGGGATGGAGTACTTGATAATTTTAACGAGACGTCTTAGGTTACACATTACAGCAATGTCCTTATCAGCTATACAAGCTGAATACAGTATGGTTTGGCTTGATGCACTGGAACTGCTTGTACTCAGTCAAGATGTAAAAATTACACTGCTAGTTCAGTTCCAAGATGAGGTGGGGATGCTGGCATTTTTGGTTTTGATTCAGGCTTGGATTAGCTCTGAGCAGGTTAAATTCTTACCTACGAACCTTAGATAAATGTTATCCTACTAAAATACAAATTCTTTACCTTGTGATCTGCAACTCCCAGGAAAGCAATGATTGTATACAGAACATGGGTAAGAGCACTGTCATGATGCCCCTCAGCTAAATAAAAAAAATTAAGGAAGAGTTTAATTTGATCATTTTTTTCTTTTAAACCAAAGAATAGGTAGATAACAGCAGAAGACTACAAGAAGCATATGTAAGGAAGCTGAGCTTTAAGGTTTGTCAGATCCTTAAAATTTAGGAAACATGAAAACAATTCTACAGAAAAGAAACAGTTAAAAATATTTGGGGAAAAAAAGAAGTATTTTAAAACACAATAACATAGTCACTGTCAAATAATGCACAGCAGTCAGGATATTGGATTTATGTAAATTTTGGGAACCAGACTTCAAAAAATATACTGAACAGCATTAGATATTAGGTTGATTGTCACCAAAAGCAGTAAAACCATGAGGTGTTTAAAACAAGATCTCTATCTTTCGAGTTTCTAAATATTTAAACTTTAGAAAAGAAAGATTAATTGAGAAGCACAATGCAGCAAAGATTAAAACAATGACAGCTTTTTGGAAAACTAGTAGAGGACAGTTCAGCAACGAATTTACTCACTGAAAACTCAGTGGATTAACCAGCGCCATTCCTGAATATACCATTTTCACCTGTAATTCCGTGTTTTCATCCTTCTTTGAGACAGTTTACTTCCCGCTTGCTTGTTTTTACTGCCCATTCTTACACATACCACTTTTTGTCACTACACTTCACTACGATGAGAATACCTGCTGAAAACTTACTTCAGAATCACTTCCAATTAACGAGCAGCTTTGAAAGCATGTTAGCTAGTTTCTGTTGGTGGTCTGCAATGCACTACAGTCGGTGCCACTGCAAACTAGTTCACATCACTCTTCAGTTTAGTGGATGAACTAAGACTGCCACATTTGCCAAAGCACAAAGCCATCTTTCTGGATATACCAAAAAGACTGCCAGTCAGGCTGTCAATTATTTACTGCACACACTCAGGCTACTCAACCATTATGTTCAGAATTTCTAAAAAAAAATGAAAGCTGATCAAAAAAGCTTCTAGCAATCCTAAGTGGTGTGATGTATGCAAACAGACAGGGAGCCTTTAACTACAACTTGAAATCTTAGCTATGTTTTAAGTTATCAGCAAAGTAGGCAATGCCATTCATCTTATGCTATAATATTCTTGACAGGTGAGATTCCTATTAAAAAAAGGCAGGCATATTTAATTCAGTGCATTAGACTTCACATTATTTCTGCTCCAGTAGTAGTGGACACTTGCTTTTACAGACAGCAAAAAAGGATACGATGTTCTGCTACTTTAGCCATGAGGTCATCATTATCAAAAAGTAGTAAGCAGATGACAGCTATGATGAAAAATGCAGCACCTCTTGTCTGTAAAAAGAAAAACAAAAACCCCAAATATTTTTATAATATTCTATAACAGATTAATGTAAAAAATCCAGTCCCCTCCGTCCACTTGTGATCAATGTAAGCATATTTTAGTTCAGTGAGAAAAACATGAGAAAAAAAACCCTTTATTTTTAAAAAAGTGACCTGACAATTATGTTTTTATACCTATTGCATTTTTCTGATTTAACAGATAACTCGGGGCAAATGACCACTGTAACACACCAAAAGCCTGCACCTTTCAAACTTCAGGTGTTTTTACTTCCTTCTTCATGTTTCTGCCTTCCAGAATGCAGAGCTTCTTAAGCCTGATGATTTATTATTTCGTAGCAACAAAGAGTTATAAACAAGAGTAAGTAGACAAACTGTTGTATTTTTTTGTTATGGGAGGTAAGGGCTAGAGCACAGTGCAAAGGCTCTTGAGAAAGCTGAGCTCTGCAGTGCTTTTGTAGGAAGGGACAGAGGCACCTATGAAATCCCAGCTCCCAGCGCTTTCACCACCCTGATTTAAAACCCTGCAATACTGGTATTCATCTTGGCAAAACACTGCGCTCTACAACTAAAAGCTTCTACTAGAATTCATGTTCTGAAGCCAAATACAGCTATCCCATTCCTGTTTCGGATAGTCAGCCAACTTCTTTTTGCCATAGGTTGCTTCATAAAGCTTTTGGGGCAGGACTTAGCAGGGCTCATTGAGAGAGCTTTAAACTAGATGTGAAGGGGGAAGGGGAGAAAACTGGGTCTGTTAGGGACAAGAACAAGAGGAACGTGCCAGGGCCTGAAAGCAGGTGGTCTAAGGAGGATTTAGTCCCACCAGTGGGCTCTGTTTGTTTCCTGAAATGCCTGTATGCTAATGCACGCAGCATGGGGAATAAGCAGGAAGAGTTAGAGGTCAGTGTGCGGGCTAAGGGTTATGATCTGGTAGCAATAACAGAGACGTGGTGGGACAGGTCACATGACTGGAATGTGGCCATGGATGGTTATGTGCTTTTTAGGAAAGATAGAGCGGGGAAGCGAGGTAGTGGAGTTGCTCTTTATGTGAGAGAGCAACTAGAATGTATTGAGTTTTGTGCAGGGGCTGATGAGGGGCAAGTTGAAAGTCTGTGGGTAAGAATTAAGGGGCAGGCTGGTGTGGGTGATACAGTCGTGGGGGTCTACTACAGACCTCCTGATCAAGGCGAGGAAGTTGATGAGGCTTTCTACAGGCAGCTGAAAGTAGCCTCACAACTGCAGTCCCTAGTCCTCATGGGAGACTTTAACTACCCCGATATCTGCTGGAAGACTCACACAGCCAGCCTTTCACAGTCTAGGAGGTTCCTCCAGTGCATTGATGATAACTTCTTAATGCAAATGGTGGACAAGCCGACTAGAAGAGGAGCGCTGCTGGATCTTGTACTAACCAACAAGGAGGGCCTTGTTGAAGCAGTGGTGGTCAGTGGCAGCCTTGGCTGCAGTGATCACAAGATGGTGGAGTTCAGGATCCTGTGTGGAAGGAACAGAATACCCAGTAGGACCAGAACCCTGGACTTCCACAGGGCAAACTTTGGCCTCCTCAATCAACTGTTAAGGGAAATCCCATGGGACAGGGTGCTAGAAGGTAAAGGGGCTCAAGATAGCTGGTCAACATTCAAGGACCACTTCTTGCAAGCACAGGATCAGAGCATCCCAATGGTTAGGAAATCTAGTAAGGGAGCTAGGAGACCAGCATGGTTAAAAAAGGAACTGCTGGGCAAACTTAAGTGGAAAAGGAAAATCTACAGATCATGGAAGGAGGGGCTGGTCACTTGGGAGGAATATAGGACTGTTGTCAGAGGATGTAGGGAGGCAATTAGGAAAGCTAAGGCTTCCTTGGAACTTAACCTTGCAAGTCAGGTTAAGGATAATAGAAAGGGCTTTTTCAAATACATAGCTAACAAAGCTAACACTAGAGGCAATATTGGCCCACTGTTGAATGAGGTGGGAGCCCTGGTGACAGAGGATATAAAGAAGGCAGAGGTGCTGAATGCCTTCTTTGCCTCTGTCTTTACTCCTGCAGGATTTCCCCATGAGCTCCAGACTCATATAGCCCCAGAAGTAGTCAAGATAGATGAGGAGTTTGACATAGTAGATGAGGATTGGGTTAGGGATCAGTTAAGTAATCTGGACATCCATAAATCGATGGGTCCAGATGGAATGCATCCAAGGGTGCTGAGGGAGCTGGCGGAGGTCATTGCTAGGCCACTCTCCATCATCTTCGGTAAGTCATGGGTAACAGGAGAGGTGCCTGAGGACTGGAGGACAGCAAATGTCACACCAGTCTACAAGAAGGGCAAGAAGGAGGACCCGGGTAACTATAGACTGGTCAGCCTCACCTCCATCCCTGGAAAGGTGATGGAACAACTTGTTCTTGTCTCTATCTCTAGGCATATCAAGGACATGGGGGTCATCAAGAGCAGTCAGCATGGTTTTATCAAGGGTAAATCATGTTTGACTAACCTCATAGCCTTCTATGAGGAAATTACTAGGTGGATAGATGATGGTAGAGCGGTAGATGTGGTTTATCTGGATTTCAGTAAGGCATTTGACACTGTCTCCCACAGCATCCTTGTAGATAAGTTGATCAGGTATGGGTTTGGTGATCAGGTAGTGAGGTGGATCAGGAACTGGTTGATGGGAAGGAGTCAGAGAGTTGTAGTCAATGGGACAGAATCTGGTTGGAAGTGTGTGACTAGTGCAGTCCCTCAGGGGTCGGTACTGGGACCGATGTTGTTCAACATCTTCATCAACGACCTGGATGAGGGTATAGAATGTACCCTCAGCAAGTTTGCTGATGACACTAAGCTGGGAGGAGTGGCTGACACACCAGAAGGCTGTGCTGCCATTCAGAGAGACTTAGACAGGCTGGAGAGTTGGGCGGGGAGAAACATGATGAAATTCAACACGGGGAAGTGTAGAGTTTTGCATTTGGGGAAGAACAACACGATGTCCCAGTATAGGTTGGGGGCTGACCTGCTGGAGAGTAGTGTAGGTGAAAGAGACCTGGGGGTCCTGGTAGACAGGAGGATGACGATGAGCCAGCAATGTGCCCTTGTGGCCAAGAAGGCCAATGGCATCCTGGGGTGCATTAGAAAGGGTGTGGTTAGTAGGTCAAGAGGTTCTCCTCCCCCTCTATTCTGCATTGGTGAGGCCGCATCTGGAGTATTGTGTCCAGTTCTGGGCCCCTCAGTTCAAGAAGGACAGGGAACTGCTTGAAAGAGTCCAGCCCAGAGCCACCAAGATGATTAAGGGAGTGGAACATCTCCCTTATGAGGAAAGGCTGAGGGAGCTGGGTCTCTTTAGCTTGGAAAAAAGGAGGCTGAGGGGTGACCTCATCAATGTTTACAAATATGTAAGGGGTGAGTGTCAGGGAGATGGAGTTAGGCTCTTCTCAGTGATGACCAGTGATAGGACAAGGGGTAATGGGTGCAAATTGGAGCATAGGAGGTTCAAGGTGAATATCAGAAAAAACTTTTTTACTGTGAGAGTGACAGAGCACTGGAACAGGCTGCCCAGGGAGGTTGTGGAGTTCAAAACCCGCCTGGATGCGTTCCTATGTGATGTACTCTAGGTGACCCTGCTCTGGCAGGGGGGTTGGACTAGATGATCTTTCGAGGTCCCTTCCAACCCCTAGGATTCTACGATTCTATGATTCTATGAAACATTCAGAGGACAGTTATTGCTCCCTTGTTTCTGCTGCCTTAGAGATGCAGCTTAGGTGCCAAGCATGGCTCACTAAGATACAGACTGACGACCTCTCTGAAGCTCTACTTTTACCCTTTGGGTGGATGGCTGCAGGAAAAAAAAAAAGTCTTCTAGCTGAAAAGCTCCAAACTGGATGTCCAAAGCATCTAAATTTGAGGGGCCAGGGTAGAAAGTCAGATCATAATGACTCTGCTATTCACTCTAAGGCCATCCTAAAAAGTGATTAGGGGACTCCAGCAGCAGTTACGAGACAGAGATTGCAAAACTCCCAGCCAGAGGCGGCACCAAAGTCAGACTTTCTCTTTCACAGTATACTAGCCTCAGGTATCTTCCTCCAACTACCACTGTTTTCAAAGGGAAATGTCAAAGACTGCTAGGTGCTGGGATGAGCTCATTCTGATGAGGCAGTCAGAGAACACCTTGCAAAATTGTGTTTAATAGGATTCAGACAAAGGATGTTTCAAGTATAGATCTCTGATTAAGGGAAAGACTGGGCCCAGGTATTCAGCACATAAAGGCTCATGCAGACATTTAAGTTCTTAGAGAACTTTCTAGGAGAAAACTACCAAAGTATTTCAAAAGCTACAGACACTGAAGAGGCTAGGTAAGAATCTGGAGACTGCACTGCTGGAGTTGCATGCCTACAAGTCAGGACCACTCCATGGACATATCCCCTTCTGTCAGTTTGAACCCATCACAAAGAATACTGAAGTACAAAAACAATTCTCAAGGTTTCTTTCTAACTACAAACAGAAAAACTTCTCAGACATCTGCTATAGATCTTCAACAGCTTCATCCACTGTTTCTCTCCTACTGTCATTTTTTTAAATTTCAAATAGTACATCTTACCATTTCACCACCAACTACACTAAAAAAAAAAAAAAAAAGGACAGGTTCCTATGACTACAGGTCTGAAACACTGTTCTGGGTAAAGAAGTATACAAATTTATAGCATTCAGTATTATTTACAAGTAGTAAAATACATTTTTGAATACCTTTGCTGGTCCTCCACCTGAGCTTGTGAAGAAGACACTAAGGAGCGATAACACAACCACATCAC
Source organism: Hemiprocne comata (assembly GCA_020745705.1). Classification (NCBI taxonomy): domain Eukaryota; kingdom Metazoa; phylum Chordata; class Aves; order Apodiformes; family Apodidae; genus Hemiprocne; species Hemiprocne comata. The sequence continues at coordinate 38,533,004 of CM036616.1, read as the reverse complement.
TGTGCTCAAATAGCAACAATGTCCTATAAAAAAGTGGAATAAACACTTAACATTTGCTTACAGGTTTACCTCACAAGCTTGAGATACATTATTTCAGCTAAAATTCAAGGACACAGCAGTCAAAGATTTATTGTGTGATTTGAACAGCAAGTTTAATGCAAATCTATTTCCCTTCACCAGCAACAGATGTAGCTGCAAACAGCTACACATTATCACAAATCAAAGAACTTCCTACCTCAAGATTAAAATGATTCAATTATACTTTACTTTAAATTGTACTTTCTTCTAAGAACACCATAAAATACTAACTTGGCTCAACAGAGTTACTATTGCCATTACAATACCTCCTCTAAATGAAAGTTTCTGGCTCCCAGAAAAAAAGAGATCCTGTTCTGCTGTATTACATCCTGTTTATTGAGTTGATGAGAGTCTAGCAGTTTATGCAACCTCAGAACCTCTTAATTGATGAAAATAAGAAATGCTAACTTGCACACCATCTCCTTCAGACAGCAAAGGCTATACTGGCAGCTTTCCAGAGCAGTACATTGAAGTAATAAATGCTGTCAAATTTACCAAATGCTCCTGCCATTCTCTGCACAGCAGTACAAAATGCTATGGCCCATGTTACTGGTTCTGTTTGGGAAGAACATCAGCATCCAGAAAGGCCCTACAGTATTTCTGATAGAAATCCTATTCTTCTCAGGTAAATGTAGAGGATAAAACTTGAACTTGATAAAATTGATAAAATCATTTTAGGCTACACCTTCCTCTCTCTCATGAAAGATGCTTTCTAATACAATGATCTTCATTTTTTGGAAGTCTAATGTTGTTATTTTATAGGTACTCAGTACTGCTAACAAACAGCACAAATGATTCTACTTGAGTATATGCATTAATGCTACCCAATTCCAGCACAGGCATATGATCTGATAAAGCAAATGCAGAAACTGATACTAGTCACCTGGCAAAGGAATACAAGCTGCTATCACTCGCTGTCAAGCCATGGACTTCAAACAGTTAAATAAACAACTGGAGTTACATAAATGAGTCTAGGGAAATGAGGAAAACTACAGTTTTCCTCAAAACAGTCAGTGATTTGCTGTGTCACTCACATCAATAGTTCAAGCACTATCACAAATTTCACTGTCATCTTGGCAAAGAATGACTGAAGAAAATCTATGGAAAATTATATGTAGTTTTTCCCAAGCCCAACGGAGTCCACAGGAAAAAGCATGAAGATTCATTTAAAATTTAAAAAAATAAAGCAAGAGGCTGGCATCATGGGCTGACAGACAGAAAACAAAAAACAAAGGAGAAAGACAGGGAAAGATCGCAAAGATTAGCTTAAAAGAGAAAACATTATTTACAGTAAATACATATATTTACCTTAGTGGTCCACAAAGAGTAAGGCCAAAAAACCACAAGAGTGAAATGATACATCCCACAACAGCATGCTTGAAAATTTTGATCCACTACAAAAGAAAGGTATTTCATTACGATTTTTGCCACAGTTTTAAAATTCATATCCCATTATTAGCATTCTTTTAGCAGAGCATTCTTATAGCTGCAGAAATAGAGGGGAAAACAAATGCTCTCCAAGTTCTGCAAAATTCAGAAAACAATTACCTTCTTACCTGCTTTGCAAGGCAACTAAAGTTTGTTTGGACAGATCATGAACCAGAATTACTGACTTCTTTTCTACCACAGTACTGGATTCTATAGTATAGTCTGAGATCTCTTTTAACAAAAAGCTTGAAAAAAGGCTGAAAAAAAAAAATCAGGCCCATTTACCTTCAAGGATACTGTTTATTTTGTAATCTATTGTATATACCTGATAAAGGTATGTGGGACTAGATAAAACACCCAAGACTAATACTGTCAGTCTGCAAATATTTATGCAAGTTAAAGCAGGTTATATAATTCAGCTATTCAAGACAATATTAACTTTACATGCAAGTTTTTGAAGAAAAAGAATTAATTTTGGAAATATATTGAAAGACAAAGTGTCTATAACAAACATTGTATCTTCAAAATCCAGAATTTAAAAAAAATTTACCAACAGTGAAACCATAAATGGACAGATTTTTCTGAGCACAAATGAAAGATGCAATTTATTCCATCTCATACTATCTGTCTAATCATGAAAGCAGTTGACATCCGGAGCACTTTGGAAACTATCCTTCAGATTCCCTCCACTTAGCACATACACTGCTAACACTGTGCACGGATCAAGTTTTTACACACACAATTGTATAAAACTAAGCTAAATACGGAGGAGAAGAAAATTTACTTCTTACAAAACAGTAGATTCCAACCTGGTCCTTCTCTAACTTCTCAGGATACTGGGAACTCAACACAGGTCTAAAGAGCAGTTAGACTAGCCCCTCATTACAAGGCACCACGCAGAAAGCACTCTTTTGGCGTGGGGGACATGACTAGAGCACTCAGACATTCTGGCAGTCCAGAAACTGCCCTTAAAAACTGTCAAAGTCGGCATGCTAGACTAAGCTCTTTTTGAAAAGCCAGTCCTTGAAACAGAGGCTTGTTTGGAGCCAACGGCCAGTCTTTTTTCCATACTCTCAAAAGGAGATGAAAAAAGTTAAAAATGCCGGTAATTTTTTAAAGCATGCTAGACACCAAGTTAGTTACACATTTCTGGAAATTGCAACCACATCTTCCAAGTGGAGTAACCTTTGTTCTGCCTTCATTTTTGGAAAGAGGCACGTTGTCAAGAATATCTACAAAGACAAGAATCACTATTACATCTGTCAACTCACCTGACGCTTAGTTACCACTTTTCCAGAAGAAAATGGTTTTTGAATCAAAACCATAAAACATGCAGACCTGTTAAATGGAGAAAGGTTTCATTATCAGTGTATTAGCAGCCAGCTTTTTATTCACAGCAGCACTAAATAACCAGGTTACTCCCATCAGGCTCAGTCTACTACATTGCTTTTTCTACATTTTCCATTAAAAGGCCACACCAACCACACTCACTGGTTTTATCTTCCCTGCTGCGTCACAAGCATCAGATACCAGTACAAAGGTGATGACAAGTGAACGTCACTTCTGGTCACTTTAAATGCAAGCTCTTCAGAGAATGGCTAATAAGAAGTCTTCCTGTGATTTTCAAGAATCAAAAAAACCTGATCTCATAAGTTTTTAGAAGAAATACTACTATGTTTTTTATTAGCAAGGTATGTCCACCCAAAGGCTGGTTCACATATGGGATGCCATATACACAGTCTTGTCCGAACAGGTAAGAAACAGCACGCACCTTCACTGTCTGGGATCAAGAGTAAGTGGTGGGGAAAAAAAGACTATGGTGCTTGGGAACATGCAAGTGAGAAGCCCAGAAATGTAAACAAATTTGAAATAAAAGGAAATAAAAAAAAAAAAAAAGCAGGTTCCAAATGCTCCAACTCTACCAAGTTTATTGCAGAAATGTTCTTCCACATCATATACGGTAAATGTGAAGGATTGTGTATGCAGAGGTTGTTTCTGTATGTTTCCTTCTAGTTTCTACACTTTAGCTCTCAATCAGGGATAAAGAGCATTTGAAGCTCACAAGAACTACAGGAATACAAATTATGAGGAAGAAAACTTTTTGTCTACACCCTCTTAAAGAAAATCTGGACATGCTTGAGTCTCCTGTGAGCAGTACTGTCATCCTATGATCAATTTTGAAATACCAAAAACATTGAATTTTCTTGAAGGTAGAAAGGTCTTACAGAGATCTGGAATAGGCTAGACAGCTGGTTAATCACCAATTATATGAAATTTAGCAAAAGCAAGCACTGGGTTCTCCACTTTGGACAGGGTAATGTTGGTTATACATACGAACTGGGGGACAAGACTCTGGAGACCAAACCTGCAGAAAGAGATCTGGGGTTTGGGTTGGTGGCAAGTTAGTAGAAGTTAACAGTATGTCCCAGTAGCCAAGCAGGCCAACTGTGTAAAGGGATGCATCAAGCACAGCATAGCCAGCCACTCGAGGGAAGCAGCTTTCCCACTCCATGCTGCCCTGGTGACACCTCAAGTAGTGTGTAGTTTTGGGCACCTCAGTGTAAAAAGGACATCAAACTACTAGAGTGTGTCCAGAGAAAGGCAATCAGACAGTCTTGAAGACATGACTTAGGAGTGCCTGAGGTCACTTGGTGTGCTCAGCTTGAAGAAGAGAAGGCTGAGGGTGACCTCATGGCAGCCAACAACTTTCTCAAGGGAGGCTGCAGAGGGGAAGGTGCTGATCTCCTCTCTCTGGTGACCAGCAACCGGACACAAAAAATTGGAATAAAGATGCGTCAGGGGAAGCTCAGATTGGGCATCAGGAAAATGTTCTTCATTGAGAGGGTGCTTGGTCACTGAACAGGCTCCCAAGGAAAATGGTGATTGCACCAAGTCTGTCAGAGCTCAAGAAGCACCTGCATGATGCTTTTAGTCATACAGTTTAGTTTCAGGTAGTGCTGCAAGGAACAGGCAGTTGGCCTCAATGATTCTTATGGGTCTCTTCCAACTTGAGATATTCTATGATTCTTAAATTATAGAGCAGAGACGTGAGGGGAAAACCACTGGTATGAACTGAGTATTTCCTGGATCCACTGCTATGCTTTCATCTTTTTGATTAATCTATAATTACATCATGCAGGGTACAAGCTTGACACTGACAAAGAATGCCATAGACAAAGCATGCTGCGACATTGGCAGACAAGGCCTCACTCCCCGCATACTCACCCCAGCTGCACTATAAAGATAAACTGCACGAGGTGGACTGCTTTGAGAAGATCGTAAGATTCAAACAGCCCCACGGCTTTCAGAACCTTGGTGAAGCACAGCAGCACGATGTACCGAGTCAGCCTGAAAAAGGACAGAGGGCAGTTTCCACCTGCGACCGCGCTCAAGCCGCCGCCCTCCGGTCTCAGGCCCCGTCGCCAGACCCTACCCCTTCCCGGCAGGTCTGCGCCTGACGCGGAGGAGACCGCCGGCTCCCACCACCTCCGGAAGGTTGAAGGGCTATGCCCGCTGCTCCCCAGAGGGTGGGCAGGCAACGGGCAGCCCCCTTCCGCGGACGCTCCCCCCGCTGCCGTTACCGGGCGCTAGGCACATCCACGGGCCCCAGCACGCCGCCGGCAGCCAAGGCCTGCCCGCTGTACTTCTCCTCCATGCCGGGGCGGCGGAGCGGGCGCAGTCCCGCGCCGCTGAGAAGCAACCTGTGCGCGCGCTCAGCTGTGGCGCGGCCCGCCTGCCCCGCAATGGGGGGACCTCATCCTCCGGGGCCCGCCACTGCGAGAAGGGCACGGGAGGAAAACGGAAAGCACCAGTGGAGACAACGGAAGCTGAGGCACCCTCGCCAGCCCGCTCGAGCGCATGCGCCGTTCGCAGTACGCAGGCGCCCAGGGGCAGGGGTGGCGGGGCGGGACCCGGCGCGTCCGGGGGCGCCGGAAGCTCTGAAGGGGCGCGGGGACGTTTCCTGTTCCTGGGGGCCGGTTCGCTTTCCGTCGGGGCGGGGTTGGCATTGGGGCGGTGTCGGTTGGGGAGGGTTTCTGCGGTAGCCGTTTGCTGTCATTTGCGGCCCCGTCTTTGGCTGCCGGTGGCGGATGGCGCCTGTCTGCTGTGGGTCGTGCCTTGTGCCCGTCTTGGGTGTCTGATGCGAAAAGAAACTGCGGTTTCGCGCTGTGTTGTTTCGTACAGAGCCGTTCCACCCGCCGGCTCCCGGGCGGCGATTGTCCATACGTGGCACTGTCTGCGTGGCAGCGTTGACCGGGAGAGGGAAGCCGAGAGGGTTGCCTGGGCAGAGGCGAGCAGATCCCTAGTGAAGCTGAGCTTTAAAAATTGTATAGTACACAGGGATTTGGCACAGTTTTTTTTGTGACTTGCTTTCCCAACCCATACTCGTGTTTTCTCCTTTATTGTTAGGTGCTTTAAAGGAAGTGTGTGCCGCAGCCGGCCTGTGGCAGGTTGACATTTGGCAGGGCGCAGGAGGCTCCAGAGTTCCCGGTGCCCTGAAGATGGGACTGTACGATACTGTCCGGTGGCAGAAGTCCTGCAGCCTCTGTCACTAATGAAATGATACAGCTCAGTAGCTTGTCTTTGCAGGACACGGTGCTGGCAGGAATTGGATGGACCAGTTAGCAGGAACTTGCTGCACTGTAGAATGTCATTCCTTTCCATCTGAAGAAGTTGATCGATACACACAGCCTTACAACTTGTTTCCATTAAAAGGAGAGGTGAATTGTGGAACTGCATTTTTATTTTAAATGCAAGTCTGTCCATCTTGTATTAATGCGCAAGGCCTTATTAGTCCTGACCACTGTCAGGATCAAGCAGCAGGAGCAGATTTCCTGCTGGCAGTTCCAAACCTGGAAGTGCTTCTGCAAAAAACCCCTAAACATTCATTCTTCTATTTTTTTGTAGGATGGTTGCTGTACATCCTTCACTGGGTATCTCTTTTTCCTCGTACTTTGAAAGTTTGGTGTGGTCCTAGTTTCCTAGGTTTATTTCTAATTGTACTGATTGTTGGGATCTCTGATCTCCCAGTTGTTGGCTGCCATTATGCCATTTTTTGTTTAAAACCTATCAACTGAAATGGAGACCACCCCCAGCAGCCTGGTGATTTGGTGGGTGAGCTGGAAACCTTGGCACTCACAACTCCATGTGAGTTGGCTGAGCACTTTCATTACTTTGAATAACCTGTTCTTGGTGATCCCACCTGTGGCAGTGTTTGCAGTGAGCCTCCCTCCCTCGATGCCAGCAAGTTTTGAACAGGGTATCAACATCACCGTGCTTCTATCCAAGCCTGATCTTGCTTGCAAAGCCATGGATGCACTAAGTCACTCAGGATTTTCTGGTGACAGTCACCAAGCTGGGAAGTCCTCTGCATTGGTGAGTTTTGTTTTTTATCCTCAGTGAAGTGCCTGACATTCAGCCTGTTTCAATCCTCATCCCACGTACCAGTAGGATCTCTGCAGTAGGATTGCTTCACTCATGGGTAAAGTGGAGCAACATCCTGGCTGACACAGGAGATGCTATAGAAGAGCACAGAGAACTAAAATCTCCATTTGAAACTAATGGGGAAGTTGAAGCAGAAGGTTGGAAAATACTGTGAGATAACAGCTGTTTTCCAGACATGTATCAAACTCCATGGTTTTGGGACATCAGTTCAGCACTGAAGCAGGACAGAAAAAACAGAAATCAACTAGCATGGAAAGGATGGTGGAGTTGGGGAGGAATGGCACAGGGAAAGGGATACAGATCAAATGTCTCATAGAAAAGAGACAAGAGGTGAGAAGAAGGGGGACTGCAAAAACTGGCCTTGCCTATTTCAAATCTTGTTTCTGCTAGCATCATGTGTTGAATGAGTCTCAGCAATAGCCAGCTGCATCTTAGATGTCTTTGAAGTAACTGGCTTGAGTAGTCTTTAACTAGGAAGAGATGGAGGGATGGGAGAACAGAGGAGTGTGACTGCTGGCAAATGGAATTTTACTGGTCAGAAATAAAAGTTTGTGCTTTGTTGTTTTTTTGTTTGTTTGTTTGTTTTATTTTACTTTTTAAATTTACTTTTGTTTATTGCTTTTATTTTGTTTTGGTTTGTTTGTTTGTTTTGAGAGTTGCAAATTGTTCCCAATGCAGGAGCGGACATCTGCATGGCAACCATAAGCCTATCAAGAGAAATGCTGGCTCTGCCATTTCAGCTGCCTTGTGAAGACCCTGTAAAATTTTAATCCACAGTTTAATGAAGCCTTCAGTTCACAGTTTGGAGTTCCCTGAAAGCCTATGAATCAACCAGAAGATGTCGATAACATTTGTAAGCAGGTTGTAGGGGGGGAGGAGGGCGGGGGAAAAAGCAAGCTATAGTAAGATGCTTTGTGCGCTGTGTCCAGGAGATGGAGATGTTTGCAAATGGCACAACAGAGATGACTGCAGACCAGAGGCCGGAATGAGTGGATGGTCAGGGAGCCGAGCGTAGAGAGACTAAGTGCTGTGGAACTGGGCAGAGGGTGAGAATCAACCCTCTGGGCCAGAGCTGTGCAGGGAGGGAAAGAGAAAAAGGCTAGAGAGGCCCAGGGCAAAGCTTTCTGGGAACAAAACTGGAGAAACAAAAAATAAAGGTGTGAGTTAAATGACAGCATTACAAAGAACAGGGGATGCAGACTTGAATCCTCAACACTTCTTGAGAATGGACATATGTGACACTCTGGGACAGGATGCCATGTGTCAGGGGCTCACTCTGCGACATGTGTTGTCCCAGACGTTGGCCTCTGATTCAACCAACTGGCTCCTGCTGAGTACCTCCTCAACATGTGTCTCAAGCACCCGTGCCTGGTGGCATCCTCTTGGCTCTTGGTGGTGCTGGGTGTTCTGGGCTGGAGTGGTGGCAGGGCACCCCTGCCTATGCTATGATCCCAGACAGGAGCTCTGGCTCAAAGCAGCCCTCCAGGAGGACACATATCCTGCTACATGGGCCAACCTCACCTGTACGTACAGAAACATACCTAGGACATGAGCTTAGTGTGTATGGATCTGCCTCTGATCTTATAGTATACTGGAAACCCATCCCTGGCTTGTCAGCCTAGTACAGTGGTATTTGGTTTGGCCAAGAGGTGTCTTGGTGTCAACACATTAACTCTATTATGTGTGAAAACATACCGTGTCTCCACTTGTTGTGAAAATACACTTTATTAGACCCTGCCAGGGTCGGTGTGAGGGCTGTTAAAAGTGGATGTTCATAATTCAAGTGCAGCACTGCTGCATACTTAACATGGCTACTGTCTAGTTGTAAAGATGGAGAGCAGGTAAATAAAAACTGCAGAAGAAAAACCACCTAGTAAAACTGGTTAGGATTGTTGAAGAGAATGGTGAAAATAAATTACTATTAACTACAGCAATGTTGGAGTCTACAGCGACTGCTGAAGGAGGGAGAAACTAAAGTCTCAGAAAGAATGGACCCAAAACCGGAGATTTTTTAATTAAAAAGAGAAGTCATACACAGGAGGATATGGGGTTCTTGAATAGAGTTTGAAAGGGCCCTTATTTTAACACTACAAAACTTGCAGAAATGGAGAGAAAAATCAAGGCATAAAATAATGTATAAACATCTACTGTTTCTTCTCCTTCGAAGTGTGTATTAAACTAGGAGTTTGTTTTGTTTTGCCTTGTTTTTGAGGAGCTTTGCAAAGCTTGTCTCTGTTGGCTTAAATTTTGCATGCTCCTCAAGATTTGAATTGTGAAATCAGAGTACCTAGAAGGGGAATTTTCAGGGGGAAAAGTATAGTTGGGATAGATTAAAAATTATAGATTTAAAAAAAAAAAATTCACCTCCCCCTGAAAGCAAAAGTACTTAAATATGTGCTCCACGAGGAGCTTCAGAGTAATTTCAACTTTGGGCTTTTGGTCTTTCAAGAAAGATCAAGCGTTTTCTTTCTAGGTCTAAGGAAACTGTGTGTGGGTGCCCCTGAATGCAGGGGTGGTTATCTGGAGCCGGGGTTGGTATCTGCGGGGAAGCACATTCGGGATAGTGGCAAATGTCCTGGTGGGGGAGCTCTTGCAGAGCTGAGCTGCCAATGGCCATTTATTCCAAGTTGTGCTTTTATTAAAAGTTTTGTTTAGAAAATATCTTAATAGCTTTGTATTTACTGAGTAATGGCGACACAGATATCTGTTCCAGGAAAAGCTAACTGGGATTAGCTAAATAATTGGAATGGCATAAAATGGCTTTTCTTTCTAATTCAGCATGAGAGGACAGTGACTTTGGTAAGGCTTGGCTTCTGCATTTCTTCCTTCTGATTCCAGTGCAAGTTGCACTCTTTTATTTTTCAGTTAGCAAAGAACAACTGAGCAGAGAGCAGCAATACTGGGAAGTGTACAGACACCAGTGGTCCACGGATTTTGGTTCGGTCATGCAACTAAACTGACCCACATCAATTTGCAGAAAATTCAGGACTGGTGAGGAAAGAAGGGCAGTTGCCTCTGATATAGTGTTGTGACTTGGATTTCTGTGAATCTCCATCTCTTCTTGTTCTGCTGTTGTATATCCATGTATATTGCTATGTAAACCAGTAAAATTACAGTGACAGAAGAGAAAGTAAAAAAAAAAAAAAGCTTCTGTTGTAGTAATTCAGAGAGAGTACTGACACAACAAGAAAGCCTTATTGTGACTTAAAAATGACATTTTCCTGCTCCAATATTAACTATGTAGCATGTGAGATAGGGAAAAAAAGGGCTGACAGAAAATCAGAAAAGTGCGTGAAAATCAGAGTCAAATTAGAGGTTTTTGTGATTTCCTGTAATGTGACATAAGCCATCTATTGTGTTTTTGCTGGGAAATTAGTAGCTGAGGTCAATGCAGCGGGAAAATGAAAGTTGAGAGACATACACAGGGTTACTGTGCTGGAATGAGAGTTGTGTTCCTCATTGAACCATTCACAGATGGTGGTGCCCATTCAAATTTACATGAAACAAATGCTAAAGCGTCTGTTAGACTGTGTTCTAACGTGTGTTGCTTCCTGTCAATTTAATTTTGCATTGTCAGAAAGCTTGTGTTGAGGTGTAAGTAGATTTTGTTGCTCAGACTCGTTAACACAGGTCTCTAGCAACGGTTTTCCCTCCTCTCCCCGCTGCGGGCTGTCGGCACTGAGCACTGGTGCTCCCTGTGGCCCCAACACTGTCTTTCTGGCATGGTTCTGGCTCTGCGGTGCTCGGCACAGATGGGAGTGGTGTTGGGGATCTGGCCGGCTCCAGCACCGCTTCACTGGAGGGCAGTCGGTCTCCTCCTGCTGTGCTCAGGTGCATGGTCCTGCTGAGAGCAAGCCTGCAGTCTCACCCGGGTTTTCCCTCAGAAAAGTAAGATGATGCCAGAGATCAGTCCTCCCTTCCATGTCTTCCCTCCAGCATTTGGCCTGGTGATGGCATTGGTGCATGCAGATTGCTGAGCATCTCCCAACATCACGTGTGTGTCTTGCTAAAACGTTTAGTGGAGGGAACACCTACAGCAAAAGCCAGGAAAGTGATGTGGTTTCCTGGAGAGCCAGGTTGGGGACTCAACCTCACTCCTGGGCAAGTGGATTAACCACAAGGTCAATTCCTCATTCATTACAACTTATTTAATAATAAAGCTGAAATAAATACTTGAAATAGTCTCAGAGAATTTTTTGCAACTTCCCGGTCAGAGTTAATTAGGTGCTATGAGTGGAGCACCTGAACCGTTAGGAATGATTCACTGCTTTCCGTCCCAAGTATGTAAATTAACACATGCTCTGTTTTGCTGACAGAGTAAATTCTACTTTAGGAAACTGATGAAGCATGTCTAGTGTCAGTAGAGACAAATGCATGATGCTAACTTTCCATCTGAGAACAGCAGCTTCAGTTAGCTCTTAGTTTGTATTGTCTTCCTTCCCCTGTGACAGTCGTGAGTAACAAGGAACACATGCTGCTGAGGAGCTGAACCGCACAAAACTCTTCCAACAGCATTTTGCCTCAAATTTCCCTCTTCCCCAGCATGACTGAAGGCAGCAATTATGGAGTCACAATCATGTGAACTTTAGCCATAGAAACATTGTCCTCTTCAAGCTCCTGGATGGTAGGGAGATAAAACATTAATAGTTGGTCTACACCCTCTCACCTGTGTTTTCTAGTACTAGTAGAAAAAGGGAGCTGGTAATGTAGGCAGAAGAGATGATGGAGCCATGGTGAATTCAAGGCAATAGATGGTCTAAACCCTGTGACCTGCTTCACCAGTCTCCTGTGTCCCCCCCCTCCATATACTGCCCAAGGGCTTAAAAAAACAAGGCACTGGGAAAGCACTTAAAAGAAGTATGATAAAATGTGCTTTAAAAACCCTGTATTTGGGCTATGTTCTGGGAGACTGTGCCTCACTGTATCTGGCTGTGAGCAAATGTAAGCTGTGTAAGCCCACGAGTAGGTGACTGGGCCTCATGCTCCTGCCTGTGGAGGACTGCAAAGGTATAGGCTTGAAATGACATGGGTGGTGGGTAAGCTTAGCCTTGGGAACAAACCTGGCCCAAAGCGTAACTCATACTAAAGGCATATTCAGAAAGCTCTGCATGCTGACAGTGATAAATGGAAGCTGTAGGAAAGTGATAGAAAGCAGAGTTCAGACTACTCTCTGTGGGTGATACTCCTCTTCATGTTTTATTTCCAGTTATTTTAAAATTAAGCCATAAATTGAAGTCAGAATTCACATTACACATTCACCTCCTCTGCAAGCCCCTGAGGGACAGCTGGTCTACTTTATCACGATGCAGAGTAGAGGGTTTCTGACCCTGTTTGAGCTCTTGTGTGGATGTATGTGTACTGCTTGAACAGGCAGGTGTTTTCTTTTATGTTGTTCTGGGATATATTATGCTTTTTTTCCCACACTTTTATTTGTTAACATCCATACTGATATTCTTTGGGTCTTGTTTTGACAAGATGTATAATAGACCCTGGTCCTTGGAGAACCAGGACTTACGCTGAGGGTACATTTTTGCCCATATTGGAACATAGCATTGAATAAAAGACTTGTGGATTTTAAAAAAAAAACAAACATTGTTATGAAAATAGGTAAGGTGAGGAGAGGAGGAAGGAGACATAAAAAAAGGCACTGTGAACAAAGGGACAATTTTTATTGCCAAAACCATAGCTATTAAGGATATGCAGGTTGTCTAGAATAACTTTCTAACCACTGAATCATTAATGAAGCCTAAATTAATTTTTTCCTGCTATTGAGGTATTTAGGATGGTCTTCATCTATGTGAAATTTTTATTGTCTGGTAGTTGGGTCCAGCTCACACTGAAGACTTTTCCCTAGTAGGATGCCTGTCCAGGTCTCTCTCCTCCACCTGGCTGTTTTCACAAAACTCTGGGAATGGCTGTAGGACATCCGCTGCTGCATCAGTAGCTAAGGCCGTCCAACAAGTAAAAATATCTTAGGAGAGGATGAAGGTAAAGCCAATGAAACTACCTGTAGGCAATGCTTATGAAAGCAGGCTGGTAGAAAAGCACACATCCAGAAGCAGTGAACCTAACTAGGAAATTAAGCAGTGAAGACTCCTGAGCACTGGAGTATCATTTTACAAGTTGTGAAATGGTCTGACTTGCTTCTAGCACATGTGGCCATGGACAGTGGGTTCCCTGGAGCTGCCTTGGGGTACAGGTTTGTTTTTTTTCCCCAAGGAAACTACTGTGTGACTACTCACAGTTTACCCTGTGAGGTCTCGTGGGTTGGAGATGTAATGGAGGGTGGCTGGTGGGGTTAAGGAGGGAGGTGTGTGAAGTTGCTGGGGGCCAAAGGAGGTAGCTTATCCTGGTGTTATGGAAGGAAGGGAACCTAAGTCCTTGTTGGAGGAGCAATGGAAATGGAAACCTGTGGAGTCTTGAAATGAATAATTGTCTCAGAACAGCTGCCCTGACAAACTGGACATTGTGCTCGGGTGGGGGCCTCATTTGATAAGCCAGCTGGACCCTGTTTTCCCAAGGAGAGCCCCTCGTTTGGTAACCACTGTCATAAAAAACTGGACACTGTCCTTGAAAGGGGAGCCCCTCCTTTGTTAGCCACCCTCTTAAATGGGACACTGTCCTTACTTGGTAAGGAGCAGTGGCTGGCAAGAGGAGCCCCATGGAGGCACAGTGCCATCTTGCAAAAGACCACTTTCCTGTTTAAGGACAGAGCATGTGCATGCAAATAAAGGTCATTGCTCAGTCAATGAGCCCCCAGATTGGGGGGGGCAAGTGATCACCTGGACTAATTTCCAGAACATTCCCAAGTCCAATACTGAGTCTGCACAAAGCAGGCTGAGCCTCACCAGGAGAGGCGGGGCCAGGTGCCATCAAAGAGGCAGACTCAAAATGCTTGGTGCGTGCACCCGCCATCCAAGGACCACGATGTCATGCCGAGATCATCTCTGGATCCAAGGGTGATATCTTTCCTATCTGTTCTTCATCTCTGTCTGTCTCTCTTCATCTCTCTCTCTCTGTTTGTAACCTTATTCTCGACACATAAGGGTAACATATATTTGAATTTTGCTAAGTTTTTCCAGTTGTAACCTGTTGTTTTGAGACTACAATTTTGCTAAGTTCTGTTTCTTGTAACCTGTTGTTTTGAGAGTACCGTTTTGCAAAGTTCTGCTAGTTGCAATCTGTTGCTTTGAGAGTGATTGTGTAGTGTGTTTTTTGACAAGCTTTACCATCTTACTCAATTTTAAGTAAAACAATGTTTTGCATAAGCCTCCTGGGAATGGTCTTACTCTTAGAATACCACGCAGAGAATTCCACAGGTTAATCTCACCAAGTGGGTTGTTAAAAGAGATTAAGAAAGGAGGATTGGATCCAGCCGCACCTAGAAAGCAAGGGGGTCCAGTCTGAATCTCCCTGGGTTGACCCCCACTTCTGGGGAACTCTACCCATACCCACTTTGTGGGATGTGCTGTACCCACTTTGTGGTATGTGATATTTAATTGGGGCCCCCAACTCTTGAGAGCTGTTCCCACCTTATGGGATGTGACAAAACCAAAGGAAGAAATGCAGCAGGGGGGTTCGCAAAGAAAGGAACAGCTGAATTGAGATAGAGGTGGTCTAATAAACTGCCTCTTGCTTCTTCCATAATCTGGTCCTGCCTGCAGCTCTGAGCTCATGTTTTTGTACTTCTCAGCTTGCTCCATCTGCTCCCACTTGCTCTCTGGCAAGGCTGAGTGTTTCCATGGCTGGGCTACAGAATACCAGGCTCTTTGGCACAGCTGGTGGCTGTGATCAAGGCTTGCATTGCATTCTGGCTTGGCAGGCTGTGCCTCTTCTCACTGCGAAGCCTTTTGGCTTTTGCCACGCAGGCTTGTTCTTTCCTGACTGAGTGTAGCTTCCTGCCACCCCGCTAATGGTGCAGCCTTACTCTCCCAGCAGTGAGAATTAGCTGTTGTAAACAACACTGCATCCTTCTCAAATGGACCAAGAGGAGCCCATGGTGCAGAGGCTACAAATATGTCCTTACTTACCTGACAAGTAAAATCCCTCTTCCAACAGAGCTTTGTTGCCTTTTGTGGGCTCTAAAGCACTGCAGCTGTATTTCACATAGTCCACTGAGGTTCTCTATTTGTTTCAGGCAGTAAAAAATAGCAAGAAAGGACATGGTCAGCAAGACACTTCCCCAGATTATTGCAGAAACATGTTCAATCTTCTGTAGCTGTGAGACTGTTTATTTCTTGATGCCAGTAGTCAGAACATTTATCATAACTGCTAACTTATCTAACATGCCATGATGTCAGGCAGGGTGAGAGTCTCCCTTTGATGTGGCCTTTCTTTCAGTAGGTGGATTTAGCAAAGAAAATGAGAAAGGATTTAGTCAAGGTTATTGGAACAGCCCGAGATTGCTGAGCTCATTCAGAGTGGATGCGGATGCTCCTGCATGAACAGTTGCTTTGTGTTCACTCAGAGAGCAGCAGCTAATGGGTATCCCTGTAGGATCGTGGATAATGAAGGGCAAGATCTAACACTGGCATCCACAAGCATGGGTCCACTGAAACCAACAGAGTGGCCTATTGTGCCAAGTCTGGATTTGGTATTGAGTGTAAAGACAGATGGGATGTGGAAGAAGCGGATTGCCAGAATTCAGGAAGAAGCACTGGGCTTCTTAGTTAGTCCATACTGGAGATAATAAAACTGCTCTTTGTCTCCTGATGAACAACTATTGGGATTATGAGCTGAGGGACATGTCATGTCTTGGTCCTTCTAGTGCAGCCTATTACCAAGGCTCATTTTCCTCATATCTGGAGCTGCTGGAAGACTTGAAATGGGCCATGACATGGAGGGTTTGAGTCTTACAGCCGTTAAAACACAGGCATCAGTTAGGCTGTAGGGATGGTGCTAGCTCTGCCTGTGCTCAGAACTGGTCAAACACCAAGCAGCTCAGCCTGAGCATGCTGTGGTGAGCGGCTCAGCCAGAGTGAGTGTGTGCTGCATGCATATAGAAGGATATTACTCAGCTCAGCATCAGATTAATGTGGCCACACACTTCCCAAGATGGCACGGCTCACATCCTGCCAAGGAGGCAAAACAGGCCTGCTCCTCCCTTTGATCTGCACTGTACATATCTGATGTGTCTGGGAAGATGCTTGTGCAAAACTGGCTGCAGCCTGGCAGCTGCTGCAGATTCTCACATGCAGGTGGTGGTGTCAGAGGAGTGATGCACCCTCACTGAGCAGATATGTTGACCCTGTAGCCTCTGGAGTTGCAGTTGCTGGAGAAACCTGAACCTGCAAAGGGGATGGAGCGAGGAGGGTGGCAGGGCTCAGAGGAACACAGGCATCTGAGCCTCCAAGAGAGGGAGATTTCAGCTCTGATGGCAGCCACATTGCATGACAGGATATGAGGAAAAGCCTGGGGATTCAACTGGGGCAACTAAAACATCTTACAGCTTGATACTCTCTGCAACACCGAGAAAGCAACACCTTGTCGCCTGGATGTGTTCCTGTCAGGAAGTTTTGCATCAATACCAATAATGGCCAGGTCCCATCTTTTTTGTCCCTTTTGCCCACAAGAAGAGGACTGTTGTAGCCATGTAGAGTGCATGTATGTCTATATGCTTACATCTTTCACCAGGCTAATATCAGCTAGAAATGTAGAAGCATTGATTAAAAATAATTTTCATGAAAATGACAGCCCGGATAGAGACGAGATGCCATAGAGGCCTTATTTGAGGAGCTGGTGCTGGTCTGTGTTCACACTTTATGGAACGCCATAGAAAATCTACATGGAAAAGGGATATTTTGGACATTTCCTCATAAAAGAAAGCTTCCCCTGGAGTTTGTGCTTGACTAAAAAGCCCAATCCTGAGAGACAAAGCAGCAGGAAACTGGACTCCCATAGCTCAGCAGCTCCTGGTTCTCTGTCTCACTCCCTCTCTCTGTGGTGGATGTGCAGACCTGAGAGCAGTTTGGCTGGCGGTGCAGGGGACATCCTGGCATCCAAGAAGCTGAAATACGTGGAGAAACTTGCCTCATTTGCAGCAAGCTGCCACATTGGAGGCATGCTGTGAGCTGGGCTTGGGGGTGCTGGCCCAGAGGGAGATGAGAACTGGGAGTGAACCCCAGGGATAGAGCAGTTTTTGCTGCTGGAGTCATGGAAGAGTCAACCCCATCCTAGAGACTAGTTTCTTCTTTAGAAGTGCTCCTATAAAGTGGAGCTCACTGAAGGGCATTGTCCCATTTGCCTAAATGTTTTGGCACTGTTAGTTATTACCAGGTTTTATTTGTGCTCTTTGGGGTTTTGTTGGTTCACAGATACCAAGCCCTCAGGGCATATGACAAGGGATATGAGCTGGAAAAACAAGCAGTCTTATACTGCAAGAAGTCACGTTTCTTTACTGTAAACATGTAGAAATTCTTGCTAAAAACACAATATGGGAAAAGCAAACTTTCATGGAAACTAGATCAAGGAATGTCTGAGCCAATGCACTTCATATGAAAATGAAAAATAATACTCAAACTAAAGAAAGCCAGAAGCTTTCTTGGCTATCATGCAGTGATTTTGAAATTTTTAATAGTGAATCATGCAATTAAAGTTTGTGTTTTTCTTGAGGTTTGCAAAATTCTAGCTGTCCTTTTTGTGTCTTTTTACACTTAGTGTTTTTAGACATTACCACAGAAGAGCCCACGTTATGAGAAAGGTTGCTGTTACTGTAATTCTGGCCAGACCAAAATTAGGAATTTTCAGAATCTTTCCTGGGAGAAAAGGCATGTAATGTTGTCATTTTTCTAAACCAGGTAGTTTTGGACACTTGGAAACTATGTCTCAGGATACTGGTTGCTCTGCAAATAAAAATGCAGGACTCTGTATGCTGGAATATTGAGTTACCTCTTTTGCAAAACCCTACATTGCACATAGAACTATTTAACAGGGACTAAGTTCCCAGACCAAACTTCCCATTTACATTACAGCACCTTTGCCATCTTGGCAGTGCAGTCAGATACTTACACTGACATTATTAGGTATACACCACTGCACCTGCAGCTATGCACAAGTGTATGCATGTGTTTATTCCTAAAATGCATAGACATCACATCTCTATCTAGATATATTTTTTACAAGTGAATCCAGATAGGAAGTATGAAACTTTTGTTTTACATGAGATGATTGCGTTGTTCTCCTCTTAACACTGGTGACAGATCAGTCATGTAAAGAGTCAAGGGTCAGCCTCTTTTGTGGTATCTGTACTATTAATAGAAACACCCTAGTCTAAATCCTGGTCATATGGAAATCAATGGCATGTCTGTCATTGATTCCAGTGCAATGGGGAGTTGGCCCAAAAATTCAATTTACAGTACCATCTTAATAGTTTTATCTATTAAATTTAAATTGCTGGAGACTATAAGATAAACATTGGGGGTAAAAAATGTAATAAAATGGTTTAATTTATTTCTGGGTCTATCAAACATTTCAGCTGATACTATTTTCATGTTCTTAGTTTTCATTTTAAAATAAACAATAACACTGTGATGGGAGATCTCCTAATTTCCTGTTAATAGAGTTTAAATTGAAAAGCATTTTTCAATGGGAGAGCTGCCCATTTAAATTATGGATGGCAATTTTGTTCCATTTTTAAGTTCTTCTGTTTTGGCTGGAGATCCTTGAGTCATAAGGCTTTTTTAGCTTCTTTGACAATACTTAACAACAAGAGAACTGACACTTCCATATACATCTATAAAGATGTTAAATGTGTATTATGGTTATAACAGAGAAGGGCAAAATCAACTAGTTATGAGAGAGAGTCCCATGAACCTGCAGCCCCTCCCCAGACCTGAAACTCATGTCTCTCTCTTCCCTGTGGTGGTGACTCACTCGTGTCAGCCTGCAACCAGACAAGCAGAGGACTAACCAGACAAGCAGAGGACTACTCAGAATGAGAGCCCCAGGAGAGCCATGACCCTGAGTGAGGGGAGGACAGGAATGTCCCCATCGTGCTGAGTGCATATGAGACCTGCAGGAGCTGTAGTTGATGTCCCAGCTAATTTAGAGCAGAGGAGAGGCAAAACCTGGGGACAAGACTGTGCCACTGATCCCTGGGTAGGATCACTGTGTGAGCTAATATGGCAGTGGGACCTGTACATATTTGAAATCTCTACATGTATATGCTTTATCTTTCCCTTTCTGGAATCACAGGTGTCCATACATATATACATACATACATATGCATATCTATCTCTGTATCTGTAGCCATACACATGTATATGTATGAACCATGTGCTCAGTACAGGGCAGGAACCTCTTGCTACTGATGGAGCTATGGGGATATCTGGTGGGCAGGGGGCTGAGTAGGGCAGATGGTGGGCAAATGTATAGGGCAGAAGAGGACCTGCAGGGCTATGCTAAGTCCTAGGCACAATAAAATCTGAGTGTGAGGTCCTGGCACTGCTGAAGTAAATGGAAAGTTTCACACTGACTCTAGAGCAAATATTTCACCCAGTATTAGCAAGATACTAAAAAAGAACTGATAGAAGAGAGAAACCCTGGTAACCAGTGACCAGGGGAAGTAAAACAGGAAGAGTACATGACATCTTGATGAGGCTTTAGTTTAGCAACACATTTTATTCTTTTAGGAACTGATGCAGTGTACAAGTGATTCCTTGACTCCAGATTTATCTGCTTTATTGGCTTTGTGTCACTGCCATAATTTTATTGATTTTTTCTTTTTTTAACAGTGATACTGTAAGAGGCCTCTAAAGCTAAAACATATAGCGGGTAAATTCTTCTTCATGCATTTTACTTCGCAAGTCAGGGCCCTATGTTTAAATTTGTTGTTTCAAGGAGCACTATGAGGCTTGTAGTAGCTTTATGAATGTCCATTATGTGGGAATAGGAAAGGGAGAATTCTGTCCTCAAGGCTCATTTTTGACATCCCTCTGATTTGAGATTATTACCACAGGGTGTTGCATCAGTCATGTTGGATATGCAGTAGGTGACCTCGACTGTTGGGAAGCCATTAATCAACAAATCATCAACAAGATAAAACTTCATGACTCTTCTTGTGCCTTTGGATGTGAAGGACAGCACCTCATTGTCTCTGAGCCACTATAATCACAAGAAAAATGTTGCTGGCTTCCTGGTCAGTTAGTGCACTTTTGTTTTCCTGGTACTATGTCTTCCTGGTGAGGATGTGAAGTCCTGTGGGCTGATATCAGGAGATGTTTTGCTGGCTGCTCCCCCATTGCCAAGGAAATTCAGAGGCCAGATTTTCTTTATTTTATGGACTTGCACAAGTTATTTGGGAGGGCTTGCCTGGGATCTCACACTGAAGGCAAGTGCACAAGTGGCTTGGAGTAGTGATTTTTAAACACAAAGAAGCAAAAAACCCCAGTGTATTATGTGCTTCTTCTAAAACATTTGAGGGTTATCGTATCTCCCATTCTGAAGAGGTGCAGGGGGACAAGGAAATAATGTTTTATCATCTTGGAGTGGGAGAAAATTAGTATTTACAATCCATTTTTTTTTGGTTTTGCTGATCTGCTTCCATGATTCTCTTCATTATAGCTCCAAGCTCAGTTAAATTTTCCTGGTGTAAATATTTGTATTTTACTTTTAGTAGAGTTAAATCTTAAAATAAGTATTGGCTTTTGCAATTTTTCTGCTGCTCATGAAAATGCCTTAGTTAACCTAGCAGGTATGTCTGATGGAAGAGAGAGACTACTAGGAAAACTTGACTTGAACAACCTTAAAATGTGGTACCCAAGCCTGTAGCATGACCCAGTGACATGCACTCACCCCGATACAGTTTTAAAATGTTGAAGAGTCAAACTTCCAGCCAATGCAGATTTGTGCAGCTTTTTCTTACATTTCCAGTTCATGTTGCCTATAAACATCTACTCATCCATGCCAAATTCTAAAGAGGTCCCCTCCATTCCTCCTTGTATCTTTGGATTTCATGCAGTACTGTGCAGTGTAGAAGTGAGCCTTAAACCCTGCCTTGCTTGTGCTCACAGCAGCGTCCTTGGAGGAGCCAGGTTCAGCAGGTGACTGATAATCTCTACAACAGACGGAATGCAGGGAATTTGTCCTTTGTTTCCAGTGGGAATATACCAAGGAACATGCCACATTTTGTTTTCTAAGTACACGTATCTCACTAACTTTATGCAGTTAAATGGTTTGCAGTGAATGATACGGATAATCCACTTTATCTGCTGGTGTATGGTGCATTGCAAGAGTTGGCAATTTAGGGCAGGGACTGTTGATCAGTTGTGTGTGCACATACACTGTGTAACAGGATGAGGTTTCTCAGGGTGAACACACAGCAGGTGTTCATTCTCTACGCCTGGTAAAGCTGGGTCACAAGTCATAGTATTTACTAAAGAGATACAACACTACAGCCATGCTTCTGTGTGGGAGACTTCTGAAACAAAAAACACAGCACCACTAACTAGGACAAACACACACTATATAAGGACACTAATAAATGTGCTGGTTTGCATTACACACACTAAAGCCATCACATATAGTGCTCCTACCCGCCCATGTTTACGTTTGGTGATGATGAGGAGAGGAACAATTGAGGTTTCTGGTGGTAATTTTGGAGATCAGCTGGTAATTCAGCTAAGTTACAGTTTTGCTAATGTGCTCCATGACTGGGGAAATTCACTGGAAATCAGTGAACTGCATGTCTGTGAGTACATGCATTAAAACAATAAAGGCTTGAGGCAGTATTACTGGGTTGCCGTATTGGTTGGTAAACCTGCGTGCTCCACTGACTGGCATGGGAGCTCAAGGCAATCAGTCGTAGGCAGGAAAGCTAAATCTTAGTCATGCAAACACTTCTGCATATGCTCAGCTTTAAAGCTGTGTCTAGCTCTGTTGGTGTTACTGGCACTCCTCAAGGGCTTAGAGATGAGTTGGTTTTTAAAAGCTTGCAGGTCTGTAGGCTAATAGCATCCCAGTATTGGACTGTAGGAGCAGAAGGAAAAAAAATTATCACAAAAATGTACTTCAACATTAATTCAACAAATGTATTTAAGTTTTAATTATTTATAACATTTCAGAGTATATTAGTAAATGTTCTGTAATGTATTGATAATAGTAATGAAGTCTGAGTAATTCAAGATCTAATGACATCATCTCACTATTAAGTTGTGCTTTGAAGTAGAAGAGAAAGCACCAATATGAGTTCAAACAACAAAATATGATTCAGCAAAAAAGTGCTTGTGGCACTAGATTTCTAAAACTTTTAGGAATATTGAGTAATAAGTATTTCTGCTTGTCTTAATATATGGCATTATTTTGGGTTAGTTGTATAGCTGTTTGTATTGGTTTGCTCACAGTATATGTGGTAAGAGAAGCAGACTGTCCTATAATTTGTATTTAGAATGTATTCAGAACCCAACAAAACCCTCCAAAAGCTGCTCCCCATCACTTTATTAATGAAAGACGCATTGCTACCTTGTATGGACCAGACTGACACAGCAGGAACAAGACCTGACATACACATGGTGTTGTGGGATTCATGGCCACAGCTAAAAGGGCTACAGCCCATACCAACTGTGGTTTGGCAGGGACACTGCTGGTGGGTCGAAAGGGCTTGTCCAGGCTGGCCTGGGCAATGAGTGCCATGAGGAGCAGGTCTCTGCAATGGTAAGCCAGGGCCAAATCCCTGAGGAGGCATCCTGGCTTCCCACAGGAATACCAGGGCAGTGAAAACAGCTCTCATGGCTGATAGGCTGTGGTGTCCAAGATGGCTTCTCCTGATCGTCTTGCATTGCCTGCTTTGTGGTCATCTCCTGTACCTCCTCTCTAGTGCTCTCACGGAGAGATCAGCAACACGTACCCCTATAAACAGATCGATAGACCGTAAAGGATGATCCTTAGGAAGATAAGACCTCCCTAGCTCATTGGCAATTATTTTATGATATTTCTGATTAATAATTTCATTTTAGCCATTTTAGTGCTCAGCAGTCTTCATTTGTTAGTGTTGATTGTGGGAGTCCATGCCTAGCCCGAATCTGAGTTATTTTGACCAACAAATGTGAATTAAAATCAATAGAAATCTCATTAGCATCCCAGTGCGGTGAAAGATAATAGACCATTTCTCATGCATTCAGTTTATTAAAATTTGCTAAAGTGTGAAATATGTATGACAAGTAATGATGTTTTAATCTTTTGCCAAGGTAACAATTGAAAGCTGATTGATTCCATTTAGTAATTATAAAATCAAAATGATGGAAGATTGTAATCAAGAAGGATTCTGTCTCATAGTTTGTCACGCCTCCATGCAAGATAAAATTCTCATTTGTAACGTCTCTTTTATCTGAAAAGAAATCAAACTCCTATTTGCCCCAGTTTAAGTCTCATGGCTAGTTAGATAACAAAGTTTATTTTTTTACTCTCATGAGAAGGTAAAAACATCCTGCGCTCACCGAGGGGTTATATCCTCATGTGTGCCATGGTACCTTGAAAGCTCTTTCTCCATTTCCGGGGATCCTTACAATGGTACGAAGATGACTGCATTGCACTGCATTGCATTGCTGGGTTGCTGACAGTTTTTTTGGTCATTGTGAAACAGCTGAACACCCAATCCTTCCTCCTTCCCCTCCAAAACACAGCAATGTTGGCTTCTAAACCAAACCATGGAAATACTCGCAGACCCTGATGGGCTCTGTGAGTGGTGTCTGGGGACAGGGAGGTTGTGCTGCACAGCATATTGTGTCACCAGCTGCTGAGGCACCACGGAGACACAAGCTCAGTATGAGCAGGTCAAAAGGCTGAACCTCCAAAAGTACCCATCAATATTTTGCTTGAAGTTACTCAAAAGAGATGGAACTCTGCTCTCAGTTGGGTGTAATAGTGAGGTCCAGTAAGAGGACAGGGTCTGTTTCTGGCTCTGCCACTCAGCTTCTGTGTGACCTTGGGCAAGTCCTTTTCCTTCTCCGTGCCTCCCTGTGCCCACAGACCCCTTATCTGAATTGTGTAATGGCAGTAGAGATGGCTTGCTGCAGTGCCATGGCTGGCTGGATCTATATAAGTAAAGAAGCAATAAAGGCAGACTGGCAGAATTAAAAAAAAAAAAAAAGATTCTGCATGGCAAGATCTTGTGTTAACTAGAGATGGAAAAAATGTGTTATACTGAGGTTTCTCCATTCCTGCTCTCTGTTTACCTTTGGTGGAAGGGGGAGTCTCACCAGTTGGCAAACACAAACAATAGTAGATGGTGAGTCCCAACCTACCAATGCAACTAGAGAATTAGTTACAAATAGTCAGAAAGCCAAGCAAGGAGTCCAGATAAACCCAGGTTACCTCTTTACTTGCTTTTGGCAGTAAAAGTGGCTTTTGGACCAGACAGCTACTCAGAGATGTCCTGAAGCGGAAAGTCCTGTTAGGACTGCTTGTTTTTGGCATCCAAATTGGGGAAGCACTCAGTTATTTGTAAGTGTAGAAGTGTGTCTCTGTGAAACACTGACATTTTAGGGTAGGCTGAGCACTCTGCAATGAAATCCCAGATGCAGTGCAGCTGGTGGGTGGCCTCCAACAAATTTTAATGGGCTTTGGAATAGGGCCCAAGCATATTCCGAAGAACAGGAGAAGGAAGCCTTGGTTTAGCCAAATCTCCAAGCATGTGCTTAAACGTTGAAATTAAGCATATACTTGAATCTTCTGCTGACCTGTACCTTAACTACTGAGTAAAAAATACTGACCTGCAGAAACTCCATATAAAACAGGGATATATGCCTTTTAGATGCCCAAGGAGGACATGCCATTTAAATAGCAGATTTCTTTGATTTTCTAGTGACAGAGCAAAAGCAGAATTTCCCTTATGCTCCTTGGAAGGAGGAAATTTTAAATTATTATTGACTGCACCTTCTCACTGCAACATTGTGCATGATGCAGGTTAGTGGCTGTCTGCTAGAAAAGAGGGCTTCTCTGTTTCAGTCATCTAATGGGATTTTTGGCATCCTCCTCATGAGAAGGACTATATTGCAGTAGGAATACATCTTTTCAGTACCCTGCTGCATTATTTTCACACGACCTTCATATCTTTTCTGCTTATAGTTTCTGGAATTCTTGGAATTCTTTTTCTCCTGGTAAGGGGAGTTCTGCTGGGTGTGCTTTTTTGTAACAAACCTTGATGGAAGTTTAGGGGAAAAAAAAAAGCTAATATATCGGATGGCTTGATAATTTCAGGGTCAAAACAGATTTTAAGTGTTGATCTTCTTGCACTTGCTGATGTGTCTGTTTGACCAAGCAGCTGTTCTATGAGACCTAGCTGGCAGCACACAGAACACATTAGGAAAACAAAGAGAATGAGAGATTAAACTGAAAAGAGGCAAGAACAGCATTTCCTCAGCATTCTGCATGAAGGCAGAAGATGCTCTGGGAGGATGCAAATTCAGTTTTCTTATTGGACCTGTGGCCTCTTCCCCCAGTCAGATTATTCAAAGGTAAATTTGCTTTTCACTCTCTCAGACAGACCATTTCCCCCTCACTGGTGTACTTATTTATTAGTAACATTGTTTTTAAAATGCTAACTTCATTGTCTGCACTGTTATGATGTTATCTCTGTGTGCTTCTGTGAGAATGTAACAATGTCATGAAGAAAAATGATGTAAAAGTGATGTGGGTACATAAAATGGGATTGAAAAAATGTAATAAATCACTGCTGGGCTGAAGAACAGAGCTGCATGTGTAATGAAATACTTCAGCATTACATCATTGTTTATGTAACATCTGGCAGTGCCTTGTATTTCAGCACTGCTTTGAATCAGGATCACTTTTTCTCTCTGAGAAAAGAGAAAAAGAAGCCATTAGGTTTTGCACATAGAAAACTGGGGAACAAAAAACCAAAACTAAAACAACAAAAAGGACCCCTTGAAATATCCATATGAAGTTCCCCTGAGAAGTTCTACCATCCCCATCTTGATGCAAATAATAAAATATCTGAGATGCCTACAAAAAAGTTAACATCCAAGCAGGATTTTATCAGTTTTATAAAGAGAAACATGTCTTTAAGGTGAAGGGAATTTTTTGTGGTTGCACAGTTTATTTCCCCAAATCAGAGTTTTTCTAATTTGCATCATTGCACATACCCTGCAGCCAGACTTCTAGCAAAAAAAACCCAAACAAAACAGGTGTGAATTATATGTACTTGAGTGTTTTCCAAAGGTTGTTTTTTTTCTTTCTGCCATTGTCGACTCCCAGTCCTGTCTCACACAGACATAATGGGTGCTTCTTCAGTGTGGACTCCTCCACCCCAGGCTGCCAGCAGAGTCTTCCTTATCCCTAGGGTGAATCGCTGTGCCCAGGTTCCCCTGGGGTGTCAGGCAGGACAACATGGTGTGCCGCTGGTGTGAATGTGTTTAATGGAAAAGTATTTGTTTAGCTGTTGCAGTAAATTAAGTCAGAAATGGAAGTGTCTGCTACAGGAGTCTCTGGTTAACACCCTGACCCAGCTGAATTCAGCAGAGGTTTTGCTATTAATTTTCACAGGCCCTTTGCCTTGTGCCTCTTGCCCTTAAGCCCCTGGAGGCCTTGGTGCAGTGGCTGCAGTGTGGTGTGAGCTGCTGTGGGGACACAGGCTGCCAGCCCTCCCTGCAGTGGGGACATTCTCCTTCCACAAACCTTTGGAGGGTGGCAGCTCTTCGGGATGTGGGAATGGGACATTGGCAAGAACTTGCTGTGTCTAAAAATAGGCTTTTTGCATTCTTTTTTCAATACTCTACTATTCAAGAAAGAAGTAGGACACATTGCCACAGAGAAATCACTGTTCAGCTCCTTTTCAGTTAATCAATTATCATGCAGATAAGCCACTGTTACCTTAATCACTTTCCCCCCAGGGATTTTCATATGGTATATTTATCCAGCAATATAGATCTGGCTGACACATATGTAGAGCTCATTTTTATGGCTATTGTGCTCCCCCTGCATATTTTCCCCAGGTTGGTACAGAATGGTAGATCTTGATGTGCTCTCAAGTACAGTGTGAAATATGAGTTTGGTTTTTCATGGTGGAAATGGCAAGGGGAAGCGTAAGTGTCCGGGCACAACAGATACTGCTCTAGAAACCCAATGCAGTGCAAGTGTCTGGAGTGCTTTCATCCTTTCTTTTAGCAATTGTTCAGCAATACTAAAAAGTTTGTTTCCTTCATTTTTTAATCCAGCAGTGACTTCTATTGATTTTCATTTGGAGGAGAAAGGTGCTGTAGAGCATGAATGTTATTGCAAGTGGGACAGTATAAAATTGGCAAAGGCAAAAGAAGGACAGAGTGGCCATGTGACTGAAGTGTAAGAGTTGGGACACCTTATTCCTATACCTGGTATTCCTGCAGGTGACCTTGGGAAAAGAAATCACTGTCAGAGCTGACACCTGGACATATACAGGGCCATGTAGTAGTGGCAGCAGTGCAACATTTTAGGATGAAAACCTCTCTTTCTAGCACCCAAGGTTTTTGGATGAATATGTTTTTCCCTTTCTTATGGGAGTGTCATGGAAGTTTGTGGGTGACCTAGGGATATTCAAGTGGAAGAAGAAACATTTTCACATCTCAGAGGCACATCCATGACATTTTTGATGTGGACCTTGCAGGGGCAGAAGCAAACCACTGCATCAGGGTGGTACTGGGCAGGAATTGGGTAAGGTTTGAGGACAAGTGCTGGTAGCGGATAAGCTCATCTTGGGCTGAAAAGGGAGTTGTGATGATGCCAGCTCAACCACTCCCTCTCCTGTGATTAAAAAAGAATTGCCATGGCTTCAGTGACAGGCCTTTGCAGTGAAGTAGCAGCAGATGGGGCCTCTCCACAGGTATTTCTGCAAGACACCATGCGAGAACTCCAGTGAGCTTAGCTTTTCCTTTGCATTTGCAGTCTGTTCCTGTGCCCCTCATATGATGTCACAGCCACAATTTAAACAGGGTAATAGAAGACTAAATTATGTAATGCTAATAAGATTCTTTCAGTCCCCTGGGAAGGATCACAAAAATATGAGCTGACAATGCAAGAATATCTATGAGCATCAGTGAGAACTGGCTATCAAGGAGAAAAGATGAGTTCTTATTTGATAAAACATTGGCCGAACGACAGGTGAGATTTTTTTTTATCTCTGCTTGCTTCATTTTCCACAGCCTTGTCTGTGGGGAAACCTGAGTCCTCTCCTGGGCTGAGATGATGTAGTCATACAGCAGTTCAGAATCTCCTGGTTTCAATGAGCAAAGTCCAAGGAAAGGTGCAGAGCTTGCTTTCTCTTCCATGCACAAACCCGTTCTTCCAGTGGTTTGGTAGCCAGAAGTGGTGGCCCTTACCTTCATCCCTGTCCTCATGGGATCAGAGCTCTGTTATTAGGGCATGCCTCCTTCTCAAACACTGTAAAAAAGAATGAAAACACTTGCAGTGTTCTTTATTTTGCATGTGGCAAGGGTGTGAGCTGGTGAGGAGCTGTTGCTGTTTTCTGCTTTCTCAAAGTAGTTGCCCCTGCCTTCCTCAAAAACCAGCGTGGCATCAGCCTCTTCCAAATGGATTGCCATATCTATTTTTATTTCATCTTGGTGAAAGAGGCGATGCTGGTTGGACTCACTGATCTAACTTAAATGCCTGAACAATATGTGGGCACTAATCTACATGGTCACAGACCACATCTGATTCAGTCCATGGCCAGGCTCTCAGGCAGTCCATTACTGTGGCAAGCAGGAAAAAGTATTTTACTCTCAACAGGTCAGTAATGTGCTCAAGATGTAGTCAAGTGCTAGGGCAGGTGCTAATACCTACCACTGGGTCAAGAAGTGAGTATGCCCAGTCTGCCAAGAAGATAGGATTTCTGAAGAAGTGAGAGTGGTCACCCTCTGGAGGAGAGAACTGACACGGGCTGAGGAGCAGTGGTGCCTGGGCGAGCAGAGGCGCTGGCTTTCTTCTGCCACTGCCCCAGGGATGAGTGCCATTCCCCCACAGTCACCAAGGTCCTGTGGCTTT
The DNA here is from genome assembly GCA_020745705.1 of Hemiprocne comata. Lineage (NCBI taxonomy): Eukaryota > Metazoa > Chordata > Aves > Apodiformes > Apodidae > Hemiprocne > Hemiprocne comata. Next base: position 38,504,090 of record CM036616.1, on the reverse strand, counting down.
GCAGCAAGGGCAAGATGCCCTTGTGATTTCACTGTGCACGGGAGGACATAAAGCACAGTTTTTTTCATTTCTATCAGCCTCTATTTGTAATAAGCTTTGCAACTAGATTTGAAGGGGAAAGGGAAAACTGAGCCTGCTGCAAACACACCTGGGGTTTGCATAACAGGGTTTGCAGGTCTGGAAGTCATAGAGGTTACAGGAGACAGGAAGATAGCATCCATGAAACACCTTGGGGTTATGAAAGGGTGTCCCTCTAAGAAGGTAATATGGCCAGCCCAGCTGAAGTGCCTCTACACTAATGCACGCAGCATGGGCAACAAACAGGAGTTGGAAGCTACCATGCTACAGGAAAGCTACAACATAGTGGCAATTACAGAAACTTGGTGGGATGAATCCTATGACTGGAGTGTGGCTATTGAAGGCTACAAGCTGTTCAGAAGGGACAGGAGAGGAAGAAGGGGTGGAGGTGTTGCTCTCTGTGTAAAGAATTGGATAGAGTGTGAAGAATTGTCCTTAAAAAATAGCCATGAGCAGGTTGAAGGTTCATGGGTGGGAACTGGGGATTGAGACAGCAAAGGGAGCCTTGTGCTTGGAGTCTATTACAGGCCACCCAATCGAGTGGAGCCTATTGATGAAGCCTTCTTACTCCAGCTCGAGGAAACATCACGATCGCAGGCTCTCATCCTGCTGGGGGATTTCAACCATCCCAACATCTGTTGGAAAAGTAGCACAGCAAGCTGTAGGCAATCCGGGAGACTCCTGGAATGCCTCAATGACAACTTCTTAAGCCACGAAATTGACAGTCCTACCTGGGGGATGCGTTACTGGACCTGATGGTCACAAATGCAAGTGAGCTCATCAGGGATGTTAAAGTTGAAGGCAGCCTGGGCTGCAGTGACCTTGCACTAGTGCAGTTCACTGTCCTAAGGGGGATGAGGCAGATGAGAAACTTAGTCAGGACTCTGAATTTTAGGAAAGCAAAATTCCAGCTCTTCAAGGAGTTAGTATATAGGACCCCATGGGAGATGGCTCTCAGGGACAAGGGAGCAGAAGAGAGCTGGCTGATCTTTAAGGATCCTTTCCATAGAGTGCAAGAGGTCTCAATCCCCAGGTGTAGGAAATTGGGCAAGGTAGGCAAGAGACCAGCATGGCTGAGTCAAGACCTGCTGGTCAAACTAAAAGGCAGGATGGACCTACACAGGAAGTGGAAGAGGGGACAGGTATCATGGGAAGAGTATAGGGACGCTGGCCGGTTATGCAGGGACAAGGTCAGGAAAGCAAGGTGCAGCTAGAACTGAACTTGGCAAGGGATGTAAAGAAAAAGAAGAAGGGCTTCTACAGGTACATAAACCAGAAAAGGAAGTTTAAAGAAAGTGTACCCCTCTTGATGAGCCACAATGGTGAACTGGTAACAACAGACAAAGAGAAGGCTGAGGTTCTCAACAACCCTTTTGCATCAGTCTTCACTGGCAATCCCTCTCCTCATGACTCTCATGTTGATGGCTCACAAGATGGAGATCAGAGAGACAAAGTCACCCGCACTGTAAATGAAGACAAGGTTCATAACCATCTGAGTAACTTGAAGATATACAAGTCCATGGGACCTGATAAGATGCATCCCAGAGTGCTAAGGGAATTGGCGGATGTAGTTGCCAAGCCACTCTCCATGATATTTGAAAAGTCATGGCAGTCAGGTGAAGTCCCCGGTGACTGGAAGAAAGGACATGTCACGCCCATCTTTAAAAAGGGTAGAAAGGATGACCCTGGGAACTACCGACCTGTCAGCCTCACCTCTGTGCCTGGGAAGATCATGGAACAGATCCTCCTAGAAGACATGCTAAGGCACCTGGAGGATAAGGCACCTGGAGGATGGGAGGTGATTCAGGACAGCCAGCATGGCTTTACTAGGGGCAAATCCTGCCTGACCAACCTAGTGGCTTTCTACAACAGTGTGACTACGTCAGTTGAAAAGGGAAAAGCAGTGGATTCATCTATCTGGACTTCTGCAAGGCCTTTGACACAGTCCCTCACAGCATCCTTCTCTCTAAATTGGTGAGATACGGGTTTGATGGGTGGACTGTTCAGTGGATAAGGAACTGGCTGGATGCTTGCACCCAGAGGGTAGTGGTCAATGGCTCTGAGTCCAGATGGAAAATGATGACAAGCGGTGTCCCTCAGGGGTCCGTACTGGGACCTGTGTTTGTTTAATATCTTCATTAATGATATCGACACTGGCATTAAGAGCACCCTCAGCAAGTTTGCTGATGACACCAAGATGGGCAGTGCAGTCAATATGCTGAGGGACGGAATACCATCCAGAGGGACCTGGACAAGCTGGAGGAGTGGGCCCAGGTGAACCTCATGAGGTTCAACAAGGCCAAGTGCAGGGTCCTGCACCTGGGCCAAGGTAGCCCAAGATATGAATACAGGCTGAGGGAGGACACACTTGAGAGCAGCCCTGTGGAAAAAGACCTGTGGGTACTAGTGGATCCAAAGCTGGACATGAGCCACCAATATGCAACTGCAGCCCAGAGGGCGAGCCACATCCTGGGCTGTATCAAAAGAAGTGTGGCCAGCAGATTGAGAGAGGTGATTCTGCCCCTCTACTCTGCCCTGGTGACACCTCACCTGGAATACTGTGTTGGAATACTCCCCAACAAAAGAAAGATGCGGAACTGTTGGAACATGTCCAGAGGAGGGCCATGAGAATGAGGACAAACTGAGGGAGTTGGGGTTGTTCAGCCTGAAGAAGAGAAGGCTTCAGGGGGACCTCACAGCGGCCTTCCAGTACCTGAAGGGGGTCTACAGAAAGGCTGGGGAGGGACTTGTTACAAGGGCTTGTAGTGAGAAGACAGGGAGTAATGGTTTTAAACTGAAAGAAGAGAGATTTAGGTTAGAGATCAGGAGGAAAGTCTTCAGTGTGAGGGTGGTGAGACACTGGAACAGGCTGCCCAGAGAAGTTGTGGAAGCTCCATCCCTGGAAGCATTCAAGGCCAGGTTGGATGGGGCTCTGAGCAGCCTGATCTCGTGGGAGGTGTTGGAACTCAATGATCTTTAAGGTCCCTTCCAACTCTAACCATTCTATGATTCTATGATTCTATAACTGTGCTGCCTATTTGGATTAACGACTACATTACTTGCATTTGCTTACATGATGACTTGGCTCAATTAAGGGGTTAGTTGAGGCTGGGATCCAGGCACCTCCAGGCTGACAACCCTTAAAATAGGTCTCTCTCCCAGAAGACAGTGCTCGGCACATGGCTTGAGATCCCCCTTACCAGCACTAGCAGCTATGCTAAGGACAGGCAGCTGTCACCATCATGGCCACCTCTGTCTGCCCAGACGAAGCACTGTGAGTGACCTGCGTGACCACACCAGCCTGCAGGCAGAGGCACAGTAACCAACCAGCCTTTGGCCATTGCTCAGCAATCAAAGCTCTGAATAATCTTAATGAGTTAATTCACCACTTAGCAAATGTTTCCCTGCTGGCATAACAAATGAAGGAGCAGTAATGGTTACAGAGAAAGAATTTTGTATGGGGACGCATAACAGTGTCATCTCAGATTTGTTTCTTTTTAGTTCTTGACAGCTGTTTAGCATTACACAGATGTATGTATTGATAATTTTTCCCATAATTTGTACAGCATGAAGATGCACTTATTTCCCAGATCTTCTGTTTAATTCAGCCAAGGAATATTCAATTACCTATTTAAGCAGCAGGCTGGGGACAAATAAGGTTGGGCTGGAAGAAGAATTGATTGGTAAAATCACAGCTCTCTGTGGAAAGGTGCCCCCAACAGACACTGCTCCCTGCCTCTCTTCTTCCCTGTTTTGTGGAGCTGTAGGGACAGCAAAAAGCAGAAGGGAAGCGAACAGTCATCTCCTATCTTGGCCTCTGCCCAGTCTCCTTGTTCCCTTTAGGCTGATGTTGTTTGACAGGACTCTTCTAGAAGGAGAAATATTGAAGTGAATAGCTATCACTGTCAGTTGGTAAGCTGAAGATTGCCACCAGCACACCATGTCAGGTCCATGCAAAATATTAGAAGAATTTCTGCTGCCAAAAATTGTTCCTGCCTTGTTTCTTTCCCATGCCGGTTATTCACGGTGACCCTTACTAAAGCTATTGCCCTATTCCTGATTACTCTTCCATTGTGTGTTGTTTGCTTTTGGCTGGTGATGTTTTTGATGACACATGCCAAGCTTTTCCAGATTTATTGCAGATGAAGTCAGAATGAGAACCAGTATTTGAAAACAATAAGTTTGGGATATAGAGTTTGGGTATTTTTTCCCTTTGTTCTGTGCTATTTGATGGTTTGCTTCCCATGTTCCTTCTTGCTTGCTTCCAACAGAGGTTTCTTGCTTTATAAACAACTGGATTGATTTCCAATGTGGACTTTTATTTCCTTGAAAAAAGATCTCCTCAGGAGAAATTGTCAGTTCTCTCTTTGTATATTTTCCTATTTGCATTTACTTGGAAGGGTTTGGAACCCAGAGACAAGATTTACGTCAACAAATCCCTCTCCCTCTTATCCAATTTAGTTGTTTTAACATAATACAATCATTTTCTAAATCAAACTGATGGAGTGGTTCCTAAAGGCATTACACCAACTGTATATCTGGAATCATATTCGCCTTCTTTTATTGCATTAGCACCAGGCTTGAACTTTTCAAATTTGCATTGTGCTTTTCAGAATTTCTCAGGATGTTTGAAACAGTTTCTAGCTGGAATTTGGTGTGTTTGAAACAGAGACAAAAAAGTGAATTATAGAGTAAAGCTTGTGTAGAGATGAGATTTTATTTTATTGGAACAAGTAGAAACTGGAATATTGCATTTGTTGGGTAGTTTTGGAGGCACCACAAAGTGGGTGCTGTGTTACAACACTGATTCTGGGTGTCTCACCAGACTCTCTAAAAGGTTTTATTTCTTCTCTTTGAGGAAGGTGCTGAGCAATGGTCAGACATACAGCAAATGTGTATGAGTAGACAGTGATGGGTGGAACACACTTAACGCCTGGGATGTAACCTGGTGATGCTCCTGTGCTGGCTTTTAGCAAACACGTGTCTTGTTATTTGAACATTGTTTTTCTTTTTGCCGTATTGGCGACCACTATCAGGTATCCTTCTCAAGATATGCTTTTAATATTAATGAGGGGAATTTTCAAAGACACAAATGGGGCTCTTAGGCTCATTTGTGCTTTTGAGTATCTCCTCCCTTGTTCTTGTGTGGTTATTTCAGTGATAATTCTTGGTCACCTGGAACAGTGGGTAGTTTGGAACAAGCTGGCTAAAGTAGTTCTACAGAAAATAAGTCCAAGAACATACAGTGAAAGTGTTGTGAGGGGAAAAAGAAAACTCAGATGACAGGCAAAGAACTGAATTCCCCAGGCTATGGGTTGGAGAGGTAGGTTGGTGCAGCAACCCTTCATGTGTCTCTGGTCCCAGGGCAGTTTGCATGAAACCCTCCCAGTTTCTTGGCGCTTGGGACATAATTAAACCACAGTCCAGCTGACTCATTGCATGTTTCTGAGATCTGATTGTCATTAGATTATGAAAATCCCAATTTACTCATAACTGGATGCCCTCAGAGCACTGCTAAATGGTTGTGGAATTACACCTGATTCCAATCTGGTGTAATTTGGTACCTCCTCCCACCTTGCAAAGCAGAGACCAACTGATCCTTTTGTAAGTTGCATCCCCATCACACACAGTGGCAGACAAATGGGTGCCAAGGAGGTCGTTGGGGCACATTACTGGATCTAAGAAATCGTCTTGCAGAAGAGGACTCAGTCAGCAGTGGAACAGTGAGGGGTACTTGCAATTGCAATTCCTGTACAATGAGTCTGGCCCACTTCAAAAATATTCCTTTCCACTCTCCCCCCCCACCCCCAAAATGTCACAACCAGCTATTGGACAATAGCTCAAAATCAAAAAAGTCATAAATTATATCTAAAAAATGTCAGGATTATGAATAAGGACTTGGCAGAAGGTAGCTGACCACTGGATAACATCCTCTGTTTTAAATTCAAAGCTTACATTTTAATAAAGAAATAAAATAAGAATTAAAATATCCATTTTAGGGTCTGTACTGCAATTCTTGGAACAAGATTACTTAAAAAAAAAGAAGCCCATTAACTGCAACTCATTTTTAGCTGAACTTCTGGGAGCCCAGTACAGACATATTAAAAAAGGCTCTTGGTACTTTTCCTGCAGGACAGATCCTGCCAGGTGGGAGGCATTCCTGGGAGATATGAAATAGCCTCGTGCCGAACCTAAGAATCAAAAAAACTGTGTGTTGGCCTGTGGCCAGGATTTTTGGCAGTCAGGGGAAAATTGCTGATGGTTTGGTGACCCCTTCACAAGTCTGCTGAAGGGGAATGTGTGCTCAGTGGAGGAAGATCAGGGAAGATATGCAGCCTGGGTCTTGTTGGCAACAGATGTTTGTGACATGGGTGGTTTGGAGTCCACTGATACTTGTGCCCCTTTTGCCCTGCCCTCTTTACATTGGGGCTTAGCTCCTCTCTCTGGAGTAAGAACTGGGCATCCTGTACCCTCCCTGCAAAAATAAGTTAACTGCTGCTAAATTTGTACCCAGAGCACTACATTTTTCCAAAAAATATAAAAGTTTGTGGCATAGCAGAGGTGTGTGGCCTGATGGAAGCAGTTTTGGCTGACAGTGCATTAGCCCCAGCCCCACTGATGGCTGCAACGCCCTGTCCATGATGTTAATTGTTAGTGAGAGTGTTTAAAACATCCTTTCAGTGCTTTCCATTGACTGTCTACGTGACCGATTTTACTTACAGCTCAATCTTTACTATTGATTATATCAGGAAAATGATGAAAAATATGAAACCAATGCTGTAGGGAATAGGCCAGTTTATTAAGGGTACCTCTCCAAATTGACTGTTTCAAAATTCAATAGATGAACACAAAAAGTGAGCAAAAAGCCTTCACACCTTTTTATTGTTGGACTTTGCAAGGGAACAGAAGCATGAAGAAGAAGCAGAAGTACGCTTGTCCTCTTGCCAAATGATTAGTAGCATATTTTTACCTCAGATTTTGTCACTGTTTCAAACTGCAACAAGTTGTAATTATGTCCCAGATGTATTTCCCCTTGCCAAAGATCATCAATGTAGTATTTCTCTGTTATCAAGCAGCAATTAGGTCAATACCTGAATACGTGGTACTTGGGGTTAATGCAACGTATGAATATTGAAGGCATTCCCTCCCTCCTCAAGCGCAGTCCTGGACAGATGTGCTGCTCTCTCCTGTATGTGGCCAGTGCCCACCATGGCATGGTGCTGGGGGCATTTTTTAATTTGCATGGTCTTGATGGAAAAAGATTGTAGAAATACCTGAATTGTAGTATCCCTCACCTGTGATTTTTCGTGCTTTTCCTTTTCTGTGTCATATGCCATGGATAACTGCCTGGTCAGAACTGATGGAAAAATCCCTGGGAGGGTAATGGTAAAGCTGCATAGAGAAGGAAGGATTTCCTTCCTGCCCTGGGATATGATTCTTCTTGCTTCCAGACAGACACTGCACTGATTGTCTTCCAGCCACACATCACCACCAACCTGCACCTAATCAGCTGTCTGCTCTCCCCTGGTTTTATTTCAACCCTAAATACATATTTGAAGGTGACTGTGTTGTCCTAACATAACTGGTGTATCAGTACATCTGCTGAAGTAGGACTGAAATGCAGAGACTGGCTGCACTCCAGCCTGAACTTGCACAGCATCTTCTTTGACTTACATTGTAATGTCATATCTAATGTCAGTAGGTTTTAACTCAATAGTTAAATCTGCCCCAGGAAATCAGCAGCAAACTGTCCTAACAAGATTTCTCTAACCTAGTGAACCTTATTCACCACTGTCTTCCCAGCACATAGATTTTCAGATGTCCTTGTTCCTTTAATGCAGTTATGAAAGGATGCTGTTATGTATAACCTTAGGGATCTGCTGACAGGGTAGAGAAGAAACCCAACAGAAGCCAAATTTTGTCATTTCGTCTCCAGCCAGAAATTAATTTACCAGCAGAGGGCTCTCTCGTTATTATTTTTTTCCCCCTCCTTTGCCAAGGTTATAATCAAGTTTACACGAAAAAGGTAGAGAAGGTGTGAAGCCATCCATGTCCCCAGCATTTAGGCAGAGTTAGACTCGAGGTGGGCAGCCTGGGGAGGTGTGGAGCATCACTTGGCTGTGGGGCTCATTCTCTCCTGGCACTTTGCATGCCAGGGACAAGGCAGCTTGTGAGATTGCTGCTGGGAAAAAGGGCAAGATTTTGAAAAACACCTTGTGGGGGGAATCTTTCCAGGCCTGACTTTGGTTCCAGCCAGAATCCTTGGGAGGGGACTGCAAAACACAAGTCCCATGGGCAGTCAAGGAAGCGTGACAGAGAGGAGGGGCTGCTGGCAGCAACACGTCCACCAGAGCCAAGCAACCCAGCGAGCTGCAAGGGGTGTCTCAGGGATGGCAGGAGCAGGGATGTCCCCTGAAACCCCCTGGGAAGATGTCCTGGCCCCTGTGATTCTGGGGAGAAGTGGTAGAAGGTGGGATATTTATTATTTCAACGGAGTTCTTAAAAAGATAGAGCAGAAATAAGATTAAGAGCAAAAGCAGGGTTTTCAGAAGGTTTTCACAGATCACCATGTTTGTTCTTTTCATCTTCACAATGTAGAGAGTCTTCTACTTCTGTCCTCTTTATCCATTTGGTACATCTAGAACTATATCCTGAGTAGAGCCAAACAACAGGAATTTGATTTATCAATTAAGCTGATATTTCAGGAAAAAATATCCTGCTTTATTATTTTTATTTATGAAATATGAAAAGCAACGGGATTCACTGGATTTTTTAATGACATTATAAGTGGCCCTAGTGATCTCAGCGCCTGTCTTAAAACCTTGGCTTTATAAGCACATGTAAAATCTCTAGGCCTACGTGCTCTGAACTTTTAGAGGTGGTGGTCAGTTCTGCACCAGTTGCTGGCTGAACAGTGAGAGTGGGAGTTCTGGGGCTTTTCTGGCCTTCAGTGCTGGTGTAGGTGAGAGCACTGTAATCTCTGGGTTATTTTATTCTCTGGATGACCCTGTGAGATAGTGGCTCTGTTTGCATAGGTGGAGGATGAGTCAAATCACAGAATCACAGAATTACCAAGGCTGGAAAAGACCTTTAAGATCATCAAGTCCAGCCTATGACCAACACCACCACACCAATAAGTGCCACATCCAGCCTTTCCTTGAACACATCCAGGGATGGTGCCTCCACCACTTCCTTGGGAAGTACATTCCAATGCTTAATCACCCTCTCCATGAGGAAGTACTTCCTAATATCCAACCTAAACCTCCCCTGGAGCAACTTCAGTCTGTGCCCTCTTGTCCTGTCACTGGTTGTGTGGAAAAAGAGCCCAGCCCCCACCTGACTACAACCTCCCTTCAGGTAGTTTTAGAGAGTGATGAGGTGCCCCCTGAGTCTCCTCTTCTCCAGGCTAAACAACCCCAGCACCCTCAGCCTCTCCCTGTAAGACTTTCCCTCTAGTCCTTCCACCAGCCTTGTTGCTCTCCTCTGGACCCACTCCAGCACCTCAACGTCCTTCTTGAAGTGAGGGGCCCAGAACTGCACATAGGACTCGAGGTGAGGCCTCACCAGTGCTGAGTACAGGGGGAGAATGACATCCCTACTCCTGCTGGCCACACTATTCCTGATACAAGCCAGGATGCCATTGGCCTTCCAGGCCACCTGGGCACACTGCTGCCTCATGTTCAACCAGTTGTCCACCAGCACTCCCAGGTCCCTCTCTGCCAGGCCGCTCTCCAGCCACTCTTCCCCCAGCCTGTAGTGCTGCCTGGGGTTATTGTGGCCAAAGTGCAGGACCCTGCACTTGGTCTTGTTGGATTTCATGCTGTTGGCCTCAGCCCATCGACCCAGTCTGTCCAGGTCCTGCAGCTTCTTCCTACCCTCTGGCAGATCAACACTCCCCCCCAGCTTGGTGTCATCTGCGAACTTACTAAGGGTGGACTCAATCCTCACATCCAGGTCGTCAATAAAGATATTGAATAGGACTGGGCCCAGTACTGATCCCTGGGGGACACCGCTGGTCACTGGACACCAGCTGGATGCAGCTCCATTCACCATCACTCTCTGGGCCCAGTCATCCAACCAGTTTTTGACCCAGCGAAGGGTGCACCTGTTGAAGCCATGGATTGCTAGCTTCTCCAGGAGGATCCTGTGGGAGACTGTGTCAAAGGCCTTGCTGAAGTCGAGGTAGACCACATCCACAGCCTTCCCCTCATCCGCTAGCAGAGGCTGAGCAGTTTATCTCCAGGAAGTTTGTGGCTGAACTGCACTCATGTCTCCAATGCCCCCAAAGCAGTGTTTAGTCCACTAGGCTGTCCTGAACATCTGCATGGTGCCAAAACAATGATTATTAGATGCCTACAGCCTATATAATCACCACTGTAACTTGGAAGCACTGTATTTCCGTGGACAATATGATAAAAATAAAGTCCCTTCATGGTTGCTTGGTGCATCCTGGTGCTTTGGGTACACTCCACACCAGAAGCTGTGAGTCCCTGTGATGGCAAGGTGCTTCCTTCTCACGAGGGAAGGGAAGTCCTGGGGAGACAGCTCTGGGCAAAAAGATGCCTTCTGCCTTTGCTACAGCCCAGTGGTGTCCACTTCATCATGAAGACTGTGTCTCATTTTGGGTTAAAATTTGTTGCCTTTGATGCTTTGAAAAAATGCTGGACTGTACTAAGCATTGCCACATGGTAGGCATGGCTGCGCTGGCAGCACTGAGGCTGAGCCCACCCTCAGTGGATGGATGTCTGCTGAGAGTGGAGAGTGGGATTGGGGCTGGATGTGGCTCACAGATCAACCCAGCAAGATAAGCTCCTCTTTCCAGGACCGGTAGATGTCCGATACTGGTGCTCAGCATGTGTCCTGCCTGGGAATTCACTAGAGGACAGGCTCTGCCTCTTCTCATAATGTCAGCTATCAGAGAGCATTTTGGCCAGTTTTGTTTGGGTGGCTGATGCAGGTGTTACTGTACAGAACCCTGGTCAGGGCAATAAACCCCCTGCCTGGCCCCTTGGGATATTTCATTCTCTTTGCTCTTTCTCCCACAGATGTGGTTCTCTCCCTCTTTCTTTTTCTCCTAGTCTAAACCAAAATTTTTAATGAAACAACAGATCTTTATTTTTTTCTCTTAAACTGGAAATTGTTATTCAAGAGTAAAACAAATCTACCTTGGGAAGAACAGTCCTTAAAATAACAGTTTCCTTTAGCTGCACATAAATTGGGAGGGCTCACTGATTTTATACTAGCCCAGGATCAGCTACAAACCTTGTGTGGAAAATAAGGGGAAGTGATGTCACATTTGTTTGGACATGTGGTTTTAAGAATAAATTACAGTTGTCAGGCCAGGAATCAGCCCAGATATTGGAGATGGCAATGCCAACACCCAGTCCTCTAGAACAAAATGTGGGATCAGCACATGTAAGCAGACAGGGATTGTATCTTTGAATGAATGCAGCATAGACATCAGCCTAATCTCCCTCAGGCACATCTACTCCATGTTCAGTTGTGGGTTTATAAGTGACTGTCTGCTGTTGTGCATACTGCTACTACAGATGGAGAAAGATCAAGTCCATCCAACTGATAGATGCCTTAGTCAAACAGTGACAAATGAAGACCAAGTCAAAGCATACACACCATTTTTAGATACATCACTGGGTAAAAGTTTATTCTGGTCAGAATGTCTCTGTAGATCTGGAGCTGCACTATAACAGGCCTGTTGGGGAATGGGATGTGTGCTTTGGCTGTTTCATCCAGTTAATCTTGGGCTTTGATGCAGCATTTAGAGTGTTTTAAAGGAAAATTACAGTGTTCTTTCAAAATACTAGCCAGTTATTGAATACAGTGGAGTTGCCTTTGGAAAAAATTGAATGCTGTAGTTACGAGACAAATAATCTATCAGGGAAAGAAATAAGAAATAAGAAAGGCAAGGCAAGGCAAGGCAAGGCAAGGCAAGGCAAGGCAAGGCAAGGCAAGGCAAGGCAAGGCAAGGCAAGGCAAGGCAGGAAGGCAGGAAGGCAGGAAGGCAGGAAGGCAGGAAGGCAGGAAGGCAGGAAGGCAGGAAGGCAGGAAGGCAGGAAGGAAGGAAGGAAGGAAGGAAGGAAGGAAGCCCAGAAAAGTAACAGGTGATAAAGATCCCAGCTAAAGGCACTCATCTCAGCAGGTAGCAAGTCTGATGAACTGAAATAGAAAATCCTTCTCATTGATTTCACTGGAAAAAGTAATTTACTGTAAGTTGCAATGTGTATTTAATTCCTTGTCCAAGGAAGAGAATGTAATCTTGTTTTTCTGGTGGCTCCTATTAGCTATAATGTCAGTTGCACAGCTGAATCCCTTGCATCAAGCTCCAAATTTACCCCTGATGTCAGTGTGCTTAGGACCGAAACAAAAATTAGCCTTTCATCTCTCAGTTGCTTGAAGGATCATGCCATAATACCACATTCATTAATTCAAAATCTCTCTTGTCTGTACATGCACAAATGGATCTGAGTATTCAGAGGAAAGGCAGAGAAAGTGTAAAGACTGTAATTTAACTTTTAGACATTAATGCAGCATATTAACTAGAAATATTCCTACAGTTATATCAAATGTACACATTTTTGCCCTTGGACTGCCTGAGGAGAGAGATTCAGCACTTCAGTCTGTCAAGGTCACAGATCCAAACTGCTGACTTTCTTGCAGGGCTACATTCCCTTTTCAGTAACATACATACAGTGCTAGATTTATTGCCATCAGTTCCAATATGGACAGGGGGTCTGCATCCAGCTGACCTCTGAGGATGCCCAGAGGAGCCACAGTGAAGTTTCCTCATGTGGATGAATTTGGGTGAGATCCTGTTGGTTCTATATGGGAGCAACCACCTGAAGACAACGGAGTGGTGCTTGGGTTTGTGCACTATGTTTTGCCAGTTCCAGTACAAAGGACGTGATCTGATGGTGCAGAGCTTCCTGAAGTAAAAACCTCACATGAACACTTCCTGTCCATATTACCTGGGTATGTACAAGCTGTCTGCAAAAACTCCATTCTTCTTTGTCACGTTGACTTGTTTAGCCAAAGATTACTTGGAGGAAGAAACAGCTCATAGTTTCCTAATTATAAAAGCCTAAGGGAAACTGGAAAACCAGCTGATAAATCTATTCTAAAATAATGCTATACTATTTTTAAATGCTTCTCCTTTTTAAGAGAAAGACAATGATATGAGAAGAAATGTGATCCAAATACATTGACTTCCTGAGATAATAGGACTCTGTCTTTTTGTAAGCAGAATAGCGAATCAGAAGAAAACCTTTTTTAAATTTTTTTAATTTTTTTTTTCCAGAACTGTCTGTATTTTGGTGATACTTTCTTGCATTTTTCTGATAAAAACAGAAGACAGATGAAAGTATTGCTGTATTCCAGTGTATAACATGGGCTTAGTGTATCTAGAGGAACCCAGTTTGTGCCTTGATCAAGCTGCAGGAGAAGTCTGTATGTAGCAGTTAATGTCTGACTATGTGCAGCCCAATATTCTGTGCTCTTCATTGTGTTTATCTTCCTCTTGTTTTTCATTACAACGGACATACAGATTTGCTCCACTTAGATCAAATACAGACAGCTTAATGTTGTTCCTAAAAGGACAGTTGTGTACCAGTGGAGTACCAGTTCTAGTCTTGCTTTTTACCTTTTTCTTCCTGGTTAATACAGCCTTCTTTTAACACTGGTTGTATATTCAATCCATCCACTTTTGTCATCATGTTTACTTTGAAACAGTTTTTGTCTATTTCCCTGGGCTTATTCCAGAAATTTTCAAGAATTTCTTTTCTGTAGCCCCCCTGAAACTTTTACAAGTCACTTTACACTGAGGTCTGCTACAGGTTAATGATTTTTTTATTTTCCCTAGTTGTAGACATTTTATTTATCTTTTACCACTCTAAGATGTTTTGTTTGAGAATATGACTCTTATCCCCAACCATGACAACAATTGTGCTATAAATATTGCAATCCTGTGAAGGTCACAGCAAAAAGATCAATCTGAGAAGTTGTAGAGATGCTCCACTGTAAAGGTCAAGACTGCATGCACTGCACTGGATGGATTATGTACAGCCCTCTAGGGGCTCAGAACAACCTGTCTAAGTAAACGAGTAATGAACTAAACCCAGAGGTAATTTTGGACACAGAGGTCCAAAGTGGTGTACCTGAGGGTGTCTTTGACCAGCATTACCAATTTTACTTGAGGATCATTCAGGCTACCTAGAACACTGTGGTCTTCCAGCATCCCTTGTCTTTCAAAACAAGCCCTAAACCTTTCCCCAAGCTAAGGGAAATTTGGGCCCAGCTATTATACTAAGAATATATTACTTGCCAGGAAGACTTACCTTCATGGTAAGTCTGGGTAATCCTCTTCTCCACAACAGAGGTGCCTTCCTGACTTAGAGATCTCGTCAGAGGTCGTGTTATAATGTTAGCTCTGTTGCTGGTGGTTCTCTGTGCACTGTCGCTTCTGTGTAACAGGATACAGGCACCAGGCATGTTATAATATTAATTTTTAGTGCACAGTCAAGATCTTGTCTGAAGCTTTTGATGCTGTTCTCTGAGCACTGTTGCTCTGAGGGCAAGCAGATGATGCTAGTGGGCCATGGTTTTAGTCCTCACAGCAGAAAAGGAGAAAGCTGTAGGAATGTCTGACTGTACATTGATAAACTGAGATTTGCTGTTCCTTGACGTCCAACCTGTTTTCTGTCTTCTCCAATGTGTGTATGAGACATTTCCATTTTGTGGCACATATGTTATCACAGTATCTCAGCAGTTTAGCATCTGAGTTGTGCTTATTTGTACAACATGCTGTGAATAGGGAAGAATATTTATCTGTCCATTTTTTTAGAGTGAAGAATTGCCAGGAAGATATTAAGTGACTTGCTGAAGATCTCAAAGATATTGAAGGCCAGGAAATCCTAAACCCAAAATTCCGATGGTAACAATTATACTGTCCTTCCTCCAAGACTGTGTTAAAAGACACTTCCTAGCAGTAAGGGACAGCCTTACCAATAGGTGAATAACACATGAATGTGTTTGCCTTGTGGGCCTGGTGTGCCTTGGCAGAGCCCTTGGGCAGTGCTTCCAACTGGAAGTGTGGAAGTGCTTTTGTCTTTGCAAACTTTGCTCTTGAACAGGGCCGTTCCGTGGAAGGAAACCTGTATTTTCTCCATGATTCTACTCCTGAGGAAATATGGTTGGAGGCAACAGGCAGCAACAAGAGCTTTGGTGTGCTTTCACTAGGCTGTTTGTAGACATAGGCATGAGACACAGGCATTTTCACTTTCATTTTCACTTTTATTACCTCCTGGTGACCCTGAAGAAGCAAAAAAAGGTGTGCTCGTTCACCCTTCTCTCACTGGGAAGCAGCAGAAGTGGTCACCAATTTGAATGGTCACAACCATCTGATTTTCAGAGCTGACTTCAGAAAACACAGTTCTAACCAAAATGTTCTGAGACACTCCTTGGATGACAGGACAAATTTTTCTGTGATGCCCGACTGCGCTTGTAGGTGGCTGACTTCACACTTAATGGAAGTCTTCTAATCTGCCTGCCTTTTTTTTTTTTTTTTTTTCTTTTAATATTTGGAAAGCCCATGGACTGGGAGTGGACTGAAAGGTCTGGAAGAGTGGTTGGCCATGGGGAAGCATTGCAGAGTTGGAGGGAATGCTGAGATTTGTCCTAAACCTCATGTTATTCAACATTGTTATCGGTAACCCTTTTTCTGTTTAAGATTTTATGCCACCTCAAGCATAGTGGAGGCCATCACAGGATTAGTAACTACTGCTAAGAATAGCACACTCAGAAGTGTATCCATTCAAATGAAGTAAGATTCAGTGTATTAAAACTAAGCCATACACCAAAGGCAGAGGCCTGCTGTCCTTTTATACCAAGTGGGACACCTCGGACTCCAGTTTTGATTTGGATAAAGTTAAGGAGGTGACTCCCATCCAAGGGGCTTCATCCTCTCACAAGAAAGTTATGGAGAAGCAGGCACGCCTCACTTCTGTGCATGGAGAATCTAGGATCAAAACATTTGCTTTGTTATCTCTCAGAAAGGTGATTTACTTGTAGAGTGTAACGCTTGAATGGGGAGAGAGCAGTAGTACTTAAAAGAGTATTTAGTGTAGCAGAGAAAGGCGTTACTGACTTGGAGCAGTAGTGCAGGGTGGGTGGTATTTCTGGAGTAAACTGTGGAAGCAGGTGATGGAGTTTCTATTTCCTGATGTTTTCATACCAAGACAGGATACCCAGATAGACCAAAATGTCTCAGTCAGACCAAAGCCAGCTGCAACTCTGCGGCTCTATGGTGCAGGGAAATGAAGTGTAGGAGCTGCCTACCTTGAGGATCTTAGGGACTCATCAGGTAATGAAACGAATCCTGCCCAGCATCCTCTATAGAGAAGACGGTCCATGTTAAATCGGCACAATGTTTTTTATAAACCAAGTTGTCCCTGACACTACTCAGAGACATCCTCTGAAGGATGATGGCTCCATTCACACCTCACCAGATGCTCAGATGTCACCTCTGCCAGATGCCCTGCAGCGACCTGCAGCCCTGCAGGCAGCAGCTCACTGTGCTGGTCTGCTGGGGCTGCTACATTGCTTCCAATTTTGAAGGGAGCCTTCTCTAGAAATAATTTGGTATCTTTACCAAGTAAACTTGTTATGTTTGTGATTTGATGAAGACCATTTTCAGACTGGTATGTATGAGGTCACTTTCCTTAATCACTTTTATTTCTAAGAATCTTATCTGTAAGTAATATAAAATAAGAGATTTCTTTTACATCTGTCCTTATACACAGATGGGTGGAAAACAATAAAGTTTAAAAATAAACATCCCCGTATGGACAATGCAAAAACAAATTTACACTGCAGGCAACAAACCAGTCACAAAATAAGCTGCTTTAAGTATTCCACCACCTAGCAATTAGAGGAGGTAAATAAGCATGCAGCAGGGGCCAGCCTGTCAGCCAACTATCAACGAGACCTTCCAGAAACTTCTCCCTGAAGAGAAGAGCTGGAAACATGACTGGACCTCTGGTCAGGATGAGCACAAGCTGGTGACCCCGTGTGTGCAGGTCCCACAGGCTCACTGACCTCTGGCCAGGAGGAGGGCTGCTGGCACATGGTGAGACTGGCTGTCCAGGATAGCAGAAGGGAAATGTCACTGCCTTTGACAGGAACGAGAGGTAAGACACACACATAATTGCACACAATTTCAGTCTGGTATTTACCTAAGTAATTTACTTTTTGCAATTACACCAAATGCTGTTGCTGATCTGGGGCTGTGTCTAAGGCTGGCGATGCTCCAGTCCTTGGGGAGACTGGGAGCCTCCCATGTTTCCATGTTTCAGCTGCAGAAGGAATGCCAGCAGGTAACAGCCAAACTGTTCCGGAGGGTGGGCAGGAGGTGCTGAGGGCTCGCAGGGTGCAGGGCTCATAGCTGTGGGGAACACTGACTGGTGCTTCCTCCCTGTCAAGACACCCTGCCCAGCCACCTTGTCACTGATGGGTGCAAGCTGAGTGCCAGGTAGAGGCTGCTGTGCTCCTGAAGCTTCTTTATCCTTGAGACAATTTTTCCTTGGTGACAAGTTTCATTTAGCTGTTCCTTTCCCAGAAGTCTTAATGATGTCTAGTGCAGACAGTGTTCTGGATCACAAGTTGGTATTTCTATTTGTGTTGGTATGGCAGCTTCACCTTCTTGTTCCCCTTTCTGTGCAAATCCTGTCCTCTTCGTGGGGTGCATTTGGCTTTGCCACTGACTGATTGTTGAATATTTTCCTCTCTCGTCCCAGCAGGTATTGCAAGTGGACACTTAAGAGGTCTTCAGGCATCTGAAATCTCAGCAGATTTGTTCCTTTGTGTGCTCTGGCTTCATAAAGATCACAGGCAAGAGAAGGCATCTGAGAAGTGACTTGTTCAGAGACAGGGCAATTATTGGCACATCGTTTCTGATGCCATGGACAGCCTGGAGCATCCCCGTTTCCTTCTCAGAAATGAAATGGTCCAGGTGTGGCAAGTGGTACCTTGTAGCCCAGGGCCACCTATGGGGCACATGTGAAGGCTCATGCCCAGTCCTCCGGCCAAAACATCACAGCAGGACTTGCTGCCTCCACAGATTGTCCCAGAGAGGCTGCTGCCCCTGCATGGGGCACAGAGCACAGAGAGGCTGGTGGGGAGCTTCCCACCACTTTTCCAGCCATGGGCCAGGGGTATGGCACCACCTCTCTCAGGGAGGTGGCACAGAGCATCACCCTGAAGGCTGCCTTTCAAATAAGGCTTATCAATCATTTCATGATGGATATTCTCATCTGCATAAAGTGAGGAGTGATATTTATTCTCTTTTTACTGGTGCCTTTAACTTTTAAATAAAATGGAAGAGAATTTGGTTTTATACAGCTCCTCTTGCACTTCCCTATTCCAAAGCACTTTTACAGAGCAGTTAAGTTAGGATATTGTGCTGGTAATGCAGTGACTCTGGGCAAATGGGGCAGTCTGAACTGCACCATGTGTCACTGCACCCACCTCCGCTGGCTGTGATGCACACATTGTTTCATCTTTTTTAATAGCTATTTTGTACCTGCCCTTTATTTTGACCTACTAAATCCAAGCTTTAAATCTGTGCCTCAGTACTTTATTTTAAACACCTTTTTAAAAAGGAATTTAGCACTTGTAAAAGTTGCTGGATTAAGGTAGGTTTACAGAATATACAGTTTTATCCCCTAATAATGACGCCAAGGCATTCAAACCTTCAGGGGGGTTGTAAGAAGCATCAAATCAGCAGCCAAACTCTCCTGAGCATCGTCTGTCTGTAGGGCTTCTCTGGGAAAACTGGCCTGATTTCACATCCTTTTCTTGTAAATAGTACTGTTCCTGGTGATAAATAAATGGGCTTTTTCCTTGCAGTACATAACTATAGAAAACAAATGACAGCTCCTTTTCCTTGCAGACAGCTTTATTTACCTGTGAAACACTGTGACTCTTGCATGTCAGGGAGGCGTGCAGGTGGCTGATGTTGCCCTGCAGTTCCTCTGTTCTGGTGGGAATGTTGATGTCAATAGCAGTGAAGTTATAGGAGCTGCCTCAATAAGCCACCCTCTGATGAAGCAAACATAGTTTTACCAAGATTTTTAGCCCATTCAGTGGTTAGAGAAGCAGGTGGTTCCTTCACATTAGATGTGAGCTGGGGCTGCAGCAGCTGCATACATCTTTAATATATTCTTAATACAGAAATACCAGCATATAAGTTTAATAGCCATATGCTCTTAAATGCACTGCTTCATACTGGGTTCTAGTAGCTCTTACAAACATTCTTTTTTTGTCCTCCCATCCTTACCATTAAAATGAAGTAGTAAATAGTTATTTCTGCACCACAGAATCTTCCCATTAGTCTTCATTAATGATTATTTCTGTCACTTTCAAGTTTGCTCTGTAAAAATTATCTATGTATTATTGACCAAACCTCTCTCTCTCATTTTCTCTTTGGCAACATTATTGATGTCAACGGAGAACAGAATCCCACTTAAGTGTGAGTAAGAGCCAAATTTGGCTCAAAGGCTACACTGTACTAAAATATTTCCTGCCCTAATATAGATTGTAACTGATATTTTTACTGGAAGAAATAATGAGCTCATTAAATGTGATATCTTACATCTGAAAAACCATCAGGAGAACATGTAACATTGACAGCTGAAAGAAAAAAATAATTAGAGTTTACAAAAACCCCACCAAAACAAAAACCCCAAAATCTTTAGGGCTGCTATAAAATGAGAAGCAGACTGTATTCCAGTGCAAACCACTAATGGTTAAAACCTTCTCTGAGACTCCCATAAATCAGACTAGCCCCACTGGCTTTAATAGAGGTATGCCAAAATTATGCTGGTGGAGTCAGCTCATTTTGGCCCTACAAACTTGGCATTTGTCATTGTAGATCTGACCCAAACCCCATGGAACCCTTTGGGGATCTTTGTATTCAGATAGTGGGATTTGGATCAGATGGTATATATTTAACACGAATCATAATTAGTTCAATTTGGTATTTCTTTGGCTCATAATATGCAAAAGAGCCATGTGAGCCAGCTGGAGCATTGGTCTTGTGTCTTAGGAATGGAAGCAAAACCGAGAAGTCTTTTACTTAGTCCATCTAATTGGAATCAGAGGGTAACTACTTTAAGGAATTACCAAACCAGATCAAGCTTGGGCTGCTGACCTCATATGATGGGTTCTGTCTCCTGGTGCCAGGTCTCCAGAGAAGGCATTCTTCTCTTTTACTTCATATAAGTCTTGGCCACTCATAGCACTCATAATGTAGATGTTGTTAATTGCTTTTAATATTTTGTATGCTACAGAAAGTAGCATTGTCTTGCCTACTATCTTTGCTTAGTTCATTATGTTCTGTGCATGTAGTGGGCAGGAGGATCCAGAAGTCAAGAAACCTTTTTCTGACCTCATTTATACTGGAGTTTTATCAGCAGAATTCGATTAACTTTAATGAAATTATTCTTAATTTATAGCAGCACAGCATAAGTACAGGCCTGAAATCTCCTGTATTTCTGTTGATCTGCTAGAATGACATTGCTCATAGTGAGGATGAGAGGGAGCCATTGTTGACGTATGTATATGTATATGTATATTTACATTTACATAATGATTCCTGAAAATATCCGTTCATGTTCGAAAGGAAAAAAAAAACATTCTGTGATCATCAGGGATTTTCTGGAAATGTTATAATGGTGTCAGTGGCAGCAAACAACACACAACCAGCACAGGCATCCCTTTTCCAAAATCCTCTTGCTGTAGAAAATGTCTGTCACCTTCTGTGTTGGTGAAAGGAAAACAGCAAACTGCCAATTTTTATGAAGAGAAGAAGCCTGTCATCTAGTTGTCATCTGAGGAACAAGCAGATGAGGGGAAAGGATGCTTTTGTATCAATATCACATAAAGGGTAATGAAATTGGAAATAGAGTCATGATTTATTTTTCCTCTAGCAGCACTCTTTAAGTATATGGGAAAACTGGCTTTCAGTTTATACAGTAGGTGCTTACAAAGCATGACTAAAAAAAGACCCTGTGAATTTGAAAGGTCCCAGATGAATTATGCCTGAAATGGAAATGTTCTATTACTATAGCAGACTGGTTTGTGTGGCTTTCACGTGCCTTGCCAGTGATTTGCCAACATTTACATCTGATCTTTGGCTACCAGAAGTATCGATTTAGCAGGATGTAAAGGCCCCTCTCTTCCCTTGCCATCTAAACTGATAATAATCATTATGTTGCAACCATAATGATCCTACCGATGTAGGAGGGAGAAATGGTGGTGTAAATCCCATGCAGGGTTCCATGCCAGTGGAAATACACAGCATGTATCTTGGCTGCAGAATGGTTTCACTATGGTTGAGGAGCAGGGTGCTTGAAATCAGTCAGGAGCATGAGACTGTTTGCTGGCAGAGGGGAGCTGGAGCTGGAGAGCACAGCCCCCTTAGGGAGGGGACAGCCCTGTTTCAGATACGTTTGCTGGCTGTGTCCCCAGTGGATCCATCACGCCTGCAGAGGCAAAGCCCAGCTCTTTTAAGTGAATGGCCCCAGAGTACTGTCATGCTTTTCCAGCCCTCTCTTTTTATTAGGGTGTGTGGCAACCAGCTTCCCAAGACCTTGCTGCTTGTGACTCAGAACAGGACAACAGCTAAAATCCTGAAATACCACATGAGACTGGAAAGCCTTGTTTCTAAACCTCACTTGAGACAGTATCAGCCTGCTCGAGGTGTGGCCTCTCTATGCCAACATGAACGATGGAGGAGCAGAGTTGGGTGCAAAAAACACACACGCTCTTTGTGAGGCTCCAGCTTGTAACCAGGTGTGCTGTGCAATTTTTCCATTTTAATACTCCTTGGGCAGGCCTTGGAACTGTATCTGTTTCTTAGATCTCTCCAGTTAATGAAATGGCCAAATACAATTGTCTGGCAATAGAATTGCACTTCAACAATACAAACAAAAAGACCATAATTTACATTTGTGCCAATAGCATTAATGTAAATTGGTTATTAGCTCTTTATGCTAAAACCCTGTAATAAAAAGCACAAAGGTAGTTTTATTAACTACATTTTGCCCTGTGTAATTCATGCTAGAAGGCACACTTTGCATTCAGTGATTCTATTTTCTCAGGCAGTATGGCATTTACTCCTAACTAACATATTTATAAACAAATTACTACCCCCTTCTCTGTACTTTGCATTTTACAACACATCACTGCTATAAAGTTAATAGGACAGCCGTGTGCAATGCTTTTGTAATTCAATTGCAATGTTGGATTGTTCTTTACCCTATCAGTCTCATGTATATGTAGGAAGGGGTAATTAAAATACAAATAGCATTTACAAACAATTATAATGCAGGAATAACAAGGAGGGAAATGGGTTTCAATCATTACTTTTTAACAGGGATCCTGGGAGGGATGGGGATTGCAGGAAAACAGCTGCACCTGTCCTTCTGGTTTTAGTCTCTTTGTGCATCTGGGGTAAGATTTTCTGGGGGGCATATGCCAGATTTTCCCTTTTGTTGTGCTGTGATGCCCATGCTGATGGAAGGGTGAGAGGGATTGGGACTAACAATTACCTTCACACATAGAATGTGATCTCCTTTCTTTCTAGCACAGCCATTCCAGTGGTGTCCTGCTTTACCTGCATCCCCCCCTGAGCCTCTTTTCAGAACTTCCTTGGGCACCAATTCCACTGCCCCACCAATCAGGCAACAATGGCAAGAGGAAGAGAAGAGGTAAGACTGCTGGAAAGAAGAGGGGGGAGGTGGGAAATGGCATGCTATTTGGAAAGAAGTCCAGAGGTACAGCATATGCATGCAAAGAAGACCCCTCACTGCCCTGGTGTTGCTGTAAGCATCTGTGAGAAGTGGCAGTGCAGATTAAAACGTTGCATGAAGCATCCTGTCCCAGACATCCTAATGAATGGTATCACTGAGGATAGACTTGGACAAGGTGTTCTTTAGGCAGCAGAGCCAGCTCAGCAGCATTGACCTCCCACTCTCCTTGTCCTGGCTCCCTTGACCAGCAGGAGGTCAGAAAACTGGCCCCTCAAAATGCAGCCCAGCTGAACTCAGATTGGCCTCACAACCCAGTTGTTCCCATCCCAACCAGCTGCAGAGCACTGTGAGGGCTGGGACCCCCAGCAGGAGGAAGGAGAAAGAAGTAGCCAGGACTCACAATGCCACTGGGACCTGCAGCCTACACATTAGACAGAAATTACTTTTACTGCCCACTATGAGTGATGGACAGATGGAGTGATGCCTGGACCAGAGGGAGGTCACTGCTGGCTCTTTGGGGAACTTGAACATCTATGGACATTGTGAAACTGGGAATCAATATGAGAAGGGGGAGATATGGAGAGGTCTGAGGGCTGGGCTGTGTGGGCACACTTGCCACAGTGCTCCCGGGTGGTGGTGGAGGGAGGCTGGGGCTCAGGGCTCAGGTCTCTGTGCTCCCTGGCACAGCCCCTTCCCAATGTCCAGACAGTGTGCCTGAGCGAGCTCCTGTTCCCTGTCCCATCTCCATGGCAGGCCTCTGGGGCTGAGGGTTGGCTCCATTTCTCTGCCAGGAGAAGCTGCACTGGAGAGCTGGATGTTGATTCCTCAGCATGGGAGCAGCTCCAGGATGTTTCAGAACTCAAGAGGGATTGTAGCAAACAGATGGTTCTGGGGTGTGACTTGAGGTTATCAGGTGAGCCTGTCTCAGTCCCTTGCCTCTTTCAGGGGCAGCACTTCAGGCCTCCAAACCACAGCTTCTGGCCTGGATTCAGCACCATGCAGGTGCAGTTTCAGCCAGGTCTTTGAGTTCCTCACTTGCTGTAACACCCTTTTGACTGGAGCTCCATTGTGGAAGGCAGGAAGGAGAGAGATGAAGGATGCATACTTTTCCTTTTCCAGAAATGGAGAGGTTTTAATTCATACAAAACTACAATACCTCTAACAACTGTGAATTTGGAGGTAATTTCTACTTTATACTTATTTCTGTAAAGAACACATTCTGAAGAATGAAAATAACTTCAGTTTAATTAATTCACATATTTCAGTGGAATTTCAATCTTTCACATTGGTATTAAAAGTTAGCATTAAATTATATTCTTAAATTATGGTATAATCTAATCCAACTATGTCTGATCTCTAACAGGCTAATGTTAGTTATTTCAAGGCAAATTACCTAGTTTGGAAAAGAGGGAGGTAAATCAATTTTCTGTGCAAAAAGATTTATAAAGTTGTGGCTGAATAATAGCTAGCAACTAGCTTCTGTGCATCAGAATACTTTTAACCCCAGGAACATTGGCATTGTCTATGTGAGGATGTATAGAAAAGTCTGAGCTTATGTACTCCATGACACAAAGTAGTCCTGTGGTCCAGTTATTTTTGTAAGATAGAGCACGAGACTATTTTTTTTGGTTGTGAGTAATATCAGAGGCTCTTTCTTTGTTTGCATTCAGTGATCCAGGAGTAGGTTGTTCTCAGAGGGCTGTTGTTGGTAGCTGGGAAAGGAGTGCCATGGTCCCCCCTGGTCACCTGGTTGGGAGTCACAACACTGGTGGCTCTGGCTGCAGGGTACAGCATGAAAAACAAGTTAATAATTGACATATGCTCCTTGTTTTTTATTCTTAGGAATACAGACATAGAAATGATAACATCTGTTTTTCGAAAACTTTTTATAGTAAATAGAATGTTTTTTACTTCTCATGTTAAAAACAACAGAAATTGTAGATCAAAGAATGAGTGATTTGCTCTCTATTTTTAACGGGTGTTCTTTAAAGAAGGAGAGATCAGATACTGCTAGGGCAGATCATGCAGCATTCAGAAAACTTTGTGAATCAGCCACGATAGGCTGAAGCTGCCATTCTTTGTATGACTTTCCAAGTTCATTTTAAGGTTACACAGCTACCAAGATGAAAAGCAGTCTCATCTGTTTTTTTCTACCACAGCCTTTTTCCATTACTAAAAATGAGGATTGTGATGAATCATGTCTTCAGCTGAACATCAAACACAAGTCTGTAGTCTTCAGTGAGCATTAAATATAGATGTGAATATAAATAGAGAAGAGGAGGTTATTATGTAGGAAGGAGGATAACAGCAAGGCACAAGTCAGCTATTTAGCATGTGCTTTCTGTCCCCTTCATATCCTGCGTTCTTTTATCTGGGGAGAAGAGGGCAATGGGTCAGCATGGCCCTACTGCATAGGCTATAGGATCTCATCAGAAAATTGGGGATGAATAGTCACTATCATCTATGAAGCAATTCTTTAAATACCTGAGCTGGTATTTCACCCAGCTTTTTATTCACATGGCTTCCTCCAGTGGTATTTTGTGTTATTACCAGCACACACAGCACAGAGGAACCCCTGAGTTTGAACTTTTCTCTTTCATTGAGGGACCTGTTGCAGAAAGCCTGCAATTGAACCTGGTCTTCCCACCAGCATCTCTGCTCAAGACATCAAGGCTCTGCACAAGCAACTACAAGCAATGCTTTGCTCTTAATCTTCTGACCCAGAGTGTGAGCAGGTTTTGTCTTCCGATGCAGATTTGTTTAAGCACATCTGTTTACTATGCTGCCACTACAGTCTTCTACACCGCAGTGTTTGACTTGCTGGGGGACTCCTGGCTATATCTTGTTTGGGGACCGTGTCTCAAAAGGCCTCAGTGCTCACCCACGTGCTGGATTTCCAGCCTACCACCTCAATCAATTACCTGATTTCTCTCTCCATGAGCATTTTCTGCATATTAGTTATGGGACCACCTTGGCTGCTATCCCACAGCTGCCTGGCTTGTTGCAGATCCTGGAGAAGGGGATGGACTGTAATGACCCTCTTAGAGTTTGAGTCAGCTCTACCACCACTCCCAGTGTCACTCATGGGTTTTGCAGAGTGAGAGATGCAATGTCTTGACCTCTCTTCTCCATGATCCCGTGAGACCCCTGCTGCAGAGAACTCCACATGGTCAGGGCATCCAACACATGGAGGGAATGCTACCACAATGCTGCTGAAAATGGGATGAGCTGTTGGTCCTCCATGTGTGACCTGAGGGCAGAACTGGAGAGGTGTGTTAGAGAAGATAAATGAAGACTTCCATGTAACAGGCAACTGTTTTGACCAGGCTGAAGTCAGACCTATCAGCAGCTAGCTTCCTCTTGGTAAGGAGATGCTTGTCACCAATCTGCTCATAGAGTCTGATGGTCTTACTGTGTTTCAATCTATATCAAACCACTCATCCAATTAATGCAACATTTTGATCATCCTTCCCTTCTTCTATTAAGAAAATACCAAATGCCCTTGTTCACTAAACCATCCATGATAGTCACCTAACTTTACAGATTACCCAAATTATATTGTACAGAAATAATAACACATTTGTGTTTTCAGGGATGGAGTTGGGATAGTCTTCCTTGTGACTTTGTGGAGTTCCTTTGATACAATGTTTTAAAGATCTGATTAATCTCGTTGTTGAAAATTAGAAACTTAACAGTGAGATATAATGGATCAGTTTTCAATGATTACAGGTACTTTGTAACTCTATGTTAAGACATGAAACTTTTTCTAAAACCATTTAACACTTAGGAAAGAGAATCAAAAGTCATAATTCAAATACAACCCCTTTAATTAATTAATCTAAGGATAAAAATGTGTCCTCTAGGAAGTCTATCAGGATATTGCTAGCAGAAAAAAAGAGTCTTATCTACTTTTTATATACATGTCTTCAGTGGATGTCTTCAATGAGCAGAAGAGCCCTTAATGATCGGGTTTAATTTTTACTCATCAACACCACTGCACCATCTGTCCTGAAGTGGTAATTTTCTTGATAGCTATATAATACAACAACATCAGTGCTCTTCAAATATCTGGATAGTTAATTAATCATGAAGGAGTTTTCATTAGCACCAGAACAAAACTGCCTCAACTGAGAAGACTTTATTTAAAAATATCTGGTCAAGAATAATTTCAACATTTCAAGGAAACTGAAATGCACGTGATAAACTCCGCAAGGCTGCTGTGCCCTGTGCTGGTCCTGTCCCCTCTGAGGACACCTGTCAGCACTGTCTCTGGTCTTTCCCTAGAAGTCCTTCTTGCTTTAAACTTCTCCTTTTCTCCCATATTTGAGTCTTGTGGTAGGACACAGCATTCGCTGCAGACTCTTTGCTTGGTTGTAGCTGCTTAGAAAGCCAAATCTCAGGTAAGTTCTGACACAAAATGATTTTTGGTGTGTACTTTCCACAAACTTGCCACTTGGTCTACATTGGAAATGACCAGCAATACTCTTAATCAAAAGATAAAAGCTTCTCATAAAAAAGAGATGCTAAGAGGGTTTTGAAGTGTCTCTTTTAAGTTGTAGGGGCATGCAGAGTCCAGGCAAAACACTTTGCCAGATAGCTGCATACCTGCCAAAGGTTAGAAGTTGCTTGGCCTGGGAGTCCAAGCTAGCTTCTGTGGACACAGAAGAGCACAAAAAGAGACACATAGTAAATCCACAGATAGATAGTAGGGAAAAGGAGTATTTCAGCACGTTGCTTGTAGGTAGAGGTACAGCATGATCCTTCTGAAGATGCAGTCATTTGAGATATGCTGAGTCGTGCACACACTCTAGGAAACTTCTCTGAAGTGAACTTTCTCCTTCTGATCTGACTTAAAGAAGATGTGTGTAACTATTAACATGGTATGACTCTAATATCTGTACAGTTTTACTGCCTGTGAAACGTGAAAATTTGCAAGTCTAAAAAGATTGTCAAGAGCTCACCAAGTTCATGTCCTTCTGCTGTGACTAGACAAGTAACTTTTATTACTGTTTCTCCAATATGAGGCTTTTCAGGCCGCTTTTGCAGGTGAGTTGTTCCAGGGCTTCACTATCCTCACTCTGGGAGAGATTCTCACAATGTCTAGCTGGCTGCAGTACGCCCACTCTGTCTGGTCTGTTCCACCATGGGCATGGGGACCCCCAGTTTGTTTCCTCTTTGCTGTAACCTTTTAACTATTTGAAGTTGAATTCCCTGCAGACATGCTCTTGATCAGTGTTTTGGAGATAACATTCTCCACAAGTTTGGTGCTCTGAGGCTTTCAAAAGGCAGTGGTAAGCAACAGCTGTCTAAACTCTTCCAGCCACTGCTAATAAACTTCCCACACTCTGCCCTGAGCTGTCTGATGGCACATGCCGTGAAATGTCAGAGATGGAAAGCCCCTTTGGCACAGAGCTGGTCTTTTCCTTGGGTGGATGAGAACAACCGCCTGTGAATCCGTCTGGGCTGCTGTAACAATGCTAAGTGTGGCTCTGGTCCGTTCTGCTTCCCAGCCAGCAGCCCACGCAAGCCTGTGATTTTCCTCCTACTTAGCGTCTGAACACATGTCTGCTAGTCATGTCCAAAATGGCTATTTATGGTCTAAGTATCACTCTCTGTTGGACTTTACTGTTACTATAGAGGGTCAGCTATCAGCATTTTGAATTCCAGGACTATTCCAGACTTTTTCTCTTGTCATACCTTTTCCTGCATATGGTGTGAGATGTAAGAATGTCATCCACACTCAGGAGAAATCAGCACTTTTACAAAGTCTGTGCTGAAAGCACAGTCAGGCCACCTTGTGTGCACCTAGAAGCACCAGGATTAAGACCGAGCATCATCAGAACACAAAATGACCGTATTACAGTGATTCCTTATTTGAAGTCTTAATTTTTAAATGCTTCTTTGTTCCATAGTTGAAATTGTTTACAATAACAGTAAGGGAGAATGACTTCTGCCTCACTGATGAGACCAGGAGATAAACCCAGAAGTAACTCCACTGACAGTGGAATCACCGACCTGCTGGCAGATTCCGTAACAATTTATGTGTTATATATGGGGAGGATTGTGGCATAAAGGTATGCCTGGCTGTATCTGCTATCTTATTCTTGAAGTCACTAAGAAAGCAGAGTGACTTCATAGTCCTGTGGTAGCTTTTCAGCTTGGCTATCTATTGCCTTCCCAAGAAAAGCCCAAGAAAAGGCGTCTTGAGCTCTCACAGCCTCTAGTAAGTATCCTGAGTTTTGAAGGTGAGATCCAGGCAGCATGAGAGTTGACAAATCTATATGACTTCAGCGGGCTGAGGACCTTCCCTGGAAGGGCTTTCTAAGGCTTATCTGAGCCTGCTTTAGAGTAGCAGAGCCTGGGTATTTTGGACCACCCTCATCAACCCCACCAGCACAGGAGGGGAATCAGTGTGCCATCCCTAACACAGTCATTGCACTTTCTCATGTTTTCTCGCTTGGGTTAAATAATATTTTTCTGCCATCATGTATCATTTCTTATTCTCTTAAAGCTCTCCTGATATAAACAAGATTGATTTTTCTGCAGGAACAAAGAAGGAATGTTTATGCACCTAGGTTCTTTCAGTTGACCTTTTTTGATGTTTATGAGCTAATTAATTGTGTATGAGATACTGGCACTTGGACTGTTTCACTTTGCTATGTAAACAGTGTAACTAGTAACACTAAGTTGCTTCTGTACCCTTAAATTAGGCCTAAAAATTATTAATCAGGATCCCAGGAAATTCTGAAGTGTATTTTTCAGCAGCAGAGTCTCTCAACAACAAATGACAAGAACTATCCACTGCATATAAATTTGTCCCTTCCCTCTCCCTCCTCTTCCCACCTTTATGTTATTATACTGTTAAAAACGAGATTTAAAGCCATTCAAAGTCGCGACCTACAGAATTATAATTTCAGTGACATTTGAAAATAGTAGGGTTTCTTGTACGGCTTTATTTATTTTGGCTTGTAATGCTAAATATAAAAGCCTGTAGAAGGTTCTCAGTGAGATGTTCAGTTTCCATTTGCTGAAGATGCTCTAATACAGGAATGGTTGAGACTGGTGTAAAGTGGGAAATCCTTGAGGTATGAACATGTAGCACTCTTGTTCCCAATGCCTTACTGAAAATACTTAGCCAAATGCAATGACAGATATATGCATTAAATGTTGAAGTCCTGTTCCTGCAGTGATACCAGTGAAGGGGAATCATGGGGTGAGGGCACAGTTCACCCACTTCTGATCTGGGTTATATAGGGTTTCTTCCTATCTCAGGAGCACCAAACAGGGGGGTCCTTCCCTCAGATCTTCTTGCTCTGCTGAGGGGGCTGTGGGTGTGCATGGAGGCCTGTGTCACCTCCCCAGGGTACAACTTCTACTCCGTCTGTGAAGCCACATGGAAGATATTAGAAAAAGTCAGTTTATCTTTTGTTTTACTAGTCAATGAAGCTCCATTTAGATTTAGAGTGCTCCATACAGCAGGAACAACAAGGAAACTGTTTGCTCATTAGTGGGACTTTCTTGCTGCTGCTTCATATCATTGGGAAATATCTCTGGGCATAGGGTTTGGGGGAAACAAGAAACTTGTGCCTTGCTCTGCAAAGTTGAGACAGGGCAAGGAAATGCAGATAATGTGATTCTTTCCAGCATCTTTACCTATGTGCCTGGTGTCAGTCAGTGAGAGCTCAAGTTAATTCATTACCAGTGAAAAGGGGATGAGAGGCATGAGAAAGGGATGAGAATGGAAAAAAACGAATGGAGAGAAAATCCCAGAGAGCATCTTATTTCTGTCTTCTCTTTTTTCCACACTAATACACACTCACAACTGAGGTTGGAATTGCTGCTTTCTAGAACAGGCACAGATCGGTTCAACCTCTTCCCTAGCATTTGTCATCCTACAGGAGAACACACAATGTTGTGTGGGGCAGGGAAACATGGGAGAAAGTATGCTGGCCAAATGGCCTTACGAGTGGAGAGCAAAGCAGTAGGAAGGCTGAAGACCAAGGGCAGTGTGGGCGGAGCTGTCATGAGCCAAAGACAAACCCAGGCCTAAAATGTGGCTATAGCTGTTCCAAACCACTTGATGGAGTCCAAGTTTGAACTTATGCATTGCTACCAATGACCATACAACTGTAATCACTGCTGCCCCATTTATTTTAGGATATTTTTAAATCTATGGTAATTTTTTCTTTCTTTGGTGGGCCCAAGAGAATACTCTGTTTTGCCTGGCTGATACCATGGCTGGAATATATTCTGAATATTTAAAGAGCCACCCTGTGTGGCAGGGATCAGATTGTTCTTTATCTTGTCTGCTGCTGTGTTCTTGATCTCTTAATATTTATTCTTTATGAGTGTCAATGAAGAATGGGCCGGGTGCCCAGTTAGTTATAATCTGACTCTACATTGCCAGTCTGGCACCTAATATTGAGGTGTCGTTTTCATCTTTTGAAGACTATTTCATTTTTGCTAGAGACGTAGTAACAAAAATATCCCCAAATGATGTAATTTCTAAAGCTTGCCCTAAAAGTTCCAATTTACCAAGGCTCTTGCAATATTTTTTTCTGCATTCCAGCTCACATTACGTGTCTTAAAATGTGAGTGTTAAGAAGCTGTGACATTCCGATGTATAGTGCTTGTCTTGAACAGTCCAAGAGATAAGCAGTGTACTTTGGCACTCAGGATGTCTGATGTTTGTCCTGAGACATCTGAGAGGTAAACAGGACTTGTTGCTGGACTAAAGAGATGTCTCAGAAACCCACCAAACCTTTTACTCCCCTGTGATGTGTACTGGGGAATGTGGTGTGGGACATGCTGAGATTGAAGACAAAGGAACTCTACAGCTGGTGCTGGAGCAGAATATCCAGCAATAACCAGGCCTTGAGATTTCATGAAAACCACCGGCTTAACAGGAAAAGATAAAAAGTGCCAGTCTCAACTCACCTCCTAGGACCGAACCGCTACTGCAGTAAACTAATCCTGTGGTGCCAAGTTGTCTTAACCTCCTGTTTAGTGTTGATCAGTGGCTTATCTTATTAATTAGCCAAACAAAGACTATCTGCAGGACCTAGTCCTGGCACCATACCCCCTCCTATCTCTGAGGCATGGGAAGACAGAGGACAGGGAGAAACAGGAGGGAGTGGGCAAGAACTGTATAAAAACTTGGGACACTATGGGTGCAGTGAAGCTCTTCCCCACCGCAGCACTTCCCCACCAAAGCGCTTCTCCACTGACGACATCGCTGGACCGTGGTGGTAACTATTATCTTGCTAATCTGCGTAATTCTGCTTTCTCCTTCCTTTTCTGTTTCTGTTTTCCTCCCTGTCCTATCCGCTCTAGGGACTTTGCTGTGTAACTCCAATAAAGTTCAGTGTGCACGTGACATCTGACCTCGTTTGTGTCTTAATTTCACCATTTGGGATCACCTTTAAACCTTTTCACAGGTCCTGCTGGACAAACGGGTGCAGCTGCTGTGTGGCTTATACGAGGAGAGGGAAGGCAGAGTCCAGCCGCCCCAGCCTCCCACTGCAGTGAGGAGTGTTAGACAGCAAGGGGGCTCTGCCCCATCTCCCGTGAGACCAGCACCATTGTCTGTTTGTGCACCTTTGTTTTGTCCTGGCGAGAGCATAAAAAATTGCCACGTATCTGAGTATCGGATCGTGACAGAAGCCCAAAGTTAAAGAACACTTTAACTGTTCAATATAGTGTTCAACTAGTCTGAAATGGAGCTTTCAGTGGAGACTCCTCAACGGACCTCAAACTTGCTTACAACCCAATTCAAATTGAAGCTGAAAACATTGTAAAGCTCTGTTAATTTGTCGGGAAGCTGGGATAAGATCTGTGTTTGTAATCACACTTGAGGAGCCATGGTACTCTATCCTGCAAGTGCTCAAGTGTGAGCTTAGATTTAGCCATTGCTTTCAACGCAGCTACTTGTGTATTTGAAGTTCAACAGGAGCTGATGTGTTTTCCAGAACTAGATCCTAATTAGCTTCTGAATTTGGTACAACTCAAATAATTTCAGAAATAATACGCAAAAAGCAGTTGTGTATCTTGTTCTAAATGAGAATCACCTTTAAGCTTTCCTTTGCCTAGCAGGACCCTGTGATACAGAACAGTCACATCTGTCTCACTGATCTCTACACCTACCTGAAAGGAGGTTGTAGGGAGGTGGGAGTTGGTCTCTTCTCTCCAGTGAATAATGACAGGACGAGAGGGAATGGCCTGAGGTTGCACCAGGGGAGGTTTAGACTGGATATTAGAAAGAATTTCTTTACTGAAAGAGTGGTTGGACAGGGGAACAGGCTGCCCAGGGAGGTGGTGGAGTCACCATCCCTGGAACTGTTTAAAAGAAATATAGATGTGGTGCTTAGGGACATGATTTGAGCATTGAACGGGTAGATAAAGGTTATGGTGGGTGGATTTAGGTTATGGTTGGACTTAATGTTATCTTCAAGTCTTTTCCAACCAGGTTGATTCTGTGATTCTGTGTCTGTTTACTAGCATTCTTCATGACTTTGTAATGAAAATTAAGAGATGCGTATTTTCTGTGCCAGCAGCACCCTGGCATTTATTAACTGGCTGAGCTAAAAAGTAACCTTAGAAATGAAAACATGAATCCAATGTGACTTGATCATCTCTACAGTTAGTGGTCTCATTAGCGATGCCACTGTTTTAAATGACAGTAGAATAACTCAATATGCACATTAATGTAAGAGGCTGATAGAGTATTAATTATCCAAATGCTAAACTAAATTAATCTCATATAATTCCAGGTAAGTCACATCATGCCAGAAATAAAATTGATCCACGTTAGTCTAGGTATGATTGTTATGACTAAATTAATACTGATTTACTATCTAAATATCTCATAAAATCCTAGACAGACTTCCTATGCAATCAGAAAACCATGAAATGAGTATCAGTTGATTTTGTTAGGGTTGTAGAGCTGAAGGGCCTCAAGAGTTTGTGCAGCTCATTTCTTGCCTGAAACACAGGAGAAATGATGCCCAGGTCATTCCCGGCACGTTTGTCTAATCTGCTCTGAAAAAATCTTGTATGATGAAGATTCCACAACCTTTTAGGGCAATCTGTTCCTCTGTTTGGCATTTGTATTGTATTGTATATAAATCACAGGACAGTCAGGGATGATGAAAGTTGGCTAGATGCCGGCATCTTCTACCAATCAAAAGATATTAGGGACTTAGATAACTTTGAAGATTTGGGTATTTATGATTGTGATTTTTATTCATTACATATTTGCAGGTCTGTTTACTAATGAGGTACATAGAGGTAAAGACAAAATCACATTGTCTATCATTACCTACTGGATAATGATGTTATGACATTAATATATAACAAGCCCTTCCAGAGGTTTGGTCTGTATCCTAACTTCTTATCAGGCAGCAATGTGCTGGCTCTTGTGTGAATGCCTCTTACCTGACACTGATGACATCACTGAAGAACTCTCACCTAGAAAAAAACCTTTATCCAGGTAAAGAGGAAGATTCAGAATTCTGATTCTATCAGAATTCCATAGCTGGCATAAATGAATTTTCTCAGTACCCATTAGGGGACGAGCATTGTGGTGCTTTAATGGTATCTCAGAATAAATCAATGTTTTCTACAGAATTGCCTTGACTTTCACAAATACCGAGAGAGTGCCTAACTGATTGTCAGACTCCTTAAGTAGCATTGATTTTACTGCTGCAATATTGAGATGATGAGGTAAGTGCATCTTATCAGCTTATTGAAAAAGTCTTGTTGAAGCAGTCAATGTTCATGGACTTACCTTGCTTCCTCATTTCTCTTTGGATGGTGTTCTGTTTTCTCTTTATTGTTTTTCGACCCATTGGGTTTGAATTCTGCAAGGTGAGGTGGAGGTTGTGACACTGCTCTGTGTCCACAGGTGACACAAGGTTACTGCTGTTGTTTCTGCTCTTGGCAAAGACAGCAGCCTGCAGTAAGGTGCTGACAGACCTTCAGTGGTGCTAACCATGTCAGGCAGAGGAAGACAACAGGAGCTGGCTCGGGAGAGACCTTGCACACACAGATAAGTGTTAGGTTGGCCATGTGAACATGGTATAGTACCTGCACCAGATATTTATGCCGATGAGCTTTGCAATAAAAAGGTTGTCACTAGTGTGAAAACACAGGTTGCTCCATGCTGTGAAACTGCGCTGTCTTCTGGTGCTGGTCTTGACAGGAATGCTATTAAATGCCAAATTGCCCATACTGATTCTGAGTGCTTACAGATCTCTTACGACATCCACAACTCCACATGCACTCCACAAGACCCTCGCCCCAATCTGAGCTGTGCTGCATCTTCACAAGAACCTTCAGTATTTCTAGATTAGTCTGACAATCACCTATTGATCACCAGCTGCCAGAAACTTTTATCAGATTACAGACAATAAAACTGGTTTCTATCTCTGGCGCTTGACTCAGGTTTCAGAGCAAGGGAAAAAGTATGACATCACCTCAGCTTGCATCTGTGTTGGGTAGCTAATGAAATTACACGAAGGGTTTGAAGACCATTAAAGTCAATGTTGATCCTTATTATTATTAAGAGCACTTTCAAATTTACTGCACCACAGGGCAGGCTTGAAAGCATCATTTTTCAAAGGTGTGTGCATTGCATTGGATTGCAGCGAAAAGCTCTGTTGGCTGTAAAGAATGCCAGCAGCAGAGAGAATCAATTCTGAAATTATTGGTTGAATGTCCGCATAGCTCCTTTCCTGTACAGACCCATACATCCCATTATTTGGTGATAATGGGCACAATAATGACCTTGGTATAGGAAAGCCCCATGGGGCTCCTGTGTGAGAGAAGGAGCTGGTGGTTTACAGAGGTTTCCTCCTGCAGCCTGCTGTGGCTCTGGGGCTGCGCGGGGTCTCCTCTCCCCTGTGGCACTGCTGAGCTCCATGCAGGGACACAAATGCTTCTCATTAGCCCCAGCATAAGTCTTTGAGTTCTCCCTTTACCTGCTCCCGCAGGATAGTTGGGATTTTTTTTCTTCCTAAAGTTGGTATTGACATTTTGAGACTCAGATGAAAGATACGTAAGTGTTTGATGACCACTTCAATGAAATGCCTGTTGTCCTCAGCACATTCCCTTATGTAGCTGCCTGAGCTTCTCTGTTTTAGGTACATGTGAATCAAAACTGAATATAGTAAGTAGCAATACTGCCAAAGCCACAGAGATATTTTGTGCCAAAGTCTTTCTTCCATTAAATGGTTTAAAGCATATTGTAAAAAATGACACAAACTATTCTCTTGGATATTTTGATATCTGAATATTTATTGCATCTCATCACATTGTTTCTTCAGTCCACATCCAGGATAAAAGAGAATTTTACTTCAGGTGGTGTAGATTTTTCATTAGCTTTTTGGACCAGTAAAGCTGCTTGCTTTATTTTAAAACTCAAAAAAGATGGATGTAGAAGGAAGAGTTTTTTGCACTGGTTTTGTTATGAGCAGGGTGAGCCTCTGGGGATCTCTGGATTTTGCTAAGGAGAAGGTGATGCTGATCAGGCTCAAGTTAAGGGTTTTACAGACAATGACAAAAATGAGAATTATGTCACATGTGAGATTTCAAATCCAACTCAGGAAGATGGCTTAAAAACTAACTTGAGCGAGCACGCAAAGCTTTCCTTAGCATGAGAACCTGCAGGCTGATACAGGAGGGAAAGATGCAGATGTCTTATCTGCAGAAGTTTTTGGGATGGGTCCACACAGCAGCTGGACAGTGTTCCAGGGCCCAGACTGCCTATGGTGTTAGGCAGTGCTGGCAGTGGGACTACAGTGATCTTTGCTCCTTTAGTAAGTTTACCACCTGGTAACAGTTGTCCCCAGCACAGAGGAACAACAAAGGGTTAGGCTGGAGACAACTCTAACATATCCTGCCTTGTTGGTTCATCTCCTCATCATCTGTTGTCTGACAGCATAAGACAGATCAAAGCTAAGCTTTTTCTGTCTTTTGAAGAGGTTGATTTTATTCAGGTGAAGGCAGTTCACAGTCTCAGAGAAAGGAAAACTGGCAGAAAGGTCTGAGAGATGCTGTCCTGCCAACTACCTCCTCCTCAAACCAACACTGTGAGCTTATTTTGGAGACTGGCACTAGCTCTGTAGCTCTGCTAGACATCTTCTGGACAGGAATCAGCACTGGCCTCAGAATATATGCCTATAAACAGCTGATGCACAGCAGGATGTCTGAGGTAAGCACACGGGACCACTGGGACTTGGAGGAAAACATTGTATTTTACAAATCCAACAGTTTACTCGTGGAGCTCAAATGCCCATCCATGCATTTCCTGCATGCCTCCTGATGCATTAATGTGGAGAGGGGAGACACATCCACAGAAGTCCTCAGAAACCATTATTTCTGCCTTTCCCTTTTGGACTGCCTCATCCCAGCAGGCTCACAAAGCCTTTGTAATAGGCTGTAGTGTCTAAGAAGTGCCTGTGGCAACGGTGTGCTTCCTAGAATGAATAACGTTGCCTGGTTTTCCAAAGACAGGCAATTTACAATCGTGGAAATGGCATAATCAGAATGAGTGTGTAATTGTGTATCAATTTTAATTTTATTTGAAAGAGGTACAGCACCAGCCTCAGCACAACATAGCAGCATCAATTAATATTGGCCAGATAAGGAACTGCATAAAAAGACAACTCTGGCAGAGATGGCCCTAAATGAAAAGAATGAGTTTCAATCAACAGGCTAGTCTGAGGAGCTACCAAGAGGCCCACCTCTCGTAAAAAAAAGTCTCCTCCCTGCAGCCATTGCAACTTCACAGTTGCGAAGTACACAAAGAGGAAGGGATAGAGGCAAAAAAAATAAAATAATACGTCTTGTCCTTCAGGAATATTTTTGTTATTTTAACAGCATTTTAAAGTGTGAATTTGTATGGAGAGAACTCTTGCTTATGACAGGTTTTCTCACCAAATACTTGCTGTGTCAGAGCCTGGAGGCTATGTCCCTGGCACAGCTGGGTGTAACTCCTGAAACAGTCAGCCTGGTCAAAAGCAGTGATGTACACTTTCCTGGCTAGCAGTCATAGATTTTCCTTTTTTTGGTGGAATTCCAGTATGGGGACATTAAACACTATGACTGCAGTAATATTACAACCAGTGTCCTGAAAATCAGAAATTCTGGTGAAATGATGTACTATACAAGGCATTTTCCAGCCCTCTGCATCACCACTGAAGCATTGCATATATTTTGCTCCTTCATTTTCATATATATTGTATTGCCCATCAGTGTGCTGCTGCATGTTGCAAATCAGTGAGAGCTAGTGGCACTGTGCTTCGAGGTAGAGATCAGACTACAAGCATTTGCTCTGCACTTAGACCTTGTGGCTTTGAAATAGGGAAATTCCTTTGGGAAACTGCAAAAAATTAATATTCCCATTTTACATAAATGTCTGCTCAAGTACTGCTCATGTACTAAGGCTCCAGTGGTGCCTGCAAATCTGAAAGAAAACCAGTCACATGAAGACATTAAAAATGGCTGTTCAGTTAAATCCCCATTCCTTCCCTTAAAAAAAAAGGAAACTCGCAAGGTCCTTGAGTTAGAGAAGGCACATATCACTGCAATGAAATCAAGAATATGGCTCCAAAGCCATAGCATATAACAGTTGTCTGGACACCTGGGGCAAGTTTCTGAGAAGCCTGAATAAAAACGCTTGAAGCAAGAGCACTAAAAGAAGGTAGTACAGCAGTAGGTGCTAGCTTAAAGCCCAACTAAGCATAGCCCAGCAGCTAAGTCTTCTTAGGCTTTGAAGTGTAGGGAACTCTTGGATACCACAATAGTGTCAGGGCAGGCTCTTGGCTGTCTTAGCATGTGGAAAAGACCTTTTTGGGCAATGCAGGAAGGTAAAGGGGGATGAGCATGTCATTTTCATGTTTCCACCGCTCACTTTCCCTAATTAGGGAAGAACGCAAAAACTTAGGCCTTTTTGGACAGCCTCCTCACATGAACAGCTGTCATGGTTTGACTCAGGATTGGCAATTAAACCAGAGACAACAATGCTCTTGATCCCCTCCTGCCCAGGTAGGGAAGGAGAGAGAGAATAAAGGAGAGAGACTTAGCTGGACTGAAAACTAAATTAGACAGCTTTAATTATATGTACAATTATATACATGTATGTTCAGGAAGGTGCAAAAGTCTCTTGCCTCCCCCCACCCCCAGCAGCTCCCCCGGCACTCTCCTGAGCTGTGAGCAGTCCTGAAATGTCTCGAACCACGGTCTGAGATAACAGCAGAGCAGACAGGGCTGTGGGGAGAGTTATGGGGTCAGTGATACCTGAGCCTAGGGGTCAATGGTGATGGATGAATGGAGTCCTCCCCGGATGCCAGCCATGGACGGAAGAGAAGGGAAGAAGAGCAGGAAGGAAGTTGTCTTCTGTGATCTCTGACCTTCCTCGGAGCTTACATAGGTATATGGAATGGAATATCTCTGGTCAATTCTGCTGTCTGTCTAGTCCAGCCCCACACGGGGGGGGTCACAGATACAACTCCCCTGCTCTCAGTAGCATCTGTAGCAGCAGAGCTAAGAAGCGACCTTGGAGTCTCAGCAGAAACATCAACATTCCAGTGTTATCAGTCCACTACCTGGAACACTTCTTAACACTTGTTAAAAGGGAGCTTGCTGAAGGAAAAAAAAAAATCAGTAAAAGGAAAATTTGCTTCATCCTGGCTCAAACCAGGACAGCAGCCAAGACACTTTGCCTTGCCCTTCCAAGGCACTGCATTAGGCAAAGGCAAAAATCTTGATCAAAGATCAGCTACCAGGAATCAATAGAGTGTAGTAGCTCCAAGATCTTGGTTTAAGGCTATCTTTCTCCATCAGTCATAGTTGTTTGGTCAAATGAATCAGATGTCCTAACAAAACCTTAGGAAGAGCAGCTACTTGGACAACGTCCTTCACTGTGAATATAATGAAAAGATGATGATTTAAACTCATAGTGTAGGCTTTGCTTCAAAGCAAGGCTTTTAAAACAGGAGTATGTGGGGTACATGATGTGGTACACACATAGCCTGTGGTAGTAGTGTCTACCCCAGCTACTGCTGTCTATAGCTGCCACTGTTGCCTGTGGTACTCAGCAGAAACATTTAGGAAATTACTTTAAAACACATACATAGCAGAACAACCATCTAAAAGCAAGGAGTCACCAAGGAAGCTCATGAGTGTTGTCAATAGTAGAACTAGTTAGCATCCTACCTACATGATGGAGTCCACAGACTCCACTCCCAGCAGACTGTGAGATATTAAGGTGGGTTTTTAGGGGAGCCACTGTGAAGATACCTGGTTGTTTAAGGCTTGAGCAGAAAAGGTACAACCTGTGATTCAACCACTTTTCCTAGTCAGCAGTCTGGTGTTAGCCAAGCCAAGGAACAACCTGCTGTTTTATCTTTTTCTCTTACCCTTTCCTCACATGTGTACATGTGCGTTCACCTACTGGTTTACCTACTTATCATTGATTATAAACTCAATACCAGCCTTCCTGCTATCTGGCAAGATTGCAGTCATGCAGGTTTGTTTTAAAAGGCTTGTTCAAGTAAGTACAGATAAGTCTGTATCAAGATCTGTGTTTTTTTATTATGAGCTGACCCCTTTTCAAAATGCTGATTCCTTCCCCTGTCATCGTTACGTTGCAGTTGAGTGGAAAAAAAAAAAAAAAAGAACCCTTACTAGCACAGGGTAGAAGAATAAATTCATAGAAATGCATTGGTATGCCCCTGAAAACACAATTATTTCCCCACTGGTGCTGTTGGCATTCTGAGATTTCAGACTCAGATTCCTCCCTTCATGTTGATCTTCCTGCGGGCTGTAGAACCACCACTTCCCAGTCCAACAAACTGCAAATTTTGTCACAGGATACATACATTAAAGAGCTTCAACTAATTTACAGGCTTCACAGTGATATATTTCACTAGCTTTTCACATTTCAACATATCCTTCAGAATAATTTACTGCCTATATATTGGGTGTTCTATCTATACAAAACCATATTGCAAGCTGTTAACTTACAAAAGATAGGAGAGTGAGAAAGCATTCTAATTTCTCATCAGTGTAAGAAAAGATAAGAAAAAAATATTAACACATTGGATAATAGCTTTCTGAATAGACCTGGCTGAGTTTGCAAGGGAGGAGTCCTAGGCATCAATTCTGGTCTTTTTTATATCTGGAATAAATTCATTGGAGTAAGTGTAACACTATTCCCAACTTTGGAAAGAATACATTTTTTTAAGAAGCAATTTATACAGACCAGATTCTGCTTTGTTCTTCATGGCCACGGATCTAGTAAGATGTCATTAGTGTTACTGGTGTCTCTGGCTTTGCATGAGTGTTCCTGAATCATGGGGCAGGAACCAATTACAATTGGCTTTCCATTTCATAGTCACATTAAAATGATAGCTGGGGACCTAATGAAAAGCAACATATGGTCAGTACAGAAAGCTTCATAAAAATGAAAAAAAAAAAGCATTTTAGCATAGTTGTTACACTGATTACAATAACACATAGGCCAGCTGGCTCACCTAAATGAGCTGGCCTCAGGTGTATTTATAGGGTCTTTGATGACTGTGCTGTGTGCTGTATAGACCCATGCTTGGCACCTCCGAGTCCAGGCTCGTGTGCTGCTGTTCCCGTTGCAGTGCTTATGTCCCTCCAGTAAGCACCAGCACAGCACCATGGCAGCCTGGACAAGGGGGGCTTTAGGGAAGCCAACAGCAGCCAAATGACAGTAGTGGAGCTGTTGGCATAAACACCTCTGTGTGTGGTTGTGGGTGGGGTGAGGGAGAGCTGCCTGAGCAAACTTGAGGAGAGGGGCTGAACTTATGCAAGGGACAATTTTCTTAATTGCCCAGGGTTTCAAGTGCATTGGCACATAGTAATATACTGTTTCACTGCCATAATCCTTCTGTGGGAGAGAGACTATTAGCCCTGCTTCACTGAGATGCTGGAGAAGGGAGTAACAAAGTCTATAATCTTCAAACAATGGAAAATATATTTCTGTCTTACATCTGCATTTGGATGCTTCAGTCTTGAATTATTGACTTCAGAGTGGTGACAGAGGTCACAAAGGAAGTCAGCTGGAATTACTCTGAGTTGCTTGTTTAGTTTAATCAACCATTTTGTCTTTTTAATGAGTAGGTTGTTTGTCTGTTGTATTTCTTGGTCAATTAAGACAATGGAGAAAATCCACCTGAAGGCTCTACTAAGGCACATGGAAAATAAAGAGGTGGTTGGTGGCAACCAACATGGCTTCATGAAATTGTGCCTGACAAATCTGGTGGCCTTTTACCTTGGGGTCACAGTGTCAGTGGATAAGGGAAGAACAAGTGACATCACCTACCGGGACTTGTGCAAAGGGTTCGACACTTTTCCATGCACAACATCCTGATCTCTAAATTGGAGAGATATAGATTCAATGGTTGGATCACTTGGTAGATAAGGAATTGGCTGGTTGGTCCCACTCAAAGAGTTGCAGTCAATAGCTCAATGGAGCTTGGCTTCACCAAGGGTAAATCATGCCTGACAAATTTGGTGGCCTTTTATGATGGGGTCACAGTGTCAGTGGACAAGGGAAGAGCAACTGATGTCATCTGCCTGGACTTGTGCAAAGCATTTGACACTGTCCCACATGACATCCTGGTCTTGAAATTGGAAGGACATGGATTTGATAGATGGACCACTCAGTGGGTAAGGAATTGGCTGGGTGGTCA
Organism: Hemiprocne comata; assembly: GCA_020745705.1. Classification (NCBI taxonomy): domain Eukaryota; kingdom Metazoa; phylum Chordata; class Aves; order Apodiformes; family Apodidae; genus Hemiprocne; species Hemiprocne comata. The sequence goes on along the minus strand of CM036616.1, from coordinate 38,461,471 downwards.
CACTCAGAGAGTAGTGATCAATAGCTTGATGTCCAAATGGAGACCAGTGACAAGTGGTGTTCCTCAGGGGTTGGTACTGGGATCGGTGCTGTTTGACATCTTTGTCAGCAACATGGACAGTGGAATTGAGTGCACCCTCAGCAAGTTTGCTGACAACGCCAAGCTGTGTGGTGTGGTTGATATGCTGGAGGGAAGGAAAGCCATCCAGAGGGACCTTGGCAGGCTTGAGAAGTGGGCCCATGCCAACCTCATGAAGTTTAATAAGGCCAAGTGCCAAGGTCCTGCACATGGGTCAGGGCAATCCCAAGCACAATACAGGTTGGGTGCAGGATGGATTGAGAACAGCCCTGAGGCAAAGGACTTGGGGGTGTTGGTTTATTAGAAGCTCAACATGAGCCAACAATATGCGCTTGCACTCAGAAAGCCAACTGTGTCTAAAGAGTTGTGGCTATCAGGTCAAGGGAGGTGATTCTTCCCCTCTACTCTGCTTTTGTGAGACCCCACCTGGAGTACTGTATCCAGTTCTGGAGCCCTCAACACAGGAAGGACATGGAGCTGTTGGAGAAAGTCCAGAGAAGGGCCATGGAGATGATCCGAGGGCTGGAGCACCTCTCCTATGAAGACAGGCGGAGAGAACTGGGGGTTGTTCAGCCTGAGAACACAAGGCTCCAGGAAGACCTCATAGCAGCCTTTCATTACCTGAACCCAAACCATTCTATGACTCTAGGATTCTAGGATTCTATGAAACTATATGAAAAGCCCTTGCAGGAAAGCTTGCAGGCATCTGTCTAGCTTTGGGAAAGTTTGGAATTTTTTGAAGCCTAAACCAGAATTTCTTCAATACCCTATAGTGAAGGCAGGCACCACTGCAGCTGAAATGAGGTCTTGTGAAAATAGCTGGTTTATAGCCTGCACAAAGACTTCTGCACAGTCCCCTCCTTGTAACACTTGTCAGGCGGCTGCTGGCAAAGGCTGGCTCAATCTCCAAATGACAGACCGGCGTACAACAGATGATAGTGGAATTCTACATGGAAAAGTGTCCTTCTTTCCCCCTCCCAAGTACTTTCTACTCAATGTTTTTTGAGAATTTTGAAATCTCTGTGGCACTTTTCGTCTTTGACTTCAGAGAACCTTTGTCTGAGGTAGTGAAATCACTGGCTAGCTATGACTATTATCTAGTGGAAGCGGATTAGTTTTCCTTTGATTATGGGAATGACCCTTATAGACAGCACTTGAAAGAGGCACATTTTTCCTGCTGTCAGCCATCTTTTCCATCATTAATCTGTGTAACCAGAAGATGAAATTTTATTTACTTTTTTTCTCAGAAGATATATGAAAAGGATTTTAGGACTTGGTCCTCCTTGGGTTTGTATTAAAACCTTCTATGGTAATTTAGAGGATTAAACTGAAACATCTTTTTGGTTTAGACTGGACAAGCAGGAAGGTAGTAAGGGACTCTTTACTAACAAGGAAGGGAAAATGGTGGTTTCTTTCGACAGTGCAATGTGCCCTCTGAGCTTGTTTCTGACCTCTCCCACTCCAGATTAAACACCCCAGGTCTTCAGGAGAGTCCCTTTCAATTTCTACCTGTGTGGAGGAGTTCCTGCCCCCTATCTAAGGCAATGTGAATTATCTTTCTAAATCAGATTGTCCTAAATAGAGCCAAGGGAGTTTTAAACTTCTCAGCTGTCTACAGTTTCTCAAACTTCGACATCCCAGTGCAGTCATCTCTGTCTGTGCTGCTCACCCAGGGCTTACAGATGTCCAGGGGAGACAGCTGGGCCTCAGGGAGTGTGATTCATCTAATCTTGAAGTGCAAGCATAGATTAACTCAGGTGAATTGCAGCCTGAGTCTCTGCTTAGACTACACTGGATGCTTCAGGTCTTTGGTCCAAATGTTGGTGTCCCACTGCATCAGTCCTCTGAGGGTGCTCACAGTCCTAATCTGGCTCCAGGGTCTCCCCCCACCCTGTCCACATCCCAGGACCCCTTTCAGCCCACTATAGGCGAGGAAGGGGATTTGGCCATTCTGTCTGGTAGAGAGCAGGAGTTGGGGACACAGAGGTTGACAAGATTGCCAACATGTGTTGCCTGTTGGGAGCTGGAGCGTGATCAGTTGTGTAGCTCATACTGTACTCAGGCACTGCTGTCCTAACAGTACATCTGTTGGCTGAGCTGTGGTGGTGGGGATCCTCCCCTTACCAGTGGACAGTGTCACCAGCCCTCCTCGAGGTTCTGGGAACCTGACTCTGAACCTGTGGCTGCCAGGACAGCCTGGGAGGAGACATGTGCACTGCTGCTCCTCTAAAGGACTGCATCAGTGCTTTTTGTGATGACATGACAATGTAGATTATGCAGAAAACCTGTAAATACCAATTCTGCAAAAGCAGCCTAAATCTGCTCCTGTAGCCCTGTCTATCTTGACTGCTTCCCCAGTAACACTCATTCTTGCTGAGCTGTGGTATAACCTAGTACTGCATCCCCTGTATCACACTGTGCAGAACATTCCCAGACCTTGAGCATAAATTTTGCTATAAAAATGGAATTATATTCTATGTCTGACATTAATATCATATTCTCTTAACTAATGGAGGACTATGCAGTGCCCATTTAATTTCTCTAGTATTAACTTTCTAGAGAAATTTAGCTATGGCACAAAGGTTTTATGTGGAGCAAGATTTTTCCTTTTAGTTTCCATCCCATTGTTCCTTTTCAGCTGAAGGTCTGATTCTGTAGTGCACATTTTTCTCCTCGCTAGGCTGAATTCAGCAAAAATGGCAAGAAGCTGAAAGAGTGATAGGGTTGCTGGTCTCCCACCTTGACCCTTGTTGGAAGTCTGCATTTTTTTCTAAGTTGGAATATTCACTCTTCAGGTTACTGATGGCTGTAGAAAGAGAAATATGCGTTTTCCACAACAGTGCAGTATGATGGAGGAATTTATTTACCACGCATTATTTGACATATATTTAGCCAGTTGTTAAGCCCTGCCTTAAAGTTTATTTTAACAATTAGGAAGTATTTACCTATTCCATCTTGACCGTCTGAGGGCAGTGTCACCTAATACTTGCTAGAAGTGATGTGCTTGGTCACTGTCTGCGTTGCATATACCCTCTAAGGATGTAATCTGAAACCCACAGATGTCAAACAGAGCCTTTCCACATAGTTTAACTGCATCTTGGACTTGGATACACTGCATTCACTCTCTGGGCCAAAGTGTCTATTGGTGTAAATCTTTAATGGCACTGAATTCAGTTTGGGGTATTTCACCAGATGGATTCATAGACCTGAAACTAGATGGGACCATGACTGACCTTCAGGTCAGACATCTCACAGACATCCAATATTAGATTGCTCCAGAGTGCTTTTTGCATGAAGCCATTTAGCTTGGTTAGAGCATGACTTTGAGAAGACTCTTCAGTCTTGTTTTAAAGACCTAAGTGCTAAAGAATCTACAGCAGTCTTTAATGAATTGTTCATAGGCAATCAAGCTTGCTGCTAAAAACATCCATCTTATCTTAGACTAAGTAAGTATGTTTAAGTTAACATTCCACCAGATACTCAGTTGCACTGAGTACAATGTCTTTCACTTAATTTTGCCTTTGTTGTTAATGCTAATTTCATGTTGTGCAGTGCAGCAAACCATCAGACTTTCTTGTGGGTGTTTTTAGTAATTACATGCTTGTAGGCAGCTGTTTTCCTTTAATCCCATCTTATCCTGAAGCAAAGCCTTCTGTCTGTGGTCAAAAAAGGTATTTTGTGTAGGAAGGGCTGGGAAATCTTATCGAAGAGACATGAATGGGAAAGGAAAGATGGGACTTCTGGAATAGGTAGGCCCTTCCTTAGATATCCTCCTCTGGAATTAAGGTGCTGTAGGATGCGGATGATGGGAAAACATGGAAGACAACAGAATGATGGTGGTTTATATCAGCTAAGAATGTGACCTCAGGATTACTTTACACAGAGAAGTTGTGGGCAACTAAATAGTGGCGTGACTGTGTTTCAACTGACACCCATGTGAGGTGACATGGGGTAGAAGTTACACTTCATATAAAGAAATACCTCAAACATAGGCCTTCCTGTTTTGCCTGGAGTACTTATGTAAGCACAACACAGTTGTAAGTTCCTCTTTAAACTCTGACAGAAACCATTGCAAGGTGATTTCTTCCAGTGGGAAATGGCACAATGTGTTGATTTTGAGGAGAGAACAAAAGAGATAAAGTAATGAGGCAGTACCTCTTGGTCCTTCTGTAGCAACAAAAATATTAGATGGCATAGTTCTAGATCAATGTCAAATGACCAGGAAAAGGAAAAGGGACAATTTTGGCAGAGACGTGAAATAGCCCTAAAGGGTATGATGATCAGCATAGTAATTCCCATATGGTAAGAATTTTTCACCCTGAACCAGTTATAAGCTTAAAGCATTAAATGTAAGGGGTTCTTCTATATTTTCCAGATGATTGGTGCTGAAAAAGCTGGATGTTGGCAGCAGAAGTGCAGTGGTAAATACAACACATTGAAGCACACACATTTCGTTAAACACTAGTGTATTAAATAAATGTTAGTGGTTGTTTAGGCACTAGTAATCAGTTCTGGGTACTAACTGTGATTCTAAGCACACTGGAGAACAATTTTTGGAAATAGAAAAAAAATTTCTGGAAATTTGATGTCTGGTGGGTGGGAAGTTGGCTCAACCCTTTCTCTTTCCTTTACATATTTTTAGAGATCTTATATAATGTGAAAAAACTTGCAGTATTGAACTGAAATCAGAAAAGTCTGGTTTAGGGTGGGACAGGACAGTGGTGAATGAGTTGTGTCATTCTGTCCAGACCAGTTATTGAATTACAGCTAGTCACTGCACTCCCCATAAAAACTGGAACTCCCCACTGTTGCAGCTTCCTCTCTGAGGAGCCTTCCAGCAACTGCTCATCTTGGCAGGACCTTCTTCCATCTGCTCCCTTGCTAAGCTAAGCTCAAACTCAAATCCTTGCCTGTGTTGGGAGGAGCAACCTCTACCAATTCTCCAGCCCAGGCTCCTTGCCTGGCTGACATCTCAGAAGCACTACATTAGCAGGCAGGGAAGAAGGGTGTTGCTTATCATATTCATTTTTTCTTCTCTCTTACCTGAGTAATCTGTAAGCTCAGATAGTTGTGTAGTTTTCCTCTCTCAATTTTCCAGTGTTTCCACTCTGAGTACTCCTCTTACAGTCTGCTGCTTGCATCCTCTGTCTGCCTGCTCTAACTACAATTCTGCCATAACCAAACCACTTCCTTCTGGTTCAATGTGTGTCAGTGACCCTCTCGCTTCTTCAGCTTTGGCTAGGAGAATGAGGAGTTGCCTGCCATGTGGACTAGTAGGGTATAGGACTAGGCAGAGCAAAAACATGAAGATTTTACTTCAATACTTTCAATTTGGGCTGCTCTCTATTAACCCCTCTCCCTTCCCCTGTAGGGAAAGTAAAGAGAATAAGGGAGAGAGTCTTCGGGGTTGGAAACTAAACTACACAGCTTTAATGAAACAGTGATGTTAAAAAAGAAAATAATTAAATATATACAAATATATACAAAACCACTATCATACTTTACCCCAGGAAATCTCACTTTACGACTGAGGCTGCAGGACAGGCCCTAGGAGGGTCCCGGACTGGGCTCCTGGAGTCAGCAGCAGATTGGAGGTGGATGCAGGAACTCAGGGGTTCAGGAGCACAGGGATCGGGATCAAAGGCAGACGAACAGGGCTCTGACTTGCATGAGCTTCATTCAGCCTTTTAGAGAAAGCCCTGGAAATCCCCAAGAGCTTTAGAAAATGCTCTTTGCATGTTTAGCTTGAAAACTGACTCAGACCCTCTGGTCTAGGCACAGGAGACTTGGGTAGCACAAGACACGTGGCTAGGACTGCTAAGAGTCTGTACAAATCCCCATGTCTTGGCTGCAGCCTGTATGTGGCTGCCTTGTTGGTTGCTTCCAATCTGCTTTAACAAGTGCTGGTATAAATAACTTTCTGGGTCTCCACATCTGACCTAGTCGCATTTCACTCTACTAGTCCCATTACCAAGCAGACCTCCCTCCATTGTGTCTCTTTTGGTTAGTTACTTTTGATTTTCCTACCTTGTAGCTTCTTGGTCTTCTAACACAGTACTGCTGCAATTAACATGTGTGTTACCTGCACACAGAATGGGATGAGTACACCAATGTGAACTGCTGTGCCCCTGGGACTTCACACCATCTTGCTTGCACATTTTCATATTTTCTGGAAAAGAAAAGCAAGAAGGTAGGAGGAAGCATTAGACAGAGGCCATTGGCACCAGGGAGAGCAGGTTCAGGGAGACTGCTGGAGCAAGATCGGAGTACAATGTTTCTTCTGTGACCATCATAGAGAGTTTCAAACCCTAAATTGTGGAATGGAATAGTGAGCTAGCCAGATGGAAACATGTCTTCACTCCACGGTACATGGAAAAACAAGTTCATCAAGTTCTGACTTTACTCTGAGCCATTCTTGGCAACTTCAGCCACATCCTGGAAAGAGGATAGGGGAAGAAATGCAGAGCGGATCCATAAGGCAAGTGGGTTATAGTGTTTGGTTCGTACTGTGCTTAGGGAAGCTGTTTAGCTTCAAAGGAAAATATCTGATTGCTGAGAAAGAGCATACAAAATAATTATGCTTATTTTAAAAAACCTCATCACCACTTCTCAGTAGTTCTTTTACCACTGTTTTTCTGCAGAGTACAGTGACAATAATCCTTCCCAGAAGTTGGTGTAATAGTTGCAGCTTTATCTGTCACCTATTTATGTGGGTGGGGCTAACTAAGCAGTTAGGAAACAGAACTGCTTTCCTGATTGGGGTCAGAAGGTTCAGCACAATAAACTCTATTTTTGATTTTACAGGTCTTTGTTTTTGTTGTTGTTTATACATATAGTTGCCACCAAAAATAGCTTTGGTTCATTGTAATTTCCTTTTTTGGATGACACACAGTACTTAGTTATTCAGTTCTCTGATGTTCCAGCAAGTGGCCAGACAATTTTTAAAATAAATGTTCTGTTAGAGTTTGCATATTTTTCCTTCTGTTCATTTCTAGGTCTGGGCAACAGAAAGAGACTTATGAAGCAGCCCAAGTTTATTTTACAAGCAGAAATATGTCTGCCATTCTTTTTTCCCCCTGTACCACAGTATTGTTTTTTCCATTTTATTGTCTCAAGAGTTGATGTCAAATGTGATTTTTTTAGGGCACACTGTGTATTTTCAGGATTTCTTAAGCACCTTTTTTTCTGCAGCATATAAGTCAGAATCTGTTTACTGCCAGATTACTAATGTTCACTCATGTTGTTTTGTCGGATGGTTACTAGACTCTGCATGTATTTGATCTATAATATCCTAGCAAAACCTTTCTTGTCTCTGTCTCTCTGTTTCATTCTTCCATGGCTTACCCTGCATTGCTGCGGAGACAGAGCTTACACTGCCTCAGCCTCTGTTAGTCACTCTGGTGACTTTTGAATGAGTTTGTCAATTTAAATCAAATTTGCAGGAGGTCAAGAGGGAGTTGCCTGCACATTTCATGGAAGTAGGAGATCCAGCATTGGCCACACTCCCGTGTCCTCCTGCATGCCTTATGCAACTTCAGGCATGAGGAATGGATTTGGTACTCAGAGATGAAAACCATGGGGATTCCAAGTTGGCAGAAATGCAACAGAGATGGCCACATGCTTTGTCCTGTGCTTTCAGTGCAATTGCCATCTCTTGCCTTGGACTATGGCTACTGCAGAGGAGAAGCACTGTACAGAAGGAGAGGAAATTTTTGGGGAGAAAACGCAGAACTCCACCAGCTGGCATTGCGCTAGGTCTGAGCGGACGAGCGATGTAACTGTCTGCCATGCTCATGCCAGCTTTTGAGATGCTGACAGACATAGCAGAGCCTCCCTGAAGCAGTCAGTTGCCCCTAGAGGAACTGCAAGGATCATATGACACTACAAGCAGCTTTTTTTAAAAGAGAGAATGGCAGGTGTGTCTACCTAGAAAGCTCTTCAGCATGTATATGTATCAGAGGACCGTTAGGGCCAGTTTGAAGCAGCATATGACACCGTGCATGCCTTTGCTATACCATCACTGATACACTAACACACTTTCACTTAAGGCTCAGATGTCTGGAATGCACATATGGGAGGTGACTCCATACTCCTCTGTCTTCAGAGAGTCTTGAATGGGCTCTGAACCCCCCAGATCTCCACGATGCCTTTAAATAAATGCACCCTCGTGTGAAGGGGCCATGCTGTTCTGCCCTCAGCAGTGTTTGGAGAAGCCATCCTGAGCTTAGTTTGTAAGCCAGTTGTGCTGCTGCAGCTGCCTGCAGCTCCCTGCGCAGAGACTCTGGGAGAGCCCCATGTGCCCAGAGCCCAGCACTCTCGGGAAGGGTGGATGTAATAGACCGCTGGTTTCTGGGGCTCAGACCTGGCTGGCCTAACCTCAGTGTCTGACTTTGGCACCAAACTTGCACTTACATTTTAGGTCCTTAATGAAGCAGTCTTGCTGAGGTGTCTGTGTTCCCTGCCTACAGTGTAGGCAGAGGCAGGAGTCTGCATCTTGGCAAGCAGGGTAACTTACTCCTGGAGGCTTTCAGCAGCCCTGTTTTGTTTGCTCAACAGAGCATGGGTATTTTCTTACAGATTCTGCTTTTTTAGGCATTTGATGGGCCAATAGGTTAGGTGATTTGGATGCAGTTCTATTAGTCCAAATGCTTTTTTGCAGATCAGCAGTTAATAGACATGGCTTCAAGCACATGGCTGCAGAGTGCTCACACGCTGCTGCAAACAAAGGAGTGCCTTCACTGCAAGATACAAAAACGCTCACTGCTGGAGGCATTACTGTAGATTTGGGTGAAATGTGTTTTGCCATTACCAGCAGTTGTCCTTTCACTGCTCCCAAAGCTATGCCTTTGCTGGGATGTAAGGAAGACTTCAATGTCTTTTCTCATCCCAAAGTTTATTTAATAAAAGGAGGCAGTATACACTTGTGTGGCTCCAGGAATGGTTGGCAGGGTGCTAGCTGCTCAGCAGGTTTTATTTCAAAAGCACATCCTATTTATTGTCCAGTTTTGAAAAGACCTAAGTGTTGATTCATGGCTCCACAAATTCATGTATGAAGTTAAGTATCTACTTAATTTTTTGAGGAATGCCCGTTATGAATCACAACAATTACTTTAACTTTGAGGTTTTCAATGTGTTTATAGGTACGGCAGTTTGATCACAGAATCACAGAATTGCCAGAGTTGGAAGGGACCTCTAGAGACCATCTAGTCCAGCTCTCCCACTGAAGCAGGATAACCTAGAGCACTTTACACAGGACTGCATCCAGGTGGGTTTTGAATATCTCCAGACATGGAGACTCCACAACCTCCCTTGGCAGCCTGTTCCAGTGCTTTGTCACCCTCACTGTAAAGAAGTTTTTCCTCATATTTAAATGGAACTTCCAACTTGCACCCGTTGCCCCTTGTTCCGACACTGGGAACTACTGAGAAGAGCCTGTCACCCTTGCACCCACCCTTTAGATACTTGTATACAATGATAAGGTGTCCCCTCAGCCTTCTCATCTCCAGGCTAAAGAGTCCCAGCTCTTTTAGCCTCTCTTCATAAGAGAGATGCTCCAATCCCCCAGTCATCTTTGTTGCTCTCTGCTGGACTCTCTCCAGTAGTTCCCTGTCTCTCTTGAACGGTGGAGCCCAGAACTGGATACAGTATTCCAGCTGTGGACTCACCACATGTTGATGAATAAGTCAATAATAATGAATTAAGTCACTAGCAGACTTTTCCTTCTCTTTCCTGTCATTGGATGACCAAGGGCAAAAACCTAACAAAGAAGTTTTAGCCAGTATTTGTTTGAGATGTGTGGAGTGAGTCTGGGTAAAAAGCATTAGCTACTGAAAACATGAAAGCATAAACTACTGTTCAGTTTGACTGGAGAAAATACTAAACACCAAGGGAAAAATAAAAAATTAGACTAATCCCACAGGAATACCAGTTAGTTAGTTAATGTCTGATACTATATGAAATACAAATGAGTATTTAGTTATAAGAATGATTATTTTTTTTTAATTTTAAAATTCTCTTTATTGTGCCAGTAGAAAAATAGGACAAAACAAAAAGTAGGCCAGAACCCAGAATTAATCTTATATCAGATCAATGTACAAGCTATGGACTAATATCCCCCTACTTATGAAAACCAAGCAGAGGCAGACCTTGCTTCTGGAAGGCAGAGATCAGGAAAATTAAGCTCAGACTAGATTAATTTTTAAAGTGGAATTACAATTAATATCTTCACAGGGGGCAGTACCTCCCTGTGTTCTGCATTTCTCACTATGTATTCACTATATTAAAGTACTGAGTAATTTAAATTTCTTAGCTGTTGTGTTTTACCAAAACTCCAGTTTTCAGCCAAATATCAAATAATAAACAAAGGTAGGTAATAGATTATACTGCCTGCTCGTTGCTTCTCTGTATAAGGACTTATATATGACAGTGACTCTGTGACCCACTTCTAACTTCAGAAAGAATATTATCTTCAAGTGGAATACGCTCCATAGAGAAAAATGCCTTCCATTTTGATCCTTGGATCAATCCACTTACATTGAGAAGACACAAAGAAATAATTCCCAGTTAAATAACAAAATTAACAGAGGCTATTGTTTTCTTTTTTGGTCCTTCACACTGTTGCCATCTTCAACTGCACAGCCAACAGAAACAACTTAGGAAGCAATAAACAGCTCTGATTGCCTGACAGTAACCTGAGGCTCCATCATGCAGAACAAAAAATGAAAGGTAAGGATAAATTCAATGGGAATGCAGCTACTTAGTAAATGTTTGTAAGCAAGACATCTTGAATGTGCACAAGCATGTTAGAAAAACAATATAACCTTTGGGGCCTCTGTCTTTGCAGACAAAAGCCTGAAAATTCACTTTTTGCTCAAGATGTCCCTACTGCAAATTTATCTACAGCCATGAGAAAAGAGTTGGAAGGGTACAGAGTAGAAGATGACAAGTATGCAATAGTAATAAACAGGAGCAAAAAAAGAAGGGAGCAATACAAAGATTATACTTTAAACCCACACTGTTAATTGGAATCGAGTCACAGTGCTTTCTTTCTTGGAAAAAGAACAGTAATTTGTCTTCAGCTTTGGCAGAAGAACAGCATACATAGGAGCAAATAATTTTTGAAAGTAGAACAAGCCGTCATGGCACCAAGTGAGATAAATGCTTATCTCATAATCATTAACTCCTGGCCTAGCTTCTGCTTTGCATTGCCAAAGAATCACAATTTGGAGAGGAATTATATAGGCTATAAATAATAGTTCCAAGGAGCAGCATCAGAAAATAGTTGCAACTGTATTTGCCTGCGATCATGAAAGTACTAGAAAAACAAAGAAACAAAGAACATCTCCTCTTGGTGGTTCTAAATCATAGATTTGCCGTCATAGCTTCTAATTTTTGCTGCAAAGTAGCTAATGTCTATGTTATTAAGGAACCAAGTGCCTGTTTCTTTTGGATGATCTTTTCCATCATTATGTCCCTGAATAAAAAAGCCCTGCTGTTCCTAGAAAGGAGGGAAAGTGGTTGCAGCAGCTTCTAGATGACAGATCAAAAGTGTTTTGGGCTTCTGCCTCAGCATGAAGTTGATCCACTGTGTTAAGCCATGTATTTAGAGATAACCATCTGTCCAGAGTAGGCTTGATGAGGTAATGGTTTTATTAATTTCTTATAATAAGTTAGATGAGCAGGCAAGGCTGCCTGAGGCATTCAGATATGAGTATTTGACCTTTACAAAATTATCTGCTTTCCTTTCTGGTGCAAAACCTGATGATTTCCAGTGTATCAGAGTTGTTACTGGATGAATTTTCCCAGGATTTTGCAGTGAGCATGACAAGATGTCAAGGAGGTTAGTCCAAATTGTTTTTTCACATCTGCAGAATAGGCGCTTTTTAATCATGAAGGCTAAGCAAGAAAAGGCTGTTTCCTCCAGACTCTTCTATTTCCTCTGTTCTGAAGGACATTGCATGGTATCTGCTTGTTGTTCTAACTCTGCTAGATGAAACTAAACTTTCTCTTGACTAGAAGAAGCTATCCCTTTCCTTGGTAGCTTATCCAAAAGTTTCAAACAGTTTAAAAACGGTGAGATTTTCATTAGCTGCATTTCCTTCTTAAATTTCCGCCCACTAGTTTTGCCTATGCCTTTCTCCTTGAGCTATATAGGGCTCCACGACTCAGCATTTTGAAGGCCTAAAGGAGCCACAGCAAAGCACTCAGCTTTGCTAAACTGTGCAAATAAAACTCTGTAAGGCTTTCCCTGTACCACTGTTCTTCCAGCCCTGAAACAATTTATACAGCTTTTACCTGCCATTCCTTCAGGTTTTCAGCATCTTTTCAGAAATGTTGGATGCCAAAGGTGGACAAAATTACACTGTGAGCAAAGGTGTTTATTTTCATGGAAAAACAAAACAATAAATTTTTAAAGTTTGGAAGAGATTTTAATGTAAGTTCAGGCTTCAGAATAACCAGCAGCTAAGTAATGCAAGGTAAGGAAAAAAAGCTCATATGCTTTAATGGCATGGTGGCCTCTAAGAGGTAGTATTTAAAGAGGCATGGTGATAAATCGTGAGCAGCACTTCTTGCACATAAAATGTGGGGAATGTTGGAAATGCTGGTACTATGTGCTATAACAGCATCCCCTTCTTTTATCTGCAAAAAGACATGCTCATGTTGGGCTGGAGCCTCAGAGAGGCTCAAAGAGGAAGTAGTGCCATGTATACCTCGGGGTGTGCGTTATGCACAGCCCTACTCTGCCTGAGGACACCACAGTCACCTCTGCTGATGCCCAGGAGGGCACACTCAGCTCCAAGGCCTGAGGGGTTCAAACCAACCTTGGGCACGCTGCAGCAGTTACAGTAAGGGAAAGGACATTCCCACAGGGACAGGTTTTTTTTTCCCCAAAATTACCTGAATCTGTTCTGAAGGTATTGCTGGTGCCTTACTCACTCTTTTAAGTTTAGAGCTGCTGAAACATGATGCTTCCAGAAATGTTGTCTCATCAGCACTGCAGGGAGGCACTTCAGATTGAATGGGGAAAAGGACCAGGGGTATGTTTAGCCAAAAGGGAACAAGGCAGAAATAGCTGTAGGAAACCCATAGCCTGATGGCCATCTCTGTGACCAGAGGAGCAGAGGAGTCAGGGCCAGCACCACAGAGGCAGCATGGCACAGCCATGAGAGACTTCTTGAGTTAGAGCCCAGCCCAGCACAGCACAGCCCAAAACACTAAGGATGTTAGAGAGGATTGGCACAACTGGGAAAATCTATTTAAAGAACTAGCTCAGGAGACCATTACTTGTTAGCATGTTTTGAACAAGCTGACAGAGAAAAGGAGCTTAAAGCTGTTAGTTCAAAACCCAGTGTATCTGAACTGCCATGGTGTGTTATGTAGCACGGAGAAATGATGAGTGAAAAGACCACTGGCTGCCATGCAGGTGTCCCTCATTTTACTGCTGCAGTGACCTTTTCTGCAGGAGGCCATTTTTGCAGAGGTCAGGCTTGCTTATCAGTGGGATTTGCACCCACCTGGAGGGGGAAAGGTGGGGATTGCTTTTGGTTTTTGACCATGTTCCATGGCTGTCTCTGAGGTAAGAAAGGAGTCACTGTCAGAACCAAACCTTTTACCATCTCCTAGCTGCCCAATCCCCAGAAGGTCAAATTCCCAAACCACATCCTGCCTCTCCAATCCCTGCCTGGCTTCAAGGATGTGGATGCTTTTCTCCCTCCTCCTTCCTATCTGCAGCAGGCCCATTGCTGCAGCCAAGTGCTGCTTCCAGGAGCTGCTTTTTGCAGTTTCTGTGCATGACCTTGCACATCTCTCTGGAAATTGTAACTGTCCTTAGCAATAAAGAAGGCTACATGTGTGTGCACTATGCTTTGCTGCTGGATGAAGACATTCAGACTTTCTGTTAAAAGTTTTCATCCATGGAAGAGCATTGTTTGGTTTCATGTTATACCTACTTTACACCCACCTTGGTGCTAACACCAAGGAGAGGCAGCACACACAGAGATACTCCCAGCTCTAAGGGTTAAAAAGGTATGGGATGCTTGTAGATAAATGGCCTCCAGTGAGTAGCTATTAATAGTGTGAACATCTTATTTAGAGGCAGCTGAACCACACTTACAGAGACAGACCTGGCATGTGTGTCCCTTGATGCCAGGATCTCTGGGGTGGGGGACTAGCCGGGCATGCTCCTGCCAGGTCATTGGCTGTTCCACTGAGACTTTCTCTGGTGGCTTCTTGAGGAGAGCAGCTTGTGGACCCCATTTACCACCTTCCTTACTAGACTTTGAATTTATTCCTTACATGTGCATGCGGCCTGCCCTGACTTTGCTCCATGCTTGAAGAAGCCAACCCTGGATGGTTCTTCCGCCTATTGTCCCAAAGGAAGCAGCGTGGGCTTGAACCTCCTGCTAAGCATCTTGTGGAGAAGGTGGTGGAGAATATCAGGGCAGCTTCTCTAGCCACCTAAATTGAACTGTGAAATCTACATTTGCCTTCAGGGTGTCTGCTGGCTGCAGAGGTGGCATGGCTCAGACAGCCTTATGGGATGGTCCAGGGTGCAGTGGGGTGCCGTGACCCCTGGTGCCACATGGGGTCCATGCCAGGGCAGCCGGGCATGTGTGTGTGGTGGGGGCAGCATGTGGCCCCTTCACCCTGGGCACCGCGAAGATTGAATGTCTTGCAGGTGTCAGGCACCCAGTGGCTGCTATTGGATGCCTGGGCACAATGAGTGGGGTCAGCGAGCAGCACAAGTGTCTCCGGCTGCCTCGCACCTCGGGCTGTGGGAAATCTGATCAGTCATCTCATTTTTCTCTGCTGGAATCACACACACACAACAGTTTCTGTCTCACCCGTGTTATCTGACGGGTGATGGCAGAGAGAAGCTGCTCTGTAATCACAGACATAAACACAGATGTGGCTGACCTCTCTAGCTCCTGACTGTAATCAAAATCACAAACAGATCTCTGCTGCACTAAGGATCCCCTTTTTTTTTTCTTTCTGTGTTTTTTTTTTAATTAGTTTTTTAATTTTATTTTTTTTTTAAATAATGAAATATTCCTGTAGCAAGGGAACAGTTCTTTGAAAGGGAAACCTTGTGAATTGGTGACAGAATCTATGCATGCTTGCACAAAGTTCAAACAGTTTTAAAACAGCACAGATCAATTCTTGAGTATGTGATTGTAAATGCCTCATCAAAATTGCAAGGGAAACTGAAAGGGACTTCTTGAATATGTTTTGCAGGCTTTTCTAAAGCATCCTTCTTTTCTTTTAAAGTATATTTCAGTCTTCCTTTTTAGTCTTTTACTATTTATACAGGAACTCCTGACTTATAAACACCGAATTTGCTCTGTTGCAAAGTCTTTGAAACACAGGACCTGATTGCTTACTTCCTGGAGAGAGATGGGTATTCTATCTGGAGATAATGAAATAGATCTAATTGCAATATCATATTTGTGGTATGAGTTTTCCATGGGCAAGTTTTAATGGTCTGGTGTAGTTATTGCTTATTATGTATCTCCATTAGAAGTGCTTTTCTTCACAATTTTTGTGATATTGTGGAGCTGGAGGATGTAATGTCAGGGTGTTTTCATTAAAGCTCACTCTAACCCTGCATATTTTAGGGGATTTCTACTAGTTGTTTTTTCTAAAAATATGCATATTAATAGCCAGAATATGGGCAAGGCAGAAATTTGTCTGTTCACTGGATCGCTACTGAAATTATTTGCATGACAAAAGTGCATTTGGTTGCTAGAAAACCCAAATAGGAGAAGGTAAAGTAATTCTTCTTGAAAAAAGATATATCCTTTTCAAACTAGTTTTTAAATATGAAAGTAAAATGTTAATGTGAGTAACGCTAAGTCAGCCTGCTCCAGTTGGGAATCTGCCCCATGTTGTCATACCCAGAGCCATGGGTATTAATCTATTATTCAACTGCACAAAGTTCAGTAGAATGACTGTTCTCACTAATTACTAATGGGTGAAATTGCTGGTGCTTATAAGGAGATATTCTGGTAACAGATAATTAAGCAACTAAGTAGTTGAAAATGTCAGGAGAGAAAAATGATCTTTTCACCCCACCAAGTTCATTTTAAAAACTGTCAACTTAGCTCACTCTGCTCCCATACAGCTAGCCTGCAGCCCTGCCAGGGAGATGCACTATGGCCACTGAGCCCACGGACAGAGGAGAACACTAGGGGAAACACCTTTCCTTGATCCTCTTTCAACAGCTGCTGCCCCTGCTCAAGGAGGAGCTGCAAATCTCCAGTAACTGCTACATGTAGCTCTTGCTTGCATTGACTTCTAGAACAGGGTCTTGATTGTTTCTTGCTTCATGGCTGAGAGATGTTGTTCCTTCCCACGAGCCACATCCCGATGCTACTGCACCCAAATAACTCTTCCCCTGCTCTGTGGCTCCAGATATGCTCCACCCCCCTTTTTGGGGTGGAGTGCAGCTGGGTATGCTTTTTGCTCCCTCCCTCCCCCCCCCCCTTGAAGACCCAAGGAGGCTGTGCACATGAAATACTGGCTGTCTGCTGAGCTTGCAGCTTTACAGGCAGGGACAGAGCCCTAATATCACAGCATATTGGTAGCCACGTCTGCTCATCATGAGGGTGCCTTGAATCATTCTTGTGCTCAGGTGTGAGCCTGTCCCTGCTTGCACCCATGTGTGGTATGACCCAACATCCCCTTGCAATTCCTTGTAAACCAGATAGGGAAGGGTGGAGAGTATTTTCCATGTTTTGCTGCTGACTACAGACAGCTGTTTCTGATTGTGTGCTAATGATTCTCTGAAGAGCAAGGGTCCCAATGAATGGGCCTTGCAACACTAGCTCCCAGGTGCTGTCCCTCCAGGTATCACCCAAATTCACCTTCTTCTGCAGTCCTGGATGCCCACCCCGTGCCAATGGCAAACTGATGCAACAAGGAGCACATGTCTACTTAACAGTAACTATTACAGTGAAGTATAAAATTGCAGAAATTTTGTCTCCAAGATGGCCACAGAAATACCAGCATATCCTTGTCCAGACACTCATGTCACACTGAACAGAGAGCAGTGCCACTCAGAGCCTTGTACCAGGGTTTGAAAGCTCAGTCAGGATGATTGGACTGCATTAGCCCTCAGTTGGAGTGAATTTTCCTCAACAGTCTAAAAGTTAAAAGTCCTTTAGTTACAAGGCTATAAAATGAGTGATAGATGTAGTCCATTAGAGGTACACTTAAATTTTTTTCTATTTTGCTCACAGCCAGTTTACAATTATCCTCACTGAAAGTCAAGAAAACTCACCAAAAAAGGTCCCTCTCCCAAAACTCCTGTCTCCAGTAATGCTTCAGAAGAGCAGGCAAAAAGCCTAATCTCCAAGACAGGCTGAATGCAAAGCTGTTCGAGACCAACAAAAAGGCTGCAGTGGGCTTTGAGCCAGACCCACATTGATTCTCATGTGAATAAGACACAAGGCAGGTGTTCTCCATAAATGACCACCAGTGACTTTAAACAGCTCCCCTACACAATCGAGGCTAAGTACATGGAAGCTGAATTTCTTTCACAAGCAGCATTTAAAAAAAAATAAATTAATGGGTAAAGAGGAGAACCCACAAGGCAGTGGACATAGCAAGTAGACTGCAATGGGGGCATAACAGAAAATTTAGAGAACTGGCTAAATACATATATGTTCACTAGATTAGAACAGCTCAGCAGTCAGAGACAATTCAGCCCAATTACCTACAAGACCAGATGGGGGATGAATCAACATGCGGGTTCCTCAGGAGCCAGGGCATGACTGGGGTACATCATGTTCATGAGGCTGTACAGGAAGCCAAAAGCTGTGGGTACACCCAATAGGGATTTCTGTGCCCACAGTTTGATAATCTATGGCACTCTGGGGTGGATGGCAAGTTCAGGGGTCCACTGTGAGGGCTTGGGCTTTGACTTTTGTCGTGTTGCACCATTTTCACTACAGTGTGCATGTGCTGAACCAATGCCTGTTTGCTTGTGACTTGTGCAGTACAGCTGAGTGAAAAAACAGGCTTTGTAATTGTGTGCATAGTAGAAAACAAAAACTATGCGAAAACCACCAAACAAAAAATAAGAAAGCTTGAAGAATTTAATTGAATTAATGTCTAAATTCTGGCTGACCGGTTAAAAATATTTCAGTTTTGTTTTGACATTGTTTAATGCTCTCCAAAAACTTTTTCCCATTTTAAGGAGTGATCTGGATCAGTTTGGAAGTGGAGAATGGTATTTTATAGTTAGCACTAGAAAAGTTTTGTTCTTCAACATCAAATGAACACGGTGCAGCATTTCTAAAACATGTTCCCAAAAGTCAAACCCACAAACATCTTGAGCTTTGATACACTTTTTCCATTTTTTTACTTGGAAACTTACCAAGTTCAACCCAATTCTTTCAAAAATAGCTATTTAAGATAATAACTTGTTGACAAATAGACTCCTTCCCCGTCTAATCTAGAGTTAGAACTCTGAGCTGCAGCCCTGAGAATTAAGGCTTTCTCACTGGGGCTGTAGCAAGCTGGTGTCTTCTACTGGCATAAATTCACCGGTGAGCTTCATAACTCAGGGAAATTATAAAATCGGTTGAGCTACGCAGCTGTAAAACCAGAGCCGAGCGGCAGGGAATCAGGCATAGGCTGCTGATTTCACACCCCTGGGGGAAAAAAAAAAAGGAATTTAAAGTTAATTAAAATCAAAAGAATCCCTCTGTAAATTATGTCTAAGGATGTTGGAGTGAAAAAGACAAAAGGCAAATGAATATTTAAAGCAGGGAACTTAACTAGCTCTAGGTAGGAGCTGGTATGGCTCTCTTTTGGCCTCACTGTCTTCCTCAGGGCCAAGGGGAGTGACTTACGCTGGGTCTGCTCCCGAGACACAGGCAATGTCTGGACCTCTCTGTCACCTGAGAAATCACTACTGATTTTGTTCATTGCTGTGGGCTGGGGACTGAAGGGGAGTCTGACGGTTGGTTCCCTGCTGCCCAGGGCGTTTGACAGAGTGCTGGCAAGGGAAAAGCCCCAGGCTGGCCACTCAGATGCTCTAGGCACGCAGAGGTGTAAAGGGAGCCATGTGCTGCAGGCTGCCACTTGTGCAGGCACAGGCAGCCAGGGAGGGAAAAGCATGGGGGTGTCTATGGGTTGTGAGACCAGACCTGCACCCCCGGCAAGGAGGGATCTCATAGCTGGAAAGGCATGCGGGGGCAGAGGGGGAGAAAAGGGGGATGGAGGGGACCTCCATCTGCAGGGAAGTTGCAGGTTAGAACATTGCTCCCTGTGTCTCCCCAGCACACAGGTGCTGTATTCCTGCCAGGGTGATACCATCCAACACTGGCTATCGTCCAGTGCCTTCTGCTAGAAGGGGGCTTCTTTGCATAGCCTGAAGGATGTGTGAAACCTGCATTGGTCCTCCCTAACAAGCTCGGTCTGGTATTAATCCATCCCTTCGCACCATTGTCCAATTTATGCTCTTGTTTAAACCTGCATAAAACTGAAGTAGTTCCGCTAGAATCTGAGGTATAATGCAGATTTATGCTACACTGAATAGGAGCAGAGTTTGATCCCGTTATTTTATAACCTTGTGACTGCAGTTTTACGTGTCCTTGGGGTGCACAGCAGAAGTATTTGTATTAACTTGCTCTGAATTTTAGGTATATTTTTCTGTGATACGTTAACTAAAGCATCTTTCAGAAGTGTGGTCTCTCAGATCAGTATGTTCCCTTCTGCTGGTGAATTGTGGCCTTGTGTCCTGAGCCATGCAGGATCCATAAACTACTAGTCTGTAATAGCGTTTCACCTCAGTGAATCTAGCAGTTCCCAGCATGTTATTTACAACATTAGTCCCTGACCTTTCAAAGGGCTCAGCAACCAGTAAGCCCACCTGCCTCTGTGCTGCCTTGTTGCCACTTCAGCTGGTAGGTATTTTGATGTCCTGTCAGAATACATGTTTTCCTTGGGTGAGGTATTACAGCACATAATCACCTTTACTTGGTGAAGTGAATAATTGTCAAAAAGCCTATTAGTGTAATTTTGGTGAAAATACCTGGAAACCCATTTTTTCCACCTCTCATGACCAGCTCTTTAACAAAACAAGCTGAATTTTGCCTCTTGTGGATAGCAGTTTTACATCTAACAAGGTGTTACCTGCAAAACCTTGTCACAACACCAGGGTAGGGACTTGCCACATGCATCATCCATTTGGGAATATTAACTGTGAAATGCACTTGGCCCCCAAACCATAAAACTTGTGCCCATGAAAGTAGACTGCTAAGGCCAGAAAAGTCACCTTGCAAACATGTATTTGGAGACAGCAGGTGTCAAGTACATACAATAACTTTTTCTCCTTCCAATGCTCTGTTATTCAGGTTCTCCAGTCTGAGAGAAAATGAAGGGAAGGAAAAGCTTTCAATCCAAGTGGGGAGGAGATTTCTGGCACGGTTAAATTATGTCCTTCCTCCTGAGTTCTGGTTATGCAGCTAAATAATGCCTTTGTGATGGAAACCATTGCTGTTGAAATCTTTCTAGAAAATACACTACAGCTGTAGCAGAGAGCCTTAAAGCACCGAAGTGTGACAACTTAATGAAACACATAATCTGAATAAAAATGGAGCAGATAAATTAAAGCCCTCCAATGAATAGCCTTAGTTTAGAACAAGCGAGGTGATTGTAATTTAGTAATGGTTGAATGTTTCCTGTTTCCTCTTAGCATTTACTGCCCCTTTTCAAAATCATGCTTTTGTGGAGAGCAAGGTTTTGGGATTCTCTGAGGTTTTGGGAATGTTTTCTTTATCCTGAAAGCAGCTGTCCCCTCCATGACACAGCCTCTAATCCTGCCCTGGATGCCGTCAGACAAAATGGGCTTCTAATTTCATGGTTGAAGTCAGAAGAGATAATATCTGCTCAGTTCCCTGCATAAAAATGGCTCTCTAGCATAAGCCTCCTGGAATTCTGCTTTTGTGTCCTCAAAAGGATCAGGATATTAGCAGCTGTCCAGGTGTGCACGATCTCTGTATGTGCTGAAAAATAGAATATCAGGGTTGCTCAATACTATCTAAAATTTAAATAAAAGTAGAGTCACATAAAGCTTTTCACTGCCTTTCCCTTTTATCCTTAATGTATGTTCTAGCTGTGTCTGTGGAATATAGCTTGTCAGTGTACATAGGTACAATCTGATTCATGTTGACATCTTGTAAAGACTGGGGAGGTGTTATTCAGGCAGCTACAAGGGCAATTCCCAGAGAGTGGAAAGAAACACAGTATTATTCCCCCTTTAATGTGAGTTTTTAAAGGTTACCTCATTTGTCCGCAAGTTCAAAGATATCAAAACCAAGCCTCAGAAAGAAGCAGAGTCAGGAAAGAGTTAAGGAAGTTAGCAATGTCTGATGTTAACATCTTTCCTATTTTTCAGCTTTGTAAAAGATAACGTTTCAGATTTCAATCTGTGGTTCCCAGCAGTGCTTTGGGAACACTGCAGTAGGCATGCAAAAATCGCTAATGCTGGGCCAAGCCGAGATAATGCGTCTCAGCAGGAATGACATAATGCCCTAAAAGAAGACTATGATGTCATGCATGTCCTACAAATCAGAGCCAATTTCCTCTTGAAAGCCTTGAAGTCTAGCACTAACATTGCACTATGCAAAACTGTCAAGGTTTAGGGTTTTTTTTTTGTTGTTTTGGATTTTGGTTTGTTGTTTTGTTTCGTTCTAAGAATAATTCTGTAAGGCTTACAGCACTCGTGCAGTCTGTCCCAGTTACCAGAGAAGCTTCTCTCACATTGCATGTTTTCTTGCAATTCAGGTGCTTACTGACATTAAGTACTTCACCTTGCTTGAGGTGCCTGCAATATGTTAACACAAACACTGTAATTTATATTGTTAACATGGCTGTTTATGCAGGTGAGGCATAAAGTGTATATATCATATTACAGTAAACCCCGCTTAATGAAGGTGTTATGCAGGGATCTATTAGACACACTAATGTCTCATGGAAAACTTAAGCAGTATTTGTGCTAAGTGCAATTTGGTTTTCAGCCAGTGCAACTCCTCAGTCCTTGGTGGAGTTGTTTCCCTGAGTAAGGTGAGACAGATTTGGGCCCTTGCAGTTTATAAACCATCCTGGTTAGTTTTCTTGTCTTTTATTAATAAACATGCTGTCAGAACACGCCTGCTGCTCACCACTCCTGTAGTGTATGCTGGCATGTTGGGAGCTGCAGCAGGGTATATTTGCAAGCTGGGTATCTCTGAGCAAGCCTGCTGGAGTCCTGCATCCGCCCTGACCCCAGTACCTGGCAAAGCGATGGGATGTCCTGGAGGGTCTCACTATCCCCTTTGCCAGCTCATGGTTTGCAATAATGAGACCACAGTGATTCCTAGGCATGCAGCTGCCTTTGGCACTGCAGGCCCTCACCCTTCATGCACCCTTTGGGGGGCAAGGGCAGGAGCTGCTGCCATGGGCTGAATCTGCTCCCTTGGAGGCAGGACAAAGCCAAGGGTCTTGGTCTGCAGTTGGGGGAAAACCATGATGGTTCCTGGTGTTGGAAGAGATGGTGGCAGCCCATGCAGGGCCGTATCTGGCCTTGGCTACCCATGCAGCCACATCACCCTACAGCTGTAATTTGGCAATGTGTACCCCCTCACTGCGTCTTGATCTCACAAATGTCATATTGTTGGAATTGGATCTCACATGCTTTCAAAATATCTCCAGTTCTCCAGAAACAACCCTGATCAGGGCTGTGCAGCCAGTCCCTGGGCTGTGACTAGACACTGGGGACTTTTCAAAGATCCCATCCCGGTCGGGGCAGGGGTCTCTGGGCCAGAACCTGTTCTTCCAGGAAAGGAGAACCATACTGCAGCCTCTCAGCCGATGGAGATGTTCCCAAGGATGTATTGCTAACAGAAGAGTCACTTCAAGAGTGTTTGCAGTGGAAACCAGAGGCTTTAAAAAATGATTGGTTAGTTAATTCATGCACTGCAGCCCTCCACCATGGCAAGCAGCTGCCAGCATGATTTTGGCTGACTTGGTCTCTGTGACAAAGAGTCGATTTGCACCAATCAAGCCATCTCAGCTCAAGAAATTAAGGTATTAGTATGTAAACTCAGCTGGCTCTTGTAAGTTTGAGGTTTACGTTTTTGCTTCTCCATGTTAAGAAACATCAGGAGTGTCAGATACTGAAGGCTAGTGTTTACTTGTCTACAAGGTGTGAGGTCACTAACTGAGATTCAGCATGCAAATAAACTTGTGACCTTGTTCTAAAAATTAATAAACCACCACCAGCACCTCAAAAGAGAGGAGGAAGCTGGCATCTGCTGCTGTTAGTTCAAGCCTGGACCTGCTTTTCATTCAGAAAGACCTGATGGCAAATGGGTGCTGCTGATTTTATGTTGCAGGCTGCCTTCTAAAGGAGACTGACCCAAGATGCATGGCATCATTAAATTGGGAATGATGCTGGACATGCACCACAACCACATAAGTGAAAGGTGAGTTGCTGCCTCAAATTGTTTTAAAAGCTCATTATTGTTAGTGAATACCAAACTGTGATACATGCCCCATTTCATTAAAAGAGAATAGCCAGAAGGAGAACTTAATTATCTGACTCTAGCAAAAAACTCTGGGGGCGAAAGGGGAATGTATAATTATAGTGTCAATATGGCCTAATGGCTTGCTGGTGGGCTGGTGAGACAGGGACCTGACAGTCTAATCCTGACCTTGCCTCTACTGTATGTGACTGTTGGGGCAAGTCCTTTAACCTCCTTTCTGGCACGGGAGCTCTCATACTTCCAGAGCCAAGTAAACCAAGTGACCTGAAGACTAATTTTTGTATAGGACTGGAGTATTTGTAGCCTATTTGGCTTTTCCCATTTGGCTTTTCTGCATATTTAGATACCTACTCACCTTGTCCCAGCTGACTTGAACTCAACAACCAGGATTACTTTGGCAAAGAAGCCGTTGCATTATTTAAGACCATGACATCCAGTACCCAGCCACATTGTGAAATGAGTTGGCATGAGTTGTCCTGAAACCATGCAGAAAACAATGTAGCTGCTAGTGTTAGCCACATAGGACTAATTTTGGTGAGAACTGAGGAAAGAGAAGTGTGGGACCAAGTTTACGATATACCTATAACTACAGAGTGCAATGGGTTGTACCTCTCCTAACCACTGTAGAGGGAGTCAAGATCTAACAAAACTGTGTACTGTATGAACCAGTCCAGGATTCCCAGACGTCTTGAGTATTCAGTGATACTGCTGGACTGTTCACCCATATCCCACATCTTTACAGCTACTGCTGCCACTCCAGCCAAACGAGTGTCTCCACTTGGGCCTGGCCAGCTGCCTCCTGTCCCAGAGGTGTACCTCTGTGCAGCCAGTGTAGTACTTGTATCCTGACAACTTGCTGCCAGCAGTAAATCCATGGCTTTGTGCACCTAATTAATCTTAACAGCTACGTTACACAGTACTGAGTGAAGCATCTTGCCTGGTGCAGAAGTGCCTTGGTATTATGAATGTCTCCTGGGACTTTCAATGCCATTGGTACAGTACAACAGAGGCAGGTTGCCTCCTGTTGCGACCTGTTATTTGGTGGAGGGTAATCTCTGTTGGGCTGGCAGATGGCAGAAAATAATATATCCCCAGTGCAGTATAGTGCCAGTGTGGTGAACTGCCTAGCCTTGGGTAAGTTAGGCCAGGAAGAGCGGCACAGTGACATCCCTGGCACCTCTGGTGCCAAAGCTTGCTCCAAGCTACCCAGGGTCTATCTGTGCCAGTGCTACAGAGATGTGCCACATGGCCTTGCTCTTGTGGCAGCACTGGTTGGCAGAGAGCTAGATGCTCAGCTTTCCTACCTGAGCATTTACTGTGCTTTTAGCACTTCCCATTTCTGCATCTCAAAGGCTACCCATGCACGAATCTCTTGTGTCCACTTTAAGAAGAAATAAAACCTGGGAGCCACTTATTCCTGCTTTAAATGTACAGTGAGATGTACTAAGGAAAAAGAACCAGTCTGCTTAGATATGTCCCATAGGATTAGAAATTGCAAGAGCTATGGCCAGAGAAGCCTTTCCCTAGCTGAGCAAGGAACTGAATTAAAAAGCATTTTCAGTGAGTTATTCCCAATTCTGAAGTGCACAGTGAGACCTCATGAGTTCCTCCCTTCTGACCCTGTCCCACAGCATGAGAACAATAGGTCTCTGGCATTAAAGGCAATAAATTTAGAAGGAACTACAAAGAATACTGCTTTGCACACTGAATAGACAGTCTGTGGTCTTCACTAATGTAGACATTCAATGTCAAGCATATATGGATGAATTTTTAAAAAGCTCTGACTAATTGAATCATCACTGGCTACCACATGTAGCACTGAAATAATCCAGGGCTGGAATTCACCCTGCAGTGTTGCAACTGATTACCTCTGGGGTACTTGTGTGCCTGTGTGGGAGAACTGCACAACTGCCTGAGTGTATAAAAATTTTTTTCTTGCTCTGAGTCTTTGTAATATCTCCAGAGATCTGAGGCCAAAGCAAATGGACTAATATTGGAATCAGAGTGTCCAAAGCTGTAAGTCAGATTCAAAAGCGAACTGGGGAGTCAAGCTCACTCTTGTTTGCATATTCAACTTGGCATTGAACTCAGTAGGAATCAGTACCTAAATATCTTGATAGGTCTGATCCTATTGGCTAAATGTCACAGTTTGAATCAGGATTGGCAAATAAACCAGAGACAACAATACTCTTGATCCCCTCCCCCTCCCACCCAGGTAGGGAAGGAGAGAGAGAATTAAGGAGAGAGACTTTGCTGGATTGAAAACTAAACTAGACAGCTTTAATTATATGTATAATTATATACAAGTATGTTCAGGAATGTGCAAAAGCCTCTTGCCTCCCCCCACCCCCAGCACTCTCTTTAGCTGTGAATAGTCTTGAAATGTCTCAGACCACTGTCTGAGATAACAGCAGAGCAGACAGGGCTGTGGGCAGAGTTCTGAGGTCAGTGATGCCTGAGCCTGGTGTCGATGGTGATGGATGGATGGAGTCCTCCCCAGACACCAGCCATGGACGGAAGAGAAGCGAAGAAGAAGCAGGAAGGAAGTTGTCTTCTATGATCTCTGACCTTCCTCGGAGCTTACGTAGATATATGGAATGGAATACCTTTGGTCAGTTCTGCTGTCTGTCTAATCCAGCTCCCCTACGGGGGTGGGGGTCACAGGTACAACTTCCCTGCTCTGCATCTGTAGCAGCAGAGCTAAGAAGCGACCTTGGAGTCTCAGCAGAAACATCAACATTCCCGTGTTATCAGTCCACTACCTGGAACACTTGTTAACACTTGTTAAAAGACAGCTTGATGAAGGAAAAAAAAAAAAAATCAGTAAAAGGAAAATTTGCTTCATCCTGGCTCAAACCAGGACACTAAAGTAGCAGCTGTGTAATGAATGCATGTACTCTACACAACTGAGACAGGAAAAGAAGTGGTTCCTGTCATCTTTGCTCCCTGGGAACTCAGAACATCCTTTACTACAGTTCTGAAGGCACCTTGAGAGCTGCTTCCAGGTGCTTCCAGTGCAATGATGCTGCAGGTGAATTCTGTTTCTTCTTAGTTGTGCCCCAGCATGCAGTTGATTTTGCTGTTCCATGTGGCTAGAACTGACAGTGCAGCACTGCCTGTTCTGCTGAGGTTCAAATTTTGGCCACTCCCCATCCTGGGCCTGGGTTTCCTCCCTGCAGACCTCCTGGCTGTCTGAATGGTTGTAAGAGGAAGCCAGCTGTGGAGTAACAAGATGGCATAGATATCCTCATAGAAAGGTGGAGGAGTGCTGGGGTACAGGTGCAGACTGTTCCTTGCCTCTCCACAGACCCACTGTGTAGTGGAGGGTGGCAACAGGGTGATGGAGACCTTAGGGTTGTGCTTGGTCATAAGATCCTTCCTCCTTCTGACCTGTGGAGAGACTGTTCCACTCTTTTGTAGTGCCTGAGTGTAACTCACTGCAACAGTGGTACATCAACCCACCTACCTTCCCCTTCCAGAGAGCAAAGCCCCACAGAGGCCACCACAGAGAGGTTTGGGAGCTCTATTCTGTTACATGAAGAGCCTCTGGAAAGTTGCCATACTGCAATGTTTCCCTTTCTGTTGCTATCACTGTCCCAGTGGCTTCCAGTTTCCTACTGTTAAAACAAGAGTGATTCACACCTGAACACCGTGCACCTAGCAGCCCCTGGAGGGGGGCTGCCTGTGGGGTGGTTGCCTCTTCCCTACTGCAGGCCACCAAAATGGTGGCTTCTGACTGCCAAGGGAGTTCCCTGAAAGAAGTGGAGACCTCCTGGTATACCTGGGCATACTTGAGCATAGGGTGAGTCACCGACCTCCATCTCTGTAGAAAAATTAAATTACAGCTGCAGCTACTGATGGAGATGCTGAGGGCAGCAGCCCCAGTGCTGAGCAGAGCACAGCCTCCTGAGGCCCCAGTCCGGGGCAGGCAGGATTTGGTGACAGAAGCTGCTTTAAATGCCTTTGGGCACTCCTTTAATTTCACAAAGCAGAACTTGTTCCAGTCTCACAGTGATGCTCTAACAAGCTATTGAAATGTGAATTTTCATTTCACATTTCTGATGGGTGCTTGGAGGAGCTGAGCATACCCAAGCCATAGGGTGCTGCAATGAAAGCAGCTGCAGTTGGAGCAGATGTGCCAAACCTTGCGTATAGCATTGAGGACAAACTTAAGTTTCTGAGTGCCTGGCACAGACTGGGGTCTCTGAGGGCATTATGGCTGTGGGTTGGGGGGGTTTCTGGCTGCAAGGGGTGGGCTGCTGCAGCAGCCAGCCCTTGGGTGTCACCAAGGCAAGGGTGCCCAGACCTTCCTATCCAAAACAACCACCTGGTGATCAAATGCCCCAGAGCCCCATCAGGGCACCCACTGCCTGCCCATTCCCCATCACGTGTTGTACCCACCAGTCCTGTGAAACTCCTGCGAGATGTGAGGGCTGAAGTGAGTAATTCATGGCTTCAGGCAGAGTTTCTGGCACCTCCAGCTAAAAGGCCTGCACAGTATTTTCCATTGTAAGTATCTATTTCTAGGTTTTTTTTGTTTGTTTGTTTGTTTTTTTCTTTCTGTAAGGGTCCCACTGGATCCTTTCCTTCCAGAGTGTCACCCACACCATACACCTTGGTGTTGTAAGCAAACTTGCTGAGGGTGTACTCAATCTGACTGTCCATGTCACCAAAGATGTCAAACAGCACTGGTGCCAGTACCAAGCCCTGAGGAATGCCACTCATTGCTGGTCTTCATTTTGGCATAGAGCTGTTAACCATAACTCTTTGAGTGTGAATATCCAACCAATTCCTTATCTACCAAGTTGTCCATCCACTGAATCCATATCTCTCCAGTTTACAGACCAAGGTGTTGTGCAGGACAGTGTCAAATGCTTTGCACAAGTCCAGGTAGATGACATCAGTTGCTCTTCCCTCGTCCACTGACACTGTGACCCCATCATAAAAGGCCACCAAATTTGTCAGGCATGATTTGCCCTTGGTGAAGCCATGTTGGTTGCTACCAACCACCTCTTCATTTTCCATGTGCCTTAGCAGAGCCTTCAGGAGGATCTGCTCCATGATTGTGTGATGCACAGAGGTGAGACTGACTGGTCTGTAGTTCCCTGGGTTCTCCTTTTTCCCTATTTGAAAATAGGGGTTGTGTTTCCCCTTTTCCAGTCAATGGGAACTGTACCAGTCTGCCATGACTTCTGAAATATGATGGAAAGCATCTTCACAACTTCATTGGCCAGCTCCCTCAGGAGCCATGGATGGATCCCATCAGGTCCCATGGACTTGTGCACTTTTAGGTTGTTTAGATGATCTTGAACCTGCTTTTCTCCTACAGTGGGCAGATCTTCCTTCTTCTGGCCCCTGTCTTTGCCTTCTGCAACTTGGATGGTGTAGCTTGAGCCCTTGCTAGTGAAGGCAAAAGGGGAATTTGGGAAAAAGGGAAAATGGGGAATTTTGCCTTTTCTGTGCAAACCAACCCAAGCTGCAAGCCCTGCTCACCCTGGCTCACTGAGGATCTGGTGGAGCTGTGTGCTGACCTGGCTTCCCCATGGCTCCAGCTGCAGTGAGCCCACCAGCCTATGGCTTTGCAGGAAAGGTGTGGAGTGTGGCACAGCCTCCCCAGTCCTGCCATACCTCTGATCCTGTGGATGCTCCTCCTGCCCTGGTTGTCCCTTTGCTTATCCTTGCTGTAAGCAGTTCATGCACAGCTACTGGCCAAATGTCCCTACCCCAGACCCAGCCACAGAGTGGGTTTCTACCATCCCAGCTGGAGATGGACCACTGGCAGGAACTGAAAGAGGCTGAGGACATACTGAAAGGGAGTTAAAATCAGAGTGAAAAGGGGCAGCTGAGGCTTTGCTGCAGGATGTCTGCCCATAGGAAACCAAGGCTGGTGGCTCCTGGGGCTTGCAGAGGGGCTTCTTGAAACACAGGAGATGAATTTTCCCTACCTTTGGCTGAGCAGGGTGGGAGCGAGCCATTGCTAGAGATAATTTGAGAGTGTGTCTCAGAGACAAGAGGAAAGAGGGGAAAAAACCCTGGCTCCTCTACCTTTGGAAATACTTTTATTAAGGTTAGTCGCTTAGTTCAATGTTAAGGATCCAAGGTTTTGGGTTCACAGGGACAGGTTTTATTTAGAAAGGATGAATTCCCTGGATATAAGTAATGCTTGTTGGTAAGATACATGTGGTGTACATAGAATCTCTGTGCTAAGAAGCTGTCAAACATCACACTAGTAGGGTGCATGTGACAGCAGTTGCCTAGAATCCTGTTTTTGAAGATGTTCTCATCCACAAAGACACAGATCTCTTCTCTGCTAGTCTGCAGCTCAATATAGGTTTCATCTGAAGCCTATAACATATCTCATATGTGTGCCACATCTGCATGACCAAAAGGCAGCTACCTCTGGGGCCTGGAACCTGGGGGTAAGCCAGTGCACTGCCTCCCAGCTGGGAATTTTGGAACCTTGTAACCACATGTTTGTCCAGCACCTGGCAAAATGAGCTTTCCCTCAAGACTGGACTTCCAGTCAGAGTGATACTGAGGTAATAAAATAGTGACATTATAAAAATCAATAATTTTAGGCAGGAGTACATTTAAGTCATCCCTCATATGAAAACTATATAAGATTCCACAAGCTTGCCCACCAGATATTTCTTGTGTTATTGTATTGAGTCTATTGTCTCTCACTCCCTCTCCCCACACTCTCAGTGCTGCCTCCAGCCCCACCACCCCG
This sequence comes from Hemiprocne comata, assembly GCA_020745705.1. Taxonomy (NCBI): domain Eukaryota; kingdom Metazoa; phylum Chordata; class Aves; order Apodiformes; family Apodidae; genus Hemiprocne; species Hemiprocne comata. The sequence continues at coordinate 38,431,132 of CM036616.1, read as the reverse complement.
CCCCAGCCCCTCACAATCATGAACAATCTAATGTCTGAAGGGCAAATTCAACCTTGATGGGAATAAGCCCAGGGCTCTAGGTTTACTTCCACCAAGGTGAGTTCATGCTGCACGATTCCATGCTTTCCGGGGTTTGGTTGCACTGGCCCCAGAAACACCAGTTTTTCAATGTAAGGGTTTTGAGCGGAAGAAACTGGACATATGTATATCTTACTGCTAACTCGAGGTAAAGGTCTGGACCCTCCACAATGAATGGTTTTTGAGCAGAAGTGGTTATCATTACTCCCACATCCCACTTGATCCAGAAAACCAGACAAGAAGAGCAGCTCAATGCCCAAGGGCAGCTGTTTCACCAGCAGTGTTGCTGGCCAGGGCTTGCAGCTCCTCCCTCAGTGCAGCTCTGGGTGCTCCAGAGCTTCCTCCCTTCCTGGGGGAGCAAACATGCAAGTCAGACTCAACCGAAGCTGGAAGCAGAGAGACATGAGGGGTCATTGTTCAGTGACAGTGGATAATCCTTTTTTTGCCCTGGTTCCTGTAGCCCTAGGTTTTGAAAGATCTGCTTTGCTGTTCTGGACACTGAAAACCCCATTGGACCTGCCTTGTTCTGCAGGCAATCTGCAGTTTTTCATCTATTTCATCATTTTCTGCAATTGTACCATGTTGTCCAAGGTACAGGCTGTCTCTGTTCATGCTGTTACAACACCTAGCACAAGGATGTCTAGACCTCTCACGGGCTCTTGCATTTAAAAATTATAGTTTGTTCCTCCTGCTTGTTTTTGTAAACTGCAATACCTTCTATTGACAGTAGTGGAAATATGCTGCCTAATGAATATGGCCATAAGGAAAGGTCTCACTGGATTGCAACAAAGTTTAGTGAAACTAATGCTTCATTTTGGGAGGAGTGGGTGCTCAGAAGGCAGTGGTACAACTGGGCTCTTCAGGAGCTTCCCAAACGGTATCCTTTGCTGATTTCATTTACCAACCTATACACAAAACTAGCATTTAGATTAGCATTTGGGCTACTTCTTCCTGTGGAAATCCTTCTCTTTCAACACTCCTGGCATAAAGCCAAAGGTTGACCTCTGATGGAGGCAAACTGGAGACATTTAATGGAGAAGTACAGTGAGTGATGGGGAGGCTCTGGTGGAGGCTGCAGGCTATGCTGGCCTGGAGCACCTGCCAACACCCTGCTGTATGTGCTCCCCTGTACCCCAGGGAACTTTAGGCAGGAGAGAAGCTTACCAGACATGCTGATGAGCAGATCTATCTAGACTCCAGGACAGCTATTGAAATGTGAAGCCTTTCCTTCACAAAATGCTGGCCTGGAGCTACTGCTGGACTACCAACAGGGAAGTAAAATGTCATATTACCACTCCTGAACAGTTCAGTCAGGATGCTATGGTGTGCTGCTGGTACTGTAGAGAAAAATGGCAGGTGCCACAACAGAATGTTTACTTTTCTTGGGCAAAGGTGCATGGAGAGCTGTGCTCCAGAGTTTCCTCACTACTGGGGTTTTAACTCCTTGGCTGTACTTCCTTTGGAGACAGTGCACTTTCTCATCTAGGTAAATGTTGGTCTCTTTTTTATTTAAATATTGTTTTTGGCTGGCACAATGTAGTGTGTAATATCATCACTCCCCGTGAGGATTAGAGTGATTAGGAGTCTCAGAATTCACTTTAATCAGACAGTTCAATACTGCTGAGATTTGCCGTCTACTCTCTCCCATGAAACAGCCAAAGTCTTTCAACATGCTAACAAAATTGAAATGAGTTCCTTCATCTTAGACAAGGATAATTAATCTTCAAACACTGTTTATCTTAGCCCAAAAATCCCCAAAATTCAGAACCAAATTAATTTAAAGTCTAAATCTGCTTTAACTAGAAATTGGTTAATCAACGGTCTCGATGTGTAATTATATTCTTTGTTCACTCTCCTCACAGGCTTGAAAAGACCATCTAATTCCTATGTTGCTTTCATTCCTATAATTACACCATGTGACATACAATGCTGTGTGTATAGTGAACAAATTCTTTCCTGGAATAATTTCTCTGAGATTGTTTCCTACAGATAAATTTGATATTTTTTAAACTTTGAAAAGCTTTCCTATGATTTCTTAGTTATTTTGGATTTCTGTGACTCATTTAGAGATTGCACAAAGAGTTTTAAGCTTTGAATCTTTGCTCTCTGCCTGTTACTGAAGAAATATACACTTTTTGTTTTCCTCACTTGCATTTGTCATAGCGTTAATTGTTAAGGGATCCTTGCTTCCTCTGAATGTGGATAGGATGTGGCAGATTCAAGATACTGTCACTCTTTATGTCTTTCAGAACAGACCAGCCACAAAACCTATTAGCTGGTGTTATTCTTGATGACAGGAATTATTGTCGCTATTAGGAATAGGACGTCTGAGAATAAACTGGGGAAGGAAATTGTGGTCTTTTTAACACAGAGTTGTGGGTCTTCTTTACTTAGTGGATACTGTAATAACCCTATTGTGGTCAGTGGTCCAGTCAATGGTTTTCATATTTCTGTTCACTGAATTCCCTGTTTCCATCAGCTTCATGAGTGCTTATATACCAGTATGTATTAATATCCCTTCTTCTTCAATAGTGTTTCCTTGCTGAAACCTATTAAAGACCAATGCCTGTTTAAAGCTATGCTTACCTAAATGTATTCCATGTCTTACTCTTGTTAATGACACATAGATTATAGCTTCAAGAAACAAGCAGAAAACCTTCTCCTTCTGATGAATGAGATGCAGGAGAGTTTGACTGCCAACACCTTAATCATATGAGTTCTTAGAGAACAGAAGAGTATCAGGTTTTTAAGTGTTTGGGCCCAAACCTCTGTGTGGATCTGTGTGGATCCATCCTGCTATTTTGCAGTGCTCTTAAAAGTGGAGTATTTGGGTTATCTGCAAAGAATTTAGAGCCTGAGGGTCCTTTTTTCCCTGATACCTACCTAGGAACTTCAGCAGCATGCAGGAAAAATGAAAAGAGGAGACAGATGAGAGACTTCAGATGAGCTACACTGGATATGATGGGGAGGCAAGAGCAGAGCCTTCTCCCTTGTCAGCAGCCAGACATCTCTAATGCATGCATCTGTCCTTGGTCCCAGCAGCATGGGGCGTCTGAGCTGCCTGGGATTCTGTGGGAGATGTGGAGGGCAGTGAATAGCCTGGAGCAGCCAACCCCACTGTGGGAGTTAGGAGATGTTATAAAAGACATTTCTTCTTGGCCAGTAGCTCCTCCATCATAATGTTGTTAAGTGGAACTGGTGAATCAGCAAGATGTGCTTTGGTGAAATTTCAAATTCTGTTCAACATCAGGTTGAGGAATAATCAGTGAGCCGCATCCTGGGGGTTGTTGTTGGTGTACTCCACTGCCTGAACCTATCTCTGGTTGTGCAAGAACAGGGTACCTTTCTCTGGGAGAAGCACAAGGTCAGACTTATCAAAGGCACTATCAGAAAGAGTCCTTCTCTCCAGAAAAGCAATATTTTTAAAGATCTTTACCTTTTAAAATATTTCCTAGCATTAGATTTCCAATGGCAATGTCAAAGCATGCCATGGATCCAGAAAGCAATTGCAGTCATCATTTAAATTCATACAGCTGAAGATAGTTCCCTTCCCTCTTTACCAGTTCTTGTGAATCCTTTTTCTGACTATTTGGTATTCTCTCAGTATTTTTGCTAAACAGACAGTTCTTCCTGTTTGCATTCACTGCTCTGTGTCTCCTTGTTTCTGAATGTTAGTACATGTTACAGTACACGTTTCTCTCACTTGCTCGTCTATGCTGAAAACAGTAAAGATCAGAGGATTTCTCACCTCCCCACCTAGAGAGACAGTACCTCTGCCCTGCTGCTGAGCTGGATCCAAGCCCCCGGGAATGGCTTCCCTGGACTTGCAATGAGCCATCTCATTAGTCTTTCTCTCATGCAGAGTCACAACTAGGAGCTCAGAGATTTAGGCAGAGAAGCAAGTAGTTGCCATAACTCTGTGTTTCCTAGGGGTCCTCTCTACAGCCAAAGGGTAGAAACAAGGAACATCCATCTTTAGATATTGATAAGCTTTGATGAGATCCACCCCCCTTATATTTCCTTTTATTTCTTTGCCAAATTCTTAGCCCCTATGAGTCACATTTTCAAACTATTCTTAATAAACATGGGGGATAAGAAACATTCTTGAACTCTTTAAAAGACAAAACAAAGCAAAACCCAAATGACAACTGCAGTTGTCCTGTAATTTCCTGCCTTGGGTAGAGAGATTTAAGAACATAAAACATAGGACGAAGTGATAAGATTCTGAAAGCTGAGAATGGTGGAGAAATGATGCTTTGCCTGGATGATGAGATTATACAGCAGTCCCATTCAAACCATTAGGAAGGCAAAAAGAAGAAACGTTCTGAAATGTCTAAATTGTTTCTATAAGAAAACAGTTGAAACAAACTTGTTTTGAAATTTACATCCTTCAGTTTTTTAATAAGATGATACTGTCACCTTTCTTATAAGAGTAACAGACCATTTTAGTTAGTGAAAACCTTTTATTCTGGCACCTAAACAAGTTGCTAAGACTGCTAATAGTGTCTTTATATTTATACAGCGGAAAATGTTGATAAAATACTTCACTTAATGTTTGTAAAGAGGAAATGTGTCTCTCAATTTTTCATTTTGAAATAAAGTGATCTCTTAACTCAAGAACCCTTCCACCTCAAAAAATGGTGCCCAAAGCTGCTTTAATCATGACCTTCCAGGGGACCGGGTATTTCATTACCCAATTTGCACTGCACCTTTAAGTCACAGCCAACCCTAGAGCAACTGAGAAAGGCTTTCTTTTTACCTAAAGTACATCATCTAGACACTACAAAGCTGCAAGTTTCAATTAATTTCCCATTATGTAAAAGGTGTCAAAAGGAGAAGAGTTAACACAGCCTCCTTTTGTATACATGACAAGAGTGTTCAAATATCCCTGGTCTGTGTAGGGGTCTAAATGTCATAGAAAGGTAAACTGTGGAGACTTAATCATGCTGTCAAGTAATTAATAGAGGAAAGAGAGCTGACCCAGGGCAGATGGATGTAAAATCAACCCCCTCGGTGAGGGATGGGGCAAAAGAAACTTGACAGTGCATTACCAGGATCCTTTGCTCTGCCTTGCCCTAAACCACTCAATAGTTAAAATATTTTTACAATATACATGGAAGCTTGATTTACTTGGAGTTTTCCAATAGTCCTAGTTCTTCCTTAACAAGGTGGGGACACTGGTTTAAAACTCCCAAGACCAGTCTGTCTTACTAGGGCTTCCTGTGTTGCACAGAGATGCCCTGAGGGCAACCTTCCCCTTGCTCTTTAGTGCTTCTCTTCCTCTGTCCCACCTAGGCTCAACTGGGAAGCACAAGCTCTCAGCATAGGTAGCACCATAGTGCTGAATGACCCAGTTGTGAATCACAGCGTTTTGCTTTCTGTCACTTACCTCTCACTACTCACAAATCACCCCTCTCTGCCCAAAACTGATGCAGCATCTCCTGAGTCAGCCAGTTCTCAGGTCCAGTTTGAAATCCCCTTCTTTATTTTACACTCCTCCCTGCTGCATGGTAGCTCTTAGAGAGGTTGGGTCTTGTTGTGTGATCTCAGCAAAACTTGTGTAAGCTACTTCAAAGCTCCTGACTTTGGGAGCGTACTCCTTTACAGGTCTGGTTTTTGGAAGGCTTATAGTCTGCAAGGCTTTGGTGTTACCTTTGGAACTGCAAGAAATATGCTTCTGATGCACAAGACCTCCACAAACTGCTACTTGCAGTAGACAAGAAACCAGCAGGAGAATTTGGACATAAAATAGTAAATTTAATTCGGAAAAAGAATCACCCGCAATTTCTATTTTAACAGCCACAGAGCATCTCTAAGACCATATCTGTTGGGGATCATTAAATTTCTTGCATGGCTGAAATCTCTTAGCCTTCAGGCTTTTGTAGGCCTCTGCACAAAGATCCCCCTGAGAAATGCAGTGTTTCTGCTTAATTACACAAATACCCTCTGGAAAGTGTATTTCTTTCCCTTGCAAATTCAGCCTCATCATAGGTCTAAATTTGCAGATAGAGGCAAGTACATTATAATGGTGATGACTGATAGCTGAAGATTTCTTGGGTTCGGAGTGTTCCCTAACTTGGGCCATTTTTCACCACCTAGTGTTGCCTGATAATGATGTCATTTCCATTGCTTGAATGTTGAAACAGCAGCTACATATGACCGAGTTAAAACAACCGCTTATAGGGCAGCTAAATTGTGTTGTTATCAGTTTAGGGCAGTGTTTGCTTTGCTTCTGGGGCCAATATGACAATTGGACTTCCCTCAAACTCATCAAACAGGATGAGAATGCCAAGAATACAAATCTGCACTGTAGTCAAGCTGGAGGGTGTGGGGGGAAACAGGGAGGGAGTTAAAAAGGAGAGCTATTTTTGTGTGAAGATGTGATGACCACCAGATAAAACTGACAAAGTTGTACTTGTCAGAAAATAAGTCACATTGCTGATCACTGGATAACTTTGATGTAATACTCTACAATTATTTAACTGAGATTTCATGGCAAGATTAATGGTGAAGTTTTTAAAAGATGCATGAAGAAGAGCTTTCTTCTAATATCCAGATGTCAGATAATCCTTATCTGGGGCTTATGTTGATTGATTATGATTGGATTTGAACTAGAACATGACCTCTAAATAAAAAATAAAATTATGCAGATTTGAAAGTCAAGCTTTTTAGTCTTTCCTAAAAATTACAAAACCTGGTTAGGGTCTCATATCATATATATTTACGTACTCTATATGCACACGTGTCTTTGCAGACTCATCCCTATTATCATGTGAAAAATCAGCAAGAAAAAACCTTACCCAACTTCTCTGTCTCCTGTATCACAAAATAATGTGAATTAGGTTTAAAACATCAGTTCTAACATACAAGACTCACACTGGAATGAGTTGTTTATGAGATATTACGTGATCACAAGCAGTGTATAGACTTTGATGGAAAGCAGAACAATCAACATTGAAAAAATGCTAGTTTCTAGTGTATGATATTGGATGAATTATTTTATATACTTGGGATGGATGGTGGCTGTAAATCTCACTTTGGACACTTCATGAAATATTTGCAGCATGATTTAAACTAGCTTAGTGGTGCCAACTCTTCTTTAGTACTCACTGCCTACCTTGTGTTGTTGTGGGGGATTTTGACTACAATGAAGGAAAGTTTGGGTGATGCTGGACAGCCATGGTGCCTGAAGAGCTGCAGCCAGCTGGAGACACCCTTTTGCCTTAAAGCTTCTCTCTTCTGCAGCTAAACACTGAAGAAACATAACAGGACTTTTCAATTTTGCCCTTCATTAATTGCCTCTACAAATCAAGAAGGTTCACAGCACCAGTATGTGTTCCACCTGATCAGCCACCAAAACTAGATTTGGAGTAGATAGGCATAAAGAAAGCAGATGGATGATGCTAACCTCAGCCATGGCAGTCTAAAGATCATCTTGTCCTGAGCAAAGTGATCAGGTCAAGTAGAAGATGCTATCCACCTTAATATTGTATTGCTTTATACAGCACAATCATGTCACTCTGGCTGAGGTTGGTTCTGTGTATAGGTCATAGCATGCCCAGAAGTTGGTGGGACCAACATGCATGGGGCCCCACATTTTGGTGCCCTTACCAGCATGGCATTTCCATTTGTGCACCGTCCTGTCTAAGTTTTGTCTACAGGAGGCCTCTTCAGACCCATCATGTAACAGGGAATAACTAGCTTGCTTGGCCCCGGGGGTGAAGTAGTACACCATTATGTTGATCCCTTAATTGAAAGGCATAGCCAAATAAAAAGATGAAACAGGAGACAAACAGAGCTGCTCTGTCTCTCTGAGGAGGTGGCTTAATACCCTGAAAATTGAAAACAAGGGTGTACTCCCTCACCACATAGTGGGGCTTTGGGCACCTCTGAGCCCCTGACTGAGGTTAGCTGGGAAACAGATCAAAGATGCATTTCTGAAGGGTGGCAATGCCTCATCTGTCATGTCTGTCTTTGAAAAACCCACTTATGCAATCATCAGAAGAAAAAACAAACAAAACCAAACAGTGTTAAATCAATGCACGGATGATCGCCTTTCATGAAAATAGGGGGGCAATCAAAGTGGAATGTGACAGCATTAAAAATGTGAAATTTATTTGCATTTAGTTGTAAAGGAACACCATCACAATGATGTCCCAGCAGGTGGCCAGTGTTTTACTTCATAAAGGTACCCTCAGGCTCATAGAGGGCTGAGAAATGCTGCATGGTGACTTGGCTTCTTCCCTAACTTGCTTCACTCACCTGTGCTGCTGCTGGCCAACACTGGACTCTGTGGAATATGGAGAACATTTTGCAGGAAGATGTCCATCCTAATAAATAGACTTTGTTTTTCTGTGAAATTCACTCTCTGCTCCTCACCTTTTTTCAATGGCCAGTTATGGAAAGGGAAGAGGAAATGGAGAAGCAGCAGAAATATTTCCCTGCTTTGTCCCCAAGAAAAAAGACAAGACTTATGAAAGTAGATTGCCTATGGGCTTTTAAAACTCTTTTTTCTCTTCTCATGCACAGTGGGTTTTGGGGCACCCATTTTCTTTCCCTGCCTTAACAAACCCTGAAATCTTTAAGAGGTTGCATTTATAAAAAGATTTGTCAGTCCAACAAAAATTTTAAGAAAAGTTTTTCAAAATTTACAAAAATGTGTTCATTGTCTCTTCTCTCTCCTGGATCTTATTCAGCTATCTTATTTGCATCTAGATCATATTTAGACTAAGTATAAAAGAGGGTAAAAATGGGGTCTAATAAGACTTCAGGATTTGTGACTGAATGAGAAGCAGGTAGGTAGGTAGGTGGGAGATACTGCCAAAAGCTTCAATTTCTAAATGGAATGTAAAGGGAGTGGAGGTAGAGCCCTGACATTTCCTCTTGATTCTAGGAGCAGAGGCTGGGCTGCAGAATAACTTACCTGAGCGACACAGGTAAAGGTGGCACAATGCAGATTTATACATTTTGACATGGATAAGGATGTTCCTGTCATTCACTCTCCATGGTTTTATACATCGTATCCTAGGCTTTTGGAATGATGTGAAAGAATCTGACTTCAAAAAATAAGTAATGTTCAATCATTTAAAATAAAATGGAACTCTGGTTTTTTTAGCTAACTATCTAGAAACCAGCATCACATTATATCTGCAATCTGGGAAAACATGAAAATAGTAGTAAACATCTCTTTACAACAATATCTGCAGGTTACTTTTAAATATTGTAAACAATGTTTCTGTAAAAAGGTGTCATGAGTGTTAATGACACAGGGAAGCACGATAGCACAGATTTATATCAAAGTCTGTTACAGCAGAGAGTCTTATAACAAGAGCAGAACGTATTTATGTTGTACTCAAAATGTCATCTCAGTCACAGACAAGACTGATGAGGAAAAATGATAAGATGCAGAGCTTTGATTTATCTTTCTTTTCCAGAATAGGGACTTCTGATGATCTCTCTTTTGGTTCCACTGCTTAAAAACCAAGTTCTGAATGATCATAATAATACAAAATACTCTTTTAAGATAATGGTGCTAGCAATTTTATTTTGCTTTTTGCTGGGAGAAAGTTTGAATAGACCACAGCTATGTAAATGTGGGACCACATTGGCTACTTTCAAAGATTTCACATAAGCTTTACTTGCATTCCCAGTTAAGAGTTATGACAATGCTCTTTTGCATGGTAATTTTTCTCCTAAACTTTTCACAAACTTTGTATCCAACAGCAGTTTTATTAATGTTGCCTGGTATTATGGTGAATTTTGAAGCAATGCATTTGTTTGTACAGTTGCTTGTGCCAAATGCAAACCTTTAATGTCTAGGTGGCTGCTAACACTGAAAGTATCACGATAAAATAATTTCAAGAATACTGGATGCGTTATTAGAGATGGCTTCCAAAACCTTGCAAATGATAGTCTAAATGCACAAGAACTGTAGGTGAATGAACCACTCAGGAAAACAAGAGACAGATACAGCAGAGTATCTGACTGAGATTTAGAGGGGAACATCTTGAAACTCAGATAACTTAATCCAATGCGCATCCTGGTTTCACTTGTATACAGCCATAAACCTATGTGGGAATGTTAGCATTTACTTTCCTATTAAGATTATGACTATTTGGATTGGAGGGAAATATTCTGACTAACATGAAATAGTTAGTCACTACAAAGTGACTTAAAACTGCAAAGTGTCCTAAACGAACTTTAGCTGGAGTGCTTCATCCACCTCGTCTCCTCACTGGCCCCTATTTTGAGTAAAAGGAAACATCTGGAAGTCCAGCAGCCATAGTGAAAACAGTCCATATTTGTGAACATGACTATTCATATTAAGGAAGATACTCTCTTAAAAATGCAAGCTTGAAGTCATTCTCTCTCCAAATTCTGTGAAGACATGGAAGAAATCGCAGTAGAAGTTGTGAGAAGTTTCCCAGTACTGCCTGTTTAGCAATAAAGGTTTAGATATTGGTCTATGCAGTTTGTAGTTTGGGGGATTAAAAAGACCAAAACCACTCTTGGCCTTCTTTCCCTTACTGCAACGAATTCAAAGCCAATGAGCTGCTGAGTCCATGACTGAATACTTTTGGAAACTTCAGTCCAACAACAAAGCTAAAGGTGAATGATTATAGCAGTGAATCCATGAAGCTATTTATGCCAGGCAGTTAGCCTGCAGAGACACTGTAAATTCACCTCTGATCTGTATGTATCAGTTAAACCTTCTATTAAACCAAAGAAGTCAAGGCTGGTGTTATTTTCTTCTTTTATTTGCCTCCTCAGCATTTTTGTCTTGTGATCCTGCATTCCTTGGTTATCCTACACTCTCCCGAACATCCCTGCTAGACTTGAATGGAGGCTGAAGTTCCCACCTTGAATGAGACATGTAGACCTAGGCACCATTTCCTGATAGCTACAGCAATTGAATAAAGCTGGACACTTGCCTTGCCAAATTTAGTGTTTTTTCTCCTCTGGGTTAATGCAAAACAATGATTTTTATTTATTTTTTTTTTCATTGGGAGCATAATATTCAGGTAATAGCCTGTATTTGAGCAGCTACTTTCAAGAAAGAAGGAGCATGCAGAAGTGGTACAGCAAATTGTGGCCTTGGTGTTCAGATATGACTGATGGCCTTGGAGCAGCAAAGTGTGTGGCAGGGCTACAAGCCCCAGGGCTCCGACTTCAGCTGTCTTTTCCGCTTTCCCCCTTCTCCATTTCTGTTTAAAGTTGCATGGGACTTTAAGAAGTGCCTAGATTAAGTGCCAAAAATTCCCTTGCCTAGTCAAACATGTAAGTGAAATTTTGTATTTTTACACATCCAGCACATTTAGATGCTACTTTGAGGATCTGGGCAGCATGCAGGCTGAGTAGTCAGGACACAATTTTCTACATTTAGTTTACTTGTTGCAGCCATCCCAGGTTGATGGAGATTGATATTTCTTCCTGGTGCCTTGTGACAGCTAATGTGAATGCAACAGCTGATCTTAAATGGGTATCAGTATCAAAACAGTCAATCAATATTGGCAATAAGTGGTAGCTTTGCTGAAAATCCTCCAAGCTGAGAGACTAAGACTTGGGGGACATGTTGACTACTTAGCCCTTATCTCTTAAATACACAGAGTGGCATAAAGGGTGGGCCGTGATGGCAACCTGAGTTTGGTGGCCACTTTCAGTAGCTGCATCCCAGAAGCTTGCCCCTTCTGGCTGGGCTAACGGTGTTGCTGGGGGCTGGGTGACCTTCCCCCAGCAGGGCAGGACTGGTGCTAGGAGAATAGTGGCTGCCACACTGGCAGTGAGCTAGAGCAACTTCAGCAAATGAGGCAGTGAGATTTATAAGGAAGAAAAGACAAAAAAAAATTATTCCATGTACATGGATTCTGCCAAAAAGTGCAGGTGGCAGTGCAAGTTAGGGGATGATGAACATGAACCACGTCTTTCAAAACCATATAGTAATTTATAGGTATAGACAGGCCTGTCAAAGCAACTAAACCTCAAGACTACTTTAATAATACTTGTGTGATTAAAGATACAGTAACAGCTATGCAAGGCGCAAGCTAAAGGGAAAAGACTTTTTTTGGGAAATGGACTGCTAATGGCAGATGACTTTGGAACAATTTATTAAGTAACAATCAGGTAAAAAAGTGTCTGGGCAAAGGAAACCCCAAAAGCTTGTGACTATAAAAATTGATAGGGTAAGATCTCAGGCAAAGAGACTAGAGGACAATTATTTCAGAGTTAATAGATGGTGTTTGTAACTGTACAATACATCCTGGATAACACTGTATAACTTGTTCTAGATTCTGAGAAATTTAGGATTTCCTAATAAAGACAAATGGTTACAAAGACCGTTAATGTTAAAGTGAAAAGCTGTAAGTCAGAGGGGCTGCTAGGTGCTTATAATCAAAGAGATGCCTTCATTTTCTGACATGCATGTCGTTTCCAGCTCTCTGGCTTCAGTTCCCAAGGGAATTGAGGAAGCTAATGTCTGAGTAATGGAACGTAGGATTTTTTAAAGGTTTCTTGAAATAATTAAACAAAATGAGTGATGCTGTCAACTGCATGACTTTACCCACTGTTGTATCCACTGGGAAAAATATTTGTCTAAAAAAACCTATGAAATCCCCACAATGCTATAACACAAAGAGGGCAACATACATCACAAGGTAATTTGCAAATCTACAACATTCATTTAAATATATTTTAGAACATACATGTTTTTAATGACACAATAGAATTAGCCGAAGTATTACTATATGATCACAGTCTTGTACAGATTGTGCTCATCACTGTGTGAATTTAGAGGTGCAATGAGTGTGGGGGAAGAGAAGTAAAATTCCAGCATGTGTTACAGAGTGTACAGGCATGCTATTTTGAGGAACAGCCTCGTACGTCTTTCATGCATGGCAAAAAAACCTAAAAAAGTGACTTTTATACTTTGACAATGTTGTGGCTAAAGTTTCCACTTTTGTTCTCTTCTGTGATTTGTTCAGAGGCAACATTTCCCTTCCAGAGAGCTCTAGCAAGGAAAATGGTCTTGCATCTTCATGGGAAAGTGCAGCATTAATTCTGGCTTATTAAACTGTTCCAGAGAAGGGTTTCACAGCATCACTGAGATGTGAAATGTCAAACATCTACATATGGTATCCCGTCCTTCTGGTAATGCCTAACTATTCCCTGTGCTAGGCACAATGTGTTGTAACCCATGCTTATTTGACCCAAGGACAGGGCTGGCCATAGTATCAACTGAATATTTTTTTCCATTGTTCAGTCTCCATTTTCTTCTGATTTATGTTCTTGAACATGAAGTTGCCCCTCCTGGGTGAAGCCCCTTGCCCAGTTCAACTCTCTCCCACATCATTAGCACACAGAATAGTCATGGTTGGGAAGAACCTCTGAGATCACTGAGTCCAACCCAAAAAAAACCCCAAAAAACCCCACAACACACAACCTACAATCTCAGCCACTACAGCATGCCCTGAAGTTCCTCACCTATACATTTCTCGAATACATCCAAGGATGGTGACTCAACCACCTCCCTGGGCAGCCTGTTCCAGTGTCCAACCACTCTTTCAGTAAAGAAATTCTTTCTAATATCTAGTCTAAACCTCCTCTGGTGCAACTTCTGACCATTCCCTCTCATCCTGTCATTATTCACTGGAGAGAAGAGGTTAAATCCCACTCCCCTACAACCTCCTTTCAGGCAGTTGTAGAGAGCAATAAGGTCTCCCTTCAGCCTCTTCTTCTTCAAACTAAACAATCCCAGTTCCCTCAGCCTCTCCTCATAGGACTTATTCTCCAGACTTTTCACCAGCCTCGTTGCTCTCCTCTGGACCCGCTCCAGCACCTCAATGTCCTTCCTGAAGTCACGAGCCCAGAACTGCACACAGGACTCGAGGTGCGGCCTCACTAATGCCAAGTACAGGGGCATGATCACCTCCCTACTCCTGTTGGCCACACTATCCTGATGCAGGCCAGGATGCTGTTGGCCTTCTTGGCCACCTGGGCACACTCCTGGCTCATGTTCAGCTGGCTGTCCACCAGTACTCCCAGGTCCTTCTCTGCCGGGCAGTTTTCCAGCCACTCTTCTCGAAGCCTGCAGTGTTGCATGGGGTTGTTGTGATCCAACTGCAGGACCCAACACTTGGCCTTACTGAACCTCATACAACAGGCTTCAGCCCATTGATACAGCCTGTTCACACTCCTCTGCAGAACCTTCCTACCCTCAAGCAGATCAACACTCCCACCCAGCTTGGTGTCATCTGCAGACTTGCTGAGGGTGCACTCTATCCCCTTGTCAAGATCACTGATAAAGATGTTGCACAAGACTCATGCCAAACCTGAGCCCTGAGGGACACCACTGGTGACCATTCACCAACTAGATTTAACCCCATTTACCACAACTCTCAGAGCCCAGCCATCCAGCCAGTTTTTTTACCCAGAGTATACTTACCTATGCCATGATCTGCCACCTTCTCCAGGAGAATGCTGTGGGAGATGGCGTCAAAGGCCTTACCAAAGTCCAGATAGACAATGTCCACAGCCTTCCCCTCATCCAAAAGGTGGGTCACATGGTCATAGAAAGAGATCAGGTTGGTCAAGCAAGACCTCCCTTTCATAAACCCATGCTGGCTGGCCCTCATCACCTGGTTGCCCTACACTTGCTGTGAGAGTGCACTCAGGATGAGCCTCTCCATGATCTTTCCTGGTACCGAGGTCAGGCTGACAAGCCTGTAGTTCCCTGGATCCTCCTTCTGGCCCTTCTTTCAGATGGGTGTCACATTAGCCACCCTCCAGTTGTCCGGGACCTCCCCTGTTGACCAGGATACACACAGTGTAAAAACCTTTCCCACCCATAAAAAGCACTATGCTTGAGCTGATGAAAAGACCAAGTTCACCTGGAAAATCAAATTAAAATTATCTCTGCTTATTGAGTGAAACTGTGGAGATAAGTGCCTGTGCCTTCCCTGGGGAAACATGGCAGGGCCCACGCGCAGAGCTGGCTGCACCAAGGATGGCACATTGCCAACCTCCTCCCATAGGACAAAAACACTTATTTCCACTTCCTGTTAACTTGTAAAAGTTCAAGTGAACCACAAAAATGTCAGCATGCTCAATATCAAACTTACTGCTTTGTCCAGGATAAATTGTTCTTTTAAATGTTAATTTCAGTGAAAAAATGAAATACATTGGGTCAAGCCAGATGTAATTTCTTGTCTTGGCCAATGAACCAAAAAACTGGTTCATCTAGTACTCCTAATTAAACTCTAACATATCGGCTTATTTGTCAGTGTAGCTTCCCAATAATTTCCCTGTCATCAGTATTTCTTCCTGTATTCAGTCCTTTATTGTCTGTGGCTGAAGAGAGATGATATAGAAACACTATGGATCTAACCCAGGATTCCTACTGTTCTGGTGAGTATCAGACAAACAAGAATTTTTATTTCAAAAAAACTTTAAAATTTGAAAAAAAATTATATTCACATTGTTGCAGTCTGAAAAGGTATAATTAATGTGTCAATGAACTGGAAGAGCTTCTCTGACAGCTTTATTTGACATTGATTGAATAATGCCATCTTGGGGCACATAAAATTTATTTTACTAATTAGTGAAAATGGTAACTAAATTGATGCCATTTAAAGCATATCAACTTCTCACTCTCTTGTCTTTGAAAAGAAAGTCTTTGGAAGCTGAGACATGTTGGGCAGAGCTTTGTTGTAAGATTTGTACTTTTTCTGAAGATCTGATTTTCTCATGGACTGACAGTCAAGAGGGACAAACACGTTTATCCTAGATTCTTGTCTCCTCTTATGAAGCCTGCTGGATTAATACTAATGTTCATGCAAAGTTCAAAGATGGCAGGTCCCTGAATTGGTTCTGTGTAATTAAAATGTTAAAAGACCTTTGCACTCCCTGGTTGCACCTAGGTAGGACTGGGAGAGACAGGATTCCATAAACAGGGATGGAGAGAGAAAGGGGGCCCTGCCCTTTTGGCAATGGAGCTGCGTCCCTGGAAGACAAAGTGGAAGAGGGGCATCTCCACAGTCCTTGTGCTGTTTCTGAGTCATGATTTGATTCTCTGGTTGCTGAATGACAAGGGAATGATTCTAGCAAAAATTGGTGAATTCTGTGGCAATTACTGTTTGCTCTGGAGACTGCTATGAGATCATCAGAAAAGCTCTGTGTTGCGTCTGGAGGTCTGGGCTGCTGGGGACAAAAAATATCTGATTTTACTGGAAAACCTAATAGAGTAGTAATATGTGGAGGGGGAAGAGAGGAAGGAGATGAAGAGTCTAAGGATGTTATTTTGTCATTTGAATCTTGTCTTCATTTTATTTGTTTTTTAATACCCCTGAGATTTCTTGTCTCAGCTCTCCCCTGGTACACATCATGACCTCCTTAGACATTTGGCCTGTGGAAGGACTAGGAGAGTGAGAGAACACCAATTTCCACATGCAGTGTTGCTTTCTCATCCCAACAGACCCCACATCAATGGGGGAAAAAGGGCACTCCATCTCCTTTTACTTCCAATTGATTCAATGAGTGCAAGCACACTGCCCAGGGCATTGGGAAACCACTCAGCAGCTGCAACCCTTACCTTGGGGCTCCTCTATTTTTGAGACCTTTGATTCTAGCCAGAGCATGAGGATAGAGATGTTGCAGGGAGGCCATTAGTCCCACAGTGTGGCTGTGGGATGGTCAGGGGTCCTCTCCATAGGGAATCACTGTGGCTGCCACATACAGGTCATCTGGGCTGTTAGTGGCAGTGTGACAAGTGGTACTGCTCTAGGGAGATGAGTTGCATGTAAGAGACAGAGTTTTTAGGAGTATATCCAAGTTAAATCCTTTTGCCTTCTTTCCTCTTTTTCTCTTGCTCATCATATGCTGTGAACAGCTGAGGCCCCACATTTTGCTGTATTTCAAGTAGTAACATTGAGGTATTACTTTTGGATTAAGAAATAAAGAATATGATCCAGAAAAGCATGGCTATGAAACACAGTGAAGAAAGGCAATGTCTGTGTAGTAGCAATGGGCTCGCAGGCAAGTCAGTGGTCATTTAAAAAGTATGATAATTAGATTTCATGAAAAATGTATGCTCCTGTGGAACAGAAGGGAAAGAAACATAGGAGCCTTGTCCTTGCTACAAGAAGGCCCTGCGAGCACAAGCGCTGTTAGCTGGCAAGTCATGGCTGGTCCTGCTGCTTGCATGGCCAGGGCTGGGGGCAGCTCTAGAGGTTGCAGGGGGATGTCAGGGCCAGCAGCCAGGGCCAGAGCCAGGTGGAAAAGGCAGCAGAGGCACCGAATTAAGCTGTTCTGGTGCCATGCTAATGAGGTTAACAAGAATAAGTGTAGCGTCCTGCACCTGGGGAGGAATAACAACATGCACCAGTACAGATTAGGAGCTGACCTGCTAGAAAGCAGCTCTGTGGAGAAGGACCTTGGAGTCCTGATGCACGACAAGTTATCCGTGGGGCAGTAATGTGCCCTTGTGGCCAAGAAGGCTAATGGTATCCTGGGGTGCATTAAGAAGAGTGAGTCCAGCAGGTCAAGGGAGGTTCTCCTCCCGTTCTACTCTACCTTGGTGACACCCCACCTGTAGTATTGTGTCCAGTCCTGGGCTCCCCAGTTCAAGAGGGACAGGGATTTACTCGACAGAGTCGAATGGAGAGCTATGAGGATGATTAAGGGATTGAAACATCTGTCTTATGAGGAAAGGCTGAGATACCTGGGGCTGTCCAATCTAAAAAAGAGAAGACTGAGAGGGGATCTGAACAATGTATATAAATATCTGAAGGGTGGGTGTCAAGAATGAGGGGCCAATCTCTTTTCAGTCATGCCCTGTGGTAGGACAAGGGCAATGGATGCAAACTAGAACACAGGAAGTTCCACCTCAACATGAGGAAAAACGTCTTTACTGTGAGGGTTACAGAGCACTGAAACAGGCTGCCCAGAGAGGTCTTCTTCTCTGGATGTGTTTCTGTGTGACCTGTCCTAGGTTGTCTTGCTCTGGCAGGGAGGTTGGATTTGATGGTCTTCAGAGGTCCCTTCCAACCCCTAACATTCTGTGATTCTGTGATTCTCATGCACTAGCAGCAGCAGGGTCCAGTGTCCACTGGGCAGCATCCAGCCAATCCTGTTTTTCACCCTCCCAGGTCCTTCAAATTTCATCTGGGGGCTGGTTGTATGTAACAGGGGTCAGGACTATTTCCAGTTCATACGAGCATGTTCACCCCAGCAAACACACTGTGCAAGAGGCACCCAGCAGTGTGGCCAGGGGTGAAGCAGGGCAGTGGCTGTGAGTGCTCATCTGGTACCTTTTTAGGTAATGCCACATGAGAAGATGCAGGTTTGTAAATGCTCCCTTTTTGTCAGGGCTGAAAGAACTTTGGGTGTAATTGCTCTCTTTATAGACCAGAGCAGCATTGGCTTGAACAGCTTGTCCTTTTGATGTGTTTTAGGGGACTGAACATACATGACTGCTTCCTCCCACACCTCAGCCATCATCACTCTTACTGCATTAGAAACACCTCCCCATTTAGCTGCATTATGCTGAGAGAGGATCTGCAGGCTTGTCTTGGGTGAGGATTTAGCTGAGACACCAGAATAGCAAGCTGTAGCCACCAAACGGCATTGAAAACGTACTGCAAGATCCTACTGTGACCAGTGTGTGTGGGAAAAAAGTGAAACTGGAATAGGGAATAAAATTATCACAGTTGTGAGAAGAACTGAAGTTCATCCTTTGCCTCACCCAACTTCTCATGGCACAGTCACAAGCAGGGGACCTTCTTTTCTTTTCTTTCAACCAGATGGTGTGTCCCGCTATGTGCAAGAGGAGTCCCAGTACAGCAGAAGAAGAAACAAGGATTAACTGAAGACAAGAATTAACTGAAAAAGCGTTGCGTGTTCACTGCAGTGCAGTGCAGGGAAGCCTGGGCCAGCTCAGTTTACCGGCAGTTGCTCCAGTGAGCGTGGTACTGCAGTAAACAAGGAACCAGAGGTATTAAAGACCTGCCATGTTCTGAGTTCTCTAGTTGAGATGTGGCAGAGCTTCACTCTCTTAGTCAGTAATGCATAGAGTGAGCCCTTCCTTCCCTCGGGAGAGGCACGTGCAACCCCACCTGCCTGTCACTCACACTACCTCTCTCATTCTTCAGGCATAGTGGCTTTTCCAGGCAAATAAACCCAAACAAACCCCACCTCATTTTTATCTCCTCCAGTTCTGGGTCTACTGAGCTCTGACACCTCCCAAGAAATGAAAGCTAGACAGGCAGGGGCCAAGATTAAATCAGATGTATGTAGTGACTAATCTGACATCTGGTTTGGGTGCATGTCCAGCACCAGGATGGGTCCTGGTACAACAAGCCTTCAGCTTGCTGAAGACTCAGGAATGAGATTGAGCAATGCTTGGCATTTATAAGGGTCTCTGTCAATGTAGGAATCCCCTATATCTCTTTTGCCCTACAAATAAACGTTGCAGAAAGTGATCTGCTTTCTGTCCTTAAGGAGATCCAGTCAGGTAAGCTCCTGTGGAAGTGGCAGTAGAAGTACAATTTGAAGAGTGCTTCTGCTTTTACCTTCCTCCTGCATTTGGCCACATCTTTAGGAACATGAGGTCTCTTCACATTATTTTCTCCTGTGGCAGACTTTTCCACATGTCTGAACATGTGTGGGCCTGGGTTCTGAGTGTACTAGGCTGCTTCATCTCGTGACCAGCTGCAGCAAGTCCAGTATAGTTAATGTGACTTTTGTGGCATTGGCCACCAACCACACTGTTCACTCAATGAAGGCTGCAGTAGCTGTGCTATCACCTTAAAATGCTGAGCTGAAATAGCATCCTCAGGAGCACATCTCATATTAATAATGGGGAATATTATTTTACAGTCTATATTAACAGTCTTCCACTTTTCCTAAAGTTATAGCTGACAAATAGGTGAAAGATCACAAAACATGCTCCTTGAACTTTCCATTTGACCCTGCTGCTTGCCAGCAGCTGGCAGGGTTGGGAAAGTGAGGAGGCGGGGGCCCCCTGCCAGCGGCACGTGTGCGGCTGGGGACGCGGCGTCTCGCATGCCTCTCCTCACCCTGCGGTATGCCGCAAGCTGGACCATGTCAGTGCGGGCTCCAGGCACGCCGTGGCCCTAAAGCAGGTGTGTGAGATGCCTTTCACTCCGCTGACGAGCAGACCACATGCCATGCCCCTCGCTCCCAGCCTGCCGTAATGGTTCCCCGTCTGCTGCAGCCTGCCAGAGAGCCCTGAGCTTTGTGAGTGGCATAAAAGCATGTGTAGCTACAGGAAGACTTGATAATGAGGCACAACTCCATGGCAGCTCTTTACAGTGTTGTATTTTCCAATCCGTATTCAACCTGATGCATGTGTGAATTCTGAATTTTGAAATCGACTGAAAACTTCATAGTATTGATTTTAAAATCTCTTGCAATAGATGGTGGCATATCTTGTTCTTCGTGAGTCTACTTCTGAGACCAAACTAAAATTTAACTCTTAGGAAAAAGTTTGGGATATATAAATAATCTGGAAAAAGCCCAAAGCAATTGCCAGAGAGGGCAATCAGCAAAATTATGCAAATAGGGAGAAACAAAAGCATCAAACAAAAATTGTGACTTGGAACTATCCTGACTCTGGAATCAATAATACCAGGGTCTCATTGTGGGTGAGTGAGAAGGGAAAAGGGAGAGATTAACAGGTGAAGAAAAGATGCAGTGAAACAAAACACTGAAGTATTTATTTCCTTTATCCCTTGAAATAGTCGTTACATAAACTTCAGCTCTGCAGAAAAGTCAGGGCTCTTTGTTGTCAAAAGAGGGCTCTTTGTTGTCAAAAGAAGGCTCTTAACAGACCCCCTTTTTTTTTCTGGTATGTAGCTCTACATTATCAATTTAAAAAGAGATGACCCTAAGAAGCAACCTGTCAAAGTTAGAGTCAAGGGTACAGTTCACAGTGAGTAACTTACTCGGCACATTTTGCCTCATTTTCTGTTCCAAAGTTGTCCAGGAGGCAATTGGGATTCCTTTGAGTATATTGGAGTTTACTCCCAAAAGGTTTTAAGGGTATTATTTTTAGACCAGATTAATGACTGAATATGATACTTGCTATTTGATCTCTGTTGGCCAGTTATTATTAGAGTCAGACAACTCTTCACAGTTGAACTAGACACAACTTACTTTAAAAATGTAGTCTAATTTCTGTTTGCAGATTATCCCCAGTGAAGTCAGGTTTTTGTGGGCTTGTTCATGTTACACCTCTATGAGCCATACATGCAAACAGACACAACCAGGAAGGCCTCCAAAGAAAGGTAAGTATGAATATTTGGCATTCATTTATTCTCATTTCAACAGCATGGCACGGTGTCAGCTTCCTGATCAGATGATGAGATGGTCACGGGAGTGGTGCCAAAGCCAGGGCTTTGGCTTCCTAGATCATGGGACTAATGGGTTCATCTTTCAGGGAAAGGGGTGAGTATCTTTGGCAATAGGCTTGCCAGTTTGGTAAGGAGTGCTTTAAACTAGAGTTGCCAGGGGAGGGGATCCTCAATCCATCCCACTACCACCCCTTTGAAGCTGATTCAAGTAAGAGATGGCCTGGGCCTGAAGAAGGATTGCAAAGCAGCAGGAAAATACCTGAAATGAAGGGTAATGGAATCCCAGGCAGTGAGGCAGCTTCATTGGGGGCCAAACTTAAATGCCTCTATGCAAATGCACACAGCATAGGAAATAAACAGAAGCTGCAAATGGGAGCAAGCCTGAAGGGTTGTGATGTTATTGGCATCACTGAGATGTGGTGTGATGACTTCTATGACTGGAGCAAAGGAATGGATGGGTCTAAGCTCTTTAGGAGGGACAGGCAAGGCAGAAAAGGAGGCGGTGTTGCCCTCTATATCAATGACCAGGTGGAGTCCATGGAGCTACACCTGGGTATGGAACAGGAGGAGCTGACAGAGAGCTTCAGGGTCAGGGTTGAAGGGAAGACGGGTAAGTGATATCACAGTGGGAGTCTGCTATAGACCACCTGATCAGGATGACCAAGTGGATGAGGCCCTCTACAGACTAATAGGTGCAGCTTCCTGTTGATAGGCCATAATCCTCATGGGGGATTTTAATCATCCCAATAGCTGCTGGAGGGACAACATAGAAAGCACCAGCAATCCAGGAAGTTCCTGGAATGCATTAATGACAGCTTCCTTTTTCAAGTGGTAGAGGAGCCAACTAGAAGAGGTGCTGTGCTGGACCTCATTCTCGCCAACAAAGATAGCCTAGTGGACAATGTGAAGCTTAAGGACAGCCTTGGCTGCAGAGACTATGAAATGGTGGAATTCAGGATCTGTAGGGCAACAAGGAGGGTCTGCAGCAAGGTCACTACCCTGGACTTTGGTAGAGCACACTTCAACCTCTTCAGGGATCTGTTTGGCAGGGTATCATGGGATAAAAGCCTGGACAGGAGAGGAGCCAAAGAAAGCTGGTCAGTATTCAAAGATTACCTCCTCCAAGCCCAGAAGCAATGCATCCCAAGAAAGAGGAAGGCAGGCAAGGATTTACACCAGTTTACACCGATGCATGCAGCATGGGAAAGAAACAGGAAGAGCTGGAAGCCCTTGTGCAGCAAGATAACTATGAGCTAATTGCTGTCACAGAAACATGGTGGGATGGAAGTCAGGACTGGCATGCTTCATTAGATGGCTACAATCTCTTTAGAATGGATAGGCAAGGAAATAGAGGAGGTGGGGTGGCTCAATACATTAGGGAGTGCTTTGATTGTATGGAGCTCAATGATAGCAATGACAATGTGGAGTGTTTATGAGTGAGGATGAGGGGGAAGGTAAATAAAGTGGATATCCTGTTGGGAGTCTGCTACAGACCACCCAACCAGGATGAGGAAGCAGATGAAACTTTTTTCGGGTGGCTGGCAGAAGTCTCAAAATTGCCAGCCCTAGTTCTGATGGGGGACTTTAAACCTACCGGACATCTGCTGGAACAACAACTCTGCCACAAGCAGGCAGGCTAGGAGATTCCTTGAGTGTATGGAAGATAACTTTCTAACACAGCTGATAAGTGAGCATACCAGGGGAGGTGCTTTACTGGACCTGCTGTTCACTAACAGGGAAGGAGTGGTGGAAGATGCGGAGGTCAGAGGCCATCTTGGGCTTAGTGACCATGAAATAGTTAAAAGTCTCGATACTTAGTGAAATAAAGAGAGGGGTCACCAAAACTTCCACTATGGACTTTGGGAGGGCAGACTTTGGCCTGTTTAGATCACTGGTGAAGTGAGTCCCTTGGGAGTCAGTTCTGAGGTGCAAAGGGGTCCAGGAAGGCTGGATGCTCTTCAAGAAGGAAGCCTTAAAAGCACAGGAGCAGCTGTCCCTGTGTGTCACAAAACAAACTGTCAGGGAAGGTGACCAGCCTGGCTGAACAGGGAGCTTTTGCTGGGACTCAGGGAGAAAAAGAGAGTCTATCACCTTTGGAAGGAAGAGTAGGCAACTCAAGATGAGTACAGGGAGCTTGTGAGGACGTACAGGGAGAAAATTAGAAGGGCAAAAGCCCAGCTGGAGCTCAATCTGGCCACTGCTATGAAGGACAATAAAAAAAGGTTTTACAAATATGGTAATAGCAAAAAGAGAACCAGGGAAAATCTCCATCCCTTATTGGATGAGGGGGAGAACATGGCAACCAAGGATGAAGAAAAGGCTGAGATACTTAATGCCTTCTCTGCCTCCATCTTTAATAGTCAGACTGGCTGCCCTCAGGATACTCGGCCTCCTGAGCCGGAATATAAGGATGCAGAGCAGAAAAACACCCCCATAATCCAGCAGGGTGCAGTTAGAGACCTGCTGCAGCACCTAGACACTCAGAAGTCTATGGGGCCATATGGGATTCACCCGAGGTACTGAGGGAGCTGGCAGAGGAGATTGCCAAGCCTTTCTCTATCATCTACCAACAGTCCTGGATAACAGGGGAGGTCCCTGACGACTGGAGATTTGCCAACGTGACGCTTATCTACAAGAAGGGCCCAAAGGAGGATCCTGGGAACTACAGGCCTGTCAGCCTGACCTCAGTACCAGGGAAAATCATGGAGAGGCTCATCTGGAGTGCGCTCATGTGGCAAGTGCAGGACAGCCAGGGGATCAGGCTCAGCCAGCATGGGTTCAGGAAAGGCAGGTCCTGCTTGACTAACCTGATCTCCTTCTGTGATCAGGTGGCCCACCTGGTGGATGAGGGAAGTGCTGTGGACATTGTCTATCCAGGCTTTGGTAAAGCCTTTGACACCCTCTCCCACAGCATTCTCCTGGAGAAGCTGGTGGCACATGGCATAGACAGATGCACTCTCCACTGGGTAAAAAACTGGCTGTAGGCTGAGCCCAGAGAGTTGTAGTGAATGGGGTTGGATCCAGTTGGCATCTGGTCACCAGTGGTGTCTCCCAGGGCTCAGTTTTGGGTCCAGTCTTGTTCAATATCTTTATTAAAGATCTAGATGAGGAGATTGAATGCTTCCTAAGTAAGTTTGTAGAGGACACTAAACTGGGTGGAAGTGTTGATTTGCTTGAGGGTAGGAAGGCTCTGCAGAGAGACCTGGACAGGCTGGATGAGGCCAATTGTATGAGGTTTAACAAGGCCAAGTGCCGGGTCCTGCACTTCGGTCACAACAACCCCATGCAAAGCTACAGGCTTGGGGATAAGTGGTTGGAAAGCTGCATGGTGGAGAAGGACCTGGGGGTGCTGGTTGACAGCTGACTTAACATGAGCCAGCAGTGTGCCCCGGTGGCCAAGAAGGCCAACAGCATCTTGGCCTGCATCAAGATAGTGTGGCCAGCAGAAGAAGAGGTGATTGTGCCTCTGTACTCAGCACTGGTGAGGCCACACCTTGAATACTGTGTCCAGTTCTGGGCCCCTCACTACAAGAAGGATGTTGAGTTGCTGGAGTGTGTCCAGAGAAGAGCTACCAAGCTGGTGAAAAGTCTGGAGAGTAAGTCCTATGAGGAGAGGCTGAGGGAACTGGGATTGTTTAGTTTGAAGAAGAGGCTGAAGGGAGACCTTGTTGCTCTCTATAACTGCCTGAAAGGAGGTTGTAGGGGAGTGGGATTTAACCTCTTCTCTCCAGTGAATAATGACAGGATGAGAGGGAATGGTCAGAAGTTGCACCAGAGGAGGTTTAGGCTGGATATTAGAAAGAATTTCTTTACTGAAAGAGTGGTTGGACACTGGAACAGGCTGCCCAGGGAGGTGGTGGAGTCACCATCCCTTGAAGTGTTTAAAAGAAATATAGATGTGGTGCGTAGAGACATGATTTGAGCATTGAACAGGTAGATAAAGGTTATGGTGGGTGGATTTAGGTTATGGTTGGACTTAATGTTATCTTCAAGTCTTTTCCAACCAGGTTCATTCTGTGATTCTATGATTCTACAATAAGAATGCCAAGGAGACCTGCTTGGATGAACAAAGAGCTCCTGGACACTCTTAGATGAAAAAAGAAAATCTTCAGAGGGTGTAAGCAGGGACAGGTAGTCTGGGAGAAATACAAAGAAGTTGTCTGAGAAGCCAGGGATCAGGTTAGGAAAGCTAAAGCTAAACCTGCGCAGGGACATCAAGGGTAATAAGAAGGGTTTCTACAGGTACCTCAATGATAAGAGGCAGAACAGGGAAAATGTGGCCTTCTCCAGAAGGAAACAGGATATGGAGAAGGCTGAGGTACTGAACAACTTTTTGCTTCAGTCTTCAACAGCAAGGGCTCTGACCACATCATCCAAGTCACAGAAGGCAGAGACTGGGAAAAGGAAGATCCCTCCACTGTAGGAGAAGAGCAGGTTTGAGACCATCTAAAGAATCTAAAATTGCGCCATGGCTCTTAAGGGAACTGGCAGATGAATTGCAACGCTGCTTTCCATCATATTTCAGAAGTCATAGCAGCAGACTGGTACAGTTCCCGTTGACTGGAAAAGGGGAAACACAACCCCGATTTTCAAATAGGGAAAATGGAGAACCCAGGGAACTACAGACCAGTCAGTCTTACCTCTGTGCATCACAAGATCATGGATCATGGAGCAGATCCTCCTGAAGGCTCTGCTAAGGCTCATGGAAAATGAAGAGGTGGTTGGTGGCAACCAGCATGGCTTCACCAAGGGCAAATCATGCCTGACAAATTTGGTGGCCTTTTATGATGGGGTCACAGTGTTGGTGGACAAGGGAAGAGCAACTGATGTCATCTGTCTGGACTTGTGCAAAGCATTTGACACTGTCCCGCATGACATCCTGGTCTTGAAATTGGAAGGACATGGATTCGACAGATGGACCACTCAGTGGGTAAGGAAGTGGCTGGGTGGTCACACTCAGAGAGTAGTGATCAATAGCTTGATGTCCAAATGGAGACCAGTGACAAGTGGTGTTCCTCAGGGATTGGTACTGGGATCGGTGCTGTTTGACATCTTTGTCAGCAACATGGACAGTGGAACTGAGTGCACCCTCAGCAAGTTTGCTGACAACACCATGCTGTGTGGTGAGGTCGACATGCTGGAGGGAAGAGAGGCCATCCAGAGGGACCCTGACAGGCTTGAGAGGTGGGGCCATACTAACCTCATGAAGTTCAACAAGGCCAAGTGCAAGGTCCTGCACCTGGGTTGAGGTAATCCCAAGCAGAAATACAGGTTGGGTGGAGAAAGGATTGAGAACAGACTTGAGGAGAAGGACCTGGGGGTGTTGGTTGATGAAAAACTCAACATGAGCCAGTAATGTGCACTTGCAGCCCAGAAAGCCAACTGTGTCCTGGGCTGCATCAAGAGCTGTGGCCAGCAGGTTGAGGGAATTGATTCTACCCCTCTACTCTGCACTTGTGAGACCCCACCTGTGGTACTGTGTCCAGTTCTGGAGCCCTCAACACATGAAGGATGTAGAGCTCTTGGAGTGAGTCCAGAGGAGGGCCACAAAGATGCTTAGGGGGCTGGAGCACCTCTCCTGTGAAGACAGGCTTAGAGAGCTGGGTTGTTCAGCCTGGAGGAGGCTTTGGGGAGACTTTATAACAGCCTTCCAGTACCTGAAGGAGCCTACAGGAAAGCTAGGGAGGGACTTTTTACAAGGGCATGTAGCAATAGGACAAGTGGTAATGGCTTTAAACTAGAAGATGGGTATTAGATGGAATTAGGGTAGGCATTATGAATAAATTTTTTAGTGTAAGGGTGGTGAGACACTAGAACAGGTTGCCCAGGGAGGTTGTGGATGCCCCCTCCCTGGAAGTGTTCAAGATTGGATGGGGCTTTGAGCAACCTGGTCTAGTGAGAGGTGTCCCTGCCCATGCAGGGGGTTTGATCTAGATGACCTGTAAGGTCCCTTCCAACCCAAACCATTCTATGATTCTGTTATTCTATGATCATATATAGTTTGCTTGCATTCATGAATCATCAACTAAGATTCATAAACATTACATTAATTTACCATTCAGACAATAAACAGAAGGCCACTTTTGGTGCAAATTCTCCTGCAAACATTTACTGACTACTCTACTTCAACTTCTTGTTAACATCCCCATTAATACGATTAATTTATTTCCATATTTTCAAGCATTCTGGTGGAAGCAGGGATGAATACCAGGTCAGTGAATCACAAGGTTTTGCACACTAATGCCGCTGGTCTGTGGTGGGGCATGCCATTGCAGTGCAATACACAGCTGTGGTTGGCCATATAACTACTGAGACATTGCTCCTGTTCCCTGGCTAGTCAGTAATATAATTATCTTATTTGAGAAGCTGCAGAGGATGGTTTCTACCTGCAGACACTGGGGTGTGTCCCCCAGCTCTGGTCCAGGGTCTTCTTGTGCCCAGGGAAAATGTCTCATGGGGACCTTAACTCCTGCTTATAAACTCAGTATTGGGCATTGAGCTGGGAGCAGATCCATGTCAGCTCCAATCCATTACCTTCTGGTGAGTCCATGGCCTCCTGTGAGGCCGGTGAAAGCTTTTTTTTCCCTCCTCCTTCTCAGCTTTTCTATTATGCACATTAGCCCAGGCTGTTTCAGAGACACATATTTTCTCTGAATTATCTTGTATTATATTTCTGAGAAAAGACTAAGCACATTTGAAAAAAAGTCTCTGGAGCTATCAGAACAGTGGTAAAGCTGGCAGGAATAAGTGTTTTGTCTGTGCAGTGCTCAGAACATCAAGGACAGAGTTTTCTGTTGAACGGAATAAGTGAATGCTTGTAAAAAGGCAGACTCATATAAGTATGAAGGCTCCACATACTTTATACTGGATGTCAGCTCACTTCAGGGTGTAACTCAAAATGCTGCACACAGTCTGTAACAGACCCAGTGCTTTCAGCCTCAGGTGACTGTAGCTCCTGTTGCTCTCTTATCCTGAGATGGGAAAGCAGAGGAAAATGCTTGCTGGCAGTGTTTTAGCAGGTAATTTCACCAAGAATCAACGTTTACAGAGGATCTGAATCAGAGTCATACTTCTGATTCAGAGTTATGTTGGAAGGTTGTATCTGCCCAATCCCCAGGAAAAGCAGTGACTGCCCTTCCTTGCAGTGGAGCAGTCCTAGGGGTATGTCTACACTGTGTGTCTTCATC
Source organism: Hemiprocne comata (assembly GCA_020745705.1). Lineage (NCBI taxonomy): Eukaryota > Metazoa > Chordata > Aves > Apodiformes > Apodidae > Hemiprocne > Hemiprocne comata. The sequence continues at coordinate 38,402,505 of CM036616.1, read as the reverse complement.
AGCAGCTGAGGCATGGGATGGGTGGTGGTGGCCAGCATGTCCACCCACAGCTTCACCACCTGAGCCTTGCTGGCAGGTGAATAAATAGGAATGTGTGCAACCAAACATATATTCACATTTCCCTATGTCTTCTATTTACAGAGAAACCCAGCAAGCTGCTGTCAGTCAAACCTCCAGCCAATGTCTCATTTATTAGTGTAATTATTTGCAAAATAAAAAATGAAATAAAAATAACATTTCATGCTGGGTTCAGTAAACAGAAATCATGCTTCCATTTGCCTTTGTTTTCCCCTGGGTGCCCATGCTTTATATAGGCTACAGCTACAATAGCTTTGTTAAGATATTTGGCTTAGGCTCTATTAATGCCATTATCACCCTTGCAGACATTGCATAGTTTGCTATCTCTTTTATTCAGTAACATTTTTACATTGGTCATGCTTCTTTTCCCCTGGTAATTAGTGGGTGAAAATGAGAGAGCTTCACCTTGCTGTCCACTGAAAAAAAAAGTACAAAATTTCACGGTAACTCAGTTTTACAAACTGTATGACAAAAGAACATTTCTAATTAATACTGTTATTTGTCTTCTTCGTAGAGCAAAAAAACCTGCCTGTTCAAAAATTACTCTAGAAAGTCAAGCAGACAGATAAGCTAAATGAAGTTTTGATAGAGGCAGGTGCCTTGCCATAATGGCAGAGATTTTTAATAGCTTCTGTTGAAATAGTACTTCTGTTGAAGAACTAGATTTTGTTAAGCAAGCAGAAATACAGTAATTTCTGAGGCTAAACCGCACTTAGCAACGACAGGATGTCTACTTCACCCAGCCTGGTGCACATGAAGGCAGCAGCAGTGAACATGAGGGTGAGTGGCAGACTCTTTAGGATGGAAACAGCAGAGAAAACTTTCTAATGAAGGCAGAGACTGACAACTTTTCAAGGATGCTCCTGGTTTAAGGAAATTCTCATTCTTGTCACCAGAATGTAGTTATTCAAATAGTTGAAGCCAGACTGAAGTTTCAGCCCAGGAGAGCCCATGGTCTAGCCTGCAAAGATGATGTTAGGTGCTGGCAAGGGATCCTGAGTGGGCACTTGTGATGCCCCAGCCCTGGTCACACAATGTTCTTGACTTGGTCCTGAGCACCTGCTGGGACCACTATGGGACAGGAGCAGAGGGATGTGCATTTGTGGTGCTGGCTGATCCCCTATCGAAATTGCACCTGGGCATTAGAACAAAAGGCTTGAATTGAGCTCAAGCTTTGTCAAAATACAAATTGGTACTCCTGTCTGGTTTCTTGTAACCTTTGTCCCATTCCTTGTGTCCTCTGTTTCCTGTACCCTGGTCTCCATGGCACAGAGAAAGTTGCTGGAGTTGTGGGTCAAGCAGCCAGGTCACAAGGTGCTGGCTATCCCTCTGCCTTGTGACTATGCCGTTCATCCCAAACTGCCCCAAGCCATTGCGACACCAAAATCATTCATTGGAAGACTTTGCCTTGAGGAAACTGCAAGCTCTGTTTCTTTAATGATTTTAATGGTCAGAATTGTGAAAGGTCAAGCCATTTAACTGCGTATTTAATTAGTCATCTGTGCTCATGCAACCTAAAGGCGTTCAGCTGTGCAATTTTATAGGGATTACTAAGTGGGGAGTAAATTATCTGTGCCAGCAAGAAAGTATTTATAGCAGTACCCCCCCCTTTTTTTTTCCTTTTTTATTTTTTCTTTATTTTTTTTACTATTATTGCTGCATTGTTTGTACTCATAGAGATCTGCATCAGAATACATCTGCTCTAAGAGATGGGAGAAACACAGTTTAGGGTTTTGACTGACATTGACTAGAAACAACAGTGGGCAACACAGAAGGAGCTGAAATGTGAAGTTCACAGTCAGGGAAACCAAGAAGTTATTACCAGCTGCAGGCTCGCTGTGTTAAAGAAAATAAACACGCAGCAACTTGGCCCTGTGGAAGCTCGTAATTTTAAGAGGAACAGAAGAAATATGACCTGAACTGGTAGGTAGTAGTTCTCCGGCTTGAGTAAATCTTAAGAGTATTTGGCTGTTAACAGTTCACAAGTTTGCACTGGCAAAATACTGCCTGGAATCAGTGCAGTTAGCCTCCTGGGTCTGGCTTATTCTGTGAGTGAATAAACCATTTTCTATGTAAGTGCCATTCAAATGCTGCAATGAATTATGGGACCATGATCCCACATAGATAAAGCATGTGTTTTGAAGCAGGGAAATTTTTCTGCACCTACATCATATGAAGAGTCCCTCCTAAAGAGAAGCAATATGCTTGTTGTTAGTTTTGCACAAATATAATGTTTTCCATGCTGCCTCTCACAATAAATCTTTCAGGGGAACACTGGCAGTTTATAATGAGCACTGACCTGTGAAACAGAGGAAAATAGATATTGTTAAAAGCCTTGGCTCAGCTGCTCGGAGGTCATGTGGCAGGGCCAGGTAACTTTTGAAGTGGCACAGGGGGAGCTGTTTCAGCAGTACAAGCTGCAGTAGCAACACAACTGACCTGAGTGTGTAAGCCTTTTTGCACTACTTGGCACCTTTAGCCCAATAAATAACATCACAAGACATCCATTTCCATCAGGTTTTTATTCCAGAGTGACCCAGATGGGCAGCCAAAGGCTCTCCACGTGTGTGGTTCGCTCTTGGAGAAAACAGGCAATAGAGTCAGGTGTCGTTTGAACCTGTGCTGTTTACCCCGATGCTGCTACGCTCAGCTCAGGTAAATGCATGGAAGCAAACAGCAGGAGACAGCCTTTTTGATCACAACTTTTCAAACAATTCTTGACCTCTAAATTTCTCCCTCTTCTTTCAGTCAGGTCAAGTGCTTGACTGCTGTCTTCTCTCTTGTTTTTCTGCTATTCCTGCTGAAGACACTCAGACAAATGTGTGCTACTGTCTGCAAGCATAGCATGTAGCCTGAGGATATGTAGTTTAGCTACTGCTCAGACATTACTTCCCACGTGCCCTCCACAGGTGCTGTGTCTGCAGGAGGTGCTCATGGTGGGTGAAGGCCAGAGACAAGGTGCAAATCTGCACAGAGGTGCTGTAAAGTCCTTCTGACTTCCTTAGCTGCTGAGGGTTTAAAATACTACCTGGTCTGGCAGGAGGGATGGGGCCTTGGACTTGGGCTGTTGTGGGAGATGGCTGTATACAGATCTTGTGCAAGTCTGATGAGAAGTTAAACTCGGCTGTTGTTTCTGACATTCAGCCATAAACTCTCCAAAAATGCTCAGCTATAGGTAGGATAAAACATTTGATAAATTTGGGACATGTTTGGCAAATGCTTCCATTCAAACAGTGAATCCTGAGTAGGGAGACAGGATTTTTGAAAGCTTTTTTTTTTTTTTCTTCTTTATTAAAAACAGGAGAACAGAACTTCAGGAGTAGCTTTTCCATTTCTAACTAAAAATGCATTTGATTGAACAAACCATTTTCTTTGTCTTGAAATAAGTGAAACGATTCATTGCAGATAGAGCACGAATAGCTGCTGGTCAGTCCCAGACAACCATCTTGAGAGTGACAGAGCACTGGAACAGGCTGCCCAGGGAGGTTGTGGAGTCTCCTTCACTGGAGGCATTCAAAACCCACCTGGATGCGTTCCTATGTGATGTGCTCTAGGTGACCCTGCTCTGGCAGGGGGGGTTGGACTAGATGATCTTTCGAGGTCCCTTCCAACCCCTATGATTCTATGATTCTATGATTCTATGATCTTGGAAGGGCAGGCATCTGCCTTTGAGTGATGTGTTTTCCCCTGCTCTCCTGCTCTTCAGCTTCCTTTCTGGTTCTGTTCACACTTCCTTCCTAGCTGAACCATTTTTCACTGGGATTGCTCTTCCCCCCTATTAAATGAATCAACTGAACAAATCCACTGCTCTTCTGAACAGAGGGGTGGCACCTCCAATAACAGTCACCTGGCTCTGCCCTTGGCTCAGAGGGTCTCACTGGTGGAGGTGTGGGTGGGTGGAGGCACACAGCTGCTGGGCAGAAGTACACTGGATTTTACTTTTCTGTCATGAGCCAAGTGGAACAGGAAAATGCTTTGACAGATCCATTGACATGCTGCTCCACTGGTAGCTCTTAGACATTGATTCAGATACCTATTTTACTCCTCATCTCCTGTCCTTTGGAAAGGTTGGACACTTGCCTCTGGTCAATGCTGAGTGAGCTCTTTGTACTTCTGCAGAACTGCACGGGATCAAACCAGAAAGGATAAGAGTTTTCCATTTCCCCCAAAGCCCTTGGAAGCCCTTGCCGGCTTTTGCTGTTCTCTCTTGCTGCCAGCCCCTGCAGGAGCTCTGTTTGCTCTTCCTGCAACTGCAATTACCAGTGCTCCCCTTGGCAGCTCTCCCCCCCGGTACATTCCTTTTTGTTATGCTAATAGACTTATAACCAGTTCCAGCTTCTGAGACTGTAATACACCCCTTTTGATTCTCTAATCTACTTCTCTCTGTGCATTAGGGCAGAGAGCAGTTTGCCAAGGACCCGGCAGAATGTGTTTAGCTGACTGATTCTAGTTGTTCCTATTAGATCCTGGTATGCTTCTGAGATTTGTCACTTGCACACAAATCACACTCCTAATCCTGGGGTTTAGCAAAGTTTGGACAGATTTGGATTCTATTACATCATTTTTAGGGGACATGATAATGCTCTGTGATGAAAGATCTTTGGATGGAAAGAGACTGTGTACAAGCATGACAAGAACACCCTTTTGGTCCAACATTCTCTCTTTTTAAGGATGAGTGCCCATGTCAAGATGGCAGTGTGAGTGCATTGAGGCTCTGAACTTGTACTCAATACTTCCAGGGTGAAGATCAGATTTACGGTTGCCATAGAGACACGTACAAACATGGACATAACTTAGGTCCTGCATTCCACAATGTGGCCCTCATGGAGCTGATTGCTCGAATTACATTCTCAGGGAGCTGTGCTTCCTGGTGGAAAGTTTGAAGTGTTCAAGCCTCATGGGTCTGTCTTTCCTCAGAACAAGATATGAGTATTTTCATAAGTCTCGAGCAAGACTATGTGATTAAAATAATTTCAGCCTGATTTTATAGCCATATTCCTCTTTCATTGCAAAGATGGTTGGCCTCTTTAGTGCCAGTCTTTAGCATTTGTACCACTGTACCATTTAACAACTTTTCTCCTTTTTTTTTTCCTCTTTTTTCCCCCATTGATGCAGGAAGAGCACTTGATTTACAGCATTATGGCTAAAGGTCATGTAACAGCCAGTTCACTGGATGAAGTTTGGACTGCAATATCATGTAAGGGATATTATGTTGTTCCACATGTAGACAAAACACATTTCCTACCATAAACACCTATAAAAGGTGTAGCCCAGCATGCAAGACAGTAAGGGAATTGTTGTGTGAAACACTAGGGCAGCTCTGCTAACAAGCACAGAGGGGTTGGACTGCTGTTCAGACACAAGTGTTCCTAAATTCCATGACAATTGGTGATGGGGTTGTGGTTTGAACCTCACTGAGAAACTGCATCCATTTGGGGATAGAGAAGCTGAAAGGGAAAAATTCCCAAGGGGTGTCTAACTTTGAAGGCAAGGACATCAACAGAAATTCATATGCAATTACTTTTTGCATGTCAGAAGTTGAAGGTCAGGTCTGTGGTGGCTGGTGTAAACAGCTGCACACCAAGGCATCACGTGTGAACACATGGGAAGGAGGTGGCATGGTTTTTAGTAGCATGAGCAAGGATGAACTAGCATGGCTGGCATGGGCTTTCTTCTCAAAGACAGACTGCTGCTGCCTCTGCACAGATTGCCAGGCTCTCCCTGGGGTTTAGTTTGTTTGTTTAACCTTGCTCTGACAGCAAATATGACTTGGAAGAGTTTCAGGTTCTGGGATAACACAAGCTTTGACTTAGTACAAAATGGGACACCTTTCAATGTGTCAGGGTGGAGCGGATAACCAGCTAAAGCCAAAGACCCCTTCTACAGTGCAGGTTTTTCCAGTCACCACTCAGGATTTAAGCACCAATGTTGAGCTTATCTGGTTCTCAGGGGGGCATGATAGTTTTTGCCGAAAGAAAATCCTTCCTTTATCTCTGTCTAAAAGGGAAGTGTGGGCAGTGCTGCCCTCTGAAAGCTGCAGCAGAAAGCCTTTTTCACTGCCTTTCCAGCTTCTTTTGTAGCTCCCCAGTAAAATTTCATATGGTTTATATTAGCGTGCTTGATGGTTTCGCAAAAGCTATTACAGCAAGGAAATCAGTTGTGTGTCATGTTTGGACATTTGATTTGTTGTTGTTATGTTGGTCCTAACTTGCCTCTAAGAAGGCAGCTGCTCCTTACTCCTGCCCTTAACATTGTGTAGGTCTGCTCACTCCTGACTGCTACAGTACTTCATGCAGCCAGGCAAGAAAAACATCTGCCTGACAGTTTATAAGGTGGACGAGGCTTTCTCAGTAGGCATCCTGCCCCCAGGATATTTTTTTTACTTTAACAGCACAGCAATTAAAAAAATAAACCTGCACAAAAAGAAGCCAGTGAAAATGGAATCAGGGAGTATTTGTGCCCCTGGCCTCAGTAACCCATAATAAGCATTAGTGTAACAAGGCAGGGAGTAAGTCAGGTTTTGAGAGAGTCTACTTTGAGTGGTGGAGAAACTTTTGCCAGAATAGTCCCACTACATGGTGCAAATCAGGTTTCCAAAACTGATGAGCCAGGGCAGGCACTACCAGGCGTTTGGTTTTCCAGCACTGCTTTCCACTCTCACAGGGATGAAGCTGGGGCAACATGGAAGGTGTTGAAATGCCTGCCTCTCCCTGCCTTGCCCCACAGCCCCCTGGCCCTCCACAGCCCTGTTTTGTTTTACTGATGATGAAAATCTCTGTGGTAATCATTCACCTAATTTGTGCATGTAGTGAATGGATTATTTCACTTGGTAAGAATGAGGTGTCCATGTGCACATGGTAAGTATAATCACCCTGATAATTGGCATATGAGTTGTAGGTGGTTTTCCATTGTTGGTTACATAATGCCTTGTATTTTTTGTTTTTAGACAATGCAAAAGTCAGGCTATGCTGGAGGTGGGATTTAGGTTTATAGGAGTTCTCTCTTTTCAAAAATAAAAGCATTGCAATCCTCAAGGTTTAAAAGGTGGTAATTGCAGTAGGAAGGGGAATCCAACTCGGAATATTCTGAAAACTAACAGGAAAAAGGAAACATAAAACATGCTTTTATCTGATCTTCTGAAGAGCCTGACCTCCACTTGGCCTGATGTAAAGCAGCCATGATGAATGCATACCGCCTGGGTAGTCCCAACTGAGCTATTTCCAGCACAAGTGAGAGGTGATCAGAGCAGTAAAAAGGCTTCTCCTGTAATTTTTGTTTAATGATACTGTGGAGAGCAGTAGCAGCACTATAGAGCAAGGACTAAGGGAACAGAGGTTCATCTTATTTCTCTGTCAGGAAAAATTCACAGTCATAATCATACAAAGTTCTGCACATTAGCCACTTTTCTTTTACAATAAAGCATCTTTTCAAGAAAGACAAAAATGGAGAACATGGCATAAGCCATGATGACCTCATAATCCATTATAACTAAGGAATACAATGTGATAAATCTGTGATAAATCTGGAATTGTTCTTCCATTTACATCCTCTTTTTAACAACAGCAGCATTATTATTGCTTTTGGGTCATAAAATGATTGCTGCATGCATGGTAGTTTGGTTGTTGTCGCTGCACTTAACTTGGTGAGCAGCCAAACTTCTCTTTCCATTTCTCCTTTCCTAGCACCCTGCCCCACACCTTGGATGCTGATACAGGGCAGCTAACCACCATGTGTTGCCTGCTGGCACCTGTCACCTACACTGGGGACAAGCTCTGGCCATAAACTGCACGTCCCTTTGTGCCTGCGAGACATGTTCAACCGGAAAGAAGGAGGTTGAGAATGCAGCAGATTTCAGAGGTTTGAGAGTGCCCATTTGCTGCAGGGGTGGGAAGCAACGCTGCTTCCCTAGTGCAGGAGGAAACACTTCCCAGTGGCTTCTCTAGGCCCTGGCTGCAGCGGAGATGAGGGGATTCTGTGGCTGAATTTGCAGTGAGCCCACAGAATGCAGGTGCGTGTCAGCACTCCCAGCTATCGTGACTTCCCCGGCGTTCCTCCCAGCCCCAGCACTCGCAGCGGGCTGTCTGGAAACCATCCAAGCATCTTTTGTTTCTGCAACCAGGACCAGCACTGGATGGGCTTTGCTGTTTGAAGCCCTGCGTTAGTGATACTGTGCCCGTAAACTAAGGTGGCATAGCACCAGAAATACAGATTATGATGGAATTTGCAAGCAAGACCATCATGTGAGAGCGGGAGAGCTACGTGCCCTTCCTCCTGAGCCTCCCCTGCAGTGGGTGGGCAGAGGGAATACACCCTCCCTGGGCATGGGGTCTGGCCCCCCCTGTGCAAGGACATCCCTGCCTTACCTTTCAGGTGTAGGGCATTATGGGCACAGATGCTCTGTAAGCACCCAAATCCAGGCACCAAACAGGATTGTGTTGCTCCACGCACCACCAAAGTGGGGCACTGCTGGGGTTGGCGACCTACAGAGGAATACAGCTAGAGGCACCAGGGGGGACTGGACGAGTCGGCACAGCTGGCTTGCATGGCTGCCACGGCTGCAGAGTGGTGCTGAAAAGCTCGGTTTTCTTTTCAGTATCACAAAGGAAAACTTCAGTGACAGTTTAAAGCAGGATAATAAGGGAGCTCTGGGTGTATTTATAGAGTGTTCCTGCAAAGATCAAGTGCAGCAGGAGAGAAAGGACAGGAAGGCCTGTTGGAACCCTTGCAAGGCAGACAGTTAAGGAAAGCATCAGTGACACTGCAGAGGTCAGTGCACCTGTACTGAACAGGTAGTAATGAGTCTTGGAGGAAAGATAAAACACTGTCCCCTTCTAAACCACTCTCTCAGCATGGGAGCTACTTAAAGGGTTACAGTTGGTACAAGCTTCCTGCTGCCAGCGCCCACTCTTGCACAGTATCACAGGGTTCCTTATTACCCTTCAAACTGACGTTAAAGAGGGCCTGAGATAATGACCCAGATCAAAAAAGCCAGGTTTGTTTAAACAGTATTTTCACAAGCAATATACTATTTCAATGGACAACAGCATCTAACAAACAGGAACCTGGCTGAAGATGCCTGACAAAACCTGGCTTTCATCCTCCTTATTTGAAATAAATTATTACATGGGCCATATTACAAATCAAGAGAGAACACTCAGGCACACTGGAATTTGGATGCTGGAGCAAAATTTTGGCATTGCTTCACTCAAATACTGCACTGACCATGCTGAGGCTGGGATTTTTTGCAAGTATCTAATGAGTAAATGGGACAAATGCAGTTTTCAACTTCTACTCAGAATGCCATGAGTCATTTAAAGATTTCAGTGTGTCCTCTGAAGCATGCTTAGTGGCAGCTCAGAGAAGGAAAGTGCTGATGTATCCAATTAATGAAATACAGCCTTAATTTTACTTCTGGGTTGAAATCAGTGCAATCATTAACCTGTTTGAAGTGCTTTGCTGAGTTAGGAGCTGAGACTTTTTAAAAAGATGAATCTGGATTGAACTCCAATAGCATTTTGCATAAACTTGATAAAGCTTAAAAAAGTAGCTTTCTAGTTGACATAAGTGTCCACAGTCTTGTGGAATAAAAGTATCACTTGGAATATCTGCTTATGCCACTCCTGAGTATTGGGAAGGCATGCTTTAATGTGTTTTCTTTCATTAACAAATGCAGCCCCTTACAGGGTGAAATCTAGCAAAGTGTTGAACAGAGCACAGCAACAGCACCCAATAATTCAGGAAAGAAAACAGAGATGACAAGCTGCAGTGAACTCTAAGCATCTTCTGAATAGCCAAGATACAGATTTTGTTCTTGGACAACTTGATTAATATCTCCTACTCTCTTGTAAGGTGCCATGGGACCCTTTAAAAAGCACTTTCTTTTACAGAGCATTTAGCAGCATAGCTCTTCCTAATCATCTGCTGGAGCCAGATTTCAGTATTGACTTGAAAAAAAACTATATAGTAAATCACCAAAACTATTTTCTGGAACTATTCACTTTTATTTTGGTGATCTTCTATCCAAGTAACAGCACAAGCCAACATTTTATGACAATGGCCTGATTTCTTTTTTCTATTCAGTTTTGTTTTTAACATACTTGTAGTTTTGCCATAAAAGCACATTAATTTTCACTCTCAGTTCACTGGCAGAGGCACCCCATTACACCACACATAAAACTCTGTGTGTGTGCACATGTGTGGGTGTACGCAGCAGAGCTATGAAGAAATTGGCCCACTTGCCTGTTTTTTGAGTTCAAGGAAAAAAAGCCACCTTTGTTATGTTCTGGATTGCTCCCTCAAGCTGTTGTGCAACCCAAGATAACAGATGCCCTTGGTCTAAAATGCCCTGTGCCAGTTTTCAGTCCCTTTCCATGGACACTATCTGGCTTCTTGTCCTGCTGATGCATCGCCCCGCCTCACATTACAAACTGTGTGCAGCGAGGAAGCCATGGAAAGAGAGAGCGGGAGCACAGGGATGCTGCCAACAACAGAAATATTCAGCAGAATATGGCCTTGGTGCCCATGGACATTATCAGTAGCAGTTAACAATGCAGCTGCTACCTTATAAGAGGATACGCTGATCAATTGGATAAGAGAGCTACAGTTTCATTGCAACAACTCTCCATTTCACTAAATGCTAAGAGAACTAAAGTTGGTAGAAGTCAGCAACGGAATGCTCCATATACCATGCATTTGAAATAGGCCGTATGAGGCTTCAGATTTTAATTCTGTATCTTTTATTCTCTGTTCTGATTGGGTAGGAGAAATCTGATTTCTCCATTTCCTGATTTTGGATACTTACATACCCTTTTTTTTCCAGTGGATTAACCCCATTGTCCATCTGGAGGCCTGGGATTGCACCGTATTTTCTTTGCTTTTAGACTCAGCTGGCAAATCTCCAGCCCCAAAATGAGGCTGTATGTCCTTGTCTTTGACATTTGATTTCTAGTCTCTGCTAATAGTCAGGGTTAATTCCTTTGCTTGTCCTGATGATCTGTGGGCTTTGAATTGCCCTAATTTATACAATGCTTCTATCTCTGCACTGGCCCCCCTGTCCTGTGGCTGGCACACCAGCAGCATCTTGCTCTGCACTGGAAACGTGAGAATCACATCCTAAAATAGGTACATATATTGTGTGTATGGCTTTCTTTTCCCTCACAGCTGCCTTGCATAATCTAGGCAGTGGGAAAAAAAAAGCAAAATTTGTGTGATCAAGCAGCAACCCTAGGGCCTGAACCTCCCTCTTTCCCCCAGTCTCCTTCATGAGTAAAAAGAAACACCATCTGTGCACAACAAGTGCCGTGGAATGGAGCAGGCATTGCCACGTTAGGCATAAAGATGAAATTGAAAGGTTAAATGATATGAGTGTTAGAGAGCCAGAGATATTAGTGAAAATAATAGCTACGAATTACTTCAGTCTCTCAGGAGCAAGAGGCAGTGTGTGTTGCCCCTGCCAAGAAGACCATTTAAGAAGTGTAGCAAAGGGAGAAGCGAGCTGTATCATGGTGAGCCCAGGAAGGCGATACGGAAAGTCATCTTTCAGGGCTCTTTTACAGGAGGTCAGATGACTGATACCAGCTGATGTATCGCAGAGCTACTTGAAAAATGCAGTGGGTGGTAGATCCCCCAGATCTCCTCTAGAGGCTTCCACTGGGACAAGACATTAGTCATTCAGCAACCCTAAAATAAATGAAATAAATTATACTCTGAAAGTAAGAAGTATAAATTCTCATATTCACTGGTCCTGCTTTGTCTCTGTAACAGGACCCCAGCACTGCTGTAAATTATTTCTAAATCCTTTTATTCTGACAGCACCCTGTCAGGCTATGTTCATATAAATGAGGACCAGGTGCAGGGCTGTCTTCCAAGGAGAGGGCAGCAGGATACACCTGCAGCAGTGGGGCACAGTGGGCAATTCTGTGGGCTGGCGTAGCCTATCTAGGGGGAAACCACCAACTTCTTCCTTGCATTATGCTTTGTGCACTGAATGCACGCTACCAAACCAACACCATCTACGAAGCAGAAAGCTGTTCAAGTTTGCTAGAAGGGGCAGTAAAAAAAAACATCATAAGTTGTGCAGCTTCTCAGCAAGCTTTTGGAAAGACCCCAGGGAGGGATACGTAGAAGCAAATAACTGACCACAGGACAAAGGGGAAAGCCTTCTGCCAAATAATGTCTGAGTAAGCAATGGGAAAAGAAAAGATGCCAGGGTTTGGTGCTATTTCTGGTGAAATATTTCAACTGAGGGATGAGACAGGGAGGTATGGATATTTTGAGATTATGAAATTTAACATATTTATGCTGAAAATGAAGCAACTTTCTCAGCATGTCTTGTATCTGTGAGCAATCACATACTTCTCTGAAGATGGTAGATACTGTATCTAAGGATTAAATGAGAAAAGAGTTCAATCCACCCAAAGTTAAATGGCAACTGATCTGATAGGTGCTACCTACAGAATTGAGGAGGTATCAGATGAAGGAAAAGGCCATGGGGCAGTAAGCTTCTTGAATAATTTTGGCCAGCAAGAGGTTTACAGGGGTGAGAAGGGAAGTACACCATAGCACTGGGGAAAGTAGGACACTTGTCAGTGCTTTGTAATAAAAATCAGCCTGTGCTAGAGAAAGTCTTGACTAAAACATCAATTACCCCCCTTCCATAAGCAATCTGCAGCACCCAGAATTGAGGTTAAGCATTTGGGCTAATCGCTTCACAATATCCTACTGAGCTGGAAGAATTAAAAATGGCAACTCAGGGAAGCTGACTGGGAACATTAGGTTGCTTTAAGCAGTGACAATGCTATATTACAATTTTTTTTTTTTCCTTCTCTTTTACCCCTTAATTTCTGGCTTCCAAGTTGTGATGGTCTGGAATAGCCTATCAGCAGGAATATAGAAGGAAATTCCTCATTGTCCCCTGGTTTATGAAAGAGTTTTTATAGTGTCATGGCCTCCGGTGGAGTAGTACCATATATTCTGCAGTACAGAGGGGTTTTTCCAAGCCTTTTCTCCTGCATAAAACACCCTAGAAAAATAGCCTTTGGAAAACTGGACAGTGGCTAAAAATTTCTAGTTTAAATGGGAAACTGTACATGAAACTGTCTTCCTGATGTCCACAGCCTAAGGCACACTTTACTTGAAAGGAGAGAACTGACCAAGCAAGGAATTATTAGTGCATTTGGAATAAGTTTCCTGTTAAATAGTAGGACTTTCATGTGTTTTCTATGAACTTTAATTGGGAGAAAGGACAAATAAATGCCTTACCATAGACGAATTCAACAAGTACCATCATGGTTTAAATATGCAAGGATATTTTGGAAGACCAAAAAAAACCCCAACAAACCCCTGTCAAACCAGAGGTGTGTGTGGAAGAGCTGCTCTGCTCAAAGGCAAACTTAACATTTTTTTGCTCTGACCACTCACAGTGGGTTTATGTAACTGTTTATTTGGCTATACAATAAATAATAGGGCACCTCCCTCATCCAGTGTACAGTATTTATGCAACTGTCTGGGAGCTGAGGGTACTTTCCCAACCAGCAAGGGCTTTCAGGAGACCTGGGGCAGTTTTTAAAATGTCAGATGTCCCTTTGGTCAGACATTCCTATCCTTCAGCCTCACAGGCTGAGAAGCACAGAATTCGTTCCCTGGGATGCAGCTTGCTCTTTCTCATTTCTCCTCTAATATAAATATTTTAATCCTCTAATCAATATATCGAAACCGTCACTGAACATAGGCAAATTATTGCCACTTAATTTTTTAAAGCACAAATTATCAATGTTTTAAATGCTATAAGAACTGTGTTTTCTAAAGAAACAGAGACCTTTTGCCTGAAGTTAGGGCTGTTTCTGAGTGGCTCTGTGAAACAGTTCAGTTTGTTTTCCTCTCCAATTTCTGGTTGGTGGTACTCCAAGCTTTCATTCCATTCTAGATACTGAACTATCTATTTCTACCACTTAATGAATTAAACTCTTCAAATATCTGGAAAGAAGTGTCAGAACTGTTAGATTTACTGTTTTTCTTTGTCATTAGGTATATGGTATTTTCTGTCTTATAAGCCAGAGCTCAAAAGCAGCCAAAGAGCTCCTGTTCCTGATATTTCCTCCTTGTTTTCTGGTCCTCAGATACATGCTGGAGGCCTGAAGACTGGTTTCACCTGACCAGCTCAAGGCCAGCTGATACAAGAAGGCTGCTTAAGCAGTGCTGTAACATTTACCCTTGTTCTGCAGTAATGCTTAACACTGTAGATTATAAATAGCATCTTGCCCTGTGATCAGCCTAACATACAGCTGGGAACCCACCAGGAGCTTATAGTTAAAATCTCTGAAAACCTCTGCTATGGAAAGCCAAAATCATTGCTTCTGTGGTCAGAGGGAGAGGAGTTCACCGAGCCTCAGCAGCTGTTTTGGGCTCCTGCTCTCAAGTCCCAGCTCAGAGGGCATGAAGGCCCCTCACCTGGCAAGGCATTGCCTCAGTCCTGCTGTGCTCCCTCTGAAATATTTGTCTCCTGCTCTGGTGTTTCTCTAAGATAACTTGCAAACCAAATTACAGTGTTCTAGCTGGGCTGTAGCTTGGGCTGAAAATTTGGGGCAGGAAGACCTAGTGAGACATCTGTCTTACTGGGGTGGATATGCATGTAGCTGGCTTTGGGCTCCAAACTTAGCCTTTGCTGTGTCCTCTCACTTCCATCACTCACAAATGCCAAGGGACTCTCGGGCAGGGACACCAACTCTCGGGTAGGTGTCCCTCAGCTGGGGCAGTCCTAGCCTTTTCCAAGAACCATGCAGGAAGGTGCAAAGGGAGAGGGTACAGCCCCAGGGTACAGCCTAGATTGGGACTGTACTTGAAGAATTGCAAGCCCATGTGCTATCTCTGCCAGAATATCTCTACTCTGGGTCCAGGTATCCCCCAGTTACCTTTGCTTTCCACCACTCCTGCCTGTGCTTAACACATGTGCAGAAATCTTCAGGGAAGCCCCATGGGGAGACAAGCCAGTCCCAATGCCAGGCAGATGTTCCTTCTCTGGCCCCATGGCACTGCTGCTGTCAGCATCTGGATCCCCGTTCACATCCTTGGTCGCCATGAAGCCTTCAAAAAAGCGTTTTTCAGATCCATAGTTCACTATCCCTTCACTCACAAACACTCCATTGAAGAGCTTCGGATAATTTAAACAAAGACATCTTATATAGAATCATAGAGTTGTTTTGGTTGGAAAAGACCTTTAAGATCATTGAATCCACTAGTACACTGCTAAGTCCACCACTAAACCATGTCCCTAAGCGCCACATCTACCTGTCTTTTAAACACTTCCAGGGATGGTGACTCCACTCCTTCCCTGTGCAGCTTGTTAGAGTGTCTGACAACTCTTCAGTAAAGACATTTTTCCTAATATCCAATCTAAATCTCCCCTGGCACAACTTGAGGCCATTTTCTCTTGTCCTATCACTTGTTCCTTGGAAAAACAGACCAATCATCACCTTGCTACAAGCTCTTTTCAGGTCTTTGTAAAGAGATATAAGGTCTCCCCTCAGCCTCCTTTTCTCCAGAAAAAGACAAACCCAGTTCCCTCAGCTGCTCCTCATAAGAGTTATGCTCCAGATCCTTTGCCAGCTTTGTGACCCTTCACCTTATTTGGACTAGCTCCAGCACCTCAATGTCTTTCTTGTAGTGAGGGGCCCAAAACAGAACACAGTATTGAAGGTGTGGCCTCACCAGTGCCAAGTACAGGGGGACAAGTACTTCCCTAGTTCTGCTGGCCACACTATTCCTGATGCAGGCCAGGATGCTGTTGGTCTTCTTGGCTACCTGGGCACACTGCTGGCTTATGTTCAGCCAGCACCCCCAGATCCTTTTCTGCTGGGCAGCTTTCTAGCCACTCTTCCCCAAGCCTGTGGGGTTGCATGGAGTTGTTGTGACCCAAGTGCAGGACCCAACACTTGCCCTTGTTGAACCTCATACTTGAAGCTCACCGATCCAGCCTGTCCAGGTCTCTCTGTAGAGGCTTCCTACCCTCAAGCAGATTGACACTCCCACCCAGCTTGGTGTCATCTGCAAACTTACTGAGGGTGCACTCCATCCTCTTCTCCAGATTACTGATAAAGATATTAAATGGAACTGACCCCAACACTGAGCCCTGGAGAACACCACTGGTAGTTGTCTGACAACTGTTAACAACTCAGTTTTCTACAACTCTCCAGGCCTGGCCATCCAGCCAGTTTTTAAATAGTGACATGTAGACATGTGGAAGCCATGAGCAGCCAGTTTCTCCAGGAGAATGCTGTAGGAAATGGTGTCAGAGGCTTTACTAAAATCCAGGTGAACAACATCCATGGCCTCTCCCTCCATCCACTAAACAAGTCACCTTGTCATAGAAGGAGATCATGTTGGTCAAGCAGGACTTTCAGCAGAAAGCAAGCCACACATGCAGATGCATTTTGGCCAAGCTCTCCCACCTTGTCCTTGTGCAGGCTCTCTACCTTGCTGGCAGCACCCTCAGTCTGTCACCATGCCTGAAGGCAGCAGGGCCTACCAGCATGTGCACTGGCTACATCCCATCAGATATTGCTCTACATGGATTAGAAAGCCCAGTAAAGTTCAGGCAGTGCCCCCACATGCCTGATACCCCTTAAATGACTGTGTGACCCTTCTCCAGTGAGCACAATCCTGGGGCTTGCCCCAAGGTGTAGTCTGGATCATGGCTGCTCTGAAAAGAGGGTTTGGATTGGACCACTCTGTTTTGCAGAGAAAGACATTGGTAAACTGTACTATGAGGACCAGAGAATGACATGTTTTATTTATTAATTGTATTTACGTATTCATTTATTTTGTTTATTTATTAACATAGACATAGCCATAGGGACCAGAAGAACCCCACAAAGTAATTTCAAAACAGGCTGCATGTGCCTGGGAAGGGGAAATTCATGCAGGCAAGAAGGGAGCCTTTGTAAATTACATGTCTTGGGGGTTTTATACTGAAAGAAAAAGAGGTAGGCAGATCCCACCACTGTTCCTGTGTTAGCAAGGAGTGCAGCATGACTGGATTATCTAGAGGAGACTGGGTGGAATTTTCCTAAGATTTAGGCAGCATAACACACCAGGACTGCAAATGACTGGAGGCAAATGATTCATTCTGCTAAGTACCGTAAAGCCAAGAAACCAGATGTCCTGGCTAGACTGAAGACAGAACAACACATCGTATTTAGTAGATTTATCAATAGGATAATTAATATTTTGTTCAGATTGTTGTAAGTTTTAATCTTTTTTTTTTTTTTTGGTGTCCTCAAATGTTATAACTAGAAAAATCATTAAACTCTCCAGTAACAGCTAGCAAAGTCCTTTTCAGTCACAAACATTACTGACAAATAATAAGCATGAAAAATAAGACTTTTAATCTGAGTATACTGAGATTATTACCCATACATAGCCATTGAAACCAGTGAGATTGAATGGCTCTGAATAAATGGAATATACTGTCCAGTGATTTTGTATTGATGTAGAAAGCAAAGGGCTAAATTTAAAGTTAAAAACAACCGGAACAAGAGCCTGTTTTTGGTGTTATATGTGCAAAAAGTGTCATATGCCTAGGAAAGGTGTGTATTATTTGTGCTAATATTTTTACTCCAAAGCTTGATTGTACTGCCTATACATGTGGACATAGTCTGCTGCAGTGGGCTTACAGCCCTGCTAAAAGTTTTAAGATGGTACCTTCACTCTGCTAAACACCACCTCATCAGCACAGAAGGGTTTTATGAAGAGGTAGCTGAGGGTTTTCTCCAAGCTGCACAGAGCAAGGCATTGGCTCACAGGGGCAAACAAAGCTGTGTGGATGTGGCCTACATCTCCTGCAGGTGGTGAGTAAGGGGTCCACTTGGCTACTACCATGAGAATGACTGATGAGACTCTTCATGGGGACATTCAGATCTGCTTTCTTCTGGGAAGTGTTCAAAACAGTCCCAAGCATTGGATACAAACCAATACCATTTACCCACTGAAAAGTAGAGAAAATGTGATTTAAATAGGTGTTTTGCCAAAGGACTCTCTCTGCTGTTGACATGTTACAAAATACCTGCATTTTTGGGGTAGCATCACATGCTTAAGTCCTTAGCTTAAGCATCCTCTCTACTACTGTAGTGCCTAGCTGACCAGTCAGGGTACAGATCTCCCTTGGAAGGGCCACCAAAGCCTCTCTGCAGCCCTTTGCAACTACCAGAAACTCTCAGAGTGGTGGGAGACTAGAGAATTTGGTCCTACAGTGAAGCTCTGTAAGAAGTTTCCTAAGCAAAGAGCCATTGTGAAATGGCCTGTGCGATTTACTTAGACTATTGCTGTTGCTGGTGTGCTTACCTCTTGCTGCCCAAATCAGAAAGAAGCCCTTTCCTAAGGAAAGAAATGCCCCTACACACACTCATTTTTAAATAACAAACAGCCACAAATCTCCCTATTTTGTAAACATTAATGCTGCCACATGTTATAAGAAGAGTACAAGGAGGAAATGCAAGGCTGTGAAGCTTTCTTTTCTCTTGAGTAGGTAATTACTTTAATTGTGCAGCATGTCCTGACTCCAGTCCTCTCCACTCTGTCCACACTGATCATGTGCAACGGGCAGGTCTGTCTGAATGCAGGCATAACAGCTGTCTCTTTCTCTGGTAAGAAACTGTATTCAAATCAGTATAGTGATTGCAATCTTTAAATAATAAAAACTGAAGGAAGAAATGAAGACGATTGAGTTTTTGGGGGTGGGTTGGGGAGGTTATGACAGCTAAAAAAAGACTGAGCATTTATCACTCTCCGTGATACTCCTGCCAGTATCTTATAAGGCATTATTTTTAATCTTCACATGTTGAACAATTGCTGCAGGGTGTATTTAACTTTTCACCTCTGATGCAGCAGCCCCATTCCCGGACTTAGAAATCTTTCTGATTATCCTTTCCATGGAATCTCGCTCTGTTTCATCTGTGCAGTGTACTGTTTTGTTTTTTTTTTTGGGGGGGGGAGAAGAAAAAAAAAAGAAAAGCAAGGGAGAAAAAAAAGTCAGTGGTAGCATCATAAGTTATTTTTTCCACTTGAGAGGGAGTCTTTGTGCCTTTCTTGACTCGATGTGTTTTATGAATCCCACCCCTCCCCCGACAAAACATTCAGGATTCGACAAAGGAGATCTACAGCTCTATTTCATCCTCACCAAACAAGGGCAACTTGTTTAAATGTATTCCCTGTCCTGGAGAAGCTTGTTGCTTGTGATTGCCTAAAGACATGTCAAATTGGGTTAACTGCTGTGTCGTTATTATTGTAAACTCCACTGTCTGATAATCGGACTGATTGAGATAAGCCAGTCTGCTGAACAGGCAAAACACTGGGAAATCCCACTTCGGGACAGATTATAGCAAAGCAGGGCATTGTTTCAAATGAAAATCTCCAGATGGGATATTGGCAACTGTAGGGAATGTGACAGGCAATACCCAAGATGGTCTGACCGTCAGCACCGTACGACATTGTTTTCTGCCTGTCTCGAGGGTTCCTTAATGTGACAGAGAATCCCCCTCCTGTGAGGCAAGTGGTTGCCACCAGTATGTTGGAGATTAGGATCTGCCAATGGCAAGCCATTTTAATTCCCTTGCTGACAGATCAAAGAAGAGCGACCACGCAAAAGGCCAAGTTCCAGTGGCCCAGAATAGCACATAGATTTTGTGTTAGGATTAGCATCTCTCAGGCTGCTCGTTACAGCTAATGCATTTGGGGAGCTGATCCTTTTTATTCTTTCTCCCTCATCCCTCATTTGGGGTTGAATATTCAGGAGTGCTTCGCTGGCATTTGAGATGCTCACAGGTAAGGTTTCCAGGAGAGCTCATTCAGGGTTGTATAATGCCTACCACACACCTCTGAAAATCCTTCTGGACTATGTGGGCCACAAAATGCAGGGCAGCAAGTGTGGAGAGTTGTAACTTGAGGAGATTTGGAATAAAGAGGACCTGGACTAGTTTCCATCCTGTTTAAAAAATATTCTGTCGATGACAAGATGGGACATCACTTCCAAAATAATAACACTTCAAAGACAGCAACCAAAAAAAGCATCTATGGATCCTGAGCCACAAACTAATGTGACTTTGTTCTGCTTAGGGAACAACAAACTTTTCCTGGTAGGACCAACAATGTTATTGTGGAAACTATATCTGTCATCTGGAGCACCTCTCCTTATGCCTTCTACAGTGAGTGGGGAAAAGATGGATACCAGCAGCAGCCCCTTCTCCTGGCCTTGCCATGCTCACACGCACCTCCTTAGATGCTGTAGGATTAGGCAGGTGGAAGCAGTTCAGGCCCCTCTCTTGTTCAGTAGACATCCTCCAGGCAGTCTTATATCACCTTGGAGCCTACCTGGGTACAGCCTGCCCAGCCTCTTGAGACAAATGCATAGTGGTTTTACTGCTGTGCTCAGTGACTTGGCTGCTCCTGAAGCAGTGAATCTAGCAAAGAACAGGCTAGATGGACTGCAGGTAGGTGGTATACCTTCACCCTGCATGTACAGAGTTTAATTCTGATGCCTTTCATCTAGTGAGTGATGAATATGAGATGCCTGGGTTAGGCTGTGAAGTTGATGGAAGCTCTGTGCCTTGGGTGGCCATGGCTTCCTGACCATCAGCCATCCAGGTGGTGAACACAGCTGGCAAACCTCTGCATTTTTTCCCATCTTCATATTGCTTGGCTGTCTGAGACAGCTGCTTGTCCTGGTGTCCAGAAAGACTCTGTTGCAGTTTGAAACCTGCAGTCACAAATATCTAAGGTACCTGCCTCCTCAGGATGCCAAATTCTGTTTGCTAAAATACCCTCTGGACTAGCTGTCAACAAGAAAATTTCTAGTCTGTAGCCAAGGGTATGTTTCCATGCAACACATTTCTGTAAAAGATTAAATTCTCACCTGCTCCGTTAAGCTGAAGGATTTAATCCCTTTACATTTCCTATAGATCAAACCAAACGATGAACCCATAATATTTTGGCATATGAACCCCTGTCCACAGGAATGTTCTTGCTGTTCCCTGGGACCGATGGTTTGGCAAGGAATAAATTTAGATTGTTGCCCTCAGGGGACAGGAGATTTTCCTCTGCTGTCTTTATTTAGAGAGAAGCAGAGAAAAATTTTGAAGAGGTATGCAGAAATAAACTGCAGAATAAATAAGAGGAAGAGAGAGGCTATGAGAAGGCATTATTTGTCTGGGAAGCTGAAGCAATCAGAAGAGATGGTTCATTGGCAGTGCTGTTAGGAGTGCACATGTGTATGAATGCTTATACACTTGTAATTTCTCTCCTTTTTCCCCGCTAGTCTGTAAATGTCAAAGGTTTTGCTTGTGTGAAGACACTGGGCCTGCTATCTCATTGCCATCTAGCTGGTTTGAACTTTACTGTGGTAGTGTACCCCTAAACTGGATTGATCAGTGTTTCTTCCTCAGCAAATGTGGCCAACGTGGTGTGCTGTTAAGTGTCACTGTTGTCAGCATGGTGAAAGGCAGTGGGTCCGGGGTGGGCAGCTACTTCAATGATGGTATCTGAAATGTGGGAAAATTAGTAACTTCCATAGCTTGAAAATACTAGCTTAATCCTAAGGCGCTGTTGATGAGCTGGTGTAATGGAGTGGCGTTTGGACTGTGCAGTGTAGCACAGTGTGGTGTGGGAGAGTGCACACAAACAATGTGAATGCTTCCTTCTGCACCAGCCTGAGTTGTTCTTTGCCTGGGTCCAGACCCTCTGGGCACTCAGCAGCAGCCAGAAAGAAATGCCCCCAAGTAATGTGCAAACAGTACCTTGCAAGTGTGAAAAAGTGATTTGTGACATTTAATGGACCAGCTTCAGTCTGCTGGATAGACCCTTTCGGATCTAGTCCTAAGGGGGTATATTCCTTCTTTGTGCAAACACACTGCTTTCATAGTATTAATAGGAATTACATCTGTTTGCACCAAGAGAATACTATACCCCTCAGGAAATTACACATGGCCCTAAAATCTTTCACTGCATCACCCCTATAACTTGCAGAAGTCCGACAGTCCCTCAAAGTTTGGAAAAATTTTTATACGCAGGTACACTGGAAGACATAAGAACAGGACTCAGTAAGGAGCTCAGGATTCAGAGTCTGGGGTTTTTTGCTTGGTATGATGGCTGTGACGATGTGCCCCACTGCAAGGGGTTGAAGTTCCGGTCTGTCATAGGAGGTTTGGGCTGGGCTCTCTTAGACTTCACAGTCCATCTGGAAGAGCTCACTGGAACAACTTTGAAATACGGAAGCCTCAGCCCTCCAAAGGGGTGCATTCAGTAGGTGCTTGTCCAGAGGTTGTGGAAATGCCACGTCATTTGTTTATAAAAATAGTAAAGTTTCTAGAATAGGGTGATCCAGAGGATTTCAATCAGTTTGCCTTCTTCTCTTCGGTAGATGTCCATATCTGCTCAGTACAGAGCAGTCCCCTGTGGGTCAGATCAAGTTCTCAAGCTCAACAGAGGGGCTTGGAGAGATCAGAGTCCTGTTAGTTCGGGTGCAGCACAGTGTACTAGGTGTGTCTGTGCTACTGACCTTAGTCACACTGTGTGCAGCCAGCTCAGTCATCTCTGCTTTTCCCCACCACAGCTCGCAGCTCTGGAGTGAGAGCTGGCAGAGCACCAGTCAGATCTCTGTTTCCCCTTTGGGTACGGCATGGCCTGATGCTAACTGTCATGAAGCCACTGCAACTCCCAGCATGCACTTTCAGGGGTGGAGGAAAGGTTTATACTGATTTTGCCCTCTCCTCCATGTCAGCCAGTGTTGAGGTGGCGTACGGACTTCACACAACTCTATAAGAGTTATAACTGAAGACCTTTATTGTTAAAAATGGTGGCAATTTATACCCCTCTGACTCCAGATGTTCCACCCCAGTACAGACCCCGTTGGTTACATACACACACAATTAATATATGATTGGCTACATGTCTTGTCATTTGCTGTCCGTGTTATGATAACCCAGGGCTTCTCCTTCCCAGCCGGTGCCTCTCAGTTCTTGCTACAACATTCTTTTCTCACTACTTCATGAGATAACAACTGTGGGATACCTACTTGTAGGAAACCTGCTGTTTAATGGTCCTGTGGGGTACCAGCCTGTGAGACACCAGCTTGTTTATTGATCCCACAGTTTGCTTCAGGGTGCCTGCAATTTGGTCAGCAGCACCTGCAACACTGCTGTTTTAATTCAGGCATATTAATTTTCCATAAATCCCATATTAATTTTCCACAAATCCCATGCTAATTTTCCATAAATCCCCACAAGCCAGTGGTGGGACTTCTCCTATTTTGATATGACACCTATTGTCCTTTTAGATCAGGACCTGTTTTCAGCTTTTGGTGTTTATTTTTTTCTTCAAAGCCTCCCTGGATGTGCAATGAAGGAGGCTCCCAAATTCATTAACAAAACATTTGTTGGTCCTAAGGTGATGCAAAAGATACAAAATAAAAGCTCAAGATCTCTGAGACAAAACATGATATTTATGGGAATTTTCAAGTCAGTCTCATGATTCTGACACATGTTGTCTAGATGTTTGGGGATGGTGATGTATGCAAGCCTCTTTCTGTGCCCTCTGCCCCCTGTCTTTCAGTGCCTGTCCGGACCCAGCTTGACAGCTGCATCGTGGGTTCTCTGTTGTTACTGCAATCACGGTTAGCTGATTTTGAGGGGGATAGTGGTCTGAGTACAAATTTCTATTACTATTTTTAAGCTGCATGAATTGCCAATAAACTAATAGCTGGTGATTTCTGAGTTGCTGATTTGTCTGCATGTTCATAAGCAGGAAAGCAAACTGGCTCCATTTTTCCAATTCAATTTTGCATGCTCTTATCCTCTGATGTGGACTAGGGGCCCTGCTATAATTCAAGTTAATTTGAAACAGCCAGCCCATTAGGACTGGAAAGCTGACTACTGAGTCACTTATGTTCAGAACATTTTAAAATGCTACTTCGTCCTGATACTAACCCTCATGGTGGCTTCATGCCACCCACTGGCAAGATGCAGCAGACAAGGAGAGTAAAAATTATGCATTTTTTTTTTAACATGAGATTTGCTCCCTGGGGGAGTTTAGGTCAGGTTCTGACCTTAACAGAATCTGGTGTAACTCCATAGATTTGCATGGCATAGTTCAGAAATGATTTGTCTGCAGTGGAATGAAAAATGTGTTTTGGAGATGGACTTCAGGACCTAGAAGTGAACTTCATGTTCACAGAAGGTGCAATTCACCCCAACACAGGAGATCTGTGCATCTGCTTTGGGCCATGAGGAATGGCTTGAGAGGCAGCAACCTAGCAGTCTTTCTGTGCACAAGGCAAAATATACAAAAGAAGATTTGTTAAAGTAATGAAGAAAATATTTTTTAAATTGGCAGAAGCCTGTGTTATGCGAACTTAATCTAATTTGTCTCTCCCAGCCCTTAATGTCTCTAAGAGACCTTAAAGCGCATTTGTAGTTAAAATTTTTGCACCTCTTGAAAAGACAAAATCAATGAAACCACTAGGAAAAAAGGCCCCAAACCCTGTGAAATTACTGGCAAGTCAGTACTTATTTACATAACACATGAGCAGAATTCATTGCCACAGGATGTTTTATAGTCTAGATGTATAAAAGGTAAAAAAATGTGGAACACCTGATAGAGTGGGAGAAGGTTCCATCAAGAACTACTGGAACTGATGGCCTGGCTATGACTTCTGGTTCAGGAAATCATCAACCACTGCTGGCTGAACTGTGGGTAAAAGCCCAAACATTTGAAAAAGCTACTTGGTAGCTACTTAGCAGCTGCCAATAGCCAGTGGCAGACAGGATGTTGGGATAGATCGGCCTCTGTTGTAGATGTGGCTATTTCATATTCTCCTGAGAAAAAGATGGAGGATCACATGGAAAGCTGGTCATCCTTTATGCCTTGTGGTGAACTTTACTATTATCAGAACTAATCAATTTATCTTTAAATTATTACACCTGGTTTTGAATATTTAATATTTTTTTTTTAAGCACAATATCAATGATTTTTTAAATCACACAAAAGTTCAGTTAGCTCTCTAACTTCAAAATCCAGGAGCATATTAATGGGTATGTTTCTTAAGTAGTTTAGAATATATTTTTTCCTTGTGAAAGAATATGTTTTAATTGAAGATTTTAGTTAAGGAATCAACTTTTATAACTTCGGAAAACTTCTGGTACTCTGGGAAGAAAGCCACCAAATGCCCAGGTAGTCTTAATCCAAGTGCAAGGTCCTGCACCTGGGTTGACGCTACCCCAGGCGCAACCCCAGGCTGGGGGGAGAACGGCTGGAGAGCAGTCCTGAGGAAAAGGGCTGGGGGGTGGTAGTAGATGAGAAGCTTGACATGAGCCACCAGTGTGCGCTGGAGCCCAGAGGGCCAACTGTGTCCTGGGCTGCATCAAAAGAAGGGTGGCCAGCAGGGCCAGGGAGGGGATTCTGCCCCTCTACTGTGCTCTTGTGAGACCCCACCTGGAGTACTGTGTACAGCTCTGGATAGAGCCCTCAGCACAGGAAAGATATAGACCTGTTGGAGAGGGTCCAGAGAAGGGCCACAAAGATGATCAAAGGGCTGTAGCACCTCTGCTATGAAAACAGGCTGAGAGAGTTGGGTCTGTTCATCCTGGAGAAGAGAAGGCTCCAGGGAGACCTTATAGCAGCCTTCCAGTAATTTGAAGGGGGCCTACAGGAAAGCTGGGGAGGGGCTTTTCGTCAGAGAAGATAGCCATAGGACAAGGGGTAACGGTTTTAAACTGAAAGAGGGGAGATTTAAGTTAGATATTAGGAAGAAATTCTTCACTATAAGGGTGGTGAGGTACTGGAATAGGTTGCCCAGGGAGATTGTTGATGCGCTAGTCCTGGAGGTTTTTAAGGCCCGGTTGGATGAGGTTTTGTGCAACCTGGTCTAGTGGTAGGGGTCCCTGCTGATAGCAGGGGGTTTAGAACCAGATGATCTTTAAGGTCCCTTCCAACCTTAACAATTCCAGGATTCTACGATTCTATGATTGTAACATCTTTGGAGTAAGCTCTTGCCGATCACTGTGGAACTAAACAGTTGCCCAGACTCTGTGTTATCCTAAAAAGAGTAAAGATACTACTCCTTTTCTCTCCCTCTAGTGCCCTATGAAGAGAAATATTCCATGGACCAAAAATGGCACTGTCCTATTTGGTTTTTGTGGGAGTTAGACCTCAGTAAAGACTTCAAGGATGAGTCTTGGACTTAAATGGACTTTTACTGGCAGAAGTGATTTTCCTAAGTGATTTTCCTAAGTGATTTTTAGTCTGATACAATTCCTTCAAAGGGATGAGGAGGATCCCTTTAGCTTTTGGAGCACTTGAAGTTCCTTTTAGCATGAATCTATAGGAGAGATTGCTGAAGCTAAATGGTAAATTATACCATAGTCTCATTGGCAGATTAATAAAAAAGAGCTAGGTTGGCATCCTTTTCTATTTTTCAATGAACTTTGCTGGACTTAATTATCTGTAAATTATATAACCCCACGGCATGTTGGACAATAGAGAGGAAACCAAGTTAATATACATACTCACTTTTCTGTTAGCAATCACAATAGGGATCAAGTATCCTGAATAATTTTTACTTGGCATCAGTCAGCAGATGGCATTTTAAATTCTCCATCTTGTTTTCATCACATCTCTGTGACTCAGACCTACTGCATAGGCTTTCCATTCAGACATTGACTGTAAGGACTGAATAATCCTTTTTCAGAGCTGGGGAGGGCAAAGTACAGGCAGTGCTCAGTGCTGTGTGGAGAGGATGGGGGAAGGACCCTCTCCTAATGATGCTGGACAGTGGCACGGCTGTCACTGCCAACAGGGAGTGGGGGACAGTGGCTGATGAGCTGGCTCTTTGTTGCTGCCAAAATACCAGCTGGGTTTCCTCCCTGCATGGGCTGCCCCAAACTGCAGTGGGGGAATATGATCACCACCACCTCTATAATAAATTCCCTCCATTCTTCCTGTACCCATTCCCCACTGACTCAGAGCTGTGAGATTTCCCACAGTATATTCTGCTTACCATAAAACATGAAAATGTGCATGGATCTGATCCCCGGGTCTGAAATAATCCATTCTAAACAATGGAACATTAATGATTACAGGGATCGTGAGGGCTGGAAACTTGTATCTTCTCTTGCTGGAGAGGTGGGAGCCTTCCTGCCCTCTCCCTGGATTAATGTAAGGAATTTATTTCAAGTCCTGGCTGGATGTGGCCCCTAGCCTAGCACTATCCTTGTTGATAGGAAGGCTGGTTTATATCACTTTTAAAGCTCTTACATTTTCCCAAATCTCTCCTCCTCCCTCATGTATCTACTAAGAATCCCTTGGTACTGAAGCAGTTTAGCTTTAGGTGAATATAAAGATATATGGAGAGTTTTCAAGCTGGCCTATCACTTTTCCTGAAGCTGTACCACAAATACAGTCCATGTTGGTCTGTGATGGTGTGACTGTAGTACTGGCTGTCGCTTGGCCAGAGCAGTGAATCACCTGGCTGGTGTACGCCAAAGAGTTCTGTGCACTGAAGCCCATTTATTTCCTCTGTACAGTCTCTGCTGTTGTCATCTGACAGCCCCAGTTCTGTCCTTCTGTAAAATGTTCCTCTTTCTGAGCCTTCAGCCTTGCCACACTGCTGCAGGAAGCCATCAGGCACCAGGCACCAGAGGGGTCTGAAGGGAAAAGGACAAAAAAATAAATCACTGCTTCAGAGCAGGTAGTGATGAGGTAAGTGCTCAGCTCCACCTCGGCAGATCATTCAGTGGTTTGCAGGTGGAAAATGAGCCCTCTCCTCCCCCCTGCACCTTATGCTTGTGGAGGTGGTTAAGTTGGAATTTGCAGGTGCTCGTCTGTGCTACATCCCATGTGGGGGACTGTGCTCAGGGCAGCGAGGTCGACTTTTACCTCCATGAAGCATCCCAGTCCTTACATCATCAAGAGGAGCATCCTCTTGCAGTGTTTTTTTAAACATCTCTCAAAATCAGCAGTCCAGATGCAGAACTAGGCAGCAAGGCCAGGGAACTGGCTGGTAGCACACGTGGACATTGTGATGGCAGCACGGTCATCTGCTGCTGGCCTGCCTAGCACTGTGTTCTCTGCTTAAGTCACGTACAACAGAAGTGATTTGGCACTGTTGCTGCTCCCAGTGGAAGCTGGGGGCTGAGTGTAGTCCCCCCACACCTGCAGCACCCGGGGCAGGTGGCTGCCTTTGGCTGGGAGAAGTGGCATTCTCAAATATCTGGTTTCCTTCCAGGGTGGGCCCCTTTCAATTGACACGAGGGCACTGTGCCCTTGGCAAACATTTATTTTAAAATGCATTTAAACAAACCAGGCCTGCAAAGTTCTCCATGGCTGGCTAGCACCTGGCTGCCCTCCAACAAACATGGTGGGATTAAAGCAGTGTTGATGAGCTTCTTCCTTTATGTCCCTGAATATCTTGCACCTTTGACAAATGAGCTCCTTGCA
Source organism: Hemiprocne comata (assembly GCA_020745705.1). Classification (NCBI taxonomy): domain Eukaryota; kingdom Metazoa; phylum Chordata; class Aves; order Apodiformes; family Apodidae; genus Hemiprocne; species Hemiprocne comata. Next base: position 38,373,951 of record CM036616.1, on the reverse strand, counting down.
GCAGATGGTGGAGAAAAAGGACCGTGATACAGTGTGAGGAAGAGTGGAGTGGATAGCCAGAGATGGCAACAGGGGTCTAGGAGAAGAATACATGTGCACTATTTAAATAGAGATCAGACTCTTTATGGAAAAGAGCTATGGAAACACAGCATGAATGTAGAGAACCAGATGCTTGGCCTGTGATTACTCCACGCAAGGCTGGGAGTACACGATGGCTGGAGAACCAACATTGCAGGGAGCTGCTAGGACCCAAGGGCTGATGCAAGCACAGACCATGTGAGACTTTGTCACTCTCCAGTGTTACTGATCACTGTTTGCCCCAAATGAAGATCAAATGTCCTGAAACATTGCAGAGTTCTGCCTTGACACTGATGACTTTATCCGTGTGGTTTACACTCACCTACTGAATTGATGCCAAGCTGAATTCAGTGGGCTGCCTCAGCCGTGCAGCAACGTAGGTGTCTTGGTAGTTCTCATTAGGAAGTGGTGGGAGTTAGTCTAGCATTTCTAAACCATGAGTGGGCTGCTTCAGGATACACAAAGCAAGGGTTTGGTCCTATTTTTCAGTGTGTTTCTATTCTGCTGTGGATTCTTGTCTTTAGTTTGATTCCTTCTATAAACATGACAGCCATAAGCAGTCATGAACATGACTGTCAAGGTTTGACTCAGGGTTGGAAATAAACCAATGACAACAAAGCTCTTGATCCCCTCCCCCTCCCACCCAGGTAGGGAAAGGAAAGAAAGAATAAGGAGAATCATAGAATCACAGGGGTTGGAAGTGACCTCTGAAGATCATGGAATCCAACCCCCCTGCTGCAGCAGGAACACCTAGGCCAGATGACACAGGAATGCATCCAGACGGGTCTTGATAGTCTCCAGAGAAGGAGACTCCACAACCTCTCTGGGCAGCCTGTTCCAGTGCTCTGTCACCCTCACAGTAAAGAAGTTTTTCCTCATGTTGAGGTGGAACTTCCTGTGTTGTAGCTAGAGAGAGACTTTCTGGATTGAAAAATAACTAGACAGCTTTAATTAAATACTAATGATAAAAGAAAACATGTACAATTATATACAAGTATGTGCAGGAATGTGCAAACCCCTATCACCTCCCCCCACCCCCAGCAGCTCCCAGGGCATCTCCTGAGCTGTGAGCAGTCCTGAAATGTCCTGGAGCGCTGCCGGAGAGAGCGGCAGAGCAGACAGGAGCTGAGGGGAGAGTTGTGAGGGTCAGGGATGCACGGGATGGAGGGATGGAGTCCTCCCTGGAATCCAGCCATGGACAGAAGAGGAGGAAGGAAGAAGGGGCTTGACTTCCATGATCCCTGAATTTTATACCAAGCATTACATGTATATATATGTGTATGGAATATCTCTGGCCAACTTTGCTGTCTGTTTAGTCTGCTCCTCCCTACGGAAGCAGCAGACTCAACATGCAGACTAAAGTGTCCTTGGTCTCTCAGCAGTAACATAAACATCCAGGTGTTGTCAGTCTAGTAGCTGGAAAACTTGTTTGCTGCTTAAAAAGAGAGTTTTCCAAAGAAAAAAAATGTGTAATCAGTAAAAGGAAAATTGGCTGCATTCTGGCTCAAACCAGGGCAATGACTAAGAAATGCTAAAATCAAGTTGTTTGCTTTGAAATACCAGTCCAAAATCACTTGGTCCTCCTTATTTACTTTTTAGAAATCATGGAGCTTTTTTTAATTTCAGGAATTCTGAGGGCATGTTTGGAACCTTTTTTCTCCCTCTCATTCCTCCTTTTCTAAGAAATGTAGAGATACACAGATATCTTTATTTCTGACTACGGAATACGGTGCTTTTCTCAATATACCAAAATACTGACAAGTCTGTAGCCAGACTGTGAGCCAAGGGAACACCCACTTTCTTATGCTGTTTCGAGGGCTACCACCAAGTGTCCTTAAGACTAGATACCTTGTCCCTCCAGAACACAAGCTGAAAGCTTGATTTTACGTGCAGCCAGAGTCCAATGATCAAAGCATCCAGATAGCTACTGTGAACTGTGCAGAAGCCTAAAACTGGGAGGACACCTGGGTATTATTCCACCTTGGTACCCTCCTTGCCTAGTCATGCAACTGATAAGCTGCTCTGGAAGTCCTCAAGTGTTTCCTTTTAACTTCAAGGATGAGTGTGGGTTTACCCATTTCACCTAAATAGACCAAAGTCTTAGAGCCATAAAGGTCAGTTTGGAAAACTCAGAGAGGTGATGGATTGGAAGAGTGGGCCCTATGCCTGAATGAAGGATAATTTATCCAGCAAATATTTCACACTGTCTCTAAGAGGAAGGTGCATGTACGTGCTACAGGGGAGTCTGCAGGATCATGCCTGGTCCAGCACAGGGAGAACAGCAGGGAAGGTAGGCAGGAAGCTCTTCCTTCTTGAGTTGAGGCACAACGACCTTAGAGGCATGGAGCAGAGGTGCTGTCAGTGTGGGGTGACACAGAGTCCTTTCCTGGAAATGGGTCTGAGGACAGCTATAAACTATATGCTGTGATATGTTGATTCAAAATAAACCCAGACCATGTGTGTAAAGTTACAGGGAGGTGTTGAAAAGCAAATACCAACATCTGTGCCCTAAAGAAAGTGTTGCTTGCTGGTAGAGACCTTGCAAACTCTCCTCTCATGTTCAGTCGCTGAACCAGGATCTGGAGTCAATGCAAGTTGATACACATGTGTATAATAAAAGAAGTCATCTCTCAGTGCCTTGGTGACCTCAGGGTCCCAGCTGGCAGGCTGTTCTGCCAGGAGGGAGGCTGAAGACTGCTCAGGGCTGTGCAGAGCAGAACGGCACCAGTCACTTTGAAAAAAAGGTGCTTTAGCTGTGCACCACCTAAATGTGCTGCTTCCTGCAGGGAAGCATCAGGGACCCTCACTGCTGATGCCTGCAGCTGCAGGCCTTGTCTCTGAGCCTGACAATCAGATTGTCCTTTCCCAACTCCTGTGCTTGCAGTCTTCACCACATGAAGACTTGAAACCTGAGGGCAAAAGAGGCTAGGGCGTAAGCAGCTAGAAGGCTCCCTGTGAAAAGTGTAACAGCACCAGCCATTGCATGCTGAGCACCACCTCTGTGTCCCACTTGCTTTGTATCTTTGGTGCTTGCCAGTCACAAATGATAAAAAATTATGAAGACTTTTGTAGACATAAGTCCCAGTTCAAGGAAAAGAAGCAAGTAGAGCCCCTCTTGGGAGTGAAGAACTCTTGCAAAGTACTTAAAGCAGAAATTTAATATGAAGCACATGTGCAGTCCTGCTAAAATAAAATAAAAGTTATTAAAGGCTTTTCTGAAGAACAGCCAGCTCATCCGTCCAGGTACACTGTGCAAAGGCAATGGGAATTACTCACATGCTTAGAATTCAGCAGTGTGCTTTGTTCTCTGGTGGGTTATGGTCTATTTACAGAAAAAATGGTGTCAGAAGCAGCATGTGTGAGTATTCTGTGCTGCCTGTAGGTACTCTCGCTTATATGCACATTGTCTGGATAACTGCATGTGCAGATGATTGAGCCTTGTGCATAGGCAACAGATAAATTTTACCCAGGTAACAGCTCTAAAATGGGCCTGTGGAATAATTGCTAATATTCTAGACCCTGTTTTGCTTATGTAGTGAGCCTACTCCTGTATTTCTGAAGCAACAGCTAATGCTACAGCACGATACATAACATACAGTAGCAGGAGGTTGAAAAGGATTTTAAAAGAGCTAAAAAGTGCCACAATGAAAAAAGATGAGACATCTGTGAACAACAACGAATGAATCCTTGGACTGTTTTATTTTTTCCATTTAATTTATAAAAAATAATCTAAGTTTTCCATCATTTCTTTGTTTTGCTCCCAGAAGGTATTCACCATTCCCTGTTAAATCTTAGGCTCCCCAATGTCCTCACAAGGTGTCACTCTGAGCAGTGTACCATCCTCAGTTGCCTGAATGACAGCTTTATCCTTGTGACACGGATCCCAGCTCACTATGATGTTGATGATATGTAAGTCTTGGAGCACCATTAGAAGCTGTAGGCCATATGCAGTCGTTGGGCAAATCAGAGAAAAAGGCTATGAGTACAATTTAAATTCTGATGTAGCATATGTCCTAGAAAAAATGTGGGTGTTTGGAGGATTTATAGGATTGAGGGGTTTGAGGCAGCATGTGGCTGATGGCACTGGTTGAGCTCAGTGTCTGGTTGGGCTTCACTGGTCTGAAGGAATGCTGACTTTTGGGGTGGGAAACCTCTTCCCTTGGGATGCAATTGGGAAAGACAATATGTTATGCTGTGACTGAGCAGTGGAAATGGATATGTCTACCTAGGGTTATGTCTGCCCTGGCTCTCTACCAATGAGTGCAAGTGGGTCCTGTTGGGGTGCTCTGCTCATCCCAACATTGCAGAAGGAGCCAAGCTGGGGCAGAGCACACTCCCCAAATCTGGGGATTTCTGAGGCTTCAGTTTCTTTAACCAGGAGTGGAAAAAGCATGTTATCTTCTTAAATGACACAAAGCAATTGAGTTAATTTGAAAAATGTTCAAGCCTCTATCTTATCTCATCTTGCATGTCTTTCTGCCCCTATTTTATTGTCTGCTTCATGCAGACATGCTGGAATTAAAAGAGAAAAAACAATTCATTAGTGTAATAGTGTAGGCCTTACTTAAACCCAGGCAGCTGAGAGCTAAGGATGAAACTCTATCTTTGGGGTACTTGTGATTTTGCCTAGTAAAGTGGCAAAGCAGCCACTTCAGATCAGACAGACCAGGCCTTCATCACAGTGCATTTCATGGTGCAAATCACTGTTGTACCATTTGTTCCTCTCTGAGGTACAAGTTGGAGATCTGGCTTGTTCATCCCAGGAATGGAGCTGAGAAAGGAAAGAAGAAAGGAAAGAAAGGAAAGAAAGGAGGAAGGAAGGAAGGAAAGAAGGAAAGAAAGAAGGAAAGAAGGAAAGAAGGAAAGAAGGAAAGAAGGAAAGAAAGAAGGAATGAAAGAAAGAAAGAAAAGAAGGAAAGAAGGAAAGAAGGAAAGAAAGAAGGAAAGAAAGAAGGAAAGAAAGAAGGAAAGAAAGAAGGAAAGAAAGAAAGAAAGAAAGAAAGAAAGAAAGAAAGAAAGAAAGAAAGAAAGAAAGAAAGAAAGAAAGAAAGAAAGAAAGAAAGAAAGAAAGAAAGAAAGAAAGAAAGAAAGAAAGAAAGAAAGAAAGAAAGAAAGAAAGAAAGAAAAAGAAAGAAAGAAAGAAAGAAAGAAAGAAAGAGAAAGAAAGAAAGAAAGAAAGAAAGAAAAAGAAAGAAAGAAAGAAAGAAAGAAAGAAAGAAAGAAAGAAAGAAAGAAAGAAAGAAAGAAAGAAAGAAAGAAAGAAAGAAAGAAAGAAAGAAAGAAAGAAAGAAAGAAAGAAAGAAAGAAAGAAAGAAAGAAAGAAAGAAAGAAAGAAAGAAAGAAAGAAAGAAAGAAAGAAAGAAAGAAAGAAAGAAAGAAAGAAAGAAAGAAAGAAAGAAAGAAAGAAAGAAAGAAAGAAAGAAGACATGAACATACTGAAGTCACCCCACTGGGTGAGAATCCTGTGCAGCTCTGCAAGGGGTGCCATGAGGTCCCCTACCATGGTGTGAGGCATGGTAAGATGAGCACCAAGGACATCAGTCTCACGGGTCATGAATCATCCTCCACATGTCTTGGAAATGCCGAGCTCCACTGGAGCACAATCCCTCCTGCTTGCAACACAACTGGGATAGCCCCCGTGGAGCCGAACTCAGGTAGAGCCTTCAGCTTTCAGATCGCCAGCACAGAGGTTACCTCAGAATCCTTTTCCTTTAAAAGACAGAAATGCAGCTAGTGACCTTTTACTTTTCTCAGAACAGCAGAATGAGTTATTAATTTTAAGTGCAAATGTTTATTATCCACCTCTAATTGGGGATTGGGTCAAAGAAAGCAAATGTGAAAGGCAACAAGAGCCTGTGTTCAGGGAGTGCAAAGCCACTCATTTCACACAGCTGAGGATGAAGGAAGGAATCAACTTGCTTTTGATGTCTAGAGCTTGAGAAGGGTTCAAGACAACACAGATTGCTAAAATTAATAAACTCAGCTGCCTTGTACTGAGTTCAGTGGCAATAATTCTTGGATTTTTCAGCATGACAATTGTCTGTAGTGTCAACATGGTTTTGCCTTGCACTATAGGCAGTCTTTTACTCTTTTATGAATAGGCAGAAACAAATATTAATAAAGATAGCTGGTCCATTGAAAAGATTATTACTAATTGTTCTGAAGTCTTATGGGAGTAACATCATAGTTGCAAATTACAAAAGAAAAGCCCCTGTAAATCAGAACCAACTAGATATTTCTTCTGCATTTAGATGAAAGTGCATTAATTGTGCCACTTGCACATAGTGAAATAAATAAGCTACAGACCAGCACCACAAAACCCTCTCTTTTTTACCTCTGTTTAGAGTGTCAACTTTTCCCCATTTTATTTCTGAGAGTCTCAAGTCCTTATCAAGTCTCACAATGAGTGTAAGCTCAGAAAAAATAACAAGCATTGCCAGAAGTTGTGGCAATTTTGAACACTCATCTTTTAGGTACTTATAGTCAGATCTCCATGGGTAATTCTATCCTGTATTTTGGACATGAGTCTAAACACACTGCCTTGAACGTAAGATGTATGTAGTCGTGGGCATTAGCAACTTTGGGGCAGAGTGGATGGGAGAGAGAGGAAGGTTAGGATCTTGCCATCTGTTGACACAGTCCTAAGTGTGGTTCTGTCTGGTTTGGTAGACTCAGTAGCAGCTTGCTATGTTAGTGGCCAACAAGAATGTAAGTGGCCACCAGGTCTGTCTTGTAAGGGCTGTGCCACAAAGGCAGTTTGACTCCTGGCCATCCCTATGCCATGTCCAGCAATGTGGGGCACCTGGAGCAAAAGCTGAGGAAAATTTTGGGCTTAAACATGCTCCCTGGTGCACCTTCCTAAAGAGAGTGGAGGCATTTAGACAGATGTAAATTTGGACATGCAGAGTCAGTCAGCACATAAGCCTTAGGCATTTGTCTTTTATTCTTTAAACTATTGAGTCCTTTTAGGATTTTCTTTGTTTTATCATGTTGCTTCATCATCAAAACCTTCAACCTGTTGAGGGCTGTTAGGGAGTGGGGAAAGGGTGGCCAGGCTGACCACAGTATGGCACTTCAGTTCTATTTCAAGTTGGTCTCTGTTGCCAGCTGAATGCCACTGATATAGGTAATGCTATTAGAGAAGGGCAAATTAACTGTTTACATAATAAAAATAGATAGTGAACTAATCAATCCATGAACAGCTGAGGTTTAACAGTGCCACAAATGCAGAGGTAAGACTGCTGCTTCAGGGGATAGCTGGCTGAAAGCTGTGGACCTTTTTCACTCTGGTACACAGTTGAAGCAAATACCACCAGGGAGACAAAGCCAGTTCTGGGTAGACCAGGCTGAGGCCAGGCAGGATTCAGGAAAGACCCCTGGCTTTGTTGATACCAAAATAGTGGCAAAAGCAAACTCATTCAAACATGCTAAAATATTGTTCTGTGTCCTTTCAAAGACTGAGGACAACTGGCCTCTCTTTCCCATGTATTACAGTAGGATCTGGCAACTACTTTTTTGTCTGGATCTGAGCAGTAGGAGCCTAAATGACTTCAATGTCTGTTTCAAATAAAATGTAATCCTCTTAAATATTTGACCAGATATTGAAAACAAAGGATTGACATTGATTTCAGTTGGATACCTGTGTAGGAGTGTTTGATGTCTTTACAACTTTACAGAATGAAATGATAAGTCCTTAAGCTAAAAAAGAAAAAAAAATCAAAATGAAATAATGTCTAAATTCCCTTGGAATATTTTTTCCATGTCTCCAGTCCTTTTCCACAGCAACTAGAAATTATTTAAGAATTCCTTATTCTGACAAGGCTGGATTGTCCCCTCAGCTGAGCAGAGGAAAAAAAAAAGTAAAACGGAATGTTTTAAGGCTTTAGTGGACAAGAGGAAACTAGGTCAGCATGAGACTGGTTTAAAATTGTTTTACAATGAACTGTGATGTACTTTTGTCCCCCTGTGATGGCTGGGCATTATTGAAGACTCTCTGTGCTGAGAAGGAGACCCTGTCCCTCAAGAATTTCCTGTTGCTCTGTGATCTAGATAGTGAAACACGATGTAGCTTGTTGGCTTCAAGTAGCCATTTTGGACCCATGACCCACTACCCTCAACTTCCTCTAGCCCTGGGAAAGCCCTAGTCATCTTCTTTGCAAAATCTTTGTTGGGTAATCATTTGTTCCACAGCTTTGTTGCATTGTGTGCACTGGTATCAATCCAGAAACAAAACTTCTACACCAGAAGAAATTTCAGCACTGTAGTCCTACCTTTGGTCGGTACTCAACATTAAGACTCAAAAGGCTGGCATTTACTATGAAATGAAGCTCTTAATGTATTTAATTTTGGAAATGCTAAGAACACATTTAAATGAAAAGTTCTGTCTGGAAAAGGCTCCTATACCTTATTTGGATTAGGCTAAGACATCTTGGTCTGACTTTTATTGTCTAACTTTAAGGTAAAGACATAACATAAATCATATAGACCTGTCATATAAAAGGCATCACTAGTTTTCCATTGAAAACTATAACCAGTGAGCAAGTAATTTCTCTATTGGCTTTTTTATTTTGTCAGATCAGTGTTCTCTGAAGCAAAAAAATCACCTGGAAAATTTACAGGCAGTATTACTGGTAACCATGTTCATGCTGCTGTGCCTATCTCCTTTGAGGTCAGCAGGCTGGTTTATTTATGGGCAGGCATGTATGACAATGAATATGCCCTTATGTAAGTCAGCAATTTCAGCTGTTTCAAAATCAGCAATGTTTATTTAGCACAGAGATGAAATCCAACTAGCAGAAGCTAAGCACTGGCTATGGTGAGTATGATAAACATTGCTGGCCTGGCTCCTCCACAAAACTGGCTACAGATTTGCTAAATGGGAGGAGGGCTAAATAGCAAGGAGGTTTGGTGCAACAGGGCATGGCTTCTTGGGAAGCCCATGGCAGCTGGCTCTGCAGCCCCATGTATTGGGAACCTCTCAGCTGTATCCACCTGGAGCAGGCAGCAAACCTCTGCCTGCTCTCCAGGTGTTTTTGCAGGGCTTCCTCTCTGCTGCAGTGGGAGATACTGTGTATACACTCTCCCTGGCCAAAGTGTCAGCACTCCTCATTAGCTTCACATCTTAAAGTGCAGAGAGGTACATGACCCAACTCTGCCCTAAGACTAAACTGCCTGGTTCAGCTTCCCTCGTGTCAGGGAGTACATGTGTGGACCAAGAGACCATTGCTGTTGACTGGTTTAAACAGAAGTGTAATTTGGACCTGTAAAATATTCTGTTAAAATTATGTGCCTTTTATATATATAAAAAAAAAGGGAAACAATTACATCAGTTTCAACGCAAGAATAAGAAATTAAAAGACCTCTCCAAGCAGAAATGCTCACTCTGGGGTAGATGTATCTGCTGCAGAATCCCACTCTAGTATCTTCATTAATCACCTCCATACAGTGACATTGTAGATACTGTACAGGGACACCAGTCCCCATCAATGCAGTGCCAGTGCTGGCAGCAGCTTGTGTCTACAAGCCAGCGTGTGGGCAGCTTTCAGTACTCTGGCTCATGGTCACCCTGAAAGTATCCCAGGTGGTTGATCTGAAGGGAATCCAAGGGACCCCGCAGGTATGAACGCCAGGCCTGTGCCCCACTAGCTCATCCCTCAGTACAAACTTCATGCAGACAAGGCATGAGGATGCAAAATACAATTCTATCCAGTGCATGGGGGTTACTCTGCCTTCACGTCCTGCACTGGCCTTGTGCAGGCTATGGAGCAGACCAGTCCTGAGCTGCTAGCAACCTTCCAAGGACAAATTACTCTTTCACAGTTTTTTTTTTAACAAACGTGGGTGGGTAAAACAAGTCTGTACCAGTTCAGAGCTCCACAGCCCCGTGAAGGTGAAAGATCTGGAAGTAAGGGGCCAGCAAAACAGGTTTAGCACCTTGATAGGCTGGACTTGATGATCTTAAAGGTCTTATCCAGCCTTGGTGATTCGGTGATTCTGTGATTCTGTGTGATTCTGTGATCTCCAGGGCCAGTGACCGCTGGTTATTCCTGGACAGACACAAGCAGAAATACCTTTACAGATCTCAACACTTAGCATTATTTTGTTGCATATTTTTCAGCTGGCCACAAGACAGGAAGGCCAGTTATCTGTTTTTATATATGTATATATGTGTGCATGTATATATATATATATATATGTGTATATATATATATATATATATATGAAATCCTTTTATCTAGGAGGAATCAGCCTTTTGCTAGCTAATATACTAGTGTATTACTTTCCCCAGCTGAAATAAACAGTTTTTCTTTTGAACACTGAAGAAATCTGGACCATGCTGTGTACTGAGAACTATAGCTGAAAGGTGACAAGAGGGGCAGGAATGCTAATGCCTCAGTCTTGTACTGACAGCTTTATGCCCAAGCCTGATGTACCACATATTTGCCCAGTACTGTCTTCTCCTTCCCTTGCTCTTTGCAAGGATGCTTCATGCCTGTAGGGTGGAAACTGTCCTCCTCAATCAGACTATTATGGTGTGACAACAAGTGATCCCACCATATCAGCCCCTGAAATGTATCTGAAGGGGTGTGTATGTGTGGGCAGAGCACCCACACTGCTTTAATTGTATTCATTAACCCACTTCAGTAACTTTCTCCATTCCTCTCCTCCTCCTTTGATGTCACAGGGTCCCATATACTCTTTAGCTTTAAACAGCCACTTCGCCCTCTTCTCCTGAACTACTGCTACACTACAAAACTTCACTTCATCCTCCCCACCCCCCACCCCCACTGAGACTAGGGGTTTTAAGTAAAAATGGAAATGCCACTGACAGACTCCATTAAAAGGTGGGTTGTTTGGGTGATTAAGGACTCCTGTCTCTGGTTCGTCTCTATCAGCTTGCTGTTTAGTCACTGCTGGCCAATATGGGCCATTTAATGTTTGTGCCTGTTGGATCTACATACACTCCATACTAAATAGTAACAATAGCACAAAATAACTATGCATGTGTCCTGTAAAGGTTGTGATTGATGGTGAGTTCTGAGCCTCTTAGACTATGCAAGGTGCATGAATGATAGTGACAATAGACTCTTGAGAAAATTATTTGTCTAGGACACCTCTAATCTGCCAGCAATTATTAGTAGGAGCTTTGGTTTCACAGCTGGTCAAAAAAGTTCAAAGTAAACATTCTTCCACTGAAAAAATTACACTCTGATATGTTCAGATGAAATATTGGATGCAATTAGGTGAAATATGTCTGTTTCAATAAGCTTGCATTTAGAAAAATGAAAATTAATTGTTTACATAATTTTTTACCTAACAAGAACAGAAAATTTTCATACTTCATTTTATATTACTTAACTTCAAATTAACTCTAACAAATTATAAAAGTTCATATTACTTATATTTTCATGGAATTCAGATCTTGTCAAAGAAAGGCAACAATCTTATTTTACATGATTATGGATCTGGTTGACATAGGTAATTGTATTGAGACAATAGTTGACATCTTCAAGGCATCCTGAATGACGACTTGATTAAAACACTTGATTTACACAATTTATGGATATAATGTTAGATGGATTAAAAACCAATTCACTGGTGTGTCTCAAAACGCAATTTTTATGGAGAAAGTATCAAAGAACATGCACAGGGCTGACACTGGTGAGGTTCCTCATACACCTATTCATGGTATTAAGTGTTTTATAATCCACAGACAGATATAATCTTCCCACAGAGTCATCATCAAGTTATGAAGATCAGCAAATTGTCCAGGTATTGGCACTATGAGGAATACATTGGGATGTTTAACTGCACAGTTAGATCATTATTCTTGAAGGATGAATTCATCTTCTGAATTGAGGCTGGTATGACTTCCAGTTTACAGGCAGGTTTTTTTTAATAAGTCTTTAATAAGTTTTTTAATGAGTCTGCATCTGAAGCAAGAGCATGACTGTGGATGCATCCAAGTCATATGAGAGGGCAAGGGACCTGCCAACTTCAGTATGATCAAACCACTTCCCATGAGAATGGTTGTCAGCCCTTCCAACATGTACAGCTGAAGAATCATCTTTAGATTGTATCAGTCACAGTATGGCCTATAAATCTCGTTTCAGTTTTCACACTTTTTTTTTTTTTCCTGAAAAAAAAAAAGGAACATTAGCAAAAATCCAGAAATCTTACTGTTTCCTTGTATGTTTTTTGCTAAATATAGCATCAGTTGCAGTGCATGTTGCCTCTGACTTTTGCATGCTTACATCTGCACATTGTTTAGGGGCATGAAATGAAATTCCAGTCCCGGGCTCTATGATAACAATAATCCAGGTGTCCCATCAGGTTCATTCCTGTGACAGGAGTAATTGCAATGACCTTCTCCTAACTGAGATAGAGTCACCACTGTGATTCTCAGTAGCATTTCAGTTTTAATGAACTCATTTGCACTTGTTGGTTCTACATGTCAAATTGCTACCCTGAATATTTATGTATGGAAAACATATTATCCAAAAGAAGAGCTCCCTACTCTCAAAGAACTGTTCCATGATTTCCAAAAGCATGATTAAGGACTAACAAACAGACAAACCAGAAAGGTAAAATTTGTCACTTTATCCTTCCTCAGAGGCTCCTCATTAAAACCTGGATAACCAGGGGAAGAACAAATCCCCACTGTAGCAGAGCCACATACAGGACCTACACATAGGAGCTCTGTTTAACAGACACAGTTGTGCACATAACAGCATTCCAGCTACAGTCTCAGCTTTTTTCTATATTTTATTTGTGCAAGACCATCCTCTTGGATATCTAACTAAATCAAGATGGCAACAATACCAAGTCTACCTGTACCTTGGTCTTCTCTAATCTAGCCACTGCCATCATAGAGTTTAACTAGATTTGTAGTCAGATACTTTCTTGGAAGATTTGTGGGCCAAAGTATTTATGTCTCCCAGTGATGTGGAAACCGGAAACAGTTGTTTGAGATGACACAGTCACCAGCTGGAAAAAAGCTGTTCAATTTCTATTCCAGTTTTGGGCACGGCTGATTAAGGTAGGGTTTGACCAGAATGATCTCTGGTGTATTCATGTCATTGACAATGACAAAGAACAAGACAGCTCTTGAGCTATTTTTTCTTTGCAATGAACCCTTCAATTCATCTGACTGGAGCCAACAGAGTACTGTCTACAGAAACAACACTTGTCTTGTTGCTTTTCAATAAAAAACTACTATCCAAGGATCAATATGAGGCAGTCAGAAGGAATTAATGAGATTTACACTGTCAGGCCTTACAGATGTCAACTCCTTATCTCGAAGACTACAGCTCTTCCCTGACTCACCAAATCCTGTCTACTCACAAAATAAAATGGCAGAACTTCGTAATTGTTTTTCATTCAACACAAGGTGTTAACTAGCAGCAGAAAGTTCTATAGTCGGTACAGTTATGTGTACCAGACATACACGTATATCATACAAGTATTTGCAGAGGTATGATGAAAGCCACATATTATTTTGAACTCCATTGCCAGTTGAAATTTCAGACAGAAGTTGTGTGCATTTCTTAAAAAAAAAAAAATAGCCGGGAGGCTACAGTTTTTGGGTGGTCTTGAAGCATTTTTAAGAATCCAAGGGGATCCTCAGAAGAACAGAGTTGGGGAGCTAAGAGTTAGACTGGCACTAGGACTGGTGCATAGACTTAATTTCAGGAGTAACTAAAGAAAAGGTCAAGTGGGAATCAGTACAGTACAGGAGTTTCAAAAATAGCACAGTTTGTGGCTTACCCTTCAAGCCATTCTCTGAGGTTTTGCACAGTAAATAATGAGGCAACTGCCATATAGAACTTGCCACAGAAGACTTAAGAGATGTAAATGTACACTGACAAGCACAAAACAAGCCTGCCCTTTATGACAGAAGTTCTGGTGATAGGTCACATCAACGTATATCCTTTGCTATTTTAGTCAGTCTTATCAGCTGAGTTTATCTTAAGTAGGAACACATGTTACGAGTGTCAGGGTTGCTGGGAGTTTTGTTTTTAAATTTATAGGACTGCATTATCTTTGTCATATTTGTCATGTATTTGTCATAGTTGAAGTAAAAGAGTTGAATCCAGCAGCAAGCTGGAAGCAAGAAATTACCTTTAAGAGGTTGGTTTTACATCAGAGGTACATTGCAACATGTCCTGGTTTGAGCCGGGATGAAGCCAATTTTCCTTTTACTGATGTTTTTCTTCTTCTTTTAAGCAGCACACAAGTTTTCCAGCTAGTGGACTGATAAACACCTGGATGCTCATAGTTAGTGCCAAGAGACCAAGGACACTTTGCTCTACTAGTTGAATCTACTACTTTGGATGCTAAAGGAGCAGAAGACTCATATCTACAACCCTCCCATAGGGGGAAGCAGACTAGACAGACAGCAAAGTCAGCAAACCAAAATATTCCATTCCATATATCTTATGTAGGTCTCAGCATAAATTCAGGGATCATGAAAGTCAACTCCCTTTTCCTTTTCTCTTCTGTCCATGGCCGGCATCTGTGGAGGACTCCATCCATCCATCACCATTGATCCCTAGGCCCGTGCATCCCTGACCCTCATCACTCTCCCCTCAGCTCCTGTCTGCTCTGCCGCTCTCTCCGGCAGCGCTCCAGGACATTTCAGGACTGCTCACAGCTCAGGAGATGCCCTGGGAGCTGCTGGGGGTGGGGGGAGGTGATAGGGGGTTTGCACATTCCTGAACACTTTTGTGTATAATTATACATATTTTCTTTTATCATTAGCATTTAATTAAAGCTGTCCAGTTCAGTTTTCAATCCAGAAAGTCTCTCTCCTTTTTCCCTCTCTCCTTCTCTACCTGGGTGGGAGGAGGAGGGGATCAAGAGCATTATTGTCGCAGTATTAATTGCTGATCCTGAGTCAAACTGTGACACAACTGATGAATACGAGTCAGGGAACTTGGCCTCTCGTTTCCTTATCTAAATTTAGTACATATAATTTCTGTCTACAATGCATAATCTTGTGTCTAAAGCTGTGGATCAAACTCCGTTGCTATGAAGTGCTCCACTGTATAAAGTTGCAGAGTGTGTCACACATTTCTTTATTCAAGCTGCTTACAAAACCCAACAGCTTTCTGCATCCTGTTCCTCATCTCTTGCCTGTTGTGGATTTCCTTCGCAGCACAGAAAAACCCTTTGAGCTCAGCATGAGGAATGGGGACCTCATATGGAAGGACCCAAGGGACTGAAGTCATCTCACTGAGCAAGTATCTGCTTGCTGAGATGATTCCTTGATGTCTTGCCCATGGCATCACAAAGCAGGTACTGCTGCTGCTAGAGTCCTCCTGGATATTTGTCTCTTTGCTGTCTTGCTGGAGGACTGTGCTGTGGCCAGGGGCAAGAAGTGCTGCAGAAACATTGCAGGAGTTACACTTTCTATTGTGGAAGCAGGGGACAAAAAAGCCCTGTCACATGGAGGTACCAGGCACACAGTAGGAGCACTGCACTCTGTAGCAAAGCTGGAGCTGGAGCCTTAATGACCTCCAAGGTCCTCCTCCAAGGCTGATGTACAACACACAGGTCTTGCACATGATAACTTCTGCATAGCTGGGAATAAGAGCCACAGAGGTCCTGCTAATGCTTACCTGTAAAGAAGCAGCTGCATTGAGTCTGTTTGCTATGAACTACTAGTTAAGGCAGGATCAGCTCTGGCCTGTAAGCTGGTGGTTTATGCAAGTGTCTAATGGAGAAGACTCATGACAGCAGTTGGATATTTGAAGACTATGGCTCTAATAATAATGTCTCTGTTTGGTTGGGCTTCACTGAAATTTTGCAAGTGGGGAGATGGAAGTATTGCAGAATACACAGACAACTGGTGACCAAAAAGACCACTGATTCTGAGACATTGAACTTTCTCCGGGACTGAGAAAAAGCAAGGCTTGCAGGGTTTAGCCTGTGTAGAGATCTGTGAAGGAAGATACGGTATCACCAGGAAAAAGGACTCATCTGATTACACTGGAGAAGACATGACATCTGGCAAATAGGAAACTGGCACTGGATCAAAAAGTGATGTAAGTGATGGAAGTTTTCTCCTGGGGCCAGATCATTTGGGCTGAACTAGTACAGATAACAGTGAGATTTTTCACAGGCAACATTTATCCTAACGAGAAGTGTCTCTATCCTGTGGCTGTGGTCCCTGGCTTACTGGAAACCTCTAGAGCTGAAATTTGGCTGCTTCCAAATGCCTGAACACCTGTGAGGTTTCTGTTGACTCACTTTATCAGACCTCCAGAATGAGCAAGCACAGATACCAGAAAGGCTCATGAGAAAGTCTGCTCTGTCTAGCAATGCATGGGCTGCATCTGAAGGTTCATGGAAAAAAATCCTGGAGAGTCAGCCACCAGCTGTCAAGTATTTTGGAGGGACTTTGGGCACCTGGTTGTTTGAGTTCGGGATAAGAAACCACGAGGAGTTTGCAAAAGCATCATCAGTGGGTGAATCTGTAGCTCTGCCCTGCAGGGTGTTTTAAAGAAAGAATTGCTGCTAGCCCACAGAGCTAGCATGTTATGTGTCCAGCATAAACACAAGAACGACAGCTGGCTGTGAGGAGCAGACAATAACACCTTCACCCGACCTCTCATGCAGCCCTTTGCACTAAGCTCTGTCACTTTCCTCCAGTAGTACTGCTAATGCATGAGAGGAAACCAATAAAGCATCATCTGAACCATTTACACACTTTGAGGTTGTGGCTCTGCCCACTCAGGATTCTGCCACAGATCTCAGTCCTTGGGAGGAGCAAGTTCATGTCCATCAGCTGAGCCACAATAACGAACTATGCTATCTCTCAGCATAAAAGGCAGTAGTTTAAGCATTAGTTAAAAGCATCTGACTCTATGTATTTGAGGCTAGAATTGTACATGATCACATTGTACTTCAGCTGGTGCACAAGAACTTCTCCAGCACAACAGCTGAGCTCAGCTGACACCTGAGGTCTCTTCTACCTAGTGGGTAACCCCATGACAGCAGCAACCATCAAAAAGATTAATCATAAAGGAAAGACTGAGTTATAAACCTGTCTTTTGTCACCACTGCATCTCCATGTGGAGAGCTACCTTGTACAGCAGGGAAAGCAGAGAAGGTGGTATTTGGGAGCACTCAGGGGTTTCCTGTGTGGAAGATGCCACAGAAATCAGGTTCTTGACTGCAGTTGGGAAAAAGACAGCAGCTGGGGACATTTGTCTTCTGGTGCAATTCTGCAGCGAAGAAACTCACGTGCTCACATTTGGGCTGGGAGTCCAGCCCTCCCAGTGCAGGCATTGCTTATATCCTCTAGGTTTATATATGAAAACAGAGTAGCCATCTCAAAGTAACCTGATTTTGCTACTCATCTAGGAATAGACATGAGTAGGTGCCTCAAATGTTGTCTGGGGATCTGTTAAGCAGATGAATTTGCCTCTGAAGGTCCATTAGACAGTAGATGTATTTGTTCTGACCTAATATTATGTTTCTCTCTGGATTGTCCCTAAAGAATGATGTTGGCTTAAGAACAGAACTGTTGAGAGGGTCATGATGCTTAGGGAAGACCATTGTCATAGGAATTATGTTGGTTTTGTCCCCTCCTGTATGTACTGCATTGTCTGGCCCCTGATGCTGTTGAGGTAATTCAGTCATATTGAAGGTGTCAGGATGTTGTCCCTCCATCAAAAATATCAGTCTAGTAGAGTGGAAAATGTCTAGAAAATAAAAATAATTTTTTCACTTAACTGTTGTTTTGTGAGTGTATGTGAATTTCCACAAGCAAGAGCCATTCTGATCTCCAGAGCTCCCTTAACTGCAAAATCACCGTCCCTTGTAGGGGTTATTAGTAGGTTATTGTTATTTTTTATTAAAAGAGAGTTAATGAGTAATGGATACTATAACTTTCTTCATCAGGGCATTTACTTGACTCTTTGTAGTTTCTTTAATTTCTTGTTTCATTAATTCTTTGCATCAAGGCTTGTGCTGACTACCCCTTTTTTTTTTTCTTTTGCCAACTTAGCAGTTATTTTTTAACCATTTTTCATCAAGATCCTTAAATTCATTATACTACCTAGTTCCTGCTAAAGCTTGTGTTGCCTAATTCCTGTTCGCATCCAGCAACTGAAATTTCTTTAGTAAGCTGTATTACTTCAGTTCTTCAATAAACATGACACTGATCATTCAAAAAATTTATCTCCTTGAATGTAATTTCATTGTAATTTTTTCCCTCATGATACACTGAGGAGCAAAATTAACTCTTAACAGATTTAATCTCCAATTCTACATACAGTCCAGTAATAGCAAAGTACATTTATAAAGACATTTGACAGCTATTAAAACTTCATGGAAGTTGTCATGAATGTTGAGGCTTAAAGTCTGTAGTGGCAAACAAAATAATTTCTAACAACATATTTGATTTTTTTCCTGTGTGTTTTCTCATGCGGTAGCTATGAAGCAGAATTAGTCTATATGGACATACAAACTGCACCTGATCTTCCTTTCTTCTGATTTCA
The DNA here is from genome assembly GCA_020745705.1 of Hemiprocne comata. Classification (NCBI taxonomy): domain Eukaryota; kingdom Metazoa; phylum Chordata; class Aves; order Apodiformes; family Apodidae; genus Hemiprocne; species Hemiprocne comata. The sequence goes on along the minus strand of CM036616.1, from coordinate 38,355,367 downwards.
GTTCTAAGCCTACCCTTGGATTTTTCTTGGGTAAAGAAAATTTGAACATATCTATGACTTTTTTTATACTGTTCTCAATATCTGATAAAACTTAACTTCGGCTTTTTAGCCGAAGAATGGCAAATGTGGCAAGTTTACACCTAAACTTACTTACATACAAGGTTTGTGGTTGTGAACCCACTGCTAAGTGGCGAAAGCTGAACAGGTTGAGCAGTGACTTACTAATTTGTATTGTTCTCATGGCCAGTAGTTCTACTGTTGAGAAAAGAGAGAACAAAATTCTCTATTTATTACTTAGTTCTAATAACCTTTTAATCTTGATAATTGGCATACATTATAGTTTAGAAGTAAAAGTTCAGCTTACTTCTCTAGAGGCAATACATTGTTATTTTGCACATGTTAAGTGCACTAAGGAAAAAAGTATAGGTATAGGCCGCACAGTACACTGAATTGGACAGAAAGTATATTTGAAAAACCCCAGAATAACAAGGCTTGTAATAAGAGGTCTTTCACTGACTACCAGTGAGTGTGAAGAAAGGGTGGGCACTAAAATTTAAGTTTTACGGGTTGGCTCTCCAACTGTGAGAGCATTGCATTTAGCCTCTTCCTTTCATGCCACACAGGGTCTTCTAGAAAATTTAAAATACCTTTTCTCAGGTGGGAAAAAAGATGGACAGGATTGTTCATAGGATTTTGGCGTATTGTCTGAGTATTGCTTGATGGTTTCTGCCTTTGGGGATGGGACTATCTGCAAGGCAAAACAGGTAGGCATTTTGTATTTGTACTGCCCAAAATTGTTATGAGGGTTAAAACCTCTGGAATGGGTGGTTCTGTGACCATCTGTAACTTTCATGGGAGCATTTTTCAGAGCATGATTTAACATTACATTGATTTCCACATCAGTTCGGATAAGTTTTACTTGTCTAATATGTCTGCTTGCAATGCAGGGAAAAAAAAGTATTCTGTAAAAATGTAGTTTAACTGAGGGCTGTATCTTCCTGCCATAGCACACTTGCCAGGACAACTGACTGTTTCACACTAGATTTTTGTAACTCCTGCCCACAGAGCCATCATAGCTGCCAGAGATCCTGTGCTGTTGCAATATATATTCCATCTCCCAAGCTAAATTTTCTTTCTTAGTCACATGCTGCTGACAAAGGTCCATGAGTGCTGGTTGATACTAAGCTAAAGATTGAGGTCCTGGCATGCAAAAGGAATGATTGTGTTCTGGAAGACACAAGGAGGAATGTAAGGAATGGTATTTTCAAGCCAGACCTCTTGCATGAAGCAAATGTTACAGCGCTATGACATGATATTACAGGTGTGAAATAAACAGTATGGAAGAAATGGTAATGTAAGAGTGCTACAACTTCTGTTGCAGGCTTCTGCTTACTGGCATCTAGATTTTCCACTACAATAGTCAGTTTGCACACTGCAGGAAAGTGGTATTGCTTGGTTGTGGTAGTACTGGGTCTGGTAGGAATGGAGTTAATTTTTTTTGGAGCAGCCAGTATTGTATCTGTAGCTAAAACCAGGTTGATAACACATCAGTGTGTTGACTATTGCTGAACAGTGCTTGCACAGCCCCAAGGCTTTATCTCTTCTTTGTCCCCCCACCCTCAGCAAGTAGGTGGGGTGTGGGCAAGAGGTTGTGAAGAAACACAGTAAGGAGAGCTGATCCCAGTTGACCAAAGAGATATTCCATATGACATCATACTCAGGAATAATATTCAGGGAGAGGAGGAAAGGGGAATGTTGGTGGTGATGGTGTTCATCTCCCCCAGCAACCACTGCTGAGGCTCTGCTTTCCAGGAAGTGGCAGGACATCCACCTGCCAGTGGGAAGTAGTGAATGCATTATTTTTTTCGCTTTTCTTGTGCATGCCACTTTTGCTTTTCCTAGTAAAAAGTCATTATCTAGATCCACAGGTCTCCTCACCTTCTGTTTCTCCCCAGCTTGTGGGAGAGAAGAGTGAGAGAGAGAGTTTGGGTGGGAGTTTGGCTGTTGGCCAGGATCAACCTGCTGCAGTGGTGGTAGGTTTTTTAACTTCCATGTGGCTTTTAACATATAAAGATCTCAGAAGTCGTGTTGCTTAATGCAGTGATGTAAATTGGATCAGACAGCAAGTACTGAATACCTGGAAAATCTCCTGCAGTTACTTGCAGCCTTTTTTTTCTTTTGTCTAGGGAATAACTGGTAGTCTTGTTTTGTGCTGCAAAACTGTTCACATTTACACATGAAAAATTGTTCATACATGACAGTCCACTTTTTGATCCACTAATTGGAGAGAAGAGGAACTAAACTTCAAATACACAGCAAGACCAGATTGTTCAAGTGGTGAATATTGCATTTCAGTTAAACTAATTCTTCTTGTGATAGTTACATTATAGTGGAGCATCAGGTGAGGGTGAAAGAGAAAAGGACTTTTCAAATGTTTCCTGCCCATACTCACCTTACCGATTAACTAGTCTGGTGATTTTTATTTATCTTTTTTCAACATTGATTACGGTAGACCTGCCAGGTACACATGAGACAAACTTCCCTACAGAGATTTATTGCCTGTCACCCACACCCACTCAGCTCATGTTAACCATCATTTTGTCACTGTCCAACAAACCCACAGGTTCCATGTGAGGACCTAATGGCTCACAAAACACTTCCAGTTGCATAAAGCCATCAGATCCACAGAAAATCCTTCTGAGTCCTAAGAAAAAGTTTGTCACATGATTTCCCTGTTTACAAACACTTCATTTGTAATTAACATTCCTAACATTTACAGAGAGGTGAGTGATGGTTAGTGTGGCCATCTGGTTCCCTCAGTATTCATGACACTAACATTCAAAACATGCAAGTGACTGTGGAAAGTGAGTATGAAAGTCAAAGGTGACAGAATATACAGGAGTTTTCAAACATATACAGGTTTTCAGATGTTCTTTTCCTCTGTGTTTGCTGTGGGTTTGCTTGAGTAGTGGTTGGACTCAATGATCTTGAAGGTCTTTTCCAACCAGGATGATAACTGTGATACTATGCTGTGCTGAGAGAGAGGGAGACCAGTGCATGTGCTGACCTCTGGGAACTTTAACTATTGCCTTTGGCTATTGATGTTCTTCTTAAAAGTTTTCATATGAAAAAAAGTTAGGAGAGTTAATCTGAATGTTTACCTGGATTTTCTTGCCAATTGTTTGTAACTTAACACTATAGAGCATGGTTTTGGGTTGCAGCAAAATGCTATCAACTTCGGTGAGCCAAGGACAATACCTACACAGTCCTGCAGTGGAATTGCTGTGATTTCAAACCAGTCACCATTCAGTCAATAAAGGTACCATAATGTAGTTATGAAGCAGCTCTCTATAAAATAATTTGTCTTGTCTCATGTTTCTTAAAGAAATTGCTAATTCTTAAAAATCCTTGATATTTGTGTGCTGCAACTTTCATGGCTGAGTACTTTGAGTTAATTTCTTGTTTTTTCTTCTGTTTGGCGTGGTTTGGGTTGGGTTTGTCTGTGTGTGTGTGTGTTGGTTTCAGGGTGTTTTTTTGTTTGTTTGCTTGGTTCTTTTTTTAAAAATCTAAGTTGCATATTTTAGAAATAAAAGTTTATAAAATGCTATTACCATCTTAGCTGTCTGAATAGTGAGCTGGCAATTGTCTGTACCCCCTTCTAACCTTCTTTGAATAAAATACTGTCCATGCTTGATTAAAATTTACCTTTTCATCTCTGAATCAAGCATCTCCCTGGCATTAGTAGAATTAGAAGTAGGGGTAAATGAAGTACTCCTACAAATATGCTACCTTTTGGTGAGAGCTAGTTTGCTTAGCATTACGTGGCAATTGATCAATAAAATATTCCACCCTGCAAGAATAACTGCATAGACGTTGACTTTCTCAGCTCTTAATGATGATGAAATAATACTTTCTAAGAAGAAGAAAAAAAGAAAAAAAAAAAGAAGCAGCCTTGGCTTCTTAATCTTTTCAGTGTAAACCCATAGCTAGTTTAGTGAGTTACTCCTATTCTAATCTAAGTAATGAACACCAGAATGGAGGACCTTACCCAAAGACTGTTGTCTGTCTATGGCTATCAAAGGATGGTGGAGTAGGTTTGTTTTTTTCTCTACTGAACTCTTCAAGTTTTTTCACCTTTAACATTAAATGATGTAGTACAAATATAAGTAAATGTAAATATGTTCTTACTAAGCAGTTTTCAGAAATGTATGTTCATTAGGTGGTATCACTTCGAGGTTTCCTGCCTCTTCTTGACAACATACCTGAACAGACTAATGTCCTGTAAGATGGCAAATTGTGGAAGCATTGCCATTCACTTACATGGGGTTGGAATAAGATACCACATCAGATTACCAGTGGCTAGAGGCATCTTATTCTTCCTTGTGAGCTGGAAAATCTCAGGAGTCCTTAAGGAAAAGCTTAGGAAAAAAAGTGATGTTGAGATGACTAAAGTGACTGTGGTAACTTAAGAACAAAGTTGAGTGCATCTCACAGAAGGGAAGAACACAGCACCTTCTGCCCATGAGTCCCTATTCTTCAAAGTTGATCACACACCAAGGTTGGTAGCACATTCCCGCAGGATATCCTTACCCTACTGTGTCATTCTACCTGGAGAGAACTTCTGTAGAACTCTGACTGACATACAGATAGATATTAGTCAGTGTTCTCACTGCAGAGGTCCTGGCTATCTTCACATCTTCAGTGCCAAGGAATTCCGTAAGAGTGAAATGCAAAGATTAAAGGAGCAGGAAGGAGCAAAACAGATAGAAACCTGCAAAATTAATGCTGTTCCTAAGCTTGTCTTTTGTAAAAAAACCCAAATAAACCAGAAATAATCCCCTCCCAACCCACAACATGACACTGACTTCTTTGGGCAGAGCAGGGACAGACAGTCAAAATGCAAACTGTGCACGTTTATGGGACCACTTTGTAAATATAATGCCTGCTTTGAGCGGGAGGAACAAAACTGGACTCTTCTCACATGTAAAATCTCTAGCATCATTGCAAGAGGTCTCCCTCAGATTTGGAACAGGTTTTTTTTGCAAGTAAAAATTCTGAAGATGTGAGATCAATATAAGACTGTAGGGAAGAGTTCAGGAACAGTCCATTCATAGAAATGTAAGGCTATAAATGGAACCACAGCTTTCTGATACAACTACTTGATTACAAAATGCACAAGTGCAATAAAGAACATGATTTGAAAGTTAATCTAGATGGCTTAAAGTGCTTAAGATGACGCTATATTTGCAAACAGGACATCAGGTAGATTAGCACAATACAAACCTATTCAATTAGAGGCAGAGTGACCTTTTACTGCTTATTCTCAGAAGCAGCAGAAGGAACCTCATCTATAATGAACATTTAGCTATTCCTACTTTGTTGTTGTTTTCAAGCATTATCTACATGAACATACCTTTTCTATATTGCAGATAAATTTGAACACCTGTAGCCTTATAACAGGGAGATTTCTTTTTCTCAGCCTGGTGTTCTGAGTATTGTCAATGAGATCATAACTATGTTCTCAGTAATACAACAGTAGCTTCAATTTAACCATGAAGATATTGATTTCACCCTTGGGAAACTACCAAGCTGAGCATCATTAAAATAACATTTGCCACTTCACAGTGATTGCAATAATGCAGTATCTCCTCTGGTGCACCAGAGAACAGCATTCCCTCCCCCCTTACTGTCCTTCCTGTGGTGAAACTTGTGTGTTAAGTGGTGCCTGCTGCAGGTAACAATAACGTTGCATGCACTACCTCACCTTAGTATGTTTGAAATAAAAATTACAACCTAGGCTAAGATGTGGTTTCTCCCAGAAACAAAGGAAAAGTAAGTAAAAAACCTTGCTGACTTCACCCAAGAAAAACAACCATCATTTATACATCAAAACTAATGAGTACGATGTGGTCACGATCTCAGTTTTATCTCCCTTCTATATGATAAAGTGCTATGACCCTTTCACATCGTGCTGGTAAATTGGCTCAGTAATGACTCAGAAAATGCCACCTGCACTTCACAAGCAGCAGCTGAGTATTACTACAAGTCCTTTAATTGGAAATACCATTTTCCATCTAGGCTTTCTTTCTGAAAAAACTTATTGTTCTTGCATTTGAATACCTTGTACTTGCTTTGTTTTAAAATGGAATGCTTGGCACATACAGTATGTGGTTCTGAATAATATCCTCCAGTATAACAAATACAGTCAAGTGTAGCATGTCAGAAAATGGTTTGTTGAGGGCAGGAGCCAGTTTAGTTAATGTGGGAGAAGGGCACCTTGCTGAGAAGCACAGTACAGTCTTCAGGTACAGGTACTTGACTGTAAAGCACGTCTCAATGCTGTGAATGAAACAGTGAGAAGAAATTAGATAGGAGATTTAATTATAGGAAAGTACAGAGCAGGGGATGGGAAGTGGCCTCAGGGAGGGTCTGTTATTTAGTACACGTTCAGCCAGTGTATGCTGGACACCTAGATTTCTGTGAATGTTATCAGGTGCCAGAAAGCCTGGACAGTTAATTAGTTAAGGAGTACCTCTGCTGAGCCACCCCAGCTGCACCCAGTGCCAGCTGGGAGGGAGACAGAAAGGCAGCTGAGTCAGGGGGGAAACCATGAACTCACTGGGTGGACTCACCAGGGAGATGAAAAGGAAAGCTCTCTCGTCTCCTGGAAATCCCCAGCTGAATGCGCCACACGAATTGGGGCAGCACTTCTCCTAACTCCAGGACAAGGAGACCATACATGTACATCATCTAGGGGTCATTGTTAAAATAAATATTTCCAGCCCACCAGGAGAGGCTGAGGGAACTGGGATTGTTTAGTTTGAAGAAGAAGAGGCTGAAGGGTGACCTCGTTGCTCTCTACACCTACCTGAAAGGAGTTTGTAGGGAGGTGGGATTTGGCCTCTTCTTTCCAGTGAATAATGACAGGATGAGAGGGAATGGCCAGAAGTTTCACCAGGAGAGGTTTAGGCTAGATATTAGAAAGAATTTCTTTACTGAAAGAGTGGGTTGGACACTGGAACAGGTTGCCCAGGGAGGTGGTGGAGTCACCATCCCTGGACATGTTCAAAAGAAATAAAGATGTGGTGGTTAGGGACATGATTTAAGCACAGAATGGGTAGATTAGGTTAGGGTAGGTGGATTTAGGTTATGGTTGGACTTGATGATCTTCAAGGTGCTTTCCAACCAGGATGATTCTGTGAAAATTTCCCTCTGTGAAACTGGCTTAATCTCTCATGACCCTGAGGACATGGTGCTCCAGAAGGACACCAGACCTCTGAAAGCAGATGAGAGATGACACTGTGTGAATCAGGCTCAGGGTTTATTTTTTTTCTAGGGCAGTTACATGTGCACAGGTGGCAATAGGCACTTGGCTCCCATTCAAGAGGCAGGTCCATGGATAGTCCTTGTGACTGAGCTTGTATAAAGTAATTAGCTCTCTCTTGCTGTGGCCCACTGGCTGGAGCATAGGTGCAGAGCTTAACAACAGCTCCTCTGCAAAAATGAGTAACCCTGACTGTGCATGGTGGACCAAGTGGGTGCACAGACTCAGCTGCGGAGTGGCATTGCAAACATGTATCACCTGGATGTTTTCAGTCCTTAATTCAATGGCCCCATTAAGTCTGACACCTTTTCTGCAGCAGAGGCTTTGAAGTGTGGTTTTGGGGCTCCAAGGGGGCTTCCAGTTCCCAGCCAGGCACTTTAGAGGGGGTCTTCCATCTTTCTAAAATTTTGCATCCTGGGTTGGCAATCTCATATGGCTGGTCCCAACAGTGACAGGCACTGGTCAAGTGCTGGTTGAAGCCCAAGCCTTCCCCTTACATGGGAAGGACTGCCATGGGTTGCAGTCAAAACCAAGGTTGTTTAGCAAGTGGGGCTTTGTTAGGGAAATCTAAAAGCAAATGAAGTCTGTAGATCCAGGAGTTAGAGGTGCACCCTATCTGGTGGTACCCCTCACCCAAGCCTGCCCCATCTCAGCTGTGCTCTTCAAGGTTGAGGCCTTCCCAGTGAAGGGCCTCTGCTGTTGTGTTCTGAGAAGCCATGGGTGCAAGCAGGGTGGGACCAGGCTGAGGGTCAGCTTTGGCAGAGACTGCCTTTTTTGGGTGTGCTCTCTTGTGGACCTGTGCAGAGTGCAGCACAGAAGATGAGAAGTGAAGATGCAGGGGCACGCTGATGAATTAATATGAAGGGTTCTAGGACTGTGACCATGACAAGGTTTGTTCTGCATTTCGCTGCAGTCTGTCTGCTCCAGGGAGGCTGATCATGAGGAGCATGAGCATGAGTCATCCCTCACCAGCTGATCAGAGTCCCCAGGCTCTCTTTATGGATCATAAAGCCTGCATAAATGTAGCCTAAATGTCTCTGGAAGTATCAGAACTCAACTGTCAGGCACCACTATTACTCACAGCTTGTCACTTGACAGGGTAAGTTCTTCGGAATTCGATTTTCCAATACAAGTTTTGAAATCTGTGCATTTTTTTTGCTGGTGGGTAGATATCCAAATGATAGTATTGTCCAGGGAGAAACTCATGACTCAGTCTTCCTGGAATTCACAAAATTTACATCCTCCTACATATTCCACTTTGCAGCTCATTTGTCACACACATACCCTGAGCCTGCTGAACACCAAGGATATGTGGAAAGGAGGAAGAGAGCCTAATCACTGTATCACCTGCTTTCACCTGCTGTTGAGCACCTCCTCAGGAAAGCCCAAGAACAGGACATGCTCACAGCTGGAGTTGCCCTAGAGTTCCACCCATCACAGTCAGGAGCCTGTAGCTGGCTAGGTCAGTTGCTGCCCAGACAAATATCCTCATCCCTGGATGTTCTGAGGGAAGCGCTCTGCTGTCAAGATTTTGTCTTGTCCACTTGCAGCATGAGAATGACAATTTTTCTCCACACTAGTTATTTGAAAGGAGAGTTCAGACTGCTAAGATTGGGACAATGTTCATGAGTCAATAAATCATCACTTTACCCAGAAAATCTTTAATCAAAAAAATCCTCCCTACCAAGTCTACTATAGATCAACATCAGATCAATACTTTAAAATCATCCCTCCAAATTCATGTTTCTCTACTAAATATGGGTCTGATCTGTTACCATTTTGTAACAAAAATGCACAAGATTGCTGTAGGTAGCATCTATTTGATTTATATTGGTCTGAACTATCCTGTAAATTTGCAGGGAAAGGCCGTGTTTTGTAGAAATGTTACAGGCAGGTAGAGGGGGAGGAGAGGCAGGAGGTAGCTAAAAAAGGGTCTGCAGATTTACTGTACTAAAAATACTATAAGTGGCATTACAATCTTCTGGGTTTGCTGGAGCAGAAGTGCAAATCTCAGGAGTGTTTAGCAGTTTCGGTGAGAAAGAATGAAGACTGTGGATTTTTTAGCAAAAGCTTCCTTATTTCATCTGTTAACTAATAATTGATGTTACTTAGGTGTTAATAAAAGCAAACAGAAGACAAAGAGCTTTAAAAAGGCTGTCTTGAAATCCTGTCCCTGTCACTGCCACCTGTTCATACTGAGTTTTTTTTCACCCTACATGATCTCACCATTTCACTAGCTCATCACTCATCGTTGTCTCCCTTGTCTGCATGGGGTTTTTTAACCTGCATTTCTAATGAAAAAGAAACAGAAATTCCTAAGGGAAGGGACAGGCTTCTGCTATTCATTAGTGCCTTGCTTAGTCACTGGGATCTTGATCTAGAAGCAGGACCTGTAGCTACCATGCCAGCAGCAACGACGTGAAGGGTGAGAAGAGCCGTCCTTGTCTCGGGGCTGGGGACCCCATGGTGCTGAGTATCCACATGGTGCTGTGCACCACTGTCATCTCTGTCGTGCTGCAAGTGCTGCAGCAGACAGTATTACAGTGCAATCAGCCTCTCCTCACTGAGGTCTCTGTAACTCCACACGTGCTGAAGAGTCATCTCTTAACAGAAGACTAAATACTTTTTTTGTTCTTCACAGCCACAGTTCTGAGCAGCTGCATCACAGCCCTCACATGGAGGGCTCACATATGGGGGCTTCATAAAAATGCCACTGTCATCTAAAACAAAAGAAATGTTGCTGTTCTCACTCCCACTCCTTCTCCCTTTGAAAAGTCAGGCCTCTTGACATACAAAGGCAAACAGAAATTACACAGACTTGTTAATTATTCCTTTGTTCACTTTTACTTTTGTTGGAAATACTCTTACAGTACCACATTTTACTCTCAATAATGTCTGATGCCAAATCTGATATAGACTTATGGTATGACTTGTATAATTTATACCTCATCTTTCTTCAGACAATGACATTAATATTTATCCTCTTCATTGCAACAGAATATGTTACACTTACATTTTCAAACGTTTAAATGACATCTCGTTTTTGTCTTGAAAATAATTTTTAAGTGGGGCTAGAGCTTTTGCTAGGACATTAACTTTCAATCTCAACCCACATTTAAGACCATCTGCATCCTTCTCACACTGAACATCATCCAGCTCCTCTCTTTTCAGGTAAACTCTTTTTGGTCTCCAGCAGTGAAAAAAAGATGAGTGAATAACACCAGAAGTGTCTGAGATGGGTCTCATAGCCAGTCTTTCAATGGTTAAGTAAAGGTAGTTCTTGAGTTGTGCTGACTTCATCCATTGGGGTTTTTCCATCCCTTCAAAAGTGGTACACTCTGTCTCTCCTTTTTCTGATGCAATGCAGCCTACATTATTGAAACACTCCATTGCTGATTTACTAATTAGCCTTTATTACCAGAATTGGTCTGACCTTATCTACCTTCAGTACTGTTCTTCTTGGCTCTGTTCCTCCAGAGCATTCTCATTTACTCCCATGTACAATGCACATTCAGGAGCTTGTTTGGGTTATGAGTCAGAAGATAAACCCATCTCCCAGTCTGCAGCTCTAGCTGGAAGGCTCCTGAGGCTTAGCTGTAATCTCCAATATTCTTTACAGTAACTGTTATTTTCTTTACAGGGTAGATTGAGGGATCAATATCTAAAAGCAGTAAAGATATTATCATAATTTGCATGGCATTTGTAATCCAGACTACAGAATCATAGAATCATTAAGGTTGGAAGGGACCTTAAAGATCATCTAGTTCCATACCCCCTGCTATGAACAGGGACCCCTACCACTAGACGAGGTTGCACAAAACCTCATCCAACCGGGCCTTAAAAACCTCCAGCAAAGGGGCATCAACAACCTCCCCAGGCAACCTATTCCAGTACCTCGCCACCCTTACAGTGAATAATTTCTTCCTAATATCTAATCTAAATCTCCCCTCTTTCAGTTTAAAACCTTTACCACTTTTCCTATCACTATCTTCTCTGATGAAAAGCCCCTCCCCAGCTTTCCTGTAGGCCCCCTTCAAGTACTGGAAGGTTGCTATAAGGTCTCTGGAGCCTTCTCGTCTCCAGGCTGAACAGCCCCAACTCTCTCAGCCTGTCTTCAGAGCAGAGGTCGTCTGTAGACTATAGTCTACAGAGAAATTCTTTCAGGCATAGAAGTCCATGCTCTGAATATCAAAATGTTTTTCCTGCTGTTAAGCAAAGGCGGAGTGTTTCCTCCAGCTTAAGGGGAACAGTCTTGGGAGGCTGGGTAAAGTTTGTGCCACCATCTACTTCTTGCTTCTACAAGGACGATGGAGGTTGGTGGAAAGCTGTCTCCTTCCTCAGTGCCATGTGCCATGCCAACAGTGCCATAACATAAATAATCAAAATAACATTAACTTAAGCCAAACACTAACCAAGCCATAAAACCTCTCTCCTGGAGTAGGTGGCTGTACACTGCAGTGTCCCACAAATGTGCGTATCTGCTCACCAGGCTTAAGTGGTAGGAAGCCTGCCCAAGGGGCTGATTCACTAGTAACCAGCAAGATTGCACCAGCAGATAGTCACAGCATGATTTATCATAGATATTTGAGCTAGAATTTCCATAAAACATATTTGTGCCCTGGAAATGGAACAATTTCCCACAAAGTGGGAAGCACTTCTTAAGGAAGGCTCTGCCTTTTGCTCTCCCTCATGTCAGACAGATGCACATTATACTGTTTTTCTAATCAGGCTTACCATATTTTTAAGCACAATGTGTAACACTCCTACCAGAACACTGTGAATACACCTGTTGTGTAATGTTGTCTCCTACATTTGTAGTAGAGACTCTACAGACAGCTGGTACATCAACTATACTGTAGGCAAAGAGTCAAAAGTCTTTTTTTGTGAGGAATTGTTAAATTATTGACAACATTATGAGCAGGCTGGAGTATATTGTATTGTTTGAAATAACATCTGCAATTTTCCCCTTAGATTTTTGTCCTAAGAGAAGATGGTGCAGTCATTATTAATTCTATTTATACAGATATAGCAATTTAGCACTAGGTCCCTCAGTTGAGGTACAAGAAGGGGACTGTGGTCGTTACTCAGGTGTAGCCATTTTTCAAGAAAATACAGCTGATAACGACAGAAGACTTCCCAATGGAGTACATATATTAGTGACAGAAAAAACCAAAACCCTCCAATATGCTTCCAAACCTCCTCAAACAAACAAAATGGTTCTTGTGGTAGGGATCAATTTCCTGTTTCCAAGTAGATGCTCTTGAATGGGGATTTTCCTTTGATTGTGCTGGAACCACTGGAAGATTTCAAGAGGCTGGCTAAAAAAGAAAGCAAAATTAAAAACTAAGCTACTATATCAGCATGGTGGGAAATGCCTTCACGTGCATCATCAGTGTCCAGCAGTGGCAGAGTAGGATGACACCCGAACTCCTAGAAATTCTCAAAAAACACACTTCCCCAAAGACATAAAACAATAATCCGTCTTTTCAGTGGGAGTGCACACAAAACGAGAGAACAAGAGACTCATCAAATTACAATGGATACAAAAGAACTGACTTGAGCAAGAAGCAGCTCACAAAAGATGAAGCAGTTTGGGATAGAGTCATAATCAGTATGAAAAGCAGGGGCATTTGAAGGAGAACGACACAAGCAGTGATGTAATTCCATCAAGACCAACAGTCTTGGGCAAGGCAAGTGGGCAGTCTTCATTCAAAGACAGAGCAAAGATAGGATAGGCAAAGGGGCCAGAAAACATGTTGACATAGAGAGGGAGAGCATGCCCAGATACAGAGGAGACAAACCACATAGAAAACACTCTGAATGCCATGATGAAAGAGGTGTACAAACAACGGAAACAAAGGAACAAAATTGCAGACACACGCAGACATCCAAGTGGTGAGTACATGCACATACATGAGTTCAGAACAAAACAAAACGGCAAAGAAAACCACTAAACACAAAACACACGAAGAGAAAATCTTGGTGGAGTACCAGATACCAGAGAAGGGCCAAAGCCACGAACAAACTAGAAGCCAAAAGCCAAACAGACACTAGGACGTGGCTCTGTTTCATGTCACAAAGGCATGCTGAGCCTTTTGCAAAGAAGGAAAGTGAAATTGCAGGAAAACAAGGCAAATTGAAAGCATATGAAGACATGGTTACAAAACCAGAAACACAGTGTAACTTAAAAGCAGACTACAGGGAGAGAGGGAGAGGAAGGCTGGCTGGAATTTCAGGTATAGAACAAAGAGAATAAAGAAGCCTCCGCTTTTGTTATAATATATGACCCTAACAACCCAGAAGCCAAAAGATATGTTCTTCTCATAGACAAATGGCAAACTGAAGGTATAGTAGGAGGGACTAAATCTTCTCTTCCATCAAGGCAGCTAGCAGGCTAGTAAGTTACCATGGAGTTATTTTTTTTTTGGTGGACCAGGATGTCTTCCAGATTTGCTACATGTGATAATATATAAAACAGTTTGGCTATTATAGGAGCTGACGCCTAGAAAATAAATTCTATTACAAGAGCAAAACAACTAACAATGGAAGCCACAAAGAGAATGGAAAAAGAGGTTGTATTGTCACAGAAGCCAAAAGTTGGATGAGTAGCATGGTACTCACTTAGAAACCAGGCAAGCTATTTGCCAGAGACCCTTAGTGCTTCAAACAAAGCACTAAAAAGTGCTCAATATCAAAGGCCTGCAAAAGGAGAAATATAAACTAACTTGACATCAGCAAAACATGTTGGCAACCAGTGCCAACAACGGATATTAATAAATGTCATTGGAGCTACTTCACCATATTTGGGTTGTCATCAGGTTGAGAGAAATGGCAAAGAATGACATCTGGGGTAAAAACTAAGGGCAAGACTTTCACTGTTACCAGAAAGATATACAAACAAGATTCTTAGGAAGTCACATCACAGTGGATAATGTTCTGGCAGCACAGATACAAGGATAGCTTGGGGAAGGTTACTGCAAATCATGGCAGAAATCCCCACTGTCTCCTGGGACTATCCAGGGATGCAGGACTGCAGTTGGAAGTGGTGTCACATGCAGGAGTCTGCTGACTGTGCAAGGTCCATGGCTTGGTCTTGGGAAGGCAGAAGTAATAAAATATATCCACACTAAAGGGGTTCAGTCAGTTTACAGTCTATTAGCATTAGTAAACTTGCTACACTTTCTTCATCCAGAACCATTAGGTGTGAGTAAACTTTCATGATTACTGTTGCACAAATGTGGTATATGGTTATCTCAACATGGCATAGCTATCCCATACCTCCAAGACTATCTAGCCATCACGAAATACTGGAATGCATAAAAAAGATGTGACAGAGGCTGCAGAAGTCACAGCAGGTGGCTTCTGTGTTGAAGGCCACACTGAAACAGGACTTGCAGGACTATGTACATGTGAAAAGTACATGGGAAACACATTCAGTGTGTCCAGGTGTGGGAAACTGTTAAACAGAAGGTGACTATGAATGTCTAGATAGCTTTTAAAAAAGCATTTACTGTCAGTTTCTGGAATCTTTCAAGAGAGAGGTTAGAAAGAGGCTAAGAAATAACAAATTGCAAGTGCTCATACCAGGCATTCTGTTGGGTGTGTGGACCATCAAAGCAAAGTGTGGTCTGCCTCTGAAGACTGGTGAGATGGGGTGAGTGGACCATAACAGCACCATAGGTAAAAGCAGTCTTATCACAGCAGAAGTTTTCTCCAGAACACATTTGAGACAATCTGGAATAAAAGCTGGAAAAGCAGAGATGCCATGAACAGCTGACCATAAAATCCTGTGGTCGCTTCTGATACATGTGGAAAAATTCAAAGGTAGTTAAAATAAAGCCCTTTCCTAACAGACCTGTGGCATTGCAGGAGTGAAATTTTTCATTGCAATAATCTACTGTGCTTCCAATAAAAACTGCTGCTTGGACTCCCAGGGACCAAAGATATAGACGACTTAATCACAGCAACTGTCCTGGGCAATGCCAGGAAGATGCAGCAAGCCTGCAATCACCTGGTGTGGTTTCATGGGAAAGCCAGGTTACACAAAGCTTAGTTCCAGTTACTTGTATCAGATTACCACTAGTTGAAGAGGGCTAGAAATACTTTTCCAGGTCCAGCAGAAAATTTTGTGATTACTACAATTTGTCACTTCTGCAGCAAAATTTATTGCAGGCATTTGATATTCATTGTGAAAACTGTAGCAGATAAACACACCTGTAAATGAGAGAATTTGTAGTACAAAGATGGGCCTCCCACTCTTAACTGTGGTGAGTTCTGGACTTGTGTTGTTTGCCCAACAGTAAGGAAGAGCTTTTAGCTGGGTCTTCCATTATGCAGGAGAACATCTTTAATCAGAAACATATTCTGTGCTGAATCACTTGGCTTTTCTCCTAAGTTTTTTCCTTTAATCCTCCATGTTTCTGTTCTTTTTTTTGATGAAGGAGGGGAAGAAACAATTATTTTTGCTAAGGATAGGCTGCAGAAAATCAATGGGAGCAGTGTCCATAGGGAAGTGGCAGGCCATATGATTATCCTCTGAGGACTCTCTCATCCTAGACTACTTCAGCTTGGGGGGTATCCTGACTTGGATGTGCCTCCGTCTATTTGTTTTTTTCTGGGTACTTGTCCAGTGTCCCCTTGAGCCCTTGTTAACCTTCAGTAGTTACTGCTTTGTCACAGTCTTATTTTATGCTCATACACTGAGCACAGCCACCTGCCTTAAGATTTGCTTGATTCCTCTGTGTGGAGAGTTATAAAACAGCCTTTTCAGAAAAGAAAATCCTTGAAGTGGCACAAGGCTCATGGTCTGTAGCTACATTAATTTATAGAAAAGTCCTTGTGAAGAGAAGAAACATAAAACACTCTAGGTTTTTCATTTTATCAGATCATTATGCCTGCAGCATCATTTCTGATTTAGATCCTAGCCCCACTAAAGGTGGTTTAAAACTTTATATACTCAATGGAAAGTTACATTCAACAGGATATATAATTAAATGACATTAATAGTTTCTCATGAAGTCCTCAACACTAGTTGATGTGGAAGCAACTGTTTACACTGACCACTGCTCATTATCCTTCCTAAATCTGCCTATAGGAAGCTCTAATGCCTCCTTTAGTGATAGCCAGAGTGGGTCTGGGCTGAGCACAGCTGCTCAGCAGGACACACTCTTGCCCATTTTGCCCCATCTGCCACTACTTCTGCCTCTTCTACCAGGACAGGTTTGGGGGTAAGATTTGGATCAGAAGGAAGACAGGCCTGACAATAAGAGTTAAAAATCCAGAACTGGCAGCCATTGCAGACAAGTGATACTGATCTGAGTTCATGACTCAGAGATGTAGTAATGAGACAGACGGATTTTTTTTTTTCTCAACCTGTAAGAATTTCTAAGCTCATATCAAGGCAGAAAGTTGAAACACTGAAGGCCAAGCCAAATCCTCTTCCCCTCCTTCTGAATTGTGTTGTTCAAAATGCCTTTCAATTTCAAGTTTTCAAGTTTACTTTTCCTCTTTCTTCTATTTTTATCTTTGGGAAGAAGTCATATGTCATTTTTTATCTCGTTTCCCTCTCCCACTGCCCTCCAGAAGGCACCCCCTTGACTGTAAATGCCCACACCTCTGGCTGTGTCCTGTCACCATGACCCTATGCGCAGCAGGGCTGAGCTGGTGCAGGGGTCCTCTGCACTCTCTCTCTACATACAGTAACTATATACTGCTATAGTACCTACCCAACATGCTATAGCAAATGGTTAATGTTTTTAATTTAAAAAACCCCTAAAAATATATATTTCATATGTAAAAAGGCTTTTCCAAACAAGTCATTATGTCCTTTCACTAGATTTACTGTCATAGCCATTAAGTTTGCGTAAAGCTGTTTTGATGGCTGGCTGCCTCTCAGGTGAAATTCAGTGGAGTGCCAGGACCTCCTTTTATAAGAGGGAAGCAGAAGCTGAGCTTTTGCACCCTACAGCACAACTGACTCTTGAGGGAACTGGCCTCATTTTCCAAAGCTGGATACTCTAGTAGGTCTAAATGTGGTTCAGTACTTTTAAAAGTCAAACTTTGTTACTCAAGGACTCAAGCATAGATCCTGGATCTAGCTTCAAATGCACATGTTTGTGCCCAGTGTTTCCCTAGAACACAGTAAATAATGTCATCTACAGAGACCTACTTGTACAGCCTTCAGAAAGATGGCAGTGGAAATGGCTAGACTACTACTGATTTTCCTCAGCTTATGGTGATGTTATGTAGGGATCTGTACTGCTGTAAACTTTTTCTGAGTGCCTTTTGAATTTTTCTGGGATCTGGTATGACTCTCCTCTGTATTTGTCTCCTTTATTGACTTCCTCAGTTTATTTTTCCAGTTGATTTGCTTAAATTTGAAGCAACTTAATCTGTCAAAAGGCTCAAAACCATTACTTCTTGTTTTATTTCCATCACCAGACTAGTGTGTATAGAGATGTCTGTGGCAGGCTTATAACTAATACAGTAAAGCAAGAGAATATGTCCTATACAAAGAGACAGAGCAAATTTATTCAAAAAGATGTGTTAAGCTTAAGAGCTCCTGACATATCCTCTCTTTGCCCATACCCTTAATGCCAAAGAGTATATACACCTGCAAATATCTAATACCAATAAGGAACATCATCCCATCCAGGTGCAGGTGTTCACACTTTAACTGAGATCAAATAGCATTCCCTTAACGCTTGTCTCCCTTCTCATTGCTCTTGAAAGTCGTTTACATCTGAAGCAGATTCTAAGAGACTCCTTTTTCCACAGAGAAAGGGGACAAGTTTTTTTTTATCTTGAGGAATGTTTCTGTGCACCACTACTGTGTCCTTGTATTGCTGAGACATCTACAAACCTTGGTCAAAGCTCACAAAACAAGGCTTAGTCTAATACTGTCAGGTTGCCCATGAGCAATAGACATGGACAGAAACAGCCATGCCTCCTTTGCCTGCAAAAAAGCATAAAACCAGCTGTACCTCCCCAAATTGCCTTGTGATTCTTTCAGCCATCGCCAGAGTACACAAAAACCAACCAGCAGGTAAAGCAGAACTGGAAGTCTGCTTAAATCCACCCTTGTAGATGCAGAGGTGGTAGAAGCTGAGCAGGGCTGGTACCCACTGATGTGCTGAGTTCCCTGCAGCCCCAGGCACACTGTCACCATGAACCCCACTTGAGAAGTATCCCAGAGAAAATAGCCACAGTCCTAAAAAGTCTTCTGGCCTCCTGAATGTGTGGCTACCAGGGATGGTGACTGCCTTAGAAAATTCTATCAGTGACACCAGACATGGCAGTTCAAAAAGGGACTTGAATCATTGACATTTGCTCTGTGAAATCTCACACTGATGCACTTTTGGCTAAATGCACATAGACCGTGTCAATCCACTTCCACTTCAGGTAAATAGCATTTATTTCTTTTCCATGCCTACAAATCAGCAGACTGAACCTGCTTTCTTGTTTAACCTGCATGATAGGCCAAATCAGCTGATTCAGAAGCAAGAGGTGATTTTTGCAAATCAACATGGATAAGTTTTTAAGACAGCTCCATTTCTGCAAGAATACTAGAAGGCTGAAACTGCAACATGAGATAGGCAAAAGGATGACAGCAAAATGAAAAAGACAGTAACTGGAGACTCAGTAAAAGTCTAATAGACACAAAATGGCTTTGTGTGTTGTCTCTGATGCCTTGGCTTAGTGTTGTGGCTTAGCAGACAGCATGGGAAAGCGCTCAGCATTGCATCCCTGGCTCTGGCCCAGATCAGCCCTTGATGTTGGAAGAAGCTGTAAAGAGTAGTGATGGCAAGGACATGGTGCTGTGAGCCCCTTGCCAGACCTACTGCCATGGCAGCTCCCAGAAGCGACACACAGTGTGTGCATCTCAGATACACATCACACTGTGTCACTCGAGCCTCAGGGCGAGGGGAAGACAGCATTGTACTCCTTCAGCCTCTTCCATCTCCTCCATTGCCTTCAAGATGGATGGGGAAGTGTCAGAATTCAACGTCAGGGTGATGCGTGACCCCTGGCAGCAATGCACTGTTATCACTTCAAACATAAAAGACAGCTCCAGTATTTGTAAGCAAGGCTGCTGGGCTAACTGCAGCAGCGCACACTCTCATCTCCCAACTCAGTCTTCAACAGAGTTTTAATTTATTTCCTCAGAGCAATTTATCTACCATTTTTACACCTCACACACACAAGGTTTCAGCAATTTAAAACCTTTTAAACCATTTCTGCCTCCATGTTTCATGCTGGTATTGAAAGAATGGATACCTTGTATGCATTATGGAACACCAAAGATGGGGACAGAGTTGAAAAACTAAAAAAAACTAAAACAAAATATACTTGACAGTGTATCTGCTATCATGTTGCTCAGCTCAGAAAGACTGAGCTGAAATTGCCCCGTGATACCCAACTCATGCCTCGTGCTATGTACCATTTAGAATCAGAACCTAAGGAAGATCTTTGGCAATGTTTTGTCAGCAGATATGATAGCTAAACATTAACCTCTTTTTTTGCAATCCCTAATCAGAGGTTTCCATTCATACAGCTGCTCTGTACTCTGAACCTCAAGTTAATGTGTCTCTGTTTTACAGGAAAGTTTCGCTCACCGTCGCTTTTGGGCTCTGCAGAATTCCCAATGTGACCTCCTTCTGCCAGCTCAGAAGGCAACCTGATGCTGCCTCTGCTTAGGTCACACTAGTTAGCGAGTTCAAGTTAGGTCCAATGTTTTGCTTGTTAAGCACAACTTGCTGTTTCCAAATGTAGCAAAACACCCTGAAAGCAGAATTTTACAGAGAGAAAGTACAATGATTTTGAAATTCACATTAAATAGACCAAAATATTTCCAAATCCCTGTACAGGAGTGAAGCAAGCCTGGAATAGATTGCTTGCCTGGGAAAGCAGACCTTGCTAGTAGAGCACTTACAAGCCCTCAAGAGTCTTCTTCCATGAAAAAAAAATCAAATAGAAACACACATTTTGGTGTTTCTGGATAGTATATCAATGTGGTGTATTTTAAAAATGCAAGTAATTTAGGATTATTTTGTGATTTCTCAGTAGTGGGGAGCTGATGCAGTTACACTGGTTGTGGGGCAGATGCAGCGTCCTAGGGTAACAATGTTCTTGCAGAGCATATCTTGGAAGATCTGAAGAGGAAAAAGCATTTAATAATATTCTCTGTTCATCCTGGCCTGCCTGGATTCTGGGAATGCTTTGTGGGCAGTGCTGAGCCAGCACCCCTTGCACAGTTGAGCCATGTCTGCCTTCCTTTCCCAAGTTCTGCAGCCCTGGGACTTGCTGAGTTGCAGCAAGAACCTGGGGCAAGTCTTGCTCTCAGTATGCTAGGTATCTGGGCTCTGATTCTCTGTGTTTAAGTGTGCTGCTGCAGACCTAGCCTGTCTCTCATATATCCTGAGATTCTAGGTTTGAAGTGCTTTTCCTCAGCTCCTGCTTAGGCGTTTTATTTTTCAGACAAGAAATATAGCTGGGTCACAGTCCAGTAAACCATTGCTATCCCACACAACACTTCATCACATACTTAACTGTAACTTTAGCACTGACCTGAAGGGGATCTGAGCACATACTCAACTTGCTATCCATGCTGAATTATTTTTCTGAGCAAGGACTGGCAGTAGGATCAGTCCTGAGCTGAACTGGGGCCTTGCCAGATTTTATTTCTTAGACTTCAGCTGGTTTTTTGCTGTTGTTTAGCTAAAAAAACCCAACACAATGGCATTGCAAGAATTTATTTTACAACACAGGAAAAGAATAATTTTTATAGTCTGCCATCACTCCATAACAACTGAAGGAATAAAACTCACTAACATGATTTATTTCTGGTGAGAAAGCAGAGAGGAATATTTTCAGCTCAAAAAGTAAATGTTTTTCAGACTCACAGAAGGTGAGAACTCAGGATGATAACTGAGACTTCCTTGTGGTCTTATTGCAGACTTCATGTAAAGCTCCTGGGTAAATTAGGTCTTCTTACATGCAGTCTAAGGCAGGAAACCTTTTGTAGAGGTCCTTACAGTGTTGCAAAACAGTCCCGTGAAGGTAAGATCATAAGTACAGGGATTATATTTATTTTTCTAGTTGTACATCTCCAAGCACGCTCTGGTATTAAGCAAGTAAGTGACAGCAGTGGAGTACAGGTCCAAATACAGCCCCACATTAAAAACACAACATGGGTGATTGCATTAGCTTTGGATTTGGGTGCAGATAAAGATTCAATTTTCTCATTACATTACAGCTGTGGCCTGGACGGGCTCTCTACCAGCTCTCAGCAACCACAGTTCTGGCCTGAGGATCTTAATTTTAGACTCATGCAATGAAGAGCGGTAAGGCAGAAGCCTCCCCTTTCTCTCCACATCTTCTCTGTGTGCAACACACCACTGAGGCACAGTTTTTGCTGCAGTATTGGTAGCAAGCTGTTTAAAAGTATGTGGATGCCTACTCCTATTCTGGTCTGAATCCTGATGGAACAGGATCAGTCCCATGGGGTGCAGAAGGGAGCGGAGTCTCAGAGCAGACCTCATCACTGTCCAACCACCCCACTCAGCTGCCTTTTCAGCCCTAACATGCCACCTCTGCTGAGGCTTTTCCCAGAGGTTGTGAGGTCCTCCAATGTTCCTTCTGTCATGGCCCTACTGAAACTAGCTCTTTCCCAATCATCCTTCCCTTCCAGTCCTCTAGGAAGCCTTCCTTCCTGAATCATTTCACCTCTAGGATCTTTTTGTGCTCATTTGAGAGAGTGGGAAAATAATTTCCTCCTAAGAAATCATATACAGCCTTATTTGTAAATCCTCTGTGACGCACTATGCTCATGAGCAGATTTCTTTCACCATTTTTTGTCAGATACAATCAAAATTATATTTACATGTGTTCTAGGCTTCTGCTATGCGAAGGATTTCCAACATACTGAAGCAAAGCCTGATAACTGCTTAGGACTAAGCAGTATTATCTGGGGTTTTTTTAGTGTCTCAAGAATAGTAATCATACATTACTCTGCAGTAAAGCCATTATATAATGACCCATCTGTGGAAGAGAAATTCCCATGAACCTAGCAGTAAAGAGACGACCAATTTTAGCTGCCTATAACTTCCACTTGAAGCAGAAGAGCACAGCTATTTTGCCCAAAACTGTCTCTCCAGAAAGGCTGGTGAGAAGCCCCTGTATGGAGATTGGTTGCTTGAATAACATTTAGTATGGATAGGCTGCATCTTAAGAAGTATCTGTATCTGTTTAGATTTACCTCTGTGTTCACTGAGGGTTTGCAGAAACACAGAATGTCATGTGCAATTATAGACTCCATCCCTCTCTGTGTGGGAGGACGCATCACAGCATTTATTAAACATCTTTTTATCCCAAACTAAGAATTGTATACAACTGATCAATAAACTGGAAAGTAAAATATGTCTTTTATTCAAATTAATAAAAACTCAAACTAAAGTATAAGCACAAATGGTCAGACTGTGATATTCTTATGGGCAGAGAAAAGCACTAAATACAATTTGGTGGAAGCAAATAGCAAACACAAGGGAGCTAAGGGGTTAGCCAGTGTCAGTGAAGCACCATAGTCAGACAAAATCAGTCTGAAAAAAGAGAGAGAAAGAAGGACAAGTGCAGGGGGGAGAAGTCTGATACAATACTACCAAGGCTGTATGGAACTGGCTGGGATTTTCTCTGCAGATTTGTGTGAGAAATTATTCCTGATGTTCAGTGTCTTGGCACACTGACCCCCTGCCCTCAATAGATTTTCACAAAGATGTCACATTTCAGATGAACACATCTGAAGCTGTATGCTAAGTTGCTATATATGTTTGTTACTGTTTTGGTTTGAGTCAGGATGAAGCCAATTTTTCTTTTACTGATTTTTTTTTTCTTCAGTGAACTCTCTTTCATGTAGCACACTTGCTGAAAGTAACAGCAAGTTTTCCATCTGGTGGACTGATAATGCCTGAATGTTTATAGTTAGTGCTGAGAGAGCAAGGACACTTTGCTGTGGTTGTTGAATGTGCTGCTTTGGACACTAAAGGAACAGAAGACTCATATCTACAACCCTCCCACAGGGAGAAGCGGACTAGACAGATGGCAAAATTGGCAAAACAAATTATTCTATCTATATATTTATGTGGCACTCAGTATAATTCAGGGATCATGGAAGTCAAGCCCTTCTTTCTTCTCTTCTGTCCATGGCCAGTGCCTGGGGAGGACTCCATCCATCCATCACCACTGATCCCTAGGCCCGTGCATCCCTGACCCTCACAACTCTCCCCTCAGCTCCTGTCTGCTCTGCCGCTCTCTCCGGCAGTGCTCGGGGACATTTCAGGACTGCTCACAGCTCAGGAGATGCCCTGGGAGCTGCTGGGGGTGGGGGGAGGTGATAGGGGTTTGCACAGTCCTGAACACATTTGTATATAATTGTACATATTTTCTTGTATCATTAGTATGTAATTAAAGCTGTCTAGTTTAATTTTCAATCCGAAAGCCTCTCTCTTTATTACCTCTCTCCTTTCCGTACCTGGGTGGGATAGGGAGGGGTTCAAGAGCATTGTTGTAATTGACTTAATTGCTGATCCTGAGTCAAACCGTGATAGTTATACGCAGGTTATATACAGCCAAAAGGTATATACTAGAGAGCATAATACGTTATCCATTTTACAGTGGCCAGAATAACCTGTAGAAAAACAGTGACCCTTTAGGGCTTTCAATCAACTGGGTAAGCCAATAAAAGGTATGGAATTTCTTCCTGCCCTTGCAGCATGTGGAGGAAGGCTGTAGGTTCTCAAGACTGAAGTGGTTCTGCAACTCTTATTTTCTGTGCTACTGTGTGAGTTTCCATGGGCAAGCTGAGTTACTTGCTTGTGCCTCTTGCAAGGCAACTGTTGGTGATAATGTAAAGAGCTGCTCTGTGAGGTGTTCTTTGAGTTGGCTTTACTTCCAGGTGATCACAAGATTTTGGTTTGTTTGTTTCAGGGGGGTATTTTTTGTTTTGCAATTTCCCTCTTTTGGCTTGTAGGTATGATTTATAGCTTGCTTTGTTTTTATGCAAGTGCAATTATTCATTTCCTTTCAGCATGAAAACTTTCATCTGCTCTTTTCTGGCTGCTTTCCTCTTCAGGATTACTGTTTCAAATTCAAGAGGTCCTAGCAATAATAGCTAAAATAGTCAATTTCTGGTCAGCAGTTAGAAGACACAGGACACTAGCAGGGCAGGAAGGGCTGTCTGGTGCATATGGGCACCCTGGATGTGTAGCTTCCTATGGAGAAGGCCTTAGAGTGATTATTTTTAGCCTTCATCTTTTGAGAAGCAATTCTCTTTAATCAAGAGATGTTAAGGCAGGCCATTAGTACATAAACAGTGAAGTATGCTAATCTCCCCTATGCTTATTTCTCACCAAACTGACTGCTTTCATTTTGTATGTCAAAGACAGCCTCCTCTCCTACCCAGCTTAGTATGTAACATCAGCAACAGCAACATTGCCACTGAACATGACTGATTAATTGAAAAGTCTTTTGCAGTGGAGTCCCACAAGCTTTATCCTTTGCCACAAAGCATGAACTCTGATTTATCTTTGTGATCATGCACAATTGGAAATACAATTGCTTGTGACAAAAATAAAATCCTACCACCCAGCCCAGCTTTTAACTCTGTAGCCATTTCTGAAGTGTGAGACACAGGTATTTACACTTTTGCTGCTGAAAGGTGGGGTTTGGAGGTCAGCATGTGCTTGGTTACAGCACACACAATGCAAAATAACTGAACATTTTACCCTTTCCTAAGACGAAGTCCCCAAGCAAAAAGAGCCAGCAAGAGACCTAAACATACGGTTCTAGGACATACAGTTGAAATGGATTTTGTCTCTAATATCTCCAGAAGTTTGCCGCATGGAAAGCATATATGGACACCAAAGGCTTAGGTTGATAAACTTGAGGACTTGGCAAACATGGTTGGTTAGAGGTAAGGTAATAACAGTTGTATAGAACAAATCTTCACATTCATGCAATGCAGCTCCCTGTTCTGCTGCTTACAACGCAGTCACAAAACTTGCATTTGCAGTGTCTCTCCACATGAACACTAATTCTCCTATTTCTATGGATAAGGAAATTGCATCACAGCAAAGTCAAATTATTTTCCCTCAGTCATGCAAAGTCAGAAACAGACCAAGTGTCTGATTCATCTTCCTGGCTTGAACTATCAGATGGCAGTGCCTTAGGATAAAGAAAACAGGCAGCTTTTTCAAAGTAGCTCGTAATTGCTACACCACAGGGAAGATTGTAAGGCCATTGTTCATGGTGTTTGTAACCATTAAGGACACAATTTTAAGAGATTAATGAAATGTGAACCATCATTATGAAATGGTTGTTCCAGTCTCTGTTCTTCTTGGTACAGAGTTACCACTGTGATCACCGAATCACAGAATCACTGGGGTTGGAAGGGACCTCTGGAGATCATCTAGCTGAAAACCCTGATAGAGCAGGGTCCCCTAGAGCACATTACACAGGACAGCATCCAGGTAGGTTTTGAATGTCTCCAGAGAAGGGGACTCCACCACCTCCTTGGGCAGCCTTTTCCAGTGCTTTGTCGCCCTCACAATAAAGAAGATTTTTCCTCATGTTCAGACGAGGAAACACTTCTTGTGTTCCAGCTTGTGCTCATCGCCACTTATCCTGTCAGTGGGCACTACTGAAAAGAGTCTGGCTCCATCCTCCTTGCACCCATCCTTTAGGTGATTATAGACATTGATAAGGTCTTCTCTCAGTCTTTTCCTCTCCAAGCTAAACAGTCCCAGATCTCACAACCTTTCTTTGTAAGAGACATGCTTCAGTCCCCCATAATCTTTGCTGCCCTAACCCATTGATCCTCTGTGCCTTTCTGAAACCATGCCACTTTTCTCCCTCTTCTGATTTAAAGCAAAGGTGGGGGAAATAAAGAAAAAAATCCCAAACCTATGATCTAAATAAGGAAATAAAGATAAATGAGTAGAGCAAGGAAAGTTTTTAATAATGCAGGGTCGTTCTTCAAATAGAAAGAGGCTTAACTGATTTAAAAATATTTAAGCTAGGAAAACTACTGTAGGAAATATCAGATATATCATTTCATTAAAAAACCAAAAAAATTACCAGATATTTGTGTGTGTGACAGAAAGATGGAATTAATCAGACCCAGAATGGTCATGGATTCATAGTAGGCTCCTGGTTGTTTTCTGGGCCAATGCTTCTTTGCTTCTTATCATTTCCTGGAGCCAACTTCTTTTTAATTCTGTTGCTAGCTGCATTGTAAGCATTATATGCTGGGTCAAGAGGGCTATGGAGGTGACAGGAGCAGTCCGGCCTTCAGGGAGGTGTCAGCATATGGAATGGCAATAGAGAACCAAAGCGCTTTCTGGAGGAAAGTGTCATCTCCCAGACAGAGAGGAGACAGGGAAAGTTGCAGGGACAGTGGTGTATTCCTTGGATGAGCTGGCCAGAACTGTTCTAAGTTCTTCATATCTGGGTGGTGATAGATACCTGATTTTCACAGCAGAAGATGATGTTGGGCTTTGTAAGCTGACTCCCTGCATTTTATTTGGCCTTTGGGGTTTCTCTTTCTTTCCCATTCTTGTTTTTCTTCCCCTTCTCTATTATTTCAGAGAGAGTGAGCAGTGCCATTTCAGGTTCAGAAACTCTGGTGTCTTTGAAACTCACAGCAGCTCTCCTAGATTCCTAAGAGAACAGAACTAGAACAGTTACCTTGTACTCTGTGGGAGCAGATCATGGATTCAGATCAGAATCTGGGGAGCTGCAAGGAGCTAGTTTTGGCTCTATGCATATAACTAGGACTGATTGCTCCCCAGTTGCTGAGAAAACCTCTCTGCAAACTTGGCTGTTCAGATTAGAAGCAGGCAAGGAATGAGAGGATGACACAAGGATTATTATTTTCCCTCCTTCCATTACAAAGAGGAGACATTCATATCCAGGGTGTATAAGCTGCCCAGAGAATAGACTCACCCTGCAGAAGAGACCATAGTGGGAGTCATCAAGGCCAGTTTGGCTGGGAGAGGTGATACTCTGAGGATCCACTGGCATGTGGATTAACTGCAATGACCTTTCCATTTCTGGGACACACTATCCTCTTCATGTTTTGCTTCCATTTCTCATTGAGCATGCTAAGAAGGAAAACATGTGGACATGGCTCAACTGGAAACAATGCCTTTTGTTCACATGTGCACACATGAGACCATGTGATTTCTGCAGTTTAAGAAAAATAAATGTGTTTAAGGCCCCAAACGAGTAAAAGGAGTGCAATGCTGTATAATTTTTCCATTGGAATAATTCTTGGGAAATCTTCCCTCCAGGGAGTATAATTTTCTTGGAGGAAGGGCTTTCTTCCCTCTTACAACTTCCTATTCTCCTATATAGGTTCTTCTATGGAAAGTCTTCGGACTAGAAGGGAAAAGATGTTTAAGGAAGAAAAAGAAATAACTTACCTGTCAAATGTAATGCCATTTGTCTTGTAATCACTGTATCCAGGAGCCTTCTTTGCTTGCTAAATTTTTCTGCTGGGTTCAGTTATTCTGGGGGATGAAGTCATCTACATTAGGCATACATAAAATGATAAAGTCATCTAGATTTCCCTGAACCGTTTGCTTCGCCGCCCCGTGGCATATCCACTGCGTGGTGAGTAAGTGAAGTCTCTTGTACGCTGCCTGATGATTGTTTCTGTTTGCCTGCTTCCAGATGCAGGGTGCTAAATGAATTTCAGGGTTGCCATTAGAAGCTAATGGCTAACTTAGCACTCAGAACCCTTGGGCTGAATCTAATACTCATCTAATGCTCAGTCTTGAGCTCAGGCAAAACAGCCCGGAGGAACCAGGTGGCTAGCTGAATTGTGATCTACTCTGATGCAGGAGGAGCAAACTCCTTTAATGTGGAGGTATGTCATGAGCTTGTTTGCTCTTCTACAATGTCTGTTACCCAGGTATTTTTTATTACTTCCATTTGGGTTTTGTGCAGAGTACACACCCCCTCTCACTTATTTTGGTACTAATCAGAACTAACCTCTTTTAAAATTTTCTTCTTCAACCCCTTGAACAATTTCTGAACTGAGATGAGTATCAAATCTCATAAGCAAGCACAGAAGATTTTTCTAGTCTATAGATAAATTGTAACCTGTAAGTGTTACCAAACATGTTGCAATACCATGAGTTAGTCTCAGGGGCTTGCCTGGTGGTCAAAAAATTTAAAATAAAGTATTTATCTGGTTACTTCGTAATCCCGTTACTCAGAAGTGCTTTGGAGCCAAGCATAATCTGTAGGATCAGTGTTCCCAGGAGACATCAAATTCTGGTTTAGGAAAACCAGTGAGCCACCTTCTTCATGGTGGTGTTGACAAACTCTGTCAGTAATGGTGCTGATAGGTATTTTTCTTCATCAGCTATGGGTGGAATGGGTTTGACTTACATGGGGATAGATTTCTTTCAGCACTTCTCTGATGCCTTGCTCTGTTTATGTGCTGAAATCTGGAAGACAGGGAAACATACCCTCTCATGTGCTTTTGGTGTGGCTGCTCCCACATGGAAAGGGCTTCTACAATGCTAGAGATGCCTGAAACATGCGTCTGCCAGTCCCTGACATTGTGCAAATCTGATTTCTGGAGAGATTGGAGAGTACCGAGGGCTGACGTGGAGACAGAGGTTGGGAAAGTCTGGATTGGGGGAAGGAATTTAGCTGCTGCAAAAGCAGAACTGAAACAACTCCCTACTTTTGACACATTCACTTCAGGATTTGGGGAACATTTGGAGGATGCCTGAATCTGCGACTCTTTTATATGTCTTCTGTTTTATTTTCCTTTTCCATGTTTAAACCTGATTTGTTCCTGAAGGAATGATTTTGGGACAGATTGCACTCTAGTGATACCAGTCCTCATTGGTATTTAGCTCTAACTCCTTGTCAACTTTTAGGTGCTCCAAGGAAGGAGCAACATTCCCACAGGCTGCACTTCAGCTGTGAAGCAATACAGGGGTTTGTTGTAGGCTGAAGATGGAAGAAGAGGTTATCACACAGAAAAGATGTGTTACTCTGTTGAGTTTTAAGGTACAAAGGGAATAGTGTTATATCATAAAATGAATTTACATCCCTTCATTCTGTCTCCTGACAGTACAAAATGCCCTAAATGTTTCTGTGTTTCTCTTCTTATTGGGAAGTATATAAAGAAGAATAGGAAGTGATTAAAAGAGCACTAGTGGAGAAAAGAAAAGAAAAAAGAAAAGGAAAGGAAAGGAAAGGAAAGGAAAGGAAAGGAAAGGAAAGGAAAGGAAAGGAAAGGAAAGGAAAGGAAAGGAAAGGAAAGGAAAGGAAAGGAAAGGAAAGGAAAGGAAAGGAAAGGAAAGGAAAGGAAAGGAAAGGAAAGGAAAGGAAAGGAAAGGAAAGAAAGAAAAGAAAAGAAAAGAAAAGAAAAGAAAAGAAAAGAAAAGAAAAGAAAGAAAGAAAAGAAAAGAAAAGAAAAGAAAAGAAAAGAAAAGAAAAGAAAAGAAAAGAAAAGGTAACACACTAGAATTTTTTTGCTATAAACCAAATTAATTTTTTAGTCTGACTCATTGATGTCTAAGGTTCTTTGCTTATCTGCTGTTAGAAGATTCTTTGCTGCCTGCTCCAACAGTATGAATACCAAACCTTCCTGAGCACAAAGAGGACCACTGGTTTCCTCCTTGTTCAAGTAATTACAGAACAACAAGCTTTTGGGCTTGGCTGGATAGTAAGGGTGCTTCAGTCTTTCCAGTCTTAAACTGAAAGGACTCATGCATGGACCCTGAGAGTTTAATGAAAAAAGAAAGGGCTGGGACACACACGCACAATGCACGCACGCACGCACGTGCGCACACACACACATTCTAGATGAGAGTTGGATCTTGCTTAGGTTTGAGAGTATCTGAATAGAAAAGCTGAACAAGCACACTGATTGCAGGTAATGAGTTTGTGTTTCTCCTCATAAGCACAGGTTTTAATATGCTTTTCACTAAAGAGTGGCTTTCACAGTAATGCCCCTCATCCTGCTATTCCCATGCTTTTGTAATAGAGGCTCTACTCAGCTGTGACAATGCTGTAATTCATAGCTCATCTCTCTTGGGCCTGAACAAGCCTGTAATATATGCACTAAAACTTCCAAAACACAATTCCTCACTTCTGCTTGGCCCAGATCACAGAATCACAGAATCCTAGGGGTTGGAAGGGACCTCAAAAGATCATCTAGTCCAACCTCCCTGCCAGGCAGGGTCACCTAGAGTACATCACACAGGAACTTGTCCAGGTGGGTTTTGAATGTCTCCACCGAAGGAGACTCCACAACCTCTCTGGGCAGCCTGTTCCAGTGCTCTGTCACTCTCACAGTAAAGGAGTTTTTTCTGATATTTACATGGAACCTCCTATGCTCCAGTTTGCACCCATTGCCCCTTGTTCTATTACTGGATGTCACTGAAAAAAGCCTGGCTCCATCCTCCTGACACTCCCCCTTAACATATTTGTAAACATTGATGAGGTCACCCCTCAGTCTCCTCCAAGCTAAAGACACCCAGCTCCCTCAGCCTTTCCTCATAAGGGAGATGTTCCACTCCCTTTATCATCTTTGTGGATCTGCACTGGACTCTTTCAAGCAGTTCCCTGTCCTTCTTCAACTGTGGGGCCCAGAACTGGACACAATACTCCAGATGCGGCCTCACCAATGCAGAATAGAGGGGGAGGAGAACCTCTCTTGACCTACTAACCACACCCTTTCTAATGCACCCCAGAATGCCATTGGCCTTCTGGGACACAAGGGCACATTGCTGGCTCATGGTCATCCTCATGTCCACCAGGACCCCCAGGTCCCTTTCTTCTACACTGCTCTCCAGCAGGTCATCTCCCAACCTGTACTGGCACATGGGGTTGTTCTTCCCCAGATACAAGACTCCACACTTGCCCTTGATGAATTTCATCAAGTTTCTCCCTGCCCAGCTCTCCAGCCTGTCCAGGTCTTGCTGAATGGCAGCACAGCCTTCTGGTGTGTCAGCCATTCCTCCCAGTTCAGTGTTGTCAGCAAACTTGCTGAGGGCACACTCTGTTCCCTTATCCAGGTCGTTGATGAAAATATTGAACAGTACTGGGACCAGTACTGACCCTTGAGGGACTCCACTAGTCACAGACCTCCAACTAGATTCTGTCCCATTGACCACAACTCTCTGACTTCTTCCTTTCAACCAGTTCACAATCCATCTCACTACCTGATCATCAAGACCACACTTCCTTAGCTTATCTACAAGGATGCTGTGGGAGACAGTGTCAAATGCTTCACTGAAATCAAGATAAACCACATCTACTGCTCTACCATCATCTATCCACCTAGTTACTTCCTCACAGAAGGCTATAAGGTTGGTCAAACATGACTTCCCCTTGGTAAAACCATGTTGACTGCTCTTAATGACCCCCTCATCCTTGATATGCCTAGAGATAGTGCCAAGAATAAGTTGTTCCATCACCTTTCCAGGGATGGAGGTGAGGCTGACCGGTCTATAGTTACCTGGGTCCTCCTGCTTGCCCTTTTTGTAGACTAGAGTGACATTTGCTATCTTCCAGTCCTCAGGCACCTCTCCTGTTGCCCACGACTTACCAAAGATGATGGAGAGTGGCCTAGCAATGACCTCCGCCAGCTCCCTCAGCACCCACGGGTGCATTCCATCTGGACCCATCGATTTATGGATGTCCAGATTACTCAACTGATCCCTAACCCAATCCTCATCTACCAAAGCAAACTCCTCCTTTATCCTGACTCCTTCTGGGGCTTTAGGGATCTGGGGCTCCTGGGGAAAGTCTGCAGGATTAAAGACAGAGGCAAAGAAGGCTTTCAGTACTTCTGCCTTTATATCCTCTGTCACCAGGCCACCCACCTCATTCAGCCGTGGGCCTGCATTGCCTCTAGTGTTAGTTTTATCTGCAATGTATTTGAAGAAGCCCTTTCTATTGTCTTTGACCTCACTTGCAAGATTAAGTTCCAAGGAGGCCTTAGCTTTCCTAATTGCCTCCCTACATCCTCTGACAACCGTCCTATATTCCTCCCAAGTGGCCAGCCCCTCCTTCCATGATTCTCTTTTCCCACTTGAGTTTGCCCAGCAGTTCCTTGTTTAACCATGCTGGTCTCCTGGCTCCCTTACTTGATTTCCTACCCAGTGGGATGCTCTGATCCTGAGCTTGGGAGAAGTGGTTCTTGAATGTTGACCAACTATCTCGAGCCCCTTTACCACCTAGTACCCTTTCCCATGAGACTTCCCTTAACAGTTGTTTGAAGAGGCCAAAGTTGGCCCTGTGGAAGTCCAGGGTTGTGGTCTTGCTAGGTATTCTATTCCTCCCACACAGGATCCTGAACTCCACCATCTTGTGATCACTGCAGCCAAGGCTGCCATTGACCATCACCACTTCAACCAGACCCTCCATGTTGGAGAGTATGAGATCCAGCAGTGCTCCTCTCCACCATTTGCATTAAGAAGCTATCATCAATGCACTGGAGGAACCTCCTAGACTGTGAAAGGCTGGCTGTGTAGGCCTTCCAGAAAATACCGGGGTAGTTAAAATCCCCCATGAGGATCAAGGCCTGTAATTGCAAGGCTGCTTTCAGCTGCCTGTAGAAAGCCTCATCAACTTCTTCATCCTGATCAGGAGGTCTGTAATAGACCCCCACAACTGTATCACCCATGCCAGCCTGACCCTTAATTCGTACCCACAGACTTTCCACTTGCTCCTCATCTGCTGCTGGACAGAACTCAACACATTCTAGTTGCTCTCTCACGTAAAGAGCAACTCCACCACCTTGCTTCACTGACCTGTCTTTCCTAAAAAAGCACATAGCCATCCATGACCACATTCCAGTCATGTGAGCTGTCCCACCATGTCTCTGTAATTGCCACCAGATCATAACCTTTAGACCACACACAGAGTTCTAGCTCCTGTTTATTCCCCATGCTGCGTGCACTGGTGTACAGGCATTTCAGGGAGAGAGCTGAGCATGCTGGTGGCACCCTTGGGAGGTGGGAGGCCTTCTGGTCTTCATTAATAGTAGAACGATGCCCCACTAGTTCGAACCCAGCTACAACCCCCTCCCACTTTGAATCTAGTTTAAAGCTCTGTGAATGAGCCCTGCTAACTCTTGCCCTAGTACCCTTTTTCCCCTGCAGAACAGGGTCTTCCCATCCAATGCCAGCACGCCCAGTGTCCTGTACATCAAGCCATTCAGGAGTTTTGTCCCCTACCCCCTTCAAGTCTAGTTTAAAGCTCTCTCAATGAGTCCTGCCAACTCCTGGCCAAGAATACTTTTTCCCCTTGTTGATAGCTCTATGCCATTGTTTGCTAACATACCTGGTGCCCTGTAAACATCTCCATGATCGAAAAACCCAAAGTTCAGCCAACGGCACCAGCCTCTAAGCCAGTCATTAATCAGCTGTGTTTTCCTAGTCCTTTCAGCTTTTCCTGCCATTGAAGGAACAGATGTAGTCCTTTCCCATATTATCAGAATCATTACCTCAGTCCTCCTTTAGGAGACTTGCCTTTGGGCTATTAATCCTGTGTCCTCTCTCCCTGCAATGACCCTTTTCTTCCTGCAATGCATATGAGTTTAAGGTCATGTATCTGAATGACCTAGAGTAGCCAGTGCTGAATGCCTCAATAATCAAAATCCGTCCATAATGTGATGTGCCATATGCCTTGGTAATAAGAAAAGATTTCTTCATTCTATATAATACAATTTAGACAGAAGGCTTTGTTTAAAATTAAGTAATTAAAATGTAATAATTCCATAATGAAATTCCATTCAGAAATAGTGATGTCCTTAGGAGACCTGTGGCCCCTAACCAGAGTACATGATAGCAAAGAGGAAAACCTAGACAACATCTTTCATAGCAAAGAAGGTCACAGAATTCAGTGGAAAGGTGGAACAGCCTGAATGTTATCAGGCTGAACAATTAAAACGTGAAATGTCCATGACTGTGAGTTAGACATCAGAGAACTGCTCTGTTATTACAATGTCTCTCTACTTTTAAGAGGGGGAATGCTTTGATCAGGAGTGTCCTAGAAAAAATAAATTCAGAGGCAAAACTTCTATCTGAAGGACTATAGGTGTCTTGGGAAGACAGGTGAGAATTTAGCTTACTCTGGGAAGAGGGTAAGATGGCTCTTTTACGCCAGGTTTAGCAGAGCCAGTGCTCTGTTTGCACAGTGTTGGGGGGAGGAACGCAGTAAAGTGGCAAAAGAGCTAATGAAGAAGTGGCCTGTCATCTGTGAGTCTGTGATAGGCATGGGGTTTAGAAAAGCAACTTGAAATTACTATGTAGGCAGGAGAGGCCATTTCTGGAAGGAAATCCCGGGTTCAGGAGCAGCACAGAAAGCACCGGAGAAAGAGGTGGCAAAAGAATGTCTCCAGCAGCACTGGTGCAACTAGCAGTGAGCAGGCAAAAAGAAGCTGTACAATGAGCTGTGGATAGAGATAATTTTTGGCTCTGTCACCAGCCTGTGTATGTGTGAACAGCCAAGTTGTTTTACCTTTCCACTGTTTTTTGTTCTCCTTCCTAGTACAGAAAAGTCTCTTGCTCCAGGTTTGCATGGTTCTAGCACAGGAGGATCTCAGGTTTTCTGTGGCCTTCAGGCACCATGGCAACAAAAGATTACGTAATTATAACAGAAATAATAGAAAGGAGGCCATAACCATGTACAGGCCTGGAAATTGGAGGTAATAACAAAGAGGAAAAAGACAAACTGTCCATAAGTTTTGCTAGGGAGGAGTGCTCATTTGCTATGAAATCTCTGGGTCTCCCTCCTTTTATCCATCACTATTCCTCTTGTATTGAGCTTTTGTTTTCATAGCTATCAGCTGCCATCCAGCAGCTAAAATCTGTGTGTGTCATTCCCAACGATAGCTTGCACATTGCTACACACTGCTTCTCCAGCTCTGTTTCCATGGAAATGGAAGCTAGCAGCATAACAACAAAACAGAAGGAAAAAAAACAACAACACCAGTCTAATACCCTTATCTCACTTCTGCTTAGTGATAGCAAAAAGGCAAATCCTTTCTATCTAGTGCCATATCCGGTGGTAGATCTCAAAGTGCTATCCAAACATAACTGCAGTAAGCCTTAAAACATCCCTGAGGTATATAGTACTCCCATTTCATAATGGGCAAATAGACTTTTAAAATTTGAAGCTCACTTCCAGGTATGTACACACTCCTTGTTTTGGACTGGGCCTATTAGGCACTGCATAGCAGTGCCACATAGCATATGACATGATAAGACCATGCTAATGTGTTCAGGAATAGACCCCAGGGCTGCCCATCCCATTACTTTCCCCCATGAGCAATCTTCTTCCTAGGCGTAGAAGGAAGTAAAATGGCCTTTCCTGGCTTCCTGGGATTATACATTCAAATTAAATACCACCAAAAATAGCAAAAAGTGACTGTCTGGCTTTCATTCCCACTTCCATTCTCAGAAAAAAATGAGATCAGGGAATAACAAAGCCCTTCGAACACCTTTAAAACTACTGCCTGTACCATATGTCTGACCTTCTCACTCCCATTTTCATTGAAACAGATCAGAAAAAACAGTTACAGAAGTGTATGCAATAGTTGTCACTAATAGAATCCAATTTCAGATTGGGTGCATTTTAATCAAGGAAACTTAAAATCTGATAGATGACTGAGGGTGGATCTCTCCCCCATAAAAATCTTCACCAGCTGGTCAGAGCTCTTCTTCCATAGTGTTCATATAACATAAACTTCATTGTATTGATTGATAGGTGTCTTCAGCTCACACATTGATTGCACCTGACTTTGCCTTGTAGACCTATGGAACAAATATTTTACAGCAATTACACAGGAACATCAAAGACTTAAAACAAGTCACAAACACACTTGAAATATGTCTGTCTGTCTATTTGTCTATCCATCCCCCTTTGCATTGACCTGTGCCCCTCTGTGTCTCCCGTGGGCCAAGCATGTAGCAATGATTTCATATGCCAGCTGCCAAACAGTTGTCTTGGCTTTCTGGGGTGGCACAAGCATTGTAATGAATGATTATTAATTCTGGATAGTACCACAGCTTCAGGGGAACACTACAACTTTTTTCCTGTGGATTTCTTTTTTACTTGCCTTCAATGAAAATTTGTATGTACATCAATAAGTCCGCGTGAGGCAACAGGCTTGGGATGTTAGTTCCTGGAGGTCCCAACTTCCTCCTTTCTGTGGCAAAGAGATGAGATGAAGTGGCAATTACGGGCTCACACACACTTGTTTATTTTGTGTCACTGACAGAAGTGCTAACAGAAAATTCTGGAGCAATCTGTAACGTACAGCTGGAATATTTTAAATGGATCAAACTGGTTGAAAAAAGGAAGGAAAAGGTTTCCAGAGCTTTTTACTGTAATCCTGGCATGGAGGTGGTCCTTCATGTGCATGAGAGGACATTTCTGCATGGATTGACTATTGTAGAGGT
Organism: Hemiprocne comata; assembly: GCA_020745705.1. Lineage (NCBI taxonomy): Eukaryota > Metazoa > Chordata > Aves > Apodiformes > Apodidae > Hemiprocne > Hemiprocne comata. The sequence goes on along the minus strand of CM036616.1, from coordinate 38,318,554 downwards.
CTATCTGGACTCAGAAGATTGCCTGTGGGCATAACTTTGTGAGTTAAATCAGTCAGGAAACTTCTCATGACACTCTTGTAAATTAGATGTATCCTCCAGGAAAGTGTACAGTCTTATAAAGAAAGAAGAGAAGGACTCTGATTGCCAGGATTTTAGCCAGTTAAACTGAGCTCAGTCTCAGGACAGGCTCTTTAAGCCTGTGCAGCCTTAAACAAAAATTTTAGGAGATGTTGTAATTCTTCATCACAGCTGCTTTGAAGCTACTTCAGACTCTCCTCTTCCGTTATTATGGACCATTCAGTCAAAAAATAGGCAAGAAAATGCTCCGAGGCCAGTAGCAGCCAGCTACTGAAGGCTCTTATTAAAATGCCAGAAAGAGCTCAGAAAAGGAGACTGAGCAGTTTCAATGTGCAAAGGTGAGAGGCTAAGGACAACAGAAGGGGAGACTGTCAGGGAAGGAAGAGCCATTTAAAGGAGTCCTGCTGGCAGGGACAGGAGGGCATAATCAGTCTTGCAACAACTGAGAAGTTGCAAATGAAGAGTGAATGAGGGGGAATTGCGGTCCACTTATGGATACTCTGGAAGCAGATAAATAGGCTGACTTAATTTGCTAATTTATTAACTGCGAGTTACTCATTCCACCTGGATGATTAGCCAGTCTGTTTATTCTTGTAGGCCATTTTGCATTTCTTCACAGATCCCACAGGTAAATGCAGAACTGGCTACTTAGTTAAGACATTTTGATAAAGGAACAAGGTAAACTAGTCAACTTGCTTACAATGGCTTCTTGCCCAAGGGCACTTGACACAGATTACATTACACAAAGGAATAATTCAGATGTGAGTCTGAAACAACCACATGAGTCTCACTGAACCTTTATTAGAAGCCTTGTTAATTGTTTACATGTGCAATTAAAAGTTTGTACCTCATTTTGGCATTAATAGAGTCAGTTCAATTCTCCTTGAACTTTACTTGGACAAGTCTGAGTTTAGATCAATTAATGTAGATATCCTTAGAGCTAAGGTGTTTTGGCAAGGTTCATCTGAACTCTAGAGAGCTGTTAAGTGGTGGTGTCCTTCCACTTCAGCAAAGAAAAGCAGGACGTGCCTTACTCACTGACTAATTTATTTATCTTCAGATACTGCATGGAAAGTGAATAGCTGCCCAGGAGAACCCTACATTTCTGGTGCTAGGAAACAGTCAGGGCAAGCTTGGTCAAAAAAAAGGTACAGCATTAAAATTCAGGTCCTCTTTGAACCGTTTGGGAAAGCTTTGCTTTCTGGCCCATCAAATTATCAGTAAAGTGAGATCACCACAAATCTGACAGACCTTGTAGCTGTGTGTCAGGGCACCCAGAGCAGTTTGCTTCTAAGAGACAGAGGACAAATCTCTGCTCTTGATCTGATTGCCATGGTTATCTGCTTCAAGCTTGCTAGACCTGCCTGTACCTCTTTGAGGGCACAACTCACCCACAAGCACCTTTTAGGATCCAGATTGTGCTTGAGGCTCTCCACATGGACTTGCAGAATATATAGCTGATGTTAGTCCTCCCTCCATTAACATCGATGTGCTTCCTTTGTTCCTGTAGCCCATACAGAATGGCTCCTTCACTACATAGGTCCCATCATCAAACGTAACAGGATTTTTAATTTGCCTGTCAGAATATTTGGAGTCTGGTACCAATGATTCTTCACATATGAGAGAAGAGGGTGCGTGACGGATGATAGATCCTTTGCTTCCCAGACTTCCCACTTTTAATTCTATGCCTGTCTTCCTGTTAAAACACTTCTTTGTTTCATGGTCCAGCTCGTATTTTCCAGGTCACTTGTCCCCCAGCTGCCTCAGGAGGAAGGTGCAGTGGTCCAGGCACCACAGGGAGGGAGGCTGATGTCCAGTCTTAGGAGCTTGCTTCCCCCTTATTCTTCCTTAACACAGAGATTGAATGCTTACCTTCAGTGATGCCTCTGCTCTGTTTCAGAGGAACATGAACTTTTTTGCCATGCACAGCTTAGAGCTAGTCCTGCAGGGATGGGTTGTCCTGCACTGAGTCTTGTGCCCTAGAGTGAGACTGCTCTTGGCTCACTGAGTCACCCTGCATTGGTGCCTTACACATGGTTTTGGGAGCCAAGGACAAGGCCATTAGAAGATTCTCAAACCTAAGCTCTGGCTGTCTTCCATGACCTGAAATTAATACACCAAAATGGAAAAGAAGCCATACAGGGAGGTATGGCAAATCTGAAGATAGTTTTGGTTGACTCTTTTAGAAGCTGTGTGGCTTGTTCAACAGAAATTTTTGGCTCTTCTGAGGAGAGAGTCATACAGAGACAGTCCTGCTCATCCCTAAATTTAAGGAGCTGCTTTTAGAGCTGTCTCTCTGTGACCACGAGGAGCTCAGTTCTAATTCCTCCACACCACAGTGCATCCAGATTGTAATGTGGCGTGGTATTGTTGGGAGATCACACAAGGGATGACTCGAGTATGCCCTGCTCAGACATCACAGCTATCAAACACTAGGAAGAATACAGGTGTGGGACCATCCGTTTCTTAGAGACATATAACCACAGCCTTCTTGCTTGTCTTTCCTGCTCCAGAGGCTGGGAAGGTAACCTTGGAAATGCACTTCAATTTTGCAAATATTACCTTTTGCTTCCAAACATTCCTTAGGAATCTTATCAGCAATGCTGAACGGTTTTTGCATTGAGCTAAATTGCCAAAATAGCTATTTATTTAGGTTGTGACTCAAAAGATCTGGCATCTGTTCATTGCTCTGCTACCAAGTTCATCTGTGGCCATAAGCACATCTCTTCTTCTGGCTGTAATGAGGAGGGGTGAATGAACAGTGAAGTGGGGGGATTTTAGTTAGCTAATGTTTTGTTCAGATGGTCCTATAACATGTTAAGAAGGAAAGCAGTGAGTGAAAAACACTCGTAAGGTCTGCACAGCCTCAGCATAGCACCCATGAGAAGAGAAAAGGAAGAAACAAGCTTCTACAAATTTCCAGCAAGTCCTGCAGCCTCTGAAAATGTTTAGCATTTGCCATGTCAGACCATTTATCAGGCTAATAAAAAAGAGCAAGCATGTGTGTGTATGTATTTATATGTGTGGATTTATATAGTTGTCATCCTAAATGTAGGTTACAGTTGCATAGATAGTTTGAAGTTATATAGCTTTTGTATATAACTCTACACATAGATAGCTAGAAAATCACACACACTTAGATCTATTTATTTATTTATTTATTTATTTCTTCTGGTTTAAAGAAAGAGTGAAGACCACTCCCAGTATAACAAAGGTCTCTCCTGACAAAAAAACTCAACAAAACAAACAAAAAAAATCACCTCAAGTCTGTCTCTCTGCCCTTCTAAACACAGGAGAAATCAACCAATCTATCCAGAAGTTATTTGAGATACAGCAGATCAACAACGTAGTCTTCATTGCCTTAGAAAACCAGTCCAAAGATCAAGCTTAGCATTTGGTAAGACTTCTAGTCCTCATGCTCTACCAGTTAAATAAGCATAAATAATTCCTTTCAAATATCCTGACAGAAAAACTGGTTTATCAATTTGTTTACCTTTTACACTTTAATTTCACTGGATTTTTTACTGTGTTTTTCATACTTGCCTTTTATTTTCTGCCCCTTTCCTTTTTGCTGTTGAAAACAACTTATAAAAGAGCCAGGGAAAAGTCTGTGTAACCTCACACTTAAGCTAGTGATACCTTGGATTGACTCTTCCCTACTTATCAGCTTTATCTTTGTGTGTAAGTAATTTTTATATTAGGGTTGTCCACCTAAGTGGCCGGTGACTGTACGCATCCTGTAAACTGACTACGTCCAACTTCCAGCTGACCCCAAGTGTTTTCTGGTGTGTTGATGCATGCCTGTATCCTGGGTCCTCAGCCACTGTTGTGTCCATATGTGGGTCCTCAGTCCCTGTGCAACTGTTGTGTCCAACTGACAAGGCCATAGTGTGGCCCCAAAATTGACATTCCAGTTTTGGAAAGATTTTCCAACAATGGACTCAGCTTTGAGTGAACAAATTCTCAGTTGTCATTCAGCCAATCCACACAAAGACCCTTGCTCCTATACTCCTATTGTCCCAATAATCGACCAAAGAGTATTACAGAGCCTGGGCACATGGCAAAACATCAAGACAGATTTGGAAACCACGAAGAAAGTCAGAAAAGGGCAAAACTACCGCCTACTTATACTATCCACTGTCTGGTGCTCACCCATTCGTTCTCATTAACTCTAAACACAGAATTAGTTTGCATTATCATCTAAACTGAGTTTGAAACTTGTTTGTTCTGAAGTCGACTGTGGACACATTACTTGTTGTCCCTGAGAAAGTTTCTCCAAAGTCTTACTGAGGCTCTCTGCAAAGAGAATTAGAGTTGTTCCCTCAGGTCTCCAACCCAAGAATGCTAGCAAATCCTGTTTAACTATTTTCAGCAGTGTCTGTAGGGCTGACAGCATTTTCTAGGAACATCCCCACAAAAGAGAGTTTTAGTACTGTTACTTCTCCACTCTATAGAAGATTTTCTGGCTAGGACTCCCAAATGTGGCCAAAGATGCAGGACTGAACTCTCGCAGACAGACTGCTTGTGATCTTCAGGTACTCCTGAGCATTATCCTATCAAGGGCTCCAGCCTGACTCCAGTGAGGAATTCAGCACCATGTATATAGGGTTTGGCTCAAATAAAGTCTTAATTGCCTTTGGGTGGAACAGTTAATTTTTAATGCTTTCAGGGCATGAAAGACACCTTCTAAATAGACTCTTACAGATGAGGCAATACGTACTAGACTAACCAAGAAAGATATGAAACATTTTGCTCTGGAATAATTTTATTATTTCAAGTAGCCTCTCAAAAGTTTACATATTCATCAAACTGTATTTTTTCTCAGAATCCATTAGTTTTGTATAACATTTTTGGGGCAATCATGGGTTGATAGTACTTATGGCCATTTTTGACAGCTTCCCATTTCTTGTGACATCCTAACTGAGGGAACCAGTCCAAAAGGTCCCTTTAAATCCCCCTAAGACAAGAGTTCCCTTTCTTTCCTCTCTCCACTCCATCCTTGTGACCCTCATTACCAAACACAGTTTAATTTTTCAGAGCTTCTTACTCAACAGCCACATTTCCAGGAATAGGAGAAGTCTTTGCAGCCTCCTGACATGACCATTTACTAAACCCTGTGTGCTGGTGCTACTTATATTGTAGGAAGTTGCTTACATGCTGTGCAGACATTGGGTTTTGGTCACACCTATATCCTATAGAAGCAGCATTTGTGCTCCTTGTCCTGCCTGTTTCTCTCCTCATCTACTCCTCCACTAGCCTGCCTCAACTTCAGTGAACACTGCCCAAGGACATAAAACATAGCAGTTACAAATATTTACATAAAAGCACAATCTACTGTGGAACATTATGGCTACTGTAAAGGGCAAGTACTTTCCTTATTTTTTAATGCAGCATATTTCTTTAGTTTCTATTTTTAAAATTACTTTTGTAAGCTTATAGGGACCAAGATAGCTGTTTCCTTCTGGTTTTGCATCTTGTTGATCATGGTGGACTGTGGAATAATAACACAATAACTTATAGAGAGATGGAAATGGTTTTGGACATCGTAGAATGTCATAAAGATGTAAGGAAGTTAAGATGTGCCAGCCTGAAATAAGCATAATGTTTTTTGAAGCTTACTGGCAATCACTTATCCAATTCATTAATTGATGAGAACTACTAGAATAAATGAATTCTTAAATTTTGTGCAACTCTCAGTGCATCTGTAGACGTCCTGTTAACTGCAGAAAAGTTTGCCTGAAGGTATTCAGCTGCATAAATAACCTGTTAACCCATCAGAATGCAGGCTGGACTAAGGCAAAACATGACATTTAATTTTTGACGGTATGTCTTTCTCCTACTCTTCTTGGCTGTTATGCTTAGTCCTTGGTCTAACTTGTTCATCTAGTCATAAGGGGAAAAGCAAAGAAGGATATTTTTGCAACTTTTCCATGCAGTGATGTGAATTACTTGCCTATAATCCCATTTATCCTTTGTACAAGAAACCTGCTGCTCTGGTTCTGCTTGTGAGCACACATGAAGCTATGAAAAAACCCAGTGACCTCCAGAATCAGTGAAAGCCTCTCCCATCATGTTCTGATGGAATTAGAGTACAGTTCAATCTCCCTCTTCTTTAGCTAGGAGTCCTATGGGGGAAAAAGTTAACCAATAAAAATATTTTTTAAAATTATATGTGCTATTAGATGGATTTAGTTCCAAAATGTTTCTTGAAATCAAGAATATCACATCAGATTATATTGACAGAAAATTAGGAAGGAGAGGTAAGCTTGGTTTAACTTAGTAAAACACCTTGGAAAATCTCAACCACTGACTGAAATAAAACTCAGTGGACTCAGCATGCTGTTGAAGGTTATTTTTTGCAGGGCAACTGTAGCCTAAATACACCCTCCCTGCTGCTGTGATCTGTATGGGTTGACCACAGATTCTTCAAAGAAGATGAAACACAGTTCTCTGCTGAATTTCACATTTATTAAAAGATTTCATCTTCTCCCGTGTAGTGTTTGCATCACAACACAAATCATCAGCTTGCTTTGACCCTGACACCATTTTATAGGCTTAATAATAATAAATCTACATCCTGAAATAGTTTCTTCAGATTACAGCAATCAATCAAAATTCAGGGAGACTTAAACCATTAATGTCAGCAGCAATGATCCAGCACCCTGGGAATCCATCTAAATCAGCCATTATTACTGAAAATGCTCCTTAAGAGCCTTAAGATAAAGGTAGTATTTGTGAGCATAAATTGCAGTTCTATTTTTATCAGCCATTGAGGGATGACGTTCATGGTGATTTTTTTTGTATCTGTTTTGTACAAGACAAAGTCAGAACAATCCTTTCTTTTGCCTTATGCAGCTGTTCTGATTATTGTAATAGAAAAATAGAAGCCAATACATAGCAGATGGTTTTTCTGGAGTGAAACTCTAGAGATAAAGGAGTGTCTGGATTTTTGAAGGAAAAATTGTCATCACAAGTCCTTAGTGCACTTTGTGTTGAAACATTTGTAGTTCAAGGCAATGGTCCTAAGAGAAGCTGTACCCAGTTTATTTGACTACAAATATCTACAGATTTGGTAATTTCGCGCTCTGAAGTGTTGGGAGGTGAAGAAACAATGCAAGAGTTCAGGACGAAGTTATTCCTTCACTGAGAGATACATCTACAAGTCTTTGTCTTGGGATTTTCTGTGGCTATCCATTAACAGAGTACCAGAAAGCCTATCACAGATCAAAGGCAATAGCAAAATGTTGCTGAACTCACATACTTTTTTCTTTTTGCGGGTAGAACGCTGTTTACTTTCTAGTTTGTGCACAGATTTAAAAAATAGTTTCATTTTACCTGTTTTAATTACACTTGTATATGATTTTTTGATTTTCTGTTTTGCTTACTGGTTGGGTTGAAGCATGCTAGTGAAATAGAAGGGCCATATGCTTTGGATAGGATGTTTTGAAAGTGTCTAAACAATGTCCTGCTGATTATCATGCCTAATGTGATCTGACAGCTTGTTCCCACCCAGCTGTGAGCACATGACACATCTCAAACACATCAGTGCAGGCTCTGTGATTGGCATTGTCCTGAGAACAGCCATCATGTTAAAAACGTAAGAGCCCCATCACTAGCGGGAATGGATTCAAGGTGCCATTGAACAGTAGGTCTGACCTCACAGATTTGCTAGAAGCTAGCTGGTTCCCCAACAGCCTAAATCTAATGGACAGTGCTGAGGCAGTCCAGCAGTCTCCATCTTCAGCAGTCAGTACCTCAGCAGAGATCCAGACAGATAAAACATGCCAGTGAACTCAAGAGGGAAAGTGTTTAAGTCATGTTGCTACAGATAGGGATGTAAATCAGCTAATCAGACTTTCCCTATCACAAGGCATCTCTGAAAAGGGATCAACTTTTTTTTTTATCAATGACCTAGTTTATCCACAGGTTTTATTGTTCATGCCTTGACTTTTCCCCAAAATAGAGTAAACATGAGCTGCATGGATGATTTTGAATTTTAATACCTAAAAAAGAAAATAACACAGACAAAATCCTGTGTCAGAAAGTGTGTTCTGTGAGAGTCACTGAAAAGCAGCTTACATTTTTACCTAATTTAAAGGAAAGATATCTAAAGACAGATTTTCAGCCTATCATTTCACACTGAAAAGTGAAATATGTAAGAGAATAATCTTCCGGTTACCTACTTGTGAGGAGCACTCCAGTCTCATTTGCTGGATCCCTGTTTTTGCAACTGCTAAAATTCCCTGATAAGAGACTGTTTTACACTTGGAATATGACATTGGCATTGTTGTGTGGTAATGGTTCAAACCAAGCTTCAGGTTTGTAGGGAAAAAGATTTCCACTACTGACTCAGTCCCAGTGGGAAACCTCTAAACTTTGCTCCCCAACACTACAGAGATTTGTAAAATTCCGGTACCACCAGAAGCATGCCAAGTTCTTTTCCTTGAAGCTGGATTATAGCCTGTGGAGCCTATGCAGCACAAAGAGACAAGTATAAAGGGAAAACAAACAGGTATTGTTCTTTCTCATTTGTTCTGTGAGTTAATGGAAGAATAATCTATGAAAATCATTACCTAAGGAGCATGAAGCTAAATCACCTTCTCTTGTTCTCCCCTTAACTTTGTATTTCCTAAAATGATACACTTGACCTTTTATGTCTTTAGAATTTTATAGCAGTGTCTTTCAAAAACAGACAGGCAATTGTGACCTCGGCACTGTTAAATTATTTCATCTACTATTAGGTGCTGGTCCTTCTTCTTTAACTGATTTGCATTCGGGACTGCAGCTCTCCCTGACTTAGGTGGCTGTTAATGGGACCTGCTGCTGTGGCTGGTGATGCAATGAGCTATAATTGCAACCCTTTATTTTAGCTTTTACTATGCAAGTCAAACCAGTTACTGTGAAAGCTGTTTGGGAAAACAAGTGAGGAAGCCCATCACTTGAATAATGTATCCCATTCTGTATCTGAAACTTCCCTACAAGAACTGCAGTTAGAGGCTGAGGATGGGGACCGCAAAAGCCCCAAGGCCACAACTACAGAGATGGGTAACTACTACTTTAATGGAGTAGAAGAACAAGCAACAAAGTTTTTATTAGGTTATTTCTGAGGAAAGTTTCCCATAAGTACTGAACAAAACACTTGGCTGAAGAGGAAAAAGCACAGGAGATGGAGCCATCAGATCTCTAGGGGTTCATAAAATTCCCTAGTGTCACAATTCTGAGACTGGCCTAGGCCCCACCTCATGGTTGCAGCGCACATGGTGGGCAGGGAAAATGCAGATTTCTCCAGGTTCTTCTGCTTTTGCACTTGAGTGTGTCACACCTATCACGCTGCACGGAATTGCTTCAGGCTCTGCTCTACAATTCTAACAAATGGTGGTGAGATCAGTGCAAAATGGTGTTCTGGTGCACGAATGAGCCATAGCAGATCCTCAGACAATGATGAAACCCACAGACGTGGGCAGTAACAGAGCTGAGAGGTGTGCCAGATGATGACCTAATACTCAATCAAGGATAAAACCAGCTTCTTTCAGAGTTGCATTTTATCTTCATCAGAACAAGCAAAGGTTAATGAAATACCAATATTCTCCAAACAAGTTTGGAAATATTTAAATCCCTGGAAGCTCTTAGGAAGAACATTTGGACTCTGAACAGCTAACTCTTGACACAGGATTCCTGCTCTCAAAGTAGTGTTATCTTATCTGAGAGAAGTACTAATTTGCACTGAGTTGTATTTCTATGCAATCTAAACAGGAAGAGAGTATTTCAGAACTGGGATGTCTGGTGTGTGTGCACTCCCTGTACTTCTGAACATTTAGTCTTTTGCTTTGATTTTTTACCTTCCAGTTCTGACTGTCTGGTTCTGGAAATCTGAGCGTTTTTATCTGTGAACTCTCATTTTTTACCTGATATGCAAATCGAGACATGGATATCAGCACAGCAAGGGAGAGAAGACCTGCATTCTACTTTATGTTATATGACATAGACAGTCCTTCTGGCAAATAGGTCCATCCCAGAGATTTCTAACTCTCTCTTCATTCTTTTGAGGAGCTGCCAGATGCTGTCACGTTGCACTCTGGTGAAAGTACATAAAGGAGATTTGTTGTATCAGTGATAGTACATACATTAGATCATAATCTTACAAATCTACATCTGATTTTTACAAATACTTATTCAATAGAGACTTCATTACATTTAGTTACCCATATGCATAAAATATCTCTAAGAGATGAACTGTAATTATTGAATGTATTTTGTCCTGTCCTACATTTTCTCACATTTATACCATAAAGAAAAAAATCAGTGAAAAGCTCACAATAGTGTGATCTTCCTGGAGATTAATAAAACCAAATTAATATAAAAAGGCCTGGCTTAAAACTATGTATGTCGGGCTGCTCATCCCAGCAATAGTGAGAAGCTGTGCCATAAGCTACCCCTACCCTCCAAGTGCACAGCACAACTATATTTAGTGAAGGTTAAGAAGCTCCTCAGGAACATCAAGTACTGTCTGCTGCAGCTTGCAAGATAAAACAATCTAGCCCACAAGTTGCTAGGGTGTGTTGAAGAGAAAAACTGGAAAGTGGGCAAAAAGATAAGCATAGTCATACAAAAATGTACTTAGAAAAATTCGTCAGAACTTCTGGAGGTTTTTCTGCTGCTAATCTGAAAACCTAAATCTCCTTCTTGGTTAGCTGTTCTCCCAATACCTGGCTCAATCCTTCTGGGTATTTCCACACTGGATGAAGACCAGATATAAAAGGCAGTAGCTGAAGGCAGGCTGGTGACTTGGGAGAGCGCAGTACTTACACTATTGGTTTTATTGAGAGTATAACTTAAAGTCTTAATGTTTACTGCTTATTGCCTATGAGGCTATTTCTGAAGATAAAATGGAGGAAAATATTATTACTTTAATTATAATTCTGCTGAACATCTGAGAGGGACATTTAACAATCTCCAAATTGTCCATCAGAAGTGTTGGCTCTCCCTGGATTTTCAGGAGATTAGCCAGGCTGTCTGGTGTCTGATGCTCCACAGATCCAAGAACAGTAGAAAATAAATACAGTAATGAACAGCAGGATTACAGTTCTTTTCCATAAAAAAAAAAAAAAGATATTGCATTAAAAATTGTTTAAAGTGTCTCTCAGTCTTCCATTTCTGTGTAGATGTGTGGTGTTCACTTTCATGGGGTTGAGGTGGAGTCTGGATGAGAAAAGACACAGCTGAGAGTACAGAACAGTGTTGTCTGCTTGCTTGTAGAGTAATGGTCCATAGTCAGAAAATATTTTAAGCCTTTAGACTTGATGTTGTGATGAGGATCAGTATACCCAAGGCCTAATGAGGCCCACAGAACAGACTGGCCATAAAAGAGAAGCAGCTTTCACCAGCTCTCTTTTTATCCACATTATTCTAGATATAAGGGGAAGCAACCTCAAGGAGTTACAGCTTTGAAGTGTCAAGTACAGTTTCTTAGTCACAGAATTTGAAATGTGAAGTTTTTCCTTCTTCAAGATGAAATGTCATATGAAAGCATCTATACTGTGGATGGTGAATTCTGAGTTCAGTGAGGGAGTAGAAAGCTGACAAATATGCAGTGGAAGGTTTCTGAAAACTAGCTGTGGTTTTGAGTGACTAATTGTACAGCAAACCTGTGCTTGGCCTGACATTATGTGCAGTTATTAGCAGAGATGCAACAGAGAAAAATGTACCATTTGGTGGTTCCTCTTGTAGGGCTTGCCAAATGTTGTGTACTTCCCAGTGGTGATGATTGCCTTTGAATCCCAAGAAGTCCAAAGAATCAGCAGGTGCTAAGCACCTCTCCTCTGCGAGAGTGGAGCCAATAGGCTCATTGCAAATCAGGTCCCAGTGCAGTACAGGTAGGGAAATGTGTATCTGCTGGTGGGAGAAGTTGAAAGGTCTATAACCCAACCCTCCAATCAACAACAGCCCAGACAGGCTCGGATGCAGTCCTGGGATAATGTGGCAGTTCGGCTTTGTGTAACAAAAAGCTGGACTTGGCTGGAAAAGGATTGCCTGAGTGAAATCCCATCCATCCATCCACGGTGGTCCTATGCATGTCAGCTACAAAACAGCAGTTTTCCATGCTTTTCTGCACTTGATGCACTACAAAGTGTGTTGTGCTTCACTGGCTGTATAAGGTTATGGCTGAGTTCAGAGCTAGAAACCCCACTGGGGAGAGAAAAGAGCAAGCTGCTTTTGCACTACAGCTACACCACAGCTATGAAAATGTTCACAGCCATTCAGGATGTTGCCTGATTTTTTTTCTGGGCAGAAAAACACTTCTCAGCATATGGTTATCCTTTCATTTTGAACTCTGTTCCTACTTCCTAAAAGATCGTGTCTCAGTAGGCTAAAAAGCATAACTTTTTCACTCATGTTAGCTCAAGCAATGCAACCCATGCAGCTCAAAAACTGTTATGCTGAATGCTAATATGCTTAAAAACTCATTAGCTGCCCATATTTGGTCTGGGGAAGAGTCTAGGCTGCAACACATTGAGTAATACACCTTCAAACCTTGTTTTGCTCCTAACATAATAAAAAAACCCAGGAAAACATATGTGTAAAATTAGATTCCAAAGAGAGACATCCATCACTGGTATACTTAAGCAGATTGATATGCATACAGTTTCACTAACTTCTCTAGCAATTTTTCAGTGGTATTCACAATGATGAAATGAAAGCCCATGAAAAAGCTACTGGATATTAGAGAGATACTAAAATGTTTGCAAGTTGCAACTATGTACTGTACTGGGCTTTTCAATCATCTTAACCTAGCTGCACCTTTTCTACTCCTAAAGACAGATCAAAGACACATGATCCAATATACCTTTTCTTTATCCCTGACTTGTGATGAATGAGACTTACCTGAGCTAAATCAGCATAATAGTTCTGTTTTACTTGAATAAGCTGGTATGGGAAACACATTCTCCCACTGTTCCTAATGCACATGGCACCTTGATAGGGGTAAATTCATGCAGGGGTTTGTTTCCTGGCTGCTGATTTCAAACCCAGCCTGAGAACTAAGCCCCAGGTTTTGTAAGGAATTAAATTCAGTTCAAGACAGAGATGAGAGCATTGTGGATCATTACTGATTCAGACCCAGGATATGTAAACACATGGATGAACTGGTGTATTGCTACTGCTGCAACCCCATCCCAAGCATACAGCATGACATGGATTTTCTGCCTCTCAAAGCCTTCTGGCAGTTAATAATGTTCACCGTTGCAGTGGTTCAGTTGCTGTTTGAGGTAAAAAGCAACCATAATACATTATTAAAACTAAGAAAAATATTTCCTAGTTCACACTGGACTACCATCCCACGTGTTCAGGGCAGTTCCTAAACATGCCCTGCCAGGCACCCTCTCCTGTGAGAAAGACTCTTCTGCACTGGACCTTTGGGGTCTATTACCTCTGCCCCACTCCTGTGCTTACGCCCACATGACTTCCCCCTCCACACAGCCTCCATCACTGGCAAATCTTCTTGAACTCTTTCCTTGAAAATGTAGGAAAAAAATATACAGAGCACTCTCCTAGCCTTTCCTATTACTTACAGCTTTAAAATACCTAAGCAGTTTATTGTAAGCCCCTCCTTCATCTAATGCCATATCTCTAATAAAATTATTTTGTTGTTAGCTATTCTCTCAGTAATCCTCACAAAACTGTTTCTCAGCTAAGCTGATTTGTAACAAAGTCTCCTGCACTAGCTCAATTCTGGGGCCAGAGCTCTCGGTCCCTCCACCCTGACCCTGAGCTTTTAGTGTCTTGACTATTTCCTCTTGGGGTTGTTTTGCCCTGATGTAGACAAGACAAGTGATGCCACACTGCTAAACAGCTCTACAAGCAAAGCCTCTCAGTCCATTTGCAACAGTCCTTGGTGTTCTTCTAAACTCCAGAAATGACTGGACGGGTATCAACTGAGCTCAGGCAACCCACCAGCTGGGATGCAGTTTTGTTGCCACATCAGTAGCAGGCAACAATTTTGTTCTCTCTTGAAAGCAAATTAAATAGAAATAATATTACTGCTCGGTGGGAACAAAGGGAAGGGAGACCATTCTTCTGCTCACTAGAATGGCTGATTGCTAATGAGCTTCTGTCTCTGAGTCAGTTTAAGAATAAAAAAGCATATTTCACAATGTAGTGGAGTACTCTCACCATGATGCTAACAGATACTTGGCATAAGACTTTTTCAAGTGAGGTCTCTTTTTAGTGGTATTAAAGTAGATAAATAGTGTCTAGTAGCATATATAAATAATTAAATGGATGCCAGAGTAGGATTTTGAACCTTACTCTCCTATATCCCTTGGTGAGAGATCTAGCCACTGGGCCATGATATCCCTCCTAATTGCCTATGCTTCCCCTGGGCCTCTGAATTTTTAATTAGTTCTATAGAGACTAATAACTCCCCTCAAAAAAGAGTGATATTGGTTTGCTGAATTTGGAGCATGGTTAAAATATCACAATGCTTTTCCAGAAGTGCAATGTCCTTGGTTGTCTCGCCCAGACACTAGAAGTGGATGCTTGGCCATTATAAAGCATATAGCAATTGCTTGTGTTAACTGTCAGAGATTTTTTTCATTTTTGTTTGTGTCTAAGTTTTCACTCTTCATTTTGTACAGATTGAGAGTTATCACATGCCTTTCCTCCCCACCCCAAAGAAGCTTGTGGCAGAAAGCTAAGAAATAAGGCTTTGCTGAAACAGTGAAAAAGAAGAAATGTGACCAACTGCAATGACAAGTTTGCACTGGCTAATTTAGTACACACTCAAATTAATTCCTGCTTGCCTAATACACTGTATTAGTTACTATAGTAATCAGATGGCCACAAAAAAAGGTGAAAAAAAATAAGGAAGAAAGAACCTCGGGAGGGAGGAACCCAGCCATATTCCCAGGGAGGGATGAAAATTTTTTTGGTACACTAATATTTAAAGTGAATTGCATCCACTTCTTCCCAGAGCCATATAAGAATCAAACTGATGACAGTCATCGGGGGGTCCTGTGAGCAGCCTGGTCTGATAAACAAAAACCTTTTGCACAGCCTCCAGCCAATTAATGCCCATTATCACTCAAGGCCGAAAATGAAGTAAAGTGGCTGTGAAGCTCTTGGGTAAAATGGAGGAGTCAAAGACTAGGACTGAAATTAATGCCAGCTGTTTCTCCATGTACCACTAAATAGGAGGAACTGCCTTGAAAATTATTCAGAATTATACAGTTGGGTACAGCATCACTCTATCTAAAAAGCTGGAGGGAAAAAATGGTTTGTCACTGTCTTAATCTGAAAGAGGTTTTTTGGTTTGGTTTGGTTGGTTTGGGTTTTTTTGTTTGTTTTTGCTTTTTAATTTGCATTGTTTGGAAATGGAAAGACATTCCATTTTACTAGTACTTGTTCAAGTAATAGAGAATGACAAAATGGACAAATGACAGGAGGCAACACAAATTTAGAAATGCATCAGATCGAGATGCAATTACTGACCTATGATAATTCAGGGCTGAATGGGCTGAATCTGGCTTTTGTTTTCCCTCCTTCAACTCCATGACAAAACTTAGTCTTATGGCCAAACACTGGGTATTAATGAAAAGAAAAAGTTCTTATTTTTTATCCTTTTTGGGGGAGAGTTTTCCAGAATGGAAAAGGAGGAAGAAGGCCTATTTGAAGGACTGGAAATTTGAAGGACTAAGTGATCAAGAAAACGTTTCTAACAAAACAAATGTTATTTTCATGCCATATAAGTTCTGAAAATATGGGCAGGCAATTACCCAATCTATTATAGGCCACTGCATATTGGATGGCAGCTACTGAACTCTTGACTTCAGCATGTTTAGATAAAGCAGTACCTTAATTCTTCTTTCCCTTTCGACTAATGGGAAGAACAGCAGCTGGGAGGAACATTTGCTGTGGGCAGAGTGTAGATTGCATTAAGGATCAAACATTTAAGGAGAACATTTCAACAGGGGTGCAGAACCTATTTAGATTTCAGCTGTGAACATGTTCAATCTTGTTTAAAACTGAACCTCTTAGAATGCTTGTGCAAAAGCTTAAAAATACTAGAAATCAAGCTTGCATTTACCTTTAAAGCAAAAGGTCACATGAACACAGTAAGAATATCCCCTTATTTATGTTGACAAACACTCGGTGCAATTTTAGTACATGTAGCTATGGTACTGTACACCCTGGAAAGTGAATCTCACATTGTCTTGTACAGATGGAATTCTGACAGTTTTTTTGAATTTTTTTTTAGATCAGTCATGAGTTCCTGGAGACTTAAGAGGAAAAAAACACAAAGTTACAAGACATGAGTTTGAACCAAAATTCTGAAAAAATGCCAAGGCAGAACACCATCCCACATTTTTGAAGGTAGAAGTTTAAATAAGTATGTGGGGCTGAACATTGCAGCTGAAGTTATTATGAGCCTAACCCCCAAATCCTTCAGAAATTTGAAATCCAGATCGAAATTATCTCAATAACTTTTCTGAGATACCTGATTAATCCCCATATAATAGCTTCCTTGGTTAATCATTGCTTCAGTTTTACCTGGAGTCTACAGATTTTACTCTCTGGCAGTTGTAGCAGCAGGTTTTTTTCAGTAGTCCCAATGGATTTGACTGGCATGAATTTGTCTAATCAGTCTTCAGTATTCCCAGTTTCCCCAGTCAAAGAATTTCACAATCCACCTATACATTATTTGTATTCAATTGTTTTAAATCAATCACCTTTTAAGTTTGTTTGATGCCCTTGGACCTTATGATTTGAGACACAGTAACTAAATTTTCTGTTTGCCTTCTCTCTGTCTTTCAGAGATAGGTTGTACCTATCACACCTCCTAATCAGCCTCTTTTCCAAACTAAGACACCCTAGCCTAGCTATCTCCCCTCTCAGTGAAGCTATTCCACTCCTTCAGCCATCTTTGTTTTCCTACCTGGTACTTCTGCTAGTTTTTCGATCTGCTTTTCTAGATTAAGGAGATCACAACCATATGTAGTCTAAGATTTCTACTATCTTAGAAACAGTTGAGTTGCTTAATGGTTTGTCAACTGATCTTCTTTGGATTGGGTACTGTGTCAGGGCTTTCTCACAGATTCAGGTTTGATAAGGCAACAGACTGAGGTGTGAATTTCCACAGCTGAGAAAAAAAAATGCTAGGTATGGGACTTTTGACTGATTGTGCTTATAGTGCAAGACGATGCTGCAGCAGTGACAGTTACTCACTGCCTTGTCCTATATGCCTTTCTACACATACACACAAACCCCTAGGCAGCTTTACATGTTGCACTTTTTGAAGAGGAAATGTACACCTCCCTTTGCCCTTACCACTAACGAAAAAACCACTTCCTCCCCCACCCCTCCCAGCTATCTCCACAATAAAACAGATACAGAAGAAGTCAAACCTTCCTTCAGGTGTCCACCACAAGAATATCTTTTTACCAGCCCTTGTGAATTTCCTCTCATATCAACTATTTGTCTCATCCTGAAAGTGACTGCTGATGACCAGGTTAGCCAAGCATCTGATCAGATTGCCATTTTGCCCTCTGTCCCTTCCCCCAGCACATTTTTTTAGGCAGGAAGGTGAACATGCAGAACACTAAAAAAGAAATCCCCTGCTGGTAAAAATACTTAAACAAAGTTTAGAGTTCAGATTAAATGGACAAATTGCTCAAGAAACTTGGGCATCTGTAAGAACAGCCAAGCTCTCTACCTGGGAAAAACAAGTTCTATTTTCCATTGCAAATACCATTCATGTACACCAGGTACATGCAGTCAGGTACACAAGGAACACAGGATTCTATGACACTACTACAAAGCACTCCATGAGAGCTTGCAGAAGCAAAATTAAACAAAACCGATAATTTACACTTTCTCACTTACAAATGCAGTATCAGTGCTAGATAAATTAATGAAAAAGTTGTCAAATAAAGTGCCTCATGGATAGGATCACCATTTTTCTGGTTGAACAGCATTTGAAGAGGTGTTCCTCCAATACTCTCCAAAGGGATTATTTGAGTGAACTTTTAATGTGACTCTTCTTCTACTGAACTTTCTTTAACTAATACCCTTGATGTAATTCTAGCACCCACTCAGCATTTTTGTACTTTGATGCTGCTTCCATGCAAATGATAGGAGAAAACTTTCTCCTTTACCAGACCATACATGTCTTTAAGGATAGGGAGCCCAGCTACTGATTTCTGTTTGGTGATGTTTAAAAATGTTGGTAAAGAAAGCAGAAACCATTTAAAAATACTTTAGCTTAGAACATAGGCAGGGCTAATCGCTTTAATTAACAATAAAAACAGTAACTAGGCAGCAAAATCGACCTATAGGGAATGAAGATAATTCTGGGGAGATTCTCGTGGTTTACATGGAGTCAATGAACCTGAAGAGATTTTTGGCACACACAGCCTCACCATGTGTATTTGTCCATTTCCAGTTCATAAGAATTTGTGCTGGAGTAGTATAGAAGGAAGGGCTTTGAAGCAGAAGACCTAAAGAACTTTCTGATTTCAAACTTCCAATCAGCTAACACTTAGTTATGCTGTGTTACATTCTTCAGAGCCACAAAATCTTCTAAAACATTAATTATGGTTTTGTTACTGCTGTGTTCAAATGATCACATTTCTGATCCAAAATAAATACGAGCCAAACTAAAACTAAGTATCTAAAATACCTTTGATTTATGGGTAGATAAAGTACAGTTACGAAAACACCAGTCCAGTCTGGTTTCTATGTCACACTCAGATCTTGCTGCCTTTGGTTTCCTGTTCTGTTTTTAAGTTATACCTGTTTGTGATTCTACAATTGCATGAGATGGTTTCTCATGATGGAAAAACCTCCCAGAATTTGGTCCTTTAGAATCCAAAGCCAGACTCACATGACATACCAATTAGGCCTTGAAATGTGAGTACTGATGTAAAAGAAGTTCTAATCTAGATGTCACTCCTTGAGCTGTAATACTCAGTAAAAACCAAGAAATCAAACTGCTTAGAGAAAAACACCACCATCTTTATAGCTATACAATTACCTGTCTCAGCCCAGCCTGCTTAGTTTTCAAGAAACTGAAGGCTTCAGGCTGTACACATGGGGTAACCATTGGAGCAGGGATATGAATGCAGTCTTCCCTTGTCTCTGGTGAATTGCATAATGACTGGGCACTGTAATTGGTTTTCTTTATCCCAATGATTATTTGGGATCCAAGACATGGATTTGACAGATGGACTACTTGGTGGATAAGTAATTAGCTGGATGGCCACACCCAGAGAGTAGTGGTCAACGGTTCCGGGCCCAAGTGGAGGCAAGTGACAAGTGGCATTCCTCAGGGGTCAGTACTGGGACCAGTGCTGTTTCACACCTTTGTTGGAGACATGGACAGTGGGATTGAGTGTATCCTCAGCAAGTTTGCTGATGATACCAAGCTATGTGGAGTAGCTGACACCCTGAGGGAAGGGATGCCATCCAGACTGACTCTGACAGGTTTGAGAGGTGGGCCAATGCCAGCCTCATGAAGTTCAAGAAGGCCAAGTGCAAGGTCCTGCACCTGGGTTGGTGCAACCCCAGGCACAAATACAGGCTGGGTGGAGAATGGCTAGAGAACTGTCCCAAGGAAAAGGACTTGGGAGTGGTAGTAGATCAGAAGCTCGACATGAGCCACAAGTGTGTGCTGGAGCCCAGAGGGCCAATTGTGTCCGGGGCTGCATCAAGAGAAGGGTGGCCAGCAGGGCCAGGGAGGGGTTTCTGCCCCTCTACTGTGCTCTCGTGAGACCCCACCTGGAGTATTGCATACAGCTCTGGAATCCTCAGCACAGGAGGGCTGGAGCACCTCTGCTATGAAGACAGGCTGAGAGAGTTGGGGCTATTCAGCCTGCAGAAGAGAAGGCTCCAGAAAGACCTTACAGCAGCCTTCCAGTATATGAAGGGGGTCTACAGGAAAGCTGGGGAGGGGCTTTTCACCAGAGAGGGCAGTGACAGGACAGGGGGTAATGGTTTTAAACTGGAAGAGAGTAGATTTAGGTTAGCCATCAGGAAGAAATTCATCACCATGAGGGTAGTAAGGTGCTGGAATAGGTTGCCCAAGGGAGGTTGTTGGTAGCCCCTCCCTGGAGGGGGCAGGTTGGATAAGGCTTTGTGCAGCCTGGTCTAATGTGAGGTGTCCTGATGATTTTTAAGGTCCCTTCCAACCTTAACCATTCTATGATTCTACGACTCTATTTATATGGAGTAAAACCACCAGGTGATTGAAGCTAACTCTTCAGTCTGGTGGGAAAAGCATTCACCTAGAATGAATTATATCTGACTTCAGCCACTGCTCACTGAAGACTTTCCTAGACCTCACATATGCCAAATGACTACTAGCATGGTCACTGTTGGCTAACAGACTCCATTAGATGGAAAATGGAGTCCTGCTTTTAATTTCAAACATTGAGAAAGTTCTGCTGACTCTATAACTCTTGAGATGTTATTGAGTGTTATTAATTGTGAGGGTTTTTTAATGAGTATTGTCCTTCCAGAAATATTCGTGCTCAACTCCAGTATATGCATGCTGAGCCTTACACTCCTAGTCTCTTTCAAGGTCCACGACTAGATTAATTTATAGAAAAGGATGGAGAATGACGACATCTTGTTGCTGAGTGGGCCATTTATCTGACACAGGAATGTAGCCTTGGATTATGAAATGCATCAGCACTGACAAATACATCAATAACTTTGAATTGATAAAGATGCTGCACTGGAAAATCTCAACCTTAATGATCTGCAGAGCAAAATTAAAAAGATACATAACTCTCAGGTTTTAGAAGACTATGTGAATAGAAAAGCTAGTTATTAACAACCTTGTTGTATTTCTCTGCCTTGACCCTTCCCTGTCCATTCAAGTAGATCTCCCAGGAAACTGGTCCAATGAAAATGGGTAGCTCTGGAAAATACTGGAAGAAAAGCCTTTTTTCAGCTGTCATGGACTCTCTCTGTGGTATGCAGTTCTCGTAGCTCCAGAGTCAGGTTTGCTTCAGAAGCTACAGAGGTGAAAGCGTAGAAAGACTTCAGATGTGAAGTATCTGCTGTGACTGATACACTCAGGTAGCCTACAGTCAGCTGCTCCAGCTTCAAGACTGTACTGAGTGCAGATACTAAAAGAAAACACCAGAAGAAACCAGATGTCTAACTTGTCCTGGTGCTTTTTGTGAGCTACACACTTTGAAGATGAAAGCTCAAAGAAAACATACATGTTGATCTGGGCATAGACATGCATCAGTCAAGGCCTACAAATGCCTTATCAGATATAGGACCACTTATTTTGAGTTTCTGATATCAGGCATGTTCCTCAGGTGTGTCCTGATTTCCTACCAGGACATAAGCCACTACCTTCCATTGCAGCCCCATTAACACAGAAAGCAATGACAGTGTGTGGGTGGGAGCATCTTTGTCCTGCTAAAGCTGGTTTCCCTGTCAGTGGTGGGAACATTAAGATCTGGGGACAGCGAAAATATCCGAGTCTTTGTTTTTTGACTGGAGATGAATCTAGCAAATCTGATCTAGAAATCACAGATAGAAACAATAAAGATGGGATGCAGTGATGGAGCTGTGGTAGACTCTCTTTCCAAGCTCCAAAGCATCTTTTCTGGAAAACTCCTAACACACTCTATTTCACTTGTGCAGTGTGATTAGCTTACTGAGATATTGACATGGATTTCTCCGGCTTCTCAAGATGCTTTTCACCAATTTATAACATTGTCAAGGGATAAATTAGTTTTAAAAATGGAGGGAATGTGGCATTTTGAAATGAGGACTATTCATTGGCATAGCCTGGCTAAGAAGCTGAATACATTCTCAGTTAGTCAGCTTGTCTTCAGACCTGAGGCCATGTTACTTAGCTGTATGCAGCTAAGAAATGTCAGGTGAGCCTAGGTGTTCCCGTAGGCACTGTAGTCACCTTGTCTGCAGGACAGACATGCTGAGGGAGCGTGTGCATTCACATTACTATAGATGTTCTGAAAATAAGATTGGGAAACCTGTTCATTTAATTACCACAGCTAACAAGCTTGCCCAGAAAAAGGAGCTTTTTTGAACCATCTTAACTGAGGATGTGTTCTTCTGTATGTCACACTAAGAGGAAGACTGTTGTGAACAAATTTCTTACCAAGACTTTAATAGCAATCTCTTTTACTTCCCCTCTGCTCCATTCCTCTGAAAATGGCTATTTTGAGCCAGTATTACCTAGGAGCTGTCACACACAGCTGGCCAGAGGAATGCACCCGCACTCAAGTGACTTGCACTAAGGGAAAACAGCTTGGGTCCAGCCTCTGACCACACCCTGCTGGAAGCCATTTGGCCCAGCCAGATAAGACACATTTTCTCCCCTGGAGAACCATGGGTGAGACCTTGTTTGGCTGTGTCTGCCAAGAATACAGTAGGAAACAGGCAGACCATAACAAGATTTCAGTTTTAATAACACTGTTACTGGTAAAGATGATCAAGACATTTTGAAACATCAACATCATTTAATTGTGTATATTTCTACACCAGTTGGCTTCTATTTTTTTTGTTAGTTTGTCCTCCTTTGAAATACTCACAGTCCTGCAGGAGTGGAGCTGTGCACATTTAATAATCTGCTAAATCAGTCTTTCTTCACTTAGGAACATTGTTCTTTTGTCCAGAAACCTACAGTGCCTACCATACAGAGGTGCAATGCTGTGAACCCATTCTGAGGATCTTATTTGCCTGGTTCTCACAGGTTGTTTGATATTCCATGGCTTTTTTGTTTACATCACCTGTTGTTGGTAGAGCAACAGTTGTTTGCATAACAGCTCCTCTTCTTTCATCACAAGTCCTGGAGGTTCTCCGTAAAATGTTGTTCCTGCCTTAGACCTGTCATTGCATCTGCTTTAGTCACTGAGGCTATGGAAGGCCAGATCTTCCATATCACTGGACAGGGAAAACTCCCTGTTGAGTCTGCAGACCCTTCTCAGCAGACTGCTCTCCATAGAAAGGGTCAGTTTAACTGGGGCAGGTATGCATATACTCCTGTACTCAAAAAATATCACAGGGCCTGCCACCTTCTTGAATTTTCCATGTAGTAGATGCATGAGTATCTTCACACAGCTCTTCTGCTCTGAGGTAGAGCTCAGTGTGACTGGGAGGTAATTTGACTGAAGTCCTTCCTATTGTAGTTTTAGTGTCACAATATGCCACCCTTGTTTCTTGGCAATGGATCAACTGGAAGGAATGAAAGTCAAGTTCCTGAGGTTTCCCTTGATAAGAAGGGAAATACAGATGTAGTGACTAATAAACTAATGCCACTTGGAAAAACCAACAGCATCTTCTTTGTCCGTGTCTTTTCAGCTGACCACTTGGCTGGCAAGAGACCAAATTGTTCCCCAGAAGACAGATCCATGGTTTTCACATAGACAGACTGTTGGAATACAGCAATAAGCAAGGCCAGAGGCAGTGCTATGTTTTGCCCTGGAGCAGGCAGAGATGCCAGCAGTATCCTGGAGCTACTGCTTGTTTGCATTCACCTGCATGGAGTCCAGCATTACCGCTCCAAGGAGGATATGGCCCAGCATCTTTTTGAACCTGTCTCCCACCTTCAAAATTATTATGAGACCCAAAAGCTATACAGGAAGTGAACTTCCTGCCCAAAAGCAATTGGCCCTTATCATTATGCCTAAGAACAGAAGATATCACAGCTGGTACTGGAAAGATTAAAACTGAACTGCTGATCAGTAGAGATGAGACTGAGTTCATATAACCTAAGCCACCTTAAAATTGCACACCTAGTGTAAGCCATTTGCCTGGGCTTCCCCTCCAGTCCATTAAGTGACTCCAGAGCATGATTCACCACATCCTAAGATTAGTGCCTGAGGTAGGTGGGGTGAATCACGCTGGGGAATGGCCTAGCTCTGCGTGAAGAGAGCTCTTTGCCAGAGATTTGATGACAAGTCTTTCTTTTAGGTGCTTAAAATTAGACGCGACAAATCCTACCTCATAATTTTCAACCTCCTTGTCTTCCTGAAACAGGGAAGTGCTGTAAATTGCATAAATCTGCTAACAGCCATTGTTTTAAAATGGCAGCCTTTTCCCAACAGAATAATAGTTCTGCACGGATTCCAGAGAAGGTGGAAGGAGCCTGAGTCCTTGCACAGAGGATGCAGTGAAAGGTGAGAGGTTGTTCCTTTTGTCTCTGCCCTCTCACATGGCATGGCTGGCTCCAGCTCTGGCAGCTGCTGGGCTTGCATTCCTCTCATATTTCCATTTCATGCTCTTTTGGGTCTCCAATCCCATTCAGCCTCACAAAACACAAGCTGCTAAGAGTTGCTATATCTACCTTTCAGATAGGTAAAGCTTACACATCATTCCTATGACTGTAGTGACAGGCCTGAGGGCACATGTATGAAGCATTGCCATGGGTACCGGACAGGCAAGTTTGATGGACGACCCTGTCACAGGAACCAGCCACGCGATTCCCTGCAGGAAGGTCACCAAATGTTGAGTCTTGGTGTGTTTCACCTAACAAACAGCCTGTGGACAAATCTTCTGAAGTACTTTGGGTAGTCGCAAAATAAAAAAAATAGAATGAGAAGGATTAACCTAGTAACCTTCACAGAACATTTGTTTTACAACAAGCACAAGATTTGTGGAAACATGAAGTACACCATGTAGGAAAAAAACATTTATAGAGGAAGAAATGCTCTCAAGTATCAATTTATTATCTTCTCAGGCTACAGTCTTCTAACAAGGAATACCAGACATGCCAGTGAAATCATGATCTGAGTTAACTATATTAATGTCCAGTTTTGTCAATATTGTATGTTCAAAGACCTAAGGACAGCAGGTTTTAGATCCTTTTGTGTGCTGCTAAATTTTTCTCCTATCAATATTTGCACATTAAATCAGCGCCCTAAACTCCTCCTTTTTTGGTATCCAAAGATAATTTATTTTTAGAGGAAAGAACAGTGCAACAAGAGGTGTCCTTGCAATACCATTCTGGCTGGAAACATGGCCTGGCGCAGCCATGGTGTTGCGGTCCGAGTTCAACCCGGGCTGGAAAACTTGAGTGAAGACACAGATCGCACCTTCACTTCTCCCCAGTTAGAGGAGTAATAGCCCCTAACTGGCTAGTTTTAATTTCCCAGTGGGTCCATCCCTAGGTTGGGACCGGCTGGCTACACCAGGTATGCCTATAGAATGCAAACCCCTGCCCAGATGTGCGCGTGCACCAGCACAAACACAGAGTCTATGTGTTTAAAACACCACTTTACTATAATAGTTTTAGAGCAGAGGGAGCATGTGGGGGGAAGAGGATATGCAAATGTAGTTATAGGAGACAAACTTGGGGTGTGTAACTTGGTAAAGAGAAAGAAAGAATCAGTATTATAGTTGGGGGTAGGGTGCCCAACAAGTTTCCCATATAGGGTAGAAGAGGTGCATAGGTGTATGTGGCCGATTACTTTTGCCCGGGGAAAAGTACGCAAAGAAAGGAAAGATTCTTACAGGCTCAGAGGCAATGACAGGTTTGGTGGCGTCTGTGGCTTTAAGGGTGGGTTTTCGGTGAGTGAAGTTTTGGGCGAGCGTGGCTCGGGCAGGTGCCTGGACAGGCAGCTCGGGCAGGGGGCTTGGGCAGCGAGCGCGGTTTTATCTGCAGCGGGACACAGGGAGGAGCGGCCACGCGCTGCAGCTCCAGCGCAGGCGGCTGCGGCACGTGCTGGCGATGGCCCGTGGCGGCTGCCTCGGCCTGGGCAGGCAGGGGCTGTGGCTGGAGCTGCACCTGCACCGACTGGCCTGGGAGCACTGATAACGGAGGGATTTGGGGAGCGAGCAGGGATTCCAGCTCTTTCAGCTTTTTTAGTGTGCTCTAGCTCTCTTCTCCGTTTCTTCAGCTCCTTTCACGCAGCTCCTTGGCAAGCAGGCTCCACGAGAGAAGAGGCACGAATGCAAGCAAGGAGGAAGCAGGGAATAGCAGCAGTCCTGGAGTTGCAGGGGTGCATGGAGTATAGCTGGAGTTCCACCCCAGCCACCGGAGGCTTTTTTTTTTTTTTATTCTGTGCTATTTCTTTTCCTTCTATCTTCTTTTCTTCTCTGTCTTTTCTTCCAGCAGCAAAGGACAATGTCTGCTGACGACCGATAATGATCCATAACGTTCGTCCTATTTACATGCTCATGCAGGCTGGTCTGGCCTTTCCTCTGCTCGGTCCTCAGCTCCTACCTGTGGCTGCTGTAACAATTGTGCCATGGTCCAGCCAAAGGCTGGGTGGGTCCTGGCTGCACACATAGCAAGGGGGGCAGGGGTCTCTGCCCTTCCTTGTGTAAGTCCCAGCCGCACCCCACCCCCCCCAGGGCTGTCTCCGCTTTGGTTTTGGTTTGTTGTTTTTTTGGTGGTGTTTTTTTTTTTTGTTTTGTTTGGTTTTGGTTTTGGTTTTGGTTTTTGTTGTTTTTCTTTGTTTCTTTGTTTTCTTTTCTTCGACTTTTATGTCTCTATTGCAATCGTGTGAGAGACATACCATGTCTCTCATGTGGCCAGTCCTCCACACATGGATAGAAACCTACTTTTTCAAAGAATAGTCAGGACATTTCTTGTTATCTGATTGCTGTTTAGAGGTTAAAGTGCTGGTCTCTGCAAAGATAATCTCTACAAAGTTTCTATTTTTGGAAATCTATGTATTTGAGGACATAGGTCCTCAAAGGGATTAGAAAAGAGAAGAGACACCGGAACCATGTCCTAGGCAGTGCTCCCACCGTTTATGCTTTTTGTGGTTTCAGAGGTGATAGGAAAGATGTGGTACCTTTTGTACAGCCCACATCTGATGGGAAGTATGTATGACCCAGCTCTCACTGCATGCCATTCCACCGGAAAAGCAGAACTTATTACTTTTAGCCTTCTTTCTAGTCAGGGATGCTGGTAGGACCTCACTGTCCACCATTTCCTCAGTTTCCACCCTCCAAGTGAGGGCCCCCATGGGGTGTCGGGCCCCTGGGGCAAATGTGAGGTCTATCTTAAACATGATCATCTCAAAAGTGTTCCTCTGAGTGCAAGAGGAGCTCCTCATGGCATATGGGAAAGCCACCTCTGCGGGAGGCCATTAGGGGAGAGGAGGAGTGGTGTAGGGCCTCTGCAGGGTCATGCCACACGGCTCTCCTCACACTCCATTTTGTGCCTGACTGCCCCTGCCTGCAGCCCTGCCTGTGTTTGTCCATGCAGAGCTGTCCGCAGGCACCCACTCAGGCTCTGCCTGCCCCCCTGCTTGGCCTATTTGCTTTACAGGGATCTCTGCCTGCCAAAACCACCCTTGCATGCTGGCCAGCTGACCAGCACTGGCCTGTGATTTACAGTGGGCTCAGTCAGCTGGCTTACAGCAGCTCCCTCCTGGGCAGCAGGAAACCCTGGCTGCTTGGGTGGGTTGACGTGCTGGAGACCGAGTTCTGACAGAAGAAGATACCACCTGTCCCTTCTGTGAGGTCTGGAGAAGGCAACACTAAGAAGTTTTAAAATTTCCTCTTTCCTTTTTGGCTTTGCAACTCAAAGGGATTTGTGCAAAGTTAATTGTAAGCACACAACTTCACATGAATCAAGCAGCCTAGGGAGACAAAAAACCACTCACGACAAGCACTCCCAAGCCTTTAAAAAATATCACACCCACTTGTAGCTGCACGAAGATAGATTTAATTGGTTTTTCATATTCCCTGTGAAAAATGACCATCAAGCCTTAGCAAGAAAGCAGAGAGGGAAAGTGGAGGTGTGTTTGTCTGCAGATAGCAAAAATAGAATTGACGTTTTTGCAAACTATTTTTCCAGTCTGCTATAAAATGTATGATATAGACAAGAAATCTGGAGGTCTGTGGATTTCTGCAGTTTATGAGCAGCCAGTCATAATTTCTCTCAATAGCTGATGATGGACAATGTGTATTTCATTACCTAGTTTAGCAGGACGCTCCATCTCTCAATATGCCTGCCTCAGTTTCCTTCTATGATTAAACTGCTTTTTGTCTCTCAGTTTTGCAGGCTCAGGCTTGAAGTGGAAAGGTACCCATGAGAAAGGAAGAGGACTAGCAAGCTCTGAGCTGGTGACAACCTTGAAAGGTACAAACAGAGGCCAAGTTGATGTTCGTAACACCAGCTGCTCTCCAGTGTTGAAGAACATGGAGCCCAGCCCAGCCTCAACTAGGCCTGGAATGGAGATAAAGTAAGAGTGAACAGATAAACAAAAGAGTTTGCTTGGTAAGAACAGGGCTTTCTTGGCTTTTTCTACTATTTTCCCTTCTTTCTCCAATGAGAGATGTTGGAGGTATGGCTAATGGTTAAATGACAGCAGTTGATCCACTTTATTCTGTAAAAGCCTGGTCCCATCTTTGATCAGCAGACTTCCCATACATTTTCCCAGGAGGCTGCTGGATCTTCTCTCCTCTAGCGGGGACACCTGACAGAGAGACTAATTCTCAAGACTTACAATCCACCCAGGGACACCCAGCTGTGGCCTGGCAAGGGTGAGAGATATTAACTCTTCTATTGCCTTTATTAGTAAACGTAACATTAAGTAATTTTTATCATTAAGCTTAAAGATTATAGAATCCTTTAAGATTGATAAGTAATATTCTAGGCCTAGTATAAAACCTGGTAATAAGTAAGTTGCTAGCATTTACATGGTTAACCTTGATTGTTTTATCTAGCTATAAGTAGTAAAATTAACTGTTAAGATACCCTTTGCATTCAAACTTCAGCTTGTTTCTATCTCCCAATTTCCCTGTGCTTTGACTGTACTTGTACCTTCCACTTTAAGGAGTTAAGACCCCGACATTATATGCAATAAATCTTCATCTGTGCATATACATCTCGTCTGCCGTCCGTCCCATCCACGACACCTAGGTAACCTTATTTTCAGATGCTGGGCTCTATGGCTGCAGAAGAGTTTGTGTTGCTCAACATTGTTTCAGTAAGCAGGAATGAGAGAAACTCAGTGTCTTTTTAAAAGAATCAGCTTACTAACAGAGAAAAACTGCAACAGCTACGTTCATTGGAAATCTAGCCCCACATTCTACTAACCGGGCTAAAAATAAAATAGGCTTTAAATATATGGTAGCAGGCTTTATTCTACATTTCTTAGAAAAAACCTCTAAGGGCCAGTGACAATGTTGTGATTATTAATAATTATTTCAAGCGTGTGCTACCTGAGTGCCTCAGTCAGAGGGTATTACGTGACTACTACAAGCAAAATGTGGGCAGATTTTGGAATGGAAGCCTTGGACAGAATGGAAATTGGAATCTCTTTCTGTTTCCACAGTGGCTGGCTAACTTCCCTGGAGGACCATTGCTGGGGCAAGATATGGATGGGCTTGAACAAGTCAAATACTACATACCAATAATGAGGGGAAGAAACCAGTACTCAGGATTGGTGATTGGTCTTACCCAATTCCCCATCACTTCCTCCTTCTTCCTCATTCTCACATTGGTTTTCCCAATTAATGCATCAATGAAGCTGGTAAATTACTTCAAGCTAGAAAGGCTGACAGGATGGCCTCATAGATATCAGTGACAAAACTCACATTGATTTCACAGAAGAAACAGAACCTCATCTGCAGTGTGAAAGGCAGGTCACAGATCATGAATATTGCTTTTGCAAGAGTATGAGATGAGCAGAACTGTCATTTTGGCATTTTTTGATAGGAGACTCTTTTGGAGCTATTGAACTACTCCATTCAGTTAAATACATAGGATGGCTGTGAGCTCAAATTATTTGCTCCCTAGTTCCCTCTAAATAATAAGATCATTTGGGTCTCATTTTCAAGGAGAACGTATAGACAGGAAGAGCCAGCCAAAGATGCTAGTAAATAAACATCTCAGTCCTTACTGAAGCCTCAACAACTGAAAGGCAGTTTCAAAACAACCTTTATTCTGCTTAAAGACTTACTACAATTTTTAAAGCAACTTAAAACCAAGACACAGCTCCATCAACTATAGCTTAAACAAAACTTCAAGGAGGCATGTTTTCATCGTTGCCTTGTAAAGGCAATTTACAACCCACTTTACCGTCCACCTCCTCAAAGACCATTTTAAAACAAAGTAATCTTAATGTTTTATAGACATTTAACAGAACAGAGCTTTATTTTTAAAAACAAGAAAAAAAAATAGCAGCATCTTGGGCAGCTAATGCAGTCTCATTAGGACAAGTGCAATGTCATGTTATCAACTCCCACAGTCCAGTTTAGTCTTCAACTGCAGTAAATACAACATGATTCTACATAAAATGTTGCATTTTGGAACCTTGTCCCATGGGAGGCACTGTGCTTCGAGCTGCCCATTTCTAAAGTGACCCTGAAAAAAAAACAGTATCAGGATTCACTTTCCCAACTTAATACCATGCATAGCAAAAGCACTGTGTGAAAATCGGCAGAAGTTTTCCCCATTAGAAGCATCTGAATGTTTCCCCAAGCATTATTATTTCATTGCCAATTACAAGACAAAGCCATTTCTTCACTACAGAACAGTTGACACAAAATAGAAAAATTTGAAGATTTGGTTTTACAGATTGCTTGACAAGATTTCTCAGATAACTGAACCATACAGACAAGCTTTTTTTAAAAAAGAAAATACCCAACAACACAGAAACTCAGTTTTCTAAGTGTATTTGGAAACATGCTGCACCCACAAAGGTCTAGTGTGCATGTGTTTGTGTCTTTAAAAAAGTTAATTATATCACTTACTGAATTCAGCAAAATGATCATGTTTGGTGAAAATGCACCTATACTGGCATCTATTAATATATAAACACAGTAAGTGTGCACGCCTGTGCACAGCTACACATCCCCAAGTATGCAAATGCAAATGTCAACTTACAGAAATCAGAAACTCCTAATTTGGCTTGTGGGCTTTGGTTCTCTGTGTTATGTCTCATACCTTCAAAGGCCTTGTGAAAGTGCTGCTGCAGTACAGCAAAACTCAGGGTTTTAACAGAAAACAAAAAATTCCCTGAACAAAAAAAAGTTACAAAACAAATCCCACACTTTAATCACATTAGGTGGAAAAACTGCATGCCAATAGAAATACAGAAAAGCACTGTGTCTCTTCATTATATCCACGTTTTTTTTTCTGTTTTATTCTGTTTGAGGTCAAATCAAAACTGGAGTGAACAATATGCTACATTAAGGACAAACAACTCTGCAGTGAATAGGGCCTTTGGCAGGATGTAGCTCTGTGCATTAAGGAGGGAAGGAAATGCAGAGGCCACACAATACATAAGTACCAAAGAAAACCCACCCATGCCAATTTGAGGGCGTAAGTGATCCTTGCAAATTGCACAAACCCTGTATAGGCAGAACTTCCCCCTAGGAAGCCCTAAGCACTCATCCCCACAACATGGTGCTCACT
Organism: Hemiprocne comata; assembly: GCA_020745705.1. NCBI lineage: Eukaryota > Metazoa > Chordata > Aves > Apodiformes > Apodidae > Hemiprocne > Hemiprocne comata. The sequence continues at coordinate 38,287,122 of CM036616.1, read as the reverse complement.
TGCACTCGTGCAAGAAAAGCTAGTGCCAGATTAGCAGACACACTATTTTTTTTTTCTCTGCTACAACCACAGACAAATAGAAGTTGTAAAGCATGACAGGAACAAAAGATAACCCATACTCTGGGCATGCTAAGGATATAGCCCACTGACATACCAGAGGTTTTCTTAATATGAGGGAAATTAGATCCAAAAGCCTTAACTATGTTAAAATTTCTTGACAAATGCTATGTGAAACATCAATTCAGATTACATATGTCTTGCTTACAGAGAAAAAAAATACAATTTTACTCTTAAAATATTTAACATTCAAAAATTAATATACGTCCAAAGAATGTCTTGGATTGCTACAAGTGTTAAATTGTTGTATACTGAACTAATTTGTAACTTCAAGCCCAGTAGTATAACTGGCAGGCTAGAGTAATTGTTGGTGCTTTTCATAGTAAAAACCAGTTATGAGTAAACCAAATTTACAAGGTTTTACGGGCCTGAAAAAAGTGTGGAATGAGGAAGGGAAGGCATGAAGACTAAACTTGCATTCAGAAAAAATATTCAGAATGATTTTGTAAGCAGTAGCTATCCCCAAACATTAATATGGGTTGAATCTTGTTTCCTGATAAAAATTTTAGTAAGAAAATACATGTACAGGAAAGCAAGGACAACCCACTAAAAAAAAGAGCACAAAATCAAATAATATAAAAAGCCTTCCAGCCTCAGAAATTAAAGAATAATGTAAAAATCAAAAGAGAATATAAAAACTACTGGAGACTGGCAAATTCCTGCTTACTATTTCCAATAGCTTAATAAGGACTGAAACAGAGCTATTAGGAAAGAACTCCATGGATTTTACTCTTTTGATTGTGGGTTCAACTCCCTTTAATAGTAATGGTTCTTGCTTTTGCATCTTGGGAGAAGAACATATTCAGATGTTAATCACTTTATCAAATTGCAATGTGTGAATTTTCTCGGTGGTTAGGACAACAAATAACCATTGCAAACCACCCACAGTCAATTGCTCCAGAATTCTTGGTAAGTTTGCTCTAGGGGGATTCATGTATTTGTTTCATTTAACTAAACCGTAATTCTGTGAGTCTCTGGTGCCTGAAATTACAGAAGTGTTCACTTTGATACAGCCCCAGACAACAAACTTAGGAAAGTAAATCCAAAGTGTTACATATGATAGCCTAGTAACTTTCAAAAGTGACAACTTCCAGTCTTCATTAGATCTATGTTGTATCTAAACATTCTCAGTAAAGGTGGGTGATTTTTTTCCCCACAATACTAATACAAAAAACAACCCTAGGCAACAGGTTAGAGAAACTTCCTTCATATGAAATGAAATACCTTTACATGCTGACAAAAATTCTGCCACAGTAGGTCAAGAAGTCATTTATGTACTATGCAGAGTGGATTTATTCTGAAATCCAAACGATCTGCCCCAGTAGCCAAATTTCCTGTTTTTTTCTGCAATCACTATCAGAAGGATACACAATTTTTGTCTTCCAAATACAAAGACAAAATGCTTCAAAAAGCAAACATAGTGTGGTACCGTATTCTAAAGATATCTCTGAAACAATATTGTTGGACTCTGTGATATTTTGTAACGTTCATATATTTTTTATTGAATAAAGCAGCTTTGAAGCTTATCAGGCACTGCCCAACAAAATATTTAGTAAAAAAAAAAAAAAAAGGACTTTTAAAACTTTGAGCCAGTAGCTAGTAGCTCAATATTCTATACAAAGAAAATTGTAAAATATTTCATAGTTTCAATTCTGAAGCTAACTCTTGCTGGCTTCCTGTACATTTAAAAAAAAAAAAAAAACAACAAACCAACCAAGCAAAAAAAAATTAATAACAAAAAATAATAATCAGGAAAAAATATTCTTAAGAAAGAAAAAAAAAAAAAAAAGACAAGACAAAAAGAAAGAAAAACAAGCCTAACTTGTGGAAATGCTTGAGAGAAGACTATTACCTAAAGAAAATTCAGTATTGCATAGCACAGTCTAAGAAGTCAGCTTTCAGCAAACAGAAAAGGGAAAAGAGAAGCAGTTTGGTATTGATAGTTTCCATCAATGATAGTTAGTCATCCAATACTATGTACATTATAATATACTGTATGCCATTGAAAATCCTGTTTTCTTCAGTCTTAAATATATTCTTAAAACAGGATTTTTATGTCTAAACAGAACACTTCCTGGCACTTCGCTATTACAATTACTCTGAACAACATATTGTAAGTGAAGTCCTTTTAAAGTGTCCCTTAGAAATGAAAGTGCCATTCTGCTACATATCATTCACTAGAAACCAAAAAATCCACACTGCTGTGTGTCTGGATCCACTGAGTGCAGCAACACCAAATCCAAGCCAGGTCGTGACCATGAAATTCCAAGAACCAAGTAACAAAGACCTCTTACACCTTCTGTCTGGAGAATCCAAAGTTCTAGCTGGTAAAGCTTCAGAAGTGGTCGTAAACAAGCACCATGGTTAAAGGCCTCTATGTCCCTGCAGGGAGATCAGGTCAGGATTTCTCTCTCTTGTGTTCTTCTTTTCTTTATTAAAAAAAAGCACTTCAGATTAGAAACGTAAGTTCACAGCTTAATACTGTGATTTCTCCCACTGCAGTTGTAAAGGAAAGCTCTAGTCCCATCTGAAGACAGATAGCTTTGATACTGCAGCTCGTATTCTTGAGTAAGGCTGGAAGGAGCCTTCTCTCTCCAGAGGCCTCAATGTTGTCAGATCTTTCCTTTAGAAAAAAAAACAATCAACCCAGAGTATTAAGATCTTCATCGCCTCTGCTGTGCATATACTGGGTAGGCTAGTGTGACATTGAGAGAGTCATTGTGCTGCACGAGTGATGTGTGTTGATAATGTAGCACCAGTTCTTTGAGCGAGCTGTACAAGTTATATGGCTCTGCAAATCCATACCCAGTAGGTGTTTTGTTTATCACACAGTGCTTTACTTCTCCATCCACCCTAAAGAGGAAAAAAAAGCAACCATGTGTTAGTTTGTCAGTACAGTAGAAAATAACGTACTAGGAATAAATCTTAAGATGCTAGTCACTACATAAAAATCCCATTTTCTGAGGTGGGGTGATAGGAAAAGCTTAGGTTTAACCCAAATTCCTAGATGCTATGTTAGCTTAGAGAGGCAGGAAACAGGCAGGACTTAGCAGCTGCACATAAAGGAGTGCATCCATATCTTGGTTTCTCTTCTTCTGTGTGAGGATCAACTTTGGGGGCGGCACAGCTTTGAGCTGTGTAGGAAATGGAGCAGCTATAAGGATAGCCTCAGGACTTGCTGGTCTGCTTCTAAGCCCAAATATCCAATGAGATCCATGCATATGCAAGTGTCTGTCTGCCCCTGGCTCAAGTTATGTGCCTAAAATGTTGGTTACATCATTCATAAATTAGGGTACGTACACAACAGAGCAGGCATAGCAGCCTTGTTTGCTGCTCTCTCGAACAAGGAATGTTCCATCTCGCTTTCCCCGAAGCAGATTTTCAGCTTGACTTCTATTGATATTGCCGACATTCCATGTTCTCTCATCATGATGGGGCAAGTCCTCATCATCTTCTACCATAGAGTATTGGCTGTTGAAATAGGACAAAATGTGTTTGTGAAACACACAGCAGAGCAAAACCCCTGAATTAAGTAGTCCCCATTTCACATCACTAGAAAATAAGTCAGTGGTTAGTAGGATGCCTCCCTAGTAAAAATAAGGATGCAAACCATGTAATACTGCACCGCTTAAACCACTGAATAAAAATAAGACATTAGTGCTGGTTCTTGTTTCTTTTAAAAACACTCATGTAAAGAAGGATATAAAAGGGTGAAGCAAGCACTTTAGTACTTCTGTCATTGCTCACTGTTTTGGTAAACAGCAAGCCAAACGAAATCAATACCCTCTGAGTCAGCTTAGTTTTCGAAGATCAGAACACTTGGTCAGCAGTGAAAAAACATGCAATGTATCAACTACAGCTGCTGCTTGGGAAAGCTATGAGCAGTAGTTGTACAGTTAGACAGATTAATTATTTATAGGGGAGATGGCTCTGTGGAAAGAGTGGATAGTAGAGTGCTCTCTGTCTCCATATAATCACTATTATGAGAAAAGCATATAAAATACAGCCTCCTCTACCAAAACCACCACCAACTATAAAGCTGATTCGGTGTTACAGAGAAACCTCTGAGCTAAAGCCTACCATGAAAGATGTCTCTGGTTCATTCTGCAGTTGCAGAGCTCCCCACTCCCCAGCAGCCTGCGCTGGTGGGCACTCCCTGTCCTGCTCACCTTGCAATCAGTCTGTGTTTGGTTAAGTATTTACTCTCTCTGTAATATGTTTTTAATCAGTTTTCCTTGCTCCAAGAAAACATGACTTCTCACTCATCCACAGTTCTGTCTTTCTGGAGATTCTCTTCTCAAAGCAGTCTACAGAAATCAGCAATCTCACACAGAATTCAATTTTTTAGAAAGAAGGGATCCTTTGTTTAAGTTGACACTCTCTCTAGGTACCCTATCCCATCATATTCCTTTGTCCTGCATGATACTCAAATGCATTCAGCAGAGGCTCTATTTTCGACCAGCACCTAGAGAAAGCAATTCCTGTTTTTCCTGCTGCTCATTGATTTTTTTCCTGCATTACAACTTTTTTTCTAAAGTAATATTCTGAAAGTTTTAATTTTTAAGCAGAAAACTGAGCCCTTACCAGACTCACTCGCAAGGAGAGTCGCAGGGTGAGAGCAAGTGAAGATCTTCTTTAAACAGTTTCACTTACTATTTAGATGCTACATTAAAACTATGGCCTGGCATTGTTCTTTGACTACTGTTTAAGTAATGGGAGTACTACTGGAAACAGGTGCCTACATATTCTCTATCTTATCTTTGAGCTGTGCTGCGACTGACTGAACAACATGGCTTTAAAATGTGTGTGCCATTTTTATCCTCTGCTTTTACCAGTGCAGCACAGCAGAGATGCACAATTTCCAGGATAACAGTAGGAGACTTAATAAATCAAGACAAATTAAAATAGATGTGGACAAGGCTAGAATGTAAATCCACAGAACAGTTATTGTCAGTCTGATGCTTTTGCTCTATGTTCAGCCAGGCAGTGTAAAAAGCATGCACAGGAAACTACACAGGCAGAAAAAGCTGATGCAAATATTAGTCAGATAACTTTGTTCTTCTATTTGCTCATCACCATTACTACTCTTTTGAGTTTATTTTGTGGCTGGCTTTTGTTTAACTTTGGTCTATATTCACACCATCCAGGTGCTTTTTTCCCGGGAATGAAGGAAAAGGTATCCATTAGCCAAGCCCCTGTCAGAACCTACAGTAAACTGAATTGCTGAAATAACAGAACATTACCCTGACATTTCCCAGAAAAATTAACCAGACGACAAAACCAGCAGGACCACTTCAGCATATACAGTTTTATCATCTCCAATAGCAATATGATATACTGATGTGGGTACTACTACAATAGTACCAACAGTTGCAATTTCAAAAAAGTCTGCCCATGCCTAAGACACCTTCAAGAACAATTCATTCATCCATATAACATTTCTGTAGCTAACTATAATACTACTAACTTATTACCTGTACTTTGCTGGTAAGAATAAAGACACAGTTTATATTCCATTTATTTGCTACAGTAACTGGATTATGCACTTCCCTGAATAATGGAGAGCAGGGAGTGAGATAGAGTTCTTCCTAATACTTGCATGATGTAAAGCTGCCATGTGTTAACTGTGTGCATTGTTACAGGATATGCAGGCTTGAGATTTCCTCTGTGTGGTCCAGGAATTAAATATGCTTTTTCTCACATTTGTGTAAGACGGTTTGAAATATTAAAACATTTTAAATCTTATAATACTCACTCTTCTGTATTTTCATTTCCAAGCCACTCGTTTAGTTTCTTTTGCCGAACACCTTTTTGAGTCAGCCACCTGGACAGTAATAGCAAAAAAAATTGTTAGTCACAGAAGCTGGATTCCAATTAAAAACAAACAAACCTTAAAACATTTTTTCTTTGTTCATTCATAATGATACTCACATCAAGTACTGATCTCTTGTCTTCCTCAGCTGTATGAGGTCTGGTTTAATGCTGTTCATACGCTTGTCTATCTCTCTGTATTCAGCTGCTTGCTTCTTTAAATCCTCTTCTAATCTACGCCGGCTGTCCACAATTTCACTTATTCGAGACTTGAGTTTTTCATAGTTGTGCATAATTCTGAATGGAATAATGTGCTAAGTTACACTCTGACATTTTATTGCTTATAAATTTATAATCTGCTATTTAGACACAGTCTGCAGCATAGACACTTAAGAGAACAGATTATTTATCGAGATGTAGCTATGTACATTTTGCAAGTTCATATCTACTCCATTTGAGGCTTGCTTTGCTTACAACTGAACTTGCCATCTTGCTTTAGTTTTAGGCAGATCTATACTTGGCATTGTTTCTTTCTTCGAAATCATCACAATTTGAAATGCAAATACAAAAACTGACCTTTGTATTTCTTTTTCATTTCCATCCCGTTTAAATTTTTCAATGTATTCTTTACTGTATCTTTCTTGCGTCTGGCACTGCTCTTCAAATATTTTAATTGTTTCATTAAATGCTTCAATAGCTGTTCTTTTCATTTGAATTTCCTGCAAATAAAGTAATTGTTACTACAGTTGTGATCAGAGGGAAAGGACAATTTACTGTTTTGTATCACAGAAGCACTTCAATATATTGTAACAAAAGACTTCAATGTCCCTTTACCAGAATCCATTCTGTCTGCAGAGCCTTATAACACAAAGAGAACAGGCCTGTGCAAAAGGCTACCATCATGAGGCTTTCCAAGATGCAGTTTTCCAAGAAATTAAAACTGCTAGACACAGCTCACTACAATCTTTGTCTGTATAAATTTTATTTGTGGTATTTAGATCTTTATGGCAACACACTTTGCCCTTCGTACCAACTAATGTCCTTTGAGGCACATCTGGTTTTCTGAAATAGAAGTTTAAGACGTTGGTCTGGATAGGTTTCAAGAGGTCATCTAGTCCAATCTCCTGCCCCTATACAGCTAGTCAATAGTTAAATCATTAGTCCAAGTTGCCTGCATTCTTCCATCTTTCTTAAATTATTTTTAGACATACTTCCCGCACAATTTTGAGAAGTAGTCTTGATTCCAGGTCTGTAAAACAGCACTAATTCACTGGCACTTTAAAACTTTGCAAATAATTAAGTTGAAAAAAGGATAGAGGAAGTTTTTCATTCCTGCACCATTATCTACACACATCATCTCTCTCTACCCTGCACAGATGAAACCAGACCCTTCAAAAACTAGTAAAAAACCACGTTTCCCTGCAAATGTGTAGTGAAAACCATAACTCAGCTTCATGAGGTCAGTATGCAGAAGTGTTGGTAAATCAAGATAGTTCTGTGCTTTCTTTGGATGTAGGTCAGACTTGGGCACAGGATGGGTTAGGTTACAGATGGTGACTGTTCAAACATGAGTAAGGGATTCTACTATAATGAGCAAGCGCATCAGATACATTTCCTCTTTTGGGCTACAGCAGTGGTGGCAGAAGGGAGGTGGAAGAGAATGGAGGAAGACAGTATGAATTTACAATAATATTCTTTTAAATTTACAGAAGTCTTCCACCCTCCCTTTGGTTTCAAATCTAGCTCACCTGAGATGTTCTTGTGTAGTCTTCATAGAGTCTGTCATATTCTCGGCTTTTTTCCTGGAACTGGGTATTATATTCATGTAATTTCTTTCCCACTGCTTCAATACTATCCTCTTTTACAACTTGATCCTGGAATGATGAGCAGAAGGGGAGATAGTCCATACAGAAAAATTACATTGCACAGATTTTCAGGATAAAACTGCTAAAAATGCCAAGATAGTTACACAGTAAATGTCACTTCTCTTTCATTAATATGGAGATATACTATATGCAAAATACGCAAATGATAAATGAATCACAAAAGACAATTTTGCATTGCAAGTGTTCAGCTTTACAATGAAAATTATATATTTCATCATTAATGAGTAGGGTTTTTATTAACCTAAGTTTAATTCTTAATAATGTATCTGCAGTACTTAAACTTTTAATTACTTATATATGCAAACTGTGGAGTTGGTTTTGAACAGAAATATCCATCTTTATATACACTTTATTTTTTTCAAATATTAACAGAACTGAAGTTCTTCATGATAAAAGACTCGCCATTCTGCAGTAATTTCTCTGTATTTAAATGAAATGTAAAGAAAAGAGACCAAATTACCTGCTGGTACTTGGATACTGGATACAGTAATTTTACATCCAGTTTAGGATTATACTGGGCTAGAGATTCATTCCGGTAGTGGTTTATAAGCTCAACCACAGAGTTGAAAGTTAGTGGGTCAGAAAAGCCGTATTTTCCGTCTCGATGAAATATTTTAATTAATTTGTTATTTCCTCCTTTCCTGCAAACAAAGTTTTTTTTTAAAGTTAGGCATACTTCAAGTACTATTTCTTAAAGAACACTACATTTTAAACCTAGTGAAACTAATCTGACCTTAGCGTAAGTGTGTAGTCCCCATGCATTTTGGTTGAAGCATCTCGCACCAAAAAGGTACCATCTGCAGTGTCTCGAAGCTTCTCGTTTACTTCTTCTCTAAAATGAAAGCAAAAGTAACCAGTCGTTTCAGCTACTTCTCATGCATTCATCCTCTCACTGTGCTCTAGATTTTTCTGTTTTAAAATAAGTGGGTTTTATAAGCCTTCTTGATGTCTATATTAATAAATCCAGTTATTTAATATCTTCTTTGACATTGCTGAAGAACAACTGTGATATAAAAATGGTATATCCTATGCACTCTCACTGCTGGAGAAAATTATATTAATGCAAAGGTCTTTCTGCTTGTTCATACAAGCCTAAACAATTGGAGCAGCCAGTGCTGGTCTAATGTACCTATATATAGTACAGTTAAAAATGTTGCTAATATATGGCACTTGTTAGTCTGGCTTGTTAACTATTGTGTCTACAGTTTGGATTCTGGATAAAATACAAGGAAAAAAATACTTATTTATTGGTGTTCTTTCATGCTAGCATTTCATATAGCTGTTTTAAAGCAACAGAACAATCTCTTCACATACTACATTCTAGCTGACTGCCAGTAACTTTTTTGTCATGTTTGGAATAAAACCAACTGTAATATGTTTGTGTTGGAAAATACACTAAAAATGGCTCTTAGAACTGTTATTTTTCTATACTTAAGCATAACACATACAAAGAAAATAGCACAGCAAGAACATAAAGCCAAACATAAGGAATACTTGTCTTGAGCTGATTTACCTTGAGATATCTCCCCAGTACCATTCAGCATCTTGTAATGACATGTTGTTATTCATGCTGTTGTTAGTTACAGTATTAGGTTTCGGTGGCTTAGGAGGCAGTGCTGCAGATGAAAAGAGAGAAAAAAAAACAAGTTGATTATAATTCATTGAAAACCTGACAATATATTGTTTGAAATTACACATTATTACACGAATGAGGGGGAAAAAAAAGTTACAAAATAGAGTTTTCCATCACTAGCAGTCTTTAAAAGAAATTAGAGGAATCAAGATATTTTACTGAAAACAGTACAATTCAGTAAGAGGAACTGTTTCAAAAAAAGTATGTTGCACTTGCAATAATATATATTAAGCAAAATGTAACACTATACTCATCTCCTCTCCCTGTGAAGAAAGTATTTGAGAAAAAAAATCTGAAGTTTGCTTTTACCTTCTTCCACTATCTTCAGGTGAATATAAATAATAAACCATGTAAAATTTCTTTTTTTTTCCTCTCCTATGTAATGATCTTAGAGCAATGTTGCTGTTTCCTCACCTAGGAGCTAAGTAATAAAACATGCAAACCCACAGCAATACTGTATATTTTAAGAAGAATTGTGTTTTTGTGATCCTCAGCATTCTGTGTGATGATGTGCCAAAAACACACTTTCAGAAACCCATCTGTGACACAAATATCCCTTGTGTTAACCTTAGCATTCTACAGAACAAATTGTGTTCCAAATACCAGGACTGATTAAAAACCACATCCCCCTTTCTCAATGTCAAAGATGCATATGTATACTAGTTGGTGCCAGAGAAGATACTGCAGCATTCCTGACTTAGGAGCAAGGGGGACTACATCGGAATCAGGATTAAAAATCAACCCAGCTCTTTTAGTTCTCCAGTAAGTACATCATTCCTTATGAATGTCTCTGCCCTATACATTATGACTGGCTACAAAAGATGATGTTTTCAAACTTGCAATGAATATCAAGATAGCATAATAATTTTATATGATACAAAAATTACACAAAACCAGGTATTCAATTAACATAGTTACATTTAAAAATATGTTTTTCCTCAAACAATCCAAAACAATGCTTTTTAATCACTGTTTCAGGAAATGAGAGTGTTATTACACCATCTCCTTTTAGTCACAGTGTGGAACAGAGATGGCAAAAATAATAATAAAATAAATACAATATTTAATGGTATAATAGCAGAACTAGAACTACATCTTACAGAATAAAATCAAAACACAAACACATCAATTCAGTAAAAATTCAGTTAAGTAAGCAGACAGGTATTTCTACAGGTTATGATTCTAATTACTATAACCATGCACAAACCCACAATTTAATTCTGATTTATGGAAAAAAAAAAGGAAAAAGAAAAACTATTTGTATCAATAACAAAGTAAAGAAATCCTACATATCCCCTAAGAATTTTTCAGAATGTAAAAACCAAAATGAATCAAGTCTTCTGTAATAAGACTGCAGTTTTACCTGGTGGATCCATTTCTATGTAAAACATCAAGTCTGTGCCACAATTTATATCTGTCTTAGGATATTCTATATCCAGTTCTTCCATACTCCAAACAGTATTGTACATTTGTATGAGTTTCACTGAGTAAGCTCAGATACAAGAAAAGAGTCAGGCTCTCTTTGTAATGGTGTCTTGGAATTCATTTTAAAACCTATAAGGGGCTGCACTGTAACCTATTACATCATAATCCTCAGCCAATCATGTCAAAATAATGTCACCAGACCACTCCTGTTTCATCATTTTGTTCTACATTAATCTTAAAACAATTTCTGTTCAGAAATAATCTACATTTAGCAGAACTGTAATATAAACCTGGTCTTGCAAACAAAAGGAGCAAGCGAGCTCTCCTCGCCTGTCTACCTAACTCGTTTTCCTGGCTTTGCAGCATGGTACAGTCCAATCCTGGCAGGATGACAAAAGGCTGATAATGCTGCAGCACGTAGCTCTTACACACACGCACAAAACACACACACGCTCACACAGAGGGCAGCTCCCTTCAGAAGCAGGTCGGTGACATCTCAGTTGCATTCTCCTGCTTGGATGCCTGAAGTTTGCCATTCAAAAAGCTTTCAAATGCTTCTGGACCTCCTGTATATATTAAAGATGCAGAAGGGAAAAGAGCATGACTCTGTGTGTGTGTGTGTGTGTGTGTGTGTATCCATTACACACACATTTTACACGCACAAAGAGGCATACGTATCTCAACATAATGAAGTATAAATTATGTTTTTAAACTGTGCAGATTTCAATTATTTTGAAGGACACACGGGTCTGATACACTTCATATTATATAAAATGTGCTTATTGCAGAGATGTCTTTCCCCCCTTATTATTTTGTTATAAAATACAATACAAATCAATCTAGATTAACTCGTTTTGAAATCCAAAACCCAAATATCGTACTCTTAAATTCAGCAAACATGTCTGAACACTGGAAGAAAGTCTGAACTGAGCCTGAAAGTCTGAACATAAAAAGCCAGTCTGTCAGGATTCAAAAAGGTTTTGTCTGCCTTTTCACACTGTTTCTTTACCCTTCTCATTGAGGTATTTATCAAGTAAATTGTTTTTAAAGCAAGAGTCCCTTGTCAGTGTCTCCCTCCTTGCCTGACTTTATGTCATCAGTACCCTTCTATTATTCAGAAATCTTCTCTCCTAACTCCCCCCATCGCCGACTGTAAGCCTCTCGGATCTCTTGGAAAAAAACATGTACACAATAGACTGTTAATTCCAGAGCAGAATGCTATGTAAAGCAATGCGAATGCTTTATACTCACTATAATCTATGGAGGCAGAAAACCAGATGCCAAAAATAACCCCAACAAAGAGTAGCTGTAGCAACTATCTGTGCCTACATCATAAGAAATCCTGCTGCAGCTGAAATGTGCTCTATCTCACAAATACTCATTAAAAAAATGAACACAGTTTATATCCTTCCCAAATATTGCATACATATCTACACCCCCTCGGTGCCCCTCAGCAGTTTAGCCCTTTTAGATAAGCATTAACATACAAAAACATGTCTGGAGTACTAACAGCTACCAAAAAATGCATGCTAGTTTCCTTTATATAATAACAAGCTTAACTAATTCTGAAGTAGACTCTCCTCCCGTATAGGTAGACATGCTCCAAAGATTCCTTACATTTCCAAATGAAATAGGACACTTAAAATCATCCCAGATACAAGTCCAAACACTGAACTTGGAGGTTTAGCCCACCTGCTACCCAAACAGTTGAGTTGCCAAAGTCATTATTTAAATATAGGTTATAAAGAGTTCCTACAGAGACTACGTTGCTGCATTTAGGTCTCATGTGGGACCAGTAGGATTTTTTTATTCTACTGAGTAAAGGCTTTCAGGAAGAATTACCTCTCCGGGGTTTCACTGGTGGCCCAATTCTGGACTGCCCACACTTCTTAATCAGGTTAGTGCTTGCAGGCAAGAAAAGACAAGAGGCAGACAGGCAATTCCCCATTCCCTGTATAACCTGCAGAGGTGCTGAGGTACTTGACTTCATTCACCATGAAAGCTCTACCTGGTAATCAGTTATAGTAAAATACTTCCATGATGTGATGAAGAAAACATGCACTCAGACATTCAAAATCACTTACTTTGTAAATTATGCATCACAAATGCTCGCCCTTGTAATACAGCCTGAAAACACAATCCAATAACCTGAAAAATGAATTGGTTTCCTCTTATAAAAAATCTTGCTTAAAAAACCTCCAAAACTCCTTTTACTAGGAAGCTTCTCTGAAGCAATGAAGAAAAAAAAATTCTGAAAAAGAGACTGCTCTGCTTTCCACCCAATGTTCCATACAAATCCCTCAAAAAAAGCTTTAATATGCAATGAGAAAAACCCAGCCTTCCCTCTCTTCTTAACTGCTTAAAACTGTGCTGTACAGAAGGTATCCACTTACTCTCTGGTTCATCATTAAAAAGTGAACCTGACTTTAGTACTGAAAAAAAAAAAAAAAAAAAAAAGAGAAACCACCACCCTCAGTAGCTTGCATGTCTCTCTCAGATAAAGATCTCAGTTTCATGATTAACTTGGGCAGGTTCAAATATTTGCTGAGCCAGGGACTTCATGAGGGGGAGGGGGAGCCACATTCAAAGTAAAAGTTGTCATCAACTAACAAGTGGTCAATGCAGGGCTATCTTTCTCATTTTAGTTAGGTAAATGAGAAGACTATTGTAAGAGATCTTAAAATAGTCTGTCACTGGCTGCTGAGTACAGTATGAAAGTTGAGAAAACACCATGAACAACCAAATACAGGAAATGGCTAACTTAACTATAGAAAAAAAAAAACAGAATAAAATACTTCCTTGGTAAGAGCTGCATCTTTCAGAGCAGGCCTTTGCAAGCAAAATAGCCTGCCTGCAAGCACAGCATCACCTCCTACACACGCTGGATCACAAATACAGGTGCTGCTTGAAGACCCTTAGCTTGACACTGTGAGGCATTTTATCTATTTCCTATACAATGAAAATAGCTGAAAAAATACCTGTCTGTAACCATCATGTTTTCCAGTAAGTCAGAATTGTTCATTCCTTGGGCAGGCAGTCGGGAAAACGGACTGTACAGACAGGGAGCAGTTTAGGTCTAATGCCTTAGAGTTTGCTGGAGAATGCTTCCAGTTTGCTAAAGGAACAGAGCAGCAACTGAAGAGTCCGCTCCCCTTTGCTCACAGAGGTTAACTTCTTTGCCAGCTATACTTTTTTACAAGGAAATAAATTCAAAGTGAAAGGAGAAGCAGACCACAAGATTTAATTCAGAGAAAGATGAGAAGAGGATTAATATTTTCCTCCCACTTGTTGGAAACAGTGAGAATTTCTAGTAGCTGTGTTCCTTGAGACCAGCTTGTGCTCATTAAGGCAGTCAACTGGTATTGAAAAGTGTTCACCTCCCCCACCTACCAAAATCCTCCTATGCTAGAAAATACCAAACCCACTCATACCTCATAACAAGATCGCAAATATCTGCAGTACATTTTTTATGTTTTACAGTTGATGGATTAACTTCACCTATAACAATTCCTTACTTTTCTAGTTTTAGTCTTTGCCTATTTGAACAATAGTTTTATATTTCATTTAAAGCAGCACAGTCATAAAGGTACAGCTTACTTCAATTGGAGATGGTAACCTGTGCTTCTGAACTAATCCAGCTTCTGACAGTAACTGATATCCCTCCTAAATACTGTTAAAATTAGAGAAAGGATTGACATTTCTTGGTTTATCTTGGTTTATAGGGCCAGAAAGACAACCCAAACCTGGTTCACAGAATTGGTTGTAATTTTAAGAGCACAGGTACTTTGTAAGTTCCTAATCATTTTGCAGAAGTCAATCAAGTGCCTTGCCATAAAAACACACTGGTATGCACACACCTGCATTTTCACACCATTGCCCTACCTTAACTTTTATTTAAATTTAAATTTGAAAACCTTGAGCGGTGCTCATTGGAGCTGCAGATTTGTACATGCAGAAAGTCAGCAGTCTACTATATTTCACAGTCACACTCACAGTGTCCTTCAAACATTTTTTTTTTCCTAAAAAAGAGAACTATTCAGGTTCGACAGGTTTGCATGTGTGTATTACACAAAAATACACACACAACAATCTGTAAAAAATTCTAGTAACTTCGTGCATGTTGTTTCAGTTTTACCAAATACTTCCCATTACGACGGACAAACACTCAGCCCGGCCTGCGCCCGCTGCGAGCAGGGCTCGGAGCCCAAGCTGCCGGCTGTCCCCACGGGCTGTGGCGGGGGGCCCTCTGCCGGGGCGGCCGCGACATGTCCCCGGGCCAGCTCCAGCGCTCCGGGACAGCTTGTCCCCGGCACACCCACAGCCACGCTGGGCGCTGCCGACAGCCCAGCCAAGCGGGCAAAAAAGTCCGACACTACCGACTGCACTGTGGGCTGAGCTTCCCAACCGCAGCAGTCCAGGAAAGCTCTGTGTCTGTTTCCAAGAGGAATGCTACCACGCTTGCTAGTATCTTGTGCAGCGAAAAGCAAAGCGTCTCCATCTTGTCGATACTGCCGGGACTGTCACCCACCCCGTCACCAGCAGGTGAGCAGTTATGCGTGAGGCAGTCTCATTACCTCACTCATGCTTAGTTATTGATCCTGTCAGTAGGAAAACCTACCTCCTTCATGCTTAAAACTGCAGTATTTCATAGCTTGAGCCATTAGAGACATTATTTACGATGTTATTTACAAGCCTGGGAAACAGGAATAAACTGGAATAGACACCTAAATGAAGCAACTCTGCTTGAGTGTGCACAGGCCATAGGAGAGTTCAATTCATCCGCACAGGACAGGAGCTCTTTCCCACCACTGCAGTAGGCTCTTCCTGTGCTCCTCACCAGCCGATCTGCCCGCAATGCCATCGTTTCCCTATGTACCCTCGCTCTCCTGCCATGTCTCCCTTCCTCTTTGCCTTCCCGCCTTAATGTCACACATTCAAAGTCACTCCATGCTCCTTAACACCCCCTGACTCCAAGAGGACCCCCATCTCCCTAAGTTATCCCTGAAAATCCCCTCCCAACTCTTCCACTGTCCCACCTTCCTCTGTAGGACCTGCCTTCCCAGCTACCAGGTCCAAACTGACCATGCTGCCCTGAGCAGCCACCAAGCCCCGTGGACAGCTCTGGGACCTGCATCCAGAACAGACCTCCTCCAGAGGAAAAGCCAGGAACCTTTATGATCCCTGAAAATGAACTGAAAAAATAATCCAGTCTTCTATACCTACACATACAACCTATTTTTCAATATTTACCTCTGAAAGCATACGTGCCTTCTCAGCCCTGTAGGATGGGTGAGATTCTGTGAGACGTAAGCAGCACTGTTGGCTATAATCTGTTACTCAAGATAATTGATTCTAATCTACTGTTTTGAGTAGCGTATTTTGAGAAATGCACTTTGTTTCTGACTGCAAGATCAGCATTACTCTTTAAATTAAAGCATGGTGTGGCTGTTCATCAAGTTGGGACATTAAAAGGGGATGCTAAGTCACTGAACTTGCCCACTAACACCATCTTTTAGTTCTCCTACTGATAAACTAGAAGAATGAGACGGGAATCAGAAAATGGATCTTGTTACCAATTATTCAAAACAGCAATCAGTTGTCCAATCTTACTTCTCCTGCAACATTAGTGTCTTGACACATAGGCACAACAGGTATTTCAACTTCAGTACTTTAACTTCTGTGGAAGGCTAAGCAATATTCTAATTCACAAACTAAAATGCACAGTTTGCCGTTGAACACTGTGACAGAGGGGGGAAAAAAAAAATCAGTCCAGAGTCATTTTGTGATAAAAAAATCAAGTAAAGGCCTAGCAGTAACTCCCGGTTTTGTGCTATGGTGTGCAAAGCATCACTCTACCTATCAGATGTCCAATTTAACATACTGATTTCAAGATATATTAAGATACAAGGTTTGATTGCATGTGTTCTCTTGCCTTGAGGTAAGATGGATAATTAGTAGGTGATGCAATAAGGAAAAAACCCACAGTTGTGCAAAGATCATTTATCTCCAACACTACATTTAATGTATCTTTGTAGTGTGTAAGATATCACTCGAACTTCATGCATAGCTTGTTTCAGATGAAGTTTTCATCCAGGCTTGAGAATAACATAAATAAAAAGGAAAAGAGGAGGTAATCACTCCAGCCTGTGAAGAACAGAAGAAAGCTGGCAGCACTGTCTTCTTTCTTATGGTTTAGTTGTCATTACATTATTTTCACAGGTAAGCTTCTTTCTGCTTAAAACCTCTTAACTTCTGCACTTCAAAAATTCCATTATAGATTGTAATTCTTATAACGCTTATTATGACAAAATCATTATTTTTTCTAGGAAACTTCCTTTTAATACAATGTCTCTAAAAAACTACAAGCAATAATCTTGAAGACAGTAATTCTGAAAAATACATCTTAGAGTCTTCTATGAAAACTATAAAAACAGATCACTTCAGATGATCAGGTCATGGAATGCTTTTGGTGTGGAAAACTCATATCCTAATCCTGTAAACTTACACAACATTTTATTAAGGCTCTACTTCTGAAAATTATTCCAGTGCTTTACAGGCCTAAGAGCAGAGGCAAGTTAACCATAGACTACAAAGCTTGAAAATTTGTATCTGAGGTCTTATTTTTCTAATCTAAACGATTACCTGAAAAATCCCAGGAGGACCCTCAAAATAAAACTATTGCATCACAAAATATCAATTAATGCAGAAGCAATATTAAAAATAAGCAGACACTAGATTGTAATTATTGATGTAGTGTCAAACTGAGGGACACAGCCACACTTCTTCAGGCACTCTGATGATACTCTGAAGACTGGACTCCTTGTCCTCATTAGCAGTTCAAACAACAACACACTTCACTTTTATACTTTCCTCATATAAAGTAACTCAATGATATGTAATCAAGTGATCTCTTAAGTGCAACTTAAGAAACTCTCACTCTGAAACTTAAGCAAGTCTCACTGTTGACCCTACCTTTGTAACCTTCTAGCCATGTAAATTTACATACTCTAAAGGACTCGAAACATATAATTAAAAAAATGCTATTTGCAAACTCATTGGCGTATTAGAGGCTTCAAGAATGTATTCTGCTTTATAACAGGGGAAAAAGAAAAGAATTTTTTAACAATTAGCAGTTATTTGCTGATTATTGGTAAAACAGGGCAAACAGATGTTTAAAGTTGGGACTCTCCTGGTTGTTACAACGCATTAGGAAGAAAAATACACAGTGGTTCTGGAAATGCTTGCTTAACTATAGTGACAAAACTTAACAAAACCAAATAGGTATAAAGTAGCTCAAAATAGATACATACATCAAAAACATCGTCTTTGAGTTGATGAAGGGGATTATACAAAGGGCCTCTGTGAAATAGGACAAATAAGGCATTTTTCTACTGCCATTTTTCTGCTGCTGTGTTCTTCAAATCTTAAGCAGCCCTACAAATCCTTCTGCCACCTTGTACTTTGAAAAGAGAGGTGGCAGAGCTACAGTCTGTCCAATGTTCTATTCACCATCGCCCTACACTTTATTTGGATATTCTCTGTTACTCAGATGTAAAAGGAATTAATTTAAGCCAACATCGGTATGTCCCCCTGTGTTAATAATTTCCTTTGCACATAGTTAGTAACTCTGCCTTGCTCCTGCCAAATAATGTGATTTAAAAACAGGGATTTTAGCCTAAAGTAGAGGTAGGTTTTACTGTTTGTTGACTAAATTAGATGCTAACTCACAGAATGCAAGTATAATCCAACTTTCCTGAATGGGGTTTTAATATTTTCTGTGTTTATTGATATTGATAAATAATTGAGTCTTTGGATTAAAAAATACATATTTGTAAATAAAGAGGGAAATCTTACTTTCTGATGATGATAGCTATGGGGTATTGTGGTTCTAAGAAAATTTGCCTGGGAGTAGACTTAAATAAAATCTCCAGAATTTATCACACCATGCTACTGTAAGATACACATTCTATTGGTTTACAGGTCTTAAAAATTCACAAATTCATTATTTACTGAAAAAGAAATTAAAGTCCTAAGGCTGTACAAACTATGAGTACTAAATTGATTTTCATGAAAAAGACAATTTCTTATAAAGCAAATGTTGCACACCACTATGGAACATATGAACAACTTCTACTTAGTTCTGTAATTATGCACTTTTGCATTATGTTTGACTAAAAAAGAAAAACAATCAGCCTTTACCGTCCTTAAGTTGAATATTAATATTTTAGAAAACAACGGTATACAACTTTTATAATTAAGTTTTTACCTGGTACAGGCTGTTTCTCATTCCATTCACTTGTGATTAAAACCTCTAGAATTTTTATGTGGTGCTCAGTATTATCAGAGCTGTAAGAAAAGGATTAGACAGTAAGGACTAGGAAAAATGCAAAAGTTTGTATTAGAATTATTTATACATCTAATGCATACTTATAGTATAAAATATAATAAAGATGACCCATGTACCTTGCTAGCTGGAATTTGAAAAGCAGAGGGCTGAAAATTTCAGCCAGAGACCTTGCATTCAAGAGATTTTTGCTGGAGGCTTGACAAACTCTGAGGAAATGTTTCAGCAAATACTGGAGTGTGAGCCAATACTGGGGAGGTAGATTTGGAGATCTGATGAGTTTCTTCAGCAACTGAGCATATTCCTCTGAGCTCTGCACCTCTGCAAGCAAACAGATTAAAAGCTCTTAATATCAGCACAGAACATTCAATGAGTAAAATGAAACTATATGACTCCTTTGGAAGTAATCAATTTTACAGAAAAAAGATAGTAATTCTGTCCTTCATTACTGCTGCAAGACTTCCTTCTTCTTCAGAAAAAGTTAAATGCTCAGGGAAGAGTAAAGAACAAGTATTTAAAAGTCAAATGGAAACAGACGCATTTTGGTAAAAACCACAATTTGTTCAGAGTGTACTGGTAGAAGTCTGCCTTGTGTTTAGCGTCACACATGATTGGGTAATTCTGAGATACACTAGATAAGTCTCACAGGTGCTGTTCTAACTTTGAAGGTTACCAGTAACAATATCCTGCCCTGAGACGTATAACAGAACATTTGGCCCACGTGCTGAAAGCCCTTAAGCTGTATTTATTTGAAATGACCACTGTAGATGAGGAATCTTACACGCATGTCTTTCTCACTTAATAATCTGCAACTCCCAACGTACCACAGAACACCATGACCTCTAATACATTTACTTTGTCAGCACTGATAAAAAGTTAAAAATTAGCTTTCTGCATACAGATAAGTCCTTGATTTCTTCCCCCAGTTTTTCTATAGTCATTTTACTCACTAAAATGAAAATAATTGTGTTATCCCTTTCATTTTCCATTACGTTTTACCTAAAAAGGTAAGTAAATAATGCATGTCTAGATCTGTATTCAAACAGCTTTCATCAAAAGTTGTGAAGCTATATGTGTTTTGTAAGATGTTGCCAGGTTGTGCGGAACCTCCCCCATTCTGTGGGTTACAGCTGGACCACTGGATATGCAAGATTCTAATAAAAGGTATTTGTTTGACATTTGAAATAATGTGATAATCATACCTTGCGCTACAGAAACCATGTCACTGTAAACAGCTGCTGGAATGATGGGATTTGGCAGGTCCAGAAGATACCTCTTGAGAGCATCTGATAAAGTGTGCACGTCAAATGTTTCTAAATCTGATGAAGAGGCATCTAAAGGGAAAGAGCAACATACTTTTTAGACTACAGAAACTGAAAAATACAGGCTTATGATCTTACGGTTTTATACCAAGCTAAAACTGCTAACTTATATCTGGTTTACACGGAACAGCTTTCAGGAAGGAATGTAGGACACCAAGAAACATCTCTGAGATTAAGAGAAGTTACTCAACTGCATGCCCAAGCTTTCAGCATATGATGAACCAAATGGCTTTCACAGCTGTGTGCTGCCTTTTGCCATATACAGTGCAGGGATGAACTCAGAGTAACAGTAGTTACTTGCTGCATGTTTACCATGTTACGGAACTTCAGAATATTTTTAACAGGTCACTGTTTTAGCTGTAAATATTTTGTGTAAGAAGTAAGTGTTACTTAAGGGTTTGGGCACATGCAGCTTCTCTACTGGTTGCTACCTCAATTATGACTGGAAGTTTGATTAACAACTTGGGGCTCCAAGTCTGTAAATATTTATGTCAGTAAGTCGAAACAAATACTAATATGCAGAACTGGGTGCTTGGTGTTTGATGCAGGTGTTAGGATTTATCTTGTAAAACCTGATATCCTTCCAGGATAATTATGACTTCAGCTAATGTCTGGCAGTGTCACATGAAGTGAAATACTTGTTAGCATTGGAGCAAGAAATACCAGCAGCAAAAATAAAAACAGGAAAATACAGAAATTCATTAGTTTTCAGGTACATGGGATGTTTTTTATGTTGTAAGCCAAGTTAAATCCTGGTTCTTTCCGTGCTGATCCATTCTCTGAAGTATATCCCAAATTATTATAATGAATATATGAATAAGAATAAACTTGTGGTACTCTTAATTCTTTGGGTGTAGTGTCATAAACAGATCTGAACTCTTCCATCTGCTGAGTGGACCAAATGCAAGTCAGCTTTGATTCTGGAGCTAGATAGCACTGTGTTGAAGCTAAGAGGCAGTTATCCAATTAATATGGAGAGCTTTTTAACCGTAAGCAGAACAACACACTAATGCAGTTCACAACTTTGAGCCCAAAGCTGGCTGTGCTCTCTGAATTAGCACTCTGCTAATTCAAAGAGAGTAGGCAGGGGAGATGTGATCTGTCTGTATCCATTAATCTGGACACCCACTACACAGGCTCTGTCCTGAAAGATTCTGATCCTATCTTAAAGACCACTCAGAAAGATATCCTATTACTAAAGTGTAAAGTCGTGTTTTCTTGTTCTCAAACCTAATTATATTTTAAGAATACACAGAAACCACAAGTTCTTGATCTCAGGAGATAGATAAACCTTTCAAAAAAGGGCACCTCAGTTTAGAGACTTAAAAAGAAATTGAGAGAAATTAAGAGATACATTCACATTGGTACCATAGAAAATCTGGATTTATTTGGATTGAAAAATATAATTACAATACTAAAAATATTACTTAAGCTGCTAGCACCATGTGCATGCCTCCCTTCCCTGCTTACTGCACTTACATGTTTCTTCACTCCCACCACAATCAGCAGAGGACAGGATACTCTTTTCGATTTGAAGGAACAGACAATTAATGCTATAATCTCTATTAATTTTGTTAATATTTGCAATTACTAAAAAAGAAGAGAGCTAATTCACAGTTTGAGTTTGCTTCCTTTGTCCTTTTGGAAACAGAGCATGTCACCAGTTTCATTTTCTAGTCCTTATATTTTTGTGCTCTTTTATGGAAGTGGAAGCTCACACCCCTCACTGCACCCCAGCTTGGAAGGCGTGGTCAAGCACTCCTACAGTATCTCCTGATCTCTCATAGTGCAATTGAGTGTTGCCATGCCAGTATATTATGGCCTGAAGTAGAAATAAAAAGTACCAAAAAGAGAAGGAACTGTATTTTAGGAACTTGAACAGCTATGTGGTGGTAGTGGTGTAGCTGCATTTTACTGTCCAAAACCTGAGAACCCAGCCTATCGCAGCAACATCAATACAATTCTCCCTTTCACTTCCAGCATCCTATCTCTAGGAGGCAGGGAATATGCAACTATTGCCCCTCCATCTACTGGACCAAAAAAATGCACACACAGAACTGTATGTAAACAAAAGACCATTTGTTTATAAAATAGTAACCTGCAGGCTTACAGGAATAATGTGTTTTATCTTGCTTCTGAACAAAACACCTTGTTTTCCTCTGTACAGCTAGATTGTCAGTCCTTGAACAAGCAAATAACCAAGAAATTATCAAAATAATTTAAAAAGGCAACCTATAAAAGGGAAAAATATCTTTCATATTGAGTGTTAGCAACCTTTTTTACTTACATTTGTCATTTTTAGTATTTTATTATTCAGAACCAGCACACACACACATATATATATACACACTATCTATCTATCTATATAGATATGAACTGAGAAGAACAAAAAAAAGAAAAGCAGTTTGACTGCAAAATCTGTCTAGTGCTTTAAGGAATAGAACTGTACTTACCACATTCAAGAATTTGTCTTAATTCCGCTGAACTGCTTGAGCCTTGTGTTCCATACAAATTTGAGCACTCTAGACCTCCAAAACAAAATCAATGGGATACAGTCATATTCCAGGAACTGCTGCCATGACAGAACAGACTTCTTTTCAAATAAGTACTTGCAGTATAAATTAGCAACATTGTCCCACCACCATCCACCTCCCACACTAGGGAACATGATTGCTTTTTAAGGCTGCAAGACACCTCTTGGTACATTGCGAACTGCTGGGTCTGCAGAAGGAGCTGGCCAAGGAAGATCTGAGATGCCAGCAGTTCCACATATTCTGTACAACTCCACAGGCTGGCTTCAGAAGGCCTGGACTAGGAACCAGATTCACGTACTCCAATAAAGAAAACAGCTTGCAGGACAACATGGGAGCCAGATCTTCCTTTACACCCTACGTGCCAGCTGGAAACACCAGGTCTTTCAGGTGGGTAAGAAGTGAGGAATCTGAGTCAGGCAACCCTCATAAGAATGGGATGGGGACATGAAAAAAATTTTGACACGCCCTAATTAGGTTTAAAGATTTAACTGGGACTTCTAAGTGACAAGTCTGCCTCACCTTTGGCACTCTATGCAGTCTGCAGAGACAGAGAGCCCCTTCTATAGGACAAGGAGCCCTTAGATCACCTTCAACTATCCACTGAACCCATAACCTCACAGTGTATGTAGGGTCTGTGTCACATCGCCAGTAGGAGAGAAAATGCTTTTATATGTCACATAATATGTCTGATAATCCACACAATGTTTTCATGTGAAAGACACTGTTTACAACTTCCTTACTTCAGTGAAAACTGAGAAGACACAGGGAATGAGGCCATACCCAAAGAAGTAGAGCACCAACGATTCAATAGTATCAGTGGCGTTTCCTGGAAGCAGTGGGTGCTTATGCAAACTGTTACTGAACGCTGGCTCTTCTCATTGATATTAGCAAGTTCCTACTCAGTCAGGAGAGGTGCCTGCTCTCTTAAGTGTCAGTGTAGTATGTGAGAAAGCAGCCCGAGTCTGATCAGGATACCACTTTTCCTCTCACTCCCTGGCTGTAAGGCCACAGAGTGAGGAGGACCCACCAAGCTTCCCATTACCTCACGAGGCCTATTCCATCAGAGGAATAGCCAGGAGGAGAGAAATTGGGCAAAAGAGGCAAGACATGGTAACACAAAAGGGAAAGCCTCAAAAGGATGAAGAAACATCAACAAAGGGAAGCAGGAAAGCAAAACACTGTAAATATAACATTGGCTGCCTCAGCATCCAGCAACCATAAAGAACTGGCTCCGGAAGTATATAAACAGTTCATATATATATTTAATTTTTTAATATTTAATTCTTTCATTTTTCCTGATTTGGGGAAAAATGTTACTTGTTTGGATGCATATCCAATTCAATGTTACAACAGCATTTCCATAACCAACTTAAGGTGCTTATTGGTTAGAAAAAAAAAAGCAGTACCAACCCCTTTTCCCTTACCTTTCCATGGTGCTTATATTAGTAGAGTTATTAAACATCATTTGAGGTAAGCTTTGGTTTGCCTCCTACAATCTAAGCAGTCTCTATTGGGCAGAAAGCAATGCAACAAACTTTAAATGAGATTATTTCGTATCTGTTGAGTAATGAGATGCATTAGCAGCTCTAGAAAGAGGAGATGCAAGCTCTGGATCTCACTCTGCAGTCGTGATTCACATAAGTAACAGAAACCATTGATAGACCACTCTTCAGCCTACCTTTCTTTTCAATTGTCTCCACTATCTTGATAAGAATCGGTGGAGCAACATCAGGAGGTGCGAACTGCTCTGTAAGATCTGGAAGTGAAAAAGCTGAAAAAAAAAAAGGAAAAATAAGCCAAACTACAGCTGAATGCAATTTTGTTTATGAAAAGTCATGCTACATAATGCAGCTAGTTAATTTTTAAGTATGCAACAAACATCCCACTTTTCAGACCTAAATGCGAACATGCCACAAGGAATCAGAAAACTAAATAACAATGATGATAATTGCATTTTTATAGTGTTTTCTTCTAGGGATTTCAGTCAGTCCTGGAATTACTCTCCATATTGCCTAAGAAAAGAAAGCACAATAAAAGTTTGGAGTCTGTGGACACGCAGAGATAAAATGCAAGTAAGAAAGTGAAAAAATGTTTTGGTCTGAATAATTTATATCCGGTGTGCACCAGATGAGGGAGCTAATCACATCACCATCTGGGCGTTGCTGATCCCCTGGGTAAAACAGACTTACAAAGGCCTGAAATAGCAGTAGAAGCAAGTATTTCAGACTCATACAAAAGCTCAGCAACTTCTGTTTGCTTTCAGTTGTCAAGTGTAATACCATTAACAGTATAGTTTTCTTCAAGTAAGAATTATCTTTTCTACAGTGACTCATTAAGAATAAGTAAGTGGTATAATCAGAAATGGACATTTTGCAGATTCAAACAAACCTGCATATGGATTTTATACAAAGCCAGTTTTTCACACAATCCATTTCCTCACAGAGAGAACATACTGTATAAAGGAATGCTCTGGCTCAGTGATGTGAGGGATGATTTTCTCTAAATGCACTATTTTTGCCAAAAGACTAATTCAGAAGTTTTAGAGTGGTCCTGTTTAACTCCTGGAAAGCAGGAACGTTTACATAAAGTTATTATTAAACTACTGCCAGAAATATCTGGCATAGTTTGATGGATTATGATTGATAAACGAAACTTAATCACTTAAGTAGAGTTGCCAGTTGCCTAAAAGATGATGATGTCTGCCCAATTTAACTCACTATGGACAGAGAACAATTCTTAAATGTACACACACATATGCACCTGCATGCATATGTACAATACATACACGCACATGCACAAGCTGTATTTCTAGAAGACTGAAAATGAACAAAATCGTAAGGGTAACTAAGTGGGTGGAGAAAAAGGAAAAAAAAACAAACACAAAAGCAAAACATGAATGGAAAATTTTAAAGGAAAAACTTTGAGATAGCAAAAAGATTAAACATACAACTGAGAAAGAGAAAGCAGACAATTTTGGCTGAGAAGTCACCGTATTTTGGAGCATTTATCTAATTTCTGAAAATGTAAACAATTTAAAAGCGGTAAGACTGCAAGGAAGGTACAGAAGAAGTTTAAAAGTGCAGAAAACTGAGGAGAGAAAGACAATGAACTATTATTTACCAACTAGTAATGGAAGTGGAGCAAACTGGGGCACTGAGATATGTCCCTTGCAAAAAGAAGCAGAATGATGGTATGATAATGATGGAATACTTTCCACTCCATTCATAACTGAGAAGGACATTAGAAAAACATCTGTTAGTTGTAGCAGTTTAACTTACGAGGACCAGAAAATGAGCATTCAGGAGTCCCAGATGAGTTGCCTAAGCAAATCTCTGGCCTGCTGATGTTACTTTTTAATGACTCATGGAGAATCGGAGCAATTCCTGGGGATCAAAAGAGTTCTAATGCCCTATCCACACTCTGAAAGGACAAGTAACATGATAACATGCTAGCTACATTATGAGCTCTGGGCAAAATAAAGGAAAACCTGACACTAGACTCATGAGAAAGCAAAAAAAGACAGCACTGTAACTAAGGACTGTCTGTGTACCTTTTTGGAGGATAGGTTCTGTTAAAAACCATGCTACTGCCTTCCTTGGTGACACCGTGGTTAAGCTGAAAAATGTAAATGACTAGACATAATAAACTCTGAGGTTTGGTCAGGTAGTTGACTTAGAAAAACACTGTGATTAAAGGCTAAATTCAAAGAAAGCACATTACATAGCTGTAGCTGACCAGCAGATCTCCAAATAGTTACTAATGCAGAACAAGCTACTCAAGGAAGTAATGGACCTTTCATGATGATGGCAAATCTATTGAAAGAATAAATGAAAGATCACATCAGAGTCATAGCAAAGGGTATGCTATGAAAATACTCAAATGTGAGCTACAAACAGACTGCTAATGGGCATAAAATCCATCCTTTACATGGTAGCAGAGGAAGAACAGGTTTTAAGAACAGAGTTTACACATTTTTGCTTATGAGAGTAACTTTCTGCTCCCTTAGGTAGCTAGTTACATTACTCTTTCTTCTGTAAAAGCAATGAAATTGCATCGTCTCTGAACAAAGGTGCTCATAATTCCAGGTGAAGGCAACATGCAGCAAGTCAGCAGTCTAAACTTAAACTGAAGAAAGAAAGGAGAGGTGAAGAGGAGAAATAGAGACAGAGGACTGAAGTCAAACCTGAAAGACATTTCAAACATTTCAGGTGACAGCTTGGCACCTCAGGGGTGGTTCATCCAGGCTACTGAGCAGCAGAGACAAAAATACTTTCTTGCATTAACCAAACTGTGCCTTGAAATGATGGAAGAAGATATGCCCCAAATACCTATAAATAATGTGTATTTAGAAAAATAATCAATTTCCCACAAGATTTACATTTCCTACATAAGGGATGGAATCTAAGCAAAGCCAAATGGAGAACCCAATGTCAAGGGAAAACTTCAGTTCTCTGGAAGAAACCCTTGCAGGGTGAAGACACTACAGAAAACACTTGTGTCTCTGTGGGACATAAAAGATGGGGTGGATGTAGACTCCACCCAGATTACCTAAAGAGAGGGTGCCTCTTCCTGCAGTTTACTTGGTGCTGTATGCTTTTCACCTACATTTTAAGCAAGATCTTGGCTTATAAACTAGGTTTGTACCATATTATTGGATCAGTAATATTCTTAGTGAAAAGACTTTTGGAAGCTTTGCATTCACCTTTATATTTACAAAAAAAAAAAAAATATATATACAGAACATATATATATATGTAAAGAAACCGTCACATTGGTTAAAAGGAAATATTTCCAACTCTCCTTTGCTACCCTACAACATGCAATTGGAAAAATACGAAAATGTTAGGAGTTCAGAGGATTTCTGATGTCTCTTTCTCCCTATACTCCATTTTTTTTCTCCAAAACTGGGTATTTCTATCTACCAGAGACATTATTGAACTTTTAGATATGAAGAGAGCCTTTAAAATAATGACAGTCTATTCCATAAATACATGAACTGTAAAATACTTGTGTATTTGACTGAAAATTCAAGATACTCCCTTCTCTTAATACTATGCACACACTGGTGAGTACAAGCTCTGCAGCAAAAAGACACAAACACGCACACACACAATGGCAGGTACCAAACCTGCAGTTAACCTTAGATGCAGCAATGACAGAAGAATACATCTAAGTTATACAGTTCATAGAATCACAGAATCACAGTTATAGTGCTCAGCAAAATAAAAAAACCCAGTCATTTCATCTTCATGTAGGAGATAGAATTAACAAAATCACTTAATCTTCAACTTGTTCTAGGATTTCCTACTCATCGTGCCATTTCCAATACAATTAACTTATAGCATCATACTGACTTGAACGTTAAACTCCCCAACTTTTAGAAAATTATGTTCATTTGAAGGCAAAATGCCTCATGAAATGTGCCAGTTCATAACATTTACACAGAAGACAGCAAAACTGGGGACAGCGTCCTTCAATTTCAAATTGTTGAAAGCAAAATGCAGAGGTTAAACTGAAGAAAACTACACCTAATTTTGGAAAAATATCCTTGAAGAAGTCCTGATTCTAGACTAGGTGTTACAAAAGAAAACTCAGCATGCATACTAAGATCTACAGAGGAAAAGAAAAACTTTTCAGACAGGTCAGTTTCAGTAAAAGAGAACAAAAGCCCACATGCAACCTGCATTCAGCACCTGATTTCAAAAGTATCTTTTGCTTTGAAGAATGCTGTAGCATAGCACAGCGGCGTGGAGAACCAAAACCACTCTTAAGAATCTGAGCAACTTTGTAGATCCCTTTGCTACAATCCAATATCAGCTTTTCACTTAAAGCAGTCATTTTTTCCCCCCAAATTCCTGTAATTCTTTTGAAATTCCACGTTCTCCAAAATATTAAGGTCTTGAAAAGCTGTCATACAGCTTTTTGTGTCTTCTTTCTAGTCACAAGTCTGGCAGTGGGTCTCCTGCTAGTAAGGAAGCTTCTGATGACACACGATAAAAGCTGGATTTTCCACTAGCTCTATTTTTATCTTGCCACAGTAAGAACCAATGAGATGAACCACAAGCCAGGGTTTGCTCCAATCTGTGAACTCTTCCCTCTCCCCAATACAGATAGGCCTGAACAGCTCTAAGGCAACCGCAACGGGTGAGAGATGAGAGCATACCTTACACTCGAAGGTTGCCAACACAGCTACACAGTGCAAGATGAAACCAGCACACAGCTGCACCTTTTGGAAGGGTTCTCAGTAAAAAGAGATATTTTAGAGTTAGTACCTGGCAACGACAAGTGGAAATTTAATGCTGGAATTTGACTTCAGATGCTTCTGAGCCAAATCTTTCTTTACTGCTACACAAAGAATGAAAATTAATATGAGAAAAAAGAATATAACTTAAAATGTAACAATACACACCATGGAAAAAGGAGTTTCATTTCTAAGTATTTTACAGGCGCTATATACTAACATTACTTGAATTAGCTTTGCGTCAAAATTACTCCACCCATGTTGTTTTTTCAAAAATGGTATTTAAGTTTGTGCATACATCCTGCATTCGGTAACAACACGGTTCTGTGTAAAAGTCTCACTTCAGAACCCAGGTCTTAAGATGATCAGAACTGGCTTATGTGCATGCAGATACACTCTTTATGCATCCAACTGCATCTACCAGCATAGTGAACTGTGTATTCCCAGATTTTACACACATCCTTGTTTTGAAGTCATATGTCCATGATCAGCACTGAAATTCACTATAATAAACATAAGCATATTAATTAATGCAGAAAAAGAAATGCAAAAGAAAGGGTCATTGTCAAGCAAGTTGTCATAATGCCTCCAATAGGATTAGACAGAATGCTATAAAGAAACAATGGCTAATCAAGGACCTAAAATATTTTTGCTAGTGGCACCATTAGTGCCATAATGCATGACAAGTTGTGGACAATGGAGGATTTTCCCATTAAGTTCAACACCCATGCTTGCTATTAAACATTCTGGGAAACGTGGGAGCTTGCTTTCTTGATTGAAATCCAAATATTTCAGCAGTTATGTACTTTATTAGGTATGGGAAATAGAATTAAAAAAATGTTCCACTATTATTACCCGTCTTCTCTGACAGAGAATCTGAATTTCAATAAGGATCCAAAATGGCTGAATTTAATCACTTGTTAGTGTACGATGCCACATTGAAGTGAAGGTGCATTGGAAGCAAGAGCAGTTTAGCATTATTGCACAGCCTTTGAGGCAGCAGTATGAATTGAGGCAGTCCTGTGTACTCCCATGTGCTGACTGCTAGCGGCCTCTAGACCACAGACAGCAGTGCTTCAGGAGACTGTATAGACAACACTCCAAAAGCCATGCCTGTGGAAATATAAGTTCAGATCCTGTAACACTCGAAAGCACCAGAGATGCCTTCACATGTGATGTCTCAGCCTGATGCTTCTCACGGCCCTGCAGTGGCAGCTAGTCCAGATGCAGAGCCTCAGCCATCACAGTCCCCTCAGCACCTGCTCTCCTTGGCTAGGGAAGAAAGGCCATGTGAGCCTCACGACCCATCAGAGTAATACGACCTTACTGACACAAAACTCCAAACTTTTAGTGAAAGGACATTTAATGATCCATTATATGTTTCTTTATAATCTTAGGAAACAGCAAGTTCCTGCAGAAACTTTCAGTAGAACACCATGAAACATGAAAAAAGAACAACAAACCATAAACACTGTGGTGAAAGTTTCCATAGAGATCTGTGCTTTGGGTTCACGCCAGACAAAGACAGAAAAAGATTAATCTGGTATCACAAATAAATACCAGGGATAAATTCACTCTGAGATTTGAGAATCATCATCTTGCCTTGGCATTTATAATTTCAGAAAGCCTAATGGCCTTTACCAAAAGAATAATCAAATACAGTGCTCAGAACTGCCGAACTGTTAGTAGGAAAAGGTTTGCCCTGGACAAGGATTAAAGACAAGAAGGTGAGAGCAAACACGAAGTTGTTGTCACTGTGTGTCTTAGATAAATTGAGTACTGCAATAGACAGTAAATTCAGCTGTAACTGTTGGAAGAGAAAAATACCTCTCCTTTCACCTTACTGACCCTGACATGATTTAGTTCAGCTACAGTTAGATTCTCCTAGAGGCTGAAGCATCACTGAAAACCGCAGGAGAAAGAGCTGTTGAGGGCTCACCCACCTTCTTCAGTACTGGTTTAATTAGAAAGATTTCAAAAGACAACACTAGTAATGGAAAAATATGAAAGATATTTAAGCTTCAGTGAATTTGACACAGCATTGCAAGTGGCTTAATAAGGCTGTCTACTATTACTTGTCTTTTATTTTTATCAGATGTCGTCAATCAGGCAGACTGTGATCTCAGAATACCACAAAAGCCTTGGCAGCCAAAGGAGACTAAGACGCAGGAGAAATGAAGAGAGGTGAAGATTATCTAGAAAAAGAAATGGTCTGGCCCAGCAGCACTATCAGCCCTCAGGCTCACATGAAGCCCATTTTTATGGAGGCAGAAAAATGTCTGCAAGTCAAGACTTACTGCGATATGAATGACCCCAGAGCTATGAAAAGGGATAGGGAAATGGTGCCTGCTGGTGACCCTATGTGACTGGAGTACAACTGGGAAGCTGGATCTAAATACTTCAATACTAGGCAGCCAGCACAGCCTGCTTTTTCCATCGGCATTGATATGAACTAGAGGATAAAGTGACAACTTTGTTCAGATGTCTCTTAATGGTATGCTGAAGATTCTAGTCACAGAAGAAAATACAGACCTGTACTAAAAGATGGTTTATCACAGCAGTTGTCACTCCTCTTTTTCCTTCATCTTTAATGAAGAGACACCTGAATAAAACAGAACACCCTTCCTCCTCTGGCAATCTCAATGACAACATTTAACCCTTACAGATAAACAGCACCCTGTTGATAGACTTCTGGACTTCAAATAGCTTTTTTAAGCATCCGTGTTTCTGCTGTGATCCTACATCAGTAGTACAGAATGACAAGAACTTTTCCAACTCGCTAATTCCAAAGGATGACAAATGCAGGAGTTGTTACCAGCATGACTTTCTGAATTCCAGTCAGTTCCAGTGTACCACCCAGAACACAAAGCAAGCATCTCCAGAATCCTTTGTGTGAGGTAGGTATTGACAACATCATTTACAAGCTTGAAAAAAGGCATTTCAAACTGACTGTAGAAAAAAATATACACAACTTTTTATAATATATGTAGCACTTAACAGAATAAGGGCAGGCAGTGACTTTTCCAGGAGGATGAATGTACGTGTGTTCTGATCGGACCATTTTTAGTCCAACCCAATGAATTTAGGAGGGTTGAAATAAAAACTGACTGTTACTTCACTTTATCCTGGCTACATACAGGAAGTGGAAAAAGACAATCACCTGTATAGATCAATGCTGTAATTGAGACATGTTAAATACTTTCCAGCATTATAAGCACATATGAAAACAATGATTGGACTGATGAAATATCCTGTGCAGGGTGATTACGCAGGAAGTTTGGGGGGCTCGGAGAATTAATTCCTCTGTTCGTCCCTATTTACGAAGTTGCACTCTCGGGGCTAAGAAGAGTGAGGGGCAACCATGGGAAAAGAGGGGAAACAGGCTCAGGCAAATACAGATTAGTGCAAGAAAATAATCTATAAACCATCTAGACAGAAAAAAGCTTTGATTTTATATAGAAAGTAAATATATAATGTACCAATTCTCCTGAAATAAATCTGTGGTTTCTTTACCATCCTCTGACACAAAAATGAATGCTTGTCACGGAACTGCTGCATTAGTCAACAAAGAATTCCTCTGAGACAAAACTAAATCAAAGTGGAGAGAAAGAAACAAAAAATAGAAGACTGTCTGACTTGAGAAAGTTTAGCTGCACGAGTAAGCAGAAAAATAAACCATGAAGCAACACAGTGTAGAGTACTATAGTCCTTTAATACTTTAATAGTGGCTGCTAATCATGTTTCACACCTATTAATTTAATGTTTCATAAAGCCCTATTTCTATCATCTGTTGAAAGAGTAGTGATACAGTCTGTACTGGGAAGGAATTCTGTACATAATATTCTATCAGATTAAACCTCAGTAACTTTATGAATTATGATCTGTCAAGCACTTTTCTCATCTGCTACAGAATATACTTCTTAGAAATAGGAGCTATAAATAAGACAACAGATGTTCTTTGTTGGCTGCAACTGAAGCACAGATAATTTTTAAAAAGCAGCCTGCAGTTAAAACTGTTGTAAAGACAGTATTCTGCTTCCCTCTATGGGTGAGCTTTTGCAATACTCCTTTTCAAACTAGAACTGAATTTAGGATTTGAAATGGCTGCAACTACTTACAATTAGTATTTCCATCATTAGATAAAATGAGCAGCCCTGTTCTGAGTAAAACTTGCAAAACTTATGAAAAAAAAATGACTAAGTGCAACATTCTGGCATGCAGGACCCTGCATTGTAATGCCGTACATTATGCATAAAATGTTTTGAAAAGAACCCCCCAAAAAACCCAAGGAAGAGATGGAAAAACCACTTGCTTATTCAACTGTTCTTTCAAAGACCTGTGAGATAAGCAGAAACAGTAAAATAAGAAATAAGCAAGGATGCAGTAAGATGCCCTTCTGCTTTTAAGTGGAGCAGGGCACTCAATAAGCTGAGGAGCACAGAGGGGGGGCCCAGGACAGACCATGCTGGAGCTGAACCCCGAGCAGGCTGGCACTGGGACGTCATTACTGCAGGTCTCCAGGAGAGATGAATCTCACCTCCCTGCTGCAGACTGGAGCATGGGGCATAGCTAAAGCCTTTCCACACCTTTCTCGGGCGTGGCAGACTAACATACAATTTCCCTCTTACCTCTCATTCCAGTGTATCCCCAAACCCTGTGTGAAATGCAGGTAACAGAATTTCTTGCAGTCTCTAAGAGTATGACTTTAATTGCATGAGCAGGTTAATGTCTCTAAATAGAGTGAGCCAACACAGTCCTCAGAGCATGATTCTGAGGACACAGAAATAGAGTTTTTCAATAAGCCCACACCTAGTTTTTTTGTCTTGTTGATGTCTGCAGGTTCCCTGCCAGGAGTTTTCAGTCAGAAAGGTATTAGCAGATGAGAGGTAAAATGTGGTGTGAGTGCCAAGTTACTGCATCCCCACAAGCAAGGAGATGATGACAGACGTGACAGTAAGGGAGAGACAGGGCAGGGTCAACCAAGAAGCTGAACCCAGTGAAGTGCAAACTGTTGCCATTTTCATCAATTGAGGCTTGTTACATTCTCTCCTCCATCAGAATTGCTGCTCCAGGGCCAGAAAAGAGCTGAACTCTGCAAGAATTTGAATAATTCTGCTCAATTCTCCTCAGAGATATTAACTGTCAGTGAAAAACTTACCATTCCAGCTTCTGGCAGTGGTTTGACATGAAACCATACATAATATCAAGAAGGAAAATACATGACACTGAATATTCAAGTGTAGTGTGGATAGTGCAGGTGTGAGGACAAACAGCACATTCATTTTGTGACCTATTTATCAGGTTCCCAGCGCAACCTTCAGGGCTATTGTTGTCATTAAACATCCAGATTGCAGTAGCAGTACCTAGAAGCCCTTATCAGAATCGGAACAAACTTGTAATAGTTCTCTATAAACAAAACCTCTCTTACTGGCCTTATGATTAACTAAGCAATCTCTCAGAAGGCCAGCTGCCTTCCCACAGTCTACCTTATCATAGAATCATAGAATCATAGAATCCTAGGGGTTGGAGGGGACCTCGAAAGATCATCTAGTCCAACCCCCCCTGCCAGAGCAGGGTCACCTAGAGCACATCACAAAGGAACGCATCCAGGTGGGTTTTGAAAGTCTCCAGCGAAGGAGACTCCACAACCTCTCTGGGCAGCCTGTTCCAGTGCTCTGTCACTCTCACAGTAAAAAAGTTTTTTCGGATATTCACCTTGAACCTCCTATGCTCCAATTTGCACCCATTACCCCTTGTCCTATCACTGGTCATCACTGAGAAGAGCCTAACTCCATCTCCCTGACACTCACCCCTTACATATTTGTAAACATTGATGAGGTCACCCCTCAGCCTCCTTTTTTCCAAGCTAAAGAGACCCAGCTCCCTCAGCCTTTCCTCATAAGGGAGATGTTCCACTCCCTTAATCATCTTGGTGGCTCTGCGCTGGACTCTTTCAAGCAGATCCCTGTCCTTCTTGAACTGAGGGGCCCAGAACTGGACACAATACTCCAGATGCGGCCTCACCAATGTAGAATAGAGGGGGAGGAGAACCTCTCTTGACCTACTAACCACACCCTTTCTAATGCACCCCAGGATGCCATTGGCCTTCTTGGCCTCAAGGGCACATTGCTGGCTCATGGTCATCCTCCTGTCTACCAGGACCCCCAGGTCTCTTTCACCTACACTACTCTCCAGCAGGTCAGCCCCCAACCTATACTGGGACATCGTGTTGTTCTTCCCCAAATGCAAAACTCTACACTTCCCCTTGTTGAATTTCATCATGTTTCTCCCCGCCCAACTCTCCAGCCTGTCTAAGTCTCTCTGAATGGCAGCACAGCCTTCTGGTGTGTCAGCCACTCCTCCCAGCTTAGTGTCATCAGCAAACTTGCTGAGGGTACATTCTATACCCTCATCCAGGTCGTTGATGAAGATGTTGAACAACATCGGTCCCAGTACCGACCCCTGAGGGACTCCACTAGTCACACACTTCCAACCAGATTCTGCCCCATTGACTACAACTCTCTGACTCCTTTCCATCAACCAGTTCCTGATCCACCTCACTACCTGATCACCAAACCCATACCTGATCAACTTATCTACAAGGATGCTGTGGGAGACGGTGTCAAATGCCTTACTGAAATCCAGATAAACCACATCTACCGCTCTACCATCATCTATCCACCTAGTAATTTCCTCATAGAAGGCTATGAGGTTAGTCAAACATGATTTACCCTTGATAAAACCATGCTGACTGCTCTTGATGACCCCCATGTCCTTGATATGCCTAGAGATAGAGACAAGAACAAGTTGTTCCATCACCTTTCCAGGGATGGAGGTGAGGCTGACCGGTCTATAGTTACCCGGGTCCTCCTTCTTGCCCTTCTTGTAGACTGGTGTGACATTTGCTGTCCTCCAGTCCTCAGGCACCTCTCCTGTTACCCATGACTTACCGAAGATGATGGAGAGTGGCCTAGCAATGACCTCCGACAGCTCCCTCAGCACCCTTGGATGCATTCCATCTGGACCCATCGATTTATGGATGTCCAGATTACTCAACTGATCCCTAACCCAATCTTCATCTACTATGTCAAACTCCTCATCTATCTTGACTACTTCTGGGGCTATATGAGTCTGGAGCTCATGGGGAAATCCTGCAGGAGTAAAGACAGAGGCAAAGAAGGCGTTCAGCACCTCTGCCTTCTTTATATCCTCTGTCACCAGGGCTCCCACCTCATTCAACAGTGGGCCAATATTGCCTCTAGTGTTAGCTTTGTTAGCTATGTATTTGAAAAAGCCCTTTCTATTATCCTTAACCTGACTTGCAAGGTTAAGTTCCAAGGAGGCCTTAGCTTTCCTAATTGCCTCCCTACATCCTCTGACAACAGCCCTATATTCCTCCCAAGTGACCAGCCCCTCCTTCCATGATCTGTAGATTTTCCTTTTCCACTTAAGTTTGCCCAGCAGTTCCTTTTTTAACCATGCTGGTCTCCTAGCTCCCTTACTAGATTTCCTAACCACTGGGACGCTCTGATCCTGTGCTTGCAAGAAGTGGTCCTTGAATGTTGACCAGCTATCTTGAGCCCCTTTATCTTCTAGCACCCTGTCCCATGGGATTTCCCTTAACAGTTGATTGAGGAGGCCAAAGTTTGCCCTGTGGAAGTCCAGGGTTCTGGTCCTACTGGGTATTCTGTTCCTTCCACACAGGATCCTGAACTCCACCATCTCGTGATCACTGCAGCCAAGGCTGCCACTGACCACCACTGCTTCAACAAGGCCCTCCTTGTTGGTTAGTACAAGATCCAGCAGCGCTCCTCTTCTAGTCGGCTTGTCCACCATTTGCATTAAGAAGCTATCATCAATGCACTGGAGGAACCTCCTAGACTGTGAAAGGCTGGCTGTGTGAGTCTTCCAGCAGATATCGGGGTAGTTAAAATCTCCCATGAGGACTAATCTTTCCCAAGGACATTAAAGCCACATTATTCTATTAACTACTGCACTCCAGATTTTTTTTTTTAAAAAGTAATAGTGAAACTCTAGTAAAGCATAATTTATTTTAAAGAGCCTATATGTAAGTTAATACATTTACAGTCACCGTACAACATAGACACATAGACAAAACTACATTAAAAGAGCATCAAGAACACAAGGTTAAGAACTCAGAACTCAAGACAACAACGAACTAAGGCTGTATGTGCAATTTCAGTTCTTCTTTTTGTTTCTTTCCACAAAAAGACATAGCATTTTTCCCATTAAATTACTCTGCCCATTTCAGCACACAAAGCCTAGTGTTCTCATTGGATAGAACCCAGTTGGAAGAGTTGAGGTATTTATTATTTGGAGCATTATCCAGATTGTACAGGTACCCATGGTCACCCAGTAGGCTTGTTCTCCTGTTACATTACTGCTTCAAACCTGAATTTTCTGTTACCTCATCTCAGCTTGGCCTCCCATGCAACAGTACTTTGCATCACAACTTGTTCTTGAGTTCTTCCTAGCAAGTGGGCAATGAAACACGTAGTCAGTTGTTTCCAGAAAGCTTTGTCTCTTAAGAAAGAGACAACTACCTATCTTTTAAGGGAAGGAATGCTGAGGTCCATCTCAAGAGGCACCTGAATGCATATTCAGGTGGATGAGGGGAAGGCTGTGGATGTGGTCTACCTCGACTTCAGCAAGGCCTTTGACACAGTCTCCCACAGCATCCTCCTGGAGAAGCTAGCAGTCCATGGCTTCAACAGGTGCACCCTTTGCTGGGTTAAAAACTGGTTGGATGACCAGGCCCAGAGAGTGATGGTGAATGGAGCTGCATCCAGCTGGCGTCCGGTGACCAGCGGTGTCCCCCAGGGATCAGTACTGGGCCCAGTCCTATTCAATATCTTTATTGACGACCTGGATGTGGGGATTGAGTCCACCCTCAGTAAATTCGCAGATGACACCAAGCTGGGGGGCAGTGTTGATCTGCCAGAGGGTAGGAACACACTGCAGAGGGACCTGGACAGACTGGATCGATGGGCCGAGGCCAATGGCATGAAATTCAACAAGACCAAGTGCAGGACCCTGCACTTTGGCCACAATAACCCCAGGCAGCACTACAGGCTGGGGGAAGAGTGGCTGGAGAGCAGCCTGGCAGAGAGAGACCTGGGAGTACTGGTGGACAGCTGGTTGAACATGAGCCAGCAGTGTGCCCAGGTGGCCCGGAAGGCCAATGGCATCCTGGCTTGTATCAGGAATAGTGTGGCCAGCAGGAGTAGGGATGTAATTCTCCCCCTGTACTCAGCACTGGTGAGGCCTCACCTCGAGTCCTGTGTGCAGTTCTGGGCCCCTCACTTCAAGAAGGACGTTGAGGTGCTGGAGCGGGTCCAGAGGAGAGCAACAAGGCTGGTGAAAGGACTAGAGGGAAAGTCTTATAGGGAGAGGTTGAGGATGTCGGGGTTGTTCAGCCTGGAGAATAGGAGACTCAGGGGGGACCTCATCACTCTCTTCAACTACCTGGAGGGATGTTGTAGTCAGGTGGGGGCTGGGCTCTTTTTTCAGGCAACCAGTGACAGGACAAGATGGCACAGCCTGAAGCTGCTCCAGGGGAGGTTTAGGTTGGATATTAGGAAGCACTTCCTCACGGAGAGGGTGATTAGACATTGGAATAGGCTTCCCAGGGAAGTGGTGGAGGCACCGTCCCTGGATGTGTTCAAGGAAAGGCTGGATGTGGCACGTAGTGCCATGGTCTAGATGGTGTGGTGGTGTTGGTCATAGGCTGAACTCGATGATCTTAAAGGTCTTTTCCAGCCTTGGTAATTCTGTGATTCTGTGAAAATTTTGGTTCTGGCCAGCCACTGGAGAAACTTGGTTACATGATTTCTACGACCTCCATTAGGTAAAACTTCACAGATAGAGTGAGTGAGTTTCCATGCTGGACCTGGTTTTACCTAAAAAGCAGTGACATATATTTTCTTCTTAATAGTTTGGCACTAACCTACCAAGATTATCAACCACAATTCCCTTTCCACCTAGCCATGGTGATGGTTTGTAATGGTGCTCCAGCAGCATCTGCTCTTTTAACCATCAACAAATCCCCTGCGAACTATCCACATGCAAGCGATCTAAAGGAAAACTGTAAGCTCTTCACTACTGCAAGAAAAAGATAGTTTGTAATACTGTGCTTTAAAAGTCAAGTTGTTTAGATCTAGAAGATTTACATAAAAATACTGGTGGAAGCTGCTGACAGATAAAAGCCAAAACAGCTCCTTCATCTTTTGGGAATTATGGGAAACATTTGTAAGTACAAAGCAAGTTAAAAATAATGAGTATATAGCAGTCACACAGAAAAAAAATGCAATCAATGGTAAGAGCAATACAGCATCCGAAGGACTTTTTTATTCTGGAAAAAATGTATTTCAAATCAAGCCTTTTTTCTACTCTGAAAGAAAAGAAAAAAAGAAAAGAAAAAGAAAAAAGAAAAAAGAAAAAAGAAAAAAGAAAAAAGAAAAAAGAAAAAAGAAAAAAGAAAAAAGAAAAAAGAAAAAAGAAAAAAGAAAAAAGAAAAAAGAAAAAAGAAAAAAGAAAAAAGAAAAAAAAAAAAAAGAAAAAAGAAAAAAGAAAAAAGAAAAAAGAAAAAAGAAAAAAGAAAAAAGAAAAAAGAAAAAAGAAAAAAGAAAAAAAAAGCTTAGGGCTCTAGCTGTATCAACAGAAATACAACAATGCTGAAAGGCAACCTTATAAGAAAGTAAAACTGGGTTAATCCTTACAGCCATTAAACCACAGCCTGATCTGACACAGATACAGAAATAAGAACATTATTAGGACTGTCCTGAGCTGGATCTACAGAGTTAATCCCACCATCATTTTTAATTTCAGATGAAGAAGAAAGCTCTCAGTCTGTATACAGTAAGATTTTTTGACCCATATTGTACAGCTGTCGAGATTTCTCTGCATAGGAATGTCAGCATTCATTTCTCATTCCAATGGATTTTACACTATCAAGATGCTATACAAAAAAGATGTCACCAAATATGAAGTACATGTACTTAATGCATGAACTTAAAGATGGCTCTTCCATGAACCACTGTTCACACTCCACTGATGAAGCACCTCTAATTTAGACCTTAGCAGTTAAAGTGGTGAATTAATTTCATAGACCTTTAAAAAGCAGTGAGGGTCTCAAATAGCTGGTTAACTGCAACTGGACAAAGACCTTCATTTGTCTGTTACCTAGCACACTGCATTGCAGAAATTAATATAGTGAAAAATCTGTTTATAGAAAATGTAAAAAAAGAATTGAAAATAACAACGAAGATGGTGCTAATGAAAAGCTGGCATGAAAAACTGCTGATTGTTTTACATCACCATCTGCAAGCCTAAGATTAAATGAAGTCAGGGTAAGGAGGTATGGAACAGGATTTCAGTCTGCACTGGCAGTATTCATTTGTAAAAAGACTAAAAGCAAGAGGCATAGCCTCTCTTTAAGAAAACCCAAGCACAATTCTAAGCTTTTCAACTCGGAGAAATCCTTTGGAAACCTTCATGAAACCCTACAGTGTTAAAGAGTTTCTTGGGGTCTAAAACAAACTAAAACATGTCCCTCTTGAAAGCAAACAATGTGTCATGAAGGAGTGAGTCTAAACAGAAGAGGCTGAAATAACTGGAAAAAATTATTTTGTAAGTGGTCTTGGAAAGCTTAAACTGCAGAGGGTCCATACAAACTAAAAAACATATGCTTTCGATTAGGAAGTTTCCCTGTGATTTTTTAACTCAGG
The DNA here is from genome assembly GCA_020745705.1 of Hemiprocne comata. NCBI lineage: Eukaryota > Metazoa > Chordata > Aves > Apodiformes > Apodidae > Hemiprocne > Hemiprocne comata. The sequence continues at coordinate 38,246,062 of CM036616.1, read as the reverse complement.
TGGATCAAATGAAAGCTCAACTTCCAGGGAAGAAGCCTGGGAGGCAGATGTCCTCTTTTTATGTCCTCCGCAAAGGTTCAAGAGCTGAGCAGGAACTCTGACTTGCTGCTTCCCTTCCTTGCCTACAGCTGCTCTACACTGGCCTACTCCAGCACATGGGAACATGCTGTGGATGTTCTCTGACTTCCCAGGAGAAAATTCATGGGGAGCAGGACCAATGCTCAAGTTGGTTGTCTCTGAACTTGGGGGAGTACTGAGTGTCAAATAAGCATGCCAAGGTTTACTAATCTGTTGAATATTTAAGTGCTGAAAGTGTACAGAGCTTTTACAGGTTACAGACATACAAAACCCAGAACAGTTTTTCCACCATCCTGCTCCTGCCAAGAAAGTTTGCTAGTCTTCTAACCAACCCATCCAAATCTGAAAATATAATAACACTATCTATCTATACAAATATCTCTATTTCCACATATATTACAAACAGAGCTTAAAGCTACAATCACTCAGTTGCTTCCGAATGACAATAACAACAAATAAAGCAGTAAAAATGCATCCCTGACTCACACAAGATGTGATAAAATATGTGAAAAGGTCTTCCAGCTATGACTTACTAAGAAATGGGTGGAGGTTTGTGAGGCTGAAAGGCTGCTGGCTGGAAGGAGTAAACCTTCTTCCACCCTGGCCAGCAGGGACTTGGAATTGGCTGCTATTCTGTCAAAAGACCATGTATATCCTAGTTGTTTTCCTGCTATCCTACTGGGGATGGGGGCAGAAGGGGAGAAGATGATTAAAAAAAATAAAAAAAGGGAAGTCTTACATGTCGGTTTTTGTGATTGTGCTCCAGAGGAATCCCTTGGTCATCTTGCCAAAAGAAAGAACCAGTTATCTTTATTTGACCCTACCAGCAGGGAACACCTCTTTCTCGACTCATTTTACCTTTCTAAATAATAATATTTATTTATTTAAATGTGGGCCATGCAAAAAAGGGAAAACACATCTCAATTGACTCTCAAATGGAGCATCCCTCCAAAAACCCAGTTCCCCGTCAAGAACAGAAGGAAGAGGAATGCATAAATTTTAAACTGACATGATTTTTCTAACAGTCCTATGACTCCATGTTTTTAAGCATAGTTCACATGAACTGCCTGATACATATAAGCATCTTTCTATCTCTCCCTCCTCCTAATTTTACCACTCTAAACTTGTGCATGAAGCTGGAAAAACTTGTATTCTATATAGCTCAGCTGTGGCATCTTCAGAGAACTTTACAGAGGCTTTCACAAGATAAAGCTCCTCAAAAATAGTAGATGCAGCAGACAGCTAGTATAACTCACCTAAGTTCTGCTACGCTACCACCAAGTACCTAATTCTTGCAGGACTTAGAATTGCTAAACAGCAGCCTGATACCTCCCAAAGGGTTCTAACACTTAATGGTAAATGTGCCACTACTAGCCTCTTTTAGAGAGATTAGTATAAGCAATCATCTAAATCCAGGTTTTGATTTAAGTGAAATGCTTTGTTTGGTTTTTTGGGTTCTTTTTGTTGGTGTTTTTTTTTTGTTTGGTTGGTTTGTTGTGTTTGGGTTTTTTTTAATAGTATATTTAATGATTTGTCAGGGGAGCCTACATTTCTGATTCTCTTTTTCTTGAGTTTCACTACATAAGGCACCTTCACCAGTCAGTTTGCACCATTTCAAACCTTACTGTCAAACTGAGGAATCTTAGGAGACAGCACAAGGCGACTGGATATTCTACTGGCATTCAGCTAGGAATAAATAATGCAAAGGACCAAATGAATATTCTAATCTGTGCTGCCTGCAGTTGCAAAGGAACTCAACTCTAGCAAGGAAGTGTAAGACCACAGCTGTAGACCTCTCTGGACACGCTTACTCAAACTTGTTTAGCTGCTGCTTCCAAAACGTTGCAGGACAGTTTAGTTCTAAACTACTACATATAAGACTGGGTTGGGTTTCGTTTTGGGGTTTTTCCCCCAAAACAGCTGTAAATTGCATATCACCAAATTACATTAAGAATTTTAACACATACTGGGAGTCAACACTGTAGTCTTGCATCAGGCTAATCAGGACTGAGATCAAAGTTTCAGAGCCTGATAAAATGTCCATTTATGCCATGACCTGTCAGTACTTTGTAGAGCCTCAAAGCAACTGCTTTTTTTTTTTTTTTTTAAATTGTGTCAGGAAAATAAGAAGGATTAAAGATTTCTGACGGGCTGCAAACAGGTGACAAAATCATACTTAATGTGGCAGAAAACTCTGTATTTCCAAATTAAATTAATATTGAGATGAGAGAACGTCATACTTTTCCTTCTGCGTGGCTATCAACTTGAGCCCCATACAACAAATCTGAACCACATTGAAGTTTGCTTTTTCCTGCTGACTTTGTAGCATCCCCATGCTTTTTGTACATTACATGTTCTCTCTCTTTCCTCCTCAACATTTGGTCTCCTTCTCCTTCTGGCATTCTGTAATCCTGCCAGCCAAAGAGCTTTGCTTTTAATAAGTAGATCTGCCAATTTAAACACCAGTCTCCTAAGGCAATTAAATAATGAAACACACATGTATGTACTCGCATGTAATCTGTCAAATGCCTGTCAAGCCCACTACAAACAATTTTTGCATTTCAGGATTTTCATAGGAGCATGCATTGATATGCTTTTGGTTTTCAAAGGTCAAATGCTATCGTCTGCCGCGATTGAGAGATTTTTTGTTAACCCACAATCGTCCTTCAAAGTCCTGTCTTGCTTGTACATACAAACCCAATGACCCTGCAATTTCCATGACAGTATCTAGAAGACATGAAATATGAAAAACCTAAAAACACAAAGACTGTGCAGACAACTTCATACTGAGCAAGCATATCCTTCAGCTTCTCCAGTTTGGCATAGAGGTCTAGTGCAAGACAGCATAGAGTCCTCCAAGGCAGAACACTCTTCCCATGTTCCTACTGTGTCTGGAAAGTTAATGAATAACTAACTATTCCAGGTGTCAATAGTATTTTTCTTACCTCCCCCATTACTCATTTATGATCCACACTGAAGTAGCCTTGATGTCCACTTTCTGAGTTAGTATTTCTTGGAAGAGAAATCTCATGTATGATGCTAACAACAGAGTAATCCAGGAAAAAACTCTCACACTAGGACAAAGCTGTGCTACCACATCCGCTGGATTAAATAAGGCTGCAGTTAACAGCATGGCAGAATAAATATGGTAGCAAAAGTATATTTCAAGTAAGCAAGTTACTGATTGGTATGAGAAAACAAAAATTAGGTTTCAAAGCCTGTAATTTAATATATGATGTCACAATTTGCAAAAATTCCTACACTGTGAATCACAACTATGATGCAGTGAAGAAGTAAAACTACTAGAGATGCACCATAAAAATGTAAAGCAAATGGTACTTTGAAAGGGCACATCCCTAAAATGTGTGTTTCTACTGCAAGAGATACTTTACAAGTACAATGAAGTACTGAGGGTTTGAAAGTTTGGATTCTTAGAATCGGGAGACAAGTGAGACAACACTAAATTATGTCACCACATCTGTTGAACCTCTGCATTCACATTCTAATGATTATTTTGCTTTTGAGGCTTATGTTTGGATTCCAGCTGGTGAAGCTGGATGATGCAGGCAGAGGTATGCCTGGAAGATTCCTTCTGCAAGGAATCATCTCAGACACCCAGTTCTCAGTAACTGAAGCCAGCTGTGGAGTGAGCAGATGGTACTCGCTCCTTGTGACAATAAAGTCTTACCCTGTCAAACTTGATGCAGTTCTGGTTTCTGGTTTTAGTTATTTCAATGAACATCTAAGTGTTAGAGTTAAGAGCTCCTTAAGCTGAGTTCCATCCCGAGATTCAGCTTTTTAAAGTATTTTTCCACATGACCTCCCTATTACAAAGACACTAACCTTAAACAATCTTAAAACAGTAGTTACTTTTTAAATTGTCTTTCTGTTCTGGTCCACCTCATTCCCCACAGAAATCGCAACAACACTTTTGCTCACAACACTGTCCTGAAGATGACTTAGTATTTGTGAATATGAAGCTCTATGAAACTGTTAGCAGCCACATAGCAGAGAAGGCAATGAAGAAACCTGTTTCCAGAGAGAAGCCTGAAGGCTGTGAAGAAAGTTGGCTTAAGACCACAAACTAAATCATAGAATCTAAACAACCAGAATAAAGCAATTTTCATTCAGTGGAGGCCGTGACAATGACAATGACAAGGTTAATTGGGAAAAGGGTTCAGGTGACTGTGTAATTAAAAACTGTATCAGATAGCATGCACTACAAGAAAGTGTAATTACATGTACAAACACAAGTTTTAGATGCATAGTTTTGCAATCTGAAGTATTCTCCTTGGATAGTGTGTAATTCATTGTATATATACACACATGCTTCAAGGTAATAAAACTCTGTATTTATTGTAAATGTAATAATTTGTTACAATGACAGAATGTAAAAGTAAAACTATGACCATATCATTTCCTCAATTGTAAGAAACCCTAATTACTGTCACACTAGTTACCCAAACAGGCAGCCCTAAGAAAAAAATAAAATACAGCCTTGCCAAAGGACCTAGCAGCGTGGAGTAAATTTTTCATATGCATTAGTAAAAAGGACTGAATTTAATGGAAAAAAATAACTTGATGAAAATAATCTCTATACTGTCATCACCAAATATAATCAATATGTGTATGTGTTCCAAATGTCCCCCATTTCTACAACTGAATTTGCAATTCTTACTATGGCTAAATGGACACACAAATAGCCAAAAAGTTAAGTCATCTACATTAAATACATACTAAAGTGAGGAGTTTGGACTAATTAGCAACATGTTTTAAATGTGTCTAGAAGTTATGAGCTTGGTACAAGCATTACCAAGTAAAATTCCATGCCCTGCATTAGCCCAGGACCTCAGAAGAGGTCATCATAACAGTGTTTCCCTTCCGTGACTTCAAAATCTGTGACAGCACAGAGACTGTTCTTCACATCAGTGTTTATCGTGTAGTATTTAATGCACATTCTTATTATATGCAAGCTGGTATACTGGAATTTTCAGAACAGAGCTAGCCATTTGTGCTCCAAATCCTAAAGGCAATGGGAATTTTGTCTGAGAGAAGTGAGAGTAAGAACCATGGGATCTGTCCCAATGCTGCTAAACCTTGACTATAGGTCTGATCCTGTTTCTTTTGAAGTCAAAATGGGTTCTGCCACCAATTTAAGGGAAAGTAGAATAGGAGCCTGCCGCTTCTTGTATGAACAAGTCTTCTAAGAAAATAAAAAACCACCAACTAGGTATAATATTTTTAAGAACATCAGTACTTTAAAATAGTCTTATTTTTAGTTTGAATTCAAAGGGATTTTAATAAAGCATTTTAATATGCTGTTTAGAAGTAAGCAGTTCTCATGAATAAGCACGGGCATGTTAAATCTAAACTACCAGACAATTTACCATAGCGTTTGATTGATTGGCTTTTTAGACCATATCGGCAATGAAAGGCAAAAAAATCAACCCTGACCATTCTCATCTTACTGGTGTGTTCTTACTGTGTCATAATAAAACCCTAGATATTTGTCTTAGAGGAAACATCTGGAGAAAAAGAATAACAGTTGGTAACTCTCTTCCCCTTTTTGCTAAACTGCACATGCAGCTCAAAGTCCTGCATTTAAATCACTGGGCAAGGCACCCACAGCCCACTATCCTCTTCAGTGCAAGTTTTAACACAAAAGAATAAGACAATTTCAATTATCACAAGGAGAGTAGTCCAAAGAAATTATTAGTATTACACATAACAGATGAATGACAAATGTTCCCCTAGCAGACAGTCAGAATTCTTCCAAAAGCCACAAGGCAGCTCAAAAGAAGTGAGACTTCATGCTAGTCACTGTATTAAACATTGTTAAATCAGTGATTTAATACAACTCCCAAGAAGTGTCCCAATAATAATGGGATTGTGAAAATCTCTCGTTTCTTGTAGGGGGCTGCAGCTTACACAGACTACCAGAAGGGTTTTGGAATTGTCTGCACTAAGTCTGACCCAAGAGGAAGTTAGAGAAACATGGAAGTGGTGGGTGATGCACACTGAGCTTTCAACCAAAGGTAATAAATTATAAATACAGCAGAGCAAAGAGAATTTGAACATTCATCCCTCTGTGTCTTGAGGAGTCCTCACTGACTGAACAGAAGTCCTTTATTTCCAGATATTTAAGACGAAGTTTTTGCTACTTGCTTTTTTGAATATGTGTTCCTTAACATTTTCTCTAATGACCAGGCCAGATTGCAAGGACCACTAAAAGAGCCCTTTATTCTCAGAACTGGTTTGCACTGGAACAAAAGGCCTCCCTAAATCTTTCTCTCTGTAAGAAAATTGCTTATGTAGGCTAATGACTAGCTATGCCACACTTCCTTGGGAACAATGGAGTAAATTTGGAATGGCAAGAATATATTCTAAACTCTACTCAAGCATCTGTATAGATTCTACTCCAAAGTACCCAAAATAACTTGCTTCAAAATGTCAAGGGATGATGACATTTACTGATGTTTCCCTCATGGGAATGACTATATTGCAAGCAGGGCAATACTTTATCAACTGAAGAAGGAAAGACTGTATTACAGTAAGAGGCACAAAGGACACTTGGTCAGCCAAGAATGTCCTAGAGGAGCTCTCAAAGAGCATTGACGCCTTGCACAAGACGCGTGCCGCAGCAGAGATGGGAAGACCATGGGAGCTGATCACATCTCGCTGCACCCCCCAGTGCCCTGGAGCCTCACAGCCCTTTGCAGACCACAGTAGGGCAGAGAGCCCTCAAGCATGTGCCAGTCAACCAGGAGAAAAGTGGGAAATGATGGCCATGGCCTCTGTCACACCTCACACCTGTGCCAAGCAGCTGTGACTCAGTGAGGAGATAATTCAAGGCTAAGTTAATAAACACAACAGACATTTTCATGCCTCCATCCAAGAGCAGCACATGAAAAATTGTGAATTAACAATAGAGGACTGGAACGTGTGGTCACAGGGTTGAACACCATGTAAAACTTGGAAAAGTACTGCAAATCTTTGCCGTTAACTGATTATTTCTGGAATGTTCCTGGATAGAAAGATAACAAAACCAGACACAGCTGTGCAGCCTTATCTACCACTGCACACAATTAGTGGCTTCTTCCATTAATTCTCTAATTTAAGCACTTTGGTCTACCTCCAGCCAAAAATGGCTTAAGAAGATAGCTTGAAAATTAAAAAGTAACCTCATAAACTAAAAGCCTCCCTTTGAGACAGACTGGTGGAGATGCCATGCTTTGAAACATGGTTCTGCACTACCTGATACTATTTAAAAGTTTCTTTGCCAAGAATAATCCTCCATGCTTATCTGATACCTACCAATCTTGACCAAGTGGAAAAAGGAGAACAAGGAAGAAATCTGTGAGAGCATTAAAGTTTTCTCTCCTACGGCCAACAAATAAATTCCACTGTTATAGCTGTAAACAAGACACACAAAACTGGTGCAGCCATGCCTCCTAGGAGGTGCATTCCCTCCTCGGACTACAGCTCTCAGATTGTGCTACACTCCCTTCCTTCCCAGCTGGTAAGCAGGGAACTATGGCACAGAAGTGCTTGGACATGCTGCATCCAGTAAATCTGATCCCACAGGGGAGAAAGAGCAAGCAATAGACCCTTTGAATGACAGCAATCTGATGTATTTGAGCAGAATAGTGAGAGTTTTGGCTAGGATCTTTACATTTTCAAGTGTGAATGCTTTTTAAAAGGAAGCATCAAAACTTTAAACGAAAGGGGATTTAACCTTGTCCAACATACAGCAACTCAAGAAAAAAAAAAAAAAGGCAAAGAAATCACAAAGAAAAACCAGTCTCATATATGCCTTGCCTATTTACTGAAAAATAGAATTTGCTCAAGAACTTTTGGAAGCTGAGTGGCCCAGAAGTAACTGCTCTTCCTGCCTTCTGCAGGAGCATCTTCCCACCCTGGACACCATCAAGTGATCTGCCAGCACAGGTGGAAACTGACATGTTCAGACCTGCCAAGACTAGATCTCACTTCTTGCCCTCGACATCCACAATCTCTAGTGAAGAAACTATTTCAGACATTAACCTCTGGGAAATGCTGTAACACAGCAAATGATGCCAAGCATACAAAAACAGACATAGTGGATTACACAAGCAAATTGTCTGACAGCTACTGAATTGTTAAAGACCTTTTTCATCATTCAGGCCATAGTTTAGATTGTAGTTCTGAAGTACAAGATACTCTTAAAAGACATTTTAAAGTGCAGCAACCATATGCAATTACATCTTTCCCTAGCTCAGAGCAGTGGTGTGTTTTTAGAACTCTGTAATGAGGATTTTGATTTTACATCCTTATTACCTGAAAAGCTGTCAGCTTAAATATTATTTTTAAATGCTATCTTACATGCAAACTGTTTTATAAAGTGGATCAATACGTGAAAATAAAGAAGAGTGTTTGGGTTCCATTCTTGTGGACTGCTGGACACATTCTATTCTCTGGACAGCATTCATAAAACACAAAGCAGTGGAGTTAGTACAAAAATTTACACCTGCTAACACTTTACCAGAAGACTTCAGGCAATGTCCAAGGATAGCTTTTCTATAACAAAGTGCAAAAAGTGCAATAGAAAAAAGACAAAAAAAATCTATTAATAAAACCACTAAATAGGATTGTATTTTAGACATATTTTGCTGAAAGCATGAACGGAAGTTAGCAAGTATTAACCACAGTTATTCCTTAATTTAAAAAAGCCAAAAATTCTCTTTAAATTCTCTGAAGTACCTAGATTCTCACCAAAGTATTCTCAGGAATTAAAATCCTTCTCCAGTTAAATATTTCTTTAAAATCCTGTAATTCCCTTTGTCAGCCTTCACTATGAAAATAAACAGTTCTTTGTATTCTAGCCTTCAGATTGATTTCATGGATGTTCATCACAGAAAGCAGCTTTGGAGAAAGCCACAGATCTGAAAGAGTGCACAGCCAGCTGCAGCTACAACACCTGTGTTCTTTCACACAAGAAAATCTGGATGTGTATATGGCATCACACAACTATTTAAGCAGGCATGGTTATTTGTGCAGGGTGCAGAATGATCCATTCTTGGCAAATACTTAGCACCATGTGTTGCTGAAACTCAGACTGATTTTATCATATGCAATCCTAAGTTAGAACTATTTGCTAACCAGTGTTTTTTTCATATGTTCCTGGGTCACAGCTATAGGAACAGATCAAGATTATTCCAAAGGAGATGAGTAGGCTACTTCACTTTTGCCTTGTTTTAAAACTGCTCCAGGAGCATTCATGTCAGCAGGAGGTATTAACAGACTGACTCATTACAGAAGGCTAAAGAAAGGCTAAGCAAAAACACTTCACATAATGCCACTGGTGTAACTATAGAAAGGAATAATAAAATTAGTGTGATAAAACAGACAAACAGTCCTTATAGCATCAAAATAGGAATGCCTTATTCTCTCAGTTTTTTTAAGAAAAATGTGTAACAAAAAGGCAGTATTTTTTAGAGTAATTTGATACAGCTAGGAAAAAAAGATGCATTTCAGCCACACAAGCCTTTTCAGGTCTGAAGTTATCTTCGAAGATCAAAAAGCGGTTCTGTGTGCTCCAACTAATAGATGTTTCTCAGAAATAAAAACTGGTCAATTAAAATATTATTCTCAAAAACTCTCTCTCACTTTTACTCTTATCCTGTAACGATTAAAATACTACACGGAAGATGCTGATTTAGAAGCTCCTTCCTCCCTCTTGCTTCCTTCCTCTACCAGCAGGTGGGGCCACGCAACAACCGTGAACTTGCCGGAGTCCACTGCCGAGGTGCAATTTGTATCACTGCTTGCAAGCGTACCCCTGTGCTCTTTGTGCTGCTTACAAAGTCTTTTTCAATCTCTATCATCCTAATTTTATTACTATGAGAAAAATGTTCTGCCTTACTTCAGTTCAGCTTGCAAAATTTGTTTTCCTTTGTGATAAAGCAGGTGGCAAAAGCTTTGATTTCACATGCACATGCTCATCTGGCAGCTAGAAATTTGCCCTGTCCACCAAGAAATGTGACCAAATGTGGGGAGGTTCTCTGGCAGGAACTTGCCCTATTTCTCAGTGCCCGTCAAAACCAACCAGCTTGTGAAGTTCATAAAAATACTGGAACAGGCTGCCCAGAGAGGTTGTGGAGTCTCCATCTCTGGAGATATTCAAAACTTGCCTGGATGCAGTCCTGCATAGAGTGCTCTAGGTTATCCTGCTTCAGTGGGAGAGCTGGACTAGATGATCTCTAGAGGTCCCTTCCAACTCTAACAATTCTGTGATATGACTGACTGGAGGGCAGTTCTGGTGACTGCAGCAGGACAAAGGCTTATGCTCACACTGGGTTTTTTACAATGAAACCAGGGTCTCTGGCTTGAATGCAAATACCTTCACCAAATGAGATACTGACTCATCACTTCACCCCATAATTTCCTTTTTCCGTTTGCCTAAATCAGGATGACTGTTTATTTCCCACGGGGGCTCCAGGCTCATTGCATTCCACTTATTCTTATGTCCCCTGATTTACAAATATAAATAATTTCCAGAAATGCAATCGCCGTACTGGCTTTATAGCAAAATTAAATAAACAAATCCCATAGCATATTCAGTTCAAGCATGCATAAATGGTTTTATGCTGTCAGTTTAGATCTTTGTCAGACATTGCATAACCTGGTCTCTGAAAGAGAAGAGTTTTCATATGTTCCATGTCATTACCTTTGTCTTATTTGCTGACCTGTATCTGTTCTAGGAGAAAAGAGTAAAGAAAGGGGGGGGGGGGGGGGGTTGTTTTGTGGGTGGTTTTTTGTTTGATTTTTTTGTTTGTTTTTTGTTTTTAAGAAATCTATTTTATTGTTCCATCACAAGAAGAAAGTTTTGGATTATGTTTAGGCTCTAAAACAGCTGAAGTAGTACAAAGTGTGAACATGCACAACCCTTTCAAGTTACTGAGGAAGTTGTAGGAAGCTTCAAAACATTGAAACAGACAAATTATTCATTCAAAGTTCTGGTCTACTCTTCTGCACTTCGACCTTCATTATGAAGTGGGAATTTAGCATTCCAAGTTGAATCTTAAAAGTATTACTACCCATCAGTCAAAACTTTATGCTCCAAAGTCTGCTTCAGATCAGCCTTCACAAACCAGGTAAAGAAACAATACTGTATGAACCAACTTTAAACGCATGCAGCTGTACCACATGAGCTAAATCAAAGTTCACAAAACTCAGCTGGACTCAGTCCAGCTTACGCACTTCTCATTTTCAAATGGTTGGGCGAGATGGGGCTAAGTGAGAGGAACCAACCCCTATATAGTTTGAATTTAAAAGAGAAAGCATTTCAATAAAAAGACATTTCATAACAACTCTTTACTGCTTCATGTAAACTCCACATGTCTACTGGAGGGCATGAAGATGACCCTATGATGGCTCTCCACTATTACAAGTGCCTTAATTCCTCCAGCAGAAGCCAGTCACCCTTGCCTAGTGGGAGAGGAAACCTGCAGAAAAGCCACATTGGGCTGGTGAGAGCCTCCTACCAGCATAGGAATTTAATCTCCCTTGCCATAGCTCTGACCTGCATCAGGTCTGAAATTGAAAAGTGCGAGTCACTTCCTGCAGCTCGTGTGTCCCCTTTATTTTAATATATTTTCAGATGCAACAACGAAAAAAAACCTCCAAAATGTCTCACAAACTCAGACTAAATCTACTTCTTTATTGACAGGGGAAAGGTAAAACAGGCAACTTCAGTCAAGGAGCCCCAGTACTGGTCTTGACCAACTGTTCTAGAAGTTTTATCCATTACCATGGATAAAGTAGAAATCTGGGGAAAGCTTTGACCTAAGTGTTGCAATAAATATACGAATGTTTTAATGGAATGATACCACCAGCAGTTTCATTTGCTTTCAAATTGGCTTTTAGTAATTAAAGAGCTCCCCATTTATAAGTAAGACTATGACTGTATCAGATCTGATGAGCAACTGCCCATGGACTGTGGAGTCTGTTCCGATGTCTAAGATTATTTATGTATGAATACAGCAGCATTGTGCCTAATACTGCAAATTTCATCTAATACAAGTGATCACTTGATTAAGTGACCAAGCTTAAGAAGGCCAGGAGAAAAAAAGACACATTCAGAATAAATTATTAAGTATTAAAGATTATTGACATGATTAGAAAGTATTTTCTTAGAAAAATATAAATCTATGTATGTGGCAAAATAAATCATTATTATATATTCTTTAAAATATCCCATTAAGTTTCTGATACTCTTTTTCAGCACGTTCACAACAGGGATACATACAGAACTGACTCTTCACAGAAAGAAAAAGGTATATGGATTAGAAATAACCTAGGCACATTTAAGAACTCTGCTTCCAGTTCCCAACTAACTTGTCATTTTGATCCACAGCAGTTTCAAACCATCAACTACTGCAAATGTAAACTTGACTGTATTTGGTCAAGCAAGTTTCATACTATGCATTAATTTATTTGAAATACACTCCAAGGGTGTAGAGAGAAGTATCATCCTGGGAAGAATTTTCTGGCCCACTTCCCATTACATTGGCTGCTGGACAATATTAACTGTGCTGTTCCCTGCATCAAATCTTATACACAAAAATACTGAAGCCACCTGCAAGTCTAAGGCACATTGCTACATTATGCTTCATCTGAACTGTATTTCTTCCTGCACTTCTTGTTGTACCATAGATGCCATTTTTGTATCATCCTGGTCACTTAAAAATATCACTTTCATTTTGTTTTCTGTAATACTGCTCCAGTGCAACATTTCCCAAAGGTTTCTAGGACTTCAAAAGCTCTCTGCATTAGTTCTTTACAGTAAAAAGATCTGTAAAGAGACCACTTATTACAACTTTTCACAATTTCTTTTAAGTAAGCATACAATAGTTTAAACGTAATTAAACCTAACTCTTGAGCTATATGGAGTTCAAATTTCAGTGCTTCCCCCAATTCTGTTGAGGGGAGTCTAATCCTTGATCTTAGGGCATTATTGAAGATGCCTAGTCTTTTATATGAAGCTTAAAATCTTTAATTCAAAAGGAATTATGGGAACTTAGCTTATTTTTTTTGATCAGAAAAATACAAGGCTGGATTGCAAGCTGATTCTTAAACATTTTGGAGCACAGCAGGGTCATGTGTGCAGACTTCAAGATTAAGATTCCCACATTTTCTTGTTTCTAATTTCAAGTCGCTAAGGCTTGGCGCACTGTCTAATCCCAGGGCACCAGAAAAGACTAAATTTAAACAGAGCCACTCCCCCACCCCAATCTGCAGCAGAATTCCCCAGCGCAATTCTCAGCAGCTGAAACACCCATGTTACCGAGTCCTGGGGCAGGCTCAGAAACTACAAGATTAACACCACCATTTCCCAGCACAGTACTGTGGCCAGCTAACAGCGTGGAGCTATGAACAGAAGCATCAAGCAACCATGACAAAGCAAGTTACAAAGCACTACTTTAAGTTTGAAGCAATAAATGCATCAAAGCCTGGGATGCTCATTACTTCACCACAGCATGCAAATGTAAAGAATGAGATTTTCTCTCCACCCTCTGCCTCTCAAAATGACCTGTCAGCATTGAAGTTTCTATCCAAAGAGCCATGTTTATTCTGTGGTTACATATGATGGAGACAACCACAGCCACAGATGAGTTGAGAAAAAAGTCAATATTGTCTCATCAGTACATAATAATATCCAATACAAGGAATGATCGAATAAGTGTTTCCTTTGAAAAGTGAACACCCCATTTTCAGAATATATCTAATGAGAAATTGTGAGACTCTATAATGACTAGAGGCTGAAAGTTCAAGGACTTAAGAAATAGGGACATTATAACCTACAATGCCACTACACCACCATCTGCCCCACCTTCATTCTAACCATGATGCATACCTAGGCATTACACACTTGAAAGTAATTCTTGAGTGCTTTAGGACATTGATGTATAAACCAGCTCAGATTTACTTTTTATTATGCCCCCACCATAAAATGCTTCTGCCAGGTTTCCACTTGGTTGCCACAATTTTCTGTATTTCTTTTATCTTCATTGACTGTCAACACAGCTGAATATAAACTCATAACAGGAACAATGAGATGGAAGCTGGTAAGCTGATGTCACAACTCTGCAAGTGATGCTGCAAACATTTCTATCAAGGCAGAGTGATGATACTATTCAGGCCTATGGTGTCACTGTGAGAATCAGCGTAACATACTACAACTCGTATTTCCTACAGCTAGAAAAGGAAGTATTAAATGTTGAAGCAATATAAGCCAATCTAAACTTTTGAGAAGTGAAGAACCAATGTAAAATCTACCCTAAAATGGACTTGGCTTGATATGTAAAAATGAAGTATCTGAATATCAGTAGGTAAAAGAAGGAAATCACTTCAAAGAAGGGTCTTTTGTTTCCTTTTTACCCTTAAGTTCTTCCAATCAAAAAAGCAAATACTTTATTCTATTAACAAAAGAATCCTGGATCAAATCCTGAGTTCTGCCTAACATACTGTTGCAAATGTAGGGTTAGAAAGCAATTTATGTTTAAACAAAGGAAATCCCTTTCTTTATATACGGAAGTACTATTTTTTGTAGTGCAAGCCCTACCCCCGAAAGAACATTAAATCTGAATTTCTCTTTATCATAATTTATTGTTCATTTTTAAATACCTGCTCTTACCTTTAATGCCACAGGTAAACCTCCATGACAAAGTATGTAGTTTTTGCTGTTAGTAACAAATTTATGACAGGAATATACTGCTTATTTGGAATTCACAGAGTTAAACTGTGACACAGATTCACAAAGAAGTTTCTCAATAGTGAGTTCGATGAACCACAGTGGGAAACACTTCCACCAGCTTCTTAGAAACCTAAAATAAATGCTACCCTGCTCATTCTCCATTTAGGTCTTTACAGCTGTGAATTATATCCCTACTTTCCAACCCTTGAGACGTACTTCACAGTAAGTTATTGGTCTCTGTGGTGCCTGAGACAAAGCACATTAAATTACAAAGTTTGTGAGCTAAATATTATGAAGTAGAAACAATTCTTAATTGACTGAAATGAGCCATGTGCTAAAAAAGGTGACCACCAGGTGTTATGCACATAAATGTACAGTCAAGTAAGTCTATGAAACAAAAACATCTGAAAAACATGGGACACATACACCTTCTGAGAACAGTACTGACCTTGTTGCTCACTCTCTGCTTCAACTTTTGCAGGACTGGGTGCTACTGGAAGGGGTCGAGGAGGACGAGGCTTCGGAGTTGGGGGAGATATTTTTTTTCTCCCAATGTACTCTACATAAGTTCCTGGGAAATCCCCCCTCTCCCCTGTGGTTTCATTAAAGCCATTTAACCAGCCAATTTCGTCAGGTTTTGCTTCTTCCCCTTCACTGAATCCAAGTGCCAGTAAGGTACCTTTATTCACAGTTAATATATCCCCTAAGTGCAAGTCAATGTCTTCTTCTCGCTCTTTTTTGTAGTCATATAAAGCTCTGTATTGGTATCCTTCGGCACTCATCTTGGTGAATGATTTAACATTCAAAAGTGTTATTGAACAGTATCAAAATGCAATTGTCCAGTTATATTTTTATGTACAGAGAGATTCAAGATGTATTAAAGGGGATTAAAAAAAGTCAATAGCAATGTCTAAGTAACGAAATCCACCAGAAAATCAAAAAGCACCAGGATCTGTCATTTCACTGCTGATGCTTTTACTGATGTATTTATTCTGAGTCAACGATGGTAGCAGAAGTACATGTTCCACTTCTTCTATGTCTAGCAATATTCTTCCAATTAGCTCCTTTTCCAGGCTTGCTGGCACTTCTGGGTTTCCATACTCAAGTTCAGCTGATTCTTGTAGCCAATCACACCTTCATCAGATGCACTTGCTACCGATTGCCCATGTACCTTAAATATTCTGCCACCAAACTCTGCACACATGCTCTTCCTGGAAAGAGAAGAGAAAACTGGTGAAATGGTTTAAAATTGTCTAGAGAATTGTGAACTTCACATCCCAGTTATGGCTTAAGCTTTCTGCAAGCCTAGCAGAGCTTCTGTCGCACAAAAGAGCCCTAAATAAAATAAAGCGACCTCACACAAAAAAAAAATCTGCCAGCTAACACTTGTTTTTTTATAAAGGATGCATGTCTAATTATGTGAGCTAAATTTGCACCCCTGCAGTATGAGGCATGCTTTCTTCTCTGTGGCTGATGGCCACTGAAGTCTCAGAGTGAGAGGGCTAAGCCCTGGAGCTATCCCTGTAGTGCAGTATCTAACTTGGTAACAAGATTTTACATGTTATCTGCCTGACAACACACTGCCTCCTCCACAAGAGGTCTACCAGGACAGAGGAGGAGCTCACTGTAGTTAGCTCTGAAGCTCACTGGGGTAATTCAATCTCCTGCCATTTATGTAGAGGGTGAATATGGACAACAATACCTATCTCAAAACCTATATTCCTAAAACCTATTGGAGAAAGGAGCCTTTTCATAATCTGCAGGAGAAGCAAAAAGTCCAGAATGCATTTACTTGATGAGTACCACATTTCTGTTTTCTTGAAGAGGGGTTTGCCCACTCCCCCATCTTCCAGATTTTTTTTTTTAAATGTGTTTATGGTCTAATACTAGAAAAACAATCAGCAACTGAAACAGGCACACCCAGACCACCTAAGCAGCACTAGCGGGAGGAAAGTAGCAGGGTGTATGATTAAAGTACACTAAAGGCAAGAGGATACAGGTCTGAACACTTAACTCAAGGTTGCCCAACCATAAAATAAAAAGGAAAAATATTACTAAAAAAAAATCAATTAAGAAAGCAGTAGCTTAGAGACATACAGAACAGTGAAAGTTTTCTAAACATTACTTCAACTGCTACTCATTTTCATCTACTTAAAAAGACAAGCCCAATGATAATTTGAAATGCTACACTAGGAACCAGAAAGTGCCAACTACATTACATTGAAACTTCTACACTACAGCTGAAAAAAAGACCTGAGGGGGCTATGTAATACCAGTAGGTAAAATACTAACTGCGTACTACGTACTTAGTGTACAGAAAGGTAAGTTTTTTCAGAAACACTTCCTTTAACATTGTAAAGTGACACCAGTAGACAGGGCTGGAAGAGGGAACCTCTGACAGCTCTTTTCCACACCATTTTCTCTAATGTCTCCGTCATCAAGTCCCTGGAACATGACTAACTGACAAGCTAAAACCAGTTTGTAAGAAGGTATATGGGCTTCCTTTGCTAGTGAATGACCCTGATCCCTAATTCATATGCACCTCCTCTTCAGTCCCTTAGGTCTAAATATAACTCCCTGCAGCTTATTGCACAACATCTCTTGTAACAGAACACAGAGGAAAATCTTTTAAGTTCTTGAAGAACTTCCTCATCATTCCCTGCAGTCAGTTTTTGCTGTAGGAAGGAATTATCTGAGCCCAAATTAGACCTGTAATTTCAAAAAGCCTACACACAAGTATTTATTTGAGTAACTTGCAAATCTATCCACGAGGATTAGGCATCCAGCTCCCACCAAAATTTAGTGAAAAATTTCTGCAGCCACTTCTGAAACATTCAACTATGGTGCTTAGCTAACACTGCTAAACGTCAGACTTTGCAACTAATGTGAAGAGAGTTTCACTGATATTGCATTTTGACTCTCCTACTAGAGGAAAGACAAGAACTAGAGGGGGGAAAAAAAGGAAACAAATCTAAAGCACAAGTATCAATTAAATTGTTCAGAGGCCTTTTTGAAAAGCATGGGCTCCTCCCTTTTCATATAGCAAGGGAACAAACTGCACTTACACACCTTAGGTCTAAGTGTTGAAGCTAATCTAAATGTCTCCAATCAAAACCAACTATGCACAGCAAAACCTGCTAGAAAATTACCACTTTGACTACATTAAATACTCTGAAATATTTATTTTCTTTTTAAGAAAGGTCCAACAAGTGCTCTGCTACAACTACTCATTTCACTCCTACTGCCTACAGGCATTTTGGCAGAACACGAAGTAAGTCCTCTTAAACACTGCATAATTTAACTGACTTGACCTACTCCTCTGATCTTTTATTATCAAATGTATCATAGCAACTTTATTGCCATGTATTTAAAATGAGTACTTGCGTCTCTTACACTTGGTCTGACAATACAGAACTGGAAATATTGTAATAACAAGAACTGCTTCTGAAGTTTTTAAGCAGAGTTTTAAAAACTCCAAACTTTAATGAGATGGGACAAAAGGCCTGATACACTTGCATGTTAGAACAATTCAATCCATTTGTGGTAGCAAAGTTTCCCTAAATCCAGCTTCCTTGAGGCTCAGAAGTGCAGTACCAGTTCATACTTACTCCTCACCACTGCCTTTGGTACAGGGTCCCTAGCACCCTACCTCCTGACTGATCTATGGTTCAGGTACCTGGAGACACACCCATGGGTAAGTCATGTTGAATTTCTCCAATTTGTGCCTTTTTCTTTTCTCGTTATCTGTCAGATTCGGGGATGAAGGAAGACCCGGATTCCAAGAACCTTGCAGACAGCCCTAACAAACAGCAGTTCTCCACCTCAGCCTGGTAAAAATGCAGTGTCTCCAAAGAGCCCTCTTTGACTGTTCTTTACTTATTGGTTTGTTAAGACACTGTACAAACAAATTCTCTTTACTTCGAGTGAAGCTACATGGTCTCTGCACTCAGGCATTTTTACTCAATCTGACTTAAGCTGATTGGTCTTAAAATAAATAGCTTGGAGACCATCTTTAGTGGAGGGAAAAAAACAAACCAAACACTTTAGGCAAAAAACATTGTTATATTTGAGATGATGTATTACTGGCTTTCCACTTGGCTGGTGCAATGGAAAAGGAGGAAGAAGTATTGTCAGAGAATCAAACGCTCATTTGTTTCTTATTTACTGCCTAAAAGCTTGATCCCAATAAAAGATTCCTGAATTTAAGCAGAATTCTGTTCTCTCAGCAGAATGTTTTATGTTTGGCTTTTCAACAGTTACAAAATTTAAAATTAAAGAGAAAGATGCAAGAGATTATTGTAAATTTTAAAAGGAAGAGGACATGAAAGCTTCCCCTGAACTCTCCCCAATTAAAAATTATGTCTGGCTCCCACTTCCTCCCACACTAGCTAGCATTCCTTTGTTGACTGAGAATAAAAACTTCTACTCTGTGAATCCATGTTACTACCAGCCCAACAAGAGCAGAACAGCCTGTGTTACTGATATGGCACACCTAAGCTAGACAGCAAAAAATGTTCTCACTTTCATAATAGCACACTTAATAAACATACCTCCATGTGTTGCCATCCCTCTCATTCTGAAAATCCCTAGAGAAACAGTGCCTAACACAAACTTCCCTTCCACTGCGCTTATGAGGTTCATCAACAAAGAACAGACTAAATACTTTGGGAGACACTGAAATAACAAGAATTGAAGTGTTAAGCGGGAAATCTGCTTGGAGACTGACTCTTCTCCCCACTAGGTGTCCACACACCTGTAACTCAAACTGCAGCTATCTCTGAAGTAAAATACTGCCGCTCTCCAAATGGAGATGACCAAGCTAAGGACTGCATCAGAACATTATTTTCTGCAAGTGAGGTCCAAGATATATCGTGACGAAGGATATGACTACTTACAATACCTTTATACCACTTGCAGTCTTTTGAAAGAGTGATTTTGAGCCTGAGGAGATTCTACTACAAAACAAGTTCAAATACGAACACAAGGAAGAAATTCGTTAACTTGACCGTGGACACTGTAAAGCACGTCCCATTCTGCAACATTTCAAAGACTTCATACGGGCTGCAAAGCTATGAAAGAAGGCAGGGGAGCATCAAGACCACTTTAGAAAAATAATTAAAACAATAATAATTTAAAAACCTAGGAAGGCAGAACAAACCGAGCTTCTATCCCGTAGAGAGGCTGGTAAGTTAACTCCTCCGGGAGCCCTGCACTGACATGTACACGGGCGGCGGTCCCCGCCGCCGAGCAGCCCGCTCTCCAGAGGCTGGAGCTCGGTCCCCGCGCCCCTGCCCCGCTCGGGGGCCGCAGCCCCTTCCACAGCCGGGGCAGGGCTGCGCGGAAACGGCACTACCCGGCCCCTGGACAGTGGCGTAGGCGCCGGGACCGCCCTCGGTGGAGACCCGGGGTCAGGCAGGCTCGACGCCGCGCCGCCCGCTCCCCGCGGCTATGGTCGCCTCTGCGCTTCCTATGGACACCCCTTCCGCCGCCCCAGGAACGCAAGCCGGACGGGGGCACCATCCCGGCTCCCCACGCCCCACGGCAGGGCCGGGACCCCTGGACAGCCCCGCGGTCGCAAGGCTTTGCCCCCGGCACGCACGGCGCTCCGCTCGCCCGGCCCGACCAGGAAGCGCCGGGCCGGGCCGGGCCGCCCCCGGCCGCGGGGCGAGAAGCTCCACCGTCCCCGGGGCTCGGCGCCGGCCGCAACGGGCGGCCCGCCCTGGCCTGCCGCGCCGGAGGGCTCGGCGGCGCCACAGCCGGCCCCCGACAGGGGAAAAAGTTGCACGGGCCGGCGGTGGCGACGGTCCCGCTCGGCCTGTCACCCTGCAGAGGCCGCCGGTGACCAGGTACCAGGCGGCTGCACGGCCCCGCACCGCCCTGTCCCGTTCTCCTGCCCCGGCGGCTGCCCGCGGGGCAGCGCCAGGTGGGGCAGTCGCGGCAGCACTCGCTTTACCTTAGTAGTGGCGGCGTCACCACCGTCTCCCTCCCGCCGCCAGGCAGCGGCCGCTACGTCGCCCTGCTCTCCCCCGTGCGTCCGTCCCGCCGAACTCAGCTTCCACCAGACCCCACTGACCGACCCAGTGCCTCCGCGGCGCCCTGCCCGCCTCCGGCGCTGCCTCCGCCCCGCCCCCTGGCGCCTCCGCCAACCCGCCCCTCCTCCGCCCCTCCGCCTCCGCCCCGCCCCGCCCCCTGACTGACAGCGGCCGAGGGGCGGAGCCCGCGTTCCCCCCCACCGCCCCCCGCCCCGGCCCCTGGCCACAGACTGGTCCAAGGGACTGGCGGCGGGCGGCTGTTGGGGGTAGGTTGCAGTACCCGGCCGCAGCGACGTGGGCACGGGGTCGCCGGCCCCAGGAGCGGCGCCTGGCGGTACAGCGAGGCCTGGGTGCTCCGTGATAGAACGGGGAAGCGGCAGTGAGAGGAACATGTGCTTGTTCCTCTTTGGGGAATTTTTTCCCCCTCTTTTTTTCTTTCCCCCCGTCCCCTTCCCTCATTGACGTAATGTGATACGTTGGCGGAGTGTGCCCAGAACAAAACTGCCGGCCCTGCTACCCGGTGCCTGGGCCAGGGGTCCAGGGCAGGATTGTGCTTTGCGACAAGGCGGTGGCAGCCTGCAGCCCCTCGCCGGGCCGCGTGGGCCGCCTGATTCGGCTCGACTCCCCCGGGGCAGGGTGGCGGGGTCATCGGCCACGGCCCTCCCCGCGGCCCTTTCCCAGCCCTGCGCCGTCGGCAGCCCCGCGGCCCCCTACGCCCGATAAGCCCCTCAGCCTCGGCCTCGGCAGAGATGCCCTGGAGAAAGCGTAGTCGGGTAGGTGGAGGTGGTAGCAGTCTGCAGCTGCCGAGATCGCCGGTTGATACTATTAATTACCATCGCAGGGTGCCCAAGTTTGCTAGGCTCTATGCAGCACAGAATAAAATGACATATCCCCTGCCCCAAGGAGTGCACAATCTCCAGTTGATCTGACAAGACGAGGGTGTGACAACACCACGAGGTTGCAGCAAGAGAGAGTCGTGCTGCTGAGGTATGTGCTGTGTTTGAACAGGTTTCTGTTTATCTTTAGATACTAAACATGCGTACATATGTTACCATGACTCAGTCATTGTAGATGTCGCTGTGAAAAAGGAGAAAGTGGTTTGACCAAAGATAAAAACCACATCCAGGCTTGCAGGGAAAGAATGCAAGGGCAGCGGTGCAAGAAGCAGCTAAAGGTTCATCGAGATCCGTGCTATGAATACAAGTACCAGGGGTTGACCTGATTAAACGCGGCCAAGTGAGAGATAAATAGAACATCAAAAGCATTTGTTGCAGACAAAGTGCAAGGATCAGGCCTTGAAATACTGAGAGACACTGTCAGACTGGGAAAGTAATACAGCCTGAAGTCTTACGATTGAAAGAAGAGTATGTATTGACTGGGGGAGAGGTAAGAGTCCACATTGCTTAAATTTGGCAGTTGGGCATTCTGAAACAGTGCATTAGCTTATGGTCTGATCAAGGACAATGGAGAGAAAAAGTGGAACAGTTTTACTACAATGAGGTGTAATTAGTTTTTGCCGATAGATCAGTGAGCATGGGTTTGGAATCCTTACACTTTTGTAGATATTTTTCCTGAAAAATGTTCTAAACCAAGAAGTTTGATTCTACTGCCTATGGGGAAAAAGTAGAAATCTCCTATCAGCTGTAAATTCTTTAAAATGTGTTCTTCCATGGCCTCTTATGCTTTGGAAAGGATTTTACTTTTTTCCCCATAGAGTTCCTAATTATGGAAGCTTCCAAGATACACTAGAAGGATGTTTCCTGGCACTCATTAATAATTTCTACATTGATTCATTAGGAGTCAGTTCACTTCAGGACTGCAGATGAGAGAAGATGACAGTTCATAAGGTCTCTGGGGTGACAGCATGGGTCTAACCCCACAGGGGAATGACAGAGCATTGCGAGGCTGGAGCCTTGGAGTTGCAGGATCCAGTACCTGGAAAATGGTTAAAATGCCCTCCTTAGCCTATCTAGCAATCTAAACACACAGGATGGCTTTTAAAGTAAACACTCCTTTTGGTACAGAGACCATGTTTGTACCTAAGCAAAAGCATTGCTGTAATTTAAATGCTAGATAGTAAAATTGTTGAGGGAAATGGCATCACTCTCTCATACTTTTTTTTTCTGGGATTGATAATGCAAGAAGCAGAGTTGAGAAAGAATGTTCCATGTCTTCTGTCCAGACTGCTGTCTCTAGCATTTGCTGTTGCCGAGGGCAAAAACAGCATGGATTTTGAAGGGGATTAGACAGACTGGCTGGTTGGAATGCCAGTCCTGGGCACTGGCCTGATAGTGGGTATTTAAGGGAGCAAAAAACCTCTTGAGTAATGGTTCCCAACTGGTGAACCAGACTTGTCCCACAGGTGAAATGCAGGGCTAGAGTTGATGGCTGCACTCCCTTCTTGCTGGCATGGTGTCCCTCACTGGAGGAGAAAGCCTTCAGGGCACAGTCTAGGACCTCCTTCCTGCCTCTGCTCTGTAGTAGCTGAGCATCTCAGTCTCTGCTTTCATTACCAGTTTTCCTCACTGAACTTGACTTTTTAGTTCACCTTGAGCACCTCACTTGCTGCTTTCTCAGTTGATCCAGGAGACACAGGGACTCAAAAGAGGTAAAGTAGGTGATAGCAGCAGGTTTCTTTGTTTCACTCCTTATCATAGGATCATAGAATGGTTAAGGTTGGAAGGGACCTTAAAGATCATCAGGTTCCAGCCTCCCTGCTGTGAGCAGGGACACTTCACACTAGACCAGGCTGCACAAATCCTCTCATCCAACCTGGCCTTGCTGGCTTTACTGTCTTGCCTGTTGTATCTTCTGTCTCAAGGTCACCCCAGCTCACTCAACATTTCTTTCCCCCACACACCCCAGCATTATCCCACTGTTTCCTATGTCTAATCTTGTTGGGTGAAGGCTATGCAATAAGCTTTGCTGTAGGGACATTGCAAAGCTGTACTCTAGCATAATGCTTGATAAGGAGGAGGATGCACAAGTTCAAAACCCAGGTCCATTCTTCAGTTAGCTACTTTTCAGGAGGTCTTAAGGACTGCGTAAAGCTTTTGCGTGTAAAGCTTATTGTAGGCTTAATGCATGTAGATGTGTTTAATTAGGTCTAGATTTGTTGAGAAGGATATGACCAATTGAAAGGTTAAGTCATTGAGGCAACAAGTAAACAGGAGGGATTATCAAGGCAACAGTCAATGGCAATAAGAAAATACAGAAGTGTAAAATACAGGTAAAGCATAGGATTACCAAGGTGAAAGCCATACACACTTATTCATGCTAAAGAAGACAACTGTAGACTCCATCTGTCAGGAGATCTCTTGAGCATTTCTGCCAGAGGCTGCTTTGGGGAACACAATAAAAAAGTGAGCAGGTCTTTTGTTCAGTACTAGTAGCAATCAAGCGATTTGAGCCTTTTCCTCTTACCTCTGAGTAAGCTTTCTGTGGTGAAGGTCATATAGCACCGGAGAGAATCTACCCTGGAAGTTCCCTTTCCTCTGGCAAAAAAATGCAGCTTGATCTTAGAAATGAAATTTTGAAATATGGAAAATGAGACCAAAAAATGCACTCATTAGAGGATCCTGTAGGGAAAGCAGCTCCCCGAGCTTCAGATCTCTTCCACTACAACCCGTAAACTCAATTTTTCTTTGTTACTGACACATTTTAAGCAGAGGCATTTTCTTCTGTTTCTTCCAAGGTACCAAGGCAAATCCATTTGTAAAGTAAAATACTGAGATCAGTGGATTTTATCAGTGCTGAATCTGATCTCTTGGGATAGTGCGTGCAAAGTTTGAGAAGACTATGCAGGCGAGTTTTGTTAGAATTTACGTTAGGTGTGATGAATGGTAATGGCACATGTAATTTACTAAGTTCAGAACAAAGCCCTGTGATTTGTGACATAATATCATACCATCCTACAGTAGGGGGGGTTTTAGCCAGCTGATTTTAAGGTTGAAGTTGAAAGAGAGTCAACACTTTCATTCTTTCTTACTCCCAAAGATGGAAATTGATTTACCCAGTGTAACTATGCTGTTCTACTAGCACACATTGCTAAATAACTCATTTATAATGCCCAAAGGCATTAGTGGGGAGTCAGGAAAACAACAGGAAAATCTGTCCATAGTTATTGTAGACATGAATTAAATACAAAATAAATAAAATGGATCACAAGAAGAACAAGCATGAAAGACTGTAAATAGTGATGTTTTCCTGTCATAGCTAGGACAAAGAAAATATTGCTGTTGGAAAATGTGGTTTTATATGTGTTTCAGAAGACAAAACAGCAATATGAAAAGTTGTTCCTTCACTGCTTAAAAACATTTTAGCAAGTAAAGGAAAAGAATGAGCTAAAAATATAATAGAGACATCCATAAAGAAAGAAGCGAAGCTTGGTATCATATTAAGAATAAGAGAAGTCTGACAACGTTCATGTTGAAACTGAAAGGAAGGTGATCAGCAGCATGCCAGTCATGCTGGGCATCACAGTGTGATTTGATTTGCATTTATTTCAGTTTTGTGGGAAGGATGGAATGCCTTCTATCTGGCCAAAAACCTGACATCAGCACTAAATGTCAGTATCTCAACTAATCAGACAAATCTCCCTTTATAGGCATTTCCAGTGTATGATTCATGTCTTGCTATGGTGGACATCTAAGGCTTTTTTCCATTGTTCAAGATAGAGAGTGACTGAGGAGGTGATGGAATGTCCATCACTGGAATCTTTTAGGAAGGTTAGTCAAGCAGCTGCCTGGCAGAGATACTGCTTCTCCTGCCTTGACCAGACGGATGGAATAGATGACCACTGGAGGCCTTTCATGATTCTGTAAGTGTACATACATATGTATTATCAGAAGACATAAACCCTGAGAAATCATATTTTCTCGTAATTAAATTTTCCCAGCAGAAGCAAAGCGGCCCAAAAATCGGTCCCCGACTTCCACCTGAAATCTGAAAATGAGGTTACTGTGGTTGGAAAAGCAGAGGGCCTTACCTCTGCAATACAATGTGTTAGCTCCATTTTGCTTTGGAGCACATTTCTAAAGCACAAAACTAGTGGAAAACAAGATTTCTGTGTGCAAATCACAACCAGAAAATACTTTTGTGTTCATTAAAAGTCTTCAAAATATTTTGCTTAAAAAACCCAAACTCTTTTTAGTCATCTGAAAGTTGACTTTTTATGTATTTTTTCTCTAATCTCATAATCTTGTCTAACTAAATGTATAAAAATTTGTATTTTTCAGAGAAACCTTTTAAAAGCCATACAATTATTTTTTTTTCTATCTACAGACTATTAGGACAAAGAAATAGAAAATTTTTCTCCATGTCTGAAGCACAGCATAATTGATAAAATAGTGTTATAAATATCATATCTGCAAATGAAACATCTGTGTTTTTATGCCATATAAAATGGCATAAACATAGATTCTGGTTTTCATGAAATCTGAGTAATTCCTGCTCTGCTTTTTCAGTGCTTGTACACTAAGTGATAGAAAAGGCTAGGTTTGACAGCCATGCAAGACTTGTGTCTTCTGTGTAGACAACTGATGCAGGGTGACAAGAAATCTTGAAAGTTTTCGCATGGACAGTTGTGCACTGACGTCTGTCAGCACTGTCTGAATAAGACCACCAGAAGTAATAAGACCTCCATGAGTGTCACGGTTTGGTTCTGGGTTGGCAGTCGAACCAGTAACAATAACGCTCTCAATTCACACACCCCCGCACAGGGTAGGGAAAGACGGAGAAAAAATGAGAGAGACTTTCTGGGTTGAAAAGTGAAGCAGATTGATTTTAATTATTAGTGATAAGGGAATATATATATTTGTAAAGGGATGTGCAACACCCGATCCCCCCCCCTCCTCCCCCAGCGACTCTCACAGCAACTCTTCTCCCTGGGGACTCCCAGCTGAAGGGGGGAGTGTCCGGGCGCACGGACGGGGCCCTCGGGTGTCGGCTGGGAAGAAAAATGGAACAAATATAGAGAGAGCCAAAGAGAGGGTGATAGAAGTGACAGTAAGCAGAAAAGTGAGTGGAAAAAGGAAAAAGAGAGACTTGACTTCCATGATGTCTTAACCTGTACTGAAAGCCAAATAGAGAAAATATGATGAAAAGGGAATATTCTGATTTGCTGATCCTGCCTTCAGTCTAATCTGCTCCCCCATAGGTGGCAGGCTGCAGACAGTCAGAAGTGACCTTGGTTGTTATCAGTCCACTGGCACTGCTAAAAAAAGTTCACTGAAAGAAACAAAAATCAGCAAAGAGAAAGTTTGCTTCACCCTGGCTCAAACCAGGACAATGAGAAATAATGTAGCTAAGTTTCCAGGGCCATCTGTAGAGGTGTTTTCTACTGAGACTGTTTTCCTAAAGATGCCATTTGTAGGTTTTGGTAATAATATCTGATTGCAGGGAAGTTTGCATCCTGCGGTAGTGAGCTGGGTCTGAGAAGTAGATGAAGTTCAATTTAGGTTGAGACCATTTAGTCATATCGGTTGTCCAGAATAAGAGTTGCCTAGTTTCTTCCAATAACATTGGGGTAGAAGAGGTCACATCTTATTACCAATCATCTGAGATATCCTGGACACTTAAATCAATTATTCATAGGAGTCACTCATCACAGTAAGTCTCAATATGGGTACTTGATAGGTGGCACCTTCCCTTCCTTCTCTTGCAAAGTGCATAAGATGCAAGACCAACCCCTGAAAAGCTTGCCAATCTAGATGTGTTTTTGCAGAGCCTGCGAAATTCACTACAATATGGGCATGAATAATCCAAATTCTGCCAGGCAGAAACATGTGCTGCTGCTCCTACATAAAATTCATCTTGAGTGACATCTCTTAACAATTACAGTACTAGGAAGCAAATACAAAATTACGGCTCATCCATTGAAGCTAGTAGGAGTTCAGAGCCAGAAGAAAAGTGTATTCAGTTTCCTTTTGCTGCCTGGGCTAGGAAAGTAGTTCTTTTTTATTGCAGCAACAAATGAATTAATCTTTCCTGTTTAATTTGGTGGGCCAGAGCTATAATTTTTTTAAACTTTGAGACAAATATGCAACATGATTAATGAGGTGTATCATGGTATTCTGTTGCTAACTAATGGTGCAGCAACAAGTCTTCCACCTCTTTGTTGCAAATATTATCACATGACATGACAGCTGTCATTCTAGCAAGCCCAAAATAATATAGGTGCTGTGAGCTACATCTTAGAAAGACTCAGGCTTCCTTAACTCTCAGTTAGCTGAGGAGGCTGAGAACATTTGCCTCTCACTTTTTGAAGGGGAAATGCATGGCAGCAAGTTGCCTTTATTATTCCTACCTACTCCTCTTCCTTGGAAGGAACAGCAAGTGGAACTAACAGTGCCAGTTCCACCTTGTAGCTTTAGGACCGGATGTTTCATCATGGGTCTGCTCAGTGCACACGTGTTACAACATATATGCACATGTTAACTGTGGGTAATTGGGATAACTGATTGTTAACTGTGCCTGTCATCTGAGTATGGTAATTGTGTCATTTTGTGGAAACAACGTAGTTGCTGTACTACAAGAAGAGATCTCATATGGTAAAAATGTTACAAAACTATTAAATGAATTTTAGTATAAAACAAGTAATTATATGAGCAGTTTTTGTTTGGAACCCCTTTATATTTACATGATCTAACTTTGAAGCAAGCTTGGCTTGGAGCAAACTGAAGAGGCTGGACAGGATGGCCCCCAGAAGCCCTTTCCTACCTAAATTATTCTGCGAATCTGTGATTCTACTGAAATGCTTTTATTTTCACTTCAAATGTAGTAGAGTAAAAATATTATATATGGTATTACTATTAAAGTAATATTTGGTATGTGCTTCTAGGTCACCTTTTCAATAAGATGAAAAACAGGATTTGACAAATGCATGCGAGTTAGTATATCTCAGTATAAATGGAATAGTTTTTCACAAATTGCTTCCTTTGCAAAAATAAAAAATAAGGAAAGGAAGAATGTTATTTTGGTGAAAAAATGGAATTAAAAATTTGAAGAGCTCATATCAAGGCAATTTCATCAGGAATTTGCTAGACTGAAAAACCCAACCAAAGAAGCCCTCTGTTACAAGCAGAACAAAAAAATGCTATCCTTGGTGTTCAGTTGTCATCTTCATACTATCAGTGAGCTTCAGAATAACAGAATAATTTAATGTTTTTTTTCATGCAGCAAAAGTGGTAAAACCTCCTCCCATTCACACTTTATCTGTTAAACCACAAAGAGAAGGGGCGGGGGGGTAACCACAGCTTCAAAGTAAGGTTTTGGGGTCTAAGGAAAATAATGTAAACTCAATTATAAGGATGATAGTGTCTGCCCATTCCCCACCAATTTGTACATTATTGCACATATCATATGAGAACAAGTATGACTTTGGAAATGAAATGTGTTTGGAAAAGGAACACCTCCCGGAAACCTTTACAAGAAAGGAAAATGGACCTAGAACAGAGCCACGTAGTCTCTGGCAGTATTTGTAACTGGTGTAGGGGATGGTTTGGGTTTTTTTTTTATAGACATAGGTTTGGGTGGCAAACAAAAATCAGTAGCTTGTGTGAAGATACCATGATCCCCCTCAGATCATGATGAAAGTAAGCTATGTTATCTGGAGCATGGTTTGGTCTCTCACTGCCCTGTTTGAGTGTGCTGGCTGCCTGAAGCAGAAACTATGCTGTGAAGTGCAATTTGTTCATGCAACTTGCTGCTGAAAAGACATCTCTTGATGTGATGCAATTGTGGTCACAATCTTAAGAGGCAGGACTGCCATCTGTCCTGCTTCCTGAAGCATCACTTTTTAAAGTAAAGCAATTTGGGGAGCTTGAAGTTCATCTGCTGTGTCATATCGTAAGTCAGATCTCAGAGGGATCTTGTGACACCCTTGAAGATGTAAGAAATAGCTGAACTGAATACAGAAATGGGTTGAAACCGTAGCCAACATAAAAAATCTTGAATGTGACACAGAAAAAAAGTGGTTTGACTTTCACGAGTCCTTCTAGAGAGAAAGTCTTAAAAGAAGCAGAAGATGTTGATGGCCTGAGTATAGGAAAAAAACTGCAAAACATATGGACTGTGGGAACAGAGTGATATGGTGAGGTGCAGTGTAAGAAATATCATGGTTAACTGCAGGACAGAAGAATTGCGGTTACAGCAGACATATTCTTGGAAACTGATGAGAGGAAGTGCTATTAAAGCAGTGTGACATGTTCCGAAACTGTGACTGTTCTGTATGTGACTGAACTCAAAACTGCCAAGAGGCTGGACTGTGGGAAGCAAACCCCCCATCTCCGATTGCTCTGAAGCATCTGAAGGCTATGATCTGTTTTCTGGAAGGCCAAAAAGTGGTGATCCAGGGAAGGCCAATATCCCTGCAAGGTTGGCTTTTCTCAGTGCTTGTACAGGACTCAGATCAGAGGCCTTTAAATATTTCGATAATAAATATAATTTAGATATTTGTGACTGAAATATCCTCCAGAGAAATTCCAAGTTGGGTGAATGTATTATGTGCCTTGCCCAAATTATGTAGTTTAGTCTAGCTACAGCTGGCTCTCAATTGCTTGGAGTAACAGCAAAATGGAAGAAGCTGGAGAGCAAAACTGTGGTTAATATAAGCCACGTGGAAATTGAGTTACAGGGGCATGTGCATGTAGATTCACCTGCGAAAAAAGTTGTCAGCTGTTGTCCTTGGAGTGTGTGTCTGCTTTCGCTAGAGAGACACAGAGGGAGGTCTGGATGAACAATGTGTGTTCAGTTGTACATGCTGCCCCATAGTGCTACACTTGGGAGAGTTGGGGGAAAGCAGGGCCTGTTGAATTCACAGCCCACTATCTCACTTTTAAATCACTGGAAGTTTACCCTATGTATTCTTTTCCCTCTCCCTCTCCCTCTCCCTCTCCTCTCCTCTCCTCTCCTCTCCTCTCCTCTCCTCTCCTCTCCTCTCCTCTCCTCTCCTCTCCTCTCCTCTCCTCTCCTCTCCTCTCCCTCTCCCTCTCCCTCTCCCTCTCCCTCTCCCTCTCCCTCTCCCTCTCCCTCTCCCTCTCCCTCTCCCTCTCCCTCTCCCTCTCCCTCTCCCTCTCCCTCTCCCTCTCCCTCTCCCTCCCCTCCCCTCCTCTCTCTATTTTTTCCTCTGTGGTTGCTAATGGTCTACAAAATAATGCAGAAAATGCTTAGAATTGCTCTTAGTGAACTGAAAAACCCCTTATTCAAAAGAAAAGTGAAGGAGCTTATAGTCTACAGATATTCTTTACTGTCAGATGGGAGTCCTACCTTATTTCAAGTTGCAGAGTATCACGTATTCTGGGTTTTAAATAAAGCATTACAATTCTCTGTAGGGACTCATATAATACAAATTTTATTTTCTTCCACCACTTGTAGTGTTGGGACAGGGACAGGGTGGATGGATGTGTGATCTATGCATCCGGGTGCCATACAATAATGTAACAGCTAATACAGGAATTAAGTAATTCCAGTAATCCTGATGAGTGTGTTTCCTGCACAGTGCTATATTTCATGTTTCATCAGAACTGCATGAAATCTTAGTGAGCCTTGGCAAGAAAAGCTGAAGGGAGACAATTTTGGGAGATACTCTGAAATGGATTTCACTTCTCAAGCCAGTATTCATTCTGAAGCCTCAGTATTTCTTAGGATCATCCTGGGTACCATTACGTGATACATTCAGGACAATCAGGTGATCAGGCCCAGTCAGCATGGGTTCATGAAGGACAAGTCCTGTTTGACTAACCTCATCTGCTTCTACGACAGGGTGACACGCTTATTTGATGAGGGAAGGGCTGTGGATGTTGTCTACCTTGACTTGAGCAAGGCCTTTGACAAGGATTCCCACAGCATTCTAGAGAAGCTGGCTCCTCGTGGCTTGGATGTGCACATGCTTTGGAGGATAAAAAATGGGTTGGATGGCTGGGTCCAGAGAGTTGTTGTTGAATGGAGTTAAATCCAGTTGGTGGCTGGTCACTAGTGGTGTTCCCCAGGGCTCAGTGCTGGGGCCGCTCCTGTTTAACATCTTTATTGATGACTTGTATGAAGGGATAGAGTGCACCTTCAGTAAGTTTGCAGATGACACTAACCTGGGTGGGAGTGTCAAACTGCTTGAGGACAGGGAAGCTCTGCAGAGGGATCTAGACAGGCTTGACAGATGGGCCAAGGCGAATGGCATGAGTTTCAATAAGGACAAAAGACGAGTCCTGCACTTTGCCAGAAACCCCAGCAGCACTACAGGCTTGGGGAGAACTGGCTGGAGAGCTGCCCAGCAGAGAGGGACCTGGGGGTGTTGATTGACAGCCGGCTAAACATGATCCAGCAGTGTGCCCAGGTGGCCAAGAAGGCCAACAGCTTACTGGCCTGCATCTGGAGTAGTGTGACCAGCAGGACCAGGGAGGTGATCCTGCCCCTCTACTCAGCCTTGGTGAGGCTGAACCTCGAGCACTGTGGGCAGTTTTGGGCACTGCATTATGAGAAGCACATCGAGGTGCTGGAGAGGGTGCAGAGAAGGGCAACTAGGCTGATTAGCGGTCTTGAGAATCGGCCCTACTGAGGAGAGGCTGAGGGAGCTGGGGCTGTTCAGCCTGGAGAAGAGGAGGCTGAGGGGAGACGTTGTTGGTCTCTACAACTACCTGAAAGGAGGTTGTAGTGAGGTAGGTGTTGGCCTCTTCTCCCTAGTGACTAGCGACAGGACAAGAGGAAATGGGGCCAAGTTGTGCCAGGGGAGGTTCAGATCAGAGATTAGGAAAAATTTCTTCACAGAAAGAGTGGTGAGGCATTGGACCAGGCTGCCCAGGGAGGCGGTGGAGGCACCATCCCTGGAGGTGTTAAAAAATAGGATAGATGTGGTGCTTTGGGAGATGGTTTAGTGGTCATGGGGGTGTAGGGCTGGCGGTTGGACTTGATGATCTTGAAGGTCTTTTCCAACCTTGATGATTCTGTGATTCTGTGAACCCTCTGTCACACCAGAAAACTGCTGATACTTCATTTACATAAGTTCACTACACTGCCTTATAACTTCAGGTGGAATGCATTCCACTGAACATTCCTTGTAATTTTGAGACCTACACTACCTGTGTGAAAAGATACTTAACTCCTTAAAAAACTTTTGTCATATCTCGTCCCACAAAAGAAGCAAACCACGTAGTCCAAAATCCTTGTGTCAAGCCCATTGAAGCCTGCTTGTCAGTCCTCACCTGAGGTGAACCAGCATGTATTTATTTTTGCCGCTGGGTTATTTATGTATCTGGGTTCATTGCTAGTAAAAGGGTATAATGCAGACAGATATGTTTAACAATTCCCTTTCTGGAATGTTATGAAGTTCAAGTGTTAAATATTTGTTAATCTTGTCAATCGATAAGATTTCATTGGATTTTATCATTAGGTTACCACACAGGTTTCATAAATAGTGACGAGCGCATATAACCATATTCCTGTATCTACCAATTAAAGTACTCTCCACTATAGGAGGGAAAAAAATACAGTTTTAGTTATAAGTGATAAATAACACAGAAATAGTATACTAAATACCTTGATCCATTTTTATTCTACTATGCAGGAATGTCAGGTCCCTTCCAACCAAAACCATTTTATGATTCTATGATTTGATGCAGGAAAATGAAGTCTTCATCATATCTTTTTTGTATTAAGAGTTCTTCTATGAAGAATTATTCCCCAAATCTCCCTACTAAGTGCTAATAATGCTACTGGTACAATCCATTTTATATACTTGAGTGTTAACATTTATAGTACATTTTCTCATTTGTTTTTAAGCTGTGCTCAAATTAGGAATTAACTAAAACAGTGGCTTTTGTAAGTGGAATATAAGAATAGTTACTAATTTATGTTTTCCTGATTGCAGAGTGCAACAGTATGAAAATGAATGACTAATTTGTTGTTGATATGGGAAAGAATTTTAATATATTATGAGAACATCTTGGCTGTGAGTATGCTTTTCTCTGAGAAAGAGCTGGAATTCTTCAGTGGGCAATGTATGAATATTATCTGAGGCAGTGCTGAAAGTGAAAATATTTGAGCAAGGAACTGGTAACAGTTTTCTCTTCTGTGTCTAAGATTTTTTATCAGCCACTTTCCAATCAAATTGTTAGCCCATATGGAACTGAGTATTATTTCAGAAACATAACCATTCATTTATTAATTGAACATTCATCTGCTTCTGTCATAGGATTCAAAAGTCCATTGTTACAAATAAGCTAGGAGAGAAATTTAGCTCATTTTTAATAAATGCTCCTGAAAAGGGGATTTAATGATCTATACAAGCGTCACAGGTACCTCAGGTAGGATTTCAGAGGGACTGATTGTCTTGCTCCATTCTGCGGCCATTTCCCTTAGTCCTGTAGTTCAGCTCATGCGTCCATTTAAAGATCAGCAGCATGACCGTAAGCACAGACCTGGGGACTGCAGGGGCAAATCAGTGCTGTCGCTCCCTGATACAGTGCCCTGGGGATAATTTCAGGCATCCTAGATTTCCATGGGTGTAGCTGGTAGACAGAAAACAAGGATAAAGCCCTGGTCAGCCACCTGAGCTCTTTGTTTGCCCCGTGTGCAGCCCAGAACTGCTCTCCCACATGTCTGTTTCCAAGAAATGAGTAAAGCCTATGGATACTGGACCTACTACATAACTCACCCCATTAGCATACAGAGGCTAATTAATTGAAAGTACTGCCCCTTGCAGACTTTTGGTACTACTGTTGATACAGCGGTCAGTAAAGAAATGCAGGAAACAGCAAAAAAACGTTCATAGCAAAAACCAAGAAAGATGACATGACCTCCCCCCTTACACACATGCATGCACACCCAGACTACTTACATCACACTCTGCAGTTTTCATGATGCGATTCTCCCCGTGTAGGAGCCACTCTCGTCCAGACAAGGAGGTGGAATGACTAAATGTGCTGCTAAGCCTTTGAAAAGTGTAATCTGTCTAAGTAATGTGATCAGTATTGTCTTAGGCAGAAATAGTGACTTGAGACCTGTTTCTCAGTGCCTTTCTTTGGTGTGTATTCTAGCTGGTGCTTCCTTGTTCTTCTCTTTCACCTCACTGGTTACCAAATCCTGCATCCTGTCCCAAGGAGAGAATGGCTTTCTTTGTGCTTGCATAGCACCTATGATTACAGAACTTTGGTCTACACAAACCCTCTGAATGATATTGTAGTATAAATAACCAACGACTGTACTTAGCTAGCCACTGGGCTAGATCCAGTAGCTGAGGCAGATTTCCATTCTTTTCATATTTTGCATTCCTGTTATAGTAACAAAATCCAGACTTTGCAGATCCCCAGATGTAGTGGTTCATGTAAAGTAATTTCTTTGTCTTTCTCATGATAGTTGTCTTCTTTTTTCTGGGTGGGACAAGGGCAGGAATGGAGATGAGTATGTTTGAGTATGTTTGGAGCAAGGAAAGCGAAGGCAAAGGAAAGGGAAAATAGGTATAACATCTTTGTATAATTCTTGCAAGAAATTGTCCAGAGGTCTTGGGCTATTGCTTTTCCTAGTTTTGGCCTTCTCATTTTAGTTGAGGTGGCCTGATCTTGTCAGCTTTCTATGACTGACTTATTTGCTTTCTCCTTGGGAACAAATATAACTGGAAATTAAAGCCATTTTAGAGAGAAAACTATGAAATCTGAACTTTCACAGTGACACAAATTTTTATTCTTCCCTTGCTTGTTTTTTGGGGAAATCTGTTTTTCCTTTCTTCTTGCAGTCTACATCAGTGAAGTGACAACTTCCACTGCACTGGAATTACTAGGTGTTTGTGATCTTTCATCAGAAGTATAGGAGGAGAGGTAGTGTGCACCAGCTTTTCTATGGAACAAATATTCTTGTGTTTTCTTGTAACAATTTATCTTTTTAATTTCTGTCTGCCCTGTGTGCTTTCTTATAATGAGATGAAGGATGACACTGAGATGGGTAGAGAAAAGTAGGGTACCCAAAATACCTGTTCTTTCAGCAAACAGGCTGTTTTGCCTCCATTCCTCCCTGCATACACTGTACTGATATCATGCTATTTCAAGTGCTGAAAAGAATTTCCCTAGCAACTGGGGAGAGGAATTATGCAGCTTCCTTTTCTTTCATTGCCCCCCAGTAGTTTGGTGAGTAATTGGAACAAAAAACCCTAAACTGCCTAGTTGTTTTTTTGTTTGTTTCTTTTCTTTCTGTTTGCATGTAAAATGGCATCAAAGCAAATAGAGTATGCAAGCTTTTTTTGTTTGTATTCTAACATACACATAAGTACATATAAGAACATTGCTGCTCCCCTGTTGGTTTTACACTGCAGAGTGGATGCTGTTGTTGGCTACAGACCCAAATGTCATCTGGATTTGAAGTCTTTCAGCTTATGATTTCATCCTAGCAAATGCTGGTTTTCAGAAGTCTGTTTCTGTGCACTGTAAACTGAAATGTTCAGTCTGAAATTGTTTCAGACATTAAACAGTAATCAAAACATTTTATGGTTGAATTATGCCTGCTTCCACAGTTTTGAAAATTCTGCTAGTAAAATCACATTGTAGTGTTTTAGATGCTGAACAGTAGCTGCTTTGTGCACTTCCTTCAACTCAGACAAGCCACCATGTTCAGTGAGCAGGACCTGAGATTCTAAAAGGCACACATTATTTCTGGAACAAATAAAACAGAATAACACCATTATTATTACCATTTCCATTAAAGGCTTAATGTTCGGGAATTTTTAAGTTTAAGTCAGTTGCCACCTCTAATTTGGTAGCTGTCTTTAAAGATCATGCAGTTCCTTTAAATTCCAGGATAAATGCCATTATACGATGTTACAGAATGGGTGCTGGTGGTCTTTTGAATGTGTCAGCTGGCGAAATAGGTGACAGGGGAGAGATTGGCCCACTTAGAGATTCATCCAAGTCCTGCTATAAGGTCTGGAAAGGCACCCATTGACTTCAATGGGAAGTGGATGAGGCTCTAAACATCAGTAAAATCAAAGAAGTCTCACAGTGAATCAGCCTATCTGGCACACATTAAAAACAGCGATTGTAAATTTTGAAAATGAGTCTTCTTGCAACGTAGGCCAGTTGGTCAGCTGCAGACTTGGCACAGCTGTGAAGCATGTGTCCTGAGCAGTCTGCAGGAACATCATGTTCTTTTTCGCTTCTGAGAGCTTTGGAGACTGAAAAAAAGGACTCAACCCAATGCTGAAGACTAAATGTGGAAATAATGGAGCTAAATAGAGAAATAAACAAATACTTTACAAAGGTAACACTTGTTTTAGAAGAAGAAAAAAAATCCCCTAAAAGTTGAAACATTGTAAAGGCAAGTGTACAGCTTCATTGTGTGACCTGGAAAAAAGAACAAAATTCAGAGAATTCTCTGGCAGAAGCTGATGGAATTTGACCTTTATATCAATGCACTGTAGAAATCAGGCAGAATTCCTGAAAAAAAACCAACCCAAAACCCAACAACTAAGCATGTAATTTTCTTCCTTTAACCATCTGTGGGAGGAGTGAAACTCACACAAAGAAAGGAGAAGCTACTGAGTCCTAGGCATCCAAACTGCTATGCAGAAATTTTGCTGCTCTGTCTGTAAGTAGAAGTATGATTTTGAAGCACAGACTCTTCATGATGCTTTTAAAGCCTTGTGCAGTTGGCACAAGCTCCAGAAAAAAACACATAGACTTTTAACTGCATGCAAAGACACAAGTGCAAAAATGGCAGATTAATATTGTGGTTGATGTAATGTGCAAATAGAGCACAACACATGCACACTTAGGCTTGAAAGCAGCCACTGCAAAACTGGTTTTGATTGCCCTGATTTCCCACAAAGGAAGCTTCTCATGCTTAGAAAGCAGGAGTAATGCTGTAATCATTAATGGCAATGGAGCTTCACCACAATAAAAGAAATGCAAGGTTCTGTATCTGTGCCATGCTGCTAAACTATAATCTCAAGAGACCTCAAGTCTAACATTCTTACAGCTCAGCATTCTGCAATTAAATAGCAAAAGGTAGTTTGGAATTCCTTCTTTCGTGTCTCTGGGGGTAGACTGCACTGGTAAAACAACATATCTATATATATATGATTAGTAACTAAACATCCCCATGATCTAGGTTGCTGCTTCTCTCCTTTAATTGCACCTTTCCAAGGAAAGTGAATTCCTGAAGACTATAGCTGCAGTTGTCAAAGGGACTTGAGAAATTGGTTTTCAAACAAAAATATTAAAAAGTCACTGTTTAAAAAACAAGTTATGCAATTTAAAATTAGCATTTTAATGCTGAGGCTTTACAACCCAAATGTTTAATCTGTCTTTTGTTTTGCTTTTTATTTCCAGATGTTGCATGTGATCTGGAGTTCTCATCCTCCTCTGCTTCCCTGTTGGCTCCAAGTGCTTTTGTGACTGTGTTCCACAGAGACCCAGTCTGGCAGTTGCAGCAAATACATTGAAAGATTTTCTTAAGGGTAATTTTAAACCTCCCATTTTTACTAATTCAAGCTCTTTTTTCAGTGATAGAAATTGACTGCTAGTAGCTTAAATTGACTCATGGATGCTAATGGTCCATTTCCACCTCTGTTTCTATGGAAATGGATGCCTGCCTGGAGAGGGGGGGGGGGGCATGATTTTAAACATGTATTTCATGAAAGCTATCACCTACATGATGTCCTTTTTCACTAACACCTAACTTAAAAAAGTTTCAGGTGGGAAAAACAAAGTATTGCTGACTGGTTTCAGCTGCTAGTTGAGGACTGGGCACCAAAATGCCTTTTCCAAACATATACAAAAGAAATTCCCAAGTCCACTGACTTCTAGATCCTGATTTGTCTTTGTCTTGCATCCTGTGCAATAATTCCCTGTATCAGAAAGTGTTTATAAAATGCTATGAAAGTAGGATGGGAGAATAAAGCATCAAAAAAGTGTGCTTTTTCCCTTCATTCAGTGTTGTAAAGAACAAAGCAAGATGAGAAGGAATGGGTGGAAAAATGGCAATTTTTAAATATGTCCTCCTAAAGGGAGCACAGACATTGTTGGGCACGTTGGCTTTCCACAGAGGCTTGCAAGTAAAATCTAATGCAACATTTCTTTTTGAAAGGTGTTGGCTTGCAGCAACATTTCCTTAGGGAGAGTAATTTTCCGATTCAGGGATAAAATTCTCTTTGGTTCAACAGATAACAGTATTTATGTAACTGAGAGAAAAATTGTCCTAAATATATGGACAAAGTTTTAAAGGCTGGTTGGTTTGTTTGTTTTCCCAGCAGAAGATTGAAAGAATATAAAACTGATTATGATTCACTGAAAAAATCCCATGCAGGTCTCTGATCTGTGTATATGTGTGCACAAATGAGCTCAGTCTCATACCATATGGGGAGGGATAACATGGAATGAGTATTTGCACAGATTAATATGGCAAATAGAAGTCACTCTTCCACTTTGCTAGTTAACTTCTCTGGCATAGTGTGTGGTGGCAGAGAACACCTGTCCTGGCATGTGTGCTATTTCAGCAGATTTTGGCAAACTGCCACACTCTTGTTTTCATGGCTCTTTGATGGGTTCTTCCACTGGCCATCATGTGTGTTCAGGTTATTTGAGTCAGATGCAATTTAACATGCAACATGTGTATTTAATATCTGTAGCTGGGCATACTGCAGTGTCTCAACAGTGTAGCCCCTGATAGATTTAGCATACTGAGCATTTTGCATAGTGCATGACCCATGGATTCCATATGTGGTTCTCGTCATCTGGAGTCCTGCCCTTCATGCCTCTCTCATTGTGTACTTTTGTCCATCCACTGCATTGATCAAGTAGCATCATACTTCACTGAAAACAGAGCACTGACCAGTTTGTACCTGGTTTGAGCAACTGACTTTACATTAATCTTAATGCAAAGAAAATATTTTTAACAATTTGTCACAATAGTTTTCTCTGGAAAAGACTTTGACCTGGGGCAGTTTCCACGTGGAAAAATGATGTGCCATTATGTGGCAAGTTTGGATTTTCAGGTTCACTGACATGGACTGCAGAGGAAATTCTTTCATTGCTGGATTTTTAAATGCTTTTGGAAGTGGGGCAAGTAAAAGAACCTAGATATTTTTTTTTCCCCAAAATGATGCAGTGTTATCTGAGGTAATGTTTCTTTTCACAAGCTACACTCCCTCAAGAGATCACACTTCTCTCACTGAGCTGCTAGGATGTGTCACAAGAATCTCTGATCATAGCACCACAGAGAAAACTGAAGTCCTAGGGCATGGGCATGCTTAGCATATATTGGATCAATCAGATTTGCCACTGGTGAGAAAAGGACGGATTCAGCTGAAAACCAAGAGCATATTTAACATTTTGTTGAAAAAATGTATTATTTGAAAAAAAACAGTTTTCTGTTGAAGTGAAGTTTGGACAAGAAAACTCTCTCAACCAGTCATATCTGAAAGGCTAACACTCTGCTGATGGCAAAGTATTTGGTTGCTACTTTTGTACAGATGGCTGCATAACATTCACAGAAGGAATGATTCTAGGAGCCAGTTTTTCAAATGTCATCTTCTACATATGTAAGTGCAAATGGGTCCCTGCATATCACTTTTGCATGCAAATGATAGACCTAGCATTTGCACATCAAGCACAGATCAGCTTTGGGCATTATCCTACAGATGGACAGATAAGGTGTGAATTACATTTATTCAAAGAAAGGCAAGTTGCAAATCCCTTTAAAAAGGTGGTCCCTGGGCTTGTCTTGTAATAGCTTAGAGCTGCTAGAGGTAAACAGTCACTCCTACACAGTTTTGTGAAGAGAATTTTTTCATTCTCTTGGTTTCCTTTCCAAAGATCTGGTACCATTTGGTGAGGCTTTCGATTGCAGAAACAGAGTTTTTAAAATTAATATTGGCATGGGTTGTCAATAATTACCCACTTACCTCAGCACAAAAACCAGCAGGAAGAAAATACGCTGGGCCCATATTAAGAGACTGAAGTATTTAAAAACAGTTTTTGAGATCCTTGGCTTTAGTCTGTCATTATGTCATTAATGATGCATCTTTGGCAGGGAAGTTACTTTATTTGTGCCTCTGATTAAATATAGCCACTGTGCAATGTAAGGGTTTTGCGGTTTTTTTCAGTCTACTTATTGGTGAGAATAGATTTCTTACCAGAATAGATAAGACTAAGAAATTTTGGGCCAGGCTCTTGGCAAGTCTAAATTGGCTTCATTGACTTCTATACCGATTATTCAGTCATAGACTGAAAATAAACAGGTTCATTGAGACTTGTAGTCATTTGAAATAGCGTTAAACTGCTAATAGGCTGCTATATATAGATGCGCAACTGCAAATGTGTTAGCTGGACATGCATTAGATATCACATTGCATGTTTTATTACTGCTTCACTGGGTAGTAGAGAAGTAATGAGGTTTCAGTCTTACTGAGAGCAGCAGCAGTTCTTCAAATAGTGTCTCTTTGAATGTGTAACATGCAATAAATTCCCTTTTGCTTGGCTGATTTTACTTAGTATTTATATTTAAATGGAAAATGTCACAAACCTTTTCTTTCCATGCCAACTTTCTGAGCTTTATGAGAAAAGGCAGGTGGAACATATAATTTTTAGTTTTTACAGAAATATGTTGTTAGTCTTGCTTCGATATTCGTGTTATTTTTTAAGGTACTTGGTTAACTGTGACTTACTAGACCATTTGCTGGCTATTTGACACCAATGATGTTAACACAGGTGAAATAAAGTTCATGGAAAGTATTGTATTTCCAAAAAAATAGGCAGCTTAGCAAGTTCTCTGCCAGTCTGGTCATGTGACAAGGGGGTACTTATCATGACACACTTGGTTTTCTAATTAGAAGTAAATCTAATTGTAAGAAGTGAGCTATCAAACTGTTAAAGTACTGTATTTTAGCTAGTAAGCCATAAGCTTGTTTGTTGGGCTTCATATATATAAACAATTAAGAACATATATAATCACCCATGAAGAAAACTTGAGTACAACTTTGGTTGAATGCTGTGGGAGCCCAACTCAGATGAGTATTAGCTTTCTGATTAAAGGCAACACAATTGTTTTTACTAGTTTGGGATCTTTGTATGTCTGTGGCTAACTGAAAAAAAAACATTGCCAAAGAGATGAGTTTTGGAAGTCTTGGTGCATTTTTATTGTTTTTTATATTGATGAAATTGTAGGGCTTAAACGATTAGGATGTGGAGGACACTGAAGGAAATCAGCTTCTAGCCCAGGGATAAGGATCAGAAGACCCAAAATAGCAGACAGTGAGGAACATTTTCATAGAGGTAGCAAAATGACAACCAACAAAGCATACTGCTGTCAAGCTGGATATAGCAATAGGTAACACAATATAGCAATAGGTAACACAGCTGTTTGTCTTCTGAATGGAAGGCATGAAATCAATAAAGTGAGCATTTCCTTCCTGTCCTTCTCCCCACAAATAGATTAAAAAAAAAGGACCTTGTGACTTTGTTCTTCCACTTTGAACTTAAATCTTCATAGGCCTGTTTTTTCTGTCTTCCAATTTCTGAAGCCATAGTGAGTATCTGTCACGGTTTGGCTCAGGATCGGCAATTAAACCAGAGACAACAATGCTCTCGATCCCCTCCCCCTCCCACCCAGCTAGGGAAGGAGAGAGAGAATTAGGAGACAGGCTTTGCTGGATTGAAAACTAAATTAGACAGCTTGAATTATATGTATAATTATATACAAGTATGTTCAGGAATGTGCAAAAGCCTCTTGCCTCCCCCCACCCCCAGCAGCTCCCCCGGCATCTCCTGAGCTGTGAGCAGTCCTGAAATGTCCCAGCCCGCAGGCAGGAGATAAGGCAGAGCAGACAGGGGCTGGGGTATGAGGTCAGGGCCTGGGGGTCGATGGTCATAGATGGAGTCCTCCCTGAACGCTGGCCATGGATGGAAGAGAAGGGAAGAAGAAGCAGGAAGCAAGTTGTCTTCTGTGATCTCTGACCTTCCTCAGAGCTTACGTAGATCTATGGAATGGAATACCTTTGGTCAGTTCTGCTGTCTGTCTGGTCCAGCTCCCCTCTGGGGGGGTCACAGATACAATTCTCCTGCCCCGATAGCCTCTGTAGCAGCAGAGCTAAGAATCGACCTTCACGTCTCACCAGTAACATAAACATTCCAGTGTTACCAGTCCACTAGCTGGAGCACCTGCTAGTTAAAAGAGAGCTTACTGAAGGAAAAAAAATCAGTAAAAGGAAAATTAACTTCATCCTGGCTCATACCAGGACAGTATCACATAATCTTTGCTCAGAAAATGCAAAGAAGTGGAGAAAGTGGGCCTCATCTTTAGTAATTAATAACTCTGA
This sequence comes from Hemiprocne comata, assembly GCA_020745705.1. NCBI lineage: Eukaryota > Metazoa > Chordata > Aves > Apodiformes > Apodidae > Hemiprocne > Hemiprocne comata. The sequence continues at coordinate 38,202,927 of CM036616.1, read as the reverse complement.
GCAGGAAAGAAATGAACCAAGCAATGACTGCAGGAAAATAAGCATTAAGACATGAGTTTCTTGTTTCACTACATAGACCTCGCCAAAGTGTGGAATTTGTAGTGGAGTGCATCCTGTAATTCAGTTCTTAGCATCTGAGAAGAACATTTATTTCTGCTAATCTTCCTAAAGTTTTATCGCACCATGTATTTTACTGAAGACAAAACATCTGAATTGAAAAATGAAAGCATGTTTCTCTTGCTTCAAAGCAAAGTATTGGGCTAGATAATCTCTTGAGATCCCTTTTCTATCTCAATTTCATTGATTGTATTCTTGCAGACAACTTCCTGGTTATCCTGCGGTTTTCTTTGAATGTTGGAAAAGCAAAATTATAATTAACTAAAATTAAAGTGTTATCTATTTTTCATTCAGAAATTCACTGGTCAGAAAGTAAAATGCAGATGGAAGGAAAATGTTCCCTGTCTCTGCTTGGATGAATACCACTCTATTGCTAAAAAATGTGTTATTTGATGTGGAGATGCAGTTTCTTCTTTGTTCAGTGCAAACCCTAGCTCAGGTCTCTTTTGCTCTCCCATGACAGTGGTAGGTGATTTATTAATTGATATTTAGAGTAATAGAATAATAGAATCATTAAGGTTGGAAAAGACCTTCAAGATCATCAAGTCCAACCGCCAGCCCTACACCCCCATGACCACTAAACCATCTCCCAAAGCACCACATCTATCCTATTTTTTAACACCTCCAGGGATGGTGCCTCCACCGCCTCCCTGGGCAGCCTGGTCCAATGCCTTTACTCTTTCTGTGAAGAAATTTTTCCTAATCTCTGATCTGAACCTCCCCTGGCACAACTTGGCCCCATTTCCTCTTGTCCTGTCACTAGTCACTAGGGAGAAGAGGCCAACACCCACCTCACTACAACCTCCTTTCAGGTAGTTGTAGAGACCAATGACGTCTCCCCTCAGCCTCCTCTTCTCCAGGCTGAACAGCCCCAGCTCCCTCAGCCTCTCCTCAGTAGGGCCGATTCTCAAGACCGCTAATCAGCCTAGTTGCCCTTCTCTGCACCCCCTCCAGCACCTCAATGTGCTTCTCATAATGCAGTGCCCAAAACTGCCCACAGTGCTCGAGGTTCAGCCTCACCAAGGCTGAGTAGAGGGGCAGGATCACCTCCCTGGTCCTGCTGGTCACACTACTCCAGATGCAGGCCAGTAAGCTGTTGGCCTTCTTGGCCACCTGGGCACACTGCTGGATCATGTTTAGCCGGCTGTCAATCAACACCCCCATATTTGCAGCTAAGTAAATCATGACCAGGTGGTACTGTAACATGGAACTGTGCAGCAGATCTGAATTCTGTGCTTAGTGTATAATTTCCAAGGCAAGGGGCTCATTTCGTTTAGTCTGCGTTTTGCGTATGGAATATAGGCACCCTCTTGTGAAGTATCTACAAAAGAACTGTGTCCAAGAAATGACAGATATTTAAAAAGGACAGCAAACTAACTTGAATTCGTCTTGGAGTCCCAAATGCCAAGACAAATCCTGCCCAATTTACTGGATGCTTAATAAATGCATTTTACACAAACCAGGCAGTATTCTGCTGGCAGAAACGCTCTTAGAGAGCAAAGGCTGCTACTCCCCTTTCCAGTTCTGTTGCTCCATATGGTGGCTCTAGGAACACTAAAGTCTTAGTGGCATTTCAGTGTGCACAGCTTTTCCACTTACTGCTAAGTACCAGGTTTCTTATAGGCAGCTCTTGAATTGGCAGGTATCCTAGATCAAATGTTGCCAACCAGATTTCTGGAATTCAAGTTCTTGACTCAGGGGTGGCTGTTAATGGCTTCAAGACAGTTTCATAGTGAAACATTTGTATTAAGGTATGGGAGAATGACATTCTGAGATAAATGTGACATAGCTCCTGAACAAAAGTAAGTATGGGTCTATAGTTTATTCTTTCAAACAGAGGTTACAACATCGTTGTCACTGCTCTTCAAATAAGGAAAAGAAAATAAGGCTGTAGCCTGAATATTTGAGCTGAGCAAAATGAGCAGCAGTTATTTTTTCTTCACTGGGTAAGGAATTCTACCATTCTACTCCTTGGACTCTACACTAAGAAGTAAATGCAGGTATGGAAATTTTACAATTGGCCTACAGAAAGACTCAGGCATGAAATTTTTTTTTTTCTTTTAGATTTCAAATATGTCTTGAAGGTAGAAGAAGAACGTCATGTTTTGTCCTTGAATTGTTAGGTGGATTTCAGCAACAGCTAGAATGTTTAGGATCTTACTGGTCTCACTTAGAGTGATCACAAATGCCGTTTCCTAAATTATTGGAATTCATTTTCATTACCTGACTTCTGCGACTTGTATCTCTCATATTCAGACCCTAGTTTTAACAGTTGCACAACCCTTCACCTTTCTTTCAAAAAGTTCTGCTGCATTAGGCCTCTGATGGCAAAGTGAACAGCTCTCTCCTGTGCTTTACGTTGTTTCCTCTTTCAGAGGGTATCACCCCTCATTCCGTAACATGACTTAATACATGTCTGAAAACAGCAGTCTCCTTCATGTTTTTCTGTACTCTTGGAGCTCTTTGGAGCTTGTTCCTGGGAGTGGAATGCAGACTAATAAAATTCCAGAGTATATGAGGTTTATAAATAAATTTAAATACTCTGATCTGAAATATGTAAAAGGGTGTTTGTGAACACTGACTGTAGGCATGCACAGATATATACCCCTTACCGTCTCTTTTATACTTCTTTAAACAGTTGATACACCCACTAGAATACATTAATAAACCACTAGTGTAAAACTTCCTCTGTTCACAGCATGTGTTACTTTACATTTTAGCAAACACCATTTGGAATCCCATTTAGGAACTTCTGTATTCCTCATTTCCTGATTGTTGTTCCACAACTACTTCAGCCTTATAAGCCAGTATATGGCTTTGGAAAGGAAAAAAAATAGGTAAAACTGCAGATGCAATAGTCACTGAGTGATAAGCAGATTTTTTTATGTGCTGTATGTAGGACAAAGAGAAAGCCTCTCTTTTTGTGGTACAGGACAACTTTTTTGTCCCAAAGTTGTGTGAAAGCTGGGTTTTTTGTTTGGGTTTAGTCTGATTTAGGTCAAGTCAGAAATGTCAAATGACCAGTCTACTCAATTTGGTTTGCTTATCTAAACATGACTATAGATTGCACGGTAGCAGTTCTCTATGATCCTGTTGCAGGGAATAGGTAAGGCAGAACGAAGCCTCTGGATTTTGGAGGGTGGTGAGCTGTAAACATGCCCCACTGTGTATATTGTGTGCTAGGCAGATGTTAGAGTTATAGGAAGCTGTAAATCCCATGAATGTTTGCTCAGGCTTTGTGCACAGAGGGCTGGATTTTTATTAGAAGCAGGTTTTTTCTCTAATGAGAATTTTTCAACGCACTTTATCACACCTTCAAAGAACATAGGGCCTTCCTTATGTTTCTGCAGCAATGGAAGGACATGGAACCTCACCTCCCACTGCAGGGCACAGTACAGCTCAGTCTACTGCTGACCAGATTTCTTTCTCCACTTTGCTTCTGTTTCTTAAGTAGATACTTCTCCCACAGCATCCTTGTAGATAAGTTGATCAGGTATGGGTTTGGTGATCAGGTAGTGAGGTGGATCAGGAACTGGTTGATGGGAAGGAGTCAGAGAGTTGTAGTCAATGGGGCAGAATCTGGTTGGAAGTGTGTGACTAGTGGAGTCCCTCAGGGGTCGGTACTGGGACCGATGTTGTTCAACATCTTCATCAACGACCTGGATGAGGGTATAGAATGTACCCTCAGCAAGTTTGCTGATGACACTAAGCTGGGAGGAGTGGCTGACACACCAGAAGGCTGTGCTGCCATTCAGAGAGACTTAGACAGGCTGGAGAGTTGGGCGGGGAGAAACATGATGAAATTCAACAAGGGCAAGTGTAGAATTTTGCATTTGGGGAAGAACAATACGATGTCCCAGTATCGGTTGGGGTCTGACCTGCTGGAGAGTAGTGTAGGTGAAAGAGACCTGGGGGTCCTGGTAGACAGGAGGATGACCATGAGCCAGCAGTGTGCCCTTGTGGCCAGGAAGGCCAATGGCATCCTGGGGTGCATTAGAAAGGGTGTGGTTAGTAGGTCAAGAGAGGTTCTCCTCCCCCTCTATTCTGCATTGGTGAGGCCGCATCTGGAGTATTGTGTCCAGTTCTGGGCCCCTCAGTTCAAGAAGGACAGGGAACTGCTTGAAAGAGTCCAGCGCAGAGCCACCAAGATGATTAAGGGAGTGGAACATCTCCCTTATGAGGAAAGGCTGAGGGAGCTGGGTCTCTTTAGCTTGGAAAAAAGGAGGCTGAGGGGTGACCTCATCAATGTTTACAAATATGTAAGGGGTGAGTGTCAGGGAGATGGAGTTAGGCTCTTCTCAGTGATGACCAGTGATAGGACAAGGGGTAATGGGTGCAAATTGGAGCATAGGAGGTTCAAGGTGAATATCCAAAAAAAATTTTTTACTGTGAGAGTGACAGAGCACTGGAACAGGCTGCCCAGAGAGGTTGTGGAGTCTCCTTCACTGGAGGCATTCAAAACCCACCTGGATGCGTTCCTATGTGATGTGCTCTAGGTGACCCTGCTCTGGCAGGGGGGTTGGACTAGATGATCTTTCGAGGTCCCTTCCAACCCCTAGGATTCTATGATTCTATGATTCTCTGTTTAGATTTTTTTTCCTCTGGCTTTGATCCCATCACCAGGAGCTTCCATTTTCAGTCTGTAGCAGAAGGCTGCCACAAAATATGTTCAGCTTTCAGGACACACAGGATGTGTGAATTCATCAAGCTTGTCAGGTGGAAGAATGGGGCTTCTATAGGTTTAAAGAGATGCTATAAATACTACCCATAAAAAAGGCTGCTCCTATTTAAAAAATTTGAAAAATTTCTATGTTTAGTGGCACTAAAAAATAAAATTAATGTAGACTTAGAATTTCAAAGCAAAGTAGACTGTGGCCTGTTCCTTTCTGCAACAGGGCAGCTGTAAGTTTTTTGAGTTTTATCTATTAAAGAAACAAGACAAGATGTACTACCAACCCACTAGAAGATGGCTTTTTATGTGCTGACTCTCTAGCTGAGTTTGGAAACATCCCCAATAAAAATATGATGACCGCAGGCCAGAAGTACAGCTCATCAAGAGGGGTGGGAATCAGATTGTCAAATGAAATAAAACAAAACATATAAAATTTCTTGTGACTTTTTAAAGCCCAGAGGGTTGCTTTTATCACTCTATTAATTTCAGTGTTATCACAATGCTTCGTTATAATTTGATGTTTTATTCCTAAATAGAAAATAGGATGTTTAACACAAAATCCAGTTGTTACAGTAGAAAACTGCAGAAACACAGTGAACTCCGAAATGAAGTATTTTGCTCTTATTGAAGTGGCATGTTTTGACAGATTATAAATCAGTGAGGAAGTTTCAACTCTTCTGTAATAACCATTGCACTAGTAATTGTTTTTGGTTTATGTACCCTAAAAGCCAGAAGACACAAATGTAGCCTCCTGTTCAACATATCTTCCTTTTTCTGGATCAGACCTTGGCAGTTTTTGCATCAGTGAATAGCAAACTCCAAATGTAAAACTTCTTTCACTTCATTTTATAAATTGATTTCTACCTTTGCTGCAGTAACTTTTGAAAGTCAGTCTGTCTAGACTTTTAAAAGGGTTTCCACCACTTAGCCATTACTGATACCACTAACACAATAGGAAATTGATGCAGAGGATGAGAGGTTCCCTCAACAAGTGCTGGGACTCCCAAGTGCAATGACTTTTGAAGCAATGTAGTTGCCCTGTGTAGCATCAGCTGTCAGAAGCAATTGCTTCCAGAATCGTTAAGCTGTTCTCCAGTGCCTGAAATCCTGTTTGTAAAGGCAAGACAACTCTCATCATCTGCAAGGTGCGTTACTTTTGTCTTCCCTTTGCAAATTAATTGGGATGGTGGATAGAAAGTATATAATCTCCATTATTTGGAAAAAAGAATTGTCGATGAGAACCTGACTTGTTCACTTTTAAGTAGAGCTCATAAATGCAACTACAGAAACTGGAGCTGGAGAATGGAGATTCAGGGTCGAGTCCCCACCCACTGAAGTCATTGGCAAGTATCCCATTGCTGTTGGAGAGAGTACAACTAGGCACCATCTAGCACACTTTGTGTCATGTTTAACTTTTCCCAACTGAATGAGTAACAATTAATGGCTTGAATCCCTGTCTTAGACAGTTCTGAGGTAACAGAACTTAACTAGCTTACTTCTCCTGCCTTTTCATAGATAATTAAAGGACAGCTACACCAAATTCGGTCACCATGAACAACTCCTTGGGGGCTGACTTTAGAGGTCCTACATGGCTAAGTGGACAAGTCTGGCTGTACATATTGATGGAAATTCTGGATTGCAGGTACTTACGTAAATTCCTATCCCCACTTACAGCTCTGGGTATCTGGGACTAAGTCACCTAAACTGTGAGTTGCAGCAAACTCTACATATGTAACTAAGGTGTAAAGCCTATGCCAAGTAGATTATTTAAGCTTCCATCCTTACTACAGCTGACTACTACTCACACATCTTATTACTCTTGATTGAAATAAAATGAAATACCATTTGTAACCTGCATGGAGATAATGGAATCCATCTAGCAGCACGACTTACTAATTACTTTGTTGACACAGGGCAAATCCACATTAACTTCTTTGTTGCCTTCTGGACAGAGGCAGTACAAGTTAAGGATCAAAATACCTTTGAGGTCCAGGTATAAGGTCCTTCGGTAGTTTCCTTTAAAATATCACCTTTACCCCATGGCAAACATTAGACGTTCTACTTGGGGGGGGTGGGGGGTGTGTGTACTGTCACTGTAAATAGCTTGAGCTGAAGTGAAAATTTAAAACTTTTTTAATGCTCAAAGCCAAAGTATTTTGAAACACTTCTAGATCTTCCACTGGGACCACCAACCAAAGTTGCTCATTACCTAAAAAAGAAGAGGGTCTTAAGTTTTCAGAGCCCAACGATACATTGATCAAAAGAAGACTTATGTTAAAGCTTCCTATTCATATTGCTTTCATCTGCTTTTCTTACTATCTCTTATTAAAGAGATAATTTGGGAAAAATAATTTAACCAACTTCTCTTCAAGAAACTTTTGAAAGCTAGCTAATAGGAAGTATACTTGACACTTCCAGATACTTTTTCACACTATGGCATTTTAATGATCTTCAATCATAAAAGAAGGCCAGCAACAAAGTACAATTTGCTTATCATGCTTTCCAAAGACAGAACAGCTTAGACTGTTCCTGGTCTATTTGGAACACTTGGGCAGTCCCATCTGCTCGTTGGTTGTGTCAACGTTCCTCAGTGGCTCGACTCAGAGGTACGGGTGCATCTACATGACGCACTTTTACAACTAGTTTCTCCATCCGAGCTGCAATGTCTTTCCACAGCTCAGCAACCCAAATAGGTTGACCTTTTTGCTGCCAGTTGTTCTGCTGCCACTGCTTTAGCCAACACCACAAGGCATTTGCTGCCATCCATGAGTCAGTGTAGAGATAGAGTCTTGGCCACCCCTCTCGCTCAGCAATGTCCAAGGCCAGCTGGATGGCTTTTACCTCTGCAAATTGACTCGATTCACCTTCTCCTTCAGCTGCTTGTGCAACTAGTCGTGTAGGACTCCACACGGCAGGTTTCCACTTCTAGCAGTTCCCTACAAGACGACAGGAGCCATCGGTGAAAAGAGAAATTGTTTCTCAGTCTCTGGCAGATGATCATATGGTGGAGCTTCTCGAGCCCATCTCACCACTTCTTGTGCTGGCATTCCAAAGTGTGTGCCTTCTGGCCAGTTTGTAATTGCTTCTATGATACCTGGACGATTAGGCCTTCCTATTCGTGCTCACTGGGTAAGTAAAGCAGTCTATTTACTCCAAGTTTCATTGGTGGCATGAGGGATAGGAGAAAGGTTACTCTGGAACATGAAGCTTAGTACTGGTAATCTGGGTGCCAGGAGGAGCTGCACTTCAGTGCCAATCACTTCTGAAGCAGCTCTGGCTCCTTCATATGCTGCAAGTATCTCCTTCTCAGTTGACGTGTAGTTGGCCTCAGAACCTCCGTAGCTCTGGCTCCAGAATCCCAGGGGTCGACCTCCAGTCTCTCCTGGTGCTTTCTGCCAGAGGCTCCAGGTAGGACCGTTGTCCCCAGCTGCAGCGTAGAGCACATTTTTGATGTCTGGCCCTGTTTGAACTGGTCCAAGGGCCATTGCCTGCAGTCTTCTTTCTAATGTGCTCAAAAGCTCTCTGTTGGTCAGGACCCCATTTAAAGTCACTCTTCTTTCGGGTCACCTCATAGAGAGGTTTCACAATTTCACTGTAACCTGGAATATGCATTCTCCAGAAACCAACAGTCCCTAAAAAAGTTTGAGCGTCCTTTTTAGTAGATGGTGGGGCCATAGCTGTTATTTTGTTAATCAGGCCCATTGGGATCCAGCAACATCCATCTTGCCACCTGGTTTGCAGGAACTGGATCTCTCGTGTAGGTCCCTTGACCTTGATTCTTTTTACAGCAAAACCAGCATCCAGAAGAATTTGGATGCTCTTTTTACCTTTCTCAAAGACTTCTTCTGGTGTGTCATGCCACACAATGATGTCGTCAATGTACTGCAGGTGTTCTGGAGCTCCACTCTTCTGCAGTGCATCGTGGATCAGTCCATGCCAAATAGTTGAGCTGTATTTCCACCCCTGGGGCAGTCAATTCCAGGTGTACTGGACTCTCCTCCAGGTGAAAGCAAACTGGCCTGCACTCTGGTGCTAGAGGAATAGAGAAGAAGGCACAAGCAATGTCAATAGTGCCATACCACCCGGCTGCTTTCGACTCCAGCTCGTACTGAAGTTCCAGCATGTCCGGCACAGTGGCACTGAGTGGTGGTGTAACCTCATTCAGGCCACGATAGTCCACTGTCAGCCTCCACTCGCCATCAGGCTTCCACACTGGCCAGATAGGACTGTTGAAGGGTGAGTGAGTCCTGCTGATCACTCCTTGGCTCTCCAGCTGTTGAATCAGCTTATGGATGGGAATCACAGGGTCTCGGCTGGTGTGATATTGTCGTCTGTACGCTGTTGAAGTAGCAGTTGGCACCTGTTGGTCTTCAACCTTCAGCAACCCCACTAGGGAAGGGTCATCTGAAAGGCCAGACAAAGTATGCAGCTGTTCACTGTCCCTAGTCTCTACAGCTGCTATACCAAAGGCCCACTGGTACCCTTTTGGGTCACAAAAATATCCTTTCTTGAGATACTCTATGCCAAGGATGCATGGAGCACCTGGGCCAGCCACTGTAGGGTGCATTTGCCACTTCTTACCAGTGAGGCTCCCATCAGCCTCCACAACAGTCAGTTCTTGAGATCCTACCTTCACACCGGAAATAGTGATGGATTCTGTCCCTTTATGATTTGATGGCATTAGGGTGCACTGTGCCCCAGTGTTCACCAAGGCTTTATACCTTTGTGGTTCTAATGTGCCGGGCCACCGAATCCACACAGTCCAGTAAACTTGGTTTTCCCTTTCCTCCTCCTGGCCGGAGGCAGGGCACCTCTAACATTGAACATTTGAGGTTGAAGTACCATTCTGGGTGGAGACTGGTGCAGCCTTCTTCCTGGAAGAACCATCTCCTGCCTTTGTTCTATTTAGTAGCTCTTGCACATGTATCTAGAGAATAGCAGTGGGTTTACTGTCCCAGGTTCTCACGTCCTCTTTAAAATAATTACACAAGAGGGTCCCATTTCTCTTGCTGCTGTCTTGTAACAGGACGTCTCCTCTTAATGGCTGCAACACGTGACCAGTTGTCTCTAGGGAGATACTGGGGTTTACCTTCCCATCTGTTCAGCATCTTATTCTTTCTGTCAGTCATTTGTTTAATGGCTGAGGTGTGGAACTGATGGGAATCAGAGATCATGTCTCTATACTGTCGTGCTCTGAAAGCCACTTTACACACAGTTGGTCTTGCGTCGTCATCAGTGCATCCCATGAAAGAGAATATATGGACACGTGCTGGTGGTACAGCCTGTGCAAACCTCTGGAACATTTGTGTGTCGCACAGAATGTCATCAGGATTTGTAAGTCCATTGTTATCATAGATCACCTCTTGCACAGCTAATTCTCTCAAATACGTGATGGCTCTCTCAAGAGTGGGTGTTCTGCTTCGGCGCCAGTCAATGTCACCCTTATGGGGGTATCTCTCCCTCATGGCTGAAAGAAGTTGGCCCCACAGGGTGGTAGTTCCCATCTTATTACCAAGTGCTCTATCAATTCCAGCATCTCTGGCCAGGGATCCCAACTGCTTGGCTTCTCTCTCGTCCACGTCATAGGTTTCAGCCCCACTTATCAAAGCATTGGAGCTACCAAGGAACAAGTCCCTCACCATCAACGCAGGTAAAGCCCTTTCTCATGAGGCACAGTTCCTTTAGAGAGAAAGGCTGGACAAGATCATTGTCGTCATCTGCTTGAAAAGGGCCTGCTCCTTTATCTGCTTCAGAAGTACCTGCTCTGTCACCTGATTTAGAATCATCTGCTTTCTCAGTTTCAGTCTCTAACACAGCTTGAAGAAACTCTGGATGTCTCAAACGGGAGTGGGTAAAAAAGCTGGAGCCTTTCGCCTTCGCTTTGCTCCTGGTCACAGGATTAACTCTCAGTTTGAATCGAAGGGGATTGGACTTAATCTTTGCAGCAGCAGCTGTTTTTGTAGCAGTACCAGTGTTGGCCACAGCAGCTTTTTTTGTGGCAGCAGCAGTGGTGGTAGCAGCATCACGGGTGGCAGCAGCCTTGTGTGGGGGGGATTGGCAGTGAGTAGAACAACACCTCACCCTATGCATCCACAATACATTATAAACTTTCAGCAGAAGCATCCTTACTAAAACAATGTTATTCAAATCAAGAGCTGGGAGATTCAGCTTGAGAGAAAATGGAGAAGTAAAACTGGACCTGCTTCTGCTATTACCAACACAGATCTTTTCATTCAGTTGAGGATCTGTACCATAACCATACACATACAGTGCTCCCAGAAAGATCAGTATCAAAAACCCTATGATCACTAGGTTGCTAATTATATGGTTGATCATGGCTACAGTTCTGTCTATACACCAGAAAACAATAACAAGAGCAGCTACACAGAGCAGTATGATCCCAGCTGCATACCACATGTACGATTGCATGTTGGGAAAAAAGTCCAGAAGAAACATTCCAGAAAGTCTCTGTTCAGTTTTCAATCCATCATTAGATTCAGCAGAAGTGTTGCTCATTGCCACCTGAGGGATTCCTCCCATCAGAGTTGGAATTTAAACATTTCTAATTAGTGAGAGTTTATAGCCCGTGCTTAAAATCGATCCCCACGTTCGGCGCCAATGAATTGTTGTCATGATTTGACTCAGGGTTAGCAACTGAACCAGAGACAACAATGCTCTTGATCCCCTCCCCCTCCCACCCAGGTAGGGAAGGAGAGAGAGAATTAAGGAGAGAGACTTTGCTGAATTGAAAACTAAATTAGACAGCTTTAATTATATGTACAATTATATACAAGTATGTTCAGGAATGTGCAAAAGCCACTTGCCTCCCCCCACCCCCAGCAACTCCCCCGGCACTCTCCTGAGCTGTGAGCAGTCCCAAAATGTCCCAGCCCACAGGCAGGAGATAAGGCAGAGCAGACAGGGGCTGGGTTATGAGGGTTATGAGGTCAGAGATGCCTGAGCCTAGGAGTCGACGGTGATGGATGGATGGAGTCCTCCCTGGATGCCAGCCATGGCTGGAAGAGAAGGGAAGAAGAAGGAGGAAGGAAGTTGTCTTCTGTGATCTCTGACCTTCCTCGGAGCTTACGTAGATATATGGAATGGAATACCTTTGGTCAATTTTGCTGTCTGTCTTGTCCAGCTCCCCTATGGGAGAGTCATAGATATGACTCTCCTGCTCTCAGTAGCCTCTGTAGCGGCAGATTCACTGAGTAGAACAAACTGACCTTCATGTCTCAGCAGAAACATAAACATTCCAATGTTATCAGTCCACTAGCTGGAACACTTGTCACTAGTTAAAAGAGAGCTTACTGAAGGGAAAAAAAATCAGTAAAAGGAAAATTAGCTTCATCCTGGCTCAAACCAGGACATAAAAGAAGGCCAGCAACAAAGTACAATTTGCTTATCATGCTTTCCAAAGACAGAACAGCTCTTTCTAGTCCTAATTGCATATATTTAACTCATTTTTATTTCTGTTGAAGAAGTTAATAAACCTTTAGTAACCCAGTACTATCAGCTTCTCACCTTTCCTTTTCTGCTCCATGTAGTTCTTAATACAGAGTTTCAGAAGCAGCATGAATGGTGCCAGTTGTAGTGTTATAATTTATTGGTGACTCATTAATATAATTCATCAGCAACGTACATTCATTAGCTTTGTTTTATTTGTAACAGCAGTAGTTAAACCAGATTTGAGAAACCATTGGGATTTTTTTCTGAGAAAGAAATACCTCACTTCTTGATGTAAGAACTGGATTTTGAAAATGCTCTGAACAATTCAGTGAAGTTTATTGACCATTAGAAATACAGAGCATTCATTTTATGAGGGAGCAGGTTGACAACATGAGAATTGTTCAGGCAGAAACGGATGGTATACAAAATGTTCTTCCTCACTTTGTGTCTCACATAAATTATTAACATTCCTAAAAATTTCTCTCTTCCCCAGTCATCTCCTGTTAATGCAAGAAGACTCATATTTTTTTTAATGCTTTCCTTTAATGCAGTCCACAGTAAGCGACTTAGCTGTCAAAATGGAGGGATTGTGCCAGCAGTTAAATGCAAGTACAATAAAGTTCCTTGCTTTGAAGTATGACCCACGTCTCCAAACTATTCTATATTTTATAATGTTGGTTCCAGTACCCAACTCAGTACACAATTCAGGAAGTAAAAAACATGCCCTAATCCTGAACTTTCAACTAAATAATAAACTACCCGGCCCTGCTTCCTTCTCTCTGCTCCCCCCAAAAAAACCCTGAAAAAACCAACCAGACAAACGAAAAACCTGAAGGAGAAATGTATTGCTGTTTCTCTGCATTCAGCAGGCACTTGTGATAAACACTGGCAGAGTGTGCATCCCTTGTCATCCTGTATGAGAACGAATCCTAATCAAGCTATCAATTACTTCAGCAATCCAAGTGACAGAGCCGTGTGGTTGTGCAGAAGCCTGCTGTGGGGTAAGTCTTTCTAACCTGGCAGTGTACCCGGCTAGAGTTGCAAAGCAGAGTGTAACAACCATGTGCACAGTCAGTACTTTTGTCCTGAACTAGCAACTGTCTTCCATGCTCAGGTCAGTGATTTTGTTTAGTTCAGCACCTTACTTCACATGGAATTTTCCTTACTGCTATTGAGCTGATAATGCTAATAACACGCTGTATAGTTCGTCAGACAACTTGAGATTAAACTTAAAAACCTAGGAATCAGTCTCCCTGTAATTCAGGTATATGAATTACACTAAATTCCTTCATCAGGCACTTGGCCATGTAGGATTAAAACCTCTACAGAGAGCTGGAACTGTAACTGGCCTCTGGTGTATCCCCCAAAGCTAAGGCAATTCTGGATTTAATCTTTCCTCCTAAACTTCAGTTTGTTGTTTCACAGCGTACTTCGCAGAGCCTAAAGCAATACCCTCCTCCCCCAGATGTTTTGATGTTCTGCTGTGATCGTGGTTCCCACCGCACTGCTGCTCAGCATGGAAGGGAACTCCTTGTGTGCCAGCCATGACGATATCTAAGCAGCAACACTTCTCATTTTGTGGGTTTCCTATCAGCAGGCAGCAGTTGCCCACTGGCCTCAGAACACACCTCACCAGTTCTCAGCCACATGTCTCCATGTGAATACTGCTGCTTATCTCAGCTGGCAGCAACGACAGCTAGTTTCCCAATCCAGCTGCAATCAAATGGGTCGTTGATCAGGTATTATAATCACAAATATGGCAGTTAATGGCTGGCAGACTCTGCAGATGCTGCTGTTTATTCCCTCCTTTGGTAGCTGTTCCACAGGGCAAGGTGATTTTTTCCCCCCAAACACGATGAACCTTCACATACAGCTCCATGCTACTTTCTGCATTTCCTGAAGCTTCCCTGCGGCATCCACCTACTCTCTGGACCATCCTTTTTCCCCTGCTTACCTTTGCTTTTGTTCCATACCAGTAAGAATTATTCCTTCATCCTTTTCTTCATCTGTCCGTGTTCCTTGAAAGCTTCCTGTAGGATGGAACACATTTTTTTTCAGTCTGTCCTATAAGAGGAAGTAATCAGTTCCCCAAACAATACGATCTTTGAATAAGAAGCCCTTAATGTCTTTGTATCAGCACCAACAGCAAACACTTTAAGTAAATGAACTGTAGATACACTTTTACTGAAGATCTGTGCTCTGAAAGGCAAGAGTATGATTATTCGTGGAGTGAGAACACACAATGGTTGCAAACACAGCTGAGGAATCAGTGAGTTGTAATAATAGATTGCTAGGAAAGGTTGTGCTGCACTAGATGTTGTCCTGTAATATTATAATACAGTTCCTATATCGCATATGGTAACCATAACGTGCTGGAAGAGAGCTGTATCTATTTTGGTCATCCTTTGTGCTTGACAGCCTCAAGGCGACACCAAATTATTCTTCTGATCTTATGGATTCCTCTAGAGCTGCTTCTTAAATGTTGATCTAAGACATGTGAGAAGAGTTTCTCTTGAAGTAGTATTGTCAGACATCATATGGAAGTTAGACTAAATGTAGCTCAGCTTTACCCTATGGAATCAGATTCATTAAAGGATTATCCAGAACCCTTAAGTATCTGAGTTGCAGGTGTTTGAGCTCTGGTGTATACATGCTATGAATACATATGGCCAGCCAGCTTCCTTCACAGAGAGTGAAGGCTGACACACTTCTTGAGTAAAAGTACAATCTCTAGAATAACACATAGTCTTGAAAATGTCTCCAGTTAATATTTTCAGAAAACAATTTGTGTATATGGTGCACCCTCTGAGAAAGCACATGTTTGAGCAAATCTTACTATGTTTCAGAGGTGACATTCATGACGAATGATAGGTGATATGCACATCTGCCCTTAGATATGTTTCAGAGTAGGAAGAGGATCAACAAGAATGAGGTAAAATGTTCAGTTCGAAGTATGCATGTTTTGGTTTGAGCCAAGGTGAAGGTCTTTGCTGATTTTTTTCTCTTTCAGTGAACTTTTTAGCAGCTCCAGTGGACTGATAATAACCAAGGTCACTTCTGACTGTCTGCAGCCTCCCCCCCTACCGTGGAGCAGATTAGACTGAAGGCAGCATCAGCAAATCAGAATATTCCCTTCTCATCATATTTTCTCTATTTGGCTTCAGTATAGGTTAAGACATCACGGAAGTCAAGCCTTTCTTTTTCCTTTTTACACTCACTTTTCTGCTTACTCAAGTGGAAACAGAGAATCTATGGATCCTGGAAGGAGGGGCTGGCTACTTGGGAGGAATATAGGACTGTTGTCAGAGGATGTAGGGAGGCAATTAGGAAAGCTAAGGCCTCCTTGGAATTTAATCTTGCAAGTGAGGTCAAAGACAACAGAAAGGGCTTCTTCAAATACATTGCAGATAAAACTAACACTAGAGGCAATGTAGGCCCACTGCTGAAAGGGGTGGGTGGCCTGGTGACAGAGGATATAAAGAAGGCAGAAGTACTGAATGCCTTCTTTGCCTCTGTCTTTGATCCTGCAGACTTTCCCCAGGAGCCCCAGATCTCTATGGCCCCAGAAGGAGTCAGGATAAAGGAGGAGTTTGCTTTGGTAGATGAGGATTGGGTTAGGGATCAATTAAGCAATCTGGACATCCATAAATCTATGGGTCCAGATGGAATGCACCCGCGGGTGCTGAGGGAGCTGGCGGAGGTCATTGCTAGGCCACTCTCCATCATCTTTGGTAAGTCGTGGGTGACCGGAGAGGTGCCTGAGGACTGGAAGATAGCAAATGTCACTCTAGTCTACAAAAAGGGCAAGAAGGAGGACCCAGGTAACTATAGACCGGTCAGCCTCACCTCCATCCCTGGAAAGGTGATGGAACAACTTATTCTTGGCACTGTCTCTAGGCGTATCAAGGATGAGGGGGTCATTAAGAGCAGTCAACATGATTTTACCACGGGGAAGTCATGTTTGACCAACCTTATAGCCTTCTATGAGGAAGTAACTAGGTGGATAGATGATGGTAGAGCGGTAGATGTGGTTTATCTTGATTTTAGTAAAGCATTTGACACTGTCTCCCACAGCATCCTCGTAGATAAGCTAAGGAAGTGTGGTCTTGATGATCAGGTAGTGAGATGGATTGTGAACTGGTTGAAAGGAAGAAGTCAGAGAGTTGTGGTCAATGGGACAGAATCTAGTTGGAGGTCTGTGACTAGTGGAGTCCCTCAGGGGTCGGTGCTGGGACCGGTGTTGTTCAATATTTTCATCAACGACCTGGATGAGGGAACAGAGTGTGCCCTCAGCAAGTTTGCTGATGACACTAAACTGGGAGGAGTGGCTGACACACCAGAAGGCTGTGCTGCCATTCAGCGAGACCTGGACAGGCTGGAGAGTTGGGCAGGGAGAAACTTGATGAAATTCATCAAGGGCAAGTGTAGAGTCTTGCATCTGGGAAAGAACAACCCCATGTGCCAGTACAGGTTGGGGGCTGACCTGCTGGAGAGCAGTGTAAAAGAAAGGGACCTGGGGGTCCTGGTGGACATGAGGATGACCATGAGCCAGCAATGTGCCCTTGTGGCCAAGAAGGCCAATGGCATTCTGGGGTGCATTAGAAAGGGTGTGGTTAGTCGGTCAAGAGAGGTTCTCCTCCCCCTCTATTCTGCCTTGGTGAGGCTGCATCTGGAATATTCTGTCTAGTTCTGGGCCCCACAGTTCAAGAAGGACAGGGAACTGCTTGAAAGAGTCCAGTGCAGACCCACAAAGATGATTAAGGGAGTGGAACATCTCCCTTATGAGGAAAGGCTGAGGGAGCTGGGCCTCTTTGGCTTGGAGAAGAGGAGACTGAGGGGCAACCTCATCAAAGTTTACAAATATGTTAAGGGGGAGTGTTAGGAGGATGGAGCCAGGCTCTTCTCAGTGATGACCAGTGATAGGACAAGGGGTAATGGGTGCAAACTGGAGCATAGGAGGTTCCATGTAAATATCAGAAAAAACTTCTTTACTGTGAGAGTGACAGAGCACTGGAACAGGCTGCCCAGAGAGGTTGTGGAGTCTCCTTCAGTGGAGACATTCAAAACCCACCTGGACAAGTTCCTGTGTGATGTACTCTAGGTGACCCTTCCTGGCAGGGGTTGGACTAGATGATCTTTTGAGGTCCCTTCCAACCCCTAGGATCCTGTGATTCTGTGATACTGTCACTTCTATCACCCTCTCTTTGGCTCTCTTTTTTTCCATTTTTCTTCCCAGCCGACACCCGAGGGCCCCGTCCGTGCGCCCGGACACTCCCCCCTTCAGCTGGGAGTCCCCAGGGAGAAGAGTTGCTGTGACAGTCGCTGGGGGAGGAGGGGGGGGGATCGGGTGTTGCACGTCCCTTTACAAATATATATATATTCCCTTATCACTAATAATTAAAATCAATCTGTTTCACTTTTCAACCCAGAAAGCCTCCCTTTCTCATTTTTCTCCCTCTTTCCCTACCTTAGGGGAGGAGGGGGAGGGGGGTGAATCCAGAGTGTTATTGTTTTTGGTTCGACTGCCAACTCGGTGCCAAACCGTGACAATGCATCACATGAAAAAATGCGTATCTGACAGCAGTCTATCTTTGGTGTTTAACATGTATTCAGTATGAGGTGTGTTGGGAAATTTGTCTCAAATGTGGTGAGTTTGCGATGTAAGGTGAGGATGACTGGAAAATCACATTAATGTGGAACGACAGCACACACCAGGGTCAGTCATTGACAACCTGTTGGTAGTCAGAAACAGGTTATCAGGATTCTAGGGGAGCCTCAGCCTATTCAGAATGCTAGTCAGTTCAGAGCATGGTCCTACAAAGGACCTTTACAATGGGGTCACAGTGTTGGTGGAAGGAAAAGAACAAGGAAAGAGCAACTGAAATAATCTACCTTGACTTGTGCAAAGCATTCAATACTGTCCTGCACAACATCCTGGTCTCTAAATTGGAAAGATACGGATTCAATAGATTAACCACTTGGTGGGTAAAGAATTAGCTTGATGATTGCACTCAAAATGCTGTGGTCAATGGCTTGATGTCCAAATGGAGACCAGTAACAAGTGGTGTTCCTCAAGCATTGGTACTGGGACCAGTGCTGTTTAATGTCTTTGTCAGTGACATGGACAGTAGGATCGAGTGCACCCTAAGTAGGTTTGCTGATGACACCAAACTATGTGATGAGGCTGGAGGGAAGGGATGCCATCCAGAGGGACCTTGACAGGGTTGAGAGGCGGGCCCATGTCAACTTCATAAAGTTCAGTAAGGCTAAATGCAAGGTCCTGCACCTGGCTTTGGGCAATCCAAGTACAATGACAGGTTGGGCAGAGAATGGATTGAGAACAGCCCTTAGGAAAAGAACCTGGGAGTGCTGGTTGATGAGAAGCTCAACATTAGCCAGCAATGTGCACTTGCAACCCAGAAAGCCAACCATATCCTGTGCTGCATCAAAAGAAGCATGGTAAGGAGGTCTAAGGAGGTGATTCTCCCCCCTCTACTCCACTGTCAGGAGACCCCCCTGGACTACTGTGGACAGTTCTGGAGTCCCCAGTACCTGGACCTGTAAGAGTGAGTCCAGAGGAGGGCTACAAAGATGATTAGAAGGCTTGAGCACCTCTCCTACGAAGACAGGCTGAGAGAGCTGGGATTCTTCAGCCTGGAGAAGAGAAGGCTTTAGGGAGACCTTTTAGCAGCCTTCCAGTACCTGAAGGGGCCTTACATGAAAGCTGAAGAGGGACTTTATATAAGGGCATGTAGTAGTAGGATGAGGGGGAAGGCTTAGATTAGCTATTAGGAGGAAATTCTTTACTGTGAGGGTGAGGAGACACTAGAACAGGCTGCCCACAGAAGTTGTGGATGCCCTGTCCCTGGAGGTGTTCAAGGCCAGGCTGGATGGGGCTTTGAGCAGTCTGGTCTAGTGGGAGGTATCTCTGCCCATGGCAGAGGAGTTGGAACTAGGTGATCTTCAAGGTCCCTTCCAACCCAAACCATTTGATGTTTCCATGATTCTATGATAGCACAGTGCACAGTAGTCAGCTTAGAGCGTTGTCATCCCTATTTAGATATTTCTGAATACTTTTTAGCATTGCCTGAACAAGATATATGTAAAACTAGCTGCTCTAACATACTACTGTGAGGTGAATGTTCCTTTCTTAAAGAGTATAAAAAATTTCTTCACAACAGGAAGTATTAGTACTTTCAAAAGCAGCGGAATTATTTTGGAAGAGCATTGGTTGGTAAAGACCAAGGACATGAATGCAATATGATGGACCCAACTCAGAACTCAGGCTCAATAGAAGCTGTGAGCTTGGGGACATGAGAAGTAACAGGACTTAATATGTTGTCTCCAATTAAAATTAATTCAGCCAAAATAAAATTAAGGGAATCTCAGATAAACGGACATGGGAATAATGCCTGATTTTAGGTAACCACTTTTAGTAGAACTTCTCAGAAATTTCAAAATGGTTGGTTGTTTTTTTTTTCTATTAAAAAATGTGAAATAAATAGCATGAAGTCATCTCACAAGAAAATACTTATCTGGGGACAGATTGGGAACTTTTCCTATGAGGAGAGCTGCAAAAGTTGCCTTCCAGACAGATTTCTATCAGAAGTTTTTCAGGTTGCTCAATGGTAGGCATAGCCACCCACTATAATGCAGCCTCAGGTTCATGACCTAAGCTTTAGTAGGTTGGCACCCGTGGAAGATCCCATCCTGTGTGCTGCCCTAGAAATCAGCAGTTCAGGGGGCTTCAGATTTGCTAAGTGCAGCTAAGGGACACCTAAGAGCTCTGGTTGCTTCTGTTGTTGGTAAAAGTTTGATTTTAAAGATCTGAAATTAAATGCAATGCATTTCACTCCTGTACAAAATGTCGAGCACAGCTGCAATGGCTTTTCTTCCTCCCTGGCTGTAGAGAATGTTAGAAGGACTATCTGAAGGTTGTAGGTGTAAAATAAATCCTTCTTTTTCAACATAAAACAAATCATAGGTCAGCCCTGAAACCAAACCATAATTTCAAAATGGAATGTGGTGGGAATTTCCACTTTCCAAGGAAGCTTTGAAATTTCTGCAGACATTTTGGAACAGAATGGAATATCTTTCTCTTCCAATTTTGTAATATCTAATAGAAATAAATTTTTTACTTTCATCAGCTCTAGCAGTTTTATAACAGAATGGCCAACACTCTCCCACTCACTTGCTTTAGCAAGTTGTATCAGAAGACAAACTTGGCAGGGTTAGCAATACAGGCCATGCTTGACTTCACATAGCTTGCCTTTCGTATTTTGTTTCCACTTTTCACTTTGGTTTTTCCCTAATATGCGTTAGTCATGTCAGAATAAAAACCTTCCTGCAAAATGAATACATAGCTATTGGCAAGCAGTTAGCAAACACAAGGAAAGCCAAAGGCACTAGATTGGGTAAGAGGTCAGTTATTCAGGATAAAGGGGGTCCAGGAAGAGAAGCTGCTTTTGAAAGGATGCTATGATAATTTATCAAACTTCAATTTTCTATCCATTGCCAGCACACTTTTTCATTTCTAAGCACAACTTCCTTTCCTAGATTTGCTTAAGCAAACTTGGAGAGCAAAAGATAAGGAGAGATTGAACCACGGAATTTTTCTGAAGAGAAAAGAGGTAAATATTATTACCAAATTAGTTATAAAAAGCCCCTAAGAAACACAGCAGAGTTTCACAATCTAAATAATGAACCTTTAAATAAAGAAATGAAGCAAATGAAATGCTCAGCAAACATAATTACATCTGGAAGTCCCTCCCCTAAATACATCATATAATCAATTGTATTATCCTATTTTGGCTAGGGTAGCAGAAACCTTTAAAAACTATCGTAGTTCCCTGTGGTGAAATCATACAATCCGTATCATAACAAGCTGTGAGCTGATTATTCCTGAATGTAAGAGAGTTCCTGCGTCATTAACTCAAGGTTGTTTTCTTGGTTTTATGTCCACTAAGGATCTGGGAAAGTTCGTATCATTTGAATACCCACTTGTAGGTTGGAATTCTGACTTGACACATCTGATACAATTATTACTGAGTCATATGTAAGAGAGTACCCACAAAGATCCTTCTTTGCTTCTGGGTTGCAGTCTTAAGCAATTGATATTCTTCAAGCAGCAATGTATTTCACTCCTGTACAAAATGTTGATCACAGCTGCAATCGCTTTCCATCCTCTCTGGCTGTAGACAATTTTAGAAGGACCGTCTGAAAGTTGTAGGTGTAAAAGAAATCCTTCTTTTTTAAGTAAAAAAAATAATCATAGGTCAACAGCGAAATTAAAAGCCTTTTGAGATCAGCCTATCCCATGTCCTTTCTGTTTGCCAAACATTCATGAGGGAAAGAGTAATCTCTTTTAGTAACATTCAAACATTCAGGCTTTGTCAAGCAGGTTGCAAGCAATATAGATGTTGCAAAAGGCATTCACTCCAACAGCTGTGCAATTACCTTCTATATCTGACTGGATCCCAATCTAAAAAAACAGTGTGGGACTAATTCACCCAATTTCCACTTGTTGAAACAGAAAGGGACACCCAGTGGAAAGTATATACTTTATGCGTTGCTTTAGCCATGTACGTTTCTCACGAGGAGTACGCAATAAAATTCGATTTATTAAAAGTAGTAAGTTTAGAAAGAGAATAATTTAGATAGAGAAAGCAAGGGTATACTTCTCCTATCTCTGATCCATTCAAGGGTCTTGCTTAAAAAACTGTGAAAATTTGTCCAAACAAGATGGTTATAATTTCATAGTAAGAAGGTATTTTAGGTCATAGAATCATAGAATGGGTAGAGTTGGAAGGGACCTTAAAGATCATCAAGTTCCAACCCCCCTGCATGGGCAGGGACACCTCCCACTAGACCAGGCTGCTCAGAGTCCCATCCAACCTGGCTTTGAATGCTTCTGGGGATGGAGCCTCCACAACTTCTCTGGGCAGCCTGTTGTAGTGTCTCACCACCCTCACACTAAGGAATTTCCTCCTGATCTCTAACCTAAATCTCTCTTCTTTCAGTTTAAAACCACTAATCCTTGTCTTAACACTACAAGCCCTTGTACAAGTCCCTCCCCAACTTGCCTGTAGGCTCCCTTCAGGTACTGGAAGGCCGCTGTGAGGTCCCCCCAGAGCCTTCTCTTCTTGAGACTGAACAGCCCCAACTCCCTCAGTCTGTCCTTGTAACAGAGGTGCTCCAGCCCTCAGATCATTTTCATGGCCCTCCTCTGGACACGTTCCAACAGGTCTGCATCTTTCTTGTGTTGGGGGCACCAGAGCTGGACACAGTATTCCAGGAGAGGTCTCACCAGGGCAGAGTAGAGGGGCAGAATCACCTCTCTCGATCTGCTGGCCACACTTCTTTTGATACGGCCCAGGATATGGTTGGCCCTCTGGGCTGCAACTGCACATTGGTGGCTCATGTCCAGCTTTTGGTCGACTAGTACTCCCAGGTCTTTTTCCACAGGGCTGCTATCAAGTGTGTCCTCCCCCAGCCTGTATTCATATTTTGGGTTACCTTGTCCCAGGTGCAGGATCCTGCTCTTGGCCTTGTTGAACCTCATGAGGTTCACCTGGGCCCACTCCTCTAGCTTGTCCAGGTCCCTCTGGATGGTATCCCGTCCCTCTGGTATATCAACTGCACCACCCAGCTTGGTGTCATCAGCAAACTTGCTGATGGTGCTCTCAATGCCACTGTCAATACCATTAATGAAGGTATTAAACACTGGTCCCAGTATGGACCCCTAAGGGACACCACTTGTTGCCATTTTCCATCTGATGTGACCATCCAGCCAGTTCCTTATCCTTATTAAATGCTCATCTCTTTCATATCAACACAGGTAATATCGAGAATTAAGACATGAAGTTGCCAGCAATATAAATGTTTGCACTCTTGGTTCTTTTCATGAGTCTGAGAAAACACTAGTTTCACTGTCTAGGAAAATAGATTTCCTCTGTATTCCCTGTGCAAGAATTTTAATGTTCTGGGTTGCTTAGTTATGCTGCTGGAAATACAGGGCTGTGTCTCCCAGCTTTTTGATGTATCGGTATTCTGTGATTCTGGACTCTCAGTTGAAAGCAGAAGAAAAGAGACTGGAGCTGTTACCACTTCTAATCTTCTGTTGTTTTCTGTTTCAAAGAAAACAAATCCAGTGTCAGTGTACACAGATTAAATAAGATTCACAGGCTGATAAATGCTTTTGTTTGCCATGGTTGCAGTCAGCAACTGAGCACTCCTGTAGGACAGTGCAAATATAGCCTCTGTGTCATATTATTGGCTTTCAAGGCATGAGTATAGGATTCCTCATAGTGTTAAAGCCTTTCACAGTAAATGTTGATGCTCTAAATTTTGATGTGCTTCCCAGCTGAATGGATGCTTTGACTGGAGACAGACTGGCTGGAGCTAAAGTAGTTAGCTTTGCTTTACCTCTTCTCTATTATTCAGTCCTATTGAGAATTTGGAGTAGTGATATCAAGGCATGTTGATTGGCTTCAGTTTATAGATTGAAATAAAATGAGTGCTATTTAACCTTGGTCAATACCCTGCAACCCTATAATGATATTAAGTGGGATGAAATAATGGGTAGATTTGTAAGACATATAACAAAGCATGATGTTTGCAAATAAATCCATTCACAGAAGAGTTTTCACTATTAATCATTCAGCTTGTGTGTTTTGAGCAAGTCCTTAGGGGGTTTCCAGAATTAGAGAAGTATTTGTGAAGAATCTGTGTGTGTGCCATTTCTTAAACACCATATACATTTGATCTGACTTGTAATATTTGGTTTGCATATGTTGGCCATATTCACACAGTGCATCTCAGCTGCTGCTTTTCATAGAGATAAAACAGTTTTTGCTGTCCAGCAGTTGCAGGATATTCCTCCTTGATACAGTTTGCTGCAGATATAGTGAGACTGAATTAGTTATGAGTGGGTCTAAAACAGGTAATGTAAAAGACGTGATCAGTTTTCTAAATCCTATTCTGATGCTTTAGGTTCCTTCGTAGATATCTGGATGCTTCTGATATTTCTCACACAAAATTGTAGATATTTATGGAGTTGAGCAATTTCTTCACTAGTTCTATTTAGCTTTCTAACTAAGAAGCTAGATTATCCTGGAATCACCAGTCATATCAAGGTTACTTTCCAGATAATTATTAATGAGATTGATTAACAGTTCATTAATGCTGTTCAAAGCTCTTCTGTTCTGCTAAGAATAACAGGTGAGTTTTAAAGAGCTATCAATACTGACATTTTTAAGTACTATGCAATAAAAAGGGCAAGTACTGGTGGGAATAAAAGACAGATGTGCAGCTGTCCTGAGAAAGATCAGTGGTCCTAAACTGAGTAGTCATCACCAGCAAAATTTCAGGGGGCAGAGCATTAACCATGCATGCATCCTTAGGGGCCTTCTGAACTGGAATGCCTGTCAACTGTGGTAGGTATAAGTTATAGTCCTCCAAGAGCATATTTGGTCCTCTGCATATTTGTCATGCAGTCTGGTGGCCCAAGGTTAAGCCAGAATCAGGATATTTATATCCTGAATATTATTGTCACCAACCCACACCAGAGTTAGATGCAGATAAGCTGTATTTAGCCATTGCTTTAGAAACCATGCAGTTGAGGGAAATTTCCAAAAAGAAGAAGGGAAGGGCTAAGTGGTATCAGCTGTTACTATGCAGGAAAGTAGCAAACACTCTGTGTGTATAATTCTGGTTAATGCCTATGTATGCAGAAATCTGACCAGCTCTCACAGAAGTATCTGTTATTACTGTGCACCATGCCACACTGTTTTCGCACAGGCAAAACTGTCATCAGCTGATGGTGGATCATGATCCCTTGCTCTTGGGCCTTACTTTTTGCTCTCTGTGTCCTAGAAATAAACTACTGTAAACAAGTTGGAATATAGAATCCTTATGGCCTTTCATTAAAACAGAAGTGCATAAAAGAATCTCAGTTTATCCTTTCTCATATTTGTCAATATTCTCAGACTCATCCTTCCCATAGACTGACAAAAATTACTAGCATTTAACTGCAGACCTGTATCAGGCTCCAGCTGAATTTGACATAGTGGCAACCCTCAAATCTTCAGGTCTTTCAGAGATGATGCAAATCTGAAGAGTCTGTGCAACACAGAACCCACAAACAGAGTTAAGCTGCAGCAGGCTAGCATGTTCAGGTTAATATTTGGCTTTTTATTCCAAATGCAGAAGATAGATGTGGATAAGGAGTCTGCAGACAACTGGAAGTTTACGGAGTAGAACCAGATATAGCCCACTGAGCTATGGAAAGATTGTGGTTCCCATCCATTTATTGCAATAAATGGGAATTCTCTTTTAAAAGATTGGTACAACAAGTTTTAGATTATTTGTTCTGATTTGCTGGCTCTGTATTTTGTCTGGTTAACATAGTGATGAGATGATATCTAGGAAAAAAAAAAAAAGGTATATTTGTGTCTTTTCTGTAAATGATTCAGATGTGAAAAACCATGCAGTCAGGTTCCAGTGTGCACCAGCCAGCCTGGGAGAGCATGTTTGGAGAAGGTGAGGAGGAGAAGGGGTCCTTGCAGATGCAGCTCCTCAGATGTAAAACCAAGAGGTGTGCACCCAACCACATCCTTAGAAGTGGTTTCTGAACCAGATCAGCTTGAGAGAGCCTGGGAACAGCTTTCATCATCTATCTCCTTGGTGCCCTTCCTTGATTAGTGTCAATGAGCTTGGGAGTGAGGGCTGAAAAGACTTGTCTGTGCGCCACTCCTTGTTCTGTCCCTCAGGCAGGATTCAGAGAAATGCAGGCAGTGAATCTTCTTTAAGTATTTTGCATTTGAGACTAACATAACCACCTGTCCAATTGGCTTTATACAATGTATAAAATATGTGTGGTTGTGTTGCAACTGACATAATTATTTTACTGGCAAAGTGCCAGTATAATTTGAATATCCCAGACTACCATTGCTATGCAGTAGCTTGTCTCTGAGCAGACTAACTGTGCCCATATTTTTAAGTAGTTTTTGCCACAGTATTAGATTTTAAATCTAAGATGGTCTTGTTTTACATGGTAGAGTAATCTAGGTGAATGTAGTTTACCTAACGTTTTCAGAATGAATTATAATTATTCAGGAAGACAGTTGTTCTCATTTCTTGGTGTGCCTCTGAATCAGTTGAAATACATCTTGGAATTACTAAACCCTGCTGTAGTAGAAGAAAAAAAGCTAAACTGTAACTCCCTCTCCATGGCCTTATATCTATAAAACATGTTCAGAGATCTGCATGGGTATTTTGGTATCCCTAACCAATATAACAAAATATAACACATTTGCTCCTTGAGCAGTCTTGTCTTACAAGAATCCGCTTCTAAAATCCCTCCATTACTGATTAGTCATAGTTGGTTATAGTCAGTCACTTATTATGTTTTCTCTACATTTACACTGAAGCTGGAGGTCAGCAGCTTTAGATATTAAAATACAGATCTCACAGAAGTAACTAGTTGGGAAATTACCAATTCCATATGTCGACATACCCATTCATTCAAACCAAAATTGATAGCAGAATTGTTTTCTTAAAAAAATATCCTGATTCAGAAATTGGCCCAAACATCCTCTGTTGTAAGAATGAAGTTAAAAGAAAGTATCTTTTAGTTTAGAGTTTCTTTCCATTTCAAAATTTTTGTCAAATTGCAATAAGGAGGATGAAACTAAACAAAGTTGTCAGATGAGTGGACATAAATCAACACGAATTCAACTAAACTAAGAAATGGGAGGAACTTCTTGTTCAGCAAGGTTTTAAGGCTTCCTACACCAAATTAATACTTAAAATAGCTGTTTAAAATCAGTGGGCTAGTATGGCTCATGCTCCGTACTGTGACAATCTGGGGTAGCAAAAGCACTTTCTGGTAGTTTCCAACAACAACGATAATTTCCTGGAGATTCTCAGGATTTGTCCTGGTGCATGTGAGCCTCTTGGAAGCCTGTCATCTACCACTTAGGGTCCATCTCCGTGTGAAAAACATATGTTGAGATGTGAAGAGACCTGCAACTCAGGGAGAAAC
The DNA here is from genome assembly GCA_020745705.1 of Hemiprocne comata. Taxonomy (NCBI): domain Eukaryota; kingdom Metazoa; phylum Chordata; class Aves; order Apodiformes; family Apodidae; genus Hemiprocne; species Hemiprocne comata. Next base: position 38,175,646 of record CM036616.1, on the reverse strand, counting down.
TGGCAGACTCCTTGCCTTCCAAAAATAATGCACAGCATGCTTGAGAAACTAATACTTGCCCCTTCAGAAGCAGCCAAACTACAACAGTTTTCTTTTGTGTTCCTTCACTGCTCTTGTGACAGTACTGTTGATTAGCTTTTCTGTTAGCAAGACTCATAACTTTGGATTGTGTTGGATTGCTAAATTCTAAAGACATTCCAACTCTCTAGTTTTACACTGAAAAAATGTCATCCAGTAGTAAGATTTAGATGTCCATGAAACTTGCCATAAATGTGTTTATAGAACTGTTAGCATTTTACTACTTAAAAATCATTACTTTTGTTTTGTATTTGATGGAGAGATGAATACAGATGGATTTTGATAAGCAGATATAGGGATATACATACCTGCAACATACTTACTTGAATTTAGAGCAATTTTCATATGCAAAACGTTTCAATATGCAAATTTCAATTTCTGTTTACAAAATACATCTATGTTTATAGTGTTCTTACTTGCATAATGTCAGTTATTGTCATTTCCTCAGCATAGGGTTTTTAGTTTAAAATAAGATTGGTTTACTACTGGCAATTCTGAAAACTGGGCAAATACTGCAGTCATTCCACTTTTGCTAAGGGACCTCTTGGTGCTAGGGTGTCAAAAATAGAATTGTAGAGGTTGTTCCTTTACGTGGAAGAAGTAATATACCACATTTCTGTGCCTTACACTTAAGAATTTTGCAAGACTTATACCCAAGGCAATTCTATGCAATTGTTAGCAAGCCTCATGTCAGTAATCAGAAAGAATAGGATAGGATGAAGGATCAATGTCTAGGGCAGTAAATGGTTTTGTGAATTTACTTTAAGGTTTTTGTATTTAGAGAGCTAACCTTTAAAATATTAATCCTCTGAAATTCCTTGAATTCATTGTTAGTTTAAGTTGGATGTGTTTCAGGATATCTTTCATATTTTTGGTACTGACTCAGATGTAAAAAGATTCAAATGAATGATGCAATTAGCAATACCAATGATGTTATACGGAATAGACTCTTAATTGGTACACTTGTTCAGCATTTTTTTTGTGCATGGCAAAGCCACAGAGTGCTTTTCAGAGCACTGTAAATCAGTCCCAGCTAAAATTTCTTAGTACCTCATTCTGTCATAAGCACTTCAATGAAACTACTCCACATTTTTTAGGAATTTTTTTTTCCCAGTGGAGAATCTTTTTACAGGGATTATGAAGAATTTGACCCTGTAGTAACTTCTAACAAAAACATTACTTGGAAATTACTTGTGAGGAGTAAGAGCTTAGTATGCACTTGAGTAAAGTCCAGCTATGAGCTGCCAATGCAATGCAGTCAGAAAGAAAGGCAAACTTGACAGTAGTGTGTAATAGTAGAAGTACTTCCAGCAGAATGGAGTACTGTTGCAGTCAGAGTGCCAAGAACACATGAAAACTCTTTTATCCAATTAAATTTAATTTGGCTGTCATATTTGAGAGAGATTAGTTCAGACAGTAATGAGGGATGGAGGAGAAAGATTAGAGGAATCCCCTTCCCTTCCCTTCCCTTCCCTTCCCTTCCCTTCCCTTCCCTTCCCTTCCCTTCCCTTCCCTTCCCTTCCCTTCCCTTCCCTTCCCTTCCCTTCCCTTCCCCCTTCCCTTCCCTTCCCTTCCCTTCCCTTCCCTTCCCTTCCCTTCCCTTCCCTTCCCTTCCCTTCCCTTCCCTTCCCTTCCCTTCCCTTCCCTTCCCTTCCCTTCCCTTCCCTTCCCTTCCCTTCCCTTCCCTTCCCTTCCCTTCCCTTCCCTTCCCTTCCCTTCCCTTCCCTTCCCTTCCCTTCCCTTCCCTTCCCTTCCCTTCCCTTCCCTTCCCTTCCCTTCCCTTCCCTTCCCTTCCCTTCCCTTCCCTTCCCTTCCCTTCCCTTCCCTTCCCTTCCCTTCCCTTCCCTTCCCTTCCCTTCCCTTCCCTTCTTCCCTCTTTCATGCCAGAACATATATAGCTTTTAAACATATATTAAGAAAGGCAGCAACAGTTCATCTAGTTCCAACCCCCCTGGCATGGGCAGGGACACCTCCCACTAGACCAAGTTGTTCAAAGCTCCATCCAACCTGGCCTTGAACAGTTCCAGGGAGGGGGCATCCTCAACTTCTCTGGGCAACCTGTGCCAGTGTCTCGCCACCCTCATAGTGAAGAATTTTTTCCTAATCTAATCTCCCCTCTTCCTGTTTAAAGCTATTACCCCTTGTCCTATCACTACATGCTCTTCTAAAAGGTCCCTCCCCAGCTGTCTTGTATACCCTAAGATTAATTCTTAGCTGTCTTCTGCAAACTGTTTCAACTTCTGATCCAATTTTCTGTATTTTCTTTCACTGTCCCAGACTACTTGCCACCCTGTCTCCAATCTGACTTTAGTCTCCTTCTGTGTTTTTTGTTTTTTCCATTTCACTATCTGTAGCTTGGATGCAGTCTCAAAATAGTCAACAGTGAAACAGGAATGTGCCCTATCTCTCTCTCCTTTCTTTCCTCATCCCTCCATGTTTGCATGGTCCGGATCTCAGCTGCCTGCCAGCGTTTCCTCTCCCTGGCTGTCAGAACAGTTGCATGTGCAGCAGCAGGGCAGCCAGAGCAGTGCTCAAAGGAGTAGCACAGCTGGAAAGCTTAGAACCATTTTGAAAATAATCACCTTTTCTGTAGCCAAAATGACAAGAGGTGACAAATGGCAGAAAAGAGGACAGGAAGAAGATACTTGCAGAGCTGGTTAAAAATTTTCTAATGTATTTTGTGCCCACGAGTTAAAATGAAGCTGCTAGGGAGAAGGGAGCTATTTCAATAAGTCTTCTGATTAAAAAATGATCCAGAGTTTCCAATTTTTTTGGATTTTTTAACACCATTCTCAAACATTTCAAATGCACACAAGTTTCAATTTACCCCCTCATTTTACATATTTCTTTAACATTTTAGCTCAATTACAATAATAAATAATCACATTTTAAAAGGCCATAGTAAAGATTAAAGATTTCCAGCATGCCCAAACAAAATTATACAGTTCATCTGGTCCAAATTATTTTTCCCCAGTGTATCACTTTATGGTATTTTCCTATTCTTCAATTCCTCCTCCCATTTCAGCATGGTAAAAAAGTTGCGAAATCTCAAATACTCTTATGGAATGGGAGGATAATTTTCCATTTAGATTTGGAGAGCAGATATTAGTTGCTGTTTAGTCACATGAATAGGGATAGAGCTATTACAGTATGAAGTGTCAGAGTTCACTAACTTGGACAGAAAGCATACATCTTCCTGCTATATGATGAGAATAACCTTTTGTCACGGACCGAGTCCGTCTCTCACACCTTTTTATTTAATTTTATTTAATTTCTCAACTAAATACCTGTGGTTACAGCACCTGAAGGACTCTGAAAGTCTAAAAAGGAATTAAAATCTGGGAATCTAAATATAATGCTCAGTTCATTCCCAGAATGGCAAATTTAAAATGGCATCTCACCATGTCACTCATGCCTCTTGTTCTATCTGAGGTCTTGTGGTTAACATAAATGGCTGTGCAGCTTTTGAAACTTGTATTCATGCAACAAAAAATAAAATCATTATCTGAAAGAAGAGAAAGCTACTGCATTTTTCTCCTCTGACTAAGCTGAAAGTTGTTGATGTATTTACAATATGCAGTATTCTGAAGAGAGAAGGAGGTTTGTGTGGGACTGGCCTCCCAGAAAGATCAAGCAGTAATGGCAACAACAACTTTGTTGTTTAGTGGTTTTCAGAGGCACATTCAAAACCCTTGCAGTAAGAGTACGTAAAAAAACCTTCAAAGAAACACTGCCAAATATGACATTTAAAGCAGAAGTGAAAACATGGTTTGAAATAGGCTAGGAAGCATATTCCAAAGAGACACTCTTCCAGGTTCTTGAATGATGCTAGAGAAGGTATCTATAAGTTAAAGCTGAGAGTGGTCTAGACAATAAAACAATCAAAAATTTTAAGTGTAATTCTAAGAACCATTTTTAGAAACATGTTTTTTTTCTAGTTTTGCATAACATTAAATACTGCTGTACAATGCTAGAGCACAACGTAATTGCTAATTAAATGTTTTAAATCTTGTAAGAATAGCTACATTGAATACATTTACACTGCTAAGTGAATGGGGTAGAGGAAACAAGCAAGCGTGTTGGACTTACGATTGGTGAGACAGGTCGATTACTGACTCTCTCCTTTGGTCTATTTGAGCCTGTCTGACTGGCCTTGTCTTAGATGAAGCTACTCTTGGTTCAGGGACCATTCCCCCCAAACAGCAGTGTAGGTGTTGCACCAGAGTTCACTCTATCTGTGGTACACAGTCCTCCAATGAAATCCCATCAGCCTTTTCATCCCCTAATATCCTTTCATACCTCTTTTCTACACATTGGCATATGCAGACATTTCGCTGAATTTCAGTCTATAAAAATCCACTCTGACATAGCACATTCTTCACATTACTTTATGCAGTGTGAGGCCCTCCTTCCAGAAACCTTGACATTGTTCCCTGGGCCTCTTGTGTTTAGTTTCCCAGACATACCAGCTGGGTCAGGTGAAGGTCCATGCAGCCCATTATCCACCAGAACCATTGCACCCAGCTTATTTTGCTAAGAATATAGGCGCAGGAGACTAAGAACATGCAAACCAACAAACCAGACTGTGATACTTCTTATGCCCTAATACTTTGTCCTCAAGGATTTTCTGAGGTAGAGATTGTTTCTGTCTGTTTAACAGTTTCTGTGACATGAATACTTGTCTATAGTTATGAGAAGCTGAACTGGACTTAGATTTGCCTAAATCTGTGCAAATGATATTCCAGCTCTACTCCACAACCTTACTGGGATTTGAAAAAGTAAAAAAGGGCAGTTTTTAACTCTGTGTATGACATTGAGCCTTGAGAGTTTCTTTTGAAGATATCTTTCACTGCCATGAAGGCCACAGTTTTTTATTTTGTTGACGTAAAAGCTGTATTTCTCACACAATCACTTGACTTTAGCAGCAGGAAGTTTAAGATGTTAACTAAGATATCATGACACTTGGCCACACTGAGAAGGCCACAGAACACCTGACTTTAGGACCTGGATTTTAATTCAGAGGTTTCTTTTTCCACCACTGTACTTCTTCTGCTCTTTTTTTAACCAAAATTCTCTAGGGCTTAAGGGCTTTTAAAACAATAATAACTTATATTCAACTGCCTTTGCTAGGTTATGAGAAATACTATAATCTGTAAGAACTATCATTGCATTCTTGCATGAAATGCTAACACTGGCAAGAGTATTTCAAGCAAGTTGAAGCCTGTTTATTGTCTCTTTTGGCAATGCCTAAGTCAGGGCAATGTAGTAATCTATTCTGGAGAAATACTGTTCTTAGTATTACTCTTGGATGCAGATGAATAAATGGAACTTATGAAAGCATTTAGTGTTGATTAGTATAATCTTTGTCCAATCTAGCAATCTTAACAGGCAATGCCAATTAAAATCAATACATTTTTTATATTTAACAGCAACAAGAACATATTAATGCAATTCAGAAATAACAACAAAAAAATCCCTGTTCTGTTTTAGGTGGTCTTTCACATTCATTTGCCTGTTTCTGGGTAATGCTTTCTCTCTTTGTGGCACACCCAGTGTGGGTAGATTGTGTGTGTATTTCCCTATTTATAGCCCTGAAAACACACACACTTAAATACTCTATCTGTTATTGTAACTCAAAGAGAATTTGTGGGTGAGTATTGAAATTATTGACTGTAACTCTACAAATGTTAATATGCTGAAGCTGTAACTCTATGACTGTGATGATCCCTTGTGGTTTTAAAATTCCTGACTAAATGTGGATTACTAGCAGACTGTTTATTGGTGCACTTGAAGAAAAAGGGTGAATGCTGCACATTTTTCCTAAGTGGAAAACAGCTAGCTTCAAAAGGTGAATTAAATCACCACTAAACCAAGCTATAGCCCTGCAGAGCAGAGCATCCCCACAGACCAGGTGCTGATTACAAAATCAATTTGATGCTTTTTGGGAATGGTGAAAGAAATGGCTGATGAGATTCCTTTGAACCACAAGAAAGATTTTGTTTGCATTATTTTCCCGTGCTGGATCCAGGTTTAGACTGGTTTTCATTTTATCTGCACCCTGTTCCCCACCTTCGCATGGGTACACACAGAGCGGGGGCTTCAAAGCTGACAGCACTGGTGTAACTGTGTTCTCTTTAAAAGCATTGGCAAAGCTCCCAGTGGCTTCAACAGCAACAGGATTAAGCCAACTGTGAGTGCTTTGAAAAAACTCACCCAGGGCAATAAATCTAGCATTAGTTCATATAAAGGAAAGCAAACAAAGAAGGTATGAAGTAGAGGGAAAAGAAGAATCATCGTTTGGTTGCTCTACGTCCTTTAACAGAAAAAGGACCTTAATTATATGTTGCTGTGTAGGGTCTCTGGCTGGTGCAAGAGAGTTGGCACTGGACATTTACTCATCTCCTTAAGCTTCTGCATGAGGGCCAAAAGACTGAGGATCATTTTTTTGGTCACTGTGTGCAGAAACTGCTGGTAGTCATGATGTTCACACAGTGCAAGCGCAAGGTGTCCAGAGAAGGAGAGCTCTGAGCTCCCAGACATAGCTCACCAGGTAGCAGAGCTGGCCTGGCTGGGGGCAGCACATGCTTCACCCTTTCCCACTGCAGAACATGGGCTGCTCTCGCCCACAGTGGCCTGAGGCACTTAACTGTCATTTGTTGGACTTACTGCCTCGAGCTGTTCTCAACTCACCTCACACATTTTCTCTTTTGCTGCACCGATAAATACCATGAGTGCCTGTCTTCAAATTACTGCCATTATGCTGGTGCTTTTCTAGCACAGCGATAAATTACATAGCCATGAACTTTGCCTATAATGGTGAGCATACAGGAAATGGTTCAAATGGCACGTGGCACTTTAGTGTCAGGTTATTTGTGTTTCATGTGTGACTTGGTATCCTCCTCATTTCACTCACACCAAAGATATGGAATTATGAAGGCAAAACTTTAAAAAATGTTGTATAGTTCTTTTGGTTGTTTTTTGATTTTGTTCTTGTTTTTTTACACTAGAGACATGAACCTTGGAGAATTTTAACATTCTTGTGTGAGAAATTGGAAGTCCCATTGTCTAAAAGGTGCAAGGATTCAGGTGTCCCTCATCTTCTGCTGGCAGAACTTTGCACTTCTTGTTAGGTGGATGAAAGATGTCAGAGGTAAGAATTGGTAGTGGATTGTCTACTGTGCTGAAGATAGCACTGCTTCCCACAGGGCAGTAGCCATATGTAGCTTTGAATTACCTTTCTAGGTATTGAAGCTACAGCTGTCTGCAAAGTGGGCATTGTGTTGCTGCACATATTGTTCCACTTACCCTCCTGAACTTTTTTTTTTTAAATAAGGAAATTATTGGCAAGAATTCATTCTCCTTTGAGGAAGAGAATGAAATTGGACAGCTAGGGTCTTGGCAGTGCTTGACAGGTGTTGCATGCCTTTATGAAAATAAAAAGCATGTTGTACCAGTAACCTAAACAATGGGTGGAATATGATTTGTGGCTAAATTTGGCACCTTTATAGCTTTGACAAAGTTAGCCCCATCACTAGAAATGGTAAATCTGATCTTTCTGAGATTGACACAGCAAGGAGTTATTCTTCAAGTAACTTCAGCGTTCTGATAGTCATAAATTCACAGAATGGTTTGGGTTTGAAGGGTCCTTAAAGTTCATCTATTTCCAACTCCCCTGCATGGGCAGGGACACCTCCCACTAGACCAGGTTGCTCAAAGCCCCATCCAGCCTGGCTTTGAACACTCCAGGGATGGGCCATCCACAACTTCTCTGGGCAACCTAGTGTCTCACCACTCTCACAGTCAAGAATTTCCTCCTAATATTTAATCTAAATATACCCTCTTTCAGTTTGAAACCTTTCCCACCTCATCCTGTCACCACATGCCCTTATAGAAAGTCCCTCTCCAGCTTTTCCGTAGGCCCCCTTTAAGTAATGGAAGAACGCTGTAAGGTCTGCCCAAAGCCTTCTCTTCTCCAAGCTGAAGAACCCCAACTCTCTCATAGAAAAGGTGCTCCAGCCCTCTGATCATCTTTGTGGCCCTTCTCTGGACTTGCAACAACAGGTCCATGTCCTTCTTATATTGGAGATTCCAGAGCTGGACACAGTACTCCAGATGAGGTCTCATGAGAGCAGAGTAGAGCAAGAGAATAATCTCCCTTGACCTGCTGCCCATGCTTCTTTGATGCAGCCCAGGACATGGTTGAGAAAGGATTCAGGGAGTTCTAGAGGAGGCATAACATGTGATGTTGCTGGCTGATCTTATTTGGCTGCACAGTACTTACTCAATATGCATGAAAAACACTTACTGTGCAGAGAGAATGATTTTTAATAGCTTTTGTTACAAATGATTAAATGATTGCTCTGTGCCTGGGAAAAGACTAGTGTATTTTGGGAACATGAAGACAGTTAGGTCCAAAGTATTGCAATACAGGCAGTGGCTGCATGTAGTGCTTTGCTTTCTATTGCAATGGGAAAATAATTTGCGTTTTGAGTTCAGCAGAACTGCTTTTTTTGCCATAATTTGTACTAAGCAGTAGAACCTCCATCTGAACTTCTTTTTTTTCTTCCAACCCTGATATCTCAGCAGGATTTACCATGTTCTCCAACTATGCTAAGAGCAGTAGATTCAGGTTTGCAGTGCCATGAAATGAGTAATGCTCAACAATTGTCAACACTTGGTAATGAAAAGGTGACTTTGAAAATTGTCCAGACCCTTCTCACCTCTCACAAATGGTCATGATTTCTCACCTTTCACAGAGTGACTTGCCTCTCACGAATGGTGACTTCATGAATTGTATAGATAGGTGGTATTTCCCCCTTCCCTGTTAATGAACTCCCTGTGCTGCCCCGGAAAACTGAAAAGGCTTTACTTAAGCCCACAGCATTCTGGTATCATTTGTCCTGATTTTCAGAGGAGGAGAGCACTCCTAACTCCTGCTCTCATCTGACAGGAGAACAAGGATTTTATTTAACAGAGATGTTAGTACATACCTTGCCTCAGGCACCTAATTATCCACGATTTTTATTCCAACCAATATTATGATAATCCCCAAAAATTCTTTTTGAAAATTTTTCCATTCATCCTTTATGTCATGAGGAGCTGGATCCAGAGTTTGGAACATTAAAATGGAAGTGGAAGATTCTGGCACGCCCTTTAAGCCACCAAGGCCTTCATATTTACATTGTTGTAGATTCAAAGCCAGATACTCCTTTTTGGCCTCAAGTTAACATCATTCTTGTACAATTTCATGACCATGAGTTGTATCTTTGTACACTTGCCTTCATTTTCAAAAGATCATGGCAAACAGGAGAAGTGCCTGAGGACTAGAGGAAAGCCAATGTCACTCTAGTCTTCAAAAAGGGCAAGAAGGAAAAAACAGAAAATCACAGACTTTTGACACAGCCTCCCGTAACATCCCCTTGAGAAAGCTCAGGAAGTGTGAGACAGAGGAGTGGACAGTGAGGTGGATTAAGCACTGGCTAAACAACAGAGCCCAGAGGGTAGTGATCAATGGTGCAGAGTCCGGCTGGAGACCTGTAACTAGTGGAGTCCCCCAGGGATCAGTACTGGGTCCAGTCCTGGTCAACATCTTCACCAACGACCTGGATGAAGGGACAGAGTGTATCCTCAGCAAGTTTGCTGAAGGGAGGGGTGGGTGATGCACCAGAGGGCTGTGCTGCCATTCAGCAAGATTTGGACAGGCTGGAGAGCTGGACAAAGACAAACCTAATGAGGTTCAAAAAGAATCAGTGTAGAGTCCTGCACCTGGGGAGAAAAAACACCATGCACCAGTATAGATTAGGGGTTGACCTGCTAGAAAGTAGCTTCTTGGAGAAGGACCTTGAGGTCCAGGTGGACAACAAGTTATCCATGGGACAGCAATGTGCCCTCATGGCCAAGAGAGCCAGTAGTATCCTGGGGTGCACTGAGAAAACAGTGTGGCCTCCCCAGGTCAAGGGAGGTTCTCCTCCTCCCCTACTCTGCCCTAGTGAGACCCCACCTGGAGTACTGTGTCCAGTTCTGGGCCCCCCAGTTCAAGAGAGACAGGAATTTACTTGGAAGAATCCAACAGAGGGCTAAAAGGATGGTTAAGGGACTGGAACATCTGTCTTATGAGGGAAGGCTGAGAGATTTGGGGCTGCTTAGTCTGGAGAAGAGAAGACTGAGAAAGGACCTTATTAATGTATATAAATATCTGAAGGGTGGGTGTCACCCTGTGATAGGACAAGGGGCAGTGGATGCAAACTAGAGCACAAGAAGTTGCACCTCAACATGAGGAAGAACTTGTTTACTGTGCGGGTTACAGAGCACTGGAACAGGCTGCCCAGAGAGGTTGTGGAGTCTCCTTCTCTGGAGACTTTCAAGACCCATCTGGATGCATATCTGTGTGACCTGCCCTAGATCCTGGAGTGGTCCTGCCCTGGCAGAGGGGTTGGACTCGATGATGTCCAGAGGTCCCTTCCAGACCCTAACGTTCTGTGATTCTGTGATTGATTCTGTGATTGATTCTGTTATTCTGATGTATGATAAGCACAAACACGTGGAGAGGGTGTTTGGAAGAGCACTTGAAAGCATACCATTCGTTTATCTGAAAATAACCTAGGATTTTGACACACAAAAAATTACAGCTGGTGTTTTCTCCAAATAAATGCTCCTAACTAGACTGCTGTATCCAGAGCTGGGCAACTAACTGATTTGGGGGAGATCTGCAAGAGTTAATTTTACATCAACCTGTAACGAAGTGTTCAGCTAAATGAAAAGTGAGAAAAGTGGGGATGGGTTACTTATTTCCTTATTAACTCTTTCATAAGACTGAAGTTGATTTCCAAGTGCTTTGAATTAAAAATCAAAGTATCTCAAAATTAAAATACTGATTTTTTTTTTCCCAATTTTAAGGTATTGTTGTTTTGTTTTGTTGTTTTTTGTTTTTTTGTGTTTGTTGTGTTGTGGTTTTTTTTTTTTCCTCTTAAGTAGCTTACCAAAAATGGACATCATTGAATCACCATTATACAGGAAAAACATTCTGGCCAAAAAAGTTTTGCCCAGCTCTAGCTGTGTATCAGGTATCTTCACATGGCACATCTCCACTTTTTCAACATGCAGTGGTAATGTGCTGAAATACAAAACTTAGTGCAACTTCAGTAAAACTATGCAGAAGGGCAAGTTAGCACAGGAGACAAAACGAACTATGATGCTCAGCTTTTAGTTAAAGCTATTAATCTAGTGGATATTCATGTTCACATCAACCTTATTAAACCACTCTGAACTGCATAATTTTTTTCCCTTTCTTTTAGTACACCCTGGGATACTTCTGACACACCTGTTTCTCCATATGCTTAAAAGTCAATTGCGATCTGGGAGTGGAAAAAAGGACATGCTTGTTAGAACAGGAATTCACACATGATACAAAATAAATGCATTGTCATTTTTGTATTTTCTTAGTTTTCAGAACTCATGATTTATATTACTGACTCCTTAGAAATAGAGTTGGCTTTCCCAGGTTCTGTTGATCACTTAATAGGGTATAGGTGAGCATTTCTTTTTTTAAAAATGGAAATTCCCATTCAGAGATATGAGTGAAATTATATGTTATTTTCTGCTCTTATATTTGGACTGTATAGGGAAAAGGTATGAAAGCTTGGCAAAGACTGAGGTGTTCTGGGATCATTTCTCTGCCATCTCCCATGAGATCTGAAGCTGGCTTTGGGTTCTCCAGATACTCTAGAGTATGTCAATCCAGGAAAAACATATTTGAAACCCATCCTACATTTCTTTTACAGAAATGAACTTGGTTCTCTGCTGGAGTGGTTTGAAGTAGGCTCTTAGCCAGGGCATATCTCAGCCCTTCACTTCTAAGCACAAAGCACATAATCAGAAAACCCCCAAACTGAACTGAGATAACATTCCATCCAGAGGCACTGGCAGACAAAATTGGGTGAACTTGGAGTTTCCTGACTCCATGTGAAGAGCAAAAATGTTGAAGTTTAGAATTTTTGATCGCAGGATGAAGTATGTGGATTACAGAGAAATAGACTCCTGTTTTAATGATATCTTAAAAAAGCCTCGAACAGTCCTGGAGGGCTGTGCCTTTCCCACCATCACAGAGTGCTCCCATGAACATTCAGAAGAATAATGTGATCCCCGTGTCCATGTGTATCCTGTACACTGATATCTTGCAGGTACAAGAATTTTACGTAAGCACCTGAACAAGTAGTTGAAATGTCCTAAGCCACTAGGTGAGCTCAGGCACCAGCAGAGCCGTATCCATTTGAAAGCAGCCTGTGCCCATACTTCAGGCAGTATTTCTGATAGAATGTCTGGAGAGGGTATATGAATTGCAGGATGTCCTAGAAATGTCCTTCACACTGTAGTGTAGCTTTGATCTTTCTTACATTTTTGCACCTAGTTTGTATTTACTAACTTCAGGCAAGATTTTGGTCTTTAAAATGTTCATACTAGTTTTTTCTGCAATCTAAAGGAGTTTAGACACATATGCTACAAATAATTTTGAAACAAAGTGTTCATTTCATAAAGACTACCTGGCACATAATTGAACACTGGCTGGTAACCATAGTATTTATATTTTCCTACTTCAAATTCCATGCACTCCGATGAAGTCCTCACCACTTCATAAAAAGCAAAGGACAGCATTATTATTGCCAGTGGGAGGGTGCAAGCCACAGCTATTTGAAAAAAACCCTCATTGCTCTTTTTAGCTAAGCGTCCCACTAAGACCTGACTGCTAGGGAAGAGAGAGGTGGGAATTAGCCACTTCTGTTGTGAATGTCAAAGTTCTTAGAAGGTTCGGGTAACAAGAGGTGGTGAAAAGTATGGCAACCAAATCCTCATCTCCGGACAGTAAGCTTGTCACTTCTGTGACATTCTTGGCCTCTTCTAACCCAGTGTCTGGGAATTTGAGACTTAATCTCTGGTCTACCACATGTTGGTGCAGAATATAGCTGCTGCAAAATGAGACCAGCCAACAAATGGGGAAAAGATCTATTTAAAATGAAAAATCCCAGCCTCCTCATTCTTCCTTAACAGAGGCTTTTTTAGAACTTAATTTCAGTCTCGTAGTGGCCATTCAATACTTTATGGGCTGTGTTTCTCACTCCAGACAGGCAGGAATGTTTTGCTGTTTCTCTTGACAGCCACCATGCATGCCTTTTCTGGGAGCATCTACTCATCATACACCACTATCCAGTTCATATTCTTATTCTTCACATCAGGAAAACTCTGTGTTCATCTAAATAGTAGACCATATGGGAACTGAAATATTATCATGGTAATTAACCTTTCATCACAGTAACTGAGACTTTCAGATTTCACTGCTTTTTTTTTTGTGAGATCATAGTTCAGGGCCTGAACAGGTAAAGACCTCCTGGTAGCCCTTGTAATCCTTACTGCCTTGCCATTTGCTCTGAACTGCTGAGAGCTTAGACAGGGTGGACTTGGCCTTCATTCCCAGCCTGTGCATGGTGGGACCATGCTCAGGGCAATACAGATGCATTACTGCGACTGTCCCCTAAGGTTCCTTAGCTTGTGTGGGCCAGTAGTGCTCCAAGAGGCTACCTGCTTTTTCTCAGTACTGCTACTGTAAGCTATGAAGAGGTGGCCACACCAGCATAACAGTAGTTTTACATACCATAATACATGACACATTTGCAGTGTTGCTGGGTAACAGTTTCAGACTTTGTATTATTATTAATGAAGTATAGCATACCCTCAGCACAAGAGATCTTCCTGGAATTTTTAGTGTAACTCTTTGAAGGTAAAGTCCAGAACATGACTTTTCCAGCTTGCTCAGAAATAAAGCTCATAGTCTTTAATATCAAAATTCAGGCTGGTCTCTTGAGATACCAGCATAGAAATATCATGAAGCAATAAAGTTCACCTCAGACCTGCCCTTCAAACCTTGCCTTCACCCAATGTCTTTGCTCTAAGATGGCTCTCTCTAGATATCTCTCTCTTCTACAGCTGACCCTCTGGGACTCTCTTGCTCTTTCCAGTTTGTCCTACCAATCTAACTGAGGCAGAAGATGGAATGTAACAGTGAATCTGTTCAGGGTCAGATCCTTTTGGCTTCACTCTTGCTCTTCTCCCAGTCTTCAAGATTCATTAGTTCTTCACACAGAGTTTATGAACAGACCTTTGTCTCTACTTCTCAAACTGTTCCTCTTCCATGCTTGTAAAGAGCAGCTCCTACCTAGCTGTTAGAGGCCTCAACAACTGCAGACAAGGGCCAAGCAGTGATACGTTAGTGTATGAAGTACTCGTGTTTTAAGCTCACATTCAGAACAAGTTTCTGTCTCACTCACCTCTAGCATGCTGGATTTCACTCTATTGCGTACCATGTAAGAAAAACAAGTTGGGGGTGAGAGCTCGGCTCACTGCCTCTCATCTGGCAGCATGCTCTTGGAGTGACTGGGTCTGCTTTCCATCGGAATGACCTAATACTGCATACATCCATATTGATCTGATCTGCATCATCATCAGTTTGGCATTCATTGCTGCAGCTGGGTGCAGAAAGCTTTCAGGTGAAATAGATGAAGAAACAGAGCAATATATGCCATTCTCTTAGAGTGTGAGTGGAATTATTTTTTGTGCACTTCAGTTGAAACCTACTCAGTGATGTTTTAAAAAGGCTGCTGCAAAGGCCCTGCCTCCCTCTCTTGCTCCCTCTCTCTGGTCCATATGTGGCTGTGGTGATGGGGGTGCAGTGCGGGGTGTTGGGGTGCAGTGAGGGGTATCCCCGTGCTGTGGGCTGCTACCGCACTGCCCCTGGAGCTGGCCCCCAGCAAACCCTCCCTGCCACAGGGCACGTTTGCAGCCTGTTTTGGCACAACAGTTCAGGCTAGCAGTTTCTTACACTGGGGATACAGGTCAGCATGGAGGCCCAACACAGAGTTCTTCTCCTAATTACACCACTGTAACTGCATTCTCCAGTCAAGTAATTCCCAATTTTTATCTGTAAATGAAAGAGAGCACAAATGCTGAATTATCTCACTGTTTCTACTATGTGGGTTATACCAAGTCAGACATAAAATGGTCCACAGAGGAGAAGCAACCTTCTTGTATTTCCCCACAGACTCTCAAGAGGCTGTATTTGCTCACCTCCTACTTCAGGAGGGAAAAAGTTTCTTCATTCTTGTAAAGTCCCTGATTAGAATCAGAACTGCTGGATTTGTTCACATTAGAGAAGATATGCAGGTGTAGAGCTGCTCTTGATGAGAATGAAAAGTTAATGAGATTGCTTAGTGCTAGAGGCACCAACCGCCATATACTCCCAACTGGTACAGACATTGCACACTTCTGAGTCAAAGACAGAGTGCATAAGAAGTGCGTGGTAGAGTCATGTGAAAGCTTTATGGGTGTTTAGCTGAGAACGTACAGTATCTGTACCAAGTAACACCAATCATGCATTTTTAAAATTGGTAGGAGAAAGCAAAAATAATTGTGCTCTGAGATTCAGTGCAGAGTGTTACTGGCTGATGATCTCATCTGATTGTGTTCGAACTCCCTGTTCTTTCTCCACACAGGGACTCTCTCTGACCCTTGCTGTTTCCATCGCATGCCCACTGAACTATAGCTGAACACAGCATTCAGATATGTAACAAATAGAAAATACACTGAAATTAGGTAGATGAAAGCTATTTACAAATATTTGATTTGGCCAAAATACAGCAGTTATTTTGTTGTGTGATACTAATATCCTTATAGAGACAGCTTTGGTTTTATCACCTTGCTCCTAATTGCAAGAGGAGAATATAACAAAGATGATGCAAGAACATCGTTTACATGAAGGAGACTTTTATAAAACAGAACTGGAAAAGAACCTGAGGGGAACTGTTATTCAGTTCCAACACACAGTCTGAGCAATTCATAGCCATGCTCAAAGAAGAGCAAAAATTAAACAGAGAACAAAGATTTTTGAGTGCCTGTCCTAGCTGCCATTTGGTGTATGTATCAAAAAAGTAAGCACTCTGGTGCATATTCCTGTCCTGCTCTCAGGAATTTGGTGTGGTTAGTGATTCCAGTCTGCAGTTGCTATGAGGGATACCTGACTCCTCAGTCACATTGACTCCCTCTCCACGTGGGCATACAATTATTAATAGAAGGACAGTTTTTCATGCTGGCTTTTAGGAAATAGCGAAGGAGAAATTAATAGCACTGTGTATGTGTTTCTGTATTAATGCACTGCAATAGTCCTGAACTCTTCCGTGAAATTTAGAAATATACTCAGATTAAATTATTCTACCTGAGCTTCTATTTTTGTCATTGAGGCTTTTCAGTTAACTGAACAGCACAGAAAATATGTGATGGGGTGGGATGGGTGGGGGGCGGGAGAGGGAAGTACTTTGTAGGTGCTGTGATCCATTTACCAATGCAGCTGACATGAATGTGCCCTAAGTCCTACCTGAACTTCTTAAAACAATGTAAACCTTAATTAGCTGGTTTGACGCCTAATGAGCACACACACGTGTGTGCACTTCCAAGGCATGTATCTGTCTTGCCTTGCTAATCCCTTTATCCAGGCTGTACCGCTGCTAACTCTACAGCTGTGAATGACTCACAGATGTAGTGTCTCTCTCTGCTGCTGTATCTCTGCCACATAATCATAATAATTACTCTCCACTGTGAGGAAGGTCTGGAAACAGTTAAATCTTCCACCTGTTGACATACGGTGAAGTCTGTGCATGTTTTTAATCCAGGGTATAATTTGTCTGTTTTATGTTGATGTTCTTGCTGTGAAGAGGCAACGGAGCACTGCTGTATATGACACAGTATGGAACTGTGGCATTAGGGTGTGGGAAAGGACAGATTGTACTTACTCATGAGCAATCAGGAAAGGATTTTTCCTTTAAGAGAAAGAGAAACAATCCTTTCCTTAATGACTGATGTTGCCAGACTGTTCTACCTGAACAGCAGTGGGGATGTAGACTTGCTAAATGTCCCACAGCAACTGACTGATGGAACAGTCCCTACACCTCCTCAAGCAGAGAAGCAAGTTCAGAGATTTATCCTTCCTAGATGACTTGTTCTGTGAGGACTGAGCCTCAGTAAAAACTAAAGTCTGTAAATACATCAGGAAATTTACCATCTTGTGGTTTGTTCAACACTTCTTACAAAATGTCTTAGCACAGGAAGTTAAGATATGGTGCTTACAGCTAAAATCCCTGCATTATTCATGTCTAGATGGCAGACAATATCACTGTGTTAACTTGCTGCATTCCCACTAAAGTGAATACTAGGATGGATTTAATAATGCTGGCATCGGTGGGGTACAGAGGAGCTTTCAGGATTCAATTGAACCTGGGATAATTCAGAGGGATAACTAACCTCTTTGCAAGACAGGATAGCTCTTAAATAACAATGTAATTGATCCTTTAATCAGCTCTATTGGGAAAACAAGGTGAGCAAACCTTGATAAGAGCAGTACATGACCTGCTTCTGACTCCAGTGGAGTATTCCACTTCAGCAGTTGAAGGTGGAAATTGGGCGCTCGTGAATTTGCATTACTGCTCAGCATGCAAATCTAACTATGAATCCATCAGATTTGGTGACAGTTTTGTCACCCCCCAGGAACAGTGTTAAGCCAAATGGTGGTATCAATGGGGCAGTGCTAGTGGCATCACAGGGAGCAGGGTTGTGGCTGTGGTGACTGCTACAGCACATTGACAGTCTCTTTGGTGTTATTTGTGATGATGCACCTGCTATAGGAGTATACTCTGGAATGCAGGAGGCACACCAATCTTCAATAAAATGCCCACACTTACCAGCAGTTACTACAAGAGATGTTTGGGGCATCTCTACTTTGTGCAATGGAAGCTGAAGACACAGTTCAGTGCTGAGAAAAGATACCAGTTCAGTTACCAAAAGCAGTCCTGAAGTGTATTTTCTGTGCTTGACCTAAAATGCTGGAGTGACTGTGCAGCTCTCTCTTTGCACTTACCATGTCTGATGTTAGTTTAAAAATTTCTGCACTGTGTTCCACCATGCAGTGTAGACAGGCCCCTAGGTATCAGAATCTCATTTGCTGAGATATGGATAAAAATGGTGGCACTTCCACAGCACTGCTATGTTTGCGTGTAACTTACTTTTGAGCTGCTATTTATTTTGGACATTGATACGTTTCTAGTCTACCACTGGGATGCTACCACGAACACTCTGTAAGTCTTAGCTCACTGATTGATGAATACTGAAATTAGGCACTTCTATGGGTGTTATGGTAAAGTCACATTTTGCAGAGCTTTTAACAAGGAAAGATTGTAAAGAACTCAGTGTGAAATGGCAACAATATTCCTATCAAGTTTATTCACTTCATTAGTTAAGCACAGCTTGCATCCAGCCTGGATGTCTAACTTATCAGCCATGCATGGCTTTGACACTACTCTGATACTCACCCTTTCCAATCGCTTAGACTTTCTTGGAGCCAAGGGCTAGGAGAGAGACCACCCTGCTGGGCAACTGTGAGTTCTGGGTGCCGTCTAGACGGCAGATGGAGTCTATGCAAATTGCGCAGAGACTCAAGCGAAGATGTGGCAGCTAACAGCTAAGAGGCAGAGAGCAGAAGGGGAGAGACCGTCTTCATATGCTGCCTAGTCTCTACAGCTATCTTGTGAGTGAGCCTAATACACTTTGGGGCAAGGCAGCCAGGTGGATTCACACTGCCTCCCTGTTGTGGGTAAGCTAATCTCTTTGACTTTGGACTGGAAGGAGAAAGAAGTGCTTATGTTGACTGCTTCAGCTGAGCAGAGATAACTAGCAGCTGAGAGTTAAAGCAGTAGCCCACATCCAGCCAGTTCTGGTAGAGCTGCAAAGCGCCACGTCTGCCCTAGGGAAGAAGTAACTTCTGTGAGGCAAATCTCAGTTAATTACAGCTTCACAAGAATGGCTGATCCGCGATGTACTCCAGAGTTATGCGGTTGCCATAAGAACTATTCAGCATAGTTTTTTTTAGATATCTAGAAATAATGGTGTGGGTAGGATAGTAAAATGAGGGATTAAATTCTAGTAAAATAATTACAGCAAACTTTACTGCATCAACAGTTCTTTAAACATGATGTAAAAACCTTCACAATGTATTCTGAAATGGACAAGACAACAGGAGGTGTAAAGAGATTCATTTGCAGGAAGATCAGCTATATGACCTTTAGTTATTAGTAATCATGGAGACACAAGAGCTTTCTAGATGTCTTTCAAGAGATAAAAATACATGATGCATGTGCTGTAAATCTGCATGCCCTGAATGGCCATTAAAGGGAATAGCAAGATAGTTGTAGGCAGCAGATACGTTAAAAAAAAAAAAAAAAAAAAAAAAAAAAAAAAAAAAGACAAAGTGGTGCTTGTAAGATAGGATTTTTACATCGTATGGTAAAATCATGGCAAGTGTTCCTTTGAGTTATGGATTACACACACTTTAGGTAGAGTTTGTGTGTTTTATTGTGGAACCAAGTAAATGAATCTGAGAGTCAGGTAAATTGTAAGTGACTGCATAGAAAGAAAACAAGTCTGGAAGAGGAGCTTGAATTAGGAAAGCATAAGGTGTGGCATTGCATGCCAAATCAGGAGGGGCACACCAAGCACAAGGCTCAGAGAAACCTTCCATTCCTGGACTCCCTGAGACTGCTAGATCTTGGGCATTAGGTAGCTCAGCTATGGAGCCACTTATTTCCCATTCAAATGTAGAATCCTTTTCTGAAGCTTACAAAGCCAGGCTCAGAAGCAGTCACATGGCAAAGATTTCTTCCCACAATCCCTGTGAGATGAGTTGTTAAGCTGGAATGATTTTCAATAGCATTAAAATAGGCATTTTTGCTGTGCATATGTTTGCTATACTATTTTTGTATGGTTTGTTTGCTTTTGAGAGTTTTTTGATACATTTCAGAGAGAATATAAATTGCAAGCATGTTTTTATTGGTCAGAGCCATGTGCTGTTTGGTTGGGGTTCTGTTGGTCACATTTTGGGAGGTTACTAGCTCTATGCACCAAAGTGTTTCATCCTACACAATTGTATTGTGTTAATACAGTACAGAGAGGTGCTGCTGCTGGACACTGGCAGGACAGAGGCATGAGTGCTTTTGACTAAGAAAATGCTAAGGGTCGAGATGTGGAGGCAGGGACAGGGATGATTATCTATGGTAGTGAGCTTGAAGTTATAAAACAAAAAGATCCTTGTGTTTGAGGAGCTGCTGGTTCTTACTGCCATATGCTGCTGTTTGGTGGCTGAAATATAATTTTGCCATCACTAGGATGAGGAGGAGAGCTTATGAGAGGAGAACAGCTCCTGGCCCAGAGCAGATGCAGCCATCCTGTCTGTGAAAATGCAGCTGCGACTCTGAGAGCCTGGTGTGGCTGGCACTGCTATTGCTGCAGCTAACCCTTTTGTCAATCCCAAATGCCTGCAAGTCCATTGAATAAGACTGTGTTGAGAAAGAACATTGCACAGCAGAATTACGCCTGATTCACATTTATGCCTAAACCACATTGCACTATTTTGACAGTACAAGCAGGTCAATCAAGTGGGTATAAATGGGAGTCAGCATCTGAGGCAGCTCTAAAAGAACAAGGAAAGCTCTGGAAGCTGAACAGTGAGTATTGGGGCAGCAGTATTTTCTTTTCTCTATTTTCATGAGCATGTTATCTAATTTATGTGTCAGCTTGAGTGTTTGTGGTGCTTTGTAACAGATGAAACCTACCAACCATGAAGGGAAATAGGACACGCAGAGACAGAGATCTGTGCAGGTGGAATATTGGATACTTCAAACATACAGAAAAGAGAGGCAAAAAAAAAAGCCACTGAAGAAATTAAAGAAGGTATTCAGTGGTATGGGATATGGAAAAGCAGCAACACTGGCACAGGCTTAAGGAGAGAAGTGCAAGAGAGGAAAGACTGGAAACAAAGGAGCATTGTCTTGGCAGCAGAAATAGAAAAGGAGAGGGAAATGCAAGGTAGCGAATAATCTGGGAGTGTATTGGCAGTAATGGCTGCCCATAATAAGGAGAGGCTGTCAGTGATGGGCAAGTATGTGGTGCTTAAGTCTGTTTGAAATCCATAATTTTCCCAGGAAATAATTTCCTGGATTTAAAAATGGTCCAAACTGCAGAGCTGATGAAGCCTGGACACGCTTGAAGAAGCATGTTGGTCAGAGCTTACAAAAGAGGTCTGTGTCGTCTTGGGCAAAGTGAACAAAAGAAGAGAGTGGAAAATGTCTTTCTTTAACATGAAAAAGAAGGAGAAGGGATGGGGGATATGTGAGAAGAAATGTTGAGAAAGAAGAGGTTCTTCCTTTTTCCTAATCCATAACCAGTGTTTTCTCAGGTGCCCACAGCAGAATTTCAGATTATAAAAAGTTTGCAAAGTCCAAACTGCCCTGAAGTGCTAACCCTGTGCTACTTCTAGGAAGGGTGTATCAAGCAGGCTTTTCTTGGGAAAATTAATGCTACTAGTGAATGTTATGTGTATGGCCTCATTGCTATGGAGCCGAAGTCCTCATGTCATCAGGTTCAGTGGGAATAGGCACTACTGAGAAGTAACAGTTTAGGATTTTCTTGTCATGACTGCATTTGTATAACTTTTGGTAGCTGGCCTCCAGTCAATGTGGTAATAATGGATATGACCATTTACAATGGAAAATTATGATAGCTAATTGTAGCATGATATTTACATAACTCTTCACAGATCAGTTTTATTTCTATTAAGTCACTGCTTAATGTAATATAGAGTTCACATGGCATAAAGTGCTGTTTATTTGGGAAAAAAAAAAGGATTTTTGTTGTATGCCTCATCCTTTCAGAGCCATTCTGAGCGGGTTGCCATTGTTCCTTGCTTAGTTTCAAGGCAAATAAGTCTGGTTTTGATTAACTTTTTCCATGTTCTGCTGGGGATTTCTAATTGACAGTCCGTTCCCCACAGCTACGTTCTTTTTTATTATGGGTATACATGAAAGATCATCTTAATGCATTGAACTTAGATATACATTGAGGACCATTCCACCCATGTTCAAAACACAGAGATGTTCAATCAACCCTGTTTCAGCAGTGTTGAAACTACTTCACTTCTACCAGGGTGACTTCATTCACTTTTTCAAAATAGACTGAAGAAGTTCAAAGTATTTCATTTAATATTTCTTACTTTGTTGAGACTCTGCTGATCAAAATTAATTACTTCTGGCTTGTATAACTAGGTCACCTTAACATTTTCTCAGCTTTAAATATGCTTTGAAGAAACCACACTGAATCAATTCGAAGTAGATAGGACATGCACATGAGATACTAATCTCTCAAAACGTCTTCTTTCCAAGAGATGGCCATTTATTTATCAGGGAAAAATCAGAGCTGCTTGTCATCTGAATGTAGCAATGAAAACATTCAGCTTACTAAGGAACAGAAACTATGTATTTGTTTCACTTGTCTAAAATCTATTTGATTAAATCTTGTGTTAATTCTAATTCAGCAACTTCCATGATGCAAGCTATACTCATATTTACTCCCAGCTTTGCTTTCTTATGGTATGTTGACTCCGGAGGCTTGTGAATTGTTCATAAGTTTTGGTAATGGTTATTGTTATACTAGAACACATTCCAGTACATGTATTTCTTGAAGTCGTACAGTTTGGAATATTCACAAACCACTTCCCTGCATTCATCATCATGTTAGTTGAATGTTTAGAGATGCAAAACCTTAACTATTGCCAAATGAGCTCTAGATAGCTTCATTCCACTCTGCATCTCTTTCCTCTTCTGATGGGTGAGGTAATTAATTACCTAATTCATGGTGATAGGGACTTGGAGTCATGGCCTGGGTGATGGAATATACAACTTAATCTCTGTTGTAAAGTACAGAAGGCAAGACAAACTTACATTGTCTGAGAGCTGGAAGGTTCAAGTCCATGGCTAATTGAAAATGGTGGAGGGCAACCTTGATCACCGCTGACTCACTCCCTGAATGTCTCCAGAAGTTTTGATGTCTTGTGGGTCCTCCCTGCCCTACTTACACTTACATGGCAGACTGTACTGCATAAAAATTACAGTGTGCTGTCACACAGCTTTTTACTACAGCATAAGATGGGATGAGTTTTAGGGAGAAGGCAAAGAGAAATTCATTCTCTCTTAGCTGTATTTCTAAGAAGGAAGGTTGTCTCTTTAAGGTTAACTAAGTGTTTAGGCAGGTCTCTGCATAGCCATGAAGCCTTGCCATGGGACATAGCCTCCCGTATCATCTCAAATAGTTTTACTTCAGGGAAAATGGTGCTCACTCTTCACCTCCTTTTTGCTTTTCCTGTAGTATGTCTGCCCTTCTACATGCTTCTTAGTATATTGAACCCTCTTCTTTTTAGAAACAATTATTAAGAGCAAGTATGTTAATGTGCCATCCAGGATTTCAGAATTGTGGCCCTTCTGTTTTCCCAGGATAGCTCTGAAGACTCTATGGATGGGCTTTGTTGTGCACTGCCATCTGAGCAATTCAATGTTTCTTTGCACACTGAGATTTCTTTTTGAATGTTATTTTGTTTCTGAATTTAAAACAGAACAGTTGTCTAAATAAAGGAAACATTGTAGAACTTAATTAATTAAATACTTAAGCTTCTAACTCCTCTTCAGGTTTCTAACTTCTTCCTAGAAGCCATAAACACTTTGTTGTTCTGGATATTTGCTGAAATAGAGGCGATGTTCTTTCAGATGGTAGAATTAATAGATTCCTGACTCCCACACCTTGTTTTGGGGAAAGCATAGTTTCCTTTTAACTTACAGTTCCTCAGCTTGGAGAGAATACCTCATTGACATGACCCATGCTGAATATATAATATGAAGAAGACAGTCTTTCTTCACTTTCTGAGGAGGCTGAATCTATCCAAAGTCAGATTATAATTTCAGAAAACTGGTTGTAACTCCAATGGGTTTTTCTTGGTTTGTTTGGTTGTTTGGTAGATTTTTTTGGGTTTTGGTGTTGTTTGTTGTGGTTGGTTTTTTTTCCTTTCTTTAAAATATTGGTAGTAATTATGCACTGCCTGAATCTTAATAAGTGTGTTCTTAAGTCACAATATGTTTAAGCTTTAATGTAGGTTGCCATAATCTTACACTTAATTTTATTTACATTTATTTTTAAGAGGAGAAAACCATGTAATTCAATTACACATCACGTTTAATGATGAAATAGTTTTCCCTTAAAAAAAGTAATCCACTTTTCTCTGCCCTAGCATTCATTCAAAACACATAGTTCTTTAAGTTATAGGTGAAAAAATGCAACAAAGGCGCATTACTGTCCATATACTTGTGCTCTTAGATATAGGAATCTGTTGTTCATTAACTTTGTTAAAGTGAACTGTCCCAGCAATGATCATTTTTACTGTGCATGTGGTAGTTGTCAAATTGGTTTTGTTTCATTCCAGTGGATGATCACTTCTAAAGTAGATTTGTGCCTGTTGTGAAATTTCACATCATCAAATTAAGCTCCTTGAGTGCTGCACTTCCCAGCCCTCACTGCTTAATACAGGGCAGCACCTTTTTCTGTCTGATGTTCTTAATCAACTGAAAACTAGGTCCTGTGGAGATCTTCCCTCTAATCGTGCTTCGAGTAGCTCTTATAGTGGAGAAAAAGTAGCGCCCCCTGCACTTGCAAAAAGCAAAGTCCCTTAGAAATTCTCCCTGAAGCACTGCCACAGATTCCTCAAATCCCGTGAAATGGGATTTGGGCCAGGACTCACTGGCCAGGTATGACTGCCATTTCAAAGAGATTTGCACTAATATGAGTACTACTGAAAAGCTTTTGCTGCAATCTTATAGTGTATGTATTAGATTCATGGGCTGGAGACAGACGAGCATAATTTATAAAATGTCAGATTTTTCTTACTTTTAACAAGTAAACTGTCATCAGTACTTTAACAATTCTCTCTTTTAATTCAAAACTTTTCATTTTATAGCTACATATTTCATAGGCTCCTTTGCACTTTTTCTTTTACCTACAGAAATAGCAACTTCCAGTTTCATTTTGCAATCCCGGAATAATTTTATGTCATCACAACATGAACATTTGAAGAGGCAGTTCTGCTTGTTTTTTATGTGCTTTTCATCATTACACAATCAGCTGAAACAGAAACAAAGAAGCTGGTGGATGCAGGCTCAGGGTAAAGATATCCTTTCATTGGGGTTTTATTTTGTTGAAGCATATGCCAGCACTGGCCACTTTAATTTCTAAGGGGTGGGGAATCTGATGTGTTTGAGGAAACACCCTTGACCTTGTGCCAGACAGCTCTCATCATTGAGTAAAATGACTTTGAAGGCTTGGGGAATTTTTAAAGGTTTCTGCACTCTCTTACTCTATGTGTATTTTGAGGGTGGGGGGAAGGAGAAGAAATACACAAAAACCCAAAAGCCAGTGGATTCAGAGATTCACAGAATCACCAAGGCTGGAAAAGATCTTTAAGACCATCAAGTCCAGCCTATGACCTAACACCACCACATCAGCTAGACCATGGCACTAAGTGCCACATCCAGCCTTTCCTTGAACACATCCAGGGACAGTGCTTCCACCACTTCCCTGAGCAGTCCATTCCAATGACTGATCACCCTATCCATGAGGAAGTGCTTCCTACCTGGCACAGCTTCAAGCCATGCCCTCTTGTCCTGTCACTAGTTGCCTGAGAGAAGAGCCCAGCCCCAACTTCAGGTAGTTGTAGAGAGTGGTAAGTTCACCCCTGAGTCTCCTCTTCTCCAGGCTAAACAACCCCAGCACCCTCAACCTCTCCCTATAAGACTTTCCCTCTAGTCCTTTCACCAGCCTTGTTGCTCTCCTCTGGACCCGCTCCAGCACCTCATTGTCCTTCTTGAAGTGAGGGGCCCAGAACTGCACATAGGACTCGAGGTGAGGCCTCACCAGTGCTGAGTACAGGGGGAGAATTACATCCCTACTCCTGCAGGCCACACTATTCCTGATACAAGCCAGGATGACATTGGCACTGCTGGCTCATGTTCAACCGGCTGTCCACCAGCACTCCCAGGTCCCTCTCTGCCAGGCTGCTCTCCAGCCACTCTTCCCCCAGCCTGTAGTGCTGCCTGGGGTTATTGTGGCCAAAGTGGTCACACTGCCCTGCACTTGGTCTTGTTGGATTTCATGCCATTGGCCTCAGCCCATCGACCCAGCCTGTCCAAATCCCCTTGCAGCTTCTTCCTACCCTCCGGCAGATCGACACTCCCCCCCAACTTGGTGTCATCTGTGAACTTACTAAGGGTGGACTCAATCCTCACATCCAGGTCATCAATAAAGATCGTCCCAGTACTGATCTCTGGGGTACACTGCTAGTCACCAGATGGCAACCATTCACCATCACTCTCTGGGCCTGGTCATCCAACCAGTTTTTAACCCAGCAAAGGGTGCACCTGTTGAAGCCATGGATTGCTAGCCAGGACACCAGGAGGATGCTGTGGGAGACTGTGTCAAAGGCCTTGCTGAAGTCGAGGTAGACCACATCCACAGCCTTCCCCTCATCCACTAGGGAGGTCACCCAGTCATAGAAGGAGATGAGATTGGTCAGGCAGGGCAGGACCTTCCCTTCCTAAACCCATGTTGGCTGGACCTGATCCCCTGGTTGTCTTCTACACGCTCCTTGATGGCACTCAGGATGATTTGCTCCGTAACCTTGCCAGGCACCGAGGTCAGGCTGACAGGTCTATAGTTCCCCAGATCCTCCTTCTGGCCCTTCTTGTGGATGGGCGTCACATTGGCCAACCTCCAGTCATCTGGGACCTCCTCAGAGGTGATAAATGGTGGAGAGCAGCTTAGCCAGTTCTTCCGCCAGCTCCCTCAGCACCCTAGGATGAATCCCATCCGGACCCATGGACTTGTTGGGATCTAAGTGGCACAGCAGGTCCCTAACTACTTCCTCCTGGATTACAGGAGGGGGGTTCTGCTCCCCATCCCTGTCTACCAACTCAGGAGCCCAGTTGTCCTGAGGGTAGCTAGTCTTTTTGTCAAAGACTGAGGCAAAGAAGGTGTTAAGCACCTCAGCCTTTTCCTTGTCCTCTGTTACTAAGTTCCCCTCCTCATCCAATAAGGAATGAAGATTTTCCCTGACCCTCCTTTTGTTATTAATGTATTTATAAAAGCATTTTTTATTATCCTTTACAGAGATGGCCAGTTTAAGTTCTAGTTGAGCTTTTGCATCTCTGATTCTCTTCTTACATGACCTTACAATATCCCTAAATACTTCCTGATTCACCTGCCCTTTTTTCCAACATTTATACATTCTTTTTTTATTCCCGAGTTCTTGTAATAGTTCCCTGCTCAACCAGGCTGGTCTTCTTCCTCACCGGCTCCTTTTTTGGCACACAGGGACAGCTGCCCCCACGCCTTCATCATTTCATTCTTAAAGTAAGCCCAGCCTTCCTGGGCTCCTTTGTTTTTGAAGGCTGCTTCCCAAGGGACTCTCTGAACCAGCGTCCTGAATAGACCAAAGTCAGCCCTCCAGAAGTCCAAGGTAGAGGTTTTGCTGATGACCCTCCTAACTTCACTACATATTCAAGAGAAATGAACCATTTCATCCCCTTATGGAAACCCCAAATAGCAGATGAACTGGCATAGAAAACTGAGGGGATGGTGTATACCAGGACCACCCAAAAAGTGATTGAATTTACTCCTTCATCATGAAGTACAGAGATGTGTGGCCTGGATAGTCCCTTATGCAGTGTGCACACAGGATTTCTTCATAAGCTTGTCTTGCATGTACTCTGTCATCTGTCTGTCAGGGGCTGCATCTCACCCCATCACCTCGAAGTGTCTCTCTTGGTTGCCTTCCCTACTTTTTAAGAACAGTTTGGTTCAGTGGCAGAAGCTGTAAGTGTATTTCTAGTTGTGAGCACTGGGGTCTCTCTTTGCATGAGGGAGTTGTGTTGTTTAGCTTTGAGTGTGTGAAAAGCCAATCTGAACAAGTTTTGTGTTTTGTTCTGAAAATAGTTCCACATTCATTGTCCCTCTTGCAAAAGACAGTTTCATAAGGTGCAACGACTGCCACAGCTCTGCCCCAGAATATTCCTCATCCTAGTACATATATAATAAGCTCCTGAGCTTCCTTAGCTCAAAATTCTTCTCCAGTGTTTGAAGAACTTTCATTATTGTATGAGTTTATGGGTTGCAAAAATAAACAGACTGTTGAAACAAGCAGCAGACTGATGACATATACATAAACATGAATTACAAGGCAGCTAAGCCCATGAAGGGGCAGAATAAAAAGTAACCACAGAGAAGTCTGTTTTTTCTTTCATGTTATCTAAAATTTGTACCAGCAGCCTGCCTTCACACAGAGTGCTTTCTTTGCTGCTTCATAAGTAATTCTATTTCTGTTCTCTTTTCAAATCAACTGCCAAAATCTCCATGCATGCAGTAACCTTAAAATGCACATTTCCCGTTTAAGCATCACTTGTGATTTTTGTGGTGTATGCTCACTGTTCTCTAAGTAATAACATTTCCTTGCAAGTTAGCTACAAAGCTCAAGATGCATAACAATGCAAAATGAAGTAGAAATCCAATATTAATAAGGAGATGCTCTCCTGCTGGAAGATGTGGTGATGCAGTCAGTGGCATGCGCAGGTACAAATTCAGCTTTAGACTGGACAGTGGATGTCTGCTGAGTTCTAAGAGCTAGTCCTAGGGAGGAGGCATGGATGAAAGACCTAGCAGGAACTGGAGTCAGGAAGAAATTCCTAGTGCTTGTACTGCTCCTTTTTACCTTCATCAAGTGTGAGGGTGACACCAGTGACAAACTTAACCTTTGCTACTTACTCCCTAGGCATCATCTTCCTTTTATTTGACCTGTATTTAGATTTTAATTTTGCTCCCAATGTTTCTGATGTGAAGAGAAGGATAAGAACCTTGCAAGCTTTGTCTGCTTTCTCCAGCTATATTAGTTGGACCATTAAAAGAAATTCTCTCCCTTCACACAGACCTCTCTTCATCTTTGGCCTTAGACCATCACAGCTGCTGCATTACTGCCATTACCACTGTGACAGGTATTTGAAAGCACTTTAAACCAATGACAGACAAGGCAGGTTTTTACAAGGTACTTCTTGGTTACTGTCACCTTTAATAACCTGGAAAATTACTCAGTAGATAAGAAGTGACAATTGCTGTAAGATATTCAAAGCAAGCCTACCATTATCGTATTGTTCAAATGGTAGAGCAAAAGGATTTATGGTACAGTTGCTCAGTAAATGAACAGGAGAATATACATGAAAGCTGTGGCACAATAATGACAAAAAAAAATTAAGCCTGTTATGCCAGACTTAGTATAAAATGTCACTCATGAATTACGCACAGAATTGATTCAGTGAGCTGCAAATTGTCCTCTGCATTCTTTTGCGAAAACTTGCTTAACTTTTTATGTGTTGCAGATTCATCTCAGGCAGGGTTTTGCTATGATCTTGCAATTCGTGTACAATCATAGAATCATAGAGGTTGGAAGTGACCTCTGAAGATTATCGAGTCCAACCCCCCTGCTGCAGCAGGAACACCTAGGGCAGATCAAACAGGAACGCATCCAGATGGGTCTTGAAATCCTCCAGAGAAGAAGACTCCACAATCTCTCTGGGCAGCCTGTTCCAGTGCTCCGTCACCCTCACAGTAAAGAAGTTCTTCCTCATGTGGAGGTGGAACTTCCTGTGTTGTAGCTTCATGCCATTTCCCCAGGGCACCACTGGAAAGAGACTAGCCCATTCTTGACATCCACCCTTCAGATATTTATAGACATTAATAAGGTCCCTTCTTAGTCTTCTCTTCTCTAGACTGAACAGCTTCAGGTCTCTTAGCCCTTCCTCATATGACAGACGTTCCAGTCCCTTAACCATCCTTTTAGCCCTCTGTTGGACTCTTCCAAGTAAATTCCTGTCTCTCTTGAACTGGGGGGCCCAGAACTGGACACAGTACTCCAGGTGGGGTCTCACTAGGGCAGAGTAGGGGAGGAGGAGAACCTCCCTTGACCTGGGGAGGCCACACTGTTCTCAGTGCACCCCAGGATAGTGTTGGCTCTCTTGGCCATGAGGACACATTGCTGTCCCATGGATAACTTGTTGTCCAGTAGGACCCCAAGGTCCTTCTCCAAGAAGCTACTTTCTAGCAGGTCGACCCCTAATCTATACTGGTGCATGGTGTTTTTTCTCCCCAGGTGCAGGACTCTACACTCATTCTTTTTGAACCTCATTAGGTTTGTCTTTGCCCACCTCTCCAGTCTGTCGAGATCTAACTGAATGGCTGCATAGCCCTCAGGTGTATCAGCAAATCCTCATAGCTTTGTATCATCAGCAAACTTGCTGAGGATACACTCCATCCCCTCATCCAGGTCATTGATTAAAATGTTGAATAAGACTGGGCCCAGTATTGACCCTGGGGAACACCGCTAGTCACAGGTCTCCAACTGGACTCTGCACTGTTGATCGCAACCCTCTGTACTCTATTGTTTAGCCAGTTCTCGATCCATGTCACTGTCCACTCTTCTAACTCACACTTCCTGAGCTTATCCACAAGGATGTTATGGTAGACAGTGTCAAAAGCCTTGCTAAAGTCGAGGAAGACAACATCCACTGCTCTACCTGCATCTATCTGTTCTGTTACACCATCATAGAAGGCTATAAGGTTAGTCAGTCATGATTTTCCCTTGGTGAATTCATGCTGGCTACTCCTGATAACCTTCTTGTCTCCCATGTGCTTAGATATGATGACCTCCAGAATGAGCTGCTCCATGATCTTTCCAGGAATGAAGGTGAGGCTGACTGGTCTGTAGTTACCCGGGTCCTGTTTCTCACTCTTCTTGAAGACTAGAGTGGCATTAGCTTTCCTCTGGTCCTCAGGCACCTCACACATTTTGCAGGACTTTTCAAAGACAATGGACAGCGGTGTAGCAATTACTTCTGCCAGCTCCCTCAGCACACATGTATGCATCCCATCAGGGCACATGGATTTGTAGATGTTCATTTTCCTTAATTGATCTTTAACCCAATCGTCTTCGATCAAGGTAAAGTCTTCCTCACTCCTGACTTCTTCTGTGGTCTGGAAGGTTTGGGAATCCTGAGGGTCAGCCTTAGTGGTAAAGACTGAGGCAAAGAAGGCATTAAGTAATCCGCCTTCTCCATATCCTCCATCACCAGGGCACCCACTTCATTCAGCAGTGGGCCCACATTTCCTCTTGTCTTCCTTTTACCTCCAATGTACTTGAGGAAGCCTTTCTTGTTGTCCTTGACTTCCCTTGCCAGTTTTAATTTTAAGGAGGCCTTAGCTTTCCTTGTTGCATCCATATACCTTCTGACCACATTCTTGTATTGTTCCCAAATAGTCAAGCCCTTCTTCCATGACCTATAAACTTCTTTCTTGTACTTAAGTTTGTTCAGTAGTTCCCTGCTCAACCATGCAGGTCTCCTGGCTCTCTTGATTTCTTACAAAATGCCTGTGTTTCTATAAGATGAAGGGACAGTTTTGCACTTATTTTTTTAGAACTGATGTAAACAGCTTCTTTAGTACTGTACATTTTTTGTTCTCATCAAAGCTTGTCCTTTAAATAACCTTTGGAAATTCTTCCGCAGATTGGTTACACAGCTAATTAACATTTCGAGAAATCTGGGCAAAAAGTGCAGAGAGTACTGAGTGTTTCTGAGGGTAGATTAGGAGGTGCCACATTGAAGAAATCTGAAAAGGTGTTAGCTGTCTTTCTTCTACTGGCATCATTCAGAAGCCCAACACTTTGTATATGTGTACTGGAATAGCACAAACCCTCAGAATATGAGGGGAAGTTGATGAGTTACTTGTGTGATTTTAACCCCATTTCAGATGCAATATATATCCAGATACAAATCACAGCATGCAGTTACGTAAATGAAACTCTATTGAACATGGGAGTCCATAAAAATAAATGGTTTGCATTTGTCTGTGGTCATTTTTATCTTATGACAGAAGAGACACAGGTAATATTCTTAATTCATGTAATTCAAGACAAATAATGGACAGAAAATACTGTAGGTATTCTTCATTCTGTCTGATTGTTCTGACAGTTTCCTAAGAAAAACTGTATAATGGAAGTTCCTTCTGTAAGAGTGGAGAGGAGCCTGTCTTTTATTATGACGTGCTGTATTTCACAGTAAAAGGAAAAGTATTTCACGCTTTGCTGTTTTGACTGAAGCATAACAACTAATCTGTGGTATGTAACAGCCAGACAACCAGCTTGTTATATGCCTATCACTTCACTATGAAGCATGCCTGGCAACACAGATACCCTGACAGCAAAATATCACAGGGGCTATTTCTCAGGAATGCAATACTTCTGGCTCATCTTTAACTTAAGACAGCAACAGCTGAAAGAGGCACATAAGATGTGTAAATGTGTATCTGAAATACACTGGGAAGGTAAAAAAGTCTATAAATGAAAGTCTATTATTAACAGCAAATTTTTAGACTATTGTACTGTTAAAGATATGGAAACAGCCCTGCCTCTTTCTCACTAACCTCAAAAGTTACATTACATTTAAAGTTCTTGAATGATCCTCTAATCAGCATCGTGATTTTCCAGGCAGCAGGTCAGGGAAAGGAAAACAAGAGGGGTCAGCATATAAGGAGTGATAAAATAATAGGGTAAGCAGCAATGCTGATCATCTTCTCCATATGGTTCAAGAACATCTCTCTTACCTCAGAGAATGCCTTGGCTGTGCTGACTCATAACTAAATTAACTTTTGGTCAGTTTTAGCCAGACTTTTTAATGGAAGAAGACAATTCCAGACTCATTGAGCATATGCCTATCTGTGTGTTTTTGCTGGCATTTTTCCCTCTCTCCATCCCCGTAAACTGTTCACAGATTTCAAGCAAGAATAGTAGAGAAGGAGACGTCCGAAAAGTGAGCAAGGGCAGTACTGTAAGTTTTTGGAACTCATTGCCTGGGTAGAAGGGAGAGAATCAACTGAATACCCCGTGGAGGGAATGGTGGGCAGAACTTCACTATTACATATTGCTTTGGCAGTAGCTGTCTGGGTTACAACACCTGCTGTCCTTCATGGTGTGGAGGACAAGGCAGAAAAGAAGTGGATTGTAGGGAGCTTGGTTTAGTTTCAAGGAAACTGCCTGATAGGAAGGTTTTGAAGTAACCCATAAACATCCTTAGAAGACAAAGTTTGCTTAGTTATAGTTTTCATAGCACAGCTTGTTTCATTTTCTCAAGTCATTTTAGATGACATATACACTTTCTGCATTAATCTTGCTCATTTTTTCTCAGCTTGTGTACTGGAAGCCTTTTGAATCCACGTTGAATGTAAGTTTGATTACATCAAAAGTAAGTCCTTGCGAGTAAAACTTGCATTATACAAGAACACATTTGTAAAAAATGTTTACATTGCAGGAGAGCAAATTACAGCTGCACTCAGATAGGGCTGCTCTTATTTCAGCTGCAATTTCCAGAGATTCACTGGCAGTTACATGTGTAGCTGAATAATGGCAGTGTTCTTTCATCAAAGATAAAGGGAAATTTGACTCAGAACTTATTAACTAGTATGATTCTTTATTTTAATTACTGGGAAAATAATATAAGGAACTATGAGAGATCCTCTCTATCAGGCTGCTAGCTCTCACTCATACTTGCAGCTAGGGCTTCAAATTAATTCTCTACTCTCTTAAAGGGCTTGTTACTCACACACTAATCATCAGCGTAACAGGGAGCCTAAGACTGGCTTGGATATAAACTGTCACAGGCCAGCAGTCTCACAAAATACTGGCTGAAGTTGGTGTTTTTAACTCATTGGAGAACTAATTCTGTTGCTCTCTAGAGGTTCCTGGAAGAAGACCAAGTAAACACCAGCTATGATTACTGTATGTACTCAAGCTGCTAAGTGCCAAGCAGGCTGGACACGTGTTGTACTGACTCCCATGCAGTAGAAGAATATAACTGTCTGATTCCTGATGCTTTGTCCCATGTATGAACCAGTTCTTGGGGAAGAATAAATATTGTCATTAGCCATTTACCTAGCTCAGCAGATTTTCTTTGACTGTATCTGAAAGGGACCAGAAGGGAGTCTGCCTGGCTTTTCAGCGAGGTTTATCCCACTTCACCATCTGACCCTGGCAAGCATCCTCCCCTCCTTCTTGCCAATGTCAGAAAAGTGCTGTTGATTGGAAATTGCACAAGGCACAGCTACAGCAGTGGGTTGCAAAGCTGGAACTGGGTTTTGAATCACTGCTTATCATGCATGCAGATACTTTTCTGCCCCTAGCAATGTGTAATATTGCTTAGCTCTTGTATTCCAGTAGCATGCAAAAGTCCAAAATGGTGTCAAGGTACAGTTGTGCGGGCCACAGTCGAAACACAGGCTTAGACACAGACCTTGCTGCTTTCCAGGCAAGAAAGAAAGGGTGAGTCAGAAGTGTTATCACCATCTGTATTTTTAAAGGGTGATATGAGGAACAGAAGGGTCAAAATGCCCATCCAAGGAAGTACATAGTGTCTCCAGCTTTTTTGCCACACTGTATTCCTGGAGAGGGACTCAAATACCAGCTCTGGGTGCCTAGCTGAGGAATACTGTATCTCTCAGTGATGGCACACATACCAGTTATCTTTAGGAAGCTCAGGGGTGACTGGGTCTCACCCCAGTACTACAAAGGGACATGCCTGGGTCATTCATTGGTGTCCCAGAATTTGGAAGTTTTCCTAGAACATATGTCACTGTTAATATTCAGGTCAGCTGGTTTGAGAAATGCCCAGCACATAGTCCTGCCAGCATCCATGCAAATGGCAGCTTAGTTGAGGGGATCCTGTCAAGTTTAAACTGACCAGACAGGCTTTGGACTGCAGTGTGGGAGAAAAGTCCTCCTAAATCTTTTAAAAAATGCAAGTTGTTTTTCAGATCCAGCCCCATGGCGGATCTGAACCCAGACACGGTTTTGCTGCACAAACCAAAAATCATCTGCTTTCCTTTCCTCACACATGCTGTGGCTGTACCTGAAGGGTGCAACTGCTGGGCTGTCAGACGTAAAATTAAAGTGAAGCAGTGGTGCCGTCAGAGTGGCAGCATGGTCTCCTGCCAGGGCAAGGCCTCAGGGATCTTGTTAACTCCCTTTCTGTCTATTTTGATGCCAATTTCCTGCTAATAGGCTTTAGCTGGTCAGTTGCAGCCATATTTGGAAGAGGAGTACAAGCCTTAACAATAAATTCTTTAATTTTTATGAAAGTGAGGAGCCAGATAGAGAGAGAGAGCAAAAGCAGTGATTCATCTGGGAGTTAGAATATAAGAAGTCCCCTTAAGCATCCAGCAGTAGCCTGTTAGTGGAGCAGCAAGCCTCCAGCACCACTCTGACTGGTCTGCATCAATGTGCAGCCAGGGACACCTTGGGCCAAGTGCTGAGCCTGCTCTTACCTGGTAAGGATGCATGCAAGCCAGGTGGAAACTGGTTTACTTTGGGAGTAAGTGAAGATTTAGGAGACAAAAAAACACAGATGTGCAGGAAAACAGGCTAAAGTAGCTCCTTGAGCAATGCATCTTAAAAAAACCCAAAAAACCTAATGGCAAAATGACACGCTGAGCTCTTATTTTATTGCTGGCACCTTCCATGGCCAATAACAGGATTTCAGTGCTTTTTTTGTAGCAGTAAATCAATTTCTCTAAGTCTATGTACTCATTGTTTTTATTTTCTCCCTTCATCTTTATTTTCTTCTGTTGTATTCTTAGGGATTTACCTCACAGTATCCACCAAAATACAGAAAGCACTCTGAACCTTTACTGAAGGAAGCCACCTGCATACAATAATCACCATTATAACCTGACTTTTGCCAAAACTTACCCAAATTTGAGAAGCTGTCATTTTTTATTTCCTTTAAGCAAAGCTGGAGGATATAAAAGAAGGAAATAACAAAAGGAAGTAAATAATGATGTCTTACATGGCACTGTGAAGTAACCCTTGCAAATACTAACTTTTTAAGTGATTTCTGTGGTGCATGTATTTGTAACACCTTCCATTCCCTCAGCTGTTACCACAGTGTGCAGCATAGTACTTGCCTGCCAAACACTTCTTAAGACACTAAAATAGTAATCCTTGATTTACAGCCTGAAAAAGAGTGGAGGGAGGAAATAAATTAACTGTCAAGAGAAGGGCATGCAGGTAAGGTCCTAGAGCCAAGTTGCTGCGGGACTCAGTGGAGCAGAGGGCTGTGGGTCCAGATGGGTTGGGTGGGCAAGACTGTGGTGGCTGCTTGAACAAGGGGAGATTGTGCTTTGGTGCAGAGAGGAGGCTGGTACCAGGGCAAGGGCAAGCATAACAGAGCCCCATGTGTAAGAAAAGGAAGTCCTTGAAGGGTTTAAATGCATGGATTTTGATACTGCTCCGGAAATGAAAGGGGGGAGACTAGTGGACTAGTCAGAGGGGTAGATGTAAATGCTGCAGAGGAGAAAGGAGAGGAGGAAGGCTGGAAAGGAGATTAATGAAAGCAGAAAATATAGCCAAGCCTGCCAACTATCCAAGCTAGGCAGCTGAACGGCTTCTAGAGAGACCTTAGTTCTGTGAGTGACAGATAGCTGTGGCAGGAAATAAAGACAACATGAACTGGAAGTTGTTTTTATAACTTGCAGCAGAAATTACTGTCCAATTATATATAGCATAAGCTAAATGTGCCTTAGGGCAACAAGGAAGTATTTTCTTACTCACACAAGGAAAGGTCTCAGTGTGAGTCGGGTGTTGCCATCAGCCGAGTGGGGAAAGAATGGGGCTATGATGCAGGACTTGCAGACTTTCTTATGAGCCTGACACCTGCTTCCTTGACCAGCTGCCTGGAAAAACACATTTCAGTGTGGTTTGTTGTTTTTTTTTTTCAGATGAGGAAGGAAGTCTATACTACTTCACTTTCCCAGGGGAAATAACTACTGACAGAGTATCTGTCAACAGAATACTCTAGCAAAGTATTAAAGAAGAAAATATTCTTATGTAAAAAATCTTCTGGATTGAAAGTGGAGGTCTAACCATTTTCTTTAAATAGAGTAAGGATTTTTTTTTCTCTTATAAAATGCACTGGCAGTAGAAATGTCGGAAGAGAAAAGGTATTTTTAAAGAACCTCCTTACTTACTTAATTCAGATCATAATTCTTCTTGAACAGATGCCAGAAGATTGTTCAGAAATATACTTTATAAGCTACAGCTTTCTGTCAATTAGTTACTAACTTTTCAAAAATGGAAATCTTTCCAGGAGCATTTGTAACTTTGAAACACTGGAGGAAAACAAAAAATCAAGTTATCTGGCATTTTGTGGCAATGAAGCTGTGGCTGCACAGAGGCTGCAGGATTTGCTGGCCTCTTTCTGGAGTCCACAGCAGCAGCAGCTGCCAGTGCCGCTCACTTGAGAGAGGTGCTCTGTGCCAGGGCTCCCACTATCAATGTCTGGCCTCAGATATATAGAAACAGACTGTGAAAAATCAGTCTGGTGTGAAGGCAAACAGTCTTTCTTTAAACATTATTTTCTTCTTTTAAAGCTGACTTCCTCTGACCAGTAAAAAGCACTGCAGTATTTCTATGAACAGAAGTTAGCAAACAGCCATCATAGGCATAGAAGAACTACACTTCCCTCCTATTGCTTCTTTGTTTGCTGCTTCAAACACTTTCCCCAGATTGGCTGTTGTCACGTTGGAGTAGAAGTGAATGCAGGGACTTTCTGCAGAAAGCTGTCATACTGTGCCTATGAGAGCCAAGGGAATGATTCAGCCACCAATTTGTTCAGGCAGGCACGATTTGTTCTTGCAATTTACCTGTGGCACTCACCCCTTGTCTTATCTGCAATAATGCAGCCTCATTGTTTTTTTAGCTTGGATTAGGAGAGACAGAGCTTGCATTTCCCCATGCTACAGTGTATAAATGTACAGTCTTGTAAGAAGGCTTATTCCCATGCAACAGGGACTGAGCTCGTGTGGGACACACTTACTCAGATCACAGCACTGGATGGCTCGCTTTGTGAAGAAAACAAGATATTTGCAGTTTCTACTGACAACTATTCAATGATGTTTTCCTCTGCTTAAGCTCAGCAGAATTTATCTGCTTATATAAGCTGCATTACCTCGGTAACTTTATGTGTTGGAGTAATTAACAGGTTTAACTTAAGAGCACCCTTGAGACACAAGGTGTATTTCTTTTTCTTTTATAACTGAGAACCTGAGACAAAAGGAATGAAGTGGCACAAGGTCGCTAAAGAGGCAATGAGGCCCAAATGCTTTACCATAGCTTCACAACTTCATTTGGCAGCTCTGTGAAGTCCTGTCTTGGATCACGCCCATGGCATCAGAGAAACAAGCAAGTGCAACTCTGGGCAGAATCCTTCAGACTCATGGAGTCCTCCTGAACATCACCCTGGAAAAGGTCATGTCAGAGCAGTTGTGATTTACCAACACATCCAACCAAGCTGGTCAGCACAGCCTTTATCTCCATACCAGAGCATCTCTGTGACTTCCTTGAAGTCTCCATGGAACAGAGAAGCAGAGTTCATGTTTGCTGTTAGGATCATGCTGTTGTCAACAGGCTGCTGGGCTCTTCTCAGCTGCCAGCTGTACAGCACAGGCCATTCACAGCAGTCAAAAGCAGCCATTGCTGGCTACATGCATGCTCATGGCACCCTGTTTTCTACCCCCAGCTGCTGTCATCACCAGGGCTGCTGCTGCAGAGCCATCCACCATCCTGCCCATGTGCCCTTGCTCTGCCAAGCAGCGGTGTGAGGCAGATCCTGCTGCACCAGCTGGCAAAAAGAAGGGTGGCTGCCAACAGCTGCTGCGCAAGAATGGACATGCCTGCAGGTGGAGGAAAGCCAGGCACCAGTGGTTTTGTCAAGGATATCAAACAACCTTCAGGACCCACAGAACTTGTAATCCCCATGAGGTCTTCCATTGGACACCCTTTCACTCCCCTTTGCTTGACAGAGCTGCTTTGCTGGAGGGGTGGGACAGCTCAGGAACATACAACCCACACTGGTCCAGCCTGTCACAGGAGTCAGCCTTCCAGGTCTGCAGTCAAGGCAGAGAGGTGATGGCATCACACTGGCCTTCCCTTGAGAAAATAGCTCTGCACTTCAAAACCAAATGTGTATCATCTCACACAGACAGAAATCCTCCTGCACTCCTGCTTTTGTGCTGTGCACTGGTTCAATTTTCCTTGTCAGCACTACTTGACCTGGTGTGCTGTAGTGTGCATTTGTGGCATGAGGTGGAGAACATGACTGCATGGATGCCCACCAGTTCTGCGAGCAACATCTGTCCCCATGTCTGCACCCTCCCCATACTCAGGCAGCCACGCCAGGCCACAAGGCCACAATTATGGACTTCCACTCAAACCATGTTGTCACAAGAGGCATGATGTTTACTCCTTTTTGGTTCTTCACCCTTCTGAAGAAGGTGGGGGATGCCTTCCTTTTTCTCACAATCAGCTGGATTCAGAGGACATGGGAGTTCACCAGTGCTAGGCCCAAAGATGTGTTTGGGGAAATTCTTTCCCAGCTTTCCATGCATACAGGTATCCCATAGATTTGGTGGTACAGAAGTGTGTGAGCCCCGAGGATGGGAACACTAGACAGATGGTGGCAACAGCTGCAGAAAAGCCAGATGGCCACGGGGAACTTACAGTGCCAGTATGTTGGGTTTTTATCCCCAGGATTTGCCTGTACCAACTACACTGTCTTTTTCTTTCTAGGCCACATGCCTGGATCTCCTAGGCAGAGACCTGTTCTAATCTGGAGACTGATCTGAAGGGACACAGTGACACATGGCTTTCTGAGGGGCTTATGTTTCCTTGGGTAAAACACTGCTAGTTCCAACACTCATTCATTTGGAGATGTTCAGCACTAGGTAAGCAGATTTTAAAATATTGATTCTCATCCACTGCCATCTCCATTCCAGGCATTTGGACCTAGCTTTCCATTAGATGTCAGCTCCAGAGCACACTGAAGTAGGGAACTTGAGGTAAGAGCTTACCTCCCTGGTGTTCCACATAGCTCTGGGACCTTTGGGGTTGCAGAGGTGCTGGCTCTGGCATCTCTTCTCTGCCAGTGGCCTCTGCAAGCAAGCAAATTAAACATGGGCCATCCCGGAGAGTAATGACTGGTTTTGCATCCTGTTGGGTATGAAGTGTGCCTTACCTTACAATGAGCAGCTTGTTTCCTGACTCAGCATCTGGGTAGGGACCTTCTGTCTAAAATTAGTCTTCCACATATGCATACATGTATATGCATGTGTGCACATAGGCATGCACATGCACATGTCCTTGAGACCAGGTGCCATCTACTGGACCTGGGTGGGGTGCCAGGTATGGGCACAAACAGGTATTGCTGCTGCCTGAGAGGGGCCATATGGAAGGACAGCTTGGACATTCATTTCTGATTCACATTCCCTCTCCCTCTTTGCACCTTTTTTTTTTTTTTTTCTATGAGAGGCTAGAAACAAGCCATGGTGACTTGTGGAACAGAAGTGGAAAAGGTGCTTGCAATGCAGATGTGCCTCAGACTCTATGGATGTGCCCTAAGGGCCTGCAGTAGGGAGGGAGCAAGGGTATTACAGCCCAGGTCTACAGCAGTCTCTCTGCTTTAAGAATTCCCATCCTTTCTTTGCCCAAGTCTAGTGTACTAGTGTGGTTTGCCTCTGCAGGTGATTGAAAAGAACAATATTGTTTGCCCCAGCTGTCCTGGTTTGAGCCAGGATTAAGCTGATTTTCCTTTTACTGATTTTCTTTTTCCTTCAGCAAGCTCTCTTTTAACTAGCAACAAGTGTTCCAGCTAGTGGACTGATAACACTGGAATGTTTATGTTTCTGCTGAGACATGAAGGTCAGTTTGTTCTACTCAGTGAATCTGCCACTTCAGATGCTACTGAGAGCAGGAGAGTTGTGTCTATAACCCCACTGTAGGGGAGCTGGACTAGACAGACAGCAGAACTGTTCCATTCCATGTATCTACGTAAGCTCCGAGGAAGGTCAGAGATCACAGAAGACAACTTCCTTCCTGCTTCTTCTTCTCTTCTCTTCCATCCATGGCCAATGTCTGGGGAGGACTCCATCCATCCATCACTGTCAAACCCCCAGGCTCAGGCATCTCTGACCTCATAACCCTCATAACCCAGCCCCTGTCTGCTCTGCCTTATCTCCTGCCTGTGGGCTGGGACATTTTGGGACTGCTCACAGCTCAGGAGAGTGCTGGGGGACTTGCTGGGGGTGGCAGGAGGCAAGAGGCTTTTGGACATTCCTGAACATACTTGTATATAATTATACATATAATTAAAGCTGTCTAATTTAGTTTTCAATCCAGCAAAGTCTCTCTCCTAATTCTCTCTCTCCTTCCCTACCTGGGTGGGAGGGGGAGGGGATCGATAGCATTGTTGTCTCTGGTTTAATTGCTGATCCTGAGTCAAACCATGACGTCAGCTTTAAAAGAGTCTAAGCCTGAAGTTTGGCTGGATGGCAGTCTAGTGAGCCTGTAAAGACCTTCCTTAGTCTACTCAGAAACATACTCTGGCACAGAAAATTAAGGCCAGCTGGAGAAGCATATTTCAGACAGAAATCTTTACTGGCCATGCAAGATGCAATTTAACCTAGAGGCTCTGTTCATAGAAGGCTCTGAGAAACTCTGAGTTTTTTTATGTTCGTTGTGTGCTCATTTATTGAGAAGTTCTATAGGAATCTTTATTAATTGTTTCATTTTCTATGGACTGCTACTACCAGAAAAAAATATTCATAATACTTCTTCTCTTCCCTGTTCCTCCTCCTCTTATACTGGAATCAACACTCCAGCTTCATTATGCAAAACAGGTATACGAGGGTTTGCCACACTGTTATTGCTAAGGACAAATAGGTGACAGCAGGTATACAGATTCCCCTCCTTGGTTCTTCGCTGCCTTTGGCTGTTCTTGGAAGTAGAGCCCTGTTACCACATTTTCTACAGTAATTGCATGTTAAGAACCTCTCCGTTGAGATGCTCTCCTCTAAGCCTTCTGCAGCTTCATATCACTTCTTTGGGAATTTTTGGGTGATCCTAAACATAATACCCTACAGAATGATCTAAACTGCCTATGCTGAGGACAGAAATTTGTTTCCTAAAACTAGAGGGTGCTCATACCTCCTGGCAATCTCAGACAAACCCCTTATCTTTGAAAAATCTTCAGTCAAGTAAACTTGAAAGAAATCTGAGAAGAAGGGGAAAACTCCGACACTCCCCCCCACCTCTCCTTCCCCACCCGCCCCTCTCCGTAAGCTTTTTTCCTATTTTTAACCCAAACAATTTTATTTTTCTAAATAATGTTGCTGAACACATACCTTAACCTGTTAGGCAACTCTGCTGGTTTTCCATATATATGCTCACATGTAGTGTTTAATCCCTGTTAGAATCTAAGTGTCTATGGGTATAACAATATCCTTTCCCACTTCTGCTGATCATCTAGCCTTTCTACTCATTATCAGGCAATGGTGTGTTGACAATCCAAGTTAATAACTTACCCTCCTAAACTTATCTTTCTTATCTTGTACCTAAGAACTACAAAATGCCAGAGGGAACATCTGTCACTAGATTAGAAAGGGCGGGATAATAGGAGCCATAATTACAGATCTAATTTTGCATATATCTAATAAAAGAAAGTCAGATGTGGTAAAAGTGGATCATCAAGGAAGTCAGACTGGCCTTGTGGCCTGTCTTCCTTTCAGGGAGTCACACATTGTCAGAACATATTTTAGCATATGTTCTGCACTGGCATTTTACCTAATAGAAAGACTGAAGAAGAGTCAAGATTATGGACATACAGAACTTCTGTCAGCAAATAATTAACTGACATGAGTTGTGAATAGTTCTAAAGCAGGCCATGTAATTGAAACTTCAGACACAGAATATAGATAAAACTAGAACTGAATTCTGGGAACTGGGCTAAGTCCAATCTTAGTTAATAGACATGAAGAGGTTGAGGGCATCTTAAACAGAGTTTCCAGAGAGTCAAATGAAGAGAACTGTAAACAGAATTGTACTGAAAAATTAGACATGCATGCAGAGACTTAGAACCACTGTTTCCAATCTTTGTTATAAAATAATAGATCAAAATAATTTCAAAAATAGTTAACTAAAACATATGAACAAAATATAATCCCAGATAAAGATAGTAATTCTGCAGTTAGTATGGCAGACCTAGAACGTTGTAATGAAATTAAGCAAGGGTTACTGCCTAAAAATTTGCTGGTGTGGTACTAAGTAGACTGTTGTCTTGTGATTTGGGGTTGGTAATAATTTTTACAGAGCTCTGAGATACAGGATAATCAAGATTTATTTAATCAAAATGATTTTTTAAAGTCTCATTGAATGCAAAGAGGCCAAGATTTTACCCTTACCATTCATTTTTGGGAAGCAGCAGCAGAAATAACAAGAAAAAATAAAATTATGTAGTGGTTTAGATGAGATTTAAGGGGGAAGATTACACTTCGAATATGAACAATTACTTTAGAGATAACAAAAGAGAATGCTTTATATATTTAAAAGTTGTAAAGCTCAGGTTTGAATAAAATTATAACCATCACATGAAAGCTTATGATGAAATAAAAGGGTGAAATTAAGGTACCTAATGTTTTGTAAAATCTTCATACTGTGAATTGGGCAGCTCCACACAGTAAGCTCATTCTTTGGATCTGCCCTGGAATATAGCCTGGCACACCAGCCATTCTAGGGGGTGATGCTGAGGGAAGGCCGTGGGGCTGCCACACTGCAGGGTAGCTGAGGGTGGAAGTGGCCCTGCAGGTCATCTGGTTCAGCCTTGCTTTGAGGAAGCCTAATTTTAAAGCCAGCCGACTTTGGTCAGCAAATTGTTCAACCATATGCTGACAGTTTTCAAGGATAGAGGTTGCACAACATTTCTGAGCAACCTGTCCTCTCCTTAAACCACTTGCATGGCAAGATTTTTTTCCGATCTATCCAACTGGAATTTCCCTTGCTGCAGCTTGTAACTGTCGCCCCTTGTCCCTCTGGTGTGTGCTTGATCTGATACCTTTTTTTTGTCTCTTAACTTTCCACAAGATCCACTTTCCATGATTCCGGTGCCCTAAGACAGGAAGGAAATTTTCTATATAGGAAACTAGAAGTTTCACACAGAAATATTAGTAGAAAATTATTTGCTAGAAAGCTGAATGCCAAGGAGGATGAGTGGCTGAAAGCAGTTTAGTCATGAGGTGCTTCCTGCCAGTTCTCAAAATACACTCAGACCACACCCTTGTTTGGGACATAGGTTTGCAGGTCACAAATAGCAAGTCTAAAAAATCAGAGCAAGAATACTTCACAGGTCTGAAATAGGCACCAGGGAGCTTGTGGGAACTACCACTGCCACATGAGTTCCTTGAGCTTGGACCAGTGAAATATGATAGT
Source organism: Hemiprocne comata (assembly GCA_020745705.1). Classification (NCBI taxonomy): domain Eukaryota; kingdom Metazoa; phylum Chordata; class Aves; order Apodiformes; family Apodidae; genus Hemiprocne; species Hemiprocne comata. The sequence continues at coordinate 38,131,206 of CM036616.1, read as the reverse complement.
GCCGCTGCAAATCAGGTAAGGAGTATCTGCAGTGTGGGCTTGCAGAGCCGTGCAAGTGGAGTGGTTAAACTACTCAGACAGCTGAGGTTGTGAATATTTTCATTATTTAATGAAAATACAGCCAGCAAATACCCAACATCTTCAGAAGTCTTGTTGAGATAACGTCAGGTTATGCATGCCAGTATGCTATCTGCGGTATTTTTTTCGCTTGCAGTTGTCTCTCCCAGGGATCCTTTTAACTGGAATTACGCTGCTTTTTTTTTTTTTTTTTTTCTTTTTCTTTCTTTCTGTGCAGTGGAGGTCTGTTTTCAGAATCCACAATCCCTCTCATTTTCTACAGGCCAGCCCACAAGTGGTAGCTTGTAGGAAGGAGGTAGAAGCATTGCACTACGTAGGAGAGAATGTCCATAAATATCCTAAGATCCTCAACTACTTCAATGTTGCTGCGGATTTAGATGCTTAGTGAGGATGCAGTTTGGCTGAAACTCCATTATTATAATATCCTGCCCTGAATGAACGGATTTTTGTCATAATGCTTGTTAGATTGGTCATGGCATGTATTTATTGTTTTATACATATTGTTACATAGGATCTGCCATGCTTATTTGTTAAAGTACATGGACAATACTGTATATATACAATCTGAAAGCTAAATCCTCCCATTGGATACAAATCGAGAAGATTTCCACTGCTTTCCACTAGGAAAGAAATCACAAAATTTGGTATCTTTGTGACCTTCCTCCCCACTCTACTCAGAAAGATGCAGGCACATTTGCAAAATATATTGCAACACATAAAACTGGAAGTTTTCTGTATTGTGTTCTGTATATATATTCAAAATTGTAAACATTTTGTCAAGCAGATGTGACTAATTTCTGTATTATCTCTATTTTACTTTTTCAGAATTTACATTAGGAATTTATTTGAGACTTTTGTTTTTAAAATATTTCTGGATGACAAAAAAAAACCCTAAAAACAGAAACTGGACTTTTAGTACTGGAATATAATCATTAGGTAGAAATTATTTTTAAATAGTTTGTTTTTTTCATTTGGATTAATGAAGCTAATGTTTGTTAGCAAAGGTAAAGTGCTATGTGATCATAAAGACTGAACACTGATATTTTTGTAGGTGTTGTGAAAAGCACAAAGTCCCTTCCACAGCTTTCATAGTTTTATTTTAGTTTTTTAAAAACTATCCTGAAATGCAGGAAACTGGAAGGTGTAAGAACATTGTGTAGTTGCAGAGTATGAAAACTATTTGTAACTTACTGCTAGGCATAACTTATTGCTGTTTAGACATCAGTGGAATGGAAATACTTTTCTTCTGTCTTGCTGTTGTTTGCTTAGCAAAACACGCTGCGAAAACTTTTCCATCACATACACATGCATGGATGGAATGGGATCTAGGGTCTTAACACTGAGCTTTTAAATCAAATCCCATTTTTGCTTTGCCCTGTTCTTTGCACTGTAATTTCTGCACAGCATAGAGCAGTAACAGCTTTCCAAGTTTACAGAGAAGTGTTATCTTTTGATTTTCATTGAGGCATAGATTAGGCTTAGCTAGCTCTCTTTTTGATGTCAAAAGACTGCCAAAACATTATGCCAGGCAGGAAAAAAAAGTCACAGTTTTGGCAGATACTAGATAAACATCCATAAGCCATAGATAATACCACATTATTGGCATTGTGTGTGTTGTACTGCCTACACCTCTCTAATTAGGTAATAAAGTTTGATAACTATTTGAGAGCAGTCATTGCTACAAAGCGGAAAAAAGTCTTGACTGTGGAGCTAGAAAAAAAGCCGTAAGACTGGAGTAAAAGCTCTAGGAAAAGGGCAATTCAGCAGTCTCTGGAGAAGATACCAGAGGACAGTCTGGAGAAAGGAGTCACAGCCTGTGGGGACCAGTTGCACAGCACAGGACAGCCTCTGTGAATGGGATTGATTGAAGCAATAATGTCCTTTTTGTGAGGGCAGGAGGGCTGATTTGTGCTATAACTGTGATAATCTATTTAACTCCATGTTATCTATCCTAAGAACAGAAGAAATCTATTGCTTTGGGTGATCCTTTGGGTGATTTACCTATCTCTTCCCATTTTCTTGTTCAGTTAATGAATAAACAAAGGGCTCTATTTGCATCACAGCTGTAAGAAACACAGGGAATCTCTATACCTTAGCAAGCTGTCAAAATCACTTAGCTGCCTGGCATTTGTTTCATGCACTAAAATGCTTCAAGCAACTACTGTTTTTATGCTATCCCACATGAAGAAGTGAAGAAGTGATACCAAAATGTACTGTGCGACTGCTTGTTTTCTTCTAAACCAAATGTGACTGATAGCAAGTGGGTCACAGTCTACAATTTGCTGCTACTTAATGTCTCTTGAGCACAGTCTTAGTCAACATGGAAATTTTAAATTATCTTCTAAGAGAACACATGACCTAGGGCTTTGGAACAGAGTGTTTCTCAGCTTTTTCTAGGATAAGGTATTAGCCAAATGATTTTTCAAGTTCTAGGTGAAGCACTCTTAACATTCAATGCAGCCTGCATTTTAAAGTGAAAATCAGATAGGGAGGGGAAGAAGTAAATTTTGCCATCCTGACCTGAGTAAGTTAGGGGACATCTGAAAGTATATTGGCAAAGCTGCAGTGATGAATAATCTTCTGGCCTTAGCTTTTCCATACAGTCCCATCATCAGCACAGTGAGTCTTTGCACCCTCTCCAGGCTGCAATCTCTTCTCTTTGCCCTGCTTGCCTCCTCCAGCCTTCCTGCTTCCCCAGCTCCTCCTAACCAGCTAAAAACCAAACTGAACAACAGGGACAAAGATGTTTCTTGACCTTCCCCTTGGGAAGACAGCCTTGAGTTTGTGAGCCATGGCAAATCAATGTAAGCAGTTGCAGAAATCAAAAGCTCATTGCTGATTGTTGCTAAAGATCAGTGGCTGTTTGTGTGTCCCTCTAAAAGCTGAATTTTGCAGCCTGGCTAAACAAACAAACAAATAAACAGACTGTGCATCATTGATCTTGGGGGAGAGCCCAGGTTAAGTGAATGGTGAAGTGATAATCCAGTGTGCTCTATGTCATGGAAGGAGCTTGTGCTGAGGTTACATGGGATGAAATTACATGAAATGATGAAGAGATGGAGGATTAAGTGGTAATCCCAGATTCAAATCTGAGTGCAAGCTGAATCCATTTGAATCCAGCCAAACTGCAAAAGCAGCTGCCCAGGGTTAGCAGTGTGACACATAGCTTTTAATGTAATTAAAATTATCACTGTATCTGTTTTTCCTCTAAAATGAATTTAAAGGTGATTCCCAGCTCTCCCAAATTGCAGGCAAAATGACCAGCATGCAGTCCACAAAAGGCAGCTGCTTACACTGGGTGCTTTGGGCTCTTTTGAGTGTGCTGCTCACAGCACCCCGTCTCAGATGTCACAGACCCTAGCCTTACATGTGGGGAAAGGTTGGCTTGAGTACCCCATCACTGGGAGGTGTCATGAGACTGGCAATAGCTTAGCTAGCACCAGTTGGCAGGGTGGCGTCCTGGTCACTGTATCATCAGCTCATCTAGATCTGTTGGGAGCCTGTGTCCAGGCAGGAATTGAAGCAGGACCAGTCAAATCCGTGCCTTCTTTACATCTGATAAGGACGAGCCCTGAACATGTGGGCAGTATTCAGGCATGTGACACATTTCATTTATCTGCAGAGCAGCAGTCCCATGCTGAGGCAGGGGATCACACTGTGTAGTGCAGGGAAAAGAAGCTGCAGGGGTCAGTCAGGGCTTATTTTGGAACAGATTCCTAAATAGCTCAGATGGCAAGAGAGAAGTGGCCATGAAGATTAGTGTAAGCCAGTGCTTGCTGCCCTTCCAGAAATGCCCTTCTCCATTCCCTGCTTTACAGCTCCAGCAGTGGAGCTGTGCGTGGCCTCCCTAATGTGGTACAATCTCCACAGGAGGTGTGAAACCTGTTAAAATCCCCATGTTTTGACCACATACAGAAGTCTCCTTGCCCAGCAGTGTCAGTAGTGGGGCCAAGGTGCCCTGCTTAGGGCAAATTTCATACAGAGTGGTATGATTCAAAGTCATTGTGCCACCAGCAGTCTTCCTGGATCAACAGGTGTTGGTGGAAATTTTATTCCCCAATGAACTCATTTGTTCTCTTTTCTAGTGTCCTTGAAAGCCCTTAAAGAGAAGGTAGGATGTACTGGCAAGGCGTTTCTCTTTGTCTGTGCTTGCCATGGGTTCTTCACTTGCTCTATTCATCTCTGCATGTTTTAACACCTTTTTTTACCCTTGCTTTTGGAAAGCTATCAGAACTTTCTTGTGCCATCTTGAGTTCTCTTTTTAGCCAGGCAGCATGTGTAGTCTTGACTTGGCTTTCTTGCAAAGCTTTTCTGCTTTTCCATTTTGAGGTTTCTTTCTCTCTTTTTCTATCCCCTCATTTTTTTTCTTCTTTGCCTTCATTTTCAAATGTCATACAGAGGGCAAGCTGCTAGTATAGGGAAAACACAAGCAAACCCTCCAAGTCTAGATGTGTTTTCTGGAATGGTGCTCAGGCCTTGTTACTTTTTTTGAAGACATTGCCTGGCTAGGCTCTGGTCATAATGTCAGGTTGGTTTATACACCGTTTTGCTTCCAAGTCGTGACCTCCACACTTCTTCTGGAATGTGTGATTTTTGCTTTGGCCATCCCGCCCCCTCCATGCCCCCCCCCCCCCCAAGAAAAATATAAATTCTCCTTTGTAAAAGCAAAATTCTGTCCCGTGCATGTGTCTTCTGTATGTTGTGGTCCCTTTCACAGGCAAAGTTGCTGGATCACAGGGAGATGCTCTTCAGCAGTTCTTGAATAAACCTAATTTTCATTATTCACAGTCAAAGAACTGCAGGGTAACTAGCCAGTGTCTCCTCTAATGCTTCCAGAGTCTCCTTTAATACTTATTGTACCTTCCTAAACTCAGATGCTTTACCTGTTGCCTTCTGATCTTGGATAGCTGTAATTCCCTCAATGCTATTGATATGTCAGTTTTGGTCTATCATGCAGTGGATCATCTTTTACCTGTAGCATCTGTAACATCACTACTGCTTCTTCTTTCAGCTGCCCATTTCAATTTAAAGACTTCTGTAAATAACCTTATTGATTTCTGATTAGTTGCTTGGCCCCATACTCAGCCTGTTTAATATTTCAAATGTGCTGAGAATCTGTATCTCCCCATGCCCAGCTTTTCAAAAAAATCAGCAAATTTGCCTTTCAGCAGGATTTTCAATGAGCATTTAAGCATGTACTTTCACCAAAAGCTGAAGTTCTAATTTTAGTCGAAGATGTTGGCGTATGTATAGATACAACACATTTCTGAGACTGGTTATGTATATTTTTCATAGCAAGTTTTCTGCTTAATCCTGAAGAATACCAAAAACTAGATATGCAAGCTGTTACACTGCTGCTTCCTCTTTCTGCAACTCTACTATTATTTTCCCTTTTTTATATATTTCATTTTTTTTGTCTTCTTAATCATAATGCAACTTTACTACAGTTGCAAGCATAGAATATCTTGAATTGGAAGAGACCCATAAGGACCACCAAGTCCAACTCCCAGCTCCTAGCAGTACTACTTAAAACTGAACCACTTGACAAAGAGCATCGTACAGATGCTCTATGAGCTCTGACAGGCTTGGCACTGTGACCACTTCTCTGGGGAGCCTGTTCCAGTGACTGACCACCGTCTCAGTAAAGAAACTTTTCCTAATACCCAATGTGAGCTTCCTCTGATGCATCTTCATTCCATTTCCTCATGTCCCACCACTGGTCACCAGAGAGAGGAGATCAGCACCTCCTCCTCCACTGCTCCCCTTGAGGAAGTTGTTGGTTTCCATGAGGTCACCCTCAGCCTTCTCTTCCCCAGGCTGAACATGACAAGTGACCTCAGCTGCTTGTCCTCAGACTTGCCTTCCAGACCTTTTACTGTTTTCCTGGCACTCCTCTGGACACACTCTAATATTCTGATGTCCTTCTTGCATTGAGGCACCCAAAACTGTACACAGTACTCAAAGCGGGGTGGCACCAGTGCAGTGTAGAGTGGGACAGTCACCTCCTCTGGCTGTGCTGCGCTTAATGCACCCCAAGACATTGGTTGGGACTTTTGGTTACCAGGGCAAAATGTTTACTCAAATTCAACTTGCCACCAAACCAAGCTCCAGATCTCTTCCTGCAGGGCTACTCTCCACCCTCTGGTCCTCCAATTTGTGCGTATAACCAGGATTATCTGATCTCAGGTGGAAAACTCAGCACTTGCTCGGGTTAAATTCCATGCAGTTGATGATTGCCCAGCTCTCTAGTCCATCCAGATCTCTCTTTAAGGCTTCTCTGCCCTCAAGGGAGTCCAGAGCTCCTCCTAATTTAATATCACCAGCAAACTCAATGTATATTAGATTCCTGCATTCATATAATTTATAAAAACATTAAAGAGCACTGGCCCCAAAATTCAGCCATGCAGAACCCCACCAGTGACTGGCCACCAGCCTGATGTAATCCCATTTCCTACACCTCTTTGAGCCCGACCCATCAGGCAATTGCTCGCCCAACTTATGATGGAATTTTCTAGCTGTGTGCTGGACATTCTGTCCAGAAGGACACTGTGAGAGACAGTATCAGAAGTTTTGCTAAAATTCAAACCCACCACATCTACTGGCTTCCCTTGGTCAACTAGATGGGTGACCTTGTCATAAAAGGAAATTAAGCTTGTTAATCAGGACTTTCCTCTCACAAACATCTGCTGGCTATAACCAATGACTGCATTGTCTCTCAAGTGTTCTTCAGTAACCCCCAGAATAATCTTCTCCAAAATTTTCCCAGGCACTGAAGTGAGACTGACAGGCCTGTAATTACCAGAGGTGATCTGTAGTAGCCTTGGCACTCTAGTCCTGTCTTACTTGACTCCTTCACAACCCAGTATGTGTTTATCTTCACAAAAACACTATCACTGTGGGAAAGAAAAGAGCCTTTGTCCTCAATAAATGGGGAACTAAAGTACAGATAGCATACTGATGATGGTAACTGAAAGCTTGAAATTTCCATGCAAAAAAAAAACAAACCTAAAAATAAAACAAAACAAAAAACCCCAAATTACGAAGAAAGTTTCTTTTCAAAAGAAATCCAGTTTGTTTTTTTTTTAGGAGTTTTTTGAAAAACAGTAGTTTTGAAACTGATAGTTTTTTGACAATGTCTAACGCAATTTTTGCCAGGAATCCAAAGTTCCTGGCTCCTATGCTCCTTGGGAAAGAGTGTTGTGCTGACAGAGCCAAAGATTAATAACTTTTTAGATCTCCAGGTTTTTGACTTGGAGCTTAATCCCTGGGCAGCCCACAAGAAGATGTGGCTATTTTTTGTCAAATATTCATAATTCTCACAGGCCAATGCAAAACTGAAATAATCAAAGGAGTCCAACATAGATTTCCAGATTATACCCAAAAAGCAAACTATCTACTACAAAATTAAAGGTGCACCAGAGTAAATATCTGGAAAAATTATAATCAGAAGTATAACTAGAATTAACAGAAGTTTAATAATTATAATGCAGTGCAAAATTTTTTTTCCTATATTCAACATCACATTTCTTTTACCAAAACAAACTTCATTACAGTGTTACATTCTCTTCCTGAAAAAAGAACATACATGGCAAGTTTTTCTTTTTGAACTGTAAAAATAGTCTTAACATGTAGTGAGATGAACTGGTGAAAAAGTCACCAATACAGAATAAGATTAATACAGTGTCTTGTATTTTGTTGCATTAAATTATCAATGCAATGTACAAACTCACCCTGTCTCTTTTCCTTCAGCAAATTCTTTAAATGCACTAGGAAGAACAGGAGAACTTTAAGTAGTGTCTCCATTATACTTTCACTATCTGCATAAAAATTACTCCTGACAGAAATAATCACCAACAGGGGTGGGAAGTTCTTTCTCCCAGCTCATCCAGTGAATTTTATTTTCAGGGAAATGCATAGGACTGTGTTTTCTCTGTCTCATCATAAACACATCCGAAAGTGGATATAGATTTAAAAAACCCAATAAAACAGTATTCAAGCCATGTGAACAACTGATTTTCTGGTTTTTGGCAATTCTTCTAACAGCTAGGAAAAAACCCCAGCCCAAATCAACAACAAATATATGTTTTTCAACATCTCCAACAAGCTGAAAGATTGCAGAAAATATTTTTGTTGTAGTTTAAACTCACAAGACCTAATGTTTTGCTAATATTTCACACAATATTGCATTTCAGTTGTGAATATTTTTCAGAATTAAACAAAACATTGGATAGAATTTCCCAGTAAAATATCAGTGCACAGAAAAATAAAACCCTTCTGGAGGCAAACCAAATATAATCAATCTTTTTATTTCCCTATCCATGCTCAATTCTTTCTTCCATGGATTCTGTTATAAACAAGTTATCTTCTTTGAAATTAATTTTAAAAGTTGAAAACATTGTAAATCTTCTATCAGAAAAGTTTTGGCCACAATATCTCACCCAGTTCTCTTCAGGCTATTGATTGGATATTATTGCCAAGTGCTTTTAAAAATATGTCCAGGCATGTCAGTCTTGAAGCTGTTACGGGCAGAGCATGCCTTGAGTAGGTACTTATTCATGTGCCTTGTTGGAAGCAGAGGTTTGAAAATTTGGCCACAGAGATAGAGATACTCATTACTTGGAAACCAGGATACAACCAGCAAGTACACAAAACTATTGATATGAGCTGTCATGCCATCTGAGCCAGATGGCCTGCATGTGAAGATTTATAGTTTTTCACACATCTCCAGTGTTCTTAGCACTGTATAACAAACAGAAAAAGAAGACCTGGTCCTGCCCCTGTTTTTCCTGGAAGTCTGTATTTGAAACAGCATATCATATTCAGGGATGTCCACCTGACTACAGGGCCTGTCACCTGAGAATGCTAGTGAATTTTTTATTCTACTCTTGTTTCTAAATTTATTACAGGAACATAACTTCCAAGGGAACACTTTATTTTTGAACTTATCTTCTATTTAAGACCCTTCTTTTCTACATTTGATCTTCCCCTTCATCCTGGTTGAGAGTTCAGTGTACTCAAAAATGCCATAGCATGGTGGCTTTCTGTTGTGAACTTCAGGCTAATGGATGCTGCTGTCACAAAGCTATTTTGAGAGTGAATTTTCTCCTGCTGCTTAAATTTTACTGAGCCATCTGGCAGATTTAGGATGCTAACCAATGGAGCTGTACTGTGCCATGTATTAATATGGATTTCATGACTCACTCAACAGGTCAGATTTAGAAAAACAAGACTTTTGCTGCAGACTTTCACTAAAAATGCAATGTCTGGCTAATTAACAGGTCCCCTCCCTACCAAAATGTGCAAAAGGAGTACAGGGGTAATGCCTCCTTAGAATAAAATAGAGGGATGGGAATGATAAGAGCTTTTGGCTATTTAAGGGAGACGGTGTTGCAATAGAACTCAGTCAGAAGTGCTACTGCCTTTCACTTCAAAGGTCCTCAGTGCAAAACCGTGGTGAAACTCTCTGTGCAAGTAGTTAAAGCTGCCAAAGTACAAGGAGACTTCCTAGCTGGTAAAGGCATTGTGTATATGCAAACACTTCCTTTGCATTGTCTTTGCTATCCAGTCTTTCTTTGATTCCTCTGGTCCAGGGCAGCTGCAGAAGGAGGTGCCAAGTCTTTTTGTTTAGCTGCTGTGCCATGAGCTAGCAGCAGCCTCAGAGTCCGGGGAAGGAAAGGGAAGCATGCTGTAAGTAGCTGTAGATATGACCAAATGAAGCTGCTCCCTTCACGGGAGGCACAGTGAAGTCACAGCTGGGTTTTTTTCTGACAGGTGAAATTACCTCTGTGCTCTTTTGTGGAACCAGGACCACTGTAAATAACCAAGTGACCACAGGAAAGTATTTTGAGATGTCTGTCTTGATTCCTGTTCCCGCTGAGAAACTGGCCCCAAAGTCGCTGTATTTAGTGGTGGGAGGCAAAAAAAAAAGAAAAAGAGAAGACGAATCATGGTTCCTGCCCACCCCTCTTCTCCTCTTGCTCTGGAAAACATCAAACATAAACACTCAAAAGCATTCAAATCTAGGAAGAGAAGGGCTCAGAGCCGAGTTAGGATTGGGCTTCACTTCTTTTTCACCCTCTCTTTCCAGAAAACCAGGAAGGGCAAGGGTGCTGATACATTTTTGCAGCACTGGGGTTTCACAAGGGAGCTGGCATTTCCCCTGTGCTGGCACAGGGAAGGCAGCGAGGCAGTGGCAACACCATCACCTCCCACCCCTTGTCTGGGCGCAGGAAGGAAATCCCTTTCCAGTTCCCACATGTGATAGGCTGAGGTCTGACTGCTCATAACTTGTGCCACTCTAAGGGCTATGGATCATGAAACTGTACTGACAAAACTCCCAGTATCAGCTGCCTCAGCACACTTTGGTAGTTGACTATGAGAATGAGAATCACTCATTCTTTTAATCTGCTTCACATTTGCAACTGTTACTGATTGAATAATATAGTATTTGCCTTCTTATCTGTCTCCTTCCAGGAAGGTACCAAAATGAGATGTTTTTATAGTGTTCAAGTAGCTTAAATTAGGCCTTTTTTGCCCCTTTTCAAAGTTTTCCTTTTCCTGTTCTCCTTCCTCATAGTTTTTTTCTTCTGCTTTTGAGTCCCTTTCGGTGTAGCTCATTATTTGTAGCATACATCTATACCCTATCTGCACCTAAAGATTTAAATAGTTTCTAGTATTTTGTGCATGGCCAGTGTTGCTGTTGGGCCATGCCCCTTCCTCCCAGGGGAGCAGCAATGCTTTGTGAGTTCACAAGTGGCTCAAACATTACATACTTTTCCACTTCTTCCTTTTCAGTAGGCCCGCATGGTGAGCATGAGTTCTTCCTCGACTCTCATGCTGCTTCCTTTTTGGTGGGCTGTGATGGTGAGCATGAGTTCTTCCTTGGCTCTCACACTGCCTCTAGGAAAGCATCCAAGATATCATGGTGGGAGTATGGAATGAATGTAAGTGTCAGCATATTGAGGAACTCTGTGCTAAATGGAACTGGTGGAATGGTTCTTTCCTCCAAAATAGCGTGAGGGCTCAGGATGACTTTTCCTCTCCTGTATCAAAATCCTTATTTTCCTGTGTAGATGCATGAGTCAAAGTGTTTCTGTAGGATCTCTGAATGCAAGACTCATTTCCAGAAACTCAAGAGATTGGTAACACCCATGGAGGGTGAAGAAGCTGTTCAAAAGTCACATTTCCCAGCAGGCAGTACATGATCTATAAAATCCTTCACTATAATAAAACCAGGTAATGGAAATGCCACATTGGGCTGTCTCTTTTTGATGTTGAGCAATTGCCTAGTGAATGGTGTCATAAACTAGCTTTCTACTGTGGGGTTTTATGCCTTCTGCATGGCTTAATTCTCATTAATTATCAACTTAAGCTCTTCAGTTGCAGAGGATCTAGTACCTGGCAGCAAAGGCTGAGAGAGGCTCGACAGCCATGAAGTCCTGAGGGTTATGTTTGGCAGTCCTGAGGCCCTTGTCTCTGTGAGTCCCTATACCGGGACAGACATGCCCTGCATGGGCAGGGGTGTTTCTGCCTCTTTGCAAAGGGACTGTTTGGGCTTCCTGTCATGCCTGGATCTCTCCTGCTTGCTCTGGTATGAGTGCCCCCTGGACTTATCCAACAATTTCTGTGGCTATCCTGGCCGTTACTGCTGCCTGGGGACACAGAAAGTTCCTTCTATGTTGCCCTGAGGCCCCATCCTTACCTGTATGGTGGATTCAACTGTCTTCTTTCTTGGCTCTTTTTAGTCAGTGGAAGTTGTTACCATCTATGCAAGATGAGTAGCTCCCAAAAGGTTACACGTCATGGTTCCTGCCCTACAGACTAATGTGCTGGTACGTGCTAAGACAAGGCAGGCAGGGACAGAAATGTGGTGAGATCAAGGAGAAAGAGCTAACATACAAACCATGGACAGTGTAATTGACTTTGGGTGACTGAGCACACAGCTTAACATCTGCTTTTTCTTTTTTTTTATGACATCTATGGGCAATGAAATAAATATTAAACTGCTGCACTATTCACTCCTAATCCTGCTCTTTCACTAAGTGCCACATGATTTTGTTTTGCAATGAGCAAACAAGACTCATTCAAAGGGAAATACCTTTGCAGAGGCTGGTTTGCTTATCAGAGAAATTGGCTTGCTCTACCTTTAAACAGGCTTGTGATTTATTGTTTACCTAGCAGATAGTAAGTTGAAGCAACTTAAAGCAATTGGCCAAGAAAATCCCCAGCATATTGTGCTTCCTTACAAGTGGAGAAGACATGTGCAAACATGAGTGAACACCACTTTAGGCCTCCTTCCTGATCTTGTGCATTCCTGCACAGAGTCACTGTGCTTTACATGTAATTGAACTGAATAAATGGACTGTCTTGAATTACATTTTGGATAAAATGGGTGTGTAATGTATCCAGCCAGATTTGGTGTTCATGACTATCACTTGAATAACTGAGCAGCCTGTTTCTTAGGCACTGCCAGGTTCAGAGACAGCTCATAAGGACAATCCGTTCTTATAAACAAATAAGAAATGTGGTGTAGGAAGATGGCAGGGAGGGGGGAAATCAATGCTTAATAGGCATAGTGTCTGTATTGTATAAGCAAAATAAGGTAAATCCATTCAGTTTTTAATTGTCTTCTGCATCTCTTCAAAACATTCTCTGATAGTAATTAAGGACAAAAATCATTCTACTGTTCTGCCTTCTTTGGATTACTTCCTGCCCTAAGACTCAGGGGAATGGAGTAGCTCACAGTCTCTACCACTCTTTTGCCCAAAAATGTCTCTGCTTTGTAGTGACAATGAGTAATATCCTCTTTCTTTGCACACACTAGACCAAAGTGTCTCTCTCCCACCTCTCATCCAGGGGTGAAGGCAGCAGCTCTTCAAGCATTAGAAGCCACAGCCCAAGCACATCAGAGTTACCTGAGCACTATGACTGTTGGTTGGCCAGATTTGCAGTAATTTCACCCATTCAAGCCCAAGATCAAGTCTGGAAAAAGTATACAGAAAGGCTGTACTTCAAGCAAGTAATTAATCTATAGCATCAAAACTTGTTCCACAGAGCGAGGAACCTTTTCCACTCCCAGTCTCTTTTACAGTCCTGTCCTCTTTCCCCAGACCTCCCAACTTCTCATCTGGTTTGAAAGATTTCTTTTTATGTTGCTTCCAAACCACTCCAGATCTTAGGAGGTAACTTGACTGCTTCTTTCTTCGCTTTCTTGTCCCACAACTCAGAAGGCTATCACTGGAGATTGCAGCTATTACCTTCAGGGTTCTTTATAATATTGAACTGTCGCTCTTCCCCCTGTTGCACCAGAAAGGTCAAAGCAGTGGCCTGTCCTTCTCTTCACAGGAAGAGGCCAAGAGCACAAGCAGAGCTGAGACCCGCACAAAGGTGAGCAAATCTTTCAATTCATTGTTATTTCCTGCAAAAAAAAAAAGGGCCATAATGTCAGAATCAGAGCTGGCATACTAGAGCATCTTCTGCCTTCCATGAAATCAAGCTTATTTCCGTCAGTCTTTAAGTCTCAGCAAGGTTTCCATGGAAAGTGTGAGTTAAAAAAAGGGATGGTTATACAAGAAAAGAGAAAATGCAAATGTCTCCTGCTTTAGTTGTAAGATCCGTACATCACTTAAAAACTCTAACTTCTCACTTGTCCTTGTCTGTCAATGGATTTCAAGGTGTATCTGCTCATGTCTGTAGGCAGTACTTCAATAACCAAACGCAAACCAGATGCACTTGCATATCTTGGGATGAAAAGCTTTAAGAAGACAAAGCTGGGTGTTCTGATTTGCCTGTTTTGACCTCCCCTGTGATGCCTGCCTGTCATTTTGTTCACTAATGTGATCCTTCTGGAGGATCTTTGATCTAACCTGCAGATGACTTTGTACTTTTATTACCCAAAAGCGTAATATTTTCAGCTATATAGCTGGTTCTTAAAAATGAGAAGAACGCAAGTGTAGAAGTCATGAAAGAACCACAGGAAATTTGTACCACATTTTCTACAAGCATTTGGAAAGCCACTATGAAGAAAGTCTAAACCAAGCATTTTAAGTCTCATTGTGTGCCACAGCAACTGGTTGAGTCCACAGAGAGTATTCAGTTAATTTCCTCATACCACAGAGGATCTGAGACTCTGATTTCACAGGTAATAACCATAAAGTGTATTCCTCACCTAAAAGCTCATTAGAAAGAGTGATGGGCATGCAGGCATTTGGCATGGCAAGGAGTGATAAGGTTTATGCTCTGTGTGACATCAGAGTTAGTGAAGGGACATTTCTGAACTGGTCTCTTTTTGGTGAGTGCTCTGCCAGATTTTAGGGGAAAATTAACCTACTACTGAGCAAAGTTGGTTTACTGCAAAAGCTTTCTGCAATAAATCAGCCTCAGAAGCTAAGTGCAGTTTCTAAAGCTTTGTAACACTACCAAAATGGAAAATTAGAAGTAAGAAATTTGAAATGCCATACATCCGTATTCCACTGGAATAAAGAGGTGGTATTGTTTAGCTTATTACTCGCTTCTGGCATTGTACTTTTGCTAAACAATAGTGTAATTGCTTCTTTAAAGGCCTGCACAAATTGCCAGTACAATTGAAAAGCAAGGGATGGAAAGCATTAAGGAAAGAATTCAGAGAGGAACTTCAAGGTGTTACTCCAACTTCTCTGACCTTCTCAGTGTAATACATTGCAAACAAAGCCCTGCTGCAAAACATGGCAAGTCTTCAACCTATCCGAGAAAACAGCAAAGTAAATGAACACAGAGGGCCAAACTCAAAGGTATGTTTTAAATAACCACGTTTACCATGTCTCTCTCACATGTGATTATCTAGTCAGATCTAAATGGGGGATCCAACTCCTTTGATTCATGTCTTCGTATCAGCAAGTGACTTGAAGCCCTACATACTTCCTGAATACAGCCAAACCCATCTAACTGTGTATAAAGCTCTTTTGTAATGCTCCAGCTTCCTGCGTTAACATGTCAAGCATTATTCTTTCAATAGCAGATGCAGTCCACAGAAGACTTTTTTTTTTTTCTGCCAGGGCTTCTCAAAGCTAACGTCCACAGGTGAAAACGTTCTTCTCTGTATTTGTGCTCATAATAACACACTTCCACTGACAGTGAGGCAAACCTAGTTTGTTCACACAGTATTTTTCCTCCTAGCATGATGAGAAAATTCCAGCACTACCAGCATGTTGAGGTGCACTCAGATGGGGCACAAAAATGCTTACATTTTTCTTTGCTTTTGTGTGTGCATTATTCTTTTGCCAGCAGTGCTACAAATAAGGTATTTGTGGCAGTTCCAGTTTCCTTAATTTTCAAGGTAAACACTGATGTTCCTGGAAGTCAGTGTGTTTAATTAAGTGGATCTGAGAAATGTAGGGAGGGTGTCGGGGAGATTTTTGTGCCTTTCAGCTCACTGAGAGGAGCAGATCTCAGAGGTCAGGGATGCATGAGGCTGCTTGGCAGGGCAGACAGGCTTGGCTCTATCCCCAGCCATGCCTGCACTTGGGCTGTGCTGCCAGTACATATTGTTCTCGTTTAGACATCCACTGATTCTGCAGGTGGGCAACAAAACAGAAATAAACTTTTTTGCTTTGATTCCAGGTCTCTCTGCTCATGGCCCAAAGCAGAAGTGTTTTCATTAGTTTTTCAGTAGCTTTCTGAATGTTTCCTCCCTGCAAGAGTTGAAAGGACTATACAAGCCTGGCTTTCCTTGATGTTTAACTGCTTGTGGCTGCCTTGCACAGATGCTTTTTCAGATAGATAGAGGAAGCAATGTGAGTCTGATTGCATCTTTAATGGAAATAAGTGAGCATATCTACTATTCCTTCATGGCACTTGCCAACATTTACAACATTGGTTATAAACCTCGTGTCATTCCAGCAGTCCCTGAAGGCAAATGTTCCCACTGAAGCAGGCTTGTCACTGTGAGTGCGCTGTCAACAAGTCCAGTATTTTCTCTGGCTTAGGGTACTTGCCTAAGTATTTCCAGAGTATCAGAATCAGGTTTCTTTTGGTGAAGAAGCTTAATTATTTCAGATGAAGGCACAGGAAACAGTGAAGCAGGAAAGCAAGTGAAGGCATGCTCAGGTACAGATTACAGCAGATTCACAATAGGTGTGTATAACAGTAGAGCCTCATGAACAAAGAAAGACTATGTAGAACTATAACAAGAACAGTAAATACAGCAACAATAAAACCTAAAAATACCTGGGAAGCCTGTGTATTATGGCCAACCAGATTTCCAAACCACTACCTATGAGCAGTTCTGCATAAGTGTCTTAATATATTTGTATTTATTTGAAGTCCAAAGTAACCAATCAGTCAAAAAACAAAACAAAACAACCAAAAAAAACCCCAAAAAAACAAAGCAGTCTGCATAGCAGGCCTCCAAGATAGGAAAAGTTAGGCCACAAGAACAGTTACCAAGTGCAAATTCTGTGACTCAGAGGTCCCTCTGTCACGAGGCAAGACCCCACTATCAGCTGTTCTCAGGGCAAACCTAAGGAAGACTTACTCATCATTCTGTGTCTTGCCCACTGATCAAAAGATAAAGGCAGCCTTTTTTCCAAGGAGGGTGCCTTGCTGATGCCAGCACTGTCTGCCTGTGCACCACTGCTGGTGCACAATTTGAGTTGTGACTGTGGGACCTTTGCCATGCTCTGCACTGTTGAACCTAGAACTGCATAGCAAGAACATCCCAGAGATGTCATGACAAGATGCAGGCTGAGGTGAAGGGGTTTAGCTAACTCCTAGGCCATGCTGGACTTCTAACACAACTAACAGCCCAGGCAGAGGTGGGAAATAATGAGGAGATGGGAGCATCAGCACAAACACCCCATGAGTGCTATTACTTATGTGGCACATGCTGCTAATTCAAGACAAGACCTAATAAATGACTGAACAAAGGAATTAAAAGAAGCGGGGGGGAAGATTAAATCAGCAGTGTTAGGGAAGTCATCCTTGCAAAAGTTAGCACACGTTCACCTGGGCATCTGGCAGTGATTTGTGGTTCAATTTTATTCAAACTTGTCAAGTAGGTTAACTGAAAAGGGTTGTAGTACCCCGTATCTTCTAATTAGACACTTGCAGTCAGAGTGGGCTTTAAGGAAAGGTTTGAGATCACACAGAAGAACAACCTTCTAGAATACCTCTGGAAACCTGTGCCTTCAAAAAGGACAAAGTGAAGAAAATGTGAAGCTATCTTTTGTGCAATCAGTCAAATGGACCCTGAAGACTAATGTCACTATGGATGTGGGAGGATATATGTAATAGCAGAGGAACTGGCTGAATTCTTGTACTGTGAGTGGTATTAAAGGTTAATGTCTGAAATTTCAAATTGGAAAGCAAGGTGAGAGTCACAAAGAGAAGGCTTATCTGCTCAGAAAGACAAGGCTGGAAGAACGTCTTAGAAACTTCTTTATATGTCTGATGTGTTTTTTAGGTCCCCAGCAAAATGCTGTCGTGGGCATGTGTGAAAGTAAAGATCTGAAAGCTTTGGAAATATGAACAGAAAAAGAGAGCTGAATGCTGATGAAGGTATGTAGGAGTGAGCGTCAGCACCTTCACACTGCTTAGATGTTAAAGTGAGTGAAAAGAACATAGTGAATCTATCAAGAGATAAAGAGTAGAACAGAGAAAAATATAGAAGGAAGTGAAAGGGCTGAGTTTTGACAGTACTAGGTCATATCTTCAAAGCATGTTTAATGGTGAAACTTCATTGATGTCAGCAGAGCTCATCTCATTTCCAACAAGCTGAGTTTCTTAGACGGCCTAAAAGAGATGTAGGTTAGAAAGTGGAGACTGTGAGGACAGGCAAAAGCTGGAATAGCTTGCCAAGGTGAACTGTGGCCCTCTCCAACATCAGAGGTCTTAAAGAACAGGTTAGATAAACTAATGCCAGGTTTGAGAGACATAGATGTGGCTCAGCTTGCCGTGGAGCAGGAGGGTGGACAGACTTTTTTGCTCATGTAGTTTGAAGAAATGGGATATAAATGGGGCTGAGGGAATCACAGCTCAGTTTAGCACCAGATGACTTGAGTTCTGCTCTTTCCAAGAACAGCATGAATACTTCATGCCAAAGTTATTGTTATTCTAAGCCAGTAACCTGAACAAAAAGTTCTCTTCCATGGACCTTGACCTGCGGAAATCTACTCTCTTGCCTGCATTTTGCCCCACAATGACTAAGAGCTGGCAATAATTCCATTCCTCTCATTGGATACTAAAATCTTCCTGTAAACAAAGAAAATCTAGATGAATTATACTGCCGACAACTCAAAACATTTTTTGTGGTTGGGAAGTTACATCTGAGACTGACTGGAAAAGCAAATGTGACGGAGACCGGAACAATAGCAACATTCAGATGAAAGTGCACCAGTTGCATTCCCTGATGCAAACAGATTTTGTGAAGGACTTCTTTCAAAGTCACTCCACACATACACACACACTCATGTCGTTTGGAGGTAGACGTAACATTCATGTCGAAAGGGTCGTTTTTTTTTAACGTAAGGAATTTGTATTGCTTCAGAAAAATCCAGTTCTTTTTAAAAAGTAGGAGAAAGCAAGCTGCTTTTCTCTGAGAAGGCCTGTTTTACCTGAATGATACTGCTGGTTCCAAGTATATCATGAGGACTAGAAGGGGAACAGAAAGTCTTAGTTTTTTTCATAGACATGGACAAGATTAGACACACGCAGTTCAGAACAGGTAGTTAGATGGCAAGCATAACTGTGTCCCAATTCTGCACATAAAATATTTGTACCAAGTTGTCAAAGGATAAAATACACACCCTGTAGAAAAATTCTGTTAACAAGGACAGTTAAGGCAGATGTTGAGGAAGTAGCTTGGAGCATAAAGGAGGACAGCCAGTTTTCTGAATGGATTTATTCTGTTTTAATGCATTTATTTCCAGGGATCCTGACTATACAGGCCTGGTTTTACTGCATATTTTCTTCATCATAAAAAGACATACAAAGAGCCACAAAGGCTTGAGCCACACAGATTGGATTAGGATCAAACATTCCACAAAACTCTAGTTTTTTCTAATCCAAAGCTCTGCTCTCTCCTATTTCAGACAGAATAGCTACGTTGGGTTCCAGGTCTAACTTTCTTCATCTACAGGGAAATCTTGGAGTGGGTTTTCTGTGGTGTCTTCTCCCAAGATATCCCCAAAAGAAATTAATTTAAGCTGGCATATATCAGAGATAAAAGAAGACAGAAAACTGCAGGAAATATTTTAGACAAAATATTTAGTTCAGACTGAACTTTATCAGTGCTTGCAACTCAAACCTTCATTAGCAATACTGGTTTTGTCTGAGAAGTTTTGCAGCTTTATTCTGACAAGTCCTAGTCTGGACATAAGAGAGAGGGACAGATACATGCATGAGTAGACAGAACTCCTGACACGTCAGGCAAATGCAGTCTCCTGATTGAGCAACTGAGTGAACAGTCAAGCTCTTTATACAGGCTGATGGAAAAATAAGGGAATTAAGTACCAGGCTGTGAGTGTTTTGGGGAGGAACAGAGTAGCCTTCTGTTCCATATGGCTCTCAGCTATCAGGAGTTTCCTGGAGAGTTTGGTTGGGCAGAGCTCTTCCCTTTGGGTAGTGAGTCCAAGAACTGGAATATAGAGCCTGTTCCATGCTACCTGTCTTCTCTCTCTGTCTTTCCCCATGCTCAGATAGCATGTGTTGTGGGGCCTGGATCTCCTGCCTGTGTTCATGCTGCCAGCCCACTCGTTTGCCCAATTTGCAGTGTGGAGACCTGCTGTAAAGGCCATCGCCCACATGCCCACCTGTGTGAGTGACAGGGCTTGCATTCACTGCTTGGAGAGCTGCCTCTCACTCACCAACACCAGCAAAAATAATCTATAATTCATTCCTCCATGCACCCTTGGCTGTCTGAGCAGCTGTAGCACATCCTCCTTCAAAGCTTTGTCTGTGCCCTGAGAAGTGCATAGACCCCATTCATCCTGGGCAATATCCTCCTCAGCCAGGGTCACCTACATGGTTTTAAATTTAAGTAGGACAAAAAAGCCTTTAAAAAAGGCTGTCTAAAGTGGGAAAAAAGACACTATCTTTTGGCTGAGAGCCTGTTGTCTCCAAATGGCACTGGGAAGAGAGAGCAGCACAAGCAGTCCTGTGAGGGTGGCACCTGAGGTTCTTCTCCACCACAGACACACTTCCACATCTGTCCGGCAATCATAGCTACACTGTAGTGGGCTTATGTGGGCAGTGAGGAAAAATATTACTGTTGATTCCTTTGTTCCCTTTTCTTGGGCTGTGGAACATGACAGTGACATTTCCCTTCTCTGTTTGTGATAGCAAACATGTCTCCACCAATGCCAGCCCCAAATTCCCACCACATGCTTCTTGCAACCAACACAAATTAACCAGTGTGGAAAGAATGGTAAATATCAGAAGGGCTTCTAGGCTAACACCTCGTGCACAAAGTAAGAAAAAAGTGTGAAAAACTGAAAAAAAAAAAAAAGGGAATCCCTGCCATCAGTAGAGCAGCCGCTCTCCATCATTTATCACCAGTCCTGGCTCACTGGGAAGGTCCCAGATGACTGGAGGTTGGCCAATGTGACACCCATCCACAAGAAGGGCCAGAAGGAGGATCTGGGGAACTACAGGCCTGTCAGCCTGACCTCGGTGCCTGGCAAGGTTATGGAACAGATCATCCTGAGTGCCATCAAGCGGCATGTGGAAGACAACCAGGGGATCAGGTTCAGCCAACACAGGTTTAGGAACGGAAGATCCTGCCTGACCAATCTCATCTCCTTCTATGACTGGATGACCCGCCTAGTGGATGAGGGGAAGGCTGTGGATGTGGTCTACCTTGACTTCAGCAAGGCCTTTGACACAGTCTCCCACAGCATCCTCCTGTTGTCCTGGCTAGCAATCCATGGATTGGACAGGTGCACCCTTCACTGGGTTAAAAACTGGTTGGATGACTGGGCCCAGAGAGTGATGGTGAATGGTGCTGCATCCAGCTGGCATCTGGTGACCAGTGATGTCCCCCAGGGATCAGGTCTGGGCCCAGTCCTATTCACTGCTCAGGGAAGTGGTGGAGGCACCGTCCCTGGATGTGTTCAAGGAAAGGCTGGATGTGGCACTTAGTGCCATGGTCTAGCTGATGTGGTGGTGTTAGGTCATAGGCTGGACTTGATGATCTTAAAGGTCTTTTCCAGCCTTGGTGATTCGGTGATTCTGTTATTCTGTGATTATTCAGTCGTAAGCTATGTAATTCTGAGCTTCTTTTGCTCCCCTGCCAAGACTCTGAGAGAGTGAAAATCAGGACAGATACATGAAAAGAAGAATAAAGAACAATATTTTTAAAAAGGAAATAACACACCCAGCATGTCTTAGATCAATCTTAACTCCCCCCACTGCTTTTTACCTGTCTTGACATTTTCCTGCTGGTGGCAATAGGAACTACATGTTTAAATTGTATTAGTAAAAATTGACAGGTCCAGAGCATCTCCACTTTCTCCCCTCGCCTTGTCCTGTTGTGTAACTGCATGTCAGGCGGGGAGCCAGAGTTGACATCACGTTGCAGAGGACTGCCCTGGGTCTTGCATAACCTTAATAGGAGAGCCACTTGGAAAGTGTTTTTGTGCCATTACAGAGGTTGCTCTTCTAGCCACTGTACTGCATCAAGTGAACAGAGTCATTATAGGTCAGGCAAAAGTATTAGTTACATTTGCATCATTGACATCCACCATGAGGTATTTCAGTGTGCCCTGATACTTAAGGTCCTGTTCTCATCCTCCTAGGAGCAAAACTCTAGCTGTGGTAAGTGGTTGCAACTGACTGCAGTGCTTTTCCCCCTGGAGGGTTTTGTTACCTCAAAATGGCTTGTGATTACTCCATGGGGGTATTATCAAAAAGATGCCCAGCAGGCTGCAAGTAAGCTCAGGGTCAATAGTCAGCATCATATGGTTTAGGTTTCTGAATAACAGCGTCTGTGTTTGCCAGTGGTATGCTTACTGGGTCCAAAGACTCTAACATGCTCATTCCTCCTGGCTGTTATCTGTGTTGCAGTATGTGGTGGTAGTCTGCAGAAATGCAGATGTGAGGGAACTAGAGAGGCATTAAAATATATGCAGCTCTGCTTGAAAAATGTGTCCTTCTTCTCCCCATTCGCACTGTCACATTCAGATCCACTTTCCTGCCCTGTAATAGGCAGAGTCCAGATAGACACTGGCTCTAGCACATGCTGCTTACCTCACCTTACTGCTGGTGTGACTCCTGAAGCTAATTAAGATTATTAAATCCTGATGCAAATAAAGAGCTGCCAGCCTCTATCTGCCCTTAACACTGCATTTAGCCTCGAAAGAAAGGATTCAGGAGATGGTCATGGAAATGAAACACAGCAGATGGTTATGTTACTTATACAATACAGAAGGAGGCCTGCACCTTCCTCTCGCTCTGCTTTCAGGCTGGCTCTTACCTTCCTGGGCTCTACATGTTTCGTAGTGATTGGACACATAAACCTTCTCATGTGCCTGAGGAAGATAGGATGCTATTAAAAAAAAAAGAAAAAAAGATGGGAGAAGAAAGGTAACTGAGAGATTCCCCCACCAGCTAAAATGGGGCTTGAGCCTCTACATCCTGCATTACAATTTAATCTCCTACAGGTACAGATGAACTCATTCTAAACAGTATAAAGAGAAAAATGACTGCCTGTTTTTCATCCAAGTGTTGGTTATGTCCCTTCTTATTAAGCAGGGTGATGGTGTTATTTTTAGGGTATCAAATAGGATGTAACACTTATCTGTCTCATTCTCTTCCTGGATTGTATCTAAATAATTTTAAAGATGACAGCTACCAACATTCATGAAGTGAAGATTTGTTTTGGTAAATTTGTTCCTGCCATAAATATGCTGACAAACCATCAAAAGCAAGATCTCCTAAAAGCTTTGAGTGAGATGCTTTGATTGTAGTTTTAGGCTGAGTGAGAGGAATTCTGCTTTGCTGCAGAAACCTTTCATGCACTGCAGGCTGTTGCCATTCTGCTTCCATATGGTCCAAGCAATTCTCACTTTCTTAGCAGAGCAAGTTGGGGCAAAGAAAAATATTGGGCAATGTATTTTCCGGCATGTCCCCGCATTTTCTCTTTTTTGGCCACAACAATTCTTATTTGGCAGGAGCAACAAAATGCTTTTAAAATGAATGAATTACCACACCACTTGAAATCAGTTCACAGAAGAACAGTTTACCCCATGAATCCTGATGATTTTATAACCATCTGGGTCACTGTAAGAGGTCTACTACCAAAGAAGTCAAACATACATGGAATAGCTTTGGCTTAAAGAGCTCTACCTTTAGCTCATTACCCACAATGGTGAAAAGGATTTACAAGGGCATTAAGTGTCTAAACAAAGTACTCCAGGCTCAGTAGTTTTCAGATAACAGCTGATTTTAATTTTTTCTTTGGCATTTATACACACATCCTATTGCAGGCTTGATTAATTTCTTTTTGTACTGGAAAAAATGTTAAAGCTGGAATGGGAAGTCAAGAATGTGGGAATTCATACATTGCGTGCATATGTGGTTTAATGCTGTGTGCCATTTGTACACATCACTTACTGGGGAAGTTAAATCACTTTTGGATACAAATTTCAGCAGCTGCTTCCAAAACTTTATCGACTTGAAAACTTTGAAGTTATATTCTTCACAACCTGTTACTGAAACGTGTCTTGCCAACTCAAAGCAAGCACTGTTTTCTAAAGCAGAGATTTTTCTTCTTTTGCTCTGCAGGCTGCAAAGTGCCAGTCTTTACTTTCATTTACAGGCCAGCTCCCCTGAACTGGAACTGACTGTCTTCTCTCTGTTAGGAACACAGCAGCTCTTGTGTACTGAAGGTTTTTGGTTGTGGTCTTTTTTTAATTTCTCAGACTTCCTTCATCATCACTGATGAAGATGAATGTAATGCTCTTCCATGTGCAAACAGGACTTCATTCATTAATGCAGTAATTAAGGAAGCCTTGGAGTTGTGTGCATGTACACAAGGCTCTGACAGTCTCAGCAAACTACTATTCTTTTGTGGTGGGTGCCTAATGCACTAGTGACAGAGAATTTACATGACAAAGAAACTAAAAAATAACTTTAGCACTGTCTTCCAGATGACTGAAGAGCAGGTTTCAATAAAATGAGTCATGACTCATGCACCAGTTTGCAGAATTGCTTCCCATCGCTGAGAGGAACAGCTTTCTGTTTGCTACTTTCAGACTGTTCCCTGAACTGGGGGACAGACTGGACACCACAAGAGCTGGTGCCCTCTCTGCATGGAGAAGCTGTGGCTCCCCACTGAATTTGCTGTTTCAGACATGGGTCTGCCACAGTAGCTCTGCCCACTGGTGGTCCCTCAGCCCATTGGGCTTAGTGGCCCCATGCTACTTGCACAAACAGCCTTCAGCAGGGTCAGTGCAGCCTTGGGTTGGTGGGGCCAGCTGGGTGCCTGAGCCTGGGACCTTGAAGCAGCCTTCTCTAGAGCTTGCTGAGTTTGGTGGCCTCTTCAGTGCACAAAAAGTACTTCTCTGGAGAGATTGCTTCCACCAGCAGCTCGGTTAGTGAAGGAATTAATTTAAAAGCTGATCTCTCTCTCTGTTGGTGCTGCTCCAGCTGTGTCCGGCCTCCCTTGCCCCATGCCTCCACAGCTCTTGCCAAACATTCAGGCTTTTTAGTGCATTTCCCCTCGTTCCCATTATAAAAAATCCAGCTAATGCAAAGATTGTCTCTCTAGGGGAACTCATCTTTGCTCAGCAATCATTGTCACTGTAACCTTCCCAATGGAGTTTAATTATGTGCTTGCGATTAAGCAATTATGCATTATCAGGAACAGAGTAAATCAAGCCTTTTATCTCCCCTAACGGGATATTTCCTGTGAGCGTTCCTGCCAAAAGAACCCAGGGGAAAGATGGGACGATGTTGCATAAGCGTGTTTATTTAGGGATCTCACAGCACCATGCACAGGACATGGCCACCTCTGGTCCTGCTCCAGCTCCATCTCCAGCATGGCTGCCCAACTCCCAGCCGGCATGGCCAGGGGACCACACCTGCATGGCAGTGAGTGGCTGGGGGGCTGTGAACCACAGCCCCTTTCACCTCCTGCTGCCCAGCCCTGCTCAAGAGCAGGCAAATCAGCTTTAAAGATGCTATGCACTCACAGATAAAACTCCTGTGGCTCAGCCGGGTGGTTGCTCTGTCTGGAGGCACTTAGTTTGGAAAGAGGGGGATCTTGGAGCTGCTGCAAGCTTTGCTGTGCAGATAAAAGAGGAAAGAGGCCACCCATGCTCTCAGTTGCTCTGCATTCAATTAGCTTGCTCACTGATGAGCTAGCGCTGAAGAATGGATTTTCCCACTGATTGATCTCTTAATGTAAATGAGCTCTGGCTTTAAACTCAAACCATACATGCGTTTTTGGTCTTGTCTCATATTCTGCTTGGAGTATACTTTCCCACTAGCCAGAATCTACAGCACCATTGCAGCTGAGGGCCTGCAGTCTCATTATTTATATAAATGGTCCTGAGATGGCTGTTTGCCTCAAAATGTTGGTTTTTATTTATTCTTTTACTTGTCTCTCTTATTACACTACTTGAGAAGACTGAAAACTTGCCCATGCAGTTCTTTCCTCTTGTTCCTCGAAACTCTTTATGCAGGAATAATTAATATATAATATGTGAGAAATTTCTCCATCTATGTCTACAAAAGAATTACTAGCCAGTAAGAGTGACATTTTGAGCAAACTGGGATCCATTCGCTTATTGTAAAATTTAAGTTTAAAAAAGAGATTATCCTTTTTTGTAAACAATAACTGTCTCTGGTTTAGAATATTTCTCTTCTTTGTGATTGGTATGTTCCCTATTGTCTTTTCAGACCTTGATCAGGAACTTTACCTGCTGTATTTGCAGGAGTAATTATTTAGTGACTAGTGGTCAAAATGTCACCTGAACAGAGCCTTTGGGATCTGCAGCAGTAAAAAAAAAATCAATAAATATCATAGAAGCCATTAACAGTGCTAAGACCTACTGGAAAATGAGGCTTAGATTCTTTTACACAATTTATTAGCAACAGCTATACCTAAGAAAATGAATCTGATATAGGAATTTAAGCAGAATAAGCTTTAGTAGCATTATGTCCACCTTCCAAAGCAGACTGGGTCAGTACTCCACAACCCAGAATCTCTCCCCAAAAGTCTAATTTCTGTGTGCTCAGAGAAATGGGAATAGCTAGATAAGTGGTAGAAAAACAATGATTATTATTAATGTTATAGTTGCCTTCTTAAAAAAAGATAAAAAAGGAAAAGACAACTGCAACTTTTTAAACTTGCTAGTGTAATAAAACTGACTTTTTTCTTAGCCAAGTATAATATTTCAGAATACTACTATTTAACATCTAATCACATTCAGATAGGAACTTCATAATAAATATTTATGAAGACAGTAGATCTTGAGTTTTGAGATTATTTCTATTAAAAGCAACATAATAACCTTGTCACTTTTGATTTCTGTATGAAATCTGGCAAGATAATCCCTCAACTATGACTGAAGATATTGTAGATTCTTGCTGTCAATAATAAGTCCAATTGCATTTGAGTATATAGCTTTTTAAATAATAATCAAGATTGTTTAGATTAAAATTATCCTTTGGTGAACTCAACATCTACTTATGCTACTTTGTGCCTTGTTTTATTTTGCATAGCCATGGAGGGTGATTGGAAATAGCCAAATAACTCCAAATCCGTGAAAGAGTGGACAGCTTTTGGAATGGTTTAATGTAAATGTGAAGTGCAACAGATTAAAACAGGTACTGATCTGCAGAGTGGTCCATAGGCTATTATGGATGTTGTTAGGCACAGGCAGTTTTGTCTCTCCTGTTCAGACCTGACTGCATCTCCCATGCAGCCTTCCCCATTATGCCTGGAGATACCAGTTCTTCAAGACATGATTTAGGACCTTCTGGAAGTTTTGGGGGCAATGGGTCTGTAATCTGATGCTTATTTAGAATGTCAATATTCTGCCTGAATTGCTTCTTGAAGAACACTAAAAATTAAGGAAAGAAAAATTCCTTAGTATGATCCTAAAATGTGTTGTGATAGAAATCCTTGGGCTTTGGTTAAAAATACCAGGCTGACCAGATGGTGCTTACAGAGGCATCTATGGAGATTTGGGATAGATGTGTGTTGACCAAAGTCAGAAGCATCACAGAGGAAGAAGTTCTGATGTTGGTGTTCCTCAGCCCTGTAAGGAAAAATGCGATGTGTGTGTCCATGCAGAGGGCTTGAGAGCTGCCAGCTCCTGCCCAGAACCCTCCTCCATCCCACTGGCCAGTCCTCCTGGAGCTGAGTGTGAGCTTTATGGAAATAAATCTAGCATGAGGGAGCAAGCAGGAAGCTAGGAAAGGGGAAACTTCCCTCTCGACTGTGCAGCAGGACAGTCCCTGTATCAAATGTCCTTTTTTCGTAGAGCTCACCCACCCCACACTTGTGTTGTCCACCTCCAGCCACCTCCTGACAGGGCTTCACTTCAGTCTCCCTTCCCCATGGCCCTCAGGAACTAAGACCATGGCTCCTCTATAACAGCTGGACAGGGCCTCAGGGACATCCTTGCTCTTCCTCAGTGACACCCACAGGGCTGAAAAGTCATAGGAGTTGAAGAGCAAGCTTCCGCAGTGCTGAGTTGTTTGATTTCTTTTACAGCATTGTTCATTCCCATGGCTTAAATTTGTCCTGCAGCTCAAAATAGCTGTAAGGCCGTGCACATTGTGTATGTGGCGAAACGACACCCTGCCTCTACCCGGACACTTTTCTGCGGAATGAGGATGCTTAACAGCATGGCCACAAGCTGCAACAAGCTGTCTGCACTCAGTAGCCACAGAAGTGAAGTCAGTTTTGTGCTCCCAAACACAGATTTTAACCAAATTTTCTTTTAGGTCAGGAAGTGTATACAGGAGCCCTACAATATTGTCACTTTAATCAATGAAATGTGACTGAGCTGTCCTCTGAAAGTCATACTCTTCTCATTATAGAGATTCTTGGTGACTGACAATTTTCATTATTCTGAATTTCAGAGCCTGTTGTCTGTTATCCGTTTGCCCTTTGGATGGCAGATGAAAAATCAGTGCTGTTTACAAACTGCTGGACATGTACTGCTTATCTAAACACAGAAACCGCCTGAAGGCTGTTCACTTGCCCTTTGGAGGCATTTATTGCATCTTTTTATTTCTCTCTGTTTCCTTTCTCTTACAGTTTGAATTAAAATATTTACTCTAATACAAATATTTAAAGAAATGTAGTTCTCCTGAAGTCTGGGAGCAGCAAAGTCAACAAAAGAGGGAGAAGTCTGAAGCGAATGAAAGAACAAAAACTCAGATGTTACAGCAAAGACATCATTACAACTCTCCTTTCTGTAGGCAGTAGTGTTTCATCTTAAAGAAGACAGTAGCAAATTTCCTTGGTACTTTCAAAACAAGAATAATATTAAGTTACAAACACTTCACTGAAGAATAATAATAGAATTAGGCAGTTATAAAGAACATAAAATTGGAAATTATTAAGAAAACACGCTTAGAGGGACAGGAGTTCAAACAAGCTTCTTGCACAATAAAATGGTAATGTTCTTAATTATACATTGCAGTATCAGTAAGTTGTTGACAAAAAATAATAGGAAAATCCACTGTGTTTATGTTCCATGACTCATATAGCACATTATCTTCTAACAACCCACAATGAACAAACTGGATTTTCTCAGGATCAATTATATGTATATCCCAGTGGAAGGGTGGGATGGCATCTATGAGAAGAGCAGTGAGGTGGCCAGATGGAGGCCATATAGAAACTTGTTCTCCAATCCAGATTTGTAAGGACTTCAGCAGCATGCCACATGTTCAGTAGTTCATAGATATGGAAAAAGGGGATCTGATTTTCACAATAAATCTACTTTTTCTGCACTCAGAGCACCTTCAGGGGAAGCCGTGCCCACCCAGAGCAGAGAGGGAGCAGGTTTCTCACCAAAGTTTCCTTGCATATTCCCTCATTGGAATTTAAGTATGTCAAAATGGGACCTATGCTTGAGACTGGATTAATAAAATCATTTTATGCCTTGTGTAGAGTCCCGAAAAGAATAATTGTCTCAAAACAGCTGCCCTGACAAGCTGGACATTGTCCTTGGGTGGGGGCCTCATTCGATAACCACCTGGACCCTGTTCTTGCAAGGAGAACCCCTTGTTTGGTAACCACACTGATAAAGTGGACACTGTCCTTGAAAGGGGAACCCCTCCTTTGGCAGCCACCCTGATAAATGGGACACTGTCCTTGCTTGATAAGGAGCAGTGGCTGGCAAGAGGAGCCCCATGGAGGCCCAGTGCCATCTTGTGAAAGACCACTTTCCTGTGTAAGGACAGAGCTCATGTGTGACAATAAAGGTCATTGCTTGGTCAACCCGGATGGGGGGGGCCAAGTGATCACCTGTACCCCCGTGCCCCACCGACTCATTTCCAGAACATTCCCAGAAACTGAGTCTGCACAAAGCAGACTGAGCCTCACCAGGAGAGGTGGGGCCAGGTGCCATCAAAGAGGCAGACTCAAAATGCTCAGCACGCCCGCCATCCAAGGACCACAACGTCATGTTGAGATGGTTGCTGGATCCAGGGGTGGTGATATCTTTCCTATCCACTCTTTCTTGATCTCTGTCTCTTTGCCTCTCTCTTCATCTCTCTCTCTCTCTTTCTAACCTTATTCTCGGCACATAGGGGTACCATCATTTCTAATATTGCTAAGTTTTTCCTGTTGTAAGCTGTTGTTTTGAGAGGACCATTTTACTAAGTTCTGTTACTTTGAGAGTGATATTGTTGTATGTTTCCTTTGACAAGCTTTATAATCTTACTCAATCTTAAGTAAAGGTGTGTTTTGTGAAAGCCTCCTGGGTAATGGTCTTACTCCTAGAGTACTGTGCAGAGTATTCCTGAGCTTAATCTTGCCGAATGGGTTGTTAAAAGAGATATTTATATTCAGTTTGGACTCCCAGCTCTGGGGAGCGGTGACCACTTTGCAGGACATGATAACGCCGTACCCACCTTGTGGGATGTGAAAATGCTGTGCCCATCTTGTGGATCATGACACCTTGTAAAGGGATAATGCAACTACTCCCATCTAAGCAGTCATGTCCTGGCGACTTTACTGAAGGGAGTACTTGACTTCTAAGTCTGTGGTGAGGTAGGCCAAATTTCCTGAGCTCCCATCGTTACAAAAAGCTAGCAAAAGTCAAAACCACATATTTTCTGTCCTTCAGGTGTTAGAGCTGGTGCAAGAGGAGGGGAGGCTTGGGATGGCTTTTCCTCTTTTTGGGGATGACTGGGGAGTGAAGTGATGGAAAGAGATGGGGCATCTTGCACTCTCTTTTTTTCTGTAGCTAGCCGTTTGCTAAGACAGTTTTCAGCCTTCAGGAAGGACCATGTGTGATAATGTGGAGGAGTCAGGGCTCACTTGCTCGAGATCACAGATTAAAATAAATTTTAAAAGAAAGCAGAGATAGATGTTTGGGCTCAGATACTCTGAATAATTTAATTTAGCTTGAAAAGTTTGAAATAAATATTTTTCTATTTGGCACCAGCTATTTTGACACTTCCAATTCTATTAAAAGTTTGATAGCTTTTCTTCTTTTCCAGGTGCATGGAAATAAAAAAGGTCCAGATGCAGTATCAAAAGTGTCATGTCTAAGAAGACCTGATTTTGGCAATCCCTACTGGATACAGCACTTGATGGAAAAACTATGGTGACATTTCTGTCCTACCCCAAGAAACAGCAATTCCTTTGCAACAGATCTCCGTAGCAATATCCCCTAGTGTCTGAGCTCTGGACTTTCTGCTTGTTGAGCAATCCAAAGTTTTAACACATGATCTTTTTTCCCATCTTTCCCATGCCAAAAATGCATGCTTCTCTCTTCTGTCTGCAGCTGGGATCATCCTACTTGGGGTCTCATTGCCTTTGTACATGGGCAGAGGAATAGTGGTCCCAGCAAAGTGAACTTGTACTACATGACACTGCCAGACCTTTGGTTTTCACTTGTGAAAATTCAAGGCAAAGTTTAACAGCTGGATTGCAATGAGCTGTATTTAAGCTAGTGACCTGCAAGGTGAAAGGCTCCACAGCCCATTACTGATTCTAGCCCTCTGGTCATGCAAGAAATTGTTGCAGTTTTGTAACAGCAGCAGAAACTGTTCAAGTCAAAAGCCCTTAACCAGATGGATGAAGGCAAGAACTGAGTAAGTCATATACTATTTTTCTTCCAATGTTTGCCTGTCTGGCAAAAGCTCCATGTACATTTGGTTGTCCAAACTTTCCATGTACTAATGATATCCTCCTTCTGGTTTGGCTGTGATGACTTTTATTGAGCCCTCTCTACCATCTGTATAGGTTTTTACATAGCCAGGTAAATGTGAATCCCTTTACTCTGATCACCAGCATTGCAAAGCCTCTTCCTCAGAAAGAATAACTTGATAGTTAAAAAAAAGACAAAGTTTCATCACACACTCATGACTTAATGTTGCTGTAGCTGCAGAGCTGTGGGAAAAGCAGTCTGCTGCCCAGGAGTTAAATTCTACAGCAGTACATTCAAGTTGTCTGAGACCTTGAGAGCATTTGCTGGTATAGTGAATTAAGTTTAGAGCTGTGCAAATCCGGCTTTGGATTAAGATTTGTGAGATTCACCTTTGACCTGGCTTTGGATGGAGATCTGAATGCCTGTCTTGTGCAAATACATGGGCAGTGTGCGTTTTGTGCTACTTTTCAGAACACTGAAAGGGTTTAATTTCTGTGAGGAATATTTTACCTACTAGTTACCATTTCAGGCTATGGCATTTCCTAAAGGGCCATGTCCCCTCTCTTTCTCTAAGATAAGGCTTCAAGGTGTCTGTCATAAGAATAATTTCAGTTGTGTTGCTTTGACAGAAACAAGAAACCTGAAGAATACCATCAAACATTGATATCCTCTAGACAAAGATCTGAGTAAGTGGATTAATGTGTAGAATTCGTGTAAACCATAATAGACAGACGTTCAGACAGCGACAGATGTGGCTCATCAGGGAAGGTTAGGTTTGCACTATGATGGTTTTAGGGTTTTTCATTTCTCTTTTAGTGATGGTAAAGCTCATGAGAGAGGTTCTGGATGTCAAGAAAGATGCTGGAAAACACTGTATAAGAAAAGAATTTCCTAGGTTGTTTTAACAATTAAGAACCAAACCCAACCTTGTGACAAAAGGTGCTCTCACAGACCACAAGAGAACTTCTCTGTGTCCTACATGTGGCTGGCACCCTCTGGCTAGACCTTCCTCCCCATAATTAGCATCCTGACATGGGCACTGATGTAAAAAGCTGCATCTTTTTCCTAATCTAGTTTCAAAATACTCTGCCATCTCAGCCATCCAGACTTCCTGTGTTAATGGTTACCATGACAGGAATTCTCTCTTTGATCCCTTTTTGGGGATCTCCCTTCCATCTGCAGCAGTGATTACACTGGTCACAGCTTCCTGCTGAGCGCTGTCTGTTTTGTAAAAGGAAAATGGAAAGAAAAATGGAAAGCCAGCCAAAGTCCATGCTATATTCAATACAGTGTAACACTATACACAGGCAAAAAATGAAATCAATAAAATAAAATAATATAACCCCAAGTAAAATACAATAAAACACACTACACTAAAACAATAAAATATAAAATAAAATATAAAAAATAAAATAAAATAAAATAAAATAAAATAAAATAAAATAAAATAAAATAAAATAAAATAAAATAAAATAAAATATCTAGATGTTAATTCTGCCCTCGTAAAAAATACAAGAATGCTAATAATGTAATTTTTCTTGTAGTATCTGCATCACAGATGATGAGCAATAAATTTGTCTTGTCTAATCTAAGAGGAATGAAGAAGAATTAGCAGCCTCTGGTCTTCATTTGAGGAGAAACCCCTAGGGGAAAAATCTAAAAAAGGCAGCCGCTGACTGCAAATTTCTCAGACATTGGGAGCTAAAAGACGCCTCCTGGAGCAGACCAGAGCCCATCAGCACATATCTGTGCCCACCCTGGCCACTCCACTGCCCTCCAGCCAGGGGACAAAGGGTTCAGCATGTTGTCAGTGCTCCACAAACACACAGGTGTATCCCTTGCACCACCACTGTGGCCTTTTCTGGACACATGTGCCATCAACTCAGTCTGCATCGAGATCCTGAGCACCAGCTGGTCCTAGTGGTGGGTTTGCAACTGCGCTGAGCAGGAGAAGGCATTTGGCAGCAGGTGAAGGAGACCAAACATTGTCTGTGCCTTTGTCTGCTCAAACCCCACAGCCCCAGTACATGGACCTCTCACCACTCCCCATGTGGTCTTTTCTCTATTGTTGCTTTGCCTACACATGGTCCCACTGTTACATAATATTCTCTATATATTGTTATATTAAAACACTGTAATTATAGGCTCCAGATCAGGCTGCAGCTAAACAAAAACCACTGCAGCAACTGCCAGGATCCTCAGTGGTGCTTTCCCATGGATTGTTACTCTGCAGAGTGCAATCTGCATATCTGGGAGAAACACAGCAGGAGAAGGTGATAATTAAGAAGCTGGTGATGCAAACAGGAATTTTGGTAGCTTTGCCTCAGTCAGAGAGCTCTGTGGATTTGCTTTAGTTAAGATCTGGACCTGGTTCAGCCAGAAAACAAGACAGGAAAAGAAAAAACAGAAAGTGTGTGGAAAGAGCAGCTCATTGGAATGATATCCTTCTCCATCTATCACATATAAAGGGACTGCGCCAAATTTGGGACCAGGTTCCCCTCACCTCCTTCTCCCTCTCCCAAAACTAATGTAAGAGAGTGTCCTCCAGCCCCAGGCAGGAATGCAGAGATGGAAAGGATATGGAAAGTATTCAGTGGGCTGGTCCAAATGGAAAACTGGAAGAGATGCAAACACTTGCTGTGATTCCCAGGCATTATGCACTCACAGGGTCACACAATACAGCTGTAGGTAGGAGGATAGCTTTTGGCATGCTGTAGGCTGCAGATGTTTGCCTGAGCTTCCTAAGTCTACCAAAAACTGCTTTTTTCGAGCCTGCTTCTTCCATGTTACTGCTCCCTTCCCTTGGGTTTTTTTTTCTGCCACTCTTACTAAAGCAAATGCCTTACCAAGGGAAGAGGAAAAGACTCAAGGCAGTAACAGCAGCTCCTTCTTTCGTGGACTTAGATCTTCCTTCTGTCTTTCTCTTCTACCAGCCACATGTTTCCCATACCCATGGCTGTCTTCCAAGCTTAGCAATATAAAAGAAAGCTCACTAGGAAATTTCCTGATCAGAGCTTGCTGGGCAGAGACCTCAAAGCAGGGGATGATGTAGCGCACATAAAAATTGTGGAACTGAATAAAGAATCAATAATGGGTTTGGGGTATCTCAATCACCAGCTAAAATGCCAAAAGCAATATGAAATAAAGCAACAACTGTGAAAATGAGAGGATAGAAGTACATTTTTCTTTCTCCCTCATAGACTGATTTCTGGACTCTTCAGTGGCAGTCTATTCATTTTATGTGTGTTTTGGCATCAGAAACCTTATGAACACACAGAGACATATATTCTGCTGAATCTTAAATCTTAGTTTTAACTTTAAAAGGTCAAGGGCTTTCTCATCAACATCTCTTTGTACACACTTAAAAAATAGAGATATTTTAAAACACCCTTAAAGTTCAATCTATTATCATCCCCATCTGGATTCCCCACAGTGAAGCAGAAATGCAAGAAGTCACCATCACTTCATCCATGCTGGATGAATCATTTTGCCAGAGGGAGCTTATGGGGAACACTATGGATTCACACAAGATGGGGCAGACACAGTGGCTCTGTTGCATTTTGGACTGCCACTCAGCCACTTTTTCCTTTACAAGGAAAAACAGGTTCTGTTTTTTTGCTATGCTACAGCCAAATCTTAAACTAGTTTCCCAAGAGCTCTGTCTTTGCTTCCTAGGGCTTGAATAAGCAGCTTGACCCTGCTTGAGATGGGCTGGTGGCTTCCTCAGAGCTTCTTTCCTCCTGCTTTGCTTTGGCTCAGGCATCCTACAGGCTCATGGCCTTCCCCTGCACCTCCCCCTATTCATTAATATCTTGGCTCTCTGATCGGTATATGATTTCCCTTTGTTTGCTGAAGTGTTTTCTGCTCTCCCCTCAAATCCTGCCTGCTGAGCTGATACCACCACCCATGGAGCTCAGCTATCTCTCCCCTTCCATTCCCACATGGTGCAGAAAATGGCAAGCCCGATGGATGCTGGAGCAGAATGTCTACTGCTGTGGCTCTGGCAAGGCTCAGGGAACTGCTCTTCCCACGACCAGCTGGGACATGCTTGCCTGCCCTGGGGCCCTGGGGGCCCTGCCCACCACGCTGGCCGCAGGCATAACTTGCCATGGCTTAGTCAGCAGGCTTGCGCAAGTGTCCCTCAAGTGCCACGGAGGGCATGCTGAACCTGCACTCAGCAGAGAAGAAAGTCAGCATGGCTTGGGATAGCAGGGCCAGAGGGGTGTGTGTTGACTGTCTGTGGGAAATGAGGACTTACAGAAGCAGCCAGAAGAAACCTCTGCCTATTCCAGAGCTGTCCTTGCCCTGGATACTACATGGAGAAGGTAGTGCAACCCATAGTTATGCTGCAGAAATACTCAAAGATCTCACTCAAGTTCAGACTGATCCTTGTCATGGTTCACTAGTGATCTGAGGGCAGTGATGAATAGACCTACAGTCAAACACACCTTTCAAAGACCTGCCTTTATTTGCTGTTTTGCTTGGTAGTCTGACATCTCTTCCTGGCTACACTTAGGCATGTTTGTAAAGGCTGATTGCTTTTAGATCCTATCATCCGGCCTTGATAGGCAGTAAGATTGCCTCTTAACCTCACACAGCAACCTGTGGAGGATCTTTTGTGCATAGGGACCACTGTGAAAGAAGAGGCAGAGATCAGAGCTGCTTTGGGAAAACAAAGGTCCATTGTATTATAGTCTTCAATTAATTAATTCCAAACCACAAAAAAAAAAAAAAAAGATAATTTCACAAGAATGAGCAGAACTGGAGCCTGCATGTTTTTTTCCATTTGGTATCCCAAATTAAAGCAGGTGCCTTCTCATACTTCAGTAGCTAGCTGCAAGGCATCCATGTCGGTCAGGCAGCACAGGATGGCATGCAGCTGTGGGCAGAGGTGGGCACCTCCAGGAAGGGCGTCCCTCTCCCTGGTGGAGGTGGGACTGCACAGATGCCTTTTCAAGGGCTGAATCCCACACCCCAGAGCCCATCACAGAGGGCTTTTGGATGGAGGCACAGCCTCCTCCATGTGACATTACTGCGGGTGGTTTGCACAGAAGTCAGCTCTTGCTTCAGCAAGCAAAGGCAGGAAAACAACTGTCAAAGTAGAAATATAGTCAAGAGTAAATACAAGTAATTTCCAGTTTGGGCAGTGCTATGCTTACCTATTCTTCATACATGTGGAGCAGGTGAGTTTACTGCTTCATTTATTACCTAAAAAAACTCAGCTCAAAAAGTTCCTTCCAACCTCCTTAGTCACATAAAAATATTTGTTTCATGCCCATTTTCTGGCCTTTTTATTACCTGCTTTCTACAGAGACATTTTACAGCTGTGATCAATCAGATGTCTATTGCCTATTTGCCTGTATAAAATCTCACATACAAAAAGTTTTGATAGGAGCTGGGTTGTAGTTTATGCTTATTGCCTAGAAGGCCAGTCTTTGAAAAATTTTTGTCATGACTTCCAGCCACTAAAAAATATGTCTCCAGCTTTGTAATTTAGTAAGTATGCCTGTTAAACAGTGAAGCTGAGGGTGCTCCAGGACCCAGGAGACATGTTCAATAAACTGTGCTGATCTTTTCATCTTCTCGATTTCCTGAGTCATCCCAGTTCTGGAACTCAGCTGCCATATGGAATTCTGCTTTGTAATACAATCTGAAACACACTTTCAGCTCATAAAAGTGTTTGTGTTTGGAACTACAAAGGACACTTCCTAGCTGTTCAGGAGACCTTTCTTTTAAATTAATATATATATTTATGAATTAAAATGTCAAGACACTTGGCATGTTACTGTGTTCATACCAGCTTGATTGTCATGCAATTTCTTACGAATAATAATGAAAATGCTTTTTTAAAATAGAATACAGATCCTGATCCTCAGTTAGAAATTGCTATTCACCTCTTATTTTCCAGATAGCTCTTTGCTGAATATTTTCCTGATACTTTCAAGAGAAATCTTAAAATCTTTAAAATATGTGCTACTGCATCACACTGAGTTGAAAAACAAAAATAACAAAGCAGCTGGCAAGTAGCGTATCTCATTCTCAAATTTGTTTTTGTATAAGAATTTATTTTTTCCTTAGACTACCTTTTTTTCAATCTGCACTGGCTGGGGATGACGGTTGGGCTGTAGCCAAGGAGGCAGAGATGTTTCCAGCAGCAATTTTCCCAGCTTTCAAGAAGCACCCATTTCTTTCCTCTGTGGCTGCATCAAGCAGATCATAAACTTGCTTTTCCTCCTCTGAGACAATGCCAGCACCTTGCTTCTGTCTGTCACCTCTGAAGGACTGGCCAGGTTGCTGTGGGGAGCAAACAGAGCTCCCATTACTGTCTGTTGTTCTGGAGGATTTCCAGAAAATCAGAGGGGCCATGCTGTGGGCATAGGCAAGTGTGCAAGGAGCCGGGGTGTCCCACCATCAGCGACCTGGAGCAGGCTCCTGGGTGCGTGTGAACTGGCACTTCCCTAGAGGGTCCTTCTGACTCTGCTTCCCTGGAGGGTCCTGCTGACTCCATCCTGCCCTGCAGCCTGCAGAGGCTGCAGCAGTGGGTGCCACAGCACAGCACTGAGGTGCTGGGCTTCTGCAGTGCAGATGTGGTGCCACACCACCTTGGACTCACAGAGTGTGGAAGGACATGAAAGGAGCATATGCCTCAGCAATGGCCCTTTCCAGCAGCCAGCTGTCCCGCCTACCCAGAGCCATATGTGCACTTGGCCCCCCAGGCCCTTCTGGAAAGGAGCTTTATTGGAACTGGGATGCAACAGACACAGATACAGCCTGCTCTCCTGGCACACTGCTCTGCTCAGCCTTGCTGCCCTCACCTTTGCACCTAGGGTTATTGGAGAAGTAGCAGGGGTTGCAGCAGTACAAATGCAGGGGCAGGGAGGTGCTCATTTGCACCTTGGACTCAGCACAGAGGAAGGGAGATGAGGTGATCAGAGGTGAGGAGTGTTTTGCATGTAAAGGGAGGTTAAATGAAGGGCCTGGAAAAGAAGCAGCACAGGGGCATGTGGCAGAAGCTTCTGAAATAGCAGAGAAGGAGAATAAGGATCACTTAATTTGTGAATTTGGCTTGTAGCACAAGTACTAAGTGGCACAAAGGAACAACCCTGGAGAAAATCCCCTCTCAGTCAGCACAAACCATGAAACCCGCTGGCAGAGGATAATCTGCCAAAAAGCATAAGCAGAGTGAAAAAAGTGTTAGACAAAGGAGACATCACGCAAAAACCATACAATCTTAATCCCTGGAGTTCTTTAAACTCTCAGATACCAGGAACAGGTACTCCATTGTTTCTGCTTTCATAAGCATGCAGTACTGATAGAAACAGAGCCGTGGATTAAATAGATCTGTGGGCTACATCAGTACGGCTGTTTTGCTGGCATGTTCACAGAGTAGTTGCAAGTTATTTAATATTTGCTATGCATTATTTTATATTTTCAAATGATGTTTTTTGCAAATATATATAAAGGACCTAATTTACTACCAGAAAAAAAAAAAAGGCCATGATCATATGTTTGAAGTAATTGCGAAGTTAATGAGGAAGAAGTTTATTCCTCAGGATTAAGAGAGCAGAAAAACAAACAAAAATGTAAAAGGGTCTAATTCCAAGAAGGTAGCATGTTTTTTTATTCCCAATGGACAAGTAATGCTATTTAAATATCATGGAGTAGGAAATAATCAGTTTTATTCAAGGTTATTTCTTGTTCCTGAACTGTTGCTGTGGAGCTCCAAAACTGAGAAAGATGGGAAACAGACATAAGGATGCACTGGTCAGTTGGTAACAAGTGATGCAGTTTGTAAGGGTCTGAAGGAAATGAAACCATCCTGGAGAGTTCTGTGAGGCACAGTTTTGAATGGGGGAAAAAGATCTGCAATTGTGTTAAACTGAGTGATGAAAGCCCAAAACACTTGGAGCAGACTTTAATTAGTTCCTGTGAGCTGAAACTGAAATAGTTACAGATGTTTAGCTCATAGGTGGCATTTGTAAGGTGTTTCTGCTCTCCTTAGTTTTCTTCTTTTATGCTCTTTAATAAACTGATGCACCACTGTGGATTATTTGATGGTAGCAAATGAATTTGAAGCCACACAGGAGGTGGGGACAAGGAGTCAACTGAGTAGTGTGCTAGATTTTTATGATTGCTAGTGGTAATGGTCATGTTAGGTACAGGCACTGAATAAATTTCCTAGCATGAAACAGCCTTGATCTTTATAGCAGGGTCAGCCTCATAAGTCTGTTGCTTACACAACTCTAAGCAGGCAGGCACTTGGCAGTAAAATGTTCCTCCGAACAATGTACTCTGCTCAGTTACATGATGCCTCATGAAACAGTCAGTTTCTGAGAATATTTGGGTGCTCTGAAATGATATGTTATAAAGCATGGAGACTTGTGAGATGAGGATCTGAGGACTGTGATCTCTGTATCTCTTTCTTCTCTGTACTCCTCGTCACAGCACCCCCACTGCTCAGGCTGCCTGCTGGAGGACATGGCTGCAGCCTCTTCAGCCTGACTCTGGCTGAGTCCCACCTGACTGAACCTTGGTCTGGAGCAAGTTGAACACCCGCTTAAATTTTTGCCCTGTGTTTGCTTGACAGTCCCAGGGCATCTGTTTGGGCAACTTCCCCTGGAGAGCTGCAGGCCAACATCCTGCAAAGGAAAGGGGCAGGATTTTGAAGAAGGGAGATGGGCACAGCATTCCAGCCAGACCTGCCCAGTGTGCTGCTGGTGCCACCAGTCAGCTTCTGATGGCTAATTGCTGTGAGAAGCCTCCCTTGAATTATACCTGTCAGGGTAACCTCCATGGTCAGATGCGGTGACACTGGAAAATAGGCCCCTCGTGTCCTGGAGTAGCCACAGGGCAGTTTCCTAGGGAGAGGCAGGTTCTCCAAACCCCATTCCCCCTCTGTGCAAAACATTAAAGCAACTGTATGGACTAGGATGTGAATGTAACTGCACTTTTCCTTGCTACCACATAAGAGCACCCATTAACTCATGTTTTAAGGAGTAAAACATGTTTTTGTGACTTGTGCCTAGGTTTGGCCTTACTTTGAAGCAGTTTCATACATCACCCGTATTGACTTTTCTGTCT
Source organism: Hemiprocne comata (assembly GCA_020745705.1). NCBI lineage: Eukaryota > Metazoa > Chordata > Aves > Apodiformes > Apodidae > Hemiprocne > Hemiprocne comata. The sequence continues at coordinate 38,090,734 of CM036616.1, read as the reverse complement.
CAGAGGCAGAGCTGGAGCACACAGTGCATCTGCACTAAAGCTCCTCAGAACCTATTTTGCATGGGAAAGAAGATTCAGCAAGAGCAATTTTTCATTGTCAGATATCTCAGCAAAATATCTGACACTTGAATGTTCTGAGGACCAAAACCTTTTTTGCTTCAGGATCTCCATTTGAACACAAGTTAAGCAGATGCCTTGGGGGAAGTGGACATTTCCTGTGAACCACTGCTTTCAGGAAATGTGGCTTCATACTGAAACGTGCTTAGCCATAACATTTATTGACCAAGGGTCCTGGAGTGTATATTTTAGAGCGAATTTTGAGTTAGCTTACAGGTCCAAATAGTATGACCACCACATGGCTTAGAGGAGCAGCGATCCCCCACCAGTAAACTGAGTTCTAATATTGCTGCAGACAGGGACTTCAAACTAAGCCACAAGTATAAGCCTTGGGAGCAATAATCTATGTCTCAACTTCAAATAATCTCTTATAACGCAAAGGGTGGAAGATTTCTTTTCTGTGCAGGAAGTGGTAAATCCCTAGTTGCAGTTCATTAATTAAGAAAAAAGCCTGTATGTCAGAACAGTGGAAACTATCTGTCCTTTTTCACCAGAGAGGGCAGGTATAGGACAAGGGGTAATGGTTTTAAACTGAAAGAGGGTAGATTTAGGTTAGACATCAGGAAGAAATTCTTCACCATAACGGTAGTAGGGCACTGGAATAGGTTGCCCAGTGAGGTTGTGGAAGGCCCCCTCCCTGGAGGTGTTTAAGGCCAGGTTGGATGAGGCTTTGTGCAGCCTGGTCTGGTGTGGGGTGTCCCTGCTCATAGCAGGGGAGTTGGAACCTGATGATCTTTAAGGTCCCTTCTAACCTTAACCATTTGATGACTTTCTATGACTTTTCCATGACAAATAAAGTGACTTCTTGTGTTGGGATAATACCCCCTGTAATTCACCATTATGACACACTACATTTGCTAAGGAAGTTGGAAGGAGGAATAGAAGGGGCAATCTTCTGTGCATTACTCACAACATAAATCCATCTGTACAGACAGCTCGCTAAAGTGAGTGGTCACTCATTTTAGACTTGTGGAGAATCATGGTTCAAACACATTTTAATATCTCCATAGAGATCCTTGAGCTTCCTCACAGTGGGAAAATATTAGGCTTTTTCAGTTCAGCTTCTTACCTTCCCTTTCCCACTGGGGCTTGGATGCTCTACTTTGTGGTCACTGTGACCATGACAGCCACCAGTCACCACCCATGAGTCCCTCTCTGTTTACAAACAACAGATCTAGGAGGGCAGCTTTCTTAGTCAGCTCCCTTAGTGCCTGCACCAAGAGGTTATCTTCAAAATGCTCCAGAATTTTCCTGGACATTTTTGTGCCTGCTGTCTGATATTCCCAGTTGTTGTCTGGGAAGTTAAAATCCCCCATAAGGACAAGGACAGTTGATCCAGAAATATCCCTTAATTTCTTGTGGAATAATTAATTGGTGTCATTATCCTGGCTGGGAAGTTGATAGTAGACTCCCACAACAACATTTGCTTTCCTCTTCATCCTTACCCAGAGGCTCTCAACCGTGTCATTGCCAGCTCTAAGTGCCAAACAATGAAACCCTTCCTTTTACATACAGCACACACCACACACACACACACCTTGCCTGCCCTGCCCATCCCTCCTGAAGAGTCTATAACCATCCATCGTGGCACCCTAATCACTAGACACATCCCATTAGATTTTGCTTATGCAAGTTATGCCATAGCTCTGGAATTGGGCCAAATCTCCAGTGAGCCTGGTTTATTGCATTCCCCCTCCAAATTTCCTAAAGCTCTTTCAGTGAGCCCTGCAAATTCCTGCAAAAAGATCCTTCTTCCCTCTTTGAGACAGGTGAACCTCATCCGTTACCAGCAGGCTGGGTTTGTGTAGACTGACCCATGATCAAAAAACTCAGAATTCTGCTGGTGACACCAGTCTTGGAGTCACATATTGATCTGCTGGCTCTTCCTGTTTCTTCCCTCATCATTCCCTGCAACTAGCAGTATACAAGAGAGAACTACTGGTGCTCCTGATCCCTTATCCAGTGGTTCCAAGACTCTGAAGTGTCTTTTGGTTGCCCTTGGACTTCTTGTTGCAACTTCATCCCTGCCTACCTAAAAAATCAATAATGGATAATCATCTGAGGGCCATAGCAGGGTAGGAAGCTTTCTTTTCCTGTGTTTAGCCTGGGCCCTAGGCAGGCATCAGACTTCTCTAAGGAGTGGGTCCAGTCTGCATATGGGGCCTTCTATTGTCCTCACAGAGAGTCTGCTATGACAATGACTCATCTTTTTTAATTTATAGAAGTGATTTTATTTCAGGGCATAGGCTGACTTACCCTTGCCAACAACTTCAACCTAGATGAACCATCATCCTTGTCATTGTTTGGTTCCGTTTGCAGAGCCTCGTACCTACTATGCGAGGGCACCTGGGAAGACAGGGTGGTCAGGGAGAAGATGTGCCCACTGCCCTGGGCTGGAGCTTGTCCCCATTTTTCCCTATCCTCCACATCACTGTATTCTGCTGTGTGGAGAGAGGATAGGAAATCCTCTGTATCAACCAAACTACCAGAGATGTCCTACACTGCACCCACTCATTGTGTCCAAAAGATCTCTCAGTTTTAAAGTCTTTGATTCCCCATGTCCCATCCATTTAGCTATAAGGAAGGAAATAATTTTAAGTTTTTATATAAAATATTGCTGTGCTAAAATGTAAAAAAAACATTTTCAGCTGCAGTTAGCAAAATGTACAGGTTATGCTTTTAAGACAATATATCCTTTGGAAAAACAGCATATCTCTTCTTTAAAAGATGTCTCTAGGTGCTGCAGAGCAAAAGGAGAGACCCAGATAAATCTCCAAGTTGTGAGGACTGTGATGGCTCCCTTGACACCAAAGTGACCTGGACAAAGCTCCTTTCTCTACAAACATAAGATTGATTAATTAATTAGAAATTGAATAATGAATAGCAAACTGTGGACTTCACAAGACTCTGTCAAAAGACATGTAGACTTTGCCATGGGGATTTCAAGGACCAAGAATTGGTTGGTTTAACCTGTCCTCCAGGGGGCTGGGTGTTATCCTCTGTTATTAATTGTGAGCATTTTTTCCTACAGAGAAATATGTCAGTCCTGAGACAGAAAAAGCTTTGCCTTCTATTTTCAACCGCAGCTTTTACTACAGCAAAGGACTAGGGTGGCAGAAAGCATCAGCAACTACAGCTAAACAGACTGATTAAGGGTGGTGAAGTGCTGTTGAGGGTACGTCTGTGCATGCCTCTGCAGGCAGATATGGTTATATGTCGTTGGCCAGCACTTGACCAGATGCTCTACTTCAACCAGAACAAACCCACTAGTTAATCTGTTGGGTTTTTTTCAGTTTTTGTCCAGAGTCTGTGCTTTCTTATTCCACAATCATAACTGGAAGCCACTAATAAAAGACAACTCGTCACTTGCTACTCTGTACCTATTATTTGTCTGTGGTTTACACAGGCATAGTTGCCACAGAAGCAAAAAAAAAATTATTTCCACTTTCAAAATACATTCAGTGTTTATTTTCTGTGTTTTTTTTTACTTCTACTAATGTTGCTCCTGTAAAAGTCCCATTTCTCCCACTACTTTCCTTTTTCAATTTCCCTTGCCCTGGTGGGATGGGGTCTTTCCTCTTTCTCCCACTGTCCCATGCACTAGTCATCTCCCGCATAAAAATGAGAGAAGTACACAGCAATGACTATGTTATTTTCAGGGAGAAATGCTGTTGAGAAACATTTGTACCAAACTCTGTGTTCTTCATAAGAACATAAGAGTCATCTCAGCAGCTGCATACTTCAAGGTCACTGGTTATCTGTGTGTTCAATAAAGAAATGTTTATTTTACTCTTTCTCCAAACACGCAGTATGAGCAGTCATCACAAGTCCTACAACATTTACAAAGTACCACCTTAGCCAAAAGTGGATAGCTGGATAGCAGCACTGCTGCAGCTGAGATCAGGAAAAGGCCTGAGGTTGGTTGAGCTGGGACTTACAGTTTTCGGGTCTTTCCTCTGCTGTTTTGTTTGAGTTTTATGGAGCCTAGCTCAAAATCACACAACATTACAAATAGTCTGGATAGCCAGAACTTCAGGGCACTAAAAATTACAAACTTTGAAGGACACCATGAAAGTGGGAATAGAGACTGGTGGTGCAAGAATGGGAATGGAAGGTGACTCAAGTGTGAACACTGGTTTTTTGGGTGGGTGAACAGCTCTGCTGCATTTTAGCTCTGGTGTGGGCATTGCTGTCAGCATTTTATTTTCTTAAACTCAGAAGAAATTAAGGAGACGACAGCTGAATTCATTTAACTATTTTTTTCTTCCCCATTCTCTGTACCTTTCTCATACATGCTGAACAACTTTTCTGTTATCCTTCCCCCTGAATGGAAAGATTCATGAGTCTCAGGGCCAGTCTCCAAGCAAGGCACTGAATCAGGCTGATGAACTTCTGTGGAGTATCCCTGAGCCAACCACACACTGGCTTTGGCTCTCTGGAGCCTGCAGCCATAAACAAACTCTTGCAGAGAACCTTTGTTACATTTCATTTGATTTATGTTTCCAGTTAGAGTAGATTTTTTTAGCTCATTTCCCAGCTCTGCTTTATTGCTGTTTACATGCCATCTCTATTTCCCAGTTGCATTTAATAAGCAGGTTACTTTTTAAGGGAGCCTTTTTCTTTTGTGAAATCTGTCTCAGATTCCAAGAGGAAGGACAAAATGGACACATATAGGGCTCCTCAATCGTTTACTTTTAGGGTGTGAAGAGAGCTTGGCCCTCTCATCTGGCTGCACTTAAGAAGCAGACTTCTCTATTAACACCACCAAAGAAATCTCTTTATGTTGCACATTTCTTTTGTTTCATGAAAAGGTCTTGTGCACTTCATTCACCTCAGAGTTCCCATAAAATGCCTTATGGTATGTTTCACAATTACCAAGTAATAATCAGTATAATGATTGGGTCTTTTGATAATGAACAGAATTCTTCACATATACACATACTATTTAGCCCAAGCAGTAATATAATTATCATCTGACTTGTTGAGTCAAATAACTGGTCTTTCAGGAATCCTCTACTGCTTGAGCTGCAGCCAAGCCTCGCCCTTCTCACAGTTAAGTGTTTCTTAAGGAAATTGAAAGGCCAACCTCTACGTAGGTAGGTAGAAGGGGACAGACCTATGTCAAGGACATCTTCTAGTATAGGTACTTCATAAATTTACCACAGCACATTTTCTATGCTTTTTGTGAGTGAAAATCTGTAAATTGTTCATGATGTTAGAGATGAAAATAAGAAAGAGGTCATCACTAGGGATAGATATACTGTTGAAAATTCATGTAGAGGTGCTTTAGGATGCAGATAACACAAGATTGCTGTTTCCAACACCAACTATTCTATAAAAAATTACTGCACAGCAGTCACCAATAAACCATTCTCCAGATTCTCTGAAAAGAGCACAGGCAGCGAAAGGCTTAAACTGCAGCAAAAGATGTTTAGGCTGAGAGTAGTACCTTCTTTTCTCTACTTGTAAGGAGCAGGAAGCAAGGCACTGCTCTGTCTAGGAAGGTTGTGAGGTCCCATCAGTTCTAACTTCTCAAGAGCAGGTTAGACAAGCATCTGTCAAAAGTGATGCAAGTGTACTTGCTTCTGCCTTTTGGGCTGGAGAAAGAACTGAATGACCTCTTGAGACCCATTCCAGTCATAGAATTATAGAATGGCTTGGGTTGGAAGGGACCTTAAAGATCACCTAGATCCAACCCCCCTGCATGGGCAGGGACACCTCCCACTAGACCAGGTTGCTCATATCCCCATCCAACCTGCCCTTGAATACTTCCAGGGATGGGGCTTCCACAGCTTCCCTGGGCAGCCATTTCCAGTCTCTTACCACCCTCATAGTCAAGAATTTCCTCCTAATGTCTAATCTAAATCTCACCTCTTACAGTTTAAAGCCATTACGCCTTGTCCTATCATTACATGCCCCTGAAAAAAGTGCCTCTCCAGCTGTCATTCAAAGAACTGCTTCACCCTGGAGTGAAACAGGATTCAATTATTGAAAGCAACTCAGTGTGTGAACAAAACTGTGCTAGTTCTGGCACAGAAATCAGTTCTGATCGTATTAGATCATTTCAAGTGCTGCAGAAGCAGCAGAAATCTGACTTGCAGTCGTATGCAGAAACAGAAAACTCCAATAATTCTGCATTTGGTCAGCATGTGTGTTTATCTGTATATCCTCCTCCACATGTTTTAAGAGAAAAAGGACCATTGGCAATGTGTAAGAATCCCTAAGTAACTGGTATGCTCAGTACTTCCATGAAGCCATGCCACTTCTCAATCAGCCACCCTGACACACCTCCTGCTCTCTCTGCCAGTTTTCCTGGGAGGGAAGCTCATCCCATGGAAAGCCCTTCCTGCTACTGTCAGGCTCTCTCTGGCTGCCCTGCTTTACACATTTTGCCTAGGTTGGTGAGATGAAATAACATGTGTCTATGTAAAGGGGTAGGTGCAGGTTAGTTTAAAGAGGGATGAAGATTCAGTACATTTGTTATATTCAAATCTGCATCTTCACTGCTGTTGGCTGGTTGGCATGGTAACAGCTAACAATACATGTCTTCCTTCTTCTCAACTACAATGAGACTTTCAAAGGAGATCGTGGAGAAGGAGTGGTGGGCAATGATAGGGAAAGAGAGTCAGTAGAAGTGAAACATTGGGATTTGCCAGTTTCTTTGAGGATTGCAGCTGTAGTTTGTCTGCCTATTTTCTGTTTATCAGCCTGGAGAAATTCCCTGCGACCTGTTAGTTCGGAACTACCTGGTAGTTCTGTGTTCTGTGATTCTGTTTCATGACCTACTTTGCAGGGAAACTCCACCAGCTCCCTGGTTTGAGCCTGAACCCTCTCTAGTGAAAGGATCACACACTAGTGAAAAGGAGCCTCCATTTGTTCCTGCAGTGCCTCCATGGCTGCAAGTCTCACAGATGTGTTTTGCTTGCTCTGGCTACTCATTAGCAGCTGCAGGCTACAACTCACTTTATCTTTCAGGCTTGAACACAGTTCACCAAGGTGTAGAATATGACACAAGACACATAACGAAAATCACATGGCACTTCCCTGTGATCTGGATTGGCTAATCTTACTTCAGGCTGTGAGCAGGATCAGTTCATTAGAAACTAATTCCTCTGAGAGAGAAGCTGGATGTGAAATAACCTGGTCCATCTGGAGAGACTTGAGTTAAAAAAAAAAAAAATGAAAGAAAACACTGTTGTCCTTTTTTGAGCCAACATCTTTCTAACACAAACAGACAATGTCCTGAAACATACAGTGCCTGATATAATTCTTGTAATTCCTCGTGGTATTACAAAAGGAATTTAATTTATTTCCTGATATCTAAATTTTCTTATGCTATCAGACAGGCCTAAATTATCTTTGGGCAGGAGTGTATACACAACAGACACTTTTTCAGAAATCCCTGTTGGCATGAAGCTGCTTAATATTATCCTTTATAAGTTGCAGTCTTTTCAGATTCACAAGGACAAATCAATAATTTTAATGGAACACTAGTGCCTTCCATTAAATAACATCTTAGTCCAGAGCAATGACTATATTGTAGTTCAATGTGTCTCTTATTTAGTAATTTCATATTTGAAACACAAAATTTTGTATAGAGATTATTTGAAGTACTTGAATGTAACTTTTCTCTTTGTTAGAGCTTATTTATCTATCTTGAAACTAAAGATTATGCATTATTTCATTATGGGAACTGTGTTTAATGAATATTGAGCAAACAAGAAACAGGGATGCAGATAAGTAACACTCCAAAAAGACATAAACATGAAGTCTGCCATGAGCTGAAGATACCAAGAATGCACAGGGCTTCACCTTTGGCACCTTGCTTGTTCCCCTTCTTCTTGCTGTATGGAGTTTGGGTTAGTCTTTGCCTGGAGCCTGGTTTTGTGTGAGGGCCAAGATCCTCTCCCCGTTCTCTGGAAAACCACGTATCACTTCTGTCTGTTAAGCCCCAAGATCTAAGCTCAAACTGTGGTATGAATACAGGGCAGCTCAAAGCAAAGTGTGCACATACATCAACTCTACAGGCTTGCAATGCAAAGCCAGAAACGTGCAATCAGGCAAATAGAAAACTTTTGCATTGTAGAGACTCTGAATGCAACATTCATCTTTGCAACATGCAACATTCATCTTTGGCCTGACTGTTTTGACTAAAATTCCAAGTATCTAGGTCACTTGGTGACTTGAAATGTCTTTTTTGAAACATTGCTCTTTCAGACTTCTGCTGTCACTGATATTCCAAGAGCATGAGTTTAACACATGTTGGGAGCACATAAAACCACTGTAGCAGAAAAGCAAATGTATGACCAATGATGGCACTGAGAAGCATCATGTCAGTCTTGGCATTAGTAAAATTAAAGCATCAATGAAAAAAGGAAGAGCTTTGGGGTAAAAGAAGAAGGCAAAAGAAAAAAGCAAGTAAGCTAAGAAAGAGCACACTAAAAGGTGACCTATGTTGACATCATTTGTCAGATAGTTACAATTATTCTGGCAGAAATTTTCTGCATAAATATACTATAGGCTTTTGATTAAATTGCACCCAGGAGTGACAAGTTTGTAGGCAATTTCAGAGCCCTTACAGCACAGCCAGACATACATTATATGACAGTAGATGTACACTGTTTTCATCATTCACTCACAAAAGGCAGCTTCATATAGAACCAGCCCTGAAATTCCTGAAATAAATGATATTTTTCCCCCTCCTCCTGCAAGGTCTACTAAAAACTAGCACTCTGAATGCAAACCCAGCCTCTAAAGTGCCATCAGTTCTCATGGCTGGGAATGAAAAAGTGAATTACAGCTGAGTACATTCAGTATGCCAGCTGGTGAATAAAGAAAAACAGCTGCTGCTGGCTGCCAACTGTGAAGCTCATGCAGACAATGTTATGTTCAGAACATAAAATGTACAAGTTGCATGCTGGCATGGAGTCTGTTGCAACAAAAGTCCCCAATGCCTTGTAAAACTTTTCAAGTGCAGTCCAATTGTACAGTTCCACTGTATTTTAGAAGTAATACAGATAGAAATATCGTAGATGTTGCTACACAAGAGCTGCAACTAGCATGGGTCTTGTCTTGCACCATGTGCTGGAACAGACTGTGAAGTATGCACTTTCACTGTCGGGTTTAAATATGATTCCTGCTAACCTGGAAAAAACTATACACAGAACTTGTGAGCCATTAAACCACCCTTCATTATCCATGGCTTAGCCTGAGCAAGTCAAACACTAATTCACGCTGACACTTACATAGATCTTACTTATTTCAGAATACTTTACAGCAGAACTGGGATCCATAGTTTGGAGTGAAAACATGAGTACACAGTAGGGAGATACAGTACTCTGTTCTCCAGCATGAGTAGACAGACTGGGAATCAAAAGACTTGGAAGGCTGTTTCTGAATTACTCCCAGGTCAGGTCTGTCACCTGGCTGACTTCTGTCTCCCAATTAAGAGAAAGGACAGTTGGCTCTTACCACACTTTCATTGTGCCCATTACAAGAGAGCCCAAGGTCCACAGCAATACTGGAGACGTCCTGTGAATTTAGATATCTGCTGATCTGCAAGAGAAGTGTAAAAGTCCATATGACCACATCTCTAACATGGTGGCAGTGTGCAGGAGGATGGGGTCACTTGACAAGTATATCTTGTCATGGGTGACTGCAACAGAAGCATCCCTTGCATCGCAGCCCCTTTTAACACACAGATGTGTCTTCTCCTGGTACAAGACTGTGTCTCAGCATCTTTTGTCTCTGTTATCTGCTGCTGTGACCACCACCATCAACATATGTAAGCTCTGAGCACTGTTGTGGGAGGAGGAGGCTGTGAGCCTGGCACGCTGCACTGAAGACTCTATAACTTTTCAAAGGACAACAATTTATTGTGATGCTAAATCACTTGCATAGGGCAGCACCTCACTTTCTCCTTATTTACTAGTGATGGACATTTCTCCCTGATATTTCTGTTGCCTCTTCTCCTTGTTGTGGGACCCCTTATTAAACTTTTCCCTGCAGGCCACTACAGGCAGAACATTTTTCAGTGATGGGTTGTTTCTCCCTTCTCTAATTGCCAGAATATGCTCTCTTTTATCTTCAAAAGCATATTTTCTATTTCTAATGCAGCAGTTGCCTGCCAGACAGAAATGTGGATGCTGCGTGCAAAGACTGGGACATTTCTCTCCATGTGCATGAGATGCATTTCCAACAGACTCCTCCTCCAGAGATAGTAATTGCACTTTGAAAGCTCCTCCTACCTGGAACATTTTAACTCATTATAAAGGTGTTCCTCATTGTAATTACCAGACATGTCTCCCACTAGAGCCCTCTCAGAGGCTCATGTGGCCCTTGTGACTGCCACATCTGACATTTCCAGCACTTCTCCTGGATGTGTCCCTGCAGGAAGACTCCAGACCTGTTTCACAGACATACAAATGGAGATGCAGAAAGGCTAATGGTGGGAGCCAGCTCACCTCACTTCACCTACCCCCAAAATCAGTCATCTAATCAGAGTTAGTCATCTAGGCTCTCTCTACAGTCAATGAAGAAAGACAGGTACCTCCAGAGCATGATTCATTCCTCCTTTCTTGGACAGCTATCCTAAAATATGTTGAATCGTACTCCAGAGATGCCTGTCTGCCTGAGTAAGACAGCTAAATAACTAGCTTTGCTGAGATACCTATCTGCAGGATGGCTTCAGCTGAGTGCTGGCCTCCTGCTCTGAGTAACACTCCCAAGCTCAAGTGGGGACTCTGGGTCAGACTCTTTCTCCCACCTCCCAGGCACCTGTCCCACTAAAGGGTCCTTCTCCATACAGAAATTCTTTAAAGCAGGAAAATGTAAAAAACTTTTTCCCTGTGACTCTGACATCCCATCTCTGACACCATAATTGTCCTGTCCAAACCCTTGTGAAATCCAAAAGCTACCATTAAAACACAGATACAGAGTTTTTCCACTATGTTTTTGTTCTTTCTTTAAAATGGTAACAACAACAACAAAAACCCACAAGCGGGAAAATTCAGGAAGAAAAAGCTCAAGGCAAAGGCATAGTTTCTATCTAATTTGAATTCAAATAAGTTTTTCATTATTTTAAAATTTAATTATAGCCTTCAAATACATAAAACTGCATGTGAAAATAGTACACAGAGCTTAAATATACCCTAGAACACCAGACAGAATCAGAGACACTGTTAATTTTCAGGCATGTTGTCTTGATCAGCATAACATCACAGTATCTTCCTTTGTGTCCTCAGCCTGACTAAGGAGATGGAGAAATGTCTTTTATATACCTTACAAACAAATATAAATATGGCCATATCTGAAGTTCAGTGACTAGATTTAACCTTTAGAGGGGATGCTGAGACTCCTCAGTTGCCATGAAAATGTAACTTGAACCAATAATTTTCCAGAAGTACTGTTTAACTAACCATAATTGTTCTTATATCTTATTTCCTAGCAAATACTATTGGAGATTTTCAGAACTGTCTGTATTTCAGCATTAAAATACAGTGCAAATGTCTCAAAGGCGTTTCTACAACATCTCCCTTCAGTCCTGTTGAACCCTCCTGGCTCATTCCCATTACATTCTCAACAATGTTATTCACAGGAATAAGGATCCAGGACATCGTCCAGCTGTGGTGAGTGTTTCTCCCCCTTTGTTCAGTGCTCTCACAGGAGTCTATCTTATTATTTCTCAGAGAACACAGATGTGAGTGGGGAAAATAGTGAATTATAGCAATTTTACTACTCCTGAAAGGAATTCCATGCAAAAAAATGAAAAGTAGCTCTTTCACCCTCAGGCTTTCAAGGTCTTTGAGAGTAGTAAAGATGTCAGAATGCCTTTAAAAAGTTTTAAAATGCATTAGCTTTGAGGTATTAGGCAACGTAATTCAACGGGTCATTCATAGCTCTTACAACACACCAGTAATAACGAGCAGTTATGGAGCTGAATGGGGAAGTTCACATCTTTCCAGAGACCTGCATTTTAGTTTGTTTGTTTTCTTGAAGACAGACAGACCTGCAGGGCTCTGAGCTCTGGGCTACCCCAGAGCACATTCGTCAAGAGTTTAATGATTGTTCCTGAATTAATTCAAACTCCAAATCTGTGTCATTGCACACTAAGAAAATTTGAGGGTTTTGTTCCACTTCTAGCTCAGTGTTGAATTATTTTTTTATTGTCACAGATATTTCAGTTATTTTTTGTGCAGGCTTGTGTATAACACATATGGCCTCTAGTGACAGTTTGCACACCTAATTTCTGTTTGCCCCTTGGTGCTCTAACCTCAGGATTTCTCATACAATTCCTGTATGGATGTGTACAGATCTGGTCATGGAGATTACAACATGCATTGGTGCTCAGTGTCTAATGTGCACAACATATTTTTTCATCTAATTGTCAAAGAAAACTGTCATACATTCATTGTAAATTTCTAGCAGTACACTGGAAAACTAAGGAAGTACAGCGTGTTATCGCCATGACAGAGAGAAGTTTCCTGCCTACAAAAATGCTGAAAGGAGGTAAGGTTGTGCTGCTCACTCTTTCAGGCACAGAGAGCTGAGCACAGCTACATTGGAGCTGCTCCCAACCTACAGGGCAGACCTGGCTTTGGAGGGATCTCAGTCAGACCCATAGCCAGCCACTGACAGCCCAGGCCCATTGCTGCTGGTTCCCATCTCAGCAGGGTCCCCCACCAGCTGCTGAAACAACAAGCAGCTGCCTGAGCTCCTCACACCCCTCAGGGCTTGCAGAGACACTTCCTGGCTAACGGGATGAGAAACAGAGGTAAAAAAAGGGTGCTTGAGCCTTCCTTGTACTGGTACAAAGTGCCACCAAGAAATAGGTGGCCTGACCAAGTGTGTCTAGGTCTCACTTTGTCCGAAGCAACTTCTTCCCTTTCACATGCTCAGGATTTTGGTTTCACCTCTGGAAAAATACCTCCAACCTACAGCCAGCGTGCTCCATCCTCCATGAGTAAAGTTCACAACAGCTTGGCTTTGCTCCCACTTGGAAAATGTCCTCTGCTCCAACAAGCCACTGGCAAAATTTCTCCATGGGCAGCCTGAAAGCTGCCAGATGAAAATGAGATCTGTAAAACTGAGCTGACAGCACAAGGTCTGTATAGACATTTCCAGGCCATTTGCCAGGCTCTAGTGGCCTAGTTTTAGAAAGACAAATTGAAAACATAACTAGCTAGCTAAGCTCTCCTCAAACCCTTTTAGAGCAACAAAACTCTGCCGTTGCAAGGCCTAATCCCTGGTACTGAAATACTTGCCAATGGCTCTAAAAATATATAGTGGAAGTTAGGGAAATGTCAATAGAATTAATCTGGGAGACCCTACAGCCACTTCTCCTCCTGTGTGAGGCTTCCCAGAGGGATGGGCTGGCTGCAGGTTCTGGGATTTCTCTGCATGTGTCCTGGAGGTAATCTGCTAGGTATTGAAAAGGAAGAAAACAACCCTCTGGGATCCAGCAGTGGTGCAAGTGCACATCTGGGAGACAGCACAAAAGAAAAGCTAACCCTGAACCTGCTCTCCTCCAGTGTCTCTCTGAATGTGTCCCACAGTCTGTACCTTCCCCCCTGGTCACCCTTCTCTCAGCAGTACCCACTACTGCCTTTGCGTCTCACAGCCCATGGACTGTCTGAGATCCAGCTTGCCTAGGGACTGCTTTTCAAAAGCCAGGACTATTAAAGGGCTGTATGTTATCCACAGCTGGATTTGTATTCACGGAAATCCACAGAGGACAGAAGCCTACAACAGTTTTCAGGCACACATCCTAAATGGCACTTGGAGGTGACAAAATATTTGGGCTTAAGTAAATAACATGTGCTTTCAAGAGTGAGAAAGACATTGCTATTGCTTGATGCTAGTTCTGTTTTTTTCTTTTGAATGAATGTATGCATAGGAATTACTAGGGCCAGAAAGTTCTTTTTTTAGGTGGTGGCACTCTTTTGTTATTACTGTGGTACGTTTCTCATAAATGCATTGTAGAACAAAGGGAAAGTACAAGTACTTTGTGTGCTCAAGTATTAGTGGATATGAAACAGAAAAGTACATGAGATTTGGTGTTTGCAAAAGCAAACTATGCTTATGAGATATACAAGTGACTACAGAGCCCAGCTCTCTGAAGACTTAATGCATTTATTTATAGCTGACTGATTTGGGACTAAAATATTGGAACATGTTCACATATTCTTACTTCTCCTGCCTCAGCTTATAGTTGTTTTATCATTTTTTTGCCAACAACCAAAGGAAAGAGAACCTTTTTTAACCACAGCACTTGTCTCCTTTCCAAGGCATAAAAAAAAATAAACGTTTACTAAGCACAACCCACAAATGGAGGGGAGGATCTTTTCTATCCAGCAGTCTTTCATCCTGGAAAACTGAACAATAATATTGATTCTCTCTTACACAAAACTCCAGTGCACTATAAAAATCGTTGAGTAGAAAGTGGGAAGAGTAACAGAAAAGCAAACAGTCACAGCATCTTAAGGGAGAGAACAAGACTTTGATTCTTCAGCATTCAGTGCAGCAGCCCAACTTGGAACAGAAAGGCTTGGGAGTAGAGGAATAAAATAATACATAATCCCTGGACAATTTCCTTACCTTAACGAAGGTTCCTTCAGTCCACAGTTTTATATTCTTGAGCTCTTGCCTTGTTCCCTGGTGTATAAAATAATAATGTATGCTGTTAGTGTTTTTTTCTACAATTAGAAAGCAGTTCTCAATGTTGATTTTGATGCTACTCTGTGATATTTGGGCACATGTTGCTGCATACCTTGAAAAATCCCCAGCATGGAAGTAATCATGAGTTTAAATATGCTTGTCTGTGTGTTACCTAGTTTGGTGGAGAACCTTGCATACATCTTTTGCATGCAGGTCTAGGTTTGCATGCTGGATAGGTTGTCCTTCCCTGCTTTTTGACAAATCTTTTACAGGGTATCAGAAGATGAGTCTGTTTCTCAAGAGAACACTTTGTGCTATGTATAAAACAACATTAGTGACAGGGTGTGCTTTTTTCAGTTGGAACTGACATTTGATACATTAGCCAAATGGGGACTGCAGCCAGATCATAATTGGATATGTATTTTCAACATCCTCAGCCCTTCAGCCAATTGGCTGGGACTCCTGGAGGCTTACTAGTTGAAATCAGTTTTATCTTTTTTGCTAATCTAACTAAAGTGAAACCATCAAAGAAGGAGCCAAAATGAGGGAAAGATAGAAATATGAGACCTTAGGCAGCAAGCTGCAGTTCTAGAAAGTGATGGCTCATTAGGCTTTGCAGGTAGTGACAATGTGAAGAAAAGGTAACACAGAATGGCTTTAAGATGAATATTTTCAATTTGTACATACTTGCCATAACCAAACACTTAATGGACAAAAGGAAAATTCCATGGGGGAATAATGACTGAAACCTAGGGATTTTCACTCTGTTTTAATTTGCTACTGAAACAAGTTGAAAAAAAGCTGCCATTGAATGTGTCTGCAAAATCACACCAAATCTTCTTCAGGCACATCATTTTTTCAAATGTTTGTAATTGCACAGCTGGAAGAACTGTTTGTATATGATGTCACACAGAAAACAAATTGATTAATTTAGATTTAATCCACAGATTTTGTTGGCTACGTTCAAAATGAAGTAGGTAAAAAATCCATCTCTCTCGCATTGTTCATCCTGATGAGGAGTTTTAGTGCCTTTTAGTGAGTAAGAATTACCATGACAAAGGGACAGCAGGAACTGGACAAATTGCTGATGTAAAAGGGATGGAACAGGAGAAGTTTTGCAAGAAGTTTTGAGCTGTGTGCAAATTATAAACCCAGCATTTTTGAAAATATATCCTCCAAAATAGATCTAAGCAAAGACTCCTGCTGAAGTAAGGCAGCCCATGGATACACCCACACAGAGCTCATTGCAAAATAAGAGCTTGCATGTTCATTTAGCAAACTTGCAGGCTCTAGGAAACTTCAGTAAACTGTGTTTTCACATGCCTAGTTCCAGCTGCTATAAGCTGATACCTTTGCCATCTGCGAACTGGTAAGTTCTGCACTGGCTTGACACAGAAACTTAAATAATGAGCCAGAGGTACTCAGTGGTAAAAGTGGAAGCTCTAATGGCAATCAGCCATCACTCACTGCTGGATAATAGTATGAATACTAAAATGGAAGATCACCACCCAAAAATCTTCCATGAATAGTTCAACTACCACAGTATGGGAACAGAATCACAGAATCACAGAACCATTGGAGCTGGAAGGGCGCTCTAGAGATCATCCAGCCCAACTCCCCTGCTAAAGCAGGATCCCCTAGAGCACATTACTCAGGACTGCATCCAGGTGGGCTTTGAATGTCTCCAGAGAGGAGGACTCCCCAACCTCTCTGCACATCTTGTTCCAGTGCTTTGTCACCCTCATAGTAAAGAAGTTTTTCCTCATATTTAAATGGAACTTCCTGTGTTCCAGCTTGTGCCCGTTGCCCCTTATCCTGTCATTGGAAACTACTGAAAAGAGCCTGGCTCCATCCTCCTTACACCCACCCTTTAGATATTTATAGACATTTAACACTTAGGAAAGGTTCATCTGGACTTTGTTCTTTGAAGCAAAACAAAAATTATCAAACACAGATCAGACAGTGGTCTAAATGGTTTCGTTTTTTGTACCTGACAATGATCAGTACCAGATGCTATCTAGAAGCATTAGGAGTTGAGTACACTCCTAGGTTTTCTTCTTAAGCAGTTAGAGTTAATAAAAAAGGCAGAGATATGTATGAGCACTTAGTTAATTTTTAAAGGCAGCAAGACATCTATCTTTTAGCCCACAGCACAAGAGAGGCAATTTAAACTAGTTTAGCAAAACACTTAAAAATACAGTTATGCAAGCTGGTTTCACCTGCCATCTATCCCTGGTGAAGTTCAGTCACATCTTGGTCATCAGGGATGAGATGAAGTATGGTCATTTTTTCCTCTCTGGTGTTTTTCCCATGTCTGAACCCCATGTGGAGTAACTAGGAAGATCTATCTGAAGGTCCCTCACAACATTGCAGCCAGTGGGGTGCCTGGTTTCCTCCAAGCCACAGCTCTGGGATGAGACATGGCAGGCCTCAGGGTTTTATCCCTCAGGGAAAATCCATCTGGCAGGGACTGCTTGGTCTCTTTCTGAAATGTTCCACTTCCTGAGGTGTCCTTAATGGGTAAGTGAGAGGCTGAAGGGGGTGTTTTTAAAGCGGAACAAATTCACATCTAACAACAAAAGCTGCTGCAAAGCTCCATCACTCTTTTTTTATTTATAGAATCATAGAATCATAGGGGTTGGAAGTGACCTCTGAAGATCAAGTCCAACCCCCCTGCTGCAGCAGCAACACCTAGGGCAGATCACACAGGAACACATCCAGATGGGTCTTGAAAGTCTCCAGAGAAGGAGACTCCACAACCTCTCTGGGCAGCCTGGTCCAGTGCTCTGTCACCCTCACAGTAAAGAAGTTTTTCCTCGTGTTGAGGTGGAACTTCCTGTGTTGTAGCTTGGTGCCGTTTCCCCTCGTCCTATCACAGGGCACCAATGAAAAGAGACTGGCTCCTTCTTGACATCCACCCTTCAGATATTTATAGATATTAATAAGGTCCCCACTTAGTCTTCTTTTCTCAAGACTAAACAGCCCCAGGTCTCTTAGCTCTTCCCATGGTATAGCGCTGGCTTCCTTCTCTTGCCCTTTTCAGCTACTCTCAGTACTGCCAGTGAGGGCAATGGATAGCCACTCTCCCCACAGTCAGAGCTTTCTGTTTTGCCCTACTGCATTGCTTACCAAAGACCTTCTTTCCACTTCTCGTAGGGGATAAAACCCTGGGGCTTCAGCTGCTTTCATGGTTTAAATAACAAGTTTAGCTTCACAACTAGGGTGGGCTAAAACCAGGCAAGCAGCAATTTGATCACTTATAATCATCTGACCACACCCTTGGCTAATTTCTAATCCATAACAGCGTATTACCCAGCCAGACAATATTTACAGTTTTTCTTTAGCCTCTGGAGATGAGGTAATGAGAAGGAGAGACTAAAGTGCAAAATAAATTGTTCTACAGAATTTACTGTTTTTCTCATATTCACATTTAATTAAAACAAGCCCTCAGCTTTAAACAAATGGGGTCTTAAAAAGGTAGGAATTTAAGCATGTGCAGAGTTAACAATTACAAAGTATGGTTCTTCTGTTTCTTTCTGCAATGTTCCTAACCTATCTTTACATGCTGCTTCATGTTACAATCGATGCTGACATTATTTAAGCATTAAGAATACAGGCAGCGGACTAAACATAATCTCTGGTAATGTATCTGTAAAACAATGTGCTTCCAAAGAGTTTTGTTACTTACACCGCAGGCATAAGAAGCCCGCACTGGCTAAAGCCACAGAGGTTGTACATGTCAAGGCTGACTATAATTCTTACAGATTTTGTAAGCTAAAACTCAGTAATTCATGGGTTGCCCAAATTTGCTATTGTGAAATATCATCTTGAATTGATTATTTTGCTAATATTCTTCAAGAATTATTAATCTTTTCTGTCCTTTACAGAAGATTTTTGTTCTGCTGATCAGTTACATGGCCTTTTTATTAATCTCATCTAATGAAGATATCCAAGAGAGAAGTATAGCTGATGGATATCACATCCAAATCACATGCTTCTGATAAAAAGTCTCAGGTGGCTAATCCATCATGCTGAAATACATTAAACTTTTGAGATACGCAAAAATGATTCATGATCACTTTGTTACTGGGCTGTAGCTAATGCAGACCAACTAGTAACAGTTAAGGAAGTAGGTGCAGGGTCAGGATTACTCTAAGAAGCCAAAGAAATGAGAGTAGTAAAACATCATCTCCAAGGGTGGTACAGTGTAAGTCTGAATTAATGTACTGGGAGTCCACACTCTAAGTACAGTGCTGGTAGGCTGTAAACACAGCCTGGAAGCAAAACCTCTGTATGGCTGCTTCATTCCATGTCAAAAGTTGAAATTTTTGTCCTCTCCCCAAAAAATTCCCAGAACTCCACTTCTGAGCTTGTGAAATAGGAGTTTTGTGAACAACAACAGCACAAGGGGTACTGCAAATGCATGAAGATGTTTGCTGCCAAGTGGGGTCATTGTGGAGTTGCACCATACTGTAGTGGCATTTATGTTCGAGGAGCTGCAAGTGCATGAAATGCACACCAAAATTTTGATAACCACACCTTGGAACTGCATGGTGACACCAAACCCATGGTGTACTTCTCAGTTTAGCTGGTATTTCTACCAGGACCAAGATGGTATATTAAAATAATTGGGGGGACTGTCTAGTGAATTATGCCTGCTTTTTCAAAAATTGTCTGTCTGACTATCTTTGCTCTTTTTTGGATCCCATTACTAGCAGAGCTGGAAAATTCTCAATATGATGAAGTGTTTATACTCAATAAAAGCATATTTCATTATCTTTGGCTTGTCTTAAAAGCAAAGGTCTTTGGTCAAGTGAACTGTTGTTGACTATATCTGCAGTGTGCAAAAATATCTTTCAATATAATAGGTCTTTGTCCAAGAATGAATGCAGAAAGCAAATTAAAATTTCCAGGAATGTCCCTCAGGTTTTAACCCTTTGCCATTTGGGCAAAGTCCCTCCCCTGGGGAGGGACTGTTTACAATGGCATGTAGCGATAGGATGAGGAGCAATGGCCTTAAGCTAGAGCAGGGTAGATTTAGATTGGATATTAGGAAGAAGTTATTTACAGTGAGGGTGGTGAAGCACTGGAACAGGTTGGCCAGAGAAGTGGTGGAGGCCCCAACCCTGGACACATTCAAGGTCAGGCTTGATGAAGTTCTGAGCTACCTGATCTAGTTAAAAAGGCCCCTGTGCACTGCAGGGGGAGCTGGACTAGATGACCTTTAAAGGTGCCTTCCAAACCCACACATTCTATGATTACATGATTTGGCCTGAGGAAAGACTGCAAACTGCATAACTGGATGCAGGTAAACAGCAGTGGGATGCAGGTCCCCATCACTTGCTGCTATTGTGGCCTGGCAAAACACAGAGAGGAAAGCTACAGCAAGTCAGCTCACAGGGAAGCATTGGAACATGCCAGCTTTTTTGCCTTGAAGCTGCTTGGCGTGTCACCCTGTTTTTAGCCATTAAAACGATTGCATGCTAGATTGCAAAGCACTGTGAGCTGGCTGCACGCAAACAACGGGAAGGCAAAATCTGTAGGATTGTTGACACCAGCTGAACCCTACAGGCCAGACAAGGCTAGTAGGAGCGATGCCTCAGCTATGCTGAGCAGTCAGGAAGTCTCAGGGCTGTCCTGCAGCACAGGGCCTGAGAAGGGTATGCGGTGCAGGCTGCACGCATGCAGTGACCTGGTGCTGAGGGCTGTGCTGCTGATGCTCACACAGCCAGCAGCTGCAGGGGGAAGACAGACAGCCATGCAAGCTCAGGGAAGAAGGACCTTCGCATTTTCATTGATGTAAAGGCAGGGCGGTGACACCCTCTCTGGTTCTGCTCTTTCAGATTTGGCTGAGGGCTGAGAGCCCAGCCCAGACCTGGGGCCCCAGCAAAGTTTTGTAACATGAAAGGAGAGTGGGGGAGAATGAAGGGGAAAGGCAGAGCAGTATGGAGATGTTTATCATGCATATCCTGGGGCCTATGATGTTCCAAGCTCTTCTATCAAACTGAGATGATTAGGAATGTGCTGCCTGGAGTGAGGGACTGATGTCCCTTTCAGCGCCCTTCAGTACCTTTGGTTGGCCTTAGGCACAGTGCTGCTGCCCAGCTTGTGCATGGTGTGTGCAAGTGCCTGGCTGAATGGGCTGGCTCTGGAGCCTTTCTGAAAGGCCCTGTCGAGGACCTGGGCAGATCCAAGGATACAAAGACTGGACTAGCTCTCCCAAGAAGCAGAATGGGAGAGCAGTCCCATTGTCAACTCCACTGGTGCTTGTCACATGCTTAATATCAACATATTCTTGCTTGCTCTGCTGGTTTTGCAGCCAGATTACTCTGCTCCAGACCCATAAAGGACAGTGCTTTGACTGGTTCACAAATGGATGGCAGTAGGACTTGGGGTAAGGCTATCTGAAAAAACACTGCCTCGTCCCTCAAAGCACAGGCACCAGTCCTACATCAGAGAGAACTGCTGGGAGTGTTACAGTTCCAGGCCAAGGGACTGACAGCCAAGTTTAGGCATAATTAAGAAGTAGAAATGAGCTGTGGGAAAATATTTCATCCACTTCAAAGTACCTGATAAGCAAGATGCCATCAGGTCAGCAGCTGACATCTCCATGAAGCAAACATTTCTGCTACTGGCTGTCCTGCTGCAGCATGGCACAAGCTAGAGTTAGGACAGTGCCCTGAGATGAGAGCTGGCAGACCAGCTGGAAAAGATGTTTCGCTGGCCCATGGCATGGTTCACAGATCCACACTCAGGGCATGATGGTAAGGTCTGCAGAGCACCAGGGCTGGCTTGCACAGCTGAAGCAATCCTTCCTGCTCTGCACCCATCCACCACATCCCTCCTGCTTCGGCATGCTGTGTTAGGTGGTGTCTTGTGTGCTGCAACAGAATTTAGGGTATATCAAGATGAAAACAAGTGTTCTCAACAGCAGTGTAACTGTAACAGCTGCCTCCAGGAGCAACCCCTCTGTATGTGAGGTTTATGCCAGAGACTCAGGAAATCACACATCTGTTTGGTTTATCTCCCTTTTCTGGGCTCACTGAGGACTAGGTTGCAGATCTGCCCTCTAGCCCAGACAGAGCAAAGGAGAAGTTATTCCCTGGGGCAAGCTGGGGACTGAATTATAAATCACCTACTGTCCAAACTGTGCTTCTATGCATTTTCATGCCCAGCCCAGCCTCCTGCTAGCACAGACCAGCCCTGGTAGCTGGTGGGGACACCAGCACATTGTACTGGAGCCAGGGTGTGGTCCTTCCCTGAGAACCATTCTCACAGCTCCTACCCAGTGTGGGCCACCAGGAGCATCCCTGGAGCAGCAGAGACCTTCGCCATGGATGGGGAGAGGCAGGAGGTCCATGCAGTAGAGGTGAGGCTGGCATTTTACCTGTAATACAGGTAAAATCCTGCACCATCCCACCAAAGTGGGCTGAGCAGCCTAGTTGGTATTAGAGGATGGTCTTGCAATACCTGGGCCCTGTTTTGACTGTGTGAACACCGACGTTGACCCTGGTTCTCCATTTCTGCAACAGAAAGTAGGTTTTTGATGAAACGTGACTATGAAAGAGGGAAACACATTCATTAAACATGAAGAGTTCATGGAAAGTAGCAAGGCTTTGGAAACTCAAATTGTTCTCTTTAAAGACAGCAGCACTGCAGAGAAGAAGGTTAATAAGCACTGATTTTTAGTGTAACTTTGTTACAAACACGGGTTCCCAAGCCTCCAGAGAGCCAGCTTCTTTCTGCCCTAATGAGCAAGCTGAAACACAGCCCTGTGTGTACTGCCAAAGGCAGAGCCAGAAGAGTCCAACATGATAAATACTCTCCGTTGCCCTCAAGACTCTGTCTAAAATTGTATCCAAACCTGAACTGAATTATTTCTGAAAGGGTAATTACTTCTTGATTACTTTTTACCAACCTCTAGGCTCTCAGGCTCCAGGCAGAAGTTGAACTGTCAGATGTCGAAAGGGAGAGAGAGAGAAAGAAAATGTTCATACAGTAACTTCCAGCCCAGCTGGAAGAAAGAAGTGCAATAAATCTTTTCTTGTGGGAGCTCCAGACTGCTTTCCAGAGGCCTTGTTTCTTCTGATGCATTTCTGATAAGCCTCCAAACCCTGACAGGATGCTGACCTGCCCTTGCTGCACAGTGCAGGAAAGGAGGGGAGAGCTTGGCACTGGCGGTGCCTCACAGAAGTGAGAGCACACAGAGGGCAAACCACCTCCACTGATTCACTCTTCAGCCCTCCTTGGAAGTAGGCTAGGAAGGGGCCTGGTCTTTCCCACCCCAACCAGAAGGCAGCACAGACTGAGAGGTCACTCACCCTGCAAAGCTCTGCTCACCACCAGAAAGTTGCCCAATGCCATTGCTGGCATGTAGCGGGAGGGGATTGGTGTGTGCTGCCCCTGCCAGGGCTCGCCTGCCAGCCCACAGCCAGGACAGGTGGCACATTTTCAAACTCTCCCTCCTCTCCGAGTCTCACTCCTCAAAGCACATTCTTGAGAAGAAAGGGCTAGAATTCTTCCCTATTTGTCTCTGTCTTGCCTGGTTATGACAGCAACCTTGCACACTGCCCGGTCAGTTTTCCACATCATCCTGCACAGCACAGGAACCACCCACACGCAGACATCCCAGCTGGGGACAGACAACAGTTCATGCAGGCTGGGGGTTTTGTAGCTCAGCACATCACCTTTCTGTTGGCTGCTTTCCAAGCCAAGGAGTCCTATAGTTGATCACTCTTTTACACAGGAACTACTTTGTATTCCTAAACCTTCCCTCATCACACTTTTTTAAAAAGCTTTTAATTTCCAAGAAGGAGTACTGTGTACTGGACTCGGTATTCCTTGAATAAGCATGCTTCTGTTTTCTGCGGCAACATGTGACACTTTCTCTTTTGTTTCTTACTCATTTTAACAGCCGCTCACATGCAACTTCCTTAGCGTAGAGCTGGTGCTAACAAAGAATTGTCTTCTGTAATTCCAGTCTTCCTGGATTTTTTCTAGAGAGACATTTGCTCATTTAGGGTCTATCCATATGTATGTAAGGCTAGGGCTGTTTTTCCCCGAATACATAATGCAAAAGGCTCTTTTTAACACTAGATTTCATCATCGTAGTTTATCACCCAAGCCATTCATTGTCACTGAACACTGAGAAAGCAATTTTTCCTCAGCAAAGCTAATGAAATTATGCATGGCTTTCCCTTCATGGAGCAAATATCACCAGTGCTGCAGCCCTTGACCACATGTCCTGGTTTTAGCTGCTGTATTTGAGTGAAGAATGATGCAAGGAACATGAAGCCTAATTCATCCTCAAAAGAAAGTCTGATTCTGAGTATCTTTTATTCCTTTAAATGATGGATTCCTTCCTTCATTTCTCAGATTATATGTATTCAGCTGATGCTATGTAGCATCACAACAAATTTGGGTAGTATTTCATATAAAGTCACCATGCACTGGTTGGATTGGATTTATTTCCATAGGCTCCTTCAACTGCAAAGGTACCATATATTTTATATTCCTCAGTAAAACAAAGCCTCATGGCAGGATGTGAAGTTTCTGTCTCTGTGTATGGGTGTGGGTGTGAGTTCATTTATAGAATGAGAAAGGAAAATCAGAAGATGGGACACAGCACAAATCAGTGTTATGTAGCACCTAAGGTTTCCATCTCACACAACAGGCCTACCATCTCCAGAAGGCTTGGGGAGGAAACACCAAAGTATATTTTCATGAAAGAGTGGAGCATGAATAGGCCTGGATGAGGGAAAGCAAGGATCCTGGGGTGACTGTGAGGGGGGTGCTAACATCAGGCAGGACAAAAGGGAGCTGCCATGGGCTTTTAGACCAAGAATAAGGTTAATGAGCTTCTTAAGAAAGCCAAAGCCAAGGAGAAAACTCAATGCAAATCTGTCCCTGCTCTTGAACAAATGATCCAATTTTAATAGAAAGACGGTAATTTGGATTTTATTCCAGGTTCCTGGTGTCTGCGTGCAGATTGCCAGGCATTTCAATGATAGTATGTAATTAACAGGAATAATTCTTACTAACTCTGAAACATGCAAAACCTACAGTAAACCTATGTAGCTCAAAAAGACTCCCATCACCAGACCACAACAGTTTCATTTGCTGTGAATAGTGGGTGTACAGGCAAGCAGGAATCAAACTAGAAAAAATCATAGGAAACAGAAAAGTGCAGTTTTGATCAGAAAATAACAATACTCTGTGGCTTCCAATTAATGTAGCTGTATTCCAGTGGTGTCAAGGTATTTTATGGTGTTATCTTCATATATTTCTTCAGTCATTTATTTTCCTTCTTAGGCTAAGCATCTATTGTGTTCAAATTCCCTCTTATTTTTCAGATAATTTAAAGACCTATCTATCTTCTTACAGCAGGTCATTCCTGTAACAATGGTTAATGACTAATACATTACATTTTTTCTTGTTTACTGAGTATCTCAACATCCATTTTAGAGTGTATTCTCCCTTTTCATTTTAGAGAAGGGCTATAAGACTTTGATGCCATGTGACTGTTTCTCATACTTACAATTGATTTCATTTAGAAAGAGGTAAACTCTCTAAAATTAACTAGTAGGTAAGTATTCATATAGAAAAGAAATACAGGAAGAAATAAAACATGTTGAAAACCTTAAACTGATATTTTATTTTAATCAGTCTTTTTTGTTTTTCCCTCAAATAGTAATAAAAAGAATACTCAGTCAGCATGGTTTCATTTCCTCAGGAGCAGCACAAGACCAAGTGTTGTTGTATCAGGTGCTACAGGGGCTTCTGTGGGAAGTGTGGTTTCTTTATTTGTCCTTTATACCTCGTCAGGCAGTGAGTGAAACCTGAGTAACTTCTTGAGACATGACCTATGAGTTCCACACCCCCTGTCCAAATATTTTACTGAGTCTGGGTGGAGGGGCAGAGGTTGGTGGCTATAGGGAGAAAACCAATGAAAGAGGAGAGGGTGAGGATGGAGGCTGCAAAATCAACCCCTAGAGAAGGTCAGACCAGGGCCCCCAAGGCTTGTGGTGACAGGGGTAGGCTCTATAAACAGGCTCTGATTTCAGCAATCTCCATTTTGACAAGAAATAGGCAGAAAGAGGAATGATTTTGATTTAGCAACACCTCTTTGGCCAGTTGCTTAAGTCGGGTGGCTTGGATCAGGGAGCTGTTTTATTAAAACCACAGCATTTGCCTAGGTGCATGTTTCAGATAGCTGGCTCTGGTTTGGGCTCGTTTTCATGTGCAACCACAGGCCCATGCTCCCTCTCTGGCTGTTTTGCAGCTTTCTCTGCCCTAGCCTGCGGCTGCTAAAATAACATTTCATTGTTAGAAAACCAGGGAATTTGGTTTATTTACTGGGAGTGACTGAGTTACAGCAGGAGTGGAGGGGGACAAAAACCATCTAATATAGTTTATCATTTTGAATAAGCACTGAAACAACTGCTAGCCATCCCTTGCATACTTCACTCCTTGGGTCAACAAAGGAGCCCTGCCAGACATCAGATTATATATTCCGCAGCTGAAATGTTTGCATAACTTTCCAGTGGCTACCATTTAAAGAAAGAAAACCAGTGAAGGGCCTTTTTTTAATATATTCCCCCAAGTCTGACATGTTCATGGTGTACTGCCAACAATCATTTTGTACTTGGAAGGCGAACATACTCATATCTCTGCCATGGTCCTCATGCCAGCTAGCAAGATGGGACTGGCCTTCCCTGTTTTCTCAATCTTGGCATTCAACTGTTGGCAATGTTGGGGGGTGCCCAGCCCTCCACACTCACAGGGGGTCCCACCTCCCAGCCTGTGGGCATGTGGACTTACTGGAGCGTCAGTCGTGTGTTACCAATAATGACATCTAGAAAATGTTCATTTGGCCATTTTGACTGGTTGCCCAGTGACTCAAAAGAAATTGTCTGCTATTTCTCTTTGGAGGAAAGGAAAACGTGACTACATCCAATTTCAACATTGGCTTTTGCACCATTCCCATTACTGCCTAGAATTTGTCTTTACTAAGGAGTTATCCAAGCAGCAGATTTCCTTTTCTGAGCAGAAGGTGCTCAGATAAGTCTTCCTACTCTGCGGTTATTGACCACATGTCGCAATATCACTTTGCTCCCTTTGAACTCTGAGGGTTTTCTAACTCTCCTGGGGCTTTTTTATTTGCCAGCCACCACCCTCCTTAGCTTGCTCAAATTGTGGCTTGGCCAAATCCATGCAAGGCCACATACCTTCCCCTTCCAACCAGGCCAGTGCTTAGGTAACCTGGGCCAACACCCACTGACAAGACTGAGCTGAGTTTTTGTCTCTGAAATGGCAGGCTGTATGACAAATGAGAATTTAAAAATTAACCCTGTAATTAGGTAATACATTACAGTCAGTGAAAAAAATGGGTCCAGGAAGATAATTAACATTCTGTTTAACTGTTTCTGATTGCCCTGTTAAAGGGCAGAGTGGGACCTTTGATGTTCTTCCACAGCTGAGACATACTAAGACCATGTGTACTGGCTTACGTTTGAAGACTTTGTAGAGACTGTTTTCCCTCCCCATTTCTCTTCTGTTCCCTAAAAGAAAGCAAGATCTGGACTTAGAGCAAACAAACAGTTTTTCCTAGAAATTTTCTTAGAAAATTGGCCTTTTTCAGAATGCTAGCAACCTTCTATTTTCAGGGAAAAAGATAGCCTCATGAGGCAAGTTAGGTATAATGAACAATGAGATGGCATGCACTAGAAGGAGATGAATGGTTTAGGAAGAAGAGAAATTACATACCTTTTTAGCACCTGTTAAACTTGCAGGAAGTTTCTCTGTATACCATTGAAGAGTCACGGCATTTGCCCAAATAGTACCAAGGTTTTCACTCCCAGGGATTTCTGTAATGGATGTAGTTATTTATGCACATGCATTTTAAAATCCTCAATGTCTAAGAAACTCAATGCTGTCATATAAATGGTGGATGTTATATATGTCTGCTGACACTAACTTTGAACCTCCTGCTTGGAGAAGGATGTTAGAAAAAATGATATCCAGATTTCTCTTATAGCTGAAATTTGTCCACAATTTTCATTAGCTCAAAACCCCATTCTGTACATGCTGTAAGTGTCAGTATCTTCAAACAAAATATTGCTATTGCTACATTTTTCTTGTCCTGTCTATTCAGATACAACACATTTTTCTCCTTTTATTTGCATCTTAATATGGACACTATGGGTGTAGAATACAAGAGCATGCTCTTTACAGCAACATGCATGAACACCCAAGAGATCCATCATTCCAAAGACAGGATGCTGTGCTGAAGGTAGCAGGTTTTGGGATGCTTTCATGTTCACCCTTCCTAACCCCTTCAAGTATTGATTCTCTCGCACCTTCAGGACAGTAAATTCTGGGTCAGGAGACCACTACAAAAGAGTTAGTTGTATGCAGCGCTGGTGGCAGTTGAGCAAGGAACCAGCTGGCTATGGCCCAAAAGGCTGGTAACCCACTGAATGGTAATCTGAACCCAGCAGCAATACAGCTTGACCTCCCTTCTTCCGACCCAAACGATTCTTCCATTGATTTACCAGCATGTCCTGGTGGCATTTGAGCCTTGCTTTGTGCCAAGAAACTTCATTTCCATACTGGTTTCCCCAGCCAGCTGGTTCTTCTCCAGCTTTCTATCACCTGTGCAGACTTGAGCAGTGCACCACTACCATACATTGATGTTTGAAGGCTGCCATCATGCACAAATTCAGCAACTGTTAGACAAGGCAGCAGAGTGCCCAGACAGCCCTCTGCTCTGTAAATGTCAAAGGGAATCCCACCATGGGATTTCTATAATCTTTGCAGGTTCCACATAGAGTAGATAAGTCACAGGAATAGATCTTGCTGGTTTATATCTGTGGAAAGGCATGATCAAAGCCTAACTTGCCTAAGAAGTCAGTTGAATCCTGTGTAGATTTGCTATATGTACCATGCAAAAAGTCAAAGCCCTCCAGCGCATATTGGGTTGGGATTGAGAATCCCTCTCCTTAACTTGCAAACTGTGCTTCAAAGCATTTTATTTTCAGGTTAAAACCATCTAACTTTGGCTCTGCTCCATTTTTTAGGCTGTACAGTATTTCACTGGATTCCTGTTCACATGTGGTTTAACAACACCCCCACACCACTTCTTAAAGTGCCAAAGAAATCAGGGAACAGCACAAACAGGGCTGGACACAGTGGGGGAGGGACAGCTTGCAAGACAGCATATGCAGAGGCAGATGTGAGGTAAATACAGATTTCTGCTAATTTATTTCAATAAAAAGTAAAAACAGATACTCAAAAAATAGAGCATTGTATAGCCTAGCAGAATCTACCAGATTCGTAAATTCTCTTTATCCTTGCCCTCTTTCACTTTCTTACCAGCTATGCAAACAGTGCTTTATAAAAAGCCATTTTCTCATAGGCCATGTGACATCCACCTTCTTCCAGCCAACACCCTTTACACTCAGGCACATCCATGCCATTTAAGTGGGACATTTTTGCAAGTTTTCCCTGTGTCAGGTTTACACAGAACCAGAGGATTACTGTTAAGATAATAATTAGTCTAGGGAAGAAACACTTTATGCTGCTAGGTCACTCACTAGGAAGCATGGCTTAAATGTATTCTTGAGAACACAGATTTTTCTCAGGGTTAAATTCTCTCACCCTCTTCCCAAAAAGAATATTCACAAAGGAAGGAAGGAGGAAGGGATTCAGTGCACAGATTCGGATGGTGGGAGGAGCCCTGCTTATGCAAGCAAGAGCTGTGGTCACTGCTGTGTCACCGTGGTCACTGGCTCTCCAGTCTCCATGCAGACTTTCCCAAACGGCCCGCCCATCCATTTGAAACAGCCAAGGGCAAAGGAATGTGTACAATTTGCTACAGGGCCATGGGCAGGGCTCCTGAACAGGAGACCTGCTTTAGCTTTCAGTTGATAAATAAGACTTTCAGCAGCTGCTTATCACTCTGTGGTGGTGTTCCACCACTGATCCAAGGGTAGACAAGATGCTTAGGAATAAGAAGAATTTTTAAAATTAATGAGACTTTTTATTCTAGCAAGTGCCTTGGTTTTGATCTGGGTGAAAATTGCAACAGGAATGTACCCTTGCTTCAAAGCAGTATCTGCTTCTCTCTGCCGGGCAGAGATGGAGCCATGCTGCAACAGCCCTGTATAATAGTCAGAGGGTGTCAGCATCATGCATTGTTCCCTCAAGCTAAAATACTTGGCTAAAACAATAAAGCTGCTCTGCTGACTGAGTCAGGAAGCTACTCTAGATGGGCTCATAACTGACTAGAAACAGGAAGAATAAAGTAAGTTCAGAAATCAGTTAGGCTCCCACAAGATATTCCAAGGTGCTTGAGACCACTCATGAATGCCTAGAACTACACAGAAAACAATTTACTCTCAGGAGAAATAGGCTTTGATTTCTGTAGAGTTAACAGGGGAAGAGACATTTAAAATTTAAATTAAAACAGGTGAGGAGGAAAGCTTGAAGAAGCTAAATTTATATGCAAATTTAACTCTATAAATATAGATTATATATATGTTCTTAAGAGAGACTTATAAGATACAACTGATGAGCTTACTGAACCACTCAGAGCAATGCTGGAAAAACCTAGGTTCACAGGTATTCCCCATTTTGTCACACTCAGAGACCTTTAGGCCAGGTGCCACTAGCAACACTAGTCATCTGCCACTTCAGCTGTGGTCTTAACGGAAATGAGTGGAAACACAGTGAAATCTGGCAAATACTTTGCTAAGTAGTTCACCTATTGACTCTATTGTTAA
Source organism: Hemiprocne comata (assembly GCA_020745705.1). Classification (NCBI taxonomy): domain Eukaryota; kingdom Metazoa; phylum Chordata; class Aves; order Apodiformes; family Apodidae; genus Hemiprocne; species Hemiprocne comata. The sequence goes on along the minus strand of CM036616.1, from coordinate 38,060,180 downwards.
AGAAATTATTGCTTTTGCATGTAAGTATACTTGAAGATATTTACCTAGTATTAGATTTTTGTCTTTGGTTTTCTGAAGATTGGCTACCAGTTGATATAATACATCTTGCAAACTTCATTTCACTTTAAATGTTAGCATGTCCTGCATTTTTCTGATATTTCTTGTAGTAGCACTCACTGCCTTATTCATCTGCAGGAAGGAAAGGAAGCCAGCAACCTGCAAGTCTGTCTCTGAAGTGGCAAGGTATTAAAAACAATTAGCAAATAAACAGTCTGTTTCCCAAACAGAACAATTAAATTTCTGCCATCTAGATAAGAAATTGTTTTTCAAGCCTGGCCTCTTGGTGTCTAACCTAGCAAAAGACAGGTGGAGGGAGGCCTTGATTATCTGATGGGTTGATATTGAGGTTGACCTGTCAGAAGAGGCTGGAAGATATAAAAAGACAAAATCTGCTAAAAAGTGGCACAATCACAAGACCGAATAGGAAGGAGAAAGTGAGCAAATGCAGCAGCTTTGTCCCCTTCCCACACAGCCATTACCTGGTGGGGCGAAAAGCAAAGAGTGGAAGGGATACTTGGGTTCTTGGTTTTTTGGTGCCTCTCAGGCTCCATCTCCATGCAAAAAACAAACAGAGAGGTGGTTCTTTGCATGGCCTGTGCATTCCTGCATCAGTAACCCCACATTTCCTGGGGGTGCAGGTAGGAGGGCAGGTTTGGGACACTGCACCTGAGTGGGCAGCGCCCTTCAGGGGCCTGTGCTTGGCAAGGAGGCTCCCCAGTGGAACTGGGCCAGCTGGCTGCTGCTACAGGGGCCAGAGCTGATGCCCCAGGCAAAAGCCTGCCAAAGACCAGAGGCTGCTTAAGCAGATAGGCCTTGAGATAGCAGTCTGAGCATAGGCACGTAGAGTAGCTCATCTGGCCTGAGACAATGAGTCATTAATCTCTGTGAGCACATCTGGCTGGGAAAGCTGTTTGCAGACCAGGACTTCGTGTTGCAGCTGTACCCAGGCTTTCTCTCTGGTGGAGACATAACCGTGCCAGGCATGACTGGCATCAGTGGGCAGTTGCTCTGCAGAATCAGGAGACGCCCATAGCCCTTGCTCTGCCCTGAGGCCAAGGAGCAGACGCCTCTCGGCACTTCCGTACTTTGCATCTCTCTCTGCCACGATGCTAAGAAAACCTGCAAAGACAGCGAGTGCAGCGAGTGCGTAAGTATTTTCTGAATGAGCTGAACTCTCTCAGTTCTCACTTTTGTCTCATCTGAAGCTCTCTCCTGTTGCTGCATTTTTCATTGCCATCTTGAATTCCCATATTCTGAAGACCATCACATTCTGCTCTGTTCACCTACACTGGTGTAAAAGTGCAAAGTCTCAGCATCCCCAATGAGAGCAGATTGCCAATGCTCACAGCATTTCTCCCTCCTCCTGGTCTGAGGTGCATCCAGCTCTGCCCAGGAGGGCACTGTGAGCCTCTGACCCCATGCACTGCATGCAGGTGCAGTGGGGATAGGAAGACCCATTTTGGTGGGAAGTACCACTCCACTTGCCACAGGTGTGATAGGCAAGCCCAGGGCACTGGATTTGCAGTGTCATGGAAAAATGTTCCCCAAAGCAAACCACAGAGAGAGCCAAGACCATGGATGGGCACACCTCTGCTTGTCGTGGACTGCTGAGGCTGGCACAGCCCTGGAGCCCAGCGTGGCACACTGGGCATTCCCACTATGCATGTGACTGTGACTGACACTTCCCCCAGATGTCCATAAACCCATCACACATGCACAAGCATGACCGTTTTTGGCAATGCAAGTGACCAGGAGACCCCAGGTGTGTTGGGGTCTGAGCTCTCTCATTGCTCTGCCTGATCCAAGAAAGCCAGCTATGTCTGACCAGATTTATTCCTCAAGTGACACCTCCAGGCTCTCTTGCTCTGACAGAAGCAATCTGCTTCAGACATCACTGATTAGTATAGTCACTCATGCTGGGTTTCACCATCACACCTCTACCTGGTGTGTGAAGCAGGATGCAGAAGCAAGGGAGGAAGGACTGTGGTGGCTTTAAGCTGACCCTCAGTTTTTCTACAGCTGCAGATGGTCTGCTCAGTCTGGTTTTCCAATGATTTCTCAGTTATGCCTTCATTTATTGAAGGTGAAGTATAACTTTCAGAAGTAACATATACTTTCTAATATGTTGTCCAATTCAGTGCCATAGCCCAGCAGCCATATGCCATGGGCTGCTAACCCTTTCTTCAGACATATGTAGGCCATCCTCAATTAATGTTATCAAAGTACCATAGACCAAATGCCAGATTTGTCACTTCTTGAGCTTCCATGAATTAATCCCAAACAGCATCCCTTGAAAATATACTTTTTTTTTTTTTTCAGAAAAATTGAACCCTTATGCAGCTGTTATCCTGCTGTGAATTGTAGCAAACCTCTGTATATCATAGAATCGTATCATAGAGTCATAGAATTATTTTAGTTGGAATGGACCTTAAAGATCATCAAGTTCCAACCCACCTGCATAGGGACACCTCACACAAGACCAGGTTGCTCCAAGCCCCATCTAATCTGGCTGTGAAAACTTCCAGGGATGGGGCTTCCACAACTTCTCTGGGCAACTTGTTCCAGTATCTCACCACCCTCACACTGAAAATTTCTTTCTAATGTCTAACTTAAATCTCCCTTCTTCCAGTTTAAAACCATTACCCTTTGTCCTATCACTACACTGTCTGGTGACAAGCCCCTCCCCAGCTTTCCTGTAGGCCCCTTCAGGTTCTGGAAGGCCACTGTAAGGTCTCCTTGGGGCCTTCTCTTCTCCAGGCTGAACAACCTGTGCTGCTGTTTGGCTCTTTGATACCATTTGCCAAAAGGCAGTCAACATTGGTAGTTTTGTTTTGGTTATTTTATTTTATTTTATTTTATTTTATTTTATTTTATTTTATTTTAATCTTGTTTCATCTCAGTTCTTTTGATGCACTAGGTTTCTTTCATCACAACATCTTTCAGGGTCAATAGTGAGTTTCCTTCCTGGATTTTCTTTGCTGTCCTTCTCAAAGTTAAACATTATCATAGGACTGGAGTAATACATGAGCAGTCCTGCAAAAATTAGCTTCAGTAAAGCAAAATTAGTGTCATCTGCATTCAGGCCCTTGTTGAATTAGCTCCCTAGAAATGTTCCAGTAAATGCTGGCAGCACATTTCAAAGAGAACTGAATTTCAATTAATCCTGAAAGAACTTCCACTGAAGTTAATTATAAGCTCATAATTGTACCTGTTTGCAGCTAAAATCTTATTTTAGGAATTATACAGGAAGACAGAAGAAAAATTTCTATGCATTACTTTGTGCCAAGTTAAGTGTTACTAATATGCTTTAAATGTCAAATGCTTGGAACAAGCTGTTCGCAATCACCAGGTCGATAATTTTTTGTAGGATCTGATTTCTTCTGTAACTAATTTTGAACAGCAAAAGCACTCAGTCAAGCTGCAGTCATGAAAAGCAGTTAAAATTTGAAAAAATTGCAGGTTATAACCCATTTGTTAAACCATACATAATTGCATTTTTTGATGCACATCAAAAGCACAAGCGCTGCCTGTAAAACAGAGTTGCCTGGCCTTCAGGTGAGATATTTACTGGTCTGCAGACTATCCATGATGAAGTAATCTTTCCTGGGTTGCTGACAGTAATGTTACTGCCACTCACCTACTTCCATGTTTCCTTTTCCAAGGGCATAGGAACTGAAGCAGGCGTGCAGTATGTCCTACCTCCACACCCAAAAACAGGGATGCACAGCCGCCTGACAGCCACCCTTGGGGACAAGCCAACTCTGCCCATAAGAAAGCAGACACAGGCCCATTAAAAAAAATAAAATGCATGGCAGGGTGATGCCCATGCATCTTCAGTACACCGCAGGCTCACAGCAGGAGCCTGCAGGTCCATCGCTCTCATTTTGCACAGGAGAAACTTCAGGCCATGAGAAAACCAGAAGCCCTTTCAGCTCACATGGATCTGCCCCTCGGTAACATTGACCCTGAAGTCAGCAGCATTAGGTACCCTCTGAGAGTTAAACACAGTCATATACACAGCTGGGTCAGTACCATCACCATACACGGCTGAGGCTGTCCTTCTGCCTCCTATAATGATACTCAAGGAAAGGTGAGGGACATCCGAATCTCTGGGCATCCACTGAAACATTTGCTATAGCCCAACACCTCAAGATAGTAGTATATATATTTTTGAGTGACTATATATTGAGCAGGGAGAAGGATAAGAAAATTACATGTGTAGGGTGACACATTTATGTCCTAGGCATATAGAAGAGCAGCAAAGTTCATGTTTGTGCTCAGCATCCTTGATAGCTACTAATACCCTTATTTCTTCATAGCTTTTGCTATTATTGGCCTGTAGCTTAGTCCTGAATATTTGTGTGGGAGTAGGTCAAAGGAGTCAAAGCTTAAATTTCAGCCTTGATGGCCTCTCTGGAGAAATCTGGAGCCCAATGGACAGGGCAGAAAAGGCAGCCAAGTGCTGCCTTTGCTGCATCCAGTCACAAGAGTCCTCCCAGCACAGCACTAGGTCATTCTGATGCAGAGCTGCCCAACAGGTGGCCTGAAGGTCTTTCTGTTAACGTTACATGCCATGCTTACAGCTTAAAACTGACCAAGCAGTCTTTATTCTAAATTGAGGAAGTGCATTTAATTTCCATGGCCATGATGGGATTAAAGGAGGCATTAGAGTAATTAAGGTCAGAGGGGTTTGCCATTTACTAAATCCCTAAATCCACCTCCGCTTCAACATAATTCACTAATATCATGGGGCAAAAGGTCACTGCAACAGTTTATGCCTGTCTAGCCTTCCATCACCAAGAGATAAACCCTTTTTTGGAGAAAGCTTTTGGACAAGACACACATACGTTGTTTTCCACACAGACATCATGAGACAGTTTACCTCAGCTACCATCTGAATCCATTAACTACCCTATGCCTCAATTTTGTTTTTTTCTAGTTTTGGATGGGAAAGTTGATAATACCTTTTATTCACGTGAGCTTATATGGTTTCAATTTAAAAAAAAAAAAGCCCAGCTGATACAGATCTTAAATATGCATTCCAATAAATTTCTACCCAGGTTTAAAATATTAAGGGACCCCTCCATTAAAATGAGAATAATAAGTGCACAAGTAAAATTTGGAAGATAATGTATTATTGAATATTATGTGTTCTTATGAATAAACTTGCAGCAGTTACTACTTACAATTAAATATACATGCATTTGACACTGCTGGAGGCCTTAGCTCTCATGGCTTCCTTGTTACCTGTAGTCCAAAGCTGCGCAAAATGAAAGAAAGTAATGCTGATCAAAGCTGCTCTGGGGACCAACACACATGCATTTATTGTCTTTTGCAAGTTCAGTTAGCTCCAAATGATCTATTGATTGTGCTGGGTGTCCTTCTCAATGCATAGCCTTTTGGGCTGACTTGCTGTAATCTATGTGACCCCACTGTAGCCCTGGAGGGACTTTGCAGTGCTAGAGGAATAGATGTCTCGCTGGACACAAAAGGGGTTTGCAGAACTCTCAGCCAGGTAATCGCTTTGTAAGGGTATTTTAGTGATGATCCTGTCACTATGTCATGCTTGACGCGTCACATCTCTCAGGTTTCCCAGGTAGCTGATTCAAATCTCCAAGCAAAATAAAGGGAGCTGAGAAATGGGAAAAATCAGTTTTGAAACTGAGAAGATTCGCTGAAATTGCTTTATCTGTATTATAGATAAAGAAATAATGTATTTAAAACTGGTGGAGGTAACTAAAGCAGCTTCAGCCTTGCAATGTGTTGTCAGAAAGTTTTCAAGTTCTCTTGAGACACCTTTGGCGACACACTTGGACACATTGGTGACCCCTGTGTCAATCCAGCCCTGTGTGTGATGGAGTGGGTAGCAGTGTCAGTAGTGGGACAGCATATAGAAGAAGGAATTAAACCCCAAGCAACAAATTTCATGCCAGAGATAATAAAGAATTAGAAGGAATAATTTTGCTTCTAAGCAACATGGGACAGTGAATGTGCAGTGCAAGGCACCCGACCATAGGTGCTGTAGCACAGCTACAGGCAAGGAAATAAACTGGAGGGCTGTCTAGCAAGAGTTAGTGTGTCGCCCCTGCTTAGCTTTGCCCCTGGGATGGACTGTCCAGGGAATGTAAGGAGACCAGGGGAGGACTCCTCTTGGCCACTCTTGTCAACTTGCATTTACATAAAGGAGCAATTTTATTGAAATCCCTGGTTTTGTTACTTCCCCAAACACAATGCTTTTTCTGCAGCTCCCTGCATGCCTTCTCACTCCTGGCAGACCCACGCCTGGCTCCTGTTCCGAGGCCAGTGTGTGTATCTTTGTTTGCACCTGTCACCATGATCCTCTCGCCAGAGGCTGGTGCAACGCTGGTATCAGGAGAAAGCCCGTGGGCAAAAGCTGACCCTGTCTTGCTTGTCCAGGAAGCACTGGTCAAAAAGTCACAAATAAATCAAGTCATCCTTGGCTATAAAGAGGCCAAACAGGGTCAAGGTGACAGGTAATGCCATTCTGTTGGAGCTCAGGCTGTGCTGGTGCTTCATCCCCTGGCACAAGGTGAAGGTGTGCCCTGCCCCTCCTGAAGGACTCTGCTGCTGTGTGTGCTCACCCAAACTTGCTCTCACCCTCTGTCCTCCCGGAGCTCCTGGTGCCTCTGTGCTGAGAAGACCTGGGATGACTGACTGACCTGATTTGATTTCCAGATGTGAGCAATGGCTGGAAGTGCAATTAGCTGGCTAGGTGTTGCCCAGGACGTCCCTCCACACAGCATCCTCCCCACCCCCCTGTTCCTGTCCTGGGCATTGACATCTAAAGTCAGGGGTGGCTCCGCTGAGGTTGCTCTGGGTGTGGGCTCCCTGTGCTGTACAGACCTGGCAAGATTGCAATATTCCAGCCACATAATTGCAACATTTTCTCCACCCAAGGGGCCAAAGAGACAGGTATTTGGGGATTATTTTTTGAAATGTCTTCCAGGAGAATAAAGCAGAAGGAATCTGCTCAGTGTCAAAAAGGATGCAACTTCACAAAGACAGCATAAACAAAGAGAGAAAAGCATGCTGTGAAGCAGGGGATGCTTGAACACTTCTCTTAATCAGAAGGACCAAGATGGCTTTTTGACCACTAACTGTTCCCAGCATCGCTAAAAGAGTAGCTGAGACGTCTGTGCTAAGTAAACAGCATCTGCCATCTCCACGGGCTGTTCGAAAGTGCTGACTAGCTGGTGAAGAGATTAGCACTGTCTGACTCCTCTACTAATAACTGATTCGTTACCCAGGCTTGGCAGTGCCTTCCTAATTGTCAGTTAGAACTGCTAACATTCCTGAATATTGCTCTTCAGATTTAAATAATATTTGTTTGAGGGTAGTGTGGCCTCTGTTTTGATCCTGTGAGTTAAGGTGAATACACTCACTTGAAAGGACATTGGATTTGATAACTAATGTGTCATCGTAATTGTCTCCCTTACAAGGACATATTTAAAATTATATGCTTGAAATTTTTGTGAGTACCTTCAGTTGGGCAGGGAAGGGTAAAGATGCTTTGCAGTGGATTCAGTCTTTGGGAAACCATTAAGCAGCTCTTTGTAGTGCTGAAGAGTGACATTGAAGTAGTTGTGTCTGAGCAGGGCAATGAAAAAAAAATTTTTGAGAGGCAAAAATATAGGCAATTCCACATTCTTACCTGAAAAAAACAAACTTTGAAAGGACATGCCTATGTTTTGTCTAAGATTTGTTATGTAGATTATATACTGACTAAAGGAAGTGCCTTTTCAGAAATTCTCATTAGGGTTATTCATGCCACTGTCTTCTAAAATAGGCTGGGAAAAAAAGTTCTTACAAAAATCATAAGCAGGCAGTTGTTTTAAACACAAAATATGAAGGAACCATAAGTTGTGTTTTTATTCTGCTTTACCCTGTTTTAATTTCTTCATGCTTTTTCACTACATCTCTATTGAACAGATGGCTGCTAGCTCCTGGCAATGATACTTCACTAGGCTTGGCAGGATGATGATGGTTCAATCACCCATTAATCCCATGGCAGATAATGGCTGAAAGCACCAGATCAGGTCACTCTTGTTGACCAGATTGTGCAGATCTATATGTGGGTTTGTGTTGTTGTTTTGTTTTTTTTTTTTTTTACTGATGTCTTTGAAAGCTTTTTAATTTGAATGTGCAACATGCATGTCAGTCATTTTCAGTCTTGTCACAAATCCTCACCCTGTCCTCTTGTGATCCTCCCATCTGTTGTAAAAGGCTTCACATTTTTCACCTGCAAAATAAAAATTGCTCCCAGAAATTATGGGTTTTCAATGAAAACCACTCCTGTGAGACAGTCACACCAGCAGATGCTATATGTGATCTCTATTCACACCTGGAGATGAAGATACAGCCCAGCATAGAGAACAACCCAGGGGCATTGCACCCTGGCCAGCTGGGCACTGTGCATCCCTGGGCACTGGACAGGTGCCAGGGCAGTTGGTCTTCGTGCAGGGGCCACTGGCAAGAGGCAGGTAATCAGTCCTACAGGCAGCACGCAGCAAGAATCACATCCCTGCTCTCTCGCCCTTCACCTGGCATGCAGCTTTGAAATGTACCCATTTTCTACACACTGTAACTCCCAGCAGTTTCTGCATTTTAAGAAAGGTAATTAGTGAGAGAGGAAAACAGCAGACAACCCATCAACACTGCTATTTTGATTATTCTCTAAAAGAGAAAAATATAGAATAATTTTACTTGCTTTAATTATTTTCCTGGTTGTTTGTGTTTTACCTTTTTCCTATGATTGTGTGGACACAGAGCAATCTGTCTCTTTAGTGGATATAGACAGTAGTGGTAGGAGGGGAGCAGTTTACCTTTATCCTTTGCACCTCTATGTAAAACACATTACCGGATTATGTTACGCTGAAAGGCTCTAGGAAGATGGTCAAAAAGCACTTGCTAACCTGTGCTGTCACAGCCTAATGAGTATCACATGCAGGTCCGAACTGTGGAGTCATTATTCAACCCTTACTGAGGCAAAACTCCCCACACAGCCAGTGGCTGGGAAGAGGTTGAGGTTTGCCAGGAGAGCCAGGAGCCATTTCCTTCTACAGCAACAGCTGTGGCTCCTACAGCCGGTTGAGAAATGCCCAGATTTTGCAATTGCCCCAAATTATCAAGTAAACAGGTGTTTCTACCAATGCACAGGCAAAGAGACTGTGGGAAGGGAGTTTTGAGTGTGTTAGGAAGCCCCCTTGCACCACTCCCAGTGAAGCTGAAGGCTGATGTTAGCACTGGGCAGAGGAGGCTGCAGCAGTCAGTGGCAGCCAGAGCCCTGCTCTGAGCCTGGCTGCTGACAACATCTGGGGAAGCAACAGCTGGAAAACACAATGAAAAGGCAAAACAAAAGATTGGAGGTCTAGCTGTGCATAGAAAGTATTCCCACCCTCAGTGTGTGCTGCACAGCAGAGGCTAAGGAGAGTAGGCTTTGCTCAGAAAGCACTGGCCACAGAGAGCCTTTCCCACACAGCCTTCAGTGCCTTAAAGCCTGACATCCCTCTGCTCTGGGACAGGAAAAAAAAAAAAAAAAAAAAAAAGGTGTGTTTCCATTGTTCCCTAGGAGACAGAAAAGGATGAAATACTATGACTTTTTGTTTGTCAGCTGTGTGCTAGCTGTGTTTAGCCTGAATGTTTTTCATTGGGCTTTGCATGTCTTTACTCTCCATTCTATCTTGCAGTTTCTGATAACGAGTCATCAGATGAGTGCGCACTCTGTTCCTAAACCAGCTGTGCTCCATTGCTTCTCTGGATGTTACTGGAGAATGAGTCAGTGAAGTCCCATAGATAAGGATAGGAACTTTTTCAAAGTTGAAAGGTATTGGACCCCAAGTGTGGACTAAAACTCTTGCATTTTTTTTTAAAGTTTTCCCACCAATATATATTCTGAAATATCCACCCCCACCAAGTGCCTATGTAAATTGAGTCAAGGCCAGTTAGCTCCCAATGTTTTTCATGACCACAGCAAAGGGACATCCCACATGACTCCTGGGATCCAGCCAGCAGAGCCCTCCGCTCATGTCCTGTATCTGGTAGTGCAAGATGCGAGCCCTCAGCAACACCCCTGCAGGAACAACAATACCATCAGACCCACCACAAGCCAGCCACCCCAAGGGGGACCCACTGGCCAGCTCCTCTCACCTCAGCCCAGACAGTGGTCTGACATGGGACGTTCAAATAGATGTTTATGGAACAAAAGGCACCCTTACTCCTCCCCCAGGGCTGAGGGTCCCTCTTGTTTGATGTGTTTGTAAATAAATCTCTATTTCTATGGAGGCTGTTTCCTGTTAGACACTATTGAACATCCCTCCTCGTACCCTTGCATCCTGTGTTTGAAAGACTTGAATGCAGTTTGTCATTTCACCATATCTAAATATTCTAACTGATGCAGAGGCTCATTTACAGCTACATGAAATGAATGTAAACAGTGACATACACACAAACAGTTACAAGCATGTGAAGAGGTGACCAGAGTGTTTCTGTTATGGGAACAGACCAGACCAGAGCAGTGCCCTTACAGGGGCCAGGACACAACCACAGAACCAGAGTTTCAGCACTGAGAAAAGTCTGAAAGGAACAGCAGGGAAATATTTTCCTTCCACTGCTTCAAAATGTTTGGGTAGCTACCCTAGATCTCTTTGCAGAGGAAAATACATAGCAAAAAATGAGTAAAACACATTTTATTTATTAACAGGGGTAACACCTAAGGTCCAGTCTCCATTTTCTGTGACTATTATCTTCTCCTTCCTAAACTTGGTGAGTTTTACTCTCCTTTATATCATAGACACTTTCTGCATGTGAGGTTATTTATTTCAGCACAATAAACAGGTGGAAGATCAACTCAGTTTTTCTTCCTAAACATTTCCTTGCCATTTTTAACACAGGTTTTTCCATAAGGATGTTCCAAGAGACCTCTAGAACCATCTCAATGAATTGTTGGCTTGCCTACAATGTTTCGAATTCATCACCATTCACCCATCGGGTTTAAGTTCTGTTTCTCAAATGTTCATGTTGCATGCAAGAAGGTACAAGTGTCAAGTGGCCCATGACATAAATTGAGTGTCAAGCTGTACCAGTCCAAGTCCTTCACTTAGGTGAAAGAACATCCTGTGACATGCTCACCCATGTGATCTGTGAGTATTTACAAGTCATTCGTAGCCCCCAGACAATTCCATGTTGGAATTCATGTCTGGTTTAGAACAGGAGTGAAATTCAAAGATATCACAATATGTTTACAAGCAATCTGCAAATCTACAGTAAAAAGGGCCAAAGTAGTGTGTGTATCCATTGCAATTAGTTCACAATTAACTGTACACTGGACTTGCACAAATAGTTTTAGGTTTAGTTTTGAAACCAATTGCCACTTTGAAGGCTAGAATTATCTTCCACAGGTTTTCACTGAATGGTTATGTTGACAAGAAGCAAATAAATTGAAAATACTTAAATGTCATTGCATCATATAATCAATGAATAAAATAATCCTTGCATAAAATATGCTTACATGGAAAAATCCATCTGCTTTGCTCTGATTCAAGTATTTCCATCCTACATAAATGTTGAGGTCATTTTGAGTTTTGCCACTGACTTCAAAAGGGCTCAGGATTTCCTCCTAAAAACTGCTTAGTGGGAATTTCAGATTTCATACAGAAGACCAAATACAGACATTGGCATTATGAACTCCTTCATATTGTTGAATGATTAAGATTTTTCACAGTATTCCTTTTCAGCGCGGTATGATCCTGCTTACTTTGTTCAGACTTTTACTACAAATCAGCAATATGGGAGTGAAGATAAGTTCAGTATTAAAGCAGTTCATCATAAGACCAGGGTCATTTATTACTAGGCTGAGGAATTATTGGCTGTAAGAATGTGTCAGGAGTATCATGCAAGAGATGGTTATAAATATGTCTTTTTTTTTCTTTTTCTTTTTCTTTTTCTTTTTCTTTTTTTTTTTTTTTTTTGAGATGGAATGTGTGAAAACTTGTATCTGCTCTAGTTATCAACTTTCTTTTTCTACAAAATCCAGATAATTTTGCTTCCCATCTTGTTCAGCTTCTTCTCAGTAGAGACAAGTGTCCATATTACACTAACAGAAGTGGTTTGTATTGTACAATCATTTAAAGTATCGGTTAAACTAACCTTCGTGTCAAATATTACATTTATCGCCAGAAGCCCCCCATTCCTTTCCTTGTTTTGTCTTCTTGTTTCAGTGCAACCATGTTGACACACATGAGGTGGTCTTTACTACTAAGCTTAGAATGGGTACCTTTCTAAGTTTCATCTCACTGTAAAGAGAGGAAAACTTATTCAACAGATACCTTAATGTAAAAATTGTGATCATACAACATTAACTCTTATTGAGAATAAATACTGTTCCAGAAAACATGTTCCTTACTGAGAGCTTGTAAAGGGTCTGTAGCACCTGCATAATACAGAGCAGGGAAAGGACAGGCAAGTGAAAGACCTAAAGACAAGGAAGGAGAGGTGGTGGGGTGACCCTGTATATTAGGAATTGTTGTGATTGTCTAGAATGAGACAATAATGATGACAAGGTAGAGTGCATTTGCATGAGGATTAGGGGCAAGGCCAACAAGGCAGATATTGCTGTGGGAGTCTGCTACAGACCTCCCAACCAGGGCAGTGAGGTGGATGAACTGTTCTACAAATTCTTGGGTGAAATCTCATGGTCGTTTGCTCTTGTTCTTGTGGGGGTCTTCAACTTCCCTGATGTCTGCTGGAACTATAACACAGCAGAGAGGGAACAGTCCTGGAGGTTCCTGGAATGTGTCGAAGATAACTTCCTGACACAGCTGGTGAGTGAACCAACCAGGCAAGGTGCCCTGCTAGACCTGCTCTTAGTGAACAGGGAGGGGCTGGTAGGAGATGTGATGGTTGATGGTTGTAGGCTGTCTAGGGCATAGCAACCACAAATTGTTAAAGTTCTCAATTCTTAGAGATGTTGGGGGGGGGGGGGGGTAGCAAAACTGCCACCCTAGACTTCCAAAGGGCAAACTTCACCTCATTCAATGCCCTGATTGGCAGAATGCTTTAGGAATCTGTTCTGAAGGGTATAGGAGTCCAGAAAAGCTGGACGCTCTTCAAGGAGGAAGTCTTGAAGGCACAGGAGCAGGCCATCCCCATGTCCTGTAAGGTGAGCCAGCAGCATAGACGATGAGCCTGGCTGAACAGGGAGCTTTGGGTGGTGCTCAAGGAGAAAAAGAGAATCTATGGCCTTTGGAGGAAGGGGCAGGCCACTCATGAGGACTACAAAAATGCTGTGAGGCTATGCAGGGAAGGAATTAGAAGGTCCAAAGCTCAGCTAGAAATGAATCTGGCCTCCATGGTTAAGGATAACAAGAAAAGCTTTTATAAATATATTAACAGCAAAATAAAGACCAGGGAGACCCTCCATCCCCTGTTATATGCAGGAGGAAACATAGTGATGAATGACGAGGAAAAGGCTGAGGTGCTAAATTACTTTTTTGCCTCAGTGTTTAATAGCAGGACCAGTTATGTTGAGGGAATCAAACTCCCTAAGCTAGGGGACAGGAACCAGAAGCAGAGCAATCACCCCACAATCCAGGAGGATTGTGTAATCAGTGTAGTCAGTCACCTGCTACACCATGTAGATGTGCAGAAATCTATGGGGCCAGATGGGATCCACCCAAGAGTGCTGAAAGAGCTGGCAGGGGTGCTCACCAAGCCACTTTCTATCATTTACCAGCAGTTCTGGCTGACTGGAGAGATACCAGCAACTGGAAATCAGCCAGTGTCACCCCCATATACAAGAAGGCATGGAAGGATGATCCTGGAAATTACAGGCCTGTTAGTCTGACTTCAGTACCAGGGAAGCTGATGGAGCAGATCATCCTGAGTACCATTATGGAGTACATGCAGAACAACCAGGTGATCAGGCCCAGTCAGCATGGGTTCATGAAGGGCAGGTCCTGTTTGACTAATCTGATCTTCTTCTATGACAGAGTGACCTGCTTATTGGACGAGGGAAGGGCTGTGGATGTTGTCTACTTTGACTTTAGCAAGGCATTTGACAAAGTTTCCCACAGCATTCTCCTAGAGAAGCTGGCTGCTCGTGGCTTGGATGTGCACACGCTTTGATGGATAAAAAACTGGTTGGATGGTTGGATCCAAAAAGTTGTGTTCAATGGAGTTAAATCCAGTTGGTGGCTGGTCATGAGTGGTGTTCCCCAGGGCTCAGTGTTGGGGCTGCTCCTGTTTAACATCTTTATTGATGACTTGGATGAAGGGATTGAGTGCACCCTCAGTAAGTTTGCAGATGACACTAAGCCGAGTGGGAGTGTCATTCTGCTGGAGGGCAAGGAGGCTCTGCAGAGGGATCTGGACAGGCGTGATCGATGAGCCAAGGCCAATTGCATGAGGTTAAATAAGGGCAAATGTTGGGTTCTGCACTTGGGCCACAACAACCCCCAGCAGTGCTACAGGCTTGGGGAGGAGTGGCTGGAGAACTGCCCAGCAGAGAGGGACCTTGGGGTGTTGACTGACAGCCAGCTGAACATGAGCCAGCAGTGTGCCCAGGTGGCCAAGAAGGCCAACAGCTTACTGGCCTGCATTAGGAATAGTGTGACCAGCAGGACCAGGGAGGTGATCCTGTCCCTCTACATGGCCTTGGTGAGGCTGGACGTCGAGCACTGTGGGCAGTTTTGGGCACCGTAGTATGAGAAGGACATCGAGGTGCTGGAGGGGATGCACAGAAGGGCAACTAGGCTGATTAGCGGTCTTGAGAATCGGCCCTACTGAGGAGAGGCTGAGGGAGCTGGGGCTGTTCAGCCTGGAGAAGAGGAGGCTGAGGGGAGATGTTGTTGGTCTCTACAACTACTGGAGAGGAAGTTGTGGTCAGGTGGGTGGTGGCCTCTTCCCCTAGTGACCAGCAACAGGACAAGAGGAAATGGGGTCAAGTTGCGCCAGGGGAGGTTCAGATTGGATATTAGGAAAAAAATTCTTCATTAAAGGGTGGTGAGGCATTGGAACAGGCGGCCCAGGGAGGTGGAACAGGCACCATCCCTGGAGGTGTTCAAAAGATGGGTAGACATTGTGTTCCAGGAGATGGTTTAGTGGTCATGGGGTTGTAGGGTGGACAGTTGGACTTGATGATCTTGAAGGTCTTTTCCAACCTTGATGATTCTGTGATTCTGTGATCCTGTGATTCTGTAATTGGGCAACTTGCATTTCTGTACTCTGGTTTTCCAGAAGTAAGTTCGCAGCTAGACTTTTTTTTTTTGCTGAAAACTAAAGAAGATTCAATTCCAGAAATGTCCTGGCTCAAGAACAGTTCTTACAGGGATTGCTCCTCCACTTCTTCGTTATTAAACTACCATAAGTGACATTACACTTAAGTAACTGATGAACGTTAAAAGGGAAGAACATTATGCCAGAGGGGCTTCCAAAGAGAAATAACAGTTGGACTTATTTTTTGCTGTGTTAAGAAAAGATGCTTGTGGTTATTTTTCTCCAAGCAGAATATTTTTTTAAGAATTGCCATCATTAACTCCTGACAGGGCTACTATTTTGAGGACAGGTTCTCAGGTCTGGAAAAGAAGGACATGAGAATTACCAATCAGGAAAACAGGCAGTGAGTGGAGACATCTTATCAGCAGCAAGTACATTGAATCTCACCCAGACTATTACTCCAGTTAGAGTTCTAGAGTGCTCACATCTGCTGAGATTATTGTTCAACAAAGACCAAAGCTTTCTCCAAATCATACTCACACACAGGCTACTGCAAGCAGCTCATGCAGATGACATTGTTTCCAGACCTGTGGACATTTTTCTTCTTGCACAGCTGTGCTGAGTTCTCCCAGGGAATCAAGGACGAAATCCAAAAGCAAGCAAAATTTCTAGCTGCCTGTCATGCAACAAAACCTTCCAATTAGCAACTGCAACAGCAAGAAGGAAGTCAACCAATTGGAAAAAAAGCCCCAAACATAAATACAAGGATCCCCAGTTTCATTACATGTAAATGTCATTCTACATGGTATACCAATAAGTGAATATGAAAAATATAAAGTATTTTAAGGTAAATACAGGATTGAACTCCATCAGGATTTAATTTTTTACAGGAAATCCTGTGTGAATTACTGCTAGTCTTACTGCAAGGGCTGGTGTTGATAGTCTTGTTTTACACCTGCTTCTAAAGGTGATGATCCTGTTTGCCTGCATTGTACCTTGCAGATGCAAAGCTGTAATCACACACAAATGCAGACACCTCTTTCTCGACTCTGTGAATAATTCATTTCCATGTGAGCAGGAGCTCTGCATCCATGGAGTCCAACATCTCCCTGGGGTTCCCGGCCCTGTGCTGCTCTATCACCCTGAGCAACGTAGTACAAGTAATGTGTCTGAACCTGCCACTGCTTGCAAAGGTGTAATCCTGCCATGAACTCAGTACATCAGGAGATCTCTCAGCTGTGCCAAAACAGCTGCAAGGTGCAGAAGAAACTTAAGCAGATATTATTTCTATCAGGAAGGTATTTCTTGTTTAGCAGCTTCACCATGGACTCACTGCTTTCTCTAGTGAGAGAATTAAGCCATTTTTCTCATGTTCTTGCAGTTACTGATGTGTTATGCTTCTAAGAATTTATTTTTATTTGAGCATTACCTGGAATCATTCTGTCTGCATCAGCAAATGCAGACAATCTCCTCTCTGGCCTCTCTTCCATCAGATTCCTCAAGTGCTTCTTCATACTTCTGTTTAACCGCACATTGCTGGAAAAGTTACATTGAATAGGAGGTTTTCCTTGCATACACATACCTCTCCCCAACCCGTATGCAAGTTCAAGCATTCTGTGTTTCCATTCTTGTTTCCCACATATTGTCAGATAAACTTATTTTTGGTCTGTATTTCATTTGAGGGGCCTCCTGACTTAGACTTGTCTCCGCTGGCATCTTCCCCACATTCTTGCTTTTCCAAGTCATTTTTTACAGCTTAACTCCAGCAAAATTATCACTACTCACCTTCATTGTTGGTAGCAGCTTCCAGCCACTGCACTGTTTTCCGAGTTAGGGATCCAGCCCAGGAATGTGGCCTCAGTCCCTCTGAGCCCTGCTGAGTGATGTGAACACCATCATTCCCAACTCTTCCTAGAACAACACAGCGGACAGCCCGTTCAAGGTCAAGACAATGCCAGTTCAGAATTTCTTTATTTTTCCATTAAAGTACACCCTTTCCCAGATCAAACTGGGGGATAAAAGTGTGCTTTAAGACAACAAAACCCAGGAAGGAATGTTGTCTTTTTTAACCTGCCCTTAATTGTTATCTGACAAAGTTGGCACTTAAAACTCTGCAATTGCCTTCTGGACTAACAGCTGTTTCTCAGTCACTTAAAATAAGAGCAAGAGCAACTCCTGACGTTTTACTGAAAACAGAGGAAAGCCAGAGTCAGCTAGAAAGTAGCCCCCCACCAAAGCTCATGCTCTGGATGGCCACTCTCTTCTTTTGCTATATTTAAAGTCCTCTGTCTTCTTAATCTAACCTTTACCAGCAAGGAGAAGAGCACCCTTTGCACCACAACCACTGCAGCAAACCTAGCTGGGTGTAGCTTGACTGCAGCACCACATGAGAAGAGCTCTTGTATGTGCTGGGGCTGAGGAAGAATTTTACTGCTGCAAAGTCATTAATTTGGAATTTATAGCAAAAAAGAAATACATAGCTCACCCAGAAAAAGAAAAAAAAAAGAAAAAAAAAAAAAAAAAAGCAGCTTCATTGCTGTTCTGTTTACAATAAAAGACATGGAAGATTTTGTGCCAAGATGTAAGATGGATTTCTAAGTGCCCAGTGCTTGTCCCAGCTTATGACTATAAGCTTCAGGGCTGATGTCTCCAAGCAAAGATGGCCAGGGTCTCTTCTTCCCTCCTCAGCTCCCAGGAGCCCAGGGGCCCTGAGGGTTAGCAAGATGCCCAGGGTCCCTCCTAGAGGAATATATCTTGAGAGTGCTGTGGGGGGCACTTCTAGCAGGCATCTGCTGCTGTTTTTATGTGAAAACAGACATGCCAGCTCATTCCTGTCCTGAGATATCCCAGGTTTGGTCAAGGCTGAGGCAGGAGAAAAATGCCAAAACATTTTATAATTCTAGCTGGAATAACTTCACTTTGCCTCTGGAAAAAAACAATAAAATCAAGTCGTATATAGAAAAACTACAAAAGAAGGGCAGAATGCAATTCAGCAGAGTCCTTGGTAGCACACTCAGCACTGTAGCCTGGGATCGTTTCTCTGAGAAGGAAAACAGTTTTCATCGTCTGAGCTGCTGGCCTATAAAATGCTCATTGCCATCATCATATGCAAGTTCACATCCAAGGCTGAAGTTCAGCCAGCAAGGTCTGACAAGGTTGCAGCACTTTTTAACCAGCAAGGATGCCAACTCCAATGCTTTTTACTTAGGTGTTTTTATGTTATATCATAGCAATCCTTGCTACCACAGAACTCCCAGTGCAGACACAACTTACACACATGAACATGTATGTACACGCGTGTCTAGCTATGCATGCTCCTCCTAGGCATTTGGGCTGGGAGCCAGCCAAATAATGGCCTCTTGGCAGCAGGCAGCGGAAGTGGGACCTGGGCATGCAGGGTGGCTTGGACATGACTTGCAACCTTCAAAGGCCTGTCCTCTAATGCATATTTTACAGCTTCTGAAATCTTTACCACAATCTCTTTTTTGTGTTACTCTGTGCCCCTCAAAGCTTTAATTAACAAGGGGATATTGGTGGGTGAAGGGATGCCTCAACACACTCCTCAGTGAGATGTTGACTGGGATACACTTTCCCCCAGTGTGTCTCCAGCAAGGTCATGCCTGGGGAAAGTATGTCTCTCCAGCAAAGAAGGGCCTCTCTTGACCCTCAGCAGACTTGCCTTATCACAGGTGGGTGCTCTTGTCCTTTTGAGCTTAATTTCTCCTCCAGGAGAGAGGCTCTGGTGAGAACATTGGGAGTTGCTGTGAGAAGAGCTGGACTAATACAATCATATAGAATGTGTGGGGTTGGAAGGAACCTTTAAAAGTCCTCTAGTTCAGCCCCCCCTGCAGTGCACAGGGGCCTTTTAAACTAGATCAGGCTGCTCAGAGTCTTGAGAAGCCTGACCTTGAATGTTTCCAGGGATGAGGCCCTCCACTATCTCTCTGGGCAGCCTGTTCCAGTGCTTCTCCACCTTCATTGTAAAGAACTCCTTCCTAATATCTAATCTAAATCTACCCTGCTCTAGTTTAAGGCCATTGCCCCTCCTCCTATCGCTACATGCCCTTGCAAGCAGTAGCCCAAATGGCAAAGGGTTAAACTGTTCTCTTTCTTCCTCGGCAAAAGCCTTGCTGCTTTTCCTGGACCCTGACTAGGTCCTGCAGCACCTTCCCCTTAATTTCAAAGCCCTTTGTGGTGCCCAGGCCTGTGACTTTTGAGCTTGCAAGCTTCCGCTGCAGAAGCGCATCATCTACCCCAAAGTCGAAGTCTTGAAAGGAGAGGAAGGCAATGATTGTTTTCCCTAGAACTGAGTCACTTTTCTCCCTATCCTGCATGTCTGTGGGACTTCAGACTTTAATTTATGAAGTTTTTACATGTATGCAGTCAAATCTAATCTTGCTAACACCATTCAACCGAAAGCAATGTTGCTGAACCCCTGGCTCAGGGCTGGGAGCTGGCATTTAGACCACAAGCCAGTGAAACATTTCACAGTACTAAATGACTTGTGTAAGCCTGTGACGCAACAAGTGACATTTTAATCTACAGACAAACAGAGACCCAAATGCCTCCCCATTCAGACTGGATTTATACTGTTGTGCTACTACATCTTTGGGAGAGCCATTCCTCAGTTACATCCATGGAAATGAGATCTGACAAAACTGGTCCCACAGGTGGGCTTTGGGTTACATACCCTTTCTCTTGCACTGAAACCTTGTGTTCAGCAGACTACTGTGTTCATTTGTATGAACACATCCATGCTCTTTGGGCCTCTGGGTTTGTGGGCAGATCAATGCAGTCAGTGAAGTGATAGCTTTTACAAATATGATAAAAAATTTTCAACCAATTAGCATCTGGCAATATTATTTGCTGGCAGAAGGCAGGAAGGACTTTGGCACAAACCAAATCCATCCAGTCTAATATAATAATTTAATTTTGGGCATATCTTAATCCCACCTTCCTATTTTTTACATGGCTTTGAAACACTTGTATATTTATATAACAATGGTTTCTGCCAGTCTGTTCATAATTAATCCCAGTGCTGTGTTCAAAGAATATTATCTGCCCTTGGTTCTTCTGCAATATTGAAGTGCAGGGAAAATAGCAGCAAACCCAAACTAGGAACATCCTGTCACCTTGTTAGCTGTGCAGCAGGAGGTGAAGAGGAAAGGAGACAGCAGCAGCCCCGGGGCTGCACTTCTGTCCCTGCCAATGGCTCAGGAAATCACGCTCCAGTGGATTCACCAGGCTCCTGAGGGCTGCTCGCATGTGCACACACCACAGGATGTAATACAGTCTTGTACAAGATTAATAAAAGAAGGAAATCAAATAGCCCTTTTGGGAAGGGCTAGAAATGTACATCAGTGATTTCATCTCAGTGTGAATAAAAAAAATATCCATCTTTTTAAACTTGGCATCTGGAGGTGAAGTGGGATGCCCGCTCTCTCAGGATGCAGCACTAATGTGGAGACACTCTCTCCAGAGGAGCATGTCTTACTGGAGACATCCAAGATACCTCACATATTTTGTAGCTGGGCCAGAGAAGAAAGACTGATGCATGAATTCACCTGGTGACATCCCTTGCTTAATAAAGCTTGTAGACCACAAAGCAGCTGAGGAGAGACAGCGGGACAGGAGGCACAGACTTTAACCAGTGTCGCAAGGAGCAGAGCTGTAGATGAAAATCTGAACTGCTGAAAGAGGTTACCAAGCAAATCCCAGGGAGGTGCCTGTTGCAACAGCTCTTGGTGCTGGCTCCTGCCATGGTACTCTGTCAGCAGGCCAGGCTGCTCTCATACACTCTGCAAAAGACCTGAGAGGATACACACTCCCTAGGAAACAAAATAAAAAATGAAGGAAGTTGTCAAAATTCTCAGGTTATAGAGACTCCTAGAATATAATACACAAAAATAAGCAGGGATGGAATTGCTTCGCAGAATGTGTCTTGCCTGTCTGAACTTTAGCCCTTGTTGCAAACCTCCATATAACTACGGTAATGAGTATTTTTCAGGCCAATAACAATAGCTCATAGGATAAAGAGGAGTATTTCCCCACACTGATTATCTTGATCTCCAGTGCAGCTCTGAGTATGTTTTTGTAGGCGTGTAGCAATGTGATACCTTTCTAACCTCAAATTCTACATATACCTCACTGCACAAGGTTTGTTTTCACATGTTTTCAATAGCTGGCATGTTTAATTACTTAAAGATCTATGGCTGTCATGAACCACTGCTGATCAGCATTTGAGAGGCTTCAGGAGCAAATGGAAGTGACTTGGAACAGCTCCATCTCTTTCAATGGTAAGTAACAGAGAGGTTCAGAGGCATAGGCACTCCTTCATGTCCTCACTGTCTGCCCATGGGTGTCTCCAGAGTCCATGCTCCATCAGAATGGGATAAGTGAATGAGGACACACAAGACTGAGCTAGCTTCTGCTTCATCACACCTGACTTAAACTCAGGATTTTCCTCAAGCAAGGCAGGGCCTCCCTGTCCCCCTCACAGAATTCCTGCACATTCCCACATTGTTCTCCACAGGCTTGGGAAAGGGCCAATCTGGTGAGTTTCATGGAGGCTAGAGAAACATTTAATATAGAGGAAGAGTTAAGCTTGTTGTCAAAGTGGTATGGCAGAAGGGAAGTTTCAAATTTCCCAGTATTGGGAGATTGAAGTAAATTATACTTCTAGCCCTTAAGCACTGACTTCAGGTTCTGGAAAGTATCAAGAACCACTAAACTCCCTACCTTATAGCAATTAATTTTTTTGATGTGGCAGCACTGCTGCTTTTCCCATGCAGCTCCTATCAAACCAGCCATCACATCCCAGTGCCACCTACATCAAATGTGGCAGGGAGAGGGCTGAGGAAGCGGTGTCTCTGGGGGCATGTGGGGCAGCTGCCCAAAATCTATGCATGTGCACCTTTCCCCAGCTCACACCTCCCCTTGGCACCAGCTGCTGCTCACACCAACCTCAAACTGCTGCTGGGGGAGGATTGGTGAGTCCAGAGGGCCACAACCAGTCCCAGAAGCTGCTCTGGACTGGCTTGCTTTTGGGGGAGGAGGGAAGGAAACAAACCAAGGGGGGGTGAGCCTGCTCCGGGACAAGCAGTGTACGGCTCTGCCAGGGCTGTGCTGTACCCACATAGGCTTCAGACATGGATGGGTACCATGCAAGTTTGCTCCTGTGTCAGTGTCCCTCAGCGAGGAGTCTCTGAATCACAGAATCACAGAATCACCAAGGCTGGAAAAGACCTTTAAGATCATCAAGTCCAGCCTATGACCAACACCACCACACCATCTAGACCACGGCACTAAGTGCCACATCCAGCCTTTCCTTGAACACATCCAGGGACGGTGCCTCCACCACTTCCCTGGGAAGTCTATTCCAATGTCTAATCACCCTCTCCGTGAGGAAGTGCTTCCTAATATCCAACCTAAACCTCCCTTGGAGCAACTTCAGGCTATGCCCTCTTGTCCTATCACTGGTTGCCTGGGAGAAGAGCCCAGCCCCCCCCTGACTACAACTTCCCTTCAGGTAGCTGAAGAGAGTGATGAGGTCCTCCCTGAGTCTCCTCTTCTCCAGGCTAAACAACCCCAACATCCTCAACCTCTCCCTGTAAGACTTTCCCTCTAGTCCTTTCACCAGCCTTGTTGCTCTCCTCTGGACTCGCTCCAGCACCTCAACGTCCTTCTTGAAGTGAGGGGCCCAGAACTGCACACAGTACTCAAGGTGAGGCCTCACCAGTGCTGTGTACAGGGGGAGAATTACATCCCTACTCCTGCTGGCCACACTATTCCTGATACAAGCCAGGATGCCATTGGCCTTCGGGGCCACCTGGGCACACTGCTGGCTCATGTTCAACGGGCTGTCAACCAGCACTCCCAGGTCCCTCTCTGCCAGGCTGCTCTCCAGCCACTCTTCCCCCAGCCTGTAGTGCTGCCTGGGGTTATTGTGGCCAAAGTGCAGGACCCTGCACTTGGTCTTGTTGAATTTCATGCCTTTGGCCTCGGCCCACTGATCCAGCCTGTCCAGGTCCTCCTGCAGCTTCTTCCTACCCTCTGGCAGATCAACACTGCCCCCCGGCTTGATGCCAAATCTCTTCAAAACAGAGGCAGTGAAGCTTTTAGACTGTGATAACATGACATACTCGAAGACTGGTGGAAGGTCAGAGAACCTATTTGTGGAGGGTTTGGTGGTAGTTTTTTTTCCCCTGCTGTTCACTGCCAATGTTGTGAGAGGCTGACAAATGCTGTAAGTAGCTCTCTTTCTGTGGTCCACATCTCAGGGACCCTTTGACAGAAGGCTGCTTATTTTCCAGCAAACACGCCTGCTGCAGCAAATCAGTAATTGAGCTTACTGGGGATGGACAGGTTGGAGGTTTTAGAGCAATTTGGGTATGAAAAGGAGCTGCATATGTGTATGAGGTAGGCCATATCTACAGAACATGCTGTGTCAAATGATCCCGTACTAAATTTATCCTCTGGCTCTGCAAAGGCATAGCAACTTCTAGAACAGATTGAGCATGCATGTGGGTTTCAGAGCCCTTTGAAATTTGTCTTTGAGAATGACAGTTTCACTATCAGGACTTATGTGTGACCTTTGCAGCTTGCAGGTGGAAAGTCAGCAATGCTGCAATTCATATCCCAAGAGCTGCCAGCAGCTTCCCCAGCTGTCCATAAACCATGTCCTCCCGAGCATGCAAACGTGATTTCCTTCTGTTGTGGTTTGGGCCTAACACAACAACAAAGAACCAGCCCCGTGGCCTCTCACTCAACTCTCCACCCCTCCCACGCACACACACATACGCACACGGACATGCACACGCATGCACTGGGATGGAGAGGACAAAAGGCCAACTGGCAGCTCATGGATCAAGACCAAGGACAAGGAGGGTTCTTCACTGATTAAGGTCATGGGCAAAACAGACTCCACTTGGGGAAAAAAAATAATAATTTAATTTCACACTAATCAGCTGCACACAGGACACAGACAACACACAGAGCAGTGCTCACATATGTTACCCCCACCCTTCCCTTCTTCCTGGGCCCAAATTACTTTGTTCCTGATTTCTCTGCCTCCTTCCCCCCAGCGGCACAGGGGTGGGGTTTAGAGTCAGTTCACGGACTGGTGGTTCCTGCTGCTCCTTCCTCCTCAGGAAGAAGGATTCCTTACAGTCCTCCCCTGCTTCCCTGTGAGTCCCTCCCATGGGAGACAGTCCTCCACGAACCTCCCCTTCATGAATCCTTCCCACGAGGTCTGGAGCAAGCTGGTCCAGCGTGGGCTTCCCAAAGAGTCATGGGCTGCTTTGGGAACAGTCTCCTCCCCTGGCACCGGGGTCTTCCACAGCTGCATAACCCAAATCCACTGGCAGCAAAACCCAAGTCCACTGGCAGCAAATCCAAGTTCACCCCTCCTGGCGCCTTCAAGTAATTTTCCACCATGTTCATCCACGAAAGCAGGGGGACAGCCTGCCATCTCACCATAGGTTGCATGGAAACTTCTGGTTGGGCACCTTCTTCCCCTTCTTCCTCACCAACTGTGGGCACTGCTCTGCCTCTCCAGCTCAGCTCTTCCTAACTGCTCCTTTGCATAGCTCTTATATCAGTTCTTTCTTAATTTAATCACAGAGGCACATCTATTGTCTCTCTAATGGCTCCTCAGCTAACTGGTTTTGGAGCTGGGGGAGCTCTTCAGCTTCTTACAGGAGCCGCCCATGGATCTTCTCCCCCACTACCAAAAAACCTGCCAAAACAGCACACCTTTACCATGTCACCTTGATCTAGAGAGATCCAATCTGTGCCTCCATTTACTTTTTCTAGTATTACCTCCCTAAGGGTCCTTGGATGTTAACCACCATACTATACCAAGCACCATATTCCAACTAGGTGACCTGGTAACAGCTTGGAGTGGATTAGAGCCACAGTGAGATATGCAGATGTTTGCAACCAGTAGATGACGTACTGTAACAGCAGTAACATTTGGATGGCATATGACTTTTTTAAGAAGGGGTTGCTTCTTAGCAGTTCCTTGCTCAAATTAACTCAGATTTTGCCTCTAATCCACACTTGGAGAGCAGCTTTCAAGGGAATTATTCTATTCATATTGATTATTTGGCTATGTCTGTATAGCACAACGCAATGCACTGCAGAGTGCTGCCAAACCAGAAACAGCACAGTTGCCCCAAATAGAAGACATGCCACCAATATTCAAACTTATCTCTAGAAATGTTGTGTCATTGACATGAAAGTTCATTTGGAGCTTGCTCAGGACATAGTGAGACACCATACCAACCTGTAGAGACAGGCCTTCAGAATACAGATAATACTGTAAAATGATGTGCTAACCTCATTTTTAGCCTGACTTCTGAAGAAAACTAAACTTTGGTAACAACAGTGTTTATGTCTGTCAATCCCACATCCCTCTCAAAAGTTGTTGAACACATTGGCTTCCTTACCAGTAAAATTGTATAGAGGTGGAGGCAATGTGTAATGGCATTAGGTGGCCACATAATGGAAGGAAACCCAAATGTTCCTGGTGAGGGAAGGGCTGCAGTGTGAGTTCACCTCCACCACTGAATAGCAGTGTGGATGAATGGGAGAGAAACCCAGACCACCAGGCTGGCAGTGCAACTGGACAGCTCAAGGTAGAGAATGTGAACACCAACCCTGGAAAGCAGAGGCAGGGAGCTTTGTGCTAACTCTCTCCCCACACATTTCAACTTTTCAGCATCCGACAGCACCACAACATTGAAAAGCAGGGGCTTTTCACTACTTTTCTTGAAAAGCAGTCGTATTTTTTACATTGCTTTCACACAGTGCAGCAAAGTTGGGAATGTTCAGTTCCCCAGCCACTCTCACAGGCTGCTTGGTGTCTTTGGTCCTCATTCTGCAGCAACTGGACTCCTGCCTTGTGCAGATCTCCATGCCTTACACAAACCTTACACAAACCAAACAAAATTCAGGGGCTGAGTAAGGAGGAACGCCAATTTTCTAAACCCATGCATGCCTTGATATAGAAGACGGGGTTTAGTCTGGATGATTTATGAGTGCCTGGACTACTCCTGCCAGCGTGGGACAGGATTTCTGCACTGGCTCAGGAAAGGCTGGGTTGTCTCCAGCAGCTGCTTCAGAAAAAATCCAGAGAAATTCCTACTGGCCATTTCTAAGAGGCTCCTAGCAAGGGAGGGACCAGAGGCATGGGAAGCAAGGTCAGCCCAGCACAAGCCAGCACGGGTCTGGTGAGAGTCATTAGCCTGGCTTCAGCACCTGTCTGGTGGTGTAATTGCAGCTCAGTTCAGAGGCACTCCTCTGCAGCTGCAAACATGCACCCCCAGGCTCCAGAAAGATGGATAGCGAAAAACAGGAGTGTAATTATGCCACATCTCCTTATCTCCTCTTATCACTGCCAGAATACAAAGTAGTCATAGTGTTAATAAGTGATTACGTAAGTATCATACCCATTTTGTTCATATTTCTCCAAATAAATCAGCAAATTGTTAGAACAACTTGGACTTTCAGAGTTGTTTTCCAGGCATCATGGACTATTGGCAACTGAGGTGAAACAATGTATCATTTAATAATGAAGATCATCTGGATAACAAACCAGATTTCTTGCACAAGAAAGAAGCAAGAGTAGGCAAATAGGCAGTGAGAATCAAAAGCCATGAGAGGGTTTAGAGGAGAAAGAAAATTTAGTTCAGCCCACAGTTTTTTATGTTTCATTCTCTAGAGCTGCCTGAAGATGCATTTGTTACCATCCAGAATATTCTGTTATGCAAAGCATTACTCAAAGACAGAGGGAGAGACCACACATTCACAGATAGAATAGGTCTTGTGGGAGTTCAGTGAACAAATGCCCTAACCTTTCAATCCTGTGAGCTTTTGACAGTCCCAGAATACCCATCAGGGTGCCCACCTCCTACTGACTGCCACCTTGTGTGACTCTTCCTGTATGGATGATACTTGTATGGCTGTTTCACTGGAAAGAAAAATAGGTTTGATGAGAAAATTTGCTGCTGTGTCCATTTTATGAGTGTAACAATAGGACAGAGGGGAAACAGCTCCCTGTGAAATTCCCTTAGTAGAGCTCAGAGTGACTATGAAGTATGCCAGCAAAGTAGAGCCACAGGGACTTTGGCCAGCTCTAGCTCTGCTTCTCCTCATTGCTAAGAGTCCTTTTGAGAAGTTGTAGCTTCTTAAATTCCTTGAGTTGAGGCAGGACCTGCATGACTCCTTTTCAAGTACTGGGCTTCTCCTGGCTGCAAACCTGGAACCCAGTGCTCACAGAAGACCAACACTTGTAATGCTTGTCCTAAACCTGAAAGCAGGAAGAGGGCTCATTCTGTAAATAAAGTAAATTACTTTATCTTTCCAAGGAGTATTCTCAGCCATGAGCACTCCTGCTGGGGACCAGCTGATAAATACCAGGAATCTCAAACTGACAGTTTTATTATTTGTTTCTTGCAGCAGACAGTCTAACACACAGAAGGGACAAAAGGCAATGCCTGAGCATATATACGGCTGCTAAAGGTGTCCAGCACACAGCCCTTCTCCTGTAAGCACTAAGAAAATACAGATCCACACAAACTCTTCCATCTCTCCTGGAAAATGTGTCACCCATGGGCTGAATGATTGCATGTTGCAGTTCCCCTGGGGAGACAAGCAGCTGCAGCAGAGCTGATGAGGTCCCTGCACAGGAGAGAGCATAGTGTATGGCAGCCCTGCTGCTGAAATAGCCTTTACCATAGGGGTGAGGAGGGCAGCAGGCACCTGGCAGCCGTCAGCTTCCCATGCCCATGCTTGGGGAGATGTTGGTCCAGTGGGTTTTCATGGGGGTGCCCAGCCCTTCCCAGTGGCTTCCATCTTCTCTTTGGCCTCCCAGCAATACCCCTGCAACCACCTCACACCTGTCAGGCAAGGATTACTCAACTGAGGGAACTGTGAGAGAGCAGGACAGACTATGCTAAAAAATGTAAGGAAAGTCACTTTCCAGAAGTTTTACACCTGGAAAGTGCCCAGGGAGAGCCAAGCATCTAAAAAACAGAGCTAAACAACTAAGAAGATTATGCGTTGCATCTTACAAGTCCCAGCAGCCTTTTTTGACTGCTGGTCAGCCTCTTCCACCACAAAGGACTCTTCCCAGGCTTTTTCTTGAGGTCACATAACAAAATAAAAGAATAAAGGGTTCACAAAAAGAGCCCTTTCAAACTGAACAACTGCAGGAAAATGTGCTTCTCTGCTATTCAGTGGCCAAACAGTCAGAACACTTGCTTAGACCCAGAGGAACTGTGGCCAGATCCTCAGCCTGATGGGGTTCACCCCAAAACTCCCTGGAGTGTCCTCCCACACTGATGTGTTCAGGAGAGCCATGTCTTTCTGCTCCCACAGCACTGTTGCTTTAAGTCAACACATATTTGCTGGACAGGAGAGAGCAGACATCATTCCTGCAGTTGCCATTTCCCCCTCCTTCAATGCTATCCCAAGAAAGCATCAAAAGAAGAGATGATGCAGACAAACACCAACACCCACACACACCTGCTAACACCATATCACACAGCATCATGCTGCCTGCATGCCAGGTCCCTGTCCTCCCAGGAGCAGTTTCTAGCAGGAGTGACCCAAGGCCTTCCCCCAGCAAGTGTGGGCTCTGACAGGGGGCCATGCTTTCCTCTGTGCTCACTTGGGGGAGATCATCCCTTGGGCACCTGCTGCACAGAGCCCTGTGGGAAGGAATGTATTGAAGTGGGCACCACACAGTCTGGGCTGGGGCAGAGCCACCCATGGCAGAAGACAACCTGGTGTCAAAGAACAGGAAAAGCTGGAAACCTCACATACTCCTGGGCTCCAGGTAGCCACCCAGCTCAGAGGAGGGTTTGTGCATTGAAATATCAAACCCAGAAGCTGCCTGTGGCAGCCAGGTTCATCTTTCTTCAAATGAGGCAACCATTCGCTGCCGATTTATTGGAGACTGTGACATTTCTTACAAGCTGTCTCATAACCATTGGCTGGAGGCAGAACCATCACTGATAGCCTGGTCTGCATGTGATTTCTGTACAGGATTTCAGGTACTAAGCAGCTGTAGATAAATAGAGTAAAGAATATTTCTACACTGCTAAGCTGATGAGCACAGCAGTTCAGCTAACTTTTTAACTTTTCATTATTCAATACCCAAGAAGTTATAGCCACAGCCAAAACTATTTGGTGGAACTAGGGTAATTTCTACATTAAATTAAGAGCCACAGTAGACCATCAAGAGCATGCTTGGCCCCTGTGTTGAATTATTCAAGCCCTCCTTTCCACTCATCTGAGCAG
This sequence comes from Hemiprocne comata, assembly GCA_020745705.1. NCBI lineage: Eukaryota > Metazoa > Chordata > Aves > Apodiformes > Apodidae > Hemiprocne > Hemiprocne comata. Next base: position 38,030,585 of record CM036616.1, on the reverse strand, counting down.
TTTAAATCTTGAGGTATCTAAGGCCTAATCCAGAAAAACGCTTTGCTATGTACTTACCCGTAACAGCTCAAAAAGCTCTTTCAGAACCAGTAGTAAGAAGCCAGTTTGAGTTTCATTTTATTTTATTTATGAGATACTTAGTTGATGTGGTTGGAGAAAGCAACAATTAAAAAAGTTACAAACTTCCACTCTATGTGTCTAGATTATACTACAATAACACTCATATCCCTTCTTCAGTTCAGCTGCACCAGCCATTTTGCTGCATACAGTGCTATTCAGAGGTTAGCTACACCTAGGATGCTGTGGTGGAAAGGGGGCATTTTTTGAAAATGCTTGAAGCAATCTCATTATCGTAAGATACTCTTTTCCACTTTATCATAAAAGGTGTGCTTACTGTACAGTGAAGCAGCTCAAAAGTGGTGGTTCTTCATTGGTAGGTGAATTGTTTCCCTTAAATTATGAAGAGCTGATGGATCATGTCTAAGCACCCTTTGGACTATATTTTTAAAAAGCAGAAACATGACATATTCTTAAATAATTGCTAAACTCCAGCCAACTGAATTTCTTTGTAATGTTGTACAAATGATGATTTGTTTCCAACTGAGATTTGATATACTGAGTTCCAGCCCTGAGCACAATTGTAAAGCCAAGCTTAAACTTCCTGAAAATGAAAATTATTATGAAACATAAACAAGTCTTTAACCATGACATGGAGAATAGGAACAAGAGATGAAATCATTCTGCTATGATAAGAATAATTTTTCTCTACAGTTGAATCACGGTTCTAGACACAGCATGTGAAAAGAATTAGGTTAGCATTACCTTCCCTGTCTTAGATTTGGACAAGTGATTAAAAGTTAACAGAAGGTAAACTAAAATTGGCTCAAAATGCCACATCCACATGACAACCTAGAAATAAAAGCCACAGGCCTGTCCATTGCAATTTAAATCTAAACCAGAAAGTAAAGGGACAAGACTTAAATGGTTCCCACTGCATCAACTGGGGGTCTATGCAGTGTGCTTGTCCACTTGCTGACTTCTCCATCCTCTGAAGGAAGCCGTTCCCTGATCTCACTTCTTCCAGGATCACAGTTTTCAGATTTTACCCACAAGCTTTCAGAGCCCCACAAAGCCTCAGCCCTCTGGCAAAGACACTGACCCCGTAGCTGCCTTGCTGCTGCCAGGCCAGACAAAGCCCCCTTCCCAGCAACTCTGACCAGCACTGCAGCTCCCAGTTCAGCATGCTGCATCCTGGCTTTGCCCAAAGGACACAGGCTATTTGTTTGGTGGCAAGGGAGTAAGTTGCCACATTGAGGCATGCTGAGATGTTGGTTGCAGGAGCCTTGCATCCCTCCACCCGGCATAGCAGGAGCCTAGGCAGGTGCCACCAGCACCTTCCACACCCAGGCCACATGTCTAGCCAGGCCTAGACACATCCAGAGAGAGGGAACACTGCTTCCAGTGACTTTGACTGCAGGGACAAGACAACAGCTTCAACTGCAGGGCAAAAACAACTTTTCTTCTTTGACACAAGCAGGAGGGCCCCATGAATGCTGAGTTCCAACTTTGCAGGGGTGAGCTGGTGGCAACAGCTTTGTCCTGAAGATACAGACAGAAGGACAGAAAATGACCCTACAGGCATAGGTGAGTAATACTCTGGTGAATATATGCCCATGGATGCTTACTTGGACCCCAACAGCAAGTTGAGGCAAGTTATAAGGATGGGATGACCTGGAGACATGGCTCCTGCTGCCATCAGCAGTGGGGATGGCACTGTAACAGAGTGTCCTGGGCCAGTGCTGCCCCCAGCAGCAAAAGGGCTGCACCTTCAGACACCACCACAGCTCAGCACTGCCCACTGCCTGGTCTGCTGGTATCAGGATATGGGCATGGGTTGAGCACCCGGAACATCAAACACCTGCTTGCAGCCTGGTACCCTGTTTACTGGTCAGCAGCCAAGCAGCCCCTTTCCCACCTACCTTGACATACTTTAGTGGCAAACAACAGGGTTCAGCATTGTTCCTAGCAGGGCAGTGAGCAGCAGTCAGGCAGGAAGACACACGTGCAGAACAGACCAGAGCGTGCTGGCTGCCTGCACTTGCCTGTACCCACTCACCCTCCCACAGATCAGCAAGAATAGTACCTGATGACATTGCACATGTGGCTTGCTTTCTCCTGATAAATTCACTAAAACTTTCAGCACAAATATTGCTTCAAAACTCCTCTTCCAGTCCCCCAAATGGCAGACTTCTCCATCCCTGCATTTTTGAATGGTCAGTTCCTTCCTCTATAACAGCCAACAGGACCGGTATGTACTTAGCGGTGGTCTTCTTCAGGACTGTGAACACATAACTCAGCTGGCTTTTTGCAGCTAGAGTTGGGGGTGCCTGTGGGATATTAGAGTAAGAGACAGTAGGACACCCCTGGTTCTGCATCTCCCTTCTAGCCTCAGTCCACCAGCCCCCTCCTGGGTTCCTCAGTCCACACTGCCTTTCCCTGCAGGGTCCTCCTCCTTCAGGGTCATGACCATACTTTGAAGGAGACACTTCTGAGTACTTGCCACATGCAGGTCTAGTGATGTCAGTTCAGAAAGGTTTGGGACTCTAACTCTTAAGCTACAAAACAAAAATAAAAAAGCACAGTATTCCCATTTTGTATTTCTTACCCACAACATATAACAGTCTCAGCTTCCCAGAAATCACAGTTCAGGTGTGCAGCAAATGCCCTGCTTCCAGCACTGGAAGAAAACAGGGCCAAGGAGAATATACACAAGTCTCTGGGAAACTTTACAGGGTAGAAAGAAAGGATGGCCAGAAATGTCCTCTGGAACTAGAAGAATCATGAAGATGTGTTTCAGGGGTGAAGGAGCCACACAGCGCTCAGCAGTCATGAGCCCATGGAACATGTCAGAATTTATCTGGATGGGAGAGGGATGGACACCTGTCTGAAAGTGTTGCAAAAATAGCTGGTCTTGCCTAATAGTCTCCAGTTCATGCTCTCCTTATTTTCCCTTCATGTCTTCCCTCATATGTGCTCCTCTTGCATGTTAAGAACTAATATTACCTGTGCACTGCAGAGCTGCAGTCCCAAAACCTCCTCTAGCCTTGTGAGAAAGCTTCCCCTTGAGCGTGGCCAGCAGTGCTCAGCAGCCCTGCAGCTGCACGAAGCCTCGTTGTGCTTTTGTCTTGCTCTTTAGCTCACCTTTGTGGCAGTCAAAAAATTTAATCCCCTCACAGGCACATAGAGGCTTCAAGACAGCATGATCCAGACCAAGGGCTTGTGGTTGCTTCACAGCAGCATGAGTGTTGGTGCTTCTGCAACACCTGGCTGCTGAGCATTTTGTACAATGTTGTTACAGAGGATTTTGACCTTCCTTTTGTTAAATTTAATTTTATTTGCTCTTTTGCCCCACGGTTAAACTCTACTCTTTTATGACTTGCTGCACATATTTACTTAAAACCTGAAAAATGTTGTGTTTGCTCCACTGAGGAACACTGTACAAAAATCCTGCAGCTTGGACAACCATGCATTTTGCAGCTACGTATGCCTCCTGGGCAACAGCCTCTACTGTTGATTTGGTAATTCAGAGTTGGTTGGTGAAAAATCATAGGCACTATGAGGAGCTATGTGCTCTAGTCCATGACTTCTCCATGTTCATGCAGAATCGGGGTTAGATCAGCACATTTGTCCAGGGATTTTCTCATCCTCCTTTGATGCGTAATCTTCTCCCTTGTCTTTCTGACATACCTAGAATGGTGCTGGCAATGCAGAGGAACCTGGCTACTCAGTGTGGCATCATCCCTGCTCTGTGGCAGAGCTCTGTCTTGCTCTACCTGACTCCTGTGCAGGCCAGACAGGCTACATTGATGAGCACCATCATTGCACTCAACCTGCTGCAGAGTATGCAGCTGAGGTTTCAAATGTATCCAAGAGTCTTAGAGTAGGAGGCCCCTTCAAACTCATCACCCCTTATTGTCTTGTGTAGTATCGGTGTTCGCATGCTGGTAAATGTCCATATTACTAGGCTGATAGCTCAATGACCTTTTGGAAACCCCTTGTGGGTTAGTATTGGAAAGAGGAGGCCCAGGTTTCCAGCCCAGCTTTAGTCCCACAGTATGAGTATTTTGGCATCCCACAGCTCCCTGGGGTGCCCAGAGATCTGTCATGGGTTTGCAGTTCAGAAGCCACAAGAATTCCTGGCATGGGGTTGCCTGAAAGAAGACAATATTACTAATTTCTATGTTAGCACTTCATTCATTTAAAATTTACAGAGTAACTTTGTGGAGCATCATGTTTGCTGATCATCTGATTTACACCTGTGGAGATTTGGGGGTTTGTTTTTATTTACACAAAAGCTGCTTGTGAAAAACTAGGAAATGTCTGTATTATCTTGTGGGAGATGAAGAGTGTTGAAGCATGTCTAATTCCGATGCTTATTTGCTGTGGATCAAAAAGCACTACTAACAGAACCAAGAAGGAAAGGTACATGAGCCCAGATAAGGAGCATCCATAACAGACACCAAGAAGCAGGATTATAGCCTTGAAGAGAAAACTCCTGCACCCCAAGATCTCATGGTATGGCTGGTTCACCAACAGCAAGAAGAGAGGGATCAAAAAAAGTGAAAAATATCACAAACTTGCAGGTGTGAAAAGGATGGAGGGCTGACTACAGAAGGAAAGGTTACCCAAACAGGCAGGTAGGTGAAGGAGGACATGGCTCACAGGAGCATGTGCTGCAGGCTGGCAGTGGGGCTGGCCTCGGACATCAGAGATGCTCAGTGCTGGGGCCTGACTCTGGAGCAGAAGCTACATTCAAGCCACTGGTTGAGGGGTCATGGGGCCATCACATGAGCATCCAAGCCACAACCCCAGGAATCTCTCCCACATCTCAAGTCAGATGACTACTTATAACTCAGTTGAGTAGTTTACAGAGGCTTCTCTGTGACATTTATATGGGTATTTCTAGCTTGACTGGGTGGCTTTTGGAAGTCCTCTTCAGGCTAGCAGTGCAAAGAGGCTGGCATCCTGCATGCGCTGGCAGCAGATCTGAGCTGCTTGGTGCCCTCTACACTGCACTGCTCTTTGTTCCAACCAGCACGTGGGGACGACTTTCCCCAAGGTACTATCACTGGTGTAAGCAATAGTTCAGGGTGTTTAAAAGGGCACTTTTCAGATTCCGTAGCGCAACTGAACCCCTGGATATATAGGAGCTGGGGTAAACTTGGCCATTCTCTGCTATGTCCCTGTGCAGATGAGCATACACATGAAAATACTTGCTGGGGTATCACAAAGGCAGAAACCATCATACAGAGCAGCACATGGTCTGAATGCGCCTCAGTTCCAGGGCTCGTGCCCTGTTTTCCAACATGTGGTGATCATGGGATAGGTTGGAAGGGGAAAAGAAAGAAGTCTGCATGTGATGGGATACCCAGGACACACACCTGGACCCCAAACCTGGGACATGCTCTCGCATGCTGATGTAAAGACCTAGAAATAATGCCCAGCAAATTTAGTAGGTAGCAATTTCTCACTTGGCAAGTGCTAGCTAATAGAGAAAATATGGTTAGTGTGTTCCCCTGTCAAATCCTTTACAAGTCATGGGGAAGGGGTCTGTAGGGGAGCTTGGTCTGTAAGAGTGAGAGTCAAACCGTCTCTGCTCTTCTGGGTGCTGAGATACAAGGAAAATTATCCATGCTCTCCATCGAAGTGACAGGTCTGACCCAGCGTCCAGTCCAACCTGCAGGTGTGCAGCAAGTGCTGCAGTCTCTGTCAGGGTCCCAGTGCCTGAAGCCAGACCTCAGCTGGTATGGTCAGCTGGTGCTGGCACAGCATGGACACTGTGGCTACTTTGGTTGTTTGAAAGATTGTGAGAAAAAGCCCTTGCTTGCAAATAACCCTTCTGATGGCTGGCATGGGGGGCAATAATGACCAGCAGTGCAGGTGCTCACGTAGGAAATATGGCTCATGGAAAATTGTCACTGATGGGCTTTGGCCTGGTGTAGGGTCAGTGCAGCAGAGTCACCCTCAATGACCACAGGAGGAGGGGTGAGAGGGGCCAGGGCTGTCTAGAAGAGGTTAAAAGGGAAGGGGGCACCAGCCAATGTGCCTAAATGTCTCCCATCTGTCACCCCACTCCTCATCACTTAGAGTTTCACCACCAGGAGGACCTAAGCTAGAAGTCAGACAATGCTGTTTCAGTGCAGTGGTGCTCTACCTCCAACATCTACATGGATTTCACTTTCTGAAATGCACATCATGTGGCTCCTAAAGCAAGTTCTTTGATTTCCTTAAGTGTATTTAGTGTGTGACTCTCAAATTGTAGACTTCTGCACTTGCAAATAATTTTCAACACAATTACTGGAGGAAAATGAGGATATAGTCTGGAAAGGATCAATTACTTGATTACAGCAAATTATGCTGGTAGATGTCTGTGTGTAGTCTCACTTGAATCCACAAGGAGTTTCAGGTTCAATCATTGGGCATACCAAAATGTTAACATGCAAAACGGCAAGCAAAGTAAAAGATGCTAAAAAATTTAGAGACAGCATTTTGTGGACAGTAAACTAAGTTGGCTATCCTCTTCACCCCTGCATGCTGGAACTATACTACTATACTACTATAGCTCATTAAGATACTGGATAATAGCTAGATTTATTTTTCTTTGCACTTTTTCCTCTGTAAATGTGCAAACTAAAAACATTGCATTGCTATATAAAATTAATGGTAGTTGTTTTTTTCCAGGTTTTAATGCAATAGTGGTTGTCTCTGAAGAGAGTAATATTTATTACAGTATGACTATCTCTCAGATGAAGTTCTTCCTTCATACATGCTTCTTCAGCACATCATGTCCTCAAGTACTTATACAAACCCACAAGTTAAGGATGAGGCACTACAGGTCTCAACTTGTAGATATGTACTTACCTTATGCATATGAGCACTGAACCCAAGAGCACTTAAAAGCTCTCTGAAGAACAGCCACTTTTTATTCATTGCTACACCAATAATGTCCCAAGTGCTGCCACTCTTAAAAAAAAAAAAAGTATGTGTTTCTTTGATAAATACCTTTTGCTCAGTATATTACTCTAATAGTGAATATGCAAGACACAAGCACCATTTCCCATGTCCTAAGCCAAAGTGTACGTGAGGCTTCTCAGTTCCAGGCCTTACAGAATGATTGTCTTTGGAAGAACCCAATTGCCTCAGTGCTGTGCCTCCTTGATTGTTTGTGCTGGAGTGTCTCAGCTGTAGAAAGAGCTCTCTGTTTCTTTTAAAAACCACAGCAGCATACAGGAGAATCAAATCCTCCAAGTGAGGAATGGCTTATGAAAGGATAACAATTACTTCTTTCCAAAATACTTTTTTGGGAAAAAAAGCCACGAGGTCAGAAGTTTACCTCCAAGTACAGCGTTTTGGCTAAGGACAGCACAGATTCAACCCACAGGGATTATCACATTATGCAATGCGTTGGTGCCAAGCCCAGGAACAGTGCCCACACCACTCTGACTCCAACCCACGGTGCTGCAGGCAGAGCAGAGCCCTCTGCACGGAGGAGGAAATCAGCATCTACAGGAACGCCGTGTTCTGCATCGCCCCCTCAAGAAGGAGGAGTTCATGGAGGCCTCAGGGGCTGTTGGACATAACTATTAGAAGGTATTTCTAGAGAAGAGGAGTAAAGGTCTTGCTGAGACTCCTGTTCTGGTAGTGGCTCTTTGCAAACAACTGCCAAGGAGACACCTTGTCATACTGCAGCCATAATAACCAGCACAAAGAAAATCCCAAGTGCAGACATGGAAATCATTGTCTGCTGATTGCAAAGAACAGGAGGGACACAGAGCCACTCTGAACATCCTCCTCCCCTTTGAACAACCATGCCAGCTACAGTGTGAGGCAGAAGTAAGCAAAGAACATTTCATTTATTTCCCATCAGTTAAACTAACAAAGGACGCTAAGCAGTGTAACAGCATGTGCTGCCCCAAGCAAGTGAGCAGCCTCCCAGTCCAGTTTCCCCAGCAGTGCTGCCTTCTCAAACAATTATCTGCAAGGAATCCTTCTCCAGAAAACTTACCATCAAAAGAAAAGACAGCATGAGGTATAACTGATAATTTGAAAGATATTTATACATTTACTCCTAGAGGGTTATGCTTTTGGACTCAAGATGTTAAGCAATCCTGGCTTTAGAGATTGAGTAGAAATATGCCAATAATGCACTTCTGCCAATGTTTGAAGTTTTTGTAACTGGGGGAAGATGTGACATGGCAAAATGAGTTTTTTCCCCACTTCCCTTACACTTCCATATGTGCCTAGGTTTTTTGCTTGCTCAGGATAATGCAGCCATTCCCAAATTTATAGAGCTTCTGTTCTACACAGAGGTGTTCACTCTCTCTTCCCCTCTCCTTCCATGTGCATGTGTTTGTTAAATACGCAGTCACATTGTCATATCTTCCCTTTCTGGTCCTCCCCGGTGACACTCCAGCTGGTACGCTGACCTCAGAAGACAGAAGCAACTTCCTGAGATATTCTCATCTGCTCTGAGCACTGTCATCCTTCATCACAGGCACTTGCATTCTGTCTAAACAGGCAAAGGACCAACAGCTTGACAGGTCAGTATTTTGACGAAATCGTCTTCAACCCTCTGAATCCTGATGCTTAATGATTATTCTCTGGCAACTTCTGTCTTCAGTGCAAGAAAGATTGCGTTTTTGTACCAGCACATTTAACTCCAAAAGTGATCCATTAGCTATCTTCTTATTATACTAAAAGTATGCATGAATTTCACAGCATATCACAGTATCACTCTGGTTGGGAAAGACCTTCAAGGTCATAGAGTCTCACTACTAACCTAACTCTGCCATGTCCACCACTAACCCTGTCCCTTGGCACCACATCTGTCTTTTTGGATGTGTCCAGGGATGGTGACTCGACCATCTCCCCAGACATCCTGGATCACCAAGTCCAACTCCCGCCCCAGAACAGGACAACCCCAACGTTCACACCATGTCCCTGAGGGTGTTGTCCAAATGCTTCTTGAATATTGCCAGGCTTGGTGCCATTACTGCTTCCCTGGGGAGCCTATTCCAGTGCTCCACCACCCTCTGGGTGAAGAATCTCTTCCTAATGTCCAACCTAAACCTCCCCCTGCACATCTTCCTACCATGCCCTCAGATCCTATCGTTGGTCACCAGAGAGAAGAGGTCAGTGCCTACTCCTCCTCCTTCCCTAGTGAGGAAGCAGTAAGCTGCAATAAGGTCTTCCCTCAGTCTTCTCTTCTCCAGGCTGAACAGACCAAGTGCCTTCAGCCACTCCTCACGCAGCATCCCCTCTAAAACCTTCAGCAACCTCGTGGACCTCCTCTGGACACTCTCCAGTAGCTTTACATCCTTTATGTACTGTGGCACCCAGAACTGCACACAGTACTCAAGATGGGGCTGCACCAGTGCAAAGTGGGACATGAACTTTTACATTAAGAACAACTTACAGTGCTGGAAATGTTTGCCCAGAGACACTCTTGAACCTCCATATTTAAAGGTTTTCAAGGCTCAGCCAGACAACACTGTGGCTGACCTGGTCTAGCATTGGACAAAACTCCCATTTTGTGCAGGAGTTTTAACTGGGTGTTCTCCAGAAATCCATTCCAAGCAGTATTTCTAAGCTTCTATGAATTTATGTATAAACTAAAAACTACATGTCCATTGTATCTAGAAGTCTCTATTAGTTATCTTGACATAAACCCCAAAACATTTATTTTCACGGCAGATAAACTTGGGCAAGAATGATCAAACATGTTAAAGGAGTGTTGGCAGCATCTGGTATATTAACACAGCAAGATAGCAAATGAATAATTGCACCATCTTTGTAATCCAGTTTTATCTATGGAGATATTTGATTGTTTTCTAATGACTTTTAAATTAGCTTATGTGAAATAAATTATAAGCAGGAAACCTCAATAGGAACCTCAGCAATAAAGCAGGAAGAGATGCATGTCTGCATCTCAGTTTTGCAAAGGAATTAACTTGATTTATTGGAATTGATTTCCACTACCTCATGCCTTGCACAAGCATGTGCAAAATAGGGGCCTAGGAAATATAGCAACTGGTCATTCCTATCTGGAGCCACCGTGGGCTGAACACAGCATCTGTCCCCATCAGCTGTGGGAAGGCACAATCTTGCCCAAAGTAGCACATCTTCCCAGGCCTGCCCTGTGCCAGGCTGATGTGCCCAGCAGTTTTGTCTGGGGGGAAGGGCTGCCATACAAAGACAGTAGCCCAGGACACTTTTTCCGATGTCTCAAAAAAAAGCACAGATAAATATTCAGACTGCCTTGGCATGAACTTAGCCTTGTCTAATTCAACTATTATCTTCAATAATAGATTAAATTGTTATTGGAGATTAGATACTGAGAAAAATCAAAGATGAAGGAGACTTTAAAAATGTGGGGTTTTGGAAAATAATTGGGGAAAAAAAAACACCTTCCAGATAGCTTTTAAAAATCCCAGAACAACCACAATACCCCTTACTGCTTCAATTTCACATAGCTTTAAGGGCCCATATTTCTTTCTGTCTGCCTGAAGGGTGCAGTGTAACTGGAAAAAAGCTCTTGGCCATTCAAGAAAAGTTAAAGATCTGTGTTGAATTGCTTGTTTTCCTAACTCAATGTCTAAGAATAACATTTACGTTAAAGTGCATACAACGAAACTTCCTATAAATACAAGACTAAAGACAGCATTCAGTCAGTCATTGAGAAATGCAAGAAGAATTTTCCACTCATGTTATTGTAGCTGGTAAAGGTTTACATCCTGATTCTTGTAAGAGGATTTACACAGTCCTGTACATTTACAAAGCCCTTTCCAAACATAGATAAGACATATTCCCTGTCATAAATGTCATGGAAGACAAATGCAATAGGAGTTGCAGCATGAATTCTTAGAAAGAATTAGTGACTACAGAGTCTTGAAAGCATGCTTTAAGTGGATACCACTACTCTAGAAAACACACAGCCTGATTCTTCCGCTTCTTGCATCAGCTCATACAGGTACAAATCAATTTATTGAGGGGCCTGATTTCTGCTGAACACCAATAAAAGCAGAAACATCCTGTTTTTTTTCATTCTGGCACAAAAAATTATTTAGAAATCAGCAGCAGGTAGAAGTCTGACCACTAGATTTGAACTTGAGATTCAAAACCAAAACGAAATCTTAAATATCCTGAACCAAAAACTAAAACTCAATTTTGTGACTAAGATAATTTCTAAAATGGGCTTTTCCAGAACTAAAAATCAAAACATCATGAAGAGATTCAATCCTGAGTCCAGTTTTGGATCCAAACTTCTGACCTAAACCAACTACACTAGAGATACAAGGATGCCTTCCACACTGTCCCATGTTCAATGAGACTTGGGAGCGCAGAGCTTCTGGAGGTCACCAAGCCAGCACAAAGCAGTTGCAGCATTTTGCAGAATTAACACTAGAAATTATTGTTCATACAACTCCGTTCAAGCTATATATTTTCTCTCTTCTTACTGGATTTTGCTGCTGAAGCAGACCTTCTTTGAAACACTCGATTTAATTTTAGATGAGTCAATGATCTGTAAAGCTCCATTGCATGAAAGCTCGTTTAAAACTCTCAGCTTTAAAATCTCTAAAATACTGCTGCTAAGCTCTACTGTTTATTCCCAGGGCCAGGGCTTGGGCCTTCATCTGGGAAACATCTTGTTCAACTCCGTAAATTTAAATATGAAACTCTGCTTGTGCAATGACAGTATCCTCCAACAACAGGGAAGCAAAATAAAGTGATTCAAACAAACAGCAAACAAAGACTGAAAGAGAGATTAAGAGGGAAGAAGTGCCCTGAATTTCTCTTTTCTGCATACAAATCATGATCTGAAAACCCCACTTTAGTCTAAAGCAACCTTTGTACAACTCTCACTTATTTCCAAATTGGCATCAGCAACTTATGTTGAGGATCACATCCGTTTTCTGGTGCAGCAGTATTTCCTGAGACCCTGCAGGTTAAAATGCAAGTCTGTGTGGTAGATAAAAAAAAATATAATAAACATTGTTAGAGCCCTTTGGATAGCTCACTTCCTTTATTAACCTTTCTGTCAGCAGGAGCCCTGGCCAGATTCCAGTAAAGGAAAGGATTCCAAATTTCTCATGGGAAAAATGTTGGCTTTTTTGATAATATTAAGAAAGTATATAAATATTATAATAACTCAAGTCTGCACATTGGGGCCAAGCTCTTTTGCAGCTCTGCAGTGATCTTTGAACTCCTCAGACCCCACATGTTCAGTCATGTGAAGCAAACACCTGTGGGGTTTTGGCGCTCTGCCCTGCTGAGTTGTGGAAAGTTGAAAGTCTTCCAGGGTGCAAAGCCACAGTCTCATCCTTTCCTTATCACATGCCTCCTTCAAACTCAATACTTTTCCAGTTCTCCTAACATTACTGCTACTTCTTTGATCATCTTTCGAGTCTTCCAACCAAGGAGGGTGACAGTGGTGCCACCTGCCTCCCCACCTACCATGCCTCCCTGACCCTTTGTGTTACACGAACACAAAAAAGCTGCAGTCCTGCCTCCTCAATGGTGCCCAGAAGTGGACTCAGCATTCGTGGCTGGCTTTTAGGGAATTATCTACCACGGGTTGTCCAGGTCAGAAGATGGCATGGCTTGCTCAGGCCAGTCAGTGTGATTTTAGCCTGTGTGTTTCTTTTGTGTCTTCAGAAAAGAAGACGAAAATGTTCGAGGGACAAGACACTCAGAGCAAGTAGACAATATCTACCTGGGGCTGAAATTTAGGAATTCAAAGGTGGAGAGAATCCTGGCTCCCACAGAAAGGCAAGAGTAAATAATCAGAGAGATAAAACTCCAAACGGACTGGAGTGGTGGGTGTCAGGCTATAAAACTGAAGTACCTGGTGAAACTAGTAAGTGTATTTGTTGTAAATAACTTTCAGTGCTTCTAGTCCCAATGAATCCTTCTCTAGCATAGTGATTAAACTGAAAATAGTCTCCAGTCTAATATTAAATAACAAGTACAATTAGTATACATTCATTAGAATCCTAGAATCATAGAAATATTTGAGTTGGAAAGGGCCTTTAATGATCATCTAGACCAATCCCCCTACAACAGGCAGCGACATCTTCAACTAGATGAAGTTGCACAGAGCCCTGTCCAACCTGACCTCATATGTTTCCAGGGATGGGGCATCTACCATGTCTCTGGGAAATCTGTTCCAGAGTTTCAACACCCTCATCATAAAAAATTTCTTCCTTACATCTAGTCTGAATCTACCCTCTTTACTACTATTTATCAAATTGTATATCTGCACTGTCAAAACATTTTGGATGTTGCAGACCTCGATGTGCAGTACCATGAGCAACACTGCTTCAGTTGAAAAATTACATCATCAAAGACAAAAAATAGTTTGCATGACCCCTGTTTTACTTGGGCCACAAAAAGAGTCTTACACAAGCTACGATCATTATAAAATGGAAAACCCTAAGTGTTTGAACAAGTCACAAAACACATAGTGTTCCAAAGAATAAGTGAAAGTCACAAACATTACATGAAAGGAACACATAATTTGCCCATACAGAAAGGAATCCTCATCCCAAAATTTTGTGTAGTACCATAAATACATGAAGCATCACATGGATGACATATAAAGTATGTACTTCAGGCAACCAGTGAAAAACCAAGATGGCAAAAAATCAAGCACAGTTGCTGGCCACAAGAATCATGAATATTTCTAATGCCTTCTTTTACCTTTTCAGAAAAAGTTCTGGTTCCACATGCAGACTATGTGAACCATTCCCTTCAGGTTTTACACAAGGTTCATTGCCATGGTATCTTCTGAACAGAAATTACAAATAGCTTCTTTGGTACTTGATTATTTTAAGGTTTTCATTAGATCAGAGAGTTTAGAAAAGAAAAAGCAATATCGATTCAGCTTTGGCCAGCCAGGTATTATAGCCTCTGTTAACATGATTCTATACTATGGAGAACAGGAATTGTTCACAAGACCACACAGCCATTGAAAAAGAAATTCCTTGGTGTCCAACCATCCCAGCTTATCCAACAGGTCTTCAGAAATTCACCATCTACTCTGAGGAATGAAATATTCCTGTCTCCATGGTCACCTGAGAAAAGGACACTTGAAAGAGAGCATGGAGAACAGTGAGAGAAATCACAGCTCCACAGGAGATTGTTAGTTTTTAGTGTCATAACCAAAGACCTGGCCAGAGGAGAGTCCTGATCTTTTTGACTCCCTTCTTTTTGCCTTTCCAGCTATTCAGCTTCCTACTACCCTTTCTCCATTTCTGTTAGGTAATATCAGGACGATTTCCTGCTTACTCAAGGTACACTGGAAATAACACAGGTAACACCTGTGCTTTGGCCTGCCAATAGACCTGGTTGAGAGCATGCCTTTCAGCATCTCCAGCACCCTCTCATGGAGCAGTCCTCGGGCCTTCTAGTGCTGCCTTTTCTGCACACTTCATGTAATTTTTTTTCTAGTTCATTCTGACATTCAGTTTGCTGATCACACCCCTCTCCCTCTTCTCCTTCCAACATACTATCTCACTATTGTGTCTCCTCTTCATTATGAAATTACTCCAGGTTTACTAGCCACATAGGAGGTGTTGATGACTATCATTTGCAGTCACAGCTATTCTATCTGTTCTTCCTCTGTAGTTGCAGCTTTTAATGAACATATAAAGCAATTTCCAGCTGATCTCTCCAGACAAGAAATAGAAAGCATAGAAAGAAAGGAGGCAGAGACATGTCCTGCCAGCTCTCTTCAGACCACAAATGAACACTTTATGAACTGGAGAGGAACCAGGAGCCACAGCCTGAGGCTTAGCAGGACTCCAGTACTTCTAATTACATACTGGCTTTGCCCCACAGATGCTTCCCTCTCCTTCTGAGGGGACAGGAGATCTAGAAGACATCCCTCATCACACCTTCTCTTTAATCACACCTAGCCAAGTGCATGTATTTAATTATTTGAAAATTTCCCCATAAGCCTGTTCCTCCAATGCTTTAATATTTTTGTGGTTCTTTTAGCAGTACAACAGGAAATACAATCAAAATAGATGGAGTGAAGTTGAGCTGACTTCAAGAAGTCCAGATGTTTGGAAGGTATACAAATGTCTAGATCAAAATAACTTTTTAGTCTAGAAGTCACTCTGGAAAAGCATGCCAAGAATATTAGCAAATCTAATTTTAGTAGTTTTTCTGATTTTATCTCTCTTGGAAATTCTAGAAAACCAGACTTTGACATTTCCATTTGGAGTCCCACAAAAATCAAGTGGAAAGGCAGAGGAAACAATAAAAGTCAGGGGCTGGTTTGTTTGAGGCTTGTGAAGAGGCTAATGGCAGTTTATACCTCTGTCCATTTGCTTATCCCTGATTTAGGACTCCTGCCAAGCTCAGGCTTCTTTTAAAACACAGGTCTTTATCAGCCTCTCCATGGTACCTGCTATGATAAGCAGTGGTCAGCTGAAGCTTAATCTGGCCACTTGAGTTCTTATTTTTTCCCTCAAGTCCTCTCTTTCCCTCATGTGTCTACAAATGTCACCACGAAGAGCAGCTCCAGTCATGCCTGATGCTTCATGAGGCTGAGAGCAACACCTCCAACCCAGAGACACTGCTCAGCCCATGAGTCCAGAGCATTTCAAGATGTTCCAGATGGCTGCAAGAACCTGCCTAAGACAGTGTCCATGTCACCTGGCCACCAACAGCATGGCTGAACTATGCCATTTACCAGCTGCTCTCTTCAGGACAGCAATGCCTTTTTCTCCAGCATTGCCAAACAAAGCCACATCCTACTTTCAGCACTTGCAACACTTCTGTGAAGATAATTCCCCAGCTGCTTATTTATGTTAAGCCACCTCCGTGGGCAAGACCTTGCCTGCCAAATCCAGGATAAGTGTCTCACCTCAACTTTAAAGCCTTTTATGTTCTACCCCAAATCTCACTTACCTCTCATTTGCTGACTCCTACATTCAGGAGAGCATTTTTAAACCAAAACTTTTGCTCTTCCTGCCATATTTTCCTTTTAGCTGGACAACTTCCCTAAATAAATACCCATGTCATTATCTCCTCATCCTTGAATCCTGCCTTAAAGCTGAACTTTGCTCTGAAACCTGTGAAAATCTTGCACTTTTTGCAAATACCACAGCCATTTTTGCTGCCCAAAGTACAGCAGAAGAGAAAAGGAGGCAGAGCTGGTGGGTGAGATCCTGGCCCATGCAAAACACAGGCTGCCTCTCCCCCTCTTTCTCTCTTTGCTCTAGGTTGGGCACCCAGGCCCTAGCATCTTTTGCAGAGCCTGTGGCATGCAGGGATTGTAGGAGGTGGCAGCAGGACAGTCTGCAAATCCTGGATGTGCTCTGCACAGCAGAGCTACAGCTCAGGACTCACCCCACACTGTGGTCAAAGCTCAGCAGTCATCCCAATCCATTTGATAGAACATCACATTTTCCACAAACTCCTTCTTTATCCTTGCCTGATTTTTTTACCCAGCTCATTCTTAAGAGCAGAGAGAGATCAAAAATACATCTCAGAAAGCTTTTTGATAATCTGATCTGAAAGCCACTGGAATTCTTCTACCAATCTCAGATAGGACTTTTGCTAGGAACCACAAATAACATGCTGCCTCTTAAGATCTGTCGTGGAACGGTGTGGGCAAGACCGTGACCCACTCCCCTCCAAAAGGGGATTGAGGGCTGAGGACTACACCCTATCACACTCACAAACAATTATCCAGACCAAAAATGATTTAATAAGTTTATTATAGGCACTGAGGTTGTGGCAAGGCTATTTTTATATTATATATCAAAACAACAAGAGTACACCCCCCCTTCTTCCCCCCTCCAATTCCCAGATAGGGATAAGAGGGAAAAAGCTTGGAGAGAGCCTGTAGGAAATACCATGGGATTGTGAATTATGGTGTATGTTGTGTATGAATGTGTGTAAGAGTCAGAATAACATAAGAATGTGTATAAGTTCACCATTATAGAGTCTGTCTCTCACATCATCCCATAAGGAATTTTGCTCAGAGCATGAACATAAATCACCACTAACATAGCTGCCACTGAGTTAGCACACATCTCATGCCAGTGAGTGATGCCAGTGAGTGGTGCCTGTGCCAAATGTCCATTAAAAAAATCTGTGATTTGGGCAAATTTACATGCCAGGTGCAAGGCAGTCACATTCAGTGTAGTTGTAGAGTGCACTTTTCATAAATCTATAGGTATAGTTATATATTTATATATAGTATAAATCAAAAAATACACATTTAGAAATCTGTATACTTTAAACATATACACACAAAGAGAGGTTCATAAGATTACCTTTTGGGCAACCCAGGCCACAGGATGCCAAATCACACACCTCATAATACTTTTTTCTTGTATGAGATCCTCATGTTTAAAAGCCATCCAGTGTCCTCAAATTGAGAGGTGGCTCTGTATTAACAAAGACATGGGGCAAGTCAAGCAGGAGTGGTAGGCTTTTCTGAGATGCTTCATGAGCTGTTGTTGACACGACAGTGTGGTGATGACAGTTTGTGATACTGTTTGCAACCCTTATATTCAGATTTCTGGTACAGACATTCACAACTGCACATCAGGAATAACTTGTTTTTCATTCATCATGACGTGTGCTTTACAGACATCAGACTTTCACCTTCAACTCCCTCTTCTGAACTACTGCCTGGAATTTATTTTCTTTAGTCTGGAGGCAGATGGTTGCTTTTAGACTCCTGAAGCCCTTATACAAACACTGCACTGATTTCCATAGAGGATCTCCCCAGACTGAGAGTGCAGGCTTTGATCCACCACAAGCAACAGGAAAGGACAAAGTCAACTACAAATTGTTCCCCTCTGTTTTACTAACCTCTAAACTTTGGGGCTGGAGGTGAGAGGCATGGAGGGGAGGACCAGCAGCCATCTGCAACAGCTGTTGTTTCCCTTCTGAAGCAAGGCAGAAACACAGGGTGAACCTGCCCTGGACTGCAAGCTTGCAACTGCACCATCTGCAGTGCTGGGGATGCCCTGGCCAGGCAAAGCCTATCTATCACCCTTACAAACTCTATCCCTAAAGGTTGCACAGAAGTCAGAACTATGTCTACAAACCTGGTAAAGAACCAGTCTGCTTCTGAATCGTGCTTCTGCCAACCCCCTGGAACATGGGATGAGTTGCCCACCTTCTCTCTGCCATATTTTTCCATCTGTGAAATGAATTTCCATTTTCTTCCCATTAAGGAAGAGAAAAGGACAAGAGTGTAAATACATAATCATACTCTGCAAAACACTCAGAATCTGTAGATTGAGCTAATTTAATTGTTTTGGCTCAGACAACTCTATCTTGAGCAGTAAATGTTTAATTTCAACATCCTATAAATTAAGTTCTTTGACTTAATATAAATGCTTTGTGTAGGTGTTTATGTAAAGTTTAATTTTTAAATGCTTAAAGGAAAAGAAATAAAAAATGTTTTCTTCTGAGGCAGAGGAAAATGTTTGCTTCACTTGACATTACTTTATTGCCACCTTTTTGTTTCTGTTCTTATGTAAAACCCATATGCAGACCAGCTTCCAGTGAATATCCCTCTTCGCTTCCTTCCAGTTTTTCAGCTTGGCCAGCAAGTGGCAGAGGCAGCAGCTCAGGACTGCAGCAGCCATTGGCCAGGTGTGCACAGTCCTTGCAAAACAGGACCATGAGCAAAGCACAGCTCTCTGGCCTTCACTGGAAAACTAAGTTAATCATAGTTTCGTAGCTGTTTATCTAGAAACCATAACTAGTGTATTAAAATTTTCTGTCAAAATGTATTAAATAATTTTTCTTCTGTGAAAGATGTTTTCAGTCCTGGGTTCTATTTTTCAAAGATATGGGAAGATATGAAAACTAACCCCTGAAATTGGAATTCTGCAAGTTCCATACTCCTGGGGCTTTTACTGTTGTTTTTTTTCCCCCTCTTCCCTACAGGGCTTCGTCTCTGTTTTGAAACCTCCAAGCCTTTTTCTACCTGTCTTTATGCATAGCCAGTAAGTGTGTGTTTATATTGGTCTATGGCTACGTAGAAAGGAAATTAAGTTTTATTGAAAAATCCCTTTTGTAATAATGCTATTTGGGGGAATTTATTTTTCTCTTTCATAGGATAACCCAATCTATTTGATGGCTAATACCCTCTGCTGAAGTGCCTGAAATGCATGCGATGGCATTTGTATGGATTAGCTAAAGGTAATGAAAAATAGCAAGTTTCCCTGCAATCCACAGGCAGGGTTCTCAAGTGCCCTGGAACCCATCTCTACTTTGAACACCGGTTTTTAAAAGATATTAGTGTGCATTGTTGTGCTGTTTGTACTAAGGTAATCCTGCAGCAATACACTTGTTTATGTTCACAAAATACTGAATACATAATACAGGTCTCCATTGCCTTCCAGCGTCACTGGATCCCACACTTCTCATCCAATGGGGTGCTCAGCTCAGGCACATGTCCCTGCCCGGGGCTGGTGGGGAAGGCAGGGGTTGCAGAGGCTCTTTTCTTCTTGCTTTCCACGTGGGCATGGTTGTCGTGGCTGGTGCTGGGTCGGGATCTGTGGGATGGGAAGAGGATGTGGGGCTATAAGGAGAGGATGGGAGAATTCAGCCTTAAAGAGGGTACCTGCTGCAAACACGTGTGCACAGAAATGAAGCAGGTTGCCCAAGGCATCTCATTTTTAGTTCCACATTTTGAAGAACAGGATGCATTATCTGAATGGGTTTAAGTAGCAACACAGCTGTGAACTTAGTATGCTCCAGAGGCTTAATATAAACATACAAAAGGACATTCATAGTAACCCTCCAAATAATTTTCACTTCATAGCATTACAGGTGTCAAGTATTTGCTAATGCAAGTGGTTTTCATGTAATTAAAGACCACAGTTCAATATTTGTGCTCAGTAGAGCAATTATGGTCACAAAGGCACACACAAAATCCTGAGTGTGCAGGAAAGAAGTCTCTGCAATGGTTTATCCAACATAAGGCTAACCCAGGGCTTTGGAATGCATAGATGAAAGATGAGCAGAGAAAACACCCAGTGCACCCTGACCCACAGGATGGATATCTTAGCTCTGCCCCACCACGGAGCCAGCATCCATCAGGGACCAGGGAGTCTGTTGCACTGAGGGGCAGCACTCTGCTCCCATGGCCTGTTACCTCTCATATGCACACTTGCTGTGCTTGGAGAAGGGGGCTGCCTCTTTAGCCTGGGAGTCCCCCCTCATAGGGGTGAACCCTGAGAGCAACATGGGTGTGGGGCAGCAATGTGGCTGTGGAAGAGCTGTAGCATGGCCCATGCTCCACTGGCTCAGTCCAGCACTTCTCCTGCCCTCAGGGACACTGTGCTGATACTGTCAGCCTCCTGCAAAAAGGGGTGGCTCTGACCCAGTGTTCTCACCTCCTCCTGGTGCCAGAGCTACCAAGCCTGTGGTTATGCTAATACTCAGAGCAGGGAGCTGATCCGGCAGAAAAGTAACTGGGAGTCAGCCCAAAGTTTCATTTTTCAACCAAACCTGGTCTCAAATCCAGTCCAACAGGAAGCAGAACAAACAAAATGCAGAAGTAAAGAGACAATGACAACTGGGGATAGGAAGGACCATTTATTGAAGCAGCAGCACCATATATCATCAGTATAAAGTGACTTTTAGGTTACTCAGAAAAATGGGAATAAATGCTCCACTGACCTCACTCTGCAATCTATGGGTGGGTCATACAATGTAAGAACAGGGCAATAACATTAGAGATACTGTGATGGGCTCCCTAACCATTTGGATTCTGTAACTGGCTCATCTCCACCTTGCTGTAGTGTGTCACCAACCCACCCACTCACCTCCTTTCCTTATTTAACCACAGAGATCTTCTTCCCTTGCCTGCAAGGGACAAAAACCAAAAAGGAGTGGGCTAGAAGAGTAAGGAAAAAAAATTCTAGTTTAATGGAAATGAAACAACTGAATTCCAGTCTGAGAAAGCAAAATTGTCTATCACATAAAGCCAACCTGTTTTGAAAGGATGTGCTATCTTGAGGTTCCATTGTGCTGACAGTCCTGTGAAACCTGTATAACAGACAAAATGCAGCTAAATACAACCAGTTCTAGATCTGCAGCACTGTCATTTACAGAGCAAATAAAATGCACTTACCAAAAAACATCTATTTAAATACTCTGCTGTTTGCAACTTTCACAGAACAAGGGTGGATGTTCTGCAAACACATTTATTTTCATGGCACTGTTCAAGGTCCTAAAGCCCAAACTTCTGCTCAGGGTAGGGCTGGCCTTGAAGCTGGATCCAGATATGATCCTGGACCAAGTTGCCAAGGGCCTTCAAGCATCTCCAAGGCTGGGAATACCAGGCCTCTCCAGGCAACCAATGTTCGACAAAGATACTTGAACTATCATATAATCCATCCAAAGACCAAAAGTATCAAGAATATAGAGAGAACTGGGACTAATTGGGAGTTTATATACTTAAACCAGGGCTGGCAATGGGTGTCTCAGTCCAGCCTGGTGCCAGCCTGTGTGCAGGATAGCAACTTGGTCTGTCAAAACCTAAGAAATATAACTTTCCAACCAGCTAGGTTTGTGTTAGCTGGTGGTAGACTGGGAAACCTGGAGCACCCTCTCCCTCCTTCTCAGCCCCATCCCTTGTGCCTGAAGTCAGCTTTTAGCTTGAGCAGACACTGGGCTTAGCTGCTTTGCACTTTCCCTGTCACCCTAAAACATTGTCTGGGCGGAGAGGACCATGCTCCAACCACTGGCACTGACATGCGGTAGAAAGCTATTGGCTTTTGCCTTTTCCAGCTGAAGCCTTAGATGAAGAGCAGCTGGTAGCACATACCAGTAGGTCCCCACCACCTGAAGAGACACCTCCTTGCACAGCAAGGAAAGCCACAAGGTGTTGCCTTCATTTTTTTTGAGAGGGTTCATTTAGAGCATGTTTCCAAAGGGACACCAAAGTTCTGGGCTTGTCATGGGTGTGATGCAAGGAGAAGCCAGAAAAGAGCTCTGAAAATGCAGGAGAAGGAACTGAGAATTAAGAAACCAGAGCAAATACTGAGATGTGCAGGTTTGTTTCCATCTAAATCCATAGGGACTGTGTTGCTGTCTTCAGTGAATCTGGACTTTCACCCAAGCACCGGTGGTGCCAAAGGAAAGGATAGCAGAAAAAAATCATTATTTAAATAAACAGGGTGATCCAGTTTCTTCAGCTTACTTCAAACTGGAGGCTAATGTTCAAATAATTAAAAAGCTGTTATGCATTGGTCAGCATGATCTGTGACTCATGCTTTTCACAGTTCCATCAAGCTGCTTTTAAATCAGTCAACAGACTTCTCACTGATTGCTGGAGCATGTCAGGGCTTCCTACCTGTTTCAAGAGAACATTTTACAGGCATGCCTTACTTTCATCCTCAAGGCTCTTATTGCAGCTTTCTCTATAAACCTAGCTCTACTGCATTGAGCTTGTACATTTTCAGAAAGGAAAACAATGTTTATGGAAGCAATGAGATATTAAAAGAGGAATTAAAAACAAGTAAGTCACTGCCTCTGTAACTCTTACAGCTCCTTTGTCTGCAGTGGTGGGAAGCCTTCTGAGGGATACCTTTCAAATTCAGGAGAGCTGTCTTACAGAGGCTCAACACAGTAACAAAAACAAAAACAGTATTTCTTCTGCTAGTGAAAGAGAGACTTTATAACTGTTGCTTCTGCAAGTAACAATCCTCTGACCTTCAACAATGCATACCTAGAATTGCCACAGATCCTTTTCCCAGGTACACAGCCAATCGGAAAATTTTCAAAGCAAAAAGCGTTTCTGTGGACTCTAATGGAGTGCAATGAGAGCGGCTGCAAACTACCACCCAACATGCATTTAGCACCGTACGTATGCAACTGGGTTCTGAGAAAAATGTTTTCTATTAATTGTAATTAATATCTACCTAATCATTAATGAATAGTAACTCTCATCAGAGACTAGGAATCCTGGATTTCCCAGCATTAATTAGCCTACAGAAGGCATGACATGAAGATATCACCGATGTTAAGAATTTATTATGATACAAATATACATGAATAATGAGAATGTTCACAATAATATTGTACAATAAGTTCTTTCCTATGAATCAGGGGGAAAAAAATACTAGATTGTAGCATCAACCATGTATTTGGTAACAGGGGTTAATTAGAAGCTTCCCAGCTGGCTGCCTGTTTCTTGACCGCCCATTAGAGATTTATTTCTCCCTCTTCCTTCCAAGGGTGAGGTGCTGGCCTCTCCTCTCTGGACTGCTGTGCTGGACAGACTAGTTAAGATATTTTATAATTTCCAAGTGACTATTAAATTACCCATGCATCTTTTTGACCTAGTTATAAAATATAATAGCTGGGCAATATCCAGGAGAAGGCAAAAGACTGATTGTAACTTGCAGATCCTGTGTCACTGGTTCAAAAATCCAGCCCTGGCAGTAAGCTAGGCTAATTTTCTGACAGTTGTTTTTACAGCCTTTTTAACCCAAAGGAGGAGGGAGTGGCAGAGCACACACCTCTGCACTGGAGCTGGACAAGCAGGCTAGCCCATTGGCACCAGGACTGCGTGCTCCATGGCACATAGAAATAAATGGAAAATTCTTCTTTGAACAAACACCCCTTGAAGAAATGTGATAATTCAGCATAACTGGGAATGGGAATGTAATTCAGAAAAAAAAAAATAAATTGATTTATCTTTTTGTTACTTTTTCAGATTTTGTTACTCTATTTGACATTGTCCAAATACTGTCAGTTTTTTACCAGTTTTGGGGTTTTTTCCCCACACTCACTTCTTTATCTTTCCACAAGAAAATTGAAGGAAAAGAGAGATAAGAAGTAAAAAACAAAGCCTTACTGATTTTTTGTCAAAGAGAAACTGAACAAAATTTTTAGTTTCCTTAACAAATTGTTGAGTGAACCTTATGGAAAGCTCTTTTTATGACTACTGGACTGCCCACAAAGAAGAAAGTGAGAGCTTTTTGCTGTACTGAAAGCCATAGTACACTAGAGAGTCTCCCACCCAGCAAATTCACTGCACAGCTCACTGAGGCCTCCTGATGCCTCCATCGCTAAAGCTTAATATTCCCATGGACACGGTGATGCCAAGACCCATATTCTACCATCCTGCTGTGAAATGTAACTCTGGCAAATGAAACCCCTGCTAGCAAAAAGTAGTGCAACCTACCATTCAAATGCTGCCATTACTTTCACCAGTGTGAACATGAAAATTTGAGCCCTCCCCTGTCTGCCCTGTTATTCCACTGTTTATGAAATTCAGACTTCATTTTCTGCATGGCCTGTATGATGTCCCATATTTCTCTTTCCAGCAAGGATGGTCCAGCATGAGCAGCCGCCCACTTTGGCAAACAGCAGACATGGCCCAACACCCAAGCCCACACAGCAACCTCTGCTGATGCTCAGGAATAAAGACATCATCAAGCACCATCTTGACAAGGGGGAGAACTGCCCTCTGACAAGACTTCATTGCTGTTAAAAAGACTAAAATTTTGACTATGGATAGCTTTCTCTGAAGTTTGAGACCCCAATCACATTAATTCTGCCACAGTCATGAGGCAACAAGAAGATGAAAAACAAGGGAGCAGGGACAGGCTCACTATAAAGGAGAGGAGATGTCAAGGACAAACGTTAATAAGTAAGATTGCTACACACAGACTTTGTACCCATTCAGGCTAGCTAATGTGATAGTCTGTAGGAATACTCTTGCTTCAGTTTATGAGTGACTTTGTCCACTTTAGCATAAACCTACTTCTAACCAGGTAATACAAAGCTGAGATAAACCTGGATTAAATCAGGACTGGAATGTACAGAGGAGGACTACTTAGAAATTATGTCCCAGAGTACATGCTTAGTTCAGCTAGCTGAAGCACTGATTTATATGATGGTGTTTTAGGATGGAAAGTACATATTAATAGAAAAGGCATATTAACATTTAATTGAATGTACAGGACATTTTGAAAGATCATTCGTTGGTTGTTTTTTTTATAACGAATTTCATGTGACTGTGATCCTTGAGAAATACTAGAATTAAGAAAAATACTAAACAATACGAAAATGATGGCACTAGTTATTGTATCTAGAGGATAACAAATAGCTGCGTGCCCTCTGAATGGCAGAGGATCAAAAAAGGATTGGCTTTTTTTATAATTTTGATGCTAAAAAAGTCCCAGTTATTTTTCTCCTTAATTACCAGTATTTCCAATACAGTAGAACATGGCAGGAAAAGAATATATCCTGGAGTGGTATAAGTGGCTTTACAAGTCCTGAGAGATCAGATAAATAACTCACAGCCCAGTGGTTGGGGAAAGGAGACAGACGTTCTGGACCCCCCAGCATGGACCTGTGACCACTCATGGCAATGCCCAGAGAGACCAGGTTGATCAGGGTCCTGGATGCAGGCTGCCCAGCTGCCCCATCTGAGGTAAGCAGCCTGAACACAGCTCCGGTTTGCAACAGTCATGACCTATG
This sequence comes from Hemiprocne comata, assembly GCA_020745705.1. Lineage (NCBI taxonomy): Eukaryota > Metazoa > Chordata > Aves > Apodiformes > Apodidae > Hemiprocne > Hemiprocne comata. The sequence continues at coordinate 38,005,049 of CM036616.1, read as the reverse complement.
TACAATGAATGTAATGGCCTGATTTCATTTGTGACTGGAGTTGTGCTGTATGGGTTTCAACAAATATTTCCATTTATATTGGAAAGTATAACAGCAGGATTAGTTGAATAGCCAAAGACTCACACTATCATCTTTTCACAGAGTGTATCCTTCCCTGCTGAGATCATGGTGACAATGAAACAGAATAAGTTTGCACTTTCTCTTCTAATATTGTACAAAAAAATCTCCAGAGGGAAGGAGAGAAGTGAACAACCTCCCTTGGTCTCCCTCAGATGCAGAGACAGAGAGGTCAACTGAGATTATATTGAGTCTTGTTTCAGGGCCACAAGACATGCTGTTCATATCATCAAACCTGCATGGCTATTCCTGTGTCCCAGACATGCTTGGTATTCGTTCCACCTGCAAAGAATAACAATAATTTCAGGTATCTTCAAGGTATCTTTCAGGTATCTATCAAGACACACAAATCAAAACTATTAGTTATTTCATGTTAAGTTAATATTGTCCCTGACGTAATACCAAAACTAATCTTTAATACAGATATTCATAACATTGTCTGTAACACACTAGCAATATATTTCAACATTTTAACATTCAGTTCTCAGAGGACCACTAAGAAACACTGGTGAGAAAATAACCTGTAATTAGGTTGACCAGACAAAATAGTGGAGAAATCTACAAAATGAGGATCAAGTTTGTGTCTGGGACCTCATGCCACTGTAGTAGGGCAGTGGTGAGAAGAATTGAAGATTTGGGCTTTTCGCATCTTAACCAATGTCTTGCTTTGTTTCATCTATACAACAAATTTCCATTCACTGAGTCCACTTGAACAAATTTGAAATTAACAAATGTAACTGAGAGCAAAGTCTGTCTGGTTAAATGTTCGCGGAAAGCAATTATAAGGGACTCGCTGGCAACTTCAGCCTTAGTTCCCCTCTAGCTCCATATGCATACTTCTAGAAGAGGGTATGTAGTTGTTCTATTTCCAGATCCTGCAGCTATGTCACAATTTGTGGTTTGCAAAATTAGAAATTAATGAAGTATGTTGGCATTAGGAGGAGTCCTTGAGAGAAAAATCCAGCAATAAAAGGCTTATAATTACTGCCAAACAAAGAACTGATGAATAGCACACCACACTGATTGCAGGTAGGTAGGCAAAGTGACTCATCAAGTAGGCTGGATAAAGGGATGAGTAATCAATGAAAACAGAGTGAAAGAACAAATTGTCTCATCTGAGAAAGGCAGCTGCTGCCAGAGCTCACCTGTCTAGGACACAGAAGCAGTAATGAAAACCTTTTTGGAGTAAAGAAGGGTAATGGAGGAAAGCAACAGAGCAGCAGCTCCCAGTGACAATTTGTTCAAGAACTCACATCATTCACAGTAGCTGCAGCAATTCCTTGCCTTGGGCAGAGGAGAAGGCCATCAGTTCTTTAAGCAAAGTGCTCTGACACATCTTTTACATTCGCAGCCACACAAGGAGGGGATGGAGGCAAAGAGCCTATTGCAGATCGTTACTGGAGGGGCATCAGTTCTGGGCCCATGGATAAAACCAATGAGACAGTGCAGATTCAGAAGTGAAGGGAAACATGCAGTATTTGTAGGCCGAAACACTGTCATGGTGTTTGGATGTTACAGCATGAACATCCATGATGTCAGCTGCCACTGCAGAGGACAGCAGAGTTCAGTTACTAACGGAGCTTCTTCCCAGACTCCAGCAAAACCTCCATGTGCTTCAGTGCCGTTTCCCCCACCCTGACTCCAAGGATCCCTGCTGCTGTGCACTCCCTGGCGGCACACACAGCAGCAAGGGACCCTTCCACTCTTTCTGCACACACTCAGAGCCAGGGGAAGATGAAGCTGGTATCCCTGATAACTGACTGGAGCAGGCCAGCATGCACACAAGGACCCAGGAGAGCAGCAGCAGCAGTGCCTCGAGGTGAGTTGCAGCATGCTGAGACCTGTCCCTTATTGGATAGCTATGGTCCATTTTCCTGTCAAATGGAGGTCAGACCATCTTTCCTCTGATCGATTATTGAATCACAGCCAATATTAGAGACGGGAAATACTCTGAGAATTCTGCCCTTTTATATGTTTTGAACCCAATTCCTTAAGACACTGCTAAATCTTAAGCTATTCCCCAGTAATTTTGTGTATCTGGACTGCATATCCAAGAAAGGCTTTGAAGATAATCACAATGATAGTCATTGGGACTGGATAGGAACTGGATGGATTTGTTCTTGTTCTCAGATGGGATAAGCTTACCCACTAGGAGAGTTTCCTGGTTCATGCATTTGGATTTGAAAAATGAAACTCCATATTTGCACTATCCTTGCTTAGTCTCTGATCCCATAAACACTCCCACTAAACATTTGCAAAGAAGAGGAAAGACAGCCAAATCCTACTAAGATATAGTGAGGTACAATCCTATTGCAGGACATTTATATTTTCTGTGTGTTCCAGTGAGAGAGAGGTCCCTTTAAACCTTTCAATATGATTTAAGCACAAATGCTTTTTATATAGTTCAGGAAAGAGAAATGTAATTTCCCCTAGTTTTGTTTGGTTGAAGTTCTCTGTACTAGCACTTAATTAATGACTCTGGTGAAATGTTTTGAAAGCAGCAATGTTTCTAACCCCAAATGCATTGCCAAATTGAGTACTTCCTGCTCATTGTCTATTTTGGAGAGGAGGCTGAATTCACATCTATGCACTGCTAATAAAACCAAGGAAACTATTTTTATGGTTCTGGAAAAAAAGGGTATTTCTTCCCCAGTACCTACCTCTGTCAGTTATAGCTGCAGGAAAGAAAGAGGTGATGTAAAAAATGTGGAAAGCAAGGAAGAGGAGGGAAGGGAAGCCACACAGAACAGTGCAATGTTACCCCAGCTGGAGCAGTCAGCTTCGCTGGTTGGTTTTGACACATAGCACCTTTTCTTACAGATTCTCCCTTGAAACCCAAGGACTCCACGGAGATATAAGCACCCAGAGTGGAAATCAGGCAGAAATGCATCCAGAACACGTTCCTCGAATCTTTACCTAATCCAATGTGCTTGTTTTTTCACAGTTATATTTCCTTGGGTTTTTAAGCTCTCATTTCTCCTACAGCACAGCACCTGCCTCAGCTCTAAGATGCTGCAGCCCATCAGTACACATGATCAGAGGTCCCCTAAGGTGTGTCCCCAGATGTCACTACAAACCTACAGCACTGACACCAAAGACCTGCTCAGAAGAGGAGGTGACACATTTCTGTTGTACCATGGCCTGATGACAGCTTCTCCAGGCAGCAAGACACCAACATGCCTCTCTGCAGCATGAAGAATTTGAGTTTGCTGCCCTACTTGCCAAAGTTCAGATTCATTTCACCCAAGGAGTTTTGCACAGAGATAGGAACAGAGAGGAATACGGACTTGCAGTAGACTCTGCAGCACAGCTGAGTTGCCCTCTTGAGCACAGAGGATGCCTGGGAAACACCTCCCACTGCTGTGCAGCACCAGTGGAATGCATGGACAGTGCAGGGATGGGCCTGAGCTCAGGTCCAGCAGCTGCTCTGTGCACAGTGGGTGATGCAAACCCTCCTCTCCTGCAGGTGCTTCACCCCATCCACTTCCAGTTGTTCTGCTGAGGGGCAGCACTTGTGACCTGGGCCCCTGGCAGCACTCAGGGTGCAGGATAAGATTGGTTGGATCTGTTGCCTTTTCCTTGGTGGGTGGATGGTAACCAGAGGCCTCTTCTAACTACATGTACGTTTCCCATAAAACCTGCAGCAACTTAGGCAGCTTCTGTTTTGCAGTGATATCTGGTTGGCATTTCAAATGGAGAATAAGATTTTGCAGAGGGAATGGGGCATGGTCAGAGCCAGTACATTAATCTAATTCCCTTGGACAGCTATACAGCATTGGAGCATCTACTGAGCCAAAGACAATAATTTCCATTTGGCAAGCTACAGACATGGACACTCTCTCAAATAGCTATTGTTCTTCTCCCATCAACTGTTGCACTCAGAAGCTTTGTCAGATGGAATCAAGAACAGTCACATCTACTTTGAGAGATTCAGGAAGAGCAAGAGTAGTTAAATACAAATTGCCACATCTTGGGCAAAGTCTCTCCATCTTAGAGATCTCTAATCTTTCAAGGCAAAACCCTATCACTAACTGCCTGTCTGTGAAATAAATCAGAATTTAATACTGGCCGTTATAAAACACACTCCTTGCAGGCATTACTGCTCCAGACACTTTCCACTTGCCATTGGTCCTGATTGCCCTAGTACCCAGTCTTCATGCTCTTAGTCAGACTGATGGAACTACCCTGACCCTGAGCAATGCCTGACTTCACATCCTGTCTCTTCAGCTCTTTTGCTACTGAACCTACAGCTCAACAATGAAGAAAACTTCACTGATTTTTCTGGAAGATGTCCCATACAAGCCCCTGCTGCACCATGGTATCACTCAAGAAAATACACCTTGCTGGAGGAGGCCCCAGTGGGACACACTGTTTAGCTGCCACTGAGGACAGAAATCATAAGGAATATACCAAAGATGTTTAAAAACCTTAAGAGCTACAGGCCCATCTTTACACAGAAAAAAAATCTCCACAGAAGCTTGTCAAGGTTGTAACCACAACAGACTGAATTTGCATGACATACAAAGCATGGAATAGCTTTGTCTGCCATGATTTTTTTCTGGGTAACTGAAATAAGTCTCCATCCTAACACTGATCCTGATGTAGAGTGTGCTGATGGGAGTGATGGCAATGATGAGGAAAAACCATAGCAGAGCTGAGAAGGTTTCCCTGCTAAGTGAGGATGGCAAATATTTTGGTTCTGATGCAACAAGACAGCCCTCCCTGAAATAATAATTAGTGAAATAGCAGATCTGTACACAAGAGAGAACTCTGTGGATTTTGAAATCTCAGCCAAAGATGAAGTTATGGACATCAACTAAGAAGAAAACCATAAAGCTGCTATTGAAGTATTTGATAGGTGCATAGCCTATCTTTAACAGCAGCCCAGCATAAACACTGGCTCAATTAATGTTGTTCCACAGAATCACAGCATCTGACAAAACAAATTACTGCCCAGGACTTCTCATTTGGCATTTCTGCTTTCTGCAGGAGTTCAATGATATTGGCTAAACATGTGTCATTGTAAACATTTGCCTGCAGTGTTCTTGCTTTGTATATTTACACAGCCCATGTAAATTTTGTGCTTTACTTCTCACAGAGAAAACCTGCAGTGACTTTTTATGTTTAATGCATTAATTCTGAAGTTGTTGTTTCACCTACTGCCAATATGCTTTTTTTCACTAAAGAACATTAGAAAATACAAAGAAAACATATTTGCACTTGTAACCCTCATGCTGCTGGAACTTGCACTACAAGTTTTAGTGGCTAAGAAAGTGGTATATTCCCAGATTTTGGATCAGTGACACTTACCTGCATTATTAGAGTGACCTGGAAAGGCCAAGAAAGCAGAGCTCAAAAGGCCAGAGGGATCCCATGCACAAGCCTTCCAGCCTAGGAACAAAGAAGCCAAGGCAATGCAAAGTCATAAAGGTTGAATTTGCAAAACTGCACTGGAGGTGCAACACATGGGTGAAGAGAAGAACAGCCCAGAGGCTCTCTCTTAAGAGCAACTCACAATACACTAGAAGAAAAGTGCCTGGACTACCAGTCTGCAAGCTAATATCTTCATTTTAAGCTGGGTGCTAGCTTTATGGGGACTGATGATATTGTTGGAGAAAAAAGGCAAGCCACAGAAGATAATGAAGAAATTAAAGGTCTTGCAATACTTGCTCCACACAAAAGGAATATAAAAAGGAAAGTTATTATGAATATTTACAAAAATCAACAGTCAATAATTGTAGCAGAGGTATTAAAATACTCACTGTTCTAAAAACAGATCACAGATGGATCTCATCATCATCTCTTATCCTCCAGGAAGAAAAGGTCATCCATGCAGTTGGGGAAGACTTTGAGGGCTCTGGGAAGTCAAGTATAAAAACAAGATAGAACTTAAGGAACCCAACATCCTACTCATCATGACACAATAATTATTGCTCTGTCTTAAAAGCAGAATTTCTGAGGGCATCATTGGGCAAGTAGAGACACCACTAGGATGGTTAAAATACAGAGAAGGGCTTTCGTGCAAAATCAGTTACGCCTTTTTTAAGGAAAGATGTTGTTAAATGAAACTGATTTTAAATAATCCATTTTCCAAAAGAGACCTCCCAAATATCTTCCTGCCCTATAAAAAAAAACACAGATCCTATCTACAAGTTCAAGCATCCAATCTGCAAAGCACATATGATTTTAAGAAAGTGTAACTGATGTTCTGGACAGAACAGTCAGAACTGCAAAACCCAGAAGTAGCATTTCAATCCATTCAGAAAAGAAAACTGCATAATCCCAGGCAGACTTCGACTGGAATTGCCTGACCTCGTGGAGGCCCCTCACAGAAAGAGAGTCAACACAAATAGCAGTTCTCCAAGTTTCTACTGTGAAGCTAAAAGGAGAGGTAGTACTATCGGTATTAGCTAATAATTTTGTTAGGATAGAGTTTTTCAAGACTTAAAAAATTTGAAGCCCTCCACTGCTCTCCAATAGCTTTGCCACTACTTAACTTTCTATCTGCAAACAAAACTAAATTTTGTTTCTTCCTGCAATATTTTGGACAGGGAATGAGGTCTTTTAGTGACTGGCAAAGCTAAACCCAACAATAATTAAAAAAACAACAACAAAACAAAATAACAATAACAAATACAAACAAACAAAACCAAACCAACAAACAAAACAATTTTAAAAGGCCAGAGATCTGTTACACTGCCTCAAAAGAAAACAGAGCTTGAGGAAAGTGTTAAAAATTGTTGTGTGTCAAGAATACAGGTTGTCAGACAGAGTGCCCGCAGTAACACAGAGAGAAGCAAGCATTGCAGTGGATCTGACATACAAGTTTTATGTCCCAGACCATGCTGCTCTCGGAGATACTCTCATCAAACAGAAGTCGGTGGGCAATGCAAATCTCATGCCATCAGTTTGCACTGGGGTCATGGGGCGGCTGACAGAAGAACAGATTCTAACCAAGCTCCCTAGCTAGCAGGCAAGAATTGGAGCAGCTAGCTGCAATATTTAAACCTAGGTATCTCCTTAATAGCCTTAATCCTTGGTCCAGGGGAAAGTGGAAAACACGGTCAAAATTGTAAAGCTTGCACGTTGTGCCTCAGCTCAGGCATGTCTGCTGTTTATTGCAGAGAAAAAAGACAAAAACCTTTGCAAATACAAAACCTCATGAGAACAAAGCAAATGTGTGAAAAAGGAATATATAAAACACATTCACAAGGAATGGCTAGTGCCAAATATTTCTCTGTGCTTGAAGTGTCAGCTGGGTCTGACAGGTGCCTTTGGAAAAACAGCAAGTCAGAGCAATGACTAACATCTCCCTAAAGCCCTGCTGTCAGGCACTGGCATGCTAGTCATTTCCACACTTCTGCTTTCTGATGGCTGAAGGAAAATGTCTTCCCAAGACACTAAACCTTGCTCATGTACTAAATAAACATTAAACTCTCACTCTCTCTAGAGCTGGGTTCCTTGGATCAGGATGCAAGTACAGCTCCCTACATTGGACACGCTGCTCCTCCTGCCTCCCACCATCACCCCAAGCTCTTCATAACCAGAAAATGTGATCAAGTTGTATTTTTGCCTCCTCCTGCATCCCCCTCTTTGTGCAGTGAGGACAGCCTGTCCGGTGGGTTTCCTCTTTTTTAAGACTTAAGTCCCTGATATGCTGCATTTCCCAGATTTCATGCAAACCACTTACTCTCCCTTTGGAGTAACAGATTGCTCTTTCTTGCTGTCACCCCCAGATCCCAGGAGGATGCAAAGAGTAAAGGCTGTGAGCTGCCCCATTAAGGAAAACAGAGGGACATAGAAAGATGTTACCTAAATGTAACATAGATTCCTGCCCACCACTTTGGTTTCCCAGGGTAATGGATTTCAAGCACTTCTGTCTGCCTTAAAACACCCACAATAAAGATAACATATGCTCACCAGAAGCGTGGACTAAACTTTCACCAAAGGGAAAAGTTACCACGACATACTGATTTTGAGGTAACCATTTGCCATTAGAAGAAAAATAATTTGAAATGGTGGCTCCAAAGGCCTGAAGAGCATTGGAGTTGGAGCATGGAGTATCCATCCTTCTCTCATTGGACAAGAGAAGCCTGAGCTTTTATTTTGATGCTCTTGCTTTCTTGAATCAACACTCTACAGAAATACAGATCAGGGGAGGTTGGTCTCACTGTGCAGAAAGCAATTTTCCAAAACAAAATATATGAAGTAAGCAACTCTTTGGGGTCAGAAGTGGGAGGAGAGCAATGGAATAAATGACTGATAAATGAGAAAATTGTTATAAGCCGCTTAGCTGGACTTCCAGGACACCAACTGTGGAAGGAAAGATGTCAAGAGAACAAAATTGGTGCATACTGAGCCAGGGCTGAAAAAAAGCACAACTTAAATAATCACTGTATTTTTGTAAATTATGCTGATCCCTTGCAGATAACTCTTAAAAATTAAAGGCTGATTTTACTGCCAAGAAGTCATGGACATTTTGACACAGAGGCTAGCAGGAACAGGATCTGGCCCGTAGATAATATAAAAAAAAACAAAACAACAAAAAAAACAAAGCAAAAAGTTATTTTCTTTTCATTGGTTAAGATTTTTATAAGGAACTGGAGATTTACTCTGTTAACCACAACAGAAAACATTTATAAAAGTTCTGGTTTTCAGAAGTCAGTGGTCCAGTGTTTTGTTTTTATAGGTAGTAGGATAGTAATTAAAATGTACAGAAGGAGAGTTCCTTACTCTTGTTGGAATAGTAAAACACCACCATAAACACAAGATTTCTTTAAAAATATCTCAAGTTACTACTGAAGAATGTTTGGAACAAAAAATCACCCTTATTTTCTGGACAGTTCATGGAAAAAGTAGCTATACAAAAGTAAAGCCTAGCAGTTTCCCTTCCTGTGGTGGCAAGTTTTGATTAAAATTTGTACTTCTTATGTGTTCAGTAGCTAGCCTAAAATGTAATTATATGACCAATGTGATACTTTGAGCCTATGAATATAAAAAGTAAGATTTAAACTTTGAGGCTTTCACTGCATTTTCCTAAAGGCCCAAACCAAAAGCACATGTCTGACAGCCTCAGACTGTGCTAAAGTACAATTCTTACACCCATCCCTACCCCAAAATCCTTGGTTCTTGCTCATCTCTATTTCTGCTGGGTTGTCATTGTTTTACAGAAAAAAAAACACAACCATTTTCAGAGTTTTTTATAACAAAACCACTGCTTTTGAAGACTGCTAAATACATAAAGAGAACACCTGAAGGAAATACAACGTGATTTAAAAGAGATATACAAAAACATATAATACCTGTTAACCGGAACACCTAGTTGGAGAGCTGCTAAGTTTATGGTGGTGTTTTACTGTTCCAACAAGAGTAAGGAACTCTCCTTCTGTACATTTTAATTACTATCCTACTACCTATAAAATACAGTGTTCAGTTCACCTTGCTATCTCTTTTTACCAGGTTGTGTAAGAGTTAGGACCTGATATTCCCAGAACCTCAGTCACTTACAAGGGATTCTCTTACTTAACAGTGTTACTAGCTTTAAATAAACCTGTGAATGACATGAAACATGGCAATAGAAACATGTCCACTGCCAACTCAACCAAATGTAGTTTTCAAGTGGAACAGATACTAGGACTTGATTTAAAAACAACTGGCTGGCTTTGGTGAGATGCTCACACAGTGTAGCTGGTGTGGATGAAGCCCATGTTGTGACCCCTCTGTCAGAGAGCCCTTTGGGAGCCCATAGCTTCAATTACTCTCTCCAATCACTGCAATACCACTGAGTTACAGCTTTCCATAGGAGGCTGCTTGGGGCCACAGAGCCTTTATTTCCACTGCAGTGTTTTGCTGGTGTTATGTGCTGCGATGGAATGGCAGTAATGTGTCCTATGCAACAGTAAGACAGTAACACTGGGTTACATCCTTCTAACCACAAGTGGGTGACTGTTTAAGGGGTTTATATTGTTTTGAGATTTTTAGCTTAGCCTTCAGAAGGGAAATCTAAGAGAGCGCTATATTTTAATTTCCTTGTTGCTCTGGAGGTACAGCAGGTTGGCTGTACCCACTCTCCCTCCTGCATGGTCCATGCCTTCCAGAGGAAACAGTCCTCTGCCTCCATAGACAGGCACTTGTGAAAACAGAGTAGTTCCCACTACCACATAGCACAGCTGAAAACGTGGGAAGGGCCAGAGACATATGAAACAATGCTATATTACAGCCTGAAGACCAAAAAGTGACAAAACCAAGGCACCAAGAAGCAATGTGGGGCTGTGCCAGCCCTGAGCATAGCAAGCCCTGTTGGGGGTAAGTCGGGAAGGGGAGGTGGAGCAGCAGCAGTGGGGCAGCCCCACACCATGGGAAACACCAGAGCACTGGCAGTGACAGGCTGGGCTTGCAGAGCACAACAGCGTGTGCAGGGCCAGGTCAGAACATAATGCAATTGTGAGGGTCTTCGCTTCTTAAACCAAACAGCTTTACTTTGAATGGAAACATTGCCCTAGCCTAAGTGTGAGATTTCACAATAGATAGCATCAAGCATCTAAAGCATCCTACTCATGGGGCTTGGCACTGGAGGTCTCCGTGACCACTGAGCACCCCTGACCATCACTTGGCAACAGCCTTTGACTGAAATGCCAAATACTTAAAAGCACGGCAGACCACCAGAAGAGATTCACACTGAAATGACAGTGTTTACACACATGTACTCACTACCTGAAATCAGAAACCTAAAACAGACTGAAAGTACTCATCACTTCACAGCAGTAAGAAAAGAGACTTCAGAGGAGAGAAGACAGCTAGATCTAGGTTACCAGAGCTGACAAACAACTAGAGAAAAGGTTTAGTAGTCTTGGAATCTATTAATTGCGAAAATTGTCTTCATACACTGCATGAATTACACCCAGTTATTAAAATACAACCTTCTACTCTTCCTTAAACTGCTGTGCCCAGAACTAATTGGCAGAGGACCATCTCAAAGCAGATCCAGCTCTATAGAGAATCAGGGTTCCCCTTCACAACACCTCAAGGTTTAGTAACACAGTGATTTGGCTATGGGAGATTATTTTGTTTCTAGAGCCTTCAGCCTTCTCACTTTAAATTTAATCAGAAATAATTGGCCATTTTGAACAGCAGGAAACTTGGCTGCTACTGAGGCCCTGCTACACTGCTAAGCTCTGCCTGTCCAGCAGAAGCTGCAGTCCTGCTGCATGGATGCAGCTCTCAGCCATCTGGGACAGCTTCCTCCTCCTAAGGAGGATGCAGCTTAGCATGATAACAGTCTCTTTGGTACCTGGAGGAAGAGAGGTGCCCACGTCCATTACATTTAATTGGAAAATAGGCTGGCATGCAAGAGGAGAACATCAACGCGTGTTGCATCAGCTCTGTAAGGGAGATCTCCATATTGTAAAATGCCAGGGATGAAAGGATGTCCCAGGCAGATCCTAAGGCTCTGAGCTCTGTCTTTTACACTGACTTCATGTTTTAATGTGATGAACACAACATTAAACTGCCTAAAATGTGTATGCCTTTAAAAAGTTTGGGCAGTGCTATTAAGCACGCTTGCACAGAGAGCAGGTGCTTATGCACATGGCCAAGAGTCACCGAGGAAAGGTGACTAAAGGCAACAGACTGACTCTGGTGACAAACTCTGATGTCAGACTGATGCCAGGGGTGGTACTGGCCCTGCAGGAAGATATTTGTTTTCAGGAAGAATGCCAAGTGCCTTTCCCAAATATGATCATGCAATTAGGAGATGACAGGGAATGCCTTTCAAAATTATACATGGTGCTTTTGTATCTGCAATGGTCTTATGCAAGAGATCTCAAAGTTACAGAAAGCACAGATAATGGGAAAGAGGATAAAAGGGAACTTGTGCAAACATTGTCTGGAGCACAGGAATGACAAATGCCCTGGGGAGGGATCCTTTAACCACTCCAGCAGACTCCATTAAAATCAAGGTATAGGCAAATAAAAGGCCTTTGTATTCACAAGAGAATCAAAAGAGGTTTTGAAATGCTAAGAGGACTTCAGCAGAAATAAATGGAAAAACAGGTACTTTTAAGGGCAGGGAGCCTGTCATTGCATATGGTTGACAACTAGCTTCTGTACTGCAAACAGTGACAGAAATTAGTTAATTTCTTAATGTGGCACTTCCAGTTAAATATCACTGTCAAAGTTAGGAAGCTTCATAAATGGTAACTGCCCTGCCTCAAACTGTCCCAATAATGAGGAGGTTCAGATACATATCCTGATACCAGAAGAACAGAAAATATATCTGCAAGACATAAAGGAAAGACCTTATCAGCCTGGGAAAAGAAAGACAAAACAAACAAAACCAAAAACAAACAAACAAACATAAAAAACAACCCAACCCCCCAAAAAAAAACCCCACAACAAACCAAAAAACCCACCCAACAAACAAACAAACAAACAAACCCCAACCCACAAAACAAACAAACAAACAAACAAGCAAAACACCAGTGTGAGAGAAAGACATGACCTTCAAATTGAGTGAAAATAAAATATACCAGTGGCATCAAAGGAATAAAGTAAAATCATTTTCTCATCCCAGGAACCAGCCTTGGTGTACAATTGAAGCTGGATAAAATGAGGTGGATGAGTGACCTAAGCATATTGCAAATTTGCAACAAACTAGCCAGAAATCAACACTAGCTAAATAGTTAAAAATACTTTTTGTTTCACATCTCAGAGTGTGCTTCTTCCAACTTGTAAACTCCGTTTCTATTTCTTGGCTAACAGGACAAACTTTATAAACTGACAAAAACCTGATGACTGATGCAACAGTTGCAATTTTATGCTGTATAATTTTAACTTTGCATTATTCACTGTGTCCCCATTGTGTTGTACCTCATCTGATATACATTGCAATTGCCTCTGAGCAGGGGTAATTATAAATTATATACTCTTTCTGTAAGTACGCTGGGCTCCAAAGGAGCTAGTTATCAATAAAGATGCAACAAGCACAGTAGTCATTAATCCAAAGAAAAAGTACTAGTTGCTGTTCTTACAAACAATTCAACTGGTCACAAAACATTTGCAAAATATTCCACTCTCAAATTGCTTTGGCAATTGCAGTGGAAAATCTCCAGGGTCAGAGTCTCTGCTAAACTGGGCAGAAGAGCTGAGCCAAAGCAGCAACATACTTGAGGTTTTGATACAATCTTTTGACAATTCCAGTAAGGAACTATCCTCCTTTGCACAAGGGAACCTCCTGCAGTAGGATTTTGCAACAGCGAGTTTTCTTTAAACGTGATTATCAGAAGAGGAGTGAAGCATATGCTGGAATGACTCTTGAGGCTGCAGCCCGAGACTAAACAACAGGTAACATTTCTCAATTAAGACATGCTAATCCTCCTTACAAAAGCCAGACAAGTATGCTGTGCATTCATAGATTTAGCTGAATGGCTTGCTATGGCAACCTTCTCATGGCAGGTAGCTGAGACAGCCCAGCTGTGGCCTGGCCTTAAGGGATCCTTGGTAATAAATGAAAAGTAATCCTTTCCTATTTGTACAGCCACGTTATAGGTATGCAACCCTTGAAAGCCACTTTGTTTCCCCTAGACGTAGTGGTACGCAGCTAGTAGGGTCGGTACGCAGCTAGTAGGTGTGTAAGAAAAATGTAGGTATTTAGCTTTTGCCAAAAGAAGTGAAGGCTGACAGGTAAGAGGACAGGAAGTAACAACTCCATTTGGTTCTTTATTATTTAGAGGTGCTCCCCCATCCATTGCTCTCCTATATTTATTAAGCCCAGAGCCAAATTTCGAATGCCATGCTAGGCAACTTGACGAATGTTGTGGGACAGGGCAGATGGTGGAATGGAGTCAAGACACTGCAAAGCTGGGAGCAAAGGCCAGAGTGTGGGAACTAAACCCAGCTTGGATTTGGTTATGCTGGAAATGAGAGAAGTGAGACACACCTGTGCCCTGCTCCTTGACAGCTCACCATGGCTCCCTTCACTGAGTCCCTCTTCCCTACATCATGCAGCATGCTCCAGCCACCTCATCTTCACACAAATTTGTGTGAGAGAGTCTGGAAGGTTTTAGACTTTTATTCAGTCTAATTGCACCATTTTGCACTCACTGTCATGTAAAGCTTTTTTAGCAGCTGATAGGTGATAAAAATAAAATTATTCTAATAACTTCTTCTTTTACCTGACTAAGATTCATAGAAATAGTAATCAGTATTAAAAACCAGTTTCTCTCTTAAAATCAAATTGCAGGAAAAAATTTGAATTAAGGCACACATTTGAAAACTTTTCATCAAATAACGCTAAGAACAGGAGGACTTTACAGCCTATTGAAATATAATTAAATACTTGTTCACCTAAAAAATTATTTTATAGAATTAAGCTTTCCTGAAGCTATTCAATAAAACCCCTTGCAACCCATTATGAATCCTTTCAATAACATTTTACAGCTATTCAGTTTGTGGGGTTTTTTGTTTGTGTGGTTTTTGTTTTTTGTTGTTTTGTGTTTTTTTTTTTCTGTTGGCTTGGTACATTTTCTTGAGAGCAAAATGTCCTAGTGCCATTGTGTTAGTTCTGGAGAAAAATCCAGTGCTATAAGCAAATGCAAACATTCTTTTGTTTTTCTCTTATTACCCAATAGAAGAAGAAGAATAGGGGTGTAATTGAACAAGTGACCTCACACTTGGACACACAGGAAAGAATGAAATGTGTGTTGTTGTAAGTTCTCCAGAGTCTACCTCTCCAGATATTGCACTAAATGTCAGATCCTGCTTCTTGTGAAGTCAGCAAGAGGCTTGCTATTGTCTTCCGTGTCAGCAGGATGGAGCCTCTAGTATTTGTCTTCAGATATGGTGACTTCTTTATGTCCACCCATGTCAGTAGAGCTCTGACTACTCAGACTAGTTGAAGGTCTGCCAACACATGTTTATACTCTATTGCTATTGAAATCACACCATGCAGGAGTTTAAAAACAAAACAAACAAAAAATTCCAAACAAACAGACCAACAAACCTTCTTTTAAAGGAAGTAGTGGAGGACTCTTCTGCACCTTTGGGAAAGGACTGCATGTGCACAGAGCTGAAGAACATAGAAAATACCTGAATACAGTTGCAGCCAGAGCAGGGGAGATAGGTGGAGCAGGTGCTTCCTTTGCTCACTCCTGGTAGCACCCAGGATGCTCACAGATGGACACATGAAAGCTGGAAGGGAGTATACAGCGATCTCTTCTTCTCCCGGGGCCCCATGGAGCAGAGCTGGGGGAGGAAAGGTGTGAGCACTGGATGCCAGCGAGGGACAGAGAACACCAGAGGACAGCCAGCTGAACCTTAGGGGGGCCAGGGGACTGAGCCAAAAATTCTGCTAGCAGCAAAGTCACTGAGCCAGCTGGGAGAAGAGACTGACTGGCAGGACCAGGATGGGCAGAGAAGGCAACTGCATACAAACATTTCCATTTTGTCTGGGGTTGTTTTTTTTCCCCTCCTGTTCTGTCTGCCCCAGTCACTTTGAGTTTCCTCTATTTAAAAGACTAAATATTCTTAAATTAAATGTTCAGTTTAAAAGTCTTTCAATTTTCCTGGATAAACTCATTGTAGAGAAAAGGTTGGCAAATCTTTCTCGGGCCTCTGAAGTCCTATCAGAAGTACTAAGAGATATCATCTACAATGGCTCATGGAATTTCGGATTTTTTGGGGGGGCCTGTTCTGTTTAAGCAAAGCCATTTCCCTTGCTATCACCTAGGCTGGAGTATAAACATACTCTTCTTAAAATTTCAGTGCATCATTGTTTTGTTTGAATGTGGGTCTTTGGAAAAAAAAATCCTGCTGTTGTTTACATCTTACTAAGCCTTTTTATTCCGTGCCAG
The DNA here is from genome assembly GCA_020745705.1 of Hemiprocne comata. Classification (NCBI taxonomy): domain Eukaryota; kingdom Metazoa; phylum Chordata; class Aves; order Apodiformes; family Apodidae; genus Hemiprocne; species Hemiprocne comata. Next base: position 37,989,084 of record CM036616.1, on the reverse strand, counting down.
ACAAAAAAGCAGGTAAGGTGCAATCCTCAGTAAGGACAATAACTACACTTCATTTTGGAGTCCACCCACCACAGAGAAAGATGAAGTACAAATAGCTGTGATGAGATCCGTATTCATAGGGATCCTCCAACAATGTTTGAATTTTCCTAATGTCATCTGCTTAAAGAATATGCTCAATACCCAGCGAGGTAAAAGAAAAATAATACTATTAGTGCGAAAATGGAGATATAGGTAGACAGTGGCTTTTCTGCAGTCACAGGGCTTGCATGTGTTGCAGACACCAACCTGAACCTCCAGTCCAGGTCTTAACTAGAAGACTGGACTTCCCCATTAGCTGCTTAATCACTGTACGCATGATCACAGTACCAATGACAGGGAAGTCCAGGACTGTTGTGACAACAGAATATGAAGCTGTTCACAATTACAGGTGTTGCTGACCCCTCAGACAAGAGCAAGCTGATGATGAGCAATGGCACTGGATCCTGGAGGTGCTGTCTTCACTGTAATAATGGGATCAGCATTCGTTGCCATTAATAGAGCCCTCAGAAACAGTAATAGTTTTAAATTTTGATGTGTTATATCTCATTCCATGTAAAAACCCAAAGTTTGGCATTAGAGCCAAAATGTAACAAGTTCCAATGAAGACCATCTGTGACTTAGCTAACCAGTCACTGAAGCAGTAAGGAGGGACAGATGAAGTCCAGAAGCTTCTGGCCAACCACAGGTGGAGAACGGGCACCCTGTCAACACCAGCCACCAAGGAGGAAACCAGTGTGGGTATATACCTGGGATTCTCCATGGTGATCAGCCAGGCAATTCACACGTCTCTGTCTGGGGAAGACCATCCATATCCTCCGGAGTTCTGCAGGAACATAAAACCATTTCTGTACTCTGGGGCACCTCCAGGAACACGTCACCTCTGGTAACACAGGTGGTGGCCTTCCAGCATGCTTCTGTCCCAGCTGTCATGGTTGCACTCATGCTTGCAACTGGCACTGCAGGAAGCACTCAGCAACTCAATTCACCCAATGGTGAGGACCTGTTGGGACCTGTGTCCTGACAAAAAATGGGGAGCCGGCAGACACAGAAGCAGCAATGTTTTCTTCCTCTGCTGAAGGGACCCAAAACAAATGATGGTAGCAACCCAGACCATCATGAAGGAAAGCTGACAACTCTGCTGAGGAGATGACAGAGGACCTTCACTGCACCAGGAGGTGTTCAGGACCATTGGAGCCAAGGGTTAGCAAGTTAGCCCAGCATTTCTAGCTTCAGGGAAAGAGATGAAAGGCACAGAAAGATAGTATCAAGACGAGGATGCTGCTGTGGCAAAGGACAGAGCTGAAATCAGGGAGAAAGAAAAACATGCATCAACTTTCCTCACAGTGAGGAAAATGTGAGCTTGATGCCTTGGCTGTGCCTGTCACTTCTCCATTATTTTTTTCTTTTCTCATTCAAATGGTGGAGAACCTGCAATAACTGTTAAACAGATTACTGTTAACAATGTGAGAGTGTTTCCTGCTCATGCAGTTACTTACTGTCAGGCAAATAAAGTTTTTGGCTTTTGACCTCACAGTATTTATTGGCAGTGGATATCCCTGGGTTAAGTCACTTCTGCACTTTTTTGGGCATGAGGCAGCTGATCTACTCAAGATTATTTTTTTCAGAGTAAGATGTGCTGTTTCTTCCTGCAGGTTACAAGGGAGCTCAAAGCGAGCAGCTCAGCTGTGGCCACCCATGCTCAGATGGCAGACCCTGCCCAGGAGGAAAGAGGGCTCTTGGTTGCCTGAGCTGTAGCTGACATTTTCTCTACCTTGAGTTGGGAGAAGAACAAAGCCTATCCTTTCAAGCTCACAGTGACTTCTGTGAGGCACTTTATTTTAAAAGTAATACCTGCTATGCATAAGCCTTTTACATTAACCAAGTTCACAGATTTTCCCGGAAAGGGAAATGAGTTGCTATTGATTAGCATAACCACCAGGAAAGACAGAGATTCCTTTTCTGTGGAGCCCTCTGATTGATATCAACTTGAAGCAAACCTGGAGTAGGGCTTATATAGGGTCTCAACCCGCCTGAGATAGAGATCATAGATTAGTTTGGGTTGGAAGTGACCTTAAAGATCATAGTTCCACCCCTCTGCCATGGGCAAAGACACCTCTCACTAGACCAGGTTGCTCAAAGCCCTATCCAAATTGGGCTTGAACACTTCCAGGGATGAAGTATACACAACTTCTCTGGGCAACCTATGCCAGCATCTTACCACCCTCCCAGTCCAGAATTTATTCCCAGTATCTAATCTAAATCTACACTCTTTCAGCTTAAAGCTGTTACCCCTTGTCCTATCACTACACACCCTTGTAAAAAATCCCTCTCCAGCTTTCCTGTAGGCCCCTTCAGGTACTGGAAGGCCTACCAGGAGGTCCCACTGGAGCCTTCCCTTTTCCAGGCTGAAGAACTCTCTCAGCCTGTCATCATAGGAGAGGTGCTGCCACCCTCTGACTACCTTCATGGCCCTCCTCTGGACACGCTCCTAGAGCTCCTGTCCTTCTTACGCTGGGGACTCCAGAACTGGACACAGTACTCCAGATGGGGTCACACGAGAGTAGAGTACAGGGGGAAAACACCTCCCTTGACCTGCTCGTCACAGCTTCAGTGCTTTGCAATCTGGTGCATATAGGGTTGATCCAAACATTGTACCATATACTGCAGTGTCATTATTGTAATAATTTATAAATAACTGACTTGAGCATTGCAGAACAAAATAGTTGTAGTACTATGAAACCTGTGCAGACACTGACTATGCTGTATTTTATTTGAAGAGTTTATTGTGGGTGGGCTGTTACCTTCACAGTATCATAGAGTCATTCTGGTTGGAAATTACCTTTAAGATGATCAAGTCCAACGATTAACCTAACTCCACTGATTCCAGTGCTAAAACATTTTGCTAAGCACCACCTACCGAGTCTTTTAAACATCTCCAGACACGGTGATTCAACCACCTCCCTGGGCAGCCTGTTCCAGTGTTTACTGGTACAGCTAATCTTTTTTTAGATGTTAACCCAGATTGTGAAGGGTTTTCTTAAACCATCTGAATAAAAGCAGTGTTTTCCATCTGCTTCAGGGAGTCAATAGCTCTTAAACACCTCAACTATTTGGATCTACAGCTGCAAAATTTGCATGAGAATACCTCCAATGCTCAATTAATTCAGGACAGGTTTCAGTTGGCTTACACTCCCATCCATTAATTGAAATGGCCCCATATAAATCCATTTGATCATTTCATGCTTGCACTATTAAATGCAATGTTTCATAAGAAGCCAATCTCACAATCTTGGAGGTAAATTAGATTTTTGAAACGCTCCAAGCAGGACATGTTCTTCCTACCAAAATATGTGCCTTTGCAAAGGCACTCCTCCCCTACTGGAGGAGTTGGTGTTTACAAATATCTTTGTGCCACTTCGCTGTACTTTGAAGAAGTTACTCCTGCAAAGCAAAAGCACTCAGTCACATCAAAAACGTAAACAGCTGCTAAAAACATGCTTGTAATTAAGGTCCAGAGTCAGGAAAGCATTCCTATGCAGAAAGGTTAGTTAAGCACATGTTTAAATTTAAGCCCATGTTTAAGTCACATGAAAGGAAGTAAGGCTCCAGCATTCCTCCTTGCCCTGACTATCATACCCACCCTCTCCTGGAGAAATCAGTGGTTCATCCAGTGAACTGAATGCAGTGCCTGTATTTCCTAAGAAAAGTTGCCATATGCATGTAGACATTTTCCCAGTTAAGAATTTTAGTATATGCTTCAGTGAGTTCCAAGGTCTAAAATCAGAAAAGATAAAGAAATATGAATAAGTTAGCCATCATTCCCAAAGAAAAGCCCCTTTCTTTTGAATGCAGCCTACATTTATCAGGGAATCACTATTCTCTATAGCTCTGGAACAGCTGGGCCCCAGCTGGCAAGCTGTTTAAAGTCAATGGCTACCACATGATAAAATACACTCATTTCCCAGCATGAAAAATTAGCAGCCTGCACAATGTTGGGTTTGATGTAAATAAAATGGTATATAATTTCAAAAACACCTATAATTTGTTTTAAATTGGTATAATAATAATTATGACAATTAATTAGCTCCTGTTTTTTGATAAAACCTAGTTTGTTGTTGGTTTTGTTTGGTTTTTTGGTTTTTATTTTGGGTGGGGTTTGGGGGGGTTTGGGGAGGTGTTTTGGTTTTGTTTTGTTTTTTTTTCTGCAGGCTCAATTTCTACCAGTGTTCTTTTTTTTAGATAAGCACATCTCCACTTAATTAGGGGCATCAATTGCTTTGCACTGTAAAAATGTAGTCACATGATCATATTTTGATGGATTAGAACAATAAAGATCATGCTTTTTTATAAAGGACTTTCAACTATTCCAGTTTAGAGTTTGCTTTATAGAATTGTTTAGAATTACGTTAGCTCATTATCTTCCCATTATGTTTTTCTGCTCAAAACATTTATTTTTTTACTTGGTTTGTATTTAATAGTCATAAATCACTGAGCTGTAAGAATTGCAAAGATATGGGGATTTATTCCATTTGCTCACAAACTTTATCTCTGCGACTCCACTAACTTTAGTTGTAGCATTCACTACCATACACAGACATCCTTCTTTATCAACTTTACAAATATTTGAGAATTCTTTTTTTTTTCCCATTTTGACCAAGTTATGAGTAAATTTTAGAACAAGATTAAAATTTTTACACAGTTTTTCTTTTCAAAATTGTCTTGTTCTTATGACACCTAGAAAGGACAAAAGACCTGTCTAATATAATATGTCCCCTAAGTATTACAATTAGTTGATCAGTTAATTTCTTTGCTCTAACATTTGAAGAAAAAGCATGGGAGGAAAATGTTTTCTATATTCAGATTAATACCATATTTTCACCTTATGCATCCTGAGACTCAGAAAGTTAAACAGTAAACACACATGTGAGGTTTACTCAGCACTATGTAACACCAACATCTGATATTACATTCATGTGATTTGTACAGACAGATAAAATAGTCTAAGGCTCACCCTGACACCTGCCCAAAAAACCGTGACCAAGGGAACACAGCCCTGTATCTGCACCCTCTTTTGCAGCACGGCTTGCACATCTTGTCACTTGGTGCATGAGCAGATTTGGAGACCATTCCCCTCAGGACTGTACTTGTTCCTATTCCCTGCCAGGTCTCCTGTACACAGCTCACAACTAGTGTGGTGTTTCAGCAGCTTTTGCAGCACTTTCTGCAGCCCACCAGCATCCCAAAGGTGATTTGACCCCAGTGGGTGGAAAGCTGAGAAGACACGTGCAACAGGAAGAAAGAAAGTAAAGCACCAGGAGCCGGCAGCTGATTGTTCTCCCCAGGTACCAAAGCCAGACAGAAAGATGAAAAATTGATTGGAAAAAATATTTCTGACCTGTTGCTATTACTCGCAAGGGTTTTATTGGTGATAAATATGGCCTAGTAATTGGCTCTAAGGGCAGAAGTCTCTTCAGGAGCTTCTCTCTAGACATCTGGGTCTCACTGTTTCAATCCCATTCTCTGACTTACAACCAAGATGTAAAAAGTTTTCTCTGGAAGGTGAACAATTCGTTTGCTCCTTGGAGTTTTGGTCCATGTTAAGGCAGTAATTCAGCCCATACTTTTATCTCCTTCAAAGCCAATCAGAGTAATACTTAATATGGAAAAAATAAGGAAAAAAATCCAATTCAAACATATTTCAAAAATTACTTTAACTTCATCTACTGTGACTGGTGTTTGGATCAGCACTGCTCAGAGGAGGACACACAAGCCTTGTACATGGGAGTTAAGGATTTTTGCCAGAGCCAGCTCTTCCCAGATGCAGCATCTGGTTTTCAGCTTGTAAACAAACTTGCAGTTTGGTTTATTAGAGCACAGGGAGGTCAAGTGACCTGCCAGAGGTCTCTTAGCAAGCGATGCACAGCACTGGGTTTGAACCCAGGTTCAAACTTCTACCCAGCTCCCAAGCTTCTGCTCTCTTGTTTGGTTACTTCCCATCTATCAATCCTGCTCCTCCTTGTCTGCTCCCCAAACAAAAACTGACCAAACCTTTTTCCAGACCAGTTTTACAGGTGTGGGGTTTTTAACATTCATCGAACATATATGGAATCTGGTGGATTCCGTAAAACTTGAATATGTCCTAAAACTGTGTTTTAAGTGCACTAGAAAGTGGGAACAGTGCCAAACAGTACCAAAGCCCCTTTTGTGATGCACTGTCCCCTCTCAGCACTCTTACAGACACACTCATGGACACGAAAACTTTTGTACTGCCTCATCAAGGGACATCCAGAGCTGGTAATGGCAAAAAGGGTCACTACTCCCCAAAGGTGTCAAGTTTGGGGTAAGACAAAGCCCCAACAAATGCTGGAGAAAAACGTATTATCTCTTTATCTTGGGCAATGTGCTTCCCCTGTTCCACTTGGACATATTCATTAGCGAAATTCCTGCTTCATGGAAGTGCCAACTCTCCGGGCTGCTCTGATCTGTGTCCCATTGTTTCCTTGCTTATGAGGGCCATGAGTGAGCCCATCACAAGCCCAGCTTAAATTGGTTTTGAAATTAGTAAGAGCTTTTAAAACAGTAAATTCAAGAGTAGAAGAATAAGAAACAAAAGAGTTGTTGTTGTTGCTATTCTTATTAGCAAATTTAACAGTAAAATAAACCTGCTCCCCTAGCATAGAGCCTAGAGGTCGTAATAGAGTTGTGTTCCGGGGTTTTGCTTGGTCCAAATCAATGTATTTCTATCTGGAAATGTAGAAACTTTTGCTACCTTGGCAGTGGACAGAGAATCAGACTGAGAAACAAAAAAGTAAAATAAAAAAATCCAAAGCTTCCCATGAAACCACTCTGCAGTACTGGGTAATTCACAGCATTTCTCTGTGCTTCAGTTCACTGTCTTGCAAACTAGAGCTACTGAAAAATACCTGCCTCCACCAAGGACCATACCACATATAATCTTTCAGGAAGTTTACAGGGTTCGAAGCACTCTCTCAGAACTGAAATCATGATCCGGGGATTGGGGGAGTTGACTGTCTAATTAATGACTTGATTGTGTAGGTGCCCAGTGAGAAAAGCAAACACAAATGTTAATAAAACGAGCTTGGGCATGAGCACAAGAAAGAGTTATTATCCTTTGCAGAGAGCAGTAGAGCATGAGGCCATGGACAGTCCTGCCTGGCCTCCATCTCTGTCACTGCAGGTCTGGGGAGCTGAGCCAGCTTAGAAACAAACCTACAGACCCAGTTCTGCTAAAGAGTTCCTTTGGGCCAGGAAACTGAAGATAGGAGTTTACCACAGAACAAAAGGACTGACACTTGCTGAAAAACTGCATTGTGCACCCTATGGCTCCCTTTCTGCTTCAACCTGAATCTTGCCAGGAGGAGTCTTCAGAGATGCTCTCCTGGGTGGGGATAAACAGTTGCGGTGCAAATGCCAGTGCCAGCTACTTAGCAAAGTGCTTCCTGGGACCACCTTTGTAATTGCCAGTTGATTCGAAGTTTATCAGGGACAGACATGTGGCTTTGGAGATTCCTCCTGAAAAGACACCACAGCTGCTATTAACGATCTTCTGTTATTTGTGGTTACGTTCACGTTCTGTCTATCTCCTCTTCTAACGTATGCTGTTTTACAAATGCTGCACTGCAAAAGCAGGAAAGAAGACCTTGGTTCATTTCCACATCCTAGTGTGGTACTAGATCTAAGCGAAGCCTATGCCTTTAAGAGTGCCTGAGACAGAGACTCTTCCTGCCCCAAGTGCCTAACAATTTACAGCAACAAAACTTGCTTCTGACCTGGGCATAGAGGACTGTGTCAGAATGCTCTTACCTTGCTAAATCTGATTCAAGTGTGATTCTCAAGAGACAAATTATTAAGGCATGCAAACCATGTAATTCAGTCTATACCTACTGAGCGCAATTATTTTATTTGGAAAAAAAACCAACAAACAAAACCCAAAACAAACAAAAAACCAACCATAAAACAAACAAGTAACAAAACAAAACCAAACCCCAAAAAATTAATTAAATTGCTGACTTTTGTTTTGTTGGTTACAACCTGCAACATTCAAATCCAAACGAAGGGTCTTGTTCTACTTAGTCACAAAGGATGTTCCAGTCCTTCAAGGTCACATAGCAATTACCACTTTTCTTATTTCCCCCCCAACATGAGCTGTAGCGCTCAGCAGAGCTCAACTGCACCAAGCCGCCTCCTTGACCGCCTTCTTCTCAGTCCCTTCAGTTCAGGCAGCCAGCAGCAGGCAGCTATCTCCATACTCCAACATGCTCCCATCAGATTATTCAGGACAAAAGAATTCCTGATCTGGATTGCATAGCAGGAAAGAACTGGGTGATTCATGGCAGCATTCAAACTGGCACATGCACTGAGACTAAGTGGAGGAGATGCACCGCTCTGTTGACCCATGGTAGAAAGCTGGGGCTGTGGCAGATGGGCCTTTTAGCAGCAATGCACACAGTGTTAAAAGGGCGTTGTGTCCTCCCTTTGAAATACACAAGGTTAAAGTGTAACACATCTTGTGAGATAAAGCCTTAGAAACAGAAAGTGCCTAAAAAGGCATTGCTTAGTTTTAGATTACAAATAAAAAATCCCTGTCTCTCTCCAACTCAGAAAGCAGAAGCTTTGCACGTGCTTTTTCCTGTGTCTCCGTGTTTGTTGCATCAGGGGTATTATATGATGCATGGCCTTACATTGCTCATAACTGTCTTCTGCTTGAGTTTTAAACACAAAAAAGAATAGGTACGTTTGTCTTGAGTTCAGCTCTGCACTTTGAAATACAGATTTTGAGATGAGAAAGAAATACATTCTTTTCCTAACTACACCATATTTTTTTCTGCAGAGGAAGTGAACATTAGCCAAAAAGCAAAAATAAAATCCACAAGTTCCTGTATTTTAACTGTCTCTCATCTTGAAGCAATAAACAAAGGTTAATCAAATACTTACTAGCTGGGTAAATATTTTTGCTCTTATGTATAAACCAACCTAGGTCAGATTCTCATGTTCTGGCTCTTCATTAATATGTCTTTGAAAAGCATTTCAAGGCTGGTAGATTCAAATTAGTTTTTTCCATCTTAACTCCATAGGCTAAATCAAGCAACTATGCATATATACATATATATGTTTATACAGACACTCTATATACATTGTTTTTTACAGACCCTCCAAGAACTGTTTCTTTTTCCTCTAAACAATGACCATCGGTATGTTCATGAAATTGTCCCTAAGGAACTCTGCAATAAAAAAAATAAAATGCATTTGACAGAGGTCAGCATGTTCCAGCAAGGTAACACACACCAGCTGCCTACAAGCTAGGTGGAAGAATCTTTCCCGTCCACCTTAGAGAGGGTGAGGACATGCCAAAAGCTCCATTTAGGCAATGTGCTCCCTTGTAACACCCCTTCCATGCATGTTGACTCCTACCTGGCTCTCAGCAAGCCCAGGTCCTGTGTCTCTCCTACCACATGCCAGCACAACAGAGAGCCCTGTGATGTGGACACTGTCAGAATTAATCACTTACTCCAGTTCTGTGAAGGTTGTGGTTTAAGCCCTCAGCTTCATTTAATCAGCCTTTCAAATTTTTCCATTGCCTGAGAACTAGGTTGAAGGCCCTGAAGTGCATGCGCTCACGTTTTCCCTAAAAACTGTAGAGAAGGGAGTGGAGAATTAATCACTGAGGTCCTCCCAAAGGAGACCTGACCTGCCATAGGGCAGACACCCTGCCACTGCCTTACCTGGAGACAGCACCAGACAATCATAATGCCAAGTAGTGTATGCCAGCACGATTATTTATGCCTTCCAAAGATGTGTCACTCAGTCCTACAAAATCTGTGGCCAATCTTTGAAAGTTTTCCTTTCTGAGGGCAGCAGTTTCAGGTTTATTCCAAGCTCTTTCCACACTTTGGCAGGTTCACATATATTGTGGTTGGGCTGAACTACTTTTAGGTAACAGTTGTGCTGTAACCTTTGCTTCAGACAAGTGATTACTTCATGTCCTGAAAAATATGTACCAGGGCAGACATTACTTCTGGGAACCATATTTGCCTCTTGATCCTCTAAGACTCAGTTTCCTCATCGGAAAGAAAAGGGGGTGGGTACTTATAGGCTGAAAAAAGAAGCCTTTCTCCTTCTCTGCAGCCATTGCTAAGAAGTAGAGCAGTGCTCCAGGTAGGAATAGCCTTCAGCTTCCTTAGGAAGCGATCAAGCATGAAGCATGAAGGTCTGCTTGAACCTTTTCATAGTGGGAGGTTTTATCATGTGTATTTCCTGAACATGGTATGTGTTGTGGAAACTGCCACCATTTTCCCCAATTAACTTAGCTAGTCAAGGACCACAACCTTTCAAAACAGCTCTGTCACTCTGCCAGCAGGTGGGTGGCCCTGGGCTATACCTGAACCAGTGACTTTGGATCCTGTTAGCAAAAACTCAAAGCAATATCAGACCAGCCACCCACACCCAGTCTGCATACTAGACCTCTCAGTAATTCATTTCAAATACAAGACCTTCTTCTCATCTCCCTCTGTGAGGGTGTTGTGCCAAATCCATGGATGCCAGATGGATTTGACATATTGGCATCTGGAACATGACCCCACAAACCAAGGTTTCCTCAGAGAGAGAAGGGATATTTCTTCTCCAGAAGCTAGCTATGTTCTTTTATTTGCAGTGAGGATGAGAACATGTTTTGTTTTACAGACAAACTATTCAGACATTTTAAAATGAAAGGCTAGACCCTAGGTAGTATTCTGCTGTTTAAAGATACAACATGAGGTGGATCAGGCAAAACAAATTTATGAGAATCTCATTTTTTCCAATAATCACCAATAATTTGGGGGTGGGGTAAAAATCTTGCACAGTTACCACATTCTTTCCTCATCCATCAGGCTCTGCTCCTCCTTTGTGGGCCTCAGTGAATCCATTTGCCCCAAGGGACCCAGAACCCAACTTTCCCTGCAGCTGTTTTTACTAGACTAACCTTTCATGGATCCAAGCCAGACCACAAGGAAGCAAGCCACAGCCATCTGCCCATTTTATGCCTTATCCTGGAAAGATATAACATTGCAGGTCTTTGTCAGCAGAGGTCTCGCTTGGCTCTATCCCAAAAGCCACTCCTGGGAAACTATCGCATGACTTCTCCTTACAGGATCTTAATTTTAGCCAGCTTCCCCTGGATTTTTTCCCCATTTTATTTATCCACCTGTTGGTTTAGGGTTTTTTTTTAAAACAATTTGTTTTCCCACTTTGTGGCCATTTTTAGAAAGATAGAACTGCACCTCATCAGTCATAACAACTGGCTTCTGAGTGCTGCCTTCTCTGAGGGGCTACGCCGTGGTTGAAATCGAACCCTTTCCCTCCGGGTATTCTTTTTACAAGTCCCAACCCTAGTCTTATCTTTAACCATAAGCCCATTTAAACAGTCCATATGTATATCATGGATGTTCTGGCTGTTTCTTTGGTCATCAGGAAGTAAATCTGCAGTGGAGCCTACATGTACAGCAGTCTAACATGACCTTGGTGGTAAATAGGTCTAGAATGGAAAACAGGTGAGAAAATAAGTGAACAGAATTATAAAATGAAGGAATATTGCCTTCTCCTCCTGTCCCAGCTCCATATTCTTCGTCTCCCAAGCTCAGTCTCAGCTTCTCTTCTCCTATCTGAGGCCTTCTTGTTCTCAACTACAATTTCTGCCAATATGACTCTCAAGCAGGGGAGCAGGGTTAGGAGATCAGCTCTGCCCACCATGAGTGACATGGGCATTCAGGACCTTACCCAGACTGCTGTAGGCATGTAGGCTGCAGCTCTTTACCCACATGCTGCAGGGAAGTGCTTCTGCCAGGCATGTCTTGGCCAAGCCTCAACTCCCTCACACAACACCATTATCCACCTCTTAGGAAGCTAGTCAACCATGGCATTTTTCCATCTTTCCTATCCTTCTTGCAACTTCCAAGTAAAACACTTTTTGTCTTCCTGACTAATCTGAGTAATCTTGCTTTTTTTTTGCTTTTTTTTTTTTTTTCCTGTGGTCACTTTATGGGAAAGAGTGTGGTTGCAGAGGGAGCCAGCCACAGTGACTAAACCAGCTGCCATGGTTCAGCAGGAGTCATTGTTTCTGACCTTCAGACAGTCCCTCTGCAAGCACGTCCCCTCAACATTAAGACCATAGGCCATTACTTTTTTGTAAGACTAAGCTGCATTTTCTCCAGTGGTTCTTCCACTTTCTTTCTAAAGAAGCTGAGCTGCTACTAAGAGACAGAGCCCTTCAGGGAGATACGCAACCAGCAGATGTTTGCAGTGGGTCAGCGAAACATTTAAAAAAACCCACAACTGTCTATTAGCCAATGTTAATATATTTCTTGCAAGCCAGTACCAGTCATGTTATTTCTCTCTCCTCAACAATGGCAAAAAAAAATTATTTCTAGCAACTTATCCAGTCCTGACACTTCTGATTTCATGCTCCAGTGACATTACTTTAACAGCTTCTGAATCCTTTGTCTGGTAAACACAATGTACGGTCATACGTTTTCACTGTGAACAAGCCAAAGGCCTCTGGTCATTAACAACTTGACTTAGGCATGGGATATCCACCAGATCCACCTGGCCAGGAACTCTGGTGGATGCATCCAAGCCCACATGGTGGAACTAGTGCAGCGCCACCAAAGGATCACACAGCGTGGCAGCACGGGGGAGGCAGGGACTGTGCCAGCTCTGCCAGCTCCTGCACCCAGGCCATGCCTCCCCTGTGGCTCCAGCACCTCCTCCCGGAAAGTAACACACAGCTTCTCTGAGAGGAACCTGTTGCCCAGGGCTGTAATTTTTAACAGAGGTTGAACAATAGGATCAGGGATATGCTTTTACATCAGCCTAGGCAGGCAAAAAAAAAATACATTATAGTGCAGAAATAGAAGGATGGAAGGGACTTGCTGGCCTGCACTGTGGACTGAGGGCTTCCTTCTTTCCAGGTATTTGCCAGATTCGTAACAGTTTGAAGAACCAGGTTTTTGGAGAAAGCACAAAGACAATTTGTACCTTGTCCCTCCTGGATACATTGTTGTCTCCACACCTATGGCAAGCCATGATTGCGCTTCTCAGTATTGTGGCTGTGTCATTGAATTTGGGATCTTCTGTTAACTGGAAAGACATAGGTCTGGCTAAAGACCTGGGTGCATTCACCTGACTGAGCTCAGCACTGAAGGCTGAAGGTGCATCCTCACTCATGTTCAGTCACTCAGGAGGCAGATTCACTTCAAGCAGAGAGTCAAGGACACCTGGAAACTGTGTGGTTCAGAAGTTTCATTTCCCGAGGCATCAAGTGACATTCCATGCATTTCCAGATTTTGTTTACATCAGTATTTGAATGACAGTTGCAACCACAGCCCCTGAATCAGAAGCCATTCTGTCTATATTACTAAGTGTCCCTGTTTGGATGTATGTTCATTATGGCTTTAAATCTATGCTACACCTGCAGCCCCTCTCTGGTCTTAGATCACTGCCTTTCCTCCTTTCCTAGCTTGGAAAAGAGAAGCCCTCCTCTGAGGTTTGTCAGGCAGTAAATGGAGTTAGAGGAGCAGCTACTAACTAAATTTAGATATGCAAGAAAAGACTTAGATCCAAGGCAACAACAGGACCTAATTTCAAAATGCTCAGTTAAGTGTTCAAAGCTATCTCCACAGGATCTCCTTTGAGTTTTACAGTAACACTGACAAGATTTTCTTCTGTTGCTGCTAATTAAAATTATAATCAACAGAAACTTGTGCACAATCCTGTAATTAAACAGTTTATATCTATCTCATCTAAAGATTTCCTGGCACATATTTTAGTTTAGATGTCTCTCTGGTAGGGAATTGACACTTCTTCCCACACAATCCCCTCACATATATCTCCTTCTTCACCTTTCAGTTTTTGCCTTCATCCCTTGAAATTCCCTTTATATGCCCTCTTTATGAAGAAATGTTTCCTGAAGCTACTAGAAGCCTTTTCTTAAGCAGCAGGGTTCTTCACCTCAAGGTTTAGCATAGCACTCCTTGCATTTCAGCTCTCACTGTGGTTGAGTGCTGAAACCTCTATGTCTTGACCCAGGTTGTAAGTGGGGTATGTGACATGCTGAGTAAGGCAAACCTCATTTCCCCAGCTTTGCCAGTTGCTCACTCTTCCTTTCCCCCACACTTACCTCACACAGCTTGGAGTTATGCCTACATAGTCTTGTCCCAGACCCCAAACCCAGAGCAACAGCTTCCAATGGGCAACGCTGGCAAAAATGGTCTGTGCTAAGAAAGGATGAGGGCACATCCACTCCACTGAGGTGCCTCAGCACCTGCATCTTTCACTTACTGTCAAACAACGTAATTCTATGAGTTTAAGAGTGATTAATATGAAGCAGTATCTGCTTTTAAAAGAATATTAGATTGATCTCAATATAGTGTGGAAAGTGAACAGAAATAATAGACCCCAGTTGTATCCAGCAGATGCAGATAGCAGAACTCAGCTTTGCTCTGCCTGATGCTCAAGATGCCTTTACTTGATTGTTTAGTTTGTAAACTAATCTCTGTCATCTGACACATTCAGAGATGATTTAGCCACAGAAAACAAAACTTCAAGGACTGCTGTAAGTGCAAGGGACACAAACATAGAAAGCAATACAAATCTTACATTCCTCTTTGTCTGACTGTATTTCTGAGTCCTTACTGGACAGTCAAACAAGATGCCATTTGTCCTCTGCAAACATACAAGCATGAAGTGTGCAATTATGGGCAGATTTAGCATGCAGAGGGCAAGGGAGAGAGACGTGATTCCCTATGACTTCTCTTTTACGTTTCTGCTGGAATCAAGACCTTCCAACGGGGAGAATACTGAGCTTGGCAGGAAGTCTATTTTGATCAAGCAGGAGGTTCTGCCACCATTCCACAGAAAGGGACAGGGGGACGCAGCTGAGCTGTTCATCTAGCAGCGATGGCCCATGCAGAAGACAAAAACCCATGCAGGCTACCACAACAGTCAGCTCCCAGGAGGCAACGGCAATGGCTTCTCAGTGACTGGCTTGTCTCACCTTCAATGCACATATTGAAAACTTTTCATCCTGCTCCCAAAAGACACCTTTCCTTTTAAGATGGAGCAAAAAAAGTAAGTAATGGCCGTGACATAAAAATGATCAAGATGATCTTTTTCAGGGACAGCTGTTTCATATATAAATAAGTCTGAATATAGCCATAGTCCACATCTGTAGGGCTTAATCAAAGCCATGCAATATCTATAGATTGTGACTGAGTCTCAAAAGCCCATGTTTTGTAACTGTGTATACAAATCCACTGGAGAGGGGTGAAGGCAAAGAAGACAATAGCTAAGAGACAGGAAAAGCCTCCTACATAAATTGGGTATAGAACAAAAGTGCCTTGAGAGTTATGCCTAGCAGTAGATAGAATTAATGTACACTAATTAATAAGGAGATAGGAAACATAGACAGAGAAGAATGAGGGAGATCTCAGAAAACAGTTAGCATTGAAGCAAAGTGCCCTTTTAAGAGCTGTTATCAAAAAAGTACACAGTACACTTGTATCTAGATACTACATTGAAACACTAGAGAGTCATGTGTAAAACTGTAGTAATAATAATTAAAAAAGGCTTGTTTCTCAAATATATATTTTATCGAAAACCACAAAGAAATTAGAGCAATTAAACTAAGCTCTTCCGAAGGTCCTGCCCTAATAAAATAAATATTATAAGTAAGAGTTTATGACCATTTTGGAATTTGATGGCGATGTTCTAGGTTTACAGCAACTATAAAGAAATTGCATGCTAGATTCTGCCAAAAGGACTATTCCTTCTAACAATAGCTGTAAATAGTATGTGTGTTTGAAATCCTGAGTAAGAGAGGGGAAAGCATACTATGTGACTCAAACACACACTGCTTGCAACTAAAAAAAAAATCAGCATTATTATATCCAAGGCAAGCCCAGGCAGCTTGTGAAAAATACAACAGAGTGGAAGAACTTGCCCATCAGTCTATCATTAAAGTTGTAATGCCTTGCCCCAGAAGTTCTGAGAAAATCCCCATCAAGATCCAAACCAGTGAGGTGGCTCCTAAATCTACATATCTGAGTCCAAACACATGTCTCTGAGTTGAGTTTTTAGAGAGATTGCATTCTGTAGTTTGGGTACAGGGCTTAGCTGCAGGGGCTCCCCACTGCTGCCGGGAAGTTCAGATTAAAAACACATGCCAAATCCACTCTGAGAAGCCAAGGCGAGAGGATGTGGGAGCAGCTCAAAGGATTACACATAATGGCAGCAAACCAGCAGTGGCAACCCGTTCTTGTCCACAGCAGCATGACACCCGTGGTCCTGTGGCAAATACGTCCCTGGGCACTGGGAGCCGTGCTGCACCCCAGCAGCCACTGCCACCACCACCATCACCACTGTCACCGCCACAGCCACTCTCACCACTGCTGCACCCTCCAAAGCCACATCAATGCTGAAATCACCAAAGCCAAATCCAGACCCCAGCATTGTCCCTAAAAAGCAGAAATAAAATGAGCCTGAGACTGAACTGGCTGCACCAGCCACACGGAGGCATCCTGTAACTGGGGCTATTACATTTATTATTGTCAAGGGCTGCTGTGTAATTTTAATGAAGCTCAGCTGTTTTTTCTTTTCTTTTTCCCCTTTTCAGTCTGCTATCAGGGCAGGTGACAGGACCCAGACCAAGATGCTAGACCTGAGGCTGCCCCTCTGGCCAGCCTGGCCTGGAGCTCTCCCACAGGCTGCTGTGAGGTCACTACCTTGTGCTCTGCCTCTGAGCACACACGTGCCTCTGCTGCTGCTGCTGCATGGGCCCAGCATGTGAATATTGGGAGGAACAGGCAGTCCTAAGCCTTTTTATGCCCCAACCTGATTACTTTTTGTAACTGGTTTAAACCATTAACTTTTTTTACCACTGAAATGCCTGGCTGGTGAACTTTTTAGCAACCAGTACTGCTCTTTTTGGATGTGTACTTTTCAGCTAAACTATTTCCTTTTTTGTTGTCCTTACCTTCTGCATGGTTACCTGGTCCCTGCTGATGATGACTACTCAATTACAATTTCACACCACTGTGTTGTCACGTCTGCTCTGTGTCATGCTGGTAAACTCTCATTGACCACCATACTGCCGTAACACAGGGAACTCTTCATATTTACAAAGTAAAAGACTCAACAAATACATGTGGGTTTTTTTGACCTTTCTGTTTCACTTCTGGAAACCTGCAAAAAATGCAGGAGTAAAAGCTGCAAGAAGGAGGACTTGAACAGAGGCCCAAAGAGCTCATATGGAGGAGAAGGGGTGCAACAGCAAGTGCAGTTACAACATCTCTTAACTGCCTTAACGAGGAGTCCATCTATTTTTACAAACAAGGAATCACATCTCAATGTTACTGCTAAATGCATCACAACAGATAACGTCCTCTTCCCACCTTCAGCAAGATCTGCCTGTCTACTTTTGATAATGGATGGTATCCAAGCAGATCTCTAGGCAGGTCTTTCTTGTGTGTGGTGGGGCAGTGGGTGGACTCTGGCAGGGCTCCATGCCAGCTGGCAGTGCTTCAATCCAATAATCCCACACAGCACCTTCCTACAGTGCGCTGCAGGGTCTTGTTAGGCTTCATTAGCTAAGGCTTGTAAAGCATTGTGAGTACTTAAACAAAAGGGATTGCTTTAGTGTTAAATATTACGAGGATGTTTTTTTCACCATGCGAAACATACAGTCTACCCCAAGAAGTCAGCTCTCACCCTGTCCTCAGCTCTGGTAAGGAGAGGCGTCTGCCACCAACAATAGTATTACCATCACTGCCTATGAATGGGATTGCAGGGGATAGCCTGACAGCAACATTGGTACACAGCTTCGTTCACATCTAAAGAAAGATTTCATTGATTTCTTACAGAAATCTTAATTTTCTCCGTTAGCAACACTATAGTAGCTAGAACTATTTGCAGGACAGTCATGTTTTTAACAGGACATTTCATTAAACGACATTTAAAACCTTTATAAGGAGTCATTAAAAAAGAAGTAACAAAAAGGAGGTAAGAAGGCTATGTTTCAGCATAAGAGAAAACTACTGCCATTACTATGAACTGAACAGTTCACAACAATCAGTAGTAACCTTTTACTGGTGCATTAAATAAATAAATGACAGATTAAATTAAAACATTTATCAACGGCTGGCCTTTCAAACCTCCCTGCACTTTGTTATCAAGGCTAAATACCCATATACGACAAGGACCTTTTTGTCCAGCAAATCAGTTCCGAAGAGCAGAGTAAGCAACCCACTGACTGTGACCCTAACAAACAGTCATTTTGAATTGGCCCCTCCAAAAAAAAATGAAGCTTGATTTTTTACAGCAGGTAGACCTGGGAAATTAAGAGGATAATTCTGGTGCTAAAGAAGAACCATTAATTTTATTACCATTTAAATATGTTGGAGATGACTGCTACAAGGGTCAGTTTTCTCCTTCATTTTATCCACTTGCACCTGTCCATTTACCAGTAGTCACCAAAGCACGCTATCTTTTGCTTTCCATAATGTAAAAACCTGTAAGCTTAGACAGCCAGACTTGTTACAGGGGTGGAGAAAAGTTTTTTCTCAGGAAGGAGGGATGACATGAGCATAGCTGGACACCTGGGTTTGGCCAGGGAGCTGCAGGAGCAGAGCTGCTCCTCACTGAGCGGTGTAAGGCACAGCATCACATGCAGAGGTGTGGCCTGGTTGCTCTTTCCATGTTCCTCTCCCCTTCTTTGCCACTCGTCACTCCTCTGAGTAAACTGGCTTAATGACATCTGCTATTAACTGCAAAAGCTGATTTTCCTCTCCCCCCTCAATGCCAGAAGCCCCTAAAGAGATCAAAAAATGCTGATTCCTGTTCAGGTTTACTGCAGCTGGCATTTCTGCTACCTCTGCTATTCTTAACAACTTGTCTGTCACAGAGGGAAGAAACACCAGTTCAAATTTCTGACCCACACAGCATCTACCTTTCAGCAGCCAGAATGGCTTCCCAAAAGTACTGTCTGGGATGGGTTAAGCCCAGGCAAACTGTAAGGTCAGTCTCATAGTACAGATTTTGGGAACATCCATGTGGCAGCTGAAAACACTGCCCACACTGTCTCCCTCTGTCTGTCAGGCTGTCTCCTTCTTCCTTGCAGACACTCGAACTTTTCACTTCATTTCACCCCAAAGACTCTTATCATGGTTTTATGCAGCAGAAGTATGTCAAACAGAGTAGTCAGTACTTAATTATCCAATATCTAAAGCAGAATGTTTAGTCAAACATCTCAAGTTTTCTTAATTACAACAAACTTTATATAAACATCTGCAAGCAAACATCGGGCTTGCAGGGAGTACACCACAAATGATGGGAACACTTAGGAGAATAACCTGAGGTAACAAAATATACACAGTGGTTAATCTCAACTTGCTAATCTTCTGAATATTTTCATTCTTGAGTGATTTTGACAAGCATTTTTGAAATTCAACCAGAAGTATATGCTTCATTGGAGTGTTTTACTTTGCTAGTACAATAGACCAAGGACTGAGACAGTATTTTTTTCCTACATCTGGTTTCACAAGGAATTCTGTCATCAGTGTTATACCAATTCTTCTTCCATGAAACATAACTAGCAAGACATAAGCCTGGCAGAAAAATGTATGCAGTTTATTTAATCTCTGTAAATTTTAATTTGGCCTCCTTTTCACTCAGAGAAGGCTCACTTATATACAGGCTGGCCTAATTTTGTGGCAAACTGGCCTATCAGAACCTTTTCCATTATACAGTGCCCCTGAACATGTGTATCAGCCTACAGACACTTCCTACAGACAAAATCAGGCTTTTCTAAATGGAAGTGGAACGTTGTACTGTACCCACTCGTAGTTAGATGCTGAAGATCTCTACCAAGACTAGACCCAGCTCTTCCTTGCTAACTTTCCTTTCCAAAAAGAGGATTTCCAGCATAAGTGGTAAAAATGCTCCTGACACATGCAGCCTCTGGAAACGCTGTCATTCAAATGTGAAAGCGCTAAAGCCTGGTCTCCTGACATGCTTCAGTCACCACAGGACACCTACAGGGTAAATGACCCACACAGCTGAAGTCCTTGATGCTGGGGAAACTGCGTGCCAGCACAGTACTGAGGGGCTGTGGGCAGAGCTCTCATGAGGCTCATCAAATCTTCAGTAGAAGAGCCACCAAAAGAGTAGTTGTCAATCTATTTTATGAGTTCTTTCTTCTACCCCAGTCACCCTTGATGGTAGCTTTTTCACTTTGAGGAGTGCAGCCAGAACACAAAGCATGTTATCAACCTAACTTTTGTATTATGTTGTGCTTTCTAGCAGCACTAGGAAATAAATTATTTTATCAATCCCTTTTGTCAACCTTAAAAACTTTCCCAGGGTATCCTCAAGTTTTTTTTGTTTGTTTCTTTATTTCTTTTCAGTAAGAGGATGCTGTACAGCCTTAATCTATCTTCTTATTTTGAGTCTCTGAAAGTTAGTCATAGCTGATTCAGCTGTTCTTCTTCTGAATGCACCGGCTGATATTTTTGCCTTGTAAGACATGCATCCTGTGGAAACCCCTCATTCCTCATTTATGGCTCAATCCTGCCTCTCCACAGGGGAACCCTGTCCTGTCTTTCCAGTGGGAATAGGAGGCAGATATATTGCTATGCCCATAAAGTTTAGCATCAGATAGTTGTCCTATTATCTTCAGTTGAGATGACTATGGACCTGAAGTGCAGTGTTTCTACCTGGTAAGAGGTGTCCAGGTTCCTTGGTGGGTGGGACAGTTGCTGTGCACAGTGCACAGGCATTGGGCTACTGCATATTCACAAGACCTTCTCTGTGCCTAAGCAGGGGGAGGAGGAGACATAAGGTCCCTCATTACTCCATGCCATGACCTATTCCTATCATAAATTATAGGTCTACACAAAATTAATTGACTTCCTGCAACCTACACTATTGTTTACACTTGATGAAAATTTGTTAAGAGTTACAGAAATACATACATGATCATAATTACTAAGCTCATGAATGGCCATACACAGCAATATATGGTATGTAATTGTGACATATCTAGCTGTTCCTAACACCATTATGTAATATCCCAAGGGATAGTTGCAGCTACACATGGAATTCTCACTCTGGTGTAACCTGGCTCTGGTCACCACGGCAAGTAGCCCCTCATCTTATTTTGCCTGGTGGGAATTAATGGTATTAAAAGTCCAGAAGCCTATTAAAAACAATAATAACAAGAAAGTGGTCTTGACAGAGTAAAGACTGTGTCATTTCCCAGTGCTTCTGGAGCCTGTTAAATCACCCACCGGGGAGGAACTTTTTCTTATTTGGCATGGCTTAATGATGGCCCCAGAAAAGAACTAATTAACCTAATGCCAGGAAACCTACTGCGCAATATTGAGCATGACATTATTAGCTGTGCAAGAGCCAAAGAAGCCTTTTTTTTTTTCCTTCAAATTATCATGCTTTTCTTGCTACTGTTGATCAAGTTATGCTGAAAGTTGTTTGACCTACCTACATGATCTTATAAAAGTTACATTTATATTGCTTCTTCCATGCTTGATCACCAACAAATACATCAACAAAAGAATTATTGACAGAGGTACAGGGAGACATTTTTATGCTCACATGGAAGACAATGAATCTGGAGAAACAAATGGGTAATAATAAAGGGAAATCTTAAATTCCCTAGGTCTGCTATGTCCATTGTGCTTCAGGGTGGAAGAGAAATCAGTTCAGTCTCCTTAACCTGCATGGACTCCATCTGCTGTGGGTGGAGAGAGAAATTTTAGTACAGAAATTAAGCAAATACGTAAGAAAAAGAATTGCCATCTCCTCTAAGATCCAATTTTGCCCCTGCAGTCTCCTTTAATTGACTGAAGAGGCTTTGCTGTACAGCTCCCTGCTATTACCTGTCAGTAAGCTTACACTGCTTCTTAGAATATTGTCCTGAATAAATGAACCTCTAGATTAAATCATTGTGATGGACACATCACCTACATGTGGAGAAAGAATTACAAATACCCTC
The DNA here is from genome assembly GCA_020745705.1 of Hemiprocne comata. Taxonomy (NCBI): domain Eukaryota; kingdom Metazoa; phylum Chordata; class Aves; order Apodiformes; family Apodidae; genus Hemiprocne; species Hemiprocne comata. The sequence continues at coordinate 37,966,988 of CM036616.1, read as the reverse complement.
ATAAAATTTATGTCTTCAATCTTGGGAATTTTCTAATGGTTCCAGGTTTTATCTTATTACAATTGCATCAGAAATGTGAATCTAAGTGGATTTTTCTCCTCCACTGTGAATAAAAACAATTATTTTATAACAAATTAGGTAGCCAATTATTTTTTTTGTGAAACTTGCAAAACATTACTGCCAATTTGAGTTTCAGTCATATATGTAATTACAGTCATCTCCTTTAAAACATTTATCAGCTTACTGTAAATTAGGTGACCTCCATCTACAAAAAGTGACAAATTCATATTCAAGACCTGATGCATGTGATACTTATAGAAGTGTCTAAGGTAGATAAAGGCATGAATCCAAACTGTGCTTAAGGAATTAACGATTGCAAAGCATATAATATCCTTAAAGAATTTGTCTGGGGTCCATACTGTGAAGGACAGAAAGGCTAAATAGCCCTAAGCACTCTCCCTACTTTTTCAACCTAGGATTTTTTTTTAATTTTTTTTTTTTAATACTTTAGCATATTGATCAAGTGTTAAACTATAACCCACTGGTCAATAATTCATTACCTTGGCTAATGCACTTAACTGCTAAACTAGCTGTCGCAGACTCCTTATCCTGAGCATTACAGCTCTGAAATTAAAAGGGGGAAGGGCTGTTGAATTCTGGTTGCAGCAGAAGTCCAGAAGACTCCAAGTTCTTTCCTGATGAAAAGTGTGTAAAGCTGCTGGAGTCTAATCCTATTATTTTACATTTAATTTTAAAAATTTTGCAAGTGAGGTGCCCATCTACTTGCAACATGCAGAGGTTCAATCTACGTGGTGAAAAGAAAAATTCTTAATAGAAAGTGGGGAGGGAAGAAAGCAAGAAAAAAAACCAAAACACCCACAAAAAAAAAGAGGAATCTCACTGCTCCAAAACCCTATCTTCAGGCACAAACATGTTCAGCTTTGCTCAGCCAAGGGTCTCACATAATCAGAGCCATCAAGAGAACAAGTGCTTTTGCCAGGGTGAGCCCCTACACAGGGAGGATGTCAGAGCATCAGCCACCACAGAGTGAGCATAACGTGGCTGTTCAAAAAGCAAAGTGCTCTCTGTTACAGTCATGTCACAGCTTGGTATGGAAGGAAAACACTATAGCTTTCATGTGACAGATCTTAGAAGAAAAAAAATTAGACAGTTCTGAAACACAGAGCTAAGCTGTCTGGATTTTTCCTCTTTTTTTTCTTTTTTTTTTTTTTCTTTCTAGTTTAGGCAACGAACCTCTATGACCCCGTTCTTCCCCAAATCACTTATTTGCACAGACTCACTCTTCCCCAGGAACTAATTTGTGAGAGTGAAAGGAGAGCAGAATGGTGTGCCTTTGGGGTAAGAGACTCCTGATACGTCAGGGACATTTAAGACAAGTTGCCAGTGACATTTTCAGACTTACGTTTCATATTACTTTTTTTGGTGACCTTATTTAGGGAACCTGGGGAGAAGAGCATGCTGAATGTGGCCAGAGTGGGTGTCCTTTTGCTGACCTCCTCCAGAACTGTATCTCCTTGGGAAGACTACTTAGTGTAAGGGTTTGCTTGGATGACTACAACTTTGATGAAAATACTGTTTTCAGAAATCATTTTTTCTCATTAGTTTTCCCATTACCATTGAGATAAAGTTGCCTCCAGGTTTTCGATGCTCTTTCAGGCTTCAAGTTCAGTTAGATAAGTACCTCTGAAAAAAAAGTAAAATAAGAGAGCAAATCTATGCTATAGATAGTCTTAACCCATGCATTTCTTAACAATGGCTCATGTCTACTAATGGAAAATCCAATTACATTAAGTGTTTTCAAATCAGCTGGACCAAATTCCTTAGCTAGAATGGAAGATCTCTTTGTATCAGTAAGGCTGATTATTAAATAAATATTAGAAAAACGCCAACTTTTAAGTGGAATATATTCAAGTGCAATGGCATTGCTTCAAAACAAAGAAAGTAGTTTTCCAGTCTGACATTAGTTTGCCAGATTTTTCAGGATTTTATCAAAGAAGAGTTTGATTCTGAACGTACAATGAACATCAGTGTGTTTTCATGGAGAAAAGGTTCCATGAACACTTGTTCTTTTATTTTTTTAAAAATACATATTTTAACTAGTCTGTGTTGATACAAATAATTTTATTACTATCACACAACATTTTGACTTAAAAAGCTTGCATTGTCAGTAATTAGCAAATACTTTCTATGGATCTGAAAATGGCTCACTGGTAATTCTCCAAATCTTGACATTAATGGAAAGATACCAAGAAGCAGAGCTATGAGAAAAGAGGTACTCCCAGGAGAAGTTCTTTGGTCTGACATTATTTGACTTTATTGGTGATCCAGGTGACCAGAGTGGCAGGATAAAATTATTGTTAAGTAAATATGCAGGCATCAGAAAAAGTGGAGGGATGGCAAGTAACAGGAACTTGTTGATCTTCTGGACTGAGCTGAATCACCTCACTAAATGGTCTTCATACCATGTATGGATAGCATTGCACTGCATTGCATCAAGAAATCTTGTGAGAAAGATGGTCTGGTAATTCTATGCTCAGCCAGGAACAGAGAGAAAAGGCAAAGGAGAAGGGTTTAGCTAGGCTTAAAATTTACTTATGGGAGCTGAAACTAGATAAAAGTGACCTTGCAATAAGATATTACTTCACAGCAGTAAAGGTAATTAAAAGGTAGAGGGGATTACTGGAAGAATTGGTAAATTCTTCATATCTAAAATTAGATTCCCTGCGTTCTAGAGGACTTTCAGACTTTAACCCCCTTCTGGAGAAATCAAATTACCTCTATGCAAAGCAGTCAAGAGTAGATGACCACAGTTGTTCCTTTGGGCCTCACAGTCTGTGAATAACTTATGGACAAGTCAGATGTTAAGTTTATAATGTGTCAGAGAGGAAAACAGCCAGGTTGGCGTTGGGCAGCATCTGTAAAATGAACAGGCTGGCTTCAGACACCTCTGAACAGCAGCTCAGGCCACTGCCCCTCCAAAAAGAGTCTTGCTGTAAAAGAGTCTAGAGAGTAGCAACAAAAACTGTCACAACAGGTAGAGATTTTTGAGCAAAGATTCTGATGTGTGACCAGATCAAACACAGTGTCACTATAACATCTTAGAGAGGTCAGCACTAGGGTGATGCAGAAGTGTGTCAAGCACTTTAACTACCAGAAATACACTGTAATTAAGAAAAGCAAATTGTTAGGGGCTTGTAGGTTTTGCTGCGAACTTGTAAAACTTCATTAAAACATGACAGGAAAGGAAGTCCTGACTTTCAAGGACATGAACCCAATGGTTTAACAAGATTTCATCTTTATCTTGCTTTACAAATGGAGCATTTACAGCATTTCCAAAGCCCCTGGGTTTCAGCACTGTGCTACACTCCCTGCACCCTGCTGACAATGGATCTGAACATGGAGCATCTTCTGTCCTGTGACATGTACTACACATTGCATCAGGTGATGCTAATGAGTATGGCTATGGCCCCTAAATTCTTCTGCTCACTGATACTGGAAATGAAAAGTGAGCTTATTGCCTCTGCACAGCCCCTAGCAAACCAAATCTTTGTAGAGAAATGACAGCCAAGGCAGAGCATGGCCCTTTGAATGAGAGCCACCATTAAAATTCAAGGAAGTGTAAAAGAGAAAAATAGAGGATTGTGCCACTGAAAGGGAGGCAGAGAAACACAATACATGAGCCTTGAATAAAAATGAAAAACTAATCATGCTATACTGAGGCCCTGGATAGAACATTTCATCCTCCGTTTTGTATTCTGATCAGTCAGGCAGGCATAAAAATGACCTTTCTTGCATGCATGTTTTCAGAAACCGGTTTTAAGCAGATGTTTATTTTATTTGTCTGGATCTCAGCTGGCCTTCAGCACAGATGATACTCACATGTTTTCTATTTAAGGACTGTTCTCTGAAAAGATAAGCCTGGCCAGTATGGCAGGTGTTTGTATATGAGCACTTCAGCTTCTAGATCCCCAGGATCATTCAGTGCTTTGTGACTTCAGCAGAGGCTGCTGGTGAGCAAGAAAGCTGCCTGTTCCTTGAGCTGTATTGCCTGAGAGCTCTGGGTATGGTTTGAAGGGTCCTGTGCTGGTCCCAGGCCCCTGACAAGCAGCATCAGAAGTGCCCTCTGACAGCTTGTTGGTGTGGCCTTCCAGTGGTGCCACCACACAGGCCTTTGAGCCATTCACTTCTCATATTAAAGCAAGGTTTTCTCAACTACAGTAAAACCAAGAGTGTTTCCCTCCTTTCAGCCCCACTGCAACCAAGTCTAGACACCTTTCCCACCATGTTTTGCCTGGATTCCGAACCTAGAGAAAGCCGCCTGCTGAAAGTCAAGGCACAAAAACACCACCTCTTGCTATTAAGCTTATCTAGTAAAATGTATGAGACCACCTGAAATGGGCCATACCAAAAGGTCTGTCTGTCTCAGTATCTTCTCTCTGATGGTGGCCAAAAGGTGTCCATGGAAGGGTGACAGATGAGGATACACCAACAGGATACTTTACCCAACTGATGTCCCAACATCTGGTAACATGTGGTTGAGGGCCACAGTAAGCTGAGGAGAGCTCCTATATATTGGATAAACTTTAGTGCATTTATCAGTCATTAACATAGTCTCCACACATGAACTTGAGCACCTACAATATCCTGTGGGAGAGAGTTCATGGGTGAGCTATACACCCCTTTAACATTAACAGTGAGTAGGTGAATGTTTACATTGTGGGAATCACCCTCTGTCTGTTTTACACCCATCACCTGTTAACAAGGGATTATAAAGAAAATTCTGGAAAAAGAGATGAATGTACACCAAAAGGTGGAATGCCATGATGAAAAAAGATAAAATGAATAATTGACTTCAATACCTTGCTGGTCTCTCACTTGCCTTCAGTCTCAATTGAGAGGTATTGGAAAGCCAGAAAGGTAACATTTGCATTTTGTTTGAGTATTATTATTATTGTTGTTGTTGTTATTGTTATTGTTATTTATATTGTTATTGTTATTACTTTTATTGCTATTATTGCTACTATTATGATAAATATCTGCTTAATTTGGATCAAAACCCTAGGACTTAACCATACTATGCATCCCAGCTACTCTAAGTTTATTTAGCTGGCATGTTGCACATTTTCTTGAAGAAAAGGTACTCATTTTGTTTGGAAAGTTAGTTTAGGATTACAACATACGAGGAGGAAACAGGAAGACATTCAAGGGAAGCAAAGTATTCGAAAAATGAAAATCATGGGCTAAGCAAAGAAATAAACATAAATTTCTAAAATATCACTGAAACCTGAAACAGATCAGAGTTATCACAGTGAAGCTGCTTCTTTTGTAGTTGCAAAGACTTTGACTATGTCTTACTGTAACTACCTGCCTGTATACCTGCAGCAGTCCCAGAGACAAAATGCCAGCAAGTGGAAAGGTGGAATGAAAGAGGGGCTTTACTGACTTCCAATAGGCAAGTAGAAGAAGAGTAGTAGGGAGACATCTGCCAGTCCTAATCCATTTGTCAGCCAGGATTTGGACTTTGAGGAGATTTCTTAGTCTGGACAGAAGGAGGAAGGAAAGTGAAGAAGAATTAAAAGACGTCTGCTTGCTCAGTCATTTTGTTATGAATCTAAAGGATTTGACTGGATGAACACACTTGGACTTTTATTTTTCCAATGTAATTATCTTGACTTGTTTGTGGAAAATTATAGACCACAGTTCACAGAGCAGTCAAATTTCCTTGCACATGTTGTTGGGGGTTGTAAGGTTGTTTTCAAGTCCTCTGGAGTTTTTTAGCCATGACTGACATCTTCATATAATGAGCCATTACTGCTGCCATATCTGAGAGCCCATAGGCAAAACCAAGCACAGACTAGTATCTCCAGGTCCAGTTGGCATGCTTGCAAAGAAGGAGCATATATACACACAGATGGATAATCAAGAGACAAAAATAACTCTGGAAAGACATCGCCACTGACCCTAAGAGGCAGCTGGCTCTTAAACAAGAGCTTTTCACCAGTATATTCCAGGATTTAATTACTATAGATGACAGGAAGTCATCCTCCTTCATCCATGTGGGGATATAGAGATTACCGAAGGATAGTGAAAGAGCTGAGTATTATATAGCATTAAAACTGTTTTATGCCCCATTAATGAACCTAGTTTTAAGAGAATGAAAAGTAATGTCTTTGATTATATAAAGAAAAAAAATGAAAAAAATGCATCAATATTGAAAGATATCCAGCACTAAGAGCAACTCACACATCCCTGTTGGCTCATAACTGGAAAAAGAAAGAATGAAAGGAAGAAAGGAAGAAAGAAAGGAAGGAAGCAAGCAGAGAAACTATGTAACACAGTCTCAAGAAACACAGTGAAAACAGTCCAAATGCTTTTTCACATGATTTCTGTAAAATTTCTGGGCTTGCAACATGCCATTGCATTTACCAGTTCTAGAAAGAAACCATACACTTTCCTATCACTACTAGATGTCAAAATAACTGGGGCAGTTGCATAACAGTTGCTGCAGCACAGTGGGGAAAAAAAAAACTGTGGCTTTTTTTGTGCACACAATATGGAGCAGAAGGGCTGTTTATGTTTGATTTCTAGAATACTGTGAAAGGGTTTTAGTATTTTTATGTTTCGGAGTACCTTTTCCCAGTTTGTTAAAGACACTTTTCTACTTCCCCTGCTTTTTCCTGTATTTTGCTGACAGCATAGCTCTTAGGTTCATGGACCTGATATAAGGCCGGGGCAAATTTCTTCTAATCAGCACTAAGCCATGAGCCAGATGCAACAACCACTTGGTTAGGAGCAGTGTCCCACATTCAGCAGGTCAGATGAGGAGTTGGATGTTCCCTTTTGGCCTGACCTGGAGGATGTGATTAATGCAGCCCTCATGGTACACATACCCCAGGTCAGTTTCAGCTGAAAGAACTTCCTACTCTTAGCTTGCAGAGTATCCCTAACCCCCAAGCCACCCTTAAAAACAAGGCTAATGCCATAGATTTGCTTCACAAAGAGCTATCACATGCTAGAAATTTTATCCACCAATACTCCTATCCATGCTTGGCTGTTTATAAACCTGAGGTAAGAAGTAGCTTATTTCAGGCTCCCAGTCAAACATCCCATTACTTAGAAATGTTACTTGCTGTACAGAATATTTGCTGAATGAAACCTCTGTGCTCACCTGCAGCATGGACGTGACTATTTGCCCTCACCCTCTTCTGCACATAACATGCAGCAAAGTTCAGAGTTTAAATTCCATTAAGAAGTTTACTCTAGAAGTGTGATCATTTAATAGGATAATGAAATTGCTTAAAATACACAGTGAACTTTAGCATAAGAGAGCATGGATTTTTTTATACAGACACATTTTTGTTATGTTTCTTAGTTTACTAAAAGTTTTACAAAGGAATTATAGATCTATCTGTCTAACAAGGTAATTTTAATCTTTATTTTAAAAATCAGATTTACCAAAGATGTTTGCTGGAAGTATCAGAGGACAGAATTAGTTCCATGTCTAGCTGCTGTGCCCTGAAAGTAGGGCAGTAATCCCTGGAAATCCCTAGGTATTTAAGATTACCATGGAATAACACTAGAAATAGCTTAGCAAATGATTTAAGAATGCCTCAGACTGTAATTATGCACAGATAAAGGTCCCCAAGTAGAATATTCTTGGTGTGGTTTGGACCTCATAAAACAGTGAGGGTCTTATTCTAAGGTACTTTTAATTCCATTCTGCATAATTGACGTGGAAAAGTAGCAGCATGATAGCATCTGACTTGATTTCTAGTTAACTGGTATGCCTCTAATAGGATTTTTTCCACTGAACAATAGGATATGCAGGCAGAAAGTGAAGCAAGGGTCAAGAAAAGAGAAAAAAAGAAAGTGAGAGTTCAGAAAGCTCAGAGACAGAATTCTATCTGGAACTATTTGCTCCTATTCAGTAAGTGAAGCAGGCAGAAACTTCTGCCAAACCATGAGGAAACATCTTTGTGCTCGTTGTTCCTACACATTTTCTCCTCTTACCTTGAGCCTTTCACTCTTGTGGCATGTACCCACTGAGGAAGCTCCCTCTGGAAAACAAGTTTGAAACAGCTACTCCCTATCTTTTCAAAACAGAGGCTTCTCTCATTATCAAGACACTGGCTGGGGATACTAGGATTTGTTTCTTCACTGGTGTGCAGAGGCGAATCTGTGTGCAGTCCCTGCATCCTCAGCTCAGAGACAAGGCAGCATGCCACCTTTGCCTGCCATATGCCTGCAGAGTACCACCCGTTTGGAGCCAGTGGGATCCCTGGCCTGATCCTTGTGTGCAGCCAGCCCAGGCTGTGGCCTGTTGGTGCACCTCCGACAGCATGTCTCCCAGAACACTGCAGCCTGTGAGAGGTGAGGGCTGGCAGCACACCTGGTGTCCCTCACCTTTCCGGTGGTCACTGCAGGTAGCCCACAGTGACCCCAGCACACCTCCTGCTGTCATCTGTTCCAGCACACATCATGAAAAACCTGCATTTCAGGGGCTTCAGTGGGGCCAGTCACCCCCAAAGCAGCCAGCACCCCAGCAGAAGGCTCACTGCCTGCACACACACCCTGCACGGGCTGTGGAGTGGAGAGGAGCAGCACACAGGCAGCCTGTGCTCTGAATGTCCCCCACCAATGCCAGCCTCTTCCTCCTACTCCTCCCAATTAGCACAGCACAGGAACCAGAAAGAAAGAAGCTTGCTTGCAAACAACTTAAGAACCAAATAAAGGCAAAAATATCAATGAACATAGTGTTCACAAATCAGCTGAACAAGCTTTAGTAATTAGAACACACCTATACTCTCTGTGATCAGGGTTTGGAACACAGCTATAATTATAGCATTAGCTTTCATTCCCAAAAGAGTAATGAATCAGGGAACAGACGTTTAGACTGGTGTTTTAAAAAAAAGCAAAAAACGAACACAAAAAAAAACCCAAAACACCAAACAAACAAACAAAAAATGAAACAAACTAACAAAAAAACACAAATAAAGAAACAAAAAAAGTCATACAAGACAGAAGTTTCACTAATGTTCAGGGTTCCTCTGGAAAAAAAAATAAATTACTCTGGATTTATTATAAAGAAAATAATTCATTATTGTAAAAATAATGTTCAGAGAAATTACATGTAAATTAGATTTTGCCAGGAAGCCAAAAGTGACAATCAAATAAAAATGCCCTGAGTAGTCATTATAGTAGCACAGATGTTCTCCTGCCACATTTCACTTTGACTCTTTCTATTCAAGTTGCTCTGAAATGGTAATTGATTAAGAGACTGTAACAACAGACTCTAGGCCTTTCTGTCTAACTTGAGCTCATAGATCTTTCCTTTCCAGCTTTATTTACAAATCTGTTATTGTAGGGCCATATTTCCTGGATATTGAATGAGGTGAGCACTATTTTAAAAGAAATATGTTTTGCAGAAATACAAGCTCCATAGCTGTTACAGTGCCTTTTTTTTTTAAACCCTCTGCACTGCATACCATTAACATTTCATAGAATTTTACTGAGAAGTTCAAAACGAGGGCAAATCTGCAGTTCTCAGAAGATCAACTAACTCAACGGACTGGAGAAAATAAGTGCTCCAAGAAATCACATCAAAAACTGTAGAAAGTGCTGAGTCAACAGCAAACTTTGCATACAGACTCTGTTAACTGGTTTCATGGAAAATTTATGCCTATGCCTACAAAGCATTGCTTTTTGTTCACCGGAGCTGTTAAGGATTTTCATCTCAAATTGGACTTCAGAGATCAGACCTCCACAGCCCTTCTGAAAGTCCCAGAGAGTCTGGTGCCATCATCTGTTTAGCAGTCATACAATTAATTGATTTTGTTGTTTTGCTGTGTTAACTCAAGTAAAAACAAAACCGAAAAAAAAACAAAACCAAAACAAATAACTCTGCAACATCAGCTCCCCCAGCAAAGCAAGAACTGGGAAAATACCACGGGCAATTAACAGAAGTTTTCCCAATGGTCCAAGATGAAAGCTGCATTTTTTTAAACTGAAGCACTTTTTTAAACTCAAGCAAATATCACAGCCAAGGCCTGTTTGTAGCATTTTCATTAATATTTCATCCTTTCTTACATGAACCTTTCTATTCAAAACTATTTAACAAATCTGCAACTACTTTCAAACTTGCAGAAATTGACCCCAAATTACTTAATTTTGCCAGCAAAACATGTACCTGGTAAATTTTAACTGTCTTACTTGGGGCACAGTTCTGCCTCCATGTAGCTACTGCCCTCAAATACTGCTTCAGGAAAAAACACATTTATTTTATTTGGACTCCCAAAAACTTTTCTGATTGACAGAGTAGACCTTTATCCTTCCATCCTAGCAGAGTTTCAAGCATGTAGATCTCTTTGAGAAGTAAACCTCTGTCCTAAAAACAACCCAGGGCATGGTTCTCTGCCCCATCCCCTTGCACACAACTCAAAAAGAGGGTGTACCTCACTATGGTCAGGGGCTGTGGAAGACAGGAAGCTCCCTGTGAGGTGTTACCAACCCAGCCTTGCTCTCCATAGCCTGGTCACCTGAGATGACACTGCTTCTTGCCCCATGCTTGATCAAGACCAACAAATGGCAAAGGCTGAATGTGGCACTTACAGAAGCCAACCCAGGTGAGCCAGAGCTCACATCAGGAAGTTAATATATTTGTGAGCAAATCATCCTTAACATTACTGTCCACAGAAGTGGCCTCCATAGCCCTAGGAGCACCAGGCCAATGTGTGGTCCCACAGGGAGCTCGGCACTGAAACCCAGTTGGGAGGTACAGGCTGGGGCTGTTATTTCTGAGGACTATGTACTGTGCATCTGCAATGATTTGTTCTCTATCTGTCAGATCTTTAAATAAGAAAAATCTCCCCTTGCCTCAGTCCCCAGTCATTCTGTGGTTAGATGTAGTCCTTTACAAAACTGTTCTCAGATTCATTAAATCTCCTCTTCCTTTTATTAGAGTAGCTCCTTGTGGCTGAAAGAAAGTGTTTGAGTTCAGCTGATAAAATTGGGTTAAAATTTTACTTGCTGGCATTTCAGTTTGGCAAAAAAAGAAAGTGACAAGAAAAGTTTGAAAGGCTAACTACGCCATGGGTTGTTATTAAGACAGAGGTTTACTTCTGAGAAGTTCTGATACCATATTTTTCAAAATTTCACCCACAGCTGTTTAGTTAAATTGCCTTTTTACTCTCCTCCTGAGAAATCAGGTCCCAGCATTGCCCTTTGTACTTGGGCAAGAAGCCCTGAGACACCAGCAGGCATCTTAGCTCAGGGAAACTCAGGCTAAGTCCTAAAAAGCTCCTTTGGACACTCCTTGCCTGAAAAGGGGAGCATCTGAGGAACCTGGGGCTGTGCTGGGGCATTTTACAGGAGCACACAGTGACAGGACAAGGGATAATGGTTTGAAACTGCAGGAGGAGAGATTTAGGTTTGAGATCAGAAGGAAATTCTTTAGTGTGAGGGTAGTGAGACACTGGAACGGGCTGCCCAGAGAAGTTGTGGAGGCTCCATCCCTGTGGGTGTTCAAGCCCAGGTTGGATGCATCTCTGAGCAACCTGGTCTAGTGGGACGTGTCCCAGCTCATGCAGGGGAGTTGGAATTTTATGATCTTTAAGGTCACTTCCAACTCTAACCATTCTATGATTCTATGATTCTAACCTGCCAGGAAACAAAGGAGGAGTTTGGGCTGTAAGACACAATTGTTTTGGAAACAAGCTACATCTTCTATAAATAATTGAGTGACATGTCTTCTGGAGCTTTATGGTACATTCCCAGCTTGCTTATCGTATGCATCAAAAATATAGTTTCCCTCAACATTTTGGTTTTCTGTTTTTTATAAAAGGATTCAAGAAGAGCTTCCAAAAATGTGAGGCTGTGTTACATTTCCAGTCTAAAGGAGTTCTAGGGATGGCTGGAGAATATTTTCCTACTAAGTCTGAGGAATATGTTCAAGCCACACAAATGGCTGATGTAAGGAAAGCAGTTTCTTACACTTCCTACTTTGATTTATGTCTCTAGATTTCCATGGTGTGGCTGAGGGGCCCATTTCTAGCAGCTACTTGTGAGTGCAGAGGACTTGGTGTACAGTGCTCTTCACTGCTTTTTGCCTGTGAGCTGCTGTGCTTTTTTAATATTTGCCAAAGTAAGAATTTCAGGGGGTTTCCACAGCAATGAGGCTGTCCTATTCGGGCCCAAGGTCCCTGATCCATGAGGCAGAGAAATTACCACTATGCTATTTTTCCTCTCACATTTAATTACCCAGCTACCTCCGGATACCACAGTTTTCAGCACACTTCCTGTCAGAAATAACTGCAGCCCAGGCTTTATAGAGTACATAGTTATGTGCTTTTATACAACCCATTTCAGCCTGTGTATCATTTACGTGAGCTACCAGGGAAGGACATGCCCAAAAGGCAGTTTACTATCTCAGTCCCTCTTTCCTTTTTTTTTCTTTTTAATAACCCAGAGCTGCCATGATAAACTTGCAAATCTTCATCTTTGTTGTAACTGGGAACCTGGTTTCCCAGCTTGAAGCACAACCACTGCAATACAGCTAAACTTTACTTGTTTTTCACCCAATGCTCTCCCACAGGAGCACTCCTCAGACTCTAAACCTCATCACTAAAGGGGTAAGTTGCAGGATCTAGCAGCCACATATGACTTAAATAAAGCCACCCTTCACCTTCCTGACCTGATTGTAAGGAGAGGCACTGCCCCATGCCAGGGAACAGCAAGGTTCAGGGAGGCTGGGGGAGGACAAGAAAAAGAGCAGCACGTCCAGACCGTGCAGTCTTGGCTGCCAGCAGCTACTGGTGTCAGTGCTTCCTAAGCTGGAGCTCATGCCCAGGCTCTCGCATGTGCCTATCTGCCATGGGCTCGACTAATCCTTTTTGTGACCCCATTCATGCCTTTGGCCTCCTAAATATTCTGTGACGACAAGCTCCCCAGTTCAAGCATGCATTGTGAAGAGAAGGACTCCCTTCTCTTTGTTTTAAACCCGCTGCCTGGTATTTTCACTTGATGCCTCCAACTGTGAGATTCAAGTCAATCGTCTTCCCCTGATTATATTCTTCATCCCACTCATGACTTTTTATAAACTTTAACCATCTTTCTCAGGCCCCAGAGCTTCCTCCCATGCTGAACACAGCTTACCTGAGTGAAACAAAAGCACCCAAAAACCTCAGTTCAATCAAAGAGAAGTTCATGTATTATTTTATTTCTGCTTTGTTTACTCAGATTTCAGAGTTACTCATCATCCTCAACTAAATACAATGAAGTTGAAAAATAAGAAGCCAGGAGTGCCACACTTGCATCTTCAGCTGGATTCACAGGAAGGCTGCATGTGTAACAAGTGGGACCGGGGGGTTCCGAACTGAAGCCTGTGGAATCTGCACACACAAGCACACCAGGACCACATTGCTCTGAAATGCCCAGTGCTACCCTTTGGAACCTGATGTCCCAAAGGTCTGCTGCAGTTCAGACATCAGAAACCAGCAGCCAAGTCCCCTCGCCCTATGGCAGAGAAAGACCCTGCTCTGGAAAACTGACCTTGGATCTATCACAATGGGAGTTTCTGCACCTGAGCACTTACCACTCTGGAACTTATTCTAGTGCCTACCAACACAGCCAGCGCTCTGAAACACTTGGTCACAGCTATGCCTGCAGAAAAACATACCCTATGACTTTACAAAATCCATCTCAAAGGAATTGTCCATCAAGGGTGAATTACAGCAGTGTCACCATGAGGGTGAGCAGCAACTGAACAGTGATAACAGAAATATCACTGCAACCACAGGACAGAGAGAAGTGCTGCATCCAGCAGGGACTACAGGGGAGTTCATGCAGATGTAGCATTGTCAGGAGACATTCCTGTTTTTATGAGAATGATGACAGGGTTTTTACTGCTAGCCATGTATTGGAAATTGAGTTTTGCACCTAGTTTCTCAGTTTTATTTCTTCTGTTTGAAACTGTAGAAAAGCCGTGAATATGATGACCTCAATCTCATTTTAAGGGAAAAATTGCCATCAGAAACTCATAGCTTTATTGCAAGTGCAGGACTGTGTGTGTAGTGTGTGCTTGTATGTATGTGTTGAGGTTAAGAAAGAAAAATTAATTTAAAATAATTAAAGGTCCTTACAAATCTCAAACATCAAGAGGAAAATGGTGCTCACTGAACAAGATTTAAGCTCTAAACAAAATGTCTCAGACTGTTTTCAAACTGTAACTGTGCCATTTTGAACACATAAATTGAGGTAATACCCAAAGCAGAGTTAAGCCAGGTTGAGTATTTAAACGCAGCCAAGTAGTGTATCTTGTATTAATTGTTAAATTGCAGGTCATTCAGCTATCACAAGATTTCCAGCCAGGAATTCCCAGCTGGTTTATTTCCTCTTTTTTGTATGTTTGCCAGATCATTGCTGTACTCAGCACCATGCTTCTTCCTCTCAAGGGCAAATCCTCCCTGAAAATAAGCACAGCAACCCCCTGAACAGAGCTATTGGAGTTGTTAAATTCGACATGCTAGGTTGGTTCCAACACTACCAGGAGAAGCCTCTGGTTCAGCTCCTGCCCACCGTGCCAGCAGTGCTGCAAGGGTGTTGCTGCAGGCCAGGACTGGAGGTGTCAATGCAGGTAGGTGCCAGCAGTGCTGAGAGCACCTCCAGCAAACATGTCTCTCACTGTGCTCATCTTGCTGGTGTGCAGAGCAGCCCTTCCAATACCTTGTCACCTTCCACAGCCAGCTGTCATGCAGGGGAGGGAAGGAGACTTGTGTTGAATCAGTTTCCTGGAGAAAGGCAGCATCAGTCTCTGAATTACATCAAAATGGTATTTCACTATCAGGACTGGCAGAAGAAGAGGATGGTTTGGAAGAGCCTAGATGCAGACACCTAGTGCCCAGAGCTGGCCAAGATGCCCTTGCCAATACATTGCCTGGAGCAGGGTCTTGCCATGGAGCCCTGCCTGCCCTCTCTGCTTGGCCAACTGGGGTCCTGCAGGGAGGGCACAGACAGGTGATGAAACACCCAGGGCTGCGGCAGGTTGCTGTGTATTGGATTAACTCCAACTACCTCAGGATCATATTTTGACACTGTCACAGGCATTTATTTTGAAAGGCATTATCCTATGTTTCACCTCTATTACTTAATAACAACCTAGCTAAAGTTATGACAAATATGGCAAAGAAGACTGCTATGTAGCTCAGATACCCATCATTAACTTAGGGCAATAATGAGTAAGGTTAATAGCACTGCTGAGCTGAGATAGTCCAATGTGCTGAATGTAGATGAGACCTGCAGTCAAACTTCCAAAAGCTTTTGCTGGCAGACACGCCTTTCCATCACACAAGGGATGGGAACCTGCATCACAGCCCCAGCCTGGATCCAGTTGAGTCCATCACTAGGACTAGTATTTTTGAGCTTGGATCCTTCTCATCTGCCTCTGAAGACTCTTACTCTGCAATCTCCAGGCACTATCCTCTCCATGATGTTTTATAACACACACATAGTGGAAGCTCTTTAAACATTTCCCATTGCTTCAGCATATAGAAGAATAGTTTAATCTCCCAAAGCTAGGACTTGTAATGAAGCTAGCAGACCAGGTAATGTAAATGCCAGAGCGATCAGTAGGGGAAGGTGAATTTCACAGCCTACTGATTTATGATCATGCTGGTTGACCTTGCTAAAATTTTCTAGAAATATATGTTAGTTCAGGAAAATCTCAACCTGTCTTCTGGCCAAAATGTTCCTCACAGGACAGCATGTCTAAACAGGCATTATTTACTACTGTTTGGTTCCCAGTGAACCATTCAGTGTAATTTCCAAATGCTCACTAATAATGTGTAGGACCAAAGTAATAACTCCCTGTGGATAGAAGGAAATAAATTACTTTACAGTTCTGTCCCACCTTCCGGCCAGAGAGCACCCAGCACTTTCTGTACTCATGAATTTATCCTCACTGCTTGTGAGGCCTGGAGAGAGAAAAAAATCTTGAAAAAAATTCACCTCTAACACAGAACTGTAACTTCCTTATAAAAACATAATATAAATATATTTTTAATTACTTTTTTTTTCCCCCCACAGGAATTTTCCATTGCTGTTTCTCTCATCACTAATTTTAATTGCAAAATATATTCCAGGTTGACAGGATAAGTTTTAGTAGTAAAGTGGCTTAATAAAACTGATCCTAACAGAGCCTAGAGTCACTTTGATCCTTCTCCAAAGATAGGGCATACTGTATCTGGACTAATATTCCTACTGCCACGATGTGTTTCTAGTTATTCACTGCAAAACCATTAAAATAGTTGTATATGGCATAACGTGATATGAAACAGTAATTCTCCAGCAGCTTAAAGATAAGTAGTCTCTTCTTCCAAAGAGAAACCATAGTTCATGCACCTTTGGGTCAGCGAACATCCCAAACATCTTAATGCCCAAATGATGAGCACTATGCTTCAACAATAAAGCCAGCCTCAGATAAAAACCCATAGTAGTAGCCTTCCAGTAGACATCTGAGGGAGATTTAAATCATTCCTATCAAAGTGATCAGTATTCCACATGACACTTCACAAAGGAATTAAAGAAAATCTATTTCCTTCAGACCTTCCTATTTCTGAGGTTTTTTATGAGTCAATGACAGCTGAAGTGCTTGCATCATTAATGAGGTCTTTCAGCACATAATACCTCAAATGGTGCACAAGGGCTCTCTCGGGATGGATAAAACAAACTTGCTAGTTCTGATGTCTGGGCTTCAGAGCAAGAACAATGAAGTGTAGCTGCATTACACCTCTCGTACATGCATACACATACATTCTTTTTAAACTAGCTAGTACTGTGCAGGATAACATTTTTTGCTAGCTCTCTGAGCCCAGCTGCATTCATATGAAACACCCCAGAGTCCATGGGAATCAAGAAAAGCATAGGCATGACTACGTGCTAGACATTTTAAACCTTGGAGGCAGAGCCTGCAATAATAAAGGTAGTTCTTCAGTGTTTTCCAGGAATACTGTGAGAATTGCAAAGCATGTTATGGCCATTCTTTTCCTCGGTAGTAGCTACATGTACCCCAGAACAGAAGGGTTTGGCTTAGGAGGTCTCCAGCCTCAAAGTTTAATTTAATACAGTGATCATGAGCAAATTTCACTGGAGAGATGTGCAGGAAAAAAAAAAAAGATTCATGGAAAGATCATTACTCGTGCTCATTGCCTCTTAGAATAGCTAACCAATAACCCCACTAAGAGGTTTCCCTTGCTGTGGTACCCTGCCTCTCAGAAAACAACACCTGGTGGGATCAGTGCCTGCAGGGCGGCCCTGCCTGCTCAACTGCATCTCCCAAGGGTGGCAGGACCCTCCTGCTGACTGACGGGCACAAGAGTTGCAGAGGTCTTTAAATGCACTGTCTCTTACTGAGAGGAAACTACAGCTGCACGCACACCCCTGTGTGGCCTCCAGCTCTCCATGGGTCAGAGACTGGAATCCTCCTACTTCTTGGTGTCTGGCACACAGCTCCTCTCCTGTGATCTGCACTTTCACCTCAGTTTTTGAAGACAGCTTGCTGTGTCCTGGACTAGTTTGCCAATGAAAACTTCACTGCCGCACTCTTAGAAAATATACTTTTTTGGGTTTCCCTCCTTTCAACCATCTTAGCCTTTAAGAAACGCTCTACCATTTTTAATGCTTTGTGCAATCCTGGAGATACTTCTAATTCTTAAGCCTCAAGGCTCTGACAAAAATTCCGCCAGCAATTTTACCTCTACTGCAGCTAGCCCACAGCTCTGCAACAGCTGCATGGTTTGCTCTATTGCTAATTTTTCATCCCACTTGCCAGCTGACTGGGTGGTGCTGTGCCTCATTCCTTGGCACAAGGTGTGCATGGTAGGAGCACAGCAAATGGGGCAGGAAGCACTTCAACTTGCAGAAAGTTCTAACAGCGTTCAGCCCCTGTATCCAAACAGTTGTTCAGCACAGGGAGCTCCCGTGGAGAGCACAGCCCTGCTCTGGTCCACAGGGGTTTGCTCCACCAAGTGCAGCCATGGGGCAGCTCCCAGCAGGGTGGTCACCTGGGGGGCTACACAGGTGCTAAGCAGGTGCTTCTCTACTATCATTTTGTTCCCTTGAGTGAAGGTTTTAGTCGAGTTTATATTTTCTCGGCTGAACTGCCCTGCTGGACCTGATTCACAGCGCTTTTCTACCTACATTATGGCAAGTTGAGGAAGAAAATGGTCCTCCAGACACAACAGTAATCAAATCAGGGTGTAAGGTCACCACCTCTACCTCAGTGTTTGATGTTTGCATTGCTGTTTATGCAAACTGTGGGGTTTGGGTGTTGTCAGGGCTTTTTGTTTGTTTTTAAGAAACATACAAAGAAAGAATATTTGTGTAAATCCCATTTTACTGAAGGAAAGGCTGTCACCGATGACTGCAGCAACAATTGACGCCCAACCATTCAACAGAACCTTTACAACACAAATTCTTTCTAGACAAAGACTCATGTTTAGGAAAAAGCCCTTGCTTGCTGATGTTTGAGCTGCTGCACTTCATTATAAGAGCCTGACCATCCTGTTAATTGGCTAGATAATGCAGTCATTAAAATAAATGAGCTACACTTTTGCAGGGCTAGCAATTCAGGAATCCATAGTATCCTGTTATCTTACAGTGAATAACAGACTGCAAATAATGCAGACACGTAATTAAGCCAACTAAACATTTAAAGAAAAAAGGATGAAATCTAAGGTTTCCCTTCTGTTTCCCTTCTGCCAAAAATCGTTCACCTGTGGGTATCTCACTGGTTCCCCAACAAGCACTCCAGAATAACTTGCATAAAATTAGTCTTCTGAACATCATAATTAGTTAGATTAAAGGTTTTAATGTTTTTTCTTCATGAAATGACTAAATTAGAGGCACACCTAAGAGAACACAGATATTCCTCGACAAGAACCTCCTACCATCTTTACAGTTTGATTATCATCTGGCTGCTGTAAAAGGGAGGTGAGGCAGGCTTATGAGGCAATCTGTGTAATTTATGTGATGCCAGACACTGATAACATGTAGTGGAAGATGCAAACCTAACATAGATCTATAGGAAATTCATAATGGAAAAATTAAGCTAGGGCCAAGCCTCAGTCTTGCATGGAGAGTTAGCCAGAACGTGTATTAAAACTAAGCGTAACATGTACTCTGTGCAGGGAGTTTCTGCAGACTGGTCCTGCTGCAGGCAGGACCCCCCATCTTCCCCCTCCTCTACCCTGCAAAAAAAGGATGTTTGGATCTTTCTCTGCAGGTCCAATATCATCACTGCAGTAGGGCAAAGGTTAAGGGTGAGGAAATACTTGGTTCTTCCAGGGGACAAACTTGCCTATCAGTTACACACCTGCTGGCATCAGCTAGGACCAACATGGGCTCAAATCACCAACTTCAGCCCAAGAGCCCCTGCCACACAAGCTGAAGGACTAAAATGATTATCACTAGTTAGGTCTGTCCACCAGAGAGGTGTATATTTGGACTAGAGCTGTTTTTGAAACATTTTATCATGAAAATTTCACATCTGACTGTGACTCAGTATAAACAATTCTTTTCAGGGAATATGACTCCAAGGAGAGCATTGTCCAAGTCCAGCATTACCAAAAACTCTGGTGAAGGTAAGAACTGTCCTACAAAGCCATTGCCTGTGACTTCAAAATATATTTCTGCTGCTGTTTCTTAGTTGGCTCTACTACTAGAACTTCAGGATCTACCTTTTTTTTTTTTTTTTTTTGGTCTTTGTCTATCAGGCTCATTAGTTGAAATTCACAGTGATTTGCGTGAATGAGAATAAGTGAGTTTGGGCCTCCTGTACAGAAGAGGAGTTAAGAAATCCTTTTGCACTACCTCTTCAGAACTTGGCTCTGACCTAATCCTGAATAACCTGTTCCCTTATTTTTAACCAGACAAAGCACAGATCTAGGAGACGCATGCTGTTTGGGTAGATCCAAGATCTGTTTGCTCTTTGTTTAATGAAGTACTTGAGGCACATGTGCATGCCTAGGAAACGATTGGGCAGGCATATAAATATGCATAAGTGTATATTCAGATTTCATTTCTCATATCCTGTGGCTGAGCAGTACCAGCCGTGGGGCAGGAGGAGGAGGGGGAGGAGAGGGAATAAAACCAAGAAAACCCATGGGTCTGAGGACCCTTTTTGCTGCTCTGCTATTCAGTATTTCTTCTGCCCTGAAGGAGTGATATCCCATCTGCATTCTAGGAAACACTCAATCCAAAGCCAGGAATAATATATATATTTGAGAGTAATAACCCACCCCGAAATGTTCTTGCATCTCTCAATAAATGGCAATTATCCATGCTCTATCTATTGTAAATTAAAAAAAAAAAAAAAAAAAAAAAGCAGCCTTCATAATGAGGCATGTAATATTTTCAATGTTTTGCTGAAAAAAAATCTTCTGGGAAGTATCAAAAATACACATCATATCCCTGAATTCTGGGAAAACATGTAAGTCTGATTTAGATGAAATTTGTCTCACAATATATGGAGGCAAATATCTTACAATTGAAAACACATTTGAAAGATCACAGGGACTTACTTATGCCAGCAGAGGTCAGGAACAAATAATACTCTAAAACGTGTTCACTACCTGCTTGTTACATAGCTTATAGTTACATAGCTGTCATGCAGGCCTAAAACCTCTCACTTCCAGTCAAAAGGAACCTTGTTTACAGAACAAACCTAATTTTCTAGGTCTTGAAGCACAAGCAAGTTGGACAAGCATGTCTCTGCCAATCTACTCTCTGGAAAAGCGATGATGTCCTGGAGGCTATATAAGATATTATTCAGCAATTGGTGACCAAGCCCTTAGACATATAGAGTATGCCATTTTTATTGTGTTGCTGAAAGATCCTAATGGATGCCAGGAGGGGACTTGCAGAACCAAAGACAATGACAGTCCTCATTAGAACACTGGATTTGCCACTCTCATTTTAGGTTTAGTTGAAGCCACTTTCTTTATAATAAAAACCATTTTAGAGCTGCCCCTCAAGGCATTAAATTGCAAAAGAGGCCAGGGCTAAGCCGTTTCACCTGAGAGTTTCTACTCGTTGTGAAGGAAGAGGCTGGAATATTAGTTTTGCAGGATTTGGACTTTGGAACATGAAGTCAGGTGCAAGGGTTTGGAGAGGAAACTGGAAAGAGATGAGGTTTTCTGAATGAATAACTCCCTGGAGTTACAGACTTTGGGTATACTGAGAGCTGCACCCACTTTTTCTATTTTGTTAAAGCAAAAGTACATTTTTCATTAATTGAGAGTGTAATACCAAGCCCAGTTCATAATCTCAGTCTCCATATGCATGACTCACAACCCTGTAAATTCTCTCCTTTACAGGTTCTATTTTCTCAGTGTTTCAAAAACATTTTGAAGAAGTTGATTGGAGTTTCTAATTCTGCACAAAACAAAAGCCCAGTACATCTAGGAATTTATGGAAAAATATGACAATTACACTACAAAGGAACCCCAGCAATGAGCCTGCAGTACTCCTAAGACTGTTGCTTCTGACTTTGTTCCAGTTCTAAAAATGGACACTGAGCAGGGTAGAGGCTAAACAGAAAACAAGGAGGAGTCTACCACTAACCAATAGATTAAAAACCCTTGAGCATGAGAAGGCATGGTAAAGCTTCAGTGAGATGGAAGAACAGCCTATTTACATATAAAATATACATAAACATAAATATATACATCTCTGTTCTGGTAGGGCATGCAAGTAGGAGAAGGAAATCCATCTTCTAAATCAGGTCTCTGCTGATTTAGCAAAGGATCACTCTTCTCCTGTGTGGCACTTGGGAACTGAGGAAAAGGAGGGGAACAGATGGATAAATATCACCTTTCGATTGTCTTCCCCTGGAGCAGTACGGGGCCATTGCTACAATATGTAGACCTTAAAATATTTTGAAAAACCACACCAAACCAAAATAAAGCAAAAACAAACAAACAAAAAAAACCCACCTTACCAAGAGTTAAAAAGATACATCCTTTTGATCTGAACAAACCGCTCATGTTTGTTGTTTGTCTGTCCACCTATTCCTGGCTTGTATAGGGTAGAGAAGACCCATCATGGACCATTCTTTCTCCTCTCTCTTTGAATTAATTTTTTTCAAGAATTTGTGTAGGTTATGTAAGGTTATGTGTAAGGTCTCCCTGGTTATTTTCATTTGCCCTCTAAACCTTTCATGTTCCCCCCTGAAATCCCCTGGCAATTCATTTGCTCTCTGCTTTTTTATTCATATATTCTTGTGCTGAAGTTCTGGAATCTTCATTTGCATTTTTCATTTCAGGGTTTGGAGGATGAAGTGGGGATTGTTTTGGAGTGGTTTTTCTGTTTGTTTTCATGACCACAAAACACCTTGCAGCTAGGTTATTTGCTGTTTTCCTAGTAAATCCTTTCATGCTTTTCAGCTGAGTGTCGTTTTACCTGTCTGAGGTGCTGCATTGCTCTGCACTTGGACTTTAACATGCCATCATATTCCCTTCAAGAGCTTCTAAGAACATCTCAGGGTTAAGTTAGATGCTACTCCAGGCAAGGTCACTATTTTTTTACTGTGGTTACAGCTGGCAAATAGTTATCAATAATTCTTTCTTTTGTCTGTTTCAGGAAATATGTATTTCTGCTTTCGATATATCCTAATGATGTAAAGATGCAAGTTGAACAGATCTGCTCTGGGCATTTGCCCATTGCACTTTTGAATATCACCAAAGAGTATTCAGCACATCTACTTGCAAAAACTTGGATTTTGAATTCATTCCATATGTGCAATAATAACAATGAAGTGGATGATATTTTATATCAAGTTGAATATGTCTACAGATCTATTGACAGAGGTAATCTCATTAAATGACATGTACTTCCCAATTAATAAACCAAATCAACAGCTGAAGGTGTAGGTGCCCATAAACCTCAAGAGCCCTCTAGCTGCCTGCTTCTTACATGCAGGAGTTTCACTCTGCATTTTTCATGTATTAACATTCCAATTACCAAAACTTGAAATGGGAGTATCCATAAACCTTGATATAGAAATATGGTAAGATCCAAACCCATGTAGCATCAGTAATCAGTCTGTCATAGTTCCACCTACTGTGCAAGAACATTATCTTCCCAAGAGGAATCATCTGCAACTTCTGGAAAAACACAACACAACTCCATCCAAAGAAAAATTTTGAGTCAGCTCTTTCCTGCATGCTGTGGCTCTGGCTTATTCTTATGCTGAAACTCTCCCCTTGCCATGAAAAAGCCCAGGTAGAATGAAAATCCTCCATATGGTTAGGATACAGATTTGTGCTCATTAGTAGTATTCGGTCATGTATTGAATTGCCTTGGTTTTTCACCAATATTAACATCGTGCTGCTTATTAGTCTCGGTGGGGCTATGGAATATGATAATTAGAAAGAATAGGTACTGTAGTTGCATGAGAGAAGCAGTCCACACTGGGTGCATAAGAATGCTCTCCCTGTAGCTTTTGTTTCTCATGCTGGACCTTTCTAGTCCCTAGTCTTAGCAATCTTGGTGGAACTGCTGCCAATAGTCTTACAGCCAGTGTGATCAAGGGACCCCAGAGAGCTGTGTGCAAAGAGTGGGAGAGACAGAAAGCACATAAGCTAATAAAACCACATTCAGTCTGAGTATTATGGACTGAAGAAGTGGTATCTACTCATGAGTGCCTCAGCCACCACAGCTGAACCACAAATACCTGCACTGATCATGAAAGTAACATATATTTTAATGTAAACAATTATTCATAATAACACATAGTAGAAGTGTAATAATAATATGAAGAATATGGATTCATTATCATAGATTTGCACTAATATCCTCTGATCTGCGATACTTAGTCCATTGTAAGTGGTGCTTGTGACACATTAAGGAAACAGATATTATACCACAGCCCTCAGTTGACTATAATGCTAATGACCAAGATGAATGGCATGCAAACAGTCCACCCTCCAAAAAAGTAGTTAACCACACTACTCACCGAGTCTTAGCAGAGGAAGCGTAGTCAGTCCTGCCATGAAACAGTCTGTGGCTGATAAAGGCAGAAAGCACAGGGTTTTTTTGCCAGCCCAAAAGCTTCTTATACTTACTAGAAGACATAGCGTCAAGGGTCCCAGACTTGCTGTCCTGCATAATTATTTCTACCAACTTGAGCTCCCAGGACACCTGGGAAGTAAGTCCCATGAGACTGGGGAGCAGTGTGAAGTCTGCTGTAGGGATTCAGCATCATATGCAAAACATCATTTTTTGCTCTGCATTTGTAAACAGGCTTCACTTCAGCTATGACTTGTATTCTCCTACTTTTACACTATCTTCATGTTCAGTCTCGGCGCACACAGAGCTGTGGGGTATAGAAGTCTCCGGAGAAGTCAGCAGGCAGACTAACACAGAGATCAAATTTACACCTAAGAATGATTGAAGAGAGAGGATTGTAGTTTCACTGGGAATATCAGAAAGGCCTGGGGCAGCTGAAAAAGTGAGATCAGAGCCATCAGGGAGCAATAATATAAGCCTAAGAAACTGGAGAAGGAAGACAGAAGTGGCTTAGGGTGTACTTGAGGCGGTAGATCAAAGAGATGACTTCTGAATGAAAAAAGTCAAAGCCAAAAGTAATTCAGTAAAGGGAAGAGCAGGCAGACATAAAGAATTAAGCAAGTCTGGTTTACTTTATCATCTTCTGTTCAATCTGGAGTTTGCTCATAGTAGTTAACATGATCATCTCAGGGATATTAAAAGCAGGGCACTGGAAGAGATGGTGGTGTTAACACGCAGAATGGTTGTATCACAGGTACTGCTTATTTGACTAGGCAGTATCCTCTGTAACTGAAATGGCACTGATGTTACTTGCCTATTTTCTTTCCCCATTTAAATAATATTTAAGCAGGGATTACAAGAGGAGCCCAGAAGCTCTGAACCTGAGATGGTTTGTTTTGTCCTATAGGCACAGAGTCAGAGGTCACTCACTGGGGACACTTGAAGGAAGATGTTCCATGGGACACTGAGTTGGAAAGGGGCCAAGGAGACTTCCAGACGCTTCACAACATAAAATTGTCTCTAAGATTTAAACCACCCAGGAGCGGGTCTCTGTGAGAGCAAAGCTGTTCCAACCAGATCTTTTCAGTTTTGACACAATGTTACATAAATCACCTCAAGAGATGAAGCAGCAGCCAATACCAGGTGGTGAAAGAAGACTGTTATTTTAGTTCCCAAACCTTTTTTCCTCAGTATTCTGTTCAGGCCTTTCTCTAGTCATATTTAATTGTGGTATAGACATCTTCTGTATTAACTATCAGAAAAAAAGCCAATTTAAGAAGCAAACCATCTAGAAAACAGCAATGAAGCAGTGATAACCAGAATAAAATCTCAAAAGCTTTCAATTTAGGCTAGAATAAATGAGGCTTGTAACAAGATCTGGTCCATACATTCACAGCAGCTGAAGGTGAGGCTTCCACTATAGAAAACACATTAAGGAAGAAATGACACCCACAGACACCAAAAGCCCGCAAGGGAGAGAACACCCCTGCAAGGTTAGCCACCATACCGGGACTCCTGTGATCTTCCAGGTCCCTCCACGCAGGCTTCATGTAAAGCATGCCAGTTAGACTCCTCGAGTGCCTGAAATCAGGAACGTGCTTGCACACCTGGCTGAAGGGAGCTGCTGGTGAGAATTACGGCTCTCAAAGCTGTTGCCCCAACAGAAGTTACTTCAGGTGTCACCAGGCAGGTGCACTAAAAACTCTGTAGCAACAGGCGAACATGACTGCCCTGACTGCTTCAAACTGAAGAAGACAAAAGCAGACACTATAGGCAGAGTAGATTAAGAAACACCTTTTTTTTCATCTCACCCTGTCGCCCTCCCCCATATTGGCAATACACTCTATTTCACAGACATCTTCCCGTTTACATTTTCATCCACAAAAGTCGTATGAGTTGACTGACAGGCTTCTCATATAGCACACACACCCAGTCACAGCTGATTACAGCAGGAAGACAGAAATAGGTATGTCAGAATGGCTGCATCTCAGCCCCATCAATCAACCAAATGCAGTCTTTCCACTCATAGGATTCCTGTGGTCTGTGATGTGCCAAGAGTTTGACCACAACTCCCTGCTGCATGTAGATAGCTTTTGTGATTCCCAGGTGGTCTCTCATCAAAATATATCCCAGGCCTGGATCTGGTTAGCTTTCAAGTACAGATAGACACAGCCATTTCCTCTAAAAATAATTATTTCTTGAAGAATACACAGTTTTTGGTGTAGGAACAAAGGTTGGTGAACAACCACCACTTATGCAGTTGGAAATAAGAAGTCACAGCAAACTTGAAGACATAGGGTTATCTACCCCATTTTGTTTGGGAACAGCAGAAAATAAAGGCTTCTTTTGTCTTTTTTCAATCAAAATAGTAATTTAAAATTAAGATCTTAGAAAACAATAATTTTCTTTATTTTCAAATATGAGATACTATCGTATTCTTATATAACCTAATCCCCAGCCCCTCTGCTCTCTCCCTCCCTTGTTCTGGCCAGCTCTACTCTGATACCCCTTGGGCCCAGGTGACTGCAGACCTAAGATAATATTTCCAATTGTGACAGTAAGATAAATCTCTGTTTTTTACAAAAGCCCCTTTTCAGTGGAATTTGATACTGTGTTATGATTTGATTCTGCAAGAAGAACACCCAGCTGAGCCCCAACTCAATACAGAATTCATTAAAGGACCTGGGCAGTGGCTTGATCTCTAGGAAGAAAAACAAGGTCTCACTGTTGCCATCACCCTTTTTACCACACCTCCAACACAAAAAGGTATGAAATATGCAGGGAACATTTAATAAATCAGGAGAAGGACTTGTAGCTCTTCCTTCTTTTTTTCTTTATTTTTTTTCTTTTTTTTTTTTTAATGGAAGGAAAACATATAGGCAAAGGACCACTAGAAGCAGTGAAGGAGAACTAGGAAAAGGCAGCAGATGTTGTAAAAGATCTATTTTCATGTTCCCTGTGCACCAGAAATGTGCAGACATATGTTGGCAGAGCTACAGTCAGAGTCCACAGCAAGGCTACATCTTACACATCTGGAAGCTATTTGGCAGGGCATAGAGTTCAAATGTTTTCTGCTTCAGCTGGTTTCAGACATACCTTTCAGGGCCGGGCTGAGCTCAGGACAGCTCAACCTACAGGCTCGTTAAAGAAGGCGTTCACCGCAGCTTCAGCTCGCTGGCTTCAGCTGTTGTCAGAGGCAGGCATGGGACTGTGCTTTGCTCTCCCTTCTTTGGCTACAGGGTGCCAGTGACACTCAGCACTGAGAATGATAATAGAGGAACCGGGAGGAGAGCAGGGAGAAGAAAACGGCACCACAGCTCAGCAAAGCCTGGCCTCATATCAAGAAACAAAATGTACTTGGACAAAATCCAGGGTGTGAGTTAACTTGAGTGCAGAGCAAGCCATTCAGGAAATAAGAAGGTCTGCACGGCAAGGGAACACAGAAGGGTCACATTAGAGCCCATGTGCTCTTTTGCAGAAATCCCTCTGTTTTAAAAAATAAACAGAAGCAGAAAGTAATGGTTCGGTCTTTCTGCCCTAGGAAGAAGGCCATCTTAAGCCAGCAGGAAAGAGAAGGCATGTTGGTAGGTCCAGCACTGCTGACATTGCACTGTCCCAGCATGGGAGCTCCCAGCAGTCGCCAGAGGTTAACTCTGCCTTGGTAAGAAATATTTCCTGGGACCACACCATATTCCAGCTAGAATCATCCACTGCCCTTGAGAGACCCCTTTGTGCCTAGTGATGAGAAAGAAAACCTCCAGTGTGGTGCATCGTTTGCCATGTCGGGGTGAGGCCCCCGGGTGTGGCACAACTGCAGTGACCATCCTGCCTAGCAGGTCACCCTACCAGCTAATCTACCTGCTGCTCAAAGCCCTACTGACAGTATCCACCCAGCAGGTCTGTGACAGACCAGGCAGAGCGAGGCCTTCCCTACCTCACAGCACAGGTCCTGGCTGTGCTGCCACAGGAACCAAGGCCAGGACTTCTGGTGGTGAAGAAAGAGGAGCCAAAGGACAAGCTTCACCCTTGTGAACTGAAGCTGAACCACCCAGCCAGTGTTTCCCCCATTTTCTCCCATCTGAGTCTCAATCATGCTCAGGAACTTAAAGCAATACACCAGGCTGAGAGAATTGGGTTTCTTCAGCTTGGAGAGGAGAAGGCTTATAGGCAGACCACATAGCCACTTTCCAGTACTTGAAGAGGGCCTACAGGAAAGATGGGAGGGACTTTTTACAAGGGCATGTAGTGATAGGATGAGGCAGAGTGGTTTTAAGATGAAAGAAGGTAGATTTAGATTAGATATTAGCAAGAAATTCTTGACTGTGAGGATGGTGAGACACTGGAACAGGTTGCCCAGGGAGGTTGTGGAAGC
The DNA here is from genome assembly GCA_020745705.1 of Hemiprocne comata. Classification (NCBI taxonomy): domain Eukaryota; kingdom Metazoa; phylum Chordata; class Aves; order Apodiformes; family Apodidae; genus Hemiprocne; species Hemiprocne comata. The sequence goes on along the minus strand of CM036616.1, from coordinate 37,938,538 downwards.
CACTTCCCTGCAAGTGTTCAAGGCAAGGTTGGATGTTGCTTTGAGCAACCTGGTATAGTGGGAGGTGTCCATTCCTGTGACAGGGAGTTGGAACTAGATCATCTTTAAGGTGCCTTCCAACACAAATCATTCTATGATTCTGTGATTCTATGATCTTTTCAATGCTTAACGCACTTCAGGCTTACATATATGCTTAATTTCAATGTAAAGTATATTACACACCTTCCATTCTGCCTTGATCTTCTCTTCCCAAAGCCATCCTGTAATTAAAACAGGGAAAGAGAGGAGGAATGGGATGAAACAGCATCTAAAACTAGCATGCTAAGTTGTTATCACTGAATAACACAGTCGACGGTAGGAACACTTTGCAGCACAGCTCTTGCAAAACCTCCACCTTCAGTTGCCCTCATCTTCACCCCACTATATTTATTTTCACTCTGCACTTTCTGATGGTGCATGTGCCTGGATGCAGGCAATGCCATACTTCTGCTTTCTTCATTCCGCTCAAGACTTGGAAAGCAGCAACATTTATCCACACATTTTGTGACTAAGGGCATGGACACTAGTGCGGGTGACCCAAAGCATGTGGCAGAGGGACAAGGGTGTGGGAAGCCCCCGTGCAGTGACAGTTCCGCATGGCCACTACAGTCATCTCCACTCCCAGTCCAGGTGCCCAGCCACATAGCCCTGGTTTGGAAATGTCTGGCAGCCAGATCTGTCATCTGGGCTCATACTCAGAGTGCACTGCTTATCTGCCAGCACAACCACTGAGCCCTGAACTGACATTTTCCCTGGGTCAGCATTTTGCATTATTTTTGCAGTCTGACCTTACCACCTATCTGCCCTGGCCTCCTCCTTCCCTGGCCTCCCCCATGCCATCTACCCATGCACCCTGACAGCTTCTCCAAAATAAACATCTACCCCTAACCATCCCTCTGCTACCCATGCCAGAGCCCTGCATACCAGCAGCCCTCCCACCCCAGCACGGAATGAGAGAAGCCGCCCTACTTCTTTAGCTGACATAATGAGAAGGTCCCTCAGAGATTAAAAAAACCTGTGAGGAACACTAAGATGTTTTATACCAATTTCACATGAGGAGCAAGACAGAACTTTCAAACCACTTGTCCCATATGTCAAAAATACAGCCAAGTCAGAGGAAGAAACCGCACTCATGGCATAGCAAAAATTGAACCCTAGAACAAAGTTAAAATCTATCTGATTATAGTGACTGGAAAATCCCAACAGAATGTGACCCAGATAATTAGTCTTTTCCCTACAATTAGCTTTACTAGAAAATACACCTGAACCATAAATACCTAATTCACTTTTTTTTTTTTTTCTATTTGGTGTACCTAGCTTAGCAATACCAACAGGACATGGTGCTGTGAACTGGATGGTGTGCAGTGGAGAAGGGGTTTAATATCCAACTTCCCTGCTGCAACACAATAGATCACCCCCACTATCCTCAGCCTAACGGAATTTTAAAAAATGGTTTAGAAATGGTGGAGTACCTGCAGTACCTGTGTTTGGTCTCTATGTAAATGTTCTGATTACAGAGAAAGATGCAGGTTGTAGCCTGATGACTTTTTTCTAAAAAGCACTTGTGAAACAGGGAACAAGCAATGATATTCCAGTCTTGCAGGTGTGGAGAGCCAGGTAGGAGAAAACAAACAAACATCTCAGTCGCAGCTGGAGGAGCCAGGAGCCCTGGGACAAGGATGAAACATGACCTTGGAAATGTGTGACCTTTCCCATAGCCCAGAACAGGGGAAAAGGAGAGGTGGTTTGGGCACTAGATTAGCTGTTTCCCTCAAGACTGCTTCAGAAAATCCATAACCCAAGCAGGCTGATGTGTCTGAGCTCTCAGTCATGGTACAAACAGAGTTACTACAGCTTGGCAATGGCGGTGCTACAGGATGTAACACTCTAACATAAAGCAACAAGATCTGTGGACAGCGGATAATACCTTTTATTACACCCACTAAAACAGTTGGAAAAAAAACAACCAACTTTCAGCACTCAAGCATTTTCTCAGGTCTGAAATGGAAGTGTGTAATCCAGAGGGAGAACTGTGACCCACAGGGAGTATGGAACATCTGAGAAAATATCTGGATGCTGAGAGCCAGTGCATTATTCATGCATATTTGAAAGATTAAGCAATAGGGTGACTTGACTAGCGTAGGATTTGGCCAGGGTAAGGGGGCACCCAGCTGCCTTCCAGGGGCTCTCCAGAAGCCAGCTGGAAGCAGTCACACTGCAGAGACCCTCCTGTCCTGCCTGGGACTCCAACCAAAGCAGCAGCTGAGGAGCAACTGCTGCCCAGGTTCCCAGGCTTCAAGGGATTTCCCAAAAACATGTCCATGACAGCAGGTAGATTTGCTCACAGCCCTGGTGGAAGTTGTGTTCATTAGCAAAGCTGTGTGGCTTGGTGAGGCTGCAAGGGCCTCACTTGCATTAAGGCTGAGCTGGGAGCCTGTAAAAGTTGCTGCTGCAAAATTCACAGTGATGTGTCCTTTTGTGGGTTTTAGAATTCTGCAGAAAGGAGGTTTACAAGAGATAATGTTGCTTTCTCCAGCTGTTGACAAAACTTGTCACATCTCTAAGGAGCAACTTCTTCAAAAGAGTATGAAAGCACTGTAGCCAGTCTCAAATACACTGAGAGAAATAAATGCTTTCTTCCTGCTGAGATAAGGGTCCAGTGGCACATGAAGAAAAGCATGTACTCCCTCTGAGCGATGACAAAACCCAGTGCATCATGCTGGCTGTGCCGAGGATGCTGCAGTTGCCCTGCCTCATTCTGCATTCTCTTTCTTGTGGCCCATATCAAGGGAAAACTGATGAAAGGATGGCTGAGACCTGCCTGCAGTCAGAAGGAAAACAAAGACTATTTAAAGAGAATTTGTGCCTGATTTTGAACCCCTGTTTGCTGGGAAAGAGATCTGCATGTGACAAAGCTTGATAACACTTTATCTGGTAGAAATGTCTAAGTTTATATCCTTTGGATCAGAGGATGGAACTAATTAAAAAAGGAAGGGAGGAGTTAGCAAGTGGTAGAATTGAACACATGGAAACTGCAATTTTTGCCATTGGCATTGACCAGGTCCAGATGCAGTCCTGAATAATGCTTTCTATCCTTCTTCAGTAGCAAGAAAAGTCTCAAAATTAGAAAATCATTATCCTGTCAGAAGTATTACCTGAGGTTCCACGGCAATATAGCAATATGGATTTTTTACTTACCAGGAGTCCCCAGTAAAGGCAAGGAAAAGTGATATGGGGTGAAAGATGGACTGTTGAGTTGCATGGCACAATCTTTACCCTTCATTACTCCACAATGTTTTCTGCTGTAATGAAAGCCCAGGGCCTGATAAAAAGGCAAGTATGGCTTCCAAAATGAGCAAGTTGATATCATTGCAGGGTGACCTGAAGTTACTGGTGCACAGTCACACCTGTGAAGCTCAGTATCTCAGGTAGGAGTTATAGCTGATAGCTGTTTTTCTTCCACATATGAACATTAAAAAGTATATTTCTCTGTTCAGATCACGAGAAGCCAGTTTGCTATTTTTAAATATTATGTCTGGTGTTAACCAAACTGAAAATAGAACCACCAACTGCCTTTAAGTTGCAAGGCCATCTTGGAAAATGAGAAGACATAAAATCATTTCACTATCTTTTACCCTTCATCTCTCCTAGGATGTTATCAGCTATGATACTCAGTGGCACATCCTGCTCCAGAGGAAAAAACTGCCTCAGACCAAATTCAGGAAGAAGAGTAAGTGTCTGAAATGCTACCAGAGACACAACCATCCTCCTGCTTCATGAAAAACCAAAGAGAGATTGGAGCGGAGGTTTAGTAGCAGTCTTGCTTTTGGCAGTCAGCACTCTGGTCAGCTGAGGTTCATCCTCAAGATTTTGTAAGCAAAGAGTGTTTTTCTGGTAATGGAGCACTGACACCATGGCATTGATACCTGGTAATTTGCCATTGCTACACCAAGTGATTGTTTCAGAGAGAGACTGAGAAATAGGATATATTGCTTTTTCTGGTTGCCAAAATCCATGTGGGAGAGGGATGTGGCTCTCTGCAGAGCTCAAAGATGGAGAGGAGATGCTTCTCCTAGCATGAAAAAGAAGTTTTCCCATCACAGCAGGGGTGACAGAGCTGAGAGATGTACTGAAAGGCAGCTGCGTCAAGTTTTAATTGCCCTTCAGCTCTTTTTTTGACTCTTCTGCGCGCTTAGGCTCAACAAAGTTTATGGCATGTTCCTTGAAGACTCAACCCACGATTACAGTCTGACTTGACTGCCACAGAGGACACCTTATGTATGAGTTCTGGTTTCAGTGTTTGCTTCACATCCAGTGCAGTTCTGTGTTTTGTGACACAATTTTACCCTCTTGATTTGGACACATTCAACCTTGTCCATTGCTCTTTGGAAAGAAACAGCCTGAGGTTGGATTTTAAGAGGAAGCATTGTCACAAAGTAGGGTTTCCTTCATCGTTGAACACCAAAACCTACAAGGTGCATCAACATTAGGAAGATAACTAGATGCCATGGTCTAGGCCCAGCCAGCAACAGAGAACCATGCACTTGCTCACTGACTCCTCCCCCCACTAGGAGATAGGAAGCAGAAAATCCAACTACAACAGAGTTCATGGGTCAAGACAAGGACAGGGAGGGTTCACTCACCAGTTATGGTCATGGGCAAAACTGATTTGACTTGGGGGAAAAAAAATTAATTTATTACCAATCAAATCGGAGCAGGACAAGGAGAAAACAAAACAAGATCTTAAATACCCTACCCCCGCCCGTCCCTTCTTCCTGGGCCCAAATTACTTTGTTCCTGATTTCTCTGCCTCCTGCCCCCCAGCAGCACAGGGAGACAGGGGATGGGGTTTAGAGTCAGTTTGTCATAGGTTGCTTTCTGCCAGTCTTTCCATCTCAGGGAGAAGGGCTCCACAGTCTTCCCCTGCTGCAATGTGTGGTCCCTTGCACTGCAGAGAGTCCTTCACAAACTCCTCCAACATGAGTCCCTCCCACGAGGTGCAGTCCTTCAGAAACAGACTGCTCCAGCTCAGGCTTCCCAAAGAGTCACAGCCTTCTTTGGGCACATGCATCTCCCCTGGTGTGGTGTCCTCCACAGCTGCAGGTCCACATTGGCTTCACCATGGTCCTTCATAGGCTGCAGGCCCATATCTGCTCCATCGTGCTTCTCCTCCACAGGCTGCAGGGGAACCTCTGCTCATGCACTTCCTCCCCTCCTTCCTCACCAACCTTGGTGTCTCTGGTCAGGTATTGCTCTGACCTCCCTCTCTCCTCTGCCCTGCAGGTCTTATAGCAGCTTCTTTTTTCTCTTCTTTAATACATTAATCACAGAGGGACAGCCATCATTGCTGATGGGCTCAGCCTTGGCCAGAGGCAGGTGTGGATTTTGGAGCTGGGGGAGCTTCCAGCAGCTTCTTACAGGAACCAGTCCTGTGCCTTCCTGGGCTACCAAAACCCAACCACACAGACCCAACACAGTAGAGAAAATTCAGGCCTTGGTAAGCAGGTTTTCTTATTACCCACCACACCAGAGATTGCTCTTCTCATCTAGTAACCTAACCCTGTGCTACAAATGAGCTGCAAAAAAACACAGCACATGCAATCTGCGTGAAGCCTGACCTGCCCTGGCCTGCCTTGTGCTGCTCTGGGTTCTGTGTTGCAGGGGGGACAGGACTTGATGTCAAACCCACAGAGCAGCCCAGTGTCCCATGTTCTTGCCTAATTGATGCCAGATGTTGGCTGATGGTTTAAAGTTTATATATACTACATCTGCCAGACCATTCCCTTGCAGAGTGTTGAGGGATGTTTCCATTTAAAGCATGGCTCATGTTGCTATTGTTTAACCCAGTCCTTTCTACTGTGACATTTTTCCAATTTAAATTATATCGGACCACCTTTACTGAAGCATAGAGGGAATCTTGCTGGTTTACTCCATTGCAATTGTTGGCTATCATCTTACACACAGACGATTTGCTTTGTAAAAGCAGCCAGAGCAGGCAGAAAGTTTGCTCTAGAAGTACATGAGGTATTCCCAACGAGCAATGACCACAAATCCTGCCTGGGATGGTGAAGCGGGATGACAGCAACCAAGGCCTCATCAGGCTCCATGAAAAATCTTTATCTCTTTATAGCATTTCTACAATGGAACCTCAACAGCATTGTAAATAATTGCAACCACTCTTGCTGTAGGCTGCCCTTTTGCTTTTATTGTTTCTGAACTTTTTTGTTTCAGAGACCACAGAAACAGAGCTAATGATAGAGAGGAGTGTTTATGAATAGAGGTGCAACAAAATATGCAGTTTCAGACCAAAATTCAACTGTTCATAATTCAAGTAAAATAGTGTTAGCCAAACAAAGGTTGTAGAGAATATTTAAACAAACTGTTTCAGTGTTTTCAGAGTGTAAAAAATAGAATATTTAATCTGAGACAAAACTAACACGTTTGGTAGCTCCAAGGTAAAATTTTCCTTTCTATTACATTTCTCTGGGGAAAGAAAGGACATGCAAACATGGGGTTTTTGTCTTCTTTTCTTTTTTTTTCCCCATAGTTAGCAGCTAAAACATAGTTCAGTCCAAACTTGCATTACTCAGGCCTTTCATATCTCTTTCCCATTATTCATATTGTCCTCATTAGCACTTTCACAACAGCTGTCATTTCTAACCCAAACCAGGACACCCATACACAGGTTTCTCATCACATGGGCCTCAACAAATATATGACAATAAGAAGGGACAGTATCAAATTTGTTTTACTAATCAGTTTCATCAACCAGTGGGAAAAAGCAAAGAGGGACCAATAAAGGGGGCACTGATTAAGTTCTACTTAAATATTTCTGTATGTGAGTTATGACTTGATCACTTGATAATGTTTTCTGTGTAAGTCAATCTCAGATATGACCCCATCTGTCTTTGTCATTATCTGATGACTGCATCCTCATCAACATCTCAGAAGAGACAGTCTTCAATAGGAATTGCAAGCCACATGGGTCCCTTTCCATAGGGCACTGCATGCTTTCATCTTCCCACCTTCTGGATTTGCTGAACAGAGGCTCAGGTCTTGAGGAGCTACAGAGAAGGGAGAATATTAAACCAAGGACAAAGGAAAAAAAAATGAAAATGCAATTTAGGAAGCAGAAGCTACAGACAATTGCCCTGCCTCATTAGCCATCAACACCTTTCCCTAACCACATCATCTCTACAACAATAGGACTGTAGCCACCATGGAGGAGTATTTATCATTATCTGAAATGTTAATTACTGGAATGGAGCTCTGTAAGTCCCTGGTGGTCTCTCTCTCTCACCAGGAAGCCAATCTACAAAGCCACACCATGAACCACCTTCCTTGGGCAGCCAGGTAGAAATTCTATTCCATCAAAATGTCAAACATTTTTATCCCATATCTGAATGAAAATTAGATCTACAACATTTCTGAGAGAAAAAGGCAGAATACTGCAGTCTCAATATTTGCATACAATAATTATCAGAAAGGTGACAGGCCGGGGTTTAAGTCTTGTTTATACCTCGTTCAGAAAAGGGTCTGAAATCCAGATCTCCCAGACCTCGAGTGAGCCCAGTGAGACGTAAGCATATAAAGTTCCAGACTTTGCAAGGAAACCCTGATGTGCAGACAAGAAAACCTGGTGCAACTGCTACTGTTGAGGCATCCAGGATTCAGGGTGCCTGGCAGCAAGCATGATGCCAAGATTATAGGGCACGCTGTAGGACAAATACAGGTATCATTCTGCTTAGCCTTTATGAAGCAGAAGAGCTTCAAATAGGTATTATTTGGGTGAAGGAGAGAGGTTTTCCTCACTTTTATTCAAGTAAAAGATTTCACCAATACTGTCAATAAACAGTCAACCAGCTCTAGCTGCTACAGAGAGCAGCCCTGCTGCCTGCTTGCAGTGGTAAGCCACCCCAGCATGTGCACACTGACTTTCAAACCTGCCAGCCTTCCATGAACCATGCTATGGTTAACCTGGGAGTTCGCAGGCAGCGAAACACCCTGGGAGATTTCTGGTTTAACTAGAGTGGAACCAAGGGGAAGATATTAAGACCATTGAACTTTCAGCCAGTAGCAGAGATACAGGAAACACACTGCACAGCTTACAAGGAAATGATTGATCAGACCACTGCAGTTGCTTGATCAGCATGACTGCAAGCTTAGTGGGACATAGCAGACATGACATGAAAGCATATCTTAAATTTGGTCTCAGTGCTTGGAGGCAAAGAGGGGACCTACTTTGTCTTGTTTAATAAGTTCAGCAACCATTTGCCATCAAATGGAAGCTGCAAATCCCCAACTAAAGAAGGAAAGTTGTGCAGGAGAATTAGATCATTGTCTTCTAGGATTTAGGTGCACTCACTTCAAATACATGATGTGATGAAAGGGCAAGTACATCAACTCCCCACAGCCCCTCTCTGATGGGGATCTATGGGCGGGAGCTGGTTCTGTGTAACCAGTGAGTCAACTGAATGGTGCTTTCTTTTACCAGCTTTGCTATAAATGCTTCCTAAGGAGGAGCTTGTGGTTGCAAATGAACGGTTCAGTTAGTCAAGATAAGGAAGAAGTGGAAATTACATGGTGCAACTGTCAGCTAATCCTGTTCTGTAATGGGACTGGGTTTTTTTCAGTTTCTGCAGCCCACACTAGGCCCATTACTTTCTCTGGGGAAGTGCTCTTTAAGCAGAGCGTGGTAACACGCTGAGCAACATCCGCAGCAGAAACTGCACATAGCTCTTCTGCACTGAGCTCAGCACACAGCAGAGAAAAGACATCATACATACTCTACCACTTCAGGAACAGATGTGTAAGAATGGAGGTCTGTGCTGTGCCTGATTAAATATTTCTCCACTGCCCACTTTCAATGAACAATTGCAGGCAGTAGGGATGTCCCAGGGCAGTACCAGAGGAACAGAGGGTAGCTAGAGGTGGAACCTTGTTCTTTGGATGGCTCTAACTGGTGGAGGTTTTGGGAAGCTTTTTGCCATTAAGCTTAGTTTCCTAACTATGTGGCCCAAAATCTGGCTTGCTAGGATGACTTTGGTTCTTCCCATTGATCTTCTGGATGGGAAAAAGTCATGAAGTGAGAAAGCTTCCAAGCAGAGATGTGCAAGACCTGCCTCTCCCTCATCAGGCTGTAGCATGCCCTGAAGTTACCACTTCTTGAACAAGGCAGGTTCTGCAGCAACATTTGTTTTCTAGTCATCCAAACATTCTGTAATCAACATAATCGAAGTATCCCAGTATTATTCTGACTTACATTTATTTTACTGCAATGCTCAGTGTTCAGCTGGGGGGAGAGTGAAGAGCTTATTGGAATGTTTAAAAATAATTCAAGTATCCCACCAGAAAAATGTTAAAATCATCTACCACTCTCTCTTCTTTGTAAAATTCTAGGAAAATCTACCTCGTTTCATAGAACTCTTCAGTTTTCATGGAGATGGTTGAAATTTCTTCTTCCAGCTGGATGTTTCCATGTCCCACAAAAAAATTCCTGAAACTCTTCAGCATGAAGCTCCAGAGGAATTGCACTAAGGCTAGAACCTTTCATTTATTTACTTATTTAATGCTTATGACTTAGCCCTAGATAACTGCTTAAAATTTAATTATAGTACACATATAAGGGAAGCAGCTAAAAAAAATTTTATCTGAGAAGGTAATTGATGCTTCAGCTGGAGTATAAAGTTGTCTTTGGTGGTTAAGGGCCAGCAAATCCTGTCTACCTTTCCACATGCCTAAACCACTAGATCCCACCTGGAATTTCCAAAACTCATTATCTCTCTCCCCTATACACACCTGCCTTTTCTTCCCTTTTACAGGCTACATCTTGCTCATCTCTCTCTTTACTAAGAAAAACCACCAAAGCCACATTCCTACTAATACTATTCTTAGCTTTTTGTTTCCCCTGTAGAAGTCACAGTTCGTATGTTACCACAAAACAGACTTACAGAAATTTAATTGCCAAACCAAGCTGTAGCTTGAACCAAGTTCTCAACAAGTTGCATTTGATAGTTACCTTTGTTTAGCCAGGCTAGATGCTGCGAAGTCTAGTATCACACTGGCCAAGAAACAAACAAAAATGGGAGCTGAGAGAGAGCAGTGACATTCAGAACCCATGATAAAGCCACGCTAGAAGTGGTGAAGTTCCAAACAGTCAGCCCCTGTCAGACTGCAGTCATGACTAACTGCAGAAAAAACTCCTCCCCAGAATGCAAACTTGTTTTTTCTTTCATTTTGCACCACTCTTCCTGGGAACGAGCCAAGACACCTATTGCTGTGAAAAGCAAAGCTGTACCACACGACACTAAGCATACCAAGTGAGAGAAATCAGAGGCCAAGTTATCCTCTCTTTCAGTTAGTTCAGTGCAAAATTATTTGACATAGTGGAATCATGCAAGTATGTAGCTCAGAAGGATTTGAAAAACTCCTTACTACTGTCCCAAGGCAGAATCAGCTGCTCCAGAGTCATTACTGGGAGATGTTTCTCCACATTTTTTCTTGAAAAATGGCACCCTCTTCCTACAGCTCACCATCATTACCAGCAGAAAGTGTTACCCAGCTTCAAGTCAGAAACAACATCACTGCTATTTGCAAACTGCCATTCTCTTACTCCACAGCAGTGCTGTGGCAGCAAAACATTTCTCTCTTACCTCCTCAGTCTCCCAGTGTTTGTGCTGAAAAGCCCTCAGTGTTTCACCATCAGATACTATTTGCTGTATCCCTCAGGACTCTTACAGCTTTTTGGTGGACTTTTTCCAGTTGCTGATCAGCTTCTTTGCTCTCGACACCACTCTTCATCTGAGTTGTCAAGTGACAGGCTCTGCACATCCTCCTACAGCTTGCATTGCTATCCCTAATGGTGCTTTTTCCCTCCTCCCTGTAACTGGAGGATAATGTTGCCTCATGTTCACCTTGTAACTAACTATACTCGCTCAGATCCTTTTCTGGCAAACTCCTGCCCATCTAGCCCTTACCAACCTGTCCCACGTAATCTCACTGTTCCTGAAAAAGCAGAGCTTTGGTCTTATCTTTAGTGAGTTAGACCATCCTTTTTCAGCCCAAACCTTTAATTCATTCAGATCCTTAAGAATTCACATCTCTCCTGAAATGTTCTCACAGCACACCCACCTTAGTGTGATCTGCAAATGTAATAATCTCTCCCTATTGTATGAAAATTCTGGTGGACAAAAATCAACCTCAGCCAAAACTTTCCCAACAGTCTTCACTTTTGATTTACCAGTTTTCCAGCCTTCCTGTTGACTAGGGCAGGTTTATTGCTAATGGCTTCACCTATACCTCTCCTCTGATTATAATAGCCCAATCCAGTCTTTCATCTCTATTTATGGTGAGAGAATTAGAAATGAAGATATCACTAATGAGGGATGATATTTTCTCAAACATAAGCCATCTTGTGTAATTGAAAAGAGCTGCAAAGACTTGTGCCAAAGGAACGGCCAACCAAGTAAAGAAACTTCACATTGAAATGGATCAGTAGCCACTGCTTCAACTTTCTTCTAGGGGTTTAGCACATTTCTTCTTTAATACTTTTAAAAAATCAAGTGTTAATGTAGCTATGCAGTTCTTTCTTACAGCAAGAGACAGAGAAAAAAAAAAAAACAAGAAAGGGGAAAGTAAGAGGTTAAGAAAAGGTAAGGTATCCCCTGACCACTGTAACGACATCTGGAGATTAGTCTTTAGGGAAAACAGAGCTACTGGCAGTGTTGTTTGAGATTTGCATGGTGCACAGCATTTCTGGTTCAGCTTGCGCTCTTGCATTGTGCCAGGTGTTTAAGACCTGGCTCTCTGACAACTGTTGCTCCCTAATTTAGCATTACAACAGCTTCTTCTCACAGTTTATTCCCTGAAGCATTAAACACCATTAAAAGCATTAAAAAAATCAATGTACTTTTCTAGGGTAATCTTCTGGTATCAGCTGTCTTATCTCTGCCTGTCTTATCTTTAGCTTTTCCTCATACTATTCTGTTTGTCTCTGTAAAATCTGACAATAACTATGCATTTAAGAGTGTCTTGAAGATCAATGCCTCCACAGAGAATAACTGAAGCTCTTAGAGAATATTCCCTTGGAAAAAAACAGTATGAAAGCTGAAGCTGCAGGCATATGATATTTATATGGTTTGGGGATTATTTGTTTTTTTCCAATAGCAGATTCTTTCATGTCCCTTGGCTGAGGTTTCTGTTCAGTAGTAGGTCACAGTACCGACCAGGCTGGCTCCTGGATGCACCGTTGCCCAAAACAGCTACTCCCCTGGCAACCAAGTGATCCAGATAAGCTGCTTAGGCAAACTCAGTCCCTGCCCATGGCATGGCCACAGGTAAATTTTCCCATTCCAAGGGCAGATTTACCCATCCTTTACATCAGAAGTGCAGCATTCACACACTTTGCACAGTCAAGACTGGGCCAGCAGAGAAGGGAGTCAGGCACTCTTCATGTACCACCGCACCACTGGTCTTTGCCCCAAAGGCTTTACAGTCTACTTTGAATCAAGGCATGAAAGAGCATAAACAAACCAGGAGAAGAACAAATGGAGATCAAAGGCCACCAGGGCAATGAAGATAAGCTCAAGCAATTATGCATATCTGCCCTTGCCCAATTTAATGGTTACAAATTGTCTTAAAATTCAGGTGACCTTCCAACAGGTTCAGGGCTAATTACATTGTGTGTGGATTTGTTTTCTTATTTTTAAGCAGATTTTTCTCTTTCTTCAGAGATGTCCCAGCAGAAGTAATTCTGAGTGGAAATTACCTGTAGAAGGCTGAAACTCTTCACCCAGTTCAGAAATGGAAGTCTAAAAACAGCATGGGGGAATGTAAGTGAGGAGTGCAGAAAGGAGTAATTCGTAGTGGTAGCCCAAGGAAAGAGGGGAACAAAGTCAAAGAGGAGGTTAGATTAGGAGCAAGTGATCTTCTTGGATATCTGGGGATACAAATCCATTTCACTGAGCAAGCCTCTCAGTTGCAAAAGAAGGGCAGAATTGTTTTGGTTTTTTGGTGGGGGTTTTTTTGTTTGTTTTGTGGGTTTTTTTGTTTTTTTCACTACCAAGGGTATATGCAGAGAAACCAGAGAGATTAAAGAGAGCAATGTCTTCAAAAGTGGCAGTTGACAGCACAGTACAGAGTAAGGGCAGAAGCCTGGGGAAGAGGGCTAGCAGCATGAATTTGCAAGACCAGTGCTGCATGGGGTCCACAGAGCTGGGCAGAGCTCTAATAAATAGCAAGCTGGAGAAAAGAAAAGCTAGGAATTTAGAAAAGTCTTAAAGTGACCCCATCTGCTGTGACTAACTGTTTAGTAAAATTAAGATTTAACCTTTTCTGTAGTTTCACTTGGTGAAATTAATGGTCTATTATGGATTCAGAGCAGCAAATTTCTACTAGAATTTCTTGCTGTGAAATCATATTATTCCAAACACTTGACTTCATTACTATGGCAGACAGATGACTGCTGTTACAGTACCTTCTTATGTATGATACACACATCATTGCTTCTCTGCTTTGTTTACTATCCTTTTTCATTGTCTCCATTGGGCACAAGAGTAACAAGAAACCCTACTGGTGTAATTTACTCTGCTCAGTATGCTATTTTGCTAAAATATTTTTCTTTCATATGGCCTCTTAAAAAATAAATAAATATGAGAATATTACTATGGTTGAAAAATGAAGCTTGTTAGGTAATGTCAAATTGGCAGACACTCAGCATCCTTCAATTACCCCCCTTATACATATGCATTCTGGCATAGCCTTTAATTAACATGATCATACAATTTTTTTTCCCAGTGAAAACATGTCATTAAGTACCCAGGGTGAGTTAGGATCCAGTACAGAGCATTCTGCTTTCTCCTTAATGTTTAACAGGCTTATTTTCTATAATCCTCAAAACCCTGCTCTGTAGACAGACTAATTAATTTCTGCTTGTTTTTCTCTCATGCCACTAAAGTACATGAGTGTTTCAGAAACAACGTGTTAATTTTCACGACAGCCTGGGGAGATGGGCAAGGGGTAAGGAGGTGTGGGAGGTAATGATTTTCATTTGACAAGAAGAAAGCCGAAACTGTGATCCTCAATGGGGACTAGACCCAGAGACAGTCCTTCTATTCCCATCCCACCCCAGAATGAAAAAGCATACGTCACCCATCCCCAAGCTGGAGCACAGCACTGGTCTCTGTGGGGACAGCACATGCTTCAGTATGTAGCAGAGGCGCCAGGGCAAGATGGTGCAAGTCCTAGGGCATGTGACCCCACCAAGCCTTCCTGAGGGATGCAGTGAGCTTGAGGACCCTCAGGGGATGCTGTGGACCAAGATTTATGTGCACAGGATTTCTGCTCAAAAATGGCCAAGTTGTTTTGGCTGAAGTTCTCCAGCAAAATCAGCTTGACCAAGATATCTGGTGAGGAAGTGCTCAGCTCACATTTCATCAAAACCTAACAGCACTGGTAAAGACAGAGGGGAAGAAGGTGTTGAGGACCTTTGCCTTTTCAGCATTGTTGGTGACTAGTTCACCTCTCCTGTTTAATAGTGGGCCAATATTATCCCTCTGTTTCTGCTTGTGGTTAACATATCTGAAGAACCCTTTCTTGAAGTTTTTGACATCTCTGGCAATGCCAGCTCAAGCTGAGCTTCTGCTTTCCTACCTGCATCTCTGCATACCCAGACAATGCCCTTGTAATTTCCAACCAGTAATGTTCCACTTTTCCACCTCTGGTACATTTCCCTTTTGGTTCTGAGCAGACCCAGAAGCTCACAGTTAAGCCAAGGGGCTCTCTTGCTCAGCCTCCTTCCCTTGCCTTTAGAGGGGATGAACTGGCTTTGCTTATCTAGGAGAGTGTTCTTGAAAAACTCCCAGCACTCACTAGCTCCTTTAGCCTCCATGGAAGCTTCCCATGGGATCCCTTCCAACTGAGCCCTGAGTGAGCTGAAGTTTGCTCTTCAAAAATCTAAACCCTTTCTCCTGGAATTAACCTTCATTGTGCTCAGCAGTCTCCCAAACTCCACAGTGCTGTGGTCACTGCAGCCAAGTCTGTCACTAACTGAGATAATACAGAGCAGGTTCTCTTGGTTAGTGAGCACTAAGTCCAGCTGTGCCCCATTCCTGATTGGCACATCCAACATTTGTGTGAGGAAGCAGTCTTCTACACATTCCAGGAACTTGATGCATGTCAGGTAAGCTGCAGTGCTGTTCTTCCAGCAAATGTCTGGGTAGTTAAAGTCTCCCATAAGGACCAGGTTTTGTTGACCCAAAGCTTGCCTGAGCAACCTGAGTATCACTTCATTGGTCACGTCATCTTGGTTTGGGGGTTGGTAACAGATGCCTACTGCAAGGTCACCCTTGGAGACAAACCCTCTGATTTTGACCCAGAGGCATTCAATAGGGCTACCACAGTTACCATAGTTGACTTCTATACATTCAAGGTTTTCCTTAACACAGAGCACGACTCCTCCACCTCTTCTCCCCTGCCTGTCTTTACAAAACAGCCTGTACCCTTCGATCACGGTTGTCCAGTCGTGTGAATCGTCCCTCCATGTGTCAGTTATTCCTATGAGATCATAACTATCTGACTGGGGACAGAGCTCCAGGCCCTCCTGTTTATTTCCCAGACCGTGTGTGTTTGAACACATACACTTCAAATGGCTGATCTTTGGGTTCTCATTTTGAGAGACAGCTGAGGCCCATTTTACACTACTCTGGTTGGCCTGGTTTATTCCCCAATTGGTTGCAGTGGTGATGGTGGTGTGAGCGCTGCCATTTTGGATCCCTCCCCTAGTAAGCCCAGTTTTACCCCCGCCCCCCTTTGAGTCTAGTTTAAAGACCTTTCTATGAGTGGCTCCTGACCCAGGATCCTTCTCCCCCTTTGGGACAGGTGTATCCCATCTCTTGCCAGCAGCCCCAGTGTCTTGTAAAGCAGCCCATGGTCATAGAACCCAAAGTCCTGGTGATGACAGCAGCCACGTAGCCAGGCATGGATCTGTGGGCTCCTCCTGTTTACCCCCTCCTCAGTCCTTGCAACAGGGGGGATAGAGGCAAACACTATTTGTGCTCCCAATCCCCTAACCAGCCATCCCAGGGCCCTGAAGTCTCTCTTCATTGCCCTTGGACTTCTGGTAGCAATCTCATCACTGCCTACCTGCAAAATCACTAGTGGGTAGTAGCATGAGGGTTGAACTAGGGTAGGGAGTTTTTCCTGAACATCCTTGACCCCGGCCCCAGGGAGGCAGGACACCTCCCTGTGTAGTGGGTCTGGTCTGCATTTCTGGCCTTCCACTCCCTTCAGAATCAAGTCCCCTAGGACAAGGCCCTGTTTTTCTTTCTTTGCTGCAGATGTTTTGATGAGTGGGGTGGTCTGAGTAGACCTCGATAACACCTCCAAACTAGAACAATTTTTAATCTCACCATTATCCTGTTCCACTCACAAAGCACCATACCCGTTACTCAGTGGCACCTGGGAAGGTGGTGTAGTTGTTGGGCAGCTGCATTTGCTGACAATCAAAAGCACCAGATAACCGTAATAATAAGCTCTAATCCTCCTAATGAGAAAGACAGTAACATGTCAGTCCATGTTCAAAATTGACATTGATTTTGACGGTCTGACAGCATAGTTTTAATTGCTGTTTATGGCACAGCACTTTTGTGTACCCACATAATCAATTAGTAGAGCTGTCAGCAGCTAAGCACAGCCATGTTCACACACCAGCTTGGGGAGATGGACTGGGGGGTGGGGGGGTTTTGCAGGCCCTGGGCTGCAGATGGGCCTGCACCACTCTAGCCATCACCAAAGTGGCCCAGTGCCACCTCCAGCCCTCACCAAAGTCAAGGGCACAGCCACTAGGGTCACATTAACAAACATATCCACACACACTGGGAAACCCTGTTATGAGATTACAACTGAGGGCCACATCCAGTCCCAGGGGTTTTCTGATGAAGAAATCAATCTGTAGGAGTTTGAAGGACTCCACTTGAATTTTGACAGGTGAGTGGAGCAATGTGCATCCACCTTATCCAGCTGGTGGCAAGGTGCAGCTATGAGGGTGAGGGGCCCTGGGCAGGATACTCTTCTCGCCATCATGTGTTTAAGCGTCACAGCCTGCAACAACGAGACCCACTTGGCATGGTGACAATTTTAGGAATAATTTCTTTACTGGAAAAGTGGTCAAGCAATGGAACAGGCTAGCCAGAGAGGTAGTGGAGTTACCATTCCTGGAGGTATTTAAAAACCGCGTAGATGAGGCACTTTGGGACATGCTTTGGTGGGCTTTTTTTTTTTTTTTCGGGGGGGAGGGGTGTTGACGGTTGGACACGGTGATCTTAGATGCGTTTTCCAACCATGACAATTCTGCAATTCTGTGGGAGTAATAGCATTACCAGCCAGAGATTCCAGAGCACAAACTGTTTTCTGAAGCACTGAAATGAGATTTTTACCCAGCTACTCTGAACAGAATGTGTATGACTGCCTAATTTTTTTTTTTCAAAAAAATACCGATGAGGAAAGATGACAGCTCAGGCACCCAGGCAAGTGATCCTCAGAATCAGCTACACATGGCAGATCTTGCATTAGACCACGTGCTGTGTTTGAAGCCCTCAGCCCCCCCTGCTGAACCAAAGAGGCTTTACACTTAACCACGCTAAAAATCCTGCATCTAGCGATATTAATTCACTGCTACAGCACTCAAAGGCAGCACTGTGCTGCATCATCACTGCCACTTTTTACTCTGAGAGCCAAAGACTGGAAAGCCTCTGCAACAAATCTTCATAGCTCCATTTCACAGAAACCTTTGTGATCACCTTCTTTAACTTAGTGGCAAAGTCACTCCACTTCTGCAGACCTTCACCAAGCAAATAAGGTGCCTTGAAGACATACTGTACTTACTCTCAGCGAGAGATGGGTCAGCATAGGTTTCAGACAAGACCTCATCCTTTCTTCCTGAAGCGGCACTGAAACAGGGACACATCCTTCTCAAAGTGGAAAACCACTTACAGATGCACTTCTAGGTCTAGACTGAAGAATATGCTTAGATGCTTTTCTGGGTCAGAGCCAGAAACAATTCCTGCAGCTCACCCCTTTTGCTTGAGACTCATCACAGCGGCAGGCAGGTGGCAGTTTTCATTAAATCCTTGCTATCAATGTGAGATTCAATACATCCTTATTTACAGCAGTCTGACTGGCATCCCCACGATATTTTCAAGGAGAATGCAAAATCTTAGTCTTCACAGGACTGTACCAGCCCACAGCAAACAACCCTGGAAATAGCACACAGAGCCCTGTGAGACACAGGTGAGACAAACTATTCCACATTACAGCAAACACCAGCATATTTTAATCTTGCTCTAAAACCAGCTGAATGAGAGACATTCATTTAAATGAATTAATATAACTAATTAGATTCAAACACCAAGGCAATCCATCTGCACTTCTTAGCCCAATTTGCTAGCTAACAGGTGACTGCTTATGCTCTAAACAAGCACAGACTCTTACTGAGCAAAAATAAGCAGTTTTCTGAATATTCTCATGGTAAGAAATCATTTTAAATCTAAAAACAAAGTAGAGACTTTCTTTCAAAAGAGCTGTTGGCCAGACTCTCTGAACTTCTGCTTTTTATGCAGGCCTGGACAAAATATTGTAGATATATTGATCAAGTGACACCAACAGGCTCAGTAAAATCTGCTACCTCTGCTTTTATGAGCTGAGAATAAAGAAAGTTACATTTTGGAGGAAAGGAGAGTAGCAAACCGTGGCTGCCAATATTCAAATAACAAAAACGTCTGAGTGAATTCCAGATGTCAGCCATGTGTTGTGGTTTAATAGTTCAGCTCTGAGTCACAAGAACAAAAAACCTGTTATGAAACACAGGCCTGCCCACGTGCGTGCATGCACACAGGAGTGTGAACTACTTCAAAAAGAGAAGTCTTTTTTTGTGGTGTTAGTAGCACTAAAGAAAAATGGTTAGTCTGAGCTGAGGTGGGAGAAAAATTGCAAAGTTTGTCCTATACCACAGACAGAGGGTGTGATAATTTGTAGTTTTAACATTTAAAAGAATGAGGTAAAACGGAAGAGAAATTAAGCACCCACTTCACAAGCAAATGCAATCCTTTCAAATCCTGAAAATCGAATCACACCCTGTGTCTTCAATAATCACTAGCCTAAATCACCCACACCCCTGCCATGTGAAACTCTTGGAAGTCCAAGTAATTCCTAGCCTAGATCTCTCCAACAGTAATATTTATTTTGTCATTTATTAGGTTCTTGTGTTATTTTTTTCTTTTCACATAGAAGGAATAAATATCCATGGCACAGATACTTAGCAAGAGATGTCACATGCCTCATCTTCTTTCTGGTGAAGGAACATAGGAGAACCATTTATTCCTCCATGTACCATTTGTGGCCATGAGCAGGCACCTCTCGATGGATGTTTTCAGCTCTCCCAGGCTCTGGGTGGTGGGCTTGCAGGGGAGCTGCCAAGCAAGATGCTCCCTCTCTGCTGTGCTCCAGCTTGGATGCCTGCCCAAAGCGGGACCTGAAAGCAAGGGGATTAATCTACTTTGGCTCATCAACTTTTCATTCTGCTTCCTCCTTGAAGCAGTGTTGCCTGTGCTGAACTCTCACATGCTGCAATCAGCTTGTTCTCTTCTTCTCTCCAGCCCTCCACCTGGGCAACCCTCCCAAAGGCAGAGTAACTCAGGAGCTTTGCAACCTGGACCAGCTGGTCCTGGGGAATTTGCACAGCAGCAAAATCCATAAGGAGCTGTGGATACTTTGCCACCCCGAAGAATTACACCCCTGAACACCCCCAGGCAATTGCATATGGCATGTTTTCTTTGCCAATTTCAAATGCCGATTTGCATTTGCACATGCACACCACGAGCCTATGCACCCACACAGCTACTTGTGTGTGAAAACCCGAGCCAGATAGGCCAGCATGTCAAGCATGCACACACTAGGTCAGCAGTAACTATGCTAGGCATGCACAAATAGACCCACATTTTTTAAAAAATTAGGCCTTTAAAGCTGTGTTTAAATAAGCTATACTAGAGGTTTTTAATGACTCCATGAAAGGACAAGTGGGATAGTGGCAATGAATTGGCCTGAGCAGAAACACTTCTAAGAAACTCACACTGGTAGGCTGGAGAGAGGAAGAAAGATGAGCAAACTTCAGCCAGGGGAACAACAGCAAGATGCTCGTCAGCAGTGGAGCTGGCTGATACCTACCTTCTCCTCGGGACCTCCCAGCTGTGTTCCTCAGCTGCTGGAGGATAGTCATCAGGTTAAAGAAACTGAACTTATGATGATGCTGTGTCCTGGTCTTGAAAATCAAGAGACAGATGGTGCTTGCTAAGTACCTTTGTGCCAACAGCATGTCGGAGGTTTCAGTCTGCCCCAGGGATACCTGCAAAAAGGACAGCCCTTGACTTGGGAGCTCAGAAGAGGCTTTTTACCTTTCCTCCAAAGCTCTCACCACTGCCAACGAGGCTGGTGAAGGGACTATAGGGAAAGTCTTACAGGGAGAGGCTGAGGCAGCTGGGGTTGTTTAGCCTGGAGAATAGAAGACTCAGGGAGGAGCTTATCACGCTCTACAACTACGTGAAGGGAGGCTGCAGTCAGGTGGGGGCTGGGCTCTTCTCCCAGGCAACTAGCAACAAGACAAGAGGGCACGGCCTGAAGCTGCACCAGGGGAGGTTTAGGTTGGATATTAGGAAGTACTTCCTCACGGAGATCAGACATTGGAATGGACTTTCCAGGGAAGTGGCGGAGACACCATCCCTGGATGTGTTCAAGGAAAGGCTGGATGTGGCACTTAGTGCCATGGTCTAGCTGATGTGGTGCTGTTAGGTCATAGGCTGGACTTGATGGTCTTAAAGATCTTTTCCAGCCTTGGTAATTCTGTGTGATTCTGTGTAAAGTGCAGGTTTGGGGTCAGGGAAGGAGGGATATTAAACCACGATGGGAAAAAAACCCCTAAAAAACAACCATGAAACACATTTACACTCCAGTCTTTGCAAATCAAGATTTCACATGGGAATCTGGACAGGTGCAGTGTTACCGGATCTGGTGATGGCAGCTCCCTGCCCCGTATAGCTGCTTCTTATTTATCTTGCTATGGTTTCCACTTAGCCATGTCCTGTGGCAGTGAGGATTTCAGACTCTGTGTGCCTGAGAACCAGCAGCCAGCTCTCCTCTGTGGCAGGGCTGAACCAGCCCCAGTGCTGGGCACTTGCTCAGGAGGGAAACCTCTGCCCACCAGTTTCGTGTATGGTCACACTCTGGAGGGCAAGCATGCCTTGCCAGTGACACCTCATCACAGAGATACAACTTATCTCCTGCGTGCAGAGAGCACCAGCTTCTTGTGACAATGCCAGCACAGCCCTAAAGACCTCACAATGCAAGCAGTGAGGGTTTTCAGGACACCCTCTTTTCAAGCATTACAAATATTACACCTAAGCCTGTCCCTACTTTTGACAACTCCTGTAGAAAATCCCCAGATAAAAGCCTCTCCCTGAGCTGCTGCTGCTTGGAAGGGCTACAGTGGGAAAGTGTGCCCGAACAACAGATGCAGGAGGAGCTTGGCTCCATGGGCATGACCCGGTCGAAGGCCAGCACGTGCCACAATGTTTACAGACCTACATTACAGAACAAAACTTTTGCATAATTTTTCATCTGCAGTGTGACTCACTGGGAAACATGGCTGATGGGGGGAAAGTGGAGAGGGTACGAGCAAGTGGTGCAGTGGGGGACAAGGCGATGTGTGGAAACAGAAACAACTAGATTGAAAGAGTAGATTGAAAAAGACAGAAATGCCAGATAAAGGGGTCATCGTAACTCAGCGAAGGCTGGCAGCTGCCCCAGCAGGCTGAGGAATGCAGATTGGAGGTGCAGGTGGGTGTTGAAGGGCCATCTTCCCCATTACATGCAGGATTGCACCCCAGAGACATGAGGCATTGGCGTTCTCCTTATCCACAGCAAAACAAGCCTTCCAGAGAGGTGAAGCTGGATGCACAGCCCATCAGTCATCCTGTTGTGGAACAAAGCTGCTCTGCAAAATCCTGCATCCCCTGGGAGCAATGTTTGGAAGAAGCCTTTTGACAATGCACCCTGGCAAAATGAGCATCTAGCTCCAGTGGTTTCTGTTTGGTTTGGGTTTTTTTAATAATGAGTTTTCATAAAAGCTTACACGCTTTAGAAATACTGTCATGAAAATAATAAAAATAAGTAGTAGCGTACTGTTTTCCAGAGGCTGCCGCCAAAGCCATGTTAGAATAGCTCCATCTAGTGGAAACCAGCAGCAGGAATGGCGGCAAAAGACAAATCTGGAAGAAAGCTGTAGGAAAATGTTGACAATGCGTGCCCCAGGTGTGTGTGCCAGCAGTGGCTTTGGTTCCCATCCGCAGGGGTTTCCCTAGACCCGTCCCTCCCAGAGTTTCGCTCTGATCTGCAGGTTTGAAATAAACGAAAAATATCTTTTTGCAAAGCCTACAGAAATTGTGTATTTTATTTGATTTTTGACATAGAACTATAGTATTTACACAGTTACTGTATAATCATGCTTAGCTCACAGGAAGGTTTGGGGCTGTATGGTGGCTTCAAGCTCGGCCACATAGAACTCCACTTCAGACCGAGTCCCAGAGACATTCCTTCTCCCTCTGTCACTCCCTGCCTCCGTTGGTTAATTTGCAGCTGCATCTGTACCTTGTCCAGCATTTCTTTCTTGTTCCCATCATCTATATCATCTTCTCATTTTGCAGCTTGTTGCAGGAGTGTCTGTACCCCTGCACATGTGCTTATAAATCAGAGGTAACAACTGTACTGCAGAGCTCAAATGCATTCCTGTCTATAAAATTTCCAGTTTAGACAAGCAACCCTTTCAATCATGAATATGAAGCAAGTACATAGAATTAAAACCACCAGGTTACATTTTAAAAGAATAATTACCCCCTATTTCCTACTGTACTGTTGGATTTATTCTCCTGCTTATCCAAACTCCAAGTTTTATGCTTTGCTAACAGAGTTAATCTTACAAGTCTATTTAATCCATGTCCTGAGGAACAAGGGAGACAAGAAGTAGATTTCAGCTTCAAGGATATGTCCTTTTGGTTTTGCGCTGTTAACACAGCTTAGAACCATCTAAGAAAATATGAAATCTTACAGGCATAAGAGGTCTGAGAAACATCCTCTGAACTGCGCAAGATACCAACAAGGCACCAGTGTAGATCACTGAGCACAGATGTACCAATTTCCTCAGGTGAAATTGCCCTCACCCACAAGACGCACAAACACATAAATAAAGCTGAGAACCCTTGGACTTCACGGGAGCTCTGCATTGCCTTTCCATGCTTGGGTATCCTGGAGTGCCTTAGCAAACAGCACCCATGCAGCACATGGGCACGAGAGCTCACTCCCAGGAGATGCCAGCAGAAAGGCTCTGCAGAGATCTCATACCACTGGCCACTATGAGGCCCAGGCAGATGGCAGTTTAGACATGGGACCTCGAAAAGAAAGGCTATGGAAAATGCTGTTTACTGAAAATCTAGACACAATCATGGTTAAAGGAAGGCTCCGTGGAGTAACTGGCCAGATTTTCCCCTGGCAGTGGGTAACCCATTAAATCTGTCATAAACTCTAGCTCCTTCCCCTTCCCTTGGTCCCTCTCCTGGCAAGAACCTCCCTGAGTGCCTGCTCACTCGACAATGCCCAACATGACTTCTCTGCACCAGGTAACACAGGATTTGGTCCAGTTGCAAACCAGACGTAGCTGTTAGTGATGCTTAGGCAGCTGAAATCCAGAAGAGACAAGTGGTAAAACTAAATAAAAGGATAATATGGGAGGTGAATTTTGGAAATCTCATGTGGATTACAGAAATTCACTTTCTGCCATGTTCACCTCACCATCCTCCTCCAGAAAGTTATTTCCACTCATGTGTAAAAAAAGACAATTTATACAGTGCTATTGACCCTCCCATCCTGTATCATTTAATCAGGCCAGACAAACCCTGTGCAGAGCAAGCTTACCACTCACAAACAGCAGCATATTAAAAGACAATGTTATTTCTGTCACACAAGCACAGCTTCAGGGACTGCCTCTTTGTTTATTAACATGTAAGGCCAGTGCCCAGCCCCTTATGTTTCTTTAAGACCCACTCTTCTGTGCTCTAGGGAAAAAAAGTCCCATGGTGCCCTGCAGAGTGACAGAGATGTGTGTGAAAGCAGAGTAGCTGACATCAGCTCAGCACCATGACAAACTACAATTCAGGCACCTGCTGGGAACACTTACTTAAGCATGGCTTTATCTCCATGAGCTGGCGATGATGGCCCTGACCAACACTGGCCAGAACTGGATGTGCAGCAAAGCAACACAGCAGAACAGAGGCTGCAGTGCCAGCAGCCTGCAGATGCTGCAAAGGATGTTAGGCGGAGGAGAGGGTCAATTATTCTGAACAATCAAAAGCAAAACAAGTAATTAGTTAAATTAGAGCTAGGAAAACATTTTTCCAAGAGGAAAAAGCCTATAATTGACAGCAAGCATGACTAGGCCCTGTTGCCAGAGGAAGCACTGACTACCAGCGACCACCATCCTGCTGAGACTTCATCATCATCACCTGTGGAAGGATGAAGCCCATAAGCAGGAATGCACTTTGTGACCTTCCTTTTGGACTAGAGAGATGAGCCATCCCAGGCTTTCCCCACGATGGGCTGAACAGTGAAATGATTGTCCACCTCCTCCCAGCTGCCCCAGGAGAGCATGGAGTGCCCAGTACTGCTGGTCTCTCAAACATTTCAATGTTTTTTGTAGAAGTTATTGCAAAACGATTGATATGTTGGAGGAATGGCAATATGCAAAGAATTAATGCCAAGCTGCAGTGGGAAACTCTGATGCACTTTCTCTGATGGCTATGAAGCTTTGCCAAAGGCGTGGCTGCCAAATGAAACACTTTCAAAACAATAATCACCAACCTGCAGACAATTACCCTGGCAATACTGTAGGACTTTCACCCAGTGATCTTTCAGGGGACTGGGGAGTAAACCAGCCTGTCTCTGACCTGCATCTGTCAAGCTCATCAAGTCTAAACGTTTGGTGAATTCTTCTCCCTGCACATATATTTGCCAATGGGGACTAGGTATTTGGTATGTATTAAAAAAATACCATGTGAAAGCAGATGTTAGAGCAGGTAGGATTTCTGGAGCAAGTATCCGATGGAAGAAGTGACCTGTGACCCCAGCTCACTGGTATCTGCCAAGACCAGTGGGATGAGGAGGCATGGCTCCAGCAAGGACTGCAGAGGTATCACCAGGCACATGCAGGACCAATTGCCTCATTTCCATGTCGTTAGTCTGACTGGGTCATAAGAACTTCCCCTTTCAAACCCATCCAATAGGAACAGCTCATTAGCAGCATGTAACTGCAGACTCATCTCCCAGCAGCCATTCTAAGAATGAAAAATTTAATTTCAGCAGTGAGGTTTTGTTCTCCCATCAGCAAAACAGATCACACGTGGCAAGAAAAGAAAGAGAGCTGTGAGGACAGAGAGAGAACCACGTCTCTGAAGCACAACGAGGACAAAGGAACAAACGATATCCTGCAAAAAAATGTATTTAGGGCATTGACATATGGCCAACTGGAGCAGCATACATTTTACCTCTTTACCTCAGATGCAGACATAACCAGCATAGGGTATTACCCAGCAGCTGCATGGATGCTCATCAGGCAAAGACCATCAGTGAGAAATGAGCAGATAAGAATTTGTTAATATGAATGGGCAAAAAGAGAAAAGAAACTCAGTTAACTGAAGCAGTCAAAACCGTGTAGAGACACCATTTCACGTTCCCAAGACATCTGGCTGAAAATAACCTATGGTTTTTGACTCATCCTGCCAGTTCTGGGGTTCTCTCACTATCCTCATTCCCCCTGACCAGAGGTGCTGCCTGCTTCTGAGTTCCAGCCCTCTCAAAATCTCCATGAGGAGGAGAGGCAGCTCTCACCTGCCCGCATGGTCCCGCTAGTGGCCACCCCACACTGAAGGGTCATGGAAACCCTCTGAGCTGGAATATAGCTTGGGACATTTCGAACCCACTTTGGCCCCAGCTATAGCACCTGGAAGCTATAGCACCTGGATCAGGGTGCTCATTACCAGCACTTCTTACTTTAAAGTAGAGGGATAGGTTTCTCTCCTCTCTTTCTGAAGCTCTATACACTGCAATTAATGTCGCTTAGCAACAGGACTTCCTTTTAAGGTGCTCTTTTGTCATTTCAAAGCTTCTGTGCCAGAAGTTCTTTAAATAGCCTGAGCACATCAGCTCCCTCCGTTGGGCTCTTTTACTTTATCTCTGCCCCATTTCCTCCCATTGCAAGGTCACTATCTGCAGCCAGCCAAAGCAAACCAAACAAAAAAACCCAAAAATGTGGCTCATGGGGATCAGTCCAGCCTCTCCTTGCAAAGGCTGGGAAGCTCCTTTTCCCCAAAGCCATGCCAAGCTACACCTGATACAGGCCAGCTGAGGGAAGGGGAAGGTCAAGTTGGTTTTAATTCTGGTGTTTTGCTTTTTACCCATGTTGGACTCAGAAATGCAACCAGGTTTCTCTCATCAGTCTAAATTCTACCATAAAGACTTGCGCAGCCCAGTTTGTCAGATTCTGTATTGTTCAGCCAGAGGAAGAATGGCTTGTTACTAATAACTGAAATCTGCATTTTATCTTGGCTTTATAGTACTGACACAATGCACAGGGAGTGAGAATACTGGGTATTTTACTTGCTTAGCAGGGAACAGAAGCTGCATTTTTGAGACAGGAATAAGTCTCACAGCTGTTTCACAGAGTAGCAGGGGGTTCCAGCACGGAGATCCTCAAAACATCTGAATTTTTGAAAAATCACAAGCTACACAAGGAGGGTAACACAACAGTAGTTGTACAGAAACAGTATCTGCAGGGGGGGAATAGGAGACATTTCCCTTTGCAGTTTAAACATTGCATGTGTGAGACGTCAGTAATTAATCAGTTGCTAATTCCCGTCAGCAATTTCCTTCCTCCATAACGCCTTTGTCTTTACTGTTTTCAGTTTGTGTTTGGTAGGACTTCACACAGTTTTGCATGCCCCAGTCATGGTCAACCCAGCTTCCTGGCCAGCAGGCAGGGTGCAGGATGCAGGCACGGCACAGGATGCAGGCACAGGGGCCAGGAAGCCTGGCGTCCCCCTGGCCTCTATCAAGCTGTGATGATCAGCTTGAAGGTTGTTCATCCTGTGTACTAAAAAAAATCACACCGATGCCCCCCTGAAGCCCAGGGGTTCCAGGACCTGGCACAGGAGCAACGCCCTGGCTGAGCACCTTTGCCATCAATCCTTTTGAATGCTGCCTCAAATAAAAGTCACATAAGAACAACTCTTCCATGGAGAGCTGGCCAGAGGAATGCTTGCTTTATTTGTTTGCGATATTTCTATATGCAGTGCTCACATTGCATCCCTGGTCACACTCTTTTTTCTAGGGACAGCACAACCTGTGGTTTGCTCAAGCCATGGAGATCTCAGATTGAAGCTGTGACATGCTTTCAGCGTTAGCCTTAACTACTAATGCCAGCGGACAGAAGCCAGTGGTTTGGTCCTCTGCCAAGGAGCAGCAGCAAAGCAGAGGAGGAGGAGTCTCTGGGGTGGAGGGCTGCTGTGGCTTGGCCCTCAGCAGCTCAAAATGCAAAGCGGAGGGGTGGCACCCAGCTGGGGTCCTATCACAGGCACAAGCCTGCAGTGCCTGTCCCTCTTGGGTCCCCACTACCTCCCAAGGCATGCTTTTTGGAGGTGGTGTACTCAGTGCTCTGACTGGGAGCCCTTCCCAACATGGGGGCCACTCCAGGCACAGGGCCAGCCAGATCGATTTGACACCAGACAGAATTTCCCCTCAACCTGACCAGCTGTCCTCCTGCTTGGGTGGAGAGGCTCCTGTAAGACCCAGGATCCCATCCAGAAATGTGACCCACCTTTCTACAGCAGAGGAACTGGAATCCTGTGACTTCAGCATTGTGCCAACAGCTTAAATGATGCCCGTGTCCACAGTACTTGGCTGGAATGAGAAATATGCCAGCATTTCACCATCATGGTCCCCATTAGGACCAACAGCATTGTCTGTTCCCCACAAGCCTGTCAGTGTTGGTTTTTAAGTGGGGGAAGGGCCACCACCTGTGGACACATGCAATGGGTTACTCACCATGTTTTGGTGAGCATCATGAGCCATTCCTCCTGTCTAGCTCAGAAATCAGTTTAAAATTGAGAACTTCTGGGGGGACATATAGCCACATCCTGGAGACTTTTTGATTGCAGGGCAGTGTGACTTGTTCATAGGGTGGCACAGCACTGGAGGAGCAGTGCAGAGGGAGCAGTGTGCTTGGCACTCAGCAGCTTTCAGCACCTCACAAGCTCTCAGTGACAAGCATCATTGCACTAAAGCCAGACATTATCACTGCTGTTCACACACGCTTGAATTTCCCATCACCAGAGCAGGAAAAGTTTCAGCCAAGCACATAGAAGATAATATCAGGAAGAGAAAAATACTCTTGAGGGCACTCTCCTAGTGACCACCATGGTCTGACAACCCTCCTGAATGCAGCAATGGAAAAAGGATCCACGAAGCACTTGTGAACAGCAAACACCACCTTTAAAAGCAGAAAGCAAGCATTAAAGGAGAGTTTCCCCTGTTTTAACACAGGAGGTGAATCAGCCCCAGGTGCAGCAGCCGTGGTCACACAGGGGCTGCAGCCTGGCCCAGGGGAGGTGCCCCCAGCAAAGCCCAGTGCCAGCACCAAAACCCCTCCTGCTAACTACTGCCAAAACCTCTTAGCCCTCCCCATCTACTTCTTTATGACCACAAGCATCTAAATTAATCAGGCACATGTAATGAATAATTCAGACACCTCTAGTCATTAGTAATTTTTACTAAGCTCAGCAATTGCTTGTGCACATGGATGAGAAGACAAAATTCTGTCACCCGATACCAATTTTGTAATGAATCCATTATCTGAAATTGAGGCAGGCCTTGGAATTCATTATTTGCATCACAAAGCTTCCCATTTCCTAAAAAAAACCCAACACCCAAACCTCCTCCCCCCCCCCCCCCAATAAATCTCTGCAGTGATTTATACATGTAAATCCCAGGACAAATGGTAATATACTTGCACCACAGGAACAGGCAGGACTAGCTTCAGCTGATATCCCCTCCTGCTTTAAAGAACTTTTCTTCCAAAACAACACACTAATCTTAAATTTGAGGTCTCTGACACGAGTGATTTGAGGAAGCATTTGTGCCACTAGGGCTTGTAGCCTGCTAGAAACAAGATGCAGGGTGCAAGTGCCAAGTACAAGCTGTCACCAGCCAGGAAAGCACAGTGGAGGGCAGGAATGGGGGAAGGGAAGACACTTCAAGCCTTAGCCTTCGAGCCTTAGCATGGAAAATAGCAAACAAGGAGCAAACATCCCAAACAATTTCCTGTGAAATTTTTGCTACTAGCTGCAGGGGGAGCAGGGTTTCCAGCAAACACTGGCTGGGTAAGAGGCAAAGCTGTTAGTGGGATATGGACCGAGATTTTAGCTTGCCATTCAGGTGGTTTTGGGTTTGGTTTTTTTGTTGTTTTTGGTTTTGTTTCTTTTAATTTATAAATTAAGAAGGAGGGGGAAAAAACCCAGCCGAACCTGATCAGCACAGAAGCATAGTAGTAGCAGACAAATACAGCAGCAGGGCACTGGTGCCACGGCCTCTCAGTGTCCACCAGCCACAACAGCCCACCTGAGAGGCTTAGGCAAAGATGTCAAAGGGAGTCGGCTCTGCATTGGGTTTTAAGCTTTGCTCCTGCCACACTGACTGCTCCTCTCTCCCCAGCCACCTGCAGGGAGTATTAGCACAGCACAACTTGGTTAAAACTCGATGGACACATCAACTCCAGCTACCAGCTACATGGCCTTCATACACTATTTCAGAGCTGAAGCAGCTGATTTTGTGAATGTTCTTGGCACCAGAAAAGCCCAGATGTCTCCATCTTTCTGCATGTCAGGCTTGATGCTCTCCAGGTGGCATCTGGATTTCTTGATGCTTCACTGATTGAGTTACTGGGGCTGCACTGGTTCAGTCCACCCAGCCTCCCCCCATTGTGCTGAGGCACATTTCCGAGCCCAGTATGTTTTCATCATGCCTTTCTCTACTAGGTCGTGAAGAAATACTGCCAGTTAAGCCTTCTGAAAACAAAGTTAACGAACTAATAGCTCAGCCATTTAAAAAAGGAAAAAAAAAGGCAGGCTGAGCTGGCTGGCGAGAGCCAATGCTCAGTGCTGTCCTGGGCAGTAACAACCAGACACTCCTGCCTGCAGCTGCCACAAACGTGCCCATCTTAGAGGCGGTTAGAAATATTGTTCCCCTTCAGAAAATCAGTCCTCATGTGTAATCTAATTACAAGAGGAAAATATTTCATTTTTAGATTGAGCTATTGCTTTTCAGCTTTACTGTTTCTAACAAGAGAAGAACATTTCAGCATTGTGAGCTTTTTTGCAGCAAAACAGTCACTATTCTCATGCCTAGATTTCAGTTGTTTTACAAGTTCTTGTGACTCTCACAAGCAACGTAACAAATTTTGTTTGACTTACACTTTCCATTACATTAAATTCCCCTTTGCTGAGGCACTGCTATTTCATCTGCCCTTTTCTTGCTTTGCCTTCTATTTCACACTGAATTAACTCCCCTGTACTTAGTGGAGACGTTTCACTCTACACAAGCATAAAGACCAATTTCCCCCACTTTCAACTTTTAAAAAATCTATTCTGCCCCAGAAAATTATCAGTGCACAGTCATTTGATTATATTTAAAGCAGGGAAATTCCTCTTTGACTCTGAAACTACTGTTTTGCTCACACTGAACCCAGGAGGTTTAGCAAGCATTTATTCTCCTTTTGAGCCAACTCGCCCATTTTGTCTGACCTTTTCTGCTCTGTCTCACTTTCATTAAGGGAGAAGGGCACGAGATCATCCATTTTGACAACCTGCCTCACTCCATAATGGCCTGTGATTTATACTTTTTAGTTTTCACAATACTAGCCTGCGTTAGCTGTGAGGCATCCAGCGCTGCAGAGACAATGTGCACAGAGGTGAGTGACAATTGCTGGTCCCTTTTGAGATACAGGAAAGGTCTCTGGTGAATATTTGCCTGCTGATGTTTGACTGTTTTCAGTTCCAATGGGGTTTCTCTCAGGGGGACCCAAAGGCCTTTATTGGAGATATAAGGTGGGTGTCTTGAGATGTCTTCAGGGACATCAGTCACTGTCCTTCCTCCTCTTCCTTATGCCCATGCATCCATGCACCCTCACGCTCTCTTCTGTGGCTGCCAGGGACTTCAGGAGCCTGTCAAACCATACTGCTTCAACTCCCAGAGAGCTGAAAGGATGATAAAGTTTCACAGTGGTGTTTAGCAGATATCAGAGCTAGACAGAGGACAAATACAAAGATTTTTGTCTCATGCTTTCCATCTCCATACAGGAATTTGTACACGGTGGCAAGATGATGGTGTCTCTGTTTGCTGTCTGGTCAATGTGCCCATGAGAATATGAAGAAAGTACAAAGGTTTTTCCAGAGACTGGAAAAAAGGCAGACCCATAACTTTTTTATTTTATTTTAGTGAAGTGGGAGACAAGGGAAAAAAAGTAAAGATTCTGATTCAGGGAAGAAGCACTGTGGAAAGTGAACCCTATGCAGTGCACATTTGGGGGCCAAGAGCAAGTTCCTCCTGAATGAAATGTACGAATCCCTGAGCACTCTGAGCTGCACACTGGGATTCCCCAGGGAATGGTTGCTCCTCATCTCTCTGTGAGAGCTACTCCATGCCCCAGAACACACAGGGAGCTTACTTGCTAATTTATTTGAATCGCAAAACATAGACACTCTTCTCATTTATAGTGACACCTAAACATGTTCTGTCTGTCTAAACCATGTCGTAGCAATCAGTTCAACTCTGCCTATCAGTATTTAAAGCATTGACTTCTCTAAGTCTGTATTTTTCCATTTCTATAGTTACCAGTGCTCATTAAAACAGCCAGACTGACCAACTGTGCAATATGTGTTTTTACTTCCCTACGAGCAGAATGTCTCTGACCTTACTGGCAAGATACTGCCAAAGCTGCAGCTCCCATGAGGCTCCAGGGAGCCTGCCCCTGCCAGCCTGGCCCTGTAACCATCCAGGGCTTTCTCTGGCAGCTGGGCAGGGTGAGGATGGTGCTGCCACCATGCTGGCTGTGCCTGTGGTCCCCATCCCAGCTGAGAAGCTGGTACAAGTGTGATGCTCTGGGCATCTCCACTGCCATGAGAGGCTGCAGCAGGTTATTCCAGGGTGGTGTTTCCCTGCATGCCATAGACCCGGTCTCAGGTTGACTCTCATGCTATCACCAGACAAAGGCAGGTCAAGCATGTTTAATGGATTTTTCAGGTGGCCACAGAGTAGATTTCTCTACATAACAGATCAATTTATTTTCAGTTAAAACAAAAAGCCTTCATAGAAATTTTAAAGCCTAAGCATATCAGATATGGTCTTTGTCTAGCCTGAGCTAAACCGTCCCTCCATCCTCTCACTGCAGCTTGTAGCTGCAGTTCAGATCAAATTAATGTGGACATGTGCCTTCTAGAAACATTCCCAGACCTGCTTTTTTTACCTCCTCTCTGCAAGGTTTTCTTAAGACTTCTCGTAGATTAAGCTTTGTTACAAGACTCATGAAATTCAGAATTTAAAAAGACCTTGTGGGGATTCTTTCTTAGGGATTAATAATTCATCCAGAAGAGTAAACAATCCTCATACGTGCTAACTTCGATAAGAAAGTACTACAAATGAGGCACAGTTGTAATTAATACAAGAGAGATTCGAGACGCTCATTTTAAAAACACACTCCACAAAACCCCAGGGTGTGCATTGCAAGCCTGCACTAAGGCTTCCTAGGATTCTGGCTGCTATGTTTTTAAATAATTCAAAATTCTGCTGTGTTTTGTTTTGTTTTGTTTTTTAAACACCATAGTTTCCTATTTATATTCCAGTGCATACATCTTGCGGTTTCACTATATATTTTCCACAGATTACAATAAATAAAAGTTATAGCTGTGAAGGTTTAGGATTGATGGAGATCCCTGAAAAACTACCTGTCACAACCGAAATCCTCGACTTCAGCTTCAATGTGCTCCCTTCCCTCCAGAATTCAACCTTCTCTAAGCTGAAATCTCTTCTCTACTTGGACTTAACAAGGTATGGGAGAATGTCCTCAGTCCTGCACACCAGGTTAGTCGAACCCCCTGCCCAAGAGAGCACCAGAGCAGCACCTCCCTGCGTTCACATGGAAACCACCAGTAGCACTTGCAGACAGCTGTGAAGTATTTTGCTAAGCAGAGATCGATACTCTTGTGCAATATCTAGGCTTCTCCTCTGGTGTCAGTCATTTGCAGGACAGTGGGTGAAATACGTGTTTCCACATCTTGCTGCTGCTAAGACAGTAGTAACAGCGAAGTTACTAAAGCCATTTTTTTATTCACTTTTCTATAAAGGTATTGCTCCTTAAACTTTAGAGAAAGACAGGTTTGGTCCTTATAAATGCCTGTCTCTTTCTGTGGGCAAAAAGAGTTTGGACACTAAAAACCTCACGTCTCCCTGACTTTTACAAATGTTTCCACATGCCCATCATTTCAGGACATGTTTTTCTTCTCACTAGGGTCCTGTATTTCAAGATGAGCTTACAAAGACAAGACAAGTGTCACTGTAAAAGACAGACACTTTTATCCTGAGGAAGGCAACTGGTTAGGAGTTCTTAGAGAAATGATGTGCCATTTGGGTAACAAGGAGAGTTTTGAGAGACAGGCCACTGATGCTGGTTTCTGTTGCTTTCTCAAGGTGTCAGGTCAACTGGGTGTACGATGGTGCCTTTCATAACAACAAGGAACTTAAGACAATTGTGCTGACTGGAAACCTGCTCATGTTTCTGTCTGACACAGCGTTTGCTGGCCCAGATTCCCTGAAGCAGCTTGTCTTAACACAGACGGGAATAACCAGTATATCCTTTATTCCAATGACAAACCTGGACAGCTTGGATACCCTGATCTTGGGTAGCAACCACATCTCTTCACTGCAGCTTCCTCCCAACTTTCCCACTCAAAACCTCAAGTACCTTGACTTTCAAATGAACAATGTAAGAGCAATCACAGCAGAAAATGTCCGCGTTCTGCAGAAAGCCAGCAATATAACTCTCATCTTTAAAGGCAATGACATTACATACATTGAACCCGGAGCTTTCCGGTCCCATTTCTACAGGTTGGACTTCGGGGGCTGTGCTGGCATCCCTCAGGTGCTGGCAGGGATACAGAACTCCACAGCACAGACCCTTTGGCTGGGAACATTTCACGGTGTGGAAAAGGAGCCCTACATAAGCCCCAGTGATTTACAAGGCCTCTGTGATGTCTCTGTCAAGGATCTCTACCTGCAGCTACGGCACTTCAGAAATCTAAACGCTGACACATTTCAGTGCTTGACCAGGCTCCGAAAGCTGGACCTAACTCAAACCTACATCAGCGCATTGCCCCCTGGCATCAATGGCATGAGCTCACTGGCTGAGTTAGTTCTCAATGCAAACTCCTTTGAGCACCTCTGCAATATCAGCTTTGCTGCCTTTCCCTCCCTCACCCATCTCCACATCAAGGGGAACTCGCAGGTCCTGCAGATGGGCTCTGGCTGTTTGGAGAAGCTGGCAAAGCTTCAACATCTCGATTTAAGCAAGAGTCATGTTGAAAGCTTTGACTGCTGTGAGGAAGCACTGAGTGGTTTGGGCAGTCTTCGGTACCTGAATCTGAGTCACAACTTAAAGCTGCACCTCCAAGATGTGCTTATTAAGGATGGTGCTAACTTGG
The DNA here is from genome assembly GCA_020745705.1 of Hemiprocne comata. Lineage (NCBI taxonomy): Eukaryota > Metazoa > Chordata > Aves > Apodiformes > Apodidae > Hemiprocne > Hemiprocne comata. The sequence goes on along the minus strand of CM036616.1, from coordinate 37,903,604 downwards.
AGCTGCTAGACCTAGCTTTCACTTCTCTTCATGTCGACACTTCACACGGTCCTTTCCGAAATTTGCATCTCTTGCAAGTGCTGAACCTTTCGTCCTCTCACATTAATACTAGCATTCAGCATCTCTTTCAAGGCCTGGAAAACCTCATGCTCTTGGACCTTAGTCAAAATAACTTTGAGTCAGGGATCATGCCAGAGGACAAACTGTTCCAACAGCTATCAAATTTAGAGGTGCTAATTTTATCATCCTGTGAACTGACAGCAGTAGGTGGCCAAGCATTTCATAGCCTTAAGAAGTTACGGCATGTTGATCTGAGCCACAACAAACTTCTTGCATTCAGCACAGATGCATTTTCAAACCTTAAGAGCATCTATCTCAATTTTGCCCACAATAGGATCCATGTTGTGCCGCATGACAAGCTGGTGTCTCTAGCTGGCCACTGCATAATCAATTTAAGTTACAACCCTCTGGATTGCACCTGCTCCAATATTGGTTTAATCACCTGGTACAAGCAGAATCTGGATAAAATTGAAGACCCTGAAGGAACAAGATGCTCTGAACCCAAATCATTAGCTGGGGCTCAGCTGGCCACCATCTCACTCTCCTGTGGGATCAACATGGCAGGAATCATTGCAGTTGTTCTGGGTATTTTATCCTGTGGTGCCATCTTCATTTGGGGTGCTCGCTGTTTCAAGCAGAATTACCGGCAAATATAAGTTTATGATGGAGATAGAGAAAAGATGTACAGCAATTGTATTAAGATGAAAGTCAACCTACTGTTTTCGTTTGTGACCTGTACTTTCTTAACTTTTGTAATAACCTTTTAATTTGTATTATAACTTTAAAAAAAAAAAAAAAAAAAAAGAAAAAATTTTGAGAACTGGAAAAATAAACTATGACCTAAGACTTGAACAGGAATAACTTCTTTTACAGAGAAATTTCCTGTAAAGGAAAGATCCAAGGGCCAAAATTCAAAGCTTGTTCTCTTTAAAAAACAAAGACCAAACCACCATCACTATCACGTCCCACAAAAAAATCCCCAAACCAAATACTCACCCTCTATCAAATGCCCTTGAAAAACAATACTGTTTAAGAGCTGGCAGTAGTGTACCCCACTCTGCTAAAAATAGAAAAAAAACCAAACAACCTCTGTGAGGAACAGGCACAACATTCATAGTCTTGTAAGACCCATTCCTGCAGGACTGACAGAAACAGCCTGTATCATCTTTCCAATTTCTTTAAAATACATTTGATCCTTTGGAAAGTTCTTGGCTGTTGAACCTCTGCCATCTTTTGTCCAGGGTCTGGCCCTGCCCCTGTACTAGTTACTAGACTCCATAGTAAGCACTGACTAGCAACAATCATGGAATCATAGAGTGTTAGGAGTTGGAAGGGACTCCCCTGCCAAAGCATGATCACCTAGGGCAGGCCACACAAGAATGCATCCAGATAGGTCTTGAAAGTCTCCAGAGAAGGAGACTTCACAACCTCTCTGGGCAGTCTGTTCCAGTGCTCCGTAAGCCTCACAGTAAAGAGGTGGAATTCCCTCTGTTCTAGCTTACACCCATTGTTCCTTGTCCTATTACTGAGCACCACTGAAAAGAGACCTTCCTCTTGACACCCACCCCTCATATATTTATAGTCATTTATAAGCTCCCCTCTCAGACTTCTCAAGACTAAACAGCCCTAGGTCTCTCAGCTTTTCTTCAGAGGAGAGATGTTCATGTCCCTTAATCAGCCTCATAGCTCTCCATTGGACTCTCTCCAGTAGATCCTTGTCTCTCTTGAATTAGGGAGCCCAAAACTGGATACAGTATTCCAGGTGTGATCTCACTAGGGCAGAGTAGAGGGGGAGGAGAACCTCCCTAGACTTGCTGGACACACTTTTCTTTATGCACCCCAGGAAATAATTTGCCCTCTTGGCCACAAGGGCACATTACTGTCCCAACTTACTGTCCACTAGGACTCCAAGGTCTTTCTCCATGGAGCTGCTTTCCAGCATGACAATTCCTAATCTGTACTGGTGTCTGGTGTTATTCCTACCCAGATGCAGGACTCTATTCTTGCCCTTATTGAACTTCATGAGGTTCACCTTTGCCCAGCTCTCCAGCCTGTCCAGGTCATGCTGGATGGCAGCACAGCCCTCTGGTGTTTCAGCCACCCCTCCCAGTTTCATATCATCAGTGAACTCGCTGAGGATCCCTCTGTCCCCTCATCTAGGTCATTGATGAAGATATTGAACAAAACTGGGCCCAGTACTGATCCCTGGGGAACACCACTGGCCACAGGCCTCCAACTTGACTCTGTGCTGCTGATCATAACCCTCTGAACTCTGTTGTTGAGCCAGTTTTCAATCTACCTCACAGTCCAATCATCTATGCCACATTTCTTGAGTTTTCCCACGAGGATGTTATGGGAGGCAGTATCAAAAGCCTTACTGAAGTCAAGGTATATGACATCCACTGCTCTCCCTTCATTTGGTCATGCCTTCATAGAAGGGTATCTTATTAGTCAAGCAAGATTTCCCCTTAGTAAATCCATGTTGGCTACTCCTAATAACCTTTTCTTCCATGTGGTTAGAGATGGCCTCCAGAATGAGCTGCTCCATCACCTCTCCATGGATGGAGGTGAGACTGACCGGTCTGAAGTTGCCTGGGTCTTCCTTCTTGCCCTTTTTGAAGACTGGAGTGGCACTGGCTTTCTTCCAGTTCTCAGGCACCGCTCCTGCTCTCCAGGATTTTTAAAAAATGATGGACAGTGGCTCAGCAACATCAGCCAGCTCTCCCAGCACATGTGGATAAACCCCATCGGGGCCCATGGATTTGTGTGTTTTCAGTTTATCCAAGCAATCTCTAACCCAATCCACACTAACCATTGGAGAGTCTTTCTTCCTCCAGTTTTGCTCCCTTACTTCCAGTGACTAGGATTCCTGGTTGCTGGTCTTAGGAGTAAAGACTGAGGCAAAGAAGGCACTCAGCAATTCTTCCATCTCTGCATTCTCTGTTATTGTATCTCCCACCTCATTTAGCAGTGCATCCACTTTTTCCCTACTCTTCCTTTTCTCATTGCTGTAATTTTGAAGAAGCTCTTCTTGTTCTCTTTCACCTCCCTAGCCAGAGTTCAATGAGACTTTCTTGTTGAGTCTCTGCATACTCTGGTAGCATTTCTATAATCCTTCCAATTAACCAGACCCTTTTTCCACATATTGTACATTTCCCTCTTCCATTTGAGTTTTTCCAGTAGCTCCTTGCCTATCCATGCATGTGTCCTGCCTCCTCTACTTGATTATTGTTTTCAAGGGAATACATTTCTCTTCAGCTTGGAAGAGGTAGTGTTTGAATGCTGACCAGCCCTCTTGGGCCCCCTACCTTCTAGAGCCCTAGCCCATGGGATACTTCTAAGTAGAGCTTTGAAGAGAACAAAGTTAGCCCTCTCTAAGTCCAGGCTAGAAATTTTACTTATTACCCTGCTTCTTTCCCTAACAATACTCATTTCTAACACTTCGTGGTCACTACAGCCAAGACTGCCCCAACCTCAACATCCACAACCAGACCTTCTTTGTTTGTTAATACAAGGTCCAGCATTGCACCTCTCCTTGCTGGTTCTTTAACCACCTGCAGCAGAAAGTTGTCCATCATGCACCGCAGGAACCTTTTGGATTGATTATGCCTGTTTGTGTGATCTTTCTGAGTAATAACAGGGTGATTGAAGTCACCCATTGGCACCTGGGCACATGATCTTGAGGCTACCTCCAGCTGCCTGTAGAAGGCCTTGTCACAGAATCACACAATGTTAGGGGTTGGAAAGGACTTCCAAAGATCGAGTCCAACCCCCCTGCCAGAGAAGGACCAAAAACTAGGGCAGATCACTCAGAAAGGCATCCAGACAGGTCTTGAAAATCTCCAGAGAAGGAGACTCCACAGCTTCTCTGGGGAGTCTGTTCCAGTGCTCTGTAACCCTCACAGTAAAGAATTTCTTCCTCATGTTGAGGTGGAACTTCCTGTGCTGGAGTTTGAATCCATTGCCCCTCATCCTATCACTGGGCACAAGTGAAAAGAGGTTGTCCCTGCCTTCTTGATGCCCAGCCCTCATGTATTTATAGACATTAATTAGATCCCCCCTCAGTCTTCTCTCTAGACTGAAAAGCCCCAGGTCTCTCAGCCTTTCCTTGTAAGTTAGGTGTTCCAGTCCCTTAATCATCCTCGTAGTCCTCTGTTGGACTCTCTCAAGTAGATCCCTGTCCCTCTTGAACTGGGGAGCCCAGAACTGGACACAATACTCCAAGTGAGGTCTCACCAGGACTGAGTAGAGGGGGAGGAGAACATCCCTTGATCTGCTGCACACACTGTTCTTAATAAATCCCAGGATACCATTGGCTCTTTTGGCCACGAGGGCACATTGTTGTCCCATGAATAACTTGTTGTCTACCAGGACTCCAAGGTCCTTCTCCACAGAGCTGCTCTCGAGCAGATCACCTCCTAACCTGTACTGGTGCATTTTGTTGTTCCTTCCCCGGTGCAGAACTCTGCATTTGCTCTTGTTGAACCTCATTATATTCCTCTTTGCCCAGCTCTCCAGCCAGTCCAAATCTTGCTGAATGGCTGCACAGCCTTCAAGTGAATCAGCCAACCCTCCCAGCTTCGTGTCATCAGCAAACTTGCTGAGAAGACACTCTGTCCCGTCATCAAGGTTGTTGGTAAAGATGTTGACCAGGACTGGACCCAGCACTGATCCCTGGGGGACTCCACTAGTTACAAGTCTCCAGCTGGACTCTGCACCATTGATCACCACTCTTTGGGCTCTATTGTGTAGCCGGTTCTTAATCCATCTCACTGCCACATATCCGGAGCTTGCCCACAAGGATGTTATGGGAGACTGTGTCAAAAGCCTTGCTAAGGTGTAGACTACATCAACTGGTCTCCCTGCATCTACCCTTTCAGTCACACCATCATAGAAGGCTATCAGATTACTCATCATGACTTCCCCTTGGTAAATCCATGCTGACTACTCCTGATAACCTCCTCTTCCATGTGCTTCGAGATGACCTCCAGACTGAGCTGCTCCATCATTTTTCCAGGGATTGAGGTGAGACTAACCTGTAATTTCCTATATCTTCCTTCTTGCCCTTTTTGAAGACTGGAGTGACATTTGCTCCTGTTTGCAATGACCTTTTGAAAATTATGGAGAATGGTAGGACAATAACTTTAGCTAGCTGTCCCCTTGCATTCATGGAGGAATGTGGTGGAACATTCCCTGAAGGCACCAGGAGGGGTGAACTTGGCCAGTGGACTTGGGTTATGGAGCTGTGGAAGACCCCAGCCCCAGGGGAGGTGATTGTTCCCAAAGCAGCCTTTGACTCTCTGGGAAGCCCATGCTGGAGCAGCTTGCTCGATACCTCATGGGAAGGATTCATGAAGGAGAGGTTCATGGAGAACTCTCTCCCATGGGAGGGACCCACAGGGAAGCTGGGGAAGACTGTAAGGAATCCCTCTTCTGAGGAGGAAGGAGCAGCAAGAACCACCAGACTGTGAACCGACTCTCAACCCCATCCCCTGTGCCCCTGTGCCGCTGGGGGGAAGGAGGGAGAGAAATCGGGAACAAAGTAATTTGGGCCTGGGAAGAAGGGAGGGGTGGGGTAACGTATGTAAGTCCTGCTCTATGTGTTGTCGGTGTCCCGTGTGCAGCTGATTAGTGTGAAATTAAATTATTATTTTTCCCCAAGTTGAGTCTGTTTTGCCCATGACCTTAATTGGTGAAGAACCCTCCTTGTCCTTTGTCTCAACCCATGAGCTTCGAGTTGGCCTTTGTCCTCCCCATCCTAGTGTGTGTGGGGAGCTGGAGGGGAAGTTGAGTGAGCAGCCACGGGGCTGGTTCTTTGTTGTCGTGTTAGGCCCAAACCACGACACTGGTTAAATGAGCAACTTCAAGTCATTGTGTTATCTGACAATCCAGAACAAATGCCAGCATGTGCACAATCCAAGGGAGACATGCTTCCTCCACTGTTTCCCTTTTACATTCACGTGTTCGTGAATAGTAAAGGTAAAAGGGAGCATGACACAATCCATAGCTTGGGATAGGTGCAATAAAAACCCCCACAAGTATCAGGTAGTAACTGTGAGAGATCCCCAAATCTAAGTGACTTGAGGGGAAAACTGCATGTAGGGCTAATGCTTTCCGAAAGAACACAGTATTTAATCACCAAGAGTTTCTGAAACGCTACCCAGTGTCATGGCATAGGCCCATGCATAGATTGACAGTTAAAGCCCAACAACAGCTGAAAAGGCTAAATGATTAATATATTCCTATGCAATATATATTTGCATACAGTATTAAGTATAGACTTCCCTGCGACCCATCCTTTTCCCTCTACAAAACTTGTTTTAATAACCACATCTTCATCTGTTGTTATTTTTTTCTCCTTGATTTACTTTAGAGTGTCATCTCTGCTTTATTTGCCTACAAAGTACCATTCATATGACACTGCAAACAACAGCGCTGACAGCATACACTGTATGTTTCAGGATACACAAATCCTCAATACAGGCACTGATTATTCTGAAGGAAAATTTATATATGGATATAATACACTCATGTTCAGATTATATATAACTTTTTAAAGTACAAAGATTCAGTCTTCTAGGATTACTTAGCAAGGTTATAAAGAGACTGCAAATTTGTTTTTCTTCATAGAATTGGCTTACCCATTCAAGCTCTGATCTGCTGTAATCCTTGGTTTCCAGTTAGGCCTTTTATCTCTTATTTTTTCAGATACAGCTGGGGTGTCAGCACATAGAGAGAACAAGCCTGAGGTGAATGGTGCCTAGTAGAATTGAACGCACCACCATTCTAGCTCCTGGGCTACAGCTGTCACTGAAGTCACGGTGCACAGAAAACTCCAAAACTTGAGCAGATCTTAGGTAACAAGTCACATTTCAGAGACTTGTAAGCACTTATCTTTATTTCAAATTTGACAATTTGACAAACAAAATCTCAGAACCAAGTTCTTTATTCCCCAACTGTGCTTAAACAAGATACCATCAGTAAGATCTGAGTCAATTTCTGAAAGAGGACTTTACTCTGAACAGGACGGTTGAAGAGGCAGTTCCTTGATGCAGTTCCAGAAAAAATGCTAACGCAAAAGCGTTTCATGCTGGATTTTTATTTCAATGTTATGCAACTGCATAAGTATAAATAATCGTGTTCAATATACAACAATTATGACATCCATAAGGAGTTTCTTAGAGAAAATAAACTGCAAACACTTTATTGCACAAACCCTAACAAATTTTTTTTTTGTAAGCTGAGGCATCTACAGCAGGAGATCTACAAAAGAACACATCAGATCTACAATCACATAAAGACTGACCAACTAAAACACAGGCAGGAGGATCTCTAACAGCTCACTTATAAGATTAACACCAACGAACAGGAACTACATAAACACAAGCTTAAGATCTGTTACACTTCCAAAATGCAAAGAACTTACTTGTCAGAAGTGACAATGAACTATACAAAATATACTCAAAGGTCTACTGTAAACAAATAGCTAGGTAGGCTTTAATGGAAACAAGAGGACAGTTGAAAAAATGCAGAAGACTGTAAACTAGGAAATACCTCCCAGACAGAAATGTTATTTTGAAGTGCATTAGGATTCATTGGTAGTAACCGCCAAAGCACAGATGAACTGTAAATGTCGAGACCATTTTACCTTTAAAACTGCCCCAAAATATTATCCATTGCTCACTAGCTCCTCTGTGAACGCATCGAAGGCAAGTATGGATGTTCTAGTGCTACATGAAAAATCAGAGGGACTTGTTTGTGGTATAATCTTTCCATGACAGGTTTGCTGTAATACAACTCAACTAATCAGTATGACAAAGATTGCACCAGAGGGAAGTAAATTCTGCACACTGTCAGTTCCCATACAAACTTCCAAGTCAAGATTACACTGTGCTTTTATGAACAACTTTCTAGCTTTTGAGACAGAAAGACAATCCGTAAGCCCTGATGAAACAGGCAGGAGCCTAGCTCTACTGTGGGTACATGTAACAAAAATAAGCAAAACTACCATTCTGTTTATCCCCATCGTTAAAAAACACGTATCTGCAAGAGTATTTTGTAGTGCTTCTATACATATTTAAAATTTTACCTTTCATCCTTCAAACTAAATACCTACACTAAACTAAATATCCACACTAAAATGAGCAAAGTCTACATGTTCCACAGTATACAAAATTTAAATAAGGCTTAGCAAAAGTAAAAATACAGTCACATTCTAGCACCAAATAGCTCCAACAGGTTCCTTTGTTACAAAATGCTTCTTTTATAATTACAGTATTTGCTTTTTTTTGCATACAAATAAAAAGATTATGCTATGAAATGTATGGAGCTACTCAATGCATTTAGACATGAATGTGAAACCTGGAATTACTTGCTAAAAACAGCAAGTTAAGTCTACAACGTAAGGCCCCAGCTATGTATTAAAATGTATCAATGTCCTGAACCTTTTTGAAGATATGATACTGAAACTGGTTTTTTTCCTTTTACCCTACTGGTCATAAAAGAGAAAAAAGCTACAACTATATGAAGCTAATTATGCAGACATATATGCCATAATACGTATTCTCTAAATGCATTAAAAAATGGGGATGAACATAGTAGTTACTGCAAGTCATGTGCTTATATTTGTGCCTCACTCTGTAAGGGCCTGAATTTACAAAAGCTCAAGGAACTCGAGGGAGGATTGCAGCAAAAACTAAACACATGGCATGTGCTTGAGTCTCAGCCTTGTCTGAGGTGAAGGGTCATGGAACACACTTCCAATAGACAAGACAAGAACCACTATTTCACCAGAGAACACGCTTCTTGCTGGGACGCCCTGATAACCAAGTAGTCCTGCTGTGGCTTTAACAACACCTACTCTAAGAGACAGACTTTATGTGGTAGGGAGATGCAGTTAGGTCTTGTGTTAGATCTGGTGAAGCAGTCAGTCAGGTACAGTACTATCAAAACTGGATTATTAAAAATACATGTAAAAACTCACAATAAGTCACTGTGTTTATTCTGTAGTAGTATTTTTTTAACTTCTAGCTAGGATTTTAGTAAGTAAAAATGTGGCCTGTTTTTGTTTTCCAGTCAGACCAATGCTTGTGCCAGGTCTGAGTTTTAACAATTCGGTCTCCTATTTGAGTATGGCAATAAGTGGCAAAGCAACTATCTTAAAAAAGGGAAGAGTAAACAACGCAATCAGCAGCAAAGTATATATGCTACATTCAAACCCCAAACACATTGCTAGGTATTTACAGAGGAAATATTTTCTTCAACAGCTCTCAGCTGTAAAGGTATTTTTGTACAAATACTATATGGTAACAGTTTTACCGGTTACAATTGGAAAGGCATTTTGAAAAAAGTCCTCTCTTTATATATCCCCTTGTTCTCTATTCAGTGACATGAAAGATTTGCTGCACAGACACGACACAGTGATGGTTTAAAGGCAGTCAAATATAATTATATTGTTTCAACTAGTCATGAATTCAGACCTGCCAGGTCTTGGAGTTAACAGGATTTTTTGTGAGGGCTGCTCCGTGAAGCTTCCTTTCCCCGCCGCTGCCGCACTAAGTCTTTGTCATCAGAAAGTGCGTTAGGGTGGTCAGGTGTGATTGCTGACCTGGGTAGATCTTTGCCTACATTCTGTTTTCTTGAAGCGGACTGCTGAGCCTGAATGGCATCTTTTCCCTTTGCATCCACAGTGTTAAAAAACGACTTTTCTTGACTTCCAGGTTTCCCACCAAGGTTTGAAGCAGGGTGGTGGGCTTCTACTACAACAGCAGCACTGTGCAAGGCCATCAGTGAAACACTTTTAGTCATTTCTGCCTTACTGCTCCCTGCGGAAGGGGTGCTTTTCTTATTTAGTTCTTTGCAGATTGCAGGAAGCTCAGGTGAGCCTGCTTTAACTTTTCCTGAAAATGCATCACTCTTCGGTGAAGACAAAACAGATACTTCTTGTCTACATTCAGAGATACTGGCTGAACAAGTCAACAGCTTTCCTGGGGTTGCAGCCACAAAAGAGCTCTGCCCGCTGGCAGCTGACACATATTTTATTGCAATCTGCTTATTTGCATCCTCTGGCTGTTTTTGATTAACTCGTCCTTTCCCTTTTGAATCTTGAGCACTTTTGCTACTTGAGGTCGCTTTTTCTGCTCCTTTCCCTCTGGCATCGCAGCTTGCAAGGCAAAGGGTAGACTCTACTTTCCCACTGTCAAGCTGAACATAAAGTGCGTCAGTGCATATTTTTCCTTCGGGTCTCTTGTCTGCAGAGATTATCTCATTACTAGGACTTCTGTCTGCCTGTTTGCTCAGCAAGACACAGTCTTTCACAGTGGAAAACTTTGGAGACATGGTTTGTTTTTCACTGAGGTGAAGTTGGTTTTGATTAGCTGATTCTCCCAAGCCTGCTGGTTCTTGCCTCTGCATCTGCTTGGAATTCTCTGGGCCTACAGCAGAGGATTTGTGTTTGGTGTCTGAAGTGATGCTGCTCATTTGGATGGTGGTTACTGAGCCATGCTCCAAACTCACACACCTTTCAGCCTGCACCTGTTCAGTGCTCATTTTTCTCAAAGAGCCTGAAACAGAAGAAAAGGGATCTAGCACGTTTTTACTGGCATGTTTCCCATCTTTCCGGGAGCTGGTAGACTGCTGATTAACAGTTTCTTTTTCTTTTACAGCTGGAGTGCATGGTTTTTGTGACAATGTCTGTTTATCCAAATATTTAGACTTAGAGGAACTCAAATCAGAGACTGGCCTGTGTTTGTTACTGCTGCTTTCCAAATACTTGGCAGCAGGTTTCACATGTTCTTGAACACCTGCGTGAACATCTACAGCACAGCTTTTGCTTACAGTGTCTCTCACAGCAGGGGAGCTTGAAGCACTAAGCTGCTGCCGAGAAACCTGGCTGGACTGCTGTCTCTCAATAGTTTGAAGCTTTATGTCAGTGAGCTGTTTCTGATCTTTCTTTCCTAAATCTTTGGCATTTTCTTTCTGCACAGAGGAAGGCAGTGCAGACTTCTCATTTTTAGGATCACAATCTACGGATGGTTGCATTGGCTGTTTGGAGGGAAGAGCTTCACTCTTTGACTCTGTGGTAACTGTCTTAGACTCGCTGAGAACTTTCTGCTTGGTTATGTCCTTTTGCACAAAACTAGCAACAACATTGCTGTCATCTTTGCCTAGCTGCTTCAGTGATTCTCTGCTATCCTTAGGTTGTGCCTTGGGGCCAGCTGCCTGCATTTTTCCTTGCATTTGAGGTGGAGCAGGAAAATCAGCACAATTTTTTTCATTGCTTTTGGAGTAGCTCATTATCAGGACATCTGAGACCTTCAGAGATGACTCCCTGATCAGCTCCACCTTTGCAGGGACAGGCTCGCAACTTCTCTGTGCTACTGGCTCTTTGGCAGGCAACTCCTTTTGTACTTGCTTCTCTTTTCCTAAAGATTTTTCAGGAGTGCTTTGGACAGTGGAAAGTTTTGGGTATGTTTGAGTATTTTTAACACTCTGAGTAAGACAAGACTTTGCCTCCATTAGATTGTCCTTCTGTGTGGCAGGGGAGATGTCTTTCTTTCGAACAGCTTCAATAACAGAACTATTGCCTTTGGTAGCTGGAATAGAAACCTTTTTCTCTGTCATTGCTTCTGCAGCCACAGGGATAACTGGTGAGTCTGGAGAACTCTTGCTTGTTTTCAGAGCCTGAGGCTCTGATACATTGACTTTGCCAGAGTTTGAAGAGCTTAACAACTGCTCTTTCTGACAGGCCAGTTCTGCCTTCCCACCACTCCCTTGTGGTTCTGAGGGTTTAGAAGATCCCCCATCACTGCTGGTGCTCTGTCCTTCTGGCAGCACACACAAAGACAGTTCAGTCTTTGAAGCCTGTGGCCCAGAAAGTAAGGCAATGTCTAGTGTGCCTTCTATTGGCTTCAAACAGGAAACAGACCTTCCATCAAGTTTATATTCTGATGGACTTTTTCTGACAGAAGTCTCAGTGGAAATAAGGGCTGATTTTTCCACACTCATGTCTGTTCGGCCATTCAAGGTCTTGAGAGGAATAAAAGAAACTGGATTAATTGGAGCAGCATGTGCACTGCTGACAAATGCTCTTCCATCGGCAATGGCAGTGGACTCCTGCTGTATGTTCACGGGCCTGCCTGTATTAAGTTGAAGGCATTCATGAACACTTGATGTCAATTTGGGTTTTAGCACTGGACAGACACTGTCATCTTTTTCTTCAATGGACATTTTCTTTCTAAGATAATCAATATTTGCAAGTTTGCCATCTAATCTTTCGAATTTGACAAATTCTTTTGTTGGTACATTTTTATCCATGTTTTCTCCCTTTCCATTCAGCATCCTATCAGAGGACTGAGGTAGCACATCTTGTAGTGTACATGGTGGGGAAATTATTTTGAAGTCATAAGAAATATGACTGGGTTCATTAGGTGGAGGCCCATGACACAACAGCTGTGCATCGATAGCAACACCATCATTTGATCTCAAGTTTGCATTCTTCTGAAGGGTGTCTTTGAGTATGCCACCAGCTGAATGAGTCTCCAAAGAAATGGTTTTCGTTTCAAACTGGTTCAATCTTTCTAAAACTTTCTGGAATGCTTTTTTGTCTCTTTCTTCCAATCTTAAGGTATTAGGATTTTCTGGTTCACTGCTAGCTTCATGTATAGCAGCATTTGCTTTTTCAGCAAAATCTTGCTTTTTCATAACTATCTTGACCTTCAGTTTGTCTCTGTCCAGCTCATCAATGGATTCTTGCCTACCTAATTTTCGGGTTATGGGTCGTTTCAAGCAGCCTTGCTCTGCAGGCCTGACTCGTGTGAGTGATGGCACGTCACATACATTCTCCTCCAAACTTTGAAGAGTCACTTCCCTTTGGGATAATTCTCTATTCACTTCTTCCTGGGTCACTTCCAGACTGTGTTTTCGTGAACATAAATGTTTCTTATCACTGCCATAAGAGGGTGCAAGTTTCTCTTCAGACTGGACTCTCTTTAACAGTGGAGATCTTGGTGGCTCTGCACTCTTTGGCCTAACAATATGCCTTACAATAGTTGGAGGGGAGTGCATTTTGCTAGGAAAAGACTGAGCTATTTTTGTGTTTCCAATCGAATGTCCTAGCAGTGGTGATGGAGATCGCTGAGGGGATGTTGGCTGGGGTGTTGGAGAAGGGGTCCGTGCAAGAGGAGAGAGAGGAATGCTGCCAGCTGATTTGCGTCTTCCTGATCTGTATCTTTGCCCACCAAGCTTTGGACCCAAGCCATGAAGAGTGCTGGGTCTTATGTGTCCTGAACCAGCTGGAGAATTGGGAGCACTTGAACTAGGGGAGCTACTCTGTGATGAGTTAGTACCTACAAAAAGAACAAATAAGCAAACTGTTGCGGACCGCACACAAAGCAAACAAACATTAAGTTTAGCAAGATTTTTTGAATCTTGTCTAAATCTTATGTGAGACACAGAACTTTCACCAGTCCAAAAGTGCCTATGTGCCATCTTCTTCCACAGTGTTCCAAAATTTTGAAGGTTTTGAGTGACTCGGCTGTAAACCCCTCATCATTCCAATTACATTGCTATTTCTCCCTTTCCCCCTTTGTTCATTCAACCTCTTTAAATTATTACTTCCTTCTATTTAAATAGAAGGCCTAATGCTTTCTGCCTCTTCAAAGCAATGACAAAGGCTTTCCAAATAATTTACCTTTGCCAAGGGACTGTACAACAGCAGTCACTTTTAGTACACACTAAAATAATGACACAAGTTAAACAGGAAAAAGGGGCAGGTTTTTAGGAGCCAGAAAGATGCTTATTTCAGCATCCAGCCAACCTTTCCAGCATTAAATCTGATTATGAGTGCCCATCCTAGTTCCATTATGTAGCAACTTTCTCCTCATTCTTCTACTTATCAGCCATTAGTAGATTCTACTTTTTACTCCAAACCTGCATTGCTTATTACTCAGCTTACAGCCACTGGACTTGGATTTAAACTCTGTGACAAACCTAGCAGACAGTTCCCTTTTAGGTGCTTTTCTATCATGAAAACACATTGATTATGCCTGTCAGAGCTGTCTGCTCCTAGCAGAATGTAACAGATCTAGGAGACTCACAAACTGCAAGTCCTTTTTCCTCACCCTCCACTCCTTCAGACTCACCAGATGGAAAATCAGGAGTAGAGCGGTAGCTTGGGGTAGGTGATCTAGGAGACAAGCTGTGAGTTGGAGACCCAGGCAAGCTCTCCCCTGAGGAAAGTGATCGGTTCAGGCAGGAGAAACTTCTGCTGGTGTGAAGAAGAGGAGAGGGTTGCTTGGCCAGCTTTTTAAAGAGAGATCTTCTCCTAGTGTGAGAAAACCACAGAATTAATCAGAAATTATGCTGCAGAAAAGATAGTATTAACACAGGCAAAACTCTTGCAATGTGACTTTGCTTTCCTTTGCTTCCTTCCTGACTTTGCAAATATTAAATCTATGTTTACATGAAAGAAAACCACACTGCAGAGCGTTCATTTTAGAAAATACCCAGATTTGCTAAAAGGTGGAATAGATATGGTAACAATCTATTTGTACTAAAATTTACTCGCTGTATTCCAGAAGAAGGGTTAACTCCTTATGAGCATAAATCCTTGTTTTTGTAGTTTAAGAGACCACCAAAACTGAAGGAATATCCACAAAATACCAGCAATGTATTTAGATAAAACACATAATCAAACTGAAAATTCCCAAAAACTTAGCCCTAGGAAGTTTAATTTAACAAGTACAATACAGTACACTTAAACTAAATGAAGAAGCAACCTCAGTTATTCACTTTGTTCCCCTTATCTATGTGTGTGGCATGCAAAATTTTTAGGGATTGTTTTAACAGATCTAGTTCAGGCAAAACAGGATTGGAAGGACCTGTTACAAGCACAGGGTCTCACAGAAGAAGGAAAAAGATGTAGAAGACAAGAGAGAGAACTGTATTTACTTCAGATTTTAAATTAATTGTTACGTACACACACAGAAACACATTCACCATGGAATGAAAGGATCACTCACCTCTCCAAACCCTCTTTCTTCTTGGTTTTCTTACTGCGTCTGACCATTCGGCTCCTGTAGCTGTTCCGCCTCGCAGGTCCTGTCTTGATGGAAGTGTTTTCAAAAGGAGTTGTTGTTACCGAGACTTTGTTACCACTCTGCCAAAATGGAAGAGGAACGTTTAGGCACGAGTAATACAAGGCGACTTTGCGTTCAATTTAAGGTTCAATTTAAGCTACACCACAAACATGAATGCAACAGGAGAGAACTCCAGCATCAGAGTAAGAGCTGGCAGAGTAGGAAGCCCATGCAGAGGTTACCAGGGTAACTTCTGACAGATGAAGACCGGAAAATTATCAAATTCTGCCAAATTTCCTAAACTTCCTCCACTCCAGCTTCAGGACAAGGGGAAATACTAGTAACTGTAGCTAGACTGGAAGAGAACAATGCTTGACTAAGACTGCAATTTTCAAGATGAAAACCTCTACAGAAACATCCTAATTTCCCACAAAGAACAGCTGTTGCTGTGCTGTGGTCCATTCACTGGCCATTCCTGTCTCAGGATACCAACTGTTAAAATGAGGAAATGGAGGAGAAAGCTTAATCTTTGTTATCAGTCCCAAACCATTATTTTATCTTGTTCAAAACAGATAACAAATACAATTAAGTTAAGCTTTTTAGGATCATGAGCATGAACAGATGACTCAATAAATAAGATAAACTGGAAATATCTACATTATGTTTTAAAAATCACATACCTCCTGCACAGCACTGTATACCAACTACAGTGAACTTCTTTTCAAAGGAATTCCAATCGCCCAAATTTATGACAGAGCATATTTGGATAAACAACAATCTCTCATTTTGTGTTTACTCCTGCCAAGTAGTGTGCAGGGTTGTCATGTTTCTCTTTTTCTGTATCAGACACAGAAAACAACTGCACACCCACAACTACCTAAAATTACAAAATTTTTCTCTTACACATTTACTGCAAAATTGAGAAACTTGGAAGTTCCTTTGTTTCCAGAGAAGAAAAATAAAGACTTAAGGAAGAGTGTATTTTGAATCTTTCCTCAGCTCTCTTCATTTCCCCATGCTTCACTGCTTTTGCATTTTCTTTTATAACTGACTACTTCCTTTGACCGGCAAAGCTCTGCTTGTTACACCATGAATTATTAGCAATACAGGAAGTAAATACGCAGCTAAAATAATTCTGACCTGTGTTAGTCTGCGATGAAAAATTAACATAAAAACTGGAATATGATGGGCTACAGTGAAAAGTTAAGACACAACCGTTAATTAAAAAAAGTTGGGTTTTTTTGCTTGTTTTTGAAGAAAAATGTATCTATAATTTTCTAATACGAGACCTCAGAACACTCCACGTGAGAAAAATGTGATAGCTTGATTCAAAAAAGTGCAACTCCAGGATCAGAATTTCATTAAGAAAAAAAAAAAGAAGCTCTGTGAGACAAGCCTGGCTATATACAAGACAAAACATTTTGGACCTTAAGATTATGAAAGACTAGTTTCTGTACAGTAGAGAAGAAAATATTTCAAATTATTTCCACTTTTCCTCATTGATTTCACCTTCAAAGGAGAAACCAAAAAGTAGCATCATCATCCAAACCCCGAATTACCTGATGAAGGTGAGGGAATTCAAGAAAGTGCATGAAAATGTCACTTTTTTTAAGAGAGACAGAAACCTTTGTCAGCACCTTGAATGTATTTAAGCTATCTCAGCAGCAGTGCCAGTTTATTGTAGAGAAACTAAAGTCATAGCAGGATATATGAAGTCAGTGGCCTTTGTCCAGATCTGTGCAAGAAGTTTGTACTTGAACAACCACGAAATCTGGTAACTAATCTCTGACTGAAATAAACGTAACCCCTCAGTCCTTGGTGAAAACAGCAAGCACATCTGCATTCCAGTTGTCCAAGAGTTACCTTTAACAACAACTCAATGACTTCCGTATGAACAAGACCATGCACTGGCTCTCCATTGATATGAGTAATCAGGTCTCCAGCTTTTAAACCCGCCTGGTAAGCTGCACCTCCTTCTTCCACATTCTGGAAATCAGAGGCAAAGAGAATATGCACAAAATGGACTCATGTTTAACCTTCATTCTTTAAAGAGAGGGCTTTGTTTAATTAACTCTTTCTATAGAACTAGTTGGCAATGAAGAAAACTTAAAAGACAGTAAGTTATATAAAAGTAAAATCAGACCAGCCCTTTCACCATGAACTACTTAAACTTTACCCTTACACGAGGCCTGGAAAGGTCTCAAAACTCACCAAAACACTGCTTGTCATTGCTGGTATTATGTAAGCTTTGTATAGCAGGGCAGTTTTTATGCATGTGATAAAGGAGGGGTGATTGACTCCCCATGGCAAAAGTTCAGAATTGAATTTTAGCATCTGACCCTGAGAAATACTGATGTAATTAAGACAGTGGTCACATGCAACACCTGAATTGTGATACAAATTCTTAACTCTACCATATAGTTAAGGACCGTTTTAATTTGGTTCAACTTCACCAGGCTGCCCATTTAGAGGGAACAGTGGATCAAAAAGGTGATGGAGGACCAAACCAAACTGAATTGCAAATTATTTCAGAGGTGTCTTAAATAATTTATTATATTCTAAAATGAGCTTTTGAAAAATGTTAAGTCATACAGCCGCTACTAAAGCCTACAGAACTTACAGAGCTAAAAAACCCAAGCCTACAGTACTTAGAAAAGTTTCACTTTTACTGCAATTTTTTCCATTCCTTTCACTGATGTAACACTACATGAGTGGCAAAAAATCAATGTTCTTGATGGATAAATAGGTCTGAGAGGTAAACATGAATGAAAAATGAGTAATACACTATCACATCAGCAGCACTGCTCCTTCAAAACCTACAATACATATTTAAAACAAAGCACTGTACAAAACTTCAAAGTTTTTTATATATTTGTAATAAATTTTTCCTAATTACATCCCCACAAGTAGTTAAAACTACTATACACACACAATATTTTTTGCATGTATAATATAAAAATTATACCACATATAATTTTGTTATCAACATAAATTATAAAATAAATATAAATACATATATATATATTTACATAAATACATACTTATTTTACAATTAAGAAGGTTGATAACCAATGAAATGCAAGAACTGATGCATTTTCCTTTAGCCTGTCTCTCACTTTGAATCAGCCGTGAATGGAGGATGAAAAACACATTATTTATTCAAGACAGTCTTTTTCCTGTGCCACAGAATCCTCCAGGGTATTCAAAATTCCAAATGATCTGCACATTTCTACATAAATGAAAGTCAGTGCTTGAAATCAGCCTACTTGTGTCTAGTAAAATACTGTTGACTTTCATGAATACCTTAATTGGCACAGTTTAATGAACTCTGTGTCTACTTCAACAAATTCCGTTCACAATCTCTTCAGTTCTGCAAATCCTGCCCTCAAAGAGGGGCCGCACCAACCCTTTGTTTTTCAAAGCCATGGTACTCTGAACTTAAGACACGGATCTTCATAATTGTCAAACTTGCCAAAAGTGAAAGTGACTCATGCAGAAAGTCAACACCATATGTAGGTATCACTTCTGCCAAAGGTGACATGTTTCATTCCTACAGTCAACGCTGTCTTGTGTATAGGCAGAAATTTCGTTCTAAGAAAATGGTTTGGCACAACATCATGATTTACACAGTAACTGTCGACAAACAGATACCATAGGTACAAACATCTAAAGGAACTATATAAATCATTATAGATTTCTGTGGCTGTATGTAAGAAAAAAGGTATTATCTTACCCAAACAATATGGTGCACAGTGTAGATATCACTGTCACCCACGTAAACTCTAATTGCTCGGATGGTGAAGCCATATTTTTTTCCTGAACTGTGAATTACTATTGGTTGATGAGGACTTGGAGCAGCAATTGATGAATCACGGCTGGGAGATGAATCTCGGGAGGATGACGGATCAGATGACAGAGAATGAGGAGACATAGGACTTCCCAAAGGAGAAACACCAAACACATCTGGAAGAAAAATAATTTGCCTATTAGAGTACATTCTGAGCACACACAAATACAGACACAGAACATGGAATCTGCTTAGTTTTTTGACACCTGTGTGTCAAAATACATCTTTGTCATTGCATAAACATTCCTTCCCAGTGTCTCTCTTTCTGACGAGTTTAACCAACAACCAGATAGTACTAAATTTTTTTCCCTGTAACATAAACTGTATTCTTAACGCAATGGGTAACTTGTTAGACACAGATTGCTTTTTCTCTTTATATAGGAAATGCACGCCATTGCTAACTTCAAAAGAACAATTCTCAGCCTCTTCCTAACAAACACTGAAGCAAATAAAGTCAGAGTTTGGTAGCAGATGTTACTGTGAGTATGCTCAAAATCATCCCCTAATCATCCAGCAGTGCTACACAAAGCACTAGTTGGTTGGTTTCTTTTGTTTCAGTTATGTATAGAGATAAAGACTATTGTAATTAAACCACAACATCTAGTTGGTCCACAGGACAGTAACTCAATGCTTACTCGGCCATATCATGCAAGACCAAAAGAATTTCTTGCAACAACAATATAAATAACAGCCTTGTTCTCTCTCATTGTTTTGAAACCACTATGTGCTCATGCTCGTGCAACGGTAAACACAATTGCAGCAGCATGAAACACATTTTGGTGACTAACAGGGTGACAGCTCTGTGAAGGAATGCATCCCGGAAAGATTCCAGGTTTGCTGTCTGTGCCAAGCCATGTCATGCAGGGAAGATGTGTTTTGACAGTGGAGGCGCTACTCCCTGGATGCTAGTCACCAGAGGTTTGCAGAGATTGGGATCACTGAATTAGTGCTGAAATCCCACAGAACATCCAAGCCCTGAGGTGGCTGTCATTGTCACCCTCTTGCTCTGAAACATTCCCAGAACCCCCATCTTCTGCTTTCTGCTGCATGTGGGACAAGTCCTGTGACTCTCAGCTACAAGACTCAGGTGAGGAACACTGGACATCTGTTATTTCATGGATAAACATGAAACAGGAAGGGTTTCTGACAGTATTAGATAAAGCGAATGTTTAAGAACTTAGTTGACATAGATATAATGACAACATTTGTAGGTGTTAGCAAAGCTAAGTTTTGATTTTATAGGATGATGCTGAGGTTAAACTAAAAGAAAACTGCAGTTTAATGAACACAGTAACTCAGTCTGTATCATCTCTGAACTTAGTGATTCTTACTTGACAGCTGTGAAAGAACTACTATAATACAAACTGATGAATAACTGAGTCTTGTCACTGTAACTACTGGTGCATATAACAAGCTCCTGTGATAGCTAATCTCAATAATTAGCACACACTACAGACCCTATACAAGCAAAAAAATAACCATGGCGCTAACTGTTACAGCGGTCTACCGAGAAAAACATGGCATTTGGGAGATAAGTATTATTTGAAATAAAGGGTCTAGACAAGGACAAGCCTGGAGTGGCTGCAAATCAACTGCAGTACTCACAGAATCATTAAGGTTGGAAAAGACCTTCAAGCTCATCAAGTCCAACCGTCAGCCTGACAACCCCATGACCACTAAACCATCTCCCAAATCACCACATCTACCCCATTTTTTAACACCTCCAGGGACAGTGCCTGAACCACCTCCCTGGGCAGCCTGTTCCAATGCCTCACCACTCTTTCTGTGACACAATATTTTCCTACTATCCGATCTGAACCTTCTCTGGCACAACTTGACCCCATTTCCTCTTGTCCTATCACTAGTCACTAAGGAGAAGAGGCCAACACCCACCTCACTACAACCTCTTCTCCAGTAGTTGTAAACGGCAATGAAGTCTCCCCACAGTCTCCTCTTCTCCAGGCTGAGCAGCCCCAGCTCCCTCAGCCTCTCCTCGTAAAATCTGTTCTCCGGACCCCTAATTAGCCCAGCTGCCCTTCTCTGCACCCTCTCCAGCAGCTCAATGTCCTTCTTATACTGCAGTGCCCAAAACTGCAAACAGTGCTTGAGGTTCAGCCTCACCAAGGCCAAGTAGAGGGGCAGGATCACCTCCCTGGTCCTGCTGGTCACACTAGTCCTGATGCAGGCCAGGATGCTGTTGGCCTTCCTGGCCACCTGGGCACACTGCTGGCTCATGTTCAGCTGGCTGTCAAGCAACCCTAGACAGATCCCTCTCTGCTGGGCAGTTCTCCAGCCACTCCTCCCCAAGCCTGTAGCACTGCCAGGGGTTGTTGTGGTGAAAGTGCAGTACCCGACATTTGGCCTTACTGAACCTCACGCAATTGGCCTTGGCCCATCGCCCTCTGCAGAGCCTCCCTACCCTCAAGCAGTTTGACACTCCCACCCAACTTAGTGTCATCTGCAAACTTACTGAGGGTGCACTATATCTCTTCATCCAAGTCATCAATAAAGATGTTAAACAGGAGCAGCCTCAGCACTGAGCCCTGGGGAACACCACTCGTGACCGGCCACCAACTGGATTTAACTCCATTGAACACAAATCTTTGCACCTGGCTGTCTAACCAATTTTTTATCCAGTGAAGCGTGTGCACATTCAAGCCATGAGCAGCCAGCTTCTCTAGGAGAATGCTGTGGGAAACCTTCTCAAAGACCTTGCTAAAGTCAAGGTAGGTAACATCCACAGGACTTCCCTCATCAAATAAGCAGGTCACCCTATCATAGAAGGAGATGGATAGGACCTGCCCTTCATGAACCTATGCTGACTAGGCCTGATTACCTGGTTGTTCTGCATGTACTCCATAATGGTACTCAGGATGATCTGCTGCATCAGCTTCCCTGGTACTGAAGTCAGACTAACAGGCCCGTAATTTCCCAGATCATCCTTCTGCCCCTTCTTACATATGGGGATTACGTTGGCTGATTTCCAATCTGCTGGTACCTCCCCAGTCAGCCAGGACTGCTGGTAAATGATGGGAAGTGGCTTGGTGAGGACCCCTGCCAGCTCTTTCAGCACTCTTGGGTGCATCCCAGCCAGTCCCATAGATTTGTGCACATCTATATGGTGGAGCAGGTCTCCTCCTGGATTATGGGGGGGTCATTCTGCTCCTGGTCCCTGTCCACTAGCTTAGGGAGTTGGATTCCCTCTATATAACTTGTCTGGTTGCTAAAGACTGAGGCAAAGTAGTCATTAAGCAGTCATTAAGCATTTCAGTATCAACACTCTCCTGGACAGACTGAGCGCATGGTCACTATCTCATGGTAAAAATAATTGTCATCTCTCTTACGCACTTCGTGTGAATGATAATTCACACATGGACAGCATCACAGAAATGCTAAGTACTCTTTTCATTGTCACCTAGATGTTCTCATTCAAGCAGGGGAAAAATAATCCTCTTTAACTGAGACCAAATATTCTCCTGTTATCTCATTAAAAAAAAATTCTTGTACTTAGCTGCTGGAATTACCGGTACTGCATAGGAAGTCTATGCTGATCTTTAGACTGCATGATGAAGAAGGGTAGAAAACATGACGTGAATGAGAAATTCCTGCAGTAATAGGGATCAGATGGGTCCTCCACCCAAGGTCTCCAAAACACATGCATGATACCATTGCATTTGCTCAACAAGGAGCACATAGGGCACATGTGCTTTACAACCGAGAGACACGCGAAGTGTAAAAGAGGAGACAGACCCAGCTCTTCAACACTGTATACAATTTCCTACTTGCCTGAGGGCTCAAAGTAACCTGCTGAAGTTGCTGGCAAAGCCACATTTGAACACACGGCACAAGTACGGGGTTATGTTATTAGACCAGCAAATGCTAAAGTATTACACCTAAGGTCTAAAAGCACCAATTGCATCAGCATGCAAACTTGAGACATAATCCCATTTTTGGAAAAAAAAATCTCTCAAAATCTGGGAAACTTGGATTTGATTCTGAATCATTAAAGACAAAACACTAGTATTTCATCTGGAAACACTCACTATTATTTTTTATGCTTCCAGTTACTCAAAGGTATATTTCTAGCTTCAAAGTTTAAGCACTCCATGTAAGCTGACGTTGAACAAACACGAGCCCGTATGCTATTTCTACTTATATGACACTTTTTTCTGGCATATCACCTTTCCCTATGGAAGATGGAAGAAAACTAGTGAGGCTGAATGTGCTGATGTAACAAACAGATATTCTTGGAACTGTACATAATGAGCTACTTAAAATTTAAGCTACAACCCTACTGTGGGATCCTACGGTGGATCAAGGGCTGATGCCTGTGTCCCACTGTGCATGCACACAGTCAAACACAAAGTGGTCAACACTAAGCTACATTTTTGCCTGCCAGAGTATGTTCCTCAGTTGTAATGTAATCACTGTAACTTGCCCACAGGTTTGGATCATCTAACAATGCACGTGAACAACAAGAGAAACAAAAAAGTGTGACACCAAATCCATTCTGGACTCTCCAAAATCTTGCATTTACGTCATAAACTATGAAGTTTGCATAAATCATAACATTTAAAACAGTAAGATTTATCTCAACCTCCTGGGATCATGAGGGACAATGCACTTGCAGAAAGTGACTTTGTGACTTTCCCAGAGATCTTCTTTTTCTCTGTACTTTCTAATCGTTGACGAGCCATGTGAGATGCAACTTCACTGGGTGGCTTTGAGGAGTTATCTGTACTGTCCACACTCTCAATTCTTCCATTTATCTGATCCAAGTGGTCTGAAAAACTGCCAACTGTATAAAGAAGGAATAAACACATTGAGGGAAAAATGGAGGTCAAGGAGGGGAAAGAGTACAGTTTTGAGATAGGAATTTTTTTTCTGTTAACAAGTTCATAAAACAGCATTACAAAAATCTGAGTAATTCTTTCAGATTTTCTGAATACATGAAGTTTAACAGAATGAATGGAAGCAACAGATTCTTGTAGTCACTGATTAAAGTGACATGAGACAAAAGCTGAAGCAAGTCTCGTACCTCAAGCACTCACCTTAGAAAACTTAATTATACATTTACTTTTCATGCTAACTCTTCCTAAAGTAAATAAAAGGCTCCAGTCCTACCTAAGTTGTATCAGCTTAACAACTTTTCCAAAATAATTAAAACATGATGTATATTTTAATTATTACCTTTTGCTTTTATTCTTTGGATTGTTTTCTATCACAAAAGAAAATGAAACATGGCACCACAAAACTCAGTATTATAACCACATTGGTATTTGTCTATCATAGATAATGAACATTCACAGTATTAAATGGAGAAAGGAAAACAACATTTCAAAAAACAAAAAAAAAAAAACCCATAAAGGTCTTGTGTCACATGAACAACCTGCAAGAGATTTCTTAAAAAAATTCAAAGATGTCACAGGCAAGTTGCATGACCTTATGAAACATGCACTAAGTGTAGGTTGCATGTTTAAAGACAGAGCAGTAATTCCTAGCATTTCTTTAAGACCATTGAATATGCCGTTGTTAATGGATCACAGAAAAATGAAATTGTTCTCTAAGTGTAATTGGTAAGTGGCAGAAGAGGATCAGATGCTTCGAGTTATTACTGTGACTGCTGTGCTAATGCCAACACTATAACATGGGCTTGGGGGAGTGAGAAACACTCGGGATACAGCACAGTCAAGACAGGAGGAAGGGGAGGAAAATGCAGACTACAAGGAAAGTAGGGGCGTAAGAACAGAAAGGGATATCCTGAGAAAACTCAAGTGAGGTACAAAAGAGAAATAAGCTGAAGAGAGGTAAATGTGGAGAGAAGGTAACTGAAACCTATTTATGGAAAATCATGAGACTGTTATAGGCCTAGATCTGTGTTAAGTGTCAGGTCTTTCAGAAGTTACATAAAACTCTCCCTTGAAACTACAGAATCAGCAAGATTCTAGGGCCCTGCATCCTACTAAAATGCATGCAAAACTAGCACTGGGAGTGGGATGCAAAAAATTGACTTCCACAAGTCCAAGACAGCCCCACCAATTCTGAAAGGTGTACATCAGTGTGATGTCTTAATTAAAAACACACAATGGTACAGCATAGAGTGTCAGAAAACAGCAATACAGAACAGTTGGAATGACTCTACGGTGAGAGATGAAAAGATCACTAACTTTGGTGAGGGAAGATATAAAAATAGTGCTTTAAGTGCTCAAGGGATCCAAGACTCTGTTTCTCTACGAAGTGATCCTGCAAAGGCTCTACAGTCAAGTTACCGTTTTATTCACTTCTAGCAGCCCTCCAGAGTCAGAGGGACAACACCAAATGTAGGCATTTCCCAAAATCTTGACACTTTCCCATACATATTTTCATGACATTTTATTAGTCTGAGCGCAAACCAGACCGCTCTTGGGATGGCTTTTTAAAAAAATCACTTCTGAAATACAGAACTTCTAAATCCATGACTGCTACTGCTAAATGAAGAAGGTTGACAATTGTTTCTAATGTCATCAGTCAAGAGGCTCACTGTGAATTACCTGATAGCGTGGAGCTGCTGATCGTACTTGCTGGAGTGGTTACTTCAGGTTCATCTTGCACTGTTTCCTCCTTCACAAACACAGGCTTTTCTTGTTCCTCCCGGAGTCCCACTACGCCAGTGGAATCATCCTGTTCTCCTTCAGCTGATATGGCCAACTTCGGAAGCAAACCAGAACTGTGCTGCTGCTTGCTACTCTCAGTGTCAGAGGATGTAGATACTTGTTGTCTGCATTAAAATAAACAAACTCTCATGAAGTTATTGAGATGAGGAGGCCTGCCGGCCCAGTTCCAGCACCTCTTGCTACTTACATTTCAGAATATTCTGAACTCCAGCTTAAAGATTCCACGGAAGGCAATGTTACACTTTTTGTTTTGTCTCCTGCATCTTCCTTTTCTTCATCTTGTGTTTGAATGACTCGATCTATGCTACTAAAAACCTAATACAGACAAAAAGAAACAATAAACCCCAACTCACCACTGACATACGTGATATGAAAAGATATGCAGGAAAACACATTTCAGTTTCTACTCTACATGTTCTAAATACTTATACAGTGTTTCAGAGTGCAAATTTCCAGCTCCTTGAGCCTTTTTAAATTTCCAAGAGTTTGTGTCTTCAAAATGCTTTCCTATACTGCTTTCTTGGCTCCTCACATACGGGGTCACGAATAGTATCTTCTCATTACAAATTCACCAGCTTTCTCTCCATTTCACTGTGTGAACCAAAAGTACAAGCAACATTCACAGTCTTGGGGTCTCTAGGTCACAGGATCAATGCACATCCTGGATTAACTCACCAATCAAGGTAAAAAAAGCCCTGACCATAGATACTGACTCAGTATCTACCAATCAGGTGTGCAAAGCAGAAAAAAATAATCTGAATTGACTTTGAAGTGAAGAATAAATTACTCAGCTTAAGGATTTAGAAAAAATAAACTCTCATCAATGGAAATCTATTGTCAGCCAAGCAAATAACACACAGAAATTGTAATCTGTATATTCTATAGTCTGAGAGGCACACTGCAGCTAGGGATGCAATGACATAATGACATAAACTCAACTATAACTGTGGTTCAGAGCTTTCAGAAGGACAGAATTTCACAGAATCACAGAATAAGTTTGGAAGGGATCTCTGCAGGCCATATTGTCCAATCTCTCTGCTCAAGCAGTCACCTAAAGCTGGTTGCCCAGGACCATGTCTTTTGAAGATCTCCAAGGATGGAGGCTCCAAAACCTCTCTAGACAACCGGTGCCAGTGCTCCAACACTGTCACAGTAAAATTACTGTTCCCTATTTTCAGACAAAAATTCCTGTGTTTCAGTTTGTGCCCATTGCCTCTCACCCAAGTTATCTCTGAAGAGACTGTCATTTACCAGTATCTGAATTTGAAGCACATCACCAAGTCAAAATAAAGACTTTATATAGAATCACCATGGAATCACAGAATGGTTTGGGTTGGAAGGGACCTTAAAGATCATCTAGTTCCAACCCCTCCTGCCATGGGCAGGGACACCTCCCACAAGCCCAGGTTGCTCAAAGCCCTTGAACACTTCCAGGGATGGGGCACCCACAACTTCTCTGGACAACCTGTTCCAGTGTCTCACCACCCTCATAGTTAAGAATTTTTTCCTAATGTCTAACCTAAACCTACTATACGCACAACTCCTGTCTCTGCTCTTCTCTGCTGTCACAGTTATAATACATATGTGTTATTGTAGAGCCAGCACAAAATCTGTCAATCGCTTAAAGCATAACCTAGGACAGAAAAGATACAAACGCAGACCTTCCAAATGCTTTTATACAGTTTGTGAAGTAGGTTCAAGGAACTTGTTAAACAGAAAGCTTCTGAAAATCTCTGCTTGTTACTCTGTTAAGACTAAAAAGCACACTCGTTACGCATTCCACTTCCATTATTTCTTGCCCATTTAACCCCCACAGTACTTCCTAAGCATCTTCACTCTGTTTCTACTGGCATCTTTTGTACAACAATAATTAGATCTCATCTCAAATATTAGAATATACCACCCTTTGGCCAGTCAGCTTCACCTTCAATTCACAGCATTCAGATCACTTTCTCAAATCCACACTTCTTGCTCAAGTCACATGCTAACTACTGCTTTGCTTTTTCCTTTCAGTCTAACGTAATATACTTTGTAACTACTATAGGCTAGTATTGCAATCTTTGTTACACCATCACCTGCAAGATATGCAGGACACAACTGGAGCAACATGCAAACTTGGTATAAGGAAACCAACATGCAAAACATACACTTCTTCCATATCTAACATTTCTAAACTCAATAAAAGTAGCAAAACATTTGTGTACACAATACACACTAACATTACAGGAATTTTTACTTACTTTGGAAAATCTGTGTGAACATGAGGAAAACTGCCTTATCTCCAAATTGAAGTCTTCGTCATTGGTATCATCCTCTTCCTCAGTTTCCATGTGGTGGTATTTCTCAGAACGAGCTACAGACAAGGGAGATAAAGTATTTGAATATATCAGGAAGAATGGGCATCAAGCTTTAATATTAACTAAAAGCATACTTTTATTCTTAAGATTATTTCTGCTGAAATGTCAAACCACCAGTGAAATTGCTGCCAGTGGTTCTGACAAAGGAGATTTTTCAAATCAGTAAGCAAAACTGAAAGGCAGTGATTTTTTAAACAAGGCGTTTGTCACAGTTTTTTAATACTATCAGATAGATACGTACTGTCAAAATAACTTGTGTCATCTTCAGACTCCAACTGTGGAATAAATTCTGCCTTCTGCCTCAACAGACCATTCCAGTCAAGGTTCCTGAAGAACTTATGCTGCTTTACTTCATATGCACCACCTGGGGGAGCCAGAGAAAAACACTAAGCAAATTACGCTAAATCTTCTGACATTAACTCAACTAAAACCCGGATCAAAAACTGCAAATTATCGTGGAAAGGCAGAGTCATCAACATCTACTGCCCTTTTCTACTAGAATCTCCTAAGCCTGTCAAGACCACCTCCCTTTCCCTCTTTTGTTGTTGCCATTGATTTAACAGTAGTGGCATTGCTTCATCATCTTCTCCCTTCAACATTTTTATTTTTCTGGATACGTTAATTATCATCTATCAACTACACATTAGTCAGAAGCATCAGATGTAGTAGTTGTAGTAGTCATCAAAATATAAATATACACAGTAGATAAGTAAGTACAAGCTAGAAAATAATGAAGAATGATTCTTAATAGTTGCTCAGTGCAAACACCACTGCTGACCAGGAGCTCCTTCTGGTGTTTTATGGCAGTAATACACAATTCTATAGGACATACCTTATCTTTTAAGCTTGTTAGTGATTACTGCCTATTTGATATAATGCATGTTCCACAATTACAGTAGTTTGAAGTTAAGAAACTACTATAAGAACACAATAAAAGATTGGAATTTTTGTCCTGGGGATGATAAATCCTAATCTGCACACAGTAATAGGTTATTACATTAGATTTTTGTAATTCTGATTAGTATCAGACACTTCAAACCCAAAGAGGTCTTTTTTCTGTTACTTTCTTTCTTCAAAGTAAGTATGGTACCTCTCTTCCTTCAGCTTGACTATGCCACTCAGGTATCCTGAGCAAATACACACAATATTCATGGAGCGTTATGCAGCTAGCTAATATGTATTAGACAGGGCTGTCATTTGAAACGCATGGTGGAGCCTAGGATAAACCACACCATTTTCTAGTGCCCCTGTGGGACCTGTCACATTGCAACCATTTCCATGAGTTGCTTTTGACATTTAAAAAAACCTTTGTTGCGGTTTATAAACATTCCTCTGTGCTTCAAAGAAATGGCTGCCCAATTTCCTTCTTCAGACTGTCAGCTCTCAGGAGACAATGAACAGCTGAAAGAAAGCAGCCCATAAACAAGCTGCACAGATGCTCCATGTGGTGGCACTGACCATTACAGTAGTTAAGCCAGCCTCATTCTAGTCAATTCATCTTCTCAATCAGCTGTAGCAAAAGAGGCAGAATCTGCAATCTACTTTTGATTCAGCCACTCACAGGGTGACAATCTTGAAGAAACACTGTGTTTCCCAGCAAAAAGTAGCCTGACAATGAAACAACAATGCCTGAAAGGAATGCACCTAAAACAAGGGAATGGAACTAATTATGGCTCTTCGTTTTGCCTTTGGCAGCATTGCCCTTTTAAAGAAGACGAAGCAGGCAGTCAAGTGGAGAAGCTGACTGGGGCATGACACCTCCCTCACTCTTAACTTGTTCAACATGTTGATGAGATAAACAAACTTTGCTGGATCCCATTTACTCCAGATCATCAGCTACAGTGAAGTCTGAGGGCTGTCCACACAGATCCCAGATGCCCAGAGAGCAAGTGACATGCAGTTCACTCATCTCAGTCACAATCCAGTCCCAGAGGAAGACCTGTTGTTTGGGATCATGTCAATAGTACTTGGACTCTGTGTTATGCTTACATTCCATCAAGTGGCTGTGGGAAGGCCAGTTATGACCTGATTCCTAAAGCTCCTCTTTATATTAGCTCTAAAAATACACAGCACAATCTGACCACTACACTCAGTTTTGTCAGAAATTTTTTCAAATACTCTCCTGCTAACTCAGCTTGCCGCTTGCTTTCGTCAGCACCCATAACATATTCATATTCATGGCATATATTGTTCCCTATAAAGACAACTATCCCC
The DNA here is from genome assembly GCA_020745705.1 of Hemiprocne comata. Classification (NCBI taxonomy): domain Eukaryota; kingdom Metazoa; phylum Chordata; class Aves; order Apodiformes; family Apodidae; genus Hemiprocne; species Hemiprocne comata. Next base: position 37,873,396 of record CM036616.1, on the reverse strand, counting down.
TTTATACTCAGGCTCTTTCAGGTTAGAGGCCTGTTTTGCTGTGTTTACACAGAGCTTTGCCAAGTAGGATGGCAGTCAGTGACTAGGGTTCTCATACACTAACACTTTAAAAATCACGTGCAACATTATTCATTACTGCCTCTCACCCAAATTCCCAAATAGGTCCTGCTCCACCAACTGACCAATAAACTTCATAACAGAAATGCACAATGCTTTCATGAGCCTCTGCAGGCTCACTGTTTCTAATACCCCAAGTCAGGCTCTTCTCTTGAAATGGAACTAGCACAGCATGAATGCCCACAGTGGAATAAGCTGGAAGCTTGTATTCTCACCGATACCTACTTACTTCTCTAACACTCACACTTCTGGTTTTATTCTTATTCACGCAAGGCAGTAGTGCTTGCCAAATGAGAATGACAAGACCTTTCACAACACAACCTCAGACAGTCATTTTCATTTCTGAATTATTAGTTTGAGTACTCCTCACACACCTGAAAGCCTGAAGAAACTGATTTGTCAGGTTAAGATCCTTCTGAATAAGGAAGCATCAGTTGTACATTGATTCCCCTTCTCTGTTTAGTTAATTAATACTGTAGTCATGAAGGAACCTTATCTAATGGCTAACTAGGTCTTTGAGAAATGTCTGGTTTATTTATCAAAGAGAAAAGACCATATGTAAACTCCAAAAAAGCAACAGTCGTCATCTTGTTAAGCTTATATTACTGGTCTGAGTCTATGAGTCTATAAAATACCCTCTGCTGTAATTGCATATAACTGGCCCTGACAGGTGCTCCCCAGGCAAAACAAATAGGTGAGCAAAAGCTCCCAATGCTGAACATAGAAGCTATTTCTAGCACACTAACGATTTAAAATACTGCCTCTTAACCTGTTCCCAGTCTTTCCAAAGGGTTCTGCCTGAGCAGCAGGGTAATCAGATCCTGGGCATCCGGAGGTGGAGCTTCATCCTTTTCAGGCCAGATGATTTCATCTAGCAAAACAGAAAGTTGTTTGTTATTACTGAAGTCTGATACTAACATTCAGCAGAAACTGTGTGAAAGTTTCTAGTGAACTAGTAGTAAACTCAGAGTTAAGGCAATTTTTTCAAAGTCGCTCTCTGTTGCTTACCAATTACTTCGGATTTTTATACTCTCTATACAGACTCCATAAACATATTATGTTCTTGTTTTCTTTGGAAGTATCCTTTAACCCAAAACAGTGTTTAAAAACAGAATACAAGGAATCCTTGGCTCATGGAAAACTATTGCAAAATATCAGCACAACTTGTATGCTGTGCCTTCTCTCTTCCCAAAACAATGCTTTAAATTTTAGTTCTGTTCCATGGAAACAGCTGTTGAGATGGACAAAGCTGGCCGGACTCAGCAGTCACTGTTCATATCTGTAATACTCTAATAATAGTAGACTCTCTGAAGTCATTACTCTCATGATTAAGGGCTGAGGTATCGTACTCTGCTCTGGAGAGATACATGCCAATTAAACTTTTTTCAAAGTGTCTCATACTTTGAGGAAAACCACCTCACTCTACTGACTCTTATACTACTAAGGCTTTTGCACTTCCTAGCAAGTCGGACCTAAAGCATGCTGCAGTGAAGATACTAAACCCTGCAGTATGCGGGTAAGGCTGAATAAAAATCTGCCAAACTTTAATTTAAATCAAATGACAGAAAATTGTGTCAGTTTCAATATGAACATAGACTGTGTAACAGATTACACAGGAAGTTCTCTCTAATTTTTAGCAGAACCTGCCTCCACAAATGTAATATATTGCAGGGTTAGACAACTCTGCAGAGGCTTCTTCAGAGTTACAAGGATTTTGGCATCAGAAAAATAGAATGCTAGGAGCTCAGGAAATACAGAAGGCTATCATGGATTTTGTTATTATATGACCTAGACTTTTCCTTCAAGATTATGAGCATTGGAGAAATAATCATCAGAAGCTACACACGTTTAATCTTTGTATTTCAGAGTTTAAGGAAAGGCATTAACAGGCATGAAATGCAAACTGTTTCCGGAGCATTATTTTTAACCCAAATAATTTTAGGCATCTAACTTTACACTGAGGCCTCCCACAGTTGTACTCACACAGCTTGGGGGCAGGAAAGGCAAACTACAATGAAGATGGAATGAAGAAAAATGAGGGGGCAAGATTTTAAAGTAGATTTTTAAGTATAAATTATATTTCACCCACAGAAACTGGAGTAGAAGTCTGGGCTGCAGTTTGGGTTCTTACACACAGCTTTTAAAGTGGGATACAAGGGGACCATATAATTTAGCACAGAAAACTTATCCAACAAAAGAGTTTTCCTGAAGACACTGATATTAAGAACTATTTCAGTAAGTAAGGATATTTCAAATAAAAAGAGATGAAAGTCAACATCAAAACATTAAATTAGGCTGACCACCAGTCATGGAGAGTGAGTGGGAATATGTAAGGCTCACAAACATACGTTTCTACAGATAATTTCTGGAAGATAAATGGACACATTCAAACGGTTTAAGTTATTTATGAAAGCACCAGCTAGATTGTAACACATGACAATTTGGTTTACAAAATGTAAAATTAATGCCAAATACAATATAAAGTCTGAAGTGCAAATTTTGATGGTTTTTTTAGACTATTCTCGCCCCTTCTCCCAGTCACAGAGCCTAGATACAGTAACACATGTGCATATGCCTGGAAATGCAATAAAAACATGAGTTATTTCCATGTTTGCCTGCCTACAGCATCCACTGCAGTTTAAATCTGATTTGAAAAATAAAGCATGAATATGCATTGCAGCCACGAGGCATCCAGACCAAATCCAGCATTTCCTGCTTGTGTTAATTAAACAGTTGATTCTCCCTGCCACCAAGTCCTCAGCATATCACATTAGAAAACAACATGGTTATAAATCCATGAACAGCTAGGATGTTGTATGAAGAGGTCAGATACTAGAGGCAAATCACAAATCCATTTCATTACAGTACACAAACAAGTCTGGCTTTCAACTTCAGAGACTGAGGAAAGTGAGAGGATGACCCAGTGTCTCCTTAAGTACAAAAGCGGATTTGTTGCATTCTCAGAGAATGAAGTGGCAGAGGTGCAGTTAGTTTTCCTTCCATTGGGTTTTTTGTATGCTTGGTTGTTTGGTGGTTCATTTTTTTTGGTCTTAGCTACTGGACCTCTTAAGCAGACCATAAAACAAACTGGGAAATACTCAGTAACAGAGGTGCCATTCTGTTAAACTTTTGGCATAAATAGAGGACCTCTACATCTACGCGTCTGGGAAATTTATGGAAACAGCAGGCAGGATAGTAAATGACTCTGTTTAATTATCATTCAGTTTTACCACAAGCCACATAACAATATTTAGGGTCAGCTTGCAGGTTAAGATCTAAAAGGTTATTGAATTTTAAATGGAACAAGAACAGCTGCTACAGAAATAACATTACATTACAACAATCACCAATGAAATCATTAACAATCTGTGAATTGGATTTGTTTCCTTCTCTTTCTCAGTATTTATTATGCGAGAGACATTTGTTTTAGGATTTTTATTACATCTTTGTTAATTTCTTCATTGTGCCATGAAGCAATTTCACACTTACACAAATTTGTTTTAACCATTTCTTCTCTGGTATAATTTCTTTACTGAAGACTGAAATCACTATGCTACAGTGGCACAAATAATACGGCTCTTCTTTCAAACAGTGACACTTAACCACTGTGCTCTGCATTACTGCATTTCTGCACTTAGCAACATATATAGTAAGTTCAGCTTTTCATCACAATCTATTGTTATCGCTTTGACAGTAAATTGTGCATTACAATAGTATGACAAATGGTGGTTTTTTGAGCAAAACTAGTTTGAAAACCTTGTTGATCAGTAAAGTTGTAAATATCTTCACTGTTAACAGAAGCTGAAATGTTTCATTCCAAACTAAGAAATCTGGGGTTTTTTTGTGATGATACTCACCACTGATTACTTGTCCAAACAGCTCTTCTGGTGTATCTCCAAAGAATGGCACACACCCAACAAGAAATTCATAAAGGATAATTCCCATAGCCCACCAGTCCACTGGTTTTCCATAACCCTGTCTTAGTATCACTTCAGGAGCTATGTATTCAGGTGTACCACAGACCTAAAAGAAAGAAAATAAGCATGATGGTAAAAGCAAGTCTAATTGAGCTATGTTACATCATTTATAACTCTTGAAATTTAAAATAATATGGAAACATGGAAAAATGGAATTCAGTAGGTCCTAAGTCAGCTGTGTTTGTGTAACAGCTAATGTTTTTAGAGTGACCTAGCTACTTTTACAGCCATCATAATCAAAATCTGTGTATCTGTCACACAAAGGACAGTGTGGGTTTCATATACAGGAAATATTTAACTTAAACATATCCTTATCTTTATATGAAAGTTGTGATGGTTTCACCTTAAGTAACTTCTACAGTGAAGAGATTGTGAGCCATGGTAATGAGGCATGCTTAAAGGGAAATGGGCCATAGCAAGGATTTTAGCACCCTTGGCTTTACAATGCATCATGAGCTCCACAAGTACTCTGATGAGACTTCTGAATTCCTTACAAAACCAGTTTTCCATTTGTCTCTCTCACAGAATCACTTGCACACAATTAGGTTGTTCATCTTACTAATAGCTCTTAATGTAGAAAGAAAAAAGCCTAGAATAATCTGCAGGGCATCAGTAAAAGTAACTGACATACAAAATTGGAACATCAATGCAGAAGTAAAAACAGTTTATACAGCATTATGGTACATTCTGCTGGCAAAACGTCACTTCATTTGAACACTCAAGATAGAAATTAGAAAGGCTGTCTTACTTGTTTGTCAAGGAATTCTCTGGCGTCCTTCTCAATGTGACCCTCATACAGGTTGGTAGTCAAACTCATCAACCCCACCTTTGACAGGCCAAAGTCTGTAAGTTTTATATGGCCCATGGATGTTACCAATAAACTGAAAATTAGAGTTATCTGGTTACTGTGATATAATTCAATATTATGTTCTTATCGTTACTGTTATTATTACACTTTAAAAAAAGCTTCATTAGCACTGAAAAAATAGAAACACGGCTTAAAAAATAATTTCAGCAGATACAGTATTAACAGGTTAAAAATCTGACAGTCTTAGGTTTGTTACTTATTATTACCAGATGCAAACAAACTTTTTACATACAACTGCACAACATCTTATAGAACCAGACAAGTGTTGACAGCTGAATGCTAGATGACTTGAAGAAAAAGGAACAGTCATCTTCTGAAAGACCTAGAATAGAATAAATGTCACTTCTGAAGTGAGGTAAGTATTTTCTGTAACAAGCTGGGCCATTCACTTGAAAAAAAAAACCTGAAGTATTAAGTTAGTAACTAATGCTATACTGGCCTGAAACACCATGCTATGAAGATACTGTCACTCAAGAGACATGACTCCCAATTCTCTTTTCTAAGCCATACTTCTCACTGCAGCTACTTGTTGCAATGTTATTTAGGTAAGTTGGAGCAATATTGTATTGCTAAATACTAAAAAAAACCCCAACCCCCCAAAAAAATGCAACCGGCAAGATTTTTCCAATCTCGTCCATCTTGCCTTCATATATGCAAATAGCTGCAAGTTAACGATACTTTATATTAAACGTTGTTTTAAACATAGTTTGAAAGATCTTTTCCCTGATGACCAAAATGCATTTCCCTCCATTTCAGCCAGAAAACTAATACAGGGGTTTTTTTTAGCTACTCTGACAGCCTCTTCCATCTTAAAGGTAAGAAATTTTAGAGAGCTCTTTTGGAAAAAACACATTTGCTGTAAGTGCAGGTCACAAAAGATCAAATACTGTGCAGAAATTGTGAAACTACATAATTTTCATTAATAAAAAAATATTTCCAAAAACATTCAAAGCATATTTACTCCTTTCATATTTTATCTAGCAATTTCCAAGTCCTCCTTTAGGTTTATTCTATAGACATACTTGTCTGGTTTCAAATCTCTGTGTACAATTCCATAATTATGAAGGTATTCCAATGCCAGCACCGTCTCTGCAAAGTACATCCTTGCCATGTCTACAGGTAAGGGACCCATATTCTTCAGCAAAGTAGCACAGTCTCCACCTGTGGAAACAGGACAAGTGCTCCAGATGATGCTACATATTTTGAGGTGTATCAGTATAATCCATATATGCTGCATAAAAAAATACCAGCTGTAGTCTTAAGTATTTCTTTTCCCACCAAAATGATTCAATTGAACATGTAACCACACCAACTACTGTATGGGAAACAGTCTGAAGCTGGAAGAAAGCAGTAAAAGGGTTCAGATGGAAACCAAAAGTTTGTGCTGCTTCCTTAAAAAAAAACAAAAAAGGGACCAAAAAAAAAAAAAAAGGTGCCCACACAATCATAGTCTGGGTATCTAATGTGATCTTGCACTATGTCCTGCCCACTGTTCTTCAGCATCAGTACCTTTTAAAATTGCTTCCTCCTCCCTCCATCTTCATAAAAATAACTATTACAAATACACCAACATGTGCTAATGAAAATTTGAACTCCAGAAAAGCAAACAACATTTCCATGTGAACTCTGAATGCTAGAACACTTACAATTACAGCCTATGAGGAACTTAGCCAAAGAGCAGTTACTTCCCATTATAGCTGGAGTAAAGTGTTTTACAAGCGCTCACTAAGAGATCATGACTGAGACGAAAGCCACCTTGTTCTTGGATTTGGATCTTAAATCCTGAGTAGGGAGGACACACAGGAGGCCTTTCTAATGCAAGTACCATATAGGTTACTTCTCTTTGTGGAAGAAAACTGTCTTCTTCCTCTGTAAGCCAGAACAGACATTTTACCTTCTACATATTCCATGACCATACATAAATGACGTCTTGTTTCAAAGGAGCAATACATGCTGACAACAAACGGATTTTCTGCAAATGTCAGGATATCACGCTCTACAAAGGCCTGTTGGATCTGGTTTCGGAGGATGAGATTCTGCTTATTAATTTTCTTCATGGCAAATCTTTGTCTGGTTTCTTTGTGTCTCACAAAATAAACCGCACTGAAGAAGTTCAAATGGGAGAGAAAAAGAGAAAATATTATTAAAGTGTATTTTAAAATATTTTTAACTTTTTTTTTTTAAAACTCTGTGTATATGATATCAAAGACTTGGTTTTAATTTAATGTAGCTGACTTTTCTTTAACATTAGAAAATGGCTACAAACCTCATTTTGTTTCACAACCAGGATGAGTTTCAGTCAACACAAATTAGTACACAAACTAAAACCAAACAACTCCCCCCCTCCTGCTCTCCAAAGCAAACTACATTTATAACAAATGCTCCCCCAACAGATAGAGCAAATGCTCTCAGCTCAGGCAGATTTTGGGCGTTTCCATCAACAAAAGATTATATAAAAAAACTCAGCTGGGCACAGTGTTATAAATCATTCTGACAAATGCTTATTCTGTGAATGTGCTGTCAGATAATTATGACTCAGGCCCTGTCCAGGGGATTTTAAAACATGCCACAGGTTTCTCATGAAGGTTGCTCAGAAGTTGCTCAATGGGGTGGCTCCCTCACTGCCAGGTGCAAAATCTTCTGTTCCTGTACAGTCCCTGACATCAGCATTGATCCATATCAGGGGTAGGTCACCAGTAGGTAATGCAAAACAAAGAACACTGCATTAACCACACTGGTAATGTCAGATTAAGATGTATCGTGACATGCAGAATTTCCACTGGAGCACTGGGTACAAAGTTTCCTGTAAACTTGGTTAGACAAGGGTGGGAAGCAAAGTGAAGGAAAACTTCATGTGGACAAGCCTTCTTTCTTTCAAGAAGGAATCAATCTGCTGTGAAACAGTGACACTGGGTGTTACTGCTGCATTTCTCAAAATCCCTTGAGGCAAATCCTGAAAATGGTTGCCTTGCTTGGAATCTACTTTGTACTGTGTAATGCTTATAGCATCTCTAGTATATAATTACCACACTAGTGCGTGTTTATGGAAAGAAAGGACTAAAAGGAGAAAACACAGGAGGAAAAAAGTGGGACTCAATTATGTAGCTTTTAAATTCAATATTTTGTTCCCATGAGGTCCAATTATCAGCATATAATTATTTATTTAAACACAAAAAGCAATTATTGCCTTACTATTTTGGTTAAGATCTCTCACAGTTACAAAAGTTACAGGCACTGAAAAAATCAACATGTTTCTGATTTGCTTTCTGGAGAAAAATCTTTCTAGACAAGAGAGTTTCTCTTACTGATTCCGAAAGTGTTCATTAATCCCATGTTCTTGTCTGAGCATGGGGCAGGCAAAAGACATTACACCACTACGAAAGTAGGGGAAAACGACCTCAGGCAAAACTCAAGACAAACCCCACCCTTCGTGCCTCCTACTAAGTCTCACTCAGTGCTGCCCCTCCCAGGCTGGAGTAAAGACCAGGTTATTCATCTCCAGTACTCCTCCCTGCTGGCTTCATGCCTTTTGTCCTCCTGCATCTCTTCCTACTGCTCACCCCTCATACTCACTTTTCCCCCACTTCACTATCCTTTGCTTCTCTTCCCCTTACATTCTGGTTTTCCTCTTGTTGCTATAGCCTATTAACAGTTTTTTGCTTCTTAATCTCTTGTAATTTAATATTTTCTTTTCCCTATATCGGTCCCATTTCCACTCCTGGCAAATAGAAAAGTGAGTCCTCCAGGTGCCTGAAGCCACAATTCTTAAAAAAAAAATATATTGTATGAATGAACTGAGGATTACCTGAGGACTCGGTATGCAGAGCTTTACTTCAGACAGTGTGCCAAGATGAACTTTTTAAGACACATATTAGCTAGAGAACGATATGACAGCATCTTAATAAATGCCCTCTGCAGATGTGGATCATTAACACCATATTTAAAGATGAAGAACCAGTAAATTCCAAGGACTATGCAGTCCAGCAAATATCTGGGACATGCTGGCAGTGTTTCCCAAGCTCTCTAAATTGCATTCTCCAGTCTTAAAGTCACAGACAGGTAACGGTATAACATTCCACTATTTTCAGTTATTATTATTCAGTTATCTAGAATTGCTCAGAAAAAACCCTGTTTAGTTCAAGTGTACCAGACTCATGACTGCAACACAATTGTCTCTCTCACATTTACACATGCATGCACTGCTTATGCTATATGAAGTGCTTTTAAATTATCTTCCACATATACAGGTGTCCAAAATAACTTATTCACATTCTCTGATCACAGTAACCCCAGCAAAAAAGCACTTAGGCTATACAGAGAAAATTTTCTTCTAGCCCAGCAACATGTTATTCCTGAAGACAACCTCCTTTCCTCCTCCAGGATGCTCCCAATTTACCTCAGTGATGCCATTTCCTCAGCCTACCAGTACACTAAACTAAGCACACAATTTAAACTAAATAGAAAGCTGTGAGTAACACACACATCTGCTGAGACACAAATGCAAACTTGGAAGTATAATTATGGGAGAAGCCACAGTGAGTTCTAGTACATAGCAACTTTGTCTTAGGTAATTTTGAACCCTGATTTGCCATCCTTGAAGTATGTTTCTGTTATTGTATAACAATTTACAGCATAGATTGTGATGGCATTCTAGTTTCTATTAATTCTCCTCTAAGCTGTTATCTTTCTGCATTCTTGTAATCCTGGCATTGGACTTGAACTTGTTTCCCCTGCTCCACCCCACTTTCCCACATCTATCTATATTCTGTATTTTTCAGAACACTGCAGATGAAGCACCAGACAGAAGTTTATCTTAGTTTTGCATGTGCTTTTAAGAGAGAACACAAAACCCCACTCCTGGTTTCTTGGCCTTGATCACCCAATTGCCCTGTCAATCCATTCAATGGCAGCAGTTTGCTCTCTCTGCCTGCAAAGCCATAATCAGCGTGGTGTGATTGCAACCTCCTATGGTTTTGAATGAAGAATTTGCTTTTCTACCTCCCCTACCCTTCTGTTTTCATAACATGGTGACAAGAGATTTCCAAAACATCCTCCAATTTCACTGTATGGATCTCAAAAGGTACACAAGTGTTCTGTATTTTATTGATGCTGTATTTCAACATAGCAACAGAAGTTTACTTTTCAAGAGAAGTAAGACATTTCATAAACTTTAGTGTAGTCCAAACATTATCTTATTCCACATCCAACATAAATCTCAGTTTGAAAAAGTATCCCTAAAATACCTTTAGCTACACACAAATTTATTTGAGTTCCTGAGTTGCTCCAACTTAAATACTGTCCAATCTACCCCTCCAATCTTACAACCAGGACTACTGCTTTTTCTCTAAATTACTTACAGGCTTCAGGCTTGGTTTATAACTCCTCAGTAACTTCAACTTTTAAAGCCATTTACCATCTAGTCTACATTCAGTGCTTGAGGCTAATGTAGCTGTGTTGCTTGCTTTGACACAATTCTCTAATTTGTCAAAGGACCTTGAACTCCTTGTGGAAACACAGGTAGTGTACTTGCTGCTCGGAAGTAACAGCTGCTCACGAGGAGCCACGTTTCTTTTTCACAAGCAATTTCCTGAGAAGAGACTGCTAAGTTCTGTATTAACCTGGAATTATGCCTGATGCTGCCTTCAGTGAAGAGGAGCCACTTCCGAGCCTCCGATTCATGTTACGACAATATAGTAAAGTTAAGGATAGTTATTTAAGATCAGAATTTACAAGCAGCCACTGCACTACCTCCTAGCTAGGCAATGCCCATGACCTGATCAGATTTACTTGGGGGCAGGGGGAAATGGTACCTAAACATGTGGGTTTTCCAAGCCCTGGGACAACATGAACAGCCTCCTCTCAGCAATATTTCAGACTTATCCTAGTCTGCCTAGAAGCAAATGAGAAGCTGTCCATCTGAAGAAAACACAATGGCTGTAGTCCTTCTCAACTGGTACTAGTCCTACTTGTTCCAAAATGTTACAAATTTTGACTAATAAAACCACCTCTCCATAACTAATGGTAGTAATGTCTTCTATCCTTATGGTAGATAGCAAACGCAGATATAAAATGATGAAGCTGCTCATGGATAAACTGTTCCGTATTTGCAAAAGAAATATTGGAGAAATTGAGCTCCTCACCAGTTTGTAGCATGCTGCACATTCCTGAAGGACAGAATTCAAGACCTTCAACGCAGTAAAAACCTTTCTCTACCACCAAGAGGACTGCATTAGCTGCCAATATTAGATCTGCACACACGTATTTGGTACAGAAGGAAGTTAAGGCACTTGGCCTATGCTGTACTGGGAAGGGAGGCTCAGCTGAGGATAATGAAGTGCATTAATTCCAAGTTCCTAATTTTGAGTAGGTCCACAATTAATGATGAATATCAGATCTCTACCACAGAGATTGTCAGCCTCTACTTTCTAAACCGCTCTTCAAAGCTATAGGTTTCTAGGAATCAAAGTCTGTTATTCTGCATAGAGCAGACAGGGGTAAACAGAAAAGGAAAGGAATAGAGCTTATTAGACCTATACTCCAATTCAGAGGTGGTACTACTTAAATAAACCTAGAAAGCCACACTTCAGCCTATCCTCTTCTACTTCTGAACTGGTGGCTGTCAGGTTGACCGTTAATTAATCTGACAGGTGCTATTCTGCAGCTGGGTAACTTTCTTAGTCCCATTCCCAATGCAACTACACATGACCAAGTACTGTCAACCAAGCAGAGAAGAGACAGGAATGAGTACTCTCAGGTTAGGGGCAGCAGCTGCTCAAGCCAACACTGCCTCAGAGTTTTTAAAACACCATCAGCCAGTATTTCATGTACATATTGACATTACCACCTTTGTAAAAGTGAAAGCATTCAAAGAAGGTGAAGAAGTGGTATAATGTATTTACTTTAAGCAGATACAGCTATATTTTAGTGAAGAGCAATTGAACTAATATAACTTGCTTCTCTGAAATCAAATGTAATATTCATTTTGTTGAGCTGGTTCAGGAAACCAGGCTGATGCCAACTTGAAGAGATGAACTACTACTAGCTGCTACCTCCTGCAAGCTGGAATATGGAAAAAATGTTGCTGTGACTCCAGAAGTTTAAAATTTGGGAAGTATGAGAAGTTTTGGCTGGCTGAAAAAAGTCAGACAGCTTGTGAAATCATTAACTACTTGGCGAGCATCCTACATGTTTGCTGATTCACAGCTTAACTTCTTGTATATTCCTTTCCCAAAAACCTGATACACGTCAACTACTATACAGTCATTTAATTGCACTACAATGAGTTTAGCTGATCAATTAAAAGCAGAGAACTGCTAAGATATTTACTCAATCTTCATAAACCCAATTGCTTATATTTAAACTCATCAAGTTTAATGTATCTGACAAATCTCTGCTACAGCATGCCAAGACCAACAATTACCCTGTCAAGCAGTCTGTTTTTCATTTCACTAATGAAGGCAAAAACATCACAGCAAAATCAAAGACAGTAAAATGGATTTTTTTTTAATTGCATCAGAATTAAAACCTCCACCATAGCCTCAAAATAAGTAAAATATTACAATAGCACACTGAATCTTTAGTAAGTCAGAGCACAAAATAAGACCACTGACATACTTTTGAGAATAAATCACTGAAGCACAGGCAAATTTCACACATATTTAGATTATTTAAAAAAATTAATTGCCTGGAAAAACATGAAAGTGGAAAAAAATAATCCTTGTAGCATAACAACAATAACTTTTATTTCCGCTGCTTATACTTGTAAATAAACTGCATTGAATGCCTATAGGCCACTTTACTGCTTTGTATTCACAGATGGAAAAGTCATTTTTTGTTTATTCCATTCTGTAGATGGGTTAAATAGTATTTAGGTAATCATGATGTGTTCCCCTTTAAACTTACATGTAACTTTTGGGTGAATTAACCACCAATAGTATTGGTGCCAACAGAAAAAATTATATAGACGAAAAGCTGATCTGTCGATACTATGATCCCAGTTACCTGATCTACGACAGTGGAAGTCTTCAAGCACCCAGACAGTTGTGAAAAAGTGACATCCTAGAGTATTTAGGAGCACAAGCCTCCTCAACTTAAAGTAGTTAGGGGGACATGACAAGGTGCTAACTCACTTTAAAAGGTGAGTAAATAGTTCTAAAAGTTTGTCTCACAGCTCACTGAGAGGGTTCAATTCCCTCTACATTAATTAGTAAGGGGTTGTACCTTTATTTTTTTTCTCATACTTTATTTTTCTCCTAAGAAGTAGCCATTTAAAACAAAAATCCAACCCAACAAAATCTACTTTGTTATTGTTTGCTTAGGGAAGAAGTAATAGCACTCTACTAAACTGATACAATTTTAAATTTCCACTTCTAATACTACCACAGTATAACCTGATAGCCTAGTCCTGTTTTATCATTTGCTAAAGACAATAATGGTTCATGCAGAATTCAGATACACTCCAAGCTGTTCACTCTCTATCAGCTCTCCTTTTCCTCCCAGATTTACCAGGGTCTCATTCAATTTTTATGAATTTATATTTCCAATTTCAGATACTATCAGCATTAAAAGGCTTAAGTACTGATTAAACCTGCCACAAATACGAGGAAAAAATTCCTACATGCCTACATTGTACGTGCCATAGAAAGCCAAGGCTTTTATTTTCCAGCTTCTCAGATCCTTACTTGTCTCTGGTTTCAAATGGACAGTTGTCTCCAGTATGCATGTCCTAATGGCTCCTCAAGGCTCCTTCATACTGTAACACCCACGGAGCAAGAGTCATAGGTTTACCAAACCTCTGACTTTAGGTGACCAGACTCAAGCTCCTGGCTGCAGCACACCCTTCTGCAGCTGCTCCCTCCTCTTCCTACCCCTCAGCAACCTAAAACTGCTGGGAAGCTGGGCAGGTCTAGTGACTCAGAAAGCCTTTTGTCCGGGAGGGGCCCAGGCCTACACGGTTCTTCTCATCCTCCTTCAGAAAGGCAAAGAGGAAACTGGGTAAAACACTAAAGGAGGAATGGAGGAGACTAACCATCTGCAAAGGGAAGGAGAAACCACACAGTCAGGGAGGGGAGCAGCAGCTACTGCTGACTGCTGGAAGGAAGGCTTTTGAAGTCCTGGGGAAAATCTGAGAAACCACCATACACTAAGTAGTAAGTTTGCCTAGGGAGAAATTCTGAAAAAATGAAGTTGACTAGTGACAAGGTGTATTTGGATATTTATATAACTTTAATGCAAATTATCCTATTCTCTTCAGGATTTTGCTGAGCTATGTAAGCAGGTCTGCATACAAGTAATAACCTCCGCACAAGCGACCATGACCAACAGTAGTAGGCAGTACTGAATGCATCCTGCTCCAGAGCTCAGGGTTTCCACTAACTAAATATGATCACAACACTACTGTGCCCATCAGCCTCAGGGCATCAAAATGGCATCACAGAATGGTCTGAGTTGGAAGGGAACAAGGGGCATGCAAAACTGTAGTGGGTAGACTGCGGATGCTCTCTCTTCTATGCCCAAGGTCTCTCCAAAGAGTGCTCGGTCCTATCAGGTTGCTGTTGCTTCCTACCTCAAGCAGAGGTAGGGCAGAATAGAGCCAGTCTACTGGGGTCTGTGCTGCAGAGCAGCACATCCCTCTCTACTGCCAGGCACATTTGCCACACAGCCTCATTTGGTGATGGGGTCCTCACCCCAAGACAGAAACTCCCCTTTTTTGAACCAACCCTTCTGGTCCTGCAGGTAAGCTAAATCAACAGGTCCCATCCTGATACATTTCAGTGCAGAGGAGAAGCCAATCAAGGGTGTAATAGATGGTATCTGATCAGAAAAGGTAACTAAAGACAGACTTCTGCCTCCTGGTACGCACAATCCCTGCACAGTACTTCCAAAAAACATTTCTTATTCATTTAAGGCCCAGGCTAGCATTATTTTCTCTTGGTCTTCTAGGGTATCTTCAAAGGACCTACATACCACTGTGCAATAAGTTGTGCACTTTCCAAGTACCCAGCAGGTAACCAAGTAACAGCAATTCCTTAAGAGCTAACTGATTAAATTTGAGGATGGAAGAATGCCCACAGAGAAACAACAAAGAAGTGCTGCCCTACTTAAGGGAATTCGTTTCTACTTCACCAATATTCTTAGCTGAAGTAAGCACCCATTTTTAACAATCTGTCTACCTAGAGATGCAGTTTTATTCTGGATCTCATTTACATAAACACGGGTGTTTTTCAGTATTATCAAGGTGGCTTTACATCTGCCTTCTGATTAATTCAGATTTCATCTTTGGCATTACATCTATTTCTGAAAAATCTTTGTGATGTAATATTCAGTATTTTAATTTACTGCAGCACACAGTAATTCACTATTGCCTAGCGGGCTTTCAAATAAGTTTTTCTTGTGAACTTCAAATATTAACAACAAAACAGGAAAGCAGAATGAAAAAAGCAGCAGTGCCAATAAACTCCCTCATGTAAACATCCCTGCAATAAGAAATAATGGGCAGTCACATGAAAATAAAATGCAAAAGAGCTGTTGTGCTCATGGATTACTCACCCATAAGCTCCATTACTAATCAGTTTAATTGTTTCAAAATCACTTTCCTGAGGTTTCCTCCGCAGCTTCAGTGAGGCATTAGAACTCTTCAAAGTAAAAGACAAGAAAGAACAAAGTTAACACAGTACTTTTTTCAAAATCAGGGTAAAACAAACAAACAAAAAAACAAGCATCTATCAAAGCAGGCTGTCACACCCTGGTGAATCAGCTAGAAGGTCTACCCATTTAGCACAGAAAGAGACCAAAGGGGCCTCTGAAGCAAAGCAGCTTTTTCATCAAAAAGGTATCTGTTACACTGCAGCTACCTCTTCACTTACCTACGTGCACAGGTTACAGCAGACAGGCAAGAAGGCCTCTGCTAAAGGAGCTTTTCCTTTCCTGGCAATCCCTACACAGAGTTACAGACCTCTGTGAAATCCTACCAGGCACTCATTGGCCACTCTCTTCCCATTTTAGTAAATCTGACTTGGGTACCATAGCCTGGTAGTAACAAAATACAGATGAGCTCATGATCATTCAAATAAAATTTTGCACATTTCTAACTTACATTAGGATAGACTGCGAAAAGATTTACAAAATAAAAAACAAAAATGTGGAAGATAAAAATGCAGTAATTCTACCATTACAGAGGTCACTTTCACCTACTTGTATGCCAGAACATTTTCAGAATGGAGCTGTCCCAAATACTGCACAACCTTTTTTCTATCATAATTTTTAATTAATTTTGAAGATGCAAGTGTAAATTAGAATTGGGGTGCAGGGGGGATGATGAGGGCATGGGACTTCCAAATTCAGAACTCCAAACCCACAAGATCCTTTTCAAGATGTTTTCCAAATCTCCAAGGAGTTCTATGACCCCTATCCAGGCAGTCTGGCAAAAGTTAAGGTTGAAAGTAGACTTGGTTGGAACATTTTCAATTAAATGCTTGCTAAAGAGAATTCAGTGCAAGAAGATAAGTGAATATATTAATATAATGAACTACAGAGGAGCAGAGAGAGACAATTTATTAAATTGTTTAGCATACTTGCCTGCCAGTGTAGGATTCTCTGTAATTGCATATTTATTGTCATTTTGAATAGTCCTGTATTTACTTTTAAGTTATGCTTCCTGTCACTTCCCGTGTGTGTTTATCCCACAGCGGCACTTTGAGAAAATGTTTCCAAATATTTATCCTATATTTTTCTTTACTGGCTACATTTAATTATGTCCCCTACTTATGTTCCTTTGTTACACTGCATTATCATTCCTTTAATTCCTCAACATTTGCAAAACACAAATAACTTTACAATTGCAATTTCTTAGCTATTGCTAAGTCAGTTTGCACCTTAGATTCTTCTAAGCATTTCAGCACTTCCTTCACTCACCTTCCACTTTATACTCTTCAGGCCCAGTATAGTATTTTAAATGCAGATGAAGAAGAGCAGCAGAGTAAGAAACACCCTTCATGTCACAACTCTGGAAGCCTTTATAGGTGGTATTTTGCCAGAAAATCAGAAATTATCTCAAGATAATGTGACATTTACTTTGGTGCCACATATCAGATGAAGTTTAACGGATACCCCTTGCCTGCATCTTAACTCTACTAACATTTCTAAATACCTGTGAAGTACCACTGAATTACCTATGCATCCCCCAAAATTGCACTTGCTTTTTCTATCCACTTGCACTGAAATTGACAGAAATCTATTTATTTTGTTGACTTAAATGCAAAGTATAAGAACTAACTTTTAAAGATCATATAAATTTACAACATTTAAGCCCCAAATATTTGGCCCAACCAAATGCTCCAACTTGTTTTTTTTGACAACTTGAAAAAGCATCTGGCAAAATGCTACTGTATGATACCCATTACTGTAGTAAAATATTTTCGAACACAGAGTCAGAAGAACAATGCACAATCTTTCAAATTGCAAACTAACTTTCTGAATTGAGGTTATTTGCTAACTTGCTCATTTCTTCCTTCTCTCTTGACTCTGCTTTCAGTTTTACCATTAGCTGCCTTTGCAAATGGACTGTTTTAAAATCTATTTAAAATAATTTTTTTACAGAAGGGTTAAAAGTCCTTCCAAAACAATAAATACATTAATTTAAACAGAAACTAAGGAAGCAGGGGTGGATTTTGTGGTAGAATAATTGCCACATGGTGAACACTAACTTCATTGAAGCTAAAGATTCTGCAACATCTAGGAAAATAGGTAGACAATTTTCTTCTTATTTTTTGTGAGCATTCTGTCTGCTGAACACCATGGTGCTACCACTATTGTAGCCATTCTGTTTATGCATATGAAGAAAAAATACAGTGGAGGAGAGGGTGTGAGGGTGGGGAACACTACATATTTATTTTTCCTTCCTCAGATTCAGCAAAAGCAGCAACATAACAGGAAAACTTACATTTATTGACTCATCCACTTCCAGAGTTTCTGCTGTCCCACTATCGCAGTTAGCTAGTTGAGCTATTTCTGGAAGCAAAGGTTAGAAAGCTTAGAAACTTCATTTTAAATCACGGGAAATACAAAACTAAATGAAGTACAGAAAACCTGAGCAGTGACACTTTTCTGGAATACTTAATAAACATACTGTCTTATTGTAGTACTTATCAAACAACTTTTAGGGCATTTCCAAGAATACATAAAAAAAATCCCACCCAGAAAATGAAGACCTGTTGTTCAATGCCTATTTTAATCTTCTACAGGAAAATTCAAACAGCTATGAAGCAATGAAGAACAACACCGTAATCACTGCTGAGACATGGGAATTCTGAGATCCATGTGTGATCTGAGCATTAAGGGAAAAACAGCACTAATCGGCTAAAATTCCTGAGGATGTCATTCCCTGAGGGGCCCCCATCCTTTTTGGGTTCCTCCA
This sequence comes from Hemiprocne comata, assembly GCA_020745705.1. Lineage (NCBI taxonomy): Eukaryota > Metazoa > Chordata > Aves > Apodiformes > Apodidae > Hemiprocne > Hemiprocne comata. The sequence continues at coordinate 37,855,020 of CM036616.1, read as the reverse complement.
CAGTTAAGAGCAAAAAGCTTTCTAGTTTAGACAGAGGTAGACTCCAAATGCTTTGCACCTTCCACACAGAAATGGTGATATGCCTAACAGAATAAGCTAAAAGCCATTTTCTTCCTAGAGGCTTACTTACCGTAGCCTCTAATACAGACTGCTTCTCTGGGAAACTAAGATTTTGGAGGTCTACAACTTTACCTCCTTGTCCCTTCCAAGGTCAACCTATGCTGCAGATCTCCTACTCCTTCAGGGGCCCAGAAATTAAGAATTCCCCTGGGAAATGGAAACACTGGTAGTTAAAAGGCCCAGGGAAGCTTAGTTATTACTTAAATCATAAACATAGTTAACTACTTATATATGCCATGTAGCCAAAGATGCACATTTTATCATAATTATGTTCTGGGAATCAGAGGTAAGACCACTCAAAATTGAACAGGTGGGAACCAAGCAAGCTAGAATAATATACTTTGACAGCCTTCTCAACTTAAATGATTTTCATAGATCTCAAATTAAAATGAGCCATTTTTAAACAGAACTTTTGAAAAATAACTATTATCTGAGAAATATGTATTATTTGCAAGCAGTAGGTAGTAATGGAATTGAACCAAGAGTCAGCTTTCGAAACAGGAAACTATGGAACCATTTTGCAATGCCTGAAAAGATTTTTAAAACTCATCTAAATACCGTTAAACATCTGCCCTTTTTCTTTCATGGATTTAAACCATTTCTGAAGACTCATGATTCAAAAAAGTAAAGATAGTACTTTAAAAACCATGAGGAAAAATTTCTCACTGGGGAACTCTTCAGAAATGCAGCCACCAGCCTCTGATAAGTGATGAAGTGGTATTGTTTTCAGTACAGTATAAATTTATCTGGCATTATCTCAAATTAGTGCATGCATCATTTCACTCAAAGAACAGACACTGAAGCTATAGAAGCAAACAAAGAAGATGGGTAGAGAAGGGTCTAAATAAGCAGGTTGCTTTCTCTGCATAGAAAATAAAACCCCTTGGATGAACATTTACAAACACTGTAGACATAATTTAACAGCTTATTTGAAAACACAATTATGTGTTTTAGGAGAAGTGGTATTACTGAGGTGCATTTTGTTTGTTTCTTTTGAAGGATTTGGTTCTTCTTCTATTTACATATTTTAAAATATTTTCTGGTTTGGGATACAAGGAATTTAAAGCTCTCTAAGGAGGATGATAATATTTTTTAATAGCAATGAATACAGTGTTTCCAAATAATTTTATTTGTAAATTATAAATTTCACAGCATAAACCCTTAGTGCCATTATTTTATTTTTGCTTAGCAATTGTCCTTGTATATAGAGGCATCAATTAAAAACCAAACCTAGTCATTTAAAAAGTGGTTGCACAGTGATTTATACCATTTATAAATACCACTTTTTTTGGGGAGGTGAGAAAGCACTAACACCTAAATCAATTGATCACAAATCTACGTACACACTGACCTTTAAAATGATATACAAAATAATTCAGTTATCCAAAACTCCAACAGACCCGAAGGTTAACAGACCATACATCGTATACCCCTCAGTATTTACTGACAAACAACAAAGCCCATTTTTTTCTTCCAGGAAATAACACATTTCAATTATCCTGGAATGCTTAAATGTTTTTATTATATTCATTAATATCCAATTTATGAAATGTAATTATACCATGCATTCTAGATGAAGTACACATACGTAAAAGAAATATTTAGTCTGAGAAAATAGTATCCCTTATTTGCATACAGCATTTGTCTCTAGACCTCTCTCACAACAAACTGGTTAAAAACATTCAAAGATACTATTGAGGTATTGTCAGATTCTTGACTCATACTGAGGAACACTTTTATCCAAGTGGCCAGAAAGAGTCAATGAGTAAGATATGGTTCAAGTGGCAGAACTAGGGTCAATGATACAAAACTCTAAACCCACACTCCAAATTAAATCTTGCATAATTGATCAGTGAAGAATTTATGAATTGTTAGTTTAGGCCAGATCAACAACTCTCCAAATCCAGCAGACACCTCTTTAGCCTGCAGAGAATTATGCTAGTTCTGCATTTTTTCCAGGTACCACAGGGAAAACAATACTTAAGTATATTTTCTCAAGTTTGTCTGCATCCTTGCTACAGTCTAAATTCAAGCAAGTGGCTTTTATCTCTGTCCCTGATAAAAATAACACTAAATTTGGATGAGAGGATTCTTTTGTGAAGATAAAGCAGACAAACAATCAGCTTGGCTTCCTTTACATCTGTTAACATAAATATAATCTGTAACAATATCCAACGTAATTGAATTATATCTAACCAAATTCCTGTCATCTGGCAGTGCTGAATTTCATAAGCTGCTGAAGTTGAACAAAAATGAGATTTCTTGTAGCACACTTACAATATTCTACCTTTCATTTGATTTAAGGAAATGTGAACTTGCATCCTGAGAACTGATTTTTAAAATTTTACCATAGGTTTTTGCTATTATTTTGTGCTACAAGTTCTCTCCTAGAGATCTCCCTTGTCCTGGGTCGTAACACAGAAGACAAGCTAGACTACACTAAGAAAGATGGGGACAAACTTTCTAGCAGCACCTGTAGTGACAGCACAAGCAGTAACGGTTGTAAACTGAAAGAGGGGAGATTTAGACTTGAGGTAAGGAACAATTTTTTTGTAATGAGGGTGGTGAAACACTGGCTCAGGTTTCCTAGAGAGGTGATGGAAGCCCCATCCCTGGAAACATTCAAGGTCAAGTTGGATGGGGCTCTGAGCAACCTGATATACTTGAAGATGTTACTGCTCATTGCAGGGAGGTTGGACTAGATGACCTTTAAAGGCCCCTTCCAACCTGAACCATTCTAAAAGTCTATGACACTAGCTAGACTCATTTTCCATTATGGCAATTCTGCTAATTTCCTCCAAACTGCAGGACTAGCACTGAACACAGTTAACCCATTTCCATTTGTCACCAGTGATAGAACCTGGTCTCAAAATGGAAAGGAAGATGGTCTGGTTCAGAGACAGAAGTAATTTTAGTTTTCCCAACAATGTTCTTAAAAGAAGTATTAGGCAAATAAAAATTCTGTAATGACAACACCTCCATAGGAATCGAAGTTCCCCCTAACAGAAGTCCTCAATGTACTTAGGAAAATAATCTTTGCTGTTTTAATAGGAACAGTAGGTAGTCTTATCAGGGACTCTAGGATGTGGAGTCTGGGGGCACTGAAAGCTCAGCCCTGTTTCATGCATAACTACGGTTGGATGAGAGTTGCCATCAAATTAAACCAGCTCTAGCTGAAACAAGAAACTTGCACTGCCAGGCTGGAACATGACAATGAGTATCACTGACACACTGAATTTGTGAGTGGCAGTCACAACAAAAAAATATCAGATAGCTTTTTTTGTGCCTGTGAGCTTGTGCGAGAACTGTGAGGGTTAGTGAATGCGTGTTCTGCTGTCATCTTCAACCTTTTCAGGTACAGACAGACAATCAGAATGACTACATACATTGAGAAGGAACAATGTGGGAGCCTCTACCTGGACCTGGAGTTGCACTTACCTTCCAGAGGATCTTTATTTAAACCCAGCTGGCTAATAATATAGCGAGGGATGTCTGTTTTAATGCCTTGCCCCTCTTTAGCATGGCCTTCAGCTGCTTCCAAAAGATAGTAAAACTCTTCAGGATCAAATTCCTAGATGAAAAATAGTCACTATCATTTTCTGTGCAGAAACTGAAGTTTTAAAACTTAAAAACTTCTTTGCTTCTTCTGTTGCAAACATTTGACATTTCCCTTCTTAAATGCAGTACCTTTTTATTCTATTACTAGTAATCTATTACTCTATTATGATTTCTATACAACCTAACATGGTGTAAGCAATGAAATGTCATACTGCTATTTCTGAACACTACTTTGAGAATACCAAGATCTTTGTTTGCAAAAATTTCCCGTAATATTCTACGTTAAAGGAAAAACAATCAGCAGTGATAAAATTTCACAAACAGAAGACTTCATGTCCCTGCAGCCACTTGCATATAAAAGTCCTCTACTGAAATAAAGAAACTATGTAAATATATTGCTGCTCTCTGCTTTTCCTTCTACATGAAACTTTGAAGTATTTTTAATCGAGATACATGAACCATATTTTATGGAAAACACAATTTAAAAAACACTAAGTTTAGAACAGATCAAAAATCATTAGTTGCTGAAAACAACATTTGAACTTCATTGATCCAATTGTTCCAAATCTAGAAACTAAACATCCTCCTTTTGGGAATCAACTATACTGCAACTATTTATAATGTGAGTATAAGGCAAGACTCAAAGACGAAAAAATAAACCAGAAACTCAAAACCCTGACTGTCCTCCAAGTCCCTTGGAAATATATTTTACTACCCTCATAGATGATAAAAATAGAAAAGCATTGAAAGGAACATTGAAAGGAAACACTGAAAGTTTATGAAAATGTTTAGTTGTTTTCATTTGTTGGGTTTTTTTAAGACACTCTCTCTTTTTTTTAAAAGACTTTTTAAATCTACCAGTATGGATTCATACCAAAACATCTCTCACCCAGCCATTACATTCCTCAATATGTTCATGCTAACCACTGATCATAACGTGTGCAGTGCTTAACTGAGTGAGAGCCAGTCAGCCATGAAACACTGACGTAACAGAACAGACTTTTTCCTGGCGCAAGTCAGGCAACAATCTTAGTTCATTTATCATGAAACAATTTTCATAATCTCCAGTCAACTACCAAAGATCTACCACAACTCCCTGAACTACTTAAATCCTCTTGTTTAGCTCCAAGTCTCAGGATGCTGCTAAATTGCCTAAAAACTGAAGAGCAACAAAGCATTACATGCTCTTTTAGCCCTTCTCTCATCTGATATGCTGTCCCAGGCTGTATCTCGTTATTTCCTGGCACTGAAGAACACAACAATGTGATGCTGTATGCCAAGACTTCCCACCTACCTTCATTTTGAAAACATTATAGCCTCCCTACCTGTTGCAGTGGCAGACATACAGCTTCCCCTCCACTTGCTAGTAAGTCAAGGTAAGTTCAAAAGAGATACTTTTAATCATAGCAATGTGTGTATATATATAAATAAATATATTTATCTAAATATACACACATGTGCATGGACATACACATACACATGTGAGAATAATCAGAAGCAAATTTATTTTCTGCTCTTTACTTGCAACTCTGTTTTACATTTCCCATGTACAAATGGAGAAAAAAAGTCAATATTCAGCAGTAGCTCTTGGCACACACGAAACTGCAAAAGCTTTATTCATACAATTAGCAAGTGAATAAATACAGGAATTCACATGCCATGAACACCTGGGCCAGTATCTAACAAGATCTAACAGCATTGCTGCACAGTATCTGAAACTTCTTATAACAGAAGTGCTTGATTTATTTCCTACAATGCTACAAACTTACTTACAGAGGCTTAAGTCTTCCCTATGTAATATCTACTTCAGACAGATACTCCAAAATATCAGCCAGTATTATTCAAAAAGTTTCCAGAGGGACACTATCGAACAACACTGTTTCTGTAAGATTACATTATTCCAGTTACTTTATGAAGCAGGCTTAACACCTCTTACATGAGAAATGTGTTGTGAAAGTATGCCTAAATTTGTTCAATCTACCTTCCTCTATAGAAACATACTGTGCAGAGCTGTCATGTTTCAGCTTAAATCTAAAGATTTGAAGTAAGAACACTCTAAGGAAGCTGTGCTGGCTTTCTCTGCAATTGCTGCTTTGAACCTCTCAACTAAGAGACAGTCATCTCCTGGCCTTGCAACAGTCCTTCCCCTCGCATTGGAAGGCGCAGCAAAAGGAGTGAAACAGCATGCACAACAGCTCTGCTTGAAGTGTGGTAAGGCATAGCAAGTAGCCTAGGAGAAAATCCTAGGGCAGAAACCCGGTATGAAGTGAATGGAGATTTGCACTATACAGCTAGAAAACTTAGCATTTAGTATAACTTAACTAACAGGCAAATACATCACCAGGAGAGAACCTGAATTAAAAAGATAGAAGACAGTTAGGATGCTGGGGACAGGGGTGGGTGGGAGGAAGTCAGCAAGCATGGAAGAGAGAAGGACAAGGCATTGTAAAGAAGCCTTGGTCTGTCTACCCACAGGATGCATTTAAGGGCAATTTTGGATGTTTGATGATAGAGAAGGACACAGACCAGAGGGAAGACAAAAAAAGACACGGTACAACAAACTGGGTGAAGAGATGAAGAAACATTACATGAAGCCTCGGAATGGAGCAGAGAAGATCACAGTAGATATGGAATGAGTATTTTGGATTTCAGGGCAAAGTAATAATGCAAGTTTAGATTCAATGGCAGAGGCAGGAGGACATGCTAAGGCATCCGCTCCTCTAAAGCCTACCTTTTGTTTTTTTTGAAACACCTCTTTTATGCTGATTCAGAGCACATATTTTTAGATTCCTTCAGAACTGCAAATCATGAACAAACTGCAACTGGAAACACTGAGACACGGTGTTTCCAAAACAAAAAAGAGGCAGGCTCTCAAAATGCTTGTGGCTGAACGAGCCAGGTTGTAGTTTAACTGTGCCACAGATGTAGAGACACAGCACAGAGCCAAAATCAGGTTGGAAAGACTTACAACTTCAGATTCAGTGCCATGCAAATGCAGTTATGACACTTTCAGGCATAACATGAGTCTAGCAAGCAGGTTAGTGGCTCCCACATAAGCCTTGCCAGCCTCAAACAGCTGCATACAGCATCAACACTGTGATCCTGGTATTGGCAAGTAGTGGCTCAACTAAGTCAGCGTGGGCTGCCTGCCAGGCCTGTTGGACTCAGGCTGGCACTTACATGGTATCTGCGTGTCTACACTGTTCTCCCAAGTACACTGTGTTCTGTGAGGGTTTATTAGTTCCACAGAAAAACTGAAGCACACTGGCTCTGTGTGTAGGAGCAACTTCCCGCACCTGAGCCATCCAAGCTCCCACAGCATGGGTAGGCAAAGCAGAAAGACACCCACGGGGCCTCGCACAAGCTAACCCAGTCTGGCAACATCAGTGCTATACTCATGCATAAATAAGTTAACTCTTTTGCTCCTTTTGGTTCCAAACGTAAGTCTGACTATTTGTATATCCAGATACCCTAACCCCTCTGCTGCTGTTCCCCTCAGATCAGGTACTGCAGAGCTGCCTGCAACCTGCTTATAGCTCTGGCAGCTGTTGAGCCAGACAAAATCATGCAACTCGTAAGAAGACAACAAACAATAACTATGGGAAAACCACCAATGAATTATGATTCTAGAACAGTCTTCCAAGGAATAGCAAAGTCCAACACAACAACAGAAAACCAAGAGGTTTCGGACTGGACCTTCCTCAGTTGATGAAAGAGATTTCTGTAACTTAGTATTTGCAATAGCAGGGAACCAAACACAACCACAGGAGGTCCCTGCCAGTCCCATGTTCTTGAAATAAAAGTAGAAAGGTTCCCACCAATTACAAAGCTCTACCCCATTGTTTGACATGTTTCAAAAAATTATTGTAAAGGGCAATAAATACTAAGCCAGAAACCCTCGTATATTAACAAGTGAAAAACGTACTTACAGTAAGCAAACCTTACCAGACATTCCAGTAAGCGAGCAGGACGAGCAGTAACTATGAGGATTTTTCTGACAAATTGCTTAATAAACACCATTTCTCTACTCTCTGATCGCTCTTGAGCCTAAAAGATAAAGTGATATTAAAATAAACTGCATTCAATGTGTGACTCAGCAAAGTAGACATAGTATTTGGGACACCTTTGAGGGTTTGTTTAAGCACATACTTGAGACAAAAAGCATGTCAATTTCAAAATGCCAACAGAAATAACAAGGATTTGAGCAACACTGTAATTTCCAATTGAAATAATCCCATTTGTACAATTCTAAGACTGTAACAACAAAATAAAAGTGCCTACAAGGGACAGAATGCCCATTTCTTTTTTCTAACTTACACAGTAATATTACATCAGTTTCGCAAAAGGGACTACATTTCAATACAACATACATTTCTCTGCATGTACAGTTGTATCTCCATTTGTTAATAATTATAGGATTAAATGAAAACTGACGGATTAAATGAAAAGTAGTATTAAGAAACATAAGCAACATCCATGCCAATTTGATCCTGATTTCCTATGGTTACATGTCATACTAAAATGACAACACACATCCTCATATACATACATACAAAATATACTTGCAGAGAGGCTCCACATAAAGTGACATGTAGAAAGGACGACAATGAAAAATTGACATTTACAACAATTGTAATGAAGGGGGGAAAATGCTATAAAAGAATACATACAGAAAAAACACTTCTAGAAAGGTTTGGTAACATGTGCACAATGGTTTGAGTGGCATTTAAAATTTATTTCAAATGTTCCCCTCTAAAGAACGAATTGTATAATTTAAGGATGCTAATGAATGCAAAGAAACCATATCACACTCTTTCTGATTAAAATATACTAATAGCCCTTCACTCAAATATCAAAGCAACTGTTGAATTAAGTTTTTCATCATCTCTTGCTTATTGTAAATCACAGAGAGAATTAAGAAACTAACAGTTTTTGAATTATTAATATGGACAAATGAAGTACTTCTCATGTAATATGTACCTTTTATTTTTTGAAGCTAAAAATGACGAAAATACAAAGTTACACAGTGTTCTTGATATGAACACTACAATTTTAAAAAACACCAAATATTTGAGAAGAATTAATCTGTGAAGTTTAAAGAAGAAAAAAGAAAAAGGCACAGATACCATCAAGCATTCTGCAATAGGTTTTGGAAGAACCTTAATTGAACACAAGCATTTTTGTTCTGCACACAATCAAGTCCAAAGAAAACTCTTTTGTAAACAAAACACCTGCCTATTTTAATCACCAACAAAATTTAAAGCACCTTTATACAATTTTGTAAATACTCAGGTGCATCTGTGAACAAAAGACTCAATACGTGTTACATTTAAGATCATGGATGATGGAGGAAAGCATTCGGGTCCACTTAACTTTGACCTCAGAATTACAAAAATCATTGTAGAACCAAGCTGCTCAAACTTCAAAAAGAGTCTCCCCTGGTTATGTAAAGTAATTGCAACATTCCAAACAGCAGAAGGAAATGTAGCTTCCTACTGAACATCATGGCTGGGAATTGACAACAAATTAATCACATGAATCCAAAGCACAACTAAGTGCCCATAACTGAGTTGTACAAAGATAAGGTTTTCTTACTATGCAGTTCACTCAAAAGTTCAGTCTGAATATTTTTAGGTATGTTTTTTCAAAATATGACATTTTTACATACTAAAGAACTAGCATCATAGAACATGACAATATTAGTATTTCCGTGTTTTTTTTGATAATGCACTGCTTTACATGCAGATTGGACAGTACATTGCTAGGGTCTTTTTTTTTAGTGCGGTGTTTAAGTCAATGAGCAAACATGTACTCTAAACTCCACTTCCTGTGTAGCTATTTTAAGGGATATATCGTTAACAGTCATTCACAGTGGTTCAGTGAATCTTGGCTTAGACATTTTTCCTTGTATTTTGACATTATCACTAGGATTAATATCATTCATAGTCATATTTCCAGTCAACTTGCCAAATCTGTCTGCACTTCGGCATAATAAAAATGAGTATTTCACAAGTGGGTCACTAGTTCAAACTTTCTTTTGACTAGTAAGCAAGCTCTATGCATTTTTTCTGTTTATAAAATACAGTTTCAGTAATCTAGAAACTAATCACGTGGTGTCTAGGTTTTGCAGTGCTTTATGAAGAGAAAAAGTTCAAAATACAGTTGCAGAAAACCTACTTACTGAATAGAAGTTAACAAAAATGCAGCATAGGAAAAAATCAACTACATCTTTAGCAACTGCTACTGCACTCAAAACAGAAAAGATATCAACGAAGACAAGCAAGGTATCTTAACATCTCAGATGGAAAATTTCAAGTCAATATCAAATCTGCTGGTCTATCACATTAACTGTGGCTCATAATATGCTCTCAAATCCCACACAACTGAGTACACTGCGTGCTGTAACAATTTAAAAATGACACATTCATGAACTGCAAAGCCTTAATGTCATAGCGCACTTATTTCGTCAAGTTCCAAGTTCTTCTTAATTAATTTAGCTGATCATTCTATGGAAGTTTCAACACTTCTAGAAATTACATTATTTCTGTTAATAAACAGTTTAATTATGGAAGCAATATTATAAATATTTAAATAACTAAATAACCTGTAGCTAAGGGTGACTGCCTGCTTTCTCAACACAACAAGCAATTAGTAGGGTTGATAAAGTGGAAAGTGTGTTTCCTCATTTATCCACAGTAAATGGAATAGCCTGCCTCCTCATTTAGGATTATGCACACACTTCTTTAAGCAATTTATAACTTGTACCACATAACAAAATGCTGTTGTTTCTGAAATCTTTACCACCCATCTAGTACACTAGGATGCTTTATAGCCTTTGTAGAGGTCATTACATAAAATAAAATTGCTATGAATAGCACTTTGACAATTATTTGAGTGAACAGCCATTATTATTTCAGGATAATTCTTAGGCAAACAGATTTAAAATTTTTTTCAAGCAAACATAGCAGTAGTCTCATGGCTCATACCTCCTGTAGCAACTTGTCTAATTTCTGCTGTAATTCAAGGAAGTATCGTGACGTGATGAGGCCCTGGTGGGATTTATCTAAACAATCTCGAGCCAGTTCTGTGATCTGATGGTGGGTAAAGCTGAGCACTCCATCTGCCAGGGGAAGGACGTTCTCTGGAGAATGATTTGTTATAATTTCCTGAAGCCTCTCTTCCATCTGAGCTGTGGCCTATAGACAGATACACAATACATTAAATCAGCTTTACACGAAACTAACTGCCTCAAAGCTCATTTCTGATTCTGCAACATTTCTGCACTGCCTAAGAAGTTACCCAGCTGGAATGCATGAAAAGATTGAAGAAAAACACAATCAAACAGGAAGGCAAATGGACACATGACATTTCCCCACATTATCAGTCCAGAAAAGCACCAGCTTTACTGTTCTGCTATTCAGATCCTCCTTTTTGCCTGCCACTGTTGATTAACTGTACATGAATCTTGTGATGATCACTAAAAAGAACTAAAGCAACACTCATAACTCTAAAATTTAAGTCCAGGCCAAAATACTAATAAAAAAAAAAAAAAAGAGAACTCGTGTGTCTACTTTGTTCTGCTAAAACAACAGATACTACAGGCCAGAAAACCTTCCCTCCTTTTACACAGGTTATACCACGGAAATACTTCACTTGGCAGAGTTGGAATGAACACTGACTGATTAAAAGCACCACAGGTTCACAGGTCCTGTCAGATAAATCTGCAAGTAGCTAGATGTGGTTTTTTTACAGAAACAACTGTTCAGTTCTCAAAAAAAACTGCACATACTTAAAAAACAATTTGGGATATTTTTATTACAATTCTGTGAGTATTAAAGAATAATCCCACACCTGTTAATTCATATCTCAAACACTGAAATGAGGTTGTTCCACGCTTCAGATTGCTGCTCAATCAGTCTGTAAATCCTGACAAATTCCTTTTCATATTTCTATGAAGAAATTTCCTCCATTTTTTAGGCACTTTTTGGAGCAGTATCAGTTTTATGTTATTTTATTTTCCAAGGGTCATAAAAATCCTAGGAGCAATCAGGCACAGTGCTCCAAGCTACACACTTGCACCTAGAAACTCACTTGTGTCTCAGACCTCCAGACATGACAGCAATGTGTTCTCATTTATCATCTCCCAGTCAAAGCCCCACAGCTGTGTACTGATCTTCACAATTAAAATAAGTATGAGTGTTTGCGAAAAGGAATAAATTACACTAAAGGAAGGAATGTGCAGGTATATCAGCAAATACTGCATAAAACTTAGTAATAGAAACTATCTTTGGTTTACTCATTCAGTATACATTTGCCCCAAATACACACCACTTATTGAAATCAAATGTTCTGCCCGTTTCCAATCAGTAGAATATACTACCAGCATGATTCATTTCAAAACCAGTTCAGCAGCTTTGCCACATGAATGTCCAGTTCTCAACAGGGATTTTTTGTATTGTGATTTTATCTTTGTAATAAGAGCTTGGTGGTGCTTTATGAAAGCCATTACAGGAGTGGATCATTAGTTCCCATAACAAAAACACCATTTACTTAAAACCTATGTAGCCTATCAATTTAGATACTGGGTACCTTAAATATAATTAATTACCTTTGGGAACCTTTCTTTGTAGACATGGTTCATCATAATTATTTCATTGTCACAGCATGAAGGAGAACGTCCAGGGCTGGAAGTAAAGCAAATTATCCCTTTAAATCTGTCATAGCATACAATTAGTGGTTATATTTTTATACAGTTTATTTGCAACAAAAAGTCAACACAGGCTTCACTGGAAAGGTACATCCAACCAAGGTACATCCTTGGTACATCCATCAACCAAGCAGCATGCTTGGTCCCCTTCTGCTATTTCTGACCAGGCCCAAAAGATTATTTCATGTGCTTGATTTCTAACTGATAACTATGTTACTTTCTCAGTTTGTAACTTCACTGCAGGATACAGGCTGCTTTGCAACACATGCGAACATCAACTTTTTCTCAGAAGGGCAGAGATACATTTACCTGTTAATTATGGCTATAACTGTCCCTTTGCAAGTTACATACTATCAAAATAGCAAGACCTGACCAAGAATCCTGTTGACTACAAGTGAAAAAGTTGAAGAGGATGTGTCTCCCCCGTTTTTTGTTGTGTTTTTTTTTGTTTGTTTTTTTGTTGTTTTTTTTTTACAATAACATATCATCAAAAAGAAACAAAACTACAAACCAAAAATGAAAACCAAAACTATCTTTTCAAACTGACCAGCAGATAAAGGCAGCAACTTTCTAACAAATAATGCTGTAAATATGCACGAATGCCATCAATGTTGGGGCACTGTGCCTTTAAGAAAAGCATGAGACTTGCAGGAAAACAATCCATAAAAGGTACCCATGGCCTTGGCTAACCTACAAAACTGCTTTTTACTATTATACCAATATGACATTTAGCAATACAGTATTCCTGTTTTTTCCTTCTAGTTCTTGAAAATTTAACTGTAAAAATTAATCTCCATTTTCCAAACCTAAACTATTCTGACTGCTTAAAATTTACCTTGGATAAAACACATCTTATACAAATGGCCACTGCAAATGAAATGCAGAGGCCTAGCCTTTGGGAAACAAGAAACTGAAATTCATCTTGGTTGAAGAAAACAAATCCATGCATATCCACCCACCCATTTGTTCTTTATCACATTTCCTTCCAGGTAGTCCTAGGCTATTAATACATTTTGATTTAGTTTTGCAAATAAAGACTTTATCCTGTGAACAGTTTGAACTCTAGAAGAGAACCAGTGCTACACTCAGATCAGTAATGACTAGCTCATCAAGGCAGTTCATGCGGGTTAGTTACCTTTGCTAAGACTAAGCTTACAATATTAACCAATAAAGTAAGCCATCATCAAAACCAGAACAAAAAATTTAAAAGGAGTACATGTAACTCAGTTTCAGATGCGTGCTTCTTGTATTACACTTCAGAAATTTCAAAACCTGTGAATGCCTCCGATGTACAAAACCTTGATGCCCCAGAATGTGGATTTAGATTGGATCCCTACTTCCAGATAGACAACCTCACCTGAGACTTCGGGACCGAGGGCGCATTGCAGTGGTCCTGCACCTGCTATCACTGGCAATGCTCTCAGTGGTACAGAAATGTTTAGACAAAAAATGTAGTTCATCAGGTGTCGGTTGGTATGGTAACTGGTGTAGCTTCTCGTGGGATGAGCAGGAGGACTACAAGAGCAGAAAAGAACACAAGCTTCTATCAGACTGAAAAAACGTTTTCAAGACCATATTCAGTGCTCACAAGCAAAGCAATTTAATTTAAAAATTACTTAGCATTTCCCATTCCTGACTACCAGTTTAAAGAAGAAACAAATAATTAGTCTCAATTTAACAATCTAAACATAGACTAAGTATAAAAAACCTACTTCAGTCCTGGAAGAAAGAGCCATTGCATTTCAAAACTTCAAATTTACTCTAAGGCAAAGATGACATCTAATGTTAGTAACACACACCAATAGGCAAGAGTAGCTAAAATGGGGTCTGCTGAAAATAAATTACTTGAGTAGGGCAGCTTAAGTATGGTAACTGTAGAGTACAACTTACGGCCACACTACAAATTTTAAGTCTACACAATGAAGGTACTTCATTATCTATAATGGAAAATGTATATACGGAAAAATGCTGGAAAAATGTATATACGATTTTTTTATAAAATCCTGTACATTCAAAGTTAAGTGAAAGATCTAATATATCTAATACATCTACCAAAGTAGGTTCTATGGCTGACAAATGGGAAAGGGATTATTGAAACCATCTACCTAGAATAAAATGGGAAGATGCAGACACGTATCAAATTGGAAGTGCTAACACAGTAAGTAGCCTTGCAAAATTGCATGTGTAAAGCAGCACTACATGAAGCAGTGCATCGATCATACGATCGTATTTTACTGTCTTACACAGCATGGCTAGTTACCTGAGCCACACTAAACGTTTGGAGGTAGAACTTCGAAAGTATTTCTCTGAGCCTGGGATTTGATATCCTTGTAAATAACATGCACATAGTTCAGTGCATTAACAACCAGCCTGACAAGTGTAGATAGAAATGCTCTACTGTTTCTGGTACCAAAACTAGTTTCCAAGATAGGTCATTCACAAATGTCCCTGTATGACTGCACAAAGCTGCTTGGTACCATGTAGACATTCCCTTTGTTTTACCTGTGGAGAGGAAGAAGTACCAAAATGTGTACCTCTTTCTGGAGCTTTTCAGTCACCAGTTGGCTTTTTCAACAAAATTACTTTACTCCACATGTCAATCTTCATGTGCACATTATTGTTCTAATCTATCTTCCCATATAGGACACCAAGGCCCCTTTGTAGCTGCCTTCTTATTGGAGGCCAACACAGTAAGGGCTTCTTTGCTATACTGTCCCAAGTGAGGGAAATCAATAAACTTTTGTACTGGACAAATGCTGCCCTACATTGCTAAGATCAGCAGGTAATAACCAGGTTAGCAGGCACAGAAAATAGACAATCTTCTTTTCCTAGCAACTTGTGTAGGAAAGACTGAATATATCCTAATTCCTAGGAACTCAATAAAAGATTAGTAATCCCACTAGATCTCATGAAGTCATTTCTAAAAGCAAAACAAAAAAAAACAAAAAAAAAAAAGAAAAAGAAGAAGAGAAAAGCCACTGGTGGGAAAGGTTAACTTGAGCAGGACCATTCTGTGTGGGAAGACTACATCACATCAGAACAAGGTAAAGTTCGTAAGATTGCATTACCTTGCTTTGCTGCAGGCTAAGAAACATGCACACCAAGAATTTACCACGTTCTCATGATAGGTTATAACTTGTCTAGTCACAGTAACTCATTTATGAAATTCAGCCTCAGCACATTACCATGCATAATTCAGCACACAGCTGATAGGTTCTTTCTTATGTCACACTATGGCAGCTAGTTGCAGTTAACCTCATGGCCTACTTTCTACAGCCACTGATAAACGATACTCAAGCACAAGGAAATTCCCTAATACTGACTGTCACAGATGACTATTTCTGTAAAATCAATCTCCACCTCTTCGGTTTCAGGAGATTCTGGGAAGATTGGGAGGACAATAACCTGTATCACACTTATTCTCATATAAGGTGTCACAGAGTCTAGATCCAATAGGATTAAGGTTAGAATGTTCCTTCTGCTAACAACTCTCAGTTGTATTAGAATCATCACAAGGCACAGAGTGAGTGCATTTTTGTGGACGTCCGAATTCTGATCTCTGTACAAATCCAAGTTCTCATAGTAAAATGTTTAAAAAAAATTGCAGGTAGTATAATCCCAAGGTCTCTTTTCTCATACTCTTACCCTATTTTGTCATCCAAATAACCTTCCAGGAATATAATCTACTGGCAAAAATACGCAACTGAGCATTCTCTCACTTAATTTTCATACATTTGCTCTTCTAGAAGACAAACATCATCTTATTACTGGCAAGATCTGATCCAACTTTGCTGGAATCCAATACACCAAGAGTTTATTTTCAATTAAGTAATGTTAGCAGGAGATATTTTCCTTTAATTTCAACTTTACTGTGAGAACTGGTATATATAGTACTTGCACCACTTCTAAACCCATGAGCTTTTATGACATTGGTAATTCCATGAAACTGTTCACTTTGAATAAGAAAAAATGAAAAAGCAGGCTAACAAAAACAGTGAGCTAACTCAACTGAGCATAATCATGATTACAGCAGACCCTTTGCCCCTGCTTTGACTTTTAATTGCTTGTAAAGGTCAAAGTTGTGCTCTACTGTGAGGTGTAAAAACTGTTTCTGGTCTTCAGTGGATGTATCTCTGGATTAATGTGAAACTTATTTATCCATCACTGAAAAAGGGGCACTCTATAGACAGACTTAGGCCACTGTGTATGACTCTGATTGCCTCTAAGAATTTGTGAGAATGTGCAGGAGGAGGTTGTAAACTGCTAGCTGTTTCAGATTCTGAAAAAGTACATTAAAAGAATTTGATGGGAACGCTTCCAGTTCTCATTTTCTGATTTACATTTATCATCAAGTGGGAAAAAAACAAAGGAAGTGAAAAGCATCTCCACTAAGAAGCAAAGAAATGGCTAGATTTAAAATTTAGAGATTGTCCCAGTGTTTTTGCAGGGCTCATCATCATCATAAGAAAAAAACAACAACCTAACCATAAGAAATGTATTTAATAAATTATTTAATGCTGGTTTCTTCAAAATTCAAATTACTTGTTGGAAAAACAGGTTGCTTTCCACAAGTCAGAAACTGTTCAATGCTAGGGAAGACATCTATTAATATTTATAAGATGTTGTCTAGTCAGGAAATATCAAGGGAGAACTCAACAACAGTCTATTATAGAAGTCGATACCTAACTGTAAATGACTGTTTTTTCCTAAGAAATGCAAAAATTATGTAAAACTGTTCCACGTTCCAGTATGCATATAGTAGTTAATAAACTTAAGTGGGAATTAAGTATATTAACTAGAATTACCATTTTAAAATTGAATATGTCAAAAAAAGCATGAGTATGGACTAAAAATCAGAGCTGTGTTCTGATACATTTCTGACAAAACTTCTCATTTGCCTTCTAGCACAAGCTAGGTTTTTATAACTATGATGAAGTTGCTATGGCAATTACTTATTATCTGATACAACCTCCTTTATGTCAATATATTTTAAGTGAAGAGCACAGTGTATTTGATCTAGTTCCAACAAGAGGTGTACAAACATGCACTATGGAAAGTGGTTATGTGAAACCAAGTAATTTCCTTGGCAAAAGCAGGATCTACACAGGAAGGGAAGCAGAGGTCAAAAATCAGTGCTACTGAGGAACAGTTCTTAAGATACATGAAATCCCTCAACCTGGTTTAAAGTCAGGAAGACCTGACTCGACTTTCCAGAAGCCTTTGTGGACACAAATAAAATAAGAGTTGATCATAACATAAAATGGTCATGTTCTACCAGAGTAGAAGAGAAACAGAACAAACCCAGAGGAAAAGAAAACTTACCTAAATTGCAAAAAGAAACATTTTAAAAATTAGGTATCAGGTGTCCAGTGCTACATACCACTCATAAAACAGTACTTCTGTTAATGATATAACCCTAGTGGTAAAAAACAAGGTGAAAGATACACAACAATATTTGAAGAGTTTTAGTTGGGTCTACAAGGACCAAACCCTCTACTGCAGAAGATGTAACTGTCAAAATGTTAACTATTTGCTATTTCCAAAGCAGGCTTTCTCCATAGCTCTATCTCCTCAGTCTGTCACGTATGACTATTATAACAGAGAGCTTAATTCCAGGTTGTAACAACCCAGTACTTCCTGGCCAGTATAAAGGTGTGCAGGATGTGCAAAAGTACAGACTCATACTTCTCCGATTGCCTAGCTCCTAAGTATTGAAGCAGGATCTCATGCACTGCCACGGTGCATGTCACAGGTCAGATGCTGCATGCATGGAAGCAGGTGGCTGATACAAGATCACATCAAAAGGATTGCTCTAACAGGCAAAAAATAACCAAGTAGACTTATATTTATCCTATTATGTATCCCAAAGGATTCTTCTAATTACAGCCATCTAAAATGCTAAATATCTAACTTATCATCATGAACTAACATCTCACTATTGCCAAAGAAAAAAGACAGGAAAACGTGTGATTCAGCCCATTGTAAGATAGCAGCCTAGGATGGACGAAGAAGAATAGCTTCTCTTCCTTTTTGTTACCAAGGCAGCCTCACTTGAGACTTGAAACCTAACTACCATATGGTTAAACTAAGGTAGTATGTCTCCCCTCCTACAGCCCCACAGATCAAAAGGGCGCAGTAAAACACTAATGACTACCAGAAAATATCTCTAAGCAAAGCACACAGTGCCTAACATTTTCTCCTATTTCAGTGAAGTAAAGCAGTTCCACATGCCATATTCGAAGTCTATCAGCAGTAACAAAACTATTATCATCTTCTCCTAAGAGAAGAAAGCTACATTTGAGAAGATACAGCCTGTAATAGAAATCTACCAACATAGCAAAGTGCATACTTACAGAAACAGTTGAGCTGGGCGTATTTGTACCATAGCCAGAAGAAGGGAGAGAAGCCAAAGACCAGCGTCGGCCATCAGTCCTGTTGCAAAATTGAGGTTAGTCAAATGAACACTGCGGTATCCTAGTACAGAAACATCTGTGGAAGTATTACTGTGCAAAACTGCATTCCAAAAGCATGATGCAATCAGGGTTTTTATTAAAGAGTAAACTTTCACAGGGGACCACAATAAACAAGCATTCAGCAAGGATGACTTAGGCTTACAGACTTTTTTTTTTGTAGTTTTTCTAGTTAAAAACCTGTGAGATGAAACAACTAGGAGTGAATGAACAGCTTCATTTTTGATGTTTCACTAATACACACAGAAATGGACCATAAGAGTCTTCACAATTCTCAGGTCCATCAGTTGAAAAATAATGAGAAGCAAATTAAAAAAAACAAAAAATTGTGAATAAAAGCCACAATGCTCTGAAACACAGAATAACCACCACAGTCTACTCAAAATAAAGGAGCAGCACTTTAAGTGACATCAGTACAAGACACCATCAAACTACCAGGCTAATGTCAAATAATTGCAAAGAATAATTAGGTAAAATCAAACTTGTTAAATGTTAGCCATGTAAATCAGGAAAAACAACTTTACAGCAAAAATCATGCTCACTCAGAATAAAAACAAAAAAACCCTCACATATGCAAAACCATTTTCTATTCTTCCCTGCTTGAGGTGAGCTACACACAGACAGGATGAACACTGAACATTCAAAGTGTCAAACGAAAAAACAACTGCAGGGGTCATATGTTTGGATTTTTAAGGAGGTAACATTTACCTGTCATTTCGGTGCCCATGACTGGAGTACAATTGTATCAAATATGTTAAAGAAAGCAAAGTAATACATAAATAAATAACAAAACAGGACCTGTTTTTATTAACAAACAATATGATAATGGGGGAAAGGAGAAAGTAGAATTGAAGCTCTGTTTTAAAGCCAGTACAAAGATTATCAGTCAAGACTGATTTACACAAAAAGTTAACTCCATTAAGGTGAACTGAAGTCATGCCAAATCAGGAATGTTAGATCTCTTGATGCAGCTTCCCTAACTTTCTAGTTAACTGTCTGAACAACAACAACCAAACAAACAAAAAAATTACCCTGCTTTTCTCCATTCTAATGCCTTATTTCCTGCTTCCAATTACCGTCCACAAGATAAAACCCATGTCTCTGGGACTTCAAATACATGCAGTGTGAGAAAGGGAACTACAGTACATAATTACTACTAGAATATAAAGAGAACACGTCCTAGAGGGACTACTGACTGTATCAAAGACTGGACTCTGGAAAAACCTTCCTCCATTAGCTACCTCCGGATGTACAAACAATTCCAAAAGGAGTCTTCATTTTGCCCCAGCTGCACAAGCTAAATATGTTCACAGTTGATGGAACAAGAACTTCTAAGGCATTTAAATGTGGGTGAGACCCATATATTCTGCAGCTGTAAGAAAAAGTACTTCATTCTGAGTCACTCATACTGAACAGGGTTCCTGCATCACACGGCAGTTCTCGCACAGAAGGACCATCAAGGATGGGGACAGGGTATCACAGAAAGTTATCTGGGAAGCAAAGGTAGGAGAATAGCTGGCATCCATTAGGGAAAAAGGGATAAAAAGGTGTCAAGCCCTTACAGCATTTTCCTCTGGTCTCTCATACGTTTCTTGTCTCTGCTGTACAGTGCCATCCTACCAACTTCCCAGTAGCTCTAGAAAGTAGAATCTGTCACCTACCCATGCCCTTATAGATACTGGCCTTGTATGTACCAGCAGAAGAGGCCCAAGTGGTGACTACTGGCTACCAGAGGCACAGGTTATCCCCGGACACTGACCACCCCACCACATGTGGGGAGAAGGTGATGCTCCTGCTCATTGCTGAGGGACTGCCTCCAGCCCAGGACACTGGCTGGCAGCATGGCAGAGGGCCACCCTCCTGCTGCAGTTCCCTTGGCTGCAGCTGTTGCACGATGTGGCCAGCAGCTAGGAAGCCCTCCTTTCCCACAGGAGGCTTCCAAACCATTTCCCTTGTCGTTCCCCCTCTTCCTCACACTTCCCCAGCTTTTTGGTATTTCCACAGATTGGGTGAGTAGACGGTAAAGAAATTATCAATACAACTATACCACCTCATCTCTGCTCCTTCAGCCTGCTCTATCACACACACACACACATTGTCCTTCCCTTCCTCTGTACTGCCATTAAAGTTATAAAACCTAATAGAAAAGGTATAACGACAGAAGTCCAAGAACCACTCTCATTAACCACAGGTCTCTTTACTAACAAAATGTATCCTATCACAAGTTACATGAAGACAAACACAACATATATACCAAATTTTACATTAATGCAGTTTTAAACTTAAGCATCAAACATTGTAACCATAAACATAACAAGACCGATTTCCATAGAAAACTGAGCTAAAGAACTTTCCTGAATCCCACTGAAGTGGTGAAATATTTTGAAATCAAAGAACTTTTTGTGTTAGCATTCCTTTAATTAAGAATTTATTTAAAACTTTCCAGTTTTAAATTAATGTAACTACAGGGCTCTAAAAATGGTCAAAATCCAAATTAAACACTATTAAACAAATTAATGTTTTCCTCCTGAATTTCAAGGTTTGCAAATACATAATGATTTAAACTTTATGGATTATGGGTGGGAAAGGAAAACTACTTCCTGTCCACTGTATTTCTAAGTAGTGATTGGTCTTTCACATCTGTTTTTTTCATTATAAGCTATTTCTGGATTTAATGAATCTTTCAAAAAATATGCTCACAAACAAATGTAATCTATGAAGAGATAACTTTCCTCTTTTTTAAAGATACTATCAAAGGTAAGTAGATTGAAAAAAATACTCAACTTTCTTTAGGTGTTGATTAAAAAAGTGACATCATATGCAGTTAGATAGATTGACAAAATCCACTGTCACAGATGAATTACATTCAGATAATAGGAATACACAAAGTTTTCTACTCTTTGCAGGTTTTAACAAGTTCAGACATTTCCTTGCACTTACAAGTGAGAGCTTTTGTGTGCTACTTTAAGTCCCAAAAATAAGGGAAGTAGAACTATAGCAACAAGTGCTGTCTCACTACAAAGGCAACATTTACATGCCTAGCACTACTTAATGACAAAGAAAGCCACAGCACTTCGCTTTCATTTTTTGTGTACATACTCTTGGGTCAACATATAAACTCTGTCTACACTCCCAGTGTAGTTAATGAATATATTATTTGAGGCAGTATGACAAGGCGTTAAGTGATAGGAAACCACACTGGCACAAACAGGCAGTCTCCCATGACATGCTATCAACTTTGGTTACAGCTCATTTAACAATAATTTACTTCATAGATCACTTCAAATTTACTTTAGATCTTCAAAAATTCTATTAACATTAACTAATCCTCACAACACTTCTATGACAGAGCTGTGTGCCTCAGTATAGACACTGAAACAGGTCAAGGTGAGGTATTAAAGGTATGGTGACATTGCTGCTGCAATCAGGACCTCTATGATAGTGCTCTTGCTCTTCTAAGGAATGCACTTCTTACGTTGTCAAGAAAAAAAGAAGAAACCTAGATGTGGCTTAAAATTTCCCCTTGTCTCGATGAACGAGAATTGGATCCACTACAATTAAGTCACAAAAAAACCCCAAAACATTTTTGAATTCAAAAGGCTATGTCCAGTGATAGGACAAGGGGTAATGGGTGCAAATTGGAGCATAGGACGTTTAAGGTGAATATGAGAAAAAACTTTTTTACTGTGAGAGTGACAGAGCACTGGAACAGGCTGCCCAGAGAGGTTGTGGAGTCTCCTTCACTGGAGACATTCAAAACCCACCTGGACAAGTTCCTGTGTGATGTGCTCTAGGTGACCCTGCTCTGGCAGGGGGGGTTGGACTAGATGATCTTTCGAGGTCCCTTCCAAACCCTATGATTCTATGATTCTGCATTATATCAATCATCCAGTACAACTTTGTTGCAGCTGAGGGTTAGTTGAGTTTACTTAAGTGAGATAACACCTGTCATTCTTTGTGACAAGCTTGACAGAAGGCATTTGCAATCATCTTTTAATACCTGGGTCCAACAACATTTCCTCTATGCAAAATGCATGCTGCATTCTACAAACACATCTTACCTTCGTGCAAAAGAAAAGTGGGCTGAGGCACTGGGAGAGAAATTCCTAGGGCTATCTTGAGGACTGTTTCCTGTTTGGGGGGATACAGAAAAAAGTCATTACTGCGGGGGGAAGCAAACCCACAAAAAATATTCAGACATACCAATCCAAGCATTTTCAGGCAGGTTAGAAAACTAATTTCAGAATTTCTTCTCTCATAGTCTCTGAGAAAATAAATCCTGTAACAGAACCTTATTTCAACTCATATTTCACTTATATTTGATCTTTAGTTATTGGGTTTTATAACTCACAGAAAACCCTCTACTTAGCCCTTTGAGAACTCTCAAAATAATCAGAGATTTAAACTCAAAAAAACCCCAAAACAGTACATTAGGCTTGAAAGAAACACATTTTTAATGTCAGAAACAAGGTCCTTTTTTTAGAATCATACAAAATATCTGAGAGATATAAAAATAATTGTCAGCATTACTTAGCCCTTACACAGTCTACAGCATTTCCACAGGAGCTCTATTGTGACTTTTTTCTTTTTTTTTTTCCTACCTCCAAAACAAACAAGCAGACAAAATATACTGAATGAATTTTTTTCCCTTATGTCTGTAATACCAAGGCATAGAAAGGCAACCACCCTCTCTGACAAGAAGCAACTGCACACTGTGAACAGGTTGTAACTTTAGGGTCTGTTACTTCTTCATATGAAAACACCCGACCTCCTGCTGACCAGCATGAGTAGGCAGCTGCTAAGACCTCCTGCCACCTCCACCCCTCAGCACCTACAACTAGAGGAGACATAATATCTGAAGAAGAAATAAAGACAACCCCTGGGAAAAACAAACAACTCAAACAAACAAAAACTGATAAACAAAACAAAGAAAAACAAACCAAACCACAAAAAACACAGGAGCCAAACAAAAAAAACCCAACAAAAAAACAAAACATAAAAAAGCTAGAAGGATTCAACTTAAAGTAGCACTGGGACACATCTAAACATCCATCTTTGCTTCAATAGATAACAGATTGCACCAACAATACCTTAAAGAAAGGTAATGTATTTGTTGTATTAGTCGGAATAAATGGGACTGTAACATTAAAGCAACAGATCAAAAAAGCTCCCCTGTAACCAGTTAGAAACAACATTTAATTTCTGAGAAGAAAATTACTACCTGTGTGTGAAAAGGCCAGTACAACAGAGTGAATCCTTAAAAGGTCTTCAACTGGCCTTGCTTTCTACCCAGATTTTTGAATTAACATTGCATTTATCATAGGGATGTCCTTAACAGATCCCATTAATCTATATGAGAAAGTACAATCCTGGCACAGTAATGTAACAAATGCAGACAACACCATCCCCCAATTCCTCCTTCCACCTCCCCACCTCTTTTTGGCTAGAAGCAAACGCAAGATGCTTTTTGAGCTGTGCTTAAATCACATCTTTGCAGCTGCTCTTCCTACAGTCCCAAGAGACAAGGATTCCACTCTCACTGCCCAACACCTCCTACTTTTTTTTTTTGCCTATTTATTTATTCACGGCTTAATTACGTCCTTCCAAACTTCCCTCCTCCCCATCAAGAACCCAGTTTCTTCATTACCCTTCAGACACTTCTGAGGTCCTTGATAATTTCAAGGTGGGAAGGATTTTCATTCCCTGAAAGATCTGGAAGGGAGGGAGTGGCAGGGTGGTGGAAAGCAGAGGGAATGTAAAGCCACACGTGGCACAGATTTCAGTCTTTACTTGGGGACCAACACTATTTATTCTTGTCCTGCATGAAGTGCAAACACCAAATTATTGAGAGCAACAGTTCATTTAATTTAAGAGCAAACTGGATTTCTTTTGCTGCTACCAGAGCTTATTTAATAAATATAAGCTAAAAAAAATTTTAAAATTTTAACACTGCAGATAAAACATGGTCACAAACTTTAGCTACTGCACTAGAAAAAATCAGCTGTAATTGGGAAATGTGTCATGGACTTAGGTAAGAGGAAGAAAAGACAAAGAAGCTAACTTCAACTCTGGCAGAAAAGCAGAGAATTAGGCTTAATGTAGTGAAAAGTAAACAGCTTTTGACAGGAAATAATTTGACAAACCAGCATTTGGAAGTTTGTAAAAGAATTCCTTTCCTCTGATACCTAAATTAAAGATACACATGAATATATACACATAGTTCACACCAAGGACATGCCTAACTGTCCACCAGTTAGTCAGAATATATGTGTAAACTTCACATATAAGAAAAAACACGGTGGAAGAATGCAGTAATTGTACAGCTATCGCAGTGGATTTGAGGAGACACAATGCTGCAAACTACCTCGCTAGAAGCAACAAAGATCACTTCCTTAGGGACAAAATCTGAAGAAGCTGAAGTCTTACTCAGGAAGAGCATCAGATCCTGTTATTTGGAAAATCATTTTGCAAGCCCTATTTCCAACTGCAAATGAGCTTTTTTTTTTTTAAATAAGAAACCCATTAAAGCTGTATACATAGTAGATGGATTCTAAACTCTGCGGGTCTATCTAGAAATCTAAGAACACAGACAAGCCTGGAAACAGAGAATGAAAATCCAAACCCCAAATGACTGGAGAAACAGCTAGTGCTACTATGGATGAAAAGTATGTAGTTCCAGAAAAGCAAGACAGGTTAGAAGCAGAGTCCTATATGTGACCTTCATCCATCATGGCATTCATCTACCCATCTGCAAGTCAATACCTGGGAGACTTCAAAATAAAAACCAGTGCCAGTTAATTCTCTGTCCATATGTGCATCGCTTGCTTATTAGTCAAATCCCGCTTTTCTTTGGGATCTGTTGGCTGTTGTGTGTTTTAGTCCTAGGGTATCTCTATGCTGCTGAGATTACTGTCTATGTTTCTGACCTGATAAAGCAAACTTGTGTGGTGGTCAGGCATTAGGCAAGTAATTAACTTCAGCATCCTCTAGGAGACACAATGAATAGACAATCAACATACCAAGACAATACTATACCTTATGACAACACACTGGGTAGCTGATTCAAGCATCTATGTTAAGAAAACTATATTGAGACTAATTAAACTGCGTTTGTTTTGTAAGTAGCTTCAAGAAGTGCTGTGTCTTTGCCACAGAGGAAGATGCCTTAAATCTTTTGAAAAGGCATATGTTGCAATAACTGTGTATTATTAATGCATTTTTTAAAGCTGTTTACATACAAAATAAAGGTGCAATGACTTTGTTAGTACCAGGGGAATAACAGGTTAATGATAATTGTTATCTGAAATTCCTAACAGAAAAAGACAAATTCAGCTTGAAGTATGGATGTCATTATTTGATGGTCTTTTAAAACAAAACATGGTACAACAGCACCACAGTAATACAATATATAACAATGGGTCATACGTTCCTCTGTGTCAGCTTACTTGGTGGTGAACTCACACATTCAGTGAACAACACACAAGAATGCATCCACCTACAGTTACAGGTCTGACTTTCTTACCATAACAACACATGCCATCCAGCAGAACACACAGCTGGGCAGCAAGAATCATTTTGAATACTTCTGCAGGTGCTTTCCACCAAGATCTGCTCAGAGATGAGGAGCTCAAGCTATTTCAAAACCTGGATTAATTGTGCTTCACACCAGCAAATTACTTCCACAGTAACAGCATGAAAGGCTTGCAATCTTCTTAAAACCATTTGCCAGGATGTTTTGCATTTTCTGATCACTATTTAAAATACAATACTATGTTTTAATGGTATTTAGTTTTAAAGTCAGTTGTATTAGCACTAACACTTTCCTCCCCTGTTCCTGAACTAGTAGAAGATGCTCTGAAATTGCTGTAACAATTTTACTTTACCCAAAAGCAAGCAAAAATAGTTTTATCAAAACCATTTTTATTATTCTACATGTGACAAGTCAGAATAATCAAAATAAAGTATTATTTTCCTTTCTGTAAATATGTTTTCTTTTATAAAATTAAATTCAGAACAGTGCTTTAATTAGCTTTTAGCACTCTCATATTTCACAACGAAAACACACTAAGGCTTCATTCATTTACAAACCTAGTCCTCCTTTCCTGAAAATCCAGTCAACACTGACTGTAGCTAAAGAAGAACAGCACGGAAGCCACATATAGGAGAGATTCTTCTTTGCTTCAAATACACTGTATTTAGTCAGTACTCCTTACCACCTACCTTGGGCTGCTATCCCAGGATTAAAGTTAAAAACTGAGGGAAACTAACTCTTAATTGGATACATTCACACAAATGCCTCGAGTGTTACTCCAAGCCTAACACAACTAAAACATACGGTGCAAACAGCTGTGTTCTTTACTATACTGCAACATAGCTAGCTAAAGTATGTCTATCAAAATTATCTGATGCAAGGAGTAAATCCTAATGTAGTGAGAGCATAGTATTAGCAGTCAGCACTCTAACAGTTTCTGCCTAGGAAGATCTAGGCAGACATAAAAAAATCCTAGAAAAGGTTATGAGCTGAGGTAAGATCTCCTTGGCCTTAATTTTGCTTTAGGCGAATTCATCCTATAATCCCATTCATAAATTCACAGAATACAACAGGAAAGGTCATGTTTGTCCCTGCCATACTTAGTGGATGACTCTTTAGAAACTCTCATGTTCATGGTATATATGGCCAGCATGTATTTCTCTTTACTTTCCATGAAGAAAATACCTCTGACTGACTTAGATGACAATACAGGCTTTTCAGTCTTCCTGTTGCTAAGCCAAGCAAGTAATTTTTTTCAGTCCTACACAAAAAGCTCTCACATTCTATCTCACCAGCCTTTCTCCTTCCATGTTCACATCATGTATGATGCATTCACATGTACAACCATAAAAGCACAAAGTATTCAAGATGAAATCTAACCAGGACATTGTACAGTGCCATGAAATCTTCCCAAGTTCAATTGAAAATTACTTCCTTTATTACATCTCTGGAGATTTGATTTTCAAAGCTACACTAGACTGGTCTTTGGAACCGTTATCTGACCCAGAAAAGGCACGACCTGACTAGGTCCTTCCTTGAATTCCTTGTAATAAATTAGTTCAGAGCTTAATTAAGTCATTTCAGTTACTTGTCCTGCTGCATGTTGCTATGTAATTTCAGACATTTGTATTGCAATCCTGAAGATCACTCAGTCACTTCAATATAATTTCCCAATGCTGTTTCACACTGGATGTCTTCTAAATTCACATCAGCTACAGTATTTTTATGCTTATGTCACAAGAAGATTAAAAAGGTTTGGTCAGAGAAACAAAACCTAAAGACTCTACTGATAACCTCCTCTTCTACTTTGTAACATTTCTCCTTTAACACAACCCTCACGTTCTTCCCCCCTTTTAACAATTTACTACTTATCTTGCAACTCTTGTCCTAGTACCTGTCATCTTAGTGGTACCACATGGAACATTTTACTAAGATACGGCCAAGCAAGATGTACAGCATTGCTTGGAACAGCTAAATCTTGTTCCTACAGAAGATACAATTAAGCAGCACCACATGTGACTGTTAATCATTAGGGGTTAGTATCATCCACAGGAACAAGCTCCTGTGACTGCTGAGGTGGGGACACCTGAATGCCCTGACTTGCTGAGATTATAATCATTCACTTTGCAGGCTGGGTGGTGCAGGTGAGCTGCCTACACAGCAGCAGGCAGTCAGCTGGAAAAGCCCTTTAGTTTCTAGGACACCAGATGTTGCCCAAGCTGATGGTGCAACCCTTCACTTCCCACAATCCTGAATGTACCCACAGTTCATGGAAAAATTAAAAAGATCTTTTGGCAGGTTTAACAGCTTCCAGCCTAGATACCAAAGGCAAAGGATGTCCAAAAAACTAACCTGTTACTAATAATAATGAAGGTCTGAACCCAAACAAATGACCCGGTATAGATTTTCTGTTTTTGTAAGAAAGAGAAAGACTTTATGTAGTGAAAGCTGCTATTATTTTTTAAATCTTTTGTGATCTTTACAGGTATCCATAAGGCATAGTGGGAGACTTCAGCTGCAAACCAAGATCTGACTTTTCAGCAACACAAATTATCTCCACAGGCAGCTACAGGTCTTGTACAGAGAAAAAGGGCACTACGTGTATTAGTAAACGATGTATACAACAGAGATCTATTACATCTGCTCTATACATTGTCTTTTTCCTATCTTCCTTTTAACCTTTACTCTCAGACCTTCTATCTCTCTGTGCATTCCCAAGCCTTGGACTACTTACTGCTTTAATAGCTCTTCACAATACCTCATGAGTCTTCATGGTTGCTATTGCTTACAAATGAATCTGCCCCAGATGCTACTTATGCATTATTTGCATCCTGCGCAACATACTTACTTCAACAGTGTGGCAACTGCTTCACCTGTCTCTCCCTCCCAGGCTACCACATGAATCTGAAAATGACTGAGGTGGTCAGGCTAACAAAAAACTTTATCTAAGTACTCAGCATTTGTCTGATTCAGCTTGCATCTGTAAAGACTAACAACAGACTCCTGTGTAGGAACAATCCCGTATTCTCTCCAAACCAAACAATGAAAATTGGGGATAGGGGGAGAAATTTGCCTGAAACCTCTACATGACTTCCTCATATGGGGCAAGTATCATCATCCTAAACTTGGGCCACTGATCTTCCTCAGTGTCTATCTAAACTTAAGAGAACAGCCAGTGCCTTCAGTTCAGACTGCACCTGGGAAAAAAACAGGACTACAAGGGAGAACATGGATATAAAATACACTTTGAAGAATAAAGATGATGTTCAAAAAGTTTTTCTTCTAAAACTGAGCAATACCGCTCGCATCCTGTCCATTTTGGCTAATTCCAATACAGACTGTTATGAATACCAAGTAGCAACCTGAGCTCTTTGGAGCACCAAAGCTTCGCCACATAGTTTCCAAAGGTGCAGCCAGACCTCCACATGATTGCTCTACAGATACCAAAGATGAAAACGTTCGTGAGCAAAGCCACAATATGGCATGACTGCAAATGCAGTGCATTCTGACCAAGAGAGCTTCACCTTGAGATTCTGGTGCTCGCCTGACACATCAAGCGCAGTTCAGTTAACTTTCCAAGACATGACAACACCGTAAAATGTAATCTTGCAGCATATGGAAAGAAACAATTAAGTATCATAATTTCTGGCATAAAATGGTGTCAAGTATGCACACCACTATGTCCCACCATATTAAAATAAGTCCCAAACTTGCGTTTCCAACCACACTTGAAAGCAAACTTCTACTTGGCCAGAACCCAGCTGGCTAACAGATGAACATGTGCTGACGCTCTAAGCTCAAAATAGCTCATCTTCCTACTGAAGTACTACAGCACCTGTATAGCACCACCTCTCCTAAGTCTGACAGTTCCAGAACCAGAAGAAAATTCTATGTTTTCAACAGGGTCCCTGCAGGCCCCAGGAGACAGGGAAGGTAAGAGAGGGGACTAGAGCACAGCAAAGTAGAACTCTCAGAACCCGCATGTCTTCATCAGTACTTTAGGTTTTTTTAAGTCTCACAGAAGCATGTTCGGCTTTTTCCAATGGGGGAAGCAAGGCAACGAAGACCGACATGATAAAAAAATAGAAAGAGAGTAAGTCTCAGTGCTACATCAAGATGTTGAGAAGATTAAACAGGACTTGAAGAAGCTAGGGAAGTCAAAAGCCTAGGTTTGCTGAAACATCTTTCTTTCTCCTACAGTCAGGAGAACCACTGCACAGAATTGAGTAAGAAAAAAAATGATCAAAACATGTGATGTGAGGGAGCTAAATGTTTTTAAGAACCAGTTCTCAGTTTTATCACCAGTTAGACTCAGCCCCTTGAAATGCAGATGCAAGAATCAGTATTTTCCTTTGACAGCCCAGTGGAAAACAACTGTGCAGTATCACATGAAGTTAGATTAGCTTTTAGCATCCAACCAGCCTCATCTGTTGCATCTGCTCTCACATCGGCGGATTCCTTGCATAAAACTGAATTCTAACAACATGCAAGAAAAACTTTCCTAGAGCAGGATCTCTCCAATGTCCTCCGTGTTCTGCATAATCTTACTAAGTCGTACTTGCCAAAATGCAGGCTACTACCATTCTTCAGCCAAGGATAGTCTAATGAAGAAACCTGTTTTCAGTCACTGCAAGCATTGACATTTTGCTGCAGATATAGCTTCCTCCATCGTCCTCTAGCATTGCAAACTATTTTGTTTTTATCTCCCTCTTCTGCTTCTATAGTTTCTTACTCCACTAGCAGACTAGTAAGAAAGAAATGAAGGTGTTAAAAAGCATCACCTCCAGTCCCACTGACACTTGGAGCTTGTACTATGCACTCCTGGCAGAAGGTCTGGTGCAGGCTACAAAATAGACACCTCTGATTCAGAGAACTTTTCTAGTAGAATCTCAGTATTCCTAGCTACTTTTCAGATGTAGTCAAAAAGGATCCTAAAATCATTAAGATGGACAGGAGAAATACCAGGTTCTGTAAACGGAGTCCAGTAGGTCTCTGACTTGGAATAATCCCTCCTGCCAAGAGGAAAAATCCAGCAGGTCTTACAGCACACACTGTCTCTTCACATCTCTCTGCTGCACTCTGTAACAAACCAAGCCTCTAGTACAGGCTACCACAGGCAGCATGGAAGAGGATTGAGTGTGCTAATGCCAGTGCAGGTAAAACCCGGTGGTTCTGGCAACACAAGAATGCAGCATCGCTAGAATTCCACAATGTCTCTTAAAATTGAGGTTTCCAAGGATTGATATGCATTAAACACTTGACACGTGGAACTCCTATTTGATGTGTGGATGAAAATTCTTAACTTCAGTACCTTTGCTGTGCTTTTAACCATGAAATCTGCATCTTTTTTTTTATTTGTGTGAATTAGAATTACATTCACAGTGGTAAGTGATTTAAAAAAAAATTTGCTACCAATTCCAGACAGTATCTAATTATCCCCAGAAAAAGGGTAAAACCTATCAAGGGTGACTCTGAGCACACTTGAACTTCAAACTGGCCCTTCAGGGGACTAGTCTAGGCACACTAGCCAGCTGAGCTAGGAGCCAATAGTTGTGTGAATATTTACAGTAATTAACTAGCCAAGCAAGCTAATAAGACAGTCAGCCAAACACATGCAAATTTTCACCACATATGTGAGACTTCCTAGTGCTGAAGTGTTTAGCACACATACCTTGGGAGAACATACCAGTATTAAGAGAACCTGCTGTAATCTGGGTAACTTGAGAATGCATCAGAAGGTCAAAATGCAAGGTGGGGAAACAAAGAATAGATACATGATCCACGTGAGGTATTTCTGGACTGTTTCTCATAATAACATAGGATTTATATAGAATTTATTGATCTAAAAATAACAGAAATTTGGATGAAACTTTATGCAACATTTTGCTATTACAAACATTGGAAAGAAGGGTGATGGGATAGAAAATCTGTTTTCCTTTTCTCATACTAATATAATAATAGTAGTAGTAGCATAGATGTATCACCTGCATGAGCTGAGAGTGGTGAATGAGGACGAGGCAGGGCTGGAGTCTGGCCATTTCCCATCAAACTCTTCCTGTTGCTTGTTCTGCAACTGTGGGCAAAAAGAGAGGAAAGAAGATACTAGTATCAGAAATACAGCATGTACCACATATGTATGTTTTGAGAGTCTGTTACTTTGTTCCCTCCCTTCCAGCCTCCTATTAAAAAGTAGAGCTATCGCTGTTTTTGTATTTATGTTTAGGAAGTCTAAGATCATACAGGATAATGGCAAAGACAGCAGTTTCCAAAGACAATTCACCATGGATACTTTCAGACTTCCATGCTTGCAGTTCTGAGCAAAGATGAGCATTCCCCTGTAAAGTAATTTACAGAATGTTCTCCCCTGACTGCAGCTTGTCTCTCTGCCATACACTTTTTATCATCTATACAAATATACAAGCATAATGTGAAAAACTGTCTCGAGCTTAGAAACACCACACAACGATTAAACATAATTCTTTTTCAGATCTACAGATCTGATCTGTAGCTCCAAACCATATGTCATGAACAGCAATGACTTAACAATCTGAGAATGATACAATAATTATAAATCTAATTATTGAGATAAATTTAACATCTGTGCCTTTAGTCAATGGAGCAGATGATGTCTAAGAAGATGAATGCATTTTTTTACTCATACATTCTTCATTTGCAAAGCCACTAATTTCCCATATCACTAGATTATTAGGCAAGATAAGTACTAAATTAACACAGCTGTAAACTTCAGAAGGGAGATATTTTTCTTCAATACATCGCAGTTTTTAAATATTTGTTGGCAGAAGCATTTTCCTTTTTTCTTTTTCTATGATGAGTAGTCTCACAAACAAATCCCGAACACTGCTAACATTCATGCACCAGGAAAGCAGTATCCTGAAGTCAGAGATTGTAGCTGTGTATAAACTTCAGTACATACGCTAATGTTTATGACACCACAATCAGAATTTTTTTCTGTACAGGTTTATAAAACCTCAAAGCCACTAAGAGGAGAAAAATTCATATATTTTCTGGAAGGCCTACTCAGCCAGCCATTCACAGTCTAGGAGGTTCCTCCAGTGCATTGATAACTTCTTGATGCAAATGGTGGACAAACCAACTAGGAGAGGAGCACTGCTGGATCTTGTACTCTCCAACAAGGAGGGTCTGGTTGAAGCGGTGATGGTCAATGGCAGCCTTGGCTGCAGTGATCACGAGATGGTGGAGTTCAGGATCCTGTGCAGGAGGAACAGGATACCTAGCAGGATCACAATCCCAGACTTCCACAGGGCCAACTTTGGCCGCTTCAAGCAACTGTTAGGGGAAATCCCATGGGACAGGATACTAGATGGTAAAGGGGCTCAAGATAGTTGGTCAACATTCAAAGACCACTTCTTCCAAGCTAAGCATCTGAGCATCCCACTGGGTAGGAAATCAAGAAAGAGACACAGGAGACTTGCATGGTTAAACAAGGAACTGCTGGGCAAACTCAATTGGAAAAAGAGAATCTATGGATCCTGGAAGGAGGGGCTGGCCACTTGGGAGGAATATACAACTGTTGCCAGAGGATGTAGGGAGGCAATTAGGAAAGCTAAGGCCTCCTTGGAATTTAATCTTGCTAGTGAGGTCAAAGACAACAGAAAGGGCTTCTTCAAATACATTGCAGATAAAACTAATACTAGAGACAATGTAGGCCCACTGCTGAATGAGGTGGGTGCCCTGGTGACAGAGGATATAAAGAAGGCAGAGGTACTGAAAGCCTTCTTTGCCTCTGTCTTCAATCCTGCAGACTTTTCCCAGGAGCCCCAGATCCCTATGGCCCCAGAAGAAGTCAGGATAAAGGAGGAGTTTGCTTTGGTAGATGAGGATTGGGTTAGGGATCAGTTAAGCAATCTGGACATCCATAAATTGATGGGTCCAGATGGAGCGCACCCACGGGTGCCGAGGGAGCTGGTGGAGGTCATTGCTAGGCCACTCTCCATCATCTTTGGTAAGCTGTGGGTGACAGAAGAGATGCCTGAGGACTGGAGGATAGCAAATGTCACTCCAGTCTACAAAAAGGGTGAGAAGGAGAACCCAGGTAACTATAGACCGGTCAGCCTTACCTCCATCCCTGGAAAGGTGATGGAACAACTTATTCTTGGCACTGTCTCTAGGCATATCAAGGACGAGGGGGTCATTGAGAGCAGTCAACATGGTTTTTACCAAGGGGAAGTCATGTTTGACCAACCTTATAGCCTTCTATGAGGAAGTAACTAGGTGGATAGATGATGGTAGAGCGGTAGATGTGGTTTATCTTGATTTCAGTAAGGCATTTGACACTGTCTCCCACAGCATCCTTGTAGATAAGCTAAGCAAGTGTGGTCTTGATGATCAGGTAGTGAGATGGATCTGAACTGGTTGAAAGGAAGAAGTCAGAGAGTTGTGGTCAATGGGACAGAATCTAGTTGGAGGTCTGTGACTAGTGGAGTCCCTCAGGGGTCGGTGCTGGGACTAGCACTATTCAATATTTTCATCAACGACCTGGATGAGGGAACAGAACGTACCCTTAGCAAGTTTGCTGATGACACAAAACTGGAAGGACTGGCTGACACACCAGAAGGTTGTGCTGCCATTCAGCAAGATCTAGACAGGCTGGGAAGTTGGGCGGGGAGAAACTTGATGAAATTCAACAAGGGCAAGTGTAGAGTCTAGAACAACCCCATGTGCCAGTACAGGCTGGGAGATGACCTGCTGGAAAGCGAAGAAGGGGAAAGGGACCTGGGGATCATGGTGGACAGAAGGATGACCATGAGTCAACAATATGGCCTTGTGTCCAAGAAGGCCAAAGGCATCCTGGGGTGTATTAGAAGGGGTGTGGTTAGTAGGTCAAGAGAGCTTCTTCTCCCCATCTACTCTGCCCTGGTGGGGCTGCATCTGGAATATTGTGTCCATCTATGGACCCCTCTGTTCAAGAAGGACAGGGAACTGCTTGAAAGAGTCCAGCAGAGCCATAGTGATGATTAAGGGAATGGAACATCTCCCTTATGAGGAAAGGCTGAGGGAGCTGGGTCTCATTAGCTTAGAGAAGACTGAGGGGTGACCTCATTAATGTTTATAAATATTTTAAGGGGGAGTGTCAGGATGATGGAGCCAGGCTTTTTTCAGTGATGTCCAGTGATAGGACAAGGGGCAAGGGGTGCAAACTGGAACATAGGAGGTTCCATGTAAACATCAGAAAAAACTTTTTTACTGTGAGAGTGACAGAGCACTGGAACGGGCTGCCTAGAGAGCTTGTGGAGTCTCCTCTGGAGAAATTCAAAACTCGCCTGGACAAGTTCCTGTGTGATGTACTCTAGGTGACTCTGCTCTGGCAGGGGGGTTGGACTAGATGACCTTGCGAGGTCCCTTCCAACCCCCCTAACATTCTGAAACCATTCACACAGAATCACAATAACACAGTAGGTTCCAATGGAAATGGATTTAGATCAACTGTAGATATCTCCAAAGATTAATTTTATAATACTATGATTTCTATGTAAGAGCCAAAAAGCAAAACTGATGTCTTGATACAGTGTTAGTTGAGTAAAATGCAATAGAAAGGATGGCGTTTAATAGCATAGATAGCTAAATAAAACTGATTAAAAAGTAACCCAAAGTAATACTGAAAACAAGGAAAACAGAAAAATAAAGGCAGAGAAAATGTTGATTATTACAGCAGTATAGAAGATATTTGCAATATGCAAAAAAGTCACACACTAAGACCAGTCTCCCCACAAACAATATTTTGTGAAGCAGCCAGAGCGCCGTTCCCAGATGTTTAATGGGTTAATGCCTCATTTGCACGAACTGCACAATTAATTGCCATATCACTTAATTATCATAATCAATTAAACACTGACTTAACTCATGGGTATATGCTTATTGTTACTGCAGATACATGTAAGAAGAGAAAGCACAAAGTGATTCCAAGATTCACATTTAGAGTACTGGAAAAGTCAAAACTTACATAAAACATATACTGCAATTTGTAAGCTGAAATGTGAAATTACATACATGTATTTTTCGGACTCTATCTAGATTAAGCTCAGTTTCTACAAGTATTTTTAACACACAATCTTCTTTTAAAAAACCTGAATAAACTGTCACTTTGCAATTTGACAATCTAAAACAGAACTCAGTAGAAACTTCCAGTATTCATTAGACATTCATTAAATTATACACAGATTGAATCTATCCACAATGACGTGATGATAACACTACAGCATTTGTGGTGAAGGCTGGGGCAAAGAGACCCCATTATGTGACTTTAAAGCAGCTTTGTGTGGCTTGGGATCTAAAAATCACCACATCTGTTACAGGAACGAATACATTTTAAGCATCTAATCCCTGATTACGTTCCCAGTAAAACAAATACTAGGCACCATTCACTGATTTTACTGCAAAGATGATTCCGGATACAGGTTAATCAGTATCATCTGCCCGTATTTGTAGAAACCATGAGTTCTATCACTTTTGCCAGGATTTCCTATGTAAAGAAATCACTACCACTTCTAAAATTCAAATTTCACATTCTTCAGGTGAACTTAGTGCAACACCTTTCACAAATCATTACGAAAGATACCTAATACAAGTTACCTTTATTTTTTTGGATATTCACAGAATCACAGAATTGTTATACTTAAAAGGGACCTCTAGAGATCATCCAGTCCAAGTGCCCCCCTAATGCAGGATCCCCTACAGCACATTACTCAGGACTACATCCAGGTGGGTTTTGAATATCTCCAGAGAAGGAGACCCCACAACCTCCCTGGGCAGCCTGTTCCAGTGCTCTGTCACCCTCACCATAAATAAGTTTTGCCTCATCTTTAAATGGAACTTCCTGTGTTCCAGCTTGTGCCTGCTGCCCCTCATCCTGTTATTCAGAACTTCTGAAAAGAGTCTGGCTCCATCCTCCTTGCACCCACCCTTAGATACTTACAGGCATTAACAAGGTCTCTCCTCAGCCTTCTCTTCTCCAGGCCAAAGAGTCCCAGCTCTTTCAGCCTTTCCTCATAAGGGAGATGCTCCAATCGCCCAATCATCTTTGTTGCCTTCCACTGGACTCTCTCCAGCAGTTCCCTGTCTCTCTTGAACTGGGGAGCTCAGAACTGGATGCAATATTTCCAGGGGTGGCCTCACCAGGGCAGAGCAGAGGGAGAAGAGGGCAGAGTAAAGGGCTTTTAAGAATAATTTTGGGGGAGTAAGATAGCATTACCTTCAATGTCAAGATCTTAAGTAATGAGAAAACTTCCTCCCAACTGCCATTTTAAAAATTCTTTGTTATCTGTTCAGACATGGCAGCAGTTGTATTGATAATTTATCTTTTTTCACACTCAAATGAAATGTTCTATTGAGAAATAGAAAAAAAATATGAAGTGTCCTCTATTTGTCTTACTAGTAAAGTAAGATGTAAGAAGCATGGAATGACAAATCCATCCTAGAGCTCTTGCTGTAGCTTTGTTTTTTCAGTTCTGTTTCACAAAGATTTTGAAATTATGTTATCCATCCTGTAAAACCTGTGAAACACAACTCCTTCCCCAGCATAATGCTATTACAGAAAAGGTTCTTTGTGGTGAAAAAAAAAGAATCTCCAGGGAACCCTGAAAGGTTATCTAAGCTGCTAGAACACGGCAAATGGGAAGTAGAGTCCCACTAAGGAAGTATCAAAGCATTACTTAGTGAACTGTATTTAGCCGTGGAACAGTAACCTTCTGAATGCAAAAGAATCTCAGAAGTTAAAGCCTTTCTATAGACAAAATCGTTTTTCCTACATCTCTGAACACTTGAAGTAACTTTCCCCTTCTATTGCTTTCATAAAGCTGTTCTTCTCACATTCAAATCTGGCAAAATAAACCAACTGATAAGAGGCAGCCCTGAAAGAAAGCCTCTTTGTCTGCAGTAAAGTTATAGCAGTGCAAGAACCGTCTACAGGGATTGTAATATTGGGAAACAAACCTCGGTAAACCACAGAGCACTACACCCTCAAAATGCAATTCTCTAAGCCTTGGGTTCCATTTTGTGATCAGGTTGCATGGCACAAAGAGACTAGCAAGTGAGGCAGCAGATATGGCACAGGATTTAGAGCACTGAAAAAAAGGAGAACAAAACACATTTTTTCCAAGCGGAAGAGAGTAGGGGACAACAAAGAAAAAATAATCAGTCATTCAACAATAATTAAACTTTGGGCTGCACATAAAACTTGAACAGAATAGAAAGTTTACAATTTTTGCCCTTTTTCTTCTCTGCCCCAGGAGGATCCTTCCTGGACTGCCGTCTGTTGCTCACAATTTGAAGTGGCAGTCCTGGATGACTACGATTCTGGAAGTAGTTTGCATTACACCATATCAGCAGTGCCCTGAACTACTGGCACTGTTCCTTATCTTGGAATCCAATTAATGATTGCCTATTTGGTTTCCAAATTTCCCACAGACAGGTGCTGCCCAACCTCCTGCTCTCACCACTGATGCTCCTGCCCACTCACACCTCTCCTCTGTATCCTGACTTCTCACCATGTCTCACCACTGAGGAATTCCTCCTCCATCCCAGATCCAGTTATCAGGCCCAACTCACTAACCTCCAAATCACTTCTCCTCCAATTAACACTTCCCATGAGCAATTCTAATGATAAAACAGAGGAAAGTGCTTTGTCCTCAGGTGTGTTAATCACAAAGCAAGGCAAATCACAAAGCAATCACAAAGAACTACAGCTCCTGAAAGATGCAATCCAGTTGTGTGAAGCTTGATTACCTTGCTCCCTAAATAGTCACAATTCTACCTGTATCAGGCAAAAGCCATTTGGGCGGACATGATGGCAACTCCTGAATTGAAACAAAAAAAAAAAAGTACAAGACAAAAGAACTAGTATAGCCATTAAAATGGAGCTACAGTCAACAAGCTCTTGGAAACACGAAACAGAATAAACAGTTGATGCAAAAACCTCTTTCTTCCATAACAGACAATACTTCATTCAGAGACAAAATATTAAATGCAAGTTTTTTGGTAAGAGTAACCAAGAAATGGCAAAAAATGTGAGAGGGATGCACTACAACAGAAGCTTCTTCTTCAGAACAAGGGCAAATATGTGAGCAAATTATTGGCAGTAAAGGTTAATTTGTTCTGTTGGTTTTTTTGTTTTGTTTTTCAAAAAAGTAGGGAAAGAAGGCTGTATTGGCAGAGACCATCACTTGCCATGGTTTTCATGGCAAATCTGGCACCTGCTTTAATCATTTATAACGATTTAATTTAAATATCCTCGATTATTAATATTTACACTTGTAATGAAGATGGATTTGGACTCTAAGGTATTATGACAGTTCACCACCTTTCACATGCTATGCTGAGCATAGCACTACTCTGCAACACAGCTTCTTAATTTTGCTATCAGTGTAATACAGTGGTTTAGCTGAAGGTAAAGATTAAAAGGGGACTCCTATTTTAAAAGAGGCTGCAAACAAAATGTTCTATTTGCTAATACAAGTGCAGAGAAATTAAGCTATTGCCATACCTAGAATGCAAAGCCTGAACATGTAGACACACAAGAGGTTAAGTAGTTCAAGACCAGCACTCCCATAAAGGCTCTAGGGATAGAAAAGGTGGTTATAATTTCTACAGTGTAAAAATAGCATAGCTGAAAACTATCTCAGGAGGAACATGCTTTCCCTAGGCAAGACTTGAGATGTGGCCACTTCCATTTATAGAGGAAAGTTAAATTTAAGTTACATTTCTGTTACATATAACTGGTTATTTATTATCTTCATGAACAGCAACACTGAAGACTCTTTTGTGCACAAGGCACTGACTTAAAGAAAATTAAAACATTTAAAGTGAAGAATTCAGCTTGTTTTATTTGGGGTTTTTTGTTTTTATTTTGTTTTTAAAGAAAAAGAAGCCATTTGCGTTAAAAAAAGTTTGGTGAGTATTCCAAGCTCTCCAGAAGCAAAGTTTTATAGTTTTGAGAGGTATTTCCTTGACTGAAGTAGGTAAATTCTCAAAGAGCTACCATCATTGAGAAATACGCAAACCATCTCAATGTGAGCAAAATATACCTAATTCTCTTTTTATTCTTTTAATGGCTTTCAATGTTCCACATTCCCATCTGTTTAGTATCGTCTAGCATTATTTTCTGATAAATTTTTACATGACTGTATGTCTGCATATACACTTCCCCAAATTTGGTGCATGCCTATAGGTATGTATAATCACATATATACACATTCATATTTACATGTGTAAAATACATACATATATTTATATAAAGACATATGTATATATAAAATACTGTATTTATAAAACATAACACATACGTAAATATTCAATTTATTATGTATCCCACTATCTGTGACAAATTATTCTGTGTCAACCTTTAATGATCCATAACAGAAAAAGTCTTGGGATTTAAATTTTAACTGAAATGTAGACGTTCAGGTTTTATTATTCTGTATTTAACGTCTAGACAATTTAAATGAGAATCACAGAATGTGTGGGGTGGGAAGGGACCTTTAAAGATCATCTAGTCCAGCCCCCCCCCGCAGTGCACAGGGGCCTTTTTGACTAGATCTTGTTGCTCA
This sequence comes from Hemiprocne comata, assembly GCA_020745705.1. Classification (NCBI taxonomy): domain Eukaryota; kingdom Metazoa; phylum Chordata; class Aves; order Apodiformes; family Apodidae; genus Hemiprocne; species Hemiprocne comata. The sequence continues at coordinate 37,814,052 of CM036616.1, read as the reverse complement.
GAGCCCTGTCAAGCCTGACCTGTTTTAATGTGAAGAAATGAGTGCTTTCAAAACATAATGAACACGACACACCAATATACAGTATGCAACCGCTGGCAGCCACAGTTTGGCAGAGTTTGTCTTGAATCTTTGAACATGACAGTGAGCATTTCAGTTTTGGCTATTGGTCAGGTGGGCAGGGACAGTAAGCTAGGAGTCTTCTGTAGGTACTCATGCATTTTTGTCCAACACCTTTTTCCTTGCCATTACTACCACCTACCAGCAGCCACCATCCTACGAGAACTTCATTCTTCCTCAATCATACAAAAGAGGCAACCTCAGTCCTTTTCTTCATCTTTCTAAATAAAAAAATCTACAAGAAAAATAAAATACAACCAACTGGACACAATTACCCTCTACACGGACTGCCTGAAGGGTTCAGAATGCATCCAAGACAGCATCACTGCAAAAATACCTGCCAATAAAAATCACTGAATTGTAAAAATATCTGCCAAATCTCTGCTGTTCAGACCTGAGGAACTGTTGCAAAGACAGACTTCTTACACTGTAGAAGGCCTCTCAATCTCCCTGCCTCCACTGTATTACAAAGTGAAAACGTCCTTCACTAAGCCTTCTCAACTGTACTTGCTAGTTAGTGTTCAGCGTTTTCAACTCCAGTGGCTGCTCTCACTTTTACTCTAGGCAGTTTTGATCCACAGTTTTTCTTCTCACACAAGGAGAAAACCAGTAGAGTTCAAAAAAAACTGGATTTCTTCTACAAAACTAAAATGGTGTCTATCTGTTCTGTTCCTTCTTAGAACTGATTACATTTTAACTTGTTATATTTAGTTATGTAACATAAAAAGTTTTAAGCTAACTACCAACTCTACAGTTGTACAATATTAATAAAATAGCTGCATACAAGATAAAGTCTGTAATGCACACAAAGTGTGTAGGCAGTGGAGAGCAGGCAAGAATACTCAGCCCACCGCGCAATTCTACTTCAGTATCCACAAAATGCAGTTTCTACATCATTGTTTCATACAACCTATTGAGAACATGCTGATGGGATCACTTAAATCCCATTGGTTCTCCAATTTCTTTTTTTAATCTTACTCGTGTTCTGGGAAGGGACTTAAACCAAGCTAGTACCAGAAGTAGAGGAAAATACACAGGGTTGGCCTAAATGATCACTAAGTATGATTATCTTTATTCTAGATCATTTAGGAGATGCAAAAAAAGTAGAAACACCTGCCTGGAAAAAAAAATCAGAAGCCACAGTGATGTGTTTATAATATTTAACAAGTGCTATCTTGAAAAGTGTCATCTGTCACATCTGTGAAGATCAAAGCATCAATAATTTGGATATGTTAACCAAATGAAGTACTGCCTTGACTTGCCTAGTGGATAACCCTTCAGAAACCATTTGCACTAGACAGGAGGTTTAAAGCAGCGGTGCTCTTGGCCATCCCCAGCAGTTTCACATTAACTCAGATCACTCCAGATTTTGACTCTAGACTTCAAGCTCCCAGTGCATCTCTTGGGATAACATGATGCATCCAGACATTTCTTACCATCTTGTGGTGGTCAGGATGGGGGCAGGATGTTTTCAATCTGCTCCCCTGCTGGCTGTTAACAAACAGCTTAGGAGAAACTGGGGGATCGTGGGGAGCAGAAGGAGGTGCGTTGGGGCTGCTGGATGCCATTCACTGCTGCTGCTTCCTCCAGAGCCTCCATTCCATCCCAGGCTGGAGCGCTGCATGCGAGGCTGTAGCACAGATAGTGTCACAGGCATTGCTTGCTGCTGGCTCTGTCCACAGTTTTGGAGCTAGGCTGGTGCTCTATGGGTGCTGCTGCTTGCTGTTCACAACACCAACTAGTCAGACTCAGGAAAGGATGGAACTGGAGAATCTCCTTACCCTTCTAGTCCCAGCTGAAGTTATGTATAGAGCAAAAGCCTTTTCCACACTTACACTGAACAGGGCAGTCCATTTACTGGCAATTTTTACCCAGGCTGGCCCTTCAAAAAAACCCAAACAGAACTAGTCAACAAACAGGTCCTGTTCCAGCCATATTTCCTTTGAACAACATCCATCCAGACTCAAGGACTAACCACAGCCAATTCCCCAGGCCATTTCAGTACTGCAAGGGAGCAATGCACATACCCTGAGCTTTCTGTAACTCCAGTTGAAACTGAGGCCAGCACCGTTTGGAATTAAGATAAAACATGGGAGTGTCTCCAAGCTACAGACAGAAGACCTGTTTATCCAGATACCTACCACAGAGAAACCCTGTTCACCTTCTCCCCAACTTTCTCATTTTGTTTTCCACTGAGACCTACCACTTTGCTTTTTTTGACCTACCACTTTTCTGCTTTCTTTGCTTTTTCCTTGATGGCAGTTGTTGCCAACAATCACAGCTCTGAGCATCCATGTTCATAACTCATCATGTATCTTGCAATTAGTAAGCCAGGATGATAAGCCAGACAAGACCTCCTCATAGCATTAAACCTGTTTCAGTGTCTCACCACCCTCATACTAAAGAATTTCCTCCTGATGTCTAACCTAAATCTCTCCTCTTTCAGCTTTGATCAGTTTCCTCTTGTCCTCTCACTACAAGCCCTTACAAGAAGTCCCTCCCCAGCTTTCCTGTAGGCCCCTTCAGGTACTGGAAGGCCACTATAAGGTCCCCCTGGAGCCTTCTCTTCTTCTGGCTGAAAAAGCCTAGCCCTCTCAGCTTGTCTTCATAGGAAAAGTGCTCCAACCCTCAGATCATCTTCATGGCCCTTCTCTGGACTTTCTGCATGAGCTCCGTGTCCTTCTTATGTTGGGGGCTCCAGAATTTGACACAGTACTCCAGGTGGGGTCTCAAGAGCTGAGTAAAGGGGGAGAATCACCTCCCTTGACTTACTCACAATGCTTATTTTGATGCAACCCAGGATACAGCTGGCTTTCTGGGCTGCAAGCACACAGATTTGGCTCATGTTGAGCTTCTCGTCCACCATTACTCCCAAGTCCTCCTCCTCCAGACTGCTTTCGATCCATTCTCCACCCAGCCTGTCGTGGGGAACCTTCCCTTCCCGTACATTAATCCTCCTACACCTCTTCTGCGGGGAGCGTGCTTACTAACTCCATAGACCTCTGATATATACCTAGATAACCTTCCCCGAGTCTTGGTCCTTTAATAAACCTCCGAGTGTATGAGTGAAATATTGGTCTTTGTGAGCGTGGGGGGGAGGAGGGGCATTCCACTCCACCCTCTAAGGTACGGTCCCGTCTACGAACCTCTCTGCTCCCTGCCGAGAAGGCGGGGCGGGGGGATAGTCGCGGAACCATCCTGACATCTGATAACCATTAATATCGGTCCGCAACACCTGTATTCATGCTTGGGATTACCCTGACCCAGGTGCAAGACCCTACACTTTGCCTGGCTGAACTTCATGCAGTTTGCATGAGCCCGCTTCTCTAACCTGTCAAGGTCCCTCTGGATGGCATTCCTTCCCTCCAACGTGTTGACCTCACCACCCACTTCAGTGTCATCAGCAAACTTGCTGAGGGTGCAGTCTATCCCACTGTCCATGTTGCCAACAAAGATGTTACACAGCACCAGTCCGATTACTGACCCTAGGGGAACACCACTTGTCACAGGTCTCCATCTGGACATCAAGACATTGAAAACAACTCTTGGAGTGCGACCATGCAGCCAGTTCCTTACCCATCAAATTCATATCATTCCAGTTTTCATACCAGGATGTCTGTACTGGGACCTGTGTTGTTTAATATCTTCATCAATTACATTGACAGTGGCATTGAGAGCACCGTCAGCAAGTTTGGTGACAACACCAAGCTGGGTGGTGCAGTCGATATGCCAGAGGGACAGCATGCCATCCAGAGGGACCTGGATAAACTGGAGAAGTGGGCCCAGGTGAACCTCATGAGGTTCAACAAGGCCAAGTGCAGGGTTCTGCACCTGGGCCAGGGCAACCAGAAACATCAATACAGGCTGGGGGAAGACAGGCTAGAGAGCAGCCCTTTGGAAAAAGACCTGGGGGTACTAGTGGATCCAAAGCTGGACGTAAGCCACCAATGTGCAACTGCAGCCCAGAGGACCAACTGCATCCTGGGCTGTATCAAAACAAGTGTGGCCAGCAGATCAAGAGAGGTGATTCTGCCCCTCTACTCTGCCCTGGTCAGACCTCACTGGGAATACTGTGTCCAGCTCTGGAGCCCCCAGCACAAGAAAGATGTGGACCTGCTGGAGCATGTCCAGAGGAGGGCCACAAAAATGATCCAAGGGCTGGAGCACCTCTCTTATGAAGAAAGGCTGAGAGATTTGGGGTTGTTCAGCCTGGAGAAGAGAAGGCTCCAGGGGGACCTCCTAGCGGCCTTCTGGGGAGGGGTTTTTTACAAGAGCACATAGTGATAGGACAAGGGGTAATGGTTTGAAACTGCAGGAGGACAGATTGAGGTTAGAGATCAGAAGGAAATTCTTTAGTGTGAGGGTTGTGAGACACTGGAACAGGCTGCCCAGAGAAGTTGTGGAGGCTCCATCCCTGGGGGTGTTCAAGCTCAGGTTGGATGGGGCTCTGAGCAACCTGGTCTAGTGGGAGGTGTCCCTGCTCATACAGGAAAGTTGGAACTCAATGACCTTTAGGGTCCCTTCCAATTCTAACCATTCTATGATTCTATGTCGAATCAGACAGTGTCTAAGGCTTTGCACAGGTCCAGGTAGATGATGTTGGCTGCTCCTCCTTTGTCCACTGATGCCGTGACCCCACTGTAGAAGGCTACCAAATTAGTCAGGCAGGTTTTGCCGTTGGTGAAGCCACGTTGGTTGTCATACATCACCCCTTCACTTTCCACGTGCAGAGCCTTCAGGAGCATCTGCTCCATGATCTTGCTGGGCACACAGGTGAGACTGACTGGTCTATAGTTCCCTGGGTCTTCCTCTTTTCCCTTCTTGAAAATGGGAGTTATGCTTCCTCTTTTCCAGTCAGTGGGGATTTCTCCAGACTGCCAAGACTTTCAAATATGATGGACAGATGCTTTCCAACCTCATCCCCCAGTTCCTTCAGAAGCCATGGATGAATCCTATCAGGTCCCATGGACTTGTGCACCTTCAGGTGGTTAGGAACCTGCCCTTCTCCTACAGTGGGGAGATCTTCCTTTCCACAGTCCATGCCTTTGCCTTCTCTAACTTGGACTCTGCGTCGAGAACCTTTGCCAGTGAAGATTGACGCAAAGCAGTCATTGGGGAGGTACCTCAGCCTTCTCTATGTCCTGCATGGCCATGTTTCCAGTTTCCTTCTGAAGAGGGCCCACAGTTTCCCTTGTCTTCCTCTTACCGCTGACATACCTGTAGAAACCTTTTTTGTTATTCTTAACATCCCTGGCCAGGTCCAACTCCATCTGTGCTTTGGCCTTCCTTACCTGATCCCTTGCTTCTCTGACAACTTGTCTGTACTCCCCAGCATACCTGTCCCAGCTTCCACTCTCTGTACACCTTGTTTTTACATTTACCTGTGTCCAGACGCTCTCTGCTCATCAATACAGGCTTCATGGCTCTCCTGCCTACCTTCCTCTTTGATGGGTCACATAGCTCCTGAGCATGGAGGAAGTAATCCTTTAATAGGGACCAGCTTTCCTGGGCTCCCCTCCAGGGCTTTGTCCCACGGTACTCTACCAAGCAGATCCTTGAAGAGACCAAGATTTGCTCTCCTGAAGTCAAAGGTAGCGAGCTTGCTTTGCTCTTTCCTCACTGTCCTACGGATCCTGAATTCAACCGTGTCATGATCACTACAGCCTAGTGTCCCATTAAGTCTTGCATCATCAACGAGCCTGTCTCTTTTGGTGAGAACAAGGTCCAGCAAAGCACCTTTTCTTGTTGGGTCCTCTACCACTTGGAAAAGGAAGCTGTCACTTCCAGGAACTTCCTGGACTGCTGGTGCTTTGCTATGTGTCTCTCCAGCAAGTATCAGCATGGTTGAAATCCCCCATAAGGACCAGGGCCTGTGAGTGCAAGGCTGCTCCTATCTGCCTGTAGAGGGCCTCATCCACTCAGGCATCTGATCTAGTGGCCTGTAGCAGACTCCCACTATGACATCTCCTACCCCTGTCTTCTCTGACCCATAACGTTTCAGTCAACTCCTCCTCCATCCCCAGGTGGAGCTCAACAGACTCCAGAGCTGGTCACCGATGTAGAGGGCAACACCTGCTCCTCTTCTGCCCTGCCTATTCTCCCTGAAGAGCTTACACCCAGCCATTCCCACACTCCAGTCATAGGAATCGGCCCTGAGCAACCTGATCGAGTGGGAGATGTCCCTGCCCATGCAAGGGGGTTGGAACTGGATGACCTTTAAGGTTCCTTCCAACTCAAACCATTCTATGATTCCCCTAATAGCACAGAGTAGTAGCTTTACGGAGTGCTTTTCTTGGCCAAAAGAGTAGGCATAATGTCAATACTCAATAAAGTCTCAAAGGGTTAATGTCTGCCATGGCCTGAAATTTTCATGTGGTTATACATGTGGCCAGCCTAGAAAGTCTGGTGCCTCAGCAGATGTCTAGGAGACACCTCAGAAACAACCAATCCATTTCCAGCTGGGTGAAGGAAATAAGAAATTATTTAGTCTGCTCTGCCTCTTGATACACAAGTTGTGCTTCATCTTCCTTTCAACCTCCTCAATTTGTTTGTACCCACCAAAATAATTTATGTTGCCAAGGCTACATTCACATAAAAAGAATCAGAGGCTTATTAAAACAAAAGTCTACACAATATCCTTCATCACATGAAACACTCTCTGCTCTGCACTGCACTCTAGGGACTCTCTGTGTGAGAAAAGCCACTAAAAGACAAGCTCCTAGAAATATCTTCCCTACACTATTTCACATTTTTTGGACAGTTTTGAGAATATTTTTTACAGCACAACCCTGAAGTGGAGAGATGTTACATCGTTTCACTTTTGAACGTAGTAGTTCTCTTCTGGTTTAACCCCTAAAATAATTTCTATTTGACCACTTTATAGTATAATTGAGTAGTAACAATTACTTTTTACTCTAAAGAGTAGCAACTCCAAACAGAACTGCTTCTTTCCTCCCTTGCTAAATTTGGTAGGGCTCAGCCTCTCAAAACTATGAGGGAGCACATGATTTTTCAAACCTTTAGCAAATACTACCAAAGACTCAAGAGGTGAACAGGTAAGACAGTGCACCTGATAGATGAAAAACTATGTTGCCAGATCAAACCTACTAGGAACAAGAGAATCTGAATTTTTTTATTCCTATTTAGTCAGGATCCTAAAGCTAAAAGATTTATTTTTTTTTATATTAATGTTGATTTTCTGACTGAAAAGCGTAACACAAATCACTAAATAACGGACTCTCCTTTGACAAAAAGGATCTAAGACATAAAGAAAGTTGCTAAAAACTTCTGCAAGCCATCTGTGTCTTCAATTTCCAATTTTTAAAATACAATAGTGTAAAGTATAGCTTTTCTGGAATCTTAAAATATTTTGATTATTCCTAGCTTAATGTTGACGCATATTTCTGGGAGACTTCTGCCTTTTCTAGAGTCATGATTCTTCTGAAACTGGTAGGTTTAACTTTTTAGTTAATTCACACACAAAAAAAATAAAGATTATAGCTCATCTGTAAATAACCACATTAAAAAAATAAGCCATGTATGTAGTGTGTGTGGGCATCTGTACATAGTTAACTTTAAACTTCTGGCAGAAGGTGGTCTACAACAAGAGAATGCTAGAACAGGAAAAACAAAGGAACACAATTACATTTTTGAAAAAAGGTGTTTGAGCTTCATTTCATTACTCTGTACTTAAATGCAACTTCAGCAATTTCTACACAACCACGACTAAACAGATGAAAAGCAAAATAGAGTTTAATAGCACAAGGAACTGAAAGAAATGACATGAAATTGAACTAAAAGTCTGTAACCCCACATATAGGAAAAATGAGAAAAAAATGAAAAACTTTGCCTTCGTCTTCCCTCATAAATATCCTGACCTCACCTTTTCATCTTAGAAACAAGCTTAAGCAAATGACTCAACTATGCTTTGATTCAAATTGTGTTAGTCAGAGGAGGATCTTTGCCTTAGATCTGAAAGATAGGTAAGCAATTTTTAACACAAACACTTTTGGAAGGCATGACTACTGCAGCTCTCAAATGCCACTGTTCGGTTTGGAGGCACTTAGTTGGTAACACTTCCATCTTGACTGACAGAGATAGCAGCCAGTATATTAGAAAAAGCCCATCATCTCTCCTGTAAAAGATGCCATAAGCATACTCGTCACCCTGTATTTCCAGTGTCTCAGAGGAAGCAGGTAACAGCTGTCCACACTTCCAGTTAAGTTGCCCTGGACCTTAACGGACTCCTCATGACGTGGCAGGAGAGCTGTCTGTCAGGGAATTGCCACTGTTGCTCTTCAGCACAGGAGAACTACCTGGCTCCACTTCACAGCCAAGCCTGATGCACCCCTCAGCTGGAAGGACTCAGCCTTCATCAGCTGAAAAATCACTTGTGGAACAAGAAGGTTTATGAATACCAACCAAGCAAACCTTGATGCCTCTTGCATCAAAACTCCCTTTTCTATAAACCACATCTTCAAGAGAAACAAGACATGACAGCGTACATCAACATGGGCATAAGCAGGGTTCATGCGCCTTCATCAAAATCACTGTTGGTGTCACCTAAATACATAAGGCCTACCACCACTTACGAAGCAAATTCTTCAGTTTTGAAACAGAAGCAAGGACACCAAATGCTTCCTAGTGATAGAGCATTTGAAAGACAACAAAGAAAGTTTGAAACAACAACAACAAAATCTTTCTTTTGCTGCAGACCAGGGGAAAAGCCAGGGTGGGGGGGGAGGTGGAGAAGAGGAAAAAAGAAAAAGCAAAGAGGGAAAAGCATTCAAGGATGTTAGTCTCTGCCAGATACACTCTTCCAGCAACAGTGGAAACTCCTGAGCATCACCATTATTTAACCTCTTGAGAACCAGAAGTGAGGATTCACATCCCCAGATTGGAAACCACTACAACTATGAAGCACAGTTGCCTACTGAGCATTTTACACATGACAGAAATGAGATTCATCCCTTCTACAGCACTTAGGCCTTAACCACAGTGGTTTATTTCTCTCTCTACTTTCCTTTTACATATTTGAGAGTCACCAAAAATTGGCAATAGATGTCTAATTTTAAACTAAGCAATATGAGGTAAGTTTGCACCCTATCTTTAGAAGAATCAATGCAAATAACAGGAAAACGGTCCCGCTCCTTTTTATTTCTGAACTTTTAAATAAAGGCGAGAGGCAATATTATTCAACTGAACTATCATACCTTCCATACAACAAGTAATAAAACATTTTACATTTATATTCTATACTCCTTTTTTCTAGGACAGAAGTACTCAGTAGTGCTTAAGTGTTAAATACATGAGTATTCAGGAAATTAAAAAAAAATGTATTTTTTTAAAAATCACTATTTAGGATAAAATACAGGTGTTTGAAAACTATACCCTTTACTGGTCAGGAGAACAAAATACAGGTGTTAGACAATTATGCTTTTTACTGGTTAGGAGTCTGAACATGAATATTCAAGCAGGAGGCATTAACCCCTGAAAACAGCGACTGTTCCAATGAGACCTCTGGCGGTACTGTCTGTGCCCCACATTTGAGTGCGCACATTGACTGCAGCTCAGAAACTTAGTTTGCAAACAAAAGGCCCCCTCTCTTTACTGAGATTCACGTTTTCCTTCCCTCCCACTGTCAGTTGAGAAAAAGTTTTTTAATTAAATCATAATTAAGCACCTAGAAGCATTATTTTCCCAGGAAAAAAAAAAATCCTTTCACTGTGCCCATTCAGCTGTTGGTGTCTGTCGAGGCTGCCAAAGAGGGCATCGATTAATGCCAGCTATGGCTGCTTTCATAAAGAGGCTGCTTGTTCTGTAGGAACCAGCCATCTGCAAACTCATGCTGAAATGTAAGCAGCCAAACATTCCATGGTCACAATGTTAGGACATCACTGGACACATCTGCAGCCAGCAAGGTGGCATTCCCCATCAGACAAAAGGAGCTATAACAAATTTGAGTATTTTTGCCCTTGGAGTCCCCAAACACAGCTACGCGCGTTTAATGGCAAAACAATGAATAACCACTATAAAAAACCTGTATGTCTGGTCTTTCTGTTTTACAGATGAAAACTGAGCTTATGCAACTGACATGACTGTTACTACTTTTTTATTTAACAAAGCTTTATGAAAAATGTAACAAAATAAAAAAAAGCAGCATGTGCTGGCACATAGCTGACACCATTTACAAAACTACAGAAACTATATCAATTACTTATTTCCACCACAAATATTTATACTTTACTTATACTTTAGACTTAGTTGTGTATCTATACTGGTAGAATAACACAAGGACATTCTCCCTTCTACAGACATAGTTACACCATAGGGTAGAAGTCAGATTGGTTCAGATTTTCCCTGATGAAAATAAAAATTAACCACAAGAATACAAACAGTCTTTTTTAACTGTAATTGCGTAATAATAAATCTATGTCAGCAAAATTAACTGACTAGCTGTAGCTCAAATAACTACCCCTATGTAAAATTCAGTGTGTAGACTAGGTCTGGGAGCAAATTTCAGCTCCACACAGCAGTACACCTACTGAGGAAGACAATCTATTTCACATGCAGATCACACTGCTTTGCTGCACAAGTCACAGTGAGGTAATTGGAAACGTCTGAAAAATCTCCAGTGAAGCAATTCAAACATCTCCAGCCACAGTCATCAGCAGGGATGGAAACACAAAGCTTCTGACATACACTCGCCCTCAGGTTTTTTGGGATTTTTTTGGTGGTTGGTTTTGGTTTTTTTTTGGTAAGGCTGAATCACCAGGCACCACACAAGCCAGGAAAGATCAGATTATTTGTGTTCCAGTTTGCTGTCACAGACCTGGCAATTAATATACATGCACACTTATACTATTAAAAATAGTTGGGTGTAGTATTAAAAGAAGTTTCAGTGATGTATGTTTCAAGTGACTGGATTACTCAAACAGTGAGGTCAGAAACAAGTTATCTAGGCCATTCCAAATAAGTACTGATAAAGTGCTCATGTTATACCACCAAGTGTTCCCTTCCCCCAACATGGTATGTCCCTTTAATGATCCAAACATCCAAATCTCTGAACCAAAAATATTGTGTAACTTTGGAATACCTTCGGTCTATCTAAGATGGGTTTCCTGGAGATCACAACACAGTATTGCTGGGTTCTAATCTCTCATATAGGCTCTAAGAAGAGACGATGCATTATTCAGGGAGACAGGAATTTTTCTTATCTGCAATGGTATACTTCAAGCTCTTCCCAACAACAGGTAACTCAGCACAACTATAACAAAATCTAACTTTAAATTTATCCATATAGTTATGCCTTATGAAAATCTGCTGACTGGAACTGGAAAACGAGTAGGACTTTACTTGGAAGACAAAAAAAAGTTGGTACACATTCAACACCAAATGTCTCCAGGTAGAGCTCTAATGAAATGAAATGTATGTTCAGGAACGAATCAGCTCCACAAAATGCATCCATACTTTGTCTTTAACCAAGATTTCTTTCTTTGAGTCATGTTCTACAGAAACTTAGAATTTTCAGGACCAAGTAAGCTTGATTTCTCATGTATGATTCTTCTGATCCCTTCAATGGCCAGTAACAATCTAATTTTTCATTAAAATCCAAGAACACAGAAACACGGGAAAATGGAGATGGAAAACTAACTTTTATCCATAGTATACTTTTCTTTACTAGACTACTTAAATCTACACAATGATACCGTATCCCACAAGAATACAGAAAAAAGACTAAGTCAACCTTAAACACAGACTATACAAGCTATTTACGAAAACAAATTTTGCATATACTTTGCCCTGTAAAAATATCCATACCAGGAAAGGAGTATTTTACTACCAAAGTAATGTAATAAGTGCTCAAAAATAGAAGTAGGTCACAGAGGATTCATGAAAGCAAATGCCAGTGACTCAAAATAGAAGAAAGAAGAAAAGGAAGAAAATGAATGCATGGCTATGATTTACTGTGTGCAAATAGCTATGAGCTAATATTGTGAAGAGGAACAATTTCACAATAGAGATGTGTAATTCACCCTGGTGTGTTAAGAATGAAGTAGCACCTAAAACACCTAGTAAAGCAGCATCCACTGTAGAGACAAAAGACCCAAATGGTGCTAATTTTAGTTAACATTTTAATTTTTAACACATCATTTAACTTACAGCTTAAAGCCAACAACCTACCTAACGCAACAGCAGCGATAGCTTTAGGTGCCAGATCTAGAAGTGCTGCTGGCAGCAACAAGAACAAACTGAGATGCACAGGAACTATTGCCTGTCAATCCATGCAACACAGGAGGCGTACATCTTAATTAAAACTTAACTATTTAAACAATATCTGCTCTAATATAAGCAGGATTGCAGGCAAAACAAAGGAGAGGAAACCAAAGTGAGTGTGTTGTTAATTGTTATAACTGTGTGGTGTAGTGTGTGCAGTTATTCTTCAAGTTGTAGCTTCTGGATTCACAACAAAGACTCAAGAACTCTGAGTTTTCAGTGTTTGAGGGTAGGGTTTTGTTAGTGGTTTTGGTTTTTGCTTTGGGGTTTGTCTGGTGATTTTGTTGAAAGTTCAGCTTTCAAGCCTTACTTTGGCAATGGAGAGATTTAACGTGAACCTTCACCATTTAAAAACAGACAAAAGATACCTTCTATCCTTCCACACTAGAAAAGGAAGTGCTAAAATCTTTAGATGCAGTTTACACCATCATCATTATTATTCTGAGACTCACACCAGTGATTCCACCACAGAAAGTGGTGGAAAACTGCCTATTACCAGTCATCTTAAGTGGCATGGATGAGGATAACTGAACAGTTCAGTAGTTGTTACACACGACTACTCTGTTCCACTGAAACTTGCTTTGGCACAACTTCCACATACTCTCCATTTGATGTAATGGAGACTGGTTCAAGTGAAACTAAGACACATAGCATTCTGTGATCTTCTAACTTTCACAGCAGTAAGAACAAACGTGATGAGACTTTGGACATGAATCTTTCATTTCCTGGACTTTGCAAAAGAGAGGCCCCAAAACTCTGATTTGGTTCAGTGGTTGGAACACACTAGACTTTCCATTAACATAAGCTCTAGCTCAGCTTTTTAAATAATCATTCCAAATTACCTCAAACAGACTAGGCTCAGCTTAAAAGTCAAATGTAGGTATACATCTGAAAAACAAAATAAATGTCAGCAAAAGCCACTTCCTCAAATGTCTTCAATATAAAAGAGTAGAAACATTTGTTGGGATTGTCCTTTCTTCAAATCGTAACTGCAAAAATTACCACTACCCATACAAAAAGATTTTACTGTTCAAAACATAAATTCAATTATAAAGCATTCACATAAATCAATGTTAACATAATCACATGCTTTTTAATAATCTCCCTCTAGAAATGTATAACTAAACATTAAATCTAAATAATTTTTAAATCTTTCAAAACCTCAAGAAAGTTTGTGCAGGTAAGGGTAGTACACAGTTTAGAAGGGTTGGACAAGTAGTTTGATGTACCTATGGGTGTGTGACCAATTAAAAAGTGACTGATTGTTTTCTCATCCTAGCTTAAATTGATTACAGAGTTCTGACTTGTTTTTATGGGGATGTAGAACCTCTTGCTTCATTGTGACTACCATAAATTTAGTTGATACAGGGAAGTAATGACAATGAAATTTTAAAAAGTGACCAATAAAAAAAACCCAACACTTAAGATTTTAATTGGTAAACTGGCATTCAATAATTCATATTTCCTCCCACAATTTGGTGAAACGGCAATGTAATCTAATAATCTCTCCCTTCCTAAGTCTGCGTTAGATTTCACAAGATTGTGGAGACTGTTTACTGATTGACAAGATTCTTCAGAGAAAAGCACACCCTGCTCTCCTTATTTTTCTTTTTTTTTTTTCCAGTAAACGAGCTCAAACACAAGATTAGCAGCTTCACATCTATTTAAGATAGGAAAGGTACAGTATTATTTTCAAAAAATCTGCTAAACTCCCAAGAGTTTCTGTAACAGTAAAGCTGGACTGAACATTTGATAGTACAGCTCAGCAGATAGCCACCGAAACCTTACCCACTCAGAGCTCTAAAAAAAGTTATGGTAATAATTCCAGAAAATACTCTTCAGCTTTTTAATTCTGACTATTTGGTGTATTAGCTATATTTTTAAAGCAGATAATGTAGTCATTCTCTCCAAAGGACAAATTCTGGTCTTCCTATTCACTCACTGTAGAAAAGCACAAACATGTCATTCATCCACGGTGGAGACAGGAATCATGAGGCAATGTGATACAAGGCTACACGTCACATCCTTTACAAGTCTAAGCTTTAATAGTCCAAATGCCTGTGGCTGTATCACCTCGTGCTGTGATTCTGTCACTTCTCAGGCTAGGCGGCATTAGGCTGCTGCAGGAAATGATGACGACCTCTGAGTCAGAACTAAGCACACACCCCAGTATGGTGCTGCAGGGCACAGAGCTGTTTTGTAGATGAATCGGGCCAGCAACCACGTGAGATCGTTAGAGATCACTGCTCTTGGTAAGCATATGGGTAGTCGAGCACGCACTTGTGAGAAAGCCTACCAAACATTCAGAAACTTCGATCAAACGCATGTGTTTTCTTCAGTCTTGGGCCACTCCTCAAGATTTCAACAAGCTAATTATAGAAAAACTTGAGCATTTTGGCCGTATATTTGCATTAAGCAAAATCCTGGTTACCTTAAGCTCTTCTCTACCAATGCTTTATTTCAAACCAACATGACCTTTCGATGCAATCAAGCTACTGAAAACTACCCAAACTAACAAAAATAGGTCTGTTATATACTATGCACGCACAATTCTATCATTCAAGGGAGCTTTATCACTGACAGTAAAGTGCAAAGAGGATGTTTTGAGAATAAATTTAGCAATATATAATTATTCAGTTTAATAAACAAAATTCTTATCAAATCACGGGCCAAGTATAAAAAGGTAAATTACAGTGCTAATCTCTTCAGAAGTATGCAAAGAAATGCATGGAAGTTCACTTATTTTGAGGCAAACGTATGGCTGCAGTACAAAGTAAAAGTCAGATTTTCACATTCAAGCAAATAAATCATACCCTCAAGACACATACAAATATTTTAAACAGAAAAAGCAGTAATTATAGCTTAATACTGTAATTTTAGAAATTCAGTGTGCTGGGAGAAGGGAAGGAAAAAATCCAATAAGCCTTAGGCAAAACTATTGTCTTAAGAGTGTTACAGTAAGCTGTCTTCCATCTTAATTCAAACATATAAAATCAATTGAAATTACAAATACATTGTAGATTGATACACTATAGATTGAAAATCTCAGTAACCACTAAGCACACAAAGTACATTTACGCTGTTCCACATTTCCTATTCCAATACTAAAATGCAGGAAGTATGTGAAAAAATAATATTCAGCTTTTGTCTTCTACATATCTTTTTCTTCCAGAAGGATATATGAAAACCAAACATTGTAGGTATGCATCTGTTATGTCCCTACAGCCACATGGTATACCATCAAGCCAAAAAACCACAACTATGCCACTACAGGTAGATACAATGGTGCTTTTTGGCTCAAAAAGTCTTTGGATTAACTGGTAGTGTATTTTAGATGCTCTTACTATAGGTTTTATCTAAAACTAAATAATGACTGGATTTTTTTTTTGTTCAAAACTGTAAAATTGTTTCAGACTGTAGCCTTCGTCTTTCAGGCTGCAAAGGAGTCAATGTGCAGAAACTCTGGAAAACTGGCTCAGATAAGCTTTGTTCCATGAGTTCTATTTTGAGGGAAGATCTGCCATAAATGAGAAAACCCCACATTTTCTGCTCTCAAGAACAAAACAACTTGGTCCAACATGGAAAAAAGCCCAGTGGTGAGAAGCATTATTACTCTTATCCATGAAAAATGCTACAAGTCCTCATTGCTCTAGACATCACACAAACACAACAAATGACAGCCTCTGCTGGAAACACCTTACACAGTCCTAAAACCCAGGCATAACATGTAGATGAGACAAACATCTCTGACAGGTTAGAATAGGGTGGGGATGAAGTAAGGCGACAGAAAAGGGTGTGCTACAATTTTTGCCCATCAGGAAGAGTAATCACCTCCCTACTCATCCAGCTTATTAACCCATTAGCTAATTTAAGGTTTCTATTTGCATCACAGCAGAAGTATGCCTGAAGAAGTGATGTGCAGAAAGGATAAAGCCACCATTTCTACATTTTTTGCTTTTCTTTGGGAAACGTTTTAATGTCTTGTGAGCAACACTGCCAGAGAATTAAAGAAAAAATATCTGAGACTGGTCCAAAATCTACTTCAGTCCCTTTATGGTTGTAGTCAAGTCACAAAGCCAGAAGCAAAGTACCTGATCCCTTCCAAATCAGTTTCCCTTATTCTGGAAGATTTTTATGAGGGAAGTACCCCTCACTTTTGAAAGGACTTAAAAGAATCCATTGCCTAATAAATGCAGTAGTCAGTATGTTAATAAAAAAATGACAAAACCCAATGGCTTAAAACCAAAAAATCTGACATTGCACACTTACCTTGAGAACATAAAGCACCACGTTCCTTTTGAACCATATTACAAAGAACTGTATTTTAACTACTTGGCTTCTACTGCATTTGAAGTGAAAATCCTATACTTACTTGCCTTCACTTGTTTTTAATAGCTGTGTTGATATTTGCTGCCTTTGCCCTCAGGATGGCTATTGCCTAGTGATAAGTGAAGTCATCTACTCATGGTTTGTGAGTTCTATGTTTAGAGAATCTTGGTATCTATCAGAAAAGTGGCTTTGTAAAAATACCAAGTTTGCTGAGAAGAAAAATTATTTTTGACAGCATAAACTGTACAGGTGAAGTATCTGTAAACATGTATGATAACTAGAATAAAAACTGTCTCCATCCTTGCTTTTGGTACTGTGGTTATATGTGCACTGCTATTGTACTTCCCAAGAGGCCCCTCTGTAACAGAGAACAGCAAAACAGAACACTTGAGTCACAGTTCTCAAACTCTAATCCTTCCTTTGACATTAGCAATGACCATCACTATAAAATGTTTTTTCATATGAGCTTTCCCATAAAACAGGGTAATTATACAGATTTTCAAACTTCTGCATTTTCTGTCACATGCATGTTTAATGTGCATATTTTTAATAGAACAGCAACACCTTTGTGTAAAAAAAAAGCAAGCTTAAAAAGTAAGTTCAAATTACCCAAACTTTGGCAGATGTTCTAATATTCTACATGCATACACTACCCCCATATTAAATCTAAATTCAGTTACATCTCATTTCATTAGGATGCTGGATTTCTAGTATGCACTGGGTGTTCCTGCCAAATAAAGTGCTCTAGGCTCCTGGACCCTGGTCTTTGATTGTCCGTACTGCATGAGCTTTACTTTATTCCTATACCGTGTTTTGGAATGATCCAACTATTTACCTACAATATGAAACCTGAATGCAGCTGTACGGATCATTTCTTAAGGGTCTTGTCCATTTACAAGACTAGTGGGATGCTTGTGCCTTCCACTGCACAACTGTCTTCCAACAGCACCTTAGCAGGACATGTTCCTTCATACAACTCTCACACATTTCCATTTTTTCAGACAATCTGGCCCACCCAAGAGAGAAAAAAAAATGAAGAAACAAAAGCAGCACACGACTCTCTCCATCCATGTCCTTACACACACCCAACACTTCCACAGAGACCCAAGCCAAGTGCTCCCAGCACAGACAGCAGCCACACCATGCTGCTGGCCCACAAGCCAGCTTCCTGGGGCAGGTGCCTTTTAGAAAACAGTGTTATTGTTCTCTTGGTATGACTTGAAGAGAAAATAAAATTTTCCATACCAAGTGAGGCAGAAAACACAGAAAATCCTTTAGACCTCTCTTCAGCTCCTTGGACCAGATTTAGGCAGTCACAATCCCAAAAAATGTACAGAACTTTTTTGTGTGTTTATAAAAAGACTGGCCCGATGTCTCTGAGGCCATTGCTAGGGATAGTGGAAGAGACAATAGCAGCAGCAATAAATCAGTAGTGGTAAAACACAGCTCACTTAAGGAACAACAGGTGTAAAAAGAAAGCTGGCCAGAACAGCAGCAAACCTTTCAGATTTTCTCAAACTTGTCAATGGTTAAACAAACACATTACCTTCACTGGGAGGACCAAATTGCTAAATCTCTTAACACTATTACTCTCTGTCTCGCTTCCTGTGGTCTGTCAGAGTAGGTGATCCTACTGGTTTCTTCCTGCCTTATAATTTATGAATCAGAATAAGGAAGCACATGATGGTTAAAAGGTATTAATTTATAGATAATGCTGAATGCTTAGGTCTGACCTATACAGACAATTTGCATATTTAATAAAATAACCTAGCATATTCATATACTCTAGTATGTTTTGTATTTCCTTTGAGACATTTCCTTTACAGAAAAGGAAAAAAGCAGTCTGTGGTTCTAAGATTTGAGGAAGACACATAAGAAAAAATGTGAATAAATTTAAACTTAAAAAAAGAGACAGGAAGTACATTTCATTTTTTGCTTTTGAACCTTTTCCAGCAATAGAAATCAAAGCCTTGCAGAATATGGAATATTTTGACATTTGGCAAAACAGAATAGCATGTGTGAGACACAAGAAAGCAGGAAAGGAAAAACTAGATAGAAGTGTATTTCCCAAAAGAACTCACATTCTTTCATTAGTCATAGGTCACAGATGGGGAGGAGAAGACTCCAAACACAACAGTTTTATTATAAAAACATGGCAGGAGGGCCAGGGAGAAAGACAAATCACCAAGCCTCAGGTAAGAAAAAAATAAATACAAGCTTGCTTACAACATGTGTGTGCTCCATAGTTTCTTTGTTCATTATGGGGGGAAGCAAAAGGAAGGTGTTCTGGTAAGACTTGATGGTACAGTGAACTGACATAATCATCCTTTTGCATGGGGT
The DNA here is from genome assembly GCA_020745705.1 of Hemiprocne comata. Taxonomy (NCBI): domain Eukaryota; kingdom Metazoa; phylum Chordata; class Aves; order Apodiformes; family Apodidae; genus Hemiprocne; species Hemiprocne comata. The sequence goes on along the minus strand of CM036616.1, from coordinate 37,794,990 downwards.
GTTCATAGACATGGTGAACAGAGCATATTGGACCTGTCTGACTGCCTTTGCTTCTAATGTTACTTATGGAAATTCCCTTGACATACTCATGAGTGAGAACACGCTAGACAGGCCTGGACTCAATGAAAAAGCGTATTTGTAAAACAAATGTACACAATCTACTTGTTATTAGTTAACTCTGAGAGGTTTAACAAGTATTATCACAAAGGATATTAGTTAATTATGACTTCTCACTGAACAGCATTGTCAGATGAATGATTTAATGTTCAAGCATCCTCCTTCGAGTTTCCATAAAGGAGAATTTTAAAAGCCATGTGCTGATTTATATTATGAAAACTGTCCCAACAATCAATTCTGGTAAACACCAAGGCATCTATTAGTTGAAACTAAGTCTGATTTATTCCTATTGTCCGTATCTAAATTCCATTTCAATGAGGACTGGATTATTATGTGTTTACATTTGAGCTACATTGAATCTGTAAAGATATTTTTATCTACCAAAATTTCTTAGGAAGATTTTTGCCTCCCTCAGTCAGCGGAGACTGTAAACAACAGGAAATGTCCGTGAGAAGACAGAATTTCACTCCAGATCATTAGGCTCATTGATACTAAGCTATATATATCATTAAATTAAATTACACGTATCTGTTACAAAACAATCTGTCGAAAGATGAACCAGGGAAGCTCCATTTTCAATGGTTTCATGTCCTCTCACAGCACTGCATCTTCTACAATCCTCCTGCAAAATTTTCATCTCTCATGTTCCATTTACTCTCCAAACCCCCTTTACAGGTCACCTTCCCACACTTTTATTCAGCTATCCAGAGTGCAAGAGATACTTCTTCCAGCTGCTGCAATGCCATCTCTGCGACATTTAGCCAGAATGCCACCACCTCTTGGCTGGAAGAAGGTTGTGCCTCCCAGCTACAACAACCTCTGTGCATCCATCAGGCATACCAACAAGTTCTCATGTTCCGTAAGAATTTGGTTTGGGTTTGAGAAGAGGAAGTTTCAGGGCTAAAGTACATACTTTAAAAAGATGCTGTTTCTTAGGACTACTTTTCTTTTTTTTTCTACTTTTGAAGTTTCTGTGTATTTTTATGTAGGAATACCTTTCCAGAAGATTTCAGCAGCTGATCTAAGAAGTTATACCAGTTGCCCAAAGAGAATTTTAAGAATAAGAGGAATGTAAATTAGAAGCTGATTTATACTCAGATTTATCAAAGGAAGCTCAGCTAGTTCAAACTATTGTTACTTATCCTCCCTACAAAAACTTCAGGATTTAAAACTGATATATAAAAGCATCATATTTAAATGTATTTCAAAAATAAAGATTTCTGATTAGAAGCTGTGATAAAACACATCGCTATTATATTAACTCCTCTCTATCAGGTATGCATTAACAAAAAAGCAATGGATGAAAAAAGCACTGCAAGTTGTTCCACATTGACAAATTTTTCTCTTGTGACAAGTGAGATTCTGTTCAGAAGCCTGTGACAAATCTTGTAAAGGATGGGGGCCCAGCAACCCAGAGAGGGACGACTGTCAATGTAGTGTTCCCAAATGCATGCAGGAAAACAGTTAGGGAAAATAAAGTCTATCCTCCACTACTGTTTCAGTTATTAACATCTTGAGTGCTACTTAAAACAAGCACAGATAACAAGTAACAGCTTCAAACAAAATAACTTTTCATTTATTAGCCTCTCAAGTTGAGCTCCAGACAAAATTAATATCCATAAAATTACCTTAAAAACCCCAAACCAACAACAACAAAAAAACAACACCAAAAAAAACAACACAACAAAAAACCCCAAAAAACCCCTAAAACCCCAAACCAAACTAAAACCAAACAAAAAGATAGAATACTATAAAGAGAATCCTTCCCCAATTTCTTAAGGAATAGAAATAGACGCCACAGTATTTCACACAACGTAAATGCTACACTAGTTTGAATTAGTCAAGTATAAAAAACTTTAAAGAAATAAACCAGCTTCTTCCAGTGGTGGAATAGAACCAAGTGTCTTGTTCAATTTCGGAAGACAAGTCACATTTCCCAGAAACAAATGGTCACACTTGGGGTATTTTCAAAAGCTATAGTACAAAACCTATTATAAATACCATCAATATCCTTGTAGATGGAAAAGCATGTAGCCTATTTATGGCTAGATGTGCCTCTGAATAAAGCTCAAGTAAGTTTTTGCAGTTGCTAAACGGACCTCATAGCAGCAATCTCATTGAGCTCCTCAAAAAGTATTATTTTACAGCTACTGACTAAGTATTTACGTATACAAACATCTGGGCACCCATACGTGTGTGTATTTATTTAGGGTTGGTACAGGTATATGCAATATACTGATGTATATGAAAATAAATGGAAGATACTGATAAAAACTTTCTCTCCAATCCTGCAACAGGTAAGTTTACATTCACAGAATCATAGAATGGTTAGAGTGGTTAGAGTTGGAAGGGACCTTAAAGATCATCGAGTTCCAACTTCCCTGCATGAGCAGGGACAACTCCCACTAGACCAGGTTGCTCAGAGCCCCATCCAACCTGAGCTTGAACACCCCCAGGGATGGAGCCTCCACAACTTCTCTGGGCAGCCTGTTCCAGTGTCTCACAACCCTCACACTAAAGAATTTCCTTCTGATCTCTAACCTCAATCTGTCCTCCTGCAGTTTCAAACCATTACCCCTTGTCCTATCACTATGTGCTCTTGTAAAAAACCCCTCCCCAGAAGGCCGCTAGGAGGTCCCCCTGGAGCCTTCTCTTCTCCAGGCTGAACAACCCCAAATCTCTCAGCCTTTCTTCATAAGAGAGGTGCTCCAGCCCTTGGATCATTTTTGTGGCCCTCCTCTGGACATGCTCCAGCAGGTCCACATCTTTCTTGTGCTGGGGGCTCCAGAGCTGGACACAGTATTCCCAGTGAGGTCTGACCAGGGCAGAGTAGAGGGGCAGAATCACCTCTCTTGATCTGCTGGCCACACTTGTTTTGATACAGCCCAGGATGCAGTTGGTCCTCTGGGCTGCAGTTGCACATTGGTGGCTTACGTCCAGCTTTGGATCCACTAGTACCCCCAGGTCTTTTTCCAAAGGGCTGCTCTCTAGCCTGTCTTCCCCCAGCCTGTATTGATGTTTCTGGTTGCCCTGGCCCAGGTGCAGAACCCTGCACTTGGCCTTGTTGAACCTCATGAGGTTCACCTGGGCCCACTTCTCCAGTTTATCCAGGTCCCTCTGGATGGCATGCTGTCATGCAAGTCCCCTGAAAACAAAATAACATGAATTGTGTCTGACACATCAAAAATGTTCACTGATGCATTGGCTTACTGACACACACAAAAGAAACAGTTTAGTTTACAACCACCTTATCACCTGAAAGAAACAATGTTTTTCAAACTCTGCAATACAATACCATCATATCAGTACCTGAAGGGGGCCTACAGGAACACTGGGGGAACTTTTTAATAGGGCTTGAAGCACCAGGACAAGGGGTAATGGCTGTTAAACTGGAAGAGGGGAGATTTAGGCTAGATATCAGGAAGAAACTCTTCACTGTGAGGGTGGTGAGATCCTGGCACAGGTTGCCTAGGGAAATTGTGGCAGTCCCATACCTGGAAGTGTTCCAAGGCCTGGGTGGATGGGGCTTGGAGCATGGTCTAGTGGGAGATGCCCCTGTCCATGGCAGGGGGGCTGGAACTAGATGATCTTTAACGTCCCTTCCAACCCAAACCACTTTATGATTCTATGATAATCAAGCATTAAAAGGGTTGCTGGTGTATACATTTTTATTAAACTAAATTGTTTCAGCACATCACACTTTGCAGTATTATTTGTTTCAGCAAATTAAAAAGCACTAGGAATGCTATTTCTTCAATAATCAACATGCTTAACTTTACACAGGACTACACTAGTCCATCCGTCATTAACACAAAGTTTTACAATTCTTATATGTAAATACTTACATAAATTGATTCCCTTTAAAAAAAATTGAATATATGTCTCCTTGATTTCCTCATAGTTTATTTGGTTGTTAATAACTATGTTTTAAAGCAGTCTAGCTAGAAAAGGCAGACACTTTGATCACATATAAACGGCTAGTTTCCTACCAGCAAGCAGTGTCTCATTTGACACAATCTTCAATATTTTTATGATGAGGGGAAAAATGCTCCACTAGTGGGTAACCTTTTAGCAGTTTTTCTTTAACATAAGATTTTAAACCTAGGTTAAAGCCAAATGATAGAGATCAAAAGCTGGCTATTACATGCTAGAACATCTGCATAATTACTGCATATGCAGAAAAAAGAACGGGTGGGATAAGGAAATTGCAGCAGTTTTTACTTTCTAATCACCAAACTGAACATGCCAGTATTTCATGGGAATAACAGATTCTACTTACAATAATAATTACAATCTTTCAAGAACAATAGAGCATGACGGTTTTCCTTATTCCTAAACAATTATTTAGGGAAGACCACTGCTAACTGAAAGAAAGGGCGAACAAGCTGATGTATTTATTCTGGCATGACCCCAATATTGTTGTACTCATCTGTCAGTGGCAGGAATACCAGTAACATGCAGTTAAGTAGCTCTGAAGTCCCTCTATTGGGTAGATCAATCTGGGAATTGTTCTGGTTTAGAGTACTTCTGAAATATGTTTATATTTACTGGGAACCATGCCAAACGGAGTTTTCTAGTTCACTGCTATGCAATTTGGTTTAAGTATTTCAAATAAAACCACAGAATGGATCTACCATGAGATTTAAGGCTGCACTGGAGGTGGTCTTTTTTTTTTTCATCTCAGCTCTATTCAGGTGGATGAATCTACTGAAATAAATCTTACCAATACTAATATGTATCAATAACATATAGAATATGCACTGCTACAAAACAAAAGTACTGAAGTATTAGTGCTGAGAAGCCGGCGATCTCAGAAATTGATAGAAAAATGCCAAGTATATTAAGTGTGAATGATCTCTTTAAAGGTCCCTATCAGTGTACATCTAAGTCACATGAAAAATTAAGTAATCATGCACAGTGTTATGCAGTAGACCCCCACATCACATTAAATTCAGAGTCCAATATATGACACTCATGTATTACACCTAGACGATTTTATCTATTACTATATATTCTCATGATGGACTTGTAAATCTAACAGTTATTGTAGTCAGTGAATTTGCAAAGGTTCAGAGGCAAAAATCATCTGAATGGTTCCCAAGAGAAAATCCAGGATCTGTCACTGAATGTGACATCCCTGTTGAATAAGGCTTACTCAAAGGTAAGTGAACTTTCTGGTTTTCCTCCATTCTGGAAATACAGTGCGGCACATATGCATCCATCCTGGTGCCATCTCCGTGTTCCTGCCAACAAATTTATCTCCTACTACACCTTTTTCTAATGACATGTAATGTGACATCCTGGCCCACATCTACAGCCTACAGATAATGTGGCAATATAAACAGAACAACTGCATGCAACATTAAGCAGTTTTACACCATTAATGAATTAGTGTGACATCTAATAAACTTCCTAAAAAACGTTCAACCTAAATCAGTTAGCAGTATCTCCATATTCTAAACACAATGGCTCAAAATATTTAATAATTTCATGTCTTCTAACTAGCCAAATAATTACACCACTGTCTCCTACTTTATAAGCCATGCACACCGACATGTAATAAATAAATGGGGAATCTACCCTGAAATCCACTTATCTGATCACCAATTCCCAGCTGTAGCAGAAAACTACCAAAGGCAAGCCCATCAACCAGTATGTGCAGCCACACAAGCAGATGTAACTTACTGCTACCAAAATTTTTAAGCTGACAGAAAGTGCAGAAGAGGAAACTACTAACCACTGCATGAGTGAGACTCCTGTATACTTAAAAACTACATCTGAGAAGGATCAGTCAGCTTCTAATACAGTAAGAACTGTAATGGCTCTGTAGAAGATCAATAGCAAAGGTAAACCACATACAAACAGACCAGGAGGACTGAGTCTCAGTGTAATGTGCCCACATCATGTGGCATGTCCCAACAACCACAGCTCATGAAGGGACATCTGGACTACTGTCCTTTTGATTCCCTGGGTAAGGAAGACAAAGACTGTCTCCCACTAAGTGACAGCAGACATTAACCACAACCATGAAAAAAAAAAAATTACAGCTTTTTTCTGCATCTTCTGGCACTTTCCTACTTTTCTAAGCTTCTTTTTTATTTTGCTCGTATTTCAACTTTCCTCAAGTCTTCTACAGTAAGATTCTTTGGTCAAATCCTAAAGTTGTCAATTTAATTACAACAGAATAGGATTTTTTTCAGAGTGAAAACTAAGCACACAACATGAATATGACCAGATGAATCCTCACCAGTCTGGCTGAAGCTAAGAAACAAAATGATGGCTCACTGGAGAAAACTGATCGTTGCCAGCATTTAGACTGTAAGCAAAATTTGAAATACATTAAATGCCTGAACAAAAATATTAGCCAAGTAAACCAACAAGAATAAAAACCACACATTCACTTTGATGGTGAAACTGACAGACTATCCTCCTAACACACAGCCCTTTTAATGTGAATGAAAGGAAATAAAATTACAAAGATACATTAACACTTCTCTATGCAGCACAGAAAGCAATGGGATCACTGGTCCAACAAATGAATTTCTAACAAAACACATTCAATGACACTGTGTTTTGAAAGCACAGATATTGCTGCATGGAGGTATTTCTTACTCCTCCCAGTTTTGGGATAACAATCTGTCAAATTTACTTAACATTTATTAGGATCATAGCTCACTCTCTCTTGCATGTAGGAATTAAGGTGAATGAAGAGGGCTGGAAGTAAGGAAGAGGTAAAGCTCTTCAAATCCTCACGCTCCAAAACATACATGAAAAATAACAAAAAATAATTGTTTTTTCCTGTATTTAAAACTTTTAACTGATGTTTATTCATGAGCAACAAAAGTAAAATAATGCAAGTTGGAGCACTGACAGATTTGGCTGGCATCCACACAATCATACTTGCATTTCTGTGGCTGCTTTTATGTCACTAAGTGTGCTTGCTTTTCTTATGTCATGAACAGGACCACTTTTAATGCCTATTATCAAACAATTTATACTTTTTTTTTTTATACATTATACTATGGTGACAATGGAAAAAACCACAATGTATACAGGAACCAATAGTGAAAGTTCACATCATAACTTTAAAATCACTGCATCTACTCAAACTACCAACTCAGAGAAGTTCAAAAAGCCTGCTCAGGAAGCATGCTGTACCAAAACTAATGAAACTAGTTTGACTACTCTATCCTCTGAGTTTCCAATAAAGGTTACAATTTTCCTTTTAACAATTCAGAAATGGTTATGAGCTGTTAGAATGTATGAATTATTACTTGAGGATTGATGAATATTTTAATCTCCTATCAGGAAATTCTCAATACCACTTCAGTGACTGTACACACACAACATGGAATTTCAATACAAATCATTCTCGCTGAGAAGCAACTAGGCAAACATTCATAACTCGAAGCCTTTGGGGGGGTGGGAAAAAACAATCCACCTCTGACTCAAAGGAAGAACCACTGTAATAACATTGTTCCAGTAAAACTACTACAATGAAGCAAGAGAAAAGCATACACTCACACACACCAAAAAAAAGGAAAAATTGTCTTCTTTGTTCTGTAGAAGATATACAAAGAAGATCAGAGTCAGAGGAGAGAATGTGGCAGAAGATAACTAAATACATAGCACAGAATATTACTTTTTTATATGAAATATGAAACAAGTGTGTGCGCACATCTATCCATACGTAAATCTATATATAATAAATATATATAAATCTATATATAATAAATCATTGATCTGTATAAATAAATGTGTACGCATACACACACAGAGACCACTCCTTTTCTCTCTCTCTAATTCATTACTCCAGACAATGCCATTTCAGGCAGAAATCTGAAGTTAGTACTATGAAGGGGATACAGACCTATAGCAACAGAAAAATAAGTTAACACATGGTGGTGTGCATGTTTCTTCTCTGTAAAAGCACATGCTGTAATCCATGCCCTTTATAGGCTCAATGCTTTGAATACCAAATGTCTCCAATTTAAAATTGAAGATAATTTTTCTACCTGCCAGTCCTGAAAACCCATTCCATGACTTGAAAGTCAGGCTGGGATATTTCTTGTTCAGGTATCACTTTCAGAAATACTTAGTGCAATTGAAATTCAGTGAAGTCTACTATTGGAAAACAGAAGTAAAAAAAATCTTAATGAAAGACTTCAGTCTGAAAGTGACACCATCAACTTTTATGTCCATTTCATAACTGAGCTGTCAGACTCAACACTGCAACCTGAAGGAGAAGAGACTATCTTTTCATCCTTTACTTCTTAAAACCTTAGCAAAGAGAAATAAATGCCTACATCAAGTAAATCTGTACAAAGAAGCAATATTCTTAATACTAGCAGACAATTCTCATTATCCGAAGTGTCAAAAAAGTAGGATAGTGCTCATAGAAAGGACAGGATCTAGCAGGCCACAAGAATCCTGGTAGTATAGGTAAAAGTAACTGAACATGCAAAAGGAACCTAAGAGGCAAAAATACCCAACCAAAACATAAAATTAGTGCTCTCACATTAAGAAGGCATCCCAAAGCCGAATGTAGATACAACCAGAAAGAGCAATCAACAACCCTTGTAAAGTTTTCATGAAGTACCAAAGCTTGTCATCAGCCAGACAACAGTTCCACAGGCACTGTTACTATTACGAAAAACACTCTCTTGAATTAGGGGACCCAAAACTTTCATTTAAGCACAGCCAAGAGATTCACATCACAGGAACTAGACTTCCTTCAAGCCAGCTCATAGCCTACTCTTTGGTCCTCTAAAATGCCTGGAAAGCTATACAAAACATGAGTGGCTACCACCACCTAGCAGTACTCTTTTACAAAGCGAAGACATTCTTTGGCATGTAAGCGGCTGTTATTCCAGTCTTCCATGTAACAGTTGGGCCTATGGCTGACTGTGAGCCTGTGAAGATAGTCCAGATGAGATACAGTTCAGAACATGTAGACCCAGCTGGTAACTTAACTAACCCAAGCCCATTTCTGCAGCAGAACTAGGAGAATCTGCACTGTCCACATTGTTTTTATTTCTTCTGACAGTTTTATCACTCTGGCATCTTTCATTTAGATAAGCAGGTGACTTAAAAGTATAGATGTGCAAAGGACAGGTCCACCTTTAAGAAGAGAGCAGAAGTAGTGGGCTGATCAGCCTTCCCCTAGAGATAGCAACACAGCAGATGTTTAGCTCCCCATCAAGACGCAAGAACCAGACTGGGAAAGGAGGGTATCTAAGCCTACCAAGAGTAAGCAAAGCAGCCTTGAAACTCTACTGCTTGCTTTTTAGTTTTACAACGCTGTGACATACTGATTTTGCTACAGAGAGGGCATTAAATATTGAATATCCCTGTAATATATAAAACGTAACTGCATAGATTGCATGACACACGACATACATGATATGCTGAGACACTATTCAATGTTGCTTTAAAAATCCTTTAAAATATTACAACAAACCCAGTATAGTACCAAATGTGTTTGAAAAGCAGGAAGGCATCAAAATATTTTTAAAAAAGAATTGGTAAACAGGTATTTCATGCTTCCTGGTAAATCTACCACATCTCTCTCCTCGACCAGCCATGCAGCCGTCCACTTTATAAAAGGTGTTTCTAGGTCTTCACATAGCAAGAAAATGAAGATGATTTTTGTAAGTCCCAGCATATTCCCCTTTTTAAACACATACATTTGCAGCAGAAAATGCACAAAGTCTATTTGGATACTCAGTTGATGCTACTTTAGATTAAAAAAATTATATAAAAGAGAGGGACACTAATTAATTATCATTTAACTCAGCACTTACAGGACACATGAAGAACAGATATACACCGATGGACAATTTTGCATTGGTGTGAAATAGGCCATTTAGTTTTCCTATTTTTAACTTTCTGCCATTCAACAGACATTTTTTCCTTTTGAAAAATATCAGTACACAAACACTTAAGGCAAAGGAATGGCCAGCTCTGCTAACCCTCACTGCTTGCTTTGCGCCAGCTTTTCAGCAAATTGGAGAAGAAACATCTCACACACATTCTCCAAAGACAATACATAAGCTAATACTGAAGGTAGTTTCACAGACAGAAGCATGTAATAATACAAAGGGTATGTATCAAAATGGCATATGAGGTACTAGTGAAGCAAGTTACAGACTTAACAGACTTCCACTACTCCTTGTGACAGAGGCATCTACTTAACTGCAAGGGATACCTAAGCACAAAAAATTACCAAGATGTGAAAGCTCAAAAGTCTTCTGTCCACTACTGGCATAACCTTGTAACTTTCTCCTTAGTACTATTTCCAAATTTGTATTTCCTACTGACAATATTGAAAATGCTTCGAAAATAAAAAGGCCATTCCTGTATTAAAAAACGTCAGCTAGCTTGTCTAAATTACCGTAGTTATGCAAACCTGTCTCTTTAAGAACACTGAACAAAGTAGGCTATCCTGAGCTGGCCATATAAAGTATATCTACTCCGGATAAAAGGTCAAATATTTAAGAGCAAGCTGAAAGTGTCTTTAAGGAAAAAAAAAGGAGGGAGATGAGGGTAGGGGGTGGAAGGGCAGGAGGAAACAAAACAATATCTTATAAAAAGAGGCAGCGTAATACGCAGCGGTTAGTTTAAAGAAAAAAAAAAATCAAGCCAGAAGCACCCTATCAGACGGGCAAGGGGAGTCTGGGCAGCTCTAGCAGTTTGAGACGAGACGAAGCCGAGGCCGAGAGTCCCGCAGCCCTCTCAGGCGCTTTCTGCGGCCGCCCGCAGCTGCCCGGGCTCCAGGCAGGCCCGCTCCCAGCCAGCGCACCTTGCAGCGCCCGCCGCCCCGCGCCCGGCCTTACCTTTGCGTTCGGCGGAGGCGGGTACCGCTCCTCAGGTGGGGCAGAGTGAAGTTGGAAAGGACCGTCCAAAAACTTGGGTCCGACATATCCACTTCTCTGCGTTCGAATCCCTAAAAACTCAGTGCCATTCTTCGAGGAGGAGGAAAAGGAAAGGAAGGAAAGAAAAGCGCCTCCGACCGCTCTCGGAGGCAGAGAGGGCGGAGAGACAGAGAGCGAGCCTGCCGGCCTCCTCGGGGGAGGAAACGCAGAACAGGCAACAGCAACTCGGGCCGGCACCAACTTTGCCGTGCGGCTGCTCCGCAGGGCACCGCCCCGCCCCGGCACCGACCATTCGCGCCCGCGCGGGGGCCTCACTGCCCGCCCCGCCCCGCCCCGCCCGCGGTGGCTGGTGGAGCAGCGGGCAGGCCACCGCCCCCCCTCCCGCAGCCGGCCCCCGAGCCGGTAACTGCCACCTCCTTCCACCGGCGGCGCCAGGTGCGAGCGCCTCAGGGCCCGGCCCGGCCCGCCCCGCCGCTGCGCCTGGCCCGCTTCAGCCAGGGCTCACACGGCCGGTGCTTCGGACCGAGAAAGAAGTGCAAAGCCCAGAAGGTTGAGGCAGCAGGTCGCTGCTAAACTGCCCACCGGCTACGCTGAGCTAGGCACGCTTCAGTCTGCTGGAAACAGCAAGTAAAAACCACTGACGTTCTATCTGAATGCACGATATACATATGCCATTAGGGGACTTCATGCCTATCCCATGAGAACTGACAGTACAGGTACTTAATCACTGTTTTCCACTGCCACTGCAGACATTAGGCGTTTGCGACAAAAAGCTGGGATACCTGCCTCCCTTACCAGCTATCTCTTTTGAGAAAGCTGCCCCGAAACAGGCTGGCAAAAGGAGGGTACAGAAAGGCTTCGTGTTCCTTTTCCACTCAAAACAGTGACCTAATATCTCAGGTACTAAGACTCATTTCCTCCGCTGCCTCCTCCCAACTTTCTCCCTTTGCTTCTCTCTTAACCGTTCCCCAGCAGCCTCTCAGCTCAGCTGGCTGGCTTTCTTGACTTTTGTGGGCTTTTTTCTATCATTCCCCCTTCACTTTACTTCCGATTTAAGCCCCATGTGTGCTGACTGCTGTCCTCAGTCTTTTCACTCCTAATTGCAGCATCACCTTCGAGCCCTCTCGTCTTCCCTCCACAGCTCTGTCTAGACTAGCATTTTTCCTCACATCTCTGCAGTACACAAATAGAAGTGTTTCTAAATTTACTACTATACTGCACTGTCATTCAGTAATGCCAGCCTCAAGCTGTCAGAAGCAATGGTGGTCAGGTACAGAAAATCAGTTACTGTGGCTTAAAAAATTATGAGGGTTTTTTTAACATACTTTAAATTTCCATTTGTCTTTTTGTTTCTCTAAGGCCACATTTAAGGGATTTGGTCGCATTTATACTTATGGAAAGAACACTGCAAGTTCTGTGCTGAGACTACTTATTTTCCTGAAAGCAAATTCCTACATAGTCTCAACATTGCAGTAGCTGTATCTCAGGAAAACACTAACTACACTGCTAGCTGGCAGCACTGCGCTCTCTGAGAGAAATTACATGCCACTGTGGTTAAATTGCCCAAGATCATCTGCAATAGCAGGAGAAAAATCATCGGAAACAAAGAAAAAGCCGATGTAAATACAGACTAGTCTATCACTTGGGTGAAAGAAAACTGGTGGCACAGGCTGCAGAGCACAGCTGGAAGGGCTCACAAGACGCTCGCGATGAGACAGGATATGCATGTAACACACCATCACAACGTTACCCCTTGTTTTGAAAAGCCTCCAGAAATACGTATCACGAAGAAGGCACTAGTGTCCTCTAACAAACTAAAACATGCTTATTTTTTGGGGTGCAGAGGAACATTTTCCTGGAGTGGTTTTAAAAATCACAAGCAAAAACTTCATCTTACTTAGGAAATGGGTTTAGAGAGGCATCTATCTAGTAAGGTGTTCCCACAGCAGTTACCACTGAAGGCCTTAGGACTCATCCCCAGCAGGCACTACTTGCTGACACACCACTGTAAACAGGTCAGTTTGACATTGTTCAAACACAAAAGAATCATTTCACACTTCTGCAAAGATGTTTTAGTTTTAGAAGAGACCACATTTACTTACGAGAAGGGGAAACAGCCCCAATCTACGTCTCAGGTCAGATTTGCGTGTATGAGTAAGGCTGAAATGGTGGCCTTTTTTGATGGGGTCACAATGTCAGTGGACAAGGGAAGAGCAACTGATGTCATCTACCTGGATGTGTGCAAAGCATTTGACACTGTCCTGCATGACATCCTGGTCTCAAAATTGGAAGTATTTGATGGATGGACCACTTACTGTGTAAGGAACTGGTTGGATGGTCGCACTCAAAGAGTTGTGATCAACAGCTCAATATCCAGATGGACACCTGTGATGAGTGGCATTCCTCAAGGGTCGGTACTGGGACTGGTGCTATTTAACATCTTTGTTGGAGACATGGACACGGGATCGAGTGCACCCTCAGCAAGTTTGCTGATGACATCAAGCTGTGTGGTGTGGTTGACACCACACAGGGAAGGGATACCATCCAAAGGGACCTTGACAAGCTTGAGAGGCGGGGCCATGCCAACCTCACAGCATTCAATAAGGCCAAATGCAAGGTCCTGCACCTGGGCTGGGACAATCCCAAGCACAAATACAGGTTGGGCAGAGAATGGATTGAGAACAGCCTTGAGAAGAAGAACCTGCGGGTGTTTGTTGATGAGAAGCTCAACATGAGCCCACGATGTGCACTTGCAGCCCAGAAAGCCAATAATATTCTGGGCTGCATCAAAAGCAGTGTGGACAGCAAGACGAGAGAGGTGATTCTCCCCCTCTACTCCACTCTTTTGACATGCCACCTGGAGTACTGTGTCCAGTTCTGGAGCCCTCAACACAGGAAGGACATGGAGCTGCTGGAGCGAGTCCAGAGGAGGGACACGAAGATGATCAGAGGGCTGCAGCACCTCTCCTATGACGACAAACTGAGAGGGTTAGGGATGTTCAGCCAGAAGAAAAGGCTCCAGGCAGACCCTACAGTGGCCTTCCAGTACCTGAAAGGGCCTACAAGAAAGCTGGGGAGGGACTTTTTACAAGGGTGTGTAGTAACAGGATGAGGGATAATGGCTTTAAGTTGGAAGAGGGTAGATTTAGGTTAGACATTAGGAAGAAATTCTTTTGTGTGCGGGTAGCGAGACACTGGCACAGATTGCCCAGAGAAGCTGCAGATGCCCCCCTCCCTCTAAGATTTAAAGGCCAGGCTAGATGGGGCTTTGAGCAACCTGGTCTAGTGGGAGGTGTCCCTGCCCAAGGGGGCTGGAACTTCCAACCCAAACCATTCTATGATTCTGTGATTCTATGATAATAGCTCCCTGAGTTACATGTCCCATGGATTCAAACACAGCTTCACCTTGGCTTGTACTTAGAAGTACACACAGTCCTGCAAACTAGTCAGGAAGTTTCTAACATGGTCTTGAAAGCAAGATTTGAGTAATTATTTTTCTGAAGTGCCTGATGGACATACACATATTAAGACACTACACAGACTAAGACAAAGGCAAGGAAATGAAGTGAGGACTTCAACATAAAAATAACTCTCCCTAAGTACCCAACTAGAAACACTGAATTCTGTAGATGTCAAAAATAAATAAATACATAATCTAAGAACCTGCAAACATGTCCTTAGCAGCATCTGTTGCTTAAGTCTTCAGCTATACAGCCACTCCCAAAACAACAAGCAGCTCAGGCAACTCCATCACTTAAGAGATGCTTTACTATGTAACTTGCATGATAAGTTTGATTTATCATGGAGTATTACATAAGGTAGCACATAACAAGTGATAAAGATAATTAAATTTTCCCTTGTATATTCACTTGAAGATGAAAACATCACTCAAGTCAGAAAAGGTGATTTATCTACCCTTGCTTTGAAGAAAATTACACGTCCAAAAGCAAACTTAAAAAGGCATCCTTATAAAAGACTCATTCAATACATGAGCAAAAAAATTTTCAAAATGCCAACTTTTACTTCCAGTAATTAACAGCAATACAAATTTTTCCCCAGTAGTATTGTAGTATAACACTAATTACTGATTGTAAGTACTACCATGAAATACTTAGGAAGTTGCACAGTATATCTTCAAAATGAAAATGTAGTATCAATACTACATCACTATTTTGCACATAGTATTCCAAAAGTTCTCACCTACCTTCTTCATGCTGATTAATTACATTAATATGCATTAGAATTGTTCAAAACATGAATGAAAATGTTAAGTCACTGTCCGAAAGCTTTACAGACTGCTCAAGTCTTATAAATTTTATAGCAAGACGTACACTGAATGCAGTTCACCAGCAGCAGTACAGATAATAGAGTAAAAACCTAATAGCATACGCCTCATACCAAATAAGGAGGGTAAATTTGTTAACCATGATAGAGAAAAGGTTGCCTTCATGCAGCTTTTCTGTTTTCATGGGAAAGGGAAGATTAAGTAATCACATCTCTTAGCAACACAGAAATGCTTCTCATTCCATCAGTATCTTGGAAGGATGTTAGATTAGAACTGAGTTTTGCAGATGGATTGACAGGAGTTTGTTTGGGTTTAGTCAAGCCTTTTTTGTTAGATAATTATTATCCAAACAGGAACAAAGGAACTGGTTAAGCTGCTCCCTCAGTTACTGCTATTTTCAAAGTGTCTTGGAGTATCTGGAAGTTCTACAGCAGTGAAACTAAGCTGTCATGCCATACAACTCCTTTAAAAGGAGAAACAGTCTGCCCGAACAGATCTTATTTCAAATTGGACTTCAATTCTGGTCAGTAAACATCACCGTTGACAATACATTCAGTCATTTGTAAAATATTCAACTTACTTCCTCACAACGTTTTAGTAACTGCACAATACAAAAATTATGCATGATATGGGAAACATTAAAACTCACCAATAGATTTGAAAAAGTAACTGCACATTAATTGTTTCTAGTGGTTCACACAGAGTTACAGTCTTTGTTTAATACAATTCAATGCTGCTATCAGTGATGTGGGGGGAAAAAAAAACCTTTCTAGGAAACAAAACAAAAGAGGTAAATAACAACAGGAGCAAGACAGTTCATCACTGGATCAAGAAGCCTTGTTTGAACAAATTGCATTCTAGTCTTGCTAGACATCAAGTCCTATCAAAGCACATAAAAACCCTACAGACATAATATACAGCAAGGTTCTAGAAGGCAGGAACAATGCAAAGAATTTAGGTACTGTCATAAACAGCTAAATAGGGACTCTTAATGTGATGGTACAGCTGAAAGAATAAACATCCCTCAGATCTACAGGCAGGAAAATCTCTCATGGAAGTAAGGAGATGATACAACTGAGCATTTGTGGCATTTCCCAAAGGCTGCAGAAAAGTCAGGAGGAGTTCAAGAGGAAAAAAAATTATAATGAAAAATCTGAACTATAGTGTACAGCTTGAAAACTTAATGTATTCCATTTAGCCGAGGCTAAAGGAGTACCTTGGTCGTTCAGTAAGTATCCCTAGCAGAAGAGATTATTGGGAGGAGACAGGTTACAAGAATAGTGAACTCCATCCTGTCTCTCCCTCACACAGAGCAGTTAGGCATCCAAACTGAAAAAGACAGATGAAAAAGCAGTTTCATATTCTTTCACTTCCCTATTGTAACACAGTGGATTTCCCATCACTGTAAAAATAATACATTATATGGTTTTCTACCTAAAAAAATAACCACACTTCAAACAAGAGTCAGGGGATAGATAAAAAAAATAGTAGACAAGGCTCTACAGGCTATTTTATAAGAGAAGTTAAGCTTACTAGTCTATTCATTCCCTTAAGTGCACTAATTAGTAATTATTTTTATATTATTGTCATTACAATAATTAAAATCTTGCTCCCTCTAGCGGTTGATGTTGATTTTTGTTATCTTCCACAACTGACCACATCATTTTCACTGTGGGATGTTGAGGGTAAAAGTAAGTTGAAGAAATCACAGAAAGGAAAGAAGTGTTTTGTGGTTCCACAGTGTATATCTGCCAAATTTAAGTCTACTTCGAACTATTTATGAATACATGTAAACACTACTGCTCTAAGCAGTTCTGAAGTTACTTGGAAAAACCAAGTTAACCTCCCCACTATTATAGCGTATCAACAGAAACGCATTTCAGAAAAGCAGTGGTCCCAGCATCTCTTCCCATTTCTGAAAGATTCTCAATAGGTGCACAATATTAATTGGAAGTTAAATATATTGTGTAGTCATCTGCATCAGGCTTCGAAATTTGCATCAGGCAATACTACTTTAATCCAACATTTCAATAACTGTAGTGGAGTGAGCTCACCATGCTAACAACTCTGCTACCTCTTTGCTCTGGTCCCAGAGACCAGCTTCTGAGTTAACTTAGCAAACATGCAGACTAATGAGAAAGCATGCAAGAATTCTTTCCCATTTTTGTGACTGAATTGACATTTATCTTAGGAAGTAGAGAATGCAAGAATACAGTTCAGAAGTGCTACTTTATGTAGAAAGCAAGTCCAGAAAGGGACAGAAAACAGAAAACATCTTATAAGGATTTCATCATTTTTCAGGTTCTTGAACCTTAACTTCATTATGACAAATGACAGAGCCAGGAGGAATGAAATACTGTATTACATAGATAGTGTTGACCTACCCTGCTTGTTTTTTTCTTTAAGTGTCTTTTTTTGGCCAGCACTTAGCAGCATTTTAAGAGGATCATTTTTGTGGCTGCAGTACCACTGGCATAAATATGAAGCTAGATGTGTTGTCCAACAGATAAATAAGGAGCCGTAATGAAGTTGTCCATGGTTTTGGGCATTCACGTGAAACAATCACACACTTCAAGAGACTCATTTCATTGCACTGGCTGAGACTGCTCTACATACTTAGACCTTCTTCTCACACATCCAGCCATATTTACCATGCATCTTTTAAAAACCAACAGCCATAGCCTATATAGCAAATGGCATTATCTTTAAGGGTCTAATTCCTAAATAATTCGAAAATATTTAGGTGAAATTCCTAAATAATTTCTAAAGAAAATGTGGATAGAATAATTATTCTATAACAGTATTAGCTATTTTTATTCATTCTGCATCCCAGCTGCAGTCAAATAAGCCATATTTTTGAAAAAAAAAATCTTAATTCAATTGTAGAATTGTTTTTTTAACTGAAGTTTCCGGATTTTTAAACTGTAAACTTAAAATCTTGTTGTCGGAAGTTTAAAACCAAACATTTCTGTTAGACTATGTAAACATTGCATATAGCATATAATCTTTATGTACCTTTTTAAGATGCAAATATTCATGTATCAGACCTTTTTTACTACAGGAAACATACTGTTTAAATAGTGTTTGAAATACATCTGTAAAAAAGACGGTTCAGCATTTTAAAGTTATGTGTGGTTTTGCTTTGGTTTGTTTTGTTTTAGCAACTTCTTCACTATATGGAAAAGGAACTTCATACCCCACTACCTTCAGAGGAAAGAGCAGGTTAAGTGAAACATCTTGTCATGCCACCACAAACAACGTATTCCTAATGAGAGGAATACTGCTCTTTATACAGAGCCATTTCCTCATGTTCAGCTCTTCTCCTGATCACCTCACTGATGTACTCACCGATCAGAGTAACAGACTTAAGGGATTATTTATGCAGCAGTCAAATATTAGCGAAAGAAATCAAGCATAACTCCTCTACATCCAGGTTTGGGAAAGCTGCTGTCATGAGTTGTCGCTTCCCGCATTTTTAAAACACCTTTTGGGGCAGGGGAGGTGGTTTACTGGAGGTCAGCACAGTGAAGCACTCAAGACTGTCAATCAAAGTCTAAAAAGATCAATTCAGTATAAATGCTGTTGTCAGAGAGACAGAAAACTCCATCAGCTGTAATACTTCCACACTGAATGTCCTAAATTAATCACCCAATCAGCACAAGACTGACAGCTACAGATACACTACCGCTCTCTGTCACAGCAAGGAAATTAAATGCTCCTCCCCAACATGAGTAGGCACTGTGTTTATTTCAGGTATTTTAAACAATTTATTTTTGAATCCTGATTCAAATCAGAATCAATAAAAATCAGGTGCTAAGAATTCAGAGCGTTGTGGTATATATACCCAAGTTCTTCCAAAAATATGCAACACTTCAGTTCTGCAAAATGTACAACAAACCACACTTAATATTGACAGAGGATTACCCCAATGTTTTCCACCAAAGGTACAGCCTATTGTCAATCCTGCTTTTCCTCAACACCCACACTTGCACACTTACATATGCACAGGAGGCGAAGATTGAATCAGTCCCGTGGTAGACAGTACGTGGAGCACATAAATGTCCTGCTGGCAAAGAAACTGCAGTATGGAAACACTGAATCACAGAATTGTTAGAGTTGGAAGGGACGTCTAGAGACCACCTAGTCCAACTCTCCCACTGAAGCAGGATAACCCAGAGCACATTACTCAGGACTGCATCCAGGCCGGTTTTGCATATCTCCAGAGATGGAGTCCCCACAACCACCCTGGGCAGCCTGTTCCAGTGCCTTGCCACTCTCACTGTAAAGTTTTTTCTTATGTTTAAATTGAACTTCCTGTGTTCCAGCTTGTACCCATTGCCCCTTAGAGTTCTGTCACTGGGAACTACTGAGAAGAGCCTGCCTCCATCTTCCTTGCACCCACCCTTTAGATACTTGTATACATTGATAAGGTGTCCCCTCAGCCTTCTCATCTCCAGGCTAAAGAGCCCCAGCTCTCTCAGCCTTTCCTCATAAGAGAGATGCTCCAATCCCCCAGTTATCTTTGTCACCCTCCTCTGGACTCTCTCCAGTAGTTCGCTGTCTCACTTGAACTGTGGAGCCCAGAACTGGATGCAGTATTCCAGCTGTGGCCTCACCAGGGCAGAGTACAGTGGGAGAATGACCTTCCTTGACCTACTGGCCACGCTCTTCTTTATGCAACCCAGGATTCCCATTGGCCTTCTTGGCAACAAGAGCACACACTGCTGACTCATGGATAATTTACTGTCTATCAGGACTCCAAGATCCTTCTCCCCCGAGCTACTTTCCAGCAGGTGAGGAGGAACATATCAGACTGCTCATCATGAAAGAGACTGGCTTCAGTTGATACGTATCTACACCGGCACTTCTCGTGATCTCCTCCTGTCAGGCACTACAGCAATTTTTAGAGATATTTCCAGGTTTTACCAGCCTGGGAGGTCACAGAGCATTAACCGCCTTCCTACACTGGGCAGCATGTTTTCCATTATGCTTACCAATAGAACTACACCAGTCAGACTACAGTTTCTAAAATATTACAATAACTCTTTCCAGTTCGTTGTGGCTGTACTTTGGGGTCCCAAAGACACAACTTTTAGAATATTTTTGTTGTGTGAAAGTTTTAGGCCCCTTTGTTATCCCTGTTGCAGATTTGCATTCCTGGCCAAGCTGCATCCAAGAACTCCTTTTGGAGCAAGCCCCCTCTCAACTCATTCAAGGTACATGTTTTGACTGTAAGCCACACTAACTTTTTGCTAGGTAGCCCTGAGGCTCTAAACTTCCATTGGCTTTGTTCTGCTGAAGTGTTACTGTGCTTGAGCTGCTAACTGCAGACCACCTCCTCCTTTCTACCCCAAAAATGGCCTTGCTGATCTGTCCTAGCATCAGGTCCTGAACAGCAGAAAAAACAATCTCCATGCTCCTGGCATAAAGAGGACAAGCCATGCTGTTGCTCTGTAACAGTGGCTTTCTTACTGCTAGGAAGGAATTTTGCAGGTCTGGGTCTTCTACAGTTTGCAAAGCGAACAGTCAGTCTGCTGCAGTGTCCTGTTGATGCAAGCACCTGACTGCTCTAGCACAAGCTCAGGAAGTCATTTTGCTCATCAAAGCCAGACATCACAACATCTACTCAAGACAACACAGTATCACATGAATGTATGATATCGCTGTCACACACCCACAGGGAACAGTCACCATGTATTGACAAACACGCTAGTGTTTGAAAGTAGGGTTACCAGCAGATGGAGACAAGGACACGTTTGAGTTGGTGTCATTCCAACATCAGGCTCCCCAGTATCTCCTGCTTCCTGCACTACACTCCAGCCTAGGACTAGCTTCCAAAACTTTCTAAGAAAACTAGTGTCCCAGCCACAGATGGAATCACTTCCACAGAGCTACTTAGGACTACATTCACTACATTGGCTCTGGGACCATGCTGAACATTTACAACAGGCCAGAACTTGCCGCTGTTAAGTTAAAACTTTAATAGTATTCAACAGGAAGTTAATTCCTTAAGAGATCACCCACCTTCATTGCAAAGCAATTCAGCCTGCATAGCAGTGAAAAGAAGTTGCGCTGTGTACAGCAGAAATAATGAAGCCCTCAAAAAAGGCCACTGCAGGGACAGCTGCGCCTTTCCCATACACACTGCCTTCTGCATTCCTCACTTAAAGCTTTCAGAGTCTCAAAGCATTTATTTGCTAGAACTGTGTGTCCTAGGGAAGACTTACGGGTACAGCTCTAGTTTCTGATCTGCATCTATTTTTATCAACATGCAATAAAATGATGCAGGTGTTATAAAATGATGCAGATACAACATAACGCTGCAGCATTGGCATGGAGCAAGGTTGAGAATTTCAAGAATTTCACCGCAGGACTGTTTCTTTGGCAACTCATACAAGGACCAGCTGGAACTGGTCACTGTGCTACACAAAGACTGCAGAATTTCTGAATTTGTGATAACAGGTGTGGAACTACTTCAGCAAATACCTCTCCTGGAAGAAGTGAGCCCTTGACATCCCTATCAGACCAACCTTTCAAAGAAAAGTAAAGGACAGCTGGCAGGCTAACCCAGCAGTTTCTCCATATATGCAGTAATTGATTTGCAACATTTTGACCAATAAACAGACCCTGAATTAAAGATGTTTTAAATGCTTTCCTGTTAAATCAGATTAAGCTGATTATTAAGCCATACTACAGAAGTCTGAATTTGTCATGCAGGTTGAGACAACTGAGCCTCAGGACACTTACAGTCATTACTAATAGATATGTCACCATCTGACAAGCAAAGCCTCTAGGTGAACAGGTACATTCACTGCAGTGACTAATGATTGCTGTTAGCAGGTAATTTGCATGTACTTGAAACTCTGTGGTATGACAGCATAGAACCAAACAAGACTGTCCATTTTCAAGTATATTTCAAGACCTGTCTAGAGCTATTTTCACATATACAATGTGGATCAGTTATTCTAATTACAGCCACCTCCTTGACTTGGAGTGATTTCTTACACCATGCCTGGAGTACTCAATGCACCTAGTCTCTACATGGCCCCAAACAGAGCTCCATGCTGTCCTCCTTCCCTTCCTCCAATTTCTGATTTAGGTACGACATATTTTTTGCAAATATTACAGTCTTTCACTGTTGGCCTTTTTAAGTGAAAATGTGAAAAATAAATACATCTACAGAGCTCTTCTCTCCACATCTTGTTTTCATTTCACACTTCCATCTTTCAAACAAGACATAGGAAATGTGATTACAAGCTTGGACCAGCTCTTTTTTATGGCATCACCTGTAACAGTTAAGAGAACCCAAAATTTTACTCAAATGTAAATAAATTTGCCTAAAAAGTCATGACAGGTCTTGGTTTCAAAAGGGGTCTATACCATGTCATTTGTCTTTAAAAGCTGTATGGCAAAAAGGTTCACAGATAAGAGAGTGAATCCCTAAACATTTCAGGCTTCAAAACTAAGTAATCAGAAGAGCACATCAAATTACAGTAAAAATTACCTTTATGAGGTTGTATCTCAGTGGGTAATACTGCCAGAAGACTTTCATTCTGTGCTTGAGAAAGCAGTAAAGCAGTTAGATAAATTGCTATTCAGGTCACTCCTATGACTATGCAGCTTTCAAAGACAGTAGAAAAACATTTTTTCAAACAGTATTTTGAACAAAAAATAAAAACTCTTCACTGTCTCCAGATCCAGTGTTCCCATGTTACACCACCACTTGACAATTACTGTAATTTGCAAACTGAAATTCTTATTACTTCCTCAAAATGCTCAGAAAGCCTAACCTACTAACTTCAAAACTTAACACTCAATAGTACATACAAAATACAACCTAAGCTGGAACATACTGTAGGGAAAAGGGGCTGCATTTCTTGCTTTACTTGATCTAAATAAATGTATATAAATAAGTATTTCTTTGAAACAACATCAAGTAGCACAAGCCACAAATCAAATTGCCATATTTCACGTAACTTTTCCAGAGATATATACAAGAATGCTCTAGGGAACTTTTATAAATGTACTTAAAACAGGATCTTTAAGATAACAGCAAATTGAGTTTTACACTTATTCTGCTCTAGAAGCTGTACAAAATACCACTGTAACAACACAGGCTTAGCCTCTTTGATTTTGCATCAGGATGCAGCAAGTAAAACTGCACTTTCTTTAGCGCCAGCCTAAAAAAACACATGGGACCAAAATTAATATCTCCATATTCCTCTTGGGTAGCAAAAAGTGAGGATCACCCAGGGGACCCATGCCCAGAGATTACAGCCGTGCAGCTTCTGCAGTTCTCAACCGGACCGTTGTTTACACTTGTGCAACCCTAGTAAAATACTAATAGGCTTACAAATGTAATTGACTGCTGCTCAATAAAATACTGATGATGATTCACAAGCAGTAATAGAAACAAAATACTCTCCTCTGCTGTGACTCTACAGGGCTCAGAAAACATAAAACTCAAACTTGAAAGTAATTCAAAAGCTTAAGTTGGTACAGTGTATTTAAGTTTAAGTACATAAGAGGTCTGGCCATCTGAGTAAGGGGCAGCTTTTACTTATTCACTCCCCAAAACCCAGTTTCACACCACAAAAATCTTATATATGCTATGAAGTTCTTTCTCATTTTTCATTTTCTTAAGTGCCAATAAAAACAGTCCTCCCTTTGACCTGCCACAATTCTTAATATGGGAGAATATGGGAAATAGCTGAGGAAAAAGTGTTTATAAATGCTCCTGAAAGGAGTTAAAAGAACAGCAAGGACACAACAACGTCAGAGTAGACAAACTACTTTTGGAGGAGAAAGACAAAGATTATTTCACCTTGAGGAACTTGTGCTTTATGGTAGGTGTGTTCAGGAATGCTCATCAGTTTATTCTGAGAGATGAAACTGCAGGTTTTCCTCATTTTAAACAAAAATTATTAATTTGGGAAAGAAACAGAGCCAAGTGATTCTTTAACTCATCCACGTCAGCTCTTCTCATGACCTTCCCGTTTCAGTGCAACAAAAAAAAAACTTTAGCTTTCAGCATAACCTGAAGGTCAACATACTTTATACACATTTCAGAAAGCAGAAGTGGAAATAAAAAAAAAAATGTTTGCTTGAGTATCCCTGGGTATGGCAGATGTGGCACTGAGACACAGGGAAAGCAAGCATCCTCTGACACACACTCCTCCTGTGTCTTTTATAAGAACTTAGGAATCCAAGAAGCAGCAGTTTGACAGCAGCTTACACAGACGTAAAGAAACTACTCTGAGACGAGAAAGGCCCAAATTTAATTCCTAACTCTACTACAAGAATTTTGCTCTACCATGACAGGACCCTGTCATGCCTCTGCACAAGTCTCTCCCCATCACAGAGGGAATACTAATACTTCCCTTTCTACAGCATTCACTGTCTGGTCTACCTAGACTATATGCTTACACCAGATTTAATCGTTAACCAGTACATACAATAGCTGTCACCTTGGCTGTTACTCAGGTGTGAGCAAGTAGCTTTTGGAGCTTCAGTGCTGTAGTGTCAAAGGAGGTGCCCACACACTGGAGGGTTGCCAGCTCAAGTACACACTGCCACTGCCCCCCGTGATGCTGAAAACTGCCCTCTGCCCTTCTCACTCCTCTCCTCAGACAGGCCTGTTCTCACTCGCAGTGGACATTCAACTCAGGGTGCAGCCACGCTATCGCGGGAGCTAACACAGAAGAGGGTAGAACATGGGAAGAGTGCAAGGACAAGACTGATGGGAGTTCTGATCACCAGTTAGGCTGTTCAAGTCCCCAGCAGCTGTTCTGCCACAAGCAGCTGCCACCCTGTTGCTGTCCTCGCCAACCCCACAGCCACCCCAAATGCCCCAGCATAGCTCTCTCACACCAGGCAGCAGAACACAGAAAAACTGACCACACCACCTTCCTCCCCACTGAAACACAGGAATATTGCTAAGTTTAAAAATGTTACTACTGCCTCCTGCAATGTAAACACCAAACCACAACCTGAATTCCCACTATGCTCACAGGTGTAGGCAGCACCACACAAAGCCAGAAAACATTTAAAAGCTCTTTAAACATGTTCACTTTCAGAGCAACAATAACAAAAATTTACTAGAAACTTTCCTGCTCAGTTTTCTACAAGATCTGCCATTTCATTGAGGGTCTCGTGAAACAGACAAATGCAGTTGTTACAAAACAGGTATTTTAGGCCTTCTGTCTTAATCTGATTCAGGGATGCAGGAATGTCGGAGGGGGGTGGGAAAAAAGAGATGTAAGCAGAAAAAATGGAAAAACAGGAGGACACTGACTAGATTTTGATTTCTGTATTCAACCATTTGGTATATGAATTTAAACAGCTTAAATATAGTTTCAGGTAAGATTAAATATGTAATCTTTTATTTTTATGAAATTATAAAAAAACCCTGATATTAATTCTTCCTTGGGCTTGTAATTGTTACTCACTCATATTATATATTCAGGTTACACTTAAGGAAAATGTGTGTCAACATTTTTTTGGCAATTTCCAGATATAGAAACCTAATACTAAATACCAGCAAGTGGCTAAGCTCCAAGCTATCTGTGACACTGACATCTGTTTTTTTCTTAGTTCAGTGCCATAGGATGAAGCTTAATCTCTGACAGCTACATTTCCAGTTGCTGCTCTTGGTAACACACATGTAGTGAACTGATAACATGACACCATGTAAAATGCACTGTTCAATGTGGCATCCTCACAAGCTTTTCAAGAGAACTGACTACATTATCAAAAGGTGTAGTTAATAATCCTCATTTACCTTCCCGCCAGCTTGCAATTCTGGCTAAGTGACCTGAACTGGATTTCCCTAAAGAAACAGGACTGACTATGAGAAAACCTAAAACCATGTAAAAAAAGAAATACAACCTTGGGCTCTTTTTACTTGTCACCCTCTTTTTCAAGGTTTCAGAATGAGTCCTTTCAATCTTCTTGCCAGGCTGAGACGGTCAGTTACACCTGTGTGTGCACACCATCTGACAGTCATGCAATGCTCATGCTCCTCAGTCAAGGCTTTCTGGAAACTTCACTACAATGCTTCTTTTTGAGAAACTTAAGATCTCTATATCATCTGAAACCTTCTGCCTGAGAATGAAGACAAAGAAGTTCAAATTGGCTTACCATAGGAAGGACTTTTTTTCAACCCTGCCTACAAGCATTAAATTCCTTTACATTTCGGTAAATGTCCAAAGGCAGGAAAGGATCACAAACTAAACCAATATATCGTGCACAGCTCAAGCAGAGAGAAAACATCATTCAGCATGTGTCCTCTATTGGTCATGGAGAAGAAGTAGAGCACTTAAAGGCAGCAACCAGGAGTTGTCTCCTGGCACCCCCATTCCACACAGGCATCAGCAGAAACAACTATCATTATTACACGTTCAAGTCTTATAGCCATTTTTTTCCTAGTCCCGTATCAGCAGCATCAGTAAAGCAAAAGGTTGACCAAAAAGTTCCTTTTGTTGACATCATCTCTACTAATCAAGCTCAAATTCATACTGCTCTACATTTTTAAATTTCTATTTCTATTTCTTTTATCCTTTTTATTAGAAGCTACTACAACTTCTCACACTTGGTGTTTCCTTCCAGTCTTTTTCAAATATTTTCACCATTCTATTCCCCATTACTGTCACAAAGGACAACAAAATATCCAAAGCAAATAAAAACACCCTTCAAAATTTAGAAGCATGAGTATCTGAAACCTCTCAGTAGCTTTGTTCAGATATTTGTTTTCTTCACCTTCTCTCTTTCATGCAAATCTGGTGCTTACACTAATTAGTACTAAAATAGTACATACTTTTTCCTCCCACAGAAGTTGAAAATTTTCAGAAAACTCAAAGAGCAAAAAGAAAGTTGATGGGGAATGTATGCCTAGCTGTCTGAAATTTTAAAAACCTCTCCATTCCCTATCGCCTCCAAGAAGCATCAGTAACATATTAATAGCTTCACTCTGTATTAGTACGCTCTGCTGCCACAGGTAGTTCTGTTCACAGGATAACAGAATCACAAGAGTTGCAAGGGACCTCTGGAGATCATCGAGTCCAACCCCCCTGCTCGAGCAGGACCATCATAGAATCTAGGGCAGGTCACACAGAAAAACATCCAGATGGGTCTTCAAAGTCGCCAGAGGAGACTCCACAACCTCTCTGGGCAGCCTGTTCCAGTGTAACCCTTACAGTATGTAAGTTCTTCCTCACGTTGAGGCGGAACTTCTTGTACTCTAGTTTGCAGGACGGTACTGCTTATTTTGAAAAGATCTTCATCATCTATCTGGCAAAAGGTTCCCTTTAGATACTACTCCATGCAACAACAGCTATAATCAGCGCTTCAACAAAAGCCATCTCTTGAGCAGCTGAGCAAGTTGAAGGTCCCAAGGGAGATGAGCCAGCATGTTAGAGAGAGAAGATACCACAGGAAAATCCCATCCATTCACTCTGGTAAGGCTACCAGGCTACTAACACTTCTGAATATGAGCAAAAGTAGTTAACATTAAACAATTTCTCTCCTCCCACATACAGAAGCGCTCTGAGCTCACAGAACAGTAAATGCTAATTACTTATATTCCCTAAAAACCAACACATACGATCTTCCCTGTTAACCTAGGTCAAACTTGAATGGTAACTAATAACTTAAACATTTGCTGCTCAATACACCAGCAGTCCTCTACAGCTATAGCTACCTACAGCACAAAGATTCAGAATGAATCAAACTTCTAAAATTTCTATTTCAGGGAGGAAACAACCCAAGAAAAATCCTTAGGATTACTGATATTTTTCATCAAAATCTGTGGAAGAGGCTTATGAAATAAGTAGGATCAATAATATTCACTCCATTTCTTCAAAAAGCATCTGAAAAATCTGCTTCCAGCATCCTCCACCACAGAATGGAAAGCTCAGCCTCTGCATT
Organism: Hemiprocne comata; assembly: GCA_020745705.1. Taxonomy (NCBI): domain Eukaryota; kingdom Metazoa; phylum Chordata; class Aves; order Apodiformes; family Apodidae; genus Hemiprocne; species Hemiprocne comata. The sequence continues at coordinate 37,766,790 of CM036616.1, read as the reverse complement.
GTTGGGAGCCTCTGTCCCCCAAAAAGGGGAAACAAAAGCCTTCAGGGTCCTGGTTCCAAACACCATAAAAACACTGAGGGCTGTGTCCATAGCACAGTTTGCATGGCAGGACATCCACGGTCTGGAGATGCAGTTCAACAGGTTATGCAAATTAAAACTTCGTACATTTTCATTCCATGAAACTGACAGTTTGAAAAAGAGAAGTTCTGCCCCACATAGGAAAGTGATTTGTTCTGTCTGTAAAAAATACAGACCCACAAGATAAACTCCACAGAATATACTGCTTTTCTGATAAGTCATACAACAAACATCACAAAAGCATTTCCATTGAGAAAAAAAAATTTAAAATGTTCATTTATATCATACTGGAAAACACATGAATGAGGGATTCTCTTCCTATCTCTTCCCTCACCAAATAGTGTATATAAAAAAATTACAATATTTCTTCAGAAACACATAGCAAGTCACAAAGTTATTGCTCCACTTTTCAGTGTCATATGAAGCACTGATAGAAGGACTCTTAAGTACCAATTTGTTTTTAACTTCAAAGTATGCTGAGCAGATTAACACATCCAAGTAACCGTCCTCTCTTTCATATTACATTCAAGAGCTGGTACCAAACAGGCACAAATGCACGTTCTTATGTCACTTAACAAGTTGGTAGTTCTCTAAGCATCCTTCATCCTCACAATATCAAGTGAGACCTGAGATCAAAATTAAAAGGTTTTTGTAATCCATGAGGTATCAATAACTCATTAGTAACTAATTTTAAAAACTACTTTTCCTATGGAGCAGAACCTTGGTAACTCACACCTATGAGATCCCTGGCTTGCAATTTAATTTTCTGCATTACAATGAAAATAAAGAAGGCAAAATAAATTCTTCTGTATCAGAAACATCCTTCAATTATTTATCATTATAATTTTACCATAATAGCCAGTGTTACTCAGTATTTTTTAACCAATTAATGGTTTTCCAAGCTCAAAAAAATAACTGCCTTTCTGACAAGTACCAAAAAAATGAATGAATGAACTTGGGAGTAGCAGAAAGAAGACAATGAGAAGGATGTTGTACATGGCTGCTTAGGGCTCATCTAGAACATCCCTGTATTAAGAGATCAAGCTTAAAACCCTCTATTTCTGAAAAAGAAACAGTCCTACCAAGGTACTATACATCACTTTATGCTTTCCTAAATGTATGCGCATCTTGGATACTCAACTCACCCTGCATCTGACATCACCGAGCACACTACTACCTCTCATGTAAACAAAAAATAGCCAACTGCTTTATGAATCACTCTAATTTCTGAGCTAACCTTAAACTTTTGACATAACAGAATACAGTTTGAGGTATGATCACAGGAAGCAAACTACAAAATTTCAGTAGCAGATACGTTCCTAAGCAAACAGTCAAAACAACGCATCAGAATCTTCAATCTCTGTACTAGGTCTCAAAATATGGATTACACTATTTTTTTCCATAAAATATTTAACTTCAGAACAGTAGCTGATCAAGTGAAATATATTTCAGATTGCAGAGACATATTTAATTTTCTTCAATTTTCCTTTTGCAATATGTTTTGATTGTCAGGTTTTGGATGCAGAAGAAAACATCAACAATGGAAGTTTACTCGCTTACCTCCAAAAATGAAAAGCGAACAGAGGACTGCATGGACTGCAGGGGCTTGTTGGGGTTGGGCTCAGGCTCCTTGGAGTGAGACTGCAAGTTAAAATAATGTCATCTCTAGTGAACAGAAGGTTTAGCAAGAGTTCCATGTTTCAGTGTAGGAGTTATGAAAGGAGTTTTGGTTAGAACCAGAACATTAATGCTTTCCTGAATGAAGTGACAGTGGCTACACAGTTTTGGACTTCAGATGAAACTGATTTAAATAAAAACAAACATGAAATCTGATGCTGGTGCATACACTTGACTATGCTAGACTCCCTCTGGGAGCAATACTTATGTACAAAGTCCACAGAGAAGGGGAAAAAAATCACCACTTGTTTCAGACTTGTAAGCATTCTGTATGAAACAGGATATGTAACCTTTGTCTTTTAAAAAATCGTAGAGGTTTTTTTTAAGTTTCTATATGCAAATCAGATGTATTGAAAACAAAAGGAGCATTTGAGAGCCTAAAATTTGGGCACTTACTAAAAATTAGAAGTGCCCCAGCCAGGTAGCATCAATTTTCATGGATTTCACTATGAAATGTTCCCTTATAAATATCAAGTCCTTTATCTAGGTAACCAAATACGGATATTAACAAGCCATCCAAAAAAAACAGACATGAGCATTTGGCTTCAAAAGTGCCTTCAAGAAGTTTCCTCCAGAGCAACTCCATTAAAAAATTCTCTCAATAAAACAGCAGGCCACTGAAAGATTTCACAGATGCTCTTTAAAAATATACTCATGCAGACACATGCACCTGTCCACATAAAACTTGCAAGAAAGGGTTTTGTCTTCCAACTACATTTAATAGCATGCCTCTTGTTGCAATTAGCTGAATTCATGTGTCAAAGAAGCACGCAGCTCTGCCTTCTCTGCAGACTGAGCAAAGAGAGAAGCTTACAGGGAACTTTTCCCAGATCACCTTCATGAAGATTTGCTCTGCTCCAGACCAGACCCTTGCAGACAGCTAATGGTAGCACTCCTGTCCTGTCCCCAGTGGAGATTCACATGGCCAACATGCTGAGCACAGCTAACTCCAACTAAACCCTTGTTTTCAATTGGATGACACTTTGCCAGATTTTAAAACATTCCCATCAAAGCCATTCAAGGTAGATCCCAGATTCCACTTTTTTCTGAACATTTTAGCAGGAATAGTACACTACTGCTTCTAAAACAGATTAGGAATTATATTTATTTGACATTTTATATTCCTGAAACCTTTCTTTCTTTAGATTCTTTGGAAAGGACACAAAGTTTGGAGGGACAGGGACACAAACATCGAGTCAAGAGTGAGTCTGTTGTTGCTTCCTGACAAGGCTACTCTGTTAGGGCAAGTTCCTCTAGCTGCTGGCTGTGCCTACATGATCCCTGGACTTGGTGGACAGAGGAGCATGCTGCCAACAAAGCCCAGCAGCTGGATATAAGCTAGCTTGATTTCAGCTGCAGACTAGCTGTGCTACCACAATAGTATGTCTGAGCTAATAAGCTCCAATAAAAGCCAGCAGCTCAATTATCATTCTGAAAATGGCTAAACCGAACCCAGGCTCTCACATCAGTCAGCCTGTGCAAGCCTGCAGACAAAGGTATGGATTAATCGACTCAGACTTCTGCTGTTTGACTTGGGCACACTCTTGCTCTGTGCTGAACAGCCACAACACACACTGGAAAGATCTTTGTTTGCGTATGATCACTACAGGCTTGTAAAAAGTTGAGGTTTTTTACTTCTAAACTCTAGGTTCACCATTTCTTATTTTCCACTGCAGGTCTGCTGCACCAGAGCTTACAGTTCATCCTTGTTTGTTTGCTTATGCCTTCCCCTTTTATTTGTCTGACGGTGTGGCCCTCGCTGACTGGAGGCTGGGACACTCTTCTGTGCTGCACTATGGGAGCTCACACTGCTGTTGCTGAGGGTGTGCAGCAAGGGAAGAGACAAAGGCAGGTGATGCAGACAGCAACCAACACCCACCAAGATTAGAAGGAGTGAGGGGAGCTGAGTCTGATCAAAAGAAAATCCAGGTGGAGGGAGAAGGAAAACGCACCAGCTGGCCAAAAGGCACAGAGCTGTGGCAGGGAGAGAGTATGGAGACTGCTGTGGAGTAACTACTGGGGGCAAGGAGCCTACTAAAGCCAAAGTAGTGAAAATGAGAGAGAGGGGGAAAAAGAACAGATCTGGCACTTCATGAGAGGAATGTATTAGCTTCACACCCCAGAATGAGATTTCCAAGTCACACTGCTGTAAACAAATCCTAGTGAAACCAGTGGCAAAGCACATCTCCCTCCCTCTAGCGGATGGCACACACACAGCAGGTGGGAGTCCTACATCTGCTACTAGTTAGTTATATTCTTCCTCATTTTCGTTACTGTAACACATCAGAATCTCAGTCATGGAGCAGACAGTCAGGGCATTCAATATCAGATGTGCTTGTACTATGGATCTATAAACTCTCACCGAGTGATGACACTGGAGCGTCAATCCAGTTCTTCTATCAAATTTGCTTCTCAGCTTTGCTTTTTTAAGACTTACAAGTTACATGCAAAAACCTGTTAAAACAAATTATCACAGTGCATATGCACGAGGCTGACAAGCAGCCTTAATCCTTACATTTACTAAATTTGGAATGCTTCATTTTGGATCCTTAATATTCTTTTTAAAAGCTTTCTGAAAGTAATGAATATAAAGTAGTCAGACTGTACTAATTTCTAAGACACACAATGTAATTCTAGGCCCAACATTTAAAATTTATTGAAAGAAAATTCATGAGAATCAGTGTGCATAGAATGTTTCAAGTAGTAAGTCGGATTTTTCCCCCAGCTACATGCTTTTATAGATGACTGAAAATAAGAATTTGGGAGACATGACTTAAGTCTGCATTGACTCAAGTCTGACAAATCATGTCAGAGAGAACGACTCTGGGAATCATTAAGTTCCAGCAATCAAAATATGATACTTTATTTTCTCTACAAGTCAATTAAGTTTAGAAAGTAGCAAGTGTGATGGCAAAAGAAAACCTAATATATGAAAAAACTAAATACATCCAGACATTTTAGCAAAAAACAATGATCAATGCTGAAATAGAAATAAAATTATTAATTTTATCAGTATTAAATATTGTCAAAATATGGCAAAGCAAGTGTACTTATGTCAGGTTGCAATGAAAAAGGAGGAAGCAGTAAATGATTACCTCATATTACAAAAACACACACATATGTTGGAAAAACACTAACATGAATCATTTTTCATCCTTTGCAGTTAGTGATGTTATTCTCATATGATGATTACACAATTCAGTCAAGACTAATTTAAAAATATTTAAATTGCCACATCTCAAAAGGAGTATAATTATCAATTATTCATGGAAACCAATTTAATGAGCTCCCTGGTAAGACCCGTCCTCCAAAACTCCAGAGAAATTAGCAATGCTATTTTTTTCAGAGAAATACTTAGAGCTTAGTCTGCTCCCAGCTAACACACACTGCTCTCAGCAAAAGATGCCAGATTGAAATGCAGAATTTCTCTTTGACATTTTGTAAATGTAGTTTCTGGGGAACTCAATATAACATCTACACTTTTTCCTTAGAATAAAGTGCTCTGTCACCTTCATGTGATTGTTAAATTATTTGCTATACTGCACCCTTACCTATAGCCCTCTCTTTAAAACATGGTAGATATCAGAGATAATACCTTTCATAGCTAAATAACTTTACTGCAGGCATCTGCAGCATTCAGGGTTTTTTTTCTCCGGCAAGAATGGGGAAGTCCCAGGGAAGAGTAAAGGATCTGACGTAATCATATCTATTTACCTAGATAAAATTAACAAGTTCTAATTGTGACTATAACATGCATACATACATACCTGACACATCAATGTAGACAGTAGGTATGCATGTATAGAAATATTTTGCTTTGGCTAACAGGTCTTGTGTAAACATCAGCTGGCATTCATGAAGAACAGACTATACTTCCTATCACTATACATTAAAATCACATATTTTCATGCAGTTACTGTCTAAATAGCTGAAAGCACGCAAATGAATTAACCAGTTTTAAGCAAGTACCAAGTAAACATGCTGCTAATTTAGATAAACATACTTACTGCAGAGACTATTAGGAATCCTCCAGAATGTCAATACAGTTCATTAGTGTAGTTACGTATGTAAAATACCACTCGCTCCTGATGGATTTTCACAAACAGCATTTCTGTAAAGCTTTAATCTCTCGCAGTGCTCTCTATTATTCAGCAGACATAGAGGCCTTTTTAAAAGGCAGCACTGGGGTAAACACACAGTAACAGAGCTGGAGAGAAAGACACCATGGCCTACTGACAGATTCTTCCCCTGCGAGCTGACAGGATGCTCCATGCACTGAGATTCAGTGACTTTAAATATGCAGAAATGCTTTATTTCCAAATGTACTGCAATATCCCGGCGCCGGGCTCACACATTTGCTGAAACCAACTGCAATGCATTTAAAATGTGTTCCTTCAACCTGGAGCTGCAGTGCTCCCAGACTATCAGCACAAACGTATGTTAAACAGCTCCTGGTTGCACGAAAGCCGGCATCATGCAGAAACCATTAAAAAATTAAAGACAGGCAATACTTACTCCAAGGTCAGCCCTGGAATTTGTAGCCTTTCCCGCTGGGCTTTCATTGCTGTTATGTGTTACCACACTCTATTGTAACCATGACACACGTTCACTGGCAGCATTCTGGCGATGACAGAGAGCCAAAATGAACCACTATAAAGGAATGGACTAACAATCTCTTGGGGGCGGGGGGAGGACCGCAAGTTTGGGTCCTTCCACCTCTAGCTGTCACGAAGAGCTGCTGGCTGCCTCTCTCAGGTTAGCAGCACCACACGCCGCGCCGATTTTGTGAAGCAAACGGTGCCTTCAATTGTGCACGTCAAGTAATTCATCGCCGGTATTCTGCAGCGGCAGCCGCCGTGCCGCACACAGACGCACACGCACGTTACACCCCAGAGGAAGGAGAAGTCCCCTCGCTATGCCAGCCCACAGCTCAAAAAAAGCCTCATTGCTTAAGACAGTTTTTCTCTGCAAATGTCAAACACTCACCGCCCTCCCCCCCCCCCCCCCCGCCCCCGATCCTGCTGAATCGGATTTAGCCATCTTGTTTAAGTCACATTATCCCTTTCCTTGGTAAACAGACCAGCAGTTTCCGCAGTAATAGAACAGCAAACTGCTGAATGAAAGACAGACTCTTCTCCTTTAACAGGGAAAATTAATTGCTAAAGCACTTAAAGAACAAAATTTATTATTGTAACACTCAGGTTAATACAAAAGGAAAAGTTACCATTCTGTTGTGCAATGATTGCACTCACATTTCAAAGAGAAAAAAATCTAGCATTTTTATTAAGGGTGAGAGCCAGACTTAGAAATTGCAGTAAAGTGTATCAATTTCAGGTTTAAGCATAACTTCACTTAAAAGTAAAACAATATATAACAGTTTATACAGACAGTTTTAGAGTGCTGATGTGTAGGATACTGGTTTTAATATTTAATACTCCTTCTTTTAAAGACTCTCTCTTAGTCTGAGGTTATCCTTCTAATAAAGAAATATTGTGAACTGTTCCATGAGGACTAGCATTTTTTTAATGCCTTACAGAACACTATGAAAAGCAAAGACACTGTGCAAGTACTTATTTTTAGTAATATAAGAGCTAAAATATATTATCTTACCCATATAGTTTTCCTGTGCTATTCTTAATTTGTACCTCTTGCACAATACAATAATGTCAACCACATGCTTCTATTTTTTGCCAGAGCCCTGGTGCTGTCCTGGGCATGGACAACTTCTACAGACTAGTCAAAGCACAGGTCTAAATGAAGCTGCTGCTTTCTGGGTCCCTGGCTCATTTTTTTGAAGAAATTAGTGAGTTCACAGGTACAGAGCCGTGAGTTTCAGAGACAGAGGGAGATCTTGTTATGGAAACTGCTGAACTGGATTTGGTGAACTAGACTGCTCCTTTAACCACACAGTGGAAAAAAATAATTAAATTCTCTCTTTTCTTTCTCCTATACATTTCTATTGGAAAGTATTTTAAATTTAAGTAATGTATTACCTGGAGCCTTCATTTACAGATATTGAAAACAAAACTACACAGAACTAAAACAGACATCTGGAGGCCCCAGCAAGCATTACTAAGCCAAACATCCTGGTCCTTCTAAAGAAGTTCTAAATTCTCATTCATAACTTCCACGGGAAAGAGAAAGAACGGATTTTAAGGGGTTAAATTCAAGGCACAAACCACAATTCACAGATTTGTAAGGGCATACAGATCAGTCAGGTGTCTAATTCTAGCACTTTGAAAATTTGTTCTTCAGATTCTACTCAGAACACAGCAAAACAATTTTTTTTAAGATAATCTCAAGCTTGAAAAAATAGTACAAGAGTCAACTGTCCTACAATCAAACAGCTCTGGCACTATATCAGATTAAGCTGTCCATGCCTACACGTTTTTTCATTACTGACTTTGGAGACAAACATTTAGGAAAAGAAATTTAACAGGAGAGGCAGAATGTGAGGTATGACTACAATCACAAGTCCCTGGCTCTCCCCTAGCTGCCAAAAACTGGCAACTCCCTGCTCAGCACCTCTCAAACCAAGCTCTGTTCCCTTAGAATTCCTCTGATAAAATCTCTTTTGTCCCGAAGACGTCTTCAGGCAGTGAAAAGTCCTGTTTCTGATGGAGACAGAACATTCCAATAAGCAAACTGTGACTGTGTGCACACCACACAAGGACACATTTATTTAAGACTTACATAATGTTCAAAGGGCTAACCTTTGTGCATAATGAACTTCAGTGGTACTCAAAAGCTAGTAACAAACTCTCATAGTGACAACAGACATCTTTTGTCCGTGACAGTCCTTAAACCAAGTATCATTTTATCTGAATTCCTATCATCTAAGCTGCTTAGCACACCAGTTTATGTTTACCACCACTTACGTAGACATACAGCATTCATTTTTCCCTTTTCAAAGACAAAGTCTGTTTTGAAACACACAAAAAATGTGCTTTGTCTTTAAAAATAGTAATCCGAATCCAGTGAATACAAGACTAAAGAATACCAGCATAAAGAGACTCAGGATTTGTCCCTGATTTTCCTTTGTTAAGGTTTCTTAACCTGCAAGCTAAGGATAACACCCATCTTTTTTTTCTGGGGATGGTATGAGATTTAGCTGTATACCTCTGCCACCTTTGCAGATAAGCAACAGTGAACAGGCCTGAATTTACTAAAACTTTTTAAACAGATTTCAAATTTTAGCATGCAATAAACAATTTCAGAACGACAATTTATTTAGTAAATTTTATCTTATTTTTCCAATTATTACATTGTAAAATTCTTACACAACATGGCTTTGAAAATGGAAATCGTGGGGCTTTCATCATCCTGGCACTCACAGTTACTATTTGGTCTCTGATCCCTTCTTACTCTTGAGGAGAAAAATGAGTACACCTTAGAGACAGAATTAATTTTGTTCACTGCAGCCTTCATACTGCAGTCTGTAATTTCACAAGTGAATGAGAGGCCTAAGAATAGCTTCAAAAACTCGTAGTTACAGTAGGAAATGCTTCTGCCCACAATTTCTATGTAAGTCAAGTTGCTCTTTTCTTACACTTAATAAGAAAGTTGAAACTTTTATTTGCCAGTTTTCAAGAACACACTGAATTCCATCCCTGTGGCTATCTATGCAGTGTGAATCCTCTCACAGGCTCTATCAGACAAGCACTTCTGATTAGTAGTTCTGAGCTGCAATCACAGTTCAAATAAAGTAACCTCTAAGTGAAATGCACCTGTGTCACAATTACTGGCAACAGTTACCTGTGAATGTCAGCTGCATACAGTGACTAGGTATTCAAGTCACTGCATGAGAGCTACAGATTTCTAACCACAAAGTACTACTCAAGGACAATTTTTTTCTCAGTTTGGTGTTGTACTGCACAACCAGTAAGGATGAGAAAACATTAGCAAATCAGCAATGTATGTGTATATATACATATGTATATATATAACATGCCTCTCTATATATGTGTATATATCTATTTATTTTTATTTAGCAGTACTGTTTTTAGCATGTGATGCAACAGCAGCTCTCTCACAGATCAGCTTCTAGGAACCCTGCTTGTTCAATCATCCACTTTCTTTTCCTGCAGTATTTGAAACTTAGATTTGTGAGATTCTTCAGTTGAGCGGGTAAGTAATTTTACCATCAGATTGAATGCTAAAACCTGTGACACTGCAGAATTCTCTAGCACATGGAAAGCAAAGTTATAAAGCTGAGAACATTCAAGGTCCTAACAGCTGATTTATTTGCAACACTGAGGTTTCTAAAGAAGTTCTAGCAGGAATGATGCAGAACTAGTTGAGTGCAACACTGCGTCATGGCATCACTGACAAGCAAAGTACAGCATTAAAGAAATGAAGCAAAAATCCAGCCCAACCTATTTTTTGTGTTACTTCCAACACAGCACATCTGGGCACATTATTAAGCAGCAACAAAAAAAGTCTGCAATATGAATCTACCACTGTGCTACCTCTGGCTGAAGTCAACAGATTGACCAACACAATGTGTATAAAACAAATCCCATACTTCAGCTGTTGGAAGGGGTCAAGAAGTTCTTTTTATTCTCGATGTCTAGCTGGCCAATTTGGCCGGAGTATTTGACCTTCTTCAGCAGTATTTGAGACAGGCCACTCCTGAGGAAGCAATACCAGATGGTGAAAGGGATCCTTTTTCTTAGATTCCTGTCTGGTATGGCTTGCTCATATGCACAGAGTTAAAATAAATGCACAAATTGCAATGACAAGGAATTTTTCATGTTGGTCAGATTATATGAGGAAGAGGAGAGAGGGTGTCTTCTGCTTCTTTCCCTGGGGACGGAAGTGAGTGAGGGTGATGGAAGGTGTTTGCATTAGCCCATATCTGGGAGCTCAGTTTGCACAACGTGCACAGGACGGCACACTGATATGAAGTCCTTATCACTGCAGGGCAGTGGTTAGACTCTGGTAGAACCCGCATGTTTCATGGTCATCTGTGTTGAATATATTTCAGTCCACAGCACTAGAAACTCACAGGGTACAGGGATGACTGTTTGGTCACCCCATGACAGAAAGACATACTAGATGACCCTTCCAGCTTCAAGTTCTGTTAAGTCTAAACATCATGAACCTACTGACACTTACACCTGTAAATTCAACACTGGTAAGCAATTTACAATAATGTAAATTATTAATGTGTCACCGGAGTACAATGGTAAAAGCCCAGGTGGTCTTACAAAACACTTAGCCACAGCCTATTTAGAGTCATGATTCTTACTGTTCTGCATGGGATTTGTTTTTAAATTATAGTTTTAAAAAGCACTGCATTAAATTAAAATGTATTTTTAATAACTTTTATAAATTAGTTGTATATTCTGCTGATAGCTCAATTATATTGTTTATATTACTAAACAAAGGATATTGTTTATATTACTAAACACAAAAATAGAGCAAAAGAATGTGTTTATCGGCAATGTTAATTAAACATTAAAAATAACAGAACTACTGTGTAGACCCCTGGTAAATTAGTCCAGCAGCTGGTTGTCACATAAAACATCTTAACTAAAAACATTGATCCTAAAACATTACAGACAAAAGGAATCATAACGCGCACCGGACAAGATCTGGCAACATCTCTCCACAACATCACTCACTCCCCCTTCTCCAACACATACTTCTGAACTTTTTGCTGAAGCCAGAATAGCCTCCTTCTACATCGGAGCAGACGATTGTAAGTTAAAGTGGGACTGACGCTAGCTGGCCCTGCAACAGTGAGAGCTCAGAAAACAGATAAAAATCATGAAGGTATCTGGCCAACAAGTGAAAGAAATAAGCTCTCTACTCCTTGTCTAAATATAACTTGGATCACTATTAGAGATGACAGAAATAAAACCAACAAGAGATGCCATCTAATGCAACGTGTTTATGTAGCCTTCACATTCCATTACAGTCTCCCATACCCATTTATTAGGCAGCATAATTTTGCACCTGCCTGTAGAAGATTAAAAATAATATTCCATACAAAATAAAAAGATCAACCAATACAACGTCACACCTTTTGTCAGAATTTTTTCTTCTGGAAAACTCACAGAGTAGCTCTTTCAGATTTAGACAAATTCCTACCATATTTCACATACTATAAGTAAAAAATCTTAATCTGAAATTAGAAAGCAATAAAAATAGCTCAAGTAATAAAATCGCTTGTCAACAGAAATCAAGCTGATATTAAAACTGTAAAAAGCTTGAGAAACCAGGCTTTAATAATAATTATGGACTCAATCAGCACTGCCTTTCAATACAAAAGAAACAGCATGAAAAAAATTAAACTCAAAACCAGATGTACTTCTTGAAGAGTTCTACTTTACACAGGGTTTAAACAGTTTGGGTTTTTTTTAATTCAACAGCCTTGTTACAGACGGATAACCCAAACCCAGCCTCTTAATGAGCATCTGTTTACCTGGTCTTTATTTAAGTTATATTTCAATGCCAACTGATGACATTTAACTTTCCTCTGTTCATTTTTCCATCAAAACAAAGACATTGAAAACATAAAAAATCTTCTACTTAATAGTTTTGTAACTCTTTGTGATGGTTTCTCAGTATCTTCTTCAAAAAGTTAAAGCACAACTAAGAAATTTCATTATTCTATAATGCAGCCTGCAGCTTTTCTTCCTACAACCTACACCTATGAACAACTAATATGTACCTAGAGAATTACTAAGCGGTTTTGGTTCATTGATAACTGGATTCCTTATTAAAGCCCATCATGCACACAAATAAAAATATGCCTGCAGAAGCTTCTCCTTGACAACTCCATAAGGCTACCACATGTACGCCTGAATTTTTTTAAAAAACGTTACCTCCTGGTTCTCTCTAGATAGTCATTAGACAAACAGGGATTGGCAAACACATGAAAAAGAACATCTTTCATAAAAAGAACTTTAAAAGTTTGAAGTTCATTGTCTTATTTTTCTTACACTTACATAAAGCCCCATACACATTTCCACAGGGAATTCTGTCATTACAGACAAGCACAAATGAATTATGTTGTCTGTCACTCCACAGTGTATTCTTCCACAAAAACAGATACTTAGAATCATATAATTGTTTAAGTTGGGAAAGACCTTTGAGATCATAATGTCTAACTATTAACCCAGCACTGCCAAGTCCACCATTAAACCATGTCCCTAAGCACCACATCCACACGTCCTTTAAACACCTCTAGGGATGATGACTCAACCATTGCCCTGGGCAGCCTGTTCCAATGCTTGATAACCCTGATGGTAATGAAATCATTCCCAATATCCAAACTAAACCTCCCCTGGTGCAACTTGAGGCCATTTCCTCCCATCCTATAACTTGTTTCTTGGGAGAAGAGAACAATTCCAACCTCTCTACAACCCCCTTTCAGGTAGCTGGAGACAACGATATGGTCTCCCCTCAGTCTCCTTTCCAGACTAAACCACGCCAATTCCCTCAGACATTCCTCATAAGACTTGTTCTCTAGACCCTTCACTAGCTTCGTTGCTCTTCTTTGAACATGCTCCAGCACCTCCATGTCTTTCACAAAGTCCTGGGTCAAACTTATTCAAAATGTGGCATCAAGGTTCAGAAGAGCGATTTGACAACTAATCTCATGAATGTAATGATACATTATAAAGAGAGCTAGAGAGAAGTCAAGACATCATCTTCTCATTCGCCAAGAGAGGTCCATTATTCCTATATGACCCCTGTGCCGCCAGCTGTTTGTCTCATCTGTTCTTAAAAGCTGACAGCAATTCCATAACACTCCCAGGTGGTCACTCCTCTGCTTCACTATTCATAGAGACAGTAAACATTTCAACAGTGTATAAGTTGAATCTCCCTTGTTCCAGTGTTAACAGATTATGTCTTCCTTTACACCCCAGTAACATAGAAAACAATTTCACTTCCTACTTGATGTTCCACACACTTGAAGACTTTCACGATCACCCCTCAACCTTCCCTCATCTAGGGTAAATAACCCCAGCTTAGAAAATACTTCTACATACATCAAGTTTTCAAAGCAGCTGACTGTCATTTGTTCTCCAGCTGACCCGCCACAACACACAGCAGTCAAACTTAAATGTTGCACTCCAGCATAAGTAATCTAAAAGCTTTCTGGGTTTAGATACATGTAGATATATTATTGGTACTTCTGACACTCATTTCAACCATAAAAACAGCAGTATTTTTCACTGTAAATGAAAACATCTGAAGAGTCTCCTAGCAGATTCTAGGAGAGAAGCATCCATGAAATATGATAATAATCTATAAAAATTCATATTCAGCAGCATCTCAATGATACTAAGAATCACAGAATAGTTAAGGCTGGGTCTCAAGGTCATACCCACACATGGATGTAGAACATGCCTGGTCTAGTCTCATCTCCATCACTGTGTTAAAGCGAGTATGTGCCTGGTCATCTGACTGCAGAATAGTAACATATAGCAGAGGCAAAAAAAGCATTCCCATGTCTATGTTCACTGCACAACCTTTACAAAGACACAGGTGAGCTTTTCCAGTCAGGCCAGAACACCAAGAACTTGTTTGTTTTCAGCAACATGTTCAGCCCTGTGTTGGGGACACTTGGGATAGCACATTTGTCTCAAATTCTGTGTTTCCCTTCACTTGCCAAAGGGCATGACCACACTAAACGTTCATGACTGAAGCCACTGGGGTATGAGGAAATGCGATTATATGCAATTACACTGCCTTTTACACTGTGGTAACCAACATGCAATGAATATAAAGAGACTCCCAAAACCTTTGTGAGCCTTTCAGACTGTCACTCGCCCCCCTGTGGCAGCTATCTGTGATCCCCTTCAGGCAACCATGGCAATATTCTGGATCTACTTATCCCCAGTACTCTTTCTGACCTTTTCACACACCTGTGAGCACCACAGTAAACCTCACAGGTCTAGGCTTGACTGGCTTGCTAGGAAAAAATATGACAGAGAAGCAGAAACACTACAGCATTTGGGAGAAAGGACACAAGGACAGAGATGGCAGAGAAGAGTACATGGATGGCAGGAAAGTATGCTAATGCCAGGTTAGCTACTGCCATGACTCAGGGCACAAAGACTTGTTAAAGACTAAATAGGCAGAACTGGCTGATTAGTTCTTGCAGAACAAAAAGGTATTCTGCCAAAGCAGCATTTTCCTCCTCCAGATCTACAAGAGAAGAGCTCTGTCCTGCTGCCATCCATCCACACCTTTCCTTTTCAGCTCACCACAGAAGCCCCCACATTCCTGCTGCCCTCGTGCTTGGCTGAAGCAACCTATTAAGTTTCTTTGAACTCCAGCCTCACAGTCAGCCATCAGTCCTTCCCCAAGGACCACTCACGCTCCCTGCCCCTCATTTTAGTCCCAGGAGCCATTATCATCCGTCCTCCCATACTGAAAGCACTTGGCAGCCAGTTTCTCAGCTTGCCTATCCCCATGTGAAAACTACATTAACAGAGTGAGTCCTGCTAGCCTAAACCTGGCTCAGGATCCATGCCCCAACTCTCCACTACCCTATTCCAGAGAACACACCTGCAAGGAAGGCACTCAGCTTTAGGCAAAGGCTCAAAATGCTAACAGATGGAAAACCTCCAGCAAAAGATGTGCGTCAAGAACTCCATTCAGTCAACAAAACTTCCCATAAGGGTAAACATAACCCATAACTCCTACAGGGAGAGGGAGGCAGTTACTAGGATGAAGGGAAGGCAATGGGGCACCCAAATTTTAGTCAGAGGCAGAAGTAATGGTAGAGGCAGAAATGGTCATGGCCACAAACATTATGCAGTGTGTTCACAAGGAACTAACATGCAACAGCCAGTGTGACCTATAGATCAAGCACCACTCCTGAGCCATGAACAATGAAGGTCCTGACAGTCAGCACAGGATGCCTACTGCTGCCACACTGTATTCTGGCTGCTTTAAAACTTAAAATGTCTGTCCACAGACCATGGACACATACTCCTCCCCAAGATCAAACCAGCATTCCCCCTCCTCAAACTCTTCCTGCAGTTGTCTCAGACACTGCTGCACAGGAGAATAGTGTAAAGCCTTCAAAGGAAGACACATCAGGATTGTTAGCATCTCCCACTTGGTTCAATATCTCTGCCAGAAAGGATGGCCATCTCTACTTTGCTGTTCCTCTGAAATGCGGCTGCTATCCCTGGTCCTCCAGAAGGAAGCATTCATCATCTGAAATGTTATCTGACTGCCAGTCCAAATCACATCCAGTGGCTACCTCCCATTACTGACACTGAAGTAGCTTTTACTTTTCTCATGGCATAGGTTAAAAACCAGACTTCATTCCTCAGGGCCCCAGGCTGACAGTTTTTAGGAAGGCAAAAGATTGATGGAAGGTTAGTTGTAAAAGGAAAAGAAGGAAAGATGTGAGACTAAACAGGAAGAACTGAACAGGTCATAAAGTGGGGACCATCATGGTGAAACTGACACAGAAGGTAGTCTGGGTATAAGAAGACTAGTGGATATGAAAGCTTAATGAAAGAAGAAGGTGAGAGCCAAGACTGATTGTGGGATCATGGACAACAGTCAATATGAAGGCACAGATGCCATCCAACTATTGACATAGCAAAGGAAGCATGTGAGAACCTTAAATGAACTCAGTGGTCAAAGAGCATTTTCATAGTACACACGTGCAATGTACACACTCATTATCTGGTACCTTACTTTCCCACTAGGGGTACATCACATTAACAGCCTGCAGAGGATCTTCCCACTTGGCTTCATCCAAAATAAGTTTCTAGTGTGCACGTAACAGAACAACATGGTGTAAGAAAGCTCAGTAGAACACTACTGCAAACAAAAAGGCTAATATTAGTACACAGCTACTTTTTCAGGTGGTCTTTCCACTATTTTTATCCCAAGCCGTGCAGCAACTAGGATGAAGATTTTGACTTGCAGTTCTTGGGGAAACCAGCACATGGCAGCAGGTTTCACTTGCTCCTCAGAAGATACTAAGCATTCTGCATAAACAGCAGTTTCCCAAATACTTTATGCCAAGGCATACAACATCGTGGAAGCCCAGCTGAATGACCAAGATATTGCAGATAACAAAGACATGAATATACTTTATGATAAACAACAGTACTTGCTTAGAATATTGACAGTAATAGAAAATTTTCAAATTTGCATGTCATAGGGGGGGAAAAAGACTTCCCCCTCCTCTACAACAAAACAAAAGTGTCTCTCTGGGATTTCATGACCCTTACATCACCATAAAGTCAACTCATATTTTACAAATTGAATGGCAGTAATACTAAAAATTTCAACAGGAAAGCTATAATGCCAAAACACCTGCCAGAAGACACAAGGCAGGCAGACCCATCCTGAGAGCACATGTTTAGAATACGTGTGGAATTATTGTTACCAGAGGAAAAAATATATTTTGCAGAAACCAGAGTGCTTTTTTCCTTAAGTAAAATGAAACATTTATTTGTAGGCTATACGTCACTTATAATCACACAAAAAAAACCCAGCAAAAAAAAATAAACCTATAATTAGAATTCTTTAAGCAGAGTACAGGTTCATTAAACAATCATCTAATCTCTCCAGAGCCACACCATGACCCCAATCCTACAGAGGCTAAATGTGTGCAAGCTAGAAATTGAACAGCCTCAGAAAGCTTTCTGTAGATTAAGAGATTATTCAAATCTTTGTAGCATCAGTGCTGAAAAATCAATTCATCAATACAGCATAAGCAGCTAGGATCACACAATTCATGAGGACATTGCTACTCCTTTGTGACAAACAGTTTTCTTTGCCAAACTTCAAATTTTCTGTAACTGAAGAAAACTGGGCTTCCTAATATTAATGCCACCAGGAAAAAAACAAAAAACACAAATTTGTTTCCGTATGTCAGATTTTCAAGCTTTACTATTTGAAATTCAAGCTGTGCTGACTAGCAGAGATTACCCACATGATGTTCTTCTGCCAGTTTTCTCACTGGATAAGTACTTTCTCAGGAAGAAGAATAAAACAGGTAGTTATGTGGTCATTTGTTCTTTCATGTATGCCTTACAAGTTTGAAGTTTTACTAAAACAAATATCAAACAGAAATATTTTTACTCATTCAAATGCAACCTTTCTCTTTGAAGAAAGACACAAGCAATGCTAATTTAAAAATACTTATAGTAAGTATCTTTCAAAAATATTTTTGTTATTCAACATGCATCTATCACATTTGCCACTGAAAGTCCTAATTTAATAATGTAATTATTGCACTCACAAACTAAGTTACCACTAGACCCCAAACTATTGCTCAGAGACTACTACTCCCTTGCCTCAGCAGCTCACACTTCCAGCCATTAAATTCCCCAAGCATTTTTCTTCTGCTCTTGATTCTATGCACACAGAGACATTGCGAACACCACAAACTGCCAGTTCTACAGGTAACGCATAATACAAGGGCAGAACCAACAGGAACAGAACAGTTCAGTGAAAAAGGCCACAAGGGGAAAATGCTGCACAGGGGAGTGAGTGGACTGACACATTGACAGGTGGAAAGTGCAAGAACAGGAGATTAGACAACTTGTCAGAGCTCCATCCAGTACAACAGAGCTGTAAAAGGGAGATTTATGATTTTTATATCTACCCAAAGCATAAGCAAAATATCACAACATTAGACTTGGAGGTAAAAAAAAAAAAAAATTACCCTCAATGACAGCAGTAGAAAAACCCTGAAAGTTAAGGATTTGAATCTACGTACTTCATCAAAAAGACAGAAATGTTTATCAAGCACTATAAATTACATCAACTATAGTATATTGCCACCAAGGAGAAAATGAACTAAACGAGCATGTTCTCGTTTAACACAGAAGTGCATGCAGGAGGAATTGGGCTGGTAACACTTAACACTAAAGCACTTGCATCTTAAGAATCCAATGTGGGCTATGGAACGTATCGATCTGAGCAGAAACCATACTTAGTAGAACTGAGAGATTCATTACCTGGCAACAATAACTAATCTATTCAACTTCCCGAATTCAAGATAATGGTAATCTCCCAAATAATTTAAGAGAAACAGTAACTAGTTTTCTTTTAATTATTAATGCATTGTTGTTCATTGCAAAGGTATGAGATGAATATATTGGACACAATCATTTAAAAGTTCAAAGCAGAGTTTCAGCTTACTTTAAAGTCAGATGAAGCTAAAGAAAAGGAGTGCATAAAACAGAAATTAAAATTAAATGGAAGAAAAAAATAGCTCTACTTTCAGGGCTTTAAAGTAGACCTCAACTCTATCTACAGCTTCCACTGCTTCCAGAAAAGCTCTCTTTGACATACAGCTTAGCAGTATTGTGCTATTTGCAAAGAGCAAAACAGTTATTCTTGACTGTAACATAAAAAGGCTTTTTTTTTTGCTACTATGCTTGAAAAACACTAAACATAGATTCAACTAACCAAACAGAGAGAAAGTTACTCTGTTTTAGATGTAATTTAGATCAGCAAATTAAGTCTATTGCTCTAACAGGCAAAGAGTGATAAAAGCATCTGAAGCATCTGTCATGGAAGTGGAACTTTATGTATAGGTGGATTCATAACTAAGCATGAGCTGTACCCACAGTACAGACTGCACCACCCAAGCTATCCGAGTCTGGAAACAGTAAGGGCTAGCTCCTGCCAGTCCTGGCTCACAAACCATCTTGCTTACCTATTTTGCTCCCTCCATTTCCTGCCAAAGTTTAACCCACTAGAAAGACATGCAACAAGGACTTTCCGGGGGACAACCTTGCCCCATGTCCCTTGTCCAGGCACATTGAATACCTCAAGGTGCCATCAGCAAACACTAATTTGCAGTAAAAATCCCTGCCAACAGAAGATATGTGAACCACAGTTACAGAGGCAGACACACAATAGAACCTAATGGACAACTCTCTCAATAACAACCAGATCAAAACACTCACCTCAGGTCACCTTCTTTATTTCTACACAAGAACAGTAGCAGCAATGTATATAAGCAGCCCCAAAACTTTAATCAATAGATAAATGGGGAGGTTTTATTTTAATTAGGAATACAAATTTTCAGTAACTTGAGTATCTCAAGACTGTATTTTTAACAGTTTTTATAATTAACACGGAAATATTTTTTCTCCAAAATCTAGTACTATTTATAGTCATCTGTCTAAACTTTGTTTAGATATTTTCCAAACCTAGTAATTATTTTCCAGAATAAAATTAAGTTTCTGTCTTCAGCTATAATTAATAAAATTTTAATTTTTGAGCTTTGCCAGTGATGTACCATGACACAACCACTTTCAGCACAATAGTACCCTTCTGCAGAAATACGTTCCATGAAAAAAGCTGCAAATGTGCATGCATAAGCATACACACAAGTCCCAAAACAGAGGAAGTAGATCTTTCTTACATGTTTTGGGGTATTTGAAGGCTTTGTGTTATTTTTCAGTTCTTCACAGTTACTCAAAATGACAATTGTGCCCTTCAAGCCTCAAAGAAGCCTATGCAATTAGGCTTCTAAATAACTAAAACTCAGAGGTGGATCTTGGGAGAGGGTTAGGCTTATACGATCATTGTACTTAACTTTTGAGGTTCCCTTTGGGTGCTCTGGCATCCAATCTAAACACTTTCCCTTGTCACAGGTCACCTATATACAAAGACAATTTTTTATAGATTTATCTATCTGTAAGCATACTTCTACACAGGCACAAAGAAACTGTAAATCAAATGCCTGTGTTGTCTTCCTACACGACACTGGGCTCAGAGATTTTGGTTTGTGTTTTTTTAAGGTATGGTTGGCAAGATTTTGTAATTCCATTCCACTCATTTTCTCATTCTCTCTTTCCCAGAAGTTAACTCATAGTCCATTTCTATTAACTTTCTTGAAACTTTCTGAATTAAACTCTTAAGAAAGCAGTGGTTTTAACTAGTGTTTCTGTTGTTTTTGGCTGATCACACTCATGTTGCTGTTATCCAACGATATCAGCTGTCTCACTGTAATGCATAAATGAATTTTATGAAAAGTCTGTGATCAACTTTGACATTTCCACAGGTGCAAGTTGATTATATAATTGCTGCTACTGAACTAGAGTCCATATTTTATAATTACTGAAATTAGTTTTAGTAATGTCATGAGAAGGACAGATGCAGCAAAAATAAATACACAGAAGTTATCTAGCTCTGAATTTCACTGCAATTGACAGACTAAACAAAAGAAGAAAAAAGAAAACCGATTTAGTCTGGAAAGGTCAAGTATTTTACTTCTAGGGCAGGTGCTTTAACCACTAAAGCTCTAAAGAAAGGAGGTATCTCCTCTACCTACCTGCTTACTTCTTTTTAAGTATTACTGTTTCTGAAGGCTCCTCTCTACCTAATGTTAATTAATTTTTAAGAGAAGGGCATTTTAGACAAGAATGTACCTACTTATTTTTGTGCCATAATCTTTGAGTGCATACCATGCCTCTCTGTAGCTCTCCTTTTGCTGTACTCTGCAGATATGGGAAGGAAACAAACGAGGGTAAAGACACTGATGCCTTGAATTCAGTGATGGAAACTCACTTGGTTAATGCATAACATACACTGAGAAGTACCACAAACAGGTCAGTGAAAACAGAGCACATGTTTTTTAACTGCAGCCTCTTAGTCTTGGAGGTTGACAGCCACAGAGCGAGATCAGAATGTCTGCTAGGTGGAATAACTCCACACATGGCAAGAAGATATATGCACAGTGGCACAATCAGGGTACCCCTGGCAGGTGAGATTCAACAAGTAAACAAACATTGCTGACCTGAAGGAAGTAGCACGATGTGTTGGAATAGATACCACAGCTAATGAACTTGAAATAACAGCTACTGCACAGCTAGACTCCTCTGCTTACAGTTTTGCTAACAGTAAGCCAGCACTACTGCCCTCTTTCACTGCATATCTGATCAACTTACTGAAGTTGAGTACCACTTCTGGCATCAGGATAAGCACATTACTAAGTCCAAGAGCTCAGTCTGGTTCAGCAGAATAGGTAGAGAATGGTTGGTACTCTGGATCAGTCAAATACCACTTCTCTCAAGTAATCTGTTACTCAATATGTTTCCTACCAAATACCAACCTTTCCATACAACCACGTTATATATCCCATCCAACTATGACTTAGAATCAGCAACAATCTTTATGTTGTCATAGAAAATGTATTTTTAAATTATATATATGGAAAATAACTCTGGTCCAATTGGTAGCCCCTCTAAAATGGGTTAAAAAAATCTCATAATCACAGAGTGGTGAAGGTTGGAAAGGACCTCTGAAGATCATCTAGTCCAACCCCTCTGCTAGAGCAGGATCACCCACAGTAGATCACACAGGAACACATCCAGATGGGTTATGAATGTCTCCAAAGAAGGAAACTCCACAACCTCTCTGCAGCCTGTTCCAGTGCTCTGTTACTCTCAGAGTGATGAAGTTTTTCCTGATGTTTAACTTGAACCTCCTATGCTCCAGCTTGTGTCCATTGCCCCTTGTCCTGTCATTGGACATGCAGAAGAGTCTGGCCCCATCCTCCTGACCACCTGTCCTTTAGATATTTATGAACGTTTATGAGATCCCATCCCAGTCTCCTCTCAGTCTCCAAAGAGAACCAGCTCGCTCAGCCTTTCCTTATAGAGCAGATGCTCTGTTCCTCTAATTATCTTTGTGGTCCTGTGCTGGACTCTTTCCATTAGATCCTTATCCTTCATGAACTGGGGAGCCCAGAATCGCATGCAGTATTCTAGATGTGGCCTCACCAGGGCAGAGTAGAGGGGTTGGATGACCTTCCTTGACCTGCTGGCCACACTATTCTTAATGCCGTTGGCCTTCTTGGTCACAGGGGCACATTGTTGGCTCATGGTCAGCCTGTTGTCCACCAGGATGCCAAGGTCCTTTTCCCAAAGCTACTCTTCAGCAGGTCAGCCCCCAACCTCTATGGGTCCATGGGGTTGTTCCTCCCCAGATGCAGTACTCTATACTTGCCCTTGCTGAATTTCATTAAGTTTCTCCCTGCCCAACTCTAGCCTGTCCAGGTCAGATGCAACGCAACATAAAAGAAAGCGTAAATATTTTGCACACTAGCTCTCTGGAACATATACATGGTGAATCAAAAGCAAGACACCTTTCTTCACGCATCCCTATTTTCTTTTCTCCTCTGATTGTATTGTTTAACAGAATAACAGATCATTACAAAGCAGAGGGGGGTGATGGTGGGGTGGGTGTGTGGAAATCAGTACCAGTCATTCATAAACCCAAATCTCACTTTTCAAGCTTTTCTGCTTGACCACCCCCGAACCAGCTCTCCCTGTCCTGCCTGAAGTTGCATCCTTAGCATGTCATTGGCTTTGAAGTTCCAGAAGACAAAATGATATGCCTATCTGGAGACATTCAGGATGTCTAAGACATTTACAGCAACAAAAACTAAGACCTCTGTTATGGTTTGGGAGACCTCGGCACTGTGTTGGACACCTATCGGAGAGAGAGGGGGTCCTTAGCACCCTGAGAGACTGGCAGGGGTCAGTATTCCCGCCCACTTCCTGTCACAATCTATAAAAGCCAGCAGAACCGGAGGCCGCTCTCTCCTTCCTCCTACTCCTCTTCCCCTGCCGGGTGTGCTGCTGGTTTCCTTCGGCTTCCCACGTGCTCGCTCCAGAATCCAACTACATCGGGTGCTGTGAGGAGCCGTGGACCTCTCCTGGAGCGGCCCTGCGTTCCCCATATCCCTGCCATCATCGAGATCAGTTTTGTATATTTGTATATAAATATCTACTCACTCCCTGCCCCCCCCTCCGTTTTACCCCTTTTTTTTTTCCCCTTGTGTTATAGTAAACTTGTTTCTGGTTTCAATTTCCAAAGTTGAAGTCTCTCTCTTTCCCCTTTCTATCTTCCCTTGGGAGGGAGGAGGTGGGGGGTAATAGAGAGCAGTTCTGTCCTCTGGTTGTCTGGGGTTCACCTTTAATATTTAAACCAGAACAACCTCTCACTGTGAAATTCAGTCTTCATGTCAACATGCACATAAGGCACAAATAGAGCAGCCAACATGACCCACACACACAAGCCCTGATGCTACAGCCCTTGCTCACCTCAACACTGTGAGCCCTGTTAACTAAGACAGCAGTATTAAAGATATTTTAAGATACCACCTGCAGAATCCTAAGCACTTTAATGACTAGATATGATTATGCTGATAGGGGCTACTGCTTTACTATAATTTAATAGAAGTCTAAGCAACACTTCCGAATGTGCGCTTACATCTCAGTGATCAGCTATAAAAATACATATATGAATGCATGTGAGGTGATTGCTTTGTAGTGTTTTTCAAACTTGGAGAAAAATATCTAATAATATTCAATGTCGAACATCATAGCAAGAGTAAGCAAGGTCATGTCTACAGTTGAAAAAAAAAACATCAAGAGCAACTTTGTGCTCTGTCTGAAGTCAATGGGAGTTTAGCCATTAACTTCAACAGAGGTAGTCTTTAGCCCACACAACAGCTTCAGGTTAATATAAAGCACCAAGAGCACCAAAAGGCACATGAAATAACTTTCCTTAACTTTTTCTATCATTACAATAATCATATTACGCAAAATTAGTTTCATATTTTATTGACTTTTCTTTAATAATGGGTTTGCTTATTATTTAGTGTAAGACTTTACATGCGTCAGAACCTAAAACAAGAAAGTGTTTTCCAAGTCAGCAGATGTCCTACCAAGTACAGACTTCTGATATACCATTTAAGTCAGAATAGAGCACTTAATTGCATTTTCCCAACAATTACACTTTCATTTTTTCACATACCTAACCTTACTATCACCAGAGGCTACACAGCACTATCAAGTTGAAAACAAGTATAAAAAAATCAAGCTAAATAATTGCCCTTTTGTGCAACGATTTAGGGTTTCATTCACAACATGGTATCACATTAGCACAAGCTTATTCAAGTGCAGTGATAACCTTACAGCACTCAGGTATTTTTTGAAAGAAACTAGTTAAGTAAACAGAGCTTGTTTCTTAAGAAGACATTCTCCTATGTTCTTATTCCCATATCCTCTCAATAAATTATTAAGAACAAGAAATAAAAGATACAAATCGAAATAATAGCTACAAAACAAACCACTTAAAAAACACTAGAAAAACAAAGCCAAGGTACAAAAATCTGAGCAAAGCACAACTAAACCACAGTATCCAAGAGTTCATATTACTCTAATTCAGGAACAATCTGTACAAGATTATACAGTCTTCACTTCCACTTATGAAAGCTGTAGCTTCACTATACATTTTGTAGAACTTTTCAATTCTTTCATCCACAGGTCTGATGACAGAATTTCATAAGGAAAAAATTTTACTTACATGTCAAGTTTCATTTCCAAAATTAATGAAAAAACTAAAATTTATTCCTTGATTTTTAACAACAGAAATCTTCGGTACAAACCAAAAGCTTCAACATAAGAACTTTTTGACACTTTGGAAATACCTCGCAATAGCTCCTCTAGAAGAGGAAGATAGACATAAAAACATCATTGCACAATCCACAGGTTTTCACTGACAATTTCTTTTTATGTATTTTAAGGGGTCAACTGCCACATTTAGCATTCGTTTTAACTGCCCTGAAAAGACCAGCCTACTCAAAAACTAACAAAACTACATAGTACACTGTGAGCACAATAGAAAAAACTTCATGTACTTACAAGCTTCCTCTTCTTGGAAGGCTCAGTTCCTTCTGTAATAGAAAAAAGTTAACACTGTATTAGGAATAAAACTGATTTTACTTGGAAGTGGCCTCTTTAAGACAATACTGTAATCCTCTCATCCTACCAGTAGCAGAGAGATAGAAGTGGTGTATTTCAACTACAACAAAAGATGATACAGATTATACATGCACCATCTTTTACTTGTTGCCTTCTATTCTTACTTGAAATAGTAACATTAAATATGGGAAATGTCTTTTTGCAGCAGCAATATTAAAATATTTCAAACAAAAGATGGATGTTATAGAAGGGCCTTACACTCAGAGCTATGATGCACTGGTAACAGTATTAAAATACGCAAGAGTCAGTGACAAAGGTATATTAGAGTTCTTTTCAGCATCTATCATTTGCAAAAGTGGTTAACAACAGAATCAAGACCTAAATAGGTGACCATCACCACCAAAGTTTCTACACTATGTTCTTTAACCCCCAAAAATATGAAGTAGTAACAGTTTGGTCAATTATAAATAATTAAAATTTATTAAAATACTCTGCAAAGTACTAGCATAGCAACAGAATTTCTGTTGTACAAACATTTCTACAACTTTTGCTGAGAACAATTGAACTGCTGTTTATGGGACTAAAAAGATACTCTGCTAGACAAATGGAAATCATCAATAAACATTTTAGTAGCATTTTAGTGTAGAAGAAAATCTCAAGACTCATAAAGTTTTGTCCATAAGAAATAAGCATAATATATTTAAATACAATGGATTGTCTTGTATTGTATATATCACAGAATAGCTGAGGCTGAAAGGGACCTGTGGAGATCTTCTGGTCCCACCTGCTCAAAGCAGTACAAATTAATTACAGCAGGTTGCTCAAGACCACATCCAGTTAGATTTTGAACATCTGCTAAGATGGAGACTCCACAACGTCCCAGGACAATCTGCTCCAGTGTGCAATTACCCTCACTTTTTTCCATATCTCACATGAACTTATATTCTGAATGCTACATTAGTTAAGTCTTCTTTGCAGGGAGTACCACCTGCATCTAAATAAAGGGACAACTTGTCTAACCCAGAAGATGCACAGACAGATACATATAATGTTGAAGAGCATCATGAAAGAGAAGACTGCATATGAGAATGATTCACGTTATGTGGGTGGATGTCTTTAGTCACTCAATTGCATTATTTTATGTTTACTTTCAATATCTACACAAAAGGTTGTTAAGTATGTAACAGACACTCAGGTTTTATTCTAGAAGTTATGAAAGGGGAATAACCACAAAATTCTCTTCTAAAAGATGTGTACACACGTTTATTTCACATAGCACATAAAGTTATAGGTATTGACCAGAAAATGCATATGAAAGTACAACTGAACAGCTAAAAATAGTACAGCCAGGCACATTAGAAAAGGCCATAAGGGAATGAATAATTATGTATTCTTTAGAGACTTTTACATGGTGTGCAGTAAATAAAGCTCAGGCTGCTAACTGAATGATAAGGATTAAACCATCAAGTAGCTGCTCAATTCTTCAACACCACCCATCCTGTTCCCTGAATGAGGCAGGAAAAAAATAGTGTGAAACAATGTAATTAGAGATCACAACACGAAAGTATAGGAGAGCAGAATTAGGGGGTCCTGGTAACAAATCCTGGCACTTCCTAGGAAGTGTTCAGAATATGCCATTTGAAATTACATCTTTAAGCATAATGTGCTTACATAACAAACACAACGGCATACAATACTGCATTATGAAGCTGAGTAATTCCCCTAAATTTAAAATGTCACATTCATCATGAACAGATTACTGCAATTTAGAACCCAGGTACTTCCCTTTGTATGTTTTTTTTCTCTAATATTTACAATGCCGTTGTGTTCTACTTCTAACTCAAAACTTTACTTGTAATTCTAGGCACTGCCATACTGTAACATCCAACAATTGCACAAAAATTGCCAAAATGTATCATCAGGAATCAAACTTGGTTTTACACACCATTTCACAGAATTGCAACAGATTTGTTTCTTATTATTCACACCTTTTCTTTTTTCTTTAAGTCAGGAGTGTTTTGGTTCTAATTTACCATTGTAAGAGAACAGCAAAAGACCCAAGCTGCCTTCTGTAGAAACTGGAAGTCACCTTATTCTCTTGGCCCATTCTCAAGCATTCCATCCTGAAGCACTGCTTCTGACTACAGAATGACGTTCTGTAAGAGGTGATTCACTGTAATGAGGTGCCAGTAAACATGTTAAGAACTGCCATGATCTCCCCATACAAAGTAAAAATGCAACAAAACCTCACATATGTAGTTCATCCACAGGAAGATTTACAAAATACTGCAAATAAAGCCTTTTTAAGACTGGATTTTAAAACAGCACACAGATAAACAAAACAATGAATGAAACAAAAGAAATATCCTTTCTGGGTAATATCTATATCCTCATTATTTCTGTGTATCACAGCATTGATGTAAAAATGCAAAGTCACTTCTCTCATGCTTCTCCAGCTTGAGAATCTTCAAGACACAACCCCCCCACCCCAAAACAAAACAAAACAAAAGCTTAAAAAAATTATCAGCTGTGTCAGCACACATTTTCTTACTCCAGACAAGGCCCATCAACACAGAATCACAGAAACATCAGAGTTGGAAGGGACCTCTAGAGTCCTGCCAAAGCAGGATGGCCTGGAGCACATTACACAGGACTGCATCCAGGCAGGTCCTGAATGTCTCCAGAGAGGGTGACTCCACCACCTCCCTGGGCACCCTGTTCCAGCACTTTGTCACCCTCACAGTAAAGAAGCTTTTCCTCATGTTCAGATGCAACTTCCTGTGTTCCATTTTGTGCCCGTTGCCCCTTATCCTGTCACCAAGCACTGGACTCCCTCCACCAGTTCCTTGTCTGTCCTGAACTGCAGAGCCCAGAACTGGATGCAGTATTCCAGATGTGGCCTTGATACAAATGGATGACTTTGCTGTACTAAGTGAACTGAAGGGTTACTTTTAAAATAATGTGCTTTGTGAAACTGTCAATCAATTATGCCAAGCATCCTGCAGGTTGTGATAAACATCAAGTCTTCTAAGACCTGTGGGCCTGCAGACAACACTCATGTTGATTCTGACCCACCTGGGCAATCTACCAGCAGGACACTGGAGACAGGACCAGGGTGGGAGACCGGACAAAGATGACAAAGAACTAGAATCAACAATAGACCCCAGGAGACTCTCAAGCATGCATAATTACGAAGATAGCCAATTCCAGGAAATAAAATGACTGTGTAAAGGAATTCTGGGAACTCATTGACATGAAACTGAATATGCATGTTTTTGGTGTATATTAGGTGGGGTGTTTCACTGACTTGTTGGAGCACTTACGGTGGAGAATCCTCAGTGCTGCCCAGCACTGCAATAAAGAATGCCTGCTCAAGAACAGCTTGTTTGTTGTTACTGGGTCTCTATCTCGGAATCCTTACCCAGCCGCACCTCACCTCCCACTTTGGTGAGGAGTGTTAGAAAGCAAGGGGGTTTGGAAGCTCCAATTTTTGTTTCAGCCTCACCAGGAAAGAGCAGAGGGGAAGGATGACCTCTCTTGACTTACTGGTCACAGTCTTCCTAATGCATCCCAGGATGCCATTTGCCTTCTTGGCCATGAGGACAGAATGCTGGCTCATAGTTAACTTACTGTCTACTAGGACTCAAGAGCCTCTTCCTCGAGACTGCATTCCAGCAGATCAGCCCCTAATCTGTACTGATGCACAGGGCTGTTCCACCCCAAGTGCAGGACCTTACATTTGCCCTTGTTGAACCTCATTAAGTTCCTCATTGCCCAGCTGTCCAGCCTGTCCTGGTCATGTTGGACAGCAGCACATCCCTCTGGTATGTCAGCCACTCATCCCACTTTTGTATCATTGGCAAACTTGCTGTGGATACACTCTGTCCCCTCATCTAGGTCACTGATTAATATATTGAACAAGACTGGACCCAGTACTGACCCTTGGGGAACATCACTGGCTACAGGCCTACAACTCGACCCTGCTCCATTGATCATGACCCTCTGAGCTCTCTCTCAACCAGCTCTCAATCCACCTTATTGTCCACTCATCCAACCCACACTTCTTGAGTTTCTTAGTGAGGATATGATGGGAGACAGTGTCAAAAGCCTTACTGAAATCAAGGTAGATGGCACCTGCTGCTCTCCCCTCATGCAACCTGCAGCCAGCTATGTCATCACAGAAGGCTAGCGGATTGGTGAAGCATGATTTACCCTTGGTAAATCCATGTTGACCACTCCCAGTAACTTTCTTTTCTTCCATGTCTTTAGAGATGGCATCCAGAACGATATGCTCCATCACCTTTCCAGGGACATGATTCTAGCTTTGTGAAAGTATGGCAGACCTCCACAGCAGGGCCTACACAAAGCAAGTGGGAAAAGTGTAAACATGCTCTACTTGGGGCTAGCCTATAGCTTAGAGAAATCGTTCATTTCCTAAGTACATAAAAAACATCCATACCATTCAAAAGCTAAAGATGCCATTTTTGTTTGTTTCTCCCAGCTGTTCTATTCACAGTAACTGAAAACAGGGAAGCACTGAATGATACCATACCAGAAATAACCCAGTTCTTCAGGCATGCAACACTCCAGCTCAGATCTCGGTTACACTGAAAATGACCTTCACAGTTTTCTGGCATTATGCTGTTTCCTTTCTGAAAGTCTCAATGGAACTGACTCAAAAGACCGGCTGCCCTAGTTCTGCTGCACAGCATCCAACACATATGGCCTACTGAAGGTAAAAACAGTGGTGTCAAACCTTCAGAGCACATACTTAGCAGGCAAGCCCCTGGAGTATTAAAAAGAGAAAAAGATGTGTTCACTACCACTCTGCATGGCTCCTGGGCACCAGCTCTGCCCCAGAGGTCAACACTATACTCTTTTGCCCTTGCCCTACATGGAATCCTCCTCTGGCCAGTTCGAGTTGGGCTGAAATTATGGCTGCTTCATTCCACTGCAAAAACACAAAGCAAACTTAATGAACCAGAGACTCTTGCCCTTGAGGGCCTTTGTGTCTCAAAAACCACGGTCTGAAAACAAAATAAACCTTGCCTCAGGTTTAAGAGATCTGTGCAGGTCTGTGTCACACTGCAGTGATCCTGCATTAAAGACCCATGTGTACTGAATTTAATTGCAGCTATAGTTTATCAGTTCAAACTGCACACTGTGCATTTTACCATAAAGAACATGGTTTCACAATCACAGATGCTTTTTTATTATTTCAGTAATTATGAATCTTCCTCTGGTCCTACACATCTATAAGGCACTTCAGTATGGACAAATTCAGTCAATGCACCAAAGAGCAGATATCCAGCCTTAGAACAAAAACACACAGACTGAATAAAGTACACTGGATTTTATTCTGGGTCAAAGTCTTCACCTCACTAACTAGAAATACGCTTTAAATAACACAACTATATAAAAAGGTTTAAATGACAGAGGTGACTTAGAAAACACTAACTTAATCTAATTTCTTGTAAAGTATTACCAGTCAATCACAAAAGATTTAAAATATTGATTTTCCTCCCCTATATGGGAGAAAGAAAAGATGTCATTAGCTTAGTGCTTGTTGCTGGGTTCAATTTTAAAGAATCAATAAAAGGCTGACACATTATAAAATGCTAAATATGCAGCTAATGGTGTCAATACAGGTTGATTTTAGAAAAACAGTAAATTTGCTTCATCTTCCAATAAAAACTGCAATGTTCAAACACTCAGAAAGTCTTATCTTTCAAAATTTTTGGTTCCTCGTGAAGTAGGCTGAAAAAATGAACCTTTTGAAGACAAATTTCAGTAATGCATTATTCAACTGGGGAGGTGTTACGTGTGATAATATTAATATGAGGGGTTTTTTACACTGTAGCACTACTCATTCTGTAAGCATTTGAGGGCTTTCTAGAAACATTTGTTAGGTCATAATACAGTGCATTAAGAACAGATTAACATTGTAACATGAACACTGTATTAGTATCAGTGGGGAAAAAAAAGCAACAGCACACAATTCTCCTTATAATCACCAACAGCAAGAGGGATGAATTTGAAGGATTTTCTTCTCAAGCAATTACTATATTTTTGCAGAAGAAAACTTGGGGGATGACAGTAGATCTTGAAGCTGGATGTGGAAACATGGAAAAGAAGCAGAGCAAGTAATGTATAGGATTGTTTTGCCCTATCACGGAGAGGGATTTCACTGTCAAAGAGCTTTTTACAAGCTCATCTTCACCTCTTCGTAAGCTTACTGTATCAAGCCATTGTATTAATCCATTCTAAATACTTTCTAAGCGAGGCAGTGGCATGTTATGCTTCTTACTTGATTGCTTTTCAACTTTGCCAACATTTCAGTTCTTCAGATTCACTGAGCATATTACCAAGAGGCGCAGTGTGGTGAGAGATCAATGACCACAAGAGCACTGAATTTCAGTGTCCCACATCTAGTGTGTCCTGCAATGTTATTTCTGTGTCAAAGCTGTCCTTTGTTGTTGCACCAACTTGTGATGTTTCCTGGTTCCAAGAATAGTAACCCTCTGCCTCAGAAATGGTTTTCTATTAACACCAGATTTGAATTTTAGGAGTGGCTATTGACTG
Organism: Hemiprocne comata; assembly: GCA_020745705.1. NCBI lineage: Eukaryota > Metazoa > Chordata > Aves > Apodiformes > Apodidae > Hemiprocne > Hemiprocne comata. The sequence goes on along the minus strand of CM036616.1, from coordinate 37,734,727 downwards.
ATTTTCAAAACAGTGCTGGAGACACTCAAAACCCACCTGGACAAGTTCCTATGTGATGTACTCTAGGTGACCCTGCTCTGGCAGGGGGGGTTGGACTAGATGATCTTTCGAGGTCCCTTCAAACCCCTATGATTCTATGAAAAGTGTTTAGCTTTTTCTTTGTCAGTCCAAGTGTTCTCACTCAGATCTAATTTCTTACAAAACTGGTATAACTATAAAAATGTTCTCCCTTCCAATGACCCAAATGAGTTCAAATTTGGACCACCTCTTCCTTAGCAATCCTAGTCTGAACTGGCTTGTTCAAAATGTAATTCTGTATTCGCTTCTCAGCAAAACTGTATCAATAACTTTCTTTACTGGTAAGGTAAAACCCAGTCTAAGATGACCATTCCTTCCACACTAGCAACCAAGGAGTTAGGTGTTACTGATGCCTTAAGGTGAAGTTTGATGTTCTGCCTTTCAGCTGAAGGCTTTCATATTCTTTCTAGTCATCCAGATGCAGCCACCAATTTACCCAGGTTTTTGCTTAGTGTGTACCCTCATCAATTAGATCAAAAGTCATTCACAAGCATTTTCATTAATAAAAGTTGCCGTTTCTGCACTAGCAAGCTCTGGAAAGTAGCTACTGCTGCTCAGGGAAGACTTCATTCACAATTCTCCTGTGTCACCTTCAGAACACTCTTTGGCACAGAACACAAGGCTTCTTTTAAATACTTTTAACTGTTATTTCAATGTACAAAGATGTTACTCTGCATGTTAACTTAACCTCTCACATCCCTAAACACTAAAAAAGTCCTTGTAAACAATGAACTTGAAATCACAAATTAACAACATCTAGTGCAGATTTTAACAGGTAACATGCTGTAAAAGTAAAGAGGCACTTCAGCTCAGATTTAACTAGAGAAATACATTTCATCTAATTCAATATTCTGTGTTCTATACAACTCATTTTTATCTCCTCGGTTAACTTCCCTGCTTTTGTTAGAGGCACTGCTGACTGTATCTTTCAAAGTAGAAACACATCCATCCGTCAGGTTGGACGTACAGGTTCCAAAACGGGATGTAAAAGGAATACCCAGGTATTCCATAAAGCTAGGCATTATAAATTTAAATGCAAATTAACTGGATAAAAAATAATTCCAAACAAGCTACATATAAAAAATATACAAGAAAAAGAAACCTACTGCTTTATCATGTACAATACAGAAGCAATTTAAATAATCCATTTGTATTTTCCTATAGATGAACGAGATACAACATTAAGATTTATAACAGGCTGGACAGAACTAAGTAAATAGCAGTTAAACATGTTTTACTCTGTGTTTTGGTTTGAGCAAGCTCTTTGCTGATTTTTTTGTGTGTTCTTCTACAAACTCTCTTACAGCATTAAAAACCCCTGATTCCTGTGGAAGAACATGAAACATCTCAGAATTATTCCATGCACTAACAGTAAGGATTTTCCTGTGAACTGCACTGTAGTCTGAAGTCTTTGCAATTACTGGTCAGGTAATAACATTTAGCAACCAAAATAACTTGCTAAGGAAGAACTACATTGTTTAAGTGATACAATACAAATAACACTCTCAAATAAATTTTGAAATAAAATTTAAAGAAATCAAAAAACAACTCCCACATCAGAATGCATGGGCTTTAAGTAGCTTCTTTTAAAAAAAAAAAAAAAGTAGATGAAGTACCACAATGGCTTCTTCAGAGACAGTAGCAATGACCTAAAATTAATGCTTGGTAGTCTAAGATATTCACTGAAAAGAGACAATACTACAGAAGTCAGTAACTGGAAGAAGTTTTGAGTATAATCTCTTTATTTACCTTGGAAAGAGAAGAAATAATAATTTAATTACTTGGCAAAAAAAAAAAAAGAGGGGAAAAAGTATCAAAATGTAACAAACATACCCTTTATGGGAGTAAAATTCATCAACACAAAAAAATGAGAAGAAATGCCAATTAAATAAAAACAAAAACATGCTTATTGGCATGCCTAATTTATAACAAATGAATCAATAAAATATTCTCAAGTCTTCTCAAGGCACTCTTGTGCCCAGAGTGCCTGCTGTAGGACCCGTAGAACTGAGCTCAGCAGTTGTTCTTGGTGCACAAGTATAAAGGGAAGACTTTAGGCAGGCTAGGAATAAAGGGCAAAAATTACTTGCTTTTACCAGCAGGGGCAAAACACTGCTCTTTTCCTTTCAGCAGACAACAGAAATATATCTTTAGCAGAAAAAGGCTAATTTATATTTGCTCTGTTACTGATTCCAGATCTTCTGCCCCTTATGCAATTACAGTTTCAAAATTAGAGATTTTGCTTAATGTTGACGTTTTAATCAGTATTTATAAATTTGATCAGTTCAGCTGACCCCACAGCTAACTGGTAATACACTCCACTGATGTGGAAGAAAGCTTCAAGTTCTAGGGCAAGGGTTACACTGGAAAAATTGAGACACCCTGGAGACCAGCAAGGTAAATATTAACCCTATTTGTGAAAACAGCTTTGTCAAAATGAATGCTTAATTTTTTCACTTCAAAACTGCAGTCACATGTTTCTCTCAACAAGCTGAAATTCAATTATTTCCTACAGAGCTTCAAATGCTCTGAAAAATCTGAAAGGTGAAAGCTAGTGTCTGTCACTCCCAAAGGAGAGTCCATTCTAGGGAGAGTCCATTCTAGGGAGCCATGTTCATGTGATCTTTTGTCTTGCCACTACTATAAACCTAAACACTGCTCTTTATGGGCCTTATCAACAGCTGTTTCCTACCTTGTCTCCTGCTTGTTTGCCCCACTTGCTGCTGGCCTGCAAAAGGCTACTGTCACTACTCCTCTTCCTATACAATAGGCAAGAGGACAAGCTCTCCACAAACTGCTATAAAAATCCTGATTTACTAGTCAACACTCCAAAGCAAGGAAAATTTATTTCAAATTCTTCAAAGACAGTATGACAAAAACCCCATTATCCTTATTGATACTACAACTGCTCTCCCTGCTGATGTTATCCAGTTTCTCTAATTAGCCGCAATCTCAATTCTTAGTATCCACTGCAGGGAAGACAAGAAGAAAGGTAATTTTTCTTTGGGGGTTTTAATGCTCTTTTTAAGTATTCCTTCCCTTAACAGAAAGGGATCATAACACGGCATCAACAGTATGCTATTACTGTTTTCATCCAAAAGTCTCAAAATGTGTGCAACAACAGATCTATCTGCTGCATCAACCCCTGGTCTAAAAACTCGTGATGCAGGCAAGAAGCTGATGTCTAGCGAAGACTACCTTGAGGCACAACTGACAATTTCACTGGAAAAATCCTTGACAAAACAATGCAAATGAGTAGACTAGTGCTGGACCACTGTGTATAACAATCAGTGAGCATGAAATAAATTACTGCTTCAGCCCAGGCAAAGTTTTCCACTAAAAACCACAGTGGACAATCATTCTTACCTACAGAAAGCAAAAATGTAACAGTGATAAATTTTTCCACAATTTTTATCATTACTTGGTCTCTCTGTATCTGCTAGCAATAAAGTCAAGTATATTTTACAGTTTTTGTTTGGACTACTAACATTCTAGGTAAATTAAGATTAGAAGCCAGATAATCTTTTGGTTTATTGCCATTTTATGGCCAATTTCATCCTCCTCCTTGTCCAATATGGCAGATGGATTGTTCCAAGACAAACTAGGGTAAATCACATCAGCAACTGTATTACATTTGTGCAAGCATTACATTTTTTTAATTCCCTTTTACCTTTGACTGATAATCCTATTTATGCTCTCTTAGTAAATTCTAGCCGGGTAAGTGAAGGTTACTCAAATTTATACCTCTACCTAGAATGTCTGTCTCCAAGTTTCTGTTGCGAAATACCTACTAATTAACAGGAAGAACTTTGCAAAGGCACAGAAATCTCTTGTGTCACTAGTCTCAAAGACCCTCCAAAAAAACCCTACAAAAAAAAAAAAATATGAGGACAAACACCTTCAGTTATGCATCTATTCAACACAAAGCAAAAGAGTAGCCAACCCTAGTTTTTTCTCTACACTTTCTAGCAGTTGTTAAGCCAGCAGGAGGCAACTCAATCCTAAGTGGAGCTCGCAATAGGGAATAGTATTCCTAGCTCCTATTCTGATTTATGTGAGCCATCTGGCAGGCTAAGTCCAGCAGCATTTACCTTTCCTGCAGTCACACCACCAAGATGTTCAATTAAAAGAAAGCACCAGTCTATTTTCCATGTTAATTTCATTAACGAAATAAGTACATGCAGAACAAAATAGTTCTCTGGCAGAGAAAAAATCCCTGTCTTTTTGGTGACACAAATCTTCTCAGTATGGTTGAAATACACCTCTCAACACTGGCTTCCACCTTGCCACAGTTTTTGGTAAAAATTTCAAATTCTAGCACAAAACTTGGTCCCACTCCCCCCTATGCAGACATCCCACATCTAACTGAGGATATATGTCCACTTCTTTAACCACATATTGAGACTAACTTTACATTTATAAGATTATTTTGCATACATACTAGCATTCATGCTAGCCAAATTTCTAATACTATTCCTACCACAGCTATTTCTATTTTAATCAATTGGGAGGCATGCAAGCACCATCGGGAAGAAGGCCACACATTGGAAGGAACAGCTGCAAACATTTAATTATAACTTGGTATTACCTTCTACAAAACTGAAGTTCTAGCAAGGAGAAAAGGGAGTACTGTGGATTTATTTTGTTTCCATTTTAGGGTAGTAGGTTATAGAAAAGCAGGTTATAAAACCTACCTAATAAAATTAATATTACACCATTGGCTGACTGGTTTAGCAGATTAATTTTATAAGCAAGAAAACCTTAACTTGCCAAAGAGAGGATCCATTTGTAAAACCTGACTGCAAACTATCATATGCTTCTATTTATACATCTGCCATACTCTCTAACCTTTGGTAAACATAACTTTCTAGCAACCACTTGGCCATCAAGTCAAACTTCTATCAGCTGTTGCCTAAGTGAAGTGTTAGGGAGCAGTACATTTCTCTGCACTTCCCTGCCTACTGGATGACTTTTTGGTATGTTTGTTTTTTTAACATGCAAATCCTGTGATGAGTAAGTGGCAGTAAACCCTACTCTTAGAGCAAACTCTGCAATCTGTGTTGAGCTTATGGCAAAAAGCAGTAAAATTCTGAGAATGCATGTCAGTTTAAAACATACTCAAGATGTAGCCTAGCAAGATATACAATAGTATCTGATCCATCAAGCCATCTGTTATTGATAGCCATAAGTAGATGATTATTTTTATTGAGGCTTCCACCCATTTAAGACCTTCAGACTAGGTTCAGCACTGTTGAGACACAGTCCTCAACAGCAAACTATTTTTTCACAAGTGTTATGGTTTGAGAGGGCACAAGCTAATTTTGTGGTATCAATGCGAGGACCTAGAGAGTGGGCACTGTTTAGGACACTGAAAGGTCCAGAGGCCAGACAGAGAGGGATAAGTATTCCCTCCCTGCCCTACCCTATGAAAGCCAGGAGGGTAGAATGTCCACCCCTTCCTGCATCCCTCCTTCTTCCCACCTTCCTTCATTCAGAGGTCCTGGAGAGAGGCTCGTCGTCTGCAAGATCCAACTCCACTTGTTGCTGGGAAGACCCATGGACCCTTTCCCTAAATCAGCCTTGCCATAAGGGAACTCTGGACACTTACATCTGCGATCCTAAAGATCAGGTTTTGTATATACTTGCACATTTGTTCCTCATCCCATGTGTTACAATCCCTTCCCTGTTCCAGTACACCCATTCTAATTTCAACTTCCAACCTTTAAGTGTCTCTTCCTTATTCCCCTTTTATCTTCCCCTGGGAGGGTGGAGGGAGGTAACAGAGAGCAGTTCTGTTCTCTGGATTTTCATTCGCTCTGACCACTAAACTGAGACACAACACTACAGCAGCTCAGGCTTCCGTAACATCCTGCCACATGGGAAAACAGCTGCTACACAGGAAGGCAAAAGGAATAAAAGGGATTCCACCAATCTTAACAGAGCCAAAGGACAACATACCATTTCAAAGTAACAAGTTTATTTGGGTTTGGGTTGGGTTTTTTGTATTGTTGTGTTTTTAAAACTATAAAGAACTGAATCAACAAGCTTAAAAAGAGTCATTTCAACTTTGTTGATGGCAGTTTGCCATCTTCAGTCTAAAAAACAGCAGGCAAAGTAGCTCCTTCTTTAGGATGGCAACAAGGCCACAAGACTGCTGGCTTCTATGCACCTACTCTTACAACCAGGGGAAACTGGCAGCTCTTCCAGAAGCAATAAATTCAGACTGAGGAGTGTGATAGAACAAGCTGATGGAGAAGCTCTGCCAGTCCTGTTGCCTTTCTACACATGCTTACTTCTGGAATTACCTGTGCAGCTGACTCTCAGCCTGTTCTCCTAGTCTCCATCAGAAGAGCTTCCCTTGTCCCAAAAGCCCCAAGAACAGATGGTCAGTGCCCAGTGGGCTCAAGTGATGGAGGAGGCTGACAACAGCACACTACAGCAGGTGTCTGCAGAGGTAGATGGAGTAAGCAGGTTAAGACTTTGGTAGGTCTTGGAGACAGGCTGCACTGCTGTTGCCTTTTTAGATGACTGGAGTCCCAACTTTCCCAGCTGGATTCACAACTTTGGAAGAGAGTATCAGGAGATTTCTTCCTCATGTGCACTGCAAATGGATACCTTCAAGCATAGTGTCTCGTCAGGTTGTCACAGCCAACTACAGGTAAGGGTCCTTAATGCCACAAAACAGGAAGAAAGGAAGTTGCCAGGACTCTGATGACACTCCTACTGACTTGCAGCAGTCCACAGGCAAGTTTGTCTGAAAATGGTAGTTAAGGAAATGCAAGGAGGAGTACAAGGGAAAGACAGAGTTTGTCTCTCAGAGAGGCTCTGTGATAACATAATTTCCCTGCTCTGCTTTCACAGTGATCTACACAGCAAATTTGTACTCTGCCTGAAGTATGCCCTTGGAACATAGATGGGCTTTTGAAGTATATCAACCTTGCTTGTTATGCAGCAACATATGCCACGCTTCTCCCCAGCCAAAGTTGCTCAGGTAACCTTGGGCTGTTGCTCTCATCAGCACACAACTAGCTGTAGCAACAACTGCAGGACAGGCGTGTCTTCATCCTTTCTCTTGAGTAGTCCCACTCCATACAACAGCAGTCCAGTACAGCTCCAACAGTCCTGAGCAAAGGTAGTGAACCCAGCCCTCTCACTGCTGTCCCTCTCATGCCTACTTCCAGGGCCTGTTCCACGCATAATGGCCAACTATGCTCTACCTTGTCTCAGAATCACAAGCCAAGATCCCTGTTACACCACTTCCTGCTGAAAGGCAGCTGTGTAGCTGCCAGATCCTATTCCAGATCCTACCTTCCATTAGTTGGATCAGCCTGAGCATAGCCTGATCATCGACGAATGTGACATTTCCCAGACTTGATATCTAGAGAAGTATGACGTAAAAGCACATAATTCAAGCCCCTGAGTTTGATCCAGGCACAAAAGGCATGTAGGAAGGAGTGAGAAATATGCAGAAACTATTACCTCCAGTTAACTCAATCAGAACAGGATTGTATGGTCCTCTCAGCTGTAGCAGTTGATTCCAAGTACATAGCAAGGGTGGTATGTGAGAAAAAAAGGAATCTATATCTAGGACATAAAGCATGGCAGCTATTATTCCTGAGAGGAGGAGAGGAAGAAGGGAAGGGGTGGCTATCAGCACAGATGTGTGCAGGTGCCTGTCATAATTAGTTTTATTGGATTGCTGTGTGGAAATACTGCCCACCTAGTGGAAGGTTCTCTAAGAACAGGACTTAAGACTACTGTTCCAGAATTTCATCATTCTCTTGCATAAGCAGTAAGGAATGAGATCAGGTAGGTGATCTGCAGGCTGGGAACTATGAACTTGCAGTTCTTCTGTCACCCAGTACTGGCAATCATGGAATGAAGCAGTGCTTATTGTTTGCCTCATTTCTGTTCCCTACAGACACTTTTTAATCGAACCAAAACACTCCACCACAACTACGTTCCTACTGTGTGCTGAAGACATGGTCATTCCAGGCAGATGGTCACTTGGAAGCTGACAATGGTTGTAGGAAAACAGGTGGAGGATGATGTGGTCTTGGGAGAAGAGCATCTTCCAGCTAGGTGGCTATCCAGCAGCACTGAGCTGCGAACTGACTTGCCCCCAGTGCATCAGGATGTCATCCCAGTAGCAAAGACACCGACTAAAGGGTAGTGGCTAAGGGCCCTAGAAAATCGAGACCCTTTATGGTCCTTCCATCCCAAACAAAACAGAAGTGCAAATACTGCGAAGGTTGCTTTGCAGCTACCAGACTGAGGTTTTGACAGGACACCTACCTTTGACAAAGTGCATCCAGGGGTACAGTAGGATACTGAGGTATGGTGCTTATGTCCACAGAACTGCAATTCGGTATAAATTTTTCCTTAGTCTTTCCACATTGAGAGAACTACCTGGATTGATTCTATTGTACATTAATGCACACAGAAAGTGGCTTGTCAAAAGGATGAGCTCCTTAAGAGACAGTACAGACTGATTAAAATAAATAAATTTCTGCTCTTACTTAATTAATCCTCTTTAAAAGAAAAAACAAAATACCAAACACAACAACGTGTACCTGACTCACTTTTTTATCTGTAATCCCTGAAATGCCCTCCCCTGGTCCCCCAAAAGGATAGCATAGTACTGACAATGTTGTTACAGGCCAGAAGAAATATTTAAAAGCTTGCAACAGTAAAAATCAACACAACTCATACTTAACAAGTCAATGCATTTAGCAAGAACTGGTGTGGCAACAGTGATTAGAGTCATAATTTAGAATGCAAGACAAGATAAAGTGTGTCCACTTTTTTTCCTTTCTTAAAATCAGAGCTTTAAAGAATGCTTCTTCAAAGAAATAAAGATCAGAATTACTACTATTGACATACTTGAACTTGTATCAAAGGTTGTATGTAAATATTGTGACCAATTCTGCAAGTAAATCTAAGGGAAAACAGAGAATGGGGTTTCTGGGAGGCAGTAATGGATACACAGTAACATTTTTACCAGTAAAAAAAAGTAGTAAAGAAAAGATAGTTGAACAGTTAGTGATGCTCTAAAATATGCATTATACATTGTACATTTTATTAGCCCAGAGAATAAAAGTTCAGTTATAACATCATGTTCACTAAGCATCTTAAGCTCTTTTCTGTACTGTTAACAAAAAGCACTTCTCTAAAAAGATGGAACAGTGTTAAAATAATAGTACCAGTTAATTTGTATTTGCTAATATCATCCTTTGATGCCGAAGCATTTATTTTTTACTCTGAAACTTCATATCACAGTTTGATTTATTTTATTATTTTCCATATCCTTGCCAATTTTATTATGCAATAGAAGCCTTCTGTTTAAGAAAGAGGCAAGTGAATTGCACACATTTAAGAAAAGAGACATCATACAAAGTAAAAAAAACAAAGCAAAACACTTAATACAGTTTCTATTTAACTTTGCAGATACACACAAAAAAAAATCTGACCTCAGCTTTTTCAAGAAAGTAAGAGAGATGCACTTGAATATGAATCTCTCCAGTGCTGAAGTTTAGAAACAGCGACTGTATCACTTGCAGGCAATAGTGACTAAATCTCCCACCAAGCACACAGAGGAGTTCCTCTTCAGTAACAAATATTCTGCTGATGTGACATTTCATTTTAAAAATGGTCCTTCAATAAAGGCACTCACTTTTGTAGTTGCTGGTTCCACTAGTCTCTGACGGTGGCGTGCTGAGCTGAAATGATTCTTCTGAGGTGCCCCTTCCTGACAGTGAATGGAGAAAGGGGAAGAAGAAGAACAGAGAAATGGGGGGGAAATGGATCGTGGAGGGGATGGAATGGAGGATGTTGGAGAAGGGAGAAGGAGAGTATTTAACTGTACTGTATTTTCGCTCTAAATTTGTAAAAGCTTTATAAAGTCAATTTAAATACTACTGTACAAATATCAAAAAGAAAATGAAGCTTTTGCTAGAAGTAGCCTCAGGAGGCTTTTATATATATGCTATTCATATGCATGTAATGGCGCTGTATACTATAAATATAGACACACATACACATGCCCTACTTCATTTCTAGATACATATATTATAGTTGAAAAACAATTAATTTCACTCTTCCCAAGCATACACATTATCTTACATTTTCTATAGCCATTTAAGAAGCTACATACAAAAGCCAACCCACTAGCCACTCCATACAGCTGGATTCACACTCTAACTCAAGACGAGCAAGTCCTCTAATAAAACAGGACTTTTTAGATTCACATTCTTCATTCAGAGCCTCAACAGATTATCCATGACCTTACGTTTTAGAGATTCTTCCCTAGTAGAGATTTAATACCTTTTCCTGAAAAACTTGAGAAATAACAGGCTCACACATATAAAGGACAAGCATTTTCTTAGAAAAATGTGAAAGAGCATTTGACCAAAAAAACAGAAGCACAACAGTCATCATGACATGCCCAAAATTACTTAGGGTAATATCTCACTGCAGCCAGTCTGCAAACTATCTGGATTTGCTAGAGCTGCAAAAGGAGGACAGCCTCCTAGACTTCAAAACAGTGCACCATTTGTTTGCCTACTTTTGTTACTTCTTGTGGTTCCCTCTCCCTCATTAAATTAGGTACCAAACAACCTCTACAACAGGGACCCTTCCTACGTGGATGGAGCTTCTCATGTTTCAAGGAAAAAAAAAAAAAGAAAAAGGGAAAAAAATCCACATACTCAAACTGCTTAAGTGAAAAAAAAAAAAATTTGAAACTAGGAAAAAACACAAATTTTGAGAAAAAATCTCTATATTGAATAACTATAATGTATTATCTGAAATTTTTCAGTGGAAAAGCTTAGTATTTTTATGTTCTTCTGCTACAATGAAAGGAAAGAATACTTTAGATCTCTGTTTCTTTTAATGGTCTTGCTCCTCCCTGGGCTTTCCATAGATCACATTACTGGAGATGTTTCATTCCTTTTTCATATTCACACAAAACCCTTTACTGAAATTATCTTGATAATCTTCAGACATCATATAGCCATATTGAAGAGGTGCTACTCTAACGTATCTAGAAATATTCTGAACTCACATTTTGGGACTAACAGCTTTTCTGGAAATCAATGTAATTTATTCTCTAATTCTTGACAGCCTAAATACCTACTTTCAGTTAAACAGCCTTGCAATGTTTTAACCATCTAAAACAACAGCACTTGCTCTGTTTTAAAAATTAAGAAAACTCCTAAGCTAATTTCCTCTATGAATGCTAACAAATGTGGCATCTGAATTTTCAGAAGATAATTTGTCACAAACAGGACTGAAGATTAAGCATCTACTCCATCATTTCTAGAAACTCTGGGGCAACCACAAGAATATGCTTATTAATTTCATAAACATTAGTTTTAAAGAAAATAAACACCTCTTACAATGAACCCTCCACTATGTTTCAAAATTCAGCCTAAACACAAATTATCTGACCTTACCAAACTTTTGGCATTATAAATCATTAGCATGCAAAAAAAAACCCAACAACCCACAACAAAAAAACCTAAACCAAAACCTGCCCCAAACAAAATGCCTAGCAAGCTAAATAATCTGCTTCTTTATGAGCAGAAGCATTGCTGTAATCTGATTGGTGGTCTCATTCCTTTCAAGCAACAGGAAAAAGGTCCATCACTATCACTTACAGGCTTTGAAAAAAGAAGCAAGTTGCTGGAAAAATATATAGGATGCAATGAACTATGAATAGAAAACTGCCTCCAGGAGACAGATTTTCCATGTGAATAAACAGCTGTATCTAGCAGGAAAAAAACAATAAAACCACAACACACTGCAAGCCACTAAGTGAAGAAGAAGCAAGAACCAAGCAGTGAATCTATCAGTCACAACACTGGCTAAGAGGGCTGCCAATCAAGAAATGCTTTGCTTTTTCTGTCATCAGTTTCTAGAAACTCATTCTTATACACTCAATAAGCCATTAGCTGCAGTTCCTACTAAGGTACTAATAGAAGTGCAGGTGGATATGAGACCATCACTGGTTTTGCTAAGCAGCAGTGAGGAAACGAAAACCAAGAAAAGGGGTAAGACAGATACTGATAGAGCATTATCTGGGTTTGAGTGAATCGTATCTGCACACGCAGTGTCCCAATAGAACTCTTTCAGTGTCTTGGGCAACAACCATGAAGTGCTGCTCCCCACACTTGCTGTGAATAACTTCACTTCACACAGGTATCTTACAGCAACAGACCTGTGGGAATTAATCATGTGAATACGTCACCTTTGCCCTCTGAGTGACACTTAAATGGCATTCTGAAATTAACTTCACAGACCTGGACTCAACCTGTGGAATGCCCTGCGGCAGACCCTAGAGAAAACCATGTCAAAAAATGGTTTATTTACTCTTCTAGAGAATAAATATATCCAGGAAAAGTCATACAGAACAGCTACAGTTATGCAAACAAATTAAGCACATGAAAAACTATGCACACAGCTCTGCTGACTTCAACATACATAGTATTTCCCAGATCAGACTTTTCACTGGCTGTGAAAAGCCTTAAACAGTGCACACTTTCCTTTCTTCAACTCAAGAGCCCATTTTTAAAAGCTAACTTCCAATGCACAGATTGAAATATGGAGTCTTTAGCATTTACATTCTTCATGAACAGCATTTGCAGAAAAATACTTGAAAAGAAATGACATTAATTTACATAGCTGTATGAAAATGGTCAGTACTGAAAGCCAAATATTCTACTACTGAACCACTCTACCACTTCTTCCAACATACTCACTTTCTACTACGTGTTATAACATGCTGAGTAAAATTAAACTGCCCTGTGATCAACATGCATGTCTCATTGCATAGAATGCAGAAGAACACACACCTTAAACATATTGTCTATTTCTCAGATTACAGAAGACTATGAAATCACACAACTGATCACCTAGATGCATTATTTTTGGCAGTGTTACTTCGGGACAGTAGTACAGAAGTATTATTAAGACAGAAAACAAGGATGGTTTATGCAGATTTTTAAAAGTTTTGGTAAGAAGCGAGAACACACACAGTGACTAATACTAAAATATTGCAGGCAAAGAACAAAATATGCCAGAAGAAAACCTCCAATTCTTCCATCAGTGCCATAAAATCTTAAGAACTAGGTATACTTTTAACCAGACAAACAGGAACACTTCTACACACCACTGCTTCTGCCAGTATTCAATGAGAGTATTTTCTACTCACATACACACAAAAATACAAGGTAGTGCAGGAGGAAGTCTCAAAACACTAAATTGTCTCAATAATTGTGCCAGCTAGGCCAAACTGGAGTAAATCTTGGGTTTGCCAGTAATCACATATTTTTAAAAGCTAGTTTTAAAATACAGTTCTGTTTCTTGTCCAAGCACTTTAATTAACCAGAAGAGTTTGTTTTCTGGCTTTGGGCTCTCTGCACCACTCTTAAAGTATGTGCACAGGAAAGCTAAGTTTTAATTAATACGTAACATGAGCACCATTATTGAAATCAGGCAGATAAGAAGACAAAAGGTATTTACCCAATGTTGTCCATAGCCCACGCAGCACAACTGTTAAAAACATTTTTCCAGGTTATGAAAGATACTGATTCAAATCCTCTACCTACTCAACATCCAAGGAGAGAGAAGACCTACATTTACTTTCTTCCCCGAGATATTTAAATACTCCAAATCTCTCTACAAACATTCCAAATTGTACAGCCCCTCACTGCTATAGTATGAACTCTGCAGTCTGCTATTTAAGGTATGTGTCTGAAAGGGAGAAGATACGGGTCAAGAGCCTTCTCCAAATCACATGAGGCAGAGCACAAAAATTCATGAGACTGTTCCCCTTCCTTTCCCACTTCCAGAACCAGTACACAATTCCTCCTAGGAGTTTCATCTGAAAAAAAAAAATCAGATTATTTTACAAATGCAAGATATACTTGCTCAGGTATACCAGTCTACAAGAAGGGCAAGAAGGAGGACCCAGGTAACTATAGACCGGTCAGCCTCACCTCCATCCCTGGAAAGGTGATGGAACAACTTGTTCTTGTCACTATCTCTAGGCATATCAAGGACATGGGGGTCATCAAGAGCAGTCAGCATGGTTTTATCAAGGGTAAGTCATGTTTGACTAACCTCATAGACTTCTATGATGAAATTACTAGGTGGATAGATGATGGTAGAGCGGTAGATGTGGTTTATCTGGATTTCAGTAAAGCATTTGACACCGTCTCCCACAGCATCCTTGTAGATAAGTTGATCAAGTATGGGTTTGGTGATCAGGTAGTGAGATGGATCAAGAACTGGTTGAAAGGAAGGAGTCAGAGAGTTGTAGTCACTGGGGCAGAATCTAGTTGGAGGTCTGTGACTAGTGGAGTCCCTCAGGGGTCGGTACTGGGACTGGTGTTGTTCAACATCTTCATCAACGACCTGGATGAGGGTACAGAATGTACCCTCAGCAAGTTTGCTGATGACACTAAGCTGGGAGGAGTGGCTGACATACCAGAAGGCTGTGCTGCCATTCAGAGAGACTTAGACAGGCTGGAGAGTTGGGCGGGGAGAAACCTGATGAAGTTCAACACGGGCAAATGTAGAGTTTTGCATTTGGGGAAGAGAAACACCATGTACCAGTACAGGTTGGGGGCTGACCTGCTGGAGAGCAGTGTAGATGAAAGGGACCTGGGGGTCCTGGTGGACAGGAGGATGACCATGAGCCAGCAATGTGCCCTTGTGGCTAGGAAGGCCAATGGCATCCTGGGGTGCATTAGAAAGGGTGTGGTTAGTAGGTCAAGAGAGGTTCTCCTCCCCCTCTATTCTGCATTGGTGAGGCCGCATCTGGAGTATTGTGTCCAGTTCTGGGCCCCTCAGTTCAAGAAGGACAGGGAACTGCTTGAAAGAGTCCAGCGCAGAGCCACAAAGATGATTAAGGGAGTGGAACATCTCCCTTATGAGGAAAGGCTGAAGGAGCTGGGTCTCTTTAGCTTGGAGAGGAGGAGACTGAGGGGTGACCTCATCAATGTTTACAAATATGTAAGGGGTGAGTGTCAGGAAGATGGAGTTAAGCTTTTCTCAGTGGTGACCAGTGATAGGACAAGGGGTAATGGGTGCAAACTGGAGCATAGGAGGTTCAAGGTGAATATCAGAAAAAACTTTTTTACTGTGAGAGTGACAGAGCACTGGAACAGGCTGCCCAGAGAGCTTGTGGAGTCTCCGTTCGGTGGAGACATTCAAAACCCACCTGGACAAGTTCCTGTGTGATGTACTCTAGGTGACCCTGCCTGGCAGGGGGGTTGGACTAGATGATCTTTCGAGGTCCCTCCCAACCCCTAGGATTCTATGATTCTATGATTCATATTTCTGAAAACATATCCACAGGGTTCTCTAACTGAAGATACAGCTCTACTCAACTTGGCAAATATTTCTCAAGATCTCAAGTCTCTGCTTTTCAAAAACTAGTTTTTACCCCTTTATCAAAAAGGCTTCCACTCTCAGAAAGACACCATGAAAAGCCAGGTCTCTATCTCAGAAACATCTGGTGAAAATAATCAAATATTATAGCCACCTTGGGAAATTTACATCATATTCACCAAATCCAAGATAGCAGGCAGTGCAAACCAACCCTAATTAATAGAATCAGCATTACAGAAAAAGTAGTTCTCTAACACTTGCATAAACATTTGGTTACAATTGTAGAAGGCCTTTCTCATTATGGTAATGTCTTTTGGTAACACTCCATTAAATTACTGATGTAACTCATTTAAAATTTACAGTAAGTACTAGGGCTAGGCGACCTTGCCACTCGTCCTTTTTGGAGATACTCCTGAAACCTTTAATAATTTAATTTTTAATTTCTCAATGCTCTTCCCATTATCATTTAACATAAAATTTAATATAGTTAAAAATGGATGTTTGAAAAAAGTCTCCCCTCTATCACAGCTTGGAACCATGGTTGGGTCAACTTAATCTTGACATTAGCTAGCAAGAGTGATGATTTTCAGAGGCCCTACACTCACTCTTATTAAGGTTATTAACCCATGTAACATGAGATCCTGTATCAAACTGGGAAGCTGGGAATTATTCTTTGTTATTGGCAATCTTTTTTCTTCCTATCTCCTCTTCTAAATACATTTCAGGAGCAGTTAAGAACAATGGATACAGTTTACACCTGGAAAAATCCCAATACGGCACAGACAAAATTTCAGAAGCATAGAAGTACACCTTAATAGACATGAGTATTCCTTTGACAAAGGAAAGAATCTTCAGAATATTAAAATTATTATGTGGGCTGTGCCTCCAGTGACACCAACTGAGGTGCTGGAGTGTGTCCAGAGAAGGGAAATGAAGCTGGTGAAGGGTCCAGAGCACAAGTCTCACAAGGAGCAGCTGAGGGGAATGGGGTTGTTGAGCCTGGAGAAAAGGAAGCTGAGGGGAGACCTTTTTTTCTCCCTGCAAAGACCTGAAAGGAGGTTGAAGCAAGGTGGGGGTTGGTCCCATCTCCCAAATAACAAGTGTTAGGACAGGAGTAAACGGCCTCAAGTTGCACCAGGTGAGGTTTAGATTAGATATAAGGAAAAATTTATTCACCGAAAGGTTCGTGAAGCACTGCAACAGGCAGCCCAGGGAAGGGGTTACCTGCACTGACACTACAGGTAGCTCCAGTGCTCCTGTAAAAGCAACACACTTTATGAAGAAATCAAAGACAGACATGGAACCGTAACAGCATTTCACAAAGAAATTTAAGCTTACAAATTAGCAGTGACACAGAATTGCCCTTACAAAAAATCAAGTTTAAGGGAAAGCCTTTCCCTTTGACATTGTATGACAACATAGGCCTTATTTTTCCAAGAGAATTAGTGAATACAAAGACTTTTCCCCTTTTCCCTCTCTGATAACATTTCTTGTTCTTAATTATTCATGCTAAAAATAACTAGTCAGAAATGTTTCACAACAGCATGCTCATAGAGTATGTCAGTCTATCACAACAAAAATTGGTTATGAAATTAGTCAGTTTTACCAGAATTTTATTTTGAAGCAGTTACAAAAGTAATGAAGAATGTAATTCAACATTTTAAAGTGAAACATGGGACTGTGCTAACACAGAAATATTTTAAGACTTCTCTGTGGTAAAATATAAAAATGGAAGAAAAAAACATCAAACCACAATTTTGTACAACTTTTAAATGCTCCAAAGATGGATAAGCTTTTAGATTTTATTCCAATGTAATAAAAACTCAAAAGACAAAGTCCTTCACAAAGTAAATTTTCACTTTGTCATCATCAGATAGCTTCAAAGTTTTAGGATGTAGCAAAGGAAGCAGTAAATACTGTGGGATGGATAGAGAACTCAGTCATTCCACATTACTAAAAATTTAAATAGTATAATTTCAACACTAATTCACTGTATTATCCAGTTATTATTTTATTAATTACATTACACAATTCAGAAAGTCAGCATACTACATAAGCAATGACCTTTCTTTACACACACAGCTTCCTGGCATAGGTTACCCATCCATCTCTCAACACTACCAAGACCACCTCTATTACACAGACGTTTGATGAAAACAATTGGTGCTCAGATAAGGTCTGTCCAGGTATTACAGTTATTTCATACTTAGTATAGTAAGTTCTTGAACTGTATTTAGAGATAAAACTTTGACACTTTCTCTGTGCCCCAAGGTACCAAAGAGATAATAAAACACTATCCCTGTTTCAGTAACAAGACACTGAAAAAGAAGAAAACAGAACTAGGGAAACAAAAGATAAATTTATTTCAAGTTTTCAGTGTTAGAGCTGCAGACTGTTTTCTCAGCTTTTCACTACAATGAAAAAGGGAATAGAAGTATTGCCTTTGCAGGCACTGGGAGTCCTTGTCCCATAAAGCTTAATGTAATGCATTAAAACAATTTGGTTCTACGTAGGCAGAAACAGGATGTGCAAGGAGGGGGGAGATTGCACACATTCTGTTTAAAACAAAGTAATTAACAAAACTAGAAAAACCATAGTAACAACACAGATTTAAATGAAACCCACAAAAGATAGCAAAACATGTTCTGCTTGCATGAAATGAGGCTGAAAACTCAGGATACGCAGTATGGAAAAATCAAATTACTCAAGGTGGCATGCAAGAATATAACATTGATAACAAAACTAAGAGCCACGCAACTTTAGCAGAGGTTCAGAAGCTTGAAAATTACCATTCTGACAATACAGTAGAAGATAAAAATCTATGCAAGCCTCGCATTGATATGAAATGTAACAAATAACACAGAATCTTTTCCCACCGAAGTCTCCATGACTTTAAAGCACTTTAAATTTGAATAATTTGTTGTTGTGTTGCTAAGTGTGGATGCTGGACCAAATTTCAAATTCTAATACACAGTTCTTCCCTCTCAGCGTTAGATTCAAGCAAGTGTAAAATGTTTTGGGGTTTACCGGGGCTTGGCAGTGCTGGTTGGTTTGGCTTTTTTAAACTAGTAAGCTGTTAGTTTCTTGCTGATCTCCACGACCTTAAATCTAGACCTTCAACTTAATATGTAACTAGGCTCTGTGCCAACCTCTACGGGCAGACTAGGAAAACTCTGTTAGAGCCATCTCACAGCACACCCAAAGCACAGTAAGAAAGCAAGTTCCCTATCTAATTACAGATTTTTTTAAAAAAAGAAAAAAGTAATGTGTTGTCAGATATTTGGCAAAGAACATCGTGTTATACTACACCTGGCAATCCTTACAGCCAAAGACAGAAATCAAGTCAATAAAAAACAATGTGTGTGGTTTCAATTTCAAACAGTAAGAAAATAAACCTGTGAAAGCTTCTTCCAAAGAGAACAGAAATCAAAGACCAGGACTTATCTTGCATCAATTAATCTGTTCAACAATAGAAACTACCGGCAAAGGACAAATTAATCTGAAGAAACTTTCTGTATCCCATTCTTGCAGCACAGCCATACTTAGTAAATTTTGCGTAACAAAAATGTGTAACTACCACATTTGCTCAAATTCCCTGGCAGTTTAACTCGAGTGTCCTGGATATGCTCCCATCAGCACTGCTAGTTATGGCACCGCCCTCTTCTCCCTGACCACATCCTGTTGAGCACAGCTAATCATTACAAAGAACACTAGGGCATTTTGAAGGAGAAAAAGGCAAGAATTAGTATCTGACAGGATTCTCATTGATTACTGCATTTCCTCAGTAATGCTAGAGAGAATACACATGATGAATACGTGCTTTAAATAGCATCTTTTTTCTAGAATAGTTCCTTTGCAGAAACATATAAATTCAAAAGTGCACGAATCTTCTCCTTGCATCTCCTAAGAGCCTGAAAACAGGAACAAAGGCTTCACATATCTGTAAGCCTAACCAGCTTGACTGGGTTCAGTATCAGAAGAGCTTAGTATTGATTTGTCAGACAGACTCCACATCAAAGAGAAATTATACTGAAATAATTGAAGGTGTCTTGAGGGGGAAACAGGCAATCAAAAAGCATACATTATTATGTTTTGCAGTAGTGCTAAAAACTAACTGGAATGTTCCATTCTTACAAAGCAAGGAGCATAAGGTGCTACAAAAAAACATTAAAAAGACTTAAGTCTGAACTCACACAAATAAACACATGGGAACTGCAGGGAACAAAATAAAACGCACACACAAAGAAAGTGGTTGTTTTGACATAGTTCTATCTTAAAACCTCAAAAAACAAGTCCACAGCTGCAATCTCAGAAAGAATGAGGTTCTACTGCGCGCTTAAAGAGAATACAAGAAAGACAAAAGAGAAACAGTAGGGCAACAAAGCTGGCATTACTGGCAGAGCAAACAGCAAGCAACATAAACAAGCCAAAATCCAAAGATTCATCGAAGAAATATATGCTGAAAGATGAAGATCTATGCAGGGTCCTGAGAGCATAGTCAAGAAAGTCAACTAAGTGCTACTGCAGAAATGAAACTGAACCAAGTTAACAGACAATCAAGATGTTACACCAGTTCAGCAGGCACACTTGTCAACTAAGGTAGAGACTGCTATCATCCAAAGATCAGGGAAAAACACGAGGTCAATACAACCACCTCATACAAATTGCTTTGTTAGACCCAAGTCTCTTATCACCAGTGCAAAGCAAAACATGCAAATGCAGTAACACCTCCTACCTAGTGATAAACCTGATATGCTTTACATTAGATCTTCTCCTCTCTTGCCAACTAAGCTAGGAGAATGGTAGATTTTGGCCACCTTGTATTAAGAACAATTTTGAAGTGTAGCTTACCGACAAGAGCAAATATTCAGTGCAAAAGTGACAAGAAAATGCTATTCAGCTTCATGCTTGAATGTTAAAATCTGTCACGATTTTTAAACAGATACAGTCTAATAACACAACATGCTTGGGTCACTACTCAGCTTACACCAAATAAACTGTGATAATCTTTTACATTTAAAACCAAACACACTACTTGTCTTAAGGAAGCAAAAAAGGAATCAGCACATTAAGTAATAAAGAATCAGAGTAACACAAAATATAGCTTTTACCCCGGACAGGTACATTTGATCTTCCTCATTTTCCATTTGTATTACACTTTCCTTTCTTGCTCTTCTTTGCATTCACTAAAATCTTGAAAAACTGGAAGTAATTTAAAACCAGGGAACTGTGTTCACAAGGGGCACTGGAGTCCTAACATCAATTTTCCACTCATAACCTAAATTTTCCAGCTGTGCCCGTAGTGTTGTATTCAGAAAACATAAGGGGATAAGGATTATTTTCAAGGTTCTTCTGCATACAGATTCTGACTGCTAAATTCTCTAATGTAACCGCAGAACTTGTGTACAACTAGGCTTTTTTAGAGCAACTGAAATAGTATCCTTCTTCTTGTGGTGTAATTTAAAGCAAATAGATAAAACACATTAAAAAAATCTTTCACATCGAAAGAACTCAAAACAGAAGTTAATGCAAGCACACACTTTATACACCTTTTACCACATCTCCCTTGCTTTTCACACAGGAAGAGAAAGTTACGTTATGGGACCGGAGAGGAATCTGCGTTAGCTGAAAAGCATCTTCAGACATTTCTGCATTTGATTCAAATACACAAAACATAGACAAAAACATATGCACACAAAGTTCTAGCTTTCTAGAGCTAAAATATTATCAGAAGAATTGTAACATGACATTTATCACCACACAACAAATGCACTTTAATGCACTGTACAAGCTAGGTATTCTAAAAAACTACCAGGTCCTAGACAGCTGAAAACAAAATTTAGGAAAACAAACTGTTTGGTAACAGGAACTATTGGTTACCAATAATGCCGCAAGCCCCATCTTTTAACTACGGGGCACCTATTAGTTGCTTTAAGATTGTGATTTTGATTGAAACTCAAATGACGCATCTTACAAAAATATTCAAAAACACATGGCAAACCACTAGTTTCATCAGTTGTGACAAAGTGAGTAAAAAACAATGTTAACAAAACCACCTGTCACTGCATATGGAAATTAAAAAAATCAAAACAATTCCAAACTGTTTCAGTTGTAAGTTAACTACCCTTCCTCCTTCCTGCAGATATTATTCCTATTATTACTAAGCAGGTAAAAAAAACAAAACAAGACCAAAAAAAGAAAACCACAAACAAACAAAAAAAAACCAACACCACCACAAAACAACAACTGCAACTAAACCAGAAAACCCCACAAACAGATTTTCGGGATAAGCCAGGTGACTCAGAAACAGGAACTAAAAAGTGCACAGAACTCCATAGCTGGTTTTCTTTAGGACCCTTAGAATGCAAACAAGCTAAAGACTCCACCACTGAGCTCAGTGAAGGATCTGACATGAAGGAACATTAAGTTTATGCATTGCCTTCCAAACCTAATACAAAACAGTCAGTCAGCTTTGTAACATATTGTAGACATTATCAAGAAATGTTACTGGAATTATCTGAAGGCACTAGTGAGAAGTATGATATGGGCTACAGCCGCCAAGTTTGGCCCTGTGCCAATTATTTTAGCTCTGAATGCAGCAGGGGGCTTTTTTTTTTCGCCCCTCATTTTTTATTTTAGACCTCAAAATAATGTGACCATAACATCAAGAGAAGCAAAGGCAAAGAAAAGGTTAACCCTTTCAGAAAAGCTTTCACAGCTCAAATAATAGCGAAATACATGTATGACACAATGCCTTTTAGAGAACCTGACAAACATGTAACAATGCATGAATGCCTGGAAAATAGAGGCAAATTAACTGATCAAGAGACAGTACACTCCATTAGGCTTGCAGAAGTGACAACTAATGAGGAGAGGAAAAGTGTTCATTATACCATGAGTGTCTCTTCTCTCAGAAGGCTGGGTCTTTGCTTTTTAAACGCAGCTACCACTGCCCACCACTGGTAGAAAACATCTATTCCAACCTGCACATCCCTCCACATGGAAATCAGTGAAAAGTATTAAGAACCTTTCTAGAAGGTCTAAGAAGACTTTTCCATCCTTTCTCTTCAGTTTGCAACAGACACCAAAGTCTAATATTCTCCAGTCTCCAGTTTTTTAACATTAATGGTTGGACTTGATGATCTTAAAGTTCTTTTCCAATTTAAATGATTCTATGATCATTTTTTTCCTCAACAGACCACCCCAAGAACGGGGTGCAGTGTCCCTCTTTCCCTATAGAGTGTGGCTTCCCAGCTAACCCTTCTGCTTCACAGGTCAATTTGTAGTAGTTCAGAAAGAATTATGTTCATAGTTTCCTACTCCAGAGAAATCACACCTGTTTACGAGCCATAAATAAGCCCATTTTTCCTTTGAAATTATTTCCTGTCTGATTTATCAGAATGAATTTTTAGATGAGCCAGTAACATTTCACCTTTTACAGAGGTCTGGGCAGAGGTGGAGGAAAGAAGCAGTCAAGGCTACATAATGACTGTGCCTCTTGCCATCTTTTCTAGAAATACAAGGAATTATTAAAGTGATTCCTCAGTTCCACCAATATGGTGGAACACTCTGTTTATACCATGTTTTCATTTACACACATTTGCCTGTTTCCCTGTTTTCCATTTCTACAGCAGTGAGATTGAATTTTGTGATCAAATTCTTTTCACTTCAAGCCATGCCAAATCAATGCATGAATTAAAGTATTAGAAGATTTTTCCATTGGAATTTTCCACGTTGACTATCATGATATCTTTGCAAACTTAACGCAATGCAGCCATCCTGCATTTAAAGCAGCTTAACTTCCCTGTGAAAATTTTCTGGCGTTTACAAAAAAAATAAACCCAGAGACAGGTAAACAAATAAACATAGCACTTCATTTGACATTTGGGATGTTTCATTTACATCTGATATTTCTGCTGTTGGACAATGCCTCTGCAAGTCTAATTTAAAAAGCTCATGTAATTACCCCAAGATTTACAAGACAGTGCTTACCAGCCACTTAGAGGCAGAACTGAAATTAGCAAAAGGAAAAGGAAGGCCCAAAGCATCCAGCACATCTGTTTGACAAAAAGAAAGCTTCATCAGCTCTGGAAGCATGACTGAAGCTTGCTGCATCTGGCAGTAAGATTTCTCCCACATCCCCAGATCCTTCTCACAGACTGAAGGAAAAAAAAGTGTTACCCACATGTATCATCATGTGGGTTTGGAGGCTTCAGGCAGTATAGAACATTTTGCTCAAGAAAATTCACGGAAGACAAAACATAGGCTGTTAGCAGAATGCAATCAAGAAGCGTGATGAAAAATATGCAAGTAGTAGTTAGCTGGGTTTGATTTTTAACTTATTTTCAAGAGATAACTATTTCAATCCACACTAAATTACACTTAGCACTTCTAGAAGTTGAAAGAAACGGTCAATTTTCTCCTGATGTTTCTTAGAAATAAAACGTTATTTGTAATTAAAGCTTCAGAATCTGCTCACTGAAAAGGAGCACATACTACAGACTCAGAAGTTTCTATTTATGAATACAACCAATATAAGTAACTGGACATAAAGGAAGAGGTTACAGTTAGATGAAGTAGCTGTGTGTATTCAGAGTGCAACAAATTAAAGGCTCAGTTTCTCTCTTTGAAGCCTGAGCAACAGAAAAACCTTCCACATATCAACCCAAAACAAGATTTACCCAAGTTTGTGTATTTACTTAAGGCTTATATTTGAGATTCAATTCAAGCTGCTTCCTGGCTTTTTTAAACACAGCATGATGGTGCATGGCATTAAACACAACTACATCAAGTCCCTGTCTAAAAAGAAATGGTTTGTGTGTCCTGTAAGTCAAACTTTGAAACAAACTGTGTACAAACAGAAAAAAAAAAAAAAAAGGGAGTTGTACCCATTTGGCTTTTAATTTAAGCATGTGCTGCTTCCCACTATATGACTAGTTTAACTTAAATGCACCTTCACCTACAGAAGCACACAGCTTTTAAGCAGATTTACCTGCTTTTATCATCTCTAATTCTAACCAAAAGAACTGACCAAGTCATATAAAGGAAAGTTAGGTGACCTTTCACTGAAGATCACAGGTATTTCAGAACAGCCTTAACCAAGAACCTTTTTCTTTTTTTTTTCAATCCCTTTCAGAATATTACCTACAGCCCTTAAAGGAAAGTATCAATAACATAAAGCATAGAAAAAGGGACAAAAGATACATTAATTACTCTCACAGAACACCACGATGGCAGGAGAATTATTGAGGGGGGTTTTTTTAATGGTAATAACATATACTACTACTATAAAATAACCAGGTCATTACTTCGGGATGTAAAAAGCAAGTATTAGTCAAGTAGACAACCCTTCATCTAATCATTATTTACTAACAAGAATTAAAGAGGGGCTACAATTCTTGTCACATGTCATATCATCTGCTTTCCAACTCACAATTTCATCATACTGTTCTCTAGGCTAGTTGCATGGACAACAGATGAAGATAAAAACAGAGCAAGAGAAGAACATACAGGGAGCAAGAGGACAATACAAAGACAGATTCCGCTGGGTGTAATGAATGCAACTTGAGTGTAAATAGGATTTATCCCCCTCCATCTTTCTCTAGATAATAGCATAGCAACTTGAACACTTACAACTATTGGCTATTTTTCTTCACCCTAGGACCAGGTTCTAATGACAGTCATGAAGTACAGATCTTTAAAAACAATTTCCTGCATGCACTGCAAGTGTGAATTGTTCTTTCTGCTACTGGAATTATTCACTATATAGCCTGTAATACTCTTAAGTGACCATGTAAGCATTTACAGGTGTAAGCAAGTATTTAATGAAATATTCTTGGTATTAATTCAAAATCGTTAAAGTTACAGAAGATTTAAAAAAAAAACACACCTCAAAAACGTTTGTGGAATTCAGCGATAGACTTTCACGTTAAGGTTAAAGTTATCCCTTAATCAGAACAGACTGTTGTTCAATTCTTGTCAAAAGGCAAAAATCATGTTTGCACTACTCAAAGGACTACAGTATGTTTAGCAGGAGGAAATCCGAGTTTGCCATGAAGATCTACCCACCAAAACTTTTAAATCCTCCCCTTTAAAAGCTGTTATCGGCTGTCCCAACCTGTGGCAGAGATTCTCCTTCCCACTTTACAACTGATTAATATAAAAGATTTAGGATTTGAGGACTAAATAAAGTCTCAGAATCTGTTTATAAAAGTTACTCACTTTCCACAGGCAAATGCTCTCACACAAGAAGCTGAAGCAAATCTAATTCTTAAGAGAGTAAAAGGCCCTAGAGACTTTTAGGACTTCTCTACGCGTTGTAACAACACAGGCTACAGATTCTATATGTGTTCATTCATCTAATAGAAATTGTCTCCACTTGATCAGCACCATTTTGAAAGAGCATTTTTCTGAAAAGTTCAGAACTGTACAAGTTCGGTGGACTTTAAACATTAAAAATGGTTTTACATTACTTAAGACTAATGATCCCCAATATAAGAAGACTTTCCTCTTCACCCTCCTCCCATTGAAACATTGCGGATGTAAAGGAAAACAAAAGAAAGGAAGTACATTCATCGCTCAAATCGACTGAAGCAAAGGGGGTTTCTAAACAATGGGCCAGAATGAGGTAGTTTGAGGTGGTGCTCCATTTTGGTGAAATAGTAAAAAAGTAAGTACACCCTATACTCGGTTGCCATCACATACTCTTTATTAATACAGTTCCGCAAAAAAAAAATATAATTATTTCAGCGTTTAATACATTATCCAAAAAAGTATACCGCTCGACTCTTGAGTTCAAACAACATACGGTACCAACATTTTGCCATTTGGGATACCATTTTCTTGAGTTTATGAACGCCGGCGGCGAAGTCAGCCAAACGCTGACCGAGAACGGCAACGCTCCCCTCTCGCCGTTCTACAAAGTGTGCCGCAAACGACCAGAAAACCGCAGGCAGGAGAAACTTTCTCCCCCAGGTCATGGCTGTCTCTCCCCACCTCTAGGGCACCGCTCAGGGGGAGACGAAGCCCTCACTGCTGCTGGTGCTGCTGCTCCCGCCTCGTCGGCTCCCCGAGCAGCGCCGCCGGCGCAGCGCGCAACTCCTCAGCGGCCGCCCCCACCGCCGGCCCGCTGCGGACAGGGGTCGCGCTGCTGCCGACCCCGCCCGCCACCGCGCCCATCCCTCCCACAAGTGTCCCCCCGCCGCCGGGCCCGTCGGCACGCCCCTGAGCCTCACGGCAGGTGAGGGCAACTTCCAAACGGAGTGGGGGCGGGGGTCGCCCCCGCGGACATGGCGCGGCAGCCCCTACCTGCAGCCCCCGTCTGCGCAGGATGCCCGGCTCGTCCATAGCGCCGCTCCACCGCACTCACGCCGCGCCCCGCCCGCCCATGCCGGACTGCCCGGACCCCGCGCGCCGCTCCGCATCCCCGCAGCTGCCGAGCGCTGACATCACGGCTGCGCCGATTGGCGGCGCCGCGGCACGTGACTGGGCGAGTTGGGCACCCCGGCAACTTCGGCGCGCGCCGACGGGGTAGCCCCGCTCACGGGGCGCGGGACTGGGGCGAAGGGGGGGCACGGCCGCACCGGCCCAGCCCACTGCGCCACAGCCCCCTGCGCCACAGCCCCCGGCCCTTGCCCGGCCCTCCCGGCACACTGCGAGGCCGAGGTGCCCCGGCCCCACCTCGGCCGGCGGGAGGCCGAGTCCGCCGGTCGCCCCATCGCGCAGCCAGGTCGGGCCTGTCCCTGAGGAGAAAAGGACAGGACGCGTCGTCCCCGCTTCCCGCCGCTGGTAGGCCCGGGCCGCCCACCTGCGCCGCCAGGCTGCCAGCCCGGCCCCGAGCACCGCGTCGCGGGCCGGTGTCACTCACGTCGCTATTAGCACCGGATCAAAATACGCTGAGGTAAAAATTGCTTAAATACAGTCATTAGGTGGAGTGTGAACCCATGGCATTAGGATAAGTAGTCAGAAAATAGTATTCCCATCATGTGTAATTTCACAGTCTGTTTCAGCTTGTTTACTCTGCTTCGTCTCATTTTCTTTCAATTCAAGGCAGGCGAGGGATGAATAATAAGTTTTCGTATACTTGCAAAATGCGACAGTAATAACATACTATAATACCACTTTATAAGAAATTACCCCTATAGGATTTCCCATTTGAAGCTCTTGAGAAGCCGCGGAGGATGGACTGCCTCAGGGGTGCAAAAAACCGCAGCCACCAGGTCAGGCTGTGACCTTGGGCAAGGCGCCCAGGCACCTCGCAGCAGCTCGGCTGACCTAGCTGACTCCGTCAAAAACTAGGTGCTGAAACCGAAAAGGTTACGTCTGCAAATGCAGAGTCTAAGGATGAAAAAGGTATTGGACTTTTCTTATCAGCTAAGCTGCTGGTTAAACAAATCATTGATTTTTTTTTTCCAGAAGCTGTCATCACACTACTAGCCACAGTATCAACTGATTAGGCTATGTCATTAAAAATACCTTTTCAGATTTAAGAATCCAGTAACTGAATAAAATTGATTGCATTTTATGTTCAAAAGCAATCACTGCATACATCTGTAGATTTACAATGGGAAGTCTTGTCAAATACTAAGTGTCAAGAAAAGCAGTCCTATAAGTATACCTGTGTATTTTCCAGCTAGGAATCTCGACTTAAAATTAGAAAGTCTTCAGACTATAAAATTTGAAGGCAAAGCATGCTTCCTGCTTTACAGAACCAAAAGCGTAGCAACTAAAACAGGCTACCAGAAACAGAAGGTGCAAAGAGGACTAGTATTCCTTACTGCAGACATTTAAGAAATTACACCAATTCTATTTCAGTTTTTCTTTGCATAATTAAACTTACTACTTCAACAACAGAACAGTTGCTTTACCTGGAGTTAAGATCATGATTAGATGGCTTTAAGGAATTTTTCAGTATCAAAAGTCTAATTTTGTGCAAAACACCACGACACGACAGCAGAATCTATCTGTAGGAAAATCTGTGCTTTACTTCCAAAATACAGGTTTTATACCTGCGGATAGCAAATTCGCATTTACTTGTATTCCTTCTCCACTGAAAACAATGCACCTCAAACCACTTCTAGAGAGCACTATACAGAACGTAAGATAAAGTTACATTTCTTACTAAATCATATAAGTAGAGATAAGAATCAAGGGTAGTATTTACCCATTAACAGTCTAAGATGAGGATTATGACAATCACACCCTCAAATCTAGTATGAAAAAAATATTGATTTCCTGTCAGATTGCATCTTTTTGAGAAGCAGTCCAGGTCCATTCCATAGTCGTAAAACTGGCTAGGGGCAAAAGCATCTAGAACAAAAAATGAAGGATTGCTGAAAGGGTAACGCTGAGCAAAAACAGCTTATCTGAAGAATGTAGAAAGAAAAGGCTGCTGTATTAGTCCCACATCACCACTTCTGTTCATATGACTGAAATGCATTATAATTTTACACTTTTTACAATAAAAGAAAAATACCATTTCAGCACTCTCACTAAACTACATTTCTGTGACAGCTTCAACTGTTACTATTTTTAAAACCAGTCAATTTTTATCAGTTACACAGTGACATTAACTGGTTGTTTCCCCTTTCCCATGTCTCCATGTCACCAGCTCCAAATGCATCCATAATGTCAGGTCAGTGGCTTAAACTTAGCAATTAACCAATTTTAGTTACAGGATCTAAGATGTATTTAAGTTCAGAAAGAAAGCAGAAGCTCGTACTGACCAAAACTTCAGTTCCACAAGATTTGTAGGCCAGAAGGGAGCGTTGCAACCATCAAGTCTGACCTCCTCTGTAACAAAGGTTACTCAACTGTCCTGAATTAATTTATTTTTGAAGTATAGTATCTCTTGAAAAGAATACTGAACCTGGTGAAAACTTCTTCACTTTACAGAATCAAACTGAAAAGTTGTTAGATCCCTCACCTCTTTGAAACAAAGAAAACAGTTACATTAATGATATACGGATATCTCCTTTGTGTTCCTCCCAATACTCCCCTTTTTCCATCTCCACTTCAAAATATCAGCTTTTCTTTATTCTTTACTAAAACTTTAAAAACTTTCTCCCAATCATTCTCATCCACAGGCAAATGAATCACAATTAAATGCTGTTAATGCTTCTAGTAAGGGCAGCAAAAAGGAATCTGAGGCGTTAACCAATGATTGTCACATTTCAAGGGTGAGAGGCAAAACCTTACATTTGTCTCTCATGACACACCACAGGTTTCAGCTGGAAGGCTATCTGTATTTATATACCCATTCTTCATACATACTTGGCAAAAGTTTTATTTTAGTCACTGAAATACAAGACCTCCCAATGCACTAATTATCAGTTCCTTCAAAAGTAAATACTTTGTTCCAACAATCATTTTAGCATATCTAACTATATATGAGTGAGTAATATAGATGTATGAATTAAAAGTGTTATATCACATGTAGCAGAGGGGTTTATAAAGCATGAAAAATTCTGTGAATTCATTACTTGAAAAACAACAGCACCAGAAGGTCATACCACCAAGGAATGTATCACTGACAGGCTCAGACACAAGGTCTACAAACCTTAGGAACCACCTCAAGTATCAGAGAAGTTATAATTGTGTGCATGGACAATTTACAGAAGAATTATAAGCAGATAAAGCAAAGATGCCACCTGCATGAAGAAACTGTCCAACTACAGACAAATGGGGTACAATATTTGTTTTGCAAGAAGCTAAAGATCATTGGTAAAGCTACCTAAATAATACTGTGAGGGAGGAAAATAAAACAAAGAGAAGGCTGCCTTCCTGTGGAAGATGAGATCAATCCCAAGTAGAAAAATGCAAAGCCACCTTTCAAAGAAAAGTGCATCTACTGCCAATTCTAAAAGTGGTATTTTCCTAGCCTTATGCTGCAATTTATAAAGACATAGGAACTGTTTGTCCTGGTAAAAATGGAGCTTTTCATTGTATTTTTGTCCACGGATCGGTAAGCTATTGAAGGGAGTCTCTAAAGGAACTGTGCCTCATGAGAAAGGGCTTTACCTGCATTGATGGTGAGGGACTTGTTCCTTGGTTTCTCCGATGCTTTGATAGTGGGGCTGAAACCTATGACGTGGACGAGAGAGAAGCCAAGCAGTTGGGATCCCTGGCCAGAGATGCTGGTATTGATAGAGCACTTGGTAATAAGATGGGAACTACCACCCTGTGGGGCCAACTTCTTTCAGCTGTGAGGGAGAGATAGCCCCATAAGGGTGAAATTGAATGGTGCTGAAGCAGAACACCCACTCTTGAGAGAGCCATCATGGATTTGAGAGAATTAGCTGTGCAAGAGGTGATCTATGATAACAATGGACTTACAAATCCTGAGGACGTTCTGTGCGACACACAAATGTTCCAGAAGTTTGCGCAGGCTGTACCACCAGCATGTGTCCATATATTCTCCTTCATGCACTGATGACTACTTAAGACCAACTGTATGCAAAGTGGCTTTCAGAGTGTGACAGTATGGAGACATGATCTCTGATTCCCATCAGTTCCACACCTCAGCCATTGAACAAATGACTGACAGAAAGAATGAGATGCCAAACAGATGGGAAGGTAAACCCCATCTGTGACAACTGGTCACATGTTGCAGCCATTAAGAGGACACATCCTGCTTTGAGACAGCAGCAAGAGAAACAGGACCCACTCCAACACCACCTGTGGTCTCTCTTGTGTAATTATTTTAAAGAGGACATGAGAACCTGGGACAATAAACCCACTGCCATTCTCTAGATACACGTGCAAGAGTTACTAAATAGAACAAAGGCAGGAGATGGTTCTTCCAAGAAGGCGGCTGCACCAATCTTCAACCAGGATGGTGGTTCAACCTCAAATGCTCAACGTTAGAGGTGCCCTGCCTCTGGCCAGGAGGAGGAGAGGGACAACCGAGTTTACTGGACTGTGTGGATTCGGTGGCCTGGCACATTAGAACAACAAAGGTATAAAGCCTTGGTGAACGCTGGGGAACAGCGCACCCTAATGCCATCAAATCATAAAATGACAGAATCCATCACTATTTCTGGTGTGAAGGGAGGATCTCAAGAACTGACTGTTGTCGAGGCCGATGTGAGCCTAACTGGTAAAAAGTGGCAAATGCACCCTACAGTGACTGGCCCAAGTGCTCTGTGGATCCTTGGCATTGACTGTCTCAAAAAGGGTATTTCCGTGACTGAAAAGGGTACTGGTGGGCCTTTGGTATAGCAGCTGTAGAGACTGAGGACAATGAACAGCTGCATACCTTGCCTGGTCTTTCAGATGACCCTTATCTAGTGGGGTTGCTGAAGGTTGAAGACCAACAGGTGCCAATTGCCACTTCAACAGTGCACAGACAACAGAGACTCTGTGATTCCCATCCATAAGATGATTTGACAGCTGGAGAGCCAAGGAGTGATCAGCAGGACTCACTCACCCTTCAACAGTCCTATCTGGCCAGTGTGGAAGCCTGATAGTGAGTGGAGGCTGACAGTGGACTATCGTGGCCTGAATGAGGTTACACCACCGCTCAGTGCTGCTGTGCCAGACATGCTGGAACTTCAGTATGAGCTGGATTCGAAAGCAGCCAGCTGCTCATTGCCTTTTTCTCTACTCCTCTAGCACCAGAGTACAGGCCACAGTTCGCTTTCACCTGGAGGGGAGTCCAGTACACCTGCAATCGACTGCTCCAGGGGTGGAAATACAGCTCAGCTATTTGCTGTGGACTGATCCATGCTGCACTGGAGAAGCGTGGAGCTCCAGAACACCTGCAGTACATCAACAACATCATTGTGTGGGGTGACATGTCAGAAGAAGTCTTTGAGAAAGGTAAAAAGATCATCCAAATTCTTCTGGATGCTGGTTTTGCTGTAAAAAGAAGCAAGGTCAAGGGACCTTCACAAGAGATCCAGTTCCTGCGAATCAGGTGGCAAGACGGACATTGCCGGATCCCAATGGACGTGATTAACAAATTAACAGCTATGGCCCCACCATCTACTAAAAAGGACACTCAAACCTTTCTAGGGACTGTTGGTTTCTAGACAATGCATATTCCAGGTTACAGTGAAATTGTGAAACCTCTCTATGAGGTGACCCAAAAGAAGAGTGACTTTAAATGGGGTCCTGACCAACAGAGAGCTTTTGAGCAGTTTAAAAAGGAGACTGTGCAGGCAATGGCCCTTGGACCAGTTCAAACAGGGCCAGACATCAAAAATGTGCTCTACACTGCAGCCGGGGACAACGGTCCTACCTGGAGCCTCTGGCAGAAAGCACCAGGAGAGACTGGAGGTCGACCCCTGGGATTCTGGAGCCAGAGCTACGGAGGTTCTGAGGCCAACTACACGTCAACTGAGAAGGAGATACTTGCAGCATATGAAGGAGTCAGAGCTGCTTCAGAAGTGATTGGCACTGAAGTGCAGCTCCTCCTGGCGCCCAGATTACCAGTACTGGGCTTCGTGTTCCAGAGTAACCTTTCTCCTATCCATCATGCCACCGATGTGACTTGGAGTAAATAGACTGCTTTAATTACCCAGTGAGCTCGAATAGGAAGGCCTAATCGTCTAGGTATCATAGAAGCAATCACAAACTGGCCAAAAGGCACACACTTTAGAGTGCCACCACAAGAAGTGGTGAAATGGGCTTGAGAAGCTCCACCATATGATCATCTGCCAGAGACCGAGAAACAATTTCTCTTTTCACCGATGGCTCCTGTCGTCTTGTAGGGAACTGCTGGAAGTGGAAACCTGCCGTGTGGAGTCCTACACGACGAGTTGCACAAGCAGCTGAAGGAGAAGTTGAATCGAGTCAATTTGCACAGGTAAAAGCCATCCAGCTGGCTTTGGACATTGCTGAGCAAGAGGGGTGGCCAAGACTCTATCTCTACACTGACTCATGGATGGCAGCAAATGCCTTGTGGGGGTGGCTAAAGCAGTGGCAGCAGAACAACTGGCAGCAAAAAGGTAAACGTGTTTGGGTTGCTGAGCTGTGGAAAGACATTGCAGCTTGGATAGAGAAACTGGTTGTAAAAGTGCGTCATGTAGATGCACCCGTACCTCTGAGTCGAGCCACTGAGGAACATCGACACAACCAACGAGCAGATGGGACTGCCCAAGTGTTCCAAATAGACTTGGACTGGGAACATAAGGGTGAACTCTTTTTAGCTCGATGGACCCATGACACTTCAGGTCATCAGGGCAGAGATGCAACATACAGGTGGGCTCATGACCGAGGGGTGGACATAACCATGGATGCTATTGCACAGGTTATCCACGACACTGGAATTAAGCAGGTGAAACGGTTGAAACCTTTGTGGTATGAGGGGAGGTGGTCAAAGTACAGGTATGGGGAGGCCTGGTAAATTGACTATATCACACTGCCTCAGACCCGCCAGGGTAAGTGCTATGTGCTTACAATGGTGGAAACAAGTACAGAATGGTTGGAAACATATCCTGTGCCTCATGCCACAGCCCAGAACACCATCTTGGGCCTTGAGAACCAAACCTTGTGGAGACAAGGTACTCCAGAAAGAACTGAGTCAGACAATGGGACTCATTTCAAAAACAGTCTTGTGACTGACTGGGCCAAAGAACATGGTATTGAGTGGATATACCATATCCTGTACCATGCACAAGCCTCAGGGAAGATTGAAAGGTACAATGGTCTGTTAAAAGCTACCCTGAAGGCAATTTGTGGTGGAACTTTCAAAAACTGGGACAAAAATGTGGCAAAGGCCACCTGGTTAGTTAATACCAGGGGATCCATCAGTTGGGCTGGTCCTGCTCAGTCAGAC
The DNA here is from genome assembly GCA_020745705.1 of Hemiprocne comata. Lineage (NCBI taxonomy): Eukaryota > Metazoa > Chordata > Aves > Apodiformes > Apodidae > Hemiprocne > Hemiprocne comata. The sequence goes on along the minus strand of CM036616.1, from coordinate 37,700,478 downwards.
CTTCTATATACTGTAGATGGGGATAAAGTCTCTGTGGTATGTGAAAGTAACCTGTTGGGTAAAAGTGTTTGGCTTTATCCTGCTTCAGGCAAAGGTAAACCTGTCCAGGGTGTTGCTTTTGCTCAGGGACCTGGACATACCTGCTATGTGATGATGGAGGATGGTGAAGTACAATATGTACCTCAAGGTAATCTGACTTTGGGGGAGAATCCTTAATTTGATAGTTGGTTAAATATAGAGCCTACATGTAATATATGGTATGGAATAAGGAGTGGAATGTCCCGGTTTGAGCCAGGATTAAGCTAATTTTCCTTTTACTGATTTTTTTTTTCCTTCAGCAAGCTTTCTTTTAACTAGCAATAAGTGCTCCAGCTGGTGGACTGATAACACAGGAATGCTTATGTTACTGCCAAGACTCCAAGGTTGCTTCTTAGGTCTGCTGCTATAGAGGCTACCGGGGCAGGAGAATTGTATCTATGACCCCCCTGTAGGGGAGCTGGACTAGACAGACAGCAGAACTGACCAAAGGTATTCCATTCCATAGATCTACGTAAGCTCCGAGGAAGGTCAGAGATCACAGAAGACAACTTCCTGCTTCTTTTTCCCTTCTCTTCCGTCCATGGCCAATATCTGGGGAGGACTCCATCCATCCATCACTGTCAAACCCCCAGGCTCAGGCATCTCTGACCTCATAACCCTCATACCCCAGCCCCTGTCTGCTCTGCCTTATCTCCTGCCTATGGGCTGGGACATTTCAGGACTGCTCACAGCTCAGGAGAGTGCCGGGGGAGTTGCTGGGGGTGGGGGGAGGCAAGAGGCTTTTGCACATTCCTGAACATACTTGTATATAATTCTACTTATAATTAAAGCTGTCTAGTTTAGTTTTCAATCCAGCAAAGTCTCTCTCCTAATTCTCTCTCTCCTTCCTTACCTGGGTGGGAGGGGGAGGAGATCAAGAGCATTGTTGTCTCTGGTTTAATTGCTGATCCTGAGTCAAACCATGACAACCTGTTTTTACAAGTACGGGAATGGAAAAGCACTGAAGTGTTTAACTATCATTCATACGCAGCCTTTCTCTAAGCACATTTGAGAGAAACAACTAGGCAGACCAGAGTGTGCCCTATTGGATGTTGTGTTTATATGGTTTTGAAACAAACTTATGCAAACACTGCTTTTGCATGTGTGAAAACAGCAAACAGAAGCAGTGCAAGTTAACATGTCAACCACAAATACCTGCATGCAGTGTATACACAGGAAAAAATAGTCATGCATGAAACCAGACATAACCTCTGTAGCTGAGTTAAAGGTCTTCATCGATGTCTTTTCTGTATATTGTCTTCACAGAACCGCAAGAGACAATCCACAGTTACTGTTTTATCATTCTAATAATTCAACTTCAAGTTTTACTAACCAGTTACCCATTTCTATAGCTGATCTGCCAGCAGATTTGTGGCAACACATGACGCTGGATAAGACTATTACACAACTAATAGAAAAATAAGATAGAGGAGACAGCTTTTTAAAAAGTTATTACTGAGGTACAGCACTGAAGAAAGGTGGGAGAAAAAGGTAGTTCTCACTCAATTTCAGTCAGCTTGTCTTCTTAGCAAATGTCTTCTAATCTGATATCAAAACAAAGCACAAATATCCTAGCAAATTCTTAACACAGTTTATACACTGCATAGCAAGGATGAACCATTCAAAATACAGTGTTTCTGTCTCAAGACAAATGCAAAGGCTCACAGAAAACTAGCAGAGATTCCTGTAGCTTCAGTAGCCCAGTAGTTTCATCTTCCTCACTGCACATAGAATAACTAAAAGCTTTCTACTCTACAGGTGTATTTGGTGCTGCAAGTAGTGCTCAGACTTTAGCTCCAATACATAAATTCAATAGTATTCATTATAACCTGCTGGCCATCTGAAGAAATAGTGTCTCTTTGTCCTTGCAATGTAGCACCAAACATAGGTTTAAAACAAAATGGAAGACACAGACATACAGAAATAGCAGCATCATGCTAGGAAAGTTTGTTCCGGATATGCTTTTATTGGCCACATAATGAATTAAATACACAGATCTGGCTCCACATAAGTTGTACATTAGTTTTCTTAGTTAACTTCAGCTCACTTTTTCCTCCTTAATTTACAGCAGGCAATCTCATAATTCAACTTCGTTTCTTACTACCAACTTTTTCTTCATTTTTAATAGATAACCTAACACAGGAAATTAGGAATCCATGATTAGCCAAGACTATATTACTATCAAGTTGTTCTGTGTGTTACAAAGCCAATCATCATTTCTGAATTTAACTGACCGCATACTATCTTCCACTGCACCACGTAATTGCACATGTTTAGCAATGATCAATAGGTTAAATGTATTCATGAGAGAGTAGCAGTTAACCAGTCTCCTGCTGATTATTATATCTTTTAATCAAGTGACAGTAGGTTAACTTGAGTAGTTATATACGTTTCTTAACCTCCACAATGTGATCAAAGAAAATTATTAATATATGGAATGATCTTACTGTACTACTGCTTTACTAAAAATATGATGGAACTTGATATAGACAGATGCATCACAATAGGGCATTTTGTGATAAAAAAGCAAGTAGAACATTTTCTTGCTTTACTTAGATGAAAACAAAGTTGATGCTAAAAATCATCAGCCCACTGTGACCATCTACATAAGAGTGGAACAAATTGGGTAACTGTGTCTCACCAGTGAAGTCAGAACAATTAAGTCGCTGTTTTATCAGCTGAAGGGAGGGCTTGCAGGAATATTAGCAGGTAATATAAGATAAAAAACATCAAAGTCCACAGTCCCACTTGCTTCCACAGCACAGAAGTGCACTTTAAAGTAAGAGAATGTACAAGAAAGTCTGACTAAAACCCAGAGGTACAAATGCCCAGCAGCATGTGCCAAGGCCAACCTGTGGCAGCAAACACAAAGTTTTAAGTCACTAAATCTGCATTTGCTTTTCAACCTAGGAACATTTTAAACCTAGGAACAGAGATTAGAGGTAGCAGGGCATCATCCAACACAAAAGTAGGCTGTGCAGTATGTTCTCAAATTCAAAAATGCCTGCAGAAAAATCCCTACTGTACACATATGCTTGTTTGGAACTAAGAAAAAAAATATAGAGGAGGAACTTCCATTCCCACCAGAGAGATCTTGATAAACTAAATTTTCCTGCCCTGCTTCAGTGCCTGTAAGTCAGCTGTGTCATTCAACTCAGCTTGAGTCTTTTTGTTTTGAGTGTTATAGCCATCATCAAAACCATGGGAGTACTTCAACTTGAGGGATGAGAGTTAGTTTTCCCACGCTGTCTTGCTTCCATCCCGTGCTACATTACAATCACAATATAAGTACCATAGGCATGAGAACATGTTGACATATGGAGAGGAAAACAAAAATGTTACTACGTCAATTTTAAAAAGTGCCTTATCTAGCTATCCCTTAATATAAAGATAACTGCCCCACAGCAAAAAACTGAGCATCAGGTTCCAAGCCAAATCCATCATTTAAGGCCAGACTTCTCTGGGAAGTTAAAAGAGTTTCAGTATTTGCATTTTTGTCAACTGAAACTGCCACAGTAGTAACGAAGTTTTCTACAGCAGTATTTAACTCCCAAGCAGCATCAGGAAAAAAACTCTACAATGCTTGGGATCAAGTTTCTTGACAATATAGTTTCAGTATTATAATTCAAATCAGTGGAGCAGTACCTCATACTCCACAGCATATTTTTTTAATTAATCATGTCATCCTAATTATGCATTGGTCCCAAATTCCTAAGACTGCTAAGAACAGTCAGAGGTGTTGTGTCAGCCCAATTTGAAATAACTCCAAATAACACCCTAACCTACTGCTACTCACCAAGGCAACACCGGGAGCACTCACTCACTTTGAGGTTATCAGCACCTCCTACTATGCTTTCAGATCCTGAAATTAGGCAGAAGTGTATACAATGATTTTCTTAAACTTGTAATTGTATTCCCCCGTGCCTACGTAATCTAATATATTTTGAAGTTAGAGATGCAATTGAAATTAGTATAAAATTTTATCACATACTTGCAAGAGTAGAAATCAGACCATCAACAGCAGATCTGTACAAGAGCACACACTCCTCAAGAAAAAGAAAACCTCCTTGCAATTCCTTTTTTAAATGTTTTTCCCTAAATTTTAAAAACTATACATGAATCAGTGTTTGGATTAACATGGTACCTGGCTAGACAATGACATTACAGTAGTCAGTTTTCTTCTGCTTTTTGTGATGGAAACAAGGAGACAGCATTATAGCTAAATTTTTCTAAATTCATCCCTGTGCCAGCAATTTTTCCAGTCTTGCCTCTTCCTGCTGTCGATGTCCTTTTTACCTTCTTTATCTATCTCCCATTTCCACCCTATAAATCCTTTAAGGGGTTGCAGAAGCTTCTGATCTAAGGCCAGAAGAGTCCTTCACGATATTCCTGCATCTTATTTCTTGTTAATCACAGACTGTAACATTTTATCCAGTTGTCATCTAAGCAAAGTCCAATAACAAGCTCAGAAAGCTTGTATCCCAAGAAAGGCATCTAAACTTCAAACATTACATGTGATTACACATACATTTCTTCTGATTCTATCGTTTACTGCCAAACCACGATTTCTTCCTTGTTTCTCATGTGGCTAAATTTATGAGCACAAAAGTTCACTGCTTCAGTTTTCTAACACTATATACTTTTTCCACTTTCTCTTTTTAAGAGATAGGGGCAACACAATTCTAGATGACAGTTTAAGATAAACAGCATTGCCACCACACACAGAACTCAAATATCACAGCAGACAAGCAGAATAAGCCCTTATTCAGAGACACTACCAACATGAAGCCAGAAGGTTATATTCTAGGGGTGAAGCACTACATTTAACCGAGCTTACTGATCTTGACTGCATGGGCCCTGCAGACCAAATGAAAATCTAAAAGAATCACATAACCACAGAATTATTGAGGCTGGAAAAGACCATCAAGTCCAACCTGTGACCTAACACCACCACATCAGCTAGACCATGGCACTAAGTGCCACATCTAGTCTTTCCTTAAACACCTCCAAGGATGGTGACTCCACCACTTGCCTGGGCAGTCCATTCCAATGTCTGATCACCTGCTCCACGAGGAATTGCTTCCTACTATCCAACCGAAACCTCCCCTGGCGCAGCTTCAGGCTGTGCCCTCTTGTCTTGTCACTAGTTGCCCAGGAGAAGAGCCTGACCCCCACCTGATGACAACCTCCCCTCAGGTAGTTGTAGAGAGTGATCAGGTCCCCTCTGAGTCTCCTTCAGGCTAAAAAACCCTAGCTTCTTCCACCCCTCCTCATAAGACTTTCCCTCTAGTCCCTTCATCAGCCTCGTTGCTCTCCTCTGGACTCTCCAGCACCTCAATATCCTTCTTCAAGTGAGGGGCCCAGAACTGGACACAGTACTCAAGGTGAGGCCTCACCAGTGCTGAGTACAGGGGGAGAATTACATCCCTACTCCTGCTGGCCACACTATTCCTGATACAAGCCAGGATGCTGTTGGCCTTCCGGGCCACCTGGGCACACTGCTGCCTCATGTTCAACTGGCTGTCCACCAGGACTCCCAGGTACCTCTCTGCCAGGCTGCTCTCCATAATAAGTCTCACTATGAATAAGGCATCTTAGCTGACAACACAGGCTGAGGAAGATAATTTTAACAGCTCTCACTTCTTCATTAGCTAGAAATAAAAACTAGTCCTGGTGAGCCTTTTCACTGTCCAGATAAAGTCTCTCATGAGGGAAGATGGTTATATGAGAATCCTGAAAAATAGAAGCAATGGCATTAATGTGCAAAATAGGGATTTATTGCTAGGCCCTACTGATCTCTACTTTTTTTGTATCATTAACATGATAAAGAAGAGAATTATACCTACAATCAGCTCTAATAAACTGTGCAAAGTACTTAGAATAACATCTCTTTTCAGTTCTATAATATGCTCAAACACATCCTGTCAGCTAGAAGCTAACTGAGGCTGACGGGAGGAGACCTACTTCACCACAAAGTGGGCATGTTGGGAAAATATGTTGGATATGTTTGCAAGACTTTTTAACCTTGGTCAGTCTTCTGTAAGAGATTCTTAGTTTTCCCTGCTTTTCCCATAACTCTTTAACTGGTGATACTTGGTAGCACAAGATGTGCTCTCAATTCTCAGAAATCAGAAGCACTTCCTGGGAGGAGAGTTAACCCTGGCCATGATCACTTCTGTATTTTATTAGTTTTAATCAGAAAGTTTAGGAAAGGAGTCAAACATCTAGGATCCTCTCAAGAAACTGCCATCTACAAATGTGTGTTAAATCCAAATGTGCAGTGACTATTTAAAAAATAATTGTATAGACAAATAGAGGTAGATCTATATTTGTGAAACATAGTGCCCAGTCATCAACTTCTTTCATCAGTTTGTCAGCAAGTATTACAGTTTCATCGCTCTGGACCAGGTCTACTCCAGCCTTTTGGTGTGTACAAATACTGAATATAAAGTAGTGCTTATGAAGACGGATGTTCATTTCCCTCTCTACTACTAAATTAGAACTAACTACGGAATTAGAACTGGAATTAAGAATTTGTTAGAAGGCAAATACAGGCAAAGAAATACTAATGCAAATACATATTCATGGCTATGAGTTACTGAAAAAACATACATAAGGGGAAACAACTATCTAGTTGTAAAAGCTAGAAGCAACTGAAGCACAGAAAACCTGCTAACATTACTTGGCAATTTTAGCATTTCATAGAGATAAATACTTTCTACTTGAAAAAGATTTTCAGTGATTAGTCTTAGATGTTGAGCTGGTTTTAAGTCAAAGAATATGGCATTCAGATCTATACAACGGCTTAGCATTCAAATAACTTCCTCAGTTCAGATTCAGTATTTCTGAAATCTAGCTAACTATTTTGGGGAAGTTGTAGAGACAGACCTAAGATTAACCACTTGGACAATTTCTATTGTATGTTCTTCATGTTTCTCACAAGTGCCATCCTTGTACATGCTTATTAACTCGCAGAGATTAAACAGCTGCTCACAAACCCATCCAAGAATCTTAGGCACTGAAGACCTGAATTCCTGGACAGAAAAAGCTGAAATTTAAAGCAACGCAAGTTTCAGATGCAGGTTCTTCTTGCTGTCTATTAAGTGTATTTAAAAAATAAATTCAGGCACGCATGATACTCATTAGATAAAACTGAATACCATTAGTTATTTTAAAAATTCCCCACAATTCTGAAATAAAACATTTAAATAAAGGCTTTTTTATTAATTACGTGATTTGCCCAAGCACAATTGATACTGTCATTCACTTATCTAAACAATTAGTGTTTCTAAGGGATCTGTTTTATTTGTTTGCAATAATTTCTTATCTAAGCTATAATTTTGCAGCTTCTTAGGCAACAAATGGCTGTCTTGCATCTGGGGAATAAAACACACAAAAGGGTGTTGGTATGCTGTTTGAATACATGCAATTACTGGTAGTTACAGTCTAATTAGCATAATTAGTTTTGAAACAGTTCTCGTAATAACTGTCAACATTATGTCAATTTAGCTGAAGTTAATGGCATATTTAACAAAGATACACTTACTAATTTTCAGTATTTCACTTACTAATTTCAGTATTTAAAAGAAAGGAGATGGCAAAGCCCTTTCTGAAGATGTAAAACTGCTTTTCCTAAATGCTGAACATTCCTTATTTTGTCTCAGGAATCCATCCAGCACTTTAAGTAATTACCACCCTCCAGCTTCCATAAGACCATTCTTACAAATGAACACTGGTAAAGTGGCAATAAAAAGCATACCAAAGGAGGGATGTTTGCAAATTCATTCTGTTATTTTGGGGAAGGCAACAGTATTTTGGCAGTTGGTGCTAGAGGGAGGAAGTTGGGTAAAAAAAAATACATCAAGAGGTAAATTTTGAAAAAACTAAAGAGGTAAACAGTATGCTAAAAGGTTGCAAATGCTTTTAGTCATGCGTAGACATAACATGCCTTCACTGCATACTAGCAAAGGGCATAAGGGATTCCTAAAGGCCAGTTTTATCCTTTTTCCAGTTTGGTAAGTTACTAGGTACTATGTACAAGTTGTGAAAGATGTTCCATTATTAAACGAAGTAAAAATTTAGTCATTTCATTGATATCTTGCAAGTTTCCAAGAAGAAACAACGTGCCTTTCAGAGTTTGCTCTACTTCGTACCATACGCATTGATCTTCCAGAACAGAAGGAACAGCCAACCTATGCACAGTACTTGCCAAAAAGCTGAAGTGACACAACCAGTCTTGGTTGAATTTAAAAGCCAAGTGTATTACAATATACATGGTTCATTTGAGGATCTTGTTTACAGTGTGTTTTTATTATGTGGAAATTTCAAGGAGCAAGTTACCATTCCATAGTCATGAAATTTGCTTCTGAAAAAGCTCTCTGGACTGTGAGAAGTCTTGTTGTGGCTTTTTTCATGTTTTGTTTTATTGTTTTTTAAATTTATATAAAAAAGATAAACAAAATTTAAAACTTCCAAGCTCCTTCAAATAGAAGATTACTTTTTTATTTTAAAAACCCCAAAACAGGAGGTTTTATATTAATCCATAGTGAAGACAAAGCAAATCTACAGAAGTTTTACCCAATTGATTTGAACAAATTATTTTCCTTTCATTTACACATTTATCACCATGTATCATAAAAGCACCTTATGTTCAAGTTTCTATTGTTTTTATGTATGTAAATACCAGAAAAAGTTAAAAGCGTGAACTTCATATGTATGTAACTATCCAGGAAAAGTTAAAAGCATGAACTTCATTCAATCCATGCCACTCAAATATCAAAAATATCTTTCTGCCTATAAAATGGTAAGTAATTGCTCAGACAGTTTCAAACTCTATCATAATTTCAAACACATCACCTTATTACAATATTAACAAAACTTGCTTTATTTCAGTTTATTTTGAACTATTTTTCCAAAATTCTGCTAGCAGAAATAAAAACATGCATGTCAAAACACTAAGTAGTAATGGTATTTGTAAACACTTGTGGAGTGGCAGGGAGGGCTGGGAGAGGACAGAAGAATTACTCCCACATTCTGGACACTGAATGAGGCAGTAAGTTTTAAGTTAACTCCCAAACCCCTTCAGTAGAAGCACTTGCAAGGGCTGATTTAACCTACCCTGAAATAGATGCCTGAAATCAGGAAAGACGACTGTTGGCTTCCAGGGCAAGGAGAGTCAGATAAGCTAGCTCTACCACAGTTTCCCCACATTCCCGCAAAACTCCGCACTGAGATAGACACTTTGATTTTGTCTTCCAGGAGCATATGTTACTCTACTGACTATAGAAAGGAAGAGACTGACTAGACCAACACTTGAGCTGTGGGAGCATCCTGAAGCAGAACTGCTCTACACTTCAGCTTCACCTTTCCATTTAAGTGTTGAAGACATTCTGTATCATTTTCTTAATGTTACTAAGTCTACAACAATACTCTCTGCAGACTCTCATTGTCTAAGTGACCATCAGAGTCTGGCTGACATGGACCGCTCAACATGCTCCTGCCAGAAGAGTAACAAGACTACCACTTGGCTATTTCTGAATTAAGAGCCCTCAGCAAATCCAACACACTGCCCATTCATCTGAAAACCAGCCTTACCCATACAGATTTTTAAACACACTTACATGGTTCTATACGGAAACTGTATTTTTAATTTACAGTCCAAGTATCTATATTATAGGAGCGTATCATGCATAGCTAAACTCAATCTAAAGCAACACCTGCAGCCCATTTTTAATTGAATTCCATAACTCACTTAAAAATCTAGAATTTCCCACAGAAAGGATTCACATCTGTTACACAGAAAGTAATCTAGGGAAATTTTTACAAATTGTTGACACAAAAAGGCAAAAATAAGTCTTTCATACCCTGTCTGCAATTTTGCTAAACACTAGTATCTTTGATCTGCTCACTTCTCATTCTTGTATATACTGGCACATAATCACTGCTTACAGACTCACAGAATTGTCATGGTTGGAAAACAACTCCCAAGATCACTGCATCCAACCACCAACCCCACCACCCTCATCCCCCCCCCACAAAAAAAAAAAAGCCCACTAAAGCATGTCCTGAAGTGCCTCATCGACACAGTTTTTAAATACCTCCAAGGATGGTGCCTCCACCACCTCCCTAGGCAGCCTGTTCCAGTGCCTGACTACTTTTTCAGTAAGTAAATTCCTCGTAATATCTAGTCTAAACCTCCCCTGGCATGACTTGAGCCCATTTCCTCTTTATGGTTATTGAGAGAAGAGGCCAACACTCACTTCCCTACAACCTCCTTTCAGGTAGATGTAGAGAGATATTAGGTCTCCCCTCAGCCTCCTCTTCTCCAAACTAAACAATTCCAGTTCCCTCACCCTCTCCTCACAGGAGTTGTTCTCTAGACCCTTCACCAGCTTGGCTGTCCTTCTCCGAACTTGCTCCAGCAACTCAATTCTTGTAGTGAGGGGCCTAAAACTGAACACAGTACTCGAGGTGCAGCCTCACCAGTGCTAATATAGGGGGAAAACCACCTCATTCTCCTGCTGGACACACTATTCCTGACTCAAGATAAGATGCTGTTGGACTTCTCGGCCACCTGGGCACACTGCTGGCTCATATTCAGCCGAGTGTCAAGCAACACCCCCAGATCCTTTTCTGCCAGGCGCCTTTCCAACCACTCTTCCCCAATCCTGTTGCATTGCATGGGGTTGTTGTGACCCAAATGTAGAACACAGTACTTGGCCTTTTTAAAACTTCATGCTATTGGCCTCAGCCCATCGATTCAACCTGTCCAGATCCCTCTGCAGAGTCTTCCTACCCTCAAGCAGATCTACACTCCCACCCAACTTGGTGTTGTCTGCAAACTTGCTGATTAAGCACTCAATCCCCTCATCTAGATCGTTGATAAAGATGTTGAACAAGACCGGCCCCAAAACTGAGTCCTGGGGGACACCACTAGTGACCAGCCACCAGCTGAATTTAACTCCATTGACTACAACTCTCTGAGCTCGGCCATCCAGCCAATTTTTAACCCAGCAAAGAGTACACTTGCCTATTGCCATAAGCCACCAGCTTCTCTAGGAGAATGCTATGGGAGACGGTGTCAAAGGCTTTACTAAAATCCAGGTAGACAACACCCACAGCCTTTTCTCCATCCACTAGGTGGGTTACCTGGTCACAGAACAAGATCAGGTTAGTCAAGCAGGACCTGCCTTTCCTGAACCCATGCTGGCTGGTCCTAACCCCCTGACTGTTCTGCACTTGCCATGTGAGCACACTCAAGATGAACTGCTCCGTAATTTTTCCAGGCACCGAGGTCAGGCTGACAGGCCTGTAGTTCCCCAGATCCTCCTTCCAACCCTTCCTGTAAATTGGCATCGCATTAGCCACCCTCCAGTCATTTGGGACATTGATTAAAAAAAAAAGCAAGTATCCCCTAGAAAGTAGACATGGATCAGTGAAGTTTTAATAACCAGTCAAAAGGGAGAAGGGTGGAAAACATTAAGAAAACTTTTCTGGTTTCTTACAGAACTTAAAATGTATTCATTTGAAGTAGTTCTTTGAAGAAAAGTATAGGCTACTATACAAGGTCCTGCATTGAATCTAACTAAACTTCTTAAGAAGTTTAATATACAGAAGGACAAAGTAGCACAATGGAGGTTTGAAAACAAAAAGCTGCAAGTACAAGTGTATGAGGCATCTCTTCCCCTTTCCTCTTCCCTTATTTTATCCAAAAGACTTAATTAAGTCATACATCATACACCCATGTTCCCTCAAGGACAGAGTCCTGCAGAAAGTGGAAACAAAGACATTGATAGAAAAGAATGGTTGGGAAAAAGGACAGTTACCTTCTATTGCTGTCTTAGAAAGCATAGCCTTTTTTTTTTTTTAAGGAAAGAAACTATTTAGATGCAAACACCTAGATTAATGCAAGAAGTCAGTTGATACTTTATGCAAAATCCAGTACATCAGTTCAGAGTTACTGCTATTGTAGACGCTGTTCAGCTGCACTCAACATATTAAATAACGTTGTATATAGGAATGCATTAGGTACTCCAAAAATGCAGGAGAGGCTGATCTGGAAATAAACTCAGGTTTGATCCCCATACCCCACAAATAGATACAGAGATACAATAGTTTTTTTGAACACACATAGTTTTGAAAATAATTACTCACCAAACTAACAGAAAGTGAAGGTGCTGACTGCCCAAGTGCTTGGTAGCGCATGCGAACAAGAGTAGAGGTTTCTGCAGGTTGCCACAGCTGCTGTCCAGTGTCATTGGGAAGATACTTGCCTGTCAAGTTAAAAAGAGTGTTAAAACATTACATTTTGCAGATGAAGTAATGCAATTGACACTGTTTACTGTAAGATTCCACTCTTACCATTCTCAAACATTTATTTATTTCACCATAGCCCTGACCAGAGGGGATTCCATCAAAACAGAATTCCTATTCACTTGCTAGCCCTTCACATCACCATTCCACAAGCTGCACTTCTTTTAAACAAATTCATTTTTTTCAAATGTTCTCACAACTGTACCTTTTTCCTACCTAGAAATAAAATCAATGCAAGAACAGATGCATACATCCAGAACAGTGAGTCTGAACCAAAGAAAGCTAAATTCTGAAGGTTAGCCAAAAATAAAACCAAAAATATACCACTACCTACCCCTTGAAACAACAAGGTTCCAAAGTATAAAGTGAGCTTTATTGGAAAAAAGCACTTATTACATGGATAATAATTACACTAATGTGTGAGTCAGGACTCCTCTGCTTCTATTCAAAAATTCCTTATAATCTACCTGATAGGTATCACTCAGCTCCTAAGAAAGCATCCTTACCCAGCGTCCCAAGTAAGGGGAGATCACCAAGGCGTGGGCCAGCTGTTCCTCAGGAGCGCCCACACTGTGCTCCCAGGGAGTCACCAATATACTCCCCTCCTGGGTGGCTCCTGTTCTTACTGCCAAGTGGTGTCATTTCCCTAGGGCCAGGCAAGCTTGGCCTCAGTGCAGTGGAAGGTAAGAGCCCCAGTCAAAGCACTGCCACTCAGTCTGGAGTGTCCCACAAGGTACTCATTAGGCAGAAAGTATCTCTGGCTTCCAAAGCGCCTGTAGCAGGCAAGAATACTCAGGGAATTATATTTAGAATTATATTTAGAGGACAAGTCTGTAATGATAAGTGTTCCTTTTTACTTACTTTCAGCCACTCTCAAGAAATAGGGTAAGGGGCTATATGCTGGTCTTAGCAAGTGTGTCCACCTTAAGTTCTTACTTATGTCCAAAAATTATGCAAAAGTGAGACAGTCACACTACGAAAGCAACTGAATTATCTTAGAAAACCAACAAGCTGACACAAAGCAACAATTCAAAAGTTGGGTTTTTTAAAAATCAAATCTAGGTTCAAAAACCCAATGCAAGATTTTGATTCAACAGATCAGATTGAAATCAGCTTCCAAAGCACATGTCCTAAACATTTGTTTCCTGAAATTTCTAATTTTTACCAGTAATTTCCATCAATCTTGTCACCCCAGAAAACTACGGAGTAAGTATGTGCATGACCATTGACACAGGATTTGCATTGCAGAATGTCACAGTTTCGCTCTGGGTTGGCAGTTAAACCAGTAACAATAACGCTCTCGATCCTCGCCACCCCCCCCCCCCCCCCCGCCCAAGGTAGGGAAAGAGGGAAAAAAATGAGAAAGGGAGGCTTTCTGGGTTGAAAAGTGAAACAGATTGATTTTAATTATTAGTGATAAGGGAATATATATGTATTTGTAAAGGGACGTGCAACACCCGATCCCCTCCCTCCTCCCCCAGCGACTGTCACAGCAACTCTTCTCCCTGGTGACTCCCAGCTGAAGGGGGGAGTGTCCGGGCGCACGGACGGGGCCCTCGGGTGTCGGCTGGGAAGGAAAAAAAAGAAGAAAAAGAGAGCCAAAGAGAGGGTGATAGAAGTGACAGTAAGCAAAAAAATGAGAGAAAAAGGAAAAAGAGAGGCTTGACTTCTGTAATGTCTTAACCTATACTGAAAGTCAAATAGAAAAAATATTATGAGAAGGGAATATTCTGATTTGCTTATCCTGCCTTCGGTCTAATCTGCTCCCCTGCAGGGGGGGAGGCTGCAGACAGTCAGAAGTGACCTTGGTTATTATCAGTCCACTGGCGCTGCTAAAAAAAAGTTCACTGAAAGAAAAACAAGAAAAATCACCAAAGAGAAAGTTCGCTTCACCCTGGCTCAAACCAGGATACAGATGAGCACAGGTTTGCCAGGAAACCAAAAGGCCTCAGCTTCATAACTTGATTTTTAACAACACATCCACAGAGAGTTGCTGAGGTCTCTGGAAACTGATTGTTTTGGGAGCTAGAGAGTTCCCTAGCAGCAGCATAGACTTTTTAATGCTTCCCAATTAGTCTTCAAAATGTGCTATTGTTCTTTGTTACACTAGTAGAGTGGAACTCGGACATTTTTCACCAAATTTGCCCACAGCTTGCCCGAGACTAGAAGAAAAATGTACAGCAAAGCTGTGATGTTTTCCCCAATTACACAGAATAACATTTTTCAGAATTAGAAAAACTGAATTAATTTCCCATCGGCTCTCTCTGCCTATTTCTGTCAAATTCTGGTTATCTTTATACATATGGTCCCACCACCCTTAACTAAAAGGACGCTATAAAAAGCTTAAGGCATTGATTGCAATGTCCACATCTTTGATATTCCATTAATGTGGGTCTAATGGAGCCTGGTTTAAAAGGAGAACCCAATGAATTGCATGGAGATATCTCCCAGCTCACGGAAAATGTCCCCAAGGCCAGTGTAATACAAATGATTTATGATCATGTTCTTGTTCCCCACCAGGATAGTCCCCTACTGCTGAGAGTGAACCCAGAGAGAATGGATGTTTTAATTAGAGGGCTTCCTGGGAGTTAAAAAATCTGGCCATTCATATTAAAAGAACAATCAAGAACAATCTGGTCAGAAATTACACTTGGGCCAACCTGGCCACAGAGCTAACTGAATTTGGACGTAAATATGGAATACCAGAATTTGATTAATCCAAAAAGGCCACCTTTGTTAAAGTCTGTTAAATATTCCAGTAACACATACAGTCACTTACAGCTTATATCTATCACCTCAAAAGGTTAATTCTTTCTCACCCAGGCAGGAAAAAAAAAAAATTTAAAATGAGTGGAAAAAACTAAGGTACACATACCTTGCATTTAAACAGGTATGTTTTATTTCTTTAATGCTTTCCACATCAAAGAGGTCTATGCGTTTTCTTTACTTGCTTTTTGACTACTCCCCTTAAAGTCAATGGTAAAACGAGGCTCTCGAGGTGAAACTAGACATTTCCTAATGCTATATCCCTGAACACAAAAGTATCCGCTAGAATGCGGACTACAAATAACGGAATGCAACTCTGCAAGAAGACTCCTGAAATTCCAGGAAAGTCAAGACAGCTCCAAACAAGACATGGTATCACTGATACAGTAACACCAGTAAAATGCTTTGGCAACACCTATTTCTGTCAAGCACACACACATAACACAAATTCCTCTTAGAAATTCTTTAT
Source organism: Hemiprocne comata (assembly GCA_020745705.1). Lineage (NCBI taxonomy): Eukaryota > Metazoa > Chordata > Aves > Apodiformes > Apodidae > Hemiprocne > Hemiprocne comata. The sequence goes on along the minus strand of CM036616.1, from coordinate 37,684,853 downwards.
TTACCCACTCTAGAAGCCATGAGGAAAATTACATTAAACAACTTGAAATTTGATCAGCATAGCATACTCTCAGTGCATTTTATCATCATAGGAATCAATATCTGAAAAGCAATAGAGTTTTCCTCTGATTATTAGAACAAAGGAGAAAGCAAGCGAAAAATAGGTCTGTTTTAATAAAGCTGGTTGTAAAACTGGGGAAGAACGTCCTTCCTTGGTTAACCAATGCACTTTCTAGTAGGGGTTTGCAAGTAGTCTTAAAATCCATTGGCAGACACTAGGCCTATCCCAGACTGGACTAACTTTCATTTCAGATGAATTCCACTGAGCTTCCCAAGAAAAAAAAAATAAATTAAGGCAATCGTTTGTATTTTCTCCACAAATTAATCTAGTTTAGTTTTGGTTTGGATCTCAAGCCAGAAAGGTTTAAATAACAAGTCAATGAAGTCTCGGAGAAGAAAGTTGTATGAGAAACAAGTGCTGTAGTAATGCTTGTATTTATTTTTTGTTTTAAATCAGAGCCAGACCCAAAACATGGAGAGCCAATATTGTGATTTCTGTTCATGTCAGTCACTCAGAAGAATAGAGCGCTCTGTACCTTACCACGTGCAGGGCTATGCTGAACATCACGAATAGCCACCTCTATTTTGTCCTTTACAGGTATCTTTATTCAGTTTTTATCTTGCTCAAACATCTGAAAGAAATCTATGATATTATGGTATAGAGGATAGAGTAGCAGCAATTCTACTCTTCCAACTGTAACTTTTTGCCTGAGTGACAAGAAAGCAGAATAAATTAACTCAGCATTAGGGTCAGTGTCTGCACTGTAAAAGTTCACTTAATATTCCATTATTTCTCCTGCATGATTAATCTCTAGAAATATTTAAAACAACATTGGAGGGCCTGTGGAGTAGCTAATTAGGCAACTGATGTGATCAAAATTGCCAATAACATGAGCATGTGTGATGACAGAATGATCTCTCCTGCCATTCTAATCCCAAACAGCAGCGTTAAGAGGACTGCAGATCTCACAACATACTGAAATTAAGTCAAGAGTAGCAGACTGTTTGGAACTCCAGTTCTTCTTTTCATAGTACATTCATGTATGCTTTTAAATACAGAAATGGTATCTAATACTGAGGTATGGTGTGTGCTTATATAAGCACATATAAGCATGCTTTTATAGAAGCAAAACTAGCCATGGTTTATGCAAAAAAGGTGGTAACAGATAAATCTTTTCTCTGGGAATAACAGTAGCCTTTATGCAAAGGGCTACTAATGGGAAAGTAGCAGTTACCAACAAGAATGCCAAGTGCACAACAACTGTACTTTTAATACTATGCTTCTTAACAGTAAGAAAACCTGTATATACTTTGCAGGAATGCAATGAGGCTTTTTCATTTCAAAAAGCGATGGAACATTGAGGTTTTCTTATGGAAAAAAAAAATTATTTCAAAACCCAGCCCGCTTTCTTGAGGGATTAGGATGCCACTGCATTAAATCACTACACAATAAATGGTCCCTGCCACAATGAGTTAGTCAGCAACTCTTTCTGGCTTCTTCCATTAAAAAAAATAATTAAATAATCTCCTCAGACTATCCACTCCTTTTTCTAGCCCCTATAGCACTCCTACACTTCTTCCTGCTGCAGTTTCTTTCATAATTGCATCAATTTTCCCACTTTTACATTATCTTTAACAACCCCTTGAATTTACACATAACCACACTTTTCCTGTTGCATTATTTAAATATCAGCATTACACATAAAATGTGAGCTGAAATGCATTATTGATTTTCACGCTGCATTCATTGCTGCCTCCAAGCTTAATGCTCCCAGCAGCTACTTTTCTTTTTGAGTGAACCGACTCATGGGCAACAGAGAGGAAGACTTCACCTCCACATCATCCCTTCCATCTTAATTCTGTATTTTGGCCCATATACGGCACATAAACACTGCCAATGTCCAAGGTAATCTCCATCTAACAACAGATCATTGCCACACTGGTAGTTAAGTTTCTTATTACTTTTATCAGATATGGATACAGATGAGTCACCTAATAATAAAGGTTCCCAATTGCTGTCCAATTCAATCCCAGGATGAACTTTGACTTCCTCCTATGCTTTCTGCAGAGGCTTTGCTGGCATCTCTGCTACTCTTCCTGTGCCTGAAACTATCAAGGCAGCTGTACTGGAACAGGTTAATAGCGATGAGTAATGGTCCATGGTTGAAACAGATAAGGAAAGCAGAACTTTGGGAGGAATTCATGGTCAAACAGGTAAGAGAAGAAACCGAACCTTGGGAGGCACCTGGCATTTGTACAAGCCACAGATGATGTTTATTGAGGTCCCACAAGTAGAGCATGGACAGTGGCTGCACAGAAAGGCCAGCCAAAGGACAAGGGAGGTGAAAGAAGATGGATGAAGTAACACCTGACGGGGCATCATTGACCCCAGACCCAACTGGTTGCAGATGTGTGTTTGCCTTGTGTGATGTAACCTGGGCGGGACGACTTGCGACACAGGCCGGCCCCCTGTGCCAGAACTCCATCCCCCCTGCTAAGGGTCTGAACCAGGGTTTTTCCTGAGGGCCTCGGGCTGGTGCATCGATAAGGTCACTGTTGCCTCCATGGGGACACCCACGTCAAGTGCTGCGCCTGCCGACTGCCTCTTGCACCACACGATGCTACACCTGGGACTGAGGGTCTTCATCTCTGTCAGGTCGGTATGTATATACTGTAATGTGTAATACTGCATTGTGCTAGGAATCAGTGGCTTCATAAATTGCATAGGCTTTGCTTATTTTGTGTGCCTGTGTCTCCCCATTTGAGCCGTCCAAGGAATCCCTGACCCACTCGAAAACAGCAGCCTAAAATCACAACAGTGTTTGTAATCAATGGCATCTCTTCCTACATCCTCACTAGTCCAGCACATTTATCAAAACATTTCAATGAAAGGTGACTTGGTTGATTATGTAATGGTAGTAACTTAGCATTTTTTAACAGTATTACATCATTGTTGGTGGACAAAGGGAATACATCACTGGAGTTCAGAGCATGTGTTACCCTTGAACTTGCCCCTCACCTTTCTAGCTTGCTATTTATAAAGGATTATTTGGATATTTGTAGAAAATCTAAACGGAATCTTTGTTACTTCTTACCTCTACTGTATCCAGTGGTGCCTTACTGTGTAAGGCCAAAAGAGACTGAAAAACCACATACACTTCCTCAAAGATTGGTGACAGGAGGTGGGCTTTGCTTTACTCTAATTATAAAAGTATTTCCTACTGCTAAACTATTATTCTCCTTCCTCTCTCCCCCTCAAATCCACATTCCCAAGAGGATGGCTGAGAATTACTAAATGAGCTTAAATCTAATACCTATAAATCTTTCGTTTTTACCTATAGTTTAGAAATAACTTTTCTCAAATCTTCAGCAGCTTGACAATTGCATATGATGGAGTAAACCCTTCAGCATCCAAATAAGTTTTTGCCTTTACAAAAGTACTTAGGACAGTGCAGTTCTTCCTGCTGGGAAGTCTTTTTTGCAATTAGTCAAAATGTAAATGTAAATATAAAGACAGAGGAAGCATCTTGAAAGTTTCTTATGGAACCTTCTAAAAATTAAAATAATAAAAGTACTTTATTGCATAGCTGTAAATTGAAGACAAGTATGTACTTTGCTAAAATGGAAGCTGACAGTAACTATGGACACAATTGGACAAAGTGGAAGCCTGAGCATATTATTTCAGTGTACCATAGACTGAACTGAAGCAAGCATCAGTTTGTGTTAGCTGCTGGGAAACAGCAGCCTTCAAAACAGCCTCCTGCCATCCTGACATTTTTAAGGCAAGAGCCAAGAAGTACTTATTTCACTTTTTTTTTTTTATATAAAGCTATTATACATATTTATTACATAAGCATAAGTTATTTAAACAATTCAGAAAGCTAGATTCTTCTCCCTCACTACTTTGAAGTAAAAAATAACTGATCTTATGTGAAGAACTGCCTTCTGTGGTCAAGTTGGGTTTGCCAAGCACAGTGTCAAGTGAGTTGCTCACTCTCCACCTCTTCCTGGGAAGCCTTATGAGCGTGAGGTACCTCAGAGCAACAGGAACAAGCCATGGTGGAAGACAAAACTGGACGCTACTACAGATGGCTCTGGGTCCCAGAAATGCCCTGAAAGGAAACACAGTTGGGTACTTCTCCCTCTTCCTACTCCTTCTGCTTTTCTCCGAAAACACAGACAAAACAGTTCATTGACAGGTTGTCATGGTTTGACTCAGGATCAGCAATTAAACCAGAGACAATGCTCTCAATCCCCTTCCCCTCCCACCCAGGTAGAGAAGGAGAGAGAGAATTAAGGAGAGAGACATTGCTGAATTGAAAACTAAACTAGACAACTTTAATTATATGTACAATTACATACAAGTATGTTCAGGAATGTGCAAAAGCCTCTTGCCTCCTCCCACCCCCAGCAACTCCCCCGGCACTCTCCTGAGCTGTGAGCAGTCCCAAAATGTCCCAGCCTGCAGGCAGGAGATAAGGCAGAGAAGACAGGGGCTGGGATATGAGAGTTATGAGGTCAGAGATAACTGAGCCTAGGAGTTGACGGTGATGGATGGATGGAGTCCTCCCCAGACACCAGCCATGGATGGAAGAGAAGGGAAAAAGAAGCAGGAAGAAAGTTGTCTTCTATGATCTCGGACCTTCCTCAGAGCTTACATAGATACATGGAATGGAATACCTTTGGTCAGTTCTGCTGTCTGTCTAGTCCAGCTCCCCTACAGGGGAGTCATAGGTACAACTCCCCTGCTCTCAGTAGCCTCTGTAGCAGCAGATTCTCTGGGTAGAACAAACTGACCTTTGCATCTCAGCAGAAACATAAACATTCCAATGTTATCAGTCCACTAGCTGGAACACTTGTTGCTAGTTAAAAGAGAGCTTACTGAAGGAAAAAAAAAAAAAATCAGTAAAGGAATATTAGCTTCATCCTGGCTCAAACCAGGACACAGGTCTCACTGCAAATGGAGGAACAACTGAAGCCAACCCCGCCACCTCAGCTTCCCAGCAGCACTGGCAGCCCCAGCACATGGCAGAGCAGTCACGGCCATCCGCAAACAGCCTGGGCAGCAGGACATGGAAACCAAAGCTGGAGGCAACAGACCATCACTTCCACTCCTACAGACATGTGAAGCCTCACTACAGCTTCAGAAACCTGCAAGGTGAAAGGCTAAGACTCTCCCACATTAGTGTTTTACCATCAGCTTAGAGCACTCTGTTTTATTGCTTTAAACGATGTAGGAAATGATATGGAGGTTGTAAATGTTAGGCTCTATTCTCACATCAGTGTAAGGGGGAATTAAAGCCCCTAATTCCCTTTAGCAGTAATTGGAGAGTAAAAGAATAGTAATAAAAAAACAGTAATAGAATAGGATTTAAAGTCATTATTAGGAAACTTTGTAATATTTTGCCTTATTTTACTGTGGCTGCATCAAAAAACTCTACTTACCCTTCAAATTACTACCAGCTGGCAAAAAAAGAGTTACTGTTTTACTCGTGCCTCACTGTATTGCCCTCAACTTCGGAAAATCACCACGTTTGGCGTTTTACTCAGCTGAACATGGTTGAAGTTAATAGACAATGCCAATTTCCCATTCTGGTGCAAGAGGTGAAAATTTTTCTTTCAACCAATCTGTCCATTAAACATAACATTAGTTAGTTACAACTGACTCAATTAAAATGTCTTTTGTTACTGTACAAAAAGCCCTTGTAAAAAAATCCTATGACACTCAAATTTTTCACTTTTTGATGCACTACAAAATATCCTTACAATGCTCTCTCTCTCTGGGTTTCATTTTCTAAAATTAGATCAAGAAGGGGTCTCTGAGATTATGATCGCAAAAAAAGCAATAGATCTGTCTCAAAATGTCAGCAATGTTTGTGAAACTGGAACTGGAAAAGGACACATCCAGTTTTGGACCAGAAACTAGTAGGATGCTGGTTTAGATCTGTATCCAAAATATATATAAGAAAATTAATCAGGCCTCCATTAACTACAAAGGGATTCAGAATCAAGACTGTGTATAAATCAATTACAGAGAATATGTCACCACATACAGCTAGATTTCCTCCCAGAAATAAATATCTCCATGCTTGGAACAAATTTCTCTCACTGAAAGACACTTAAAAGACAGTCCAGAATTAATCAAAGTTCCTCTGATAACAGATACTCACTGAAGTCACATTTATATTTTGACAATTTGCAATCTATTACTTAAGTACTGTGACAGCAATAAAATACTTGAAAGGCGTTTGGGATCACCATCAAACATCTCTAGTTTTATTTAGATTTGGGGGGTGAGGGTATTGTTTGGGCTTGGGGTATATTTTAAGTCTTCCATACCAAAAATGTCTACCACAATAGCAGTGTTAGCCAGCTTCCTTTTCTTTACCTTACTAATAAATAGAAGCTTTTTCCCACACTTCTAACACGTAGCTCCAAAACTCCTCAAAGAAAAGCCTGCTCCTAACTGAAAAACTTCTGCCAAGTTTTCCATTCAAGCCTTCAACCTTCATTCTAAGGACTAAGTATAGAAAGTGCTTTTCCCTCTTTTCAAACATTTCTCAAGCTGTACATTCAACTTATGTTAAAGCATCCATCTTCGATCAAGCAGGTATACTTTCCTTGCAGATGTGGCCAGACTATTTGCTTTACAACATCCGCTCCAGAGTCTATAGGTGAAAAAGGAAGACTTAAGCCTCTAGAATTATGAATAAATAATGCACTCTTGATGTGCAATTATAATTTATTTATAAATACACCGCACAGACAGCTTTGCATGAACGAGCTAAGGTACTAGCAGCAACAGGATTGCAGCCTCACAGAGCTCAGATTTAGGTAATCAGCTGATTAAACCCAAGCATTTAAGTCCTGAAAAGTTCTTTCATGTGTGCTTCTACAGTTACACTGCTAAGCATATTTGAGCCAGCTAACTCAACAGCTCTTGGGGCATTTCTTAAGGAGCTAAAACTTAAACTCCAGAAATTTAATACACATATTAATTTTCTCCAGATTTTATTTTTCCACTATGACAAATTACTTTTAACAACTTTCAAGCTGCTGTTAGAAGCACCCCAAAAAGGAGCTTAACTCTACTTCTCCACCCTTAAAAACAGGCAACTTGCAAATGCATCTGCTAATTAGGCACTCCACTGCTACAGCTTGCTTTGATCTCAACAACAATCAGTTTCTCATGTTCTCATGATACAAGCACAATTAAGCAGCAATCAAGGAGTTAAAGGCAAAATAATGAGACAGGAATACAGTATCTTCTGTTCTCATCTCAGACTATTACATGATACAGACTCCATATGTGTCGAAGAATATGGAAATTATCTTGCTAGGCACAGAGAGAAGTAAAAATCAATCAACTCAACTATTCAGGTTGATTGAAGCCTTAAATTATGAAGGTAACTGTCAAAGACAAATATAACCTAATGTTATCTCAACGACCAGTGCATCAGGAACCATTTAAAAATGTGTATTTCATAGCAGAATATATCTACTTCATCTGTAGGATACAGCTTTATACTGCATGCTTTAAAAAACGTTTTCTCAGGTGTCTAATTATAGAATAGCTTGCTTCCATCTCTTTCTACTAATTCTGGAAGTTTAACACATGGCAAAGTGCTTTAGAGAAGCCTTTGAGGACGGCAATAAAAAGATGCCAGGGCATGGTCTTTGTACGCAGTGCTACTGAATGAAGTGTGTTGTGCCTGTCTCCGTGCACAGTTGGCTTTTGAACCTTCCCACCTTCTGTACCTAGGAATGGAGTGGTGTCAGCACCGGTGCTGGGTTGCTACCCTCACTCCACTGCCGTTTGGGAGAGCCCTCAAGCAGCTGCAGCTGGAAAGACTTTCTAAACTGAGTACCTAGTCCTGTTATGCATCATGAAGATTAAAGCAATTCTGCAACATATTTCTGCTCATATGCAAGGAGAAGAAAATGCAATAAATAAAATTTCCTACAAAAAGGCACATCTGATAGAGCTTCAGCACTGGCAGACATCCTTCCCCTGCATCCCATAGCACTCTGACTTCCAGAGCTGGTGACATGCCAACAGAGCCCACCAAACTGTATCGCCAAAGACAGCTATGATATCACAGGGCTTTTTATGGAGTGGCATGTGCATAATTAATTAGACACATAACTGGAAGAGGCCAAAAATTTTGATATTGTACAGAGGAAATAGGAAACACTTCCCCTTATCTACACCTATTGGCTGGCCATCATTAATAAAAATAATCTTTTTAGCAATGTTGCCACTAAAATAATCACATCATAATTATGATCAGCAGTTGTACACAATGGGAATGTACCATGTCCAAAGAGGTTTCAAGATACAAGTCGTGACCTTATGCCCAACTTTATCTGTCCAGCAAGGTGTACCAATTATTTGACATCATAAGGCTTAAATAGCTAATCTGCATTTTCAATAATATTAAAGAAAAAAATGTATCTAGCATAATGTTTGCAAAAAACATGGATTTCTACCACTGCCAATGGCTCCCCTGTATGAACAAGGAAAACTTCCCCTTCTAAGTCCTGCCAACACATGCCAACCCACGGATAAGAAAACAGCTTGCTCTTCATGGTCCATAAAGCTGCTGATCTTTCTGCTAATTAGTGTTAGCAGAGCAATGAATCTCTAATGCAAAAACCAGACTGAGAATCTCCAAATTCATTTCAAATCAACCACAGATTACTTATATGGGAACAGCAATAATTGCTGAGTTTAGCTGGATGACTAATGACTTAAGAGGTGCAAAGCTCATCAAAGCAGGAATATTGGAGAAGAAAAAGCATATATATCCCACAATTTCTTAGTTTTTAGCTCTTCACTAGATCATGAGGTAACTTTAATAATGCAAAGAGTTTTAGTCTCTTTGGATTAAGGATGCTATAGACTGAAATCTGTATGTGTTACGTCACCAGTACTTGTGTAAGATCAATTAAAAGTTAGCAAGGTGACCGGCCCTACCACAATTAGAGACAATCAGCCCGGCAAGAAGTCTGCTTCCAAGCTGGTATCATTGAGATAACAGGAGGCAAGACAAGAAGTTCAACCTATACGTAACAAAGTGTATTTTTTTCTTTATATCTAACCACAAAGGTTATCAGTACAGTATAGAGACAACTGAGCTAGCTGCAGTGCTCTGCAAAATGCACTCTTCCCAGCAATATGCTCTCATAACTTTCAGAAGTAGAAAGGGAGATAGCAATCTCCAAAGGCTGCAGCAGAGCAGCTGAGGAGACTGAACAGAGCTCCACTGCACACTGCAGTGCAAACAGAAGAGCAGCAATGGCACATGAAAGCAAGACCAATTTGATTTGCTCATGTGAGCAATTTAGCAGGTTAACCCCCTCCAAGGTAAAACTGGATTTAATTTCTCAGTCTTTCACATTACCTTCTGCCATGAATTCTATTTAAACATCTCTGAACACAGAAACCTAAAATCTGCAGACAACTTCAAGCCAGAAGCTCTCCAACTGTAGACAGCTCTTTGAAGTTTGTGGAGATCAAGAAAACCAGCCTCCACAGAAAAGCTGGTGGCTTTTTAGTTAAACATCTTTTCTCCTTGACTAGAAACAAGCTTTAAAGCCCCAGTGTGAGCACTAATAGGAATCCTTAAGAAGTCCAGGGGGAGAGGCATTTAAATACATGTGTATGCACAGAAGTCTATTGTCCCAAGAAGAACTGAGCTGACATCATCTGACCAGGCTTTGCTCTCAGTGTGTCCACCACTCCTCCAACGCCCATGCACCCACAACACACCAGTGTCCTTCTGCAGCTATGATCGTTTCCCTTTGTATTTGACCTAGGCCTATTAAATGAGTAGCTACAGCTGAGCTTTGTGACAGGGCTTATTCTGCAGTTCAACAAACTCTGCAAGGACTGTGTTTTATACCATCTGTGAAACAAGCAAAACTTATGTAAAAAAAGGTAGGTAAATACAAGCCCAAGGTAACAGTGACATTATTAACTTCAGATTACTGAGAATTCGAAACAACTGTAGGAAACAGGTCTCTAGCTGAAGCAGTTTATTTAAAATCAATTTTTTAAAAAAATTCTGAAATAATATTAAGAACCTTCTGCTATCAGAATGACTTTGATTGGTTTAATTGGTATCATGAAAGCTGTTAAGATATCTAAACTATTTAAGATACCAAAGCCTTAGGATATTCAGGTTCATTTATAAATCAGTTTAGCATCATTGCACACTACAGTCCCAAATCCTGACATGAAACCCTGCGCAACATATTGCAAGAAGACAAAAAGCATATCCATTTCCCTTTATAAAAACCTCAAGCAAAAGTTCAAGCATAGAGATAAATACTAGAGACTACAGTAGCATAGCACATTTTATTTTGGTTTTGGTTAGGCTGCCTTCTCCTTCTTTATCTGGATGGCTTATATGGGCAAGTTTAAGCTAGAAGCACCACCAATCTACTTTAAAGTTGAACAAAAACAAAAACGCACACCACCTCTTGCTGAAATTATTTCAGCAGTAGCGTGCTGGGAATTTCTGAAACACTAGTTTGGGCTACAGTTCAAGTTTTTATAGTAACACTCCAGAGAAGCCAGAGTTCACTGATACAGTTAGCAAAATTGACACTGCAGACTGCTATAAGTCACAAAAGCCCATACAGATCACAAATCCTATTATATTGTTCCTGAAGTCTTTATAGTACAACTCTTGATAACAATGAAGTTGCAAGGGAAACTGCAAGTTTTAGCCTACGGAAAATAAAAATCACAGCAACAATTATGTGCTGAGGTGACAACAACATAATTTTTAAAGTACTTAGGTTAAAAAAAGATATTATTTGTCACTCAGAAGCACTGCAGGTCGTTCTAAGCTACTGATAACAAGTATTGCAATAGCTTCTTGAAGTTTCTTCAAGTGTAAGGACAGGGAGAGGGGTGGGAAGGAAGTAAGAAAAGCAAGTACTTTAAAAGCATTTCCAAGATACTTAGGGCAGAAGAGTAATCTTTACCTACTATGGCACCATTCTTCATCCCTGACCAAAACCGCCTCTGAACAGTGTACAGAATTTAGAGACAGTCACATCTCAAGTAAATGCCATTTCAAGTTTTGCTAACCTGAATTTCACCTGTTTGATTTTGTTAGCAATCAATGTCACTTGAACAGAAAAAACAAGACACTGAGTCTCAAATTAATCCCTCTCACTAAATTCACTAAAATCTATTTTTCTTCTCACCAAGTACTTAATATCCTGTTCTTCACAACAAATTCTTCAAACTGTTAGGAATTGTGCACTTCAGGAATATATTTAATTACCAAATTCTAGTGAACGTCAAAATTCGTTCTCTAGAAAAACACAAAGTGAGTGGCATTTAACTTGCCCTAATGTTTTTACATTCATTTCACTCCACAAAGAATCACTCTCCAATGGCTGCCACAGCCATACAGCTCCCAGGATGCAATCTCTATTTCAGCATCTGGCATCTTCCACAGATGCTATGAAGGCAGGGAGGCCCTGAGCCCTGGTCAAGCATCCTGCTACCTCTGCATGGCTCCAGTGTCAGTAGCTAGCTGGTAATACCCATCCTACCCTGGGAGGACTCCACTAAATAAATTAGGCCAAAGTGTTTTTTCTTTAATAAAATCAAGCCTAAAGGGACCATCTATGCACTTCAGCTCCTTAAGGAAACAAGATGTATGTCATCCCATGGATGAATGCATCATTTCAACAATTTCAAACATTTCAAACAACCCTTAAGTCACCAAACTAACTCAGCAACATATATGCCATATTCCTGAAAACTGCAAGAAATGGGTCATTTTCAGGCTATGCTTGGCCACCTATCAGCACCCCACAACAGCTCAACCTCAAACATGAGCTTGCCTAACTGACAGTGAGGGAACCCATGTGGAAGAGAATTTATGGAAACTTCAGGCAGAGCTCACATCTTCCGCAACGAGGCCAGTGACAAGGCAAACACCAAGGGTCAGGGTGCCATCAGCTTCAGAGCTGCTAAACCTCCAGGTGCCATTACACACAGCACAAACTCACCTGTAAGGGCCCCTCCAAGGCTTCCTCTTCTGATCTGTCTTCCATCTTCACTCAGCTGCCTTCGAAATTTATAAAGCATTCCAGGGGCTGAAGAGACTTCAGGACTGCTAGATTTTTGAAATGGTATGGGTGGGGGTGACAACATGTGATCAAGCTGCAAAGAAACAGAGAAAAAAATATGTATACATACTGTTTGAATGCTTACCTCCATTGAAAAAAATCTCAGTTACCTTTATCTAAAGATTATGACAGCATTTGGGGAAAAAAAGTGTTTACAAATATCTTTAGATAACTGAATGCTACCTGAAACAAAAATTTTGGCAAGTACCAGGTTTGTGGCTGACTGTGTAAGAAAGCCATTCTCCTCTTGTACAGCTCACATCACCTCCAATCACCCTCTCACACAGAGAGAAATTTTTGCAGTGGTCCCATCTCAAGGTACTAGAGATCAGACTTCAGCTCCCTCGACCAATCATTTTGCAGCTGTGAAATCATCTGACACTTGAACCTATGCAATCTGCTCCCCCACCAACATATTTCCTTGGCAATTCTCCCCCAGATCCATGTGTGCACTCACTAGATGGCACTGTACTATCAACAAAAGGCAAACCACTGCACAGTCTAGGGAAACACTGACAAATATTTATTAATTTCAGAGGAGAAAAAAAATATTCACTTACCCCGTTTATAAAACAGACATTCATTTACACTGACTTTGAAATAAGCATAAATACAGATCCTCGTTCCTCAAGTTGTGTTCCTATTATCATTCCTACACAGTATTTTAACTCTGGTTTTGACAATACCTTTAATGTCTCAGTATTTGTTAAAATTCACAAAAACAATATGAGAAGTGAGAGCAAATACAGGCAAAGGAAGAAAGAGCAAGGACACAAGTAAGCAAAACAAAGTTTTACAAGCATCCTTCTCAAACTGGTACAGAGGCATGGTGTCACTCTTTTGCAAACCACTCAACTGTTTTTCTGTAACACGTGAACCCCAAATTCTTACCACAATTTTTAGGAAGCCAAGCACATCAAAGTGTTTTAGATTTTTACAGTTCATGTATTGAGGCTTACCAGCTAACTTATCACCTGCTTCATCCTTTATGTCCACTAAAAGGAAGGAGTCAAGGTCACCATAGGCCCCAATGAAAATGCACAGTGAAGCCCATTTTGCTTAAATCCCACAGCATAATACTATATGCCCTACAAAGCATTTTGAATCACATGTTTAGAGTTTCTCTTGTAGTTAGTATTTGAGGTTAGTCAGTCTGTTTTGGCGTCTGATTTTTCTTCAGTCAAATCTGCAGCTCATTCAAGTGTTTGCAGATACACATTTCTAAAGCTTCAAGAAACAGGGTTTTCTGAATCTGCATCTTCAGTGTATTAAGACTGATTCATGTTCACGACAGACACTGAAGGAACTGATGAACTCACAGCCCATGCCTTTAGCAATTTCCTCAATTGGTAGTTTTTGGAGTCACAAGGAGTATTTAATTAAGCATCATTACTATTTAACAAATACAGGTCCATCACAAATATTTCTATTTCCAAGTGCTAGGATACATATACTTCACAAGATGAATTTACTAACCAGTTAAAAAGGAAATGCCTGACTACAGCTGGCTTCTAAGAAACATTATTTTGAGACTATTTCACATAACTGTAAGCAAACACTCAAACTGCTCAGTGACTGATGGACAGCAACAATTGCTCAATGCTGCACTCCAAATGACTCCAAACATCTGACAATGGCATTATCCAGTCAAGGCTTTAGGCAGGTTACCAGCAAAAATTAATGCACTTTCTGAAAACAGTGCATTTTCAAAGCAGCCAACCACATTTTAAATTTCTTTTTCAGGGCAGAAGGTTCAAACTTTAACAAAGAAATAGGGGGGAAAAAAAAAAGGAAATCAGCAAATGTACTAAGCTGCCTGCACATTAGCATTTAAGTCCAGACAACAAAATTAGTCTTTTCCATACTGTCACCTTTCCCCTTATAATCAGGTATATAACCTTTATGGAAGCTCCAGTCACTCAAGACTAGTGCATTCCACAACATACAGTCTGATTACAAATCCATTATTTCAAATTAAGCTGTGCTCCTGTTCCACAGCTTTCATGGTTCCAGAAGAAATTTTAAGATGGTGCTATAGTACAGAGCAGCACAGTACTGTCCAGGTCTTCAACCCATATTTAACATGCTTTTCCACTGTCGAAACTAGCAGCTCCAGAGAAGTATGGTTTTTGAAAGTTAAGACAATTTAACTCCAAACTCCCATCAGCTCATCATTTCAACAGCACTGCCCTGCGAACTTTCTCTCACAAAGGTACTTGTTGCAAAGTGACCCTACCACTAAACTAAAATTTCTATTTGATACAATTCAAGCACCAGCTTTGGGCACACAAGTCCTCAACAACACAAAGTTTTTTAAGGACTTGCCTGGAAATGGAGAAGGAGATCCTGCACAGCCAGGGACGGCATCTTGGCCACAGGGAGAGTAGCTACTAGCCAGAAGGAAGTAGTTTTGACTGCACTTTAACTGGCCACGCCTGAGGTGGCATTCTTGGCAACCTGACTGGGGAGGAAAGAAAGGGAGGGGAAAGAGGAGAGATTCTTCCCACCAACCCTTTTCCACCTGATGTCGTCAATTTGAAAGTCCATACACAATCCCCTAACATGAGAAACATGGGAATGAAATCTCTGAAGTTTTGCATTTTTAAACACAACAGGGAGAAATTCAGATTCTGTTGAAGAAGAACATCGTTCTATTACATGGGGGTAACAAAATAAAAATAAGCATTCTTGCATATGACAATTTAAGGACCAAAATATAACAGCAATATTAGGTTTTACAAAGTGCCCATTGGCGCCATAAGTTCATTTTAATACACGAACAACTAAATTCAATATAGCAGATGACACATAGATCTGTCACAGCTAGGTTTCAGCTGGATGTAAAGAACCATACCTATCACCTGAAGCAACTATACCAGAAGACATGATATCATGTAGCACTACAATGAAACAATACGGAAATACGAGATTTAACATTTTCATATTGATGGCAAACTCCTGCTTTATGGAAACAATTACACATGTACCAACAAAGCATTTCTAGAAGCTATCTGAAGGCTTGCTTTTGCTTCCAAAGGGCAAAATAAGATCTACAGCACATACAGTCTGTATTTTTTCTGTATAATGTGACTGCTGTTACAGTAGACAAAGATTATGCCCTTTAACAGCCTTGACATAACAAGTCTGGATGCTAGGGAAATACAAGGGAAATGCACTGCTGAAAGTAGCCAGCTTTGCAAGCTGCCCCTAAAGAACTTTGTGTGCCACTCTCAAAGAACAGACAGATTAACTGATTTGACCTCAAGGGGCTTTATAGCTGCCATTCAGACCTTACTTCAAGCAAATGTCTTATGCAGCAGATGAAGATTTCTGCCCTCAACAAAACAGCCTTCCCCTCCTGCCAGGCAAAGAGTTCACGTCGAGAAAGTGAAACCAACAGAGAACATTTCATTAGGTCCTACTTCCTTGGAACACACAGCTGATTCTGAAGAGGTATAACACGGCACATACTCAAATCACATGAAGTGGTTAATTCAGCCCAAACAACATTACAAAAGTTCAGTAAGAAAATTAAGACAAGGTTAAAAATAAGTAAGTTCTAGCAAGATCTGTTCAAACTTGTTAATACTTACAAGTAAGACCTCTTAGAAACCTGAACACTATGCAGTTCAGGTTCTGTGTACTATCAGGTACAGATTGAACACTGCTGCCTGCAATGCAACATCAAAGCAAGTATCTTGAGGAATGAGGGTTGTTGAAATTCTACCAGAGATATTTTAAATAATTTTACTCAAACTGCTTCTACTCAGCACATCAAATAGTTCTGCCCAGCTACAATCATCACTCTCTTAGTATTTACTTGGACAAATGTCAATGCTGTATGGCATACAGGCACAACAGGAAAACCAGCAGCTTTTTTTTAGTTAAATATTCTTGACAGCAAGTTGCAAGAAATACAATAGCTGTAACCCCGTTGTCAGTTTCCAACAGACATTTATGTACTAGTTTGAGGTTTTGGCTATCGTATGCTCTGCCCACTGACTTACTACGTTACTCAGGCTGCATGCATACACTTCACATCCTTTTTAAAGAAATGTCAGAGACTTAAGGAGCAATGGGATTAACACAGGGCAGTTTTTCCACTTGCCTATGGAATTGCAGGGTAGGGGAATAAAAGAATCTGAGAAGTTACTTCAGAACATCCCTACTCCAAAGACTCATAACAGCTAAAACAAAGTATAAGAAAACAAGCGTATTTGATTGTCCTGTATCTATAGTACAACGGAAGGTAAATTAGACATTGAGTGTACACAGGCTGCTTAGAGAGGGATTTTTAATCAGTACACATCTCGCCACCAGCCTCTGCTGTTAATATTCACAATGCATGGATAGTTAACTTCTGTAAAAACACTCCCTTCCCCCAACATTAAATACTGAATAATTCCTTCCCAACAAAGGCACTTTGAACAACAGAAAACACATGGCAAACTCCAAGCTATGCAGAACACACTGGTCTGCAAAATTGTTTTCTTCCAATCCATTTTCGTTACATTTCATTAAAAAAATCTGCCTGTTTATGTTGTAGGTACAATGAATTTATACAGAATTTATAGACTGTAAAATTCAGGAGGTAACAGTTTTCACAAAACCCTATTCCCCCCACCTCATAAACCTTACAAAAAGGAACAAACAGTATTGTTACAGGAAAATGGCTTAAAAATTGCATAGAACAGAATCATCAAAATCCTTACCACAGATTTCTACACGTACATTTAAAGATCCTATAGAAACATGGATGGCATTTGAGTGACAGTCTCCTCCAGTTACACAGGAATTTCCTCCAGGGAATCAGGACTGAATCAATTTGTCTGCAAACCTTTTTCCCCGCTTCCCCCTCCACCCTCCTCATATTTTGAAGCTATTTATTTTCTGTGTGAATAGAGTCAGCTACATTTCTCTAAAGAAAATTATTATCACGCTGTACTAGCCATGCTAGCCATGGACTTTTAACAGCTTACCTACTCAGAAAGGATTATCTTCATATTTTTAAAAACCTCAGTAACATTAAATCCAGCTGTCTACCATCACGTATTTATTCTACAGCTAGAGTGAAATCTCTGCTTGATAATTACATCATCAAGTAGTCACATCAGGTATGTCAGCCTACAGATCCTTATGAAAATTGAGGGCATGAAACCAGTTCAAAATAAGACCTAGAATCAGTAGTTAGAAATACAGTTAGAACAGAGTACATAATGAGGTGTGAGGTGGCCAGAAAGAAAATAATGGATTTCAGGAGATGAAAAGCATAGTACAAGAAGGTGAATGAAGCTAACATAAAGCAATCACACTGGTGACACCAGGGTAAAGAAAATAAGCTATTCTGAGCTGCTGATATCTGCTGCAACATGGCACAGGTTTTTTTCCAATAAAAATGAAATTGAAATGAGAACTGAACTCATCTGCTCAGCTCCACCTTTTCTTGGAACACCCACTATGGCTTCTTTTTCCAAATACTTCACTCCCAACCTCCCCTAACTGCTCCATAGGCAGTATGTCTACTTCCCATAGAAACTAGGAAATACAGGTCAATTATTCAATCTTTAAAAATATAAACAAAAATGTTCTATTAAGCATTTTAATTTCTTCCTCTTGAACACTGCACAACTCCACTCTGCCTCAGGTCATGTTGTATATGCACATTAAATTCTAAAGTTTCCATAAAAGGCTGTGTGCTGTACCCATTTTAAGCCTCCCCCAGTCAGGCACCAATCCAAAAGAGATGTATCACCTGAAAATTCTCACATATAGTGCACCAAAAGCAGAAAATATCCAGCATACTTTTACTGCTTAATTTTATTTCATTATCAATCACGAGACCCAAAATAAAGTTCTGCTAATAACTATACTGTCATCAAATATGACAAAGCGCATCATACTGTCTAGATGTTTAAAGAAGTGAGAATGAAAAGTCCCATGCAAACAAAAGTACAGGAGCCTACATGGTGGTGAAGAGATACAACTGTTCGGTAAAAACTCTCTTTTTTATAAAGCTAAATGCTTAAGTGGAACATGGCTTATAAACCTAACAAACCCCTCCTGTCTCTTGCATCTCCAGACATAAGCTGTGTCAGAAGCAAACATGCTTCTCAGACCAGTTGAGACCTACTGCTAGTTCAACAGCAACTGACCCTTTGTAGCAAAAGAAACTGCTAGGAACATGAATCAATCTGTTTCTTCACATTAGTTACACTGGATTCCTCACAGCATGCTACCTCCCTATCTGGCTCATTTGCGAGCATTTTAAGCACAGATGCTGAAACATAAACAGCCCAGGAAAGAACCTTTTGAGGCAAACTACAAAAACTTTCATCAGCTGGGTATGGGAGAGAAGTAGGTTCTTATCGCTTAAGTATTCTCCCAAAGTCTAAAGAAACTTGGCACAGATACATGGGCTTTGATTAGCTGCATTGACACAGAAAACAACACTGAATATGATCTTATATGATAAGATTATATGATAGGATTATATCTTCCAAAAGCCAAAGACATCTTAGAATTTGTTAAGACATTTTAGCCAGTTAAGAGCATAGTACACTTTAGTTACTCCAGATGCTTAAAAATAATTCAGTAGAACCAAATCAGACTTCAAGAGGAGATGCCACAATGGGGGAGTGCCTAAGAGGTCTGTCTTACAGTACCCTTATGTCCTGGTTTGAGCCAGGACGAAGCCAATTTTCCTTTTACTGGTTTTGTTGTGTTTTTGTTGTTGTTTTTTTTTTCCTTCAGTAAGATCTCTTAACTAGCAGCAAGTTTTCCAGCTAGTGGACTGGTAACACTGGAACGTTTATGTTACTGCTGAGACACCAAGCTCACTCTGCTCTACTCGTTGAACCTGCAGCCTCACATGCTACAGGAGCAGAAGAGTCGTATCTGCAGCCCTCCCATAGCAAGGAGTGAACATAGACAGACAGCAACGTTGGCTGAAGTATTCCATTCCATGTATCTACGTAGGCTTGGTGTGAGGTCAGGGATCATGGAAGACAACTTCCTTCCTGCTTCTTTCCCTTCTCTTCCATCCATGGCTGGATTCCAGGGAGAACTCCATCTATCCATCACTGTTGATCCCTAGGCCTGTGCATCCCTGACCCTCATCACTCTCCCCTCAGCTCCTGTCTGCTCTGCCGCTCTCTCCGGCAGCGCTCAGGGACATTTCAGGACTGCTCACAGCTCAGGAGATGCTGGGGGAGCTGCTGGGAGTGGGGGGAGGTGATAAGGGTTTGCACATTCCTGCACACACTTGTATATAATTGTACATATTTTCTTGTATCATCAGTGTTTAATTAAAGCTGTCTAGTTTAGTCTTCAATCCTGAAAGTGTCTCTCTCTTAATTCTCTCTCTCTCCTTTCTTACCTGGGGGAGGGGGGAGGGGACCAAGAGCATTGTTGTCTCTGGTTCAATTGCGGATCCCGAGCCAAACCATGACACCTTATGAGCAGAGATGCAAGGAAACTTCCAACAGGTATCTTGCAGTAACTAATGTCTGTGAGGATCAGCTCACCCCACTGCTTTTGGTCACAACATAATCGCTTTTGAAGGATCCTTCTTGGGGGTGCCACCTGAGCAATCCGCGGGGTACACAGGAGTCTCCAGGAACCTGCATCCACCTGAATGAGATCATTAGCACTTCCAATTAAATCAGCTGATGGTTGGAATATTTTACATTCCTTTTGCTCACAAGCAGTATTAACTCACCTTTGTTTTGAGTAGGGTTTAGAAAACTGTGCAATTATTCTGAATATTCATAGTTCTTAGAGCAGCCTCTGCTTTGCAGAACCAAGAATCACAAATAATCTAATTCTGCACAGAAATAAAAGGGAACACTTCTCAAAAAACTAGCACCACTTCCAAGAGGCTAAGGATAATGAAGGCAAAGAATGGATACAGAAGAAGTCTCACCAGGCCACTAAGATTTCACTGGACAAAGAAAAATCCCATTTCTTGCCCCCTTTCCTGTCACACTTCCTTGAAAACAAGCAGAGGCTTTTTTCCTCACCATCATTCACCACAGGTCAAGTAGGAAGATGACAACTGATCCTACATTTCTTCAGTTTGCCATTGCCTTTCCACTCTCCCTCAATGGGAAGGATCCACCTCAGTTTGGGCTAAAACACCTTACTATTTCTCCAGATGAAATGCATCTGCCATTCCTGTTCCAGACTTCCAGCCTTGGACTACCTCATTTCCCTCCATGACCTCTAGTTTCCTCATTAGGACACTGACACCAACCCATGAGCTACTGCACAAAGTAAGTCTTGTCCTAGACTCTTCTTGAAGGAAAAGGGTAAGAGACAGAAAAGGTCTTCTTTACAGTCAAATTATTATTTACTCACCCTACAGCAACTCTCAATTTACATACGAACACAAATTGCAGCTGGCACTGCAAATATATCCTTACCAAGGTAAAGAGAAGAAAACCATTTGTAGAGCTCTGCAGTTCACAAAGTATCCATTCTAATAATTTTATGTATTTATTTTACATCCTACATATACACACAAACACAATGCTTAAAACTAAAGCCACTGTTCAAAATTGCTTACTTTATTATGCTGAATATAGCATGATGCATAAATAGAAACAGTGAACAAAGTTCAGTATGCTCTTTTATAGCATGTTCTTACCTATCATATCCTAGGTAGTACAGAAATATTTTAAGAATTCTGCTAAGGATCAGTAGAGATATACCCACATTATTTTGCTACCCACATCACACCCTTTCTAGAAAGGCAAATTTGTCTTTAAAACAGTTGCATTTTTCTTGGAAAAAAATCTGAGCTCTGGTCAATTAAAAATAAACAAACAAATACAACTCAGAGGAATATGAAGGATCAGTAATAGCTGTTTAAAAAAAAAAAATCAGCTTGCACCCAACATATTCACACATGATTGTGCAGAGAATGAAGTGCAGCTCTCACAGTACTCCACAAGGTCTAGAAGCAGACTATAAATATGCATGCACACTGCTGTTTGAGCCTCTTACTACTTTATACTGGTTAAGATGCAACAGTTTTGTTACAAAATTAGTGAGTGCTTCAGTTCTTGAAAGCCTCCTGTGTGCTCACTCTGTACACACAGATGGACACACAGACTGCTCCCTTTCCAGGGAACAAAGGAAACAACAGTATTGTACTGAATACTCTGCTTCCAATAACTTAGCCTGCCCTGTGTCTCCTTGGATTTACTCACCTGGCTTTAATGAACATTAAGAAAAAGATCAACTAATAGTAAGTTGTGTAAATCTCTTTCTTGTAAGGCCCTACAAAAGCCAAAGAACCGACCATAACTCTAAATAAATATACATAGATCTAGTTCAACTTATGGTTAAAAGGGGATCGATCCCACAGGGCACTTTACCAGCTAGTAGTATCAATACTTTCCTTTCAATCTGAAAGTCATATAGGTATCTTCTCATGAATGCATACGATATACAAAAGGCCTTTTCTTCTGACAAATAAAAAATAATCACTTCATTTCCAACCTAGGAAAAGCATCAATGCTCTTCAAAAGCAAAAGAAGTCAAAGCATGTCAAGCAGGCTGCCAGTCAGGGAAAAGCAGCAGCTGCTCAACCGGCCAGCCCTACTAGGAAGGGCACAGAGGGATCAGACCCAACATAGCAGATTCTGTAAGGAATTTTGTTTCATAATTTAATCCAAAAAAAGCATTAAAACAGAGGCTAGGGTCTGAGGGGTCTGTCCAACCTACTCAGCTCTGCTGTAAGTGTACTGTCCAGAAAAACATCCTCCTTCATGCAGGGCTACAGCTCCTCCATGCACTGCCAGAGCATCAGGAAGCATGCTCACGTTTCACCTTTGCTTCCACAGTTTTAAAAGGGATCTGACAAGAGAAGATAAAGAAAACCCACTCTTCACTGCCCAGATGTGCAATGGTGCATGCCACCACTGTGCAGCAGGAAGGATACTCCCTTCCTGTCCTCATCCTGCTGACCATCTTGGCAGGAAAAACTGTTACGAGCGTTGAAATTTGCTGTCAGTGACTACTGCCATATCTGCCTGTTGCAAAAGATCCAGAGTAGCTGGGAGGCAGCAAGAGAAAGCAAGCAGAAAGCTGCTCAAACACTACTGCTTCAGTTAGGGAGGAAGCCAGGGACACAACCCAACTCCCATCCCTAGCAGGCAGCTGCCAGGGGACTGGGAAACACTTCTGCTGGGGCAAAGGGACAACAAATGGAAACCTGCATGCTTGCAGCATTGAAGAAGAAAAAAACACCCATAACATTTCAAGAATTGCAAGATGCTGCAGGTTTAAGGGGTTGGCATCAGCACACGAGCTTCAGCAGCCCTGCTCCTTCCAGCAGGTCCATGGACACTGAGGAGCAGTGGTGACTGACCTCTGCTGTGTCCCCACGCAGACACACAACGTTGAAGGATATGGCAAAGTGCAACGCAAAAATCACACATTCAGAATACGAAGCACACACTTCAGGCAGGGTTGTTTTGTTTTCATTGATTTATCTACTCCTAATAAGTGGAAGACAACCAAGTTTTCAGGTGAGACACTAGGAACCAAATGTCAAAGAAGTTTAAGTGGAAGTTATCGATATTATGCATCATCAAGCAGCAGTATCTTCTTCCTTTCCCTTGCATAAAGCCTCTTTTTTGGTCATCTTCTTTAATATTCTGTGGTTGTATTAATTCTCATATGCAGACCTACTAGTAGGCCTGCTTTATGCTCTTATTATGCTCTGCTTTAGAGAAAAATACCCAACGAGCTACACTAGGCTAATTTTTAATTTCTCAATGAAAGGAAAAATTAGCTGCACAGCAAATGGAAAAGAACTTTGATATTTCTAAACACCACAGGCAGGATTTTCATCCTTAATTATTTTAATGATCCTTTTACCAGCACAACAAAGCCATGACAAATGCATGGAAATAACCGTGTGCACACCTTACTTCAAACTTTTCCAATGCTGCTGCTCATACCCACATTTTTGAGAAGGATTTTCCTGAGTTCTTTAACTAGGAAGATGAAAATTTAGTAAAACTAACCTTCAAAGTCACTTTCAATTGAAAAAAAAAATTGAAATACGTGAGAAAGAGACCTATTCATCTTCATCAGCTGTTGACACCATCATCATTCGTCTCATGAAAAAAAATAATTCAGAGGAGACTATATATCTCTGGAAAGGGGGGGAGGGTTGTTATACCATGAATACTAATGAAGCAAAAGCACTTTAGTTCTTTATAAAATCTATTTCCATTCACATTCACCAATGAGCTCCTAGACTACCTATAAAGGTTTCATTTATTCTATCACATTGGAGGCCTCAGAAAACTAATTGTTTATTCAAGTCTATCAGCTCCATCCATGCTCAATTAGGTCTCACTTTTCCCCCAGTTACAGTGAAATTAAAAAAAAAAAATCGCAAGGTGAAACATTCCTCATTTCACTGATCAGCTCCCTGTAACAAGCCACTCTGAACAACCACTGCTCCAAGCGCAGCAAGAGCTTCTTGACCATAATCCAGCATTTGAGGGACTTCCCAACGACTTACAGAATTCCTGCTCATTAACTTATTCCTCTGCCTAATGGTTAACACATTTGTAATGCAGCTTTCTAATATGGACTACTAAGCACAGTTAAGTGTAACCAGGCATCCCAGCTACAACAATTCACAAAACCTCAATTTTAAGAATGGGAGACAATCTTTACACACAATAAGAAAAAAAATACTCTCTATTTATTATTCCTTATTTAGACCATTAGAATATTAAATAATCAATTTTGCCATATAACACTTCAAATCCAGTATCACATTCATTGGAAATAACGTATCATAGAGGAATCACAACACATTCATGCAAGGCAGGTACAAAACAAAAGAGAGAAACCCATTAAGAAATGAGCTTGGAGTAAAAGGTTCTCAGCATGTAATGGAGCTGAGTTGATCCATAAATCAATGCAAGATGAAAGCAAGATTATTTATGTGAAGAGGTTGCATTGTTAATTTACAATCTGATTTAGAAAATAAATGCTTTACTTAATGTACCAGTGATACACATGTACTTGAACACGAATTAGTAATAATTACCAGTAGGTGTATCTCCTTCAATTTTTTATTTAACCTTAACAAGCCGCATACACCATTCCAGAAAATGCAGGTTTTCCCTGAGTTTGCCTTTAACATGCTCCTAAGTTTTTAAATAATGCAGCCTCACCACAAGAGACCTTGCAGACAAGGGCTTTTTGATCTCTTTTTTCCCCGTTCAGTGCTGAGAGAGAGAGCATGCAGAGTTACTGAACAATAGCTGCCATGAAAAACCCCTTTTCCCGAGTTGTTTTGAAAGTGAACTAGAATAAGGCATTTGGTAGCTTAATGATTTTACCCTAGATACCTAACACAGAATTCAGAGATTGGGATGCTTCTCCTTTAGTCCCATGAACACAATTAGCAAAAGAATTGCAGAAGGGCAAA
The DNA here is from genome assembly GCA_020745705.1 of Hemiprocne comata. NCBI lineage: Eukaryota > Metazoa > Chordata > Aves > Apodiformes > Apodidae > Hemiprocne > Hemiprocne comata. The sequence goes on along the minus strand of CM036616.1, from coordinate 37,660,178 downwards.
CCTATCTGAGGAAGAGGGGAGCACAACCCAGTTTGCATTTTGCAGAGATTTGTAGTTGAGGACAACAATCAAGAACTATGTTAATAATTTTAAGTGCCCCCACTGCATTTCACGTCTTCTGTCAGCTGCCATTTGTCAGTCTCAAACAATTTACCCAGGTCTACCATTATCACAAGTGTTCATTAACACTGTATGTATGGCTCAAGGAAGATTTTTTTTTTTTTTTTTTAGCCTGAAGACCTGAATTAGTATTACTGAAAAAAAAAAACATTAAGACCGTGTGAGAATGTAACCAGAAAGATGGTAAGGGATTATTTTAAATACTCCATACTCCTATTTAATTCTTTGTAACCCAAGCAAGTAACTGCCCATACTTTCTATATATCCTAATTGTAAAACCTGAAGTAGATTTATCTTCACTCATTCCTGTCTTTTTATCCAAGCTTTTCCAATAAGCAGGTAGCTGTTTAATACAATGACACTTATGGGTGAGAGAAGTAAAGATTTCTACTTAGATTTTTTTTAAAATCCTGTATTGTGTCCTACTAGGCAGGGAAATTATAGAAGAATGTATCACACATCGTATCTGAAAGAACAGACATCAGTAGGTATGTGTAGAAGAGCACAAAACAGACAGGCATGTAAAAAGCATCCAAGTCAAAAGGATTATTGTCTTTACAGTTTAGAGCTGCTCTGGTTTCTTCACTCTTGTACAGAAAACCTAGAATTAACAGCACAAGATTATCTGTTTGGCTTTTAGAGTTTTATTTATAGATCATTATCACCTCAGAGATTAATACCACTTTCTTAAAAGTTCACTATGACTTAGAACTCTCTAAAAGTACAAGGATTAGTTGTATACTGAGTTGTAGGCAGTTGATTGCTCTGATTACCACAATGAATTTCATGAGTATAAGTAATTTAATGCAAGTTTCATTCAAATGCCTGAAGTATAGAACTTCGCATAGAAGCACAATGTCTGCAACATGGTGGTGACCTCTGAATTAGAAGGGTTTCCAAATAATATTTTGCTTGAGTAAGCTGGTTTAATAAAAAATAAAGTACAATTCTACACATGACATTTCACACTCCGTTAAGAGTCTTATTTCAACTTTCTTCCACTTTCTACTAGTGAAAGGAGAGTGATGTCAAGACCAGGACAATCACCACACACCCACCTCTGTTATCAGGGTCTACTAGAGGTCTACTACGATTCCTCTCTGTAAGGTAGCACGGACAGTTTACCTTTTAATCAACTTGTAAATCAGCTTTACGCCCTCAACTGAAGTGAGCAACATCCTGTATTCTCAGGGTTATGTCTTCTTACTGAAAATAATGAGACTGCATGTCTTTTGAGAAACCAAAGAAGTTGTCTAAGTCAATGTCAAAAACTTTAAATCACACATAGTCTTTTAATCTGTGCCCAGTTACAGGCAGAGATTCTGGACTAAAGTAATTCCACACTGGTAGCTTCAAAATACAGATGTATTTTCACCATTTCAAAAGCTGAAAACAAATTACAGCTATTAGGAGGCAAATACACTGCCCTTTCTATGATTTAGATATGTGCCCATTTACAGAAATCATAAGTCTCTAAAAGAGTAACAGCACAGATTTTAAAATGGACATTTTATTCAAATGTACTCAAAACAGTGTACAGAATAAGAAGTCTAATAAACTAATGAGATTCAGGGTCAAAGTTGTCTGGACACCAACCATTTTCCATTCAAGTTGACATGCTGGCAGCAACTACATGTCACACACTCAAAAACATCACAAGGCAACTTCTTTCTTAAGCCACACAACCTCATTTTTCAGGGTGTCTCAAGTATAAGGAGAAGCAGTTTGGAAGTATCTAACATGAAATCAGGGACACTTCATTAGTTTCATTTATAGAAACAAACAGCATCTTGTTTGGAAGTATCTGGATCACCTACGGCATAATTTCACTTCATTTTAGTTTATTTTTTTTATTCTGATAGATAGGCTCTAATCCAGGAAACCATAGCCTAAATTGCAAATAAAACAAATCTTGCCAAGCAATACTAACCAGAGTCCACATGGAAAAACAAGCAGTGCTAAAAGCTTTGAAATTTATTACTTGTGTGACTATGTACCACTGTGGGAGTTAACCTAGTTTTTTTTAGTGATGTTCAACTGGTCTATTAACTGGACATTTTTAATACTGAATGCAAAAGTTATGTAATAAAACTATTTCACAAAAAGAAAAACATTTAATCATTTTAAGCCAAAGCCCGGGTTTAATTCCCAAGAAAAACCCTGCAGCACTGAAGTCAGTGTATTCTTCCAGAAAACTACCCATTACTTGAATCAAAAGAGTATTTAAGCTCACTTCGTCTTATAGCAAAGTAAAAGAGGTAAGACAAGTAGCAAGAAAATTCAAGTTCTAGTTTTATAATTTGGCTATTAGATCAATATTTAAAATAAAATTTAAAAACACACAAAACACCCAACACAAACAACCAAGAGGGTTCTTCCAGCTTTTTTTCCAAAATTTATCTGCTGATTTTTCTCTAGAAATCTTCCAGCTTTTCAGAAACCCCATTCCCAACACAGAAAAACCTTCTAAAGGTTTTTCCTTCAGTGCTCAATGTTGAAGAACATACTTTCCCAGAAGGACTCTAGCAGTACTGTATGTTTTACAAGTAAACTTCTAAAACAGTAAAAACTGCCAACAGGGTCCTATCCTCGGACACATGGAAAGAATCAGCAGCTGAAATGATTCTTCAGAATTTCTTCCCTAAGAGATGCACTCTTCTCTCAGAGTTTAGAATACATATATACCAAAAGTGTTAGGGAAAAGCAGAGCAACTGGGATACACAAATTGGTTTCTTAGTGACCTCATGTTTATTTGCATGGCAGCTTCATAAAATGATTGGTAATGATCAGCCTCAGTAAGTAGCATACTGACAGGAAAGCAAACAGCTTTGAATCTCAAAGCTATCCCACAATTGTTTGTACTTTGTCCCTTTTTATAAAGCCCAACTGTCCCATTAACCATGGAATCCAGACTTCAGTTGGGGATCTACTCTGTATGACTGCCACTTCCACAGTGCTTAGAGCTGCTGCCCATGCAGTAAATATAGAATGCAGAATTCTTTCCTGTGGTAAGTACAGACTATGCTGTCTGAAGACAATGAAATAAGCAACCTTGGCAAGGTTTTCCAGCAAAGGAAATACAGTTTGAACACATGCTCATTTTACAAAATACAGGAACCCACGCAATTAGGATATCTACTTAATAAGAAATGTAACCACATTAAATAATCCTTTGTATTTTGGCAGACAGCCTAGATTCCTCTATTTTTTGCAGCTGCAAAGGTGTAGAATTGTATGCAAATGGCAAGACCCAGAGTGCTGCACCACATTTGTTCATACCCTATACAAAGGCTGTCAATTAAAGTGCCTTTCCTACAGCTTCACGTCTCACGTTGCTGGCCTGCATACCAGGAGGTCACACAAGAATTACATGAAAGAATGGGCTCTACAGAAGTGACTGCTGAAGAACGTGAACAATGATAAATTCCATCCAGGCTACCACCATGCTCTAGTTGCAAACACACATCATAGCCTTATTAAGAAATACAGCACTGTCAGAAAACGTGAATCAACAGCAACCCAAAACTAACCTAAGTATTTTCTCTGTAATAGCATTTCATAAAAATAGTAACCTTGAGAAGTTCTTAACACTTTAGATCATGCTCCTGCTTCAGAGTTCCCATACTCATACCTTCCCCAAAACAGCAGAGAAGGGAGAAATGGTGCCAGGTCCTTGGAGGAAGGAGGGAGGAAGCAGTGAGGGGACAAAAAGGGCAATCCCATTCCTACCAACCTGATTCAAGCCCTTTTATCTCCCTTTTCAGAAAGCTTAGATTCTGTCAGGATTCTCTATTGCACCAAAGCTCTTTGGCACGTCTTCACAAGTACCTGCTGTGCTTCCATTGAGAATGCATTTTCCATAACTACAGGAATTACATTATTTTACAGGAAGTGGTCTAAGTACAAGAAGAAAGAACAGGAATGAAGTAATGCAAACCTCATAATGTTTAGTATATTTTTTCCACTTGCACCTTACCATTTTTCAGTCTTCAGAATTCTCTAGTTTGTACTGGAGATATGCTTCTCTTTACTTCTCATAAGACAACTGGCACTGTTGGGTGTTTTATCTCCAGAACAATTACCTCAGAGTATGCAGCTTTTGACACACAGCCTGTAAATCACTCATTTTTATAAGGAAGCATAAAATGGAAATCTGATCTCAGATGTATTTTCCATTCTGATCATTTAGTTAAAGTTCTAAAACATTCAGCAGCAGACTGCTGAAAGATATCCTGAGATGCCTGACATGACCCACAGAGGGGCTGCAGTCCCTTACATCCAAGAGATGGACAACACGTGTCTTCACAACAGCAGAAAGGTAACATCACTACTAAGAGTAGTTAACAGATGGCCTAGTCAGAAACACAGTCATCTGTTGAGCTGAAATGTAGACAGAAAATCTCCAAAGTGTCTGATCATCAGAGAGTTTGCGCTAAGTCAGCACCACAACCTCTGCTGAATCATAAGCTTGAGAGTCCTGAGACTGTTTCAGCTGACAGAGTTATCCTTTGCCTGATTAACCTAAAAGACAACTGCTCAACAGCAGCAAGCTCTTCCAGTTGCATCTGTCTTTCAAAGCCATCTGACTCCAGAGAAGGAAAGCATTCCAGCTTCTTCCGACAGGAGGAAAGAGTAATGAAGAACGGCAGATTGGACACAAGTGACATCTTACTAGTTGCTCAGCCTGTACATGTCCACCAAGTCATTTAACAGCCTCCCAGGACTGAGGTTATTGGAGAAAGCCAGACCCCTCCTTTCCTTCTAATTCTCCCAGAGCACAGCAGGAAAACCAAACCCTGCCAGTACACTTGACTGGACAGCTGTGTCCCCCAAAATGTGAAGACTTGAAGGAATGACAAAAAACACAACGGAGAAAATGCTCAACTCATTTACTGCTCTCATTTCAAGCCAACATATATCTTCAGGGAAAATCTACACTATAAGCTCCCTGTTGAAAAAGCTAGATCAAGATAGGCACATTCTCATCCCCAGGCTCTGGACTATGTTAAGAAACTGTTCCACCAGATCTTTATAAGACCTGTCCACCTCTCCCAGAGAAAAGGTGTATGGTGCAAACAAGAAGGGGCACACCTGTATTGCTGTCAGGTCCTACCTCAGCCTCAGAGATCTCACCAAGTCTTCAGTAGATCGTGCCAAGGAAAACCAGAGATCACTCTAAGAGAAAGGTAATACTTAAGGGCATTATCAAAAGAAATGAGGTTTTGCTATCCTTGGAAATACGAAAATAAGATCCTTAAATTTAGCAAGACTCCCTTCCCATACCTTGAAGTATTCCTCTCTTCCTTCTGTTCCCAAAGTCCTAAATCCAACTCAAAAGAAACTTCAGGGTGAAAGTCTGCGAAGTGCTAGGAAAAACTACTGGTTTTTTACACTTCATTATTACATGTGCTTTTTTCCTCCAGCTACCCACAACCCACTTTTGTGAGGGCTCCCTTGAAGTTTGTCTAGGAACCACCGCTCTCTTTCCTTCCACACTAGTTGAAGACATTCTGGCATTTGGACAGCATATTCTGGGGTCCATCTCCTGCTGAGGTTCACATCAGTTTCAAAACCACAACATTAAGAGGTCTATTCATTAAGAAATAGCTCAGCTAGCAATTTTAGAATTCCTGTCAGGCACATAAAGTACAACTTTCTGGACAGACCAAGTTTACTGTTAGGGACACCACTAACCAAAAAGTACAGTAGACTTCAGGAGTATTTACAACTTCACATAGTCAAGAAAAGCAAAAAATATATTGATCAAGTGCATTGGTCTAGTAACAGGACCTTGTGTTAGCTGCACTGTCATAAAAGCTTAAGTAGTGCCAATGGTTTATCCCTATACATTCAGAAATCAGAAAGAAAGGCTAGTTAGTATGTGAGCATAGAACAAGTTACAGTTGGTAAGCCATGGCACAAACGCAGAAAACTGAAGACCAGAATGCTGTCTTGTATTTGTAAAGTACAAACATAAAGAATTTACAAATCAACTGTAAATACTAAGACCCAACTTTTCCTTGCAATTATTTGATCTCTTATTCACAGCCCTGAAGCACTAGATTGATGCATCAGAGTCAAACCTTTCTGGGGAAGGTTTCCATGGCTCCCTCTTTTGCATTTCTGAAAATATGTTCTCTGATAATTCATATCCTACCTTTAGCAACTTCTTTAAAAGGTAAAGCAGAAAAGCTGTAAGCTCTTTTTTGCTAACAACTGGAGGCTCTTTCGTGAGCTTTTTATTTGCTTCTCAGGTGAATCAAAGTCACCTGCTCCTATCAACCCCAACTCAAAAGCCTGAGAAATTGAGATAACAGAGATCACAAAATCTGTATTTAAAAGCCCATACTGCAGATGATTTAACATAGTGTCCAGAGACTGCTCTGAGAACAGGCCATTTAAGCATCAGTATCTCAAAACACCACTAACCATTTATTACTTGGACCTTCACTGGCAGAATAAGGAAAATTGTTCCCATGCCTTCCCATTTGACTTCGGTCTGATTAGATAAAAAAATTAGACAAGCAAATACTTAGGAATCATATGCCAGGAGCTCATGCCAGCAATCTTAGATCATAGATCCACTTTCAGTGGACCTTAGGGCAGGAGTTACTGGGTTAGACAGTATTGCTCGGGTTACAAGAGAGGTTTATGATTTATAACGGTGACCCCCATTTCTCCAGCCTTCTGTGTTAACAGCCCACTTTACTGAAACACGTTAACACGCCCATACTTGGCAGGGCAAGCACCTACAAAGGTGTAGGCCATTAAAGGTGGGGGGGCAGGGGTAGTTCCTTACAAGAAAAGAGGCTGGAATACTTCAGACGAAACAAGTGAAAAGTGAAAAAAGATCAGACTATAACTTGTACACGCAGAATTTTCTTCCATCCTTGAAAACCCCCCTCCTTTCATGCTGCGAAGAGCTGGCATTCTTTGACCATCAGTCAAAATTTGAGTTTAGTCCTTCAGAGCTTTAATAGACAATTCACAAAACTTGAAATGCACAAAGCAAAAGGATTCTGGTACAGATCTAAACACTTGCAAATATATAATCTCAAACTGAAAATCAAGTTGACATTGAAGCCTCAAGCAAACAAAAAAAATCCCACAGAATTACAAAGACAACCTTTTGCCCAAGAAATTACACTCTGAAGTTTTGCACCAAAAGACGGAAGTGAGATTAGCACAGAAATTATTTAAAAGTCTTCAAAAAGAATCCATACTACAACTCATAGATGGATAGCAAAAAGCAGAATTAAACTAAGTACAGAAGTTTCATAAAACATTTTTATTCTACTTTAATCAATATTTACTTGTTTCAGATCAAAGTCAAAGAAGCAACACAGTCCCTGGAAGCAGCTAATTTGCATACACAGAATAAAAAATCATTTACATCAGAAGTCCCTGCTCAAAACAGCCCAGATTTGTGCATGAGGTTCAAGCAACTTTAGCACATCTGTTCTGAGTTTTAATCATAGAAACAGTGAAGCTACTCATTATCTGAACTCAGTCACACTTGTAGCTTAATTCAGTTACAGTTAATCACCCATTACCTACTCCTTCATAAATGCATCCTGGGTAAAAATGGGCATTCATCGAGCATACCAAAAAAATGAAGTTTCAGACTTGACTTCTTCGCCATTTTTCCTTCTTTTTTTCCAATATTCTGGGAAGAAGGGGGAACAAGGGGCAGAGGGCAGCTTTCAAGTATATATGCATACACCTCAAATACGTATCTACAGATAGCAAGCAAGCATAGGTTTTACATAAAATTTAATAAAAGAAAAAAATCCCACCTTTGCAGATCATATAAGACAATGAATTGCAAAGAGAAAAGCAGGTTTCGAACTGCTGCTACTAGCACAACTGAAGCTAATCTGCATCTAGGGGATACATTTTGCTTTGCATTTGCCATTCTATGACATTATGGATTTATAAAAGCAGAGCCTCAGAAAGAAAGATCAATGTATGACAGTTTTCTTTGATCTCTTGGTTTACTTACTTCTGCATGTGAGATCACATTTAAAAAGCCACAGGAATTTACCACTTTGAAGTATTTTAACTTTTCATTAACTGGAACAGTGGTATCCGATTACAAGACAAATTCAGAAGATAGAGCTTATTTTATTTTTGCAGACTTATGGTCATTGCACAACTAATAGGAAATCCAGTGCTTAATTCAATTTTCAGGTTCGTGATTTGTTAGCAATATGGGAGATGTGGGAAAGAAAAGCATACTTCAAGAGAGATGATCTATTTTGCTCTGGAATGAGTAGTGCAGTATTCCCTCTCATATTCCAAGAATAGCCACTAGGATATAAAATACATTTTCTTTTTTAATGTGTATTCAGCTGACAAACATGACCCTAAGCACTGACCAAATTCATAAGGGCCATTTTGCCCCTTCTCAAACAAATTAAAGCTAGCTAATGATGACAGAAAAAGAAGACTGAACTGTTTGCTTTCAATAAAATTGGTGGCTCTTGATACTGGCACTCTTCAGTGTTCCTAAAATGACAACTAAGCATAAATACGGTGGAAGTGCCTAAAGCTAACAAATGTATAGCTTTTTTTAATCAGTTACCTTGGATACTTTGCAGATAATATGCTACGAACTCATTTTTTTGAATGGGAAATAAAAATGTGTATCATGCAAACTGAATTTTTTAATATTAATTTTGAAATATTTAAACAGTGACCCTGAGCCAAAACATGGAGGGGACCTTAAAGCTGCTTTTTTTGTATACCACTCTTTGGGCAATCTACATATGATTTATTATTTCTTCTTAATGTTTGATCATAGTACTAAAAGGCAAGATGGCTGAGAAAGCTAGAGTTTGAAAATTAACATATACAGTCTGGCTAAAAAAGTTTCTGCAAGAAAAGAGAAATACAAAAGTTCCACTGGATAACAAGTCTGGAAATAAAGTGATTCTTTATTTCTCCTTTTTTGGGGAAAATGTTGGAAATCATAAAAATAAGAGAAGAACAAAAAAAATAATTATAACATTGTATTTTTAAATAAGTAGTCCTGTAGTTACGGTGTCAAACTGTTTTATCTTGTGTGCATAAACTGAGGGGGAGAAAAAAAAAATCACCAATGGAACAGATGTGCTTGGATTGGTAACCATGGAAAGGAAAAAAGTACAAATACCATAGTATTGCTCTTTTCATATTTCCTGACAGAAACAATCCATACACTGAAAGAATACTGCAACAGCAACACTAACAGGACTGGTGACACTACAGTTAACTAGGGGAGTATGAAACCACTACTATCTACTACAAAACAGCTCCAAAACATCAGATTATGAAGTTGTCTTTGCTTGTTTATACTCAATTTCCATTTCTGCCCACATACTCAGTCCTCACACAAGTTTACCAATGTGAGCCGAGATTTCAGTTTTATCATCTGGACACCCAAACATATGCTAAGGTAAGGAACAGACTTGATTGTTTTCCTGTAAATTGGTCACTTTTTCATTACCCAGATAAACAAATCCCTCCTTTTCCCAAGATGAAAGCTTACTGTTCATAAAATTAGCCTTTGCCATGAACAAGTTAGATCTGAAGTAAAAGAGCCTTTTAAGAAGGAACGAGGAGATGAAGTACTCAACTTTCCAGAGACAAACCCTGTTGACTCACACAGGGGCAGCTTGAAACCAAAGCCCCAGCTCAAAAAAGAAGAACTTTCTTGATCAAAAGACAGCCAAACCCTGTGCTGGTGTAGAGCTTAACTACATCAAATTGCAAAGCAGCAGTGACTCAACCCAGGCAAATCCTGAAATTCCTGGAAAAATAGTCAAAGCCAAAAGGGACAGCCACTGGGAGCAGCATGCAACAGAACATACTTTTCTGTACTTAAAGCTACTGAACAGAAATGCATTAGAAGTTTGCCAGCTACGAATCACGTTGACTACTCATTGCCCAAGGAGAGAAAAGAGGGAACAAGAGCACAAGATCACTGCACAAAGGATCTCAATACACTGTCCCAGGGATTTAAACTCCAGAAAAACATGGCCAGGGTGCCAAAGCCAGCACAGGAAGACACAGGTTCGGGCTGAAGATGCAGTCACAGCAGACCTTCCACTTCTCAGAGATGCTACCAACAAGGCACGTGACTGTCCTTGGTCACAACAGACTTTTTCCCAGCAGTGGGGTCACAAGTCACAAGCCACATAATGCAACAGGAAGGGATGACAAGAAACCTTTTTGTCTAGATAGCACATGGTTGCTTTAAAAAACAACCCAAAAAAGCCTACACAGCTCTCCATCCCCTCTCATTCCCTAGAGAGCAACCATACTGAGCAGCGGTATAGAGTCTGTCTTTTCTAGGCATCTATGAGAAAAAAAAATAGATTATAAATGCTACTAAGGAAATAGCTTTAAGCCAAAGCTCATTTTAAACTACTACAACACTTTCTGCAGACCAGGCTGAAGAGTTGAGCAGCAAACAGGGAAGGAATAGCCTTGTAGAGGCAGCATGGCGGATTCAGCTGAATGGGTACCAAACAGCAGGAGGGTCAGTCTCAGTAAAAACACACAAGAGGTGCCAAAGCAGATGCCACAATGAGTTGGGTTAAACAAGTTTGTGCAGTTCAATCATAGAAACATGACCTTGCTTTACAGACAAATCCCAATACATGCAAGCCTCCATGCACTCACTGAAACTCAGGAGTGGCAGTGCACACATTACCTGCCCATGGACGCATCCAGTGTGCCCGGCTTTTCTTACATTTTGATCATTTATCGAAATTGTTGGTTATTTTCAAATAATTATGTCGTTAACTAAAAAATAAGATTGCTATTACATCCAACTTTTTAAGCCACAAAAAATACAATTAGGTCTTCCTTACATATACTTACAGTGTTTCCATTTTCTGAAGTCTGTATAAAACACAGCTAAACATATCTTTTGGACAAAGTCCATTTGATTACCACATTTTCAAAAGAACTTGCTAGTGAGGTCAAAGAAAATAGAAAGGGCTTCCTCAAATACATTGCAGATAAAACTAACACTAGAGGCAATGCAGGCCCACTGCTGAATGAGGTGGGTGCCCTTATGACAGAGGATATGAAGAAGGCAGAGGTACTGAATGCCTTCTTTGCCTCTGTCTTTAATCCTGCAGACTCTCCCCAGGAGCCCCAGATCCCTAAAGCCCCAGAAGAAGTCAGGATGAAGGAGGAGTTTGCTTTGGTAGATGAGGATTGGGTTAGGGATCAGTTAAGCAATCTGGACATCCATAAATTGATGGGTCCAGATGGAATGCACCCGCAGGTGCTGAGGGAGCTGGTGGAGGTCATTGCTAGGCCATTCTCCATCATCTTTGGTAAGTCATGGGTAACAGGAGAGGTGACTGAGGACTGGACGATAGCAAATGTCATGCCAGTCTACAAAAAGGGCGAGAAGGAGGACCCAGGTAACTATAGACCAGTCAGCCTCACCTCCATCCCTGGAATGGTGATGGGTCTCTTTAGGTTGGAGAAGAGGAGACTGAGGGGTGAACTCGTTAATGTTTATAAATGCATTAAGGGCAAGTGTCAGGAGGACGGAGCCAGGTGTTTTTCAGTGATGTCCAGTGATGGGACAAGGGGCAATGGGTGCAAATTGGAACACAGGAGGTTCCACATAAACATCAGAAAAAACTTCTTTTCTGTGAGAGTGACAGAACACTGGAACAGGCTGCCCAGAGAGGTTGTGGAGTCTCCTTCGCTAGAGACATTCAAAACTCGCCTGGACAAGTTCCTGTGTGACGTGCTCTAGGTGATCCTGCTCCGGCAGGGGGGTTGGACTAGATGATCTTTTTGAGGTCCCTTCCAACCCCTAAGATTCTGTGATTCACCTTTAGAAATAGAAAGGGAGGAGGCATTGATGACCAAAACCTTTCTGCGTGGATTATTTCTTTGCCCCAGCACTGCTCTCTTCCTGTAACTCACAAGAAAACCTGTGTTTCCTGGCTGGGTCAAGGAAATGTGAAAGCAACGTGGAAGACAGCAGAGCAGTGGGAGCAGCAGGAAAACAGAAAATAAAAAAAAAAATTAAATATACCAAGCCAGAAGGTACCTCTGTGGTCTTCCAGCCCAGCCTCCTGCTCCTGCGATCTCCACCATCACCCAGCCATGGCTCAGCAAAGGCAGCTTTCTAAGACTCCACTCAAGACTGACTCATAACTAAAATTTCCTGGGCCATTTCTCAGCCTGCACACGGACTGTGCATGTAAAAAGCCCCTCAAGCAGAGGAATTTTTTAAGCTGCTGTGAACCACCTCCCCTTGGGCAATTTCTCCCCTGTGCAATGCGGTACACCCTCAGTTAACCCTATTGGCCAGCAGAAGCACTACACTCCCTCCCAACTCCTGGACCGCTGCCCACCTTCCCAGCATTTGCTAGAGCATTGAGGGACCCCTCTCGCTGTCCACAGAGCCACCACAGGCCCTGCTTCCTAGGAAAACACAGCTCAGGACAGACTTGACCTTAGTTTAAGCATGTCCTGAAAACTTTTTAGGTGACCAGGAAATGGTAGCATAATGAATACTGTTTTGAAGCTTCACTGAGAGGAGACGCCATGGAAAAAGCACCTTTCCAGGCAGACTCCCCCCCCTTTCTGACTGTTTTAAGGTGATCATTTTAAAACTGAAAAGTAGTTCCTCTCAATACACATTTATAACAAATCTGAAATAATCACTAAGTATGTCAACATTTGCCTCATGTTCATACCTGAAAGCACATCTTCATAACTGCTGATTAGTTCCATCTTTCCAAGTTGGCTTTTAAAACAGCTATGGCAACATCTTAAGTTACTTATCTCTCACAGCAGGCTCCCATCAACCAAGTGGTACCTGCAATAACCCCAGCTTTTCTTTTACAGCAGGGCACAGAAGGAGGACGAATAAAGAACAACAGAACAAAGGTTGGAGTGTCAGTAGGAAAAAACTCCCTCAAAGATCAAAGAAAGCAATAAAAACTAGCATGACCTTCCAAAAAAAGTGCTTTTTAACTCTTTGATTATATACTATTTACTCAAATATCAACTACTTGCAAGCAAAATGCTTCAGGCTAGTAAGAAATGCTATAATATACTCATGTTAAAAAATCCACCTTAAATTTCAACAACTAGAAGTTCCTCTTTGTCCCAGACAGAACACACAGCAGACAAGACGTATATGTATGTAACGTTGGGGTCTTAACTACTGTAAGATCAGAGGGTCTCATACAGCAAAAATGTAGAAAAATTAGAAGATCTGAACAGAAGTGCAGTTTGAATACAAAGGCTGTATTAGTAATGAATTATACTACTTAATTAAATCAAACAACAAAGGTTAACCATTAAAATGTCAGCAACTTAATTATTAAACTCTACACTAGGCCTAGAATATTAATTATCACTCTTAAAAGTCCCCACAGTCTTAAACTTAATGATGAAGGTTACTTAAGTTTACTAGTAAAGACAATGAAAGAGTAGTATTTCTCACCCTTGCCAGACCACAGCTGGGTATCCTTGGGTGTAATTCTCAAGAATTAATATCTCTGGCAGGCATCCCCACTTGAGAGGAGGTCCAGCACACCCTTCTGGGAAGTGCACGGAAGTCTCACCAATCAAAAATGGGACCAGGCTTTTATAGAATAAAGTGGATTGACTGCTGTAATTTAACCCTCAGCCATATCTCCAAAATCTCTCATTGGAGAATAAAAGTAAAACAGTGGAAAAATTCATGAAGGCCCTGTTCCCACCAGCAAACTCTCTTGTTTATCTGTTCGTTATTACTTTATCTCCGTGCCTGGCCTAGTTGTGGCTGAGCTGAGCTCTGTGTTCTTCAACACCAGAGAGCAGCTGGTGTTATGAACATCAACTTAGCCTCTGTCCATACCTTTCAAGGTTGTTACCAGCTCAGAGCTTGCTAGGCCTTTGCCTTCCTCATGGGAATCTTTCCATTCCAGGCCTGGGCTGGCAAAACTGAGAGACAAAAGCAGCTGAATAATAGAGTAAAACTGAGGCAGGCCTATTGAGAGATGGAGCGTCCTGCTACACTATTGTGTACATTATAAACATACAGGTAATTTCATGAACATACCAGACAACTAGCTTGTCTGCATCACTGGGTACCAGAATCTACACTTTTCCTTGAATTTACTACTAAAAATATCACAGGAATGCTTCAAGTTTATCAGATGCAGCTTCTTGGGTCTCTTGAGCTCCAACCACAATAAAAAAGCACTTTGTATTCTCTAACTTGTTAAAAAACTGTGCCAAAATCAGAACTTAAAGCTATGTTAAGAGATCTCAAATCAACACTATGTGATTCAACTGATATTTGCTTTTATCAAGTACACAATTTGACAGCAACCATGGGGATATGAACTTACAGCTATCATTTTGCAGCTGTCCAAAGGATACAAAGCGCATCAAGGTGCAACTATTGACTTCACTCTTGATCTAGCACATAGAGGTGATTCATTAGCTTGCTGGGCTGAAGAAACACTTCGAGCAAGTCCCAAGTTTCAGAGGCTGAAAAATGTTTAATTCCTCAGGAATGGTAATTAGCCATTGGTTCTTTTAGCTTCTGTAAAATAAAAATGTATAAAGGACTTTTTAAATAATTAAACTCCCTTCCTGAGCAAAAGAAGAAATAACCGATTCCCACATACATTTGATTGAACCTACTGCTGTTTCAAACCCAATTTTTCTTTAATTGGTAACTGTACTACATATGAATTATTAACTAGCAATCCCTGAGAACAGGATATAAAATAAAAAGAGAAAAGGCTTGCAATGTAGCTGGAAGATAAACTTGCATTTTTCAAGACACTCTGTAGAATTCTCCCCTGTGCTGCTTTTTTATTACTATCTACCTTTAGTTCTGCTGGAAGGTTTCCTCTAAGGAGCCTACCGAAATCAGCTTGAGGATGACAGTATTGTGGGACTGGCCTTCTCTGAAATGTT
Source organism: Hemiprocne comata (assembly GCA_020745705.1). NCBI lineage: Eukaryota > Metazoa > Chordata > Aves > Apodiformes > Apodidae > Hemiprocne > Hemiprocne comata. Next base: position 37,645,117 of record CM036616.1, on the reverse strand, counting down.
AAAGATTCTAAGAATTACTACAGGCACAAGAATTTGTACTGTGACTTCTAAAGTAAGCAAGAACTATTTTAAGGTATGTCTGTTCACGTTTGCAACTGCAACCAAGAACTGTTTCCCCATTAATCCAGTAGACAAACAAGAATCAGTCGGAGACACTTCAAGAAGCCACACAGCAATGAACACAACCACTTAACACCAACAGTGTGAGGTACCTAGTACATCTGCACAAGTACATCCTTGAACAGCAAGTCACAACCGTTCTCCTATGTTTTTGCACGTTATGTTCTTAAGATACCTACAGTTCTTTCAGTTTTCCTGTGTTTCAACAAAGTCGTTATCCCATTCACCAGCACAATCACATTAACTGCAGTCAGCATTACAAGCTCTCAGTTTTATTCCAAATCTTACACCACTTGCCGTTTAGCTGAAAATGCTGATGAAAAGACATCGTACTTCGGCAGCCTTTGTTTCAGAAATACACCAGCCTTCGCTGCAGATCTGAGTTGTAAAATGCCAAATGACCAAGTTACATCTGGTATCTTTTTTTTTTTTTACTTCTGTTTTTTTAAACTAAATACCATTGGACAAGAGGAGCTGCCATCTCAGCTCTGCTGGGTAAGAATCACCTCAGCTGAGATCCCACAAGTCCATGAAGAACATGCAAAACAGGATTTTACTGGCAAAATGACTGCTCTGTAAGTCCAACCATGTCCTAATCCCCAACACTCAGAATTTTCCCCTTGATTTCCAGAAAGGCGTGAATATCATTTATTCTGTGCAAGCAGAGAGTACCCCAAGCAAAGAAATGCACAACCAAAACTTAAGGTAAGAAGAGCTGAGACCCAAGCCTACGTATCAACTTAGTGTTCCTCTCCTCACCAGCCACACATCCTCACCTTCCTGAGCAGCAGCATCACTGCTAGCTGCTGCTGCTGCCAATATGGTTCATCAGCAATTCACTTGGTTAAAACACTGCACACCACACCACAGAAGAAGGTATGCCATTTTGTACTACTAACAACGTATGAACAAAGAAATGGTTTTTCCTAGCTATTCATAATAATACAGGAAAACAGCAGTAAACAGACTAGTAGCAGAGGCAAACCAGGCAGGGATTGCTCCATGGAGGAATAGACAACTAATCCCTTGCAGGGAACAGCTAAAGTGAAAAAAAAATAACCTGGTTTTCCAGAAACACTTGGGAGCAGTCGTGTTAAGCTGAAGCATTATGAACGTATCACACTAAGAGAGTTGCCTATCAAACAGGAAGCCAAACACAGGGCCAGTCCAGTCAGGCACCAGAGGCAGACAAAGCAGCCACCAGCAGTCCTGGCAAACATCTGCTGCAGAGTGGCAGAAGCAACCAGTGTCCAGGCAGAAGGCACAACATGAAACCATGCTTTATTAACACCTATCCCAGGCACAGAAGAAATTGTCCTCCATGCTGACATCTATTTAATAAAAAGACTTCTCCTGACTAAGAGGAAAAAGGGAGGCACAGCCTTCCTGCATATCAAGTGAAAACCTTTTTAGTAAGATGAAATGTTGGAATGTCTAAGTTCAAAACTTTGAATTGGCTTTCTATCTTGACCAGCAAGTATCCTGTGAGCAGATTCCTCTTCCTCTCCTACTTCCTCTGAGAAACGTTCATCATCTTCTACTTAAAGCAACAGGAAATTGTTGAACAGTTATATATATCTTTCCTAATTATTTTTTTAGTTCATCTTGAACACAATTTGCAGGAGTTCAGCAGTTACTGATGTCCTAGTAGACAGCTCTGATATAAGGAGGTTGTGCTAGAATAGCACTTCTCAGTCAATGAAGAAACACAGCAACTCATTTGATTAAGAACCCAAACTCTGATTCTTCCACAATTTGGATGAAACTGATTTTCAAGAAACTGCCAGCCTGCATTTAGTGACCTATTTCAGATTGATTGATTTTATTACTTTTTGTTTTGCCTTAAAAACAACAAAAAAGATCCCCACTTTGCACCAATCCAGTCCCAACTTTTAAGACTTTAATTCTTCACATAATTTGGAAAAAGTAAATCCTTGTTTTAAAAAAAAAAAAAAGTGCTGTTACTCAAAAGGAAAACCGTTATATATATTCTCTGTTACATAGCAGGTCAGGTGGTACCATTTTCTCATGCTTTAATCTGCAACTAAATAAAAAAGTTGCCAAACCATACTTTTTCATAAAAATTTCATACAGATTTGCCAAGTAAAACATCTGTCTCCCATTAAGGGAAACAGCAAGCTTGCTTGCAGTACTAAAATAACAATCAAATAACTCTACAGTATAGTATTGTGCACTAGTCTTAAAAAGATTGGCAAAACTACTTATGCCTTGGTTGGGACACAGCTACACATGTACACTAATGTACTTGGGAGCAGAAGCACTAAGACAAACTGCGTTTGAAATTCTTCAGTGAATCTGCAGAGCAGTACTTGCAACTGTCAGTCAAAAATAGCTAGGCAAATAAAAGTCATGGATCCGATGCTGAAGCCCTCAGTAGATGGCCTCATCTGTTAGAAAAGAAAAGCAAATACAGAATATGCCTACAAGTCAGCTCCAGAGAAGGCACAGCCACTTTCTCAAAAAGGCCCATCCGTTCTGTCTGGGAGGTAGCTGTTTCTGTTACTAACCCATCTCCCAATTAAATTGAAAGTTTTCTAAAATTCAGAAAGTCATGGACTTTTTGAGAAAAGTTGCATGCAAAACAACCATTTGACACTCACTGGTCAGAACAAAAATCCCTTCCCCATGTTATTTATAAGGAGATAGAACTGCTTCATCTCCATCACATACACTTTAAACCACCCATCAGAACACATATCCCCACAAGCACAGCACCTGAAGGAGTTTACACATCAGCCTATTTTCAGCTTACCCGCCTCAAAAAATATGTCAAGTCTAACTGTCTACTATAATTCACGTCACGGGTCTTCTGTGCAGACACAGGAGAACACAAAAGGGTATGAACCTGGGAGGGAAGAGACAGGACAGAGTCAATGCAATGCCATCAGGTAGAGGGCCATGCTCTAAACCTGCACCTACTTTGAACTGAACTTTGGCAATTCAATCAGAGAAGCATAATTTGACTTTCAGACTAGATACAGGAGAAAAATCTCAGTTATTTTAGGATTACAGTCCAAGAGAGACAGAGGACACTTTATTTCACGGTAAAAAGCCACTCTGCTGGAGAGTTTTGAGTTCGGAAGAGAAGGGAAATATAATGAAGGTATGGCAGCTCCACAGGAGACTGCTGCCACTTTTTCCATTCAGAAATCCACAATGTGATTTCTGGAGTTCTGAGGAATGGGAAAAAAAGGCTGTCTTTTGAGGGTAAATTTTTCAAACTCCCATATCTAAACTTTTGAAATCACTCTATTCAGCTATAATCAGCATTAATATTTTACTGAGAATGGAACTTATACAGATTAATATCTACCATTAATCCCATCCCAGATTTAGAAGGGATGTGAAGAGGAGTTACAATTTTCACTCTTTACAATGCTTAAGTAGAATATTTCTAAAGGAGTCTTTGTAATTTTCACTTTAACTGCAAAACCCCAGGAAACCTCACTACTATCCTTCAGAGTATGTACATGAATATGCTTTAAAGCCCCAAAATGACACCAACATGTATAGATCAGTGTATCATTTGCTATCATGAATCACTGTTTTAGAAAATTGCAACCAAATGTTTTTTCCTGGTCCCCAGTAATTTGGAAGTCTGTTGTCATGTATGAATTATATATTGGTCTTTCAAGTACCTTTTGTCTGAATTTTAAAAGCCTTGAGGGATACATGGAGAAAACCCTAAATACATCCTGCATGGTTTTTTCAGTTCTAGTAATTTAACAAGTATTGTGCCTTCCAGGTAAAAAACATGAATATTTTTGCTGTGCACCATAATCATCCTCTGATTTCATCCTCCTGCAGAAATTCTGTATCCTGTATTATTTACCCCAAGCACTTCTTCTAAGTTACTTAGCTCTGCTGAAAATTCAAAAGGTTACATTTAACTGCTGCTCAGCAGGCACTGAACAGTATTTTCATCTTTGACCACCTATTGCACCCAACTAAGCATCACAGAAATAGTCTTGCTTGATTCAATACGAAGGTATAACTTGGACTAATTTTTTGCTAGCTGTATTAAATCCTGATTGTTTTAGAAATCTGTTCACTGAATCACTGAATAAAAAAGGTATGGCTAATGCTGGAATAAGAGGCTGTAAAAAAAGAAATTAATCAGCTGCAGGAGCCCATAAAATGCAAGTTGCTTAAAGACACCTGAACATGTTCAGACTACAGACAGGTATTCCAATATTGCTCTGTTAAATAAAAGTAGCCTAGAGAACAGAGTGGTAATCAGGGAGAGAAAAAAAAAATACTTCTTTACTGCATCACTCCATTAGCTCTCCAACATTAAAATATGCCTATTGCCCATAGCAGTGTCTTAATTACACAAAATAAAGTCCTATCATCAAGCTTTCCAAACTTTCTGAAATTCTTACAGTAACTAAACTTAATGTATAACAAATCACTATAGCACAGTATCTCCTGGGGGATATATCAGGCTACTGGATTGGTGTATTTGCAATCTGAAGGAGGAAGCAATCTCATTTACTATCTACTCCTTCAACTAAACAGGCACTGAAGCATATGTTTAAAATTATTTTACAAGTTACCACTTTCTTCCAGTTTAGACAGCACAGGGAATATATAGAAATCTATTTGCATGCCTCTCCTTTTCTCTCTTTTAGTACTAAAGTTTTCTCTTCAGCATCTAGACTGCAAGAACCTTCCTTCTCTCCTTTTCCACTAGAGCACAAGCCCATTGTTTTCACTTTTCAGCTCTAATCTCTTCCCTTCCCCACATAAGCATCACAGTAAAAGCCCCCCCTCTGTTCATTTGTCATCATCACCTTCACTCACAATTCAAGAGAAGTATCCCAAGAAACACCTGCAAGGCTGCACAACTTCACTACATCAGGATTTGCACTTCATTGTTCTGCTTCTGTGAAGTTTAATGACCTGTCAGTACTAGCCCTTGTCATGGACTAACACTGTGACTCAAATAGTATGTCTTAAACCAATTGTTTTTGCAGGCTCTGTTTTCTTTATTGCCCCTCTCCTAAGGTGCTGATCCATGTTTGGAGGGAAGGAGTAGGGGGGAGAGGGTGGGCCAAAGTCAGAAAGAGCCCCAGCTGGACAATGGTGCTGTGACTTCTTGTGTACCCACTCCCTCAGGACAATATAAGTTCCGCTTCTGTGCCACTCAGTCATGACACATTGAGGGTCAGAATCCAGAACTTTACAGAACCTTTGAGAAGGAGCAACTGCAGATGTGCAATGGCGCTCCCCCCCTGGGGGGGAAGTGAAGCCCCTGCGGATACAAAAGGGGCAAGCGAACCAATTTGGCATGCACCCACCACCTACTGACTCCAGCCGGATCTGCAAGACATTGCTGGATCCTAGGGTGGTGACTGCTTTCATTTCATCTTTTTCTGGCCTTCCTTCTTTCTTCTTACTATCTCTTCTCTTCTTACAAAGAGTTCCATGTTGTAAAGTTTGGATACATTACAGGGCTTGAATAGTTTCATGTTGTTGTACAGTTTGAATATGTAATTGTCTTTAAATTGTGGTGGGCAATTTCTCCCCTCCTCTTTTCCTTCAGTTAATTAATTCACAGCAATAACTAAAGTTTTCCTAAAATTATATTCCCACCAATAAATAACATAACTGGTCGTTTGGTGTTGGTTCGCCTGAGTTTACTCCAAGGGGATTTCAAATCTCACACAGCCTTCCAGGGTAGCTTGTGGACCCAGTCATGACAGCTCTGCACCCCACAGACACAGAATTTCATCTCAAGAATAAAGAGAGAAGTAGGTGACAGGTGAGACACTATTCAAAGTGCAGAATGCACATAAATGAGACTCCTCCCTCCAGGCAGGAGTCTTAAGTTGCACATAAGCTGCTCTCCAAGTCACCCCACTCCTGACTTTGTGCTTCCATGTAAGATGTTTCAGAAAAGAGTACATACAGCTTCCCCTCCCTCTTCACAAGATTAATCCAATTATTCAGAAGATAATCCTTTCTTTGCTGAGAGTTCTTTAACATTAGAAAAATGGTAAGAGGAGAGGATACAGCCAAGTCTTCATACATCGTAAGTCACCTAAATATACAGGACACTAAAGTTAACTATTTTACTAATATTCCTTCCAAAAGAGCAGAAGAAACTCTCGGTCTTACTTGTCTGAACAGTAAAACAATTGAACTCTTATCTGCTACACCTGAAGAAAATCATAGCAACAACTTAAATGTTACACAACCAGTAATAATAACTAAGTAATACCTGAAGATAACATGCAGTTCTGTAACCAACACAGCACTGGAACATCAGACAAACTGAAAGAGTAGGTAACTCCTAAGAATGAACACCTCATGTTTCCCTAAAGCACAACTGCTATTGCAGACTACAATTTAAAAATAAAATAAAAACAAATAAAAGACTAAAGTATTTGATACAGAATAACTCAAACTCACAGAAGTCCTCAAAAGCTTTCAAAGTTTCTTACAGCAGATTAAAAAGCAAGATAAAATTTATTTAAGAGAGAACTAAAGATGCCTGAAAGTTAACCTCTTTAGGAAAATAATTTTTTTTTTTTCAAAGTTGACATCAACAAGATCTTGCATGACATTCAGCTTTTTAAATAAAGCATTTAAAAACAAAAAAGTTTCTTCAGCCTTTCTCAAGTTACTCAGTATTAGCATGTTACTAGAAATTACAGGTGCTTAGGTGCCTGCAGTACAGTGATTACAGGTGCCTGCAGTACATAATTCAGGCATCACCATGATAACATGTTTAGTGCTGCACTGTCATTACCAGAAAAAATAATTACTCTTTCAGTGCACAGTTCAGTTGTGCAAGAGGTATGGGATATGTTCACAGATCAATTCAGCTTGCTAGAAGGAATATATTTATGGATGTTACTCAGGGTTGCAGGTTTTTAAAAAAAAATACAAATTACCTGCAAAATAAGGCATTAGCAGACTATATAGATTGCACTTTTTGAGTAACCCCAATTACTTAGTACTGAGCAACAATATTCCATCATGGGAAAGAGGGTGTAGCAAAAGCCTTCCTAAGTCTTTGCATGTCGCAAAAAGTGGGCAGGAAGGGGCACGTCCATGTGCATTAAAAAATCTTAAAAAATAAAAATTATTCTAAGTATATGTTTTCAACAAACTTTATGTCACTGATAACTTACATTGATAGTTTAAATCTTAAAAACTACACTAAGATTGGTCTTGATATTTAAAGTACTTCACGGCTTGCATGAAATGCTTCATAATACCAGATTATGTTAAGTCCCTTGCTGTCTGGTTTAGTGAACACTAAACTGGATGCTGCACACACAACAGTTAGAGACACACATAAACAATTACAACCCCATCTCCCAGTATAGGGAAATGGTTCTGAGGACCAAACAGAACACCCAGGATTTCAGTCTCATGCCAGAATCAAGCAAAGCAAAGCAATGCAAAACAAAACCTGTCAAGACCCTACCAAACAATCCCGATGCTTAGCTACTGCACAGAGAGAGGTGCATCAGATGCTTTTTGGAAGAAGAGATTCTCTCCTGAATCAGAAAATCATATTAATTAGCCGTATTATTAAGAGTCTGCAGCTACAAATATCTCAACTTTATTTCTCAACAGAAGATCAGTTTGGGAAAAGACTCCAGGACAGAATATGGAGGCTTCACTGGTGCAACAGGGCCTACACAAAGTAATAGCAATGAGTTAGCATAATTCTTTTTTAATTTAGTCCACAGCAATTCAGTAATTACTACAGCATTCTTTTCACTAAGGATGTTCAAGATTCAGTAGCAATGTTCCTATTTGAAACTCCATAAACTCACACTATGTGCCACTTACAGAGGCCATCTTCTAGCAAAGTCAGACAACCAAAAACTTTTTTCAGCACTTTCAAGGTTGGGTGAGCTTCTTTTTTGTGTGTGTCAACTTGCATTTAAGAAATCTTTAAATCATATGACCATACTGTCAAATGTCCTAATTTGAGGCACTAGAGATTAAAATGCCAGTTGATTCTCTCTCCGATTATCCATTACATCCAAATTAGTCTTTTTATGTGTTCATTCTTTCATTTATTCCAATGACTGTATGTTTGGATTTTGTCAATGTGAAACAGCAGGACTGTTGATCTAAACAGAGGTCCAGCATCAGGACAATGCAATAATCAAGTGCTATACTGTGTATCTTCTGCTGTTTTCTGCTTTGAGTAGGGTGTTACTATTAATAATTACAGAAACATAGGAATCACCTTCTCTCATCTCAAAAAGCGTAAGTCCAACCTTCGACTTCAGTTATAGTATGTGTGCAAGTATCACCTCAAAGAGTAAGTCAGAACTTTGTGACAATTCCACCTGCCTAGCACAAAGCAGCAGATTAATTTCTGCATCTGGCCTGTCACTGCAGTAATCAATTTTCCCTAAAATATAACAATGCTATCCTCAGGCACAGGAATAGATTTTTTTTCCTGATCTGTGATTCTGTAAACAAGATAGAGTGACTTAAAGTGGACAGTGGTATATTAAGTTCATCTAATGCAGATAAATACTATTTTCAGTGCTAATTACCAAGATAGGAAGTGCTTAAAGCACTACCATTTTTTAAAAGACTACAATATGGTAAAAGAAACATAAAACACCGTGCCATATTTTGGTGCCAGCATGCATTCATTTGAAAAAAGATACATACAGACAGGAAGACACATTCATAAAGTCATTTATAAGGTCATTTATGGTTTAACATTATGACCAGAAATTACATGCACTAAATAAGCACCAGGCTTGCTTCCAAGAGCAACATCTTTCCATCAGAGAAACATTCCATTCAACCAGCATAATCCCAAGCACAACTAAGCAGATGAAAACTGAAAACATCTAATAGCTCCACAAGTCTCACTCACTTCTTCCCACCTCCTTATTGAAAACAAGGGGGGAAGAGATGGATGATTATGCACTGTCAGTAACAAGCACCCAAAGCACCGAGAGTGCAGTGTCTCAGCAGCCTGGATCACCAAGTGCAGGCCAGCCTGAGGAACAGTATAAAACAAATGAAGTTCAGGGGTAAGACAAACCAAAGGAATGGCTTTGGGTGTAAACACCCGAGATGGTCTGTATGAAACATGTACAGCAAATGGTAATTGATGTAAGCAACAGTGTGAAACACATGAGTATTATGCTAAGAGATCCAGATACTACTAATTACTTCATGCAAGGCTATTAATGGACTACCCTAATTGTATCTAAAAAGCAACACTCATACACTATGCCAAAAGCAATGTCTTAAATGCAGAATTCAATATTGAAATAGTTCATAACATGAGAACTCAAGTTTTTTAAAAAGTAGAAGTAAAACAAGCTATCTGAGAAAGACTTTCATTAGTGCTGCAATCAAGTGCCAACAGATTTTCACTACCGTAACAACTCACAAGGCATGTGGGACAATGCATCTCAATTATGAAGACCCAGGCTAAACATCTGCTGCTATAAATTCACCTGGGGGTAGGGGGAGCATCAAATCAAGATGGACTACATAAATTTAAAACCAAGAGAGCTTATTTTCCATTTACACTTCCAGATCAGCAGCAAAGAAGTGCAGGTCAAAACAGTCTGTAAAAATTTTGCTTTCTACTACAATCTTTTTTACACATGATTCTTCAAAAATTGGAAGAAAAAGAACCAATCCATAAATCAAATTCTTACCTGGCCCACAAAAACGGTTCCACAGAAACTACACAACTAGCATTCATCTTCACCTTAATACATTTGATTCTGTAAGTGAAACGCTGTTACATATTACCTAGACATGTTATTCTTAATCTCTTTCTCTAAGTTTTCTGATCCAGTGTTGCCTTGCAGCATAATATATAAGCATTCACAGTCATTTTCTGTATTTCTGTGTTGTGACCGTGCTTTTCTTAGACAGTGGTGAAGAGGATATAATTTTAAATAAAGTCTCCAGTTCCTAGTCACTGCTGGGACAGCAAAGCATCCTTGGTCTCTCAGCAGTATCTATAAACATTCCAGCATTATCAGTCCACTAGCTGGAAGACTTGCTGTTACTTTCTGCAAGTGTGCTGCTTAAAAGAGTTCTCTTGAAAGAAAAAAAAAACACCAAAAAAAACAAGCAAAAAAAAACAAACAAAAAATCAAAACAAAACAACAAACAAACAAAAAAAAACACACACCAGAAAAAAAAAATGCAGCAAAAGGAAAATTGGCTTCATCCTGGCTTAAACTAGGACACCATACTCAAGTCTCAATAAGCTTCTTTCTTAACGGTAGTATTGTTTTTCTAATTGTCTTCTCTCCCCTCTTAAGTTTCCCATCATTAGAATGATAAATACAGGCAACGATTACCAAATCATCACCAAAAGAAGAAAAAAAAAATTATGACATATATTCACAAGCTACTTCAATACCAGGGAAACAGTCTTCTAATCTAACTTTGAATACACACAGCTTTCCATCTGTAGATTTGGTTTTGTTTATATTGAACATACATAAAGCATTTCTAACATCAACTATCAGACGTGTGCCATGCATATTTAATCATTAATTCCAACACTATAATAGCTAAGAAGTCATGAAGAGTTCATATACAATGCAAAGAAAAACACGACAGCTGATTTACCTCTTGACATTAATCAGCAAGAAGGAGAGTTCATTTCTGTGGCTGCACCACTAGAATTAACTATGGGTTTTTTAACTGAAGAAGACAAATGTGTTAACAAAGTGATCGTGACATTTCTGTTGTCACGTGCTGCTGCAGAGAGACCAACAAAGCATGAACTTTAACTTGTCAGATCAGGAGAAGCCAATTTTCAAGTGTTGCAGCTCAAAATTTGCACGTCTTAAAAATATAGTTTAAATACTTGCTGTTAACATGAACTCCCAGACCTCCTGCCTTCGTTCATACAGTGTAATCCATCATGCAGGCAATCCAGTTAACTTCCATTTGGCTACACTGCCTGCAGCATTATTCCACACATAATGTAGACTCTGGACCAAACCATTTCTCAGTGACCAAAAATATACATCTTTTCCAAGCAACTTAACTTCAAGTGAAGTATCTAGCAACCTTTTCATGGAGTTTTAACTTTATAGCAATATAATACACAACAGCATCATGTTGTAAGGGGGAAAAAAAGCCCAAAAAATGCTGAGTTTCTTGCATTTGTGGAAAATCAAGGTTTAAACGGGTAATTAAAGGTGCAAGACTGAAGTCTTGCTGATGCCTGCTCGTAGGGCTTTAAAAGAATAATATTTTAATGCTGTCACTGCTGTGTTTGAAAAGTCTGCCATTAGCAGCGTACCCTGAATCACTTCAGCTTCAGAATTATTTACTTCAAAAAAAAAAGTGTGCAGCTGTATCTTTCTTCCCCCAATGACTACATGATCAAACAAATTCCTCTTAGACAGATGCAATATGACAACAAGTACAATGGCTTAGAATGTTTAATAGCAATCTAATGTAGTATATCACCATAATAGACATGGAAAACTAGAATAGCAAATCAATTTCCTATGGCATTCCAATTAAGCTAGACATTTATTAAAGAAGTTATTTTGCTAATATTTGTCTAGAAAAATCCAGATTATTGGATTCTAACTATGCTTTCTTGACCCTCCTCTCCCCCAAGAAAAATAATTACAGCTTTAAAATCTTGACAGCGTAAACTGCTTCATAGGGCCGCATGGGACCAAGTCTTTTCAGCAGCCACATCTATGCATGTTTACAGTAATTTGGGGTTTTTTTAAATTATTATTAAATGCTGAGTTGGAAGGGATCAATCAGGATCATCTAGTCCAACTCCTGTCCCTGTGAGGGCATCCCAAGAATCACACCATGTGCCTGAGAGCATCATCCAAATGCTTCTTGAACACAGGAAGTAGGTTTGGTGCTGTGACCACTGCCCTGGGGAGCTTGTTCCAGTGCTCACCCACCCTCTGGGTGAAAAACCTTCTCCTTCAGCTTCCTGCCATTTCCCCGAGTGCTGTCATTGGTCATAGGAGTGAAGAGATCAGGACCTGCCCCATCTCTTCCCCTCGTGAGGAAGCCATAGACTGCAGTGAGGTCACCCCTCAGCCTCCTCTTCTCCAAGCTGAATAATCCAAGTGACCTCAGCTGCTCCTCATAAGTCATCCCTACCAGACACTACACCATCCATGTGGCTCTCCTTTGGACGCTCTCCAATAGATTGATGTCTTTCAGTTTAAAGCCCTTACAGTATTTTAAAATCAGTTTTGTCTTCACTGAGCCAATACCAACCTAATACCTGTACTTGCATAATCTGTCTATACCTGACCTTAAAGCATGCAGTCAAGATCCTCCCATCCAGACCTGAAATCCCTGCATCTCAACTTAGACGTTACAAAGTCTGAATGAAGTTTCTCATCCTGGCACCTCCAGTCAGCTAGAAGCCTGGAAGGTGAACAGAAATTTACACCTGTATTTGTAGCAGGTTGTGATGAACAAATAATTTGCAGGCTACATGTAATGTATTTTCTGCCTTCACTGAAAAAGCTATCCTGAAAGTCAGTGGGAACCAAGTCAGGATTCCTGCAAGTTCATCACACACCTCTCCCACACACATATACCAGGAAATTGAATATCCAGTATAGACTTTAGCACTTCTAAGGCTAAAATTGCTGGTCACAGCCTGGACATGCCAGGCCCTCACCATTACTGTCAGGGGGTACACTAACAACAGATTAACGACATGCTGTCCACAGTTCAACTTCCTATGTACAGGAGAGGCTCCACTACTGTGGTTCTGTCTACCAGGATACACACTACAAAATCTTAAAATGACAGAGTGGGATGCTGCTATGCAGAGATTAATCATGTTTCTAAACTCCAGGATTTTCACATGCATTAATATAAGTCCTCTAAAACTTGATCTTTAATTTCTAAGCAACATTCAAAATAGGTTTGTTGTAAAGATAGGAGAGATTTAAAAAATAATTTTTCTTTCACTTTTCTGAATCTAGCTACTCTGTCCACTCTGGAAATATAGTACCGTTTTCAGTTTTCTTGTCAGTGTCTCACCCAGGGGTAGATAATCTGAACCACAATGTTTCAGATAAAATGGCCTGATTGTTGAGATAAATCTGCAACACTGCATTTGGCTCAGTTCTCTCTTAGGCAATGACAGGGCAGGTACCTGTCTCAAGGCTTTTTAACTTCAAATGTTCATTCATGTTAAGAATTCTCATCTGTGATGAGGCAAGAGACAATTTCACACATTTCACCAGAAGCAGATTACAGTTTTATTCCAAAGATACCACTGTTCCATTAGCCAGCCATGCATACAAACACATATGAAACTGTTCCATCTGCTTACGTACATCACTAAGTGCTTTATGAAAAAAGGTTAGCACTAGGGGTAGAACAGATGGCATTAGTTTGCACAAACAGCTGTTTGGCTCCATAGTGAAGTTTGCACACTTACTACTAGTTAGATAAACTGCAATGCTGAAACATATATTCCACACATAGCCATAAACCCTCCTACTGCAGGGTAGTGTAAGGACAAGTACCACCATCCTAAACGTCAGGTAACATACACACTGGGCGAGTCTTAATCTGAGGACACTGAATAAAGACAACTGGAAAAGAAAACAACTAATTGTATTTGGCCAGGCAGAGAACAGACATACAAGGAAAAAAAGCAAAAGCTCAAAGTTAGTCAGTGGACATAAATAAACCACCTCAAATGGTGAGATTAAATTTGGCAAGGAAAGCAAGCTGAAAACTCAGACATTTTATAAGCTTTTTTTTTCCCCTCCTTTTTTTACAGGTATTGTCTTTGCAATGCAAAAGAGAAGTTCCTGGAATATTCTTTAGTTCAGCTGTTTGCTTTACAGATTCCCAATGTCTTAAATAACCAGAGTGTCTCCTCAACTGGAAACAGATTGAACAGATAAAACTGTACATCAAACTACTTCCCCTTCCTTGTGACAGTCTAGAGGCCACTGCACGGGATGTCCAGCCAACAATCCCTGCAGGAGAACTCAGGGAATTTCTGCATTTAGGTCTCATAAAATCAACAGGTTTTTTCCTCTTTCCTTTTTAATTCTTGCAGTAAAAAAAAACAAGTGACAATGTAATGAATCTTCAAGTAACAGGCACTCACAAATAGCAGTATCAGAGTACTAGTACTCAGCAGTAGCAAAGGCTACTTCAGTAGGTCATGCAGGGGCAGCCCAACAATGTCACTATTTAGGATCAGCATAACACCACTCATGCAGTGGACTTCTAGTTCACATGCTATTTTACCTCATGTCATTCTCTCTCTCAAGAACGCTGTATCCTTACAGCAACAAGACAGTTACTCCATCTGGTATGCTAAAAAATTCACTTGCCGCATTTGGACACTACTATCAAGTGACCCTTCCTCAGGAGTCTTCCTCAACTGCATTAACTGAAGAAAAATACTTATCAGCTGTCAGCAAATTTTCAACAGTAGTTTCCTATGCTCTCCTATGCCCTTTTTGGAATGAAAGCATAACTTGTCAGAGGAAAAAAAATAGCAGCACAGATTTCAATATCTGTATTGTTACCAAGTACTAAAACTTGAGTGACTTGCACTAAAAATCCATCATCCTCTTGTAGTACAGTGAATATAGATAATGAATGCATTCCTCCATGGTCTACACACCACAAAACCTCTGCTAGACAGAGAGAACATGTTTTGATCCAGACTGCAAGACTAGAGAACAGACAAGGCCTCCCTAGAAGTGTAATGCTACTATGAAAAGACTTGTATGCATGGCAACTCTTCAGCAGATGAAATGACTAATACACAAAGGTGCTTTGCTAAGTCACGTGCTGGAAAGTAATCACATAGTGCATAAAATAGCTCCAAAAAATAAAAAAACACCCTCAAACCCAAAAAGAAGCAAAACCCACAACCCTCTTCAGACTCCCATGCTTTGATTTTTTTCAAGTCACTGGTACACCCACACAGGCACACAGCTTTAAACAGTTTGAAAGCAAAATGTCTGCTAGCTCCAGCATTTCTCTGCTGAAATATCTACTTTATTGGTATATATGTATGAACTCGCTACTGACATAGCAGATAAAGTAGGAGTAGGATTCCCATTGAATCATTCAATTAGGCCAATGCAAACAAACCATTCTTTTTCCTCTATGTTTTTAGTACCTCTTATTTTACCTGCAAAACCTCTTCACCTGTACAATATATTTCAAACAAAGACATCCTACTTTAGCATCCAACTGCACACACAGCTCTGAAACAGAAGCCTTGTTACAGGAATTTTATTTATTATAAAACATCTTACATGATTCTTCTAAAGCAACATGCATTAGTGGCTGAACTAAAGCAAAAACCACCTCCCACAGAAAATAAACTGAAAATACAGAGGAGGAAAAAAAGCCGTCTCTAAAAAACCAATTCTGTACAGTCTTACCAGAGCTGCAACACAGCTTTTAAATCAACCATGCTAGTGAGTGCTCGAGGCTGAGGCCAGGCACACACTGAGTAACAAAATGAAGGCAGCAAATCAACTCCAGATGCATGACCATATATATTGATCATGCCATGTGAACACAGAATGGAGCTATCAAACTAGATAACCTTATGCCAGTGTGCTGCACACCACCACAGATAACCTCAACACCTATGCTGCACTGCAGGTCCCTTAGCTTACCAGTGCAATACTCTCTCAAATCTGCCCCTGCACTTGTGCAGACAACCCATTTTGTGATCAAGAGTACAATGGAAAAAGCAATGGGTTTCTTATGTCTTTCCTGAGAGTGCACCTGTTCAGGGAAAAAATACTTTAATCCAGTTAGTTATTCAATCTTTCATATAAAATAACAGCAAGATTCCAGCCTCCATGCAACTCAAATCCTAAACTTACACACAACTATTCATTAAAGAGATTGATTAACACCACTAAAAGGTTTTAAGAACTTGACAATTAAAAGACCAGTGAATCCAGTGCCAGAATAGACAAACCCTCAACTTTTACCTTATTAAAGGCTTTTCCTGGTAATCTTTCTTCATAAAGCTAAAAATCCTGTAAAAAAAAAAAGTTTCTATTAATGCTACATTCCCCTGCCACATACTTCTACTCGTAATATAATAACATCCACCTTTGACAAATTCCACATTTTTTGACAAAAAAACTTGTTGAAATAAGAAGTTACACTATAAATAATTTTATTTTTAAAGACTTCTCAATGTAGTCCATCTACCAACCTGATCTTGTTCCTGTGTAGTAAAAAGTTACATCTCTACCTAACTGAGCAAATAGGCAGCAGCAAGGCTGCAGTAGGAACTACGAGAGCAGATCATGTCAGACAATCCAATTTTTTCAAGCTCTCTTTAAATTAAACTATCGTATCTTATCCAGAGACTTATTTTATCTTCTCCTTAAATAAAATAAAGCATTCTTACCTTTCCACTCAGTAAACCCACTTTGGAGATGCATGTCGTTGTTGGGATGGATGCGACATAAGCTTGTGTGCAAAAAGACACTTTATTATTGTTTCATGCCCTTTTCTATCCTCTCCTATACATGTGTGTCTACATCTCATTGGTTAAGCAAAAAATCAACAGTCCACAATTGGACAACTTTTCTCTGCTGTAACTTTGATAGACTTCTTTTACATGTCCCATCTGGTGGTTTGGCAGATGTTTCACCTGGGAGTCGCTTATCTTGTTTACTCAGCTCTTCTCAAGATTCTCAGGCCTCTTCAAGGGCATGGATATCTGCTTAAGGGCAACTTCAAACTTGCATTCCAGTCCCTCGGACCAGCCGAAGTTTCCCACAGACGCACACAGTTCAAATGTTACTATAATATAAAATCTGTATTGATGTTACTGTTTACATTTACCAGTTTTCAAATTACAGATTCTTCTTCTTACAAGGTGACAACTGACAGATATAGATACCCTGTAGCGCTACATGGATAGCTGTTAAAGCTTTGTTATTGAAACCACTATATTCAGCTCTACAGACCTCAGCAGCAGCAATACCTCCTCCCCTAAATAGACTCAGGGACTTCAGGGGAAAAAAAAGCATTTAATGCATAACTTAAGTGATCTTCTAAAAATATTGCTGCATAAAAAAATCATGCACAGATCTTTCCCAAAGAAGAAATTACTTGATTGCATACCTATTGCAAATAACGAAACACTTACAGACCCATTCCATATTTTAATGGAAGAGCCGGGTTCATCTGGGAACAAACATCAACAGCCACTTCCAATGACTCTGTAGACAAGATTCACCTTCACTGTTCCTAAGGTATGCAGATATTACTACAAGTTTGCATTTATTTCTAGGCATTGTTACATGCCAAAACCACCAGGGACATTTAAAGAAAAGATAAAATTGTAGGTGAGAAGTCAAGAGCCCAACAGTAGTTACCAGAGGTGATGTGTGAAGTGTCGAATGCACTTAACTGTAAACCCAGCATGAGCTTATAAAGCTGCATTCAGGAAAGAAAAAAAAAAAAATCACTTGCAAACTGAGCAGAGCTCCAGCTGCCAGCCTGTGTCAGCTAAAAGGGCATAGAGCTACATCTATCTAAATGCATGTAACAACTATTTTTCAGACAATGTCCATCTAGAAAGTTTTTTAAATGCATTACATACATTAATTAAGGACTGTGGTGGCCTAGGCCAGCTGCCAGCTACCCACCAAGCCACTCTTTCACTTTCCCTCCTCAACAGGACAGGGGAGAAAATAAGTTGGAAAAGCTCATGGGTCAAGATAAAGACAGGGATCTCTTACCAATTACCATCATAGGCAAAAAGGCTCAACTTGGGGAAAATTAAGTTAATTTATTGCCAATTAAAATAGAGTTGGCTAGTGAGAAACAAAGACTAATTAAAACCACCTCTTCCCTTTTCCAAAGCTCAACTTCACTCCTTCATTCTCAACTCCCGTACCTCTTCCTCCAGGGGCACTAGAGAGGGATGGGGAATGGATGTTCGAGTCAGGCCATAACAGCTCCTATTTGACACTTCTGCCTCACACTTTTCCCCTGCTCCTGCATGGGTCCTTCTCAGAGCACACAGTCCTTCACAAACTGCTTCAGAATGGGTCCCTCCACACACTGCAGTCCTTCAAGATAAACTTGCTCTAGCATAGGCTCTTCATGGACTGCAGCTTCCTTCAACAAATACCCACAAGCTCCAGCATGGACGACCTCCACAGGCTGCAGGGTGGATATCTGGTCCAGTGTAGTCTCCAGGTGAAGCTCTGCTTTGGCACGTGAAGCACCTTCTCTGCCACCTCCTCCCACCTTGCTGTTTGCGAGACTGCTTCTCACAGCTTTCCTCCTCTACATTCTTCACAGCCATCCAGCATGTTGCCCTTTCTTAAATATGCTTTCCCCAAAGTGCCATCATCTCAGCTGAAGGGCTCAGCTGTGCCCTGCAGCAGGTCCACTGGAGCTCTCTCTGCCTGGCACAGGGCACTCGCAGCCTCTCCTCACAAAGGATAGCCCTGCAGCCCCCCTGTCAGCCCCTGGCCACCCACAGCTAATACAAATGTACTTGGTGAAGGGAAATGAAAACATCTGAGGAGGACTTCACTGAGGAAAGATGCTCTTGGTGAACAGCACCAAATACAACAGATTTACACAGGTGTTCATGAGCACCAAACCTGGATTACAGCTTTGAAGATCTGAGGAAGGCAGACTGCTCACCATTTTGCAATGTAAGACAGATTTGTTCTTGTTGATAGATGTTCTCAGCAAACTGGGCCTGCAGCCATCAAGACTGGTCTCTGTAAAGCCACCCTTCAGTCCCTAACAGCGCAGGCCAGGGAAGGAGAGAGGAAAAACAGAACTTGATTTTTTTTTTTTTTTTACTATTTCAGCCAGATTCAACAAAACCTCAAAACCACCAGTGTTACATCTGTGTGTAACCAAAAGTCAAGTAATGAAGGATTGAATCAGCTGCATTATCAATGCCAAACACTGGTTTTGCCTCATGACATTTTACATGGCCTTACATTTTATGTCTGCACATGCACATTTACAGGACAATTGCCACTGGGTAAGAGCATTCAAGCAATGCATGATGAGTGTAATATAGTACAATGGACAATTATAGTTTTGATAAAGTCTGATTATAAAAGCTCTCCAAGTGCTTTAGTGCTGTGCTACACATCCACACTCACAGAAGCTGCACTGATGTGATCAGCAACCTATAGGATGCCTCTCGGAGGTGCCTTCTACCACATCACCTGTGATTACAGTCACATTTTAAGTGTTATGTGTATAGAAAAAAGCCTTCACAGTTTATTCCCCCACACTTTTACTTATATTATTTGGAACTTTAAAAATGTGCTTCTTTATGCTTATTAAAATCTTGCACAAAGATTCATACTTGTCCTAACATTAAAGGAAGTCAATACAGCTCTAAATTATAACATACAACTTCTGCCAATATATGCGCCATAATATCAAAAACGAACTTGAGAAACTTCTTCTGAATTTTTCTTGTATGTAGGTATCATTAACCCACTGAAAACTAAGTATCTCCTCCACTCAGGCACTAAAACTGTGGTTTCAGATGAGTCCTTAAACCTTAGGACCTAGCTTTATACTTAGAGTAAAAAAGTATCTATTGTTATGGGAATGTTTTTTTGCCCACAGGTTTATTTAAGAAGCTTAACTGGCTTTATCGGATGCTATCTGAATAAGTACAGACATCACACATCAATACCAAACTGCAGAAGGCATCTGTTAGCAATACCATCAGAGATAAAAACAGGCCAAGCCATTTTACTTGTCCATACCCCCTAAAGCATAGGGAGGACTACGTATTTTTTCCATATTTATTTATGTATAACATCTTTGATGATTAAAATTATGTGCAATGGCATTGCTTTGTCTTCTAGGAGACAAATCTGTTTAGAAGCAACTATACCTAAACATAGGGAAGGAGCTGAGAAGGAGTAACTGCATGTAGGAAAAAAGTTCCTGTTCAAAAAAACTAAGGCAGACAGAAATCACAGCCTTAGCCAGGCAAGACATCTAGGAGGTGGATTGCCACACTCAAATCTAAACAGAAAGGATTAACATACCAACCACCACCTGTTAATTCTCCCATGAAAGCACATTACCTCAAATGATAATCAACAAGGACAGAGGGATTAACAACTATTGAAAAACACCACACCCAGCCAGGTATTTCAATTGAAATGATTTTATATGTACTGTATAACCAAAACTGCAGCTCTTGCAGACACACTCAAGCTTATCTAGAAAATAACAGTCCATTAATCAATGGCTGCATGAAGCTCAACAAACAATAGAAAAACCTGGACAGACACCAGCCAAGATATGTGGCTAAACTGGGATGATCTGGGGGCAACACCATCACTGCCCAAGTAAACAAGGCTCCTACCGCCCTTCTGAGAAGGCTTAAAGCATACACAGCTTCTGTGTAACGGGCAGCATACCAGGTTATCACCTCCTGGGATGAGACTAGAGCTGGTCTGAAATTGGTTCCCCTGAAACACTATGTGAACACTGTCCTCAATACCAGCCGTTTCACCCCACAAATCCATTCCTCTAGCATTGTGCCATTTGCTTATGTAAGCAAGGCTCCTTCCACTGCCTCTTTCATTTTGTAGGAAAGAGATTTCTGTGAAAAGTCTTTCTTTGTATCAGGCTCAGCATCAGAGACCTGTAGGATCCTTTTTCCAGAAGCTGCATACAAGAGTTTTTAGACTCAAAATAACTTTTCTGCAACACAATCTAATAAAGATTCTATATGGAAACAATTAAAGGAATGGCATTAATGTAATTATGGCTAGATCACTAGAACTGAAGTATCTTGTTCATAACATTAGCAAGGTTTTTTGTTTGTTATAAAGAAATTTTAAAAGCATGCAATATTTCAGTAAGTGCAATGAGCTACAGGTGAGACACGAGCACACACTTATTTCGAACAATGTTCCTAACTTATCCTGGATTAGAGCCCAGGTCCTCAGAGATGTTTAGTTTTCTAATTTAAATTCTATCTTTGTTTTTCAGTGACAGATCTATGACTTAATATATCAACATTTGTTATCTGCAGTTTCTGCAATTTACTTTTTTCTTAATTAATTACCATGCCAAAAACTACTACTTACGAGTGTCACATTGGGAAAGCAGACCTGGAATGGAAGTGCTTTAGCTCCTACAGCTATAAAACCTGTCTCTACCTGCTTTTAAGTCACCTGAGCACATACAGCTGTGAGGCTAATCCTCTGTTGTGCACAAGGTACAATGGTGGACTTCCTGGCACAGCTGCTCTCTTGGGTAGCATGCACGGCAGGTATAAGGGCTGTAAAAAACAGGGCCTGCATTTCCCAGTCATTTGAGTTGCTCCCAACACATGAAAGATCAGATGTACTCTTCCTCACCCTCAAACAAGCTTCCATCTAAAGTGCCTGATGGTGTGGCTTTATATTTTAATATATTTTTAACATACTTCTTTCTTCACTTTGAGTCTAACAGCCCTGTTAACTCAATGCTAATAGTAACAGAAGCACAAAAGTTATTGTATACTATGGAGAAGGTTTTCCCACAGTGCACTTCATTATACTTTAACTGAATCTCTCTCCTCCCCCTCCTTTCACACCCTTACCCTGACCTGTAGCTCTCCTACTTTAACTGTAGGAACACTGCTGTCTAAATGTAACCCTTGAAGTTTCAGTTGCTTCAATTTTCAACCACTAGTTTTTTACCTCTAATGAGAATATAAAACTAAGCATACTGAGTTTGGATGGAAGCAAACCAGAAGAGACCACAAAAACAGATGCCAATACTCAGTCCGCAGTTCAGCAAACTCAAGAACTCAATGAACTTCCTTTCTGTTTCAGCTAATCAGTCTGTAATTTAGACCTACATTTTCTAAGATGTATGTGCAGCCAATTCCATATGTAGTACTCTGCTTGCTGCAGAGCTGCTCCAAGAAAATCAATGGCACCTTTAACTTTAGAACATGTCCTCCAGTGGTGTAATGTATTAACACCACCAGTATCTGAACAAACAGAAAGGGGAAGGAACCACTGATACCAGGTCAAAACACATCCAGAAGGTTTATATTAGCTCATCTACTTATCAAAACTATAAAGACACTCAACTGAATTAATGGTTTTCCCTGTGACTTTTTTTTTTTAAACAATCTATTCTGTTAACTAGCTCAGACCAAAATATACCAGGCACATTTCACCCTGCCCTTCCCTGTCATGTACCATGCACAAAACCTGAAACACAGCATGAAAGACAGACATCTAAGACATTGTTATTACGTGGCCTGAATAACAGCTTTACAATGATCACATCCATTGAACCATAGCTACAGCACTATTACATTCTAGCAAAAGTTTCCTGAGGTAACAATGAAACTCAAATTAGCACTTTACTGCAGTAGTCCATCTACTCCCTTCAGCCACACCTCTCCTCCTCATGATTACAAGGCTGTTAAAAACAATGGCATCATTAACAGTCTAGGTGCAATTAATTATACAGTCCCACTACCAAGGCATCATGGCCTCACAAAGGAATTTTGTGACTCAGTATATAAGCACTATCCTCTAGGAATTAAAATTAAATAAATAAAAATTAAAAGGATATATTGTGATATACGCAGTTTTTAAAATAAAACACTGCAAAATGTGTCTAATACACAAACTTCTCTGCCAGGAAACAGGGAATTAATCTTTCTTGGCTACACAGGTTGCCATCCTATAATCAGTTATTTTCATCTATATTTAATCATTTTGGAAGAAGTTTTTCTAGCTTGCACATCACTTTTTTTTTTTCTTTTGCTTTTCCCAAAAGTCACTTCCTGAGCTGTTTCATCACAAAAGCAAAAACAATTTCTCTTTTTATTGTTGTAGACCATAGGTGATATTGGTTAAGAAAGAAAAAAGTATTGTGTTCATCCCTGTTTCCCACTTGAGATGTAGAGGCACCCAGTGAAGAAACCTGTGGCAAGGGCTAGCAGGCCCTCCAATAATATTTGTTCTTCATCCTTTCCTCTTTACCTTATCAAGCTATTAAAAGGATTGGTATTTCTCTCGAGAGCCTGAACAGGTAATTACCCGATCCAGCTGCAGAACAGGCAGAGCCTGCCTCACTGATGTTCTTAACAACAGGCATCTATCTGCTTTTGTCATATTGGGCACAAGAGAAAACCCTCCATCTGGTATCAAAGCAATTCTGCCTAAGGAAGCTTTAACAGAAAACTTTAAGGACTTTTTTCACAGTACTTATCTTCTGAGATTTATCACACCCCTTTTGCTAAGTCCCCAAAAACTGCATTTCAGATTTTTGCCTCTAAAATAAGTGTAAATATCTTCTCATGCCTTGTACAGAAGAGCATTGCTGATTAATGTTTGCCAGTTCCAGCTAAACCAAACAGCTAGATCAAAAATCAAGTAATTTATATGTATTAATGCTCCAGCAACAGCAATCTTTGAGATCACAAGTTGTGCTTTTGGTATAAGGGGAAAAGAGTGCATAATATGCACCAAAACCAAGAGGAAAGTTACCCTGTTACATGGATTGTCACAGCAAAAGGCTATCTAGCTGCTCAGCTTGCTAGCTCAAGATATTCTCATTTGCACTGCACTTGACAGTGCTTGTATTTTACGCCTTCAAGACTTCGGACCTTTGCTATCCCTTTTTGTGAACTCAACTTCATACAAGCTTTTACTGCCAGCAGAGCAGCCCCATAATACAGAGCTTCCTCACTGTACAGGAGTAGCACCACATTGTTCTGTTTACTGACATTCAGTTCAAAGCAGCTTACACCTAGCCAAAATGCTGTCAAGGGCAGCAGACTACACTGGATTTAGGCTGTCCTTCCATAGACCTGCAGCTTTTCAGAAGAGATGTTTCTCTGTTTGATTTCACAGCTGAACATACAGATACTACGGGGTTCTGAAGATCAGTCTCTGAACTATATCCTCCCACATGTATAATTTAAAGGGTGCAAAAGGCCCACTCAACCGTTTTTGCAAATGCATTAAAATTTTAGCCTGCAGACTAATTATTAGGTGTTCATCCACCTCCTTCCAGGAGGATTTTAAGTATCTAAATAGTTCTGACACATAAAAACAGATAGGCAACTCAATGTATGAATCTGCTTCTTCAGATCTCACTTATTTCAAGTGAGAAGGGAAATGCTCTAGTTATATAGACTTACTTATACCCACCAAACATCTTGACAAGAAGCTCTGAAGAGTTGCCAACATTACTATTGTACAAATATTCTAAAACCTCAGGTAACAGCACACGGTTTTGTTAGATAATGCCCTCAACCACATACATCTCCTTGTCCCAGTGTATTTCTGAGATAAGAGTAGATATCAGCAAGTACCATTAAAGGCCTATCCTATACACAGAAAGTTTGAATCAGGAGACAAACATACATTTTTTAATATTAAGAGCAAATCAAGAACATGTTTTACATGACTGCTGAGACAGCCTTACAGACCTAAAGTGTGAAGCATTTAACCCTACAGGTAAATTATTACAAACATATCTAAAAAAAACAAAAGCAATGCTGCAATGCTGTTTCTCTGGCTCAAGTGACAGAAGAACAGTTTTGTGGCTGCTCTAGGCTAAATGAGTGCCTATTTAATCCCACTGCAATCATTTTAACCTTGAGAAGTATACATTTTATGACTGCATTACTATTCCTTAGTATGATCTAAGGATCACACCCTAGCAATTAGGCAATTCCTCTTTGGGTAGCAGTAACATTCAGGGTGTGATACAACAGGGGATGATCCATCACTGTCAGAGACAAGAAAGTCTGAAACAACTAGAAGAAAAATTGATCTACGTTTTCTCCCACAAAGTCTAAGCATGTCCTACTATTAGTACTTCAGCAGGACAAGCAGGGAAGAGAAAGGCAAAAAACATTACTAATAGTTGGGTCACAGTGACATTGATATTCTGACAAACTACCACTGTCTCTATTGCACATAGATGCACATGTAAACATTGCCATCACTTCACACACTCTATTTCCCAAAAGCATTTCTATTTCCACCCCTCCCACAACTTACATTACAGCTGGGGTGAAGATCTGGCAGATAACCTGTTACACTGGAGGTACTGTAGCTCTGCAGTGGACATATGCTTAAAGACGAATGTGTGAAAGAGCAGCTTTTAAAGCACTATTCCCTTTACCACTCTCTTCACCTTGCTATGAGTAGTTTCATGACAGAATCTTAGCTTTCCAGTAATTAATTCCCACCATACAGTCCTCCTGAAGTCACCACAGATTGCAACATAAACAGGCAGATTCAGGTAAAGACTGAGCAGCAACAGAAGCTTTTGTACCTCTCTGTGTAGTGAAGTGTATTTTTTAATACACTATACACATCAACTATAGTAGGAGAAAATGCAGAATAAACAACTTCATGTTTCAAAAGAAATTATGTTTTTTCCTGTCGCTCATCATCTTTTCAACACAGGATCAACTTTCATAAACTGTGATAGCCACTTCAGTGCCAAACATTTAATTTAAAGAGCAAGAACTGAAATTATTTGAGAACAAAATATCGTATTTTACTCTTCTTTTTTTTTGTAGGTTTGTTGGGTTTTTCTGAGGGCTTCTTTAAAGCACCCAATATAATGCAGAGGATTCACTATGGTAATTCAGAAGACACTGCCAGGTTCAGAGGCTTTTGGATCCATTTCAGACCAAGACACCCATGCTATATGGCAAAGTAGCATTCCCTCTGAAAGACTACGTATCCTCATTGGCTTCCTATTCCACTCCAGTAAGCAATGAGTATTTCCAGTTACTGTGACAAGGTTTGTAGAAAGATACGCTCTTTCAGTAGGTCAGCTGACAGAGATGGCAAAGACAGACAACTCTGAGACAAAATTTAACCTTCAGATCCTTGAGATTACTGATGTAGGCAAGGAATACATAGCTTGCCTTCATCCTCTTTTTGAGACACAGGATTAACCCAAGTGAGCTCTCACCTGCCCTGTAAAACACATGACTAAGATTTGGAAGCCACCATCAAAAAAGCTTATCCCATGCTGGACTGAAAGACTGTAAAACATTTTTAATTAGATAAACTTATGCAGCCAATGACATTTGGCACCATTTGCCTCAAGAAACCTCATAAAACATGTCTCCTGTTCACAGAATTTTTTTTGCCAAAAGGAAGAGTAGTGTAGAGAAGACAGAAATGTAACAGAAAGGAAAATGAGAGAAATCATAGGGCTTTTGGCATTTACCCCTTTCCCCATAATTCTGTTCTGGTATTGACTACCCACAGACAGTAGAAGCAGTCAGATTACAACGGTAAACATGCTGTTGCCCAGCCTTGGTTCCTCCCTTAACAGTCTGTACAACAATCTTTCCAACAAAAAGAGAATACAGAATGATCTTTAAAAAAACTAACAACCATGCTACATTAGGAAAGTGGCAAGCCATCCTCTATGTAGTGTTTGCCTTGAGTGCCTTCACCATGCAATCCCTCCCCACTTGCTTCTGTCGGCAGCCACTCACCTCACAAGAGCATAGGCAAATAACCTGCTTGAATCCATTTGAGCTGCAGGTGTCTGCAACCGCAGCACTTCAATGCACTGATGTTCCATAAGCAAAGTAGTTCCCACATGAATTTAAAGCCATGCTTAACTCTCATGTATCTAGTATGTCCGAGTAAAACATCAAAAACACTTTAGTAACTGCTGGCCATTTTCTTGCTTACATTAAATGAGAGATTGCTTTTGGTTATTTTGTAATTACTTATTAAAGATGAAGTTTGTGAAACAGTAGGATGAAATATTGATAATGGGAGAAGGGGGGGGAAGAGCGATGTACCTTCTCTTCCCACCTTGATCCTGCATTCCCCATTCACCTCCAGGAATTAACTCTTCAGATGTGACACATACAAGACAAGTTATCAAGCTTTCAGTTCTATTTGATTTCTAGGCATAAAAGCAGCCCTACGCTAAGCGACAGCATTAAATTTCCTTCACTGATCTAGGGAGACAAACCATCCTTTTTGGTAGAGTAGTAATACTCACACCGTTCTTCAGAAAAAGACATAAAGCTTGTAGCATACCGCAAACTGTAAGAGCAGTCTGGGCTATGTAACTAATACCACTGCTTGAGATACCTCCCAAATAATCTTTCTGTTGTAGTCAGCTATGGCAATGTCTACATCGGAGTGTGCATCCTGATTTTTTGATGTTATGCTTCAAGACAGATGTGACCAGCTGGAAAGATTCCACAAGACAGCCATGAGAATGATCAGATGTCTGGAACCACATTCTATAAGGGAAGATTAAAGGCACTGGGGTTGTTTAGTCTAAAGAAGGGGTCTAGGAGGGGACAAGATCAGAGTTGTCAAGTCTGTCTAATACAATGTCACAGGAGAATAAATAGTATTCGTGAAATACTAATGTGCATATGGAAAAATATGCATCATTTCCAATTACTCATTTAGAGATTTAGTTTTGAAAACAGTTTTATGCCATGGCTTTGAAGAATTTACTGAAGCTAAAGTAGCAGCAAGACAGGTATCAGAACACTCTGTCTCACTGCTGTCTAAAGGATACTGAACAGCCGTGACCAACAGATTCATTTCTAGTATCTTGGTAACAGGAGAAATGAAATCTGGAAGTGCAGGATCAAGTGCTAGGGGTCCAGAATACCAAAAGAACTCAGAAATGAAACATTGCAGAGGACAAAGATTTTCATTATTTCGCAGTAATTAGGTGGTATATCAATGCAAAAGTATCTTCAAGGACTTATCTCAATGTTACACTTTTGGCAGGTAGCACACAAAGAAAGTCTGAAATCATCTGTACATTTACCTCAGACCTTAGTCTTGCCTTTTTCCACTACCCTTAAAGGTTTCAGTGCGCAAGTAACAGATGCTCTCTCAGTTTTATATTAACATGTATTCATTTATTTCTGTACTCTAATGCATCGTGGTGGTATCCTTGCACAAGAAAATTATGATTATACAGGTGGATTTGCCAGATGGCTCTGCGGGTAGGCAGGAATTCAACTGCAAGCACTGACTACACCAAAATGGAAGGAAGGGTAAAAGCAAAGGGGATGAAAAGGAAAACAGAAGCTACATAAAGAAGTCATTACTGTGTCGGGAAACACTCCTGGCAATCACAGCTTAACTAATTACAAATACCTTCAGCCAGGGCTCCGCAGATATTCCTTTAAAAAGGCCAGGGTTTCCAAACAAAAACAACAAAACCTTTGCACATCCAGTGACATAAAGGCACAGAACAAAGAAACACGACCCAGAAGCAAATTAAAAAGTTGACCACAACAAAAGGCAAGTCAGCCACTCAAGTAAGGCATACAAGAAATTATGAAGAGAGGCGAAGTAAAGCAGCAGCCAGACAAAACAATCCGCTTGGTTTAGGGATCACGGCAAGAAATACCTTTAAAACGAGTGCGAACCGTGCAAGAAGAGGGGAAAAAAAAAAAAAAAACACCCAACAAAAAAACCAAAACAGTCTTAGATACCAAAGGGTCACTTTACTGTAATATAGTGGGGTTTCTGGTTTGTTTTTAAGAGTGCCGTTAGAAGGTATTGCAGCTAGATTAAGAGGGAACGAGTATCCGTGTATCACGCTACAGATCTATCAGAGCTCCTCCATAATCCACAGCCTGTCAGTAGCTCTCACAAGAGGATTAGCGTAATTTAGGGGTTTGCGTATCACTTCCGTCTGACATTGAACAGTTGGCTTTAGGGCAACGCTATCCAAAGGTGACACTCTAAAAAAACAAGGCTTCTTATAACAAAATATACCTCCTCAACACTAAAACCTTCAACCCTCGATATCGGCAGTCAGAAGGGCTGTGAGCCGGGGAAGCAAAAACGAGAACGTCGCAGGTTTCGGAAAGATGACACCAAGGGATACATCCAGGTGGGCACGAAGCCGCTCCCCGCCTCCCACTAGGGCGGCCGCCCCAAGCGGGGGCTCCCGACGCGCCCCCCGTGCCTCCGGCGGGACACCCAAGCGCCGCCGCCACGGCCCCCCGCACCTCTTCATCCCGCTCCTCCAGCGAGCCGTCGTCGTCCGGCCGGCCACCGGGGCTCGACCTCTCTTCGCCCGGCTGCCGTTGCAGCCGCCCCGCCGCCGCCGCCCCGCCGGGGGACGCCGCCAGCCCGCCGCCGCCGGGCTCTCCCTCCTCGGAGAGAGTTTCCGAGC
The DNA here is from genome assembly GCA_020745705.1 of Hemiprocne comata. NCBI lineage: Eukaryota > Metazoa > Chordata > Aves > Apodiformes > Apodidae > Hemiprocne > Hemiprocne comata. Next base: position 37,615,816 of record CM036616.1, on the reverse strand, counting down.
CGGAGGAGGAGCCGGAGTAAGAGGAGCCGACGTGGCTGGCGCCCCGCGGCCGCTCCGGAGCCGCCGAAACTTTCTCAGCCATGGTCGGGGACTCAGAGCCACGCCGATCGCATGTCCCGCCGCCCCGCAGAGCTCAGCGTCTCAGCAGCAGCAGCGTTCCCCGGACCGGGCCGCCACGGCGCTGCCGGGCAGCGGGTGGTGCCTGCGGGCGGGGCGGGGCCGGACCGGGCCGGGCCGGGAGGAGCCAGTGGCGCGGAGGGGCGGGTCCGGCGAGGCGCAGCGCTGCAGCAGGGTGGCAGGTAACGGGTCGGAGAGGGGTCGGGGCACCGGCGGCGACCCGGCGACTACGATGGCGGAGCGGTTCCAGGGCAGCGCGGGCAGCAGCGGGCTGGGTCTGCCTCCGGGCGACAGGAGGGTGCGAGGGACGGGGGATCCGCTCCTCGTCGCTGTATGGCGGTCCCGCCGCTTGCTCCGGGGGAGGGAAGCGGCCGGCGGCAGCCCGCGGTGCAGAGGGGGCCGCGGCGTCTGCCAGAGTCCGAGGGCGGCGGGGATGCCCACGCTGAGCAGTGGGCAAGGTGCATCTCAGCGGGGCCGGGGACAGCTCCGCTTCGGGGCGATGCCACGGGGTTAAGCTGGGGCGGGTATTTCACAGGCCTCCCGCTTCCTTCAAAAAGGAGCTATCAGCAGTTTATCACAGCGGCTTGGCCAGCTTCGTATCGTTTGCAAAAACCTACAGACGCCTAGTTATGGTCTTGGAACAAAGTCCCCTTGGGCGTTTGACTTTGAATCGGGCATTGACATAGGGATTTGTGGCCAGTCATTCACAGGCATGGAAACCAAAGCTGATCACAGGAGTTACGCATCTGAAAGCTATTGCAAATCCTCCTAGACAACAACTTCATCTTTAACGACATAAATGGCTTTTAAACCTAGTTGCCCTGTCAATTTTTTAAAATGTTATTTGAAAATATTATCTTGAAAATATTATCCTTTTTGTGGTTTTGTTTTGTTGTGTTCTTTTTTATCCTGAGCTGCCTATAATGATAACATAGGTCCTAATCTACTTGTATTATATATAAATATATACCTATATACACCAGAACCTTATTTTCTTATGCCTGTATAGCCCAGGCTAGGCTAATCCATTGTGGAATCAAAGCAGATTAAGCACTTCGGTAATTAATAAAGTCCCACAGCATCACTACAGAGTAGATACCATCTCCATTTCATAGAAAAATGTGAGCACAGACCAGCTATTGATGTGTTCTAATTAACACAGTATATAGATAATGAAAGTAGGAACCAGAATCCAAGTCTGTTTTGTAATTTGACCAGTTTATCCAGTATTCCCAGATTATAAATGGAAAAACTTTTTTTTTTATGTTATAATGATTATATAGATTATCAGATTAATAGTGGAAGTAAAATTATCTACATGAAATTAGCAAAATCTCAGTCCTTCCCTGCTTTGAATGAGCTAATAAAGCTTGATACTAGGTTGTAATAATGCTGACAGTTCTCTGTGGTTTTTTATCAGTACTTAGATCAAGCTCTTAAAAGTTAAGAAAAGCCTGGAAGTTAATTTATTAGCAAAGAGGATAACAATAATCACTAGGGACAGAATCTGACTCAGAAATTTGTCTATACCAACATTTAATGATACGGAAACATGAGATATATGCAGAAACACAAAAATGAATTTTGGCTAAATGACTATACACATATACTACTCCAAATCGAACTATAAAATTTTAACTAAGCAGAGAAAAATTACTTCTCAGTACTGTATGTGCTGCACAGGAGCTCTTATCTCCAAAACCTCGACTTACTTGTAATTCCTGAGTCCTCAAATGTTAAAGCCAAACCTCCTCCAGTCAGATTCTGGCTCTGGTTTAGTGTCATTCTCATAGGAGAACAACTGGCTGAATTTCCTACCTGGGAATACGCAATGTTTAAGAAAAATGCCAGGTGGTGAAAAGAAACACTGCCCTTCTTTGTCATTTCCTTTTCTTTCTCTTACTGCCTGAGATAAGACTGGAAAAAAACAGAGCTAAACCAAAGTGCTTCTACACTTCAGTTATTACCAGCTGCTAGAAAACCCTTGTAATCTGGGGGCAGTAAGGCATATATTAGAATAGACACTGAACTGCTCTAATTTATGCCACTCATTGAAATATAAGGAGGCACACAAGATTTATTCAATCACCCCAGAGTTACAAAAGACAAGTGATGGTATTGTTCTGCTCTGGCCTATAGCCTGCCAGATCACATGCTCTGCTAACATTATCTTACACAGAGGAGGGGAGCTGTTGCTTCCACTTCACTGTCTCAATTGATGTACTTTGCAGAAAACCACTGGCTATCTGGCATGACTTGAGAAGCACTTTTTGAAGATTTTTTAAGATGTTCATATTTAATAAGCTTTGAGCACCTATTTTCAGGCATTGGATTCATTCAGTGGAGAGCAGGGAGAGAACTGGATAGCTCAGAGTGATCTACCCTCAGCTACAGCAGGAGCCAGGCCCAGCTTTGGGAATATTGACCTACTCACATGCTTTTTTCCACGGGTATGTTTACAAGCAGCCATCCCCTGATCTGCTCAACTTTCCATTTCAATCCTACTCCAGTACACACAGCAGTCATTCTGCGCTGCACAGCCACTGCAGGCTACTATCCCTACTCCACTGCTGCTCTTTCCTTCTCCTGCCTCCACACCTCAGAAAAGAAAACATCCCTTTTTTTCCCTTCTTTCCAGCAGGATCATACCTCCTCTCCACAAGTTGTGGTCAGCAACTGCGCAAATTGAAGGTTAAAACATAATCTTCACATAATTTGTAATTAAGGAAAATAGTCCTATGGTTTGGTACAGAGGTTCACTGTGTGCACTACTCAGTGCTCTCATGTCAGCTGAGAACAAAATACAAGACAATAAACAAAAGGCATCTCAAAACTCTCTGATTATATACCTTGTTAATGCTTGGGAAATGCTTATACTCCATGTGGTGACTGGAAGAATGACTAGCTGAGAGATTCACTAACAAGTTTGGCACAAGGTCACCAGGTATAAGGGAAACAAAGACTGGGGAAAAGTATGAAGAGGTGTAGAAAAATAGTAATTCATAGCTATGCATAAGACAGCATGACAAGACATAAGAAGGAAATTATTTGCTTTATAATTGGGTCTTGAAGATAAGGATCAGGGTCTTTACCAAGAAATAATAGCAAGGAATCAAAGGAGCGGATATATGGTGAAAATTTCAGGCAATGAAAGTGAACATTGCAGCAGTGCAGCATCATAGAATCATAGAATGGCTAGGGTTGGAAGGGACCTCAGAGATCATTTAAATCCAACCCCCCTGCTTGGAGCAGGGACACCTTCCACTAGATCAGGTTGCTCAGAGCCCCATCCAACCTGGCCTTGAACACCACCAGGGATGGGGCTTCCACCACTTCTCTGGGCAACTTGTTCCAGTGTCTCACTACCCTCACACTGAAGAATTTCTTCCTAATGTCTAATCTAAATCTCCCATCTTCCAGTTTAAACCCGTTACTCCTTGTCCTGTCACTACATGCCCTTGTAAAAAGTCCCTCCCCAGCTTTCTTGTGGGCCCCCTTCAGATACTGGAAGGGTGCTATGAGGTGTCCCCAAAGCCTTCTCTTCTCTAGGCTGAACAACCCCAGCTTAGCCAGCCGCTCTTCACAGGAGAGGTGCTCCAGCCCTTTGATCATTTTTGTGGCTCTCCTCTGGACTCGCTCCAGGAGCTCTATGTCCTTCTTCTGATGGAGGCTCCAGAACCGGACACAGTACTCCAGATGAGGTCTCACAAGAGCAGAGTAGAGGGGGAGTACCACTTCTCTTGACCAGCTGGCTGCACTTCTTCTGATGCAGCCCAGGACATGGTTGGCTTTCTGGGCTGCAAGCGCACATTGCCGGCTCATGCTGAGCTTCTGGTCCACCATCACACCCAAGTCCTTCTCCTCAAGGCTGTTCTCAATCCATACTTCTCTCAGTCTGTATTTGTGCATGGGATTGCCTCCAACCCAGGTGCAGAACTTTGCACTTGGCCTCATTGAACTTCATGCAGTTTGCACAAGCCCACTTTCTCAAACCAGTCAAGGTCCCTCTGGATGGCATCCCTTCCCTTCAGTGTGTTGACTTCACCATGTAGTTTGGTGTTGTCAGCAAACGTGCTGAGCGTGCACTCAATTCCACTGCCCATGTCACCAACAAAGATGTTAAACAGCACCGATCCTTGAGGAACACCAGTTGTCACTGGTCTCCACTTGGACACGGAGCCATTGATCACAACTCTTTGGGTGCAACCATTCAGCCAGTTCCTTATCCATCCATCAAATCAGTGTCGTACCAGTGTGGTTACCAGAATGTCATGTGGGACAGTGTCGAATGCTTTGCACAGGTCCAAGTAGATGACATCTGTTGCTCTGTCTTTGTCCATGGAGGTGGTGACCCAACCATAAAAGGCCACTAAATTAGTCAGGTAGGACTTGTCTTTTGTGAAGCCTCTTTAGTATCTGCATGCCTTAGTAGAGCCTTCAGGAGGATCTGCTCCATGATCTTGCCAGGCACAGAGGTGAGACTGACTGGCCTGTAGTTCCCTGGGTCTTCTTTTTCTCCCTTTTTGAAAATGGGGGTTATGTTTCCCTTTTCCAGTCAGCAGGAACTTCACCAGACTGACAAGACTTTTCAAATATGATGGACAGAGGCTTTGCAACTTAATCCACCAGCTCTTTCAGGAGATGTGGATGAATCCTATCAGGTCCCATGGACTTGTGCACCTTCAGGTCCTTTAGATGGTCTCGGACCTGCTCTTCATCTACAGTCGGTTGTTCTCCCTTTTCCCAGTCTTTGCCTTTGGCTTCTGCAACTTGGAAGTCGTGATGGGAGCCCTTGCCAGTGAAGACTGAGGCAAAGCCTTCTCAATGTCCTGGATGACCAGGTCTCCAGTCTCCTTCTGGACTGGGCCCACGTTTTCCCTAGTTTTCCTCTTTTCATTGACATACCTATAAAAATTTTTCTTATTGTCCTTAACCTCCCTGGCCAGATCCAATTCTCCCTGTGCTTTGGCTTTCCTAACCTGATCTCTTGCATCTCTCACAACTTTTCTGTACTGTTCCCAGGATACCTCTCCATGTTTCCACCCTCTCTAAGTTTTGGGTTTACATTTAATTGTATCCAGGAGCTCCTTGGTTATCCATGCAGGCCTCCTGGCCCTCCTGCCTGCCTTCCTTCCTTTTCATTGAGACATATTGTTCCTGGGCATGGAGGAGGTGATCCTTGGATATGGACCAGCTTTCTTGGGCACCCTTCCGCTCCAGGGCTTTGTCCCATGACATCCTGCCAAGCAGATCCCTGAGGTGACCAAAGTCTGCTCTTCTGAATTCAAGGGTAGCAAGCTTGCTTCGCACCCTCCTCACCGTCCTAAGGATCTTGAATTTGACCATGTCATGGTCACTGCAGCCTAGTCTCCCATTAAGTTTTATGTTACCCACCAGCCCATCTCTGTTGATGAGAACCATTAAATAACAGAGAAAAGTCAAACAGAAAGAGTATGCAACTCAAGACAAAATTAACAGAAGTGCAACAATGTTTTAGCAGGGCAAACATCTGTCGCATGTTACAGCTTTATTGAGTCAAATGCAAGAAGTAGGGTTTTGTAGTAGCTATTGCATCAATACATTGTCTTTAAATAATTGTCTTTTTGAACTAGGCAGTGTTCCATCAAATTATTTTTAAACAGCTTAGAATATTCTTCTTCCCTTTTTATTCTGCCTATTTAGGCAAAAGTCCACATCTGCTAGAAGCAATTTTCAAAACACACAGTGGGGTTAGCACCTGAGAAAATCCCTAGACAAGACTGACAGACCTTGCAAATGCAAGGCTTTCCAAATAATACAGTTACACTACTGGCAGCTTCCCCTTCTGCATAGTAAATTTGCATTAAGCCTTATTTAGAAGAACCACTCCTTTGGATGCGTACGTCTCCACACTTACTGAGTTCTTGCCCTCCCTGTTGAGACTGCCAACAGCATTACCAATTAGTGCCAATCCTGAAAGCAAATTGTAATATGAATAGGCCTTTCAATTTTTAATTCCAGACTTTTGCACTGGTGGTATATAAATGTTTCATTAGCACACTCCTTTTTCTGTAAGAGGTGGTTCATCCACTCGTATTTCTGTGTTTCCTCTGGGAAAAAAAAGCTATCTACCTGAAGTACTAGCAGCAAATGCACAAACAGGAACTTGTACTTCGGAGTGCTCCTCCCAGCTCATCATTAAATTCTGGAATCAGAGTTCTTTTCTTGGGAACCTGTATTTACAGAAAATACACACTTCAGTGCCATGAAGACCACCTTAAATTTTTACCTCATGTGCTTTATCTGTACATACTCACTCTCAAGCAATATCCAGTATCAGGAATTTAGAAGTGTTTATTTGGTGAGGTACAAGCCATTGATGTTAGTGGCAGTAATACCCAGTAATGCCAACTGCAGTGGTAGGTTGGAAGTGGGTAAAATTATGCAAAATGGCAACTGTCATCTCATCTGGGCTGTGGCAGGTCATAGAGTGTGGTATGGAAAGCCTTTCTTCTTATCTCTGAGGGCCGCCTTAGACCTTAGGATAGGGTGAATTTCCTACTTCAGAGTAAGCAGAACCCACTTAATTTCTTTCCAAGAGAATAAACTCTGAGACTCCCTCTTGCCATTAAAGAGCTTTTTTGGCAATTAATGTGAAGTACAAGTTACTTTCCATTGCACTTGCAAAGCATGAAGCAAGGGCATTTGAACATGCTGATTATATGAACGTGCTTATATGATCTCAAAAGGCATTAACAGGCTGGTCATGTTACATTATAAATCCTAGCAATAACAGGTATATATGTGGACAGAAATACCTCATTCAAGTTAGTGATATATGTAATAAACCTGAGAAAAATAAAATATATCATCTTTTAACTGAATACATTACCAGATATAAGGTGTCTCTGCCAGAGACTACAACTAATGTAGGCCTCCCCATGCTGCAGGTGCTTTTATCAAGTCCAAGCAGTGCCACCATCTTGTCAGATAGAGATTATGTGATCAGGACTAAACAGCATAATTGCTAAAGACACTTTTCCTGATTACTGGCACTTGAGGAGCTGCATGAGTACTGCCTGAATCACTATCAGGAGACCTGTAGAAAATCACACTTAAAGGAAACCTTTGGCAAATGTTTACAGTGACATTTGCATTTCTGATACCTCTAGACTAAAAAACAAGAATTCTGCACAACACTTTATACTTTATCAGGGCTTTATATATCACAAAACATCAGAAGGTTGTACAGGAAGAGGGGGAAGCATAACCCTCTGATCCTCTTTTCAGGTCTCCATCAAGGCACTGCTGAGGGTTATACCACTGTGACTAAAGAACAGAAACCCCTGCCCTCAGTGGTTACCCCCTTAATTTGACTTCAGACACAAGTGTACTGCCAGCACACTCTGCAGAGTTTTGCACAAGTGTGCTAACAGAGGTGCTAGGTTTCTTGATGGATAACCCTTGAGCAAGGAGCCTTCCACAAATTCTCCCTCACCTTCACAACATCTGTTTATCAGGGACATACAGTGATGTGCCAACAGCAGGGAAGAGCAGTGTGAGCTTGGCACAGGCCTGTTACCAACTGGCATACAACAGGAAGGTTACTCATTCTGAGAGCTCTGTTCCCAAATTCATATTCTGCTTTGTGGTTTTTTTTTACAAAAAAGTCCCAAGTCAATGTTATGACTCTCATAAAATTATGGAAGAACTACTGCTTCTCACAACACATTTTAACAAAGGTTATCACTGTTCCTTCACAGTGCTGTAACTGGAGAAGTAGGAAGGAGATGGTAAATTCCTATTTTAGCATGCAGTATCTTAGTACCCAGTCATGAGCTCTTACAAAGAACAGATAGACAGGAAGAGATGGTCCAGACTCAGGATGGAAACGGGATAACTAAACCTCCAGCTGCCGATAGAGTAGGGAGAAGAGAGGAGCTCTGAGATCCTTCCTACACTGTGGTTATGTAGCCAGCCTCATGGTCTACTTGAGAGGCACAGACAGCTATGGACTGCTAAATATATCCCAGACCTGTGTGGCTCCATCCTATGGTGTATTCTGGTCACTATTTTTAGCATTGCCAAGCCATGTTTTAACCTTTAGATCAACAAAGAGAACGTAAACCTAATTTACACCTGCACTCAGAGAAATGCTGGATTTTCTAGGCTCCAGGGGGTATTGGATTTCCCTGGACAAGTTTAGATGCTCTCAATTGTCTACACAGCATCCTTTCTTTAAATATTAAGGCCCTAGTTCACAGGGTTAGTATGGGCTGTGAAGTTTGTGCAGATAAATCCTCCCCAGCAAATGTTAGCAACAGCCTCTTGCTCAACAGCCTGAATTGTCACTCTCCAAAGCTCCATGGCAACAACTGAGGCAGAAACAGGTTCGAGGCAGCCCACAGGGTTTCTGTAAACTCTGCCTGCTCTCATCGCAGGCCTCACAGTTCCTAAATAGAGCAGGCACAGCATTTGAGGAAAAGATCTGATTTTCTCTGAGAAAGCTGTGATTTGCTCTGTTTGGATCTTCTCCCCCACCCCAAACTGGTAGGACGATCCAAACAGAGACCGGAAGGAGAAGGTGGGTTGGAGCAAGAATGTGGACATGCAGCAGATGCAATGAGTATGTAAAGAAACCGTTGGTAAAAAGGAAGAGCAGGATCTCAGGGAAGAAGAGAGAGAAGTATGGGGCCAAAAATGCTACAAGCCATAGGAGACAGGGACAGCAGAGTCAAGACTCCCTTGAGCACAATCTGCAGGTGATCCCAAAATCTTACATTCTGCTTATGCTTCTGTCAAACAACTGGGATGAAACCTTACGAGTAGGCTGGGACCAAACCGCTGCGGGGAATGCTTGGTGTAAGCCGTGCATTTCTTCCCTGCGGATGGCTCCCTCGCATAAGAGGTAACAGGCCCAGCTTGTGCTTGTGGCGGGGCGGCCCCGGCTTGGCACCCCGCCCCCGCCAAGCCGCTCCCTCCCTCCCCACAGCGAGACGAGGTGAAATCAGCAGGAGCACGACGGGGAGAAGATGGGAGTCCGGACAGAGGCAGGGCGATCGCTGGCCAGTTGCTGTCAGGGGCAAAACGGGCCCACCCGACTTTGGATAATTTAACTTAATTGCTTGCCAATTAATAGAAATAGTTAAATAATGATTCGGGGGCTGGGAAACTGAGAAAGAGAGGAAAGAAGCAAATATTAAAAGACCTTTCCACCTCGGACCTCTGTGTCCCCTCTGCTGTCGCTCACTCCCTTTCTTCCCTCCTCCCCTGCCCATACGGTGTTTCCTGCCCTTACCTAAACACCTTTTCCCGGAGGTGTAGCAGCGGAGCCGACCTGACCAGCTGCCCCTCGCCTCGGATCCGTTGTCAACAGACGGTTGCGACCGGTTGCAACCCGCACCGGCCAACCAGCATGGGCCAAGCGGCGGGAGACCCAGCGCCGCTCGTGCCCGAGCCCGCCCCCCACCGCCGCCCGCTGCCAGCCTGCACCGGCACCTTGCCGGTGCTAGCAACCAGAGCCGTTCGAGGGGGAGAAGGGAAGGCTGCCTGCTTTTTTTAGAGCCTGGCGGCGGGCAAACCAGCTCGACAAGAAGCCACTGAGACGGGGATGGAGAAGCGCGGGTCAGCGTGCATGTGCTGTGCGGCGGTCTTTAAGGCTGTGTTCCGCATCCAGCCTTATCAAAAGGACTGGGCCCCGTCCAGTGCACCGCGAGTCGCTAATCCGGGAATGAACCGGGCCAAGGTGGGCGTTCCATACACGTGCCTCCTCTCCCAGGAGTGGCAGAAGCTGGAAGATGTGTCCTGAACGCTGAGGGGGCTGTGAAACAGTGCCAGAGAGGAGGCAGGCAGGCTATGGGGCTCTGGTCCGAGCTCTCCGGGCCGGGCAGCAACGGCAGCGTCGTGCTTGATGAAAGAACAGGCCTTCCTGAGCACCAGTTGCAGCACAGATAGATTTGGCTTTGTGTTCCTTTACTGCTTTGTGTTTAATAAACGATAAAAAGCTATACTTTGTTATATTACTATGCTTTACTACATGAACATATTTCAAAACCATTCAAATACAACTTTTTAAAGATAGCTGGAAACAAAGTAACTGCAAAATTAAAAATTGGAACAGGATATCCTAAAGAAATGTAAGGATATTCTTTCATTTTCTTGTTTTATTCCTTTCTCAAAGTTTAATCTCAACTAAAACTTAAAAATAAATTGTATAGGTAAAATGCACTAGCAATTTTTAAATAAGCCTTAGTGTGCACCTGTAAAAGTTGGCCTGTTGCATCTTCATACAAGCTCACCCAATGAGTGTGTCTGTAGCAGTTCAAATTCCTGCTCACCCTGAATAAAGATAAAATCGATTTCACTCACAAAACTGTTGCAATAAGAAATTAATTCATTTATGAAACACTTGTACTACAGCAATGAATGTCACAGGAACAGCAGGCAAAACGTAATAATTCTATGTTCATCATAATGACTGGGTTTATGAAGTATCTCAGGCCGGAGGTCACCCATGAGGCAAAAGAATATAAAGAAATTTTAAAGAGATAGCCCTCATCAAGCACTTGATATGTAACCTAATAACACAACTCTGGTTTTTAACACTATAATACTGCATCTGGTTGTGTACAATTACTGAGGAAACCTCGATTCTGACCTATTCAGAGTTAATTAGCTCATTTAGTTATTTTGAAGTCCTTTTAATATTGTGGTATACAACACAATACATTCTGAAGTGAACTCATGAGATACTAAGGTGAGTAAACTGGCTTAGCCATCTCTTCAAAATGAGAATAAGCGACTTTTTCCAATAATGCAATCAACAATTGAACAAAAACAGGTTTGATGAATTCGTAAATAACAGTTTAAAAGGCTCTTTCAACAGCCATACTTTCTCCTTTCATTTTGATGTGTGACTTTTTTCTGTAATTGCAGTGGATTTAATGTGATAATTAGAACTGCTAGCAAATATAGGGGAACTTATATTTGCTAAAAAAATATGAGTATTACATTACTCTAACACAGCTCTATGTCCTGATGGATTTAGTAACGACTTCTAAAAGGAGATTCCAGATAAATCAAATTATTAAATGCTTCATCTAGTAAAAAAAAAATATTAAAAATCATAAATTATATAACAGCTAAAGAAGTCTTGGAAAGGAAAATATGTGCATATCTCTCAACCCTGTGTCATGATAATTTGTTGAATGAAATGTTTACCCAAAGCACATAAGGTATTTTTCAGTTCAGCTATTCTGGTTGGATTTAGGAAATTAAAAATAATAAGTTATCTTACACCTGCAGCATTTTATTCTGACTCCAGGAGGGTCAAAGCCATAATTATTTTCCATAGGGAAATTATCCTGCCATTAACCCACTATTATATTTTATGTAGCACAGTTAATGTGAACAGCCTCTAGTGTTGTATAGCTAAAGCATAATTTATTAAATGAGTGCAAACTTAAGAGTAACACAAGTAACGTAAAGTAATCCTTTGACTTTTCTAACATGTAGGGGAACTGACATCACAAAGTTCACTGGGGACCAGAGGCACAGTACAAGTGGAGAGTGTCTGCCCTGCACTGCCTGGGTGCAAGGAGGCTGGTTCAGTGGGAAGGTTTCAGCAGGAACTCAGGATGGCCAGTTGTGACACTGCACCTCTGCCTCCTGTGACAAGTCTCCCTGAAAGTGGGAGGAAGTGAGATACATCTATGGGGATGCCTGCTGTCACAGACTTTGCCATTCGTAGTATCATGAGCTAGTGAAGGCTCATAGCAATATTTATGCATGTCTGTAAAAAAAAACAAAAAACAAAACCCCACCAAACAAATCCAAACCAACACACACTCAATGCATGCTCAGTGTTTTTACTTATGAAATAATTGCTGCTAGTAGAACAACTATTTTTTAGGTGACAAATGTTTTTTAACACTCCCAGTATTTATGCAAACTGTAGTTGAGTAAATACATTAAAATATACCTAATTACTATTTGTCTGTCTTTAAAACATTGTTTGATTTTAATTTGCCAAGATATTTTAGCTATGTAAATGAGCCAGTGTGATATTTAAAACCTGTAAATATAATCAAGAGATCTGAATGTGCACTTAGCTTGTAGTTTGTCTTTATGTTTTATGGAGAAGGTGTCTATATATATATATATATTAACATTTTTTGGGACAATATTGTGTTCTCAGTGCTGTGAAATGTATACATTAGACCAGTGATTTTTAAGTATGCGATGTCGTATCACATTAATATATAGTATGACTTGAAAACAAAATTTCAAACAGATCATGACTTACTCTGCCACAGAACCCAAGCTGACTAATGAGTTTTTTAAAAAGAAACAGAATTATATATGAAAGGTTAAAGTGTCTAAGTCCAGGAGAGGACTGGAAGGCAGTCAACCGTCTGGGAACAAGCACACCCTTCTTCAGCTGACTGTCAGGTTACGAGGCCTCAGAGAAGAATAGGATTTATTATTTGCATTTCTAAACAGCTATATGTAAGCTGAGTGCCAGATTCAGGGTCTCAGTTCTCCAACTAACCAGTCAGTGAACTTGGATGACTGCACTCCAGCTCCTTTTAGTAGCAAGTGCTCAGGATTCCTTCCAGCAGAAACCATGACAGGTTTCTGGGGTGTGAAGAAACAAGGGTGTACACAGTGATCTCACCCAGCTGGGACAGAGCCAGGGCACAAACCTGGACCTGAGAACTGCTGTCAGTTCCCACAGTAGACATAGTAGCACAATTTTGCCTAAGGACCACCATGGGTGTAGGCTGTATTTCCATGCAATATGTTAGACAGATTGAAAAGGTGCTAGCACAGTCACTGAAAAGAGTGGACAGTTCAACTTTCCTGCAATATTAAGTTCTTTAGGAAAAATAAAAAACCTGGAATTAAAATTACATTGCATATAGTATATACAATGACATTAAGGTATGCATATATGTAATAAATCTTTATAAATGTTGCAAACTTTTGTAATTTATTTATTGCTGGCTTCTGTGCATGCCTCAGTGTTGCAAAGCAGAGAGTGAGATAACAAGTCATTTCTGATAGTCTAGAAAAAAAGTTTAAGGCTTAAATCTGTCCTCATAAACTGGAAAGAAACCTGGAGGTTATGTGCTATGTTATATCAATCGAAGTTAGATCTTTTAGGCCATTTAAGAACAAATTTGTAGAGATAGAATGCCTGTAGCCAGACCATGTTTCAGCTTAAGTCTCTCATGTCTGCCTTACCTATGTTTAAAATTATATATTCTGTCATTGTTTTCATGGTAGGAAGCTAAAAGGGTGTCAGAAATGTTATATACACATATACATTAGTATAAAGAATTTTAATACATTATGCTTAGAAATCATCTGGTTTTTGCATTGTACCAGGGAAGTAACAGCAGATATAGCACAAGACTCAAGGAAAGGGAAAGTGAGCAAGAAAAAAGGCAACAAGGAAAACAGAAATAAATATTATCTTCTGAAATTCCCATATACATTGACCATTTCCTTGTTGTTGCTTTTTTTCCTGTTTTGGCCACCAAGTCACCACTCCATCTACAGTATCCACAGTCCATCAGAAAGCAACACAGCTACGAACCCCCTTATATTCAAAGACTGAGCTGTCTCAGGCATCAACTTTTTTTCTGCCTGTTAAAGTGGAGGTGAAGGCATTTACTTCCTGGCAATAACTGGTTTTAACCTGTCACTGTGAGATGAACAGTGCTTGCTTGGTGTATTTGGCCTTGGACCCGACAAGTTGGCTAATTTATGTTTGCAGAGAGGACAGACCCGGCTCACTGGCTGGCAGGGATACATCCAGTCCTTGTCTGCTTATCTTCAAACCCAGGTGCCAACTGGCTCCATGGCCAGACTGGGTATGACTTGTGAAGTGAAGTGAAGGCTCCATGGTCAGAGGTCATGAGATCAGGATCAAAGCCTGTGTGACATCATCTGGTGATTTGCATGCGAAATAAGCCCTGAGTGTTAATGAAGCTTGAATTTACATACGGGCACTGCAGGCACTGGGCACCACTCCTTACCTTTTTCCTAATTAATAAATATTATTTATCTGTTAAGAACCAATCAATACACTAGTTATGACCTAAGTCCCACCTCATCAAAAGGTAATAAATTAGTTCTTGAATCCTTTATTTGGGGTGAGAAAATCACCTCCCCTGGAACTGGTCGACAGGCCTGACCCACTCTTCTTCCCCCCTGGCAGGAACATTTCCTTGGGTAAGACATTACCACTTTCACCTTTTGGGTAGGGGTGAAAGCATCCCCGGGTGTGTTGTGTGCTTTGTGTTATTATTGCTGGCAATACTAACAGCTGTTAGTAGCACTGTTGTAGTCAGAGCATTTATCAACGGCTATCTCCAACTTGTTCTGTCTGTCTCCTTAATAAATTACCTTTCATTTAGGTCTAACTACTTTGTATTTGCCACTTTGAGAATCCATTCTCATGGCAGGCATCACTTGAGGACAGTGGGAGAGACAGACATTGTTGAGTGGTTGTACACATAAACATATATAATCCTTTAGTTGTAAGGGGTTGATTAAGACCTGGGATGTAAGACTGCAGTCCAGCCACTGTATAAGAGGGTTGTTGGATAGCAAGGGCACTGTAGTCCGAAATCCTGTGGCTTCAATGGGAGGGTTCCTCCTCATCCACACATCTGTGTCACACTGATCCGTTCAGATATGTATCTGTACGTACACACACACACACACACACAGAGCTATATCTGTTACACACACACAAACACACACGGAAAAGAAGAACAGGGCATCTTGATACCTGTGTCTGCTAGGACTAAGATCCAAAACCAAATTATAGAATCTGAATGTCATAGAATCAGGCTTAAACCACGCAGCTTCTCATTTCAGCAGAGTGCTTTGCAAGAACACAAGCAATTCCTGCTCACACTACACAGCCTCAAGGCACCCCAGAGGTAGATCTCTGCCAACCGGGAGTAAACTGGCTCAAGTGGTAATAGACAGAGCATAACACTTTAAATCATAGCCTAACCCCCCAGGCAACCCTCAGCAAAAGGCTGGGAGTTTCAGTGGTATGAGAGCAGTATTTTTAACACTCCTAACTTTAACGCTGCTAATGACTAAGAGAAAACAAAGAGTGAAGGCTCACAATTGTCATGTTATTTCATGCTGAAAATTGCATAGCAACATCTCAGTTTTAAAGTGTGATCTTGGCATAAGAACCTTGCCTGATATTTATGGCAAACCGCTCCTCAACTGAAAGGCAGTTGCACATCCAGGGTAGCTAAAATGAACAGAAGTGAATCCAGAGAACAACATTTACCTATTTTTCAGCAATGTTTTTTTTTAACCAGTAGGATTTCTCTACAGCATGCAGATGAGAAAACATTTCTCTGCAAAGCAGCATTTCTAACCAGTGACAACACCTTTCATCTTCTTTGTATGCAGCAAGCACAGAGGAGGAAAAAATACAATTTTACTACTTTCAGTATTTCAGCATTGCCATTTATATTTTGAGAAACATACAGCACTAAATTGTCTGTTTCTTCCAAATATGTCCTACAGTTGCATCAACAGAAGCCCAGAATTATCACCAAATCTTGCCAGTTTCTGTTCTCTTTCAGTAATAACAGTTTTACAGGCAAGGGCTTCTTAGTCAAACTTAAATACATTCAAACACAAATCAGACACTGTGCTCAATATTGTTATTTTAGAAATGGCTCCTTTTTCTACTGAGGTTCATAGACTTTAATGTTGTTTTCTTCCACATGAGCATATGTAACCAATAAAAATGTTTTGACAAATGCTCTAAGTTTCCAGATTTTTGTGATGTAGGGATGTGACTGACTTGCTAAGAGAGAGGCATTCTGGCCAGCTCAGTGCTTTGTACAATGGTAAGATTTTATTTCTGTATCTTTACATCTTGGTCTTCAGGAAGAACCTGAGGTCTTTTTCCTGCTACTTATGTTTTAGACTATGGCAGAAGAACTGGCTAACCTGCTCTCAATCATTTATCACCAGTCCTGGCTGACCGGGGAAGTCCCAGGTGGCTGGAGGTTGACCAATGTGACACCTATCCACAAGAAAGGCCAGAAGGAGGATCCTGGGAACTATAGGCCTGTCAGCCTGACCTTGGTGCCTGGTAAGGTTGTGGAACAGATCATCCTGAGTGCCATCAAGTGGCATGTGGAAGACAACCAGGGATCAGGTCCAGCCAACATGGTTTTAGGAAAGGAAGGTTCTGCCTGACCAGTCTCATCTCCTTCTACGATCGGTGACCCACCTAGTGGATGAGGGGAAGGCTGTGGATTTGGTCTACCTTGACTTCAGCAAGGCCTTTGACACAGTCTCCCACAGCATCCTCCTGGAGAAGCTAGCAATCCATGGCTTGGACAGGTGCTGTCACGACCCACAAAGTGGGCATGGCACTGTCACGTCCCACAAGGTGGTCATGGCTCCCCAGAGCTGGAGGTCCAAACTCAATAATAATATCACACCCCACAAAGTGGCCACGACTCCCCAGAGCTGGGGGTCCAAACTAAATATCTCTTTTAACAACCCATTAGGTGAGCTTAAGCTCAGGAATACTCTGCATGGTACTCTAGGAGTAAGACCATTACCCAGGAGGCTTTCACAAAACACACCTTTACTTAAGATTGAGTAAGACAATAAAGCTTGTCAAAGGAAACGTACAGCAATATCACTCTTAAAGTAACAGAACTTAGCAAAATGGTCCTCTCAAAACAACAGCTTACAACAGGAAAAACTTAGCAATATTAGAAATGATGGTACCCCTATGTGCCGAGAATAAGGTTAGAAAGAGAGAGAGAGAGAGATGAGGAGAGAGGCAGAGAGACAGAGATCAAGAAAGAGTGGATAGGAAAGATATCACCACCCTTGGATCCAGCAACCATCTCAACATGACATGGATGGCAGGCGCGCTGAGCATTTTGAGTCTGCCTCTTTGATGGCACCTGGCCCCGCCTCTCCTGGTAAGGCTCAGTCTGCTTTGTGCAGACTCAGTGTTGGACTTGGGAATGTTCTGGAAATGAGTCGGTGGGGCACGGGGGTCCAGGTGATCACTTGGCCCCCCCCATCTGGGTTGACCAAGCAATGACCTTTATTGTCACACATGAGCTCTGTCCTTACACAGGAAAGTGGTCTTTCACAAGATGGCACTGGGCCTCCATGGGGCTCCTCTTGCCAGCCACTGCTCCTTACCAAGTAAGGACAGTGTCCCATTTATCAGGGTGGCTGCCAAAGGAGGGGCTCCCCTTTCAAGGACAGTGTCCACTTTATCAGGGTGGTTACCAAACAAGGGACTGTCCTTGCAAGAACAGGGTCCAGAGAGTGATGGTGAATGGAGCTGCATCCAGTTGGCGTCCGGTGACCAGCGGTGTCCCCCAGGGATCAGGACTGGGCCCAGTCCTATTCAACATCTTTATTGATGACCTGGATGTGGGGATTGAGTCCACCCTTAGTAAGTTCGCAGATGACACTAAGTTGGGGGGGGAGTGTTGATCTGCCAGAGGGTAGGAAGAAGCTGCAGGGGGACCTGGACAGGCTGGGTCAATGGGCTGAGGCCAATGGCATAAAATTCAACAAGACCAAGTGCAGGGTCCTGCACTTTGGCCACAATAACCCCAGGCAGCACTACAGGCTGGGGGAAGAGTGGCTGGAGAGTGGCCTGGCAAAGAGGGACCTGGGAGTACTGGTGGACAACCAGTTAAACATGAGGCAGCAGTGTGCCCAGGTGGCCCGAAAGGCCAATGGCATCATGGCTGGTATCAGGAATAGTGTGGCCAGCAGGAGTAGGGATGTAATTCTCCCCCTGTACACAGCACTGGTGAGGCCTCACCTTGAGTACTGTGTGCAGTTCTGGGCTCCTCACTTGAAGAATGATATTGAGGTGCTGGAGCAGGTCCAGAGGAGAGCAACGAGGCTGGTGAAGGGACTAGAGGAAAGTCTTCTAGGGATAGGCTGAGGGAGCTGGGGTTGTTTAACCTGGAGAAGAGGAGACTCAGAGGGGACCTTATCACTCTCTTCAACTACCTGAAGGGAGGTTGTAGTCAGGTGGGGCCTGGGCTCTGCTCCCAGGCAACCAGTGACAAGACAAGAGGGCAAAGCCTGAAGCTGCACCAGGGGAGGTTTCGGTTGGATATTAGGAAGCACTTCCTCACGGAGAGGATGATTAGACATTGGAATGTACTTCCCAGGGAAGTGGTGGAGGCACCATCCCTGGATGTGTTTAAGGAAAGGCTGGATGTGGCACTTAGTGCCATAGTCTAGACGGTGTGGTGGTGTTGGTCATAGGCTGGACTTGATGATCTTAAAGGTCTTTACCAGCCTTGGTGGTGGTGGTGATTCTGTGATTTAGAAATAAATGCTGTGCTTAAAAGAGACTGTATAAAAGGGCAGAGGAGCATCCTGCTTTCTGGATAAGCCCTTGGCCAAAAATCTTTGTTTAAAGCAGACAAAAGTATACTTTTTAACATAATTGTATAGCTTTTTAATCTATTTCTATTATGGTAATTAATTGCACCAGCTTTACTGGCATAAATAGTGTTTTTATTTTACTAGGGTATAGATCCTGTACAATGCAATACAGCTACCAGAAGCTTAAAAGGCAGAGAGCTGAGGCAAGTGAAATACTAAAAAGTTTCAAGCTACTTGATTAAGTCATTGTAGAGCAAGTGTCCTTCTATCTCACTTTATATTTAGGGAAGTAATGTTTAGCTCTAATAAGTCATTTGTTTATTTGGACAGTGGTAGTGAGAAAGCATGGTAACTGGAAGAGGGCAGTGTCTTCCTTCTGCAATATATTTCAAAAGTTGTTACAATAAACCCACATCCTTCTCTAGATGGAAAATTAATACACATCCATTTCATGATATAGACTGTACTAGGTGTTTACAATAATCATAGAATCATTGAGGTTGGAAAAAAACCTCTAAGATCATCAAGTCCAACTGTTGTTATTGTGCCAAGGGGCAAAATACTTGTAGTTCTGCTCTTTAATAACCTCTGTGCCTAAAAGAGTTGAAGGACCATATGAAGATTAATCAGTGAAGGTTACTAGTTCAGACTACACAGTGCACAGAGTTTAATTTTATTCACAGAAGGCTCAGCAGAAACATGGTACTTGGTGTGCCTACTGCAGGGAAGTAAACTCTTCTTCTATAAGGAGCATTTAAACTGACAAAAAATATACAACAATAATAAAAACCCTAAGTTATTCAGTTTCTTCAAAAAGAAAAATGCAAAGAATTTACAGAAACCACTTTGTAGAAACCACTATGACTACAATACTTACTGACCTCTGGGGCATAAATAATTGTTAACTCCAAGGAGCTGTGACAAATGCAGAACTTTTGGGCTTCTCTCATACTTACACCAAACCACTTACGTCAAAACATAGCTGGAGCAAGCTGATTCAATGCCATCACTACAAACAGCTGAATTTTACTTTGCATGAGACTGCGTAGAACTGTGGAGGTGGGTAAGCATTTCTGTAGTCTAACTGCCTGAGATGGAGACATATGTGGCCCTGTCTTTTCCAGGTAGTGCGGTGCGTCGTTTCTTCTGAAGTCAAAGCCCAGCTACATGAAAGAACATCTTCACTGTGGAAAATGAAGAATCAGCCACGAGATGAACATCTATAATACATGTATGCTTCTGTAATCTGAAATTGTGCCAGAAGCATTGAAATGGTGTTTATCTTGAAATATGCACTTCCATGTTTGACTACTGAAACACACAGCACTAGAAATCCTGGTATAGTATGCAGTTTTTAGTAGAAATTAAAACACTGTGATATGTAGTTCCTACATTGCCTATTTGAATTCTTAAATTAAGTGTTATCAGTAATTATTCAACTTCCTTGCTGTATGCATGGCAGGCTGAATTACACCTGCAGTGAGTAGTAGCTAGAGTTCAAGCTTACAAATTAACCGTGTTCCATAGTGTGCAAGAACAATCTTAGTTTTCTGCAAGGCACAGTGGGACACAGCAACTATTGACTATGAATTAAAGTTTTCTATAAATTTGCTGCTTGAGTAAGTGGCAGGCAGCTTTTGCATAGCAAGTTTTACATAATGGGAGGCTTGGCACCAAGCTGAATAGGGCAGTGGGTAAAGAGTGTAGGTGAACAAAGCATCTTGCTTTTGGTTGTAGTGTTTCTACCCAAGTTTATCCACCACTCTCAAATGAACCTGATTGGAATTAAAAAACTAGCTTATGTCTTCTGGAGAGCTGAATTTGGTAGATGTTTTCACAGCTTATTTGATGTGCAGGTAGGCTGAGCCTCCTCTAGAACACAGTTACTGCATCTTTCTTTCCAAATGGAGCAGCAGTACTTCTCGTCTCCCCTGATTCTTGGATAAAACAGTGGGAAGACAGAAGCGTTCATTCAGGAACCAAGAAAGCAAGACTGCCATCACAATCAGGTGGGAGAAAAATGTATGTGTCCCAACAATGTCTCTTTGTGCCTACTGGCAGTGAGGCACACCTCACCTCTATTACAGGCTGACTCAGGATAGGCAATTAAACCAGCAACAATAATGCTCTCGATTCCCTCCCCCTCCCACCCAGGTAGGGAAGGAGAGAGACAATTAAGGAGAGAGACTTTCAGGATTGAAAACTAAACTAGACAGCTTTAATTAAACACTGATGATACAAGAAAATATGTACAATTATATACAAATGTGTTCAGGACTGTGCAAACCCCTATCACCTCCCCCCACCCCCAGCAGCTCCCCCAGCATCTCCTGAGCTGTGAGCAGTCCTGAAATGTCCCCGAGCGCTGCCGGAGAGAGCGGCAGAGCAGACAGGAGCTGAGGGGAGAGTGATGAGGGTCAGGGATGCACGGGCCTAGGGACCAATGGTGATGGATGGATGGAGTCCTCCCTGGACACCGGCCATGGATGGAAGAGAAGGGAAGAAAAGCAGGAAGGCAGGGGCTTGACTTCCATGATCCCTGACCTCACACCAAGCCTACGTAGTTACATGGAATGGAATACCTCAGCCAATGTTGCTGTCCATCTAGTCCACTCCTTGCTGTGGGAGGGCTGCAGATACGACTCTTCTGCTCCTGTAGCATATGGGGCTGCAGATTCAACAAGTAGAGCAGAGTGAGCTTGGTGTCTCAGCAGTAACATAAACATTCCAGTGTTGTCAGTCCACTAGCTGGAAGACTCGCTGCTTGTTAAAAGAGTGTTATCTAAAGGAAAACAAACAAACAAACAAAAAACCCCCACAAAACTGTAAAAGGAAAATTAGCTTAAACCTGGCTCAACCTAGGACAACTAAACTTTAATCCTAAACTGTCATTTCCTTTTAGTTCTCCATTTCACTTCTGGAATTACAAACAAAAGTGCTGGTTCTGATTGATAGCTTTGGCCACAAGGAACTAAACGGAGATCACCATTTTGTTTAAGATAGACATTAAAATCCACCTCTGCCAATGCTTCCAATATAATAAGGAAAAAAGAACACATGGTCCTCTTTTGCACAGTCAGAAGTTATCTCAGCACTGCTTGCCATGTCTGTCTGATATCTTTCATCAAAATGTTGGACTGAAAGCTCACTAGATCATCTATTTATGCACTGTCTTGAGGAAACAGGCTAAAATCTGTCACCTTGCTAGCTTGGCTCTGTACATATGTACACCCACACATGCCTATTGCATGTGCCACTGGCTTAGCTACCAGCATCCATCTACTATAAAGGTAACTTGAGATCAGGTCACTAACAAATCCAATCTACCCTTAAGTCAGGAAAGTTCAGGAGTCATGTGGGAAAGAACAGGTGAGATCCTTGATGGCACTTGCAATTACATTATTGCTCTGGTGCATGCTATGGGATAGTCAGGTTCTAAATTTTCTCCATGGCCTTCTCTGAAAGTCATCTAAGCAGGATTTACAGCCCTTTGGAAACAGAATGAGATTAGATTTATGTAAAGCCTCAGCCTGGCATTTAAAATGCAGTTGATATGCTATGTTTATGTATCAGGCTTAACACAACATGGATAAGAACTTTTGTGGATACTTCAACTTTAAGTGTGATTGATAATAGATCATCGTTACATGATTCCACTAGTTTTGTGGTAACAATTAAAAAGTTGTGGATTAGGAAAGAATTTATGCTAGAATTTTCAAGAAGGAAATTCTGGGTTTTTTCTGGACTGAGAAAACATAAGCATATTATATATTCAGTTGTTAAGTTTTTAGCCTGCAAGAGGAAGAAAGTGTATGTTGGTTGGCTTATTCAGGTCACAAGCAGCATTTGCTTTTCAGCAAGATCCTTCTGTAGACAAGGTTTTTTCAAATTATTTACAATTAATTCCCAGGTATAAGATGAACTGAATTTATATGCAAAAATAGCCACAACCAGATTGCAGTCATGCCCATCTGTCTTACACAAACATAGTCTACACAACTCAAAGAGGTTGGACTGACTGCAGTTATCTCTACACAGATGAACCCCTAAACAAGCCTGAAGTATGTTACCAGTTACAGAGCATTGGAAACCAAAGAGACATGTTAAAAGTATCTAGGGATCAAAAAGAAATGGCTAAAGTCAGAGGCAATTCCTCCTGAAAAATTCTACTTACTACCACTCCTTAGCTTCTGGCATTTTCTGTCTAAGAGAAGCAGGGAAATCTTTGACAACAGGCTAGCCAACTTGGTGAGGCAGGCTTTAAACTGAAGGACATGGGGAAGGATCCAAAATGGCAGCGCTCACACCACCGTCAAAACTACTACCAATTGGGGAATAAACCAGGCCAACCAGAGTAGTGTAAAATGTGCCTCAGCTGTCTCTCAAAATGAGAACCCAAAGATCAGCCATCTGAAGTGTATGTATACAAACACACACGGTCTGGGAAATAAACAGGAGGGCCTGGAGCTCCATGCCCAGTCAGATAGTTATGATCTCATAGGAATAACTGACACATGGAGGGACGATTCACACGACTGGACAACCGTGATCGAAGGGTACAGGCTGTTTTGTAAAGACAGGCAGGGGAGAAGAGGTGGAGGAGTCGTGCTCTGTGTTAAGGAAAACCTTGAATGTATAGAAGTCAACTATGGTAACTGTGGTAACCCTATTGAATGCCTCTGGGTCAAAATCAGAGGGTTTGTCTCCAAGGGTGACCTTGCAGTAGGCATCTGTTACTGACCCCCAAACCAAGATGACGTGACCAATGAAGTGATACTCAGGTTGCTCAGGCAAGCTTTGGGTCAACAAAACCTGGTCCTTATGGGAGACTTTAACTACCCAGACATTTGCTGGAAGAACAACACTGCAGCTCATCTGACATGCATCAAGTTCCTGGAATGTGTAGAGGACTGCTTCCTCACACAAATGTTGGATGTGCCAATCAGGAATGGGGCACAGCTGGACTTAGTGCTCACTAACCAAGAGAACCTGCTCTGTATTATCTCAGTTAGTGACAGACTTGGCTGCAGTGACCACAGCACTGTGGAGTTTGGGAGACTGCTGAGCACAATGAAGGTTAATTCCAGAAGAAAGGGTTTAGATTTTTGAAGAGCAAACTTCAGCTCGCTCAGGGCTCAGTTGGAAGGGATCCTGTGGGAAGCTTCCATTGGGACTGTCACAAGTCAATTGAAGCACGGGATTGGGAAATGCCAACATGGATTTACCAGGAGCAAATTGTGCTTGACAAACATGATCGCCTTCTACAACAAAGTAACCTGCTTGGTTGATGCAGGGCGAGGGGTGGACATCGTCTACCTGGACTTCTCCAAGGCTTTTGATACGGTCCCACACAGCCTCCTCCTGGAGAAACTGACTTCTTATGGCCTTGACAAGTGGTCTGTGCAGTGGGTGGGGAACTGGTGGGGTATTGGCTGACAGACCATACCCAAAGGATGACAGTAAATAGTTCGTCCTCAAACTGGCAACCAGTCACAAATGGGGTCCCCCAGGGATTGATATTGGGCCCAATGCTGTTTAACGTCTTCATAAGTGACCTGGATGTTGGGATCAAGAGGACCCTGATGAAGTTTGCTGACAACACCAAGATGAGTGGAGAGGTTGGCTCTCCAGAAGGGAGAGCCACCCTCCAGGATGACCTAGACAGGCTGGAGGAGTGGGCTAGCAGGAACCATATGAAGTTTAACAGAGGGATGTGTAAGGTCTTGCGTCTGGGAACACATAAGCCAGGAGCACAGTTCAGACTGAGATCCACTTGGCTGGAGAGCAGCCCTGTGGAAAGGGACCTGGGGGTCTTGGTGGATACAGGATCAACATGAGTGAGCAGTGTGCTGCCGCAGCGAAGAAAGCCAACAGGATGCTGGGCTGCATCAACCAGGGCATCACCAGCAGAGATAAAGAAGTCATCATCCCACTCTGCTGGGCAATTGTCATACCACACCTGGAGTATTGTGTTCAGTTTTGGTCCCTGCTCTACAAAAAGGATGGGACAGGCTGGAGAAGGTCCAGAGATGGTCCACAAGGATGATCAGAGGACTGGAGGACCTGCCATATAAGGAGAGGCTGAGAAAACTGGGTTTGTTCAGCCTTGAGCAAAGAAGGCTTTGGGGAGACTTCATTACCGTGTTCCAGTACTTAAAGGGTGACTACCGAGAAGAAGAAGATTCCCTATTTACAAGGAGTCACACGGAAAAGACAAGGGGCAATGGGCACAAGTTGCTCCTGGGGAGATTCCGATTGGACACAAGAGGTAAATTTTTCACCATGAGGACAGGCAAACATTGGAATAGTCTCCCAAGGGAAGTAGTGGATTCACCCACATTGGACATCTTTAAGTCTCAGCTTGACAGGGTGCTGAGTCATGTCATATAAACTGTAGTAGTACCTAGAATCTTAGAATCAAAGAAGGATTTGATCTGAAAGGGACCCCAAAGATCATCCAGCTCCAACCCCCCCCCTGCATGGGCAGGGACACCTCCCACTAGACCACGCTGCTCAGAGCCCCATCCAACCTGGCCTTCAACACTTCCAGGGATGAGGCTTGCACAACTTCCCTGGGCAACCTGTTCCAGTGTCTCACCACCCTCACACTAAAGAATTTAATCCTAATGTCTAACCCAAATCTCCCCTTTTCCAGTTTTCATCCATTTCCCCTTGCCTTATCATTACATGCTTTTGTAAAAAGCCTCTCCCCAGCTTTCCCATAGGCCCCTTCAGGTACTGAAAGGCTGCTATAAGGTCTCCCTGGAGCCTTCTCTTCTACAGGTTGAACAGCCCCAACTTTCTCAGCCTGTCCTCATAGGTCATGTGCTCCAGCCCTCCCATCATCTTCATGGCCCTCCTTTGGGCATTCACAATGAGCTCCATGTCGTTCTTATGTTGGGAGCTCCAGAATTGGACACAGTTCTCCAGTCAGGTCTCATGAGACCTGAGTAAAGGGGGAGGATCACCTCCCTTGACGTGCTAGCCATGCTTCTTTTGATGCAGCCCAGGACACAGTTGGCTTTCTGGGCTGCAAGCAGACGTTGCTGGCTCATGTTGAGCTTCTTGTCCACCGTCACTCCCAAGTCCATCTCCTCTGAACTGTTTTCTATCCGTTCTCCACTCAGCCTGTATTTGTGCTTGGGATTGCCCCGACCTAGGTGCAGGACCTTGCACTTGGCCTGGTTGAACTTTATGCAGTTTGCACAAGCCCAATTCTCAAGCCTATCAAGGTCCCTCTGGATGGCATCCCTTCCCTCCAGCATCTTAACCTCACCACACACTTTGGTGTCGTCAGCAAACTTGCTGAGGCTGCCCTCAATGCCACTGTCTGTCACTGACAAAGATGTTAAATAGGACCAGATGACTCTTGAGGTCCCTTCCAACCTGGCATTCTATGATTCTGTGATTTTCAGTATCAGACTGTGATTATTAAAAGCATGAATTCTCAGTTGGGTAAGTGGCTCTGCTGTCTCCTTCCCCCTCACTGCTCCATGCACACAAAGAAACCAGTGGTACCCAGTAATGAAGCAGCACCTTTGTTAAACTCCAACTCCTCATTTTGATTGCTTTTTCTAGAAAGCAATTAAATGCAAACAACAAAATTAAACATATCCTGTTAATTCACTCTAACAGTGTTTCTTGGGAAGGTGACAGAAGATAGCATGTACAACTGTATGAGAGAGAGACTCCCGATTTGTAATTATTTGTAATAACGAAATAATATGTATTCTATTTTATTTTTACTAAGCTGTTTACCTTGAGCATTCAAATTACTTCAGCTGCTGATCTGAGAGGAAATACCTAATTGCAGAAGTATCTGGCTACCTGCAAGCATTCAGAACCATTGACCTCATTGTAACACATGTTGATTCTGCTAAACTACCCAAACTGATTTATCCCAGCTTCAGAAACCACAGTAGAACAAGATTTTGGCACCTTCAATAGATGGTGCCAAAAGGTCAACAGAACAGACAAGTAAGACAAATAAAATGCAAGGCACACAGACTTTATAGGTACAGGAGAAGATCAATACTGACTGACAATAAAAGGAAAAACTATTAAATTAACTCAACAAGCCAATTTTCTCTTAGTCTCTTTTCTTATTAAAATTAAGTCATATTTTGAATGAAAAAGTTGTTTGTGGTTCCCTTGTGAGTGAGTTAAAAGACCCTAAAAAGAAGAAGAGCACTTACCTGGAGGAGCTGGATCTTCTGGGGCACATGTTGTTGATCTCCAGTGTTCTGTAACCCTGAGCAGTGAGAAGATTAGAAGAGAAAGGTCAAGGTGCAGGCTGCCTTATGTCATGATGAAGGGCACTCATTTTCAGTTCATATTCAGAGGGATGCCTTTGCAAGCATGAAATCTCCAAACTTGTAGCTTACAAGAGTTGCACTGAAGAGTTTCCTACATATCTCTGTATTGAAGCCAGATCTGTTGACAATTTCAGTTTGTGTCTTCTAGCAAAAATATTGACTCTATCAGACTTTTTGCTAAATAAGAAAAATAGCAGCTCTTCATCTGTACTGGCATATTTTGTGCTTCTAGTTCCAAGCAGCTTAACAGAAATTCTTCCTCATGTTTGCTCCCCCACTGCTGTGCCACATTTTTCCCAAAATGGCTGTGTGAATATTATGTCACCAGTATGGGCATTTAATTTCCTGGAAATTACTTAGAAAAACAAAAATATCACAGCTAAAAAAATAAATATTTTAAATATTCTTCTTAGCTTACATTTTTTAGGGAACCTGAATTTTAATTTCCTATAATTTATTCTTTATTCAAAATGGTAACATTTCTGCTTTATGACATCACTGTTGATTGGTATAGAAAAGTCCATTATGTCACAAGCATAGTGTTTAATGATTCCAGGATAATAAGAATGGGACCAAGAAAACTTTCAACTATTGACAGTAAAGATAAAAGGAGAAACTACCAAGGATAATAACAGGAAATGGTGAAAGATGCCACTTATGAAATATTCAGGCTAGATGTTTAGATATAACTGATGTAAATCATGTTCTCAGATGTGCAAGACTGATTTGCTTAAAATTTGCTTGTATTAAAAACAAACTGAAGGAGAGAACTATACTGAATGCCTCTGATTACTAATTTGGGGGGCTTTTTGCAGAGTTTTATGCATACAGTTACCTTAGTAGTGGCAACTCCAGTCAAGAAGTTTTGACCTGTGTTGCATAATTAGTAAGATTTTATAAACCTGATGTTTTGAACAGAATAAGCTTTTATCATTAAAAAATACTTCCTGTGCAAGTTGAATGAGAAAAATGAAACCTTCTGTAAAACTCTCAGACCAATGTTCTTTAAGAGAAATTCTGGCTTCCGGCTCACTGGCTAAGACTATAAAAATTTGTATATAGTGTAACACATAGTCTTGTGCATTTTGCTGTCAGAAAGCCCTCCACATTTTGAGGTATAATCTACAGACTGATCAATTATTAATATTACCCTTTTTTTTCATGTCAATATGTTTCTCTTAATAATCTTTAATAGTATTTGTTTTTTAAAGATACATCTCATTTTAATTTTGACTAGCTTAGTGATTGTCTTCACCCTCTGTAGCCCTCTGTTTTCTTGCTAAGTGGGACAATTTTCTGGCTGCTTGTGCAAAAGGACTGAAAGCATTTTATATTCACATTTTCTTTAATTTCCGTGTATCGCTATCCAGTATTTTATGAGTGGTCTGAGACAACTCTCATAACATTTAAAGAATCCCAGCTATTCAATATCTTCTTTCCAGCTTGCTGAGCAATAAAGCCCATCCATTTCTTTTCTTTAACTGAGGTCCTGATAAAGACTGTTAATTTACAAGGGAAGATGCAGTTACAGCTGCCATTCAAAGCCACTAATTACCAATGTCTTTGGAACAGTTGCAGAGTTATGACAACAAGGCATTTGCTTTTGCTAGAAGCTGATTTTTACCCAAAAGGGTTTCTGAGAAACCTAGTAGCACAGGGTCTCATTTTTCACTGGCACACTGTAATGGATAACATTCTAAAGCATTTCTTCCCACAGCTTTTCCCTGCTGTATTGCATTTTGCCTTTGTTGTATAAGCGCAGCTGAGCCTGAGCTGCTATTGGTTGAGCTTCATCTTGCTTTGAGATTATTCTCACGTGGCTTGGTTTAATTATTTTCTGATTTTCATTTTATGTCTTTGAACCATTTAATTTGCCCTAGCTTTTTTACCTGAAAATCAGATAAAATAGCTCAAGATTTATTTTCAAACCTGGATATGAAATTATACAGTTACATTATATACATTCAGCACTTCAGCCAACCCAACAAAAAAAAAATCCCCTAACCATCCAAGAAAAAAAAAAACAAACCAAAACAAAATAAAAAAATCCCTTACTAGTTATTGTTCTTTCTTATATTCTATTTAGTTTTAAAATGTACCATTTTGTCATTGCTTTTGTTTTGTGTTTTGGTGGGGTTTTTGTTTTGGGGTTTTTTTAACATGGGATTTGAAGCTTTTCTATATAGATGTTTCCCCGTATCTCATCTAGTGGAATGTCACATGACTTTCTTTACTAAATCTGTGAGTATGACCCTATGTAGCTTTTTTGTTGAGCCATTTTTTTGTATCTCTGCTTTTCTGCTTTTTCTGGTCTTTCTTGAATGCTATCTGATTATTTAATTTTCAGAAATAGATTAATAGGTGATAACACGGTCCAGTGTATTGTACTTAGCTAGGAATCAAGTTCTCCATTCCTGATTTCAGTGGTGCTTTATCACAGTGGATAAGACTGTGCCTTTTGTTTTCCATTTTTTTCTCCCTTTAGGCTAAAAAAATTGAGGGAAGATCATGTGCTTGTATAATGTAGCTCTTAGAGTGACCTCTAAGAACACTAACACAAATTATTAAAAATAATTTAGCGGGAAGAGTAAGACATGTTCTAGCAGGTTGTGACCATAAATTAGCTCATACAAACCATATCATTTTCTGTTTCCTCAAACAAAAAACAAGGCAAAGCAAAGTAAGGAAGTCGTCCCACCTCTAAGAGCATATTAAAAAGGATGGGAGAGTAATGCTGACCCCTAAAACCGAGTAAAATAAGTGACTACACAGACTGCCCCATTTTTAAAAAGAAGTTGTTGTAATTTTTGCTTGTCCCTAATCTTCAAAACACTGATGCAAGTTTTATAACAAAAGTCTTTGGCAGTAGCATTGCAAAGTTTGCTTAGCAGTACCTAATTACTATATTGCTATGCAACAGCAATGAAAAAAAAAAATTCTTCCTAAAGGCTAATACCAAACACCATATCCTGCCAGAAACCAGATGAAACAGCCAGAAGGTCTGGTTCCCAGGATGCAAGATCTCCACCCCTGCTTTAAAACTTGGTCATGATATCCCCTTGTTCCAGTGAACAGCAAGAGCAAGAAGGCTGCTTGTCTACTAGAACGCTCAAAGTCGTTTTGCAAACCATGGAACCTAAGCACATACCTGAACTGAATCCAAAAGAGAGTCCATCACA
The DNA here is from genome assembly GCA_020745705.1 of Hemiprocne comata. Taxonomy (NCBI): domain Eukaryota; kingdom Metazoa; phylum Chordata; class Aves; order Apodiformes; family Apodidae; genus Hemiprocne; species Hemiprocne comata. The sequence continues at coordinate 37,585,791 of CM036616.1, read as the reverse complement.
CAAAACAAATAGATATACTTAAAAATGGCGCCTCATGTAGGGCTACAAACAGAGCCATAAGTTTTGATAGCAGCAGGTAGGAAAATAGAGGTAACAGCAGGGAGCAGGGAGGAACCTTCTGGTGGTACCATGAAAAATCACCTCTCTATGAAAATGACAGAGAAACAGCATGCTTCTGAATTTCAGCATGATTTTTATGCAGCTGGGGATTTACATTTTCTGCACCTGCTGTCAGTATGCATTAGACCATAAACACCAGTAAACATTGATTAAGCATATTGCCCAAATGAAACACTAGGCAAAGAAGGAAGGAAGCATCTGAGAAACTCTAGAGCATCAAAGACAAATTACTCATCCAGTAGCAATTTAAAGCAGAGTACAGTCATTGTTGCTTATCCAACTCAACTGTATTGAAGGTTTTGTAGATTTTTTTTAAGTAAATGTAAAACAACTCCCAGAGATCAGTAGTCATCAACCCCAACAAAACTATGGAAATCAGATTACTAGTGAGCTGCATGAAGGCATAGTTCTTAAACTGCATCTCTCTGGTGAAAATGTGCTAAAAAGCACTCCCCTGGTAGCAGGGACTGGAAGCATCGCAGAAAAAAACCCAGCAGCCAGAATCTGGTCAGTGGCATTTAAAGTAGTATGGCAGAGAGAAAGGCATAAAAGTTGCAAATGAGCATGAATATTCTGAGCAGCCATACAGTCTATTTCTCCTGGTGGAACTGAGTTACCCAAAACTAGACTTCTAGTATTCAGTGACCATTTTTGCTCCAGTATTATAAATGAGTCAGGAATAATTGTAGGATGCATGGTCAGTTTTGGAGTGATTTAATCCATGTTCCCAGCTGTTCTTTTCAACAGCATGAAGCACTACAGGTAAAGGTTACATATTGAAAGGCTTGTTTCTGAATGTTAGCAACATGTTGCAGGAGGGTTTTATTATGCAGATATGTTTAGTTACACATGAGCTTCAATCAATAATAGAAATGTTAACATATTGCTCCAATAAATAAAATGTGTGTCATATGGAGCTTCGTTGCTGAATGCCTGTGTGACTCCAGAGAATCTTGAAGTTAATGGCATTTACAACGATCAGACTTGCTCTCTTTCCTGAGGATGGAGGTCCTGATTGCCTTTGCAGTGACACCCACCTTAGCTGTAGGTCACAGACAAGCAGTTTAGTTGAATACAGACTCTGTCTGTGCTAGGGGAGGCGCTCCGAATACCATACTACAACTTGCTAACTATCCACAATTATTGTGAGGTATAATGAGCCTGGGCAGATGAACTAGTCATCCACATCTGTGTATGCCTGATTTGTCAGTGATCACTGACTTCTCTTCAGGCTGAGCTTTAACAAATCTGCACAAGTAATTCCACCATCATTTTCATCCATCTCAACTGATCCATAACAAAGCAGTAACAATGCTGGAAATTCTTTAACTCCTCAGATATTTCTCCTAGCCCACATATAAATGCTGAAGAATGTTTAACCTTAAAGAAGGTGAATTGGAAACTTTTGGGAAGGAAAGCTGCCAATGTAGGGAGTTCATGGTAAAATGGGAAGAAAAAAAAGAAGTTATATTTTGACTTTTAAACCTTTTTATGTACTGATGAAGTGTGTAACTTTTAAATTACATTGGTAATTCCCTGCAAAGCTGACTAATGTACTATGGTTCTTCGTAAAGTGAAAGACAGTGTCTTAGCTGAGCATTTCGATTTGCAATATTTTAATGTCATTTCACACTACATACTAAACACAAAGCTTACCTATCACCAGTATTTCATTTCTTTCTTCTCATCTGTGGACACATTTTATACACCAATCACTTTGCTACCCAGCTTTGTTTGCAGAAAGCAGGAAGAAAAGCAATACTTAGCATAGTAATTATCCTTTCAGCCAGACCATTTTTCTCTTGAAAATAGGATCTCAAGCACTTACTGCAATTCAGTTACTAGAGTATGTCACAGCCAAGCACCTGGCCTTACTAGACTTATTCAAGCTAAATGCCATTTGATAAGCCTTTAGAGGAAAATGAATTATATACATTGATGCACTGAAATTGATTTTATTTTAATTCATCTAACTCATAACTAAGAATAAATTCTGCTTTTCTTTTTGCATTGTTAAAACTTTGATAGGCAATACTGTGAGGTCCCAGTAGCTGGGTATTACATAGGAGAACACATTACCTCTGTGTTCAAATGATAGGCATTCATTTCAGTGCTCATAATATCAGGTGGTCTGATGCTTAGTAACTTGACCATCAACTTATTTAAAAGCAAGATAAATTGGGTTTCTTTTGTTTGAGTATTTTTGTTCCATTTTTCTGTCAATGTGAATTGGTAGTACTTATTTATCCCAACATAAATATTCATGTGCCAGTATCCAGGAGCAAGGAGATACAGTCCAGGCAATGGTAACTTTTTAAAAAGTATATTTTGAAGTAAAAAAAGCTGAGGCATTTTTAAGAATTATTGATCTTCCCTTAAATAACTAGGGGGAAGTTTAGATATATATACTACAGGACCAGCTATTCCAAGCAAAAAGATTCAGTACTCAAAAAGCCTGACCAGCCCTCAGGGAGCCCTGCTAGCTTTGACAGTAGTTGGAAATTCATCACTGCCCATGATAGATGATCAATTCTCATAGCAAGAGACTATTTAGATAAAGGTAGGGATGATTTACTAAGTGCTTTTGCACTTCCGGTTTTAAATAATAACCCTGTGACAAGGGCTCTAACTTCTCTGTTCTACAGAGCTCTGAGGATGCCCCTGGGGCTCAGCAAGGAGAGAGGGCAATATATGGGGCCCTCAGCTGCAGCAGTATCACCAAGTATAGAGGGTACTCTCAACACAGATATGACTCTTACTCATTCAAAACTACATGCTGCCAACACCCTCTGGTAGGAATCTACCCTTTTTACTCATCCACAGAGCAAAATTTTCAGGTTCTGGCAAAGTGAGAAGGAGAAGCACAACAGGCTTTTAAAGCACTGTTTTCTCCCAGGCAGACCTGTGTTTCACATGTTTGCAGGTTAATACCCCAGGTCCTCACTCTCTTGCTGCAAGATCCATGACCAAGGACTAGCAGGAAAGCTGTTGTCCTTTACTGAGGGAGAAAAAGAAGATGGGAAGCCCTTGTGCCACCCAGCTCTCTAGCTCTGAGAGAATGCAATAGAAGGAATAGTGGTCTGGAAAAAGCACTTTTGAGCCGGTGCTGGTTTTGGCTGGGGTAGAGTTAACTGTTTTCATAGTAGCTAGTGTTGGGGATATGTTTTGGCTTTGTGTTGGAAACAGTGTTGATAATGCAGAGGTGTTTTACTTACTGCTGAGCAGGGCTCACACAGCCCTGACGCCTTTTCTGCTTCTCACCCCACCCCACCAGCGCGCATGCTAGGGGTGCACAAGGAGCTGGGAGGGGACACAGCTGGGACAGCTGACCCCAGCTGACCACAGGGATATTTCAGACCATATGACACACTTGGCATATAAAGCTGGGGAGAAGAAGGAAGGGTGGGATATTCATACTGAAGACATTTCTGTTCCCAAGGAATCATTATGTGTGATGGAGCCCTGCTTTCCTGGAGGTGGCTGAACACCTGCCTGCCAATTGAAAATGGTGAATTAATTCCTTGCTTTGCTTTTCTTGTGTGTGTGACTTTTGCGTTACCTATTGAACTGTCTCTGTCTCAACCCGTTACCATTCTTGCTCTTAACCTTCTGATTCTCTCTCCCATCTCACCAGTGGTGAGTGAGAAAGCTGCTGTGTGGAGCTTAGTTGCTGGCTGGGGTCAAACCATGACAGAGCCCAAGTTCTTATTAGTGTAGATAATACAGGTTTTTTAGGCTATACACAAAGTTCACAGTTTAGAATAGCTGAGGCAAATTAATTCTATGTACGTCAGCGTTTCATCACATTTTACTTATATAAAACATGAAACATGCAAGAGAAGTATTAACTGAGAAATAAAGTGGAAGTGTGCAGAAAAAGAAGCTATAGGGAATGGGAAGGAAGGGAAGAACGAAATCAAAGCTGCATACAGCCACTTGCAGTTTTAAAATCCAGCTCTGGAAAGGGGCAAGGGAAACAAGATTTAGGCCAGAGAGATATAAATCCAAGCTAGAAAAGGAAGGAAGAGAGAAAAGACAGCAAGTAAACCTCAACAGCCCAAATGGGAGCCACTGTTAACAAAGGGACAGAGGAGACATGTACACTGATTTAAGGCAGGTCAGCCCTAATAGCTGGGAACTAAACTGACAGTTTCCTCAGCTAGGTCACTGGTGCAGCTAGGAAACATCTTGTCACTAAAACTTATCTATAACTACCTTTGAATGCTTTTCATTTGCAATTGTGTTTACAAACCCATACAACAGCAGTCCAGACAAAATAATGCATATGTCAGTGCATCTGACTGTAATCCCAAGGAAGATTATGGGCTCTCTGGCACTCTGATAGACTGTATTGGTTAAGTCACATTATCACTGTCACTTAAAGTAGCTGGAGGAGGGAAGACTCTCCACTAGTCAATGAAGAGTGGGTCAGAGATCAATTATACAAATTGAGTGTACACAAGTCCATGGGCCCTGATGGGATGCACCCAAGAGTGTTGAGAGAGCTGGCTGATGTTATTGCCCTACCACTCTCCATCATTTTTGAAAGATCATTGCAAACAGGAGCGGTGCCTGAGGACTGGAGGAAAGCAAATGTCACTGCAGTCTTCAAAAAGGTCAAGAAGGAAGATACAGGAAATTACAGACCAGTCAGCCTCACCTCCATCCCTGGAAAAATGATGGAGCAGTTCTTTCTGAAGGTCATCTCGAAGCACATGGAAGAGAAGAAGATTATCAGGAGTAGTCAGCATGGATTTACCAAGGGGAAATCATGCTTGACTAATCTGGTAGCCTTCTATGGTGGTGTGACTAAATGGATAGATGCAGGGAGACCAGTTGATGTAGTCTACACCTTAGCAAGGCTTTTGACACAGTCTCCCATAATATCCTTGTGGGCAAGCTCAGGATATGTGGGATAGAAGAATGAACAGTGAGATGGAATAAGAACTAGCTACACAGCAGAGCCCGAAGAGTGGTGATCAATGGTGCAGAGTCCAGCTGGTGACTTGTAACTAGTGGAGTCCCTCAGGGATCAGTGCTGGCTCCAGTCCTGGTCAACATCTTTATCAACAACCTTGATGACGGGACAGAGTGTCTTCTCAGCAAGTTTGCTGATGACACGAAGCTGGGAGGGTTGGCTGATTCACTTGAAGGCTGTGCAGCCATTCAGCAAGATTTGGACTGGCTGGAGAGCTGGGCAAAGAGGAATATAATGAGGTTCAACAAGAGCAAATGCAGAGTTCTGCACCGGGGAAGGAACAACAAAATGCACCAGTACAGGTTAGGAGGTGATCTGCTCGAGAGCAGCTCTGTGGAGAAGGACCTTGGAGTCCTGGTAGACAACAAGTTATCCATGGGACAACAAGGTGCCCTCATGGCCAAGAAGGCCAATGGTATCTTGGAGTCCATTAGGAGGAGTGTGTCCAGCAGATCAAGGGAGGTTCTCCTCCCCCTCTACTCGGCCCTGGTGAGACTTCACTTGGAGTATTGTGTCCAGTTCTGGGCTCCCCAGTTCAAGAGGGACAGGGATCTACTTGAGAGAGTCCAACGGAGGGCTATGAGGATGATTAAGGGACTGGAACACCTGCCTTACAAGGAAAGGCTGAGAGACCTGGGGCTTTTCTGAGGGGTGATCTAATTAATGTCTATAAATACATGAGGGCTGGGCATCAAGAAGGCACGGACAACCTCTTTTCACTTGTGTCCAGTGATAGGACAAGGGGCAATGGATTCAAACTCAAGCACAGGAAGTTCCACCTCAACATGAGGAAGAAATTCTTTACTGTGAGGGTTACAGAGCACTGGAACAGGCTGCCCAGAGAGGCTGTGGAGTCTCCTTCTCTGGAGACTTTCAAGACCTGTCTGGATGCCTTTCTAAGTGATCTGCCCTAGTTTTTGGTCCTGCTCTGGCAGGGGGTTGGACTCGATGATCTTTGGAGGTCCCTTCCAACCCCTAACATTCTGTGTGGTTCTGTGTGATTCTGTGTGATTCAGGGCTAGCAAATGGAGAGAACAGACAAATGTTAATATCTAAAAATAAATTATTTTAGACTCTCTTTCCTCACCATTGCATTCCTCTGAGGTCTCATCTCTCTCAAATGTTAGATCCCTCAAGTCTAGAGAGAGTAGAGAGACTCCCTATATTGAGAGCTGTGGGACACACACAAGAATGGCCAGACACAGCTCCTTTCTGGACAGCAGCAAATCCAGTGGGTTGTGGATGCCTTTGATGCTTCATGTGCAAACACAGGCTGGTGCCATTCAAAACCCCAAAATTTCCATGGAACCACCAATAGCAAGACAGATGCAAACAGTAACCGTGCACTTGTTTGTACTGGACCAAGAGCAAAAGATTTCGGTGTAAACCTCCCTAGCCATTTATTCAAAGCACCTATGGTTCCTGCACTTTATGCTGTTCACTCAATATTTGCAAATTTGTGCACTATTAGGAAAGTAAAGATTTTTGTTGCTGTCAAATGACCAGTTTGGAGGCTTTTTCCTTCACCTGCAGCCAACCATTTCTGTAAAGCCATACTTACTGTCCTCTATTTTAAAAATCCTACACAAATATAAGAGCTTATTTTAAATATCTCAAATAAACAGACAGGCCATGACCTCTTCTTTGCACTCCCTTTCCTCTGACAAAGGAAGGCTCTAGTACTGAAGTAGCTAATATGAAAACATGCACTTTTCATAGTGCATTTGGAGTCTTTGGAAAGATACACCAAACATGACTCCCTTATACAAAGTTTGTTCTGTACATCACTTCACTCAAGGCATGTAGAGTCTCTGACAGACCCTCCACAGCAGCTTCACATCTACTATTCTGTGTAACATTAATGAAAACTTGTGAGGCTCATTAGGCAAATGTGTCATAGCCCAACAGGCTGTGGCACTCTACCAGTGCTGCCCTACTCCCCAGATCATGACAAGAAACTTAAAGGGTTATGCTAAATGTCTATCCAAAATAAAGAATCTCACTTCAAATAAACTGTTTTTCCCTCTTCCCCTAGCCCCATTCGTTTCTTAATAATACAGAAGAGCAGACTGGAAAGCAGGCTGTGCAGTATTTGGATGCAGTTGCAATGTAGCTTACATGGGAGACACACGCTGTGCTCTTTCACCGGCTGTCTCCTTCAGTGCTGTCTTTACATTTTTAATAAAAACCATGTTGAAGATATGTGCTCCCCCTTTCTGAATGTAAAACATATTTATCATTTTGTAGTGGATGGAGGTAGAATATGGATGCACATCTGCTACTTCTCCAGAAAACATACTGGCGCGAAGACATTACATGTAATTCCTGCCTGTAGAGAGCAGAGGCACAACAGCTCTCTTTTTCCTGTAGTGTTGGTCTCTGAGACCTCTGAAATTACCCTCTGAGACCTCTTCTCCTAAGCACACAGGGACCAAACATGGTCCTATATTTTGTTTAATCTCTTCAACAGTAGCAAAATGGGAATAAAACATCGTTAAATCTGAATAATAGCATTTTACATACACTTAACTCAGGTGTAATTGATTGCAAAAAGAACAGGTTGATTGATATGATTCTCAGTAATTTCAATCAGGTGAAATTACAGAGGCATGAACATGAGTCAGCACCATATGCTGATAAGCTTTTTGTTATTTCATTAGGAGCCAGATGTTTCTGCCTCTGCATAATATTTATTCTAAGCACTCTTTTTCAGATAAATAAAAATTTTCATTTTCGGGAGATTATAGGAGAGCTCTAGTTGTAAGATTAACTTATTCTTCCAACTGTGTAAAGTTTCTAACTGGAAAAATTTGGAACAGCCAATCCAAGTTTCAGTGATCCTATTTTGGGAATAACAAAAAGACAAAAGCAGCCTCTCACTGAGCCTGTAGGAGTTCTGTGATCCCTGCAAAAGGTGGGACTGAAATACAGGCTGGGCTGCAAACAAAACCGATTCTAAAAGTCACCTAACTGCACAAACAACATTTTAGCTTAATTAAACTGAAAGTGAATGCGCAAGTGGAAAATTTTCTAGTCTGCAATAGGAGCTACTGATACAGACCACTGATTTAAACTGATGTGATGTATGCACACATACGTCTGCATGTATTGAAGTATCTCTACTTGTGCACCAAGACATAAACTCATATTATCTCACTGTAGACCAAGTTCTGGGGTATTCAAAGATTTCAATTCAAACAGGAAGATTGGCTAAAAACTTGGCTTGCCCAGTTTGCAGTTTAGCTCTCTTTATTTTTGCCTAGGAACTCAATTCATTTAGGTTTCTGATTCAAGGTCATACTTAAGGACTCTTGAAGAAACATGGTTAACTCTCTGTGGTGATAAATTTCACCAAGTTTTGTGGTTTGTTGTTGTTGGGTTTTTTTGTTGGTTGTTTTTTTGGTTTGTGTTTGGGTTTTTTTCTGATTGTTTGCATCAAATAATGGTGCCAGAACACCCTCCACATCTCAGACTACTGTTTGCCAACAAACCCTTTATCTTCATTCCCTTCTGTCCCCAGCTTTGTCTTGCTCCTTTTTTTTGTACTCTTTTCTGAGAATTTAACTAATTATCACGTTTTTAAAAAGACACAAATAATCCATCCTACCATTCTGTATCCTTACAGTTCTTGTTATATCTTTTTGAACTGCAAGCTCAGTGTGACACTGGTTCTATTTGTACAGGGACTATATTTCTATGACTTCGTGCTACAAATACCACAAATAACCGTACTTTTTTGCTGGAGCTAAGACCAAAATTGGATGCTTTCTGCCTTAGATTCTAACTAACAGAACACTCAAAACATGCACAGAGCCATTTATAGTAGAGCAGAACTCAGTTTAAGTATCTTAGACCTGACTATCCACGGCTAATTGAAAGGATGGGATTTAAAGTGTACAGATGCAAATTGAGTGTACAAAAACCCATATGGAGTTCACTGTTCACTGGTTTGGATAAACACAACATTAAATATCTAATAAATCCCCAAGCATGATAAATCAAAAGCACTATGCCTAATGTAACAGATGAAAGGACTGTAGTATTATTTCCAGTAGTTTTATAAGAGGCATCAAATTTCAGGATGTCTACAAATGTATTTTAAGTGTTCACACTTTCTTCTCTGAGGACTTTTTCTCCTTTCCTCTATCAAAGCTTATGTTGTGATGTAGCAGGGTGGGAGTAAATCCTTTCACGGAAACAGTTTTACTTGGACTACTTTACACAGAGCAGCTAAACACCACCAGCAGTACCATCAACTCCAAGTATGTAACTGGCATCTGGTGATGAGAAGTAAGCACCTGCTTTAAGTCCGTGTTAATGGATATGGAAAAAGAAAGATCATTTCTAACACATGGTGGGAAGAGAAGGGAATTGCACCTTTCATTGTTTGAAGTGTGAATATTGACGGGTAAGTACTTTGTATCAGAAAACTCCACTCTTGCAAAAACATTAAATGAAGCCCTGGTTAGGGACAGCAGCTAGGTTTAGAGACAGAAGCGTAGAGCATGGTTTGAGTGAGCTGAGGGGAACCGTAACCTTGTAGCAGGGGATAAGGCATGCTTTTCTTAAATCTCTACTACTGACTTCAATAAAATATTACATTAAACTTTATTCAAAAACTCTGACTGATAAAGGTATTTTTTATTAGATCTTTTCATCATTATTTCAAAAGGCACTTGATGTATCTGCCATACATACGAACTAAATTACATGTTTTGCACAGCACATTTACCACTAAAGTAAGCATTTTAGGCCCAGTTAATCATCCTCAAGACAGAGCAGTATATTTTCAAGGACTGTTGATGAAATTACAAAATAACAAGGAAATACAGTTTCACACATCAATTATCTAGCACAAAACTAAGGGAACACCAGAATTATGTCTGTTTTTTCAAAATTGTGACAAAAAGACATATCTACTCTTTTAATTATCTAATCACACACCATGTTGCTCACCAGCAATCTTAATTCTGGCTTTTCTATCTTTTGACTATGAGTTGTCAGCACTGTTATCTTTTAATAAGTTCATGATAGAAATATATAAAACACAGGAACAGCTTGCACAACACAAAATAATGCAGTTTAAATAAATAACCTAAGCCATAGTATGCTTTCAGATTGTAAATGACAACACGTTGGCTGCTTGTGCTTGTGCTTAAAATTCATGGGTGGGGATCTTGAAAGGGTTTACGAAGCTGACTTGTGCCTTTTCACCACCATCTTTAGTCCAACAACTCCAGCTGTAGTATTGCAGAGGTTATGTCATGTACATGTCTCTGTGTAAATAACTGAACAAACATATTTTTTGATATTTCATTCTTTCCATTTAAAAAATGTTTTATGCCAATAATAATCTAATCTCATTGTCTAAAATGAGCTCTTAAGCCTTTTTTAAGCTTTGCTGCCAGAAAAGATACCTAAATACGTGGTTGGACATAAAAGAGCAGTGTGACAGCTCTAAAATGTCAACATGTCTTCAGCTTTAAATTGCACCTGGAATATTTAGGTTATTTTCTACTGAAATCTACCATTTAAAATGGAAATTTTCATATAATTGATCAAAATCACTTAACATGAAATCTAACAAAACCAAAGATATTGATAGCTTTTACACTTGTGCATTGGTTAAATGCTTTATCCTAAAAATATTTAATTTTAAGAGGAGTAGTTCCTTCCCATCATCTAGAATCTTCCTTAGATGAAACGTTATTCATCTTACTTAATTTTCACCTTACTCAATTTTCAGGATTCCCCCAACATGTCACATTTCATCCTCCCTTGCTCTGCTTCTGTTGAAAACTACGGAGACATTTCTTTTTCCCACCATTTTCACAAGTATTTACCGTATCTCCATATCCTGGGGTTCAAAAATATCTCAAGTGATTTTCAATCAGAAGTAATATTCTTGTAGGCTTGGTGCCTTCACTTTTTTTCATTGTCACCACACCGGAAAATAAATATGTTCTGTGCTGAAATTAATCAAATTCAGCAATCTTTTGACAGCAGGGCTCTAGCTTCTTCTTTCACTGCTTCATCAATCACAAATAAATCATGATGCCTGGTGAGGCACAGGAGAACTGACATGGCAGTGTGTCAATATCTGTAGCTGAAGTATTGTTGTTGCCTGTTAAATTACTAGCAGAGGGCATTGTTAACTGAGCAGCAATTCCCCAGAAGTTTGGAGCCATTAGGGCACATTACCTTCAAAGCCCAACAGTCCCTGAAGACTGTAACAACAGTTTAACCTTAGCAAGGGTATAACATTTGTGCCGGGCTATCCATGTCCAGGTCTAGACCATCTTCATCAATAGGCTTTAATCTGTCTCTCAGCATGCAGCTAGGGAAACATCATGGAAAAGACAAGTTACTAATGTGGTTCCCCAGGGAAAGTATGACTCAAGGACAGGTCACGTTTTTTAATCAATGACTAGGAAAAAAATAAAGTCATTACCGATAACATTTCCAATGGTCACAAAGACTGATGGAAGGCCAAATAAGAGAACAGGTCCTTAACCCCATGTAATTTTAATGCCTGGAAGCTAGGCACAGACAGTGCATGTAATAAAGCTAAATGTAAAGTCACACAATGTCCAAGTGATGATTGATGACTGGTCTCCTCTGTGCTGATTAGCACCCCATCATGATTACTTGCTATCATTTTTGGGTTGCAGACAACAGACAGTATTGACCCATAGGCATTCCTAGAGTTATGGAGGGTGTGGCTGACAGAAGACAAGTTTTCTAAGTCCTACAGATTCAGTGAGTGAAAAGATTTTAGGCAAACTGGAATACAAGGCTACTCTGCTAGAAAGAGCTCAAGCAGGGGTTTATTTGCAGGCAGTCATTGACAAGTCATGTTGAAGCCATGCTGGGAGACATCAGTGCCTGGATGATTAATTAGGATGTGAAACAATCAGTTGCTCAAAGCAAGGCTGATTTTGTGTAGTTTCCCTGAAGTTTTAATTTCCTTAATCTGTTGATGATGGGGGTGTACAAAATATGAGTCCCTTATCATGTGGTCAGGTCACACTGTTTGCCAGACACAGAGTAGGAAAGCAAAAATTTAGGTTTGGCCAACCTTGGGAGTTAGACTAGATTATCTCCAGAGGTCTCTTCCAACCCATACCTCTCTATGATTCTATGCTTCTTTGAATAGATAAGCAGAGATTGAATGTCTGGCAGTGCATTTCCAATACCTGTAGTTGAATCCTCTATCAGGGATTTCACAAATGAATATTTGAATTTGCTCTTGCTTTGCCATGCCTGAAGCTAAGGGCATTTTATGATATCTGCTCAGACATTCAATTTCTCAGACTGTGATGAGGCATACTTTGCAGTGCCTAACAATAAAACATGGCTCCAGCATTTCTGTTTAGCTTTATGAGTTGTTTAAGAGTTAGCAATGCAAGGAAATGCACTTTCACATTTTACAAGGGATCTGTATAAAAAGAAATATCTTCTGTTGTCATCATTCACCAATTAATTGAGCCTTTGCTTGCAGTATAGTAATAAAGAATACTTCTCCTCCTGGGAAGCATGTAATAGTACATCTGAAACCAAAAACCATAGGTCTAGAGAGAAATGTTTGATACCAATAATTGAGCAAGAGTTCCAAGATCCAATGGGAAGAATTAAATATTGGAAACTCTGGACTATTTTGATAGATTGTAATGTGTCAATACATTTTAACTAAACAGAGATAGGGCTCACAGGCAACTTGCTTGTGCTGTGTAAGTAACACATCTTGTAACACATCACTAAAAAGTAGCCATATTTCTGCTGCTGAATCTTAGTGCTTGTTGGAGAATTTGAACCATAGGTGCTTTAAATTTGGGGAGTTTGTTGGTTGCTTTGTTTTTCCTGAACGAAAATGTTTCTGTTCCTGCAGAGTAGTTCAGTCTTAGCTAAGAAAACTGTCAGTTCTTACCAGAAAACTCAGTCCGTTGTGGACAACCCTGCTCTGTAGCCATTCCATCAAGCTTCGTTTCTCTGCTTCACTACCTTGATTTTAATGAAACCCGTCCTTGTGCCACTGCTCACTTTGAATTAGCTATTCTTCACCCAGACAGATTGATTGACTTTTTTATCTCATGGCTGCCCAAGTATGGAACAAACTTCTTCCACAACCATCTATACCACTTACAAATTGTTTTCTGTTTTATTTCAATTTATTCTTGTAAACATGAAGCACAAGAAACTGAATACTTCAAACTTTATCATCATTTTACTGAAGAAAACTCTGCTGAATTCCAATTCCATGTCTGTTCCCTCATAACCAAGACCTTCCTTTCTTCATTTTACTGCTTCAAGAGGTTATACAAAGCTGGATGCTCTTTGGGCCAAGTTGAGAAAACATATTGGGGGATTCACAGAATCACAGAATGTTAGAGGTGGGAAGGGACCTCTGGAGATCATCGAGTCCTACCCCCCTGCCAGAGCAGGATTGTTCTACTTCATTTTTATTCATTATGTGTTATTCTTGAGGAGGAAATAATCTCTGTAACTGCTGAATCACAGAAAGCACGCTATTAGTTTTTGCTTAATTTAAGCAAATTCACACTATTTTTGTAGACTAATTGGAAAGGTGTTAAAGTATTATGCCCACATGCTGTATTTAAATACTTCTCCACAAGTGACAGGGCTTTGATTTTTATTGGTATTACAACTAAAGTTTTGCTAGGGTGTTAAGTACTACCTCCATGGTTTTTATGTCATATTATGAATGGATAAACTACAATCCATAAAAGTTAACCAAAGCTTAAGAATGAGGACCAAGAAGTTTGGTGTAAATGTACGTCTCACAATTAAGGTTAGAAGAGTTGATCCTCTAGTTCCTGTGTCTTCAGTTACTTTCATTACTGAAATCCTACCTGTAGCATTTTTCGTACCTCCATCAAGATGTACTTTACATCCACAGCTTTCTGGAGGCACAGGACTGGAGGGAACCTCAAGATGTCATTAAGTCTATTATTGCTTTGCTCCAGAATTAAAAATTATGCCAGTGTCATTTCTGACATGTATTTCGCTTGTTGGTTTCTGAGAGCTTTAAAAGATGGAGATTCCACCGGTTCTCTAGGCAATTTATTCTAGTGCTTCACTGTCCCTCAAATTAAGCTGCAGTTTATACCTGTTATTTCTAGGCATAGAAAATGAAGTATGGATTATTCCCTCTCTTTGCAACCACCTCTGTGTACTTCAAGATTGTTTTGTTCCTGCAGTCTTCTACTTTCCAGGTTAAATAACACATTCAATCATTTTTCATAGGTTGCATTTTCAGACTCCTGAACATTCTTATTTTTCTCTACTGAATTCTCTCTGACTGATTCATGTATAATTGGAAAACTGCTCTAAGTGAAGCCTTTAAATGCTGAATCAATAGGAAGAATTCCTTCATATCTTGCAGGTGACACTTGGGCTTATAACTTCCATTTGACCCCAAAGAGCTCTGGTCTTTTTTCCATCATTTTGACATTGTTGAATCATGTTGAGCTAGTCCACTGTATGGCCAGCTGTAACCCCTATGTCCTTTTGTGCAGAACTGCTCTTTAAATTACCTTCTATCCATCCTGTCTACAAAATGGACAGCACCCACCTAACATATGTGTCCCTATTGAATAGTACCTGATCATTTTGAGATTATATCTCCAGTTTTCAAAATATCTTTAAATTGTTATAATATTCTCAGTATATTCATCACCAGCTTGGCTCCATCTGCAAATTTAATAATAATTATCTGTATTCCATCATCCTAGTTATTAACTATTGAATAGCCTGTGGATTAGAAACAGATGCTACTTTATGAATTCTTTTATTTTGACAGTGACCCATTGATAAATACTCTCTCAGTGTTGTTCTCAAAACCACTTGGACCTAGATTCACATAGGTCTCAATGTCACTTCAGCTAGTGTACAATGTTGTCATTGAATAATGCCAAAATCCTTTGTAAAATCAAGGTACAGTTTGGTCCACAAAGACTGTTTTCCTTCCATGTGAGGAAATTCAACTGCTTACTGAAAATATCACATATAACTAGTGCAAAACAAAATGCAAAGCCTGAGTAGGTGAAATCCTTGCAACGGATATTAATTTCCAAATTGTTACTCTTTTCCCTCGCAATTTTTTTTCTTTAGATTCTGTAGTGTCTTGGGAATCTGAAACACTGTGCCTTTAAACTAGTAGAGGTGTTTGACCTGCAAAAGCTTTAACTTCTCTTGAATGAAAAATATTTCAAACTGGGGAAGAAAGGAAAATAGATTGCAAATAATATATAGCAGAAGATTTAAAAGGTAAAAATGGATAAAGGAATCTCAACATGATCAAAGAATCTATGGATGGCAGGACAGAGTCCAGTAAAAATTGTCTTTGAATTTTATTTTGAACAAGTGAAATTATAACAATGGTGCAGGCTCAGTGCTCGACAGAGATAGTAGATTTTAGTCATAATAATGCAGAAGTAAAAGTGTCTATGAAACATTTCCATGCTGTATTTGTAATGAAGAGATCAGAGAAGGATGGTTCTTGCATGATGAAGTACATTCTACGCTATTTCTGACAGGGACATTAAACAGCTACTGCATTTAATAATTATTAAATTAATAGGCTGGGCAAACTTGCATCTAATTCCTAAAAGCACCATTCGAGGAACTCTCTGGATCACTAATCTGAACATTTACTGAATTCCAGGTAACCCAGAAAATTCCAGGGTAATGAAAAAGTGATAATGTCATGCCAGGAGTCCAAGGAGGCAAGTGGGATGAGCAGGATAAATGCAGAAGAGGAAGGTCTACTAGAGGGACAACATATGGTTTTAACAAATAAAATTTCATAGTGTAACAGATTTGCAATAGCTTTATCAAAATTACTTTTCAAATATAAAGAAATCTGAATTTTTGCCCAGATAAAACAGATGGCAGGCACTGCAGTGTTTCCAGACACCAGCTTCAAGTTTTGAAGGAGGTTCCAAATGAGGTAAAACAAAACAGTAACTGAGCTGTCTGATATATTTTCCAGTAAACAAAAAATTATTCATACTAAACAACTTGTCACAGCTCCATCAGTTATATGGGGTGCAGACCAGGATTATTCAGGACATAATGGCCAGCAGTTACAATACTTTAGCAAATTAAGGAAAATGCATTTCCTCCTTTTGATCCATGTTTGGTAACATATTGCATTCTCATTTTTAAGCTTTTGTGACCACTTATGATTCAGCAGCACCCTTCAAGATAATGTGTTCCACATAAGCATTCCTTTTTGCATTATCATCAGACTTGTGTTCCTACCTGTACTGAGATATGAAAACATAAAGTTTCTCTATAATTGCTAGAAAAGCCTGATCATATCAATCCCCATCTTGCATGACAAGAGCTGATGAGGGGTGAGGGAGGAGGCCAGCTTCTCTGAAAGTCTGTCCCATTGAAAATTCTTCAAACCAAGAATAGAGACATTAAAACTGACCTTCCCTGAAGTTTGCTCATCAACCTTGATAGTCTAAGACACTCGGCTTGCTAACCTTTGAGTTCAGCTGAAAACAGGACAGGAGTTAAACCAAAGCCCAACCCAAACTGGTTTCAGAAACAAAGCCAAACAACTCACTCAGAAACTCAAAGCCAACTACTAGGCATTCAGCCCAAAGGACTTAGATGAAGGTTTCTGTGGATTTAGTGTGGCAGACATCTTTACTTGCTTTCAGATTTATTTTTTTTAAATGTTGAATTATTTATTTTTTAATCCACGAAGTCTCTTGAAGCTAGCTATTCCCTCCTCAAAGCAAATGTTCCAAGCATCCAGTTTCTTATATATTTACAAAAATGCATCCTTGGAGGACTGGGACAGAATACTGAGAATCCAGTTCACCTTACCCCAGAGGCACTTCCAGGGCATGATTCATCTAGTCCTAAAGCAGGCATCTAAACTAGGTCAGATGAATCAAGACTTAGTCCCCCAGTTTCTCTCCTTTTTCTATAAACAGAAGTGGGTGGCCCACCTGATAACAGTGTTTTCATTGTGGATATCCAAAGGTAGGAGAGAAAAATCCAAAACTTATGCTCTCACAAAGTAGAAATAACTTATACAATTTCCTTTTATCACCGTTTCCTCATCTCTAGCAACCTCATGTACACTAGCTATGCTGTAGTTTTCTAGTTCTGTTCACAAGGACTTTTCTCACAATTATCAATCTAATACTTTAAAGGTCTGAAGTTTGGGTCTGTGTGCTGATATCCCCTTATCTTTCCCACATTCCAAAGCTTTGAGCACTTGCTTACTAACCACATCAAGAATCTCTACACACCTGCATAACCAAGTCTATTAGTTGCAAAGATTGCAGTTTATGCATTTTGGTCACAAATTGACTAAGCCGATTGAACTTATGCATTTGCAGCTCTTCGTACAGAACAACTCTAATTCCTCTGCATGGACATCTAAACTATTTTGGCTCCATTCCATACCGTATTTTAAGTTGCATTGTCCTCACAGCCCTGAGGACAGATATAATACTGTTTCACTTGTAAGTGTCGAGAGGTGTAGCATTATCATCAATGTTACCAGTAGCACTAACAACATACACACTAGACTGCTCAATCTTCATCAAAGGCTATGCATCAGTAGAGAGACAGTGCTGGTGATAACCTGAGTCAGGGAAAAGAGCTCTTTATTATGTAGGTCACTAACAGGGTTCATTTCAGCAAACACCTGCAAATCGTACTTCACCAGAAAAAAAGATTTTCTTTTTGGCAAAATACTTGGAAGCAGAGTGCAGAGCAGACAGATAAATCTGCTTATATCCTCAGGCCTTAAGTATGAGTGCAAGAAGCTCTTGGTAGCTTCCTGAATATTTATATAACCCTTTTCCTCCCAGAATTTTGGTGTATTTTTGCAATTATTTTTTTCAGTGTTTCCAAGCCATGCTTCCACTATATGTATGGAGAGGCCATGAGAAAGACAGCAAATCAGAACCTGCCAGAGACATCATTAAAACAGCATAAACATGTTGATATCTATGCCAGCAACAAATAACACAATATACAAAGACCTGGGGCTGAACTCCAAGCACAGATGTACTGGAAAGAAATTCCTGTACGTCAGCAGAGAAAAAACTCTTTAATTCATCCTCAGTTAACATCTGTTCTAGGCAGCCATACACAGGAAAATTGCATGTTGGAGGGAATAATGCTCTGAGTGACCAGCTAGGTTCACCAACCCTTCAAATAGAGGTTTACCTCGTTGTCTAAACAGTAATAAATTTAATCCGCAATTTAATAATACCTTTATTTATTTTAATCTGCAATTATTAGATATTTTTTAAATAGAATTATTTTTAGACTAATCTACATTTAACCAGCTTTTTTTTTTTTTTTTTTCCCTTCGCCATAGTTACTGGAGTGTGTAGTTTACAAAAAAGAGCTCCAAAGTATTGCTGAACACTGAAATCTGATTAGCTCACTTTACAACTTACACTCACAGCTAGTATGTTTAAATAATGCAACCCACTGCTGGTTTTCTACCATGGCTGTTGGCTTGCAATTTTTTCTATCCATTCTTTAGCTTCAAAGGAGAATGCACTTAGGGCACCTACATGTTTATATGTACTGAAATTACACGCTTCAGTATGAATTAATGTTTATTAAAATTGGTTTTGTGTAATAAGTGAAATTTCCCCACTGGAATCCTCTTGCACTGGTTTTTTGTAAGCAGATAAATAAAAGAAATATCTTGAGCTACCATACACCATCTGGGTAAATGTCAGCTATATCCCTACCTAGAGGGTTTGGGGTTTATTTCTCAAGAGGATGGGTGTTGGTTTTGCTTTTCTTGCCTACTGTTTGCATGGCTGAATAATTTAAAAAGGACTCAGTGCTGAAAGATAAAATGAAGATGGAGTATATTGTTTCTGGCTACAATCCCCAGTGCTGTAGGTGGCATTTTCTGCTAATATAGCTTGCAGTACTGTTGCTAACAAAACTAGAGATTTGAATCATCTTAATTAAGGCTGTGTCAAATGGGATTTTTCTTTGCAAAAAATACATACATACATCAATATACTAAGCACATGTGCCACTAGTATATATTTAATCTATGTGTCAGTTATATTCCTAAAAGAATTATTTGGTCTTTCAGTGAGCTCACTAAAATTCCTGGGTCTTAAATATCAGACCAAACAAGCAACCAGAGAAATGTTCTATGAGAAATGTTCTGTGCAAACATTTATTGCCCTTGAAACACACCATTTTCCCCCATAATTAGTGAGCTGGCAAAAGGTATCAAACATCTAATCCACTTCACATCAGCACCATTAGAGTTATGTGTATCACGTCTGACATTGATGAGATACCATTGCAGTTGATGCAGTGTAAGCATATAATATGGGGCTTTGTCAAAATCAAAGCATTTGCAGCATGAAAAAGAGAAACAGAAGTTTGGAAAGGTCAAAGTGAAGAAGCAATTTGCCCAAGGCCATATATCAATTAAGTGTTAAAGCTCCAAATTGACTCAAGATCTCTGACCTAGCTAAGCAATGTGCCTTCTGTTTGTGTGACAGTGTAGGGGAAGGTGTCTCTTTTGAAGAAATGCCATGATTCTGTAACAGCAGCGAATCCTTGAATTTGTCTAATGGGGGTTTGCTCTTGCTTGCACTCCCCATCTTGTGTGCAAGTCAGCTCCGATTTTTCTGTGCAAAATTCAATCTCTGGAAAAAGAGCTGCATGCATGCAGCTGCACACTGTTCTTCAGGCTTGTCTTCCTGAACTATATGTAGTGCTTTATTAACAGTGACAGTATTTTGTAATTGAATATTCAGATAAATTCTGCATCAGGTCAAAATGGTTTATCTACGATCAATCTCCAATTGATTTGCCTGTGCAGCCAAAGTATTTGCATATCCCCTCAAACACTGAGATGAGAACACACTGAGCAGCATGGTGAATCATCCCTGAAGAGCCAGTAGTTAGAGAAGGGTCAAGGTGAGGGTCAATACAATACCTGCTAGAGCAGCAATGAAGTCAACATTTTGAATTTATTCTGAGCAGAGGGACAACCTCATTTGCTTCTGTACATAAGAAAGAAGGCATAGGTGGAAGTGACCAAAAGGGCAGGGAAATAAGAGTTACAGAAAGAGGGCAGACACAGAAGAAACTGTGTAAGAAAGGTGGGAAAGCTCTCCTTCCAAAAGCGATATATTCTGAAGCAACATAAAGAACCAGAAGCTCAGTTGCTCTTCACTATCTCAGAGTTCTTCTCATTGTCTTCATCTCCCAAAGGCATGGTTTATGCTGAGGCCGGAAGAGACCTCAAGAAATCATCAAAATCAGCCCTCTACCCAAACTAAGATCAGCTACATCTGTGTCTGTGTCATTCCTGGCAGATGTTTGTCTAACCTGCCCTTAAAGATGTCCCCAGATAGATACTGCACATAATTCCCAGACAGCCTGCTCCAAACCATTACAAACAGCTTCCAGTCTGTAACTTGCTGGTTTTAAACATTTTCATTGCAAAAAATACCTTTAGACATTTCCGATTGCAGGTGCAGGGTCTAGTAAAATGAAACCACACATAACAGCTTGCTTTTCTTAATTAGTTGTCACAAATAATTGTAAGGCAAGTCACATAGCAATTTTTGACATATGTGAAGATTAAAGCAAATTAATTTAACCTGTTTCCTCGTAAGTAACCTGTTCTAGACCATCCAGCCTCTGGATTCTTTTGAATCCCCTGTACCCTCACTCCAAACATGGTATTGGAATGATGATATACTCCAATGGGATACAGCAGTCCACCTGAGGCAGTGCTGGCCCCAGGGAAAAAGGGAGGATAACTTCACACACCACACATGCTGAAGTTTACATTAATCACTGCGGGATATCTGTTCATGGGTTTACTTGGCAGAGGCAAAAAAGCAGGGCACTGTGTTGTTGATTGCACTCTGTGTATGGTCTGCGAGCCATAAAACCTACAAATAAGGATCTGCTACTTAAATAGTTTTTCCCCTCTTTTATTTGTGCAGCTGATTATTCCTGCCTAAATGAAGGATCCTTGCATCTCTCCTCAGTGAAAAGCATCCTGTTTATTTCAGACTGTCCTTGTTTGAGCCAGGATGAACTAATTTTCCTTTTACTGATTTTTCTTCCTTCAGTAAGCTCTCTTTTAACTAGCAGCAAGTGTTCCAACTAGTGGACTGATAACACTGGAATGTTTATGTTTCTGCTGAGACGCCAAGGTCAGTTTGTTCTACTCAGTGAATCTGCCACTGCAGAGGCTACTGATAGCAGGAGACGCCCGTAGGGGAGCTGGACTAGACAGACAGCAGAACTGACCAAAGGTATTCCATTCCATATATCTACATAAGCTCCGAGGAAGGTCAGAGATCACAGAAGACAACTTCCTTCCTGCTTCTTCTTCTTTTCTCTTCCGTCCATGGCCGATGTCTGGGGAGGACTCCATCCATCCATCACTGTCGACTCGTAGGCTCAGGCATCTCTGACCTCATAACCCTCACAACCCAGCCCCTGTCTGCTCTGCCTTATCTCCTGCCTGCAGGCTGGGACATTTTGGGACTGCTCACAGCTCAGGAGAGTGCTGGGGGAGCTGCTGGGGGTGGGGGGAGGCAAGAGGCTTTTGCACATTCCTGAACATACTTGTATATAATTGTACATATAATTAAAGCTGTCTAGTTTAGTTTTCAATCCAGCAAAGTCTCTCTCCTAATTCTCTCTCTCCTTCCCCACCTGGGTGAGAGGGGGAGGGGATTGAGAGCATTGTTGTTCGTGGTTTAATTGGCGATCCTGAGTCAAACTGTGACACAGACCATAACTTCAATTTGTCAAGATCACTTTAAATTCTGATCCTGTCCTCCAACATACTCACAGTCCCTTGCAGATTAGTGTCATTAGCAAATCTAATAAGCTTGCTCTCCCTCCTTTCATTTTTGGAGAACCCCTGAGATTACAGCATTTTTCTGACCTTGCTAGACTACAGGGATAAGACACGTGCTTTTCTGCAATATTTTAAAGTAGCAACAAACAATCAAATGGACTTTGATGATAGTTGTCCTCAAGAATTCAATGCAGGTCTCCAGGAACACAGTATACGTCTACACTGCTTTTGAAGGAAATCCCAGGGCCAGTGCCTAAGTGTTTTGTCCAGCTCTCTTATTGAGCCTCCCTCACAGCCCCAAGCATGCCCAGCTGCTGACACTCTTCTCATTCCAGCAAGGTCCGGTCAGGAGGGCACATCGAGGGAGCTCATCTGCCGTTTCCCTTCAGGATATGCACCAGCTGCCTTTGAAGGCCCTTCACAACGGCCTTCTCAAATTAGGGAAGGTGCAAGAATTCTGAAACAACAGGGAGCTAAATCCCTGAGTAAGACAATTTAATAACATTTGCTCTGCACCACAGAAAGGGCTGTGGTTGTCTGCTGGCCACAGAGGTGGCCAACGGAGCCAGATGTGACTCAGTCTGGTGTCACCGGTTCCACCAAGGCTGGGAAGGAACCCAGCTTCCTGCTGGGAGCACACAGACCCTGAAGTTCAGGGAAACACTCCTGCACTGACTGATTAAAATTTAATTCGAGTCCAGCTACAACTGCAAGCTACAAATCTGGTCTGCCACCAGCCCTGACAGCAAGCAATAACCAGAACAAGCCCTGCCGGTGGATGCCCATCAGAGCAATGGAGAATCAGGGAATTTCAACAACAGCATATCTTAAAGTAGTCACTCTGCACAGCAACGTCAGGTTTTTGGACAGTCAGAAGCTGGTGAAAATAGCTGCTCAGCTCTACAGGCAACCTCAGTATTGCTAAATTCTGTTCCCTCTCCTTCTGGACCTGGAAATACTCAGCTTTTCAAAAACCAAATCCCCAATATTTTTTATTCAAATAATATTATTCCTAAATTTACAGAAATGTGGGTTTGGATGGAATTTAACTCATCAAAATGTGTATCGTATTTAGGTGTTTGTATCTTTAGTTGCTGTTTATTTGGAGAAAAGCAAAAGACAATTCTATTACCAAATAGCAAGCTTATAATTGCTCCCAACACCTCCAGCTACTTCATCTACTTAAGTTTAAAAAAACCTGTTTGAGTAAAAGGAAAATAATACAGGAGAATCAGCCCCTCACCCCCCTCTGCCCCCCCCACCCCTCCCCCCAAAAAAAACCCACAAAGAAAACAAAGCAGCTTTATCTGAGAGATTTCTATAACCCTCAACACCTCATTGAGAATCATGCAAATACTAAAAGATTCTAGTAACATTTACAAGAAAAAAACAACTCACAAAACAAGTGAATGACGTATGGACTTGCTTGACACATTGACATAAACATCCTCGAACAACATCTGTTATAAGATAAATATGCTGCAAATAGACTTGTTCAAAATTGTCAAGGAGGATAAGCTAATTAGACACTAAGGAGCCCATCCCCTTCTTTCATTTTCCAGTTAATCAACTGAGCAATGTTAAGGGTCAGGATAGCTCCCTCACACATACAGTAAGGGGAGGAACAGGAGACTCTAGTTAGGCTCCTGATACAGGAAATTAGCACATGACTTTTTGATAGAAGGAGATGGATTTCTTTTGCTGGAAATAAAGGGAAGTCATATTAGCCTTAATAGATCTGTTCATGGAAAGACCCATCACAATTAGTGATCATCATTTATCATCATCACAATTTCACCAAGAGATCCTAATCACTCCTTCCCTCAATTACTCACAGAAAAAGAGCACTAAGTTAAAGTGTTGAATGCAGGAAACTGCTTTATGTCTGAGAAAAGACGTAGGATGCACATGGCAGATTTGAACAATTAATTATACTTTTCCTTAGGCTTATCATACGAAAAAAATTATGCCCATTTTGCCTTTTAAATCACAATACTGTGAAGGCTTTTTTTGAAATAAATGGAAAAGGGACTCTTATAGGTGCAGAAACTCTGAGGGGAAAATATTTTATCTGTTATCTGTATTTGTCTTTTCCTTTCCTTCACCCAGATCTCCCAAATTCCAAAATATTTTCTGACACTGGATATATTTCTCATCATATATTTATTACACGAGATTAACTGCTCTCTCCTCAATCTAGTTCAGCTATATTCAGCTGGCAAGAGATATAGAGTGGTACAGATGAGTGCTGTACAGCTCCCAGGCTTGGGACACGTCTATACCACCAGCACCTGAGGTAAATCAGAGCTGGCACACCAGACGTGACAACCACTCATGCCATTTTCTCTTTCTTCTTTCCCTCTGCCTGGGACTGTAACAAGAAGCTGGAGTTCCTTCCTGCTAGAAGGAGTATCAGACTCCAAGAACAGCCGGGGTTTGAGGGTCATCTTGTCCAAAATCCTGGATTTGATCCCCACATTTCTTGCTGCTTTAAGCCAAAGAAACAGGAGGGAAAAAACAAAAACAAAAACAAAAACAAAACAAAAAAAAAAAAAAAAAACAAAAACAAAAAAAAAACAAAAAACAAAAAACAAAAAACAAAACAAACAAAAAAAAAAAAAAAAACAAAAAAAAAAAACCAGCAATATTGGGGCAGAAGATCCGTTTGTTACATATCACTTAAAATAATGAAAAAGGAGATAAATTTATTCATCCCTTCTATCTTGTGTAACTTAAAATTGTCACAGAATCACAGAATCACAGAATCACCAAGGCTGGAAAAGACCTTTAAGATCATCAAGTCCAGCCTATGACCAACACCACCACACCATCTAGACCATGGCACTACGTGCCACATCCAGCCTTGCCTTGAACACATCCAGGGACGGTGCCTCCACCACTTCCCTGGGAAGTCTATTCCAATGTCTAAACACCCTCTCTGTGAGGAAGTGCTTCCTAATATCCAACCTAAACCTCCCTTGGAGCAACTTCAGGCTATGCCCTCTTGTCCTGTGACTGGTTGCCTGGGAGAAGAGCCCAGCCCCCCCCTGACTACAACCTCCCTTCAGGTAGTGGAAGAGAGTGATGAGGTGCCCCCTGAGTCTCCTCTTCTCCAGGCTAAACAACCCCAACATCCTCAACGTCTCCCTGTAAGACTTTCCCTCTAGTCCTTTCACCAGCCTTGTTGCTCTCCTCTGGACCCGCTCCAGCACCTCAACGTCCTTCTTGAAGTGAGGGGCCCAGAACTGCACACAGGACTTGAGGTGAGGCCTCACCAGTGCTTCGCTCTGCGTCCTCTGTACATTGCAGACAGCTCAGCATCAGCCAGCTGAGAGAGGGAAAGAGGGTCAGCTGTACAGATCATTCCTGTCAACTTGTTGCCACCTGTGAAATCCTCCCTTTTGCCTTCAGTCACTGGAGCATACTGAATGCAGGAAGAATGAGTAAGAAGAGTGCAAAGTTCATAAATATGTTTATATGTGGATTTATTGCCAATTAAAGCTGACCCATTGGTAAGCAAGTTAATGAGTACATTACAAAGTTTGGGCTGCCTAACTGCTTGCTAGACTACATAGTGAGTTCCAAAAGGAGATTATAATGTACTTGTGTGTCACATGTGAAAATAAATGAGAAAAACATACTTTAAATTAATAAATCAGGGTGTCATCAACCTTTCTTCTCACTGTTCATCTTATACTGCCAGGCTGCAGGACACTTGGTTACATTAGGTGTTTTGACCTCCAACACTTTCCTATGGACTTTATACCAGATGGCTAGATAATATGCTTTACAAGCTCTGGCTCATGTTTTCTTTACCATTTTAAAAATTTATTTCGAGCTTGTGGGCCTAATATTCCTAGTATTCTTTTCATGCATGTATTGTCTTGTATTTGCAATTTCTGCCATTTATTGCCAGTATTTTCAACAAAATTACTGCCATCCTTTACAGGAATATGTACTCAGAGATTTTCTGTTAGATAGCACAAGATAGTAAAGAAAATCGACATCCCTTATTACAAAAAGTAATAAACAACTACATAATTCAGAGATCATCACATGACTGTCTTTGCAGTACGATGTACAACTGCTTAAATCTTGTCTGATTAGCAGAACAAAAGATTAAATACCCTTCAAAGTTGAAACAGAAACACAGTTTTTATGTATGATTTCACCACCTCTTTTTAATCTATAGAAGACAATTATGTAAACATAATTTGGATGCAATAACATTTGGTGCCCCTGTGTTTGTTCTAACAAATCAATTATTTCCTTTGCAGTCAGTTTTAATAGTGATCTTGCATTAGAACACATAGTCTGTATTTTCATTTCTTTTTCTGCAGGCCTTTTTTGTTTAGCTTATTTATCTTTCCTTATCCCTTGAAACCATCTACAGTAATTCAGTTCACTACAGCTAGACCTTCTGGCAGAGCCAGAAATAATCAGCTCCAGGGAGAGCTGATTCCAAAGTCAGCTGACAAGTATCTCATGATTTTGATCAATTTAGGCTTCTTTAGGTAAATGGAGACTTTTGGACAGCATTTCTTTCTCCTTTGTCCTGTCAAAGAGTTCCTGCTTCTTCTTCCCTTTCCACCAGAACACAGTTTGAGCAGTGGTACAAAAGAAAATCACACACAGATATAATGAAATAAAATTCTCAGTTGGTCTGTTGTGCCCAGTACTGGTTAATGTCTCTCAAAACAATTACTTCCAAAGTACAGTAGTGTCATGGAATATTTCAATATGGAACAATTTGCTATTTAAACTCTTTATAAATGTAAGACAAAATCATATACATACAATAACCATTCTCCTTAAGTTTGGTTAAAAAACCAAATGGTTCTTGAAAGTTATGTCGTGGTTTATAGGTAAGATAGAGTACTTAATGTAAGTGATTTGAGTTTGTTTTTTCCTACCAAAGGCAGCGTTCATGAAAATTTCCCAAGTTATACAACCTTGTGGTCACAATCCAAGCTCTCCATGCTGTCTAGCAGTGGGCTACATGTCTGCTCTGGAGTACCATTTTAGATAGGGAAGCCCTTTACCTTTACCTTGTCCCTGGGGCCAGGGTCAAGGATGTACGGAAGAAACTCCCTACCCTAGTTCAACCCTCATGCTACTACCCACTAGTGATTTTGTAGGTAGGCAGTGAGGAGATTGCTACCAGAAGTCCAAGGGCAATGAAGAGAGACTTCAGGGCCCTGGGATGGCTGGTTAGGGGGTTGGGAGCACAAATAGTGTTTGCCTCTATCCCCCCTGTTGCAAGGACTGAGGAGGGGGTAAACAGGAGGAGCCCACAGATCCATGCCTGGCTATGTGGCTGCTGTCATCACCAGGACTTTGGGTTCTATGACCATGGGCTGCTTTACAAGACACTGGGGCTGCTGGCAAGAGATGGGGTACACCTGTCCCAAAGGGAGAGAAGGATCCTGGGTCAGGAGCCACTCATAGAAAGGTCTTTAAACTAGACTCAAAGGGGGGCGGGGGTAAAACTGGGCTTACTAGGGGAGGGATCCAAAATGGCAGCGCTCACACCACCATCACCACTGCAACCAATTGGGGAATAAACCAGGCCAACCAGAGTAGTGTAAAATGGGCCTCAGCTGTCTCTCAAAATGAGAACCCAAAGATCAGCCATCTGAAGTGTACGTGTACAAACACACACGGTCTGGGAAATAAACAGGAGGGCCTGGAGCTCCATGCCCAGTCAGATAGTTATGATCTCATAGGAATAACTGACACATGGAGGGACGATTCACACGACTGGACAACCGTGATCGAAGGGTACAGGCTGTTTTGTAAAGACAGGCAGGGGAGAAGAGGTGGAGGAGTCGTGCTCTGTGTTAAGGAAAACTTTGAATGTATAGAAGTCAACTATGGTAACTGTGGTAGCCGTATTGAATGCCTCTGGGTCAAAATCAGAGGGTTTGTCTCCAAGGGTGACCTTGCAGTAGGCATCTGTTACTGACCCCCAAACCAAGATGACGTGACCAATGAAGTGATACTCAGGTTGCTCAGGCAAGCTTTGGGTCAACAAAACCTGGTCCTTATGGGAGACTTTAACTACCCAGACATTTGCTGGAAGAACAACACTGCAGCTCACCTGACATGCATCAAGTTCCTGGAATGTGTAGAAGACTGCTTCCTCACACAAATGTTGGATGTGCCAATCAGGAATGGGGCACAGCTGGACTTAGTGCTCACTAACCAAGAGAACCTGCTCTGTATTATCTCAGTTAGTGACAGACTTGGCTGCAGTGACCACAGCACTGTGGAGTTTGGGAGACTGCTGAGCACAATGAAGGTTAATTCCAGGAGAAAGGGTTTAGATTTTTGAAGAGCAAACTTCAGCTCACTCAGGGCTCAGTTGGAAGGGATCCCATGGGAAGCTTCCATGGAGGCTAAAGGAGCTAGTGAGTGCTGGGAGTTTTTCAAGAACACTCTCCTAGATAAGCAAAGCCAGTTCATCCCCTCTAAAGGCAAGGGAAGGAGGCTGAGCAAGAGAGCCCCTTGGCTTAACTGTGAGCTTCTGGGTCTGCTCAGAACCAAAAGGGAAATGTACCAGAGGTGGAAAAGTGGAACATTACTGGTTGGAAATTACAAGGGCATTGTCTGGGTATGCAGAGATGCAGGTAGGAAAGCAAAAGCTCAGCTTGAGCTGGCATTGCCAGAGATGTCAAAAACTTCAAGAAAGGGTTCTTCAGATATGTTAACCACAAGCAGAAACAGAGGGATAATATTGGCCCACTAGTAAACAGGAGAGGTGAACTAGTCACCAACAATGCTGAAAAGGCAAAGGTCCTCAACACCTTCTTCTCCTCTGTCTTTACCAGTGCTGTTGGGTTCCAGGCCATAGCAACAAAAGTCCAGGTTGACACAGACACTGACCCACTGTCAGTGAAGGAAGAGTTGGTGTGTCAACTGTTACAGGAGCTTGACCCATACAAATTGATGGGTCTGGATGCCATCCACCCTAGGGTGCTGAGAGAGCTGGCTGATGTCATTGCAAAGCCACTCTCCATAATCTTTGAGAAGTCATGGAGATCAGGAGATGTTCCTGAGGACTGGAGGAAGGCTAATGTCACCCCATCTATAAGAAGGATTCAAAGCAGGACCCAGGTAATTTCTCTGCCATATGAGGTGAGGCTGAGAAAACTGGGTTTGTTCAGCCTTGAGAAAAGAAGGTTTCGGGGAGACTTCATTACCATGTTTCAGTTCCTAAAGGGTGGCTACGAAGAAGATGGAGATTCCCTATTTACAAGGAGTCACATGGAAAAGACAAGGGACAATGGGCACAAGTTGCTCCTGGGGAGATTCCAATTGGACAGAAGAGATAAATTTTTCACCATGAGGACAATCAAACATTGCAATAGTCTCCCAAGGGAGACTTGTCCCCACATTGGACAGTTTTAAGTCTCAGCTTGACAGAGTGCTGAGCCATCTCATACAAACTATAGTAGTACCTAGAAAAGATAGACCAGATGATCCTTGAGGTCCCTCCCAGCCTGACATTCTATGATTCTGTGATTCCATGATTCTATTATTCTAGTCGTAGGATAAGACACTGTACTTAGAGTTTTTCCTTATCTAAACATAAGGATGTTGCTTTGCTCATAAAATCTGACTGATATCTATGTTGCACAGGGCACCTAAGTCATAAGCTGATATTTTTACTGTGAACTAGAGTGAAGACAAAAATGTTAGAATCATAGAGTCACAGAACTGTTCGAGTTTGAAGGGACCTTTAAAGATCATCTAGTCCAACCCCACTACGATGGACAGGGACATCTTCAACTCGATCAGGGAAATCTTCCCTGTTTATCCAGAGGGAGATTCCATAACAGCATCGATGCCTTTTGTGCCTCACATGGTACCTTCCTGCTCCACAACAAAGACATCTCTGCCGTAGCACTCCATTCCTGGCAGCTGACACATCTGCCAGAAGACTCTGACCCATCAGACTGCTGTATGCCTGAACTGTTTGAATTCCAAGGCTAGATAAGATACGGGTAAAATCCTAATTTATTATAAAAAAGGAAATTCCCATGTTGCAAGTCTCTCTGTCTCTTTATGCCTCACATGTTGTTTGTCCTCTTTCCCCTGCATACATCCTACCCACATCCCACCTGCCTGAAAAACACGGCATGTTGCAAAAAAACCACAGGACTGGCAGGGTGATTTCTGTGCACCAGTGAAAGGGCTGAACATCTGTCTTTACCTTGGTCTGGAAGAAGGAAACATTTTCTGTGGGAATGCCTCAACCTTCATAGACCATCTTGTGTTGTGTTTGGTGAATGAGAAAGAAGTAATAGATCTGTGACTGACAAGAAAGGTAAATGAGAGGACACTAGTCAGAAAACCATAATGATTTCACTATTTTAATTGCAAACATCTTGATGAGGCGCTGACAGAATTCAGGAATCTGCTCTTCACCATGTTTAACATTAGACTCTATTGAAAAGCAGCTAACTGCATGGGAATGTGTATGTTTGGGTTTTTTTTCTAACCCAAGCATGCCGCTGTGCATCTCCTGATGTGCTGCAGGAGGGTAGCAGCTCACAGGCTGTGGGCTGAACAGCGCAGAGTACGACACAGCTCAGCTTGATGTGATCTTGAGAAAGTGCTACTAAAGTCGGTGTGCATTTCTGTACTCAGTGATTTTTTCACTCATACAAATAGATGGAATATTTTGAACTTGTAGTAAGGATGTCTCAGTTTTCATTATCTTCTTGCTGCCTAGGGATTATTGCTGTGGATGTAACCAGCATCTTTCATATCTTTGCAGATTTGCATACCAGTAAGCACCTGGACCTTAGAAATACAGATGAAAATAAGGTATTGCAAACAAATAAAGGAGCCTTCATGTATTACTACTATTGATAATTTTGTCCAGTGTATAAAGTTAGTGTGCAAACTCTGCATCCTGAAAAACACTGTGGAGGAACTGCTTTACACAGTGATTTGAATGGGTCATCTCTGCCTGCTCCTGTGAGCTCATCCAGCTGACACAAGCAAATGGACAGAAAACCCAACTTTGTGATGTAGCCAGGATATCGACAATTGCCTGAATAAAACAAGAGACATTCTGCAATCATTAGACTTTCAGAACGATGCAGCTAATTTGCATCACAGTTACTGAATATTAGTCTTGCCTTCCTCATGTAGTATTAAATCAACAGCTTGCTCAGAAATAATAGCTGAGACAGGGAATGACTAAGTCCCTTGTGTGCACCCAGTGCTGGTTACCTGAGTGATGCTTAAGCTAATGCATACCTCACAGTACACAACATTTTGCCTTTTGCAGAAGACAAACAAGCGTCTTCATCTTAATCCTTTGGGGTCACAGGGGTTTTTTGCCTGACTTCCATGTATGGTTAATGGTATAGTAATATTATAACTATAATATTAATGGTTAATAATATATTAATTTGAATCAGATTAATCAGATGAACAACTTGCTGTCTAACTCTATATTCTGTAAAGACCGTGATTGTTTTTTGTACTGCAAACAGTCCTAGAAGGTCACTTTGTCCTGTTTACCTGTTTAACTTTGGTTGTAACTTTGACAAACCTCGCAATACCATGTAAATAAGTAAAAGGTATTAGACCTCACTGGCTGAATTTGTTTTAAAAATCCTCATGTCTTTGCAAAACGTCACTATAAGATAGATCATCCTGATAAACTGCTACATCTACGTTGGAAATTTTAAAATATTTTTTATCTGCTGTGACTGATTCATGTACCTTTCACAAGGTATTTGGCAACAGAGCAAAGCAATTTGTAATAAGGAACCAGTGCAGTATTGGTACAGAGACATGTAATAAAAAAAACATAATGAAGGATGTAACACATAGGCTTCAGTCACTAATTCTTAGTTGCTACTTGGAGAAAAAACTCCAGATTTTATTAAAGTTTCAATAGACTTGCAGCCAAAATATGAATTTTAATTAAGTAAGTTGCATGAGCAAATGAGTGCACCAGAGCTGCTGCTGATTTTAAATCCTCCTTCTGTACTGCCTGTATCAGGCAGTGTGAGTGCTGAAATACACTGCACCCACCGACTCCAGAGCTGGACATAGTACTCCAGGTGGCATATCCCTTGAGCAGAATAGAGGGGGGAATCATATCCCTCGACCTGCTGGCCACACTTCTTTTGATGCAGCCCAGGATACCACTGGCTTTCTGGCTGCAATCACACATTGCCAGCTCATATCCAGCTTTTCATCCACCAGTAACCCCAGGCCATGTTCCACAGGGCTGCTCTCAATCCCTTCATCCCTCAGCCTGCATTGATACAGGGGGTTGCCCTGACCCAGCTGTAGGACTTTGCACATGGCCTTGTTGAGCCTCTTAAGTTCACATGGGCCCACTTCTTGAGCTTGTCCAGGTCCCTCTGGATGGCATGCTGTCCCTCAGGTGTGTCAACCAGAACACTCAGCTTGGCATTGTCTGCAAACTGTCTGAGGGTAGACTTGATCCCACTATGTTACTGATGAAGACCTTAAAAAACACTGGTCCCAAAACCAGTAACAAGATAGGAAAGCTCTGTAACTGTAGATCAACAGTATTGAATAATTCCTGGCTACTTCTACTAAAGAACTCCGCAAGATTCTTCTAGTGGCATGTTCCCTAGCTTACATCTCAAAAGACAAAAATATCACTGTGGTCCATGATACTTACTCTATGTAACCAGACTAATGTCTGCCCTTCTGAGAAGGAAGAGAGGTCACTGCAGGCGTGTCTGCCAATGTGGCAGCATCCAGTTTGATCTGAAGTGTTTTTGTCTAGGTGGGCAAGATTACAGGAAAACCATGCATCAGCAGTGCTTGTAATTTAGTGACACTCAAAGATGCCCCAAGCCTGCCTGTTCATTGCTATCAGCCTTTCTTTAACTTTCAAACAATGGTTATTCTGTTTAGAAAATTCTCAAGTGTAAGTATTATTTGTCTTATCGCTAATTTATGTGCACATGGCATAATCTCTTTTTCTTTCTTTCCCTTGAATGGATTTCCCTAACTGATCCTGTTGAGCAGAGATTACTCCATAGTAGACCTCTTTTTCTCCACCATTGTCATGAATAATTTTAAAGGAATGACTGGAATACCCTGCTGATTACCAATGAAGGAAAGGAGTTTTTTTGGCAATCTCATTTTGAAAGCCATGTCTTCTAAAGCAGAATATTTAACAGGATGATTTTTACATAAATAATGTGTTACATTCATTATATATACTCCTTCAGAGAGCCATAGGGGATTTCCCACTTAGAATCACAATGAAAGTTGTAAGATATTGAGAGCTGCACTATGCTAGCATTTCTGCTTGGGAGATCCTATTTTTTCCAGGGCCCTGCAGTGTGAGCTGGTACAGATTTTGTATGTATTATTATGTATTAGTCTTCAACTGCAAAAATAAAACCATGTGTTACCGCACTTATCCCAGAACTTGTTAAGCTAGTTAATTTTGAGAATCGGTGGCAATAGGAAATCACATACCAAGGAGATAGAATAACTTGTGTATGACTCACCATGTGGAAAAAACCAAACCCATTGTCAGAAGCAAGTGTACATATCATTTCAAGGATAGGTTTTGTAAAAAGATTGTTTTGATTTGGTTGTTTTTGCCAAAGGAATCCACTTGCCTCTCTTAGATCTGTTTAAAAAGGGCCTTTCATTGCAAATGTTATTGTTGTGAACGTGTGAATCAACCTCTCCTTGTTTCCACTGTAATCTTTACTTTTCACAAAGGTAGTGACTTCTGTTCTCAGTCACTTCTTCTGCAACCCTCCAGATGGTAGGGCCTAGACCTTGACTTGGTCTCCTCTGTGCTTCTGCCATAGTAGTAATATCCAATTTGAAACCGCACCAGCAATTGTGGGAGCTTTGTAGGTCTGTGTTGTTTATTTAAACCCACCGACTGCAGTTTTACATTTCCTTCTTCCTACCACTGGCTTTCTGGCTGCAATCACACATTGCCAGCTCATATCCAGCTTTTCATCCGCCAGTAACCCCAGGCCATGTTCCACAGGGCTGCTCTCAATCCCTTCATCCCTCAGCCTGCATTGATACAGGGGGTTGCCCTGACCCAGCTGTAGGACTTTGCACATGGCCTTGTTGAACCTCTTAAGTTCACATGGGCCCACTTCTTGAGCTTGTCCAGGTTCCTCTGGATGGCATGCTGTCCCTCAGGTGTGTCAACCAGAACACTCAGCTTGGCGTTGTCTGCAAACCGGCTGAGGGTGGACTTGATCCCACTGTCTATGTTACTGATGAAGATCTTAAAAAATACTGATACTAAAATGGACCCCTGGAGGACACCACTTGTCATCAGTCTCCATCTGGACATTAAGTGATTGACCACTATACTCTGGATGTGACCATCCAGCCAATTCCTCTTCCACTGAAGAGTCCACCCATCCAACCTGTGTCTCTCCAATTTAGAGAAGGAAATTCTGGCAGACTCTGTCAAAGGCCTTACACAAGTCCGGATAGATGTCATCCGTAACTCTTCCCTTGTCCACTCATGTAGTCAGGCCACTAGGCTGGTCAGGCAGGACTTGCCCTTGGCGAAGCTATGCTGACTGTCTTGAATCATCTCCCTGGCCTCTATGTGCCTTAGCATAGCTTCCAGGAAGATCTGTTCCAAAATCTTCCCAGGCACAGAGGTGAGGCTGACAGCTCAGTAGTTCCCAGGGTCCTCCTCTCTATTCTTTTTAAAAAGAGGTGCAATGTTTCCCTTTTTCTGGTCACTGGGAACTTTCCATGACTAATGGGACTTATCAAATGTCATGGAGAGTAGCTTGGCAGCCAGTTCTCTCAGGACTCTGTACTGCATCTTGTCAGCTCCCATAGTCTGCTCAGGTTCCAAATCCACATAGAGGTCCCCAAGAACAGTTTGTATAATAAGAACAGAATGAAAGAAAACTCTACCTGTAATCTAGCATCATTGCACTTACTGCATGGAATATTTTGAAGTATCAGATACACTGCTTAATGAATCTGCTAGGTTTCTGCATTTTCTGTAGATTTCTTTAGGATTTGCCCTGATGCATTGGAAAGAAATTTGCATGGATTAATACAGCTAACTGTTAATAATAAATCTTTTAATTCTTCACTTTTGGGTGTATTCATTGTAGTATTAAGGTTAAAATTTTGTCATAAAAAGATTTGAAAGGGCTACCTGCTGAACTATGTGATTGTCCAGACAGAGAAACAAATTATATTCTAGTCCACATCCCTCTGTAAAATAGATGTCATTTAGAAGAAGCCCTTAAAAAGAGATTTCCTAATTGGAAAAGCATCCTTTTCAGTCACAAGTGGCTGAGCTAAAGTGTGTCCTCAGAATATCAATATGAGCTGAAGCTATTAAAATGTCATGGTTAACCTTTTTAAAGAGCCTAATTTAATTAGACAATAATAATTAGAGTATTCTTAACAGTAAGAAATGGCTGCCTCAAATGAACTTCCTGTAAACTCTTAATTTCAATGGATAACACTCTGCTGGAAAAGATTCAGCATATGAACAATGAGATTGAGTTTGCAAATACTGTGATTAACTTACAGTTTTTGCAATTGGAAGTAATTGCTGGAGCATCCTGGAAGGCAGGGACAATTTACTTCCTGATCACACCTAGCAAAATGTTTCTGCACGTGTCAGCAGCTCTCAAGCATAATGTAAAAAAATCGTCAGATCAATCAGCATTCTTAAACACTGTGTAGTTTCTTTGCTTTTCCTGAAAACGGTTAAGAGCAGAGACCTTGTAAACTGAAGGAAAAAGGCAGCATGGCATCCTACAGGGTAATTCTTCATTTAAACCGGTGTGAGTTAGAGCCTCACTCTGGCTCGCGTTTTGCAGATACTCTTTCATCTGGATCAAACTACTATATCCTATCTCAGGGCTGGAGAGATGCTCCCTTTTGGTGCAGGGCCTGCTGGAATAACAGCAGTCATGTTAAATGGAACTAGATTACCTGAGGCAAATTGCAGTTCTAGGATATAACTCTAGTGGCATTCTTACCTGAGCAGTATTTGAGGACCAGCTCACGTAACATCGTGGAAAGACTGCTCAACAGCTTCCATACTTAGAAATAAATATATATAAAAAAAAAATCTCACTGGCTGTGGGACTGTAGAATCACTGTTTAGGAAAAAATAAATGGGAGTGTTGTGACAGAACACTTAGGAGTAATGATTTTTAATAGACACTTCTAAGATACAGAATGACAGTTCTACTTCTGTTTGCTAGTCAGGGCCAGTGAGATCACCAAAGACAGTCTGCATGGGATGGTACCAGTCTACAGTAGGAGCTATTTTTACTTGAAAGGTGTCTTTTGTCCACATTCAGGTTGTTTTAATTGGCTTGATTCTTGATTGTGGAGTTACCTTGACTGGATGTCATCCACCTAATCATGGAGGGCAGCCAGAAGTGTCCCTTTCAGACATGACCACTTTGGCTCCCTGTATTCTCTGACGGAGGACCTGGCTTTTATTTTGTACTTCATATTCAGCCTTGGTTGGAGAAGAGACATGGGAAAATATATCACAGATAAACCTTTCCCCCCAGGAGCTCAATTTCTCACTTCAATTATTTCATGGTATTTCACCAGGAAGGGAGTCACTGGAAGAACCAACAAATTTACACCCCAGAGATCTGGCTCCTGCTCTAAAAGCCTACAAAAACAGCCACACTGTCCCTGCTGTGGAGGACAGTGTCACACATCATATTACAAAACAAGAAGAGAAGGAAGAGCATGGGCTGCGTTGTCCTAATTTAAGTATGGCAGAGCTAAGATTTTCTCTCTGCCTTATGTCACTGGCCTCCCTTCACACAACACAGCTGGTATAGGAATTTCTTCATTGAATTTCTCTATATTGTAAAATCTCATGGGCATTGCCTGCTCTTGACAACCAGCTCCTTCCTTGGCTACTCTCAGCTTGCTGTCTTTCTCAACACAGCAGGGTTCATACAGCCAGAAGATGCAGGCACCTGACTGGTTAAAAATAAAATGCAATCAGATCTTTATGCCTCTACACAGAGACACACGTTGTGTATTTTGCCTTCAGGTACAGAAAGCTTAAAAAAGCTTAAAAAAAAAAAAGGCTGATAGTAAGGATACCCTAACTTACAGCTTTGAGAGTGCACTCAAACCTTCCCTAAAGTTGAAGTTTCAAGAAATAAATTGCTCAAATCAGGCTATGGCGATGTGTCAGAAATCATGACTCTTTTAAGGCATGATTGCATACTCACCTCTGTAACAATTGCTGCAGAATGTGACTAATTTTGTAGCTCTCTCTGTGCTGATCAATAAAGAGCATATGAAAGAAATGGCAGCAAGAATAGGCTTTTAATTCCAGCCTGAACTTGTATAGCAAAGCAATGTACCTAGGACTGCCATGGTGGCTCCTGTTTCTTTCTCTTCCTATGCCACTTAGGAAGACCCTGAGTGGTAGCACTGTGTATCTCCCTGGTTCACCCCCTGCTTTTTTGAACAGGTCACTTCTGCAGCTCAGTGGCCATTTACAACCTGTCCAGGTGTGCAGACACTGCTCTCTCCTCCTCTGTGCCCTGCTAGGACATGAGAAGCAGGGGTGGCAAGGGCCCCTGCAGCAAGCCAGCCTGCCCAGAACAGTGGTTTCCTCACCTGATCGAGCTGGGGAGAGCCCAAGGTTGGTTAGTGAACCCGACCTTGGCATTTGACTGTGTGGTTGGGCATCTGAAGCAGCCTCCAACTAGAAGCTGCTCTGTGCTGTTCACTTCACCACTCACTGTTGCTCCAGAGTCTTGCTCCTTCCTCCTAAATACTTCCAAGCACTCCAGATCAGACTTGTTCCCGTCATGTCTCATTCCTTGTCCTGAACTTGATTTTTCAATGGCATTTGCTAATATCCTGACTTTTAAAGTTGACTGTGATCACAATTGCATCTGTCTTCAGTGTTTCATAGTCTTAATCCCATTGCCTTGACATCAGTTGCTGCATCTAACCCTAGTCCAGTATGGATCTAATCACTGAGTTGTATAAAATGGTTGTGCAAAACACAAGTACATTAGACTCTTGCAAAATCCCTGATCACCCCACACTGAAAAGAAAATGTAACTTCAACTTCAAACACACAGACTTTGCTACAGGACACCTGTGCTAGGGATGACTCAAGGGGTAGAGTTGGCTTGAAGAGGAGCAGAGAATGGTGTCCTTGAAAGGTGGGAAGGGAATGTGTGGAGTTGAAGCACACCTTTAATGGCAGAATAACCCCAGGAGCCAATCTCTCAGCCAGAAACTGTTGAGCATTGCCTGACTGCTCCTGGGTGCTGCATGTTCCCATGCAGTGGCTGCAGCTAGAGAAGGGGAGGTCTCATACCAGTGACCATTGTTGCTGCTTCATGAAGGTTTTTAGGCAAATTGCTCATCTTCCCACAGCTCTGCTGCTATTGCTGGTTTTCACACTTCTACAAACATACCCTGACCTGCCAGTTCCTGCTGGCTGTGTGCTGGTATATGGGTGGGACTGCTGAATATTTCTTTCAAACAAGGGCAAAGCCACACAAATGTCATTATTAATCATAAACTGGCATAACAAAGTGATATGAAGTATGCATCAATTCAAGATAGCTGAAGTGTTGTTCTTAGAGAAGGTAACTGAATTGATGCTTCCTCACTGTACAAACACAACCTGCGAGAAGGAACAACTTCTCATGTGCATCAGTTTAAAAAGTTCTCTAAGCAGTGATGTTTTGAACAAGGCTGCATCACGATAATTACCAGAGTGTAGTCATATCAAAATCGGTTTTATAGCAGATGATTCAGGTTCTTGTTGCAGAGAGCTCAGCAAAGGATATAAAACCCACATATGAAATCAGAGAAATACTTGGATGATTAGCAATATCCCCAGCGCTTCCCAGGCTCATGAATTTAGAGATGTCTTGGGTATGTCTGCGCTATAATGCAGTCACAGAACACATTACAGACCTTGCATCAGATGCCTGCAATTGGCCTGGTCTTGCGAGTTGTGGATATGTAGCAGTTAAATCCTCTATCTTTGTATTACTAGATTAAAGACAGGTCAGGTTTATAGTTCCCCTAAATGATCATGCAATTTTATGCATGTTCATGCCACTGCTGAAGATGACAGAATTCTATACTATATTATTAAGCTTCAAGTTTTAACTTACTGTGATGAAACAGGGCTTCCAAAATTCATAAGCTGGCTCTGCACTGCTCAGCACTTGACAACAGGGCACCTATTTAATGAGATTTCCCCCTTGTCCTAGCACTTGACAATATCAGTCCCCAAATTGTTTCTAGCTCTGTGGGAAATCCAGTCCGAAACACTTTTCATTGCTTTCAGTGCCAAAGTGGGGATACAGCAACTTGTTCCTCTGTCCATGGTCCTCTGCTTTTTGAATATTAATCTCTTCTGCCAAATGTATCTATGAAAACTGACCCTTCGTCTTCCCTTGCTTTCCAAAATTCAGTTTCTTCGCCATGTGCTCCTTTATGTGGAGTTGCAAAATGCCACTGTGGCTAATAGGTCCTCTAGCTTTTCCTAGGGGCTTTTCTGAGATTGCAGTTCTACTATATTCTGTATTTCCAGGTTACACAGAGTCTTTGGGGACTGCAACATTTTCAAGGCTGTCAAAGTATTTTATACATTAAATATGATAATATGCGTTCACCATACAGTCACATATCAATCATTTGCAATCTCTCAGTCACCTCTAGCTCTTGCTGCAGACCTTCCGTGATACTAATAGCACAGAAGACAGATTTAGTAGAAGACATGCTGAGTCCTCCCCAGACAACTTGTGTCAGCATTAGCAGTTCTTGCTGTCCCAGTTATGCATGTGCTTAAACTCCTCTGTTCACCTCATGCCTCTGTGCTGCAGTTTCCTCTCCATCTGACGGTCTTTCCCTAATGCTCTCAAGACTATAGTTTCATCTTTCTTCAACACAAGGCAGGCCATTACTTTGAAAAGCCTCGTAGGTCACATGAACACACAGTGCAACTGACCACATATGGGTAAAGGGTGCTGACAAACTACTGGAGAAAAAAAACAATTGTGAGACTATGCTACTCAGCCTGAAGCAAAACGTTTAGCAACAGGGCACTATTCACAAATGAAAGAGCTATTTTTACCTGGAGAGAATGTCGTTTTTGAGCCTAAACTGGACATCACACTACTTAGACATAATTTGTTTTGTCTAGGGGGTTTGTATTCCATATGCCTGAGATCAGGAGGATTTGGATATATGAACACTGCTCTGCAGAAGATGCTTTTCACAGAAGTCCTGGTGCACAAACCCACACAGTTAATGAGCACTTTATGCAGATATTTGCCCTGTACATGGGTTCAGACAGAAAACAGGCTTGTAAACAGGAAAGCTGGAGCTATTGGCTCTTCTTCCCTTAGTAGAAGAGGGTCACATAACAAGCTGCTAGGCGAGCAGTCTCTTTTAAAGAGCATTTGTGTGCATCAGATATGGAGAATACTATTGTAAATGTCTTGTTGTCCCTCTCTGGTCATGGCAAACACAGATGTAGCAAGTCTTGGCAAGAACAAGGAATTCTACTGCTTGGGAAGGAAATGTAAAACTGCAGTCGGTGGGTTTAAATAAACAACACAGACCTACAAAGCTCCCACAATTGCTGGTGCGGTTTCAAATTGGATATTACTACTATGGCAGAAGCACAGAGGAGACCAAGTCAAGGTCTAGGCCCTACCATCTGGAGGGTTGCAGAAGAAGTGACTGAGAACAGAAGTCACTACCTTTGTGAAAAGTAAAGATTACAGTGGAAACAAGGAGAGGTTGATTCACACGTTCACAACAATAACATTTGCAATGAAAGGCCCTTTTTAAACAGATCTAAGAGAGGCAAGTGGATTCCTTTGGCAAAAACAACCAAATCAAAACAATCTTTTTACAAAACCTATCCTTGAAATGATATGTACACTTGCTTCTGACAATGGGTTTGGTTTTTTCCACATGGTGAGTCATACACAAGTTATTCTATCTCCTTGGTATGTGATTTCCTATTGCCACCGATTCTCAAAATTAACTAGCTTAACAAGTTCTGGGATAAGTGCGGTAACACATGGTTTTATTTTTGCAGTTGAAGACTAATACATAATAATACATACAAAATCTGTACCAGCTCACACTGCAGGGCCCTGGAAAAAATAGGATCTCCCAAGCAGAAATGCTAGCATAGTGCAGCTCTCAATATCTTACAACTTTCATTGTGATTCTAAGTGGGAAATCCCCTATGGCTCTCTGAAGGAGTATATATAATGAATGTAACACATTATTTATGTAAAAATCATCCTGTTAAATATTCTGCTTTAGAAGACATGGCTTTCAAAATGAGATTGCCAAAAAAACTCCTTTCCTTCATTGGTAATCAGCAGGGTATTCCAGTCATTCCTTTAAAATTATTCATGACAATGGTGGAGAAAAAGAGGTCTACTATGGAGTAATCTCTGCTCAACAGGATCAGTTAGGGAAATCCATTCAAGGGAAAGAAAGAAAAAGAGATTATGCCATGTGCACATAAATTAGCGATAAGACAAATAATACTTACACTTGAGAATTTTCTAAACAGAATAACCATTGTTTGAAAGTTAAAGAAAGGCTGATAGCAATGAACAGGCAGGCTTGGGGCATCTTTGAGTGTCACTAAATTACAAGCACTGCTGATGCATGGTTTTCCTGTAATCTTGCCCACCTAGACAAAAACACTTCAGATCAAACTGGATGCTGCCACATTGGCAGACACGCCTGCAGTGACCTCTCTTCCTTCTCAGAAGGGCAGACATTAGTCTGGTTACATAGAGTAAGTATCATGGACCACAGTGATATTTTTGTCTTTTGAGATGTAAGCTAGGGAACATGCCACTAGAAGAATCTTGCGGAGTTCTTTAGTAGAAGTAGCCAGGAATTATTCAATACTGTTGATCTACAGTTACAGAGCTTTCCTATCTTGTTACTGGTTTTGGGACCAGTGTTTTTTAAGGTCTTCATCAGTAACATAGTGGGATCAAGTCTACCCTCAGACAGTTTGCAGACAATGCCAAGCTGAGTGTTCTGGTTGACACACCTGAGGGACAGCATGCCATCCAGAGGGACCTGGACAAGCTCAAGAAGTGGGCCCATGTGAACTTAAGAGGTTCAACAAGGCCATGTGCAAAGTCCTACAGCTGGGTCAGGGCAACCCCCTGTATCAATGCAGGCTGAGGGATGAAGGGATTGAGAGCAGCCCTGTGGAACATGGCCTGGGGTTACTGGTGGATGAAAAGCTGGATATGAGCTGGCAATGTGTGATTGCAGCCAGAAAGCCAGTGGTATCCTGGGCTGCATCAAAAGAAGTGTGGCCAGCAGGTCGAGGGATATGATTCCCCCCTCTATTCTGCTCAAGGGATATGCCACCTGG
This sequence comes from Hemiprocne comata, assembly GCA_020745705.1. NCBI lineage: Eukaryota > Metazoa > Chordata > Aves > Apodiformes > Apodidae > Hemiprocne > Hemiprocne comata. The sequence goes on along the minus strand of CM036616.1, from coordinate 37,543,404 downwards.
AGTACTATGTCCAGCTCTGGAGTCGGTGGGTGCAGTGTATTTCAGCACTCACACTGCCTGATACAGGCAGTACAGAAGGAGGATTTAAAATCAGCAGCAGCTCTGGTGCACTCATTTGCTCATGCAACTTACTTAATTAAAATTCATATTTTGGCTGCAAGTCTATTGAAACTTTAATAAAATCTGGAGTTTTTTCTCCAAGTAGCAACTAAGAATTAGTGACTGAAGCCTATGTGTTACATCCTTCATTATGTTTTTTTTATTACATGTCTCTGTACCAATACTGCACTGGTTCCTTATTACAAATTGCTTTGCTCTGTTGCCAAATACCTTGTGAAAGGTACATGAATCAGTCACAGCAGATAAAAAATATTTTAAAATTTCCAACGTAGATGTAGCAGTTTATCAGGATGATCTATCTTATAGTGACGTTTTGCAAAGACATGAGGATTTTTAAAACAAATTCAGCCAGTGAGGTCTAATACCTTTTACTTATTTACATGGTATTGCGAGGTTTGTCAAAGTTACAACCAAAGTTAAACAGGTAAACAGGACAAAGTGACCTTCTAGGACTGTTTGCAGTACAAAAAACAATCACGGTCTTTACAGAATATAGAGTTAGACAGCAAGTTGTTCATCTGATTAATCTGATTCAAATTAATATATTATTAACCATTAATATTATAGTTATAATATTACTATACCATTAACCATACATGGAAGTCAGGCAAAAAACCCCTGTGACCCCAAAGGATTAAGATGAAGACGCTTGTTTGTCTTCTGCAAAAGGCAAAATGTTGTGTACTGTGAGGTATGCATTAGCTTAAGCATCACTCAGGTAACCAGCACTGGGTGCACACAAGGGACTTAGTCATTCCCTGTCTCAGCTATTATTTCTGAGCAAGCTGTTGATTTAATACTACATGAGGAAGGCAAGACTAATATTCAGTAACTGTGATGCAAATTAGCTGCATCGTTCTGAAAGTCTAATGATTGCAGAATGTCTCTTGTTTTATTCAGGCAATTGTCGATATCCTGGCTACATCACAAAGTTGGGTTTTCTGTCCATTTGCTTGTGTCAGCTGGATGAGCTCACAGGAGCAGGCAGAGATGACCCATTCAAATCACTGTGTAAAGCAGTTCCTCCACAGTGTTTTTCAGGATGCAGAGTTTGCACACTAACTTTATACACTGGACAAAATTATCAATAGTAGTAATACATGAAGGCTCCTTTATTTGTTTGCAATACCTTATTTTCATCTGTATTTCTAAGGTCCAGGTGCTTACTGGTATGCAAATCTGCAAAGATATGAAAGATGCTGGTTACATCCACAGCAATAATCCCTAGGCAGCAAGAAGATAATGAAAACTGAGACATCCTTACTACAAGTTCAAAATATTCCATCTATTTGTATGAGTGAAAAAATCACTGAGTACAGAAATGCACACCGACTTTAGTAGCACTTTCTCAAGATCACATCAAGCTGAGCTGTGTCGTACTCTGCGCTGTTCAGCCCACAGCCTGTGAGCTGCTACCCTCCTGCAGCACATCAGGAGATGCACAGCGGCATGCTTGGGTTAGAAAAAAAACCCAAACATACACATTCCCATGCAGTTAGCTGCTTTTCAATAGAGTCTAATGTTAAACATGGTGAAGAGCAGATTCCTGAATTCTGTCAGCGCCTCATCAAGATGTTTGCAATTAAAATAGTGAAATCATTATGGTTTTCTGACTAGTGTCCTCTCATTTACCTTTCTTGTCAGTCACAGATCTATTACTTCTTTCTCATTCACCAAACACAACACAAGATGGTCTATGAAGGTTGAGGCATTCCCACAGAAAATGTTTCCTTCTTCCAGACCAAGGTAAAGACAGATGTTCAGCCCTTTCACTGGTGCACAGAAATCACCCTGCCAGTCCTGTGGTTTTTTTGCAACATGCCGTGTTTTTCAGGCAGGTGGGATGTGGGTAGGATGTATGCAGGGGAAAGAGGACAAACAACATGTGAGGCATAAAGAGACAGAGAGACTTGCAACATGGGAATTTCCTTTTTTATAATAAATTAGGATTTTACCCGTATCTTATCTAGCCTTGGAATTCAAACAGTTCAGGCATACAGCAGTCTGATGGGTCAGAGTCTTCTGGCAGATGTGTCAGCTGCCAGGAATGGAGTGCTACGGCAGAGATGTCTTTGTTGTGGAGCAGGAAGGTACCATGTGAGGCACAAAAGGCATCGATGCTGTTATGGAATCTCCCTCTGGATAAACAGGGAAGAAATCGCAGGCAGAAGCAGAAACACGTCAGTCTGAAACGGTTGATCTGATCACCGGGATCTGCTTTCCACACTGAGATCAATGGGGAAGGCTTGTCAGATGTTCCGCTTGTGAAGCGGGAGGTGGCATTTTGCCCTGAGGGCAACTTCAAAAGGAGCAAAAATGTTGGTGTCTTTTTTTTTTTTTTTTTTTTCCCCCCTTTCAGTAAAAGAAACTGGTTAGAACAGGAAAAAGGCTGAGTTTTCTACTAGAGGAATAATACTGCAACCAAGTGATGCTTAGGAAAACAAAGAAACCTCTTGGAAAATTTATTTCTCTGGGTTTGACAAGACATGACTGTGTGTCTGGCCCTGAGAGCCCGAGCAAGTGCACAGGCTGGTCTGTTCAAACTGAACGGGAGGGGGAGTGCCACAGAGAGCAGGGGGGTTTCTTCTGAAATTAACTCTGCAGCCTGCCTGCCACTCAGTACTAGCTCCTTCTGGGGCTGATTTTACTTCAGTGCATAAAAACATGTATTGACTGTCACCCAACAGACACACACATCACCTAAGGCAAACAAAGATTTCTTTTTTCAAAACCCCACTGTTCTGACTTCTGACAATCTCTAAGACAGTGTCAGTTAAGCTGTAGTCCATGGACCCTACAGGGCCTCACAAGACTCATAGTTCCCTTTAATGGAAAACAAAGAACTAACATTACATGCAGCAAACATGTAACTGTGCCTTCTGGGTATAATCAATGGCCATGTCTTTCCTGCAGCTGAGGAATTCACTGGGTTGGATTCACCACTGAATACTCAAAAGTAGCCTCCAATTTTCCACCAAAACTAAAATTGCTGGACAAGGTTAATAATCCAACAAGAAAAAAAAGTGCACACCCAGAGAGCAGGACTAGGGGTTGAAGGCAACTAAAAGCACACATATATTGTATGAAAGAAAGGTAAGATTACACAGACCTATGCAGAAGACAACAATCTTGTTGCTCATCACTTTTGACTGTAAAACAGCACAGTACCAACAGTGTGGCAAAGGTTAGTTCCATACACTTTAGTTTCATGGAGGGCCTCACATTCTGGTCATCTTCATAACATCAGAGAAGCCTCAGACATGTTGCATTAGGCAATTATGCCTCTCATGTTTGTTCTCTCACTCTCCCTCTTGAGCCACTTAGCCTTTGTTGCAAAACAGTGGAGAATAGAAGGCAACTTATTAAAAAAAAATACAAATATGTACTCAAATCTTTTTATAACCAAATATCAAATATGGTAAACCAACTATCTTGCTTAGTTACCATACATGTTTCTTGTAGTTTTTATTCTATAGGGATAAATCTAAAATAATCATAAGTAGCATTATTAATAAAAAAATCCCCTTTGGTGTCTGTATCTCAGATTCTGGGGAAAACATAAAATTGTGGTTCTGTTTGGTTTAGCATATTATGGTTTGGGTAAAGATAAAAATCTGTAATACAAACATATTTGCCAATGTCATGAGAATAGGTAAAGAAGTGTTTCATATTAAAGATATATCTTTCATCTGACAGTCACAGTTTCAGTGATCTGATCTCTTTATTCTCTTTTCTCCTTTTTGGTGAAATTCCATTTCTTAAAATAACAGCCTTCTTTTTGAGATGACTATGTTATCATTACCCTGGTAAGCTCACTTTGAGATTTCACACTATCCATTTGAATACCCATTCCAATCTGCCTTTTTCTTTTCTTTTTTTATTTGATTCTTTTCCCATGTTCAAATGGGCTTCTGACTGGCCTGGCTCATGCCTGAGGGGGGTAATGCTGAAGGCAAAACCATCTGACATCCCACACTGTCAGTCAGCAAGCTGCATGCTTCTTCTCTGCAGCTACAGCTACTGTCAAGGAGGTTGGGAAGCGGTCACCACATCTCACTGTTAAACATTTCCAGCCATTATCTGCATAATATTTTAATCTGTACTTTGCATCAAAACATAGTAGTTTGACATAGAAAGGGAAGCTGTAAATCTTTTCAGGCCTGTGCACGAATATTGTTTGGAAACAAGAGAATGCCTTTTTTCTTCCCTATTTGTAGCTGCTGGTTGGTGCCTTTTTAGTGCAAAAGGTTCTTCTCTGAGCATGAGTTATGTTTTCTATTTTAACAGCTGATTCTATGTTTCATAGCTATGCCTTTGGTACCATGGTTTCTTTGTGATTTAGCTTAAGGAGAGGTACTGTAGTTTCACAATCAACCTTCAATGAACCTATAGGAATGCTACTCAAAAAATGTACTTTCTATTTTTTTCTTGTCTATTGTAAAAAAATCTGTTGATAACAACATAGGCTCAGAAGCTCCTTCGTAGCTTTTAAGGAAATTTTGTTTGCATTACAAAAGTGCTGTATGCTGGGAACATGATATTCTTGCCGTTCACTCCCTAAATTGTACAGGAAAGAGAGAGAAAATAATCTAGTGCATATTTAAGCAGTATCAGCTCCCTTGTGCTGTGCTATTGTCCAAGTTAGGATTCAGTCTCATCAGAGGCTTGTATACAAAAAGATGATGCAGTTTACACAAAAAAGCTTCCATACAAGTATTGCCAGAGCAAACAGCTCTCTTCACCCTTTTCTATCTCTGCCTTTAAAACTCCTTCAGAGACTTTCAACAGCCCGTGAAAGGCCACTCACAATAAAAACAAGCACTATATCTCCATTGCCACATTTCTTGGTCTCTTTACTTCGATGAAGTAACAAAGCAGCATGTTGAGAACTGGTTTTAGGTTGCAGCACAGAGAAGCTCTTGCCATGAGCCCAGGAGCAGTGAGCCATCCTGATGCCACACAGCAAAGTGGGCTGACACGGGCATGGCTACTCGCTGCAGGAGCATGTTATTGCTCTCTGTGCTTGAAGACATCATGGACATGCAGTAGCAATCAGTGATGTGCAGGCATGATTCTGTAGTTCTTTTCACCTTTCCAGTACTTTATAAACACTCATTTATGACACCTCAGTGTACTATTCTAGGGTGACCTTGTCTAAGTCAACTGGTATGAAAAAGGACAACTGTTAGGCATCAGAACAAAGGGAAGAAACTATTTACATCGAATTTTGGTAACAAACTTGGTTGCAGTGTAGGCTGTTCATGGGTTCAAAATTTGCTTGTCTATTCTATCATATGTAAGATGTCTGAAACTCTTTTCCTCTCCTTTTATGATGGTGCACTTTCAGTGTTTTTGTAGGGCATTAGGACACTATTTCTTGTCCATGATGCAGGGCTCAAGCTTGCAAGCCTTCCCAGCTATGAGAGTCGATTCCAGGTGTGGACAGTCTCACTTCCCTGGGTGCTTATATGCAGCACTGGCCTATAGAGCTACCTAGCACAGCATGTGGCACAAGCTGGGCAAAGGCAGTCAAACAGGAGTCAAAGCACTATTTTGCTCTTAGCATCTCTGCCGAGACAGTTCTACATGACTCCTTACAAAGATCTTTGTTTTCCAGAATACCTCAACCCTAATCAGTAAAGGAATATAAAGAAAAAACAGGCACAACAACAAAAGTAACAGAAAGGAAAATAAAACAAGGTATACTGAGGAAAAAAAAAAAAAAAAAAAGAGGATTACTATATCCCTTACAGGTGGAACCCAGGAAATGTTTTTTCATCGCTTCCTTTCCAATACAGACTCTCAATTTAGAACCTTTTTTTGTGAATTTGCCATTTACAGTTGCTATGGAAAATCTTTGATGTTCCTCCAGGATAGGTAGCTTATGAAAGTGAGAGTGTCAACTCAAGTCACTTGACTGGAAGCTCACTGGGGCAGTACTTTTCCTCACCGCCTACCTGAAGAATATTGGTAGTGCTTATGGGCAGTGTGCAAATATTAACAGATCAGCTGAGGATTTCTGAGCTGGCTGGAAAATGAAGAACAATGCAAATAAGCAGCAGGGGAGGTGGAAAATGCATGCAAATCAACCTATACTTTCTGGTCCATAGGTCCCAAGCCTCATTACCTTTGAAACTTCTACTTGCGCTTAAGCAGCACTCTAACTTCTTCCTCAAACATGGAGGCAGGGTCTGCTATCCACAATTTAATGAGCCTCAAGGAGATCAAAAGAACCAAGTGCAAGAGATTTCAGTTGTCATCTTGAAATAAATTACTTCTGTATTTGTTTATTTATAATTCTTTTTCTTCTTTGTCTTATACTTATTTTTCTTCCTGTTTTATAGATATATTTTTGATGGATGTCTAGGAAAGGACAGCATTGCTGCTTATTTGAGAGATGAGGAAAAGCACAAATGTGCCTTTTATGATCAAAGTAGTATAATGTAATGTTTATCATATATTGCTTTTCATCTTCAATATGCTTTGCAAACATGCATGAATTAAACCTTAAATCATTCTCATGAGGTACATAAGATAAGGTCACCTTCATTTTCTATGTGGAAAAAACTGTGCCAGCGATAATTTTACTGCTCTGTGCATGAGAAGACTACATTTAAGATCAAAATTAGCAACAGTTTGTCTGAATGGGGAAGAGAAGTACAGGCAAGCTAAACAATTAGAGCAAAGACAGCGTTACTCTTATTATTGCCTGTCAGTGAAAATTGTAATTAAAAATCAGGGGTGCTAGAGGGTTGGTTTGTTTCTTTTCCTCAGAGGGGGAGAGGTTGAACTGAATATATATTGAAAGAACTATTGAAAGGAGTGTACATTTGGCAAAGGGAACATTCAGAAAATATTCCTATCATAAGACAAAGAACAAAACTTGACCAGGTAGTCTCAACACAATTTCCTTGCATGCATTATGAAGTGGTCATTACCAGTAGGCAAAATTGCTACTTTTTATTCTGCACAGCTTCTGTTCCTTCAGTAGAAGGAATAGTTATTCAGTATTCACTTTGTTATTTCCTGCTCCAGCATACACTTCCATCCTGTCTTTGGTGCCAAATATTTGACTGAAGAAATACAGGTATCTTCAGGGGTTTTCCCAGGAGGTCCTCAGCACTGCCAGTGTGAGGAAGTTGTGCCTTGCAGAGCTGTGTCTGGGGCCACGGATCACAGCCCAGCATCAATAGCTCCAGCACAGGCCCCTATCACTAGAGAGATCCATTGCAGATGCCAGAGGCAGAGGTAGCTGCGCAGTCTACAGCTGTGTCACTGTTGCAGTTCAGAACACCCCTTAGTCCTGCCCTCTGGGTGTGCATAATTATGCCCTGACTCCTTATCCTTCCATTTCTTCTTCTGAAGAAAGGCCAGACAGTGGGACAGGGAAGAGAGCAGAGTTTGTTATAATAATTTGTTGGAAGTCCTCTGATCCATCTCTCAGAATCTGCTCAGCCACTGTGCTTAAAACCTTCTTCCTTTCTGTGTTGTCCCACACCCCCAAAGGAAAAGACAACTCAGTTTGAGACTGAAACCACACTTAGAAAAGAGGCGGTCCACATGATACTTGCTCTACAAATTAAAGGAGTGTTGTACAAAGCTGAAGATGAAGCTACATTGCCAGTCTCATTTCTAACACTTGTGTATGGGCTGAATGTGCACATCCAAAAATATTCTAAAAGAAAACAGAGTTGGGGCAGCTTTCACTGCATGAGATGATGAGGCGAGTTCCACTGAGAGCAACCTTGCCTAACACATATGGCAGGAAAACCTCGTGTGAAACACCACCATTATTTTAATCCTGAAACCAAAGGACCTCCTCGCAAATACAAACATGTATAATTTAACAACTTCTACAGACCAAGATTATTTCACTCATGTTGTACATGAAATAAACTATTTCCACTGAAATTAGAAAGCCGAGTGTTTATACGTACTACTTGGAAGCCAGAGGTATCTCGCTAGACAAACGCAGTTCTTGATAAAAGCTAAAATGACCTCGCACTTTAATGATTGCAAAAAGCCGTAGTTATAAAAAAGGTGTATCTATAAAATATGCATATTTTACCCCTTTCATGTACGTCCTATGAGACCAGTACTGATAATCCCTGGCGTTTAGTGACACCTAGTGGTATTTTCTGGAATAGGAAAAGCGCATTCGGTCTTAATTTATTAAATGGTAGTAGAGGAATAGCTCCCCCGAAAGCCCTGTAGCAGATTTCCTCCCTACCTTCTTTCTGCTTTCTGAATCCCACGGGAGGCTGGGAGAGTCCACAAGGAATTCCAGTAAGAACTACGTGCTTTATAAATGAAATAACAGTTTCATAAAATACGGGAATGAGAAAAAATCAGTTGTTCCATCCAGAGATTAGACCCTCCCAGATGTCTGGGAGAGGACCTCAGCATCCTCAGAAATCATTCTGCAAAAGAAACGCAGCACATTCCTCTGAGGGCTGGTCTGGGACTCAAGCGGTGCTGGAGTTTGGATGTAAAACTGCCACCATTCATTAGGTGTCTTCAGGAATAAGTAACAGGCTGATTTACAGGGATGCTGCGGTTCTCAGAAAGGGTTTTAATAGTCTTCTGGTATTTTTCACTCGCACTAGTCTTGTCTATGATTGTTGCTATACATAATGTTCTGTTTCTGGCATCCAGTTAATGTTTAATTCAAGCTAAAAATATATCTATCCCTACCTAAATGAAGGTCCCTTCCAGCAGGTGCCACTGTGAGTATGTAAACACAAAATCCAAGTCCCTCACTGGGATATGGGGAGCTGGGTGAGATTCAGGACACACCTAATTTGGCCATGCAAGGGACCCATGGCTTGGCACCCTAAGGGCGAGGAACTCCCACTGGTTCCTAACCCTGACACATAGCACAGGCTGCCAGAAAAGTATCTAGGAAGAGGCAGCCTTAAGCCTTGTCCAGCACCTGGTGGAGAAGGCTTGTGGGTTTTGTGTTACCTAGGCCATGCCCTCAGTGTCCGGCATGATAGCTCTCTATCTAAGGACTGGGTGCTCAGGGTCAAGAAGCCAGATTTGAAAATGTCAGCATAATCTAAGGCTTTGTTGTGACGACGTTGAAAAATGCAGCTGGCTGCAGAACTCCAACTCAGGTTTGATAGCTTTATTAATCGCTGTAATGGTTTTATGTTTTTGCTTTTATAGCAATTTAATATCTACATGTCTGGGAAATTAAGTCATAATAGCCTTTATGAGCTATTCAATCATGTAAATTCTTACGTTCCTGTTATCCAGTATAAACCACAAGTAGATTTAGATGTGGAAATGGATGAGGAATTTTTGGCAGCCCTTTTTTTCTCTGAAAAGCATTAAGACATACGAACAATTTGTGGAACGATATCAGCTTTTCCTAACCTTTCTTTAGAAGTGAAGGAGAACAAGAGCACAAATATTAAAGGTATCCAAAAGCTGATGAGGTGGGCAGCCTGCTGGGCTCTGTGTGACCTGCTCTCTACTCCCCACTACTCTTGACTCCAGCTCTTGGTTGTTGCTTTTCAGAGCACCAGGACCATAAACTCCTCTGGGCTGCAGTACTGTCTCATTATAAGTTTTTTTTGTAAGAACTTTCAAATGTTCTTTGTTTTGTACTGGTTTTTAAAAAATGGGAACACTTCTGTGAATTTAAATAATTTCCCATTCATCTCTATTTAAAGAGAAAACACGTTTTTATTTAAGGAAGTATGTGTTAGAAAAGTCTAGAGGTTTATTTTATTATATTTCAGTAAATTATTTTCTAGTAGATGTTATGGAAAGAGGAATGTTGTGTAATTTTTTAATGTCAAAAAAGAACTATTCAAGCAGCTCTTCGGCCTACACAGTGGACACAAGTATTAGACAAACAAGACTTTTGCAGGCAGAACAATTTCAGATCATCACATGCTATTTAAACTGTAACTAGACAATTCAAAACATTCCTGGTTTCTGGAACTGCTGCTGAGAATCATGGCCTGTTACATGCAATGGGAATCTACTTACTAGCAGCAGTTGAAACCACGCAACTCAGTTGTGCAGTACTCTCCGACAAGGCATTCTCCAACAACAAATTTCTGGGGTTTGCAAGTAATTTAAAAATGGTTCTGTAGATTTTGCCCTTTTGTCATAGGTTAATAACAAATAGGAAAACTTTCTTGGTAAGATTTGCACGTTTGAACCTACAGTGAATTTCAGCTCTTGCACCCCATATCTCTGCTTTCACAAAGACAATGCTGCCTTCACTAAACACCCTAAAGCCCTCAAAGAGGTATTTCAACATGAGCACCAGAATCTCCATTACCTTTAAGTTTTGCTCTTTAAAGCATGGAAGATGACGTGAGAGAACATATTTCTGAGTTTGACTTTTGTCTTTTGATCTGTGAAGATAAACTTCCTTGAGGTGAGCAGATTAACTAGTACAGGATGCACATTAATTGCTTATGGCCTGCACTAAAATTTTCAATTTTTAAATTACTTCTAATTTTAAAAGTCTATCCTTTAAACAAATTGTGAGGAAGTAACTTAAAGAAGTGACCTTTCTTGGATTTTTCCCTCTATTAACTGCTTCTTACCTTTTGCTAAGCTTATCCAGTACCATGAGTGAGAACTTGATGTACAAAGATGTACCAAGCCTACACAACACTACTCAGAAACTTATCAAAGTTTCAGATCTCTGATGTGTGTGTTATTTTTTTCTTCATGATTCAGAAACTCAGTTAAGAAAAAAGGCATTACTGGATTTGTGTCACCATGAGGCACTGCCAAGTTCAAGCAGTCCTCACAGAACTCATAGCCAGGCTTTGAATGGAAAAAATCAGTGAAGGGGAGGATAGAGGGACAAGATCTTCTACTTTCCACCCAAGGGGGGACCACTACAGAAGGGCTGACAGCCACATGGTTATTCAAGCTTTGCCCTGTCAGCTACAGCCCCAGCTCCACAGCTAGCCCATGTGCAGTGCTCAGAGCAAGGCCTTTTACACGCAGCTGACAATACTGAGTCCCATTCACTGTGGCTTACACAGGATCATGGGCATTGCTGGAGTCATGTTTGGTCAGTGCAAAATTCTAGGTACTTTGGTAACTGCAGACTGTGACGGACTGAGGAAAACAGGGAACAGAGAGCCATCAAAAGCCGGTATGAAACACTGGACTTAGGTTAGATTTTTCATTTCACTACCTATCCATGCTTACTGCCTAAGAGATATCATTAAAGATCATTATACCCAATAAAAATTATTGAATTGTGCTATGCATTTGTGATGCCACCTGTAACGTCGTATAGTAAAATTAAGGAAATCCAGATCTTCTTTATTGAGTTGACCAATGGAATGATTGCATTAAACGATGCTTCAAGTTCTTTTTATCATACAGAAAGTCTTTTGTGTTTTGAAAGAATATTGCTAACCTCTGAGCTACCATTAAACATGTAACTGCCACTGCCCCAATGACTCTGAAGACCGGGGATTAAACATAGCAATGTCTTGCTTTCCCCTCTAATGAATACTAGAAAGGAAGAATGAAGTGATTTGTAGTATTTCTTCATAATTATGCCTCCAAATTATTCCAAAAGGGAAAACAAAGTAGACATTCGGAGTCTTTCTCCCAAATAGCTCTCAGAGATCAATCATATTATAGCATCATAGAACCTGCATGGGCAGGGACACTTCCCACTAGATCAGGTTGCTCAGAGCCCAATCCAGCCTGGCCTTGAACCTGGCCCTTTTAGGGATAGGGCTTCCACACCTTCACTGGGCAACCTGTTCCAGTGTCTCACCACCCTCTGGAGTAGCTTTCCATAAGGACTAATGAGAATCAGAAACAACCAGTTTTAAGTTGGAGCCTGACTGATTTATAAACAGGTTGACTGCAAATGCCTTCAACAGGACTGAAACTGAGGACTCACAAGCTCCCTTCTTCCATTTAAGAGCCTGAGGCAGAAGGGATAAATAAAAAAAAAATTATTCTCTGTTTATTGCAGTGCTGTTCTTTCCTGTGAGAGAGACCTTTTCAACTTCTTTTCACTTCTAGAAAGCTGAAGCATAGAATTAATTCTTTTATTACTGAAGTGATGCTCACAGCAAGGTGGGTCAATTAAGCCAGGCCACAGCTTCTTTTAGAAGCAAAGCAAGGTAGTTTTCATAAACCATCTTTATCTTTCTGCCATTCAAAGTCGCTGTGTCTCCTTCCTGTGGCAGTGTAAGCTCATATGTTAGGTGGGACAGGACGCCACAAGGCTGTTTACATGACCCAGCACTAACTGATGATCAGTGATGGCTTTTCCCAGCTATCAGGCATACTCCTCTTCATCCAGGCCCTGCTTTTCTGCAAAACAGGGTGATGTATAAACATACTAGATTGTGTTCACATCCTCTTATACCACACAGTGAAAGCAAACCTCTCAAACAAATACATTTTGAATATGATTGTCCCTTGCCCTGAACCACTGAAAAGTGCATTGTCCCAGAGTGGCAGCACTTGCTTTGTCTGTGTACACAGACATACACAGTAGAGAACTGGAGCCTTTAATACTTGCACTGTTTTGCAGGGAAAATAACTCTTTCCTGTGTGCTTAGACTTTCTGTTTTATATCCATCTACCTCTAAGCATTCAACAAGAACAGAAAGATTGAGTAAGAAACCCACAGGCAGTCCAGCTCACTGCTTGCTCTAGCTCTTACTTTGCCAGTTGACCAGGTCTGGGAGTTGCAAACTATGATCAAGCATTTTCTTTTGGGTGTAGGTCCACCTCATCTTCCAGCAACCCTTTCCACAACCTGAGAGGCCTGTCCTTCACATATTTTTCATAACCTTCCCAGCTGAGCGCTGGAGACTACATATTGAACAGAAGCTGTTTTGTTGCCATGAACCAGTATCTGAGGAGGAAACTGAGTGCTAAACCATTGATGTAAATTTGTTACGTAAATAAGAAAAAGCCACAATGCTTAGATCCAAACCTCCCAAATTTCAGGGTGCTTATACCCTCTTCAGTTCAGTTTTACTCTTTGGCATGTCATTTCACTCTTAATACAACTCCTATTTTCCTGTCATGATCCCTCCATGGTCTCCCCCTTCCTTTATGAAAAAATGAGCCTGCAATCTTGGCAATTATTGCAGACTTTCACTGCTCATGCTGCCACTTTTACCTCATGTGCCCCATCATATTGCTATAAGGTTCTTTCTGAGGATTCATTAAGTAAACCCACTACCATTTGACAGATCTAAATTAATCTTTTTTGCCTCAGAAAACAGAATAAAATCCTATGGAAAAAAAAAAGTAAAAATTTTTAACTGGAGAAAGCTAAGTAAGTCTTGCATTCCTCAAAACAGAAGAGGGAAATTTGCAAAGCGCAGTCTGCCGTTACAAATCGTCAGTAGCTTTGCTTGAAATGTTTCTTTTTTACCAAAGATATCTCTTTGTATTTTTATCATTATGTTTCTTATTTTTTTAATCACAGTTCCTTTTACATACATTGGTTAAACAGCAGGGCCGTGCCTGCACTTCTTTGTCAGGGTTCCTTCCGTGGCTGTGGCACAGAGGTGCATTGTGCTGCTTCGTGCTCTTGGCATGCAAGTGGAGGATGCAAAATGCCCTGTACCCATGCAAGCCCACTCTCCTCCCTGGTCCTTGCCCCACACTAGCAGTCAAACCCAAATTATGACCTATGGGTGCCATTTCACTCTCCAGCATTCAAACCATCCTCTTTGTGATGGGATATCATAATTTTTTTAATATAAAAAAAACAAACCTGGCAGTTCCAACCCAGGCTGTCACTCTCCTTGTCTGACAACAGACTCACACTTCACCAACTCAGAGATGAAAGCATGAATCTTTGTGGTCAGCAGGAAGAGACTTCACCCTCACAGCACCCCTAGCCAAAGACAGATACAGTAGTGACAACAGCAGCAACAGCCTAAGCAAGTGTTTTTCTTCGGTACTATTCATTAGCTGCAAACTCTCAGAGAATCAGACTGTGCAGAGACAGGCTAATGAGCTAACTGGAAAAATTGAGTATTTTTCATGTAATAATAGACTAAAGGAGAATCACTTGTTTAAACCTAACAAAACACAGGCTGATAATCAGTATGGAGGATGAAAAAAAATAAATTAGAGTAAAGTAGGCACAAAACCTTAGAAAGATAAGCCAGTCAGGACTAAATATAAAGCTGGAAGCTAGCAGGAAGTCTCACCAGGGATTGCTAAATTCAGAAACAGCCTCCAGTATGACGGATGAGAAAAAAAACCCACTAATCTTAAGACAGAACTAGTGCAGTTTAGAACAGGGACCGCAAGAAGTTGGTACCCTTGACAGCAGGGCAGAAACTTCAGGCAGCCATGACACCCTTGGTGCTTCTCTGCTCCTAGCAGCAAGCTAAAGCTGGAGCCTAAGAGTATGAAGATGAACACTGTGTTATAAAAAAGCCAAGATATCCACAAGTTCACAGTCTATGGACAGGCAGGCTGTTTCTCCCAAGGGACTATAATCAGGACTCTGCAAGTAATCTACTGGCAGTCAAATAACAAAAGTTGCAAAAGTGTTTGGTGGAGATCTGTATTCTTATCCAGGCATAAGAGAAATCCGGATTTCTCAGCTGTCAGAAGAATACCCTAATACCCAGCTGGGTATTTTGGGCAGGGGAACCCTCTGGTGACTCTTGCTGTAATGCGCTACTTACGGTTAATGGTTAAAATACTTAAACAGGATGTGAGTCACCAAGATCCTAGCCCTTTATCAAGGGATTTTTGTGTATTATTATTGATACAAAGCAGAAAAATTTTGAAGGGGGATTCAAAACAGGCCATGTCTTAATGCACAGGTGTTCAGTACCATATACAAAGCCCTCAGGCAACCAAAGCAAGTTTAACTGTTTTCACCTTCTGAGGGATCATTCCAACCTCGGAAGTCTGAAAGATACATGAAAATCATGACACTGCTACTCCAGTTTGCCGCTTCCCTGCTGTCTATTCTATACAAGAATGGCAAAGAACTATTTGTAAATTATTTTAAGATTACTAAAGTAACTTTTGATAAAGCTAATTAAATGATCTCTCAAAAAATATTTCCCCCCCCATGTTATCTACTGGGTAGGGGAAGAAAAAGAAAATTACCAAGAGTAATAAAGCCACAAGTAAGCATGTATACAAACCCTGATGACTCAGTTAACCATAACTACTATTTTTAAACCGCTTCATTCCAAGACAGGAAAGACACTTAAAAAGATTTTAGTTAAGAAAAGGTAATGTCTTGGCAGCCCAGTTACACTGGATAAAATTCTGAGAGAAAAATTACCATGGAGAAAATCTGACTGTGAAAGAGGTATAATAACAGCACAAATATATGTACTGTTACTGAAGTTGAAAGGGCAGGTTAATATACCATGAACACAGAAAAATACAATAAAAAAGTTCACCCTCTGCCTTGTACTAAGCAAGCTTCTTTATACTGCTTTATTGGGCTTTCTCCAAAAATGCTTTCTACAATAGCTGTGTTTCACTAGAAAGCACTCTTTTTTTTTTCTTTTTTTTTTTGTCCAGGAGCAATCCCAGGGGGCAAAAAAAGAGGTGACTCAAATATTTATATTTCCTCCTGCTTGCCTCAGGAAAAAAAAAGGTAAAGATTACTCCCACAAGTGTGTGTGGGGAGAGTAAAGACAAGCTTTTGGCAAATTCTCTGTTTCCACACTACATATACCAAAACAAGTCCCTGTAGCAGATGCAGTCCCACTGGATAAGACAAACAGGATGGCAAGGAAGAAGGCTTATTTTCTTGCTCAGCTGCTTGTGTATTAAAAGCACTAAGTTCCCTTTAATAAAGTCTTAAATGTGATGGAGAAAGTTAAGGATAATCCTTGACTCTTCTTGCGGCTAATCAGGAAGACATAATGAACACAAATCTAACCAGGCTTTTACGAGGTATTTTAAGAGCAGTCAGAGAATACAATTTAGTGAAACTGCTAAGTAAGATATGCTTGAAGGTGGTCTAGCACAGCTGAAGACCTTGTTTCTAATTCAAATCACAACACTTAAGAATCTAGTTCTACACACAGCTCAGCCACTGAGTGTCTGCTGAATTCCATTATCAAACCACTGGTCTGAGCTGCCCCAGGGAGAATTTTCTCCCGTTATCCCATAAAGAATCCTGTAGAATAAATGTGTTTCAGCAGTAAAAAGAAGTTGTCTGTCTCATCCAGTCATACTGCCTCAACTTTTATAAATATTCTAGCTGCCATACTAGGCAAAACTCTGCATCTATATTTAGGGAGATCTAGCATCACATCATTATCAGTGATGAGACACCACCTCTACTCCAGTATAAGCAGAATTAAGCCCACATTTTTTTCTTACTGAAATGAATTTAGTTTCCTCCATTTTTTTCTTCAAAGGAATCTTCACCCAAATATATAAATCTCTGGTTCTTCTGCATTCTGCATCAGCTGTCTAGTTTATTCAGTTATATTTATGCTTCATCTGTACTTGGATTTTTTTAAACCTCCAGGGCAGATCTCTTACATAAACTTTTGATGTTGTCTGCTCAGCCAGTGTATTAGGGTGAAGATTGTGATTTTCACTAAGATAACATAGAACTGTTTGAATGATAAGCTGCTTCACGAAGTAACTTGAACTCAGAAAGGATGAAAAGAGTGTGTAGCAGAGACTCTCCCTACCACAGTAGATTTCCCCTATTGGGTGTGGCTGAGGGCTGAGTGGGCTTTTTTCTTTTTTTCTTTTTTTTTCAAATTGCTCTTTGAATTCAGATACTCATGTATTTCTCTGGCAAAAAAAAAAATTTAAAAAGCACCTTAAAAGAATATGTCAGATCTTTTACAGACCTAGGGGTCTGCTTATAGGAAGTAGAGTGATATGAGAAATAACTTGTGAAAAATAGTGCAGCTCTACTTCAGATCCATAGAGGAAAGGTATAGGACTTCAGCATGTATTACTAATAAGCTAAAATTGAATTTGAATTTGCTACAATGTTGCATTTGTTTCAACATGCCTGAAGCAGATTGACTGTAGCCAATTGGAACTGAACTTTTCGCCAGAGAAACAGCAAACTAGCAAAAATACACAGATCCCACCAGGAGAAAATGTAGACCTCAACTATTTGCACTTCAGACAAGGTAAGACTTCAAATAGAAATGCCATATTCCTTTCCTCATGCTTTATCTTTGCAGTCTACATTCTGATTCAGCTGCCCACCGTGTTGAGTGTGCTTTAGCAAGGCTGCTGCTGTCTTGAGACATATTTAGGACTCAGAGCAAACAAGATTTTAGATCCTTTCTGGTTTGTTAGTATTGAGGGGCAGAAGGATCACAAGTTCATGATCCGACCAGTCCTCCTGTAATGTGCAAGGCTACAAGAGATGGAACTACACGGGTATGGAGCAGGGGCCAGCAGCATGTTCCTTGCAGTGCCAGCCTGTTTTTGGAGATTATTTTTCTTTGAAGTCTAACAGTTAACAGAAAAAGCTGGGGCAGGGAACACAAAAGGATGCTGTGGGTTTTCTATTAATTTACATGATGTAATCCAGTCTAAATAGTACAGTTCATTTGTTTCAAGATTGCATTCTGGGGAGGCTAAGAGCATGCTATGTCTTCTACCACAGAACTTACATAAGCAAGTGACAAGGAAAAGCCTTCAGAGAAAACCACCTCTGTAATAATGCATAAATCTAGGTCTGAGAAACCATTTAAGTCCCAAATTAAGCAAATTTGGTTGTATCCTTCAGTTGTTCCGCACTTTTGAGCATATCACAGGAGATGGCATAACTTACTCTCTTCTCAATAACAGGAAAACTTAAGGCATTTACAATTCTGAAATAAGTCCATAGCAGAGAAGGAGCTGAAATATTAAACATTTGTAATGGTTCTATGCAAAATTTACTTCAAAAATAATAATTCAGCTTTTGTTATACATTAAAAGGTTACTATGGCAACCTGATAGCTGAGCTATGGTTAAAAATGGGTTCTTACTCCTATAAAAAATTCCAGTTTTTAGGATTCTGTCTCCTCTGCTATTTGGATTGGCAACGTATTTTCTGTACTTGTTACAAGTACTTTTTTTGTTGAATGACAGTAACATTCACACCGAGACCTAGAGCTCCAGCAGAGTTAATATGGACTTGCCTTATTTGGTTTATTTCTCTCCAGTGTGCTCTGTCCTAATTCTGTCCATGCTGGATCCAGTTTCCTGCTCTTGCATTGAATTATTTAATAATTAATAATAATTCACCTGTGAATTGCATTTTATCTTTGCTAGTTTTTCCTTACTGCTCATAAATTGACACTATCCTCTTGGCTATTCTTTGTGGGAAGCATTGTCAAGGCTGATTTTTGGGTCTCTCATATAAAAGGGGTTTTCAACCTGCAAGCACAAAATATATCCACCACCCTTTAGCATTTTGGCGCTTATTCCCAAGCCCAAATGAATTAATCACTAGGAATCCCCCTGTTACACTTAGCAGAATTCCCTTTTCACTTGCCTTTCATGACTGTGCCCTTCAGAAAATCTGATATGATATAGTTAGTGCATTAGTCACCCACTCCTACTGTAGACTGGGCTCAGAAGCATGCCTGTAATACTCTCTTTTTAAAAAAGTGATTCATTTTAAACAGAATTCTTCTGCTGTTCAATACTCAACCTGAAATATACCATGAGTGCCAAGATAACTTAATAATTTGCCTATCTTGAGGTAGGTCTGAATCCAGTCTCTGATTGCAGATACCTAAGCCCAGAAGGGAATTTTCCCACAGTCATGACATTTTCTGGAAATTTCCCTTTATTGCTTTATCATCAACACCAATTGTGGCTCTGGCGTCTTCTGTGCCCAGAGTTATTTTAAATGTCCTCTCATCAGACTTAATGGATGTGAAGTTTATAGTCACACATGATTTACGGCTGTGGTGATTTTTTTGTCTACATTAGGGCTCCCAGAGTTGGTACCAACAATGTAGGTACAGAGTCTTTGAAGTGGTGAAATCACTCTGGAGGAAGAAGTCAGAAAGCGAAGACATGCAGGATCTTCTGCTGCTATTACTTCTACAGTATCCAAGCATTTGTACTAGAGTAAGTCAAACACCTTGACTTATTTCTTATTGATATCAATATCTCTAATTAAACTGGACATTTTGGCTGGGATTTTCAAATTATTTTATAGAATCATAGAATTTTTTTGTTTGAAAAAGACCTTTAAGATCATCAAGTCCAACTATTAACCGACTTGGCACACTGCCAAGTCCACCACTGAACCATGTCCGCACATGTCATGTCTACACATCTTTTAAATACCTCCAGAGATCGTGACTCCACTACTTCCCTAGGAAGCCCGTTCCAATGCTTGACAACCCTTTTCGTGAAGAAATCTTTCCTAATATCTAATCTAAATCTTCCCTGGCACAACCTGAGGCAGTTTCCTCTCATTCTGTCACTTTTTACTTGGGAGAAGAGACCCACCCTCACCTGGATACAATCTCCTTTCAGGTAGTTGTAGAGAGTGATCAGGTCTCCCCTCAGCCTCCCGTTCTCCAGGGTGAACAGCCCTAGTTCCCGCAGATGCTCCTTGTAAGAAGTTTGAAATACCAGTATAAGCTCTATTTGGTTTACACTGCTGATATTTCAGACACCATTAATAATCTCACTGTGGCTTCTTACAAATACCAAGGGTGAAAGTTTCTGTTTCTCAGAAAGGCTGTTAGGATTTCTTAAGTATATTTAAAAAGGTAGAGCCTAAGTGCCCCTCGCGTTGTCATGAATAAACCTATTACTTATGTTCAGCCAGTAACAGTTAACTGGTGGAATGAATAGGAAGTTTGAAGAGGAAGTGTGAAAAATAGGCTGAAGATAGTGTAATGTTGATGGTAATCATTATGCTTCTTTACAGAGAAGATGAAGAGCTCTCTGCTAGCAGCTATCTTTTTATTTGCAACGGGTGAGTTTTCATTTGCTGCACAACTTACTACTGTAAAACTCTAATGCCACTCATAGACAATGCCATATGACTGAAATCATGACTGAAGCGAGTTCAACGTACAGGAGAAACAGCAGCCAGTAACATTTTTTTCCTACTTCTCTTACAGTTATCTCGTTAAACGATTCCTTTTCACCCCCCGATTCCTGCAACTGCATATACGCGAATTTTCCATCTTGCCAGCAGCTCCCAGGTGGGTAACAATTTCGCACGCAGTCCCTACATAATCGCAAAGGCTAACGCCACGGCCAAAGCGAACACCCCACACACACCTTCAACGATTCCGGGGAGAAGCCCCCACCCCTGCGGCCCCGTCTCCCGCCGGCTCGGCTCCCACCGCCCCCCCCGCGTCGCCCCCCTCCCCCTCCCCACCCCCACACACACACCCCCCGCGCCGCCCCCCCCACCCCCACAGGCGCCCCCTGGCGGCCGCTGAGCGCCGACCGCCGCGGGCTGCGCGGAGCTCCACTCGCCCCACTGCGCGTCGTCTGCGGGCGGTAGGCGCAGAGACTTTATCTGGAAAGAAACGCCTGCAGGTTTCTGCAGGTAAAACCCGCCCGGGGCGGCACAAGCAGGCTCAGCCGTGTGCCGGCGACGCGCGTCAGGCTGCGCGGAGGTCATCAACAACCTTTGGACGAATCCTACCCCGTATGCGGTCGCCGGACAGATTACCACGATTTCAAGAGACGATTAAATCTGTAACGTTTGTGTGTTACCATCGTTAACGCTTTGAATTTACCTGATAAATCACAGTCTGTGGCAAAAAGGACCAGTCCAACGCATTTAAATGGAGGTGACTACACAGCAGCTGGTGGCCATCTGCTGTACTTCATGCTGAATTTACTGAAGGCAGAAATATTCTACTTTAAAAGAGCCAAAGCAGAGAAGTTAGGTTTTTGAGTACACGGTGGCACTGGTAAGACATTACTAGGAGGACTATGTTCTTCTAAAATTAGCCAGGGCTAATTTTCTAGTCCAGAAATCCAGAGGTTTTTTTGTAAGACTGGGAGCGTGAGGAACAGTGCAACCCCTTGTTCTTCTTTAAGCAAGTCTGCAACCATGTCGTCACCACTTGGTTCTCAGTTTATAAAAATTATTTTGGGAAGAAGTTAGTAGAAATTTACTAGAAGAGGGAAAACATTTGCTTCACATCACTCTGTCCAGACCTGTTATTTCAAAGTTTCAGGAGCAGTATGTTGCAGATGTATTGGTGTGAAGTGTTAACAGCAGCTTTCAGGTATTTCTTTAAAACAACAACAAAGAAAACCCACCAAGTAAATGAAAGACTTAATTCAGAGTAAAAGAGGGGAAGAATGTGAGAACAGTTGCTGCTTTCACCAGTTTCTAGAGCACCACATCCGTGGGTGAGACAGGCAAGGTTAGGTCTGGTGGTCAGACCAGGAAAGCAAAGAATTCAGTAACTACTCACGCTGCTGTAGAAACAAGGAAGACATAATCTCCATCTTCCCAAAAGGAAGCTGCACACACCTAGGCTGATGCAGCATAACTTTATTAGGAAAGCGTATTTCTTTTAGTAGAAGAAAGAAGGTATCATAGGCTAAGGCTATTATAATCTTAGCTGTACTCATTTGACACTCTTTCTGGTCCAAATCAGGCTTTAACTTAAATATACAGCTGCCATCTGAATGATGAAAAGAATACCACGGATAATCTGCAACTCGGGTCATAGGAAGACATGGGTCTGAATGAGGAAAAGAGGAGGACTGATCTTACGCAGCATTTTACAGCATAACCATTCTGTAATACCACCTTAAGCAATATGTATATTTACTTACCAACTAGGAAAACATTTAGTCTTCAAAATTGATAGGCCTATTGGCAAAGTGTTAAACCTAATAGATAAAATGTGTATCTGACTCTACACATCAGGAAAAATTCATTTTTATAAGCTTAATAATGCTGTACCCATTGAGATCTTTATCTACTTTTCTGAAAAGGAAAAAAAATATTTCTGGGTCTTTTTTTTAAAGTGTGGGTGGTACTTGGAGACATCATGGCTGATTCTTCTGAACTAATAGTTCAGACAGCGAGACACAAAGCAAAACAAGAACAGTCATATTTTGTCTCTACTTTTTCTGATAAGATAGTTTTGAAATACTCAAATAAGCTTAACTGTTAGAGACTAAAAATGAATTCCTTTAAGAATGTCATCAGTGTTTTATTTCCCTTCCGCTGAAAACCATGTAAGTTCAGTTGGAAAAAACCCTGTATTTTTCTTTCCAAAAATTAAGCATGAGTCATTTTGTACATAAAATTATGCTCCTCCTGCTTTCTAATGTGATCTTCATTAAGCTGGTAATGTAAGTGACATAGTGTTTTTCTCCAGCAATAGTTGATTGTTCTGAACTCCAGATAGGAATGACTGGTGGTTTTGGAGTAATTCTGGAGTCCAGTCAATCGGTTCTACTGTTGATAATTAGACCTGTGCTGTAGTGTATAATGCTTTGTAAGAAACTCCACAGTTATCCTTGCCAGCTGGAAACTATGGGAACTGCACACCAGCCCTTGGTGTTACGAAAATGCAGTTCATCTCCCCTTTGCCCCCCAATTTTCTTTCATGCCATTAGTTTCTAAGATGTTTCACAAGGGTGCACGTGGCCAGTTCTGGCCTATACTTTCAAAAATGTCCATAAATTTGTGTATAACAGTCAATAAGCTGCTCCAGGGAGAGCTCTTGCCATATCTGGTTTATAATCCTGCAGGTGAATAGTGCCTCTCTCCTGTGCAAGGCAGATGTTCCTGCCTTTCCAGGGTTTTGAAATCACAGCAACTCCTCCAGGGAAGAGGCGTGCTCCTCAAATCCAGAGTAATGCAACAGAAGCCAATGCTTTGTACAGATTTCTGCAAACAATCGTGCACTTCCAGAAACACAGTGGCAAGACAGGCACTGTCTGTCAGATGGGAAAGGTGTGAAACCAGAGCAGAGCTGGGAGATAAAAATCTAGACTCTTAGGGCAGAGGTTTACAGTAATTCTGTCATCTGGTTTAAGGAGATTACCTTGCAAAAGCTTTATAAGCAGAGGGCCAAAGGCTAGTAATACTTTCTGGAATGTATGCAAGTTGTTTCTGAAATTTTTGTGCCTAAGAATGCAGTAGTGTTTCCAGATGTATAAAAGATACTTCATTCAAAATAAAAAAAAAGAAATGAGCTTTAAATACGTGCAGATGTCACTATTATAGGTGAGAAGCACAGTTCAAAGGTGTAATGGTATCAAAACTGTAGGAAACACCACAGCAAGCATTTCAGCACTGTGCTGTTGGGTACATAATAGCTCATAATGGCATTATAAAATACAGGAAGAATTATCCTTTTCTACCTTCCTGTAGGAAAACTAAGTTTTATTTGGAAACAGTAGGACTGATAAGGTTTAATCTTTCTAAATGTCTCTGTCCTGTGTTCTGAACATTAATGAACTACTTGCCTTGTGAGAAAACGTGGCATAAGGACTCTCAGCTACTTCTAATTTTTTTGCTTGAAAGGGTGTAGCCTGTTTTGTATTTGGTTTTGCTTCTCACATGGGTTAATGGTAAACAGTTGCCTGTGATGGGTCTTTTCCAGTTCACATATTTTCATCTTGCAGACTGGGACAATGAATTGGTATGCTACAAAGAATCCACTGATGAACTAACCTGTACCTGGCTGCCAGTACCCAGTGCTCCAAATACAATTAATTATACCCTGTTCTTAAAATGGTAAGTCTAAAAGTAATATCAGAAAATGAAAAGCTGTCATTGTTCTTTGGCATGATTCCTACCTGCTAGAGTTTTGCTCTAATGTATTTAATCGCATTTTTACTCAATACCGGTTAAAATCTTTCTTCGTATTTCAATATCTACTGGTTTGGTAAGAACCTGGTAAGAATGTGGTGGTTTGTCCTTGGCTGGATGCGGGGTGCCCGCCAAAGCTGCACTGTCACTTTCCTCCTCAGCAAAACCGCAGAAGAGAAAATATAATTAAAGGTTCATGGGTCAAGGACAGGGAGATCACCCACAATTACTGTCACAGGCAAAACAGACTGGACTTAGGGAAAAATTAATTTAATTTATTACCAATCAAATCAGAGCAGGATAATGAGAAATAAAACCAAATCTTAAGAACACCTTCCCCCCACCCTTCCTTTTTCCTGGGCTCCTGATTTTCTCTGACTTTTTCCCCCGAGTGATGCAGGGGGTTGGGAAATGGGAGTTGTGGTCAGTCCATCACAGGTTGTCTCTGACGGTCCTTTCTTCTCCCTTCTTCCTCGTGCTCTTCCCCTGTCCAAGTTGTGGGGTCCCTCCCACAGGCTGCAGTTTTTAATGAACTGCTCCAGAGTGGGTCCTTTCCATGGGGTGCAGTCCTTCAGGAACAGGCTGCCCCAGTGTGGGTCACAAGTCCTGTCAGCAAACCTGCTCCAGCTGGGGCTTCTCTCTCCATGGGGTCACAGGCCCTGCCAGGAGCCTGCTCCAACCCAAGCTCTCCATGGGGCCACAGCCTCTTTTGTGTCTCCATCTGCTGCAGCGTAGGGTCCTCCATGAGCTGCAAGTGGTCATCTGCTCCATCATGGACCTTTGTGGGCTGCAGTGGGACAGTCTGCCTCACCAGGGTGTTCACCACAGCTGCAGGGGCAGCTCTGCTCTGGCACCTAGAGCACCTCGTCCTCCTCCTCCTTCTTCACTGACCTAGGTGTCTGCAGAGTTGATCTGCTCACATATTCTTATGCCTCTTTCCAGCTGCAAGTTGCTGTGCATTTCCCCCTCCTTAAATATGTTATCCCAGAAGACCATCCACCATCGCTGATGGGCTCCTCCTTGGCCAGAGGTGGGCCTATCTTGGAGCCAGCTGGAGCTGGCTCTGTCAGACATGGAGACAGCTTCTGCTAGCTTCTCACAGAAGCTACCCCTGTAGCTTTGCACCACCAAAACCTTGCTATGTAAACTCAATACAAAGAGTCATTATACATCTTTCCATGCCTCCAACACAGTATTTGGAACACTATTGCCAAAGATCACCTTAATCAATTACTTTTATTTGCATCTTTTGACTTGCATTGAATATTCTACACTAATGCATTCAAAGTATAAAAAAAACTCCAGCCACTAAGCTGTTTTTTATTATACGTTATATATCATGCTATGTCAAGTAACGAAGGAGATGTCAGATGTGGCATATAAGAAAAATAGATTTTTAAGTATTTTCTTGCCATTCTGTATTACTGATTTTTGCTTTAATAGATATAATGAACTTGCAGGGTTAATCTTAAACTGATTACCTTAAATTAGGGGTATCTTGAATTGTATGCTTTTTGAGAACGCGAAAAACAAACAAGCCAGGTAAAATGTAGATAGGCAGATTAAATCAACATTTGCCCACTGGTTTGCTAAAAAACAATAAAAATCAAGCAGGTTTCTGCTTAAGCAGATTACCTGCATTACAAAATTATTTTCTTCATTGTATATCTACGTATTTGGGATGTCCCATGAGATTAAGGGTATGTTTAGAAAGAAAGAAGTGACATCAGGAGACATGATCTTTGCTGTGAGACCACATCGTGGGGTACCCAGGGTACAACACTGTATGCCATTGGCAAATTCTGATACTGATTCCTGGTTATTTTGCCACAGAACCCACCACTCTGCTTTAAAGAAGAGAGGTAGTTAGGAGCATCTCCTAAATCTGAGGAATCATCACTACACTGGGAAATTCCCCAGGGTGATCTGCACATTGCTGAGAAGCAAAGCAGCCTCCTCAGGGCTCTGGTTACTCCCCCCCTCACCTTCAATACTTTCCTGCTGAAGGCAGCAGCAGGTGCTGACTTGCAATAAGCACCAAACACCTCTGCATTTGCTCTCTTGCGTCTTGGGTCTTCCAGGAGCCCTAGTTCCTGCGAAGAAGAGCAGCACCAGTGAAACAGCTCTGCAGAGATGCTTTCAACTGAAGTAATTCTAAGTTAGTTGCTCTTAGAGTCCTTAGTATAATTCGGACTGGGCTGTTCCTAGGCTGTGAGGTTGATGTTATGAACTGAAAAAAGGAGTGAAAGAAGAGGTGGGTGGGGGAGAAGAGAGACAATTGCCTCACAAAAATGTTGATTTTACAAAGTACAGAGCCAGAAGATAAATCTCAGTATCCTAGGCTTCAACCCGGTGGTCTTAAAGCAAAACTTTTATCCTGTTTTAATGTGTTCAAAGGAAAATAAACACATTTGAAAGGGCTTGCCTGTAAAGGAGATACCACCTCTTTCTGCAAGTAACATCAATTTGACATTGAAATTGTTCCTTATTCTTGCTCCTTATGATTTAGTTGTCAGGAAAAAAAGGATTAAAGAAAAACACTCCCACAGAGAAGTTCCAACCAAGCTTTCAAAATCATGCTTTGAAATATTAATGGCTAATTCACAACTAGTCTGAAGAAGAAGATAGGGGAACCTTCAAGTGGTTTTGTTCAGGTCTTAAATGTTGTATCATGATCAGCGTATTTAATACTTGAAATATGTAGGTAGGCAATTAGTATGCCAGCCCATATATTTAACAACATTGATCTGGCACAGCTTCGACCTTGGAAAAAGCATGTCCTGTGTGTGGCAGAGAGTAAAGGGAGAAAGATGGGGTGTCACAAGAAGGCAAAACTCTTCTAAATTTGTATGTGACATGGATGTGGTGTTGAGAGGAACCCTCCCATTGAAGCCACAGGATTTCAGACTACAGTGCCCTTGCTATCCAACAACCCTCTTATACAGTGGCTGGACTGCAGTCTTACATCCCAGGTCTTAATCAACCCCTTACAACTAAAGGATTGTATATGTTTATGTGTACAACCACTCAACAATGTCTGTCTCTCCCACTGTCCTCAAGTGATGCCTGCCATGAGAACGGATTCTCAAAGTGGCAAATACAAAGTAGTTAGACCTAAATGAGAGGTAATTTATTAAGGAGACAGACAGAACAAGTTGGAGATAGCCGTTGATAAATGCTCTGACTACAACAGTGCTACTAACAGCTGTTAGTATTGCCAGCAATAATAACACAAAGCACACAACACAACCGGGGATGCTTTCACCCCTACCCAAAAGGTGAAAGTTGTAATGTCTTACCCAAGGAAGTGTCCCTGCCAGGGGGGAAGAAGAGTGGGTCAGGCCTGTCGACCAGTTCCATAGGAGGTGATTTTCTCACCCCAAATAAAGGATTCAAGAACTAATTTATTACTATTTGATGAGGTGGGACTTAGGTCATAACTAGTGTATTGATTGGTTCTTAACAGATGAATAATATTTATTTATTAGGAAAAAGGGGAGGAGTGAAGCCCAGTGCCTGCAGTGCCCGTATGTTTTGTTAACACTCAGGGCTTGCTTTGCATGCAAATCACCAGATGATGTCACACAGGCTTTGATCCTGGTCTTTATCTCATGGCCTCTTACCACGGAGTCTTTGCTTCACAAGTCATACCCAGTCTGGCCATGGAGCCAGTTGGCACCTGGGTTTGAAGATAAGCAGACAAGGACAGCAATGTATTTCTTCCTGCCAGCAAGTTGGGCCTGTCCTTCCTACCAGCCTGCTTGTCAGGTCCGAGGCTGAATGCACAGCTAAGCACTACTCATCTCGCACTTACCTGCACAGCTCTTTCCAAGAAAGTTAAAACAAAGCACAGTCCCATTTCTGTTTTCACACGGGGGGGGAGGGGGCTATGCAGAAGAGGTACAGCCTTCTATGTAAGGCCTTAAACCTCTCGGACTTTCTGTGCTGCGTGCTTCAGATATACTGGTAAGAGCCTAAAGGGTTTAGGTTTGAGGCAGCATTTAAACATCTCTGTCAAACTCTGATGCTCTGAAGGAACAAAAACCAGAAGACAGGATTATATGAATCATAGAATCATCCTGGTTAATCATCAAGTCCAACCACAATCTAAATCCACCAACCATTACTTAATCTACCTGTTCTGTGCTTAAATCCTGTCCCTAAGCACCCCATCTGTATTTCTTTTAAACACTTCCAGGTATGGTGACTCCACCACCTCCCTGGGCAGCCTGTTCCCCTGTCCAACCACTCTTTCAGTAAATAAATTCTTTCTAATATCTAGTCTAAACCTCCCCTGGTGCAACTTCAGGCCATTTCCTCTCATCCTGCTATTATTCACTGGAGAAGAGGCCAACTCCCAACTCCCTACCAACCTCCTTTCAGGTGGTTGCGGAGAACAGTGAGGTCTCCCCTCAGCCTTCTCTTCTTCAAACTAAACAATCCCAGTTCCCTCAGCCTCTCCTTGTAGGACTTGTCCTCCAGATCTTTCACCAGCTTGGTAGCTCTTCTCTGGACATGCTCCAGCAACTCGACATACTTCTTGTAGTGAGGGGCCCAGAACTGAACACAGTACTCAAGGTGTGGCCTCACCAGTGCTGAGTACAGAGGCACAATCACCTCTCTACTTCTGCTGGCCACACTATTCCTGATGCAGGCCAGGATGCTGTTGGCCTTCTTGGCCAGGTGGGCACACTGCTGGTTCATGTTAAGTCGGCTGTCAACCAGCACCCCCAGGGCCTTCTCCACCATGCAGTTTTCCAACCACTGATCCCCAAGCCTGTAGCTTTGCATGGGCTTGTTGTGACTGAAGTGCAGGACCCAGCACTTGGCCTTGTTAAACTTCATACAATTGGCCTTGGCTCATCCAACCAGCCTGTCCAGTTCTCTCTGCAGAGCCTTCCTACCCTCAAGCAAATCAACACTTCTACCCAGCTTAGTGTCATCTGCAAACTTACTTAGGAAGCACTCAATTCCCTCATCTAGGTGATTAATAAAGATATTGAACAAGATTGGACCCAAAACTGATCCCTGGGGACACCACTGGTGACTGGCCGCCAACTGGATCCAACCCCATTCACTACAACTCTCTGGGCTCGGCCAGCCAGCCAGTTTTTTACCCAGTGGAGAGTGCATCTGTCTATGCCATGTGCCACCAGCTTCTCCAGGAGAATGCTGTGGGAGAGGGTGTCAAAGGCTTTACCAAAGCCTAGACAATGTCCACAGCTCTTCCCTCATCCACCAGGTGGGCCACCTGATCACAGAAGGAGATCAGGTTAGTCAAGCAGGACCTGCCTTTCCTGAACCCATGCTGGCTGAGCCTGATCCCCTGGCTGTCCTGCACTTGCCACATGAGCGCACTCAAGATGAGCCTCTCCATGATTTTCCCTGGTACTGAGGTCAGGCTGACAGGCCTGTAGTTCCCAGGATCCTCCTTCAGGCCCTTCCTGTAGATAGGCGTCACATTCATAAGAGGTTTTTTCATACCTTTCTCATAATTTAGATTCAGTGGGAAATTTTGGTCTTCAAAAGGAATTTATGTGCTCCTATGGTAGGAGGAAAGTAGAGTTTATGAAGTAGTTTCTAACCTAATTTTGTATCATCTAAATGTTCTTTATATCCCCCTGTAAGTATGAAGGCCATACAGATTTTTTTTTTATATCATATTGTGCCTTGCAAGTTTAAGGAGCTTAACAGTTCTCAACCAAACAATAAGGATTTGCATGTTTAAATTTGCTAGTTACTAGTGTACTGAAATTACACTCACTGTTTCAAGCTGCTCAGGCCTCACCTTCAAGATTTCAAGATGTTGAATTTTGTATATAGGTACCTGGAAAACTATCAATTGCTGTAATTATGCTTTCTGGGCTGGGTGTGTGAGAGGAAGATCAACTACAATCAATAAATTGCTCATTTTTCATTCTGCTTCGTTTTCTCCAAAGGGATGGAATACCTAAACGTTTTCAACAAAACACGTCATCATCTTCCATCACAATAAAACGAAAGTATCTCTTCATGAAGCGATCTGCATCTATTTGGATAGCAGTGAATTATGCCCATGGCAGCTGTGTGAAAGGAAAGAACATCTCAGTTGTGCCAAGCAAAGCAGGTACAGCATCTTCACGAGCTGTGTTACTGCTGTGCCCAGCTGAAGCAGTGGTAGCATTTTCTTAAAGGTTATTTCCAAAATTGTAATTCTCAATATACAGTTGTTCCTTTTACCGATTCAGAGATCTAAGCTGCAGTTTAGCTTCCTTGGATGAAGTCTTTACTCAATTCAATAGCACAAGTTGATCAGCTTTTACGGAAGGGTTTTACTTTTAAAAAATTGCTAGTTTATAGAGTATCCATATCCAGAAAAAATATATAGTGGTGTTTGCATACAGTACTTAACCGTCCTCCTGTGCTCTCTTTGATGGTTTTCTGAATTTCTTTATTGATTTGCAAAGAGCAGGTTGACTCAGTACCACGCAGCTAAGGAATCCTTGTTATAGAGTATTAGCATTTTGAGAAAGCTTTTCAAAGTTTCTTTTCAAAGGCCGCTTACTCATTGCACAGTGTTGCAGGGAAGATATGAAGAAATAAATGCTATTATCTATGTCCTTTAGGTACTTATTTAAAGATCCCCTACAGTATCTGATCACTGAGGTCACTTTAAGAGCTTCCCAAAACTTTATCTTCTCACAGTAATCACATTCCAAGAAAAAACAGTGCTTCTCGCTGCTGGGGGGCACTGTCACTATGACCTCCTCTGCAGGCTTTGGCCACCGTGTGTTTATTGGAGAGAAAAAACATATTTGCACTTACAACTATATAGCTAAATACAGTTGCTGAAATTGGAAGATGTTCTGGAAAACCTTTATACAATTCATAGTTATAGGTACTCTTGACATTTTGATTTTGCCTTTTAGACTCAGAATTGCACCTGCTTAGAAAAAGAGTTTTCCTGAAATCAGTACAAACATTCACAAAAGAAAGGCAAAAGGAGCAATCCTTTTCTGTTAATAACATAAAGATTTAGCAATTTTTTGTTTCCAGGGTTTTTTTTAATCTTCCAGTGTTCAGTATTCTGTGCCAAGTCTTTTTTTTGTTATAAACCACACCTGACAGACATAATTACCAAAGCTTTCCTGCTTCTCTTGCGTTTATAAGAGCTGCATGTTCCCCATTTTAGGGAAGTGCTTGACACCATCTAACATAAACGCTCATCAGATGACAAACCAATTGATAATAAAGTGGGACCTGCCTGCAACTCCTACACCATATGAGCTGAGATACAGAGAGGTACTCACAGGATCCACTCAATGGACGCTGGTAAGTACTTCCAGATGAACATCACACGAGGTGCCTTGTGATCAGCTCAGCACATATGGCAGAACACCAACAGGATGCTACTGAAGAGCACACATAACATGGGTAGCAAGGAGGCACAGCATGCAGACAATTTGTAGGCAAATCTCATATAGGTTTCTTAGTTTGGTTCTAGCAGATCCTAAGCTGTTGGGGAAAGAAAGGTTGCCAGTTTTATACACAAAAACACAGAAGGGCTTGTCAGCTGGTTCATTAACCTGTCAGTGAGACACTACAGCCATCAGTGATATCAGTGATGCAAAAGCTGAAGAGAATATCAGAAAGGCCACACAAACTCAAATCCCAATTACATTTTAAGTGATGGCCAATATTAATCTTTTTGGTGGTATGATTAAATTTTCAAACTTATTAGGGATTGAAGCACTATAATTTATTTAGGTAACAATTCATACCTTACATGCTTTTGTTTTTCATCAATTTTCCACATTTTCTTATTTGACAAGAAGGGAAATAACTTCTCCACCATACATCAGTTCCGGATGCATTTTAGGACATGCAACAGTAAGAAAATGATGCAGCAAGAGGACTTTACCTAAAACTAAAGAGATGGAAAAACAGCTGGGTTATCTCTCCTCTCCTAGGAGCCTCTTCACCTCTTTTGTACCACCAAAATCTCTCATGTTCTTCCCTTTATATCAGAATACTTATAGTATTTTTTCCATTTTTCTCATAGCTGACTGTTACTTTGGCCACTTCAGAAGGAGTACTATGAGAGGCCCCCGTAAGAAAGGTTTCATCTCCATACAAAGAACGTGCAAGTCTTGGAAGAGTCCCCTTATGCCTTGACAGCAGACAAATGCTAAAACAAATATTTCAAACTGCAATAGCACTTTTGACAAAAACATTATACCACCCAGAACCGATCAGACCAAAGGTCTATTTAATACAGGATACTGTGGTCTGATAGCAGCCACCAGTGCACGCCTGGGGAAGGGTGTAAAATAGTTCAGGTGTATAGCAACAGCTTTCTAGCCTATTTTCTCCTACAGTTTTCAGCTCAGGGATTTCCTTAGACACAGGTAGTGTCTTTGTTTCAAGGCAATCTCCATTCCATGTACAGTCACTGGAGCTGCGGTGCCATCATCTGCTGCAGATGCACATTACTTCTGTGGTGCTAAGGCCTAGGCAGCCGTATGTTCAGTCCAGCCACACTCCTTACCACACCAGTCACATGGATCTGTTCAGACACACTGCAACATTTGAGAATAAGGGTTGGGTTTTTTTGTTTTGTTGTTTGTGTGGGGGTTTTTTAATATTTAATTTGACCTTGACATCTTGTTCTCCATAATGCCAACAAGGCTTAGGGTTGAGTGATCCTTTTCCAGTATATATAATGCCTAATTAATCTTAAAAACCATATTTAGGCCTAAGCTGTTGCTTATGTGTCCTGACTGAGCAGCATGAGTTCATGACAAAGAGAATATTGCCTTGAAAGAATGAAAAGACATTGGCTAAAATGTGTAGTACCTCCTCTTTTACAATAGGAACCCCTGCCTGCAGTGGTAATCAGGAGACTGGTTCTTGGCTGAGAAAACAGTTCATATAAGATTTTGTTTTATTGCTGCCACATAAATTGAACGTAATTTGTTTTTAGGTGCCTGTAGAAAGCAATGCTGTCAATGTCACCATTTCAAATTTAAATGCTATGTCTTCATACCTTGTTCAGCTCAGATGCATAGCCAAGGAAGGCCTCGATTGTGTTTGCGTTTGGAGTAAAGAGATTTTGGTCCCTCACAGTAAGTGAAATATAGTTTTGTCCTACTGAGAATAAGCATGAATGTAAAAGCCTTTTCAAATTTTGCATCATATGAAAAAGCATTGTCAGATAGTGCTAAAAATCTGAAGATCAAACTGATTCATATGACAGCCTGTCTCCATCTTTTTCTGTGTTTACCAGAACTCATGAACAAGCCAAGAATATCATATAATGAGACTACAGAAATCTCTCCAGGCAGAAGAAGTGTTCTTCTGAAGTGGGAGGTAATGTTAACTTTTAATTTGGGTACCTTCTGTTATGTCTGTGCTATTAATTTATAACTTTATAGGAAAAAATAGACTTTCTTATTGTATTGAGACTACACTGTATAAGCAAAAGGCATTGAATATTGTACTCTTGCTTCAGGACTCACTGCATTTTATGGTGGTGTTTTAGGTGCTAGAAATGAGAAAGGGAAAACTACACCAATTTTTAAACTTGAAAAATCATTAAATCAGCAATCTCTGGGCTCAAAATCATTGACTGGAATAAAGATTCTTTCCAACTTGCATTAAAAGTTGGTTTGCCTCAAATTTGTCTCGAGCTCTTTCAAGCTTTCCTTGAAAAATCCTCCTAAGTCTTTATCACATACAAGTGACACACCTTGTCTTTTATGTGTTCCTGAGGAGCATTCATATTCTTGAGAGCCCAAAAACATTCAGAAAAGCTTGGTAAATCTACTACTTTACTAATTCAGAAGTGCCAATACATTATAATCAGGATGGAAAAAGAGCCTCTGGCTTACAAGAATAGCATTTAACTGCATGCTTCCCAAAGTTCAAACCTGCTTGTCAGGGGCATTCCCTCTTCTGCAGCAGGAGTCAGTATCAGCTGACTGACTACAGCAGATAAGTCAGTTTTACCAGTTGAAGTTCTCTTGGTAAGAAATGAACTGTTGAGTCTTGAACATAAAGTCAGAGGGCCCACAGCAATTTCAATGAGCAAGACATTACTAGAGGTGTTTGCATGGAAACTGATTAATTCTATCTAGATTCTGAGAGAAAGAGAATCTACAAACTCCAAGAAGTTTGCCATGGGGGACATCCCAGACAAAAAGGATGGAGATTGGCAGAGTTTTGAAACAGAAGATGTAGAAAGTTTTGTAGTT
This sequence comes from Hemiprocne comata, assembly GCA_020745705.1. NCBI lineage: Eukaryota > Metazoa > Chordata > Aves > Apodiformes > Apodidae > Hemiprocne > Hemiprocne comata. The sequence goes on along the minus strand of CM036616.1, from coordinate 37,509,303 downwards.
GCCCAATGCATTTAGGTTAAGCAAAAGAAAAGACAGTAAAAGAAATGGACACCTCATCTCCTGATGAGGATGAAATATCCCGTTTTTCCCTTGTCTCCTGGAAAAAGGCAAAGCTGCACAGTAAATGATTAATTTTCTGATAAAGCAATAGACAGTACATGCCAACTTAAATGTTGAGCTAAGAGAAGAAACTATTTTCCATCTAAATGCTTTAGTTAAAAAAATATAATTAAGTACAGTATCAGGGCTAGGAGCTCCATTCAGGATAACACACTAGTCTATTGTACAAAATACAGTTCATGTCCAGATGGCTGCAACAAACATCAAAGTGGCAGAAGGAAGGAGTGTCCTCAATAATTCACATGTTAAATGTAGAGGAAAAAAAATTTTGTCTCTGTTGCCATACTTGTTTAAGTCAATCTGAAACAAAGAAACCAGCTTAAAGAAGTCGGAGGCGAGCCATAGCTTCTCTGCTTTTGCTAACATTCAGTGAGTAACCTCTACACAGTTCACATCATCAGGCACAGGGTAGCTGGTTTCAGCTCTAAACACCCAACCTGGCAACACGTATGGCTTTCATGACTGCAAATAACACAGGACCTCCTGCAGGCACTGCGCAAGATGGAGCAGTGCTAGCCTTTTCCAGTCTTATTTGCCTAAGCTAAGAAAGCTAAATTCTACTAGTTTCTTCTTGTGTGATAGACCTCATACTTCACATATCCTAGGAATTTTTTCTCCCACACAGAAACCTTTTTCAGTTTCAAGCTTGGTGAGAGCACCGTAACACTATTCTCTCAGCAGCTTTACCAGAGCTTCAAATAATTAAATAAACCCTTTCCTCCCTATCCTGGGAAAAAACCCCATCTGTTTCCATTTTCAGAGCTTCTGACTTTACCAGAAATTCCTCTCAACACATGTGTTTCTGCCTTTTAAAATACTGAATGTCATCCTGTCTGTGTTGATCCAAAAGCATCCAATTATTTCAATGAGATAACCCTATCTCCTAGCTCTGTGGTATCTTCACACTATTAATTTTGTGCCAAGAAATAACAGATAAGCTTGAGATGAGATGTAATCCTTGCAAAATTCATTGGCCTTTGCATACTGAGTTCAGTTTCTATCTAGATTGCAGTAATTTCCATCTCTGTATGCTCAATTTCCAATATCTCATGAAGATTAGTACAATAAAATAATGAGTGATCCATCACCACCTAAAAATCTGTATCGATGAATATATAACTTGTTCCAAAGATGTAGTATGATTACTAGCATTTATCCTCAAAGAGACCAGATGCCTAACAGAGCCTAGTGGATGAAGATTCTTGGAGGCATAAATTGCAATTAAACACCTCTCATTAACTTTCAAGTTCCTAATTATAAGGGGTATGTTCCAGTGAAATATAGAGAATGCTACAGCTGCTTCACTACTGTTATTACTAATCAGATACACATAACTAGGATCTCACTTAAGCAAGACACTTAATCCTGTGCTTAAATCCTCTTAATTTAAGCATGGTCTTAATTTTAAGGGAATGCTTTGCTGCATTGATTCCTAATAACCTAATTAAAACAGTATGATTTTATCCCCATCATTAAAGTTGACATTTTGTTTACACAATTTAATTCATCTTGATTTTCTGCACAGGATGTAATAACATTCTTAGAGTAATAAACTTTTTCCACTTACTAGCTAACAGGAAGTGAAGACATCCTTGGATATTACATTAATGTGGAAAGAATACCCAATAGTTGCAGAGATTCATCAAATCGTATCTTTCTGAAGGACAGAGAAGTTCTTTTAAGTGTCTCCATGGCTTATTACAGAGTTAGTATCTCTGCCTATAACAAAGCAGGAGAATCTCCACAAGCCATCTTCATTGTCCCAGACTTCTCTGCAACAGGTACTTATGGTATAATTCATTCTTTAAAGTGGTGGAGGAGATTTATGAGCGATCTCTAGGCTACCTGTTGACAGTCTTTGGGGATAGGAGTAATCATTCTCTTGAATATTTATTAGGCTGGTATTTTTGCATATTGAGAGTCAGTATTGTTTCATAAGGAAGGATTTTGATAGAATTTAACTAACAGACTAAGCCATTTAGCATTCCATTTAGCACTTCTTGTTTTCTCAAGCTAGAGAAATAACCATGTGCTGGATGTACCTATCAAAATGGCTTATGAAGTGTACTTAAAGTTAAGTAAATGCCAGAATTTTAAATAAAGTTCGCAGAATTATGTGCCAATATAAGTTTTGTGAGCTAAGTAACTATTAAGAGACCTGCTTCTGTCCTATATTTCAATAGTACCACTGCTGGCACATGGCAGAAGGAATATATAGGATGCATATGACATATTCTGATGAAGGTGTAAGCTTTTATGGTGCCTAAAATACAGTTTCTTTATTTAAGCAATAAAACTATTTAACCATTTTTTTTTCTTATAATATAAGCTAGTTTCATGTTATAATCTTGAGGTACGGTTATTGCAATACAAGAAAAGCATCTCTTTTGCAAAGTAAGATCTTTTTAACTAAGATGTAGCATGGACAAGTAAACAAGTGTGCAAGTACCCATGTTGATATCCAGACAGTTGCAACTAATTGATTTTCCAGGATTTTCTGTCACACTTCCCTCATTCTGTTCTCCTTTGCCCTGCAAAGACATAACAATTGGCTTTTGCCCTTACATTTAACTGCTTTTGTTCTCTTCTGAGGAAATATACTACCAGCCCAAGCCATCATTTGACTGACAGCTACTTGTTTACTGACCCCTCAGCTTGCTCTGCATGGCTCTCTCCAGACACCTGTTTCAGACGCAGTTGTGCTTCTGTGCAGGTTCTCTGTATCTGTCATTAATTACTTGCTTGAAGTGCATTCCTAAAATAAATTCCTTCTCAGCATGCAAAACTGTTCATCAGCTAGCAGGGCTATTTTCTTTAATTTTAATTTATTATTTTATTGATTTTCAGACAGGAGATTAAATAGAGAATTTTGTCTGTTTGCCACAAGATCCCCTTCTTAGCCCAATGTGATAGATTGCTCTTCTCCTCCCTTTAGTTTCAGTCAGAAAGTCTTTCCTAGTTTGATGATTTGTCTTTAAAAATGTCAAAATGTTTAAGATCCATGCAAAAAATGCAAATTATATGAAATATTAAATATGAAATTATATAGGTATAATCCCTCATTATCCTCTTCTCCTCCCCCAGGTAAGCACTATCTCACAGTTGCTCTATGTATAGCAGTTAATAGTGGCTCACAGGAGGCTACTCAGCAATGTCAGACTTCCTCCTCCTGAGGCTTGGAACAGCCATCTCCCTTTTTCTGATTGTGGGAAATTAAAGGTCATGAACAGCAGTTGGACTGGACCTCCCAGAGTACTAGCTGCCAAGTTGCCCTTATTGACATACTAGTGTAAACCTTACTATGTACTGGTCACCTGCAATGATAATTGCTTAATGAATAATCTTCAAAAAAGAAAAGTAAGCAAGAGAGAAGATTTCTTTCCAGTTTATGTATCTCTAATGGTATATTTGTTCACAGATTTGCCTGGCCAAATCCATGTAAACCACCAGGGAACTAGTGTGGTTGTCACTTGGACTCCAGAATACAGTCCAAAATGTTTTGTGGTTGACTGGGGAACCAGTAAAGACGATATGTGCATGAAAATAGTCACTACAGCAACTGGAAATTTCACACTCGGTAACAGCAACCACCGCATGTACTTATTGGTTGTTTTTGGTCGGGGAGGGGAGGATTCTCATCCTGTTTTTAAGAGCAAACTGAAGATCCAAAAAAGTGCAACTCTTATCTTTGTTCAGTGATGAGAAATCAACTAATTGTTAGCAACACGAAGGCAGATAGAAAGCAGAGTTTTCAGTAGAATTCTTCCAGTCACAGTTGGGCAAGAAATGTAGCTAAGCTGCTGTTGCTGGTTTGATGTCTCTCCCTGCCCACATTCCAGGCAGACCTACACACTACTGGCTTTGGAAAAAAAGAATGTAGCTTGTCCCTAGGTAAACTTAACTGTAAATATAAACTGCTGTGTAACAATATCTCTTATATTATTTTTTTATCCTAATGGCTGTTTTGTCAAAGCCCAAGTTGGCAACTCCAGTATTGTGCTTACCAAGCTAGGCATGATGAGCTGCAGCCAGCGATCCCTTCACAGGACAGTCATCTAAAATCTTGATTCAAATAATGTAGGTGACTCTTGCAAAGGCCATTAAGGACTGGCTTTTATGTGCAGTAGAGAATATTTAGCTTCAGAGTTCTAGAAATGAATGCACTGTTTGCCTTGGTCCTTCTGCAACATCTGCACTGCCACATTAACTCTAGCTGTTTTGCTTGGTTTTAAATATGCTAGCTGAGGGGTAAATAACAGTCCTCACACTAGGATATCTACAGCCATTTTAGTTGCTTACTTCTCTTTCAGCAGCTCAAGCCTTCAAGACGGAGACTATAAGCAGATCTCACATTTTTAAAAGCAAACTGTGCTATGTCTTGTTCTGCCTTTGACATTTTTTGTAAAGCATCCAGAGATGATGAAAAAGGATGCACACACTTCATACTCAGTGTAAAGTACTGTGAACTTACACTGTCCTTAGAGTCTCGGAACGCAAGAGCTATACAGAAAAACTATGAAGTTGTTGTCTCTCATACCCTTCTCTATAATGTATAACTTTTCAGTAACACCTGATGTACCTTTATTTGTTTTCCAGGCAATTTTCAACCATATAAGTTGTACAAAATGATGGTACATGCATCTGATGTGTGTCAGTGTGAAAGTTTCACAAGACATGAAAAGACTTTTGGAGTGACCCACTTTTACTCAGTTGAAGGAGGTATTCGTCCCCCTTATGCCATAACCTCATCGCTTACTTTTCTTCCTGTTTCATATCTGCAGCACTAACAGAAATCCTATACAAAGTTTCTTTTCAGGTAACTTAACAGCATTCTCCAGGTAGCCTGATTTGGTCCTAGCAGTTATACGCTGGCACTGAATGACCTGAATGTTTCCCCTACTGACAGGTCCACAGAAATATTACTATTACACATGACATTACCAATGTAACAGAAAGAGGGTCTCAGAGTTACTACTATGTGTAGCTCAAATTTAATTATGACCAAAGTCAGATTTTCCAATCCCAATTCAGTAGTGTCTTGTATTGCAAGTTGAAATGAGTACAGCTGTGGCTAAGGGAGTAGAAGTGCAATAAGACAGTCACAATTCCTACCTACTTTGATATTGCTTAAGATTAAGGTTTTTTACTCTATGAGATCTGTCCTTTGTCTTCCACCCTTTGTGTTATGACAACTAGAATCACACAAGGAGCTCTCTAGGAAGTACCTAGGTTTCAGTCTTGTATGTCTACTGCACGAGTATTGATGCAGAACTTAAATTATTATCCAATTTTTAAGTTCCTAGGACAGGTCCTGCTAATGTGACAATTCTGAATATCACAAAGCATTCTGCACTTGTGAAGTGGACTGAAATAGCTGCCAAAGACTGTTTGGGCTTTCTCCAGGGATATAGGATCATCTACATAGATTTATCAAGGAAAAAGTCTCCAGGTAAGTTACTATTGCTCAGAACAAAGCAGCAGCTCAGAGCCATGACAGGAAAGCTTCATACTGATCTTTAAGTGCTGTTGCAGCACAATACTGAGTAACATAGATTTCTGTGGGAATTTTGCACTCTGATGGGTCAGCTACTGCTTACAGTTTCAATGCTTTAGATGGTCCTATGAATACCTAGAATTTTCTAGATATCATCTCAAATTATATATTGATAAGAAAATATTTCCTTAAAACTTAAGGAAAGTTTTCCTTAAAGTTTAAGTTTCCTTAAAACTCTAAGGCTACAGCAGAATTCTCTAACAACATTGAAAGGAAGGTGTACACTCTCAGTATTTCTGAGGTATTAAGATTTCAGTCACGATACTTCTATCGTTCATTGCAACTCAGCCGAGCTGGACTCTCAGACTTTCTATAGGCCTTAAGAAATTATAAATCTCTTTTTTTCAACTCCATTAGCAGGGAGTTATCTGTTTTCAAAGACACTATTATTAATTTTATTTTTAGAAACATTTTCTTAAATTGGTAACTTTTGTGTATAACTACAAAGGATGAAACTTCTACACATTGAAATAAATGAGTAGTTGTGACTCAAAACATTCAATTCTTCAAAAGCAATCTCCATACATCTTTTGAGAAACATTTTTCTTCTCATATGCAGTGAAAAGTCTTCTTGCAACAAAAAATAACTGACTTTTGTCTAAAAATAAAGACATGCTATGGAATACAAATAGCACCGAGGACCAGATAAAGGAGAACAGCAAGGGCTCTATAATTCATGTTGGCCAACACCTTTACAGGACCATAAAAAGTAACAAAAGTTTCAAGTATGAAGTGTTAGCAGGAAGCTTTGAGGGGCTCTATTGCACCCCAAATACCCATCCGTAAGCAAAAAAAGAGACAGAAGGGGAAGTGTCCGAGCCTGAACTTTTTTTTTTTTTTTAACTCTGCCCTACTCAGTCAATACAACAGTGACATGAAACCTGATTCCCACGTTTTCCAGGCAGGAAAAATAGTTTTACTGGAGAATTTGGGGGAAGGAAACCTATGGGCTACAGCACCCTTTCCACTTTTATGAAGATCTTAAATTTGCAGTGGCAAACTTGAAAAGTAATTTCTACCCTGTTAAAGACATACTACACCATGGTTAGTTACATTATTCCGGCCAAGGGAAAGGTCACTGCACCATCAGAAGAGAAAGGTTGAGCTGAAAGCCCCACAAAGTATGTGAAGCAGAATGCACAGCCCTCTTTCTGTACTGAAAGATGAGTATTAACTCACTGGTATTAACTGAGGTGAAGAACTACAGACTACTGCAGTGAGGGTAAAGCATGTGAAAGGGTCTACTCCTTATGTCAGTTGTTACAGCCAACATGAAAACCACCATTACTGTGTTGGTTATTTTCCTGTCATGCAGTATACACAGCCTTCCACACTCACTACCTCTCGTAGGTTAATGCTGGCCTCGCCATTAAACAAATGACAGATGCTCTCTATTAACCCCTCCCCCTTCCCCTGAAGGGAAAAGGAGAGAGAATAAAGGAGAAAGAATAAAGGAGAGACACTTACGGGTTGGAAACTAAACTACACAGCTTTAATGAAACCATTATATTAAAATAGAAAATCATGAAATATCTACAAATATATACAAAACCACTATCACCCCCTCACACCCACAGTAATACCCACATTACCACCGAGGCTGCAGGGCAGCCCTGGAGAAGTCCCAGACTCAACTCCTGGAGTCAGCGGCTCATGCTTTTTACTTCTGTACTTAAAATATATCTAAGTACTTTTTGAGAAATCTTGTACCCATCTAAATAACATCTGCACAGTATTGGCTTCCTTCATGTGTGGATTAGGCCACCGAAGTTTTGCCTTTTCACCAGTCAGCTACACTGATACAGATTCAGGCATCAGAGTTCATCTAATTGTGTCCTTCCCCAACCCTCCATACATTTCAGCTGTTACTCTTAATTCTTCTACCACAAGTTACCGTCTTACTGGACTGAAGGAAAAAACCATCTACCGTGTGGGGATTTCAGGATTCACTAATGCTGGTGAAGGACCTCCAACTCTTTCACATCCTTTCAGCACTCCAAAATATGGTAATGTGGAAGCTCTATGCATCTGTGTTACCCAGCATCTATCCTTACTTTATATGGCACTATTGTCTCCCCTTTCCTACTTTTCAAGGAGTAACAAAGTGTTCATGCACAAGATTTATTATTCAGTCCTTAGTTACTGGTAGCAAACACACAAAGTTTTTCCTTTGTTAGAGCTACACTATGCGTCATAGAACAACAACTCTGCCTGTATTTCATTACCAAATGTGCAGGGAAGACTTGTTAGGGTTCCTCAACTCTGAAATATTTTCTGACCTTTTTATGCAAGCTATATGCATGTATCTTTATTTCTTGCTGATTCCTGTCACAGATTTCAGCAGTTTTAATATTCTGCATGTGACTAGTTAAATTCACTAGTCTTTGCTCTTGGCAAAATCCTGAGCAACCATGTAAAAAAAAGATAAACTCTTTGAGTTGCTCCTATCATGGGTGACAGCTAATCAAAGCATCTTGTTTTCTAACAATTTAAGTACATTTTACTTAACTGGTCCTGTAGTTAACTGGCAACATTTTGTTTTTCCAAAGGTGCCTGGATAGGCCAAGAAGACCATTGCAGTTATGTTTATAAAGTGTTGTAAATTGTAATCATATAGGTTTGGCTAAACATGGTTTCTCAAACATTTTTAACACCTTCTCAGATAAACTAAATCTAACACTGCAGTAGGCCCTAGTTTTGGTTTGGCCACAGCTTCACACAATTGCAGCTTTCTAAATAAAAAAAGAACAGGCTAAGGTAGTATCAGCCACAGGAGAAGTGACCTGTGAAATTCAGACAGATGTATGCCAGTGTTTCTCCCCACTACAGCTTTTTTATATTAAGTGAAGAAGGGATGAACACAAACAACTGAATAGTCAAAAGTGTGAAGCAGAAAGTAAAAGGAAAGAAGTTAAAAGTTGTCCTTGAATTCAATAAGGTTTCCACAACTTCCTCCCCTCCTGCCCCCCCACCCCCCTCACCCCCCTGAATTCTTTCTCCTGCCAACACAAGAAATTAAAGTGTTTTATGGAGTCACAGAATCACAGAATTATCAGAGTTGAAAGGGGTCTCTAGAGATCACCCAGTCCAACTCCCCCGCTAAAGCAGGATCCCCTAGAGCACATTACTCAGGACTGCATCCAGGCGGGTCTTGAATATCTCCAGAGAAGGAGACCCCACAACCTCCCTGGGCAGCCTGTTCCAGGGCTCTGTCACCCTCACCATAAATAAGTTTTGCCTCATCTTTAAGTGGAACTTCCTGTGTTCCAGCTTGTGTCCATTGCTCCTCGTCCTGTCACTGGGAACTACTGAAAAGAGTCTGGCTCCATCCTCCTTGCACCCATCCTTCGATACTTACAGGCATTAATAAGGTCGCCCCTCAGCCTTCTCCTCTCCAGGCTAAAGAGTCCCAGCTCCCTCAGCCTTTCCTCATAAGGGAGATGCTCCAATTCCCCAGTCATCTTTGTTGCTCTCCACTGGACTCTCTCTTCCCTGTCTCTCTTGAACTGGGGAGCCCAGAACTGGACACAGCATTCCAGATGTGGCCTCACCAGGGCGGAGTAGAGGGGGAGATGACCTCTCTGGACCCACTGGCCACACTCTTCCTTATGCACCCCAGGATTCCGTTGGCCCTCTTGGCAGCAAGGGCACATTGCTGGCTCATGGATAATTTACTTTCTACCAGGTCCCAGATCCTTCTCCTCAGAACTGCTTTCTAGCAGGTCCACCCCTAACCTATATTGGTGCATGGGGTTCTTCCTCCCCATATGCAGAAACCTACACTTCCCCTTGTTGAGTCTCATTAGATTCTTTTCTGCGCAGCTCTTCAGCCTGTCTAGGTCACACTGGATGGCAGCACAGCCTTCTGGAGTGTCAGCCACTCCTTCCAGTTTGCTATCATCAGCAAACTTGCTGAGGATGCACTCTGTCCCCTCGTCCAGCTCATTGATGAATATGTTGAACAAGACCAGAGAGAGTGTTGATCCCTGGGGGACACTGCTGGTTACTGGCCTCCAACTAAACCCTGCCCCATTAATCACAGCCCTCTGAGTTCTGTCACTCAGACAGCTCTCAGTCCACCTCACTGAGCACTCATCTAGCCCACACTCCTTCAGTTTCCTAACAAGGATGTTACAAGAGACAGTGTCAAAAGCCTTGCTGAAGTCAAGATAGGTGACATCTACTGGTCTCCCCTCATCCAGCCAACCAGTTATGTCATCACAGAAGGCCAGCAAATTGGTCAAGCATGATTTACCCTTGGTAAATCCATGTTGACCACTCTCAATAACTTTCTGTTCTTCAACGTGTTTAGAGATGACATCCAGAACAAGTCGTTCCACCACCTTCCCAGGGACAGAGGTGAGACTAACCAGCCTGTAGTTCCTTGGGTCCTCCTTCTTGCCCTTTTTGAAGACTGGAGTGACATGAGCTCTTCTCCAGTCCTCAGGCACTTCTTCTGGTCTCCATGACCTTTCAGAGATGATGGAGAGTGGCCCAGCAATAACATCTGCCAGTTCTCTCAGCAGTCATGAGTGCATCCCACCAGGGCCCATGGACTTATGAATGTCCGGTTTGGCCAAGCGGTCTCTAACCCAATCCTCCTCTACTGAGGGAAATTCTTCCTCTCTCCAGACCATTCCCCTTGCCTCCAGGGTCTGGGATTCAGGAGGAACAGCATTAGCAGTGAAACCTGAAGCATAGAAGGCATTCAGTAACTCCACCCTTTTTGTGTCTTCCACCACTAGGGCGTCCACCTCATTAATCAGCAGGCCTACATTTTTCCCAGTCTTCCTTTTTCTATTGATATACTGAGAAAACCTCTTTTGTTATCTTTAACCATAGTGGTCAAGTTGAACATTGGCCCTTCTGATTCTCCCCCTGCATGGCTTCACTACATCTTAATGTTCCTCAGAGGTTGCCAATCCCCTTTTCCAAAGGCCATAAACTTTCCTTTTGTTACTGAGGTCCAGACAAAGCTCTCTGTTTAGCCAGGCTGGTCTTCTTCCCTGTCAGCTCATCTTTTGGGGCCTGGAGATGGCCTTCTCCTGTGCCTTTAAGAGTTTGTCCTTCTCCTTGAAGTATGACCAATCTCTCTGGGCTCCTTTGCCCTTCAGGACTGTCTCCCAAGGGACACTCTCAATCATGCTCCAAAACAGGCCAAAGTCTGCCCTTCAGAAGTCCAAGGTGGCAGTTCTGCTGGCTCCCCTCCTTGCTTCTCCAAGAATGGAGAACTCTATCATTTTGTTATCGCTCTACCCAGACAACCTCCAAGCTTTACATCCTCCACAAGACCTTCTCTGTTAACAAGCAGCAGGTCCAGCAGGGTACTTTCCCTAGTTGGCTCCCTCACCAGCTCTGTCAGGAAGTTGTCTTCCACGCACCCACTAGGAACCTCCAGGAGGTGCTGGAGCGGGTCCAGAGGAGAGCAGCAAGGCTGGTGAAAGGACTAGAGGGCAAGTCTTATATGGAGAGGTTGAGGATGCTGGGATTGTTTAGCCTGGAGAAGAGGAGACTCAGGGGGGACCTCGTCACTCTCTTCCACTACCTGAAGGGAGGTTGTAGTCAGGGGGGGGCTGGGCTCTTCTCCCAGGCAACTAGTGATAGGACAAGAGGGCATAGCCTGAAGTTGCTCCAAGGGAGGTTTAGGTTGGATATTAGGAAGCACTTCCTCACAGAGAGGATGATTAGACATTGGAATAGACTTCCCAGGGAAGTGGTGGAGGCACCGTCCCTGGATGTGTTCAAGGCAAGGTTGGATGTGGCACTTAGTGCCATGGTCTAGATGGTGTGATGGTGTTGGTCATAGGCTGGACTTGATGATCTTAAAGGTCTTTTCCAGCCTTGGTGATTCTGTGATTCTGTGATTCTGTGATTCTGTGATTCTGTGACTGTTCCCTCTCTGCTATGTTGTATTTCCAGCAGATATCTGGGAAGTTGAAGTCCCCCACGAGAACAAGAGCTGGTGATTGCAACACCTCCCTCCATTGCTTATAGAATATTTCATCAGCCTCTACATCCTGGCTGGGGGGTCTGTAACAAACTCCCACCATGATGTCTGCCTTATTGACCTTCCCCTTGATTCTTACCCATAAACACTCAACACTGTCATTCACAACATTAAGTTCTAGGCATTCATATCTATCCCTAACACAGAGGGCCACCCCAGCACCTCTCCTTCCTTGCCTATCCCTTCTGAAAAGTTGGTAGCCATCAATCACAGCACTCCAGTTGTGCAAGTCTTCCCACCACGTTTCTGTGAAGCTTCTCTGAGCTTTTCTGTGGGATGTTATTCCATGCATCCTACTGAACATATATTTGGATAGGATTCAACTTTTCAGGAAAATAACAAAAATGCAGAGTTAATTTAATGTGACATTTAAAAAATTCAAGTAATTACACTGAATTTAAACATTACATTTCCTATTTCCCCCCTCCCCAACATTTCACGTTACTTAATCCATTAAAAGAACTTCAAGTTTCTGTGTCATGAAAGCCTTTTTCAGCGACAAAGCCATTTGCAACTTTTCAAATACCTTTTTAAGCAAAATTATGTAGCTGTTGGTTTTTTGAAAAATAAATTTTTGCTGGCAGGTAGCTAAGCAAAGAAAAAGCAAAGAACCTTTTTGCAAATATGGTTTGTTAGTATCAGTAACACAATCATGTACTGACCACGCTTGCCTGCCATTATTTTTAAACTTTTTATTTAGCTATCTGTAAAGAACACCTCAACCCCAACCCACGCTTGACATCACAGACTGCTTTGGTTCCTGTGTTAGCAGCACTGCTGTCACTGCCTGAACACTTTATCCACCTTGATTAACCTTACAAGCAATTAATCTCCTTCTGTGGGCTGTGAGAGTGGTGTGAAGCATCTCCAAGTAGGTATTAACATAAACAACAGGATGTGTAGGTTCTTAGCAAGGGCTGACAAATAGCTGACTGCAGATGAAATTCTTTTAATGTTCCTAACAGGTGAAGCATGGCACCTACCAAATGCACAATATTGTTATCAAGACCAAGTGGGGTCTCACCAAAAAAAACCCCATACACTACTAGTAAAACCTGAAGCAGATTAACAGCCACTTTCACTCAAATGGTTTCTGATGAAGTTAAGGTCCTGACCCATTAATCAAGATAGAACTCACATAATAATAGCATGGGGAGTAGGAGTACTTCTTTTATTATAAACTGCTTATCTTTGCATGGTGGCTTTAAGAATTCAGCACATCTAGATATCTTAAAAATACAAACCTGAAAGCCTCAGAGGCCCCAGAAATTCCAATTCTTGTTTTAACTAAATTTCACTTAGAGGAATCCCAGGACTTGTCTAAGTTTGGCTTGAGTTCTGTTTGAAATATTTCTTTGGTTGGAGGCAATATAGCCTTTCTGTACTTCATACCATAAGTCTGATTCAATCTCTCAATTTCCCATCAGATAAAGGAGAATTTGAGGGTTTTATGACTGGCCTTTGCTTCAGCATGATGTTCATTCTGGTTTTTGGACCTCTCATTTGTTCTCTGGTGCTTAAAAGGTAAGAAGGGAGTATTGGCTGAAGGTGTTAGCAGCACTTCCGTTTTGCTTAGCCCCGAGTTCCATAGCACTGGGCCTTTTTTGCCATTAAAAGCAATACAACTCTAAAAGCACACAAAACAAAAGCCACCCCACTCATTTACACAGTGAGAGCAATTGCATACCACTATAAGCTGATGAAAATATTTTGTAAAAAAATCTATATTATTTTGCTTTTGATACAGTTATCTGACTACCACCTATCTCAAACACCCTTGAAAAGAGCAAAGACCATTTCTCACAGTGGAAAATAGGCTGTATATATGGAAAAAGCATGGATATGATTGTTTTGCTCCTTCATTCCCAACTAATAGTTGTGTCTCTTCTATTCAAATACAAAAGTAAATTCCAACAGCATTCACAAATCAATGTTGCCATCTAAGCAGTTTCCTGCAAGCACATTTGGATGTTAACTGTATACATTATGCACATAAGCACATAATGAGAAGGAGTAATGGATGGATGAGCAGCAAGAAGAAAGAATAAGAAGGGTGCCTGTAAGATATGGATGAGGTCCTCTTATTTTGAGACACATTGATCTCTGCAGCAATAAAGTACACCCCCCTCAAATCAATCTGAGGTACAATATTAGGGGCATACATTACCACTAAAAGAAATACAGCTTGCTTATAATGGTTCTAATATTAATTTTCTGATAAATCTAGTTGCATACATGCACCCCTATTACTATTTTGATATCTTAGAGCACTACCCTCCCTTTTTCTTCTTTTTACAAAACACCAGCATCAGAAGCTGAAAGCCTAGCTGCTATAGGACAGAACAAGACAGTACAATCCATAGCTTGAAAGCCCTAAGGCACAACGTAGCTCTCTTTAGCTTATGCATCATGCTCAACTCCTGCCCTTGCCATTGGGAAACAGATCACACACCACAATAAGTCTCCCATGCACTTTCCTTTTCAGATTTTACTTTAAGTTGCTCTGTGTCTAATCCAGCCTTTTTGACAAGAACTTCTGAGACCTACACAGAGATATGACCTAGAGCAAACTTCATTGTGTTAAACATAAGATCATATTTCATTTTCTGGCACATTAGGAAAGAATTTTTGGAAAACTAAAAAACCAACACAGAGAAGACTGGTGTATCACTGCAAAATAGCCATTTAATATGTAGTTGTATTGAACACCTGGAACTGAGATGAAGGGTCTCAAGGGTCTCAAGGATCTTGATTTGTATAAAAGGACTCACCAGCCAAACACCCATCCTCAAAGGATCAGCAAGGAGATCTGGTAGCTCCACAGCCTCAGGCTTCACCTCAAACCACAGCATAAACAGAGGCAAAGTACCTTACAGCTAACGAAGTCTAGATGTTATTTGAAAATCAGACAACACTGCAGCAAACACTAAGGCAGAGTGATGAGCTACATAACCTCTCAGAGCCATTTTCTTTTTGTTTTTTACTATGGAAGTGAGTCATTGCCCAGAGCTCACAGGTGGGTGCTCTGAGAACAGCTCCTGACAGGGAGGTGATTAGCTGAAAAATGCCAAGAGGTGGTCTCCCTCTACTCCCACGGGATCCAGTGAGTGATGAGCAGGTCAGGGATGACTGATACCAGTGGGACCAGTCAGGCCAGTCTACAGTCATTGTAGAACATTTTGTTTTCATGGTCAATAAAAAGTTATGCATAAATGGTAGTTAATTGAAATGCAAAGGAAATAGCAATCAGTTAACCTGACAATAAATTTAGAATATTTCTCTACAGGCTGAAAATATCTTGTTGGCCCAGTGTACCAAGTCCAAGAAACAGCAATGCACTCCAAGACATGGCAAGTACTCTTCTGATGTTGTGAAAAATACACAAGGGAGGTCTTTCCTACTAATTATTCAGTAATTATAGTTATTAGTCTTTTCACACTTCATCCTAGTAAATGTCTAATATCAACAGTTGGGAAGCTAGGGTAATATAAAGATGGAATTGGGAAGGGTTGTTGTTCAGGCAGAGGCTACATACACTTCTTACTTTCATAAAGGTTCTCAGACTATTATAAGAACATTATAGAGCGTATTTAAATGTATGCTTGTTAAAAGAACAAAACAAAGTTAAATGAGGAGAGATGGAGCCAAAAGAGATAAATTCAGTTTTTATATCCAGTCAGTTTTCACCATTTGGAACTGATTATTCAGTACAAGTTACTCAAAATACAAACAAATGCCTTGTGGCCTAATTCCACAGAAGTCTCACAACAGAGTCCAGTATATGGCGTTTTCTGAAATTCACTCCTCACCCTCTGTCTCTGCCTGCCTCCAGAGCAATCTAGGGGCTCTGGCTGGTCAGCTGGTAGGTAGCTGAGCAGCATCTACTAGTCAACAGACACCAAGGTTCAGCAGCATGTTCAAATCTTGCCTAAGACTTTCAGATATGCTTTGTTAAGTATACCTGAATTTCAGGACTGAAGAGGCACCTGGAAATCCTCTGCTGGAGACCATGTTGTTCACTTTTGTTTATTAGTGGACTGTTTTGCATCGTCCTCTCCTTACCTGCCCCTATTTAAACAAATTTCTGCTGCAGTTTTATTAACACCAGATATTGAAAGGCCTTCCCTCTAGGACATCTCAGTTTATCTCTGAAGTCTCAAACTACCAACCATTACATTTTTGGAGCAGGAACTTTTACTGCTTTTCTTTTTCAATTCCTTTGACTTTCTGGCTGACCTGAACGTAATTTGACACTCATAGATCTAGTTTCCCAAGCCCACCTGTGGGCTTTAACCAAGCAGATTTCTATCTATTTAGTCACAGATCAAGCAGAAGTTGGAAGGTATCTACAAGCCAAACACTGTCCAAATCTAGGACACAATGAAATCAGCAACAAAATTTCAGAAAACCTTGACAGGCTGCTGGTAATCAAAGGTTTTGCTGAACATCAACATTGCATCCTTCAATAGAGCAAATATGACCTTTCATATTCCAGATCAGGACTTCCTGGCTTGCTGTCTTCCACCTAAATGTAGATAAAGAATTGGTGAGCTCAGTGGTAGTGTCAGATAGTAAATTTGCCAAAAGCCAGATAATGCTGAGCAAAGGAGGATCAGATGTACAAAAGCACAGCTGTACAGAGAGATTCAAAAGTGATGCTGTTAGAAGACTGCAGTTTCACAGTTATGTTAATTAAATAAATTTATTTGCTTATGAGCACCAGGCAACTTCCAGTTCTCAGTGCTGGGAGTCAGATGTCTCTTACAGACCACTCCAGTAAAAATAACTCCACCATACATTTAGAAAGCGAGAGATCTGCAGAATCAGTACTTGTTTCAAGTGAGACTTCTCAAAAGCAAAAAAGAAATCTAGTATATTCAGCATTTGGGGAATTTCTGTCTTAAAGAAAGTACAAGATCTGAAGCTGGTTTTGATCTAGTGATAAGCTCAGGTGGAGTTGAATTGCAGGACAGAAGTTCAGCAAGAAAAGGGTAAGAGCTAGCAGCCAAAATAACCTAACAGTTTGAAAGAATAATTTGCCATTGTGAAGAAGTGCAGGTGAATACATTGGGGCTGCATGTTTTAGGAAGGACGAATGGGTTTTATGAAACTGAGTGCCAATTTGATATAAATACTTTAAAAACAAAATACAGCTACTTAAAAATGCATTTAACTGTTCCTGCAGATGCAAAGAAACTCTACAAGGAAATGAAGCCCATATTAGCCAAGTCTGTTAGAGAAATCTTGTAACATTGATAACATGGCAGAAAGAGAAGTAACAGATATCAGATAAGGGTTTTGGGGAAAGCAGAAAAACTCCATTTGAGGAGACAGGACAATAAAGTAGTTACTAGATATATTGTCTAGAAGTAATCTGGTATTATGAACAGTTCATTAAATATGGAGAAAGTCATTCCCTAAATGAGCACTGTAAAAGAGAGGCAAGCAGTAAATCTCACAATATACTGTATATTTATTCTATTTGTAAGTTATTTCAAGACTGAACACCGTCAGGCTAGTTGAGCAATGTAGCAACTACTGACAGAAACACACATATAGTCCAGATAGGTGGCAAGAGAATTTCTACTTTAAATCCAGACACAGCATTCTTTATTGCAATCTAAGGCAATGATACATCCCATGGTACAGAGCAGCAGGAGGAACTGGAGATATTCTCAATTGAGTCAGCACACAGAGACCAGGAAAATAAACTAAGAAGACTAACATGGCCAGCCAGCACCCCCATCAGTGTTCTGTTCTTCTTAGTGATTCTTTCTGACAGAAAGTCATATAGAACTTATTTTAGATTTGGTAGGTGCAGAGTTCAGGCTGCTGTTCATAATATATGTGATAATGAAGGTATATATCACACAGGTCTTTATTCAAAACAAGGCATAAGCTGACCATGCAGAGGTGTCTACTCATCCCAATATAAGAGAAAAAGAGATCTTTTATGTGGGGTTGCTGAGATTTCAAAGAAGAGCATACCCATTTCCAAGTCAGAAAACAAACTCAGAAAAGACAATTCAAAATAATATGTACATTTATTTCTTGAAAAAAAATATCAAACAAACAAAAACAAACAAACAACAAGCAAAAAAAAAGAACAAACCCCAAAACTGTGCTGGTTTAAACAAATTTAGAGCAACTGAAGACATAAAAAGGGGGGAAAAAAACCCTAAAAGTTATCATGGAATCATAGAACGGTTTGGGTTGGAAGGGACCTTACAGGTCATCTAGTTCCAACCCCTTGTATGTGCAGGGACCCCTCTCACTAGAGCAGGTTGCTCAAAGCCCCATCTAACCTGGTCTTCCAGAGAGGAGGCATCCATAATTCCCTGGGCAACCTGTTCCAGTGTCTCACCACCCTCACACTAAAGAATTTCATCCTAATGTCTAACCTAAATCCACCCTCTTCTAGCTTAAAACCATTACCCCTTGTTCTGTCACTATACACCCTTCTAAAAAGTCCCTCCCCAGCTTTTCTGTAGGCCCCTTCAGGTACTGGAAGGCCACTATAAGGTCTCCCTGGAGCCTTCTCTTCTCCAGACTGAACTGCCCCAACTCTCTCAGCCTCTTTTCGTAGGAGAGGTGCTCTGGGCTGGAGCATCTTCAGATCATCTTTGTGGTCTCTGATCTCCTCTGGACTCTCTCCAGGAGCTCCACATCCCTCTTATGTTGGGGGCTCCAGAACTAGACACAGTGCTCCAGGTGAGGTCTCATGAGTGCGGAATAAAGGGGCAGAATCACCTCCTCTGACCTGCTGGCCATGCTTCTTTTGATGCAGCCCAGGACACTGTTGGCTTTCTGGGCTGGAAGTGCACATTGCCAGCTCATGTTAAGCTTTTCATCAACCCACACCCCCAGGTCCTTCTCCTCAAGGTTGCTCTCAACCCACTCTCCACCCAACTATAGTTGTGCTTTGGATTGTCCCAACCCAGGTGCATGACCTTGCACTTGGCCTTGCTGAACTTCATGAGGTTGGTATGGGTCCACCTTTCAATCCTGTCTTATCTTCCCTCCAGTGTGTCAACCACACCACACAGCTTGGTGTTGTCAGCAAACTTGCTGAGGGTGCACTCGATCCTACTGTCCATGTTGCTGACAAAGATGTCAAACAGCACTAGTTCCAGTACCAACCCCTGAGGAATGCCACTTGTCACTGGTCTCCATTTGGATATCAAGCTATTGATCACTACTCTCTGAGTGTGACCATCCAGCCAATTCCTTATCCACTGAGTGGTCCATCCATCAAATCCATGTCCTTCCAATTTTGACACCAGGATGTAATGCGGGACAGTTTCAAATGCTTTGCACAAATCCAGGTAGATGACATCAGTTGCTCTTCCCTTGTCCACTGATGCTGTCACTCCATCATAAAAGACCACCAAATTTGTTAGGCATGATTTGCCCTTGGTGAAGCCATGTTGGTTGCCACCAACCACCTCCATGTTTTCCATCTGCCTTAGCAGAGCCTTCAGGAGGATCTGCTCCATGATCTTGTGATGCACAGAGGTGAGAGTGACTAGCCTGTAGTTTCCTGGGTGTTCTTTCCTTTGCTTTTGAAAATGGGGGTTATGTTTCCCCTTTTCCAATCAGTGGGAACTTCACCAGACTGCCATGACTTTTCAAATATGATGGAAAGCAGCTTTGCAATTTCATCTGCCAGCTGCCTTAGGAGCCACTGATGGATCTTGTCGGGTCCCATGGACTTGCACACTTTCAGGCTCTTTAGATGGTCTCGAACCTGCTCTTCTCCTACAGTGGGTAGAATCTTCCTTTTTCCAGTCCCTGCCTTTGCCTTCTCTGACTTGGACAGTGTGGCCAGAGCCCTTACCAGTGAAGACTGAGGCAAAAGTTGTTCAGTACCTCAGCCTTCTCCATATCCTGCATGATGAGGTCTCCTGTTTCCTTCTGGAGAAGGCCATATTTTCCCTGTTCTGCCTCTTAACCCTCATGTACCTGTAGAAACCCTTCTTATTACCCTTGATGTCCCTGGCCAGGTTTAACTCCATCTGGGCTTTAGCTTTCCTAACCTGATCCCTGGCTTCTCGGACAACTTCTTTGTATTTCTCCCAGGCTACCTGTTCCTGCTTACACCCTCTAAAGACTTTATTTTTTGTCTCAGAGTGTCCAGGAGCTCTTTTTTCATCCAAGCAGGTCTCCTGGCATTCTTGCTTGCCTTTCTCTTTCTTGGGATGCATCGCTCCTGGGCTTGGAGGAGGTAATCTTTGAATATTGGCCAGCTTTCTTGGGCTCCTCTCCTGTCCAGGACTTTATCCCATGATACCCTACCAAACAGATCCCTGAAGAGGCTGAAGTCTGCTCTCCTGAGGTCCAGGGTAGTGAGCTTTCTGCAGACCCTCCTTGTTGTGGACCCTCCTTGTTGCCCTATGGGTCCTGAATTCCACCATTTCATGGTCACTGCAGCCAAGGCTGCCCTTCAGCTTCACATTGTCTGCCAGGCCATCCTTGGTGGTTAGAACAACGTCCAGCACAGCACCTCTTTCTAGTTGGCTCCTTTACTGCTTGGAAAATGAAGATGTCATCAATGCATTCCAGGAACTTCCTGGATTGCTGGTGCCTTCTGTGTTGTCCCTCCAGCAGATGTCAGGATGATTAAAATTCCCTATGAGGATCATGGCCTGTGAACGGGAAGCTGCACTTATTAGCCTGTAGAGGGCCTCATCCACTGGGTCATCCTGGTCAGGTGGTCTATAGCAGACTCCCACTGTGATATTATCTGCCCCTGTCTTCCCTTTAACCCTGACCCATAAGCTCTCTGTCAGCTCCTCATCCATCCCCATGCGGAGCTCCATGGACTCCAGCTGGTCATTGATGTAGAGGGTGACACCCCCTCCTCCCCTGCCTGTCCCTCCTAAAGAGCTTATACCCATCCATTCCCACACTCCAGTCATAGGAGTCATCCCACCACATCTCAGTGATGCCAATAACATCACAGCCCTGCAGGCTTGCACAAATTTGCAGCTCCTCCTGTTTATTCCCCCATGCTGTATGCCTTTGCATTGAGGCATTTAAGCTGGGCCTGCAGTGAAGGTAACTGACTAGCTGGAGGGGCTGGGATTTCCTTCTGCTGCACTCCAGGTGCTCCCCTGCTGACCCACACCCCTTCTACAGGCTCTGGGCATCTATTACTGATGGGCATCCCATTGAAATTGGTCGGTGTGGGATGAATGGAGGTTCCCTCCCCAAAGCCACATTGGTTTAAAGCCCTCTTCACCAGCTGGGCTAGCATATGGCCAAGGATGTTCTTCCCCTTTTCTGACAGGTGGACCCCATCAGCCCCCAGCAGACCAGGTTTGTCAAAGCTGGTCCCATGATCCAGATAGCCAAACCTCTGGCTGTAGCATCAGTCATGTAGCCAGCTGGATTTGCTGGATCCAATTGGCCCTGTCTATCCTCTTCCCTTTGACAGGCAGGATTGATGAAAATACTACCTGTGCTCCAGAGTTCTTAACTGCTGCTCCCAGGGCCCAGTAATCCTTTTTAATATTCTTAACACTTCTGGTTGCTGCATCAGTAGTACCCACATGAAACACCAGGAGTGGGTAAAAGGCAGTTGGATGTACGAGGCTAGGGAGCCTCTCAATAACATCCCTGATGTGAACACCTGGTAGACAGCACAATACTCCATAGAGCTGTTTTGGTCTGCAAACGGGTGCCTCTGAGAAGAGAATCGCCTACTAGTATCACCTTTCACTTTTTCTTGGATGCGCTGGTTGTTATACTTGGAACAGATTGAGGCACTTCATTCTGCTCCAACACTGGTGTAGGCTGGTTATTTTCCTCTTCTATTGTTTGCAGAGGAGTGAACTGGTTCTTCAAGGGCACCTCAGGCTTCGAGGGAGGTCCCTTCCTCTGGCTTGTTCCTTTAGTTCTTCCTACTACCTTCCACTCCCCCACTTCAGTGGCTCCCCTGCTTTCCATGTGCATTGGTGGGGGAGTATTTGGCTGACTGGGCACAGGCTGCATGTCCTTGACAGTGAGTGCACAGATCACATTATCCAGCTCATTCTCTGCCTCCCTGAGAACATAACAGCCTGGCCAAAATTTTAAAAAAGAGGTGATGGCAAAGGTAGACAAACTCCGCTGAGCAATCTAAGTGGAAAAGAAGGATGCTTGGTGTTACCAACTTTTCTCCATTTAATCATCCAGAATTTGCAAAAGCTTGTAACCCAAGGGATACTTAGATCACACGATGGCACTAGGTTGAATAACAAACTGCTTGCAGCAGCTGATAGCTAAAGCTTGCTTGGCTGCTATTCAAGATGCAGCCTTTTATAGTAACGTGTTAAACTTTTTCACAGCTGTGGTTCTCAGAACAGCACATTGTGAAACCTACATTTTATCACCACTATGTTTTGTCCCAAGCACACATAAAAGCAAGAAAAACTTTGCTTAAATACTATGGGAGAGGAGAAATTGGTTTTCTGAATTAGGCAAAGAAACATTTTCCTTCATGTTTCAAAAACAAATGAAGATGAGATAAAATTGATTAATTAGCATATTATGTAGGCAGGAGTAGGCTGCCTGTCTCCTGCTTTATTTATTTCAGAGAATTGCCAATTGCACGGCGCGAAAGTAGGATGCTAAAATTATTCTTTCCTTTGTTTTTTTCTTGCAGACTAACAGGAAACCTATTTCAAAGTCACTGCTTCATGCCCTGTCAGACAATGATACTACCAGCCTTTGTGTCATAGAGCATGAATCAAACACTCCTTTGAAGCTAGACCTCTTTACCAATGGTGGAGAAGACAGAAAGTGTGACACTTGCCAGCTAGAAGAACCTAGCAATAACATAGACATAAGCCTAGGGCATGAAGAAATCCCTGAAGAAGCAGTTACAAGTGAAGAAGAAGAAATAATTTCCATTGCAGTACCAGTCTTGAGTGACTACACCAGCATGGAGTTCAGCCAGAAAGCCCTCATGAACCTGACGGTGAAGCTGCCTGCAAAACCTGCGCATCCTCACCTGGAAACAGAACAAAGCAGTAAGCAAGCACAAACACACCATCAGGTTTTGTTTCCTCCCCAAGACTACCTCAAACAAAGCCAGGTAGTACTTTTGCGATCTGGACCGACTTTGATGGGACAAGTCAATTCTAACTGAAGCACCTTTGTGTTTTCCCATACTATAAAATGAAGTTCCACAACCTCTCATGTTTGAATGGAGCCATTATGACCATACAGTGAGCTTGAGACAACAGTTAGTCCCAACTTCAATAAGCTTCCTTGGTGAAATAGATCTATTACATCACTAGATCAGCTATTTCACCATAGTCATTCTGTGGGAAGTCTGACTGTCTGCACACAGGCAAGACTCTCAGGGAGCTGTATGAAAAACCATCCAGTAAGGTACCTCTTGCTAGGTGCTTAGTCCCAGGGCACTGAGAAAACCATTTCAAGGCTTCCACTCTAAGCACAATGTTGTTCTAATCATGAGGAGAGTTCTCTAATCACTGCAACTAGTTTAAGACCTGATTTTCCGATCTGAGACATTTTTCAGTACATGTTCCACCGAAAGCATCTACCACTCCGAAGAAGCTCTCCAGTTGGTCAAAGCTGGCCAAATGAAAGAGTGAAAAGCCTTGCATTTAGGAATAGAAAAGTATGCTTGTCCATCTATATTAAGTACTATTAGGTGCTTTATACCTTTGTTCATTGTAGATTAATAGTGCTGTGTACGTGAAGATGAAAATAAGTACCATTATTAGTATTGGAGTTTTTACTTGCATTAAGGCATTAAATTAAATTTATTCCTACATTTCTCCACATAGACATAGAAATCCATTAATGTTCTCTTAGGAGATGTAGTTGCAGATACAATTTCACACTGCATGCAGTGATGATATCTGTTGGACAGACTTCAAGAGCTGAATACATAGTTCAGTTAGCCAATATGCTCTCTGTGTGATTCTATCATGTATCTCCATGGTGCAAGGAGTCTGAACTGGTTTTCCAGCTTACAACAGCTTCTCATCCTTGAACTCTGTAAGCATTAATGGTTTGCAGTTAATGTAGAAGACCCAGTTTGTTGTCATCTTCAGGTTCTGGAGCATTTAAATAAAATTATTTAGTGGAGGAAGAAATTGATCAACTGTACCAGAGGCTCCTTAGACAGACATATTTTAAGATTCTATCATTAAAATCTATCAATATATGTACAATGACTGTAAATTGTACATTTAGGAGAATGAGAGATACATGGAAAATCCTGGTATGGAGACTGGATATAAGTGAAAAACTCCTCCCATCAGGATAGAAAAGAATGTTTTATGTGGAGAGAAATAGAAGAATACACTTGCTGAACAGTTCGATCCAGCCAAAAAGGAAGCTTTGGTGGAATAATGTACCTACTCCAGGACACAGAGCTAGGAGACAGTAAGTACTCAGAGCTTCAGATTAGGGACAACTAGTTTTTTGTGAAGGATTTTGTTTGAGGGCTTTTGTGGCTTCTTTTTTGTTTGGTTGGGGTTTTTTTGTTGTTGTTTTGTTTCGTTCTTTTATGGGGGTTTTTACTTCAGCTGGAAAGGACCTACAACGATCACATCTAGTCCAACTGCCTGACCTCTTCAGGCAATTAAGAAAAGTGTGTGTACGTACAGATGCATAATGACTGCAGAAGCCTATCTCTACTAATAAAAGTGTAAGATACTTCATTTCATGTGCTATACAGTACTGTTCAAGTGGTTTCAGTGGTCTTATCTTCAGTATACTTAGCTTTGATATGTGTTGTATTAAGAGTGAAATTGCAAATATGAAGACTCAGGACCATAAAAGCCAAGGCATTTTTTTAATGTTTTCTGTTCTTTACCCACTCAACATAGCTCTAGATGACCACTCTTAGCATTAGTGAGAATTTGGACATTGTAAAAGCTTAGACACTTAACTGTGGGCCTGGAGTCACAAAAGCATACTGATTTATAGCATGGGGAATTATACTGTAGTGTTATGGTGTTTGTCTTGGTTTGAGCCAGGATGAAGCCAATTTTCCTTTTACTGATTATTTTTTTTTCCTTCAGTAAGCTCTCTTTTAACTAGCAACAAGCATTCCAGCTAGTGGACTGATAACACTGGAATGTTATGTTACTGCCAAGATTCCAAGGCTGCATCTTTGCCCTGCTGCCTCAGACAATACCAGGATCTATGACCCCCCCCCCGTAGGGGAGCTGGACTAGACAGACAGCAGAATTGACCAAAGGTATTCCATTCCATAGATCTACGTAAGCTCAATATAAGGTCATAGATCATGGAAGACAACTTCCTTCTTGCTTCTTCTTCCCTTCTCTTCCGTCCATGGCCGGCATCTGTGGAGGACTCCATCCATCCATCACCATTGATCCCTAGGCCCGTGCATCCCTGACCCTCATCACTCTCCCCTCAGCTCCTGTCTGCTCTGCCGCTCTCTCCGGCAGCGCTCGGGGACATTTCAGGACTGCTCACAGCTCAGGAGATGCCCTGGGAGCTGCTGGGGGTGGGGGGAGGTGATAGGGGTTTGCACATTCCTGAACACATTTGTATATAATTGTACATATTTTCTTTTATCATTAGTGTTTAATTAAAGCTGTCTAATTCAGTTTTCAGTCCTGAAAGTGTCTCTCTCTCCTTTCCCTACCTGGGGGAGGGGGGAGGGGATGAAGAACATTGTTGTCACTGGCTTAATTGCCAATCCTGAGTCAAACTGTGACAGTGTTTTAGCATTTTATATTTACAGAAAAAGGAATGTAATATTCCATTTCTAATACGCCCTCTAAAAATATGCACAAAGCAAAGCTAATTACATACTTATTTTTTTCTGGTATGCAGAGTAGATTTTTTTCCTGCATACTTTAATGTAGTATGGACACAGAGATTTATGGTTTATTACACTTAAGGTCAGACTACAGTGCAGTAACTAGACAGCACTGAAAATTACCACAGGGTTTCAGAGACAAGATAAAGAGCTACTCAGCCTGGAGAATGCAGCAACCACAGTATTCCAAAGGGTTTTTTCACTCTGTATTAACTAGCAAATGGAAGAAAAGTAACTTCAGAATATCTAAAATCCCCATAAAACGTAAGCCTATGGGGTACTTTGGCAACCTTATAAGCCATCTTTATGGCACAATGGCATCTGCACTTGAGCAGAGTCCCCCTGAAAGCAGAGTCAATCTGAGTCAACCCCAGTTACTGCTATAAAACTTGTAAAACAACAAAGCACATCATTAACACCCTCTGCCTGCAGAAGATGCTTGTTTCTGAGCTCTTGACTCAGTGTCACAGGCCCTTGGTTTGCCTTTTTTTCTCTCTCAATGACAGTGTATGTCGATTGCCTGAATGATATTAACTGTGTCCTGGTACTTAGTGCGTGGATGGGATCTATAAGAATGTGGGTAATAAAACTCAGGAGAGACATCAGTCACTTCTAAGCACTGTTTACAGAAGACTGCTGCTAAGAGAAATCACTCCATGCCAATGGGAGGAATAATCTTATCCCCATATTTATTTTTTTTTCTACAGCAGAAGCACCAGTATGATTAATCAAACTGAAAACAACCTGCCATGCTAGAAATGGTCATTCACATCACCCACCCTCAGAGACCCCTTCAGTGCTCCATAGATTCGTAGACTCATTTAGGTTGGAAAAGACCTCAAGATCATCAAGTCCAACCATTAACCTAGCACAGTGCCAAGTCCACCACTAAAATGTCCCTAAGCACCCTATCTACACAGCTTTTAAATACCTCCAGGGATGATGACTCCACTGCTTCCCTGGGCAGCCTGTCAACCCTTTTGGTGATGAAATTTTTCCCAATAGACAATCTAAACCTCCCCTGGCACAACTTGAGGCCATTGCTTCTTGTTCTGTCATTTGTTACTTGGGAGAAGAGACCAAACATCCATGTTGCTACAACCTTCTTTCAGGTAGTTGTAGAGATTGATGAGGTCTCCCCTCAGCCTCCTTTTCTCCAGGCTAAACAACCCAGTTGCTCTAGGATAAGGACAAAGGCCAACTAGAAGCTCATGGGTCGAGACAAAGAACAAGGAGGGTTCTTCACTGATTAAGGTCACAGGCAAAACAGACTCAACTTGGGAAAAACAATAATTTAATTTCACACTAATAATTTAATTTCACAGGGTCTTCTACAGTGTCCTAGTCTGAGCCAGGGGGCAGATTTTTTTTTGTTTCTTTCTTTCAGTGAACTTTTTAGCAGCACCAGTGGACTGGTAACATCAAGGTCACTTCTGACTGTCTGCAGCCTCCCCCCCTAAGGGGGAGCAGATAAAACTGAAGGCAGGA
The DNA here is from genome assembly GCA_020745705.1 of Hemiprocne comata. NCBI lineage: Eukaryota > Metazoa > Chordata > Aves > Apodiformes > Apodidae > Hemiprocne > Hemiprocne comata. The sequence goes on along the minus strand of CM036616.1, from coordinate 37,482,321 downwards.
TCAGCAAATCAGAATATTCCCTTCTCATCATATTTTCTCTATTTGGCTTTCAGTATAGGTTAAGACAACACGGAAGTCAAGCCTTTCGTTTCCTTTTTCTCTCACTTTTCTGCTCACTGTCGTTTCTATCACCCTCTCTTTGGCTCTCTCTTTTTTTCATTTTTTTTTTCCTTCCCAGCCGACACCCGAGGGCCCCGTCCGTGCGCCCGGACACTCCCCCCTTCAGCTGGGAGTCACCAGGGAGAAGAGTTGCTGTGAGAGTCACTGGGGGAGGAGGGAGGGGATCGGGTGTTGCACATCCCTTTACTAATATATATCTATTTCCTTATCACTAATAATTAAAATCAATCTGTTTCACTTTTCAAATCAGAAAGCCTCTCTTTCTCATTTTTCTCCCTCTTTCCCTACCTTAGTGGAGGAGGGGGTGAATTGAGAGTGTTATTGTTATTGGTTTGACTGCCAACTTGGTGCCAAACCATGACACATAGCTGCATAATCTGAGTCCACTGGCAGCAAATCCAAGTCCGCTGGCAGCAAAATCCAAGTCCACTGGCCAAGTTCACCCCTCCTGCTGCCTTCAGGGAATGTTCCACCACATTCCTCCATGAATGCGGGAGGACAGCCTGCCATCTTGCCATAGGTTACAGGGAAACTTCTGCTTGGACACCTTCTTCCCTGCCAATCACCAGGATCTTCACCCCAGCACCACCTTTCACCTCTGCAGCTCAGCTCTTCTTTTTCGCTGCTCAATCTACTCAGGTTTTATATCAGTTCTTTCGTATGTTAATTGCAGAGGCACATCTATTGTCTCTTTAATGGCTCCTTGGCTGGTTTTGAAGCAGGGGGAGCTTCTCAGCTTCTTACTGCAGCCACCGTGCACCCCTTCCCACACTACAAAAAAAAAACCCGCCAAATCAAACCAGTACATAAGGACAGTTTGGTTTTGGTTGTGGGTTTGTGGTTTTTTTTTTCTTTCAATACTGACTGGCTATTGGAAAGCTTCAAGAAACAAAAGGGAATGTTTGGATGCAGAGGACAAGGTGACTGACAGAGCTCCAAGTACTAGGAGCAAAATGGAAGATACACTGTGTATTTTTCTTTATACCCTTACAGTCACATAGGCTGTCCTTCCAGCAGTCCCAATACGTCTTGGACCTGCAACCAGACATGCTGCCCAGGAGGCCCAGTATTGCAGGTACTCTGTCTAATGCCTTGTCAGCAGAATCCAGCCTGACAATTCCCTTCTCTTTCCTACACTGGCAAACTCTCATTGCAGTCATACCGAGCAACGGCTACAGATTCCAGATTTACTTCATTTTTCTCATGATTTAGATTAAATAACAGCTCCCAAGCATTAAAAAAAAAAAAAAGACACAGTTAAAACATACTTTAATCAGCTAATTAGGTGCATATAATAAAATGCAAGCTTCCAACATATATTGACCTCAGTCCCCTGGTGTTGGGGTCCAAGGCACCAGGTAACGAACTGGGTATGTCCTCAAAGTCAAAATTAAGCTATTCAGATAGAATTAAAAGGCCCTCGTAACCCTAACACAGACTATCTCCTATTAACGTATAATAGGTACATCACATTCCAGTGCTTTTTAGCAGATAACTACTGCACTTAGGGTACAAAAATAGCAGCAGCAGGGTATTTAATATAGTGGCGCTTTGCAGCAGGCTTGTGACAAAGCCTGTGGCACACCATGTGTCTAAATATGCAGTATTGCAAACACTATCTGACATGTTACTGCGATAGCACAAGAGTTCTCTAGCACTGAATTTTCCTCTTCCTACACCAGCTATCACAGTTGCACTTTTTCAAATTCCAGGACAGATTCTGGCTTGAGTATTTCTGTTTCTCCACTGTCATTCACTCAACAAGCCTTAAGGGGATGGAACCTATCTTGGGGATTTCTCTCTCAGGATATACAAGCAGCCTGTGTTCACAGCAACGAAGGGCAACATTTTCAAGAGAAGGTATTGCTACAGCAAATCCCAGACTGGAGTTTACGAAGTTTTGCTAAGTGATACAAAAAGTCATACTAAAAAAAAAGTTTTGCATCTGTTGATTCAAAGTATTGTGCTGGAAAGGGTATATTGTCAACAGTAGAACAGTGATCCAAAAGCAAGAACACCATGAGCTATTTGAAAAGCTGGTGTTAAAAATCAGTGATAAAGCCAAGTTTATGTATAGGTCCAAATCATCATACTGCCTAAGTACTGATCTAACAGCAAGGCCTCATTGCAAACTACTTGCATTTCTCTGTCTCGCATTGCAACCAACCTACTCACATGCCCACAGTCCTTTTCAACCAGTACAGCCATTAACCCTTCATGATTTACACATCTGGTCTTCCACTCCATCTCAAAGTTACCCCAACTGATAGTTTGCAGTACACAAGTTCACACCTTCATACTATAAAAAGAAATGGGGAAACTGAACCAAACAACGTTCTCACCCCAGCCACAAAACCCCTCCTCCACCCAGACATTTTCACACCTTCCCATTTGTGAAGAAACGAGCAGCAGCAAGAGCTTGCATGGTATAAATAATTATATTATTACAGCCAGAGATGACTGATCACTAATGTTATGCATTTAACATCTCATGTGTGTACCTCTAAGTCAGAAGACAAATCAACAGTAGAACCAGCAGGCTTGGACAGTAACTCGTTCACCCCTTCATGCTCTTCTTAACTTGGGGGAGACAGGGGACAGGAGCAATGCTTGACTGCTTTTATAAGGCTCCTGAGAACTATGATCTGGAAGGCTGATACAGACTCTAAAATAATAATTTTTGTCTTTATGCACTTTATGGATCTCTATTCATCCCTATCAAAAGCATAACGGCAAAAATTTATTTTCTTACAGGCAGGGTGACACAGAAGCCATGAAATGTGATCACTCCAAAAGGGATATACTACTCTTTCCAATTGCCATTACGAATTATGATTGGAGTAGAGTTATACATCTGACAATAAAAGGAAGTTCTTAAATAAAAGAAGTAGGATTTCTATGTTTTAATATCCTTGACTGAATTACTACATTTCTTACAACTATAAATTACCCCAGGTAAAAATGATCAAAGGGAATCCAATTTATTAGAATGAATTAACTTATGCAATACTTTGCTACCATCTTTCATCTAGCCACAAAAGCACAGTAAATGCCCATTTCCAATGCATTCAGTGCAACGCAATGACCCAGATCTAACAATTTCTTCCATCAAGAGATTCAAAAGGATACTTTAAACTAGTAATTTCAGCATCGCCACACTTTGGTTGAAAAATGCAAGTATTTTAAGCCCTGTTACAAAACCAGAAGAGTGAAAACCAGAGTATTTCAGTGTCTTACTGTGTGTCCCACATTATCTGAGAAATGGCACTATAAAGCAGTCTCCAGCTCTTCCAGGCTCACACCAGGAACATACAGCTGTCATCTTCCCATCCTCTTCAGAGATTAAGAAACTGAACAAATGTATCACAGCTCTGCTCGTCTTTCATGGATCAAATTATCTCGCTGATACAACTGAAACTTGGACAGATTAAATAACACCTTACAATTAACATAACAAATACCCAGTTGACATCTTTTGTAGAGGCTGGCCCTTCTTCTCTGAATCCCAATACACTCTTTAATAATGTATTGACCCAAAATCTCCTCCAGCTAGAGAAAATTTTAACTAGGCACACCAGAACAAGCCAAAAAGCACTGCATGTTTGTTTCTGGTTAATATATTCCATCTCATAATATCTTTATTTATTCTGTATTCGTTTTTCAGAAATACTGATCATTTTGCTTGAGGCTGATGTGTAACATAAGCTAGTATGATTTACAGCACACTTCAGACAAGTCTAGTCTTTACTAAATACCTAGTCTTGACAAGACTAGGCAGTATGACTGGGATACGTAAGGGCTGAGTACTTTTGAGGAAAACACCAAGCCAGTTGAAAGACAAGCATTTATCAGCTTAGAGAATTTGTTTAGTAAGTCTTAGCTAAATAAGAGTATCGCCTTACAATTGAACAAAGCAGAGGAGCAATTGTGGAAAATGTTACCTCCCCACAGCAAGACAAATGCAATGAAAGCAGCTGGTTATACATTTGTTTTATGTTCACATTTTATGTCAACAAATGCATTTGCTTTGAACTTCTAGATCCAGTAATCTGAATCAACCCTTTAATATATTACACTTCAATAAAAATTAAAGGTCTTCTTCAGGCTCTGTCTTTAAAAAGAAATTGAAGGTCTGTAGAGAGAAAAAGAGAAGGACAGCCTTCCCTAGGTGTGATACTGAAGCAGCACGCTTAATTTACGACTAGTGCGTCTTGCCCATTTTCTTAAAACAAGTAGGCAAAACAAGCCATGTACGCACAAAACTTTGATTTTAAAAAACTAACTTTTTAAGTCTATTTTCAATCAGCACCTCTAAAAAATTTTATAGGAGCAATTTTTATTTTTTTTTTAGTAATTACTTAAGGAAATTAGGTAGTATAGAATATAAATAGGTTCCATTATTTAATTAAATAACATTAATTAATTAAAAAAACATTATTCTTAACCATTGCTAAGGCATCTCAATGTCTTTCTCAGATGCTTTTTCCTGCATGTGAAAACATTCAGAGGACCAGCATGGTGAAATGCAGTTATCCAGACACAGATGTATTGCCTAAATCACCTGATCAGTAGGAGTGACACCAGCCATAAGCCTCATTATACACGTCAGCTTTCAAAAAGCCCAAGATCAGACCAGTTTTCTCTGGAGAAGAAAATCCCCTCTTCAGCCAAGGGATTCAGAAGTCTTTTCTGTAACTAAACAGTGATGATACATTTCAATTACTTAACACCTTTCCTGCAATATTGTCAGTACCAGTACCACAGACTTGGTAACACAGCACTCAACTCTCTGGGGCAGACATAACCTAAAATAAAAGAAAAAAGAGAGAAAGAAGGAATTGCTCCACAGCTATTTGCTGTATCTCATCCAAATTTAGTGGAAGTGAGTTTATGACACCATTAAAACTTTGGGACATTGTTTATTTACAAACATAACAACAACACAGTACCAGAATTTGAATTTTCTTTACAATTTCATGGTTGCTTTATTAATGTAAAAATACACTCTACCAACATGGAATAAATTTGTGTTTAATAAACTTAAAAGACCTACTTTATTATCAGAAATATCAAACTTATATCAAATAATATCAAAGGGTAATAATGTTTATACTGCTGCAGTGGTTATGTTCCCCAGCTATATCTGAACCCAGACTGTGAAAGGTGCAGTGCATAATAAATTAATGATAGCTCCTGTACCAGTGGGAAAAATAGCAGAAAGGCTCTATTGACAGAATACATGAACCGTACATGTCATATTACTCACTTGATATTTCCAGAGCAGATCACTCATCACTTTGATTAAATTATTATGAAAATTACGTATTTATGAAGTAGCAATTTCTAAGTGGCCCATGATTTACTCATCAGTGCAGCAGTAGTTCTAAATCTTTACACTAAGAAAGGTTTCACTGAGTAGAGCAACAACTTCTTCTAAAAAAGCTACTTAGCTGGCAGCTTCATTAATGACATCACGGGCTGAAAGGAAGATGAAATTATTCTTTTGCTTCTTTAAATAATGGTACAAGATTGGTATTGAACGTCCTTTGTACACACAGAACTTCTAGTCTTGTGTCAAATTTGGCATTAGATTAACACAAAAATGTAACAAATTTTTTAAAAAAGAAAAGCTGGAAAGAAAATACACGAACAGCTAAAAACTCATTTTTGCTGTCCAGATTCTACTGTATTAAGCTCAACAATCATAAAAATGACATGACCATTTTTATTTTTTTATTTTTTTTTTCCCCTCTTGGATCGTAAGATTTCATGGCTTCAGAAAACACAGTGAAAACTGAAGTCTGTAGACAGCTTCTGAACTGCAGTATTCCCCTAAACAATACAGAATTGATGTCTCTAACTAGGGGGAAAATAGGTGCCTCAACATATTGTCGGACGAGCTTATTGAGCTGTTTTATACTGAAGAGAATACAAAAGAAATCCCTATACTAATGTGCTCAGGTCCTGCAAAAGTACTTACCTACAAATGAAGCATTCTTGTTTTTGAAATAAGGTAAAACACTGCATGCAAAGACATTTTTTTAGTTTGAAATTAAATAGAATTGAAACTGTATTTCTCTTAGATAAAAAAACCCTTTTTGTACAGTGCTTTTAGTTTTCAATATTATTTTAATTAGATGTTTCAACATATAAAAATAAACCCAAGGTACAAGCTGAAACCTTATTTTCTGTTTACATATCAGCAAACAAAATTAAGTTTTAGATTCTCTTTAGGTAATAACATTAATGCTATCTACATATTTCAACTGTCCTCACTCCAGTCCCTGATGAGAAAACTACATTTCTCTGAACTAAGTGCCTACCATTTTCCATTATTTTAGCCATTTACAGATCTCAGCATTTGGGTCACTAAACCAAATACTCAGTTTTAAAATTATGGTAACACCAAAGGCAATAATCAACTGCTGTAAAACTGAAAGTACCACCAAATAGCAGATGGGATCCATAACACACCTTAGTTCGCAAGTCACTGTTTAGAATTCACACCTTTAAGATTGTTTTACGGCTATAATGCAATTTTCATATTCACATTTACAAAACTGAAGATTACTTTTGTCTGGGTGCTTTATCCCCCTTTAAGTGAACAGCTAGCAAAATTAAAACACACCAACTCAAACCTTGTTTCATTACAAGCTAACAAAAAGACAGTGATGGAGAGATGCTTCAGACCTAAAACTAGAAGGTACGCACATCACTGTGGCATTACTGCTTGCAACAGTCATACATATGAATGAAAGAAATAATAAAGATGGGTATGAAGTATACAATAATTTGTATCATACAAAGCAGCCTTTAGTTGTCTCTCTTCCTTAGACCAAAAGAAAATCACAGAAATCCCTACATTTAATACTATTACAAATACAAGCTAAGGGCACGTAACACAGATTTGCAGTGTTTGAAAGTAATTTCAGGTATTGTCTTAGATTTAACAGCCAGAGAACACCTGCAAGCAATGCAAAGCATGCTACAGACTACAAAATTTACCTTCTTTGCAGCAGAGTAAACACACTGAAGTGGCAACAGCTCATTTCAACAGCAACAAGCTCAAACACAGGAAGTTCCATTTAAATATGAGAGAAAACTTCTTTACGGTGAGGGTGACAGAGCACTGGGACAGGCTGCCCAGGGAGGTTGTGGAGTCCCTTTCTCTGGAGATACTAAAAAATCCACCTGGATGCAGTCCTGTGTGATGTGCTTTAAGGGGATCCTGCTTTAGCAGGGGGGGTTGGACTAGATGATCTCTAGCGGTCCCTTCCAACCCTGACCATTCTGTGATTGTGATTCCAGAATCCAATCTGTGCATAGGTTGCTGCTGTTAGCCACCTAATGTAAAGCTAGTTCAGATGCATGTATCTGAAAGTACATATCTGTGAAAAAAACTGGCAGGTCACTAATGAGTAGTCAGAACCCGCATCTCACCAGTTTCCCAGGTATTCTTCAGATATTTCTAGGTTCCAACTGAAGTGCTTTTTTCCCCCTTTATTTATCATACGACTATCAGTGTTTGTAAACAAAATTTCATCTCTCACGCCAGTGTAAACCTATTGACTACAATGAATTATCTCACTCACAGCCACCTCTATTTTGAGCTTAGAATCCTGTTTCATCCACCAGCAGTTGCCACCTTCTACCTTCTTCTTTTGAAGTCCAAAGACAAATGCTGTTCCCCAGAAACACTGTTGTAGTATCACTGTGGTCACTCATGGAAGCTTGTGCATATGCGATTTATGTTCTCTTAACAAAATGGCACCATATCACCATTTTTCTGAGCAATTACAAGTCACAACATTTTCAAAAAAAAGGCTGATTCAGATGAAGTTACATTCAAAACAATACAGCTATCATGAACTACGCTGCTGTTGAAACCTGACAGCTCATCATGCAAACTTACTAATGATGAAGGCAGTGGACTTCCAGTGGAAGGTGGACACATTTAATGGATGAAGCAGGAACTCCATTACTGTGCTACACTACTGGTTTGAAGATGGGCTGCCCTCTGCAGAGACAGGCATTTTACAGAGTAACAGCTCTCTAGTAGCGGCTTTTTAGGAAGCCGGGAACTGTAAAACACCTAATAGGAATAGACAGAATGTAACTACCTCACAGATCTGCACAGTATTTACAAAAACAAATGCAGAAAATACAGCATTTTTAAGAAAATATGACTTAAGATGGGGAGGAAATGTGTGTGTCAGGTGGTTGGTTGTTGCAGGGGTTTTTCCGCCTTTTAAAAAAAATTTCATTCACATAGAACAATGTGCTGCTTATGGACTTACACATGTGATAAGTTAGCTAGTAAGACTGAAATCTTTAATAATTTCCAAAGGCTTGTTTTTTTCTTTACATGTTTTGTAACTGATAAGTAATAGACCTATGGAATTCCAAGATAACAAATCTCAAGAAATCAAACTAATACCAGCTGCAACGTGATACACTGGCCGAGTTCTAATTCCTCTGTAAGGAGAAACTTAGCTTTTTCAAAGGTATTATAAATCATACATGTAAAATTTTCGCTGGTATCCAGCTTTCAAATAAAAAAAAAAAGCTGTGTGAATGAGACCCAATCAACTAAAAATACTCCTTTAATAAGTATGTACCAGCAGAAACTTCCCTCTAAAATACTTATTTTATTAGTGAAATGGTACCAAAGATAACAAGTATACAAACAATCTCTTTGCTCTATACTACTTACACATCATAAATAAGACAGCTGTTGTTGCAAGACACAATCCTTCACAGTCTTCCTGTAAGCATACAGATTTGTCATTCTTTTATCAGAATAAGCTGTTCACCAGCCAACAGCGTGTGGCTTAAACATCACAAAAATGACTGTCTATACTTTACACGGTAAAGCATTTTCTATATACTTAAATGTACAGTGGCAAGAACATTAAATAGGTATCGAAAATGAAGAGTGATTAAGCAGCTTCACAATCGGACTGTGTCTCATTACCTTAGGAATTGCGCAAATTTTTCATCCCCTGTAATACGTTTTATTTTGCAGAATTAACAACGCAAAGGAACAGAAAAACAAACTGAAAGCAAAATAGTTAACGTGCTATCAAGTTTTGTTTTTTACTGAAGGAAATAACTCTCCCCATGAGGTAAGGCAATTAAGTCATCTGATTGTATTAAGTTGTATTAAAAATAATCTACTTGATTTTAGGCCTAAGTAAGAAATCTCATGTAGCCAATGAAGTTACATGAGAACATATGCCATGCTTAACCTTGACAAAAATACTTTGTCATTCTCTTCCTAAGTGCTTTCTCCCCCAAAGACTGAAAAAAGAATCTCTACTATATAACTCCTGTGTAAATTAGAACTTTTTTCCCTAAATTACTTATCCCCCTCTTCTTTGCATACAATTCCTTTTATATCACCCAACAGGTATCAGAGAAGATGATGGAGAGGTAACATTAAGGCCACCCAAATGTAGCTAAAAAGTCCAACATGCCATCTTTGACGTGGATGATCAGCAAATGCTTGGTACTCAGCTACTACTTTTGTACAGTGGTGGTCCCCAACTGCATCTTTGCTGTAATCTATTAAGTCTTCTAAAAATAAAAAAGAACAGAACTTTTGGAGTTTCAGTATTTTAACAAGTGAACTAAACAACCGTTCTGACAAATCACTTGCATTCTTGTCTACAGTATGGTGGTGGCAAAATAGCAATAGAGATCATGTAAGATTTAACTGAAAATGCTTAATAGCACATATACATTTCTAGAAAATACCACATTTTAAGAAGGCACTAAAGCTTATGCTTGTGCTCCCCATATTTTTTTGAACAAAAAATTTATTCTCATAATGGCACCTGTACTTTCTGCAGCTGAACAAACACTGCAGTACGGCTCAAAACAAAACTAAGTTCTGATAACATCACACAGATGTGCTCACTTCTGGAAGGACAAAAGAAAACAGAACAACCCCAAAATAACCCAGTAAACTAACCTATTACCTATAACATGGAAATGTTCCTTTTAGGAATAGAAAAGTAGCATGCATTGTTCAAATACTTTAAATGAAATATTAACTGTAGGCATATTAGTAGGAAATTATTTTAAATAATAAACCCCAATAATCTCAAGCAGTAAGCAAAAAAAAACCAACATACTAGTCAGTAGGTATTTAACAGAAAAGTCATAAAACTGTTTATGCTTAGAAAACCTTTACCTACAGTTGTGCATAAATATACACTTTCTTTTGTTGTACATGACAATTTCCAAGCACATCAAACAGTACACATTGAAGTTTTTGTGGGTTTTTTTAACCCACAAGGTAAAACAACAAAAAATTCAACAAGCAGTATTCAAAACAACTTTCAATGCTTATCTTCAGCTTTTTTGGGAGTAATACAGGTTTACATCTTTCAGTTTCTATTTATTTGTAACAGCTTATGGCAAAACATAACATAAATCATCTTACAAAGAAGTACGGCCATCATGGAAATGCATGGATTTTCAGAGATTAATAGTTCTGATGGCATCTGCCTTTTCATGGTATAACTACTTTTCTGTGCTCTCTTGCTTTACAGCAAGGAAGATAACAAAGCTATCACAAGAATTGGAAGAGCTACTAGTACTATCAACACGTTCAAGTTGATTGCTTTGACATTTTCTTACTTGTTCCAGAAATAAAAAGCTTTGGATTTCATTCCTTAGTTGAATCAGAAGCCCATTATTTGCTTTAAACCTCTTCCATTTTAATTGAGAGGTTTTCTTCATTTGGTTGACAGTTCCCATTCTGCTGTAGTTTGACTTCATCTGTCCTTTGTGTATCTCTGTTGTCTACTTCCTTGTCAGTTTCTGAATTCTGATCCTCTTTCGTGTGATCTTTGTCCTACCAAAGATAAAATCATTTTACAAAAAAAAAATCATATTCTTAACATTATAGGATATTACTTCCAACCAACTCTTGGTATTTTTGTCTCGATTTTTACATGCTTATTGTCTCAGTAATTTTTAGAATAGATATGTCACCTTCTTTTCCTTTTTAAAAAAAAAGAAAAAATCTCTCTTATCAAGTGGCTGAAGTTAGGCACTCATAACAATCCATCATCCAATAAATAACTGGCATAAAGTGATTTGTCTTTATCATCAATATTCAGAAAAAACAGAACAAGCAGGATCATGGAACCTGAGAGAAACCACTCCAGAAACTAAGATTTCACCGTATTTTCTCACTAAAATAGGACTACATTTTCTCTTTCATATTTTTGTCAGGTATCTGATGCATTTTAAGAGAGCTCTTATGTAAGACAATTACTTAAGCATGCGGACAGAGTCATTAAAACCAGTTGTTTTGTTAACAGGTGAATAATTCTGAGCACAACAAACTACTCTCTAAAGGCATGCTGCTTTTCAAATTCTAAGATGAAATTCAAAGATGTTTCTTTCCCTAATCACACCACCTTTCATTTTGCAAGGGCAAATCCCATACCACTCTTTCCCAACTCTTCAAATTTATTCCCGCAGAGTCCAATACGCAGGCCAGGACCAGAGCAACCAGGGAGAGGCTGAAGTGCAGAGTGAAAGTTTATTAAAGAAGTAATCTTCTCAGCTTGACAGCCAAGCTGTCCCTTCTTGATACTGCTCCTTAGTTAGTCTGCTTCCTGCCTGCTCATACAGATAGGCAGCCAGCCAAGTCCTAACATAAGGCACAGGACAGGAAAGAGAAACCAAAACAAGCGTTTCTGTAACCTATCCACACAATCTCCTATGGGTTCAGTAAAGTTCAAACACAGATGAATCAAACTGGTGCACTAACACCAAATGTAGGTCTCCAACTGCCAAAAACTCGACCCAAATAGTAATAATTTGGTAAGGAAAACAGAAGGAAAAGAAAGGAGGAGGAAAAGAAAGAGAAAAAGGGAAGGAACCTCCACTAGCTCCACTTCACTCTGTTTATCACTTGGTCACACAGCTTACCTTCAAAGCAGAGGTGCTTTTGTCAGATTTCTCCTTTCCCTCTTTACTACTTTTTTTCTTGGAGGTGGAGCATTCTCTCTCTCTTCTGTCATTTGTGTCTCTCTCTCTTCTGTCATTTGTGTCTCTCTCTCTTTTTTTTTCTTTCTTGTTTCTGTTTAAGAAAATTCTTACTCAAATCAGAATTTGTTTGATCCAACAGCAACAATCTTCCAACTGTTCAACTCCAAACTAAACTGTGGGTTTTCAAAGAAAAAAAACAACACCCTAAAAAGTAATAAAAACCCCACCATAACGACAATGGGATTTTTTGACTGAAGAGAGCTAAACAATGCACATGTTCAGTACATAGGGTATTTGCAAAGAGAATACCAAATTAACCTGTATCTGATGAAGGGCTTCTACTGATTTGAAGCTAATTTGTTTTGTTGACAGATCTGAAACTCTCTAGTTGAAAGAATAACAAAGTCAAATCCGTGAAGGTTTGTGTTTCATTATTGTTTTACATAAAAAATTGAATCATACGTGCCAACCGAAATCCTCAAAGATGATGAGTGCAAAGAACAAAAACTGGTAAAATAACAAAACTACATTAAATTCTTCCTCCTTTACTGCTCATTAACTTTTATGTGTACATCAAACTGACCTTCTTGGAGAAGGAGATCGTGAAGACTTTCTTTTTGTTGTTTTGGATGTTTTAGGAGACTTGGAGGGACTTCTACTCTTCCTTTTATGCCTTTCTCTATAGGACAAAGACATTCAAGATCAAAGACTAAAAGAAACTCAGAAACCAGATAAAAAGATGAAGCTCTAAAAGTGATCTGACACAACAACTAAGTAAATATCCCTGAATTTAACATTAAGTATCACCAACAATATATTAATTCATCAGAGCAATCAAAAATTTAGTACGTTTCAGTTTGGTGGGAAAGCAGAAGCTGGAAGTAGGAAAAAAAGGTTGTGCCCTTTCAGATTTTACTTTTTTGTTTATCATCAAATGCTTGTACTTAAACCTCATAACAATGGAAACACATTTAATTCACCAATCCTTTATTAAAGTAAGAGTTTCTTCAGTCAGGAAAAGAACCTGTTTGAATGAAGAGCCACATTAAGACAAAAGGCATAACTTGAGCAACACTAACTTCAAAAGGTAACATTACAACCTGAAGATCACTAATTTCAGTTCAGCCTAACTGAAGTTTCATTCCTAAATAGATGAGCTAGCATTCCTATTGGTTTAGAAGCAAAAAGTGCAGAATGAAAATCAAGCTGTTGTCAAAATCAGAGTAAGTAAATCTATGGTTTTCCCGGCACTCCTTGCTCAGCAAACACAGCGTTATCATTCTGTAACATACTGTGAAGAGCTCATAGTATTTTATAAAACAGCTGTTATACACAAGCATATGGAATTTGCTTAAGTTCTTCTATTCAAGATGAGACTGCAGAATAACAAAACATTAAATAACTGGTTACAAATGTACTGAGTCACAAGGTAAAATAAAGCAAAAACTGAGCCAGTAAAGCTTCATTCAACATAAACACAGAACCTATCACCTCTTCACAGAACAGGAAAAGCAGACAGGAATAACCATAAAGGAAAAACAGTGAAGTTAAAATCTAATTGAGAGGGCATTTCAAGATATGGTGGAAAAGCTACACTTACGAATGTCAGCTTTTGCAATTCAGAACATTAGGTGAGAATATTTGTATCTTCAGTATTTAGAAGGGTCAAGAAATCAAGAGTTATTAGATAAATTACAAAAGGATATATCAAGATATGCCTAGTATCATTACCTGGATTAATATTCTGACAATATAATCTACAATGTCTTTATCCTGAAACTGAACAGGACAGGATTTCAGAACTATTTTGTTCACAAATCACTAGTTTGATTCAATCTTTGGTGAACAAAACCATAAAGAGGCCTCAAAATCATGGTGAACATAACACAATCGCTGCTCAGTTGTTCACTATTTATCATGCATCTGATTTTTAGAATCTTTGCATTTATCACCACGTTTTTGATACATCGACAGTGCTTAGGCTACATTGAGTACATCCCCACTTTCTTTTGCTTTCCAGCGTACATATCTGTGAGTAACCAAGTTCCTTAGTAATTGTGTCCAAACTAGAAACTGGCTATTCATGAAGTCCAATTTTCAGCTTCTACTTTTTCTGACATATTTCAAGTTGAAGAACTACAACTGTGTCTGACAGTACTTGCTGCCATCTCTGTTGTCCTTGTCCATGCAAAGACTTTTGTGTACCTATTTTTTAACACTCTTAGGCAATAAAGTAAAATTGAAGAAAAAACAAGTCTGAACACTTTGATAGTGGTCCTGTGTCTCCTAATCAAACACAGAACTAACATTCCATACCCATCTCCTCTGCTAGCTTACAGATGCCTGTTGGAAAAGGAACCTGATCCTACTCTTCTCTGGTATGTGTCCCATAAGCTAGGAATCACAAATAGCCATCCAATTTCTAGGACTCTCATGCTGTCTGTCAGTAAAGCAAGATCAGTTGCCATTTAGTTCTTAAAAGGTCCTTTATGTCCTATTCCACCTACACCTATTCTCCAAAAAGATGACTATTTGCCCAATATTCTACACTCCTCAGGTAAATGATCAGCAGTCCCACTCAGTGCTGCACTGCAAATCCAGGCAGCTGAAATGCCAGTTTGTTGGATAATACTCTCATGAAAGGTTTGTTAACTATTTCAACTAGGCAACATCAATCACCAAAGTAAACAGATACCCCTAATGCAAGCTAACTGGGAGTCGGTGCCCCAATCTATTCACAATTACTATTAAGACAGTAAAAGATTTACTGAGGTTGGAAGAGCCCTCTGTAGACCATCTAGTCCAACCTCTCCCTCCCCCACCTTAAAACAGGGTGAACTAAAGCAGGTTCCTCAGTGCCACATCCAGTCAGATTTTTAATATTTCCATAGATGCAAACTCCACAATCTCTCAGGTAACTGGTTACAGTTTGCCCAGAAAAAAAAAAAACACAGTATGAACATTAGAAAAAAGCCCTAAGACTCTATAATGGCCTTTAATCCAGCGACATTCACTGACCATTCCTGGTGATGTGTCCCCCCGGCACTTGTGAGGAGAGGACAGAGGTACCAGGCGCATGCGCACAGACTACAGACTACAGCTCCCAGGAGGCACGGCGGGGCCGGAACCGGGAAAAAAAGGGAGGAGCAAGAAGACGCGCGGTCTGTGAATACTATACGGATCCAGCCGCCGCGGTGAGCGTACCGCTGCGGAGGCTGCCGTGCCGTTACGGCGCTGCTCCCTGTGGTTGTTGGCGTGTGGACGTACCGAACGGACCGTTTGCCTGGAGTCTCAGGGGACAGGACGTGGATCCCGACCAGGGATTGGCTTCGGCCGTACCCCGGTGGTGAGAATTGCGAACATCTTACTAACATTCCTACAAACATTCCTACATAATATTCACACATACCAGACACTCACTTCTCTTTTCCAATATTCTTCTATTTCCCAAAGGCTCTCTCCAGGCTTTCCCTCTTATCCCTGTCCGGGAACGGGAACAGGGGGGAAGGGGGGAGGTTCTCTCTTGTTTTCTGTGTGTGTTGTTATTGGCATATAGATGTAGTGTTGTATAGCTGTTGGTATATGGATATATAGGTGTGGATATAGATATAGAGATAGACCCTGTGTGTTAGTTGATATCAGACTTGCCAAACCCTCAGTGCCTTTAATAAATCTATTGATTCCTAAGCGTTGTTTGTGAGTGTGACGGGGAGCGGTCCTCAGCCCTCGATCCCCTGAGGTGGGGGTGTGGGTCGCGGCTTTACCTACCTCGGTCCGCGACACCATGACATCCTTTTTTTGCCTTGTATGAATTATGAAATCCTGAATTCTGCGGACTGTGGAAATTTTTTCTTCTTGTCCAGTGAAATGATTGTAATACATAGAACTTTTCCCAATTCAATGAGCATGTCATGCTCTCAAGGGAAGAGATAAAATTTGGTATCTAAACTTGACATGTGATATTACTGAACTACTTTCTGAATACCTCAAGAATTAGGGACATTTTCCACCAATGCTTCTGAACCTAAGTTAGCTGCAAAATTTTTAGAATATGCCTGAGCTAGTCCACTTACAGAGCTTATAATCAACCTCACAGCCTCCTTTTGATGTACTGAATTTATCCAGACTTCCAGCCACTTTAGCCTCTCTCTGAGGCAAAAACAACAACTGCATTAACTTGACTGCTTTCCTGTTTCACTATCTGCATCATTAAGGAATGACACTTTTCACTTGTACCTGGCCATCTAACCAGCTAAACAAGGTATCCTTATCTTCCAACTGAGATACATTCACCTTTCGAATGGCTAACATGATTACTTCCTGCTGTGCCATCCAGCTCGAGTGGCAAGTACAGCCACTCAATTATTCCTACTATGTACAGACCAACACTGTACACCATGTAAGTAACCAAGGAACTATGTAACAGTGACTTGAGCTTTCATCAGAAAAAGACTGTGTGATGTCGCTTTATCAGAACTTCTGGATGGCTCCAACACAGAAATTGCACAAGAATGATGTACTTACTGTCCTTAAGGACTCTACTACATGGTTATGTGAAAAGCAAGCACCAACAGCCCAAAAAGAAACTATGTTCTATTAGGCATCACACAGAGCTCTTTGTAATAGATTTTACTTTAGAGGAAAATCTACAAAACAGAAATAATACAAATTTAATTAGTAATAGACATGGTGATACTCATACAGAAGAACTAGGATGGTGCCTCCCTGAACTCACAAGTCAAAAAAAGCATAAAAAAATTCTAAACAAACCTGCTGGAGCTACGAGATCTTCTTGAAGAGCTATAGCTTCTTGGGGGTGTTCTGGATCTCTTCTCTTTCTTCTTCTTATCATCTCTCTCTTTTTCTCTTTCTCGCTCCTTCTCCTTATCCCCATCTTTTTCCTTTTCTTTGTCCTTCTCACCCTCCTTGTCCTTAATCTTCTCTCTGTCCTTCTCTCCTTCTTTCTCAGTATCTTTTTCTTTGTTCTGTTCTACCTCTTCCCTGTCTTTTTCTTTCTCCTTATCTTTCTCCTTTTCCCTGTCTTTATCCTTATCTTTGTCCCTGTCCCTATCCCTTTCTTTGTCTCTGACTCTCTCCCGATCTTTGTTTCGCTCTTTATCTCTCTCCTTGTCCTTCTCCCTGTTTCTCTCTTTATCTCTCTCTCTTTCCCTGTCTTTATCTCGGTCTCTCTCCTTATCCTTGTCTCGGTCTCTCTCCTTATCCTTGTCTTTGGCCTTTTCTTTTTCCTTGACCTTTTCTTTGTCTCTTTTCTTGTCCCTGTGAAAAGCCAAACACAAATCCATTAATTCACCTTTGAACTTTCCAATTAAAACTACAACTAACTCCTAAGCAGACATTAATTGCTCAAGATAAAGAGGCCTCTGCTGAAAACTAGTCACCACTCAGTACTTTAATTTTCCACCCCTGCTCACCATTACGGAAAGGTTATACAGCTAGGAAAAACTGCAAACCAAATTGGAGAAAGGGAGGCCAAAATCAAACAAAACTATAATCTTTACAGTGGTGTTATCACACAGAGAATGTGTCTCTTTCCCTCATAGTTATTAACACATCGATAAATTTTCTATATTTGGCTAGGAGTGAGACAAAGTCTACAATCTGTAAGTCCGTTTTTACTAAAAGTGTGTCCATATAAAATGGACTGTAGATTTACCACCCTCCAAGAATAATGACAGCTGAGTGACAGAAGTCTTTATTATACAGTGTTCTGGCATAACAGATATCCTGGAACTGCTTGGCAGTCCCACAACAATACATGAAAAAAATAAAAGGGGGGGATAAAATGTCATCAAACAAATTCCCTCAAAAGGCAAATGTAAGATCAAAACTCAATCAAGACAATTAAATCCTGTGTTATGTCATTAGGAATTTAAAAATTATTGAAGAACTGCTAACCCAGTAAAACCGGAAACAAAGGTACCAGAACAAGTCAGTTTCTTTGGGACAGGCAGAATCACACGTTAATAAATAGAACACTGAGGAAAATTCCAGCTGATGTTCTAGTCATCAAGCCAAACAAAATTTGCTTAGATCACAGCTCTGGCTGGAATATTACATTTTGGTACAGGATTATTTGGAAGTGTGAGACTCCATCCTTCCTTCCTAGAAGAGAGACACACGACTCCTAGACCCGCCTCTAGGTTATGAACAAATTTTTCAGAGAGAAACAGGAGAAAACACAAGAGAAGTCGATTAGCAGGCCTTTAGATGTCCAAGAGAACCAGACTGACAGAAGTTGCTGTCTGCTGGTATTAGTACCTATTCTAGGATTTTTAAAGATTCTGAGAGACTCATTCACCCATGAAAGGTCCTAAGCACTTCCCCTACCTTTCTTCACCGGAAGAAGTTTTGGCTGTATCTTCTTCTCAACTGCTAATAAATAGTTGGCTGTTGTATGCTCTATGACCTGACAACTTTCCTTCCCAACAGGTTTTGGTAAAGACTTCTTTAGAAGTCTCAGAGAAGTAATGTAAGATCACAGATGACACAGTATGCAATCCCAGCAACCACAAAGAGTCTCAAAATGACCCAAGAATCCCCTTCCAGTAAATTTGTCATAGAGATTTCACTGGACTTGTCCCTTCCAGTGAGCAGATACCTCAAGAAGCTCCAGACAGCAACAGTGAATCAAGAGGATCTATTAATAAAGCCCAGGTAGCTAAGTAGCCTATTCCTGTCTCCACTGAGGTCCACAGATCTGCAGCTCTCTTTCCCACAAAACTTGTTCCCTCAAGAAACAAGAGGCAACTGCACAACACAAGTATGAAAGCCCCTTTAAAAGAAACAGGGAAATTAAAGAGATGAAACAGAGAAAAGTACTGAGACTTCTATTAATTAAGCTAATTGCATAGGCACTTCCATTTTGTGAATATTCACTACTTCATCCCTCAGAAAATTATATTATCTTGTTGGAATTTCACAGTTCAGTATTAGACAATCAGACTTAAAAAGTAACAGCATAGGTAAAATATAGATGTATTAGATCCTGAAACACAAATACACCAGATGACAGACACATGCATGTGTGCCCACAGCAGTGTATGGCCAATATGAGATAGCCAAAGGCAAAAGTAAAAGCTCATGGACAAAAACTTTGTACATGTCCTCATAATGCAGGATCAAGTCCAGCCTGAATCTAACCTTGTCAACAGATAAAGACTGGACAAGCATCACCCACTTTTTCCTGGGTTGCACAGGCTATACAGAACAATCCTAATCTACTGTTGAAAGTCTGGCAATTAAAGTTACCTATTTTCAGTCACCTTGCACACTGGCAGAAATGTAGACTACATTATCAAAGCTTAGGTACCTCAATGTGGTGGTTTAACCTCCATAGGCTCCACACTAGCTACTATGAAGAAAATTAACTCTATCCCACTCAGCATTAAAATTTACTTCCTATACTTTTGCCCCACAGACAAAGCCTATGCACCAGCTAAAGCATTTTGAGATCCCACCCTTTACCATCACCTAGAAGGCTTGCTAGATTTTTTCAAAAACTCTGTACTGTGTGCTAAGAAAAACAGTGTAATTTCTTAGGAAATGAACTCACCGAGAATGAGAGCGACTTCTTGATTTCCGCCTTTCCCTAGATCTAGACCGCTTTTTGAGGGGACTTCTGGATCTGCGTCTGTCCTTGTGTCTTGAGAGTGATCGGTTGCCAGATCTACTTCTAAATGGACAATGTCAAAAGAAAAATACTTTAATATTGAAACTTCATAAAAATTAGGTCAAACATCATAAGCAAAACAAACGATAAAACTTGCTTCGGTACATAAAATTATATAAAGTTACACCTCAGTAATATGCTGTCAAATAAACATTTTTGCAAATATGGATACTTCATGCTCCACCAGCTGCACATGCCCTCCTTTGAAACAATGCACTATTTAAGTAATACTTGTGTTTCATAATAACCTCCATTAACATTCTGGAAAATATACATTCATGCCATACTATGATAGCTGTCCTTAGTAAATTACAGCGCATAAAATCTACTATAGATTATTTTAGCAGCTTATAAAAATAATTAGCTGTATTTTGTTTCCAGGCCCAGTCACTTATTGCATTTGGTCACTGAAAAAAGATGTCTTTAACTGATCTTTTTGCTTTGTTCTCCAGCTTTACAATTTAAAAGAACTTTAAAAAAACCAAACAAATCAACAAAGCAAAACACTATGTGTGGTTCAGCATTTGATCAGGCTATCTTTTCAGGTGAAAGGATCTGTTAGCATGAATTTAAATTATAAGATTTCTCAAGGAAAGAAACCATTTAATGCATGATAAATAAGGAATTAATATAAGATGCAGATACTCTGATAAAAATCGAGTTAAGGTCTTCTGACAAATATATATAGTATAGTTGCAGATTTGATAACAAAAATATAGCTTCTAAAAATTACTATATTCTTTTTAAAAAAAATATTCCGTATCTTTGGAAGATAATACTCCCTGTGAAAGCAAAAACAAAAAGCTGAATTTGAACATTAAGTTTGAAAAAAAAACCACATCACTGGATAACCTGAGAGGTTAAGGTACCATGAAGTTTAACTTACCAAAGATAGAAAGGCCATGTGTATTACTCAATAAATCCCGAAGAACAGGGAGGTACAAAAAGTAACAGCTCCACCTGTCTTCTGCAGCTCAAGACACACAGAGCAATTTATACCAAGAGGAGAGGCAACCATTTTGTCCTACAGCCTTGCTTCACTTACCAGTACAGAAAGAAAAACTACAGCACAAATTGATTACAACTGAGTTGAAAAGACATGGAATACATCACAGAGACAAAAATGATGTAAATTCCAGTAAAACAGGGAAGTGGTAAGAATAGTTTATTCTTACATTATTCTGACATTGCCTCAACAGATCAGATTGGTGTTTTTTTCAACATGTTCCCTTATACTCAAAACTGACAGTAGCAGTGGTTATGTAATTAAAAAAAAAAACACAACAAAATCTAACCATCAACAGTTGTTTAAAGCAGAGGTTTTCCACAAGTAAAAAATATTCATGTTCGTTTTCTAAAAATAAATCTGGTTTGTGTCAGTACAAAACAGTACTAAGAGTACTGCGATGTTATACAAAACAAAGATTGTTTTTCAGTTATGTCCCAAGGTAGACAAGGAGCAGAGAAGCAAGCAATAAGCAAGTGACCATTAAAAAGGTACCTAATATTATTATGTGATTAGATAACATGCACTGTAGTGTCTTGCTATTGCAGAACTGAAGCCTGCACTTGTATTTGTTTGGTAATATAACTGAAAACTCCCTCCGGCCAGCTTTTCTGTATCGAAAAGAATTCTAGTTGCCTTGTTAAAAGATGATGCATGAAAGGAACAGAGCTGCTGCTGCTGCACCACTGACAACACCTCTTTAAAGTGTAAGCTATCAAATACATTCTGAATTTTTTTTCCATACACTTAACAAAACATCTTTAGTGTGATTCCTCATGTTGAAAAAAATCTGAATTATTTCAGGAAGCATTTGTCTCACACAGCAAGACTGCCTCATTCTTGGAAAAAATCTTAATGGGAATACTTCAAGGGCAATCTACTAATTCCATTTCCTCCCATATTCCAAAGCCTGTTTTAGAACTGACCAAATTTAGCAAAGCAAACAAGATCTGAAGAACAAAGCCTTTTTCTTCTGCTTTTAAAAACCATAGCTTTACATTTACAGTACAGTGAATAAAAACACTGCATTTGTTAATGTGGTATTTAGAAATTCAGGATATTGGGAACTTTCTACTAGCCAAACCAGCCAACCTATCTGCTCAGAGCGTTAACAGTAAACCACGTTTGATCCAGAAAATACAGGTAACTTTTTTTTTTTTACATACAGGTCATAAATTGATACTATGCTACATGGCAGAAAATGTACCATGAAACCTTAGAAACTGTTATGCTACATGGCACAAGTGTGCTTTAACTGAGAGTAATATTGAAAACAATTAGCATTTAGAGGGTAACACTATCTGTTCAGAGATGAAATTCCTGGTTACTCTGATCTGCTCAGTGTAAGTTAGTAATCTTTTCCATAGGGATACTTATCTTCTAAGTCAACAAGAATTCTCAGTAAGCATCACCACTCAGAAAAATCCAGTATGATCTTAGTCCAAAATAAAAAGTATGCCTACCTGTGTTTTGAGTGTGACCTTTTCCTTCTAGATGCAGATTTTGAGCTAGACCTGGATTCTGAACGAGAATGGGAACGAGATCGACCGCCTTTTCTTTCACTGCTCTTTCCAGACTCTGAGAGGAAAAAACCACTTTGCAGTGTAAGCTCAGAACATTTAAAGATCCCAGTTAACAATCTGGCACAAGTGGAATGTACCACATATAGTGTAAGGGGCCTACTCTTTGCATATCTTCCTTCTTTGCAAATATCCTTCAGAAACATCCAAGAAAGTCATTGCATATACTCGTTGAGTGCAGCCATCCTGCAGCAGTACACATAAACCAGATAATTATAAACAGCTAGCTCTATAAGGAATGGGATTTCTGTTGCTGCCACAATGCACAAGATCACAACATGTTCCTCTCTTGATCTACTATTTAATATAATTACTTCTTTTTTTATAACCTGAGAAGAAGAGAGTGAATTTAGAAAACGTAAATAATAATTACATCTTTCTATACTTATATATATTTCAAGCTCTGTACAAATATTGAATTTCTACTCTTCAAACACTGTGTTACAGGAGGAAGGGATGGAGAGAATAGGGTGAAAAGTTTGATCCGAAGGCCAGGAAGTCCACAGAAACCTTACCAGTAACCTCACCAGACTTCGGTTCAGACTCTAAAAGATTGTTATTCTGCTGTTTAACATTGAGAAAGTGTTAGAGCTATTTTTCTTCCAAACCTAATAAACAACAGGAAATACCTCCGCAAAAAAAAAATTTGCGCTATCTAACCTATGTAAGACAACATCCAGGTCTGTTACTAAGAAGAATGACAGAATCTCACTGATGAAAAGAAAAAGGAAGATCTCAACTGCAAGTTTATCAAGTTGAGAATTTTTTTCCTGTAGTTTTGTCATCAGTTTAAGTTAGCAAAAATCAGCACTGAAATGTCTCAGTTCTCAACCTACCAACCACCTTCCTCCTTGACCTGGCATCTCAGTGTTAACATGGATCAGGGAACCAATCTGGATGAAAAAGAGTGCTTTTTAATGTGTTAAATTGTATCTCATATTCATCCTCTGATCCAATGTGCTATGAGTATGCACATAGTCTTGAGCCACCAAGAAAAAGAGCGTAGTACAGGGACAAATCAACCTGCTGCAGATAAGGAAAGCACAGTATCACTGCTTTCAGAACCATGCTAGCTCCCTCTCATCGTGAAACTATGGCATTAATGGGTACAAGTGCAGAACAGAACAAAATATAAAGCATTTTCTTTTAAAAGTTTTTAAGTACTCTGAGCTTAAAAAGCACCAACATGATGCATTTAGTATTAACTTTGTATTTTTTAAAACAGTGAGCATGTATCTGAAAATAAGACATGACAAAATAAAGCCAGCTTCATTCCACTGTTTGGTAGCACTAACACAGTTTTGATTATTTCTTTTTTTTCCCCAACACATACTGTTCACACTTTTCTTTTGTTCACCCTTTTCCTGTGTTTGAAAATGCTCTTAAAAGCATGCACCAAGGTACACACAGAATATGCCTGTTAGGTAATGAGCATAATATATTCACCTGGCTCAATAGCAGCAGATATGAAAGACTGGGCTTCCCTTACTCTCTTCATCACTTCTTCCAGTTCCTTGGCAGCAGCTTGTGGTGTCATTTCAGGAGGCTTCACTATCGCATTATTGGAGTGATTTATTCTAAATTAAGGAAAAATAAAACCTGTAACTCCCAAACACTTGAAAAGGGCAAATGAAAAACAACTAAGAATGGGAAACACCTCAAATTCCATGTACAACTTAAGAACCTCGAAGATCAGCAGAATTACAGATTTCTCCTAACATCCATCTAAGTATCTGAAGTGTCTTTTATTGCTTTCAAGTCTTAACACTTCTGAATAAATATGGCACAATAGAAAGCTTAATGAATACTAAGGACTTTACAGATTCTTTCACTATTACATTTTCCACTACCTCAGAATTAAATACAACGGACTAAATGACATCCATATTCTTCTCAGGGAAAGTTATTACCAACCTTGAAGTTGGAGCTTATAAAAACGTTAGTTTGCTAACAGTAGATTCTTACATTGAAAAAATATTTATCATAGCAGCTTCCTTCACATCAGAGTCATAAATGTACAAGGACACAAAGAAATCTCTCATTCAATACTCATACGGAGAATTAATTTCTTACTTCAGTGGCCTGTCTCCAAACATAACTCCATTAAAGGCAAGAGCTCGAGGTACAGAGTTTTGGTCTGCAAATTCCACAAAAGCAAATCGTGTTGGTTGTGTCTCATCACCTGCCATTCGCACAAATTTGACTTCTCCAACTTGCTTAAAGAATTCAAGCAACTGATCTGCTGTTGTGGTCTAGAAAGAGTTGAAGAGCTCAGCTGAAGTAAAATATATAATGAAAACCACTTATCCAATATATCAGGTAACTTAAGAGCTACATATTCTGGAAAGTCATCTCACCATTATTACACAGACAGCATGAATTTGGTAACGTTACACTTCAGGAAAGACAGGTATTTTTTTCTTCTTTTAATCTAAAGACTATACTACAAGTTAAAATAGTGCAACTACAAGCCCTGAAGTCCTGCATCTCAGTTAAAAAAAGCATTTGCACAGGATTTTGCACTTGTCAGCAAACTTACTTATAATAACTAATGAAGAATTTCTACCTGTGTCCAAGCTTTTGACTGTGGATTTTGATCAATTAAAAACAATCCAAACAAGATTACAAGACATAGCTTTTATCTGCTCTTATACTAGCTTCCAGCTTGTTTTATTTTATCACCATCAATAGCATTTTTACACTCTAGTAGCTACTTTAGCAGTCAAAAACCAAAATAAAATACTTATATTACCATCAGTCAGAGGGAAATTGTTTTTCAACTAATTCAATTGATTACTGAAAAAACGAATTTCTGACACACCTAACTTCTGCATTACAGAAACTCAAAGGTACTTATGCTAATTTTGCAGCTTCTACTAGGACATGTCATTCCACCTTACTGTACTTAAATAACTGCACTTAAATTACTGTACTTAATAACTTCTGAGGCATTGCTCAGTTAACACAACCCAGCTGGATATTTGATCAAGACACACAATCATAAGTATGTTCCCTGAATTCAGCTACGTATGACTCCTCTGGAATCCTGCCAGAATGAATTCCACAGTGTGGTCTGATCTGACTGGCACAAGAGCATTCAAAAATCAAAGTATCATCAGTAACCAAAATGAGTAATTTAGTTTCTGTTTAAATTGCTATTGTCATCAACTAACAAAACCTCTTCAATAAGTAAAAGTACAACTCAAATTATAACTCGACACCTTGAATTAGTATTCCCATTAAACAAAAAATGCTACCTGGGAATTCAAGTTTCCAACATAGACTGTTCTCCTGATTTCATCAATTTTGGATGGATCCACATTCCCCATAATTGGTGGTTGTGGTATTTCTCCCAGTCCTGCAATGTTAGGGTCCAAAGCTGCTGCTGGTATAGCCCCCAAAGTGCCAAGAGAAACACCAAGCTGGAAAACACAAAACCAGAACATTCTTTGCAACCAAGCATTAGGAAAAGATACTTGTTAATACTTGCCTGCCTTGTGTATTTCTGTAAAAAATAAATCTAATTAATACAGGCAATAATTTAAACGTCAAGGTCCTAGCTGAGTACTTTTTTTAAAAGAATAAAAATCTACCTATAAATAACCTTCTACTGTTAAGATTTTCTGTGGGCTATTAGTTAGCATCTTATTAAAGACGTGTGGCCAGGGATGCAGTATATGAATCAGAAAACATACAGGCTTGAATTTCTAATGCTTACAGTCAATCAAACTGACCAAGATGCCTTCAGACACTGCTAATATTCTTTTCTTGCCACGACAAGAACTAGATGAGGAACTGCTGAGCCCTTGATGCGCAAGGAAGAAGAGAATTTACATTGCCCAGGGCCAATTGTTTTTGTAATAGATAGCAGGCCTTCAAAGGGATAGAAAAGGTACCTCTTTTGGACAAACACGTCACATAGGCAAGATTAATTACTGTTGAAATGTGAGGGATATTAAGTTCTTTCTCTGCAAACACTGTCACTTCCTACAGGATGAGGACAATACAGCTTTCAAATATTAAATATTTCAAAGAACTGTGTCAATATAACTATTACGTTGTCCTGCTCCGAGCCAGGACAGAACCAATCTTCTTTCTAGTAAATTTTACTTTCAGTTGAGTCTCTTCTAAGCAACCGCACTTTGTGGAATGAACAACATGTTTCTCAGTCGGTGTCTGCTTCTAGGACTGATAATGCTCGATGTTTATAGTTATTGCTGCAAAACAGTCACTGCCTGGTTCTGCTAAACTTCTTGTGTGCTGGACAAAAAAGAGAGGAAAAGGGGTCATACCTACTACCCTTGGGTGAGGGGAAGAACACTAGACAGGTGACCTAAACTGACCTCCTAAAAATTTTTTAGGAGGTGGATAGCACTGCCACTGGACCAAATCAGTGGGTCTAGGGAAGGGCAACAATTAGAAGGCAGACAACCAAAATCAGTATTTACCCACTATATCGCAAAATAATAACCTGAAATAAAAACTCAGGAAAGGTAGTGCATGGACATCTTGTTACCTACCCTCAAAAGAGGTACCACAGCTAAATCTTCATTGATCTAGCATACCATGAGGACAACATGCATGGATCAGATAGTTCTTGCTCTCTGAACGCAGAAAAGGCTTCCGAGTATAGATGAAACCAGAAATCAAACAGTGACTGAATTTTACGTACTGTAGTCAAAGGGGTTGGTGTAGGTATTGGAAGCAACCCTGCACCAGGCATCAGGCTTGTCATAGTAGGAGCAGGAGCCAAGAGAGAAAGGGCTTTGGCTTCATCCGGTATTTTACCTGAAGAAGGAAATCAAAGCATTACACAGAGTTGGAACACTACACAGATGTTACTCTTTCTATGATTTTACAATTACCTTTGCATTTTAAAATGTAATAAATAACAATGAATCTATCTACCAGATCCTTACAAACAAACAAGTAAGAACTTAAGTTTTTCCTTTTACCCTGCTCTACTAGGAAAAACAAAAGTGAGCAAAACTTCAAAGACTAGCAATCTCATTAATGGATTATTATTTTAAAAACTGAATAATGTATACAATTATTTAACACTTTGAGCTATGGGTCACCTGTACTGGAAACTTAATGTTCATGAACCAAACGATATCAAGCATGGACGCTTTCCCAGGGCGGTGTTTTCACGGTGATCGAAAGTTGTTTTACACATGACAACCGTTCGTGTTGGCTGCATCACTAATAGCACACAGAACATCAGATACAGAAAAGAAGAACATTTTTTAAAGTTTAATCCCCAGAAATGGCAAATAACCAAATCAGTAAAAGAAAAAAAAAAAAAAGAAAAAACCAAGTATGCGCTAACTGAAATTTGTGCTTTTTTTCATTCCTCTGGTGCTACCTACTTTGGCTATAAAAATAAACAAACTACTGAACTACAGTGACTCTATACAATACATACTGCAAGCAAAGCTGGAGGTGGAGGAGGGGAGGTAAGAAAGGTTTAGATTCGCACTGTCTCAAATTCTAGGTCACCTCAGTTTATCTAAAACTTTGATAAATTAGCTTTAAATTTACCAAGATTGAAGAAAGTCGTACCTGAACAGCTAAGCAAGCTGTATTTTCCCAAAGTATGTATTTCCTACTATTTCAACCAGATTATATTCCCCCCACCATGCCTGAAGTAGTATCCATTCTGAATTAAATGCAGGTTTCATTCAACATTAGTCACAATTAGACTGCTAAATGAACACCCAAAAATCTTCAAAAATTGAAAGCTTTAATAGTTAAACAATTATATGTATATATTAAATTTGAAATGCACGGATTTAAACTGGCACAAACATTAAACACTGAACTGAAAAACTACAGAAAAAAGTTCTTATTATAGTAGGTATCTATGAGCTATTAAAAATTATTGGCATAACTGTATGTATGCTACCCAACTGAGCCCTTTGGTATTACCCCATGCACTTTGATAAAGTAAATTTTCTTATTTAAATATTGTTCCAAAAGCCAAGGTATATACAAATACTGTGCCAGTGGCTTTTACTGCTTTGGCTGAAACTGTGTACGTTTTAACTATAAAATCCCTAACTTCAGAATTAAAAAAATTAATATATAAATATTCTTATCAAAAAGCAAATTATGAGTTAAGTTTCAAAACACCGTGCAGTTTTAGCTGTATGAGTTTCAACAGATCCCATGGGAAACCTACTACTTCAAAAAAAGAAAAAAAGTAAAAGCATGTTGCAAACCTGTTCTACAGGACTGGGATACAGTCAGATATGACCAAAGGAGAAAACAAATCTAAATGAAACTTAGTTTATATGTAGCATGGGTGGAATAGAAAAAAATAACAGTACCCATTTTTTTTCACATGCTTCCTATTTAAGTTTGATTTAAATTAAATTTTGAGGCACCTTGCTCCTTAACATGTAACAAACCACTTGATTTTGCTATCTAAAGGAGAAAAATAGGAAAATTATTAGCACTTAAGAATTAACTGTGCAATAATGATGTCCAGGGCTTTTTAAAAAACATGCATGAATCTGAGTCATCATCACAATGTCCAGCACTCTTTACAGATGTCATTCTGAAGTCAGGCATGCAATGACAGTGTACCTGATTTGCCTGACTGCTCATGAGTACCAGGTACCTTATTGCACATCCTGCCTAATATGTAGCTAAGTAACAGGCTTTCAAATATTCTGTTCCAGCAGCTGTGCATGCAAATTAGGCATAGAATTATGTACCAGCTCTTTCAAAAATTGAAATAGGTGTTTCCAAATGACTAATGAACCAGACCTTACAAAGAACAGCTAGCATCTTGCAATTAACTAGATACTCATGCAGGTTTCCACAGGATCAAGACATGGCTCAAGTAAATCCAATGGCAGAAATGGCTCCTCAAGTGGTGTGTCTGCATTCTAATTTAGATCCTTGGTCAGTAACACACACAAGTATATGCCTAGGTTACGTATGCACTTACATATAGCCAATTCAATATACACTTAACCAGATAAACTTAAGAAATGCTTGGGCATTTAGCCTTTCTAAACAGAAACTGAGCTAGACATGATGAGTCAGGTTCAGAAAGGTACTTAA
The DNA here is from genome assembly GCA_020745705.1 of Hemiprocne comata. Lineage (NCBI taxonomy): Eukaryota > Metazoa > Chordata > Aves > Apodiformes > Apodidae > Hemiprocne > Hemiprocne comata. The sequence goes on along the minus strand of CM036616.1, from coordinate 37,452,845 downwards.
ATACAAGCCTAAACTTTAAGTATATGGGTCATCTTACTGAAATAATTGGAATTATTCATCTGCCAAAATGCTGTCTGAGGAATCCACTACTTTCAGTTAAGTGCACCATCATAGAAGTTCAAAGAATGAGTAACACGAGTATCTACATTCTAAAGTTAGCAGCACCATTTCCAAACAGTTTGTCAGTTGCATACCATAATTCATTGATCTTATTAAAAAATTAGAAAGGGTCTATCTCTACAGACAGAACCCTGGAAATTTGCCTGTTTACTCAAAGATACTGTATTTTCAAAAATCTCTCCCTTTTTTAAGACCAGATCAAACCTTTCAACAATTTTACAGAAAACAAACTCTGGTGGGGAAAAAAGAATACCTAAAATATCTTGCAAATTTACTTCCCTGTTCTTTAGACAATTTTGAAAAACAGATCCATAAGTGAAGCCAAATAACCTCACGAGTGACAGGCTTTAAGATACAACAGAGTACGTGGGTTGTGACACAACAAATTAGGACACTAGTTTAAGAGTAACTGTTCCGTTGTTTAAATTCATGGTATTTAAAGGCTGATTGGAAAAATGGTAAAGAGATTGCTTTTCTAATGAGGGATGCAAATAAAACAAATCCACCACATCCTTAGAAGAATTTCTTAGAAGCTCATGCTTATCAAATTACAGATTCCATGATAATTTATTTATCAATTCTTCACTTTGTAAAGGAATCTGGAAGCAGATGTAGATAGCTCTGCAATTCCTAGAGACATCTTACGCTTCTTAGGAAATACACACCTGTCCTAAAACACCAGTTACAATTGTTACTTTCTTGTATCACCAAAGTACTCTAGTCAAACTAGTTCATTCCAGAATCCATTTTGCTAAATGCTGAACAGAAGCATCTGAATTAAGCAAGTACTAATCACAGTATTTCTATCCCTCTCCAAGTGCTCAGAAGAAATTAATTTCCTACTCTTTGTACTAAAACTATACAGTTAATCCACCCTGCAAAAACTGTTTCTGCAATAAATACATTTGCTTGTTTTAAAAATACTTAACTTCCCATTTACTATAAAAAATAAACTGCTATTTTAAATCAATGGAAAACGCACACTTTCAAATAAAGTAATTTGTCTGATCCCAATTAATGATTCTTACTGGATTTAGCAGCAGTGATTAAAGAGATTACACCTACTGGCAATTACCTCAACTGCCATAGCTAAATCCAACCGACATCACAAAGCAAAGCTTCTCCCAGCTGTAGTGCACAGCCTGATGCACTACCAGAGTGAAACCAACTGGTCCCAATGCAGCTGGCTGGGAAGAGCAATGCCTGAGAACTAGACACACCACCTGGCTCACCACTTCTCCTTCAAGGCTTCTGTTTCACAAGTAGTAAGATCATCTTTTAGGAATGAGAACCTTCTCAATCACTCCAGCATGAATTGCCAGAGATTGTGAGATGACCGCAAAGACACTTTAAAAAAAAATAAATAAACAAAACAAAAAAACAACACAACCCTCTTTTTGAAATAACCACCACTGTAGCATGTCAAAGTGTAAAATACACATACATTCACGCACAGAGAACCAATTCAATCTTCCCACAAATAACAGCGTTAAAAGACAATGTGCCTCACATAACACATTTCAATCAAAACTTCAGGCTGCATTTGTACTTATGAGTGGTAAACAGTTTTTTCTGAAAATCACAAAAACAAAAGGATGAAATCTTACTGCCACTGACCTCACTGGAGCAAGATTTCATCAGAAGCAAACAAGTACTTCATGATATTCAATATTCATGAAAGTTCAATTAAACTCTTCATATTAGACATAAATAGTAAGCCTTCTTTCTAACAGACCATGCAACCTAAAATAAAACTACTCTGCTGATAAGAGAAAAAAAAGCAGAAAAATATCATTACTTTACTTTGTAAAGTTCATTTCTCCAGAAGTAAAAGTTTCAACTGTCCTCTTCCAAGATAAACTCATAAAGCATAACATATGAAAGAATGTATCTAAACTGATACATTTTCCACTACTCCTGACACAATGTGCTCCTTTGTTGAATTTAGATGCTTAAGTGTATTCGAAAAAAAATTTATCCATAATTCACAGAATAAAATCGAATCATATTCTAAATCCTGTGTATACCATCCACCATTCATAAGCACCTTCAAGTCAACTTCAAAATGAAACACTGTGAATGAACCCTTTACAAAACACTGTTTTTACAGAACTGAAGTACCAGTTCACAAGTACAAGGGAAAGAGATTTAACAGAACAAAACAAAAAGGGACAAAATAAAATAAAAATAAAATAAACAAAGGAAAGAAAGCAAAATAAAATAAAAACAGAGACAGGGCGTCCATCTTCAGCAGGCCAGACTTCGATCTCATTTCCCCCATGAAGGTTTCACTTGGCGGCAGGTTTAGTGGCATGGCAAACAATGCCTAACTCAGGCAAGTGTAACAGGTCTGCCTTGGCCAGTCTAGTCATCTAATAATGCACAAATATCACACAGAGAAAACATACAAAACCAAATTAATAGTCAAAATCCATCTACCAGATAATGTGGACATAAAATTTAGAATGATTAGGGTGGCATCTTTGTTTATCTTTCAACCTTTGCATTCTCAAAGTATAACGGTTAAAGAAAAACCTACCGATTCACACACAAAAGATTGTATGTTGACAGCTTAATAATGTTACTTCACTTACAATTACATTTGTTGAATTATTTATTAAACGTCACAAAATTAACACTGTTTTCATTGTGTAGTGATTCCTCATACTCGCTTGATTTACCACTGTTTAAATGCACTACAAATTTCAGATTTTATTCTGGTTTTTAAAACCCCGTTTTCAGAGTACCATTTTACCTCTCCTCTATGTTAAATTCGGCGCGTGGAATGTTTTATGATTGGCATTATTGGCCAAGGTTATAATTTTACCTCCCAGTAGAATATAGCCATTGCTACTTACAAAACCCATGATACATATTCCATTTAACAATGCATCGTATGAAACACAGTGAATCAAAAAACTTGTGCTGAGGTCTCCAAAGCCATACTTACTCCACACAAAAAAAAACCTCCTCAGGAAGTTAAACCTACATTAATCGACATATCTATAAATTAAAATTAGTGATTTTGTCAGAAACCTACATGGAAACAGCATTCTGACGTTAAAATTTTGACCTCACAACCCAATCACTTGTTCACCTAATTATGCATAAATTCCTGTGGGGTTCAGAATTATTTTAAATGGTGACAGTTTTTCTGTAGTATGTTCTCAGAAATGCCTAATAAGTCAGCTACAAATAGGGTTGGAACAAGATTTGTCCTTCCATTCACTGTCTACCACCAAGAGACACATGAAAACGTAGCTTTACTTGCCTGTTGCCATATCACATCAGGCACTGATCTCATCATAAGAAAAGCACCAGGAATATTGTTAATTCATCAGGCAGCAACCTCTCCTCTCTGGAAGTACTGAACTAGTCTTAAGGTATTTTTGATGAAACATAAAACTAAGAACGTGAGTAATTTGTAGGCAACTATTTAGGGCCGATTTTTCAATAATGAGGACTCTGGACCTTACAGTCTCTACAGTGCTTCAAGTGGATACAGCAATAACCTCTTTGTGGTTTAAGAAAAAGTTCAAGAAATAAAACCAAAAAGCCCCCAAAACAAGGCATAAAAGCAACTAAAAATCCAGGCTTCTCAAAGGTAAATATATGTGCTATATGTCCCTGTTGAGAAGGCTACAAGAATAGGCAGTATCCTGTAGGTCAATACAGGCTTTCATGAAAGTACTTCAAGTCTATGAAATTTTGGAGACTTTTCAGAGTTTGCTAGAAACATCCCAGACCATAACTACAGCAGCATTAACCTCATACTATCCAGATCATGATGTGGCAAACATGTAAAAAACTGGTACTCTAGAACCACTGTTAAAAGACTCCAAGAAGTCAACAGTATCTTTCTGAAAAAAGACCTGCCTCCTGGAGTTAGAAAAGTTATGTTAATAGGAGATATTTCTGAACTATGTTCAAAGTGAAGTTAGGTTCGCTTCACCAGCTGGAATGTTTCCACTCCAAAGAGGCAAAAAAGTCCAGAACCAAATGGGCAAATGATCAATTCCACAATGATCCCAATGAAGTCAATGGGGCTCTGCCTAACTCCAGCAATATGCCAGCCATAGGGCCATACTTCAAGTAAATGTATTCGGACCTGGGATATTACACTAACAATATGAACTACCCTGCATTCAACACACCTGCAGAAGTGTGGCCTCAAAGCTAGTTAAAGGAACACTTGTAAATTTAGTATTCACCAAGCATTTTGAGTTTTAAAAATATTTTGCAGTGGAAGCATTTTGTACAGATCACTGCATTTTTGAAAGATAAATCTAAAACCAAAAACAAGTCCTAGTATTCATAGGAAAGCCTTTTTATGGCACACAAAGTAATATTTTACACAGTAAGAAGAAAGGAAAACTGAATTTTTTTAATTAAACTGGCAGGTAAACATTTATACTGAAACAGCAGTTACCACCATGAAGGCTAAGTATTTTACATCAGATTAATCTAAAATGGCCAAATGCATGTATCCCATGTCTACAAGACAAATCTGTGATTAATTTTTTTTAAATGGAAAAAGAATTAGTATCTTAAAAAAAAAATAATAAAACAACCAAAAAACCCATCACACCAAAGGTCCAAACTGCAATGTTATTGGTGCCAGGAAATCACCTAACCTTTTCAGTGCTCCATTGACTTCAGTGAGAACTCTGTTTAAGAATAAGCTTGACAACACAGATGATATTGAAGAGAATTATTTTACCTTCTTTTCCTTCACAATATGTAATAACTATAGAAAATTGAATTATCCTAACTTAAATCAACTACCTTTTTTTCTAAGGATGAATTTCAAATAACTCTTATATAGCTGGGTTTCTTCTTCTAATTTGTACATTTTTTTCGAGAGTTTTTTTTTTTTTAATAAAAACAACAATAAAGTAAAACAACAGAGCACCACCTCCTTACACAGAAAGCTTAAAACAATCAGCAGACATGACAAACACCAACATTATAGAAGAACGTCTAAAATACCAACCTTCTGCACAGGGCACAACTATCAAAGCTCTGTCAATAAAAACCGTGTTAGTTAGATGCTGGGCCACACCAACACTTGATGCTTCACGAAACTTAATATAGCATACTTTGGAGGAAAAAGCAAGCGGTGCGTTGCTGCAAGATAAAAAGGAAAAAAAAAACAAAAACACAACAATTAGTCACATAAAACTGTATGCATGTATTTTTAACTATTAATCCTTAATAAAAAAACAGGTTTTAGACTTTCTGGAAAAGTTAGCCAAAATGCAAGACTATAGACATTTACTAATTTGCCTATTTAATATGTCACTGAAGAATGCACAACATAGCACTTCCTTCTTTTTAATGGAAACTTGCAGAAGTCAAAATCACAAACAAGGCCAATTTTAGAATCTTGCCAAACAATACTGTTGCTGAAACAACATTGACCAGTACATTCCAAATTACTAGTGTAAGTAGCATATTAACTTGACACATTTGTCAAATACATAATTTACAGCCTTTTTCTCCTCCAAATAATCCTTATTTAGGAAAGCCAAACAGCAAGCCCAGTCATTTTTCAGTGCATCCTTCAGATATTTTCCCATAATAACTGACACTCTTTGGTCCTCATGAAAACTGCTTTGTTAGGTCCTATTTCACTAATGTAACTAAAATCCTTTTTATCAACTCCCTTAATTTGGCATAGTGTAGTACAGCATAATACTCGAAGAGGTAGGGGAGGAATTCACTATTTGGCTAGAAGAAGGAATAAAATTTGAAAATCGCTTTTCCATTATGAAGTATACCAACAGAGATCTCAGAAAACAACACAAACATTGTAATCTTGATCAAAACCAATCAAGTTTGCTTTAAAGAAATGTATTCCCTCGTCAAGGTTTTTAACCTTTATACGAGCAGGCTTTTTTTTCCTCATATGAAGGAAGTACAGGTGAAATCTTCAAAGTGAGAATCACACACAGAATCACAGAATGTCAGGGGTTGGAAGGGACCTCCAAAGATCATCGAGTCCAATCCCCCTGCCAGAGCAGGACCAAAAACTAGGGCAGATCACTCAGAAAGGCATCCAGACAGGTCTTGAAAGTCTCCAGAGAAGGAGACTCCACAGCCTCTCTGGGGAGCCTGTTCCAGTGCTCTGTAACCCTCACAGTAAAGAAGTTCTTCCTCATGTTGAGGTGGAACTTCCTGTGCTCGAGTTTGAATCCTTTACCCCTCCTCCTATCACCGGGCACAAGTGAAAAGAGGTTGTCCCTGCCTTCTTGTCGCCCAACCCTCATGTATTTATAGACATTAATTAGATACCCCCTCAGTCTTCTCCTCTCTAGACTGAAAAGCCCCAGGTCTCTCAGCCTTCCCCTGCTAAGGCAGGTGTTCCAGTCCCTTAATCATCCTCATAGCCCTCCGTTGGACTCTCTCAAGTAGATCCCTGTCCCTCTTGAACTGGGGAGCCCAGAACTGGACACAATACTCCAAGTGAGGTCTCATCAGGGCCGAGTAGAGGGGGAGAAGAACCTCAATGCAGTAGGATATTGCTGGAACACCAGCAATTTTTATTGGAAAAAGATCATCTCTCTTAGGAAAGCAGTAACTGAAGGAAAGTATATTGCATAAACTGTTTCATCCTGAACCTTCCTCAACTGAAACAGAAAACAGCTTTCTGGAACCACCAGAAGCAGTTCAAGTTTAACCCAGTCCATCTCGCAGTCCCTCATATTCCACACAGGTATTCCAACATCTCTTGCATGGAACTATTAGACTTCAGTATTTAAATAGAAGCTTGGAAGTTTTAGACATATTATTTCATAAAAATATTTATTATATTAATCTGTACATATATTCTGTTTACTGTTGTGCATGATCAACAGAACTGGAAGTTCACATCCTTTAGATGCTCTGCAAACTCATGCTTGAGTAAGTGAAAATATTTTGCATGTAAGCTGAATATTTGCAATACAGAACTAGAGAGAAAACAGGTTGCGTTTCTACACAACGCAACATGTAACTTCATTTCACCTCATTGCTTAACCTATTTTAAAAGTTTGGACAATAGTCTTTTAATGTTACACCATATATTATTATTGAAAACAAGAATTGTTGACTTGACCTTTTAGCTCTCTTTTCTGCCACTCCTATTTAATTTGCACGAAAAAAGACAAATGGTTTAAAAGGCCACCTCTGCCATTCACTTCCTAGTACAAGAGATATGTTAACAAAAAAATACATCTGATCCTCCCCTGTTCTGTTGATCATCATCCATTTGAGAGAAACAGTATTTTTATTTTGCTTATGTCCGTATCTCCCATCTCAGTGCATCCGTAGCATGGAGCTGACATAATGAGAACAGTTTCAACGTAGAGAAATGCGTAATGTCCGTTATTAACATTCATTTATGGCACACGGCTTATCAGGAGTATTCCCGAGCACAAGGCAAGGCAAATTCCGTCCCTCCTGTTCGAGCCGGCCTTTTTCGGGAAACAGGAGACCTTCGATCAACAACAACTACCAAAAAAAAAAAAAACAACAAAACAAAACCCAAAAAAACCCCCGACATATTAAAAAAAAAACAAACAAAGTGGGTCCCCACGCCAAACAGCACCCGGGCAGCACGAGGCTGGCAGCCCGACCCCCTTCACTCACTCCCAGCGGAGAAAAATGGGATCCAGAAGGTGTTTTCAGGAAAAAAAGAGAAAGAGACCCACGCGGGGGGAGCGCTCCGGGGCAGCCTGAGAACACACTTCTTGCCAAGCCTCTCTGACTCAGTACCGGCCGGCCGATCCCTGCGGCTGCGGCTGCCACGAGAACACAAAACCCGCCACTCCGAAGACGCCGCAGGGCCTCCCCCTCCTCCAACGCGGGGCCGCCATCTTAAGTGCGGGCGAAGCTACCCCTACCGCTCCTCTCACACTAATGGTGGGGCCACGTGACTCCCTCCCCGTGCGGGAGGCTCTGGTGCCCACATTCAAGATGGCACGTAGGGCCTCCTGCGTCTACCCTTCCCTCCAACCCCCCGGCCCCTCTAGGCCTCTTCCTCCTCCCATGGCTCTATCGCTCCAGAGACCCGCACAGGCCCCACTTACTCCGGGGGATAGAGGCGCAGCTCCTCGATATCTCCCAGGAAGCTGAAGAGAGTCCTCATCTGCTCGCTAGTCACAGCCGAGGAGAGATTTGTGACCTGAATGACAGACGTGGGGCCCAAGGGGAAGCCCAGCGGCACCCCGATCCCTCCGCTGTTCATCATGGCGGAGTCTGCACGACCGCACCACTCGCGGCGGCGCCACACACAGCCGGAGAGGCGGGCCTGAGCACAGACGGGAGCGCGCGGCGGCTGCCAGAGCGTCCTAGCGCGCAGGCGCTCTAGCGGCGGGCTCGACTGCTCCCCGGAGGAGCTTCTGGGCGGGAAGCCCCTCGTCTACTGCGGGCTGGGGCTGCCGGGGAGAGCTGGCGCCCCTCACCGGCGGCCGCTCCGCCCGCTCGGCAATCAGCCTCGCTTACCCAGGAGCGGCCGGGCCGCCCTTGCCAGGGCGGGGCTAGCATCAGGCCTCGGCCCCGCCTTCGTAAACGGGGCGCGGGGTGGGGCGCGCGGCCTGGCAGTGAGGGGGCCGTTTCGCGCCCTAGGCCTAGGGACAGACAAACACTGCCCGCCCCGGGCGCCCGGAAGCGGTACCGGGGACAAGCCCGGCTGGAGCCAAGGCGGAGGGCGGATCGCGCCATCGCGCTTCTGGGTGATCCGGACCCGGAGGCGGCGCGAGCGCCTCTCTCGCTGGTGGCCTTCTGCGGCCAGGCGAAAGGATTCTCTAAACCCGGGAGTACTCTTGAGTCTCGGTATAAAACCCCACCTGTAAGAGGGCAGGGCTGAGTCCATTAGTTGCTCTGGCATGAAATCCTCTGAACGCTCTTCCAGCAAATTAGAATAGGCCAACAGGAAATGGGAAAAAAAAAAACAGATTTGCCATTTAAATGCTGTCTTGGTAGCCAAGTTCAGTAAGATGGAGGTTAATTATCCTAGGAAATAAACCCTTGAAAACACCCTAACTGTTTAAGCAGGAACGGCATGTACTGGAATAAGTTATTAGTTTGTTATAACTTGACTGGCAATCTATCCCAATTAAATAGATTTTACTGGAAGTTACAGTTCAGGTTCTCTTTAAAAATTAAATTGGCTACAGAAAATGAGACTGAGCACTATGTGTGTGGGTGATCACCATTAAACATCTAACTGCAGTCTGTCTTAGGTGATAAAGAACTGTGTATCTTACCACTGAAAGATTTAAGGTTTCAGACATCATTATTTCAGTTTTTAAGACTTTACATACCCCAAACCTGAAGTGAGAAGGGACTGAAGTATATTTTAAGCTATCTGGGCTGAAAAAGATGGCAAATTTATGATACTTCCCTGAGCAAGTAAGCCAGTTTTTACAGAACCTCCATAGATATGTCTGGGTAGTGCTTCCTTTATTAATATGTAGTATGTTACAGCATTTCAAGTAATACCAAGCAATTGCCAGAGATTTATTTTATTTAAAGAACCTTATGCACATGTTTCAGGTAGTACTTCCTTCAAAATGCCAATCAGTGCACTCATACTCTGTTTCTAAATGGAATCTGTATTTCAGAAGCACAAGATTAAGATCAGCATTAAATTCTTTCAGTCATCCTGGTAGCTTTTAATAAGCCTAATTTAGAGAAGTTTAACTAGGAAATTCATAAGCTTTTCTTATATATGGTGCAGAATTTAACTCTGGTGTGGTGGTTCCATCTATAGGAACGTCATGTGAAGATTTCTTGTCTTTTGACTAGTACATCTCATCCAAAGATGTTGTAGGGGTGTAGAAGCTATTAACTGCTTTGAACATTCTTGTCCTTTCTTGCATCTCTCAGTGGAGGGTACTGAAAAAGATGTGCAAACAGAAAAGTAATGTGATGTCAGAACTGACTAGGATACCTTCTTTCAGATAAAGCCTTTAATAGTACATGTGAAATTTGAGCTACTGGTCTGCTTCCCCCCCAAAAAAAAAGAAGCAAAACACTGTTTAAACTTTGCACTTGTCCATCCTTGCCACGGGACAGCATTAGTTTGGAAAACAATACAAATAAATTAATTTTTATTTCAGAAGAATAGGGGGGAAAAAAACAACCAATGAACCATGCAGAAAGCCTTGGCTCACAGAGGCTGCCATTAAAATGCCAGAAGCAAACAATGACTCTATTTTAGCCAAACTGCTCAAAATTTAAAAATATTTAAGAGCCACTCCCTCTCATATAACAAAAAACAGAGATATTGAGAAAAAAAGAAAAAGCTTAATAAAATAGGTAGACATACAGATGGGGAGTTGATATACCAGTGGTGCCCTAACATCACCTTCTCTGTAATCAGCGGTTAACAGTCCTGCATTAACATTTTCTTACCTGTTAGTAGACCAAGAGAAAACCTTAGCTGTGTTCTAAATGGATCAATACACATAGAAGCTTTTTTTTCAGTTTTGCTCCCCTGTTTTTATACTTTCTAGGGACTGTATTGGTCCACTCAGATTCAGTAAATAAACAGTTTTCATTTTACCTTCACCTTGCAATGATGTCAGGTTAACTAGCAAAGACCAAAATATTCCATCCCTGCAGTGAAGAAATCCTTCAACTTCTCCCAGTTGGGGATCCTGATGCCGGTCTGCTGACAATCCACACAATAGATTTTGACTGAGCTCCAGCCCTGGAGCTCTAACCATGATTTCAGAAAGCCCTTTGCAATTGCAGATTTATCCAGAGTTGATGGCATGCTTGGGAGAACAGTTTTACATTCATTGCAGTAAATTCTGAAAAATATGTGTTACCACCTTTCTGAAAGAGGAAAGTTATTACTAAAAAATTCCTGTTCTCAATATGTAAAAGCAAGTGCAAACTAAGCTTCGAAGATAACTGATTTGTCAGCAACCAATGTGTAGTCAAAATTATTTCCATTTCCTTGAAAGTAGCTCCAGAAATCAGACTGAGTGGGACTCTGCAGTTCATAGGGGTGCCCTGGTGTGCATGGTTTTCAGACACGGTGAAGAGGAGTGATAAATGACAAACCATCCAAGCATCAACAGTATCCATGTTCATGAAGGCAAATAAGCAACCCTTTCTGAAAACAGAAATGGGGTTTTTTTTTTAGAGGTGCAGGGGAAATCTTGGATCATGGAACATTTGCTTGCCCTTACAACATACCTTTACGTTTCACTAATCAGCTGAGGTTTTCCTCTGTATGGAAAATAATGTTCCCTTAAAACTGCATTATTCCCTCTTCCTTTTAGATTCTGAAAAACAACAACAATACCTTTCCCCTACAGACATCATGAAACCTAAAGGTCATGCTACCTAGCTGTAAAATGTTAAAGTCTTTTAACAAAAGCAACCATTAAACAAGGTATAAAAAATATTTACTGCAAAATGTTAAATGCAAGTGCCATTAATGAAATGTTGGCAAGTCAGAAGGAGGTTACAGTAAAATCTGTTTTAGATGATCAGGAGAAAAGTTGTCTTCCTTATGAGATGTCACTTTTAGAGTAGACAGCAAGTGATCAGAGTGGTGCTTGCTGTGCTTCCAGGGGTAGGGAATGGAAATTAAGACGAAGACAGAAACATTAGAAAGCATTCATTAGCCTTTGTTAAATGGAGCCTTAAAGTCTTCCAAATGAGTGTTATCCACAGAGCACATCTATTTGATCAAATGGTTCTCTAAGTTTTAAGGAATTTCTGAAAGGTAAAATTTTACTTCAGTTTCAACTACTCCTGGACACTGGTAAAACTTGTCTCTCAAAATCCCAAGCCTCCGAGATCAGTGAGGAAGTCTGGAGCAAGGAAGACATGCCCTCGGCAGAAGAGAATCAGGTTAAATGAATTGTAACACACACAAGTCCATGGGACCTGATGGAATATTCCTCTGAGTGTTGAGGAACCTATCCAATGTTGCTGTGAGATCAACATTCATTATCTTTGAAAGGTTTTAGTCTATGGGGGAGGTGAATGTCACCCCTAGATTCTAGATGGGGAAGATGGAGCATTTGTAAAACTACAGACCAGTCGACCTCACCTTGATCCCTGGGAAAGTGAAAGAACAAGTTCTCCTGAAAGGCTTATTCAAACATGTTATTGACAAGAAGGTAATTGGGAGTTGTGAGCATAAATTTATGAAAAGAAAATTATGCGTGACCATCTGTTTGGCTTCTACAATGAAATGACTGGCTCAGTGAATGGGGGGAGAACAGCTAGTAGTGTTTGTCTTGACTTTAGCATGGCTTTTGAGACTACATCCTCATAGACAAACCAATGAAGTACAGATCAGATGAGTGGGCCACCAGGGGTGTTAGAAGCTGGCTGAACTGCCCTGCTTACAGGGTTGGGATCAGTGGCACAAAATCCGGCTGGCAATGGGTCAATGGTGATATACTCCAGAGTCAGTATTGGGTCCAATGCTGTGAAATTGTCATTATTTCTTCATTAATGACCTGGACATTGGGACATAGTGTGACCTCAGCAGGTTTTCAGATGATACAGAATTCAGAGGAGTGCCTGGTACTGTGGAGTGTACATGCTGCCAATTCAGAGGGACCTCAGAACACTGTTAAACAATGAAGAATCACCAATAGGTGTGTTGTTCAGGGAAGAGCTGCCCATGTGGTGGAAGGATGGCTGTATGATTGATGCAGTGAGCATTTCTCAGCTGAGTTGGGTTGTAAAATTACTGGATGTTTCTGTGTAGGCTATTTACATATCAACTCACATTAATGCACGTGCAGGATGCTAAACAGCACACTCTTTGTTCTGTTTTTTTGTTGTTTGTTTTTTTTTTTAGTCAAACTGTCATAATTCTGCAATTATGCACTGAACTAAAAATAAAAAACCTAGCACTCTTTAGAAAAAAAAAATGCATGTCCAAGCATTAAAATAATCAGTCTAACACAGTTTTAATGTAGTGAACTTCTGACATCTTACTGAGACATCAAGAAAATTTTGAGTGAACGGTACAAATGTTTAAAATTCTGCCATCTTTTAGCCACAGCTAGCACCTTTAGTTTTCATGAACACATTCAAGTTGTGTTCAGTATACTACTTTTTTTTTTTTTATGATGAATTTAAATTTTAGTTTGATGGTTTAACTTAATCTTTCAGTATGTAAGTCATTAAAATAGGTAGCAATCTAGTGAAGAAATCCAAATAAAAATAAAGCATTTTTCTTCTGAATGTTCTTCCACAAGCAATACTAAGGTGTTACTAAAAGCCAGTATTTTTTAATAGGTTTTGCCACATAAGTTTGTTTCCATAGACAATAACAATTTGTCTTATAATAACCAAAATCCTATGGTTTTGCATAGATGGCGGATGCAGAACACAGGAGATAAATGTGTCTTTTGTAACACAAATAACCCTTGTGAATTAATCAAGCAGCATTATCTTCAAATGCCAGTCTCCTACTACTCACAGTAGACTGCCTGTTCAAATTGACTTCTGATAACACTCTTACTATCTCTGTTTTTGCCCAGATGCATGCTCCAGGTTGGGATCTTTTTCTGCCTCTCTTAATCAGTCAGGAATTTTACTCAGTGTTTCAATTAATACAGATGCTTGCCAAGTGCTGCGCATGGCCAAAACCTCAGTTCTGATAGTATGAACAGTTTCTCGTCTGAGTAGGCAATTAACAGGAAAGCTGAAAACAACAGTACATGTTTTGCCCACACCTACAGTTATTTCAGCACATTTTATTTTGGAATAGAACTGCATGTGGAAGTAGGATTTTCAAAATACCTAATGCAATTTAATTTCACGCCTCAGTTCAACTTTAAATACCTTCCAAATACAGACAAATCAGAAAATGTTAACTTTGTAGCATTTCACAGATGAAAGACTTTATTCTAAACTCTGACAATGCCGCAGTTCTCTAGTTTCTCAATTGCTTTCACCCCCTTTCCATTGTTACACTACTCAGGTTTATCAGGTAGCTGCTTTCTTTCTAGTATATGTCTTAGTATTTTGTTGTTTGGGGGGTATTTTGTTTGTTTGTTTATGTGTTTTTTTTTTCTAGTGAGACTGTGTGTAGTAGAGAAAATTTTATTTCTGTGAAATAATCCCTAATCCACCATATCTGTAATCTCAAAAATTATACAAAATGCATTTCACAAGACCTATTTTTCACAAAGTATGAGACAAATTTTATATCCCTACACAGAAAAAATATAAAAATATTTTTCTGGCATGAAATATCTCTAGTAGTTGTTTTTCCCAGATCAAACTTGAAATTTTATAATCCTACCTATACTGAGATTGACAGATAAACTTTACACAGTGGATATTGGCAGCTGAAACCTTTTCGAACTTCCTGCCTCTGGGTGGCAGTCATCTCTACATACTGGCATTGGTAAACCGAAACAGTTGTGAGATTCCTACATCTGCTCCTTTATCTGTTTTATGGCAAACACATGAAAAAAGACTGTTATATTTGGTTCTTTCTAAACTTACTTCCAAATACGATGTGGGACTTAGCTGACAACTAATAGCATCTAGATAGCATTTTTATCTTTGGATCTCCAAGTGCAGATTAACAAAGGAAGATTATCACCACCATTTACAGACTGAGAAAACGAACCAAAACAGGTAAAAGATCTGAGAACAGATTCTCCATCCAATTTGTCACGGTTTGACTAACTTAAACCGAGACACAATTATAACAGCATTTCTTCCATCACTTATGAAACCTGGTGTCTATTTTCCAGACAACACTGCTTGGATTACAGAAGTAGTTCTTCTTCCAAAGGTGTTTTTTTTTAGAAGACTGTCTTTTAACTGGATAAAACTCTACATATAAATTTTGTAAGTTTATATTAAACTACAAAAATTATTCTATACTTTAAAAATCAGTATGTGTAAATATGTATGTATAGGGGAAGAAAAAGAATGTTAAAATTCAGCCTTTTTTTTTTTTTTAATAGAGTGTCTGCTCAGAGATCTGCTACTGGCTATTATTCTGGCAGGATATGATATTGGAACTGTTCAGGTAGGTCTCTGCTATTTCTGGAGGAAAAAAAAACATCTTATTCCTTTGCTGCAAGGTTCACCCTGCTGTGAGTCACAGCATGTAACTCTATATAAAGGGAAGATGTTTTTAAATCTCAAAAATACCTATCTGAAGAAGACAGTTCCAAGGAGTTGGATAGCAAATTCTGGAATTCCCTAGGAAGAACTTCCTCTGCCTTCCAGCCTGAGTTTGTAGGAACAGGGCAAGAAGTTTAAACACATTTAGGACAGGAAAGTGTAATTCCTCTAAAGCTAAATATTTTCACATACAGTGGAGGAACTATATTAGTTTCAATTTAGGTCTTGATTCTGGAGCACAAATACTGTTCCAGTCTACCCACTAAATAAGAAATTCTCATTTTTTGTGCAATATTTGAATTACAGTCATCATATGTATTGGTTTGAAAACTTCAGCTAGATAATATTACCTGGAACTGGAAAATCACAATAGCAGGGAGTTTTTGGTTTGGGGATATTGTTTTGAAGGATGATAATCCAAGTACTGTCACAGCTAAAGTGGCTGCTTTAATTTGCTCTCACATGCTGAATTTCAAAAGATACTTATTTTGCCTTAAATTGGAAAATAACAGCAGTTTTGCTAGCATCGGTGCCCCAAACAGGACAAGATAGCAGACAAGATGTAAGGTACCTTAACAATAAAATCCACAAATAATAGTCAGCTAGTTGGCAACTATTACATGAAACTTAACCATCTGAATGCCAGCAACATACTTACTAATAGGCCTTATACTAGATTTAAAACAATGATTAAAATAATACCTAGGCAGTGTAATAACACAATGATTGCAATCTTTTAAAAGGATCCTAACCTCTTGAATTCCAAAACTTAATGCTAAAGCTTTTCTTAAGATTTAAAGCTATCTAAGGAATATATGAACAAGAATTCATGTATAGGGATTTGTTATTTCTTAGCCTTTATTTGATTTTGGTCAGATTTTTCTCAGCCTCTTGAGGAGTAGCCACTCAAGCGGGTATCCCTGCTGGAGGAGAGAAACTCCAGCACACATCCTAGAGGTAGTCTACAGGAGTCCTTCCAATCAAAGATGGGACCAGGCTTTTGTAGAACAAAAGTGACTGGCTGCTGTCATTTAACTACTTAGCCGTATCTCCAAAATCCTCTATTGGAGAACAATAGGAAAACAGAGGAAAAAAAACAATAAAGCCTTTTCCCTCATTAAGCAAATTCTTTCGTTTACCTCTCTGTTCTTGTTTGGTTCCTGGTTGGCCTAGCTGGAGCCAAGAGGGGCTATGTTTTCCAACACAGGAGAGCAGCTGGCACCACAGACACCAACTTGGCCTTCTACTGATACCTTCAAGATTGTTACCAGTTGGGAGTTTACTATGGCCTTTGCTTTCCATGGAAACTCTCCAACTCCAGGCTAAGGGCAGTGAAGATGAGAGACAGTGTGAGACGGATGGACAGCGGACAGTTGAATCACAAAGGGAAACTGAGGCAGGCCCACTGAGGTAGAGCATCCTGCTACAATCAGAATATAGACTTCCACTGACAATAAAAGGATTAGAACCTTTATAATGGTGAAGGTTGAAAACATACCAGAGTATATAATTCAGTTCAAATAAACACTAGCATTTTATTTATATTTTATTTATATTTTTATTTGAAAGTGGTATAAAATACACATTATTGCAAAATTAATCAAATCCAGTAAGTACTAATGCCAAGAATTCTTTTTCCTATCTTAAGATGACTTAAAATGTGAGCCTATAATGATTAATGCTATAATAGAATAATTACAATCTACAATTTAAAAACCACCACATTGCTTACTGCAGAGTCAGTCCCTTTATTCATATCACCAAGTGTATTTTCACAGCTTTTTTAAAATAAAATGCAGAAGAAAAAAACTGTTCAGCAGTTTTATCTGTTCGGAGGCTTTTCAGCATGATTTTTAACCCTTGCATGCATCTTCTGTAACCTCATCAGTCATTTCTCATTACAGTTAGCAAATGAGGCAGTTTTACATGATAATTTCATTTTTCCCAGGACTTAGAATGTCAGCTAACCAGATGTTAAAATCTGTTTCACTATGTATTAATAAACCTTACTTTCTCAGTAGGGAAGCCATGGCTTTCAACTAAAGTACTTCTGGCAGAAACATTCTCAGCAAAAATACCTTCTGCATACTCAAAACCAGTTGTTGATAATTCTGAATGGAAGTTGTTGCAGACAAAAATCAATCAAATATGCTAAAATATTATTATGTCAGTGGCCTTGGCACAACACTTTCAAATCAAACACTTCAGGTGGACCTGCTGGAAAGCAGTTCTGAGGAGAAGGATCTTGGGAGTCCTGGTAGACAGTAAATTATCCATGAGCCAGCAGTGTGCCCTTGCTATGAAGAGGGCCAATGGAATCCTGGGGTGCATAAGGAAGAGTGTGGCCAATAGGTCCAGAGAGGTCATTGTCCCCCTCTACTCTGCTCTGGTGAGGCCACATCTGGAATGCTGTGTCCAGTTCTGAGCTCCCCAGTTCAAGAGAGACAGGGAACTACTAGACAGAGTCCAGCGGAGGGCAACACAGATAACTGGGGGATTGGAGCATCTCCCTTAGGAGGAAAGGCTGAGAGAGCTGGAACTTTTTACCTGGAGAGGAGAAGACTGAGAGGAGACCTTATTAATGCCTATAAGTATCTAAAGGGTGGGTGCAAGGAGGATGGAGCCAGACTCTTCAGTAGTTCCCAGAACAAGGGGCAATGGGCACAAGCTGGAACACAGGAAGTTCCATTTAAAGATGAGGCAAAACTTATTTATGGTGAGGGTGACAGAGCCCTGGAACAGGCTGCCCAGGGAGGTTGTGGAGTCTCCTTCTCTGGAGATATTCAAGACCCACCTGGATGCAGTCCTGAGTAATGTGCTCTAGGGGATCCTGCTTTAGCGGGGGAGTTGGACTGGGTGATCTCTAGAGACCCCTTCCAACTCTCACAATTCTGTGAAATTCTGTGAAATAATGTATTTTCCCAGTGCATACTTACAATTTGGTAGGAATCTTTTGCCCCTTTTTGTTGGTGTATTGTTGTGGGGGTTTTTTCTCCAAAGTTTCCTTCCCAAATCATCAACATTAGCACCTGAATGAGAATTTCTTATTGTCTGGTTCATCTGCTACCAGATTCTCTATTAAAAGGCAGCCCTTGAGAAGTTTGTCCAAATTGGTATTTTCACATATCAAGGGGGAATGTCATAGGAATGTTCACACGTCTCAAGAGTGAATATTCTGCCTCTGTTTCTTTCATTAATTTAGATGATCCTGAAACATAACTATTGATTTCCAGTGTCATGACATGCTTGCAGTGCAGAGCCATATTCTCCTTTGAGTTAGGCAGCTGCAAAAAGACGTTGCAGACTACTGTAATCAGGAATTCAATTCCCAATGCCCAAAAGTTCAGGCCACGAGTGAAAGCTATATCATTTCAGCAATATGACCTTTCATGGGGAGGTGTTCTTGGCCATCCTGGGACCCTTGCTAGCCCAGTCACATGATACTTGTTCTCTTGCACAACCTTATTATATCTCTAAGACTTAGATATTCATATAAATGTGATTGGCTGAAAGTAGCAGCTCAGCTACAGGTTAACTGAGTGTTTTCACAGCACAGTAACATTTGTCCGTAGCTACTTAATAGGTTTTTGCCATATGTGGGATAATTGCAACCTACTTTTGAAATGCTCAAAATCCTCTGCGGAGTATTTCTGATGTCATCTAAAATATGTAGGTTGTAACGCTTATTTCATGTTTTCTCTTATTTTAGGCCAAATATCTGCTTCTTTTTTTATATATGTAGTTATTATCTTTAATATGAAGCAAAATTTCAAATTGCAGTTTGGAAACACAAGTCACGTTCTTGCAGAAAATATCAGGAAAAGTAAACAAAAGAAGGCAGAGAGCTGGAAGTGGGGAATGTGACAAAGAGGAGGAGCTGAACAGCAAGAAGAGTGGCAATGCTGTTGTCGCGGACCGAGATAGGTAAAGCCGCGACTCACACCCCCACCTCAGGGGATCGAGAGCTGAAGACCACTCCCCGTCACACCCACAAACAACGCTTAAGAATCAATAGATTTATTAAAGGCACATTAGAGTCCGTCTCTCACAGCTGTACTTGAAAGATGGCTCTTAGCGGTAGAAGAGAGGGACTCCTAGGAACCCTCTGAGAAACTTGAGGGTACCTGCTGTTGCCAGGTAGGAGGCAAGGGGAGCCACAGGGCTTTGGGCTTGGGGAAACTCCAGTAGCTTTCATTGACTGCTCGTGGCCAGCAGCCCTTGACGCAGGTTGCCCGGAGCTGCTGCTGCAGCTGTCCCTGCTTCCAGAGGGTGACGCTGCCACCCTTCTGGCTGGTGCTAGGAAGGGGCGTGTCAGAGCTTGGTGGATCAGAGGGAGTGCCTGTGGCCTCTCCTGGACCTTTCCTGCAGGAGGTGCACTGCTTTTGGAGAGCTGTGCCGCAAACTGGACGAGTTACGAAAGTCAGCAGGCTGTGCAGTATTCCTTCAAAAGCCCTAGACCCCCACCACAGTGCAGACCCGGGCAGAACCTGTCACTAGCATAACTGCAAGTGGAATATCGGTGGAAGGCAGCAGCTGAAGTTGGTGTCTTCTGGCACCAAGTGTAAGGCTCCTGCTCCACCAGAGGTTCACCACCCTCAAGGCTGAGGAAAAGCTGAGGGTGCTTTCAAGCAAAGCAGTAGGACAGACAGGCCCTGAGCCACGCCAGACCACCTGGAGTAAGCAGCGAGTGATGTAGTGGGCAGCTCCCTGCAGTGGGCAGGGGCATTCATCTGCTGCCCTGACCCACTGGCTACAGAACCTTGCTGCTTACCAGGGACCCAGATCCAGGATGTTGTGAAGAGACTGCCAGATTGTCCGATTGACTATGGCACCCTGCTGTCCTCCCATGGGGGCACCAGCAACACCTCCAGCAGCAACTAGGACAGCATCCATCACCCCTGTCTCTGGGAGGACAGGCAGGGGGGGTATAGGGTCTCAGGCACTCTTCTCAGTCCTGCTCATGATGGGAGAGCTAAGTAACCATAGACATCACTTTCAATCATGTGTCAATCCTAGAAATTTTCACTATTAAAACATATATCTGTACAGAAATGGCTGTGTGCACCTCCACTGGGTAAGCTGAAAGCCCTGGCTACTGAATGAATACCATAGATAGCTGTAGAAAGCTTAAATTCTTAAACAAAAACAAACCATGAAGACAGCAGTATGATGCAAAATGTGATATGAAATTGATTTTTATCAGTTTCCAGTAGCTCTTTGTCTTAGCTCATAATTATAAAACTTCCTCTCACTGCCAACAGCTATCAGTAGTTTTCTTTAATCCTTGTAATTTTAAAAAGAATCAGGAGTCAGGTCACAGACAACCAAATAACATTTTTTTGCCTACTTCAGGATGAGTAGCAACATAAAAACTGTGAGTTCCCAAGCCTCATAGATATATAATGCTTCTATCTGCTGGTTGCAGTGATACTTCTGTAAATTGGAGATCATTCTGCTTGTGAAACAGTGACATTTAGCAACTGTTAGTTCAAGTATTAAATTAAAAATTCCAAAAGGATCTTCACTATCATACTGGCTAAGCAAGAACTATCTACACAACCTCTGCTGTGCTAAGTATGCAGCAATGCTTTAGTGGAACAGCACATCAGCTTCATTCCTTCCTGAGAAATGTGAATACTCTCAACACACTCAAATTGAGTGAGAATATACAAGATGACACTTAAGGCATGATTCTGTGGACTGAGTGACAAACCCAGTTATTCCAAAACCCAGTTATTCCAAAACCACCAGCCATGGCATAAGGTAAGGTTTTATTTTTGGATGTTTACTTTCAAATCCAAGTTGTAAGGCACAACTTGACCTTAATTTGGCATTAGCCAATAGTTCAAAGTAAAAGTTGTTTTTTATTTCGTGTGGAAGCCAGTTTAGAAACTTAAAATTTTAAACTGTTGGGAAGAGTGAAAAAACACCAAAAAGCCCCTGGAGAACCCAAAAATAAGACCACTTGTATGATCTGAGGTTCATCCAGGGTGCAGAGGCACTTGGGGCTGGCATTATTTGATACAGGCCTGTCACACATAGAGCAACTCATGCAGAACAAGTATTCAAGAAACAAGGAACTCCAGGTCCAAACATACAGAGCAATAATGGAATAAAGACATAAGGTATTTACACTGAGATATGTAAATTAGATCAGTTATTGCAATCATGATTTGTCTTTGTTTTTCATCTCACAGAATGGAGTTTTAAGCTCAGTTTTCAAATGAAAGAACCAAAACCTGTAACTAACTGTGTGCTTTTTTAGATGCAGCATTAGCTGTTCATAAGGAAGACTCTGACCCAAAACAACAATCTTCTAAAATACTTCTCACTTCCTTACTAAGGAATAACTTCCTTTATTTCAGAAAGTATACTTGTTCTGGTCGGAACAAGTGTTCCAGTGCTTGTTTTCAGAGGGCGGAGGCAGATTAATCTTTTTAAATAAAGACTATACACAATACCCTAGTAGTTCTTCAATATTCTATGTAAGACCATTCAAAAAAGTTATCTACTACAAGGCACTCAAAAACTTCTGAAATTGACTTATTCAGGTGAGCATCTGGGAAACAATTCTTGATGGCAGAAGAGCAGAAATTATTTGATACTGTAACTTGAAAAAACTTTCCTAGAATTAGCTATACCCAACTGAATAGCAAACATTAAATAATGGAAGATTTCAAGAAGTTTCTTTTGATTTTTCTTGACAAAATATGGCTCCAGTTACACAGGCTGTGAGAAATCACAGAATCACATATAAAAGGATAAGATGGATTCAGACACTATAGCAAATAATCAATTTCTAGCCAAATTTTATACATGTGAATTCATTAATGATACAAGATGGTAGGCAGCATGTGGCCTAAGCAAGGCATTGAACTGACACTCATTAGGTCTGAGAGGGGTTTTTTTTTCCTTACGTCAGTTGACCAAGTGGATGATCTTAAATAGAAATTTTTACTTTACTTTGGCTAATTCATTATTTCTCTTTTAGACAGGGGCAATCTTACAGTGCAGTTGTAATGTTTGGTGTTGTAGAACCCCAAGTTCAAGGTAGTCTTATAGATGCTGCAAAAGAATCTTCTGGACACATTCTAAAATGGCATCTAATAACACACCAAATAACACACTTCCTCTCTGGAAAAGTGACTCCAGTCAGAAAAGAACAAGGTGGACCCAGCATTCTCAGGTTCTTGATAAAAAAGTAAACTGTTGATTTGTGAAATGAATTAGGAGACCAAAGGCTCAGTTGCACAGGAGTGAGGCTTACCTGACAAATATCTGTGAGATGGGAAAGAATTAATTTGAAGTTTGATGTTTAAAGAAAAGACGGCAACAAAAAAATAGAGCTCACAAGGAAAAAATGAAGGGGAGAAAATTCCCAAGCCCAAGCAGGGAGCAGATACAGAAAACCTAAACAAAGAGGGGCCCAGTACTCCAGTGTCATCAGGGCCGTAACCTGTAACAGAACCAATTTTTTGTGTAGAGGAATGAGGAAGTCAAGTTGTAAGTGATACAGATATACCAGATCCAAATATACATGGAAAAAAGATTAAAAGTTTGTGTTACTACACTATCAGGTGGCTTCCAGGAAAACTGGATGTAAACCTGCATTTACCTCTCCTGTGAAATTCTGTACCTAGCTCTTTACTTTCTTTACCACATAACCCTTGTACATCTCCTCAGGACACCCTCGCGACACTCTAATTTTTAACCTTGCTCCTTAACTTTGTCACCCCTCTCTGCTATTGGAACTACTTAGTTTGCATCAGATAAAAGACCACTCCTCTCTTTAGGAGAGAAGCCACTCACTGCCATAGATGATCTCATTGCAAGGCTGGGTGCTGGGTTATTCACAATAAAAATACTATTGTGAATAACCCAGCCTCGCAATGAAGTAACTTAAAGCAGACCCCAGGTCACTCAGAGGCACAGAACCAGAAACACAAATAAGACCTTACTAATGTATATTGATACGAGCAGTAAGGTCTATAGAAACTACTGAAGAGTAACATGGTGTTATGGAGAATTTCCTAGACCTTAAATAAGTCAATTACACACATCTTTAAAGAGCATTAGTTTATTATCTATTCCCCATGTGTTACCTCAGAAACAGTCTAATTAGATACAAAAATTTGGAATGTTGAATAAATGCTGATCAATAACAACATTTTGTAGCTGTTGTCAAGGGAGTCTTTCTAAACAAAACCAAAATAATTGTAACAGTTTGATTCTCTGTGTGTTGTTTATTGCTATGTTTGTGTTCATAGAATGCTTTCAAGTATATACACAATTTTTTTTACTCCAGTCCAAAAAAGAAACTAAAAAATATTTACATAATAAATATGTGGGAGACTTAATCTTTTCTTTATATCAGTTGAACTGATTCTTTAGTGAACTATTAAGAATAGAAAGAATTACTAGAGTTTGCATCAACTCATTGCCATACTGAGTAACTCAGGGTGCTGATGGGACTTCATTCTATTCAAAATGCAGTTTAAGATGCATTCCAAATGAAAAGTGCCAATACTGACTGTCCTGCTGAATCCTGCTGGACTAGTTCAGGAGACACCTTTCTCCCACTCTCTGCAAATGACCTAGTTTGACATGGGTTTACCTTTACACACAGACACTGAAGGAACAAACACATTTCAATCCACTGAAAACTCCAACATTTACTGAGTAAAATCACCATAATCCATGTTTTATTAGGTGGTTAATTTGCTAATTTACCGAAGACAAGCTTTGGCCAAGTATTTCCACAAGAAGTACTAAGCTTCTTGCTATAAATCTCTACTTCTATAGTTCTACCACAGCCAAACAGTTTTTGGTAGAATTGTCCTGTGATACATAAATCTGAAAATTAAGTGACACAACAACGTTTAAAACATCTGTTACCATTAAAGCAAAATACAATACAGTATAATTCCTTAGTGATATATTTAAATGTACTGCAAAATGTATACAAAGTCAGTCCAAGATCAGTAAAGAATCAGTTCTGCATTTTGGACTTTTCCCTTCCCAAAGATACAGGTTATGTAGAAGACCAAGGTAATTTAGGAGTTGTTGGTATGCATTCCCTTTAAAAGGCAGTGTGTGATAAAAATTATTAAAAGTAATGAACATGTGATGTGACCATTTTTCATTTTCAATAAAAAAATAGAAATTAAACAACAACAAAACACATCTTAGAAGGGGAACACTGAAGCCTGCCATTATATAGCTAAGTTTCTCATTCTTTGCTTTGAAGGGTAACAGCACACAGAAAATAAGTGGATTTTATCAAAATACAGCACATTTCTGCTAACATATAAAAAAAATCATTTTCTATGTAAATATTACTGAAAATCAACTAAAAAGAATTAAAATATAAAAAGAGTTGTTAAAGGGTTTCAATTAAAATTATTAGAACTTTACACAGTACAATAAGCAATAGTTAACATCTTTGAAAGAAGTGCAATAATATTTGAGTTAACTTATTAAAAAGTACTGCCTGTTTATTACTGCTAGCTATGTATAATTTCTCTCTCTTCAAACTCATTGTCCCAAAACTAAAGGAGGCTGGTGTTTTTGCTAGCTTTATTAAAAGAATTTACTTCTGTACGCATGGGTTGAAAAAAGCAACTTATACCTGTCTCAAACTACCAAATTATATGTGACTAAAAATGTAATGCAATAACTGAATATTGCTCCAATGATAGGCAAATCATTCGCCCTGATTAACAACAGTTATTGGTCTTCTATGGCACTTTTCCCTGGTCCATAACAACCGTGTATTAATTATCACTGCAGATTATGCAGTCTCTATTGAATTACAATGGAGAAAGAGAAAAATGAAGCTAGTATTTCTGGTAAACAAAAATTAATAGAAGCATAATTGAATATTTTATACAGTAATAAGGAACAAAGGCAGCCTGTGGTAAATCACTATTACATTAATAAAGTTAGAAACCCTTTAATGACTCTGAAGTGTCTAGTTCACATTTAATGTTACCTGTAGAAGAGCCCTTTAAGAAACATCATTACCAACTGGTGGGTTGTAAGTACACCCTCCCTTTGCTCTCCATCTCACCACAGCAATTCTCCATCACTGTTCAAAGTTTCACAGACTTACTTTGGTTACCTAGCTCCATGCGTATTGGTTTCCTTTTTGATGAACAAGGCAAGGCAAAGGCCAAACAAAATCAAGATGTCTTTCATAATGCTTTCTGCATAATTTGTGTGTGTTTTAATATGTACTACAGGCAACAATCTTAAAAACTGGCCATTTCAGTTTCATTTTTTAAATCTGTCAGGTTAAAACAGAGTACTCTTTATAAAGATAAAAGTATCACCATTTGCACAAAATTGGGAATTTCAATGGCAGAGAAAAACCTCTGGGCACATTTCCACAGTACAGTTGAAAAAACTATGTAAGAAAACCCAACTAAACATGAATCACATGTGGCAAATGAATATTCAATTACTACACTAGGAACAAATCCTGTAGAATACCACAAATTTGTAGTTACAGTCTTCCTAAAAAACACTATAATCTTTTATTGCGTTTCCTATTGGTAGACGTACTCTCCAGAACTAAACACTTTTTCTTCTTCCCTGATTCCAGATTAAGATAGCAAATTGTTGTTTCACATTTGACCTTTATCCTGTTCAACCAGCACCACCTTCCATCTACCCGTTCACCTATACAATGTGCACATAGCAAAACCAGTATTTCATATCCCCATTTATATCTATAGAAGTGGTTTCAGCATAACACATTAATATCTGGTGAATAAAGGCAATAAACAGCTACAGGACAGACAGCCCTGCCATCTGTCCATTGGCTACATCCAAGGCTTTGCAAAGCCTTGCACAAGTTTAGTAATGTGTATGTATTATCTAAAAATAAACCTAACATCTGTACAAAAAAACAACACAGGTTTGTTCTTGGAGGAGTGATCCTTAGATTGCTATAATGCTTAAAAACAAGTTCATTCACCATATGCATTTCCAAAATTATTTCCTGTACTTTTTATACAGTGGTTTGTTTTTTTCCCCTTTAACCACAAGTTCAGTATTTCCTGTACAAATTTTGATCGTAATTCTTTTCAAGTTCCTTTCATGTATAAAAATAGGCAAAATATTGTTTCCCCGTAAGTCCTTCAATGAATCCTGCTGGCTTTTCCTTCCAATCCACAGTATTTATGAAGAAACTTCTCGCATGATGATGAGTTCCACCGCATTCTGAAAAGTCTTCAGCAGAGACACTGCTTGTCCATGATCAATATTGATGAAGCTGTATCCATTAGCCTAAAAAGAAATATTTAAAATAAAAAATTAAAGTTTCATGCCATGTTAGAGAAACATGTCCATATTTCATGTTACTATATTTAAACTTTAAGGTTTAATGTAATCAAATTCTATATTGATGCAGACAGTAAAACACTGCAGATTTGCAGAGTACATTGTAGAGTTGAACATGTACCTGTATTCTACAAGAAGCTGAACTACTGTGTAAGCCTTGGAGGAATTTTGCCCCAAAGGTATTGCAAATAAGCAAAAGAGAAAACTGAACATTAAAACTATTAACATCAGACATCTAATTCATTAGCCTTAATACAGTCCCACTAAAAAAAACCAAAAGCAAATGCAATACAAATGATACATCCCAGTTTAATTATCAGCATACTAGAAATGGCATTTGTGATAAATTAAAACTATTGATGCCTTTAACAGAAAACATTAAGGGCATTATTAGCCATTTTAGGGTGAAAGACTTCCTAGGGTCACTCCCAGCTTGTATCTTCCTATTACTCTAAACAACATTGTCATTCTTGGGACAGCTTTGGCTTGGCAAGCACAGGCAGGCTGAAGTGGCCTACAAAAGAAGGGAAAACATGGCTATGGTTCAACTTCTCAGGGTGTACTACTGCAAATTCACGATCAGTCTGAGCGTTAAAATTCTGCAGAACGGCACATTCACCCAGTTTAAACTGTTACTGCTTCCAGCTTTGCATTCCACCTTTGTCCCTGAGCTACTGCCCCGTATGTGGTGACCAAAAGAACTGGTCCTGCACTCGGTGTCTTAGCTGTGCCATTTTGTAGCTGCAGTTCTTTATCCCATCACCAAACACTTGATGTTGCTACCAGCTGACTCCCTTGTTGAAAAGGAAGTGATTTTTAAATCTGTCTAGGGTTGCAGAGAAAGATTTATGTATAGACGGTTCAGAGAGCAGAAGCAGCAATACCCTTTCCAGACCATCTGTACAGAACGCCCTAGCCCTAACCACACATGCGACAGTATCTTGAGACTTACATGCAATTATCTGATGCAACTTCTCCTTCAACTCTTTCAAACTATGAATTCCTCACTGAACACAAAGCATAACCCAAGCAGCGCCAACATGACAAAAAGAAACTTAATTATCAATGTCACACAGACAAATGAAATTCTGTAAAGACTGGGATTAAAACAAAAGCCACTTTTCACATGTTTCACTCTATAGGTAAGTAACAAATATGCTACCAGTACTTTCAAAGGTTTGACGTGCTTCTTGCTCCTGTGTGGTGTGTTACTGCCATCCCTTCAAGTCCTCTACACCAGTACAGAAACTGGAACCTTTCTTATCCCGATGAGGAAGAACAAGTACAGACTTACTTACTATGCTCAAAACCAAGCCATCTTCTAGTTGGAACAACTTGATCTCAGTTTAATTTTCTTGTGTGCTTTTTTGGCTTTATCTTTCATTCAAAGGATTAGGCTGTGTTTTCAGTGTAGCTTTGTTTCAGAAAACAGTTCACACAATGTTGAGGTTTCCCTGAGATACTAGTGGGCTTTTTGTTGTTTTTTTGGTTTTATTTTCTTTTAGAAAACTCAAATGCAGCACATGCAACTCTAACAACATTCTCAAACCAGTGATGTGGTGAATAATCAATTTCTAACAAGCTCTGCAACTTTAAAGGTGGCTAAAGCACTGCTCAAATGTCCTATTGGACAGTTTCCCTAAGAAAGTAAGGTTTATATAATCCCATTGTACATTTCTTTGACCCCTCCCCAAACAGCTTATGAGCTCATTAGACAACTTCAAACAAATCTGCAACAGAAGAGGTCTGGAAGGTCCTCGCTTTCTACAGAAAAGAACTGCACAGCTGCAGCCCAGTTGCCATGGCACTCCTGAAGCAACATCCTACTTGGCTCCCCTGTAGCAACATCTTTCTTAGCTCCCCTGCAGCAGATGGGGCAGCCAGGAGGGACGTGCTGCAACCAGCCAGGTATCAGCCTTGCCAAGAGGCAACTCTTGCCAGCACCTGCACTTGTCCAGCCTGTCAGCTGGGGGACAGGCAGCCAAAGACTGGGAGGAACTGCAGGATGGAGAGGGATGTAACAGCAAGGTGCAGTTGTTGAGAGCTTGTGAGGGGCAACTACTGGTGTTCAGAGGACACATTATTCAGAACACTGCATGTGAGTGACCACAAGTTAAATACATGAATGTTAGTAAAGCCTAATTAAATGCTCATGTTCCACCTTGAATGTCAACATTAGGACTAGTTTTTTGTCTTCAAAAGTGTAAAAAATGTTCAGAGTTTGCAAAAGTGGTCCAACTGATTAATGCTTCAGCTTCTATCATCTATCCTAATGTCAGGTGGAAGAAAATGCTTCTGGAAAACATACGGTAACCGATCAAAAAATTACACATGGTGCTTTTAGAAAACTTCTTAACTAAAAATCAACTGGTATATTACACAGGGCTTGTTAATTAGATGGCCACAGTACCTGAATTATTTTATCTCCAGGCTGTAACAACTTAGATGCTGGTCCTTCTGGCTGCACTCTGGTTACAAATATACCCTCGAAAAACAGAGGTGGAAGACATATTAACAACTTATTTAACAAACAGTAGAGTAGCATGTAATTAAAAACCTTTTTTCTATTGTCCATCCTAAGTAGAAGAGAATGCTATATTATTGTGCAGGTCTACCGGCTTTTGTGACTGTCTTCCTTTTCTGAAGTTAAATCCAGGAGAACTGCCTTTAAAGGAGTACTGAAGGACAAATTCAGATCTGCCTTTGTGTAACTTGGCAGATGTATATGTCAAGATGAATTATCAATCACCAAAAATAAGGCTGTAGGCTAAATCATGTTTTCTTTTGAGACTTCCTAACTGTAAACTCCATAATTCACTATCTCAAATCTGTTGACTAATATCTGGAACTGTGCAAGAACCACTCAGCTAGAATAATTCTCTGTGTTGTCCTGTGACCTACCACCATGCTTTTCTATATCATTTGTCCTCAATTTTATCCCCTCCAGTCCCGGTTTATTGGTTTGAGGAATATAAATACTGCCTTTTGCTGAACACCAGAAACATTATTATCAGAACAATTTTAAGATGCATTAAGATAAAATACTTACATCATCTTCAGGTCTGAATGGATTCCCTCTACCACCGACTCCTCCTGATATACTAAATCCAAGTTCTGGATCCTTGTCAATTATCACTCGAATCTAAGTAGTTACAACCAAAGTTAGATGAACTGGCTGAAAATCTGCATTCAGAGCTACTGTAATGAAATTATTACTACGAGACAGGTAATAAAAACAGGTGAAAAAAATCTTTAAAAAAATCAGTTAAAGAGAGTATTTAATAATAATTCAGAATAAGATTCCAACACAACAGCATCATGTATCATTGTACGCAAGTGCCACTCCAATATTATTATAATCACAGATCATGGGGGCTTTACATTCACAAATCTTTAGATATGATGTCAATTAATTTAAATCCTCCAGCAAATACACATTTCTACAAAAGAATCTGTTTCTTTGGTAACTCTAGATGAATTTTTAAAATCAAACCTTGTTCCTACTATGATTTTAAGTTCTACATAGCCAACACTGCCTCCCCTTCCTCTTGCCAGAATTGTTGACTAGAAAATGAGATGAACTTTACACAACTAGTGGACATTCTCATTCTAGCACAGAGTGAAAAGATAGTATTTTCTCAAAAAAACCTGACAAAATACAGAGGACACATCCTGTGTCCAGGAGCAGAAAGAAGGTTGTCAACATGAAAGAGCCATTAAATTGTTTAAGAACTTCTTACCCACATCTGTCTATCATAAATAAAAGTGGTGCTTCCACTTTGTATTTTTTTAAGTGATCAATAAATGTAGTTGGGAAATCAATTTCTAGCCCAGAAGAAAGATGCAAGCTTAAGTTTTTTGTACGTTCTGTTAATCTGCCCCACTCCTCCTTTAAAATGTTCACATAAAAAGCAAAAAGAGCTCAACACTAGAACAAATGTGTGATTCAGAAGTAGAATTACACTGAAATAATGCTGTCTTCTGCTGGAGGCAAATTCCTATATGATTGCTGTCACCATCTACAGAGAAGCGGTAATAAACAAAAACAATCTAACAATTCAGTGTCACTGATAGACAGATGTCATATTGTCAAGTTAGATTTTATTCTTACCTCTTGCTTTGCCAACTCATGGCTTTGTCGTGGAGAACACTGGGACTGGGTATAGGGAGGTTGGTGGGCAACTTTCAACATCAGGTAATCGATTAATTGCTCTCTAGATGGGTGTCTTGCTACTGATGACTGAGGAGGGAGATGATGGACTTGGCTGTAGTTTGCCTGAGGTCTTTGAGGCTGGCACATCTGTCCATTTGTCAAAGGTATCTGAATAAAACATGAATGGCTCAGTGTCATGCATTTTATAAGCAGTAATCCTGAATTCCTTGTTTATTATTTCAGTGTTTCTCATGCTTTACTGCTTTTAATTTCAGGAACATTACTAAAACTACTCTTCTGGATCATAGTCATCAGCTCTGACCTACTGAGAACAAAACTGAAAACCAAAAGCTTTCTTGGAGTGCTAATTGGCTAGAACAGACGAGTCAGTCTTTGCTTTTAGTACTTGTTCCACCCTGAGTTATCCCAAACTGTATTTTCTAGCAGTGCAACTGACAGTATTGACACTTGCTTGATATCATTGTAGTTTGCACTTTTATTGCATAAAACCCAGCGATTTTGTAACAATTCCCAGTACATCATCCACAAAATAAAACTGTGGCCACTTTTCAAGAAAATCTTCCCAGCAAATTCACATACAAGCTCAAGATTTTAATACTGAACTGTAACGGTATTTCCAATAAATGCTTTTTTTTTTTTTTTGTTAAAACATCTGTCACTGATTTGATAGTTATAATGTTGACAACAGCAGTAAGGTACACAACTGTCAGGACATACAGTGCACTCAAGCCCTGTCACTGGGAATGATGCTGGGGATGACAGCATTTCTTACTGAAGGCTTGGAGTTACTGTTCAGCTCTGTGTTGAGATGGGCAGCCTTTTCCCTCCTTGCCCATATGCCTGGAGCTCCTATCCAGCTTAAGTAGCCACTCATCCATCCGTATGATTCCCACATTCCAAAATTGCTACAGTCTTGAGTTAGATTTTTTTCTGCCTGCGACCATTATCTCATTAGTTATAGGATACAAGGATATTAAAATACTCTCTTTCTCAATATTACAAATAACTGAAATGTGTAAAATTCAACCTTTTAAGCATGCTATGCGAATGGACACATATCAGAATCTATTCTGTTGAGTTTTTTTATGTCAAAGTGATTCTGATAAATGCTAATATGGGTATATGTAAAATCTTAGCTTAATTACAGAT
This sequence comes from Hemiprocne comata, assembly GCA_020745705.1. NCBI lineage: Eukaryota > Metazoa > Chordata > Aves > Apodiformes > Apodidae > Hemiprocne > Hemiprocne comata. Next base: position 37,420,948 of record CM036616.1, on the reverse strand, counting down.
CAGTTTTATTCCTTTTACAGGATTTGCTACTGTCTTCTCTGAAAATGTTAAAGCATGATGGGAAAACTATCTTTGTTGCGCCGCCAGCCATAAGGGTTTACAAAAGCAATATGTATCAACAGCTATGCAAATTACCAATATCCAATGTCTGCAGAAATGCAGCTGAATTTATAAAAAGAAGATCAGTTGCCGCACTGTAATAATTTACAAGCATCCATTTAGTTTCACTGTAGTAAGTCCTGCTTGTATAGATGGTCCTTAGAGATTAATAGAGAGAAAGTCTTCTACGAACTCTTGTTTATCATCAGAATTCCATAACAACTGATTTCAGGTTTGTTCCTTAAAACATTTAATAAGCTTCAGACTGCTTTCCTAAAATAATCTACCACATTCCAATTTCCACTTGCAATTATGGTTTTGCTGCAAATTTCTTCTTTCAAAGCCGCTGCTGAAGAAAAATTAGAAGAATCCCCCTTCATATAATTAAGTAGTTTGTCTTTCAAAAGGAGGGCACTATTTCATTTATGCCACCTTCAATACCCGGGTATTACATTTTAAAGAAGCCCCAGTTCTGACTCCTATCCCGGTCTATGTTTCTACAAATAATAATTAAAGTATCCATACAAATAGTAATACATATATCCTTTCCATGGTGTCATGTAGAGAATTACCTGCACAGCTATTTTCTTCATGCTGTCTGGAGGAACATCTTTGAGACTAAGTGTGGCAGAAGAGTAATTCTGTTGTCCTGAAATGAATACTTCATCCTGACATTGGTCTCCGGGAGTAGAAGCCTGGGGATGCTTTAAAAAGAATGGAGCAGGTAGGATTACTGTCTTCATGTAACTTAAACTAAAAATTTCTCATAAGAAGCCCAGAATAAAACATTTTTAAGGGCTTCATTGTTTTTTATCTTCTTTGATTAACTGTACACTGTTTATGTAGAAAATATTACCAGGCAAGACACCACACCCATAAAATATTGATGGACATTTACTAAAACTAGCAACTGCAGAGGTGTTTTTGATCACCAATAAACAGATAAGAAAAGTCAACAAATGCTAAGGATTGCCTATTCAAGGATTCATATAGTTAAAAGAAGTCACCTGTTGACTTTTATCCTGTTTACTGTGAATACCATAACATCACTCAGGATGCTCAGAGTTAAAAAGTAATTTCCTCATTTTCTTACAAACCAAAATACTTATTTTCTTAGGTGACTAAAGTATCTTACAGTGCAGTATACATCATCAGAATTTGTTTGGGAGAGGAAAAAGCTTAGTAAGATTTTGTTCAAACTTTTATCAACCTAGGCTAAATTCAGAGTGGTAATCTCTTGTTCAAATATGTACAACAAAACCAGACAGCTTTACATATGTTCAACCACCCATAAAAGCCAATTAGAAGGCTCAACTTCATGACATTAAATTGAAAAGCCTTGCCATAAGTTTAAGGCACATGAAGGGAAGGCAAAGTATTTGATTTCATGCCTATAAAAAAATACCAGCACATAGATTATATTATTTTTATTGAAAGCATTGTCCATATATAAAAGGAAAACTCTATCAATTTACAGACACCTCTCACAGTTTATTCTTTCCCCCTCTACATATTGCAGTAGCCTCCTGTAGGTACTCACTCGAACAATGTGCACACCAGAACCTCTTCCGTCCACAACACTCAAGGCAACACTACCCTGGCTGCCATGCAGATCCCTAGAGCTGCCATAGTGAAAGCTGCTAACTGCAGCATAATTGGAATTAAAGGACCTAGACAGCATGCTCTGAATAAAGAGGGGACAGATTTAACACAGAGATTAGTGCAGCATGCATAAACCACAAGACATGTTATACATAGACTAATACAAACATATTCCATTGTCATGCAAGATAAAAAAACATGCAAGAACAGTACCACTGTGATGTATAAAACACAACTCAGTGACCCCTATTTACCTTTATTTACTGTAAATCAGCATGCAATCAGCAGTTAACATGCAGAATTACATGTAAATAAAGTAATTCAAATTTTCATCTATCTGGAAAAACAACAAAGGAGCACATCTTACAACGATTTCTAGGTTTTCATTAAGTTTGCAGCATATCAGGTATGTTGTAGGAAGAGAAGCTGGCAGTCAAGATAAACCCCTGTGGAAAACCATCTAATTACCAGTTATTACTTCGTCTTATCTTCTCTCCTATTACTGCTACAGTACAAATACAAATTTACATAGAGATCTGATGTTTGACTGGGTTTTCTTGTTATTGCAATGCTGTCAACATCCACAATGCATTCCAATAACACTTCATTCAAGAATGTTCATTCAAGCCTAATTTAAAGAAAAACAGGTTGGTAAGAAACCTTGGAGTCCATCTGTGTGCCTCTTGTAGACCATCAAACAGGTAACAGGAGCTCAAGGACAATAGTGAGAGTGGTTTGGTTTTGAGCTTCGTTACCTTGCAAACCTGACCTCAGCAATGTTGGCAAAAGTAACAGAAAGCAAGCAGCAGACATTGCTGTCTTGCCACCATGGATTTTTGTAGTTGTAAGAAGTAAACAGAATCACTGCACAAACAAAGAAAAGGAAAACTCTCCACGTGCCACCTGACAAATGAAACAAACCTATCTTGAAAAAGCGATAAAGACATAGGAAAAAAATACAATTACAGTAAAAGATCAAAGCATCAAATCCCAGTGAATTCAGTTTTTTCGAGTTAAAAAAAAAAACACGAGAAAGTTTAAAATACATAAATGGTATTGCAACAACTCTTACATGAATAAATACATTTCAATGTTTGTCTCTCGACTACATATACTAATCTGATTTTGAAAAAAGTCTCTAGTACTCAGGCAGTCAGTTGCTCTTTCATACTAGCTCTACCTTGTGAAATAGTCATATACTTCTGCATAGTCATACTTCTTACTTAGACGCTCCGGTAGCACACTCATTGGAAACTCCCTTGGAAAACACTATTTACTGACAACACTTGGCGTTTCCTAGGAAAGGCTGTTGGATAACCTCTCACTCAATGGCACAGAGAGCTTTCTTCATGCTACTCTTCCACACGTACCCTGTTCTCTAGCAATGGATTTTTCAACCTTCCAGACAAGTCTCCAGAGGCTCTCCCCCTCTTGGGAGGGCTGTATGTGGCATTCAAGCCTCTCTTTACTAAATATTGAATCTGACCTCACTGCTCAGTCTAAGTCTCAGGCCAAACACCCAGATAAAACTGCCAAAGGCCATTTTCCTTAGCTACTTAGTGCTTCAAAGCATTTTCTTACAACTCTTCTCAAAACAGTCTCTATGATTAGCCAGGTGGCCTTTTTTTCCTGACTCCTAAAGCCAAATCCCTAAGTTTCCTCTCAGAGGTCCCTGTATCTCTCCATCTCTGTAAGCGGCAAAAAGACAAGATAGCAGGAACACATGGTGAGACTAGAAAGTTATCTCCAGAAAGTGTCTATAGGAGACCAACTTACTATAAGGATCTCTAGGTGCACTAGATTCACTATTCTCTTAGAAGATCCCAAGTGGATAATCAATAAATAGTGACAATCTAAATCCAGATTTATATTTACAATCTAAGATAGATCTGCAATAGAAGGCATAACTTTCCTACAACTTGGAGAGGGATGAACTTGTCCATCAGGAATTAAGATTTCCGTTAACTCAGTTTAGTGAGCTTCAAGGTGATTACATAGCCCGAGAACAGTTTTATTCAAATGTTTATAAAATGTACTTTCTTGGTAGACACTTCTTCCAAAGTACAAAAAGTGACTGTGCAATTGATGTAGGGAATTGATAATGAGAAACATGGCAAACACCATTTTTCTCCTTCTCTACACTGAACATCTTCAAATCAGAAGGAACCCACAAGTACAAAATGTACAGAACAAATACCATTTAAAATTACATGGAGTTCTAAGAAAGTTTTAGTTTAACACAATAAGAGATCTCTAGTGAAAAATTAGGGATTATTTTTCCTCTATTTTCAGCTGGGAAGAGAGATACTGAGGCATTTGGAATGTGAGCAGCACTCCCCAATTTTGGTCTCAATATGAGCATGATAAGGCTTGTTGTACATTTCCAGTGAGATTCCTGAAGACCGCTGCACCAGAAAGACAGTTTTGGAAAACTGAATATGTGGATGCCATTAAACTGTCTGATTTTTGTTCCAATTTATGAAAAATTAAAAATTGAATAAATGGTCTAAACTTCAGATTAAATACGAATGTTAATGCCAAATACCAGCTCCCTTCTCCACCTGATTTGCTACAGTGTCTTAGGGCTTAATGGCTGACAAAATGGTATTTCAAATGTTTGAGGCTTCAGAAACCTCATTTCAGTTACTCTAAACCAATATACACTAACCAATATATATGCCAAGTTCCACTATATTTGCACGAAAGCTAAGTTCACTAGAAGTCAGTTATTCAACTGTGAAGAACACATATTAAAAGCTACAATAAACCAAGAAAAAATGGCTATGGACAAAGTAAAAAAAAAAAAATTCAGCATTTAAATCAGGATTTGTAGTCAAAATCAGCCTCTAATGGAATCAGTTTAGATGCAGGCAGCTAGCAGCATAGTTTGATGTTTACTTAAATTCTTTTTGAATGCCAAAAGTCAGAATATATTCTCCATCTTCCAATTTACAAGAGAAATTAACAGTTTCAGATTTCAAATTAGTGTCTTTTGGTAACTGATGTGCCTTAACCCATTTACTTAGGAGCAAGACAATAAATAGTGGAATTTACCTAGAAGAATTTTATATTGGATAACACTGTTATAAGACTGGCTGGAGTCTGTCCTGACAATCCATGAAATTTTTGGCATAGAACAGGAACAAATATAATTCAAGGATCTGCAGGGAACAAGATTTAACATCCAAGTTATGCTGAAATAGCCATAACCAGTAACTTAACTGCTAAGCCTAAGTCTTAGTCCTTTTAGTTATTTATTTAACAGTACTTTGATTCAATGGCCAGCTAAAGGTGGACATAGGTTATCCTTTGAGGCTACATTAAATATCTAGAAATCCATTCACTTTTCATTCCCACCTTGACTACCTAAGATTCTTTAGGAAAAGTTCACTTAAGATATTCTGGAAGATTTGAAATGCCTAAAATGAACACTTTAAGCCTTTAGGAATAAAAGCACACAAGCAAAGAAAAGCTTCCCAAAGAAGAACTCAAACATTATGAAACTGTTCTTCAGTCAAGGGGGGAGGGGGGGGGGGAAAGATGTATCCTCAATAAGTGACAGCATTCCTATTGAAGAGTTATGTATAGAAAATTACTTACAATTTAAATTCTACCCTCATAAGATGTTTGCAGGGTCAGAACTTTTATTGTTTACATTCCAAATATGTAAGACTTTTATTCCTTTTAAAGTGTGATGTTTTGAATGCCACAAAATATCACTGTAACACATTGATGGTTCAGGAGTTCATTCAAAATGGAGAAAAAAACCCCACACTAAACGAGAAAATTTAAAACTAACAACTGTGGAATAGATAGCATTCCTGTAATTTATCAGTGTCAAAATATTCTTCAGGCTAACATCTTGTAAACAGTTAAGCTCTTAATTATATGTGTGCACAGACCCTCTGAATTTACTTTCCTTGCGTGTTAGACGGAAGCATAGAAAAACAATTCAAGAAAACCTTTCAAACTTTGATTAAAACTGCAATTCTGTATCAGTACTGAAATGCTTAGACCTTTTTCTTTTAATAAGGCATTTTACACTGGCAACTTTGAGAATAACATCTATTCTGATTTCTGAATTGGAAAGTAGGAATCAAACTTCACTGCCTCCTCTCTGAAAGCTCTGCCATTTTAGATAAATAGATAAAGAAGATAAAAAACAGAGGACTAAGTCCAGATGAAATTAGAATTTAAAACAAACATGCACCTGAGAAACTAAGACATCCATACAAAAAAATAAAATACACATATGTAAGGAAAAGACAGAGTCAGCAGCCTCAGTAACTCTATCTGCCAACTCAGCACACAGAAATATAATAGATATTTACAGGTAACTGTTGCAGATATTTGTTATTGCAATTCACAGTTGAAATTCCCCTACCACACAATAAAATGTGTGTTACACTAGTGTTTTTACACAGGCAGTATTTTAGTTTAAATTCCTAAATGAAAATGTTAAACAATACTACTACAGAAGACTACTGAGACATACCTCAGACTACTGAGGTAGTGAAATTGGCAAGTCACACTCAAAACTGAAAAAAATGCTGGAAAATATTATTGTTCCTAAAAACTCACTTGTGCACTAAATGTATGAGGTTGGGAGTAGGACAGAATTAACTGCATGCTTTCCAACACCTTACATATATAACCACTAGAGAGCAGCTTGACATTTAAATAACCTCCTTTCTCTCTCCCACAATAAAATATGTTCTGCATTAGGTAAGCAAATTGTCTGTCCTGAAAATATGCAAAAATTCTTTTTATAAATGGTCTCATGAACTATTTTCACGTTCCTTCAATCAGAGGGATACTTGTAGTTGACCAGCGTTTGCCTCCTTACAGCTTGTCAAAGGGATTACAAATGCTTGTTACAGAGCTGGAATCCATGGCCAATAATTTTTATTGGGCTTAAAGCTAACCTTTATCTCTCTTTATGCAAATTAAACTCTTGAAAGTTTTTTTCCTACCCGTATTTGGTACAAATGGCTAATAAATAAAACTAGAACTATCCTCTCCAATTTGCCCAACAAGCAGACACCGTTTAAGTAGGTTCAACTCCCTCTCTTTCTTCCTCCATTTACCAAATTTTATAAAAATGAAATAAACAAGTACTTAATTTGCTTAGCAAAAAAAAACAAAACAAAGCCACAACAAAATTAGCTCCTCCCAAACACCAATATACCCTCTTTCCTAATAAGCACAAGATAGAAATAATAATCATTATTAAATTCAAAAACAGACTCAGAAGAGTCACAGCAGAAGTAATAACATTAACCCATGCTATTGTGTGTAACTACAGGCAAGAAGATACAGATTAAATATTCATCATAAGGTTTAATTTTGTATACCTGTTTTTGTCAGTGCTGTCTTATGCTTTAAAAAAAGAAACGCCATTTTAAATCCATGAAAGCTTTGTCAAAGAAATTTCCAATAAAGGTTCTTCAAATAAGCTCTGTAATCGAACTTGTTCCTTAAATGTGTTCTGTAATTACTGAATTTTTTTCAGACTTCAAAACATTTCAGAAGTCTGGTTTATAGATTAACCACCCCCCAATGCTAATTGTTAATTACAAACAGAAATACCAAACCCATTATTTTAAAATAACAAAGAAATATCCAGTAAAATCCTAGAATTTCCATATTATCATATTTGCCAGCTGCCATATAGGATCATACCTACATTTTTCACAGTTCATATTTTTTTCCTTTTAAGTCAGTCATACTCAGAGAATATAAAGTATATGATTATATACACATTCCCTTTTACACCCATAAAGAAGTCTCAGATTGCTAAGTAAAAGCTACTTTAAAATGCTTCAAGGCCAGAGAGCAAAAGAACACCTCCATATAAAATAGACTTCTAAGACCTGTTGAACTAGACGCACTGCTAAGGTCTCAGTAGCAGCTATTCCATATCACTCTAGTAGGAAACAAAAATTGAGGTTTACACATAAAGCATGAACAAAAGTAGGGGGAGATATAAAGGGAATCCAATCAAGAAACCTATTTCTTATTAGTGAAGATGACTGCCACTGCTGCAGCACTTGAACAGGTATCGCTGGTGTATTAAACATTGTTCCTAACATGTCAAATGTAGATGATATAAGAACAAGCTATAGACAAACTCCATTAGTAGTGCATTGAAGTTCTGTTTCTCTGCATTCAGGGATTTCTAGGATTTTTGCTTCTCTGTCATTTCATGTAAGATTTGATAGATGCATCCAGGAGAATGGAAGATCAGAGAATAGACCTTTTATTAGGGTTGGAACACTGTGAAGTCTGTGAGTGCCCTGTGGACAAAAGGTCTCCACAATACAGCACAGTACTGTGAAAGTCTTAAAATATTTTATGTTGTACATGACTCAAACTGGATCAGAAGAATAGGTGCAGCTGTTATGCAGGCTTCTTTAGAAAACAAACAAAACCCTTCCCTTTCTTTCACCAAAAGTTATGCAACTCAGAACAAACCAAAGAAAACCCATCCCTCCAAGTACTTGGATTTTCAAAGAAAAATTAAAAGTAACTTTTCCAACCATCTCCAATTAAATTTCTTCAGCTACCATGGATATTTCACATAATAACCACCATGGCACTGAGTACTACATCCAGTCTTTCCATAAACACCTCCAAGGATGGTGACTCCACCACTTCCCTGGGCAGTCCATTCCAATGTCTAATCACCCTCTCCATGGGAAACACTTCCTAATATCCAACCTAAACCTCCCCTGGTGCAGCTTCAGGCCATGCCCTCTTGTCCTGTCACTGGTTGCCTGGAAAAAGAGCCCAGCCCCCACCTGACTACAACCTCCCTTCAGGTAGTGGAAGAGAGTGATAAGGTCCCCCCTGAGTCTCCTCTTCTCCAGGCTAAACAACCCCAGCTCCCTCACCTATCCCTAGAAGACTTTCCCTCTAGCTCCTTCACCAGCCTCGTTGCTCTCCTCTGACCTGCTCCAGCACCTCAATATTGACACTCTCCCCCAACTTGGTGTCATCTGCGAACTTCCTAAGGGTGGACTCAATCCCTACATCCAGGTCATCAATAAAGATGCTGAATAGGACTGGGCTCAGTCCTGATCCCTGGGGGACACTGCTGGTCACCGGACACCAACTGGATGCAGCTCCATTCACCATCACTCTCTGGGCCCAGTCATCCAACCAGTTTTTAACCGTGCAAAGGGTGCACCTGTCCAATCCATGGATTGCTAGCTTCTCCAGGAGGATGCTGTGGGAGACTGTGTCAAAGGCCTTGCTGAAGTCAAGGTAGACCACATCCACAGCCTTCCCCTCATCCACTAGGTGGGTCACCCAGTCATAGAAGGAGATGAGATTTGTCAGGCACGACCTTCCTTTCCTAAACCCATGTTGGCTGGGCCTGATCCCTGGGTTGTGTTGTACATGCTGCTTGATGGCACTCAGGATAATCTGCGCCATAACCTTGCCAGGCACCGAGGTCAGGCTGACAGGCCTATAGTTCCCCAGATCCTCCTTCCAGCCCTTCTTGTGGATGGGCATCACATTGGCCAATCTCCAGTCACCTGGGACCTCCTCAGTCAGCCAGGATTGGTGATAAATGATGGAGAGTGGCTTAGCCAGTTCTTCCACCAACTCTCCCAGCACTCTAGGATGAATCCCATCCGGACCCATGGACTTGTTGGGGTCTAAGTGGCACAGCAGGTCCCTAACTACTTCCTCATGGATTACAGGAGGGGGATTCTGCTCCCCATCCCTGTCTACCAGCTCAGGAGCCCAGCTGCCCTGAGGATAATCGGTATTTTTGTTAAAGACTGAGGCAAAGAAGGTGTTAAGTACCTCAGCCTTTTCTTGGTCTTTTGTGACTATGTTCCCCCTCTCATCCAATAAGGAATAGAGATTTTCCCTGGCCCTCCTTTTGTTATTAATGTATTTATAAAAGCATTTTTTATTATCCTTAACAGAAATGGCCAGATTAAGTTCTGAGCTTTCGCATCTCTAATTCTGGACTTGATGATCTCAGAAGTCTTTTCCAGACTCAATAATTCTGTGATTCTGTGATTTGTTCTTTCAAAATAAACTATGAAAGAAAACCCATTGAGATGGCATAATCAAAATGTATTTTGGCTGCTTGACTCACTTCCCCTCCAAGGAAACAGGACCAGGTTAATGACATTCTACACATTATTTAGTGATGCTACTTTAAACTGGTTTAGCTGGACAGTACAGATTATACTCTTCCAGTCTCTACTCAAATTCTTTGAAAATATGTAATTGTTCAGCTCTACATAACAGCTAAAATTCTTGATAGCATTTACAATATATGAAGAATCCTGTTCACCATCTCGAGTTGTATCAAACCACCTGTGATTTCCTGAAATAAACAAGATTTTTAAGTGTTCCCATCTCATGGCAATAAATATTCATAAAGACAAATGGCTTGGAGGCAAATACATGTTAATTATGGCTTCTTTAACACCTGAAGCTATAGACCTACACTTCCAAATAGATTTTACTGATTTTTTTTTCCCTTGTTCTTAAAGAGATGAAATAGGGTGAAAAGGCAGAACAGAGAGATCAAAAAGTGTAAGGGAATATTGAAGCATAATCCAAATATGATAAAAATTACCTGGCCTAAAAGACCTGGCCTTGCAGTCCAGCAAGTCAATGCAACATTATTTAATGCATTCAAAAGTAATTGGACTAAGCTGGCAAGTATGATGTAAAAAAAACAGGGACCTTTTTGTCTATTGGGGAAAAGTTCATTTACAGTCTACCATTTGACTGCTCCTTAGATATTCACCACAAACAGATTTAACCTTTTTAAGGCAGTATCAGAAGTACATTTGCACTGGTAATTAAAACCAGTTCAAAACATGGAGTATTTAACTTACTCTATATCCAGGTAACAGAAAGGTAGAAAAGTTAAAATTATTATTTTTACCTTTTCTAGCTTTTTAGCCTCAATATGTCGCAGCACCTGTTCCCTCCAGTCTCGAGGGACTTTACTTTTTCCTGGAGGGTCTAATAAAGAGTGCTCAGAGTTAACCCTTGGGTTTGATCTCTTGGAAGGGCTAGTCCGTGAGTAATTGAAGTCACTAACTGACATAGTTCTTTCTGGTATTTCATTCACTGATGGCCGAGCACTCTGTGGTCGGGGTACATTTGGACCATCAATGCTGTATGTTCTGGCAGAAAGAGGCCTCTGTTGGCCAGACATTACTGGTGGAGCTCTTCCCATTGAATGCAAATCTCTGTATGTTAAATAGTCCCCTTCAGGAACCTGGGTCCGCCTTGAAGGTCCACTATCCCCAACATTTATAGAAGCTGTAGAAGATACACTGCTCTGCCTCTGAAGAGTGTGTCTGGTTGCTCCTGGGAGCAGCCTATCACTGGGTGGAACAGCCCACATATCTACATGTCTCCCAGCCATCCGTTGATGACTGTTATACACAGCACTGGCTCGGACGTTGTTATGGTTGGAGAAATTCATATTGGCAGAATGCTTTACATAGCTGGCAGCTTCTGTACTGTCAGACCTAACCAGGCGTGAAGGAGGTAAACTGCCTTGTTCTACTTGGGAGTTCTGTTTCTGGGGCCACAAGGTGTCTTTCGCTGTTGCACTGCTGCTGTACTGAATATTATACTGGGGAGCACAGAACTTCTGTGCGCCACTTGTTGCTGGCCCTCTCACTACGTTGGCACCTTCAGGATTGTGATTTGAGTCAAACTTGAACATAGTTTTTGTAGAAGATACTAAATCAGATGATGATGATGACCCAGGAAAAATCTGTAAGGGCTGGTCATACAGAAGAGTAGCTGATTTACTTCGGATTATGTTTTTTCCATCTGTGCTATCAGATGCTAATTTAACCACTGAGTTTGCCTGTTGAGATCCATTCTCATTAACAATATCATAGATTTTCAGACCACCTGTGTCCATACTGGTGGTGCTCTGAGATTTCATCACAGGACCACTTCTTTGTGGGGATAAATCTTCAGTGCTCCTTGAAACAGAGAGCTCAGCAGAATTGCCATCAACTGTAGTGCTTCTTGTTAGTTTGTCTTTACTGGGAGGCTGTACTGCTTCCTGAGGATGTCCGTTTACTTCATCTATAGGATATTTATTTCCATTTTCCAAGTGCTTACTTTCTTCTTTTGTGTTGTTATCCAAAAAGCCCTTTACTATCTCCTGTGTTTGTAATCTTTCTACAGGAACTGGCACTGCTTCTTCACTAACCAGTTTATTGATATTCATGTTTATTTGGTCTAATTTGTGACACTCCTCCATAGGAGTGCTTAGATCAACACTTTTTCCTATCAGGCCTAATCTTTCTTCGATGCTTAAATCATATTCAGACAAATCTGTAACCTTCTCTTGCACAGTTATTTTTTCTTCTACTGTAATGTTCAATTCATCCCCATTTTGCAAAAGATTATTCAAATTTTCATCTTCTCTCCTGGAAAAAAAGATAGCTCTTAAAAGAAATTCCAAAAGGAACCAACATATTTCTTTAAGAAATGTTTTAGAGAAAATAAACATTAACATGCAACACAGCCACGCTATGCACACAAAACAGGAAAATGGCCAATATGTGGCCAGATTCATGATTCACTATCTTACCATTAGAGAAACATATTACATAAAGGGTCCATTTTGGCAATGTTTGTGTTACCTGATTTCAGAGGCTTGTCTAAATTCAACAGGAATTATTAAATACAGTTTAGAAGTGTAAAAAGGTGCAAAGTGATAATAATGCTATTTTTAAAATAAAATACTTGCAAGTCCCATGATAATTTTTGGATAAATGTCTTGTTTTCTATTGGCAATTTTTTTTAAAAAAGGCACTTTCTAACTACAACCTCAAGAGCAGCAGCAACCTATAAGTCCGCTCTTTGTAAGTTTCTAAAAGCCTTTTAGTTAGCAATTGAATTGTTCTTCAAAATTATGAAAATAAAATCACAGAGCTTTTAAAATGGTGCATTGAAGTATTTTGCAGGGATAAAAAATTGTAAGGATGAAATTATTATACCCTGTTATTAAAACTAATGGGAACTGTGTCTTGTATACTAAAATTAGCCTCTGAATTTAATTGTCTTTTTTTTATTTTAAAAAAAGAGAGCTATTCCATTACTTAACATTATTTTAAAACATTAAAATTTAAATTAATTTATGAATGATAAAGTAATTAATTAAAGAATGGACACATAATATGAAATATTATGTAACATTTTTCTGTTTATATTTGCACAGTGGTGTACAGTATCTTACAAACCTGATCTTGGATAAAACAGCAGCATGTGTTTCTTTTTCTGGAGAACAGAGAGAAATATCTTGGCTACTATCAGTATTTAAGGAAGCAGAATCTGACATGCGAGAAGGAGAGGAACAGTTGCTGTTATTCTGATTGCTATTGTGGGTAGCTTCATCTGATAAGGAATCAGCATCTTTTGAATCATCTGAAATAAAAAGTTACCGATTTAGTTACAGACACATACATCTGTTTAATAGCCATTTAATGTTTGTATGTTACAGTATTCAGAAATTGTGTCTTGTTCTTCAGTAATTCTTACTACTGGACACTAAAATCTAAGCTAACACTTTTGCAAACTTCATTTAAACTTATAAACGACTGTTGGCAGTAGTTATTATTTTAAAAACATTTGGTTCAATGTAGACAGCCCTCTCCTGTTAATGAAATGTAACTTGTTGCTTTATTCCAAGCTTCCTTGGCATATGCTAGTGCTACATGATGAAAATATTTTCCAAAAATAGCTATCAAATCAAAGTTCTGTTCTTGTAAATATTTCAAAGTTTTGAATTACATGACTCTACTAGCCCCTCTAAAAATTAAGTACACAGCCACATGCAGTATATTTTTACATGTGTACACAGTTCCTGATTTTGAAGATTACATGTTTGTTAAAAAGCTATTTATTAGACAAAGCACTCTGGAATTACCTACATCACTGGATTATATTTGTATAGTCTCATAAATGTAAAAAAACTAGAAAGAAAAACGTTCTGCAGAGTTGGAATCCAAAGCATTCCCATGCTTTGCAGATCACTTAAGACAACATTTTCAGAGTAATTTACACCTGCGCACATTGATTCTTGCACAACCTATGCATACTTAGATACTACCTGCATATAAAAATCATTTCTGAGGGACTTCAAGCCAGCCATGATTTTTATGTAAGTGTACAAAGAAATACATTTAAAATTTTGCTTCAAGACACAGTTACAGTTGCCAAAAGCAACTAATGTCTATCTCCGGAGAAAAGAAAGAAATTTTGACTTAGTCAAGCATAAAAACCCATAGACTGCATTGATAAACATCAATCTTTTCACCTGCATGTGAACCTCAGCAGATTCTCCCTTCTGCCCCCATGCGATTTTCCTTCCTCTGCACTAAATCTCACACTTTGACATCTAATGGCCAGAAAAGCATTTTGTCCTGTAAAGTACTGGGCTAGGATAACCAATGAAGCAAAACACAGTTTGCTCTCCAATTTTTAAATTACATTTTCTGTGAATCCTTGGTCATTCTTTGCTCCTAAGGAAATGGTTACCCAGACCAAAATTATCTTTCAGAGAATATAAAACTTAGCAAGCAAAAACAGTGGTCTGAAGTTTCCTGTTAGAGGAAAGAAGAAAAATAAGAGAGTAAAGTGACTCTGGAGAAAAAATTGCCATGAAGTAAGTTTATTCTTAAACCTTAGGAAAAGAACACAGCTTCCCTGACAAATTTAAACAAGTTATACTGCTGCAAATAGCAGCAATAATCCACAAAATCTTGGGGAGGGGGAAAATATGGAGAACTTCCAAGGTAAATACCGCTTTCTGCAATGTTTTTCTTAAGGCTATGAAGGGTCTTCAAGCTAACAGTCCCCCAAAACACATACATCTCCTCTCTCCCTCTGCTTTTAAACTGATGAGCAGAACCCAAAATTGGCATGTCAACACAGCTGCCTCTATCACACACTCAAGTATAAGGTATTGCAGATTTTTTTTTCTGTTTTCATTGGTCATCTGTCTTTTAAAACATACAAATTAAATCTACTTTTACAAAATTTAATGGGAAAAAACTAGCCCCTTTGAGTGGAGAAATTATCAAAACCACAAAACACTTCTGTTGCTTTTAATAGTATCTAACCTTTTTTGTTATTGCTAAGAGCTACCACTTTGGGCTGGTTTATGGAGGTTTCTATCAGCGGTGGTCGCATTTCTGCCATTTTCATCTCTTCATCAGAGGAGAGCTCTTCTGACTCCTGCTAAAGGAAAAACAGTTTCATGCTGTGTTTTTTAAAGAACTGTTCAAAGGTTAAGTAAATGCTATCCAAACTGTCACCCACTAAACAATACAGGGGAAAAAATAAACAAGCAACTTAACATAGGCATAACATAACAACTGTGTAGTCCATTTGAAATGCAAGTCAACTGAATTCAGCAATATTTGCCACTGAATTATTTTTAAGCAGCAGCACATGCAAACTTGTACTGTTTCTAATGAACTCCATGGAACAACATCCAAACCGGCAACTTCAGCTGCACAAACCTATTCAGAGCAAGCAGATGCAGCCTCTGTTCCATCAGTGGAGAGAACCTTCAGTTGAGTTCAAGTCAGAAAGTTATCACTGAACCAGCAAAAACCCCAGGCTGACTAGCTGGGTATTGATTTTGCAGAAAAGAGCTCAAACTGAAACAGCTATAGAGTCGCGTGACCAAGACAACGTTGGGAATGGAGAGCTATGCTGCGCAAAAAGCTGAACGAGCTTGGCTTCCCGAGTCTAGCAAAAAAAGAGAAAGCACAAATTGGCTTTACATCGTTAAATTTACACTGGGGGTAAGTTCCAAATGGAAGAGAAGTCATTTAACTTCAAGAACAATGGCAGAGGAATAAACTGATGCTGAATACATTTAAGCTAGAAATCACGAGTTCCTAACCAGAAGATAGAGCTCGGTGTTCTTATGAAAGAGATTAACTGTCAAAGCTGCTGCAAAAGCAGCCATACAACTGATTCAGTATCATACTGTGAGGCCTACATTCCTATCATCTTCAAAAAATGATTGTTTACAGTAATACTCTGAAGGAAAAAAAAAACAACCTTCTTTCCCTAAAGAGGAAATTTCTTTCTAGTAAACGTGCTTCCTATTGCAAATGCAATAAAATGTATGTTGCAGATTGCAAAAACAGTCTGTCATTGTTCACTTTTATTACAGGTTTCAGAACACTTAATGTGCAGAACCTACTGAGGGATCACCTTTCCTGTGATAATAACTATCTGGCCAGTTCTTTGGACTGCAGTGAGGACAAACCTGACTGAGACATAGCAAACAAGCTAGTACAGTCTTTCATTAAAAATAGCTAAAAATCCATCTGGTTTTCTCTGCAATCAGAACAGACAGTCTCTTCACTGCCTCTACCACACTGCCCTTCCTATTGGCTGTGACGTAGAACAAGTGTAATCAACATTGAAAAGAAAAACTTACAATCATGCAAAATTCAGATACCTGGATTCAAATTTAGGTTGTTACATGGGAGTAAGGAATTCACTATCTGTGATAGACTACACACTGCTGGCATACAGCCAGCTACAAAGAACTGCTGTCATTACTGCTAGACAACTAATACGATTTTTCTGAAATTATGTTTTTAAACTGAAGAAAAATGTCAAAACCAGTATTTTTGGAAAGTATGTAGAAGCAGGATCACACTAGATGGGAAACAGCCAGCAACAGCCACAACCGGTTGTCACAAAGTCTCTTCTGCAGAAGAGAGTTCTGCTGAAAATTTTCAAGTGCTTATGCAACATGGGCAAAACCAATCTGCCTGTGAAATTATGAAAAAAAGCACTTGTCTTAAGTCTGAAACATTCTAAATAAACGAACGCATGGTTTTTGTCACAGAGATGTAGGAAGAGTTTAAAATGTCCAGCTCTTTAAAAGAGGTAAACACAATCTGAGTCATATTCATGACAGCTCACTAATCAACACAGAGGAATACGCATTTTTAAACCCTCCTTTCACTTTTCATTTGAAATTAATGTACATAGTAAATTGGATCCACAAGGTTTTGACTGCTCCTACTGATCAGATAATTTGTCATTTCAGTGACAATTAAAATATATTATTTAATGAAGACCTGACAATCAAGCAAAACCTGGAAAATCCAGTGTCTTCTCACAGTTTGCTACTTCGGTCAACTTTTAGTCCACTTTGCTTTATTCTTCTTTAAATGCGTGTATGAACTTTTTATATGGTTGTTCTGAAGTGAGAAAAATACTGCGTTACAAACCATCTGTGCTTATGGATGGCAATTTTCTGCTATTGTCAACATAAATTTTCATCTCCCAGAGTAACAAATTCAATACAACACCAGCACAATTCTTTGACTGCTGTGATGTTCATCACAATGCCATACCTCAAGCGTGTCTTCATGGTTGACAATTGTTTTCGTATTCTGCAAGGTTTTAACAAGTGCAGTCATCTGTGAATCTGTGGTGCTGTGCTCAGCTTCTGGTTCAGTAGGCTTCTGCACAGAGCTTCCTGCTGAATATTGCTTTCTCTCATCTGCTTTGTTCTTTACAGAAGCACTTTCTGAAGTCTACAGGATTAAGAACATTAGCAGAAAAAACATCCTGAAACGTTTTCACTAGCAGATGAAATTTAGTTAACATTACATATTTTGGGAAAATATGGAATGGAAAATCTAAGCTTTGAAATGATGAAGTATGAAATGCACCTGGTATGAAACACAGGTATGAAACTCTGCTGATTACTGAGGTACAGTACCCTCTTTCAATCAGCTTGACTCTCCAACCTTATTGGGGTGAATTTGTGATATTTAATTTTCAGTTAAATTTTTTAAAAAAGGCCAAGAATATCTACCATGAGACCTGTCAGCACCAAACAGTAGTCCTATCATCTATCACTCTACATCAACCTGTTAGAGATTCCTGACTCGTGTGCCAACTTGCTATGATCGCCTTCCCAACTTCTCCTGTAAAACCTCCTGTCATGAGGGCAGGAGTAAGTCAGTCCTTAGACATTATCCTGAATTTAATTGTGAAACCTGGCAGATAAGAGAAAATCAGAAGATGAAAAAGATGCCATCCCTCAGAAACTGAAGAAGCCACTCCTTAACACATCCACAGTTTGTATTTGCCTGAAAATCAAGTCACTTTCCTTGTTCTTAGTGTCAGAGGAAAATAGCTATTGCAAACCAGGCATTTGTTACAGACTTCTTTAGCTGGGGAAGAGCTAAGTTCTATTCTTTGATCTGACAATTTTTCTTGCTAAAGCATTAGTGGGGAGGAAGAAGAGAATTGAAAGGAATCAATGACACTCTAGATCTTTGGAAGTTCTTGCAAACTCAGAAGAGACTATTATCTCTAACCTTTACCCCCACATCTTTTACAGAAACTGTCTGGCCTTCTCGTTTTGATTCCCTGGCAGTATCTTCGGTAGATTCTTCATCCTTTAGCCTATGTACAATTGTCTGGACTGTCTTGACCATATTCTTCAGTTCATCAGGATATGGAGTTGGATATCTCTTCAGGTTGCCTTCCTGTATAATGAAAAGCAGTAATATTATACACTTGATTAAATGCCATAACTAAAACACACAATTAATTAGGACATTGAGCAATTGAGGATATCTACTTTGCTATTCAAGTCTGCCTGTAATGATGCAGACTTAAGCTTATAAAACCCAGCAAGTTTGCAAATCGCTTTCCCTCCCGCCCCCGAATGCGTCCATTGATTGCAAGCAGGAAGAATTGTAACAACAGTAATTCACTTAAAGAAAAACAAGGATTAACCATTGTTTCCCCACTATACTTCTCCATGGCACCACCCGTCCAGGTAGCCTTCTAGTTATGCCCTACACCATCTGACATCAGCTGAAGGTCTTCCCTTATGCTCCATTTTAAATGATCTGGCCAAAAAAACCTAAAACCCTCAAAAACACCCCAAACCCATGGTGCTTCCTCCTGTTAGATACTCTTAACTTATAACTGAAGACTTGATTTCTTCAGCAGAGTGAAATCCACAGCCAAGTGAGAAAAAGGATGGTATTAAGGGGTGGGGATAAGTGGGAGGGAAGCCCCAAGTAGTCTAAAATAAATTGAATACTAACGCGAGGTGGTGCCTCTCTCTCATCTTTGTCTTCATCACACTCAAATGCCACCTGAGCACGCTGTTTCCGCTGTTCCTCCCACAAAGATGGATTGAAACTTTCATTATCAGATATAAACATAACTGAAAAAAGAAAAAGCAACTCTCATAAGAATAGGATAAATTTTGCAAACTAAAAATTCACTTTTTCTTTCTCTTGAATGGGATTGGTGTTCTTTTGTATGCATCCTTAAAATATAAGACACTAGCAGCACCATTAATTGAAGACTAGCTGTACTACCACTGCTTTATGAACTCAGCCATATTATCATAATGTAAAAATAAAGTAAATAAAGTAAAAATTTCAAACACACAGCTGTACAGTAGTCTTAACACTTGCACTTGAAAATTTTCAGCAGGACTCTCTGCTGTGAAGTATTTTTATTCATATATGTGTATAAAAATGAAAATATGCATTTGGATATACATAAATTTAAATTGCATTTATATAGATTTACATAGCCTGACAACAGTGTGGTGGTCTCATTAAGCATGTATAAAGGCATTCATCTGATTCCATTTAATGAAAACTTAAAAATAAAGAATAAGAATGACTTAGTGACAAAAACCTGCATTATTACTAATCCTGAAAAAAATCCTAAACTATCTAAAACTTAAGGTAAACACATTATTTTGCAGAAGTTATACAAACGACAAGAGCTTTATAAAGTATTCCTTGCTTAATTTTACAAGCGAGAAAAAGGTCTTTTGGCTACCCACTGTTGCTTACTTTAGCATGTTTCCATGCCTTGTGTTACATCAGCCAGGTCCTAGTTTAGCATGCCAAATAGTCTAATAAATCTGCTAACATCACCCCAAGCAAATGTATACCCTTCACTAGCAATGCCAAGACTGTTCATATTAACTATTTCTATACCTGAAATAGAACACTTAATTATACACCTCAACGAGTGCATTGCAGCATTTGTTACTCTATGCTTATCAGGAAACTGAAAATTTTAACACATCTGAAAATATTCTAATAGTATTCACTACCATTGACTCTGTTCCTGAAAAAAAAAATAAACACTTGATAAAGAATTTTTTTAAAATCACTTTTAAAAAATGCTATCTATTGAACTTTAAACCTTCTGTTTGTAACCACCTCCTCAGAGGAAGGTATTCTGCCAGCTTAAGCCAAACAGGCAGCTCTTTCCTTGTCTATGGAAAAAAAGCCTTAGCACCTGGGTAAAAAAAAGTTTGGATTAGGAGAATGTTTTCAGGACCAGTCTTGAACTTCACTGAATCTCCAAATTATGTATAATTCTCACATTCTATCAGAGGCATTGCAGAATTAGAAGGCACTAAAAGCGCTGCACAATTTACCAGTTTTGATTACTCAGTGTACCACACACTTGTGCCATAGAAAAGCAAATTAAGCCAATTTTCTGTAATATCCATTGATTTGTGTGCCCCCTTCATTTTTGTTACAGCAGCATAAATTTTTCTTTTTGCCTTCAGGAGAAAGGAGTGAAGAAATACAGAGATTGAACTCTCTTTCCTTAGCTCTTGATGGGGTTACTTGTGGAATGTTAATTATTTTCCTAACTATTTCACAAGTGTGCAGAATTAACTGTCTGGCAAGGTTTGAACATTTTGGGCCTAACCTTTTATAAAAGCAGTTCAAACTACATGTGAGCAAAATGCTTTTTTCTGGACCAATTTTTTTTTCTTTTAAAATAAAAACAGAATGCTATGTACTTTTCCAAAAATAGGTACTTGGTAATGGAGGAAACATTTTGTCTAACATTCTGTTAAAACAGAAGCAGACATCTCCTAAGGAGAATTCCACTGCAAACCATTAAGCTCTGCCAAGAATGAAATAGGATGTCACACTGGGAAGTGCCAGCATCACAGAATGGAATCCCACTAGTTCATTTCTCACCTTGCTTACTGAAAAAGTTTAACCGAGAAATTTAGCAATATGTAGAGCACATTAAGTTACTGTTCTCATTCTTCAGCTGTAACTCTTCATCACTTACAAGTTTACTCCAAACTTGTCTTGAAACATTATTTAATGAAAATCATATTAGCTGGACATTACTCTCACTACTATTTTCAAAAGTCAGCATTCTAACAGTATTTCTTACCATCCTCGGTCCTTGGTTGCTGGGGGAACATATAATTAGTAAGCACTGTTTTCTGTGTGTTGGGGTCAGTTTCTTTTTGAAGAGGGATAAGTGGTTTAGACTAAGAAGCAAACAAAAGAAGGGTATGTTATGAGAATATACATTAAAAAGTAAATATGACCTACATATCCCAGAGCGTGTCTGTCTCAATACTAGGAAGACTACATTGCTTTGTATTAAACCATATCTGCACTGAATAATTTTCTCAAAATGAAGTTATTAGCATGTCTGTCTTGAAGACTGGTTTTGAAGGAGAACTGAAACTCAGTAAGAGCTTTAAGAGACAAGCAAACACTGGATACTCAAAACACAATCCAGTTTCTTGATAGGACTTACTAACTATCCCAAAGCAGACTAACCTTGAATACGCAGATGTATTTGGCCATTTAAAGGTGTAGAAAAATCACACAAAGAGAAAAACTGTCTGCTAAGTTTTTCATATTGACATCAGATTGAATAAACCCCACCCATAAAAAAAAAGCATAGTGGGTTCTTGAAATTACTCTATCAGTAGAAGTGCTTCCATTATACTACATCTAAGGCTAGTGGATTTCTGACTGCCTTGTACCCCTTAATGCCATTCAGGAAATCAGCATAGTACAGAAGGCTTCAATACACAGCAAAAGTACAAGCCACAAACACACAAGTTACTGCTTAATAGCTTGAAACTCAGAGAATTACAGAGTTCATGGATGTGGCAAGAAACCTAGCTCGAAAAAAGGCATGCCCAATGGTATAGCTGTGGAATAAATAGCCTGCTACACATTCTAGTACTTGCTTATCAAGCACTAACTCTCCTATGCAAACAAACCTGAAAAAGAAAAACAAAACCCAAAAAACCCAACATCTGTTAAACTGTATTTCCTAACAGCACAGAACTTTGCTATAAGTATGAAAGTCTCTAAAGACAGGTAGGCTCAGTGTTGTTTATTTCAGGAGGATCAACATCATAATGTCAAGGAAGTATTGATGTATACACATAGTACCAGGTCTCATTACTTAACAGATGGCTCTGCACTTGGCAATTCCATTAGGAATAAAGTCAACAATAATCTATTTTTAATTTCTAAAAAGCTCACCTGATTGTCTGATAGCCACATAGCAGTGAGTTGTTGCAGTTTTGTAAAGGTAAATGGCAAATTCTTCAGTCTGTAAATTACAACAAGAATTTATATAAGTACACTTATCGATACCATTTAGACTGTTAAGAAACAGTCCTACATTAGTCTGTAAAAATGTTTAAAAAGGACTGTTGAAAGGCAACAGCATTTAATTTAGACTCAAAGCTATGCCTGGAACTAAAATCAAATAAACAAGCAAACAAATAAATGCATTTCTGCCCCATTCAGCATGCAGTTTAAAAACAAAAAAGTGACAATATAAGTTAAATTTAACGCAGTTCAGTGACTTGAATACTATTTTGAAGACAATTAACCTGAATTAATGTGAAACCTCAGCATTTTATCATTCAATATACATGCACAGCTGAAAATTGTGGGGTTTTGAGGGTTTTTTTGTTTTTTCCTCAAGGTACATGTAGGGAATGGGGTCTGCCCTGTATAGTGGAAGCTCTGGCATTAATGGATAAATCAAGCTACAGATGGTCTACTGGGAGGTGCCCCTGCCCATTGGAACTAGATGATCTTTAAGACCTCCTTTAACCCAAATCATTCTATGATTTTATGAGTACAGAGAAGCCGAATTGGCAGAACAGGAGGGAGACCTCAGACTTACATATCCCAACACATTTCCATAGTACAAACTGGCAATTTCTAAAAGAGATTTTTTTTCCTCGTTTTTAGTTATCAGCTCTAATAAAACACAAGTCCCTCCTTCCCCTTCCCCAGTACACTGAAGAGTTTTACACTGTACTGTGATGCTGTTTTGTGTCCTCTATATGCAGTACGGGAGGCTATTAACTTTTAAATAAGAATAGAAAGTTTTATAAAAATAACCAAACTACTTCCCGAGAAAAATACATGCTAAAAATCATGAACGTATTGGTACATGCTTCAATGCATGTACCAAGCCTTTAAAATAAAGACAACTAAAGACAGCGGAACCGGAAGATCCAGAATACAATAGTAATACATTAAATACATTAATTTCAGTCAGCTTCTAAGCCATCTGTGAGATAAGGAAAAATAGCATAATATATTCATAACAATACCTCCACACCATTATTGCATATTATATAACTCCTACTTGAATAAATGCATTCACAAACCTGTTGTCACTCAGATTGATGACTTTTAATTTCTGCATATCCCCCATTTCTTCAGGAAGAAATTCAAGCTTATTAGAATGCAGAAACAACACTGTTACATGCTTCCAGTTTCCAATCTGAAAAAAAAAAAATCCAAAGGATGAATTCATCTTCACAACTCTGAATATGCAGACTTTTAATATGCTAACACAGTTTTTGCTATTTTTCCCTGTAAAGTATAATTAGATTTATTCTTACCTGCTAGACCTTCTTTTAGCTTTAATACACTACCAACATATTTCTACTTCTTGCTTGACAAAATTCAGATTTTCATTATTTGAGATCTCTTACATTTGTACACATCCTTCTTCAAAAACATACACAAAATAAAATCTACTCAAGAATTATTAACTTCTTATCCAAAAGTTGTATGGATTATATATTTGAAAATAAATTTAAAAATTAATTGAGCAGCTTTTAATTAAATACATACCTCTGATGGCAGCTGTGTTAAAAAGTTATGATCTGCAGCAAATGTTCTTATACTAGAGAGCTGCCCAACAGATGAAGGCAATGTTTCAATCTCATTGAAACTACAGTCCAGTTCTTCTACTGATACTAACCTGCCAAAAAAAAAAAAGAGATTACTCCTCTATAAAGGTTAATTAATCCAACATTAATTGAATAACTTTTAATGAAGTTAATACCACTATTAATTACATATCTCAAATTTAATTAAAAATAAAACTCTGAAACCCAAGGGAATTCAAATCCAAGAAAAATCCTTTACTAATTGTCTAAAATGTGTTTTGGGTTGTTTGTTGGTTGGTTGTTTTTTGTTTTGTTTTTGTAAATCACCTTTACACTGTCCTCATGAGAGTATTCAGTGAAAACAGGGGTCAGCTACATGCAATGTTAGTGGACTACATGAAAATATGCTAATGCAAGGAATGGAAAACATTCAGACTGGGATAGAGCATAGCCAAAAAGGAGTGGAGTGCAGTTTCTGAACAAGAGAATAATTTCTACAGTCAGATAGTGAACCTAAAAATCTGGCAGTGAAGAAGTATTTTGTAAATTCAGACAAAAGATAATCTACATTAATCACAACAGGACAAAAGAAATTGGAACAAATACCCTTAATTTGTATAGCCCTTAATGCTGAACCAATTGTTTTGCCATCATTGGTGAGTTTTAAATTAAATTGCTGAACACCAAATCATAAATCAAAAAGTCATGCTGATGAACAGGTGAAAAGGCTCCTTATAATATAAAAAAAGATAAATGTGTGTGTGTTTAGACTCACTTTTTACAAGCTTTTTGATAGTGGTCAATCATTTGCAATATTTACCAGAGTCACACCTATGTCACTGTCAAAAACAAGCTTCAGGCAGCTCGCTGTCTTTTTAAAAATATTGGGGTTTTCGCATTCAATTAATCTTTTATGGATTGGTGGCTGCATTAATAACTGACAAGGATAGGTCTTTTGACATTAAATAATACATAAAGAATATACATGCTGCAAACTTGTAGATATGAAAGCACTTGCTTCAATTTTGTTAAGACATTAACACAAAGAAATGAAATCAAGCAGGTGTAAAAATATTCAAAAGAGGAGCCAATGTTACAGAAAGGTGTGCAGAAAGGCAATTTAACTTTTTATTCAGGTGAAACACCTACCCTCCTATTGAGTCTGGCAAATAAATTAACTGGTTTTCATCAATTTTAAGTGTTGTTATCTTTTTCAGAGAACCTGTAACAAAATGAACAAGTCAGTCAAAAAGGACATTTGAGCTCATTAAGCTTAGTGTTAATTTTAAATTAAGGGGGAAAAAAAAAACTATGGGTAAGCAATCATATCTTCTTTATTCTCTAGGGGGAGATTAAAAATATTTTTTTACTCCATTACAGTCAACAGTTTCTCATCCATTTACAAAGCACTGTACAAAGTCACAAATGCTTCAAAATTAATAAAAAATTTATTATTCAGCTACATATTACAGCTTTATCCAAAACTTGTACTTCTAGTCAACTGAAACGTAGCTTTAAAATGCCATTAATCTATTTTCAAGTGTTCTGTGTCTGAACTATAAGGTACTAAGAACATGAATTAACTGAAAATACAAACCAATAGACTCTGGCAGTTGCTGAAGAGAATTACTGGATAACAGTAGGTCTTGCAGGCTTTCACAACCTGAAATACCTTCTTCAACTACTTCAATGTTGTTTTTAGAAACATCCAAGTAGGTCAGTTGTTTCAAAGTGCCTATGAACTACAAGCAAGAGAAAATAATGCGTTCTAGCAAGTGCAAGTTCAACACAAAAAATCCAGCAGGTTTGACAAGAAACTGTCTCAAGTGTAATGCCAGATGAACAGAGAAAACCAATTTCTAGTGCTGAAATACACTTTTATGCAAAATATCCAAGCTTTATAATAAAATGTTTTGTGAAGATATGCAGTTAATATTTTTTTCCACACACACAGACACCACAGTAATTCTTCAGGTCCCTAAAGTCAGTCTGCTGCAAATTCAACAGTTGGATCAGTTACTGAAGCTTTAGAACAGACTTCAGAGACAGATAATAAAAGGCCATAATTAGGCTCCAGTAAAGTGTTTTAATGCTTATTCTTGCCTTTTGTGTAAAACTGCATCCCACGTAACCTCAAAAACAACAACAATTAATCCCTAATTGTACTAAACTGAAGAAACAAGCCAAAAATGTAAGCTCAAATTACCTTTCCATATGAACCAAGAATAAGCTTGAAGATTTGTGCATGCTACCCTACTAAAATCTTCACAGAGAAGATGCAGTCACTTTCACAAACACAGTTTTACTGTAAAGTAGAAAAGTTTAATACATCCACTCGACTCTTCATGGAAGAATTAGTTGAAGTGAGGAAAGACAGTAGAGAAGACTACAGGCAAGAAAGCTTCATATCATAAGACTGCTACTGATTTTAAGTCTGAAACAGAACAGCTGCTTCTCAAATTTCAAATACTAGTTTACTAGAACATGAGCAGAGGTCCACAACTACTGCAATAATAGGTCAGCCTGGATCCCATGTAATTCTAAGAGATGTCTGGAACCCAGATGAAGTCAACCAACATTTTCTCGGGAAATGGCTATGCTCCCTGTATACATGGCACCTGAGCAGGCACAGCCTGCTTTACAGCTGTGCCCAGTAAAAATTGACAGAATGTATTTATCCTGTAAATTCCTGCTTGCTCTCTAACTCAAAACAATCCCTTTTTGAAGGATCAGTCAACCTTAAATTTGATCCAGAATTTGATGTAGGATTTTTACCCTTTTTCTGAATTGGAATATAATTTTTAGATGAAAGGTATGTAACTGTCAATGAAAGAAAAGCTGTGTACCCAGCTCTCATGATCCATGACAATTTTCAAGTGGGCTAACTAAGCATTTAAGTGGCATTAAGCCTTTTGGCTTTAAATAACACTAAAATTACACAGCAACTTTAACATAGATGATCGCTAACAATGCAAATACCACTGTAAATGAAAATACTAAATTATTAACACAGCAAAAGGACTTACCCCTGGAATAAGTGTTAGTCTATTACCATCCATCCAAAATTCCTTTAACCCACTCAGTTGTTCAAGTACTTCAGGCTGTAAAGGGAAGCCATTTTTTAAAAACTTTAAAAAAAATAGTGAGAGGCTAAAACAACTTAATGATTCATTTATTGCACCCTTACGTACTATCTTCTTATAGCTGTTACATACTATTTTTTTCACTGGTTCAAAGAAAATCCAGATAATTCACTTTTAAAAACGTAAATATAGACTAGATACACAAAAATCTGCTAAGAACCTGATCACAGCACTAAATAATCCTTACAGAAAGTGGCTGTGCTTTCTTTGTTTCTTTGTTGTTTAAGAAAATATTACTTTTAAACTGGAGCACACAATAAATAAATGTTATGTGTATAACTTCTTCCTTCATGAAAGAGGTCTAAAAACTCCATCAACTCAGAAGAACTTTTTCAAAAACCACAATGATTTTGTGCTTTTCAGGAAATGGGAAACTAATTTTCTAGCAATAAAGAATGCATCTGCATTATGGACACAAACTACTCCATCCATAAAGTTAAGTGCAGGATTGTGCTTCTATTACAATGTCGTGTTAGAAGTAGCTTTTATATTAAGACTAATACTTGTTAAACATCCATATTGCATAAGCTTTACTATTTAAACTTCCCTCCTAAGAAAGTATTACAGAACAGGTGTATTAACAACTACAGGTTCAGATAAATACAGAACTCAGTTTTCTTAAACTGTAAATATAATGCATTCCTGCATAAGTTGTAGTCCTGACTCCCAATAATTCATTTTTCAAGAGAAAATCTTGTGCTTTTACCAAAAGATTTTAATGAACTAAGTTACCAGTTGACTGGTAGCTAAAAGGCTAGGAGACATAAAGCAGTCAGCCAAAAATATACCCAAACAATTAATTTTGCAGCTTATACTTAGTTCCCGGCTGTTATGGCTTAACATAAGCCTGGATATCTCAGTTTAAGGCTCTCACATTAATATCTACCCTGTAATGAGAATGTGGCTGTAATGGAAATATAGCTAGAAGCATAATAATACTAATGAACAATTCCTGAAATACTTCCCTATCTGCCAAACCACACATCTAGACAAGTGTTCAGGTCTGCATAATTTACTGATACATAAAGGCTTGACTTTATTATACAGTAGGTCAGTATGTTCTGCTATACTCCTGTTTCAATTCCTTTATCCAGGAATGTACTTGTAGAAGCAGAGAGATGTTAAGTGATTGTAAGTATAAGAAATATTTGTCTGTAAGATCATGAACAGGAAAACAAGTTGATCCATGCTGAAGGAAAAACCTGAGCACCTCAACTGTAAAAACTATTTTGAACAATATTAAAAAGTAAAATTCATATAGTTTCCCTTGGATTTAAATAGTTAGTATACAATAATAAAAGGTTATGCACAGCTTATACAGAACTTGGAACATCAACTACATGGTAACCAGTAAGTGTTTAAAATTTATGATAAGCCAATTATGTCTTTAATTCAAACACATACTACCATCAATTTTTTACCACTACAGAAACCACACTATACCACAGAAGGTTATTTTCAAACTGAGGAAAAACTTACTCATATTCATCAGAATATGCACATAACTTTTAATAACAGGCTCCAAAAAGTCGTATAAGCTATACATGATATTTACTCAGTAGTAGAACTCTCAAGCTGCTGTTTACATGTTCATATTGATTATAAATAGATTAAAGGATAAAGAGACTTATAAAAGATACAAAGCTCTCTTAGTAAGGTGAAACTCACCACTTCTGTGAATTCATTACTTCCTAAGTCCAGTCTCTCCAGCTGAGTCAGTCTGGACATGGTTCTGCACAGGAAGGGGATTAATAAGGAATTATATTTAAGAAAATACCAAGTACATACAATCTTCCCATATTGATACAAATATATTATTTTTATCAATATCAAGTAGTGATGGACTGATACCTAAATAAGGTCAAATTGTCACACATGTTCCACCAGGCACATATTAATGATCATGCCAACTGCTGACTGTCACACAAGAGTACATCACAATTCACCTGCAGATTAGTTTACAAAAACTAAAGATCACTAGAGCAATCTTTATGAAAAGAGTAACTGAGTGAAGTTACTGTTCTTTTAAGTGCTTCAGCTTTTCACCGCAGTCACAATAAGTCTTCTCAGCAGCCAAAGGCTGGTTAACTACATTTCCCTCTCAAAGAAGGACTACTGCCAAATTATCAGCTAAAACAGAAAAGACCACTGTTGAATCACAGTAACCAACAACGTGTTTCTCCCTCTCCAGGCTGCTGACAAAGGTGCTTCCATATGGTATGGTCTGGGAACCCAATTATTTCTCTAGTCTTACAACAAATCAGATTACTAAACTGCATTTTGTGACACGTCAATACCCTTTAAACCAACTTAGACCAAAGATTAAATCAATGACTGAAAAAATCCATTATTACAAGCTGTGTTTTGGCAACTGTTTTCCTCCATTTATGTTTACTTTGGGGATAATGTGGTGGGGACCAAGATTATCCACCACTATACATGGTGATTCACAGGGTTGGTACTCCAGTCAACAGCAGTACTACCTAAAAATATTTTCAAAGGGGCCGTGAATCCCTCATATGACATTATGTTCTGTATTTACTTAATAACTGATTTGCATAAAACAATTACAATTTAAGATCTAAAACTTTCAAATATAAACTGTTTCCACATACTATAAAATTCTCGAAAAACTAAATGTAAGATCTTCTAAATAGTAGAGTCTTCTATTATCAGAATAAATGTATGAACACAAGTATTTTTTAAAGACATCCATGAGCAGAAGATGCTGTAAGCAGCTATTCAAAAATTCAGTTGTTCTTACATTACACCAGTACAACTGTTCTGAGTATACAGTTAAAAATAACATTCTATTTTAAAAATGCCTTCTTTACTGAAAGTGAGTTAATGTGATTATTTATATTATTCATTAAACAATCTCCAAAAAGGATTACACTCAACATTTGTCTGTAGATTTCATTTCCATTACATTACAGTAACTATGCTGGAAACAAACTATTTTTTGCACACATAGTATACACAGGCTTTAGGGGAAAGTCTTTAACTCACATACCCACTGTCTCAAAGACGAAAAAGAAACAAATACATTAAAGACTCAAACTTTTTTCCCTCATTTCTTGAAGCTAATAAACATTATGATTATCAGTAAGTTAACTGCTAAAATTAACTTTCCAATTCTGACATAAATTATCTAAGTGCTTCTGAAATACTGTATAAACTGAATTTCTCAAAGCTTTATAAGACAATGCCAATACCAATTTTAGTGCCATATGTTGGCAACAAATTTGCTCCAATGTGTCTCCAAGAGGCACAACTGAAGAATCATGTAACAGATCTAGCACTGAAGCTTTCAAACATTGTGGGCAAGACCACGCTGTACATTGACTGATGGCTTCAATTTAAAAAGGTTTTAGATTTCTTCTGTTTTAAGCTATGTTAGACTGCGGGCTCCTAGAGAGAGCAGTTCAAAACTCCACTGATTATTGACATTTCAGTCTCAAAAAGTAGATTAAGATCACAGCTACATCAGATTCAATTTGACACATTAGTTTTTCCAAATAATAATTTACTGAAAAATGCTTATTTTAATATATTTATAGTCCTTTCATTTCAACAGTTTTGACACAGTGCCTTGAATTTTTATTTGAAATTAATCTTCAGGTTAGAAATAAATACAGATTTTAAAAGTGAAGGAAAGAAAACAGGTAACACTAAAAAACCAAAATAACTTCAGTCTCATTTAAGTGAATTTTGTTGAGGCTGAATTGAAACAAAGTCACATGGGGTTTTTAACAGTGGCTTGAGATGAATGGCATGTTTTCTGTTTAACATGAAACAGAATTTTTATTTTAATTGTTTGGTAAAGATTAAAAAAAAAAATCAGTCTGCCAGACCAACACCCTCCAAGGTTTCAGTGATTTTTTTTTTTTTTTCCTTTCTCCTGTACAGCATTCAACTCTGAGGCCAAACTGTTTACACAGTTAACACCAGATTCACTGAATCTAAGCAATAAAGAACCTCTGCGTGGCCAAATTATACTAGATACACCAATTCTACTCCAGTCCAACCCAAGATCTAGGTGCTCCCATTCATTTTAATCCTGCTAGTGCTATAACCTTAATGGCTCTAAGGCAACCCCAAGTTAACATTCTTGACTAATCTTCACTGTCATAAAATAAAAAAATATATAAAATAAAATAAAAAATAAAATAAATAAAATAAATAAAAAATAAAATAAATAAAAATTAAAATAAAATAATAAAAAATAAAATAAAAATATAATAAATAAAATAAAAATATAATAAATAAAATAAAATAAAAAATAAAATAAAATAAAAAATAAAATAAAATAAAAAATAAAATAAAATATTTAATCAAGGATCCTGGTCTTACCATTTGGAACTAGAGCAAATATTTGCAAATCTTCCTCAAGTATCTGCAAAATTAATCCTGACGGTATAACAGAGTAACTTCACTGATTTTGGGCCCTTTTTTTTCTCCTTGCCAAAATGTCTGTAACCTAGCAAACACACCCACTCAACTGTAAAACACACACAAGTGTGTTTGCAAGCCCAGGGCCCCAGTTATTTTCCTCCCCTTCCTTACGGCCCACCTGATCTGTAGCACTTTTAGCTATTCTATAACTAGTATCTTTGCTTTTCTGTATTATTCATAGAGCAACTATACATTCAGTCAAAATGCAAACAAAGCTTCCAATGATGTTAAAGTAACAGGAAAAATTCAGTGCTACAGAAAGAACAACACAGGACTGAAAACAAAAAAGCTACTAGATCACTGAGTTATATCTATTTCTGTCATAGCCAGGGTGCTATGTAATCCCTTCTATAAACTGAAAAATCTGTTTCATAATTCATATTATTGACCTTACTGTCAAATCAATCCAACACTAAGGGATCACGTAGCCTAAAGCATGCCTCAGATTCTGATGCTGTAGAGAAGTCAGCTTCACTAAGGTTAACACCAAAGCTTACTACAAGTAGCACACAAGTCAAGTACTGTGTGTGGTAGCAAGAATGGGCCCTGAATCATTTTAATTACACTCTGAAATGACTTGCTTCTCTCTAAAAAGGTTACTCTTTTTATTGATAATTAGGCAAGAGACAGACGCTTAAAAAAAACCAAACACAAACCCCCAACTTTTTGTATTCCCACTGGACCATTTTCCCAACTTTCAGCAACCTATCAGATAAATGCCTCTAAAATAGTCTGTGTATTTTTGCTTTCCTTTCAGTAGGAATATTTTAATTGAGCTGCTTTGCATTATAATACTGCCAGTTTTGCAGTCTCTGACTGTGGAAAAGCACCAAGCAAAATGATACATTTGGCACAAAGCAAGGTTGATTTAGTATCTTGGCATTAATTAGCCATTTTGAGTAACAGTCTTTCAAGTGCTTCAGGCTTTAGTGTTAAAAATTATGTGCATGTTCAATTCAGTAAGAAGGCTGACTTTGTAGAAATCAATCCAAATACATTTTTTATTACAAATACGAAAGAACTGGCTGTGTGTTGGGGGGTATTGGTAGTGGGGGAGGGGCCACTGGGGTGGCTCCTGTCAGAAGTTGCTGGAAGCTCCCCTGGCTTCAAAATCTGTTCCCATCACTGGCCAAAGCCAAGCTCATTAGCAACAGTGGATGCACTTCTGTGATTAACGTGTTGAAGAAGAGAAAAAAGAAACTGCTATAAGACCTGCAGAGCAGAGAGGGGGAGCTGAGAGCAATACCTGAGCAGAGACAACAAGGTCAGTGAGGAAAGAGGGGGAGGAGGTGCCCAAGCAGAAGTTCCCCTGTAGCCCTTGGTGAGATGGCAGCTGTCCTTCTGCAACCCAAGAAGACACATGGTGGAGCAGCCCAGGAAGGACCACAGTGGAACAGATGTGGACCTGCAGCCTATGAGGGACCACAGTGGTGCAGATATGGACTTCCAGCATGTGAAGGACCATGGTGGAGCAGATGTGGACCTGCAGCCACGAAGGACCCCAAACCATGGGAGGTGACAGTTCCCAAAGCAGGCTGTGACTCTGTAGAAAGCCTGCACTGGAGAAGTCTGTTCTTGAAGGACTGCAGTTCATGGGAGGGACTCATGTTGGAGGAGTTTGTGAAGGACTCTCTGCAGTGGGAGAGAACCCACACTGGAGCAGGTTAAGAGTGTGAGGAGTCCTCCCCATGAGGAGAAAAGAGCAGCAGAAACAATGTGTGACTGTGAGCTCTACTCCCTGTCCCCCTGTGCCATGGGGAAAGAGGAGGTAAAGAAATGGGAAGCAAAGTAATTTGTGCCCAGGAAGAAGGGAGAGGGTTGGGTGAGGTATTAAGATCTGGTTTTATTTCTCTTTGTCCTACTCTGATTTGATTGGCGATAAATGAAATTTTTTCCCCAAGGTGAGTCTGGTTTGCCCTTGACCATAACTGGTGAGTGAACCCTCTCTGTCCTTGTCTCGACCCTCAAGCTTCTAGTTGGATTTTCTCCTCCCCATCCCACAGCAGGGGGAGGAGTGAGCAAGCAGATGCATAGTTTTTTGTTGCTGGCTGGGCCTAAATCATGACCATATGAAAATATGTAAAAGGCAAGAGTGACAGGGGAAACAAGAAAAGACAGTTGTATTCTATAGCAAAAATATTAGCATGCTACATTTTATTAGCTTAAAAAAAAACCCAGCCTTTAGATTTTCTACACTCTTTAAAGTTCCTTTTAAAACACATACTCAGGTTTGGAAAACTGTGTTAAGTTTGAATTGCACATCATCTTCTGTTCTAACATAATAGTTAAAGCCAGGCCATGGATGCCTTTGTTGGCCAGGTCAACTTCTTCATGGTTGTATTATCCTGAGAGGCAGATGCACCTGAGGCATACTATAGACAAGACACCACAATTAATTTGTTCTCCCCAGTGTACATCATACATAAACAATGTATGTTTCCAGTGCTTCACTGTGGCAAAGTGCATATTAATGTGGTTGAATTAAAAAAAAAAACACCAAAATTGTCTCAACAGCTTTTATCTCCCTTAACTGAAAAACAAGAGAATAATAAAGGTGAGAGCTCAGCATGTACTGTACAGAGATGCTGCAGAGGACATCTTCGTGACAGCTGTTGTTTAGTTTTCCAGCAAAGATGAAATACTGAAAATACTGGTCAATAAAATATCCCCAGCAACTTCAACAGAAGTTGTGTTTAGCTTAAATATATTACAGCATTTGTTTAAATGTCTCTTATGACAAGAAAACTCCGTAAAACACTCTTTCTAAAATATCTTATGTAGTTCACGCTATTAGTGTTAATTATGGCAATTAAGGTCAGGGTAATTTTATAAGCAAAATCTGTATTTGTTTTAAGTTTTAATTATAGCCACTGTTTCTCAGTTAGGAGTAACTTAACTTACAGAGCTACTAACTCAAATTATATGTCCTCTTTTTTTCCTACAGAAAATCTGATAGCAGAAAGAACAAAGGAGGATAGAAAATATACCACATGAATAAGCAGAATGTTTCACACTTGGAAGATTTAAATTTGCACTCTCTGATGATATATATTTCATTCCAGATGTGAGTTCTGGCATCTTTATACAGCAGACTCAGTACAGCATCTAGGCACACAAAAAGGGAATTCCAAGAGAACATACCCCTTGGTCATGTCTTAGGCAGAGAATTAGTCACTAAATATACAGTCACTAAGAAAACTGTCTGTTGTACTTTAAGGTCTGGCAATTCACATTGTAGCCTACTGCATGCAAGTCTCTGATAGCATAAAAGCTGGACAGAGTAAATATTCAATTGTTAGCTTTTCCCCTTCTCCACCAAGACATCTTGCATCCACCAAAACCCGTACCTCTCTTCACCAGTTTCTGTTGCCAGAGGAAGACCCCTTTTACAGTGCACCACAACATATTCAGAGCGCTACATCCTACCTTTGTGATCTGTTTCTCTCTTCATTGACATTTTATACCTCTGTTAACCCACTTAGACCTTCAGGGTCCAATCAGAAAATTCAGTGCATTGCTCTAGCTCACAGAAACAGCAGAAAGTACAACCACATCAGCCTGGGCTCACTTGATTAAATGACTAAGAACTGCAAGTCAGAACAATGCTATGTTTTATGAGAGATACAACTGGGTTTACTGTTAAAACAAATGTTGTAAGACTTTCCAGAACTATTTTACTGTTACAGAAAACACGGTTGAGGAATATGCTGCCATTATGTTCAACAAGACTGTTGCACCGCACAACAGGGTGTAACACATTCCATGCAACAGGGTAACCAAGTTGTTACTTTCTTCATCCCTCAAGCAATGCCTTAGTCTCAAACACCCGCCATCAGAACCATACCCTGACAGACATCTGGACAGCCACACAATATGGTGTGCAAGAAGCATCAGACATCTCTGAATGATCATCCTGAGGTGCCCACATGCTGATTTAAAAGCTCAACAGGTGGATTAGAAATCTGCAGAGCTGGACAGGGACAGAAAAAACCCAGATCTTCAAATAAGCAAATTTCTGAATAGGCAGACCAGTCAGTATGAAGCGAGATATAATTTCAGCAGTATGAAGAGCAAGTTCCACATGACACCTTTGTCCAGTTACTCAGCTAGACACTTTAAGCTTTTACTTTTCAGTATGCACTACATTATTAGTATAACTACAGAAAAAAACCCTCCCACGTACTTTAAATATGTCATCCATACTTACTTTGGCAATATTTTTAACTGGTTTTCTCTAAGTTCCAGTATCTGGAGTTTAGTTAATCTGTAACAGAAAGGCATAACAAATTATCAGAATATACTCTATGACAAAATCAATCTCTGAACTTAGATATACTGCTGAATTTCAGAGAAAGATCTACAAGTTTGAAACATTTAATTCTGTAAGGACACAAATGTTTTGTGCAAAAATTTGCATGTTATTTTAAATTCATGTATTCATTAGGGATTGGTTTTGGTAAAGCTGCAAACAAACTAGGTCTTGCCTGCTTTACTACACCTGTGTAAACATATTTGTTTGCTTTCATCCCAAAGATTTTAAAGCACTCACTGGATTCATTATGGGTACATCTTATCATTATACACAGAAGTACACAGGAAGTAACAGAAGAAAGGTAGGAACAGTCCGCTCAAGTTGAGATACTGAACATCAAATACTGGCAACATATCAAACCATTTTATATGAAAAGCCTCACCAGTGGAATACCTGTGATCTTCCACATGGTAAAAACAACCTTTAAATTAATCTTGGATTTCCTTCTATATTCTCTTTCTAGTCAGCTTCTTAATCCGTTTTGATATTTCTGTTAGAAGGCAGTTTGACCTTTATTTCAGAAAATCCTTGGTTGCAAGATAAACCACCTCTAAATCCCAAACTCAAATACTTGGCCAAGGTAAGTTCAAAGCAATTTTGACATTCCAGCAATGCACCATTTCCAGTGGAATTATTTTTTGCATCAGGACAGCAGTAACAAGAATATGTCTTTGTTAAATGAAATGCAGAAACAGTTTGGTTTAAACACAGACAGGATCGTACAGATGAGTTCTATATGTGACCCACTAACAGCCCTTAGAAAACAAAACAGGGCATTAAGCTCCCTGACTCAAAAAGGGGCCTAGTGAACAGATCAGTCTTTCCTGGAGTTGCTTAATGGAGTACATTTTAAGGACAGAAACCTAATTTTAATTAAGGGGTAAGAACTATACTGAAAGTAAAAATGGAAAGCTGAAAACAATCTTAATTTTTCCTCTAGCAATTTGCTCATTTTTGAATGCATCTGAAAGTAGCAATCTGCCATGCCTATGAATAACCTAAGAATATAACAGTCACCTTGAAACACAGCAGAGGTCAACATAGCTGAGCACTGCAAGTAGTATTTGCCATCTGGTAGCAACTGCTGGAGGGGAACCACCTCTCCCCAACTTCTCAAAGAAAAACCAACACTCTTAACAGTGCTGAAAGAATACCCTAATAAAAATCCAGTTCATGGTAATATCACTGCTATCAATCTACGGTCACAAAAGCAGCGTCCTCCACCCAGTAGTGCAAAAAGCAGATCCACACACAGAGTGAAGACACTTGCTTTAATATCCAGTTCTGCGCAGAAAAGGGAGCAGGGTGGTATTCCACATAGTAAGCTCAATTCCCCAAAATGCAAGTGCTAGTTTAATACACAGGAACATGAAAAATAACTTAATCTGTAATCATATTCTGTCACCTGCATGATTCGTTAACTAGTTCCTTGCTTGTATTTAAAGTGGCAATGCTTAAAAATTTCACAGCACATGCTCAAAGAGTAGGGTGCTTTTTGTTAGTAGGGGTCCCTGGGTGGGTATTTTAGTATAGTATTAGTACATTAATAACCCAATAGTATGCTAATAGGGTGAATCTTATTACTCAGTGTCTACCTAGTGCTCAAGGCTATAACCAAGATAAGTTGTGGGGAGTATGCCTTTCTATTCTTTTCATCTGTTTGCAGACCTGTCTCAAGGAGAGGCTGTTGACTACTTGGGATGTGTTTTTCTCTAACTGGGACATGTTTTTCCTCTAGTTCTTGTTCCTTCACTGTAATGTAAGCTCTGATTTTTTTTCTCTTTTTTTCTCTTTTATGTGATTTTCCCCAAAAATTTTACTTATTTCAATTAATAACCAACATCAATTCTAGGACATCAATGGAAAGGCCTTCCTAGCCTTCTTATCCTACCTGCATCCTAAAATACCAATTTGTAACACAACAGAACTTGTTTAAGCACCCTCAGATTTTAATGGTAATTTCGGTCCTGGACTTCTAGACCCAAGAACAATCTAATATTGCATTAGGCTTCATTTGATGTTTTGCTTTGATTACAGGAAAAATAGCTGCAGTTTGTAGTTTTTCTTCACAATACATGCATGCAGTCAAATTTCTCAGTTGAATGCACTAGAAGGAAGTCTTCATTAATATGCTAAACTATATATTTATATGCATATGCCCACCCCGTGTTGACTTTAGCCAGAAGTGACTGTATCCCACTTCTAATAAACTAATTCTGTGAACTTAAATATTGTCTTTGGTGACAGAAAGGTTCATAGCTTTGTGACCTTGCTTCATGTTCTACATTTTCTTCAACTAACTCAAAGAAATTAGATACACAAATAAAAAATTTCTTCTGTGTAGAGCTACACAGAGGCTACTAGCAAAATCCTTTGAACCTCTCCT
Organism: Hemiprocne comata; assembly: GCA_020745705.1. Taxonomy (NCBI): domain Eukaryota; kingdom Metazoa; phylum Chordata; class Aves; order Apodiformes; family Apodidae; genus Hemiprocne; species Hemiprocne comata. Next base: position 37,382,930 of record CM036616.1, on the reverse strand, counting down.
GGCTGGGAGATACAAGCTGTGTCTAAACCAGTAGTTTTCTTCCAGTAATTGATGAGAAGTACTGGATCAGTTGTCACTTCTTCCGTTACGACGTGGGTTAATTCAAGTTTCATTTAATAATACGCATCAAATACTCAGCATACCTTCTCTTGAAATTGCTGATGTAAACAGCCATGCTAAGCATATGAACTGCTATAATGAAAAACTGGAGTTCACGCTGGAAAAGAAATACAGACACAGAACTAGCCCACCTACCCTATAGGAAACATAAAAGTCATAGTGGTAGAATATCTATGACTTGTGCCATTCTGTCACAAAGATTTGTCCTACTCATATGGAAATACATTTCTCAGCTTGAAAACCCCATAACCACAGAAATACCTACACACTACCTGAACAAAAAGCTGTAGCAAAGTACTATTCAACTCTTAGTATATGTGGTGTAATGGTCTCAACAAAATTATTGTTGAAGTGTATTTGTTAAATGTCAACAACATAGCTTGCTTTTAAAATGTAGCTCAACTTAAGTAAAACAAAATCTCTACATGAACACCTTGCCAGCATAAGGTCAATATTCTTCCTAAATCTGATTTAACTACACAATCTGCAAAAAATGTATAATAAATATATAGCAGGTATACCCGGAACACTGCTGTTCAATAGCAATCATTCCTTGAGAAGCTGAGAATATTTCAGAGAGAGATGTTCTCTATTTTTCACCTCCTTTGCAGTTGTGTTAATGCAGAATTATTTCCTTTAAAATTGTAACTAAAATATAAAGACTAGAGGACTGAAATTTATGTATCCTATGGCAGGTTGCATTTGCAAGAATTTCGGAAAAATTGCATATATGTAACTAAATTAAGTCTCAAATTCTATTATCACAGTACCTTTACATAAAAAAATATCCCAAAGTAGCTATCATAAAAATATCTACTACTGCAAATACTGCTGACAAATTGTTGAGAAAGCAAATTAGAAGTAAATTCATTGCAACATCCCAGTAAAAAGTCTCTGGAAGCAATAACTACTTACAGACAACTTTCTCATAGGTTTTAGAATGGCACTGAAGATAAATTCCTAGCTTATCTTAAATAATCATCAGGAAATAACATTTCCAATTTAAAGCTCTGCCTGAAAATCAGCATGCAGTGAGCTTCAAGTTTAGAATGTTCTGCTTATATATTTGTATATTTAAATGTAAATATACATGACATATTTAGATATATCAGATACAGTTTTCTTAGGCAAGCAAAAGCAATTCTCAGATTTCTGTGCACTGGCATAAAGGCTAAGTCTGGAATCTGTGCCACTATTAATGCATTCAAATTAGAATTTGGGAATGGAAGAAAAAAACCCACTTTATCACCTCAGAATTCCAAAGGAACTGGCACATTTAATGAAAGTCTGTTGATTTTTAAGAAGTCTAACAGTCTGTGCCAGTACAACAGTGAAGGACAGAAAGCATGTAAAGAAAAGGGGAAAATCATTACCTCAATAGTATGTGAAGCTTCAGCACAAATTTTGAAGGCAAGAATAAAGCACAAAGGTAAATGTAATAAAACGCTGCATGCATATACTAAAATTAGCTTGCATTACAAAGTTTTCTTTCCTAATCATCAGATTGAATGTTACTGACAAATCAAAGACCCATTCTGGGACTAACCTGTTCAGTCTTTTTTAACAGCAATCTTAAAGGATAGAAAAAAGTATCTAAGTTGCCTGATGCCACAAAAGGCAGACAGAGACAACACAGTGAATTATTAGGGCACGGTAGGGAATAAAACCTGTACAACTATAAAGACTGAAAAAATGAGAAAAGGGACAAGGTGCCATAGCACTAAGTCGTTGTAGAATCACCAGTAATTTCTAACTGAGCTGTCCTATGCATTAGTTGACCATGTGGGAAATGACACTAGGCAGCTGCAAAAAAGGGCTAGTGGAACACTGCAGCATACCCACAGACATTTCCAAGAGAAATGAGAAGATAATCATGACACTGTAAAAACCATTAAGAGATCTCAATTTTAATTCTAAATATAGCTGTATATATCATCATCCTCTGTCAAAAAGAAGATGAATTCAAACTGAAACTCATTCCAAGATACATGGATACCATCAGGCACAAATGAAAACTTGCCATACCAGAGAGAAACAATTTTTTTTTAGTTTAATAAACTAAAAGAGGGATATAAGAACACTATAAAAACAGTAGGTGAGAGAATCAAACTGAACAAATTAATATGAACAGCCAGAGAGAAACTGATGTGGAAAACTAGGTTGGTAACCTGCACTGCTTGAACAGAAACTGTGACATGAGAAAAACCTTACTAGCGTTAATATACCATTGGCTTGGTTTTTAAGAGGCATTTTAGCCTACGGTCTCCAGTAAGAGCAGGCAACAGAACTCAGTTACTTCATTAGTTTCCATGTAATGAAAAGTAATAGCTATAAGGCCATATACAAAACAATTAATGCACCAAATTGGAAGAAGCTGAAGGCTTGTCCTTCATGAGAATAACCAAAAATCAATATCCCAAAAGCTTCTACCAGAGCTTTTTCGTTTGTTTAAAAAAATTCTGAAGTACAAGTTAAAAGCCAGTTTGCACTAGTAAGTGCTTACACCTAGTTGGGAAGTTATGGGGTGACAAAACAGTCCAATCACTTACAGAAACGAAGTACTGAACCCTTGGAGTCTTAACCCTACTTCAAAATGACATTTTACCAATTCATTGTTTTCTAATGCATTCGATCTAAATGTTCTCTTCCTGTTTTATTCTGTGCAATACCATTATTACCAAGTAAACTTAGATTAATACTTCGAATTCATTTAAAAACAGCTGATGAGAAGAGACTTAATTTCAGCTTCATTCTCCCAGCTACAAGCTATGATGCTGCAATTCACTGTTTTTATTTTAAAAACCAATGCTGAATTCTTCATAGCTATTAAGAGAAACACTACACTGGAGAATTAGCTTTCAAGTTGCATTCAGTAACTGTTTCATTCTTAAGCTGTTAGCAATTACTTCACAATTTCCCTAACCATTAAGCATTATGAAAGTGGACAGTGACAAAGAAAAAATTATAATGACACTTTTCTAAACTATGTGTAAAATAAGCTACTTTTAAGATCAAATGTGGCAATGTGAAGTCTTCCATTTCATCTGTAGTGCCTGTTTTTTACTAAGGAAAACTTGCCACTTGGTTAGATTGTCAAAAAACAAGAACAGAAGATGTGTATAGGCAATCATTAAAATGCCAAGTGAAAACCTACACATCTCCCAGATATTTCTTATTCAACCTTAATGAATACTTTAGAAATGCAAACTTCGTGTATCAGAAACAAGCATGATAAACAATGCTCCTGCATCATAAGCACCTTTTTTGTTGCTGAGTGTGTAACAGATCTGGCTCTTTTTAATAATTTATCAGGGAATTTCTAATAACTGGATAGAGGAGAACAGGCCAGCAACTCCAAACACAGATGACTAATAAAGTAATGGTCACTAGTGGACTGCACTTGCGCTCATCTCTCACTGCACGTCTCCTGGTCTGCCAGATTTCTCAAGCACTCTATTTGGGGGTTTTTCTACTCTCTGTAAACTGTGTTGACCTAACTATAACCATTTAGCCTAAGTTGGCTGCTTTCACACAGCAATATGCCTGGTGATTAACAGCCATATTTCCTGAAAGAGAGGATTGCTGGGCATGGGATGGGGCAGGAAAGTGACAATCTAAGAAAAGAGAGCATAAAATATGAGTGAAGACAGGGGAAAAAGCAAAAATGGCTAAATCAGCATGTTAAGGAGAACAGTATGAACAAGGTTCATCTAGGAGTATTCCTTCTAACAGTATTATCCTTTCACTTTTGCTCCCATTACTTAATCAATTTTAAAGAGGCAGGTATTTAGTACTTGTCTTGTATCTATTACATGCAAAAATTTTGCTTAGTCAGCACACTGTAAATATGTTAAGTCTTTCAGAAAGATTCCTGACAACAAGGCAGTTGAGAATTATAGATGTGCATGAAAGAATCTATGCATCCAGGAGAGGACAAGTGGAATTACATGTAATTATTTGCTTCACTCCAATTACTAAATTATAAACAACTCATATTTCAGAAATGCTAGTCTCCCATACTTACCAGACTTGTGTTTTAAAAGAAGCAAGTATGTAAATTAGTTTTATTTCTTGGCTCTTTACAAGCATTCTGTCTGTCCTTCAAAAGCTCAATTAAAAAATCGTAATACTGATCCAGGCTTTTTTTTCTGTAACTAGTATATGGCATAAATGGTTTGGTAATCATAGAACCACAGAATATGCTGAGTTGGAAGGGACCCATCAGGATCATCTAGTCCAACTCCTGTCCCTGTGTAGGGCACCCCCGGAATCACACCATGTGCCTTAAAGCATCATCCAAACACTTCTTGAACTCAGGCAGGTTTGGTGCTGTGACCACTGCCCTGGAGAGCTTGTTCCAGTGCTCAACCACCCTCTGGGTGAAAAACCTTCCCCTGATATCCAACCTAAACCTCCCCTGATTCAGCTTCCTGCTATTTCCCCGAGTCCTGTCATTGGTCACAGGAGTGAAGAGATCAGTACCTGCCCCATCTCTTCCCCTCATGAGGAAGCCATAGACTGCACTGAGGTCACTCCTCAGCCTCCTCTTCTCCAAGCTGAATAAGCCAAGTGACCTCAGCCACTCCTCGTAAGTCATCCCATCCAGACCCTTCACCATCCTCGTGGCTCTCATCTGGACACTTTCCAATAGCTTGATGTCCTTTTTGTATTGTGGTGCCCAAAACTGCATGCAGTACTCAAGCAGTGCAGAGTAGAGTGGGACAATCACCTCCCTTGACCTGCTGGCAACGCTGGGCTTGATGCACCCCAGGATTGGCTGCCAGGGCACACTGCTGGCTCATATTCAGTTTCCCATCAATGTACACTTATTCCCCATCTCCAGTTTACACTTTGCTCGAGAAGCAGGAGAAGCTGCTCTACATAGATTTAAAACTAAATGTAAACACTAAGTTTCAAATTCAACTTACCTCCCAAAATTGGCTGGCAAAAACTCAAGAAAAGCATCATTCAGGTACAGCTGTGTTAGGTTTAACAGTTGGGAAAATCCATCTGGAAGCCTATATAGAAATAAAATAATGTAGTGCCTTTGTTTCAATCATATTCAGGGCATTAAGTAGTATTTTTTTAAACAACACTATAGTATTGAGGTCCTACATATTGGTAACACTAAAACTAAGGTGGTACCAGAATTTCTACAGAATTGCACTAGATACTTGCTCTCTGTAAGTTTCTTTTCAAAATTATTTTTAAGTATTGAAAAACATATCTACACACAATAAAAACTACAAACAAGTAGCGTAGTCCTGCTACATATTTCCGATTTCCTGACAGGTAATGTGGAGGAGACAATAAGATAAATTAAAACAACACCATTTTTACTCAGAAGAGCTACATTGCCCAAAGTTTCTATCTCTGGTAGCGCTACTTCTGGCAAATTAATTTTCTCACTACAGAAGGTGACAGGAAAATCTACTCATACAAGCAAAGTTTGAAAAACAGTGGTACAGGCTTTAGAATAAAATTAGTTATTACTATTAAGAAATAAAACTCTTTGCATATTTATCTGTGTTCACAGAGAATTGATGAACTTTAAAAAGGTGAGAAAGCCACACGGTATAAATATGCAGGATTGCTCACATACCCTATTATATTGGGGAAAATACTTTAGTGACATAGCTATACTGTATCACAGTGCAATGAGGTCAATTACGATACTTCCCAGCTAACTCTGCTCCTTGCTTCCAAGGTTTGGCACATGTCTGGGGCAAGTTTTTGACTCAGCAGTGCTCGCACAAAATAGAGAACATCAAAAAAATTACAAACTTACTTTGAAATTGGATTTACGCTGGCCTCAACAACTGTCAAGACTTTACAGTTTTTTATATTTTCTGGAAACTCCTGTATGCCTGCAAGATACAGGGAGAGGTAGGGAAACAGTCTCAAATTACTGAACTCCATCACAGGTATTAAAATTATGCACATAAAACTACTAGCCATAAAAACTTCCATTCATTTAGCACCCAGAAGACTGGTTCTCTGGTATTTCATTATAGATCTAGTTTTCATATAATTTAACTATTCTATTCCTTGCAGCTTAGCAGTTAGCTCATCAAGCAGTATTATAAAAATACAACGCACTAACAATTCCTACTGCTCATTACCAATTACTAAAGTATTTGTACTTTTTAACATGCTTAACATCAAGCTCTCAGTCCCAATATTTAATTATTTTTTTTTAAAGGGGCATTCACACACACGGCAGAATAAAGTTTCCAACACAACCTGTTTGTCAAATGCATGGCTTCTATGACAGCTGAAATGGTAAGGCTTCAAATGTTGAAGCATTCACGGTTCTGAATGGATATCCCAAAATGTGACATATGCTTGCTGTTAGCTTCATATTATTTGTAGAGAAGGACAAAACTGCTGCAAACACACTTATGTCTGAAAATTAAAACAATAAGGAACTTCCTCTGCTTCCAAGGTTCCCTCCAGAAATGCCAGTGAATTTGCAACCCACATATTTGCCAAATTTATATATCAGAAATTGACAAAACCTGCACTTAGGACAGAAGACAAGTATCCACTAAATCAATAGGAAATCAGTACTGAATCATACTAACAAGACTTTCAACTATATTTTTAGTATACCATAAAACCAAATAAAACCATGGTTACAACTGCAGTTGCTTTTGCAGTGTACCACTGCACTGTTTTTGTATACTTGGACAGGTGTTTTCATATTAAATAAACTTGCTACAAGTATAATAACCATTCATAACATAATTCTTCCAGCTGGATTAAGAATACACTATTTTTTCAAGAAAAACCCATATGCTAGTAAAATAAAGTTAACTTAAAACAACTTTTTTTTCAGGTACCAGAAATTGTGGCTCTTTGTCTTTCAATTAATGCATGTAATTGTGTCAGTGTTTAGAGTGCTTCACCAGGTGTGTGGAGGGGCCGGCCTGAGCCCAGGGAACAAGACCACTAAGAAGGAATTGTACTCTGTGGGTGCTCACTTTTAGGCTAGTGAGAATGAGAGATTTTATGCTGCTCCAAGCCACAATAAGTCTCTCACAGTCCAAATGCAGAGAAAAAAGCAAGGGCAGCGTATCTTCTCATTTAGATTGAGAGGTGGGCCTTGCAAATGTTTCTCCATTTATGTGTTCTGAGAATGGCAAAGCAGAAAAAATATGGCAAAACATCAATTGCTAAGTAGTATTTTTACTTACATAAGAAATTAACAATTTCTAATGCTACCTGAGAGTCTGGATCTATGTACGGTAACAAGTTTGACTTGGTATATTAGGACTCAAGATGGCAATACCACCTGACAAGAAAAGCAGTCACAAAACACATACTTTCACATTAAGTCAGTTGGTGATGATGAGTGTCAAAGGCACCATGCTGACTTTTCCAGACATTCCACTTAAGTAGAAACCCTGTTTTTGTCAAAGCAGACTTTTAGGTCTCACTTAGGTATCATGGATTCCTTTAGGAAAGAGCTTGATGAACTTGAGAACAGTAAAATACAGAAGCAGAGGAGACTATGAGGAATTGAATCATCAACTGTAATATAGGTCAACATTCCTGACACTTCTTGTTTACTACAATGCATGTTCAAATATAGGCACATGTGCAAACAAAAATACAGCTTTATACACGTAGCTTCAGCCTTATGAAGCTTACTAGGACTGTGAACAGAGCTGAAGCAGAAGACAGGGGATACTGATTCAATTCACTTTATCACTCTTGCAGTTCAAAGTCAAAACTAAAAAGGCAATACTTACAGCGTAATGAAGCTTCATTTCTGAAAAGCCATAGTGATATTTGCAAGTCCAAACGTGGGTTTAAAGAAAAACGAGAATACTACCAGAGAAAGCCTAGAAATGTATCTTACCTATTGCTGTCATATAATGATATTAATATTTATACCTTATCTTAATGCCATTTGTAGCAAGAAGCCTGTTTCACCAAATACCCAAACATACAGATGGAAACATCTAACACAACACAGTATCCTGAGCTGTGGCAGCTGAACGAAAATCTAGCACTTAAGAGGCCTCTTACAAAGGCAGTTATGGATTATTTGTATGAAGTGGTCTTATTGTCTAAAAAGTACATAAAGACCTACTTACTGCTGATAATATAACTTTACCTTCTTAAGAGTCCACGTTACCCAGAGTAAACCACTGTTAAGCTCCTCCCTTGGAGGCAGAGCTGTGTTTCACAGACTCACTCAGTGCCAACAGTTTTGCCATTTGAATCACAGTAAAAGACTCTCTAAGCTTAGTTTTTCTGAGAGATGGTGACACTACTGGCCTTGGCTTGGTCCTTAGTTGAAAGATTGCTCTGGTCCAGCATGTTAAAGTTAATTTTTTATTAGCAGTAAGGTTTCCACTGCCTATGTCAAGAATTCACTGAAGCACAGAAGACTTACATCTCTGTTAACTATGTGGAAAACAAAACACACAGCACATCTGCTCAAGAGCAGAATGTCAATGTGAACTTCCTCTCAAAAGAACAGCCAAATAAAATATTAGCTATCCAAATACAGACATGTTAAATCAGCATGCTTTTGTACATAACAGGAGGATTCTACAGTAGTCTCCTGTTTGACTATGCCTTTGGCAAGAGGCAGCAACAGTTTTAACAACAATTTAACAACAATTTAACAACAGAAAATCAACTGATAAGAGAAAGCTAACAATGAAGGAGCCCATCAATTTAACTTTGCTTCTTCTCAGAGCCAGGATTGTTAAGATACACACAGTTTTTACAAATCTCACACAACACTTCAGTATGGATAAATGGCAGCCATCATTCTAAAGAACAGTAAATTGGGAACAACAGCATGGAAAATAACTGATGTTTGTAGTACACATTTAGAAGGTAGAAAAAAATTAGACTGCTCCTCTCTACCATGTGACAGGAAGTTGCATTTACTATCTGGCTATATAATAACCTTCAGACACTCACTTTTCCTCAGCTAAATTCCTCCTGTTTGCTAGAGACATGCAGTTTCTGTTGGATTAGTATTTTTCCAGTTCTCCCACCAAGAAAGCAAATTCAAAAAGCAAGTAAGAAAGAAGAGTGATTAGGAAGGTAGGGAGACACTGGAAGAATATATGAGAGAAGGACAAAGGCTGTAAAGAGCATTTTGTAAAAGGATCTGTTCCTTGTTTCTCTGCTTTCCACCTATTCTTAGTGTCCTGAACCTTCTTCCTTGCTAAGGAAGCTCAGGAAATCTCAAGAGTCTCCATGACCACATCTTTCTGCACTCCTTTTGTATACACTGCGTTAATTAATCCATTTGATACCCACCCCCACTCTCTATGAACATCTACATCAAATAAGCACTGCAAATTCAGATTCCCATTCCTTTCTAAATCCCATTTTTCTTTCAGGTTTTTTATTGCTTCCTTTGTCCACTGATATTCAAGGATTATAGAAGACAGTGCAACAGCTTACTCGAGGGTTATCTAGACTGTTTGTGGCCTTAACCCACTTTCCTTGAAAAGCATCATATGGTCAGGCTATTAATCCTGCTGTTTCCTACTTCACATAATAACTATCACCCCCAACTCATTTCATTGCTGTAGCTGATTTACAGATCACACTTTAAAAAAAAAAAGCAAACCATCACACTTGTGGACTATGACCACTTGCAGAGAACAACAGGAGAAAATACGATTTGCTGGTAATCTTTAATTCAAACCACCAGATACAAAATCAAATGAGAGCAAAATTCTTTTTCTAGTATAGTTTTCCAGACAAGTGAGATTTACATAACAGCTTTTAGTATTTACTTGGTTGTTCCTTCCTCCCCAATTACCCCAAATTTTAGGCATTTTTAAACTTACTGGACAGTTTCTACCAAAACCAACACTTCATATAAAATAAACACATGGGGGGAGAGACTGGAAGATTGTTAAGGAAAATTTGGCAGTAAGGTTAAGGAAGGGGAACCTAGAATTCTTGTCGGACTAAGACAAAAGCAGAAAGCATTCATCATTTGGAACTCTTATTTGGCAAAAACTCACCAGCTAACCAGCCTAACCTAGAAAGTGGTGTTTAATCACAACCCCAGACCAGCTGTGGCACATGCCCAAAGGGCATACCAAAAAGGTTCTATAATTTAGGTCAATGGCCACAAATCTGCAAGTAATCAACCTCAGTTCTGGATCACAAAACACTGCTGAAATACGGAGTTTTGCCTGATCTCTAACTTCCCAGAGAGCAATGATTGTTTTGGCACAGCTCTTCAGACCAAATGTGCACAAATGCCTCTCTGTTTAGACTGGATTAAGGCAATTTTAAGTATAATTGGGGTGCCACTCACCATCTGGAGTTAGACTCATCTACTTCCCTACACAGCACAATCCCTTCCTATCACAAGGGTCAGCATAACTTGCAGAGAAGGAGAGAAAACTAGGATTACTTTTTCTTTCCCATCAGATAAGAAGTACTGGCAATTCTGGATTTACAGAAAATTGTCAAAGTCCCACCTGTCGCTGGCAGGACCCCTCATTGCAATGGATCCCACAGCTGACATCCCAGTATGCCACTGTTTCAGCCCTACTGCAGAGGGGGCTTGCTCTTCTGTTCTTACTCTATACACGTAGTATTTTTTTTCTTCACCATCAAATGCTAAAACTAGTATGCCCAGACTTCAATTATTGAAACAACTGCTGTTACGCAGCAGTGGCAGTGCCTTTAAATCAAGGTCCACCTTTTCACACACAGAAAAGTTTTAAACCGGCTTGCAAAAGGAAATGGGGGAGCGAGGGGTGGGGGGTGGGAACAAGAAAGAACGGTTCAATTCCTAAAAAGCAGAGAGAAAGAAAATGGCTAACAAATAAGAGATATGAAGCCTCTGGAAGTCATATGGGTGATTTCTCCAAGAGTTTACAGCTAGATCTCAGTTTGTGTGGAATGTGAGGAAAAAAAAAAAGAAGTCTTCAAACAACAGGCACATCAAAAAGCCCCCTTACTGCAGAATAAACCTGCTGTGCATCCGTCCCCACTCTGCACCCTTTTAAATATACAGCACAGAGAAACAAACACATAGGCTCAGTTTGCATTAATATGAAAGGAATCTTAATTACGTATATTCTCCCCTCATCTAATCCATTCATTCTCATGTCAACTCCTGGGCAAACAGCTATTAGGACCTGCTAGAAAGCAGCTCCAACATAAAAAGAGAAGCTTTTGTTTGTTCTTCCACTCAGGCCTGTGCTACAACTGTCCTTCCAGCCAATATGGATCAAGCATGGCAATCAAAATATTTTCAGAGCTCAAGAATACATGCTACAACTCTTCAAAAGAGTATGTAAAATCTGTTTACAACAACTGAAAAATTAAAATGCAAGATTAAACTAAAGTAGATATTTATACAATTTGCTTTAATTTGGGATTTTTCCATACCTCATGAACTAAAAGCAGCACTTTTAATTATTCAAAGTAAGCAGTGTGTTAGAGACAAATCAATTCACTGCATGATGCTGACCCATCCATCCTTCCTTTTGAACCTTCATTCCTCTTCCCAAAATTTCTAAAGAATCCCTTGCTGCAGCTTGTTTCAGATCAACCAGGATCTCAGGTTTCTGTTAGATGCCTGACCAGGCTGTAGGGCAGCAGTAACACCTTTCTGCTCAAAGCTGGAGTTGCACCTCAGCTCAAGCTAGGCCTGCACATACCTGCGCACATGGTAGTCAGCACCCTAGTTGCTGATAAGCAACTCAGGAGTCTCTGGCTTATTTATTGAAAACCTATCCTAAAAATCATCATTTCAAGAGAAAGGAGCAACTATTGCAAATATAATTTTGTTTAGTTCTGCAAACAGGTATCCCAAAGCTTTTGAAACCTGCTATGTCACACATTAGTTGCTCCTCTCGCACTCTGTCACAATTGTAAAATTCCTTGCAACTTGGTTTTCCTTGTATACCAGTATTACAGAAGCCTGGCTTTGAATGTGTCTTACTAAAAGCAAAAAATACATAAGCTTGGAAGAAACCTACCTTCCTCAAGAAGTAAAACTACCATCATTAAAGTTTTTACAGATATAATAAAACACTATTTTTAATACTTTTATACAGCCTGCCATTCCCTACTCTCTCCACTTCGTTTAAGCAGAAAAGTTGCCTTTCCAGCAAAACTTTCACCTTTATCAAGGAAATCGCTAATCTAAAAATCTTACAAAATGTTTACAAAATCCCGAAAACAAACTCCACTGGATTTCCTGATTTTCCTTTGAAGTTACTTTGCTTGACAAGTACCCACTAATAGCTTAGTAAGCAGATTTACCTCTGCACCTTTTCTTTACAAAGTCCTTTTCTCCAGTTTTTCAAACCCTGAAAGTTTTCAAGTTTCCTTTCCTATCTGTCCTCCCTCTAATGATGGTCACTAGCAGGGTTGTAAGCTATGACTATGCCGAGGGCTCCTTTCTTAAGTTTACAAAATGAAAAATCAAGGTTGAATCTTTATCTGGAAGAGTGTTTGGAGGAGTTTTTTGTATGGGAAAACAGAACATCTGTACAGCTCATGTAATGATTAATCAAAAAATATCAGTTGAGCTACAAATGCAACAGGAACAAGTTAAACAGTGTTTCCATTTGAAAAACAGGAAAAACCAAACCAGGAAATACTTTCATAGGGAGATTAAGCTTTTCTAATGAGTTTTAAAGAAAAACATACTCTCATTGGCTGTGATAACAATTATAATAGAATTAGATTTACAATAAAATACAGTATTGGCAATATATGTGTTGATCATTTATTTAACGAGGTGGGTGCTTATCTACACAAATTTATATGGTAATAAAACATTTATTCACAATTAAGACAAATGGCTCTTCTGCAGAATAAATGTCCACATCTGTAAAAAACAGCAGCATTAAGACAAACTGCTTTTTTATAGTTTTGAATTCATTACAAGTCTAAGTGAAGTGTAATATTTCTAAAATTTTTGCTTGGAGACTATTTGTGAAATTAAAAATTGTAAGTTTTTATTCTGAAAGCTAAAAACTCATATCAACTCTCTGAGGTTCAGACAGTAATGAATCCTATTTTATACTGTATGTTAGCCTGCTGATCTGTTTAAATGGATAATGCCTCCTCATCACTTTCTCCAACAAAAATAACTTGTGCTGCTAAATTATCAGAGCTGATGCAGGCAGAGAAAACAAGATAACACCTTAGTGCGGTTTTTGTGGGTTTTGGGTTTTTTATTCCTTTTATACACATGTACTGGCACAGCTAGGATACTCCAGGAAGCCCAGAAGAGTCTTCCAAGCATTCATCCCCAAATCGTTTGGAAGAACTCCAGTATTTCAAGTAGGGTATCTCTAGGCCTGCTCTAGTTACATTTCTGACACAATAAAAAGGAGAAGGTGTGTTGAGTAGCAAGTGAAGTTCCTAAATGCCTTTTCTCTAGAAAAATACGGTAGCTGATAATGCTGCTTCTTGAAGACATGCCTGACAGATTAATTTACATAAACCTAAACATGCCAGGGCAGGGTAAAATGAGGAGCACTAAGAAGGCTGTGGGCATCAGTCTTGGAAAATTACCAAGGTTCAGGTGCTTTTTCAACTATGTCTAATTCATGGCTTCAGTGCTGTTGAGTTGCCAGAGTAAACTGAAACTGAGTGTAACATAAACACAGAAAGCTGCTTTGCTTTTTTCCCCAGCACCTACCACCCCGAGCTGCATATTGTGTCTGTCCAGTCACTTTTGATTGATTTATGACGGGTGTCACTCAAAGTACATTCCTTCACAAAAATACAGGTACGTTCTGCCTGTACATGCAAATACACATCTAAAGACCCAAGACGACTACTGCAATGCCTTCTTTGTGTGTTACTGAGTATAGGAAGAGATTTGTATTAAGCCTATTTCAGAATTTCAGATATACACACTTAAATTCCACATTCAAGACCTTAACTGCATGGAAACTCCATTCTGTTTCTATCCTCTCTTACATACAGTGATAATTTTGTTCTGCAGAGACAGATCCTATTCAGAATCTTTAATAAGACAGACAATGTATTTAAGAAAAAACACTATAAACGCTTGAACAGATTAACTTTAAATAGAATAGCTGCCTACACTTAGGATAATTTATGACCTCTATATGATCATACATTACAGTAAAGTTACAGACTAAGGAGTCAGCAGCAGATCAATTAATTACCTTTACTTTTATTTCACTATCATGAATGACATAAAACTCTTTGCTGTCATCTGCCCCTTTCCATCCTCCTCCCAATATAAGCAGAGAAATAGTAAATCTACAGCGAGTTATTTTTGTATTACTTTCTTACTTCTCTCTGTGGAAAATAAAACTTGGATCTGTCTCCTTGTTGACTATGCGTAATTCTCAATTCCTTGAAAAACCATATTCCTAAATATACCAGATGGGCAACATAAGACTATATACTCTCCTGAATTCTTGTTCTCCAACTTCTCAACTTCTGGCACAGCATGTACTGAAGGTGATTTGCCAAGTCAACAGATGATGTTAAAACACTGAAGAAAATACATTTCATCTAAATTTGCATCTGTTAACAAAATTCTTTAAAATTACTAAAAATAATTTTATAGGCAGATATGCCTGGAGGCAGGGGTGTAGGGTCTGTCTGTTTCCTTGGGTTTAGTAGTGTATTTTACCATGAAGATTCCTTGCAATACAGACTGCCAAACTGACATGTTTAAAGTTGGTGTAAAATCACAGTGACAGAGAACCATTCCTTAATATCTATCAGATAACTGAAGATATCCTTGCTTCCAAAACACCACGTTTCTTTTGGTCTTTCTAGCTAATTTCTAATCTTGCCATTTCATTCCCCAAAGGCCTGAACAGTAAATAACTTAAAAATTCAGTATTTTTCTTTCACCACCTGCAAAGCAGGGAAAAATAGGCCAGCTCAGTGTTTCCCACAATGCTAACTCCACAGCACAAGTGAGACCTTACAGCAGCCTTCCAGTACCTGCACAGGGCCTACAGAAAATATGGGGAAGGACTTTTTATAAGGGCAGGTAGCAACAAGACAAGGGGGAATGGCTTTATACTGGAAGAGGGGAGATTTAGGTTAAACATTAGGAAGAAATTCTTCACTATGAGGGTGGTGAGACATTGGAACAGGTTTCCTGCAGAAGTTGTGAATGCCTCATCCCTGTAAGTGTTCGAGGCCAGGTTGGATGGGGCTCTGAGCAGCATGGTCTAGTGGGAGGTGTCCCTGCCCATGCAGGGGGTTTGGAACTAGATGATCTTTAAGGTCCCTTCCAAACCAAATCATTCTATGGTTCTATGATTTCAAGCCCATTACCCAGACTTCCAGGAAAGCCTGATTTCCCTGGCAGTCAACTAATCATATTCTTCAGAATTCCAAATCACGTGATTCTAGTAATCTGTAAAGCTAACCCTTCTGTCCATGTAAATACTCCATCATACACTGTATATGAAAGCTTTCCCCTTCCTCAAAAAAGGTAAAATATGTTTCCATGACAGTCTTTCATGTTGTCCTAGATGCAGGCCAAGGTTGGCATCCCAGAGCCATGTAGAAAATTGTCCCCTAAAGGTTAATAAACCCTAAAAGGAACAGATTTCAGGGTGAAGAGTGTTGGTGTGGGTTTTTTGGTCCATGTTTTCTTTCCTGTACAACTTTTACTGAAGTAATTTAGCCATAGAGTATTTAAAATTTTTAAATCTTCCTTTAGCTTCATAAATAAAACACTTTTCTGCTTAGTCCTTCCTTACACTCTGTATGCTGCAACTTCTCTTGAGGACGTAACCCAGTAAGACTGGGAGGGAAGGGCATCTCTTGATCCTTTCTAAAATGCAGAATATGTAATTTCTGGTACAGGAATGCAGTTTATTTGTTGTACCATTTGTTCAAGTATCATTTAATCTTTGTGACTAGGATAGCATGAAGCTTCAGGTAAAAGTTTCAAGGCTGAAGCGTACCTGGAAAGAAGCAGTGGATTACCTCTGATATTAAGGTAACCTCGGGAATCCGGTTAGAATAGAAGAACATAAAAGGACAACTGATGTATTCACTACCAAAAACCTACAGTATTTATCACCTATTGCCAAGATTAAAGGCAGAATTTAAACTAACTCTGTTCCACACCTGCTGCTCATACAGCAACAGTCTGATATTTTAGGCTACATCTACGCCATGACCTTTTCAGCAGGCATGAATAATATATTCCAAACCAGATGCTTGCCAAACATTTTTGTAAGCTCCACAACACACAACCATTAAAGGCTTGTACTCTGTAATTCAGCACATGCCCCAAAACATACTTCACACAAAGACCAGGTATATGGTAGAGAAGGAGTCAAATGAAGACTACTAAATAAAAATCCCACCCTATCTGGGTAAAGAAGGCCAAATTACAGAAGGTGCTGGATGCTGGGGGTGTACAGGGAAACATGCATGTCTCCTGGCTGTCTGTACTTTACGAAAACTTCCCTAGGTTTCTGCTTTTGGTCACTATTGGAGTATATGTACGCTGGTATTGCAAACTGAAGTCTAACAACGCTTCTAAAATACTGCCTTTAAAACTAAATGTATATTTGATCTAAAGGCATCTGCACTCCATGATTTACCTCCATCCACATCAGAAGAAATTATTTATGGCACATTAGTAATACAAGAAAAATACAAGAACTATCACCTTCACTTGCCACAACCACAGAAACCTGAAAAACACACTATTTTAGAACTGGCATCTCTCATCATCCTGCACTAAGACTGGTGATTAATCTCCAGTAATTATTTTCTTTTCTATAAATTGATGTGGGAAGTACAGGGATTGCTTTCCAAAGTAGACTGCTTCTACACTGTCGCCATTCAACATTTAACAAAAAAAATGGAAGAATCAGAGATTTTGATCAGTTTTGCTAGTCTTAGAGAACTAGTAAAACCCCTCCTATTTGGCCCTATTTTAGACACACATCAGAACAATCAAGGACAGTGTGAAACTGAGCAGTCAATTCTTACCAAAAGAAAAGCAGACACAAAGGAAGGGAATAGGCTTGCAGTTGTCAAGAGAAAATTGTTCTGTGGTTGCAGTAGTGGATAGGGAAACAGAAAAGGAAAGGCACTTAAGCCAACAAATTGAAGTATCAAAAAAAGACCAAGTTTATTACAGAACAAACAGCACTATTTCTTACCTCAACCTACAGAGACAAACAGGGACCCTGATTTGTTGTTGTTGTTTTTTAGTTGTACAGCGCTCTCAGAAATAGTGGGAGACAAGATGTCCCAAGTAAACAAGCATGTGACCTCAGAACTATTTTTGATGTACAATACTAGGCAGCGAAGCTATCCAAACTGTGATAACATTGAGAACAGGCACATGACAGTAGTTTAAATAAGCTTGTGTCCTGTTGTTTATCTGAAAGGTGTTGAAAACAAAATAAAACAACCTCTAGAAAAAAGAGCTTCGCAGTTTACTCAGATAGCATATCATTCAGCTACTGCCTCTTTAAATTCTTTATATGCCTCAGAGGAACAAGTGCTCTTTCAGCAGCTCTCTGAAGGCTTAGCTAAAGGTTACGCCATTTTGGATGGACAAGTAACCCTCTAGCTGGTAACTGACCAGCTGCCTATTTATGTACACAAGCCAAGGAATTCACCAGCACTAGAACTGAAATGCCCTTTTGCTGCTTTTAAGTCTTCTGCATTGAGAACTTGCGTTGGAAACACTTAATCCTTTCAACAGTTCAATCTAGGACAAAAAGATTCTTTCTCTGTTGTGTGTCACTATGAGAGTTTAAGGCCAGTGTTCTTTAAGAAAGACTATTAATCCACTTGTACCAGGAACAGAACAGTGACGATCAGGTCAATTTATCACACTAAATGCTGTGTTCATCAGGCAGAAATAATAAAGTAATAGTTTAAGTACAGATTTGGCTTCAATGGACAATCAAGAAGAATGCCAACACCTCAACAACTGGAATACTTTCTTAAAGAGCCGAATTTAATTAACTATGGAGTCATAATTAGCTCACTGTCGGAATAAAACAATGAATTTAATATTATAAAAATCTTTGGCATATTTACATAATTCTTATTTTCAAATTTGATTTTCAAGGGGAGGTCCTCTTACTTCATTTTGAATTAGTAAGACAAGACTATTATAGTATCATCAATTAGCATTGTTAATTTTTTTTCCCCTCTCAAGCCACACAACTAAGTTTGATGACAATATAAGTTATTCCTATTTCCTCACAGTTGCACACATCTGACAGCTTGCCAAAGCAGCACCATTAAAAAGACCCCATGTATACAATGCTTGGCTGACAAAACACTGTAATTTATAACTAACATTGCTAACAACTCAGACAAGTGAACCAGTCATTGTCCATAGACACTTTTCCCCATGTAACTCAGGTTACCACCCCCAGAGTATGACAGCAAAGCAGCCAAGTTCTACTACAATTTTCAGACAGCTCATTAAAATAAACTGAAAACAATTTTCATATGAAACAAAATACAATAGAATCCAGCAAAATTTTAAAAATTCTTGTTCAAACTTCAGTATAGCAAAACATGAGGAAAGCCACTAAAAGTGGCACAATAAATCTGAGCATGTGCATTTTGAGAGAACATACTTTGCAACATCAGTTTTCAGTAATGAAACTGGAAGTGGAAACCAGAGATACCATTAAATACCACAACTAGACCATAAAAGAGGATCTTTTATTTTAAGTAGTGATTTAAAGTAGTAATATTAAATTTGCTAGCTGTGTAGCTTCTAGAAATTATACTTTCATTTGTGGTTTTGTACAGCCAATGGTAATTTGCCTATTAATCGCCCCAATATAGTAAGCAAAGTGACTTACCATTCTTGCTGACATCCAGTTCCCTGAGATTAATGAGATTTGCAATGGATGCTGGCAATGTGGTTAGGTCATTGTCTGGCAAACTCAGCTTGTGCAGAGACTGACAGTTAAAAAGTTGCTATTGAAACAAAGGAAAAAGTGAATGTGACTTTCTCTTAGTTTCCTCTATATAGCTTTTGCATTTAATCCCTTTAAACTTCTGACCTCACAGCTTCAAGGCTTAGCGTCTTTGACTGCAAAACCTTGATTTAACTAGTTTCATTAAAAATTTATGAAGTTTACAATGCTTAGGTAAGCAAAAACCTGCAAACAGTCACAAGCCAGCAGCTACATTTAACACTTCCAACAAATTCCTTCCAGTATGTCAGAGATTGTGACCTGTAGTTACACATGGTCCTGCAAACATAGCAAAACATTTTCCATAGGAGACATGCAATGTGATACCCCTGAGGTAATTTCAGTTTCTTCAGTAAAGAAAAAAATTAATTTAGAGATGCATTTTTTTTAAAGTAAAGTAGTTCTGGAACACAGGATTTGAGTAGGTATAGATCTCTAAAAGTTTTAACATTATTTCATTATATCTGACAATATTTTGTTCCCTTCTATGCTTCCTGGCACAAGTACACAAAAGTCCAAGAAAATTACAATGAAAAATAGTGGAAGTTTGATCTACAGCTATAGAAAACTAACATCTCGTCTCTATACACGTGTTACAATTTGAATCAAGTATTAGCTCAGAGACAAATCTCTTCCTAATATGCAAGGTATTTTCAGATTCTTACCCAAAAGCTTTATAAATTGATAAAACCGGTCAAGTAATATTAGTTAACAGAAGAAAAATCCTCAAACTGTATGTAGGAAGATTACAGACAGTACAAAATAAATGTATGTAAGAAATTGATTGATATGTTAATGCAAACAGTTTATGATGAATATTCCTTTCCTGAAAATGTTGGATACAACCATTCATAAATACCTGGAGTTCGTGTTCTTTTCTTTTTGAATTCTGAGAAAAGATCATACAAACCCAGGAAGTGTACTATGACTAAAAAAAAAATCATCTCAATCAACATCATAGCAATGGGGTTATTTCAAGCAAAATTTCTCCCGTCTCTCTCAGTTATGAGGCCATTATTTCAACCACAGACCACTGAACAAGGTCCATTCACATAACATTTGCATATACCACCCCAGAACAAAAGCAGATATAAATTAGCATGCTGGACAGTTCAAGGAATTAGCTTTAAATTCCCTACTGATGTTTCCAATTCTTAGAAATACGCACCTGTTAGAACTAATTTATATAATTAAGGCTTTATAGAGTTATAAGTTACTTAGGATATTATATGGGAAGGAGAACTTTGACGAGCGCATGTGCTTCGAAGCTATTCTTTTCTTTCTGCACTTCAAGTAAGAATATCTGTTTAAAACTCAACCCTGAAAAAAATAAGCTGAAGTCTTATAATAATTGGAAATTTCCCCAACTGGTCAGGTGAAATCAAATGCAGTATAAGGAATATCAAGTTCCCTCAAGGAAAACGGGTGGGAGGAGAGTTTTGTATTGTGTTGACTTTGTAATTCTTCCTTTTTTTGTTGTTCTTTTTTAATGTTTGCATATTCAGGGTTAAGCAAATCATCATTACTCTTAATTAAGGACTACTTCACTGCAGAATTCCTATTTCTTCTGAAAATGAACAGCAAAGTGCCAGGGAAAACTAAAACTGCTACAGTTCGAGCTTTTCAGCTTAAATGCACACTGTGGCACTCAGGCACTCAAACACTACAGGCCTTCTATGGATAGTTTTAAGATTACAACCTCTGTCAAATGATTAAAAACCCTACTTTTGCTATGTCTTCACTACTCCCTAATCTCTCTTTATTTCCTTTACAGTACTTTAATTTATATGTGGGTGTTTTATGTCTCTTGAAAATTGAAAGGGTAGTAAAAAATAATTACTAAAATTACTTAAAAGCTGAAAAAAAGCTTATTTCTCAAAAATAAGCCTATAGGGATGACTTATTATAATGTACAAATTGACATAAAGCAACTGTAGGGTATTACAGGTCCCTGCAGTTCAGCAAATAAAAGCAGAAAGGAACAAAACAAATGTTCAAGCAGTCTTTCTAATCACATGGACAATTTAATCTTAGACTGAACCAAAGGCAAGTGGTAGACTGCCCACCTTCCTGGTTACTCATATACCAAAATTGGATTTCATATAACTGACTAAAGAAATCAAATGACATGTCATAAAAATTGAAAACCAAGCAGTCTAATCACGTTTTCTGGTCTAAAATAGCAACATGCATCCATTAGACTGCTTCAGTACAGCCTTTCTTCCTCTTTTAAGATTACTAAAAGAAATTTTTTAGATAATTATGAATTTGGGAGGAAGATGTTTGCTGCATTCTTATGATTTGGGAAATAGGAATTTAATCCAAAAAGAGTTCAGAAAATTTCTTCCTTTTTTGGCCAAGAAAGGTATTTTATTCTGGTTTTTAAGCATTCGTTTTTATTATTTTCCAATAAAAATGAGAGACAGGAATAAAGTTCTGAAATAATCAGAAAAAAACCTCAAAAGTTGATACAAAATCTTTAAAAGCAAGCTACTAAAACCTAAAGTGACTAACTCCAGAGTATAGAAGAAACACCTGCGTGGGAAGAGACGAGAATAAAATAGTGGAAGTTCTAAACTATAACAGACTTTGACAAAATGACTAGTTTTAACTTATATGTTAATAGCTCCATTCAACCTACAAATACAGATTCTCATTGATGTCTTCTCAGAAGCATTTAAGATTGGATTTTCAAAAGCACTCAGCTGGTTTAAGTCAGCTTTACTGGAATACAGGGCTTCTGATAACTGTCAAGTTACTATCCTGAAATTGTTTTATTTCCTTATTTGTTTCCTTTATCTTTCCAAAGAAACAAACCAGCAAAACTAGAAGTGATTATAGCAAACTTTCAAAAAATATACAGTTGTTCTGCATGAAAGTGAAGATTTGCACACAATTGTGCCCAAACAATTTTGCATATTAAGTACTATTGTTTTTCATTTCACCAAGACAGGACCTAGCAATGGAAACAAGTCTATTGCAATGATCCCTTTGCACTCCTCCAAAGTCTCACTGGCAAAATTTTTCATTCTTTTCTCTAGTATGCTGCTAATTAAGCATACAGTTTGTCTTCAAATTTCAGAACAACAAATATTAGTTCTTGTAAAGAAAATGCAATCAAAGTAGCATTCCAGCTCTCTAGTTTTTGAGCATAAGTAAACTCAGATACCTCAGGAAGCCTCTTCAATCATGTACTGAAGAAAAAAGCAAGACTTAAGTGAATAGATACTTTGGGTTGTAGCTATCTTTTGTGGGCACAGAGATATGAACAAGCCATTAATTTTATTAAAATTGTGACATTATTGTGAATCTCTGATAACACATGAAGATTAGAAGAAGCAAGATTAGTCAGTTTGAGCAGACACTGCCACAGAACTAAATTAGCCAGCCTTTTCTGTATACCTCTTTTGGGCTTGATCAGTTGCTTAAGCAGTTTCACCCCAATTCATGCAGGAAACTGGTGAAGCTGGAATGCATAAACATTCCTTCTACCAGGGCTACTTCTTCTGGGACCAACATTTACTTAAAAATATTTGGCAAACTGCAGCCCAAATGCTGAAGTGGGAAGCTAGATACTATCCGCTTCTGCAATGCTGATGAAGTAACAGTTAATAAATGTACCTAATAGGAAAACCACCCCTACATACCTTTGGAAGCTCTTCAATCTGATTAGCATCCAAATAGAGTTCTTCCAAGGTCTTTTCAAAAGTAAAAATCTCCTTAGGCACCTGTTCCAGGCTGCAGTGAGAATAATCAAGTGTAGTGACTGTTTCCTCCTCTCCACGAAGACAACGGCATGGCACCAGCCGAACGAACAAATTCCGCTTTGTTGTCATTTTCAGGCACTGTGAAACAGAAATTTGCCGATTTAAAAACGAAGACTACTTCCGAAATACTCACATGGGCAGCTTCTCAAATTTCCACTGGCTGCTAAATACTTAAAGGAAGAAGTGTATACATACCTGCCCGTGTGTGTGTGTGTGTGTGTGTGCATACATGACAGAGAAGAGGGACAGGGAATATTTTCTTTTAAACACAGAAAATCTGCAGTGACATTAAATGGGGTTAAAATACCAACAAGCCACAGAAAATTAAGTAAAAATTCAGCCTGCAACCTGTCATCTGCTAACACAGCCCTACATTGCAGAGGAACAGAGAATTTTTACGCAGCAGCTCTGAAGTGTCAACTGTGTTTTTACAACATGTCTTATCTCTATCTTTACAAAGGTTACTGGAATATTTTTGCTTAATACAATAAAATCCATCCTCTACAGAGCGTTATTAAATTGTAACTATAGGAAAGTGCTTTTTTTTTTTTTTAAATTATTAACATTAAGTTCAAGTACCTTAATTTCAAATTCCTCATCTGAAGACACAATAAAACAAAAAGAACCAGCATGGTTTCTACTGTTGTATCTACAGTTTAAAAGGAAAGGCTTCCAAATGCACAGATAAAGAACTGACCTCTTGTTCAACTCCATTCAGTTCAGAAAACTTTAACACCCCTTGCTGTGCACATTGGAACTAAGGAAACTTCACCTTTTTAATGGAAATGTATCTTTCTTCGTTTATGCTCAATCACTGCTACAACGGTCCTCCCTACTCTTCATGGCTTCTACAATATTCCTACTCAGCAGGAGACACCAAACCTGAACAGTGCAAACTGACTAGTTGATTACTGACAGCATACACCGGTCACGTTCTGCCTCTTTTCTCCTCAGCAAGAGCAAAAGTCTAAGTCTCTTCCCTGTAATTAGCAACAAATTGTCACAAAATTCAGAAACAGCCATGTTCAAAACGTCACCTCAGGTTTTAAGTTCTGGCTGAAATCAGATGACAGATTCAATAATTTTTCAGAAAAGATGAACATGTGCAGACAGACAACACAATCACATGAAGCTTCATTTTCTTCGAAAATTCATCTAAATATACATGATTTTCCAAAACAGCACCAAGTCCTTATTTTCTTAAGCTGCTGGCACTCCAAATTAAAAAGTAGGCACTTTTTTAATCTCCATTTTTTTGGAATTGCAGAAATTATACTTCAGCTTCTGGATTGGTGACAGGAAATTTTCTTCTCCAAATGCCAGAAAAGTCTTCCAGACACATTTAGCAGACTGCACTTCAACCTTCAGACAGTATGTTAGTAATACAGGAACAAAATAAAATACTGCGGCCCCCGCAATACATGAAGTCACAAACTGTGAGACCCTCTTCTAAGATACGAAAAGAAGTCACACACTTGGATTTTCCTCTATGAACAGCTAGCTTGCCAAGTACTTCACAGTATGCTTAATTTATGACAACAGATCAAGCGACTGCTGTACTGTAGTGTTTTCACTGAACAGAAGTACAACTTATCACTCAGATTCTACAACCATCCATTAAAAAGATGGAAGAAAAGTCTTGAAGAGAACAGTGGGATGTCAAGACTTCTTTTTTAAACAGTGCTTCAGAGTTGCTAGGATTTTACACTGTTGATTATCAGGAAATCTAACACTTCCCATAAAACTCTAGCCATTTTATTTAAATAAATTGTCATATAAAAATAAAAAAATGTAACTGTATTGCAGTGCAAAGAGTTTAGACTACAAATTCTACACTGGGGTTTTCCAAAGAATGTGAAAGTCAGCAAAAGAGACAGCCTGCTGCTTCTCTTCTGCTTCTTCCACAGGAGCACTGTAAATACAGATCAGTAAACAAATGCCTGTACAATATTAGTGTTGGGTCATATCTCCAGTCAGTTATGTCAGTTAAAGTAGCTAAACTCACAGCTCACATCTCAAGCCAAAATCATCAAACTCATATTTAAATATCAAATAAACAGCTTTCTCCCAAAACCACAGGTTTTACCAACTTAAGCATCCATCTAATTATAACACTTCAAAAATCAAAATGAACCAAGAGAACTGCATTTAAGTAAATGTAGGAAACTACATAATGTGATACAAAATTTGTCTTACGTTTGTTCAAATATTACTTTTGCATATGCATGAAGAATTGTTTAGCACTGGTGTTCTACAACTGAGATGGCTGCCAGTACTAGGAAATGGCAGTGGCAGGATATGTGCTGCAAATACTCCACACCACCCCTCTTCTGCAATATATATTTTTCTATACAGACAGTCAGACAGAAAGCACCCTCCCTATCTGTCTATACACCTATGTTGTGGTCAGTTACCCAAGCAGAGCAACTGTAATGGAGGAAAGGAAGGATGTTCTACAGAAGAGAGTCCCTTGTTAAAATTACCACAGACAGGAGAATGTGATGTCGCACAGAACGTGTGCTTTTCTTACAGTTCTCAAAAGAACTTCTCCGTGGTTAGTTTGGGTAAATACACAGGAGGTAGAAGGGAACATGAAGGACAGCACTGTTTCCCTTTCCACAAAACAGGGAAGGAAGTCTAGCAAGCAGAAAAATCTTCGTTTAATAATATACCACAACATCAGACCATCTGAAGGCACCAAATAAAATTGCTTTGCAGATCTACAACACTGCGACGGCTTACTTTTCTCCATCACTTAACAACTCCAAATTTTTATGAGGCAGATCTACTAAAGGGCTCAAAAGAAGGGGAAAAGAAACCCACAAACAAACCCACCTTGTTCCCTAAACCATTAAAGCCAAGTTTACCTCAGTGTCAGTGTTCACAGCCAACAGAGGAAAAAAATAGAATTTTCATACAGTTGTTTTGATTTTAGTTTCTGGTTTTTGTGTTGGTTTGGGTTTGGGGGCTTTTTTTTTTTTTTACTTCTTGAAGGAATAGGAAGGGAAAGACATTACTCTGCAATCACCAGCTTTTCTTTGCAATCATTAAAGGCTCAAATGTTGAAACACTGCGGCAGAGCCTTTTTACCCCAGCCCCTCCCCCTTCATAGCCCTTCCCCCGCCTCCGCCTCAGGTGCTGGGGGTTGTTACATTATCTGCTAAGCTCTCTGGAGCTGGCAAAAGCAGCTCTGATGTGCCCCTCTTTTGTTGGGACAGACTGGGTGGTGCTGAGACTGATTTCTGGCCTTACCCCCTACTAGCTGTGGACAGTTTTCATGGACAATTTGGAGATTCTCGGACTGGGACTTGCTTGGAATAAATATTCATTCCTAGTAGGCTCCTGTGTGTTTGTGGGTGCCTCCTTGAGAGGCATGTGGGAGAATTAGCTGTATTCTGTTTGTGAAGACTTAATCTACCACCCCAAAAATTCAGTGTTGAAAAAAACACCCAGTTTAAATGTATATGTGTGCTCATTATAAGCTATCAGATTTGTGATCCTAATATTTTTTGCTCTGTGAATAATTTTTTGCATTTATTTCATACCTCCTCTTCCAAGCTTGTTTGTGGATCCTGTAATCATAGAATGGTTAAGACCAGAAGGGACCTTAAAGATCATTAGGTTCCAACCTCCCTGCTATGAGCAGGGACACCTCCCACTAGAGCAGGCTGCACAAAGTGTCATCCAACCTGGCCTTGAACACCTGTTCCAGTGCCTCACCACCCTCACAGGGAAGAACTTCCTGATGTCTAACCTAAATCTCCCCTCTTTCAGTTTAAAACCATTACCACGTGTCCTATCACTGACCTCTCTGGTGAAAAGCCCCTCCCCAGCTTTCCTGTAGGCCCCTTCAGGTACTAGAAGGCTGCTATAAGGTCTCCTTGGGGCCTTCTCTTCTCCAGGATGAACAGACCCAACTCTCTCAGTCTGTCTTCACAGCAGAGGTGCTCCAGCCCTTTGATCATCTTTATGGCCCTTCTCTGGACCCCCTCCAACAGCTCCATGTCTTTCCTGTGCTGAGGGCTGCAGAGCTGTGCACAGTACTCCAGGTGGGGTCTCACCAGAGCAGAGTAGAGGGGCAGAATCACCTCCCTCACCTGCTGGCCACACTTCTTTTGGTGCAGCCCAGGATGCAGTTGGCCCTCTGGGCTCCAGTGCACACTGGCGGCTGATGTCGAGCGTCTCATCTACTACCACCCCCAAGTCCTTTTCCTCAGGACTGCTCTCCAGCCATTCTCCCCCCAGCCTGTATTTGTGCCTGGGGTTGCACTGACCCAGGTGCAGGACTTTGCACTTGGCCTTGTTGAACTTCATGAGGTTGTCATTGGCCCACCTCTTCAGCCTGTCCAGGTCCCTCTGGATGGCATCCCTTCCCTCTAGGGTGTCAACCACACCACACAGCTTGGTATCATCAGCAATCTTGCTGAGGATACACTCAATCCCACTGTCCATGTCTCCGATAAAGATGTTAAACAGCACCAGTCCCAATATCAACCCTTGAGGAACACCACTCATCAGTTGCCTGCACTGGGACACTGAACCATTGACCTCAGCTCTCTGGGTGTGGCCATCCAGCTAATTACTATTCCACTGAGTGGTCCATCTGTCTTAGGATTGCACCTAAGGATCAGAGACACAGTAGTATCTGTAGTAAGCTCAAAAACAGGTGGCTTAAACTACAGAGATATGTGTATTTCAGTGAAGTAGTGAAACAAATTCCACCATAACTACACACAATGGGACAAAGGAAAATGTTATCTATTGACCTGCCTACATCCTGAAGGTAGCAACAACTATGCAGGGTTCAATTGTGGTGAAGGCTAATTATTCTGTGAAGTCTCAAATTTGTGAGAAAAACTGTTTTCTGATGCAACTAGATAGTGTATATAAATATGGTAGAACAGTATGCTCAAAAAGAGAGGGAGATAAAGAGTTCACACTGAAAGATGTTTTGCTGTGAAACTGTACACAATTTAATATAACCTATGTCAAAACTTCATCTTTTTTTTGCCTTGTATCTATATAACTAGATTAACATGTATCACTTCATATACTCTGTCCTGTTTGAGATCATGAATGATTTGGAGCACTTTGAGAATTGATAAGCAAGACTAAACTGGCACTTGTTCCAGAACGTTGCAATACTCAACAAAAAAAAACCAAAAACCTCTTCCATTTTGTAAGTGAGGGCTCTCTACTCCCAGATACATGTTTCCCCCTTCCCAACTGATCAAACAGCAAAGCATCTAATACCAGCCTCTGATTTAATTATAGCTATCAGCCCTCCACTGTTACAAGCCATTAAAATAAAAAGTGGAGAACACTGTGTAACTAATCAATATCCAGAAAAAAAAATATATTGGAGAAGCTAGGGCAAAGCAAAGACTGTAATTCTAACAGAGCTGTACCAAAAGTGGACTGTATCTATATGGTTCAGTGACCTTGACTTGCAGCCAGATGCCCACCATATCACTCCCAGTGTCCCCACCTCCTCCCCTGAGTGGCACAGAGGTACAAGCAATGGGGGTTGCAGCCAACACATCACATGTTGTCTCTACCACTCATTCCTCATTACAGTCTCCCCGTGCTTGTGTGGGGTCCCACCCTAAGTTCTTCTCATCAATTGCAGTTTTTCACAAACTGCCCCAGCATGAGTCCCTTCCACAGGGTCACAAGTCCCACCAGAAAACTTGTTCCATAAGGGCCACAGGTCCTACCAAGCGCCTGCTCCAGCACAGGCTTTCCAAGAGTTCATAGCCTCCTTAAGGTATCCACCTACTTTGGAGTGGGGTCTTCCACTTGCTGCAGGGTGGATATCCGCTCCACTATGGAACTCCATGGGCTGAAGGTGGGTGTCTATCCCACCATGGACCTGCACCACAGGGGGATAGCCTGCCTGACACCGTGTTCTTCATTACAGGATGCAAAGGAGTGTCTGCTCTGGTACTTGAAGCACCTCCTCCCCCTTGTTCTTCATTGACCTTGGCATCTGCAGTGCAGCTTCTCTTACATAGTCTCACTCCTGAATCCTGGCTGCTGTAGTGCAGCAGTTTTTTCCCCTCTCTGTAAGTATATTATCAGAGAGGTGCTACCAATATCGTGACTGACGCAGCTTTGGCCAGTAGTGAGTCCATCTTGGAGCTGGCTGGAACTGGCTCCAGCTGGCTCTCTCCAACATGGGGGCACCTTCTGGCAAAGCCACACCTGTAGCCACCCTGCTACCAAAACCTTGCCACCTACACCAAATAAAATCTATAAACAGTGAAACTTACTTTTACTGAATAGAATAAAATCACTATAAGCAAAAAAGCAAAGCATCAGTTTTAAAGACCATGACCTATGAAAGAAAGCAAAATCAGCAGCAAGCTTGGATACATACTAGGTATTAATCCAGATGAGGACGCATCATGCAGTGAAGCATTACTCTTTCCTGGATCTCTCTAATGATTCCCTGCACACCCCTGTCATCCAAGTACTCGGTGACCCAACAGAAACTGCAGATCTGCCCAAACCACATGGGACTGTTTTGTTTAACCACAAGTCTACCTATGTTTTGATGAACATTTAAAAAAAAATTAAAAATCAAACCAACAAACAACCCCCACCTCCCAAAATAAAAACACCCCACCACAAACCACACCAACCCCCAAGTACCATAGTTATATGAAAATTCTGAACTCAGGCTTATTACAAGTAGAATTTAAGTTCACAGCAATTTTTTTCCTAATCTCTTTTCATTTGCTGTAAAAGCAATAGTTTCACTGTACCATTACTCCCTTAAATTTCCTGTCTGATGCTAACAGGATGTGACTGCTCTAAGCTGGTGAAAGCACTTTTCCCCCCTCTCAAGCCTTTCAAAAGGTTGTTTACCAGTTACATCAGCAGCAGAGCTGAAAATGAGATCAGCTATCCAGCATTTATACTGACGAACAATTAGGTACAAAAATACCTGTTCAGATTCTTTCTAGCCCACTCCACTACCTACAAACAAGTTCAGAATTATGGAGCTGAGGATGTGCAAACATGGGAGAGGGAAAAGATTATGTCAGGGAGGATGTAATCTAACATGCAACCTGACAAATACAAGGCAGCTTATTTGCCCAACTGACCAAAGTCCCAACATACTCATGTTGAAACAAAGAATTATGAAAAAAATAGTTAGTTATTTATTAAGAATCTTATTTAATCCACTAAAAAACAAAACAAACCACAAAACACACACACACAACCCAAAAAAAAAAAAAAAGCAGCACCCAAAAGAATTTATTACTGCCTCTACGTTAAAAAAATCAGTAGGAAATGAAGCTACTCATACTGGACATGAAAATGTAAACCAGTCTGTCTTTAGAGATGTGAAATGTTTTTTTCTTTATAAAGAAGAAACATGCACAACCGAAGACTCAGGGTATTTGGCTTGCGGATGAAAGATGCCATATTGTGAAAACTCACAGTACAAGTCAGATTAATCTCTTCCAGCTAACAACAGTACTAGTTCTCATTAATCTGGGGGGACTGTGTCTTAGTACTTTAAGGAACACAAAACATCCTCAGCTCTTACAGTGAAGTAAGAACACAATTATCCTTCATTCTTTAACCTTAAAAGTGACTTGGCACCTCTTGCTCATCAGCAAATCACTCCCCTGCAATCAAATCCAATCCTCTTGAATGAGAATGGTGAGGTCTTAATTTTACAACAGCAATCAGCACCTTGTAAACTGCATTTTGGAAGCTTGTTTCTCTGCAATCATTTTTCTCTCCCTTAGGAGGTGAAAGTATGGCTCAAACCTGATAGCCAGTGACAAGGAGCTGAAACATGAAAGGACCGCACATGCTGAAAAGAGACTGCAACTCTGTACATGGCACTGGCATTCTCTGGTTGAGGTGTCAAAACCTCATTCAGTGACAATGCTAAGTTAAGGTTATTTCACCTCATTCTCCCTCTCACCCAAGCAATTTATTTCAATCTCTTCTAAAAAGAAAAATAGTATTTTGCAAAACTGGATTGGTTATGCCATTTGTTTCACTGAATGAGACTCACAAACACTCAGGTCAGTACAATCCAATGAACCACAGTGCTGCAACCTAGGGGAAAGAACAAGAAGTAGGAAACAAAAGGGATTTTGGAACCATTTCACCATTTTAATGCAAAGCTGTAGTCTGAGCCTCCTCATTCCTGATACAAAAACAATGCTCAACTGCATCCATGGCTGCATGTCCTCACACAGACAGGGAACACCAAAAAAACAGACTGTACTTGCTCACATGCAGCATTCAGAGCAAAAGAGATAAAAGGCATTACTGATGAAACAACAATAGTGAATGGTAACAGCAGGAGGAGGAATGTTAGAGTAAATATAGTGAATAATAAACATTTGTTCAATGCAAAAATATGAAGGATGCTTGCTACATTTTTTGAGAAAACAAAAGGAACAGAGAGGACAGAAATTCAGCAGCTGCTAAAATATAAGTGAAACAAGCAATACTCCTAGCTTGCTAACATAAAAACCTCAAAGCTTCCTTTGGGGTTAATTACTTTCCAAGCTCTCAATGTTTTTTGCTTTTCTTAAGAAAGAAAAAAAAAAAAAAGAGTCCCAGAAACACACACACCTCCAAGGGCCAGGGCAGCAAGATAACTTGAGGTCACTCCCAGAAGAGCAATGCCAGGTGTGAAATCTGGACACATTTGCTTAAATTATCTGTTTCTTTTATTCTAGGAAGTAAATTCCAATCAGATTTCAATTTACTATTTCTATGTTGTTTTGCCTTAAAATATTCAGAAAACCTTTACACAATTAAGGTCTGAAGTTATTAATAAAAATATTTTATAAAACTTTTTTACTTCGATGTAATGGTGTTGATAGTATCAAGAACATTTTGTTGGTTCAACAGCATTTTCCCACTTTATCAAAACTAGAGACTATTTGTTGCAACAGTTATTTCCCACCTAAGATATTTATCTAAACTGCATATGCTAAAACAAATCTGAAGAGATATTATGACAAACAAGTAAAACTCATCCTAAGTATATCCAAAGAAATCTTTGGAATATTTATTTCTATTCATTTCTGTAACTGTAAAAAAAGCAGCAATACAACAAAGCAGTCAATACTTTTCTTCACCATGCCAAAAGCATAACAATGACAAAACCAGACTGACTTTGTGAAAACACAACAACAGAAGTGTTACTTTTAAATTGAGAAAAAAACAGAAAAACCTTTTGGCAAATACCTATGTAATAAAATAGTCTGTTTCCACTATAGCCTTTAACAGGATGCAGCAGCGTTTAGCATTCTTATAATCCTATCCCAAGGCATCAGCGAGGCACAAGTACGTGAGAGTACAGATCTGTAATTTAAGGTAAGATCCATTACAGAAACATCCTTAGCAATAAAAGGGAATGATAAAAATTATAAATAAAGTTTACAGTAAAAAATAAATTTAAAATTTCAGATACCTAAAAATTCAGATACCTAAATAATTGTCATTTTGGTGCTTTTTATTAATATTTACATTGATTTTTCATATTAACACTACCTAATAACTACACAGTAACACACCCCCCCGTCACTACACAACCACAACCCAGGTGGTTGCAACTTAGTTCTCACACATTTCCTCCTGCTCTTTTTCTGAGGCAGCCCTGGAAACTAACTTTCATCTAGACAGCCAATCTATCCAAGTAAGTGCCACTACAACATTTCATCTGAAGAATGGTCTCTAATTGTATACCATTAACAATGCTACTGAGATTAGCATTGGATCTAAGCTTCATTTCTGATGTTCAACTTGATTGCATATTCTTTGGGTATGTATTTGTAGTGTTACTAAGAAAACACTAAGAGGAATAAATTGATTTTTAAAACAGCTGTGCTTGAGTCTCACCCATTTCTTCTCTCCAAATGAAAAAAAGAAAAAAGCCATATAAATTCAAGGATATCTGCTATGACAGCCTCAAGTTTGAAAGAAACTGCATTAGCCCCTCAAACCTTCATGGAATATTCAAGAAACTTAACTTTTTTTAAAGCCATTACATTGATATGTCGGTATTTCAACACTGATGTTTTCAAATGGCTGAAGAATTCCTTTATATTATGCAACTGAAATGTCTGGCTTTTCGTGTTTGTCACTTTAAAGTTAATACATAGCCAGAAACATGAAATATTTATCCCAATAGGATACTGAAGTGTGAACTCCATCCCCCACTAGCCACCATATGCTTTTTTTTTTTTTTTAATGTGCAGTACAATTAATCACAGCTACTTTACAGCTAGTAATCAGAGCTTTCTGGTACAGCTAGCTGTACCAAGCCACTTCAGAATTGCTTTGCTTTCAGAATCCATTAATTTCTACACTAAATAACTCGATTTTCTTTCATTGTTGCTGTGAAAAAGATCCATGGAAACCAACAGGACAAGATCCAGACTTTCCACACAAAGAAAACAATGAAAATTAAACACATAGAGCAACCAGACTAAGAGATGGTAAGCCGCTGGAAGAGGTATAAAACCATATTAAACCGCTTATGCTTTGGGTTTAGCCCTTTGAGGGATTATGTCTGGATCTACTGTATGAGTAAATGCTGTGTATCACACACTGTCAACATGTATTCAAGCAGAAAGGAAGAGATACTGCTTTAATTCCTGCAGTTATAACAACATAGTCAAAAGACATGAACAAGTGTAGGGCATGTGAAGTAAAGAGGCATTGCTAGTCATTTGCCCATAGGAAGAAACAAACTTCAGGGAGCAGGAAGCACAGCTGAAGGAGTGCAGCAACAGCACCGTTTCTTAGCTCAGCAGAGAATGCCATAGCACACAAAGCCTACAGCCTTGTAGAATGCACAAAAGGACAGAAAATGCCAGCATGTGCACATGCTTCTATCTTCTTAAGTATGTGCTGTTTGTAGCCAGATAAATGCCAGATAAAATATGCAGAAGACTTTCTATGTTTTTAAATTGATATTTTATAGTAAGTCTCCAAATTAGAGTCACTGAAGTGTCAGTATTTATTAGCATTTTCACAATCTGTGCAGCACTATAAATAAAATCAGAGCAGATGGAAGCTGCATCATTCTGTTGTTGGGGTTTTTTTCATTGGGAGGTGTGCATTAATGACTCCTTGACAGAAATTCACAGAGAAGTTCTGAAGACAAACTATGCTATTGGGCATTCTTTTTATTCATGAGAAATACTTGCCTTTAGAAATTTTTACAATATGAGGCATGAACAACTCAGTGCCATCTGCACTGGCATAATTTAATAAAGAAAAAAGCTCATTCTGAACCTGTGTTACTTTTCCATAGAGCTTTGAAGAGAAAATTGAACTTTATTTGGCTTCTTAATACTTTTCATGATCTTAAGTATGCTCTTTAGCTAAAGAATTTTAATATATCAGTAAGAGGGAAATTATATGACAGGATTTTCACCCAGGTTTTAGATCAGCAAACCAGAAAGACAGTAAGAGGCCCAGCAAGCATCCAAAGCACCTTTTTCAAGCAACTTTTATTGAGTTTTTTCAAAAATACACTTCTCTTCCCGAAGAACTAGAAAAAAATTATTTGGAAAAGCAGTATAAAATGCTAAAGCTCTACAAGCCAAAGCATTTATTAATGAACATTGAGCTTTAAAACAGACTTATTCTCCTGCAACTTTTGCATATATTCCCCTTTCTATACATGAGGGCAATTACATGTAAATATATAGAATACACTCGGGTCTTCAACAGATACTTAAACATTTAAAAATTGTCTTCAGAATAACATGAGCAATGATGCAGTATAAAATTCAAGTGCTTTGGAGGTGATTATTGTAACATATGAATAAAGAAGAGGATTTCTATTTTGATATATTTTGCCTTTGGTCCAGAGGAAAGAAACGTACTGTACTTACCACTGTGTTACTTTTTTCTCCCTGCTGCTTCTTCCCTGAGCTTTCAAAGCCAACATTCTGTTTCAAGACAAAGGTACAAAAGTTTTAGTCAATGCTATCCCTGCTAGATAAGAACAAAATGACATTTTATTGTATTGGATATTTATTTTGCTTTCAGAGTGTGGTTTGGTTTTTTACGTATGTATGAACTGTAACTTGAAGAATTCAGAGAACTTGACAGACTTTCAAAGCATTAAAAATTACATATATAATTTTAGGGCAGATGATTCCGTATATGTAATACTAAAAAACACTGGTTTTTATCCTACTTTCATTTTATTTTATAGCATACTGTCTACAAAGTTGTTTCATTTCTACTCAATTTGAATTGCCATATTCAATTATTGTATCTCTTATATTAGACATCTCTTGTACAATCTGAAGAGCACCAAGAAAATATACATCAAAAATTAACAGAACATGAAAAAAAGCATACTTCTTTATAATTAACTTAGGAAATTTTTAGAAAGTTGAAACACCTTTAATAAGGCATATCAGATCACTGATGCTACCTCCACTGAAGTAGAATAACCATAAACAAAAACATCCAGCACATTTGACTGAACACATTTGAAATTAGTGGCTAGACCTATGGAAAGAAGAAATTTTGCCTCCAACAAAGACAGAAGTAGAACATATCTTCAGAGGTATTAGATGTCTCTATGTTTAGTCAGATCATCTAACTGATCATGAAGTCACACAGAAGAGCTAAGAAGCTGAGTCAGGTAGGGTATAATCTGTCAAATTTGTAGTACCTAGAAAAAAAATGAAGTTGTTGGGAGCACAGGCAGTAGCTTTACTTCATTTTTTCCAATAAAAAGTAGAATCAGCCCATCATAAAATTATTATAAATTTATCCTTCAAAAAACGCTATACAGATTTAAAATTAAAATTGTTCCAGGAAGAATGGAAGTTCCATGGTTGTTGAGAGTTATGGAAAATTAGCATGGGATTTGTGGAAAATTAATATGGGATTTAAGGAAAATTAATATGCCTGAATTAAAACAGCAGTGTTGCAGGTGCTGCTGACCAAATTGCAGGCACCCTGAAGCAAACCGTGGGATCAATAAACAAGCTGGTGTCTCACAGCCTGGTACCCCACGGGACCAGCAAACAGCAGGTGTCCTATCTCACGGTTGTTATCTCATGAAGTAGTGGGAACGTTGTAGCAAGAACTGAGAGGCACCGGCTGGGAAGCGAAAAACCTTGGGTCAGCATGACACGGACAGCAAGTGACAAGACACGTAGCCAATCATACATGAACTGTGTATGTATGTAACCAACGAGGTTTGTACTGGGGTGGAACATCTGGAGTCAGAGGGGTATAAATTGCCGCCATTTTTAACCATAAAGGTCTTCAGTTATAACTCTTATAGAGTTGTGTGAAGTCCATACGTCGCCTCCGACACATGGTTTGGGGTAAAAAAAACAAGCAGCACTACAGTCACAGAACAATGAACTTCCAAACTGCAGAAGTCAGGATTGTCATAGCAGGAATGCACTATAACCAACTCTCACATTACATGGTCTGTTCCTCATTCAGGAGTCACTGGTGCCAGCTTTTGCATACGTACCAAATGGACTCTAACACACTACACTGCATAAATCTATTCATTTATTCACTGCAGAAGGACAACCAGGTCATGTAAATAGAAAGGGGAGAAGTAATATAGGTAAAAGTAATATTAGTCTCAAGTCTTTCAACTTTACTGCTGAAAAAAAGCCAGACTGAGCAATAAAAAACAGCAGCTCTCAAGACAATTAAAAAGATCAAGAAAGGATCAAACTAGATTCTGAAACCTGAGATCTGTCAAAGAGAGTCTGTCAAATTGCCATGGCCACATGCTTCTTTCTTTTCCCACAGCACATTGCTCCTACTGAAAAACTATTTAATCTTTCCCAAAGCTGTTAAGAGGCACTGCACACAAGCTCTCACAGAGAAGAAATGCAGGTTTGCAATATCTGCTAGGATAAGCTGAATTAATCCAGAGAATATGATAGTTCAGGGCTGGATCTGACAGCAGAACAGTCAGGTGACTGTGCCTCTGGAAGAAAAAGGTTTAAGATCAAGACTTTGCGGGCAGAACGTTTGGACTAGAAAAATGATCAAAGGATTATCTAGCCTTGGAATCATCACAAAAACAACAAACAAACTTTTGCTTCATCTCCTGACACATGTTGGGGTGCCTGTGTTGAAATGCCCAGAAGAATAAAATCCAGTGGTAGGGAGCCATTACCAAATCACAAACTTTGCAGACATCCAAACCAAGCAAAAGGAACTCATCTGACCCAGTCATCCACAGGAGATATTACAGCAAGTGGGATGCATGTGCACTGGATATTTCAGGTCATTCTGCTTTGGAAATTAAGCACCTATACACTGAACAAAAGACAGTAGTTACATAATCATGCAAGATCAGTGAACTCTCTGCAACTAACTTTACCTTAATGTTACTTGAAACTGTGACACCAAGTCAGATAACTTTGTATCAGAAGAGAACACTAACAGCCTGCTGAAGCTACAACTGTAAGCACTGCGAAGTCACCAATACCAGCAACCTTCCAGGCTTCCACACATGCACATCACCAGGTCCAGTTCGTAAGAAAGCAAAACAAACTATCAAAGAAAACAGCCCAGGGTATTTGGAGGAGCTCAAGGCAACCACGCACCAGGACCTCAACTAGCCCTGATTACCACTTTGCTACCCATTTTGTGGAAATGGTAACTGTTGCTTTAGAGTAGTGATAAATTACCCTCAATGTAAAAATACCTAATGAAATCTCATTTAACCCTCCTCTAGCACATAGTATCAACCTCATCAAACTGAGTCTCAGTATCTGTCAGGTTCCCACAACCAAGAAGGCACAGCAGAAGAGCCCTAGCACCCAGCCTAAAGTATGGGGAGAGTACACAGAAGAACTGTCACGGATCAGGAAATGGAGTTCTACTTCAGGATGCTGAATGACGATGAATAACCCCCAAGCAATTTCTTATTTCTCCAGTCTGTTTAGGGAAAAAAAAAAAGTAAAAAGTAGGGCAGGGAAATCACAACACTTAACCTCTTCGTTTAATGAAGCCTTGGAACTAAATACCTTTAAAATTGCTAGCTTCAGAGACATTCCAGGCAACCTTTCATCCATGACAGCCATACTCCATTTTAAATAGTGAAACCAGTAAAAAACAGTTAATGATTTATTTAAATTATTTCAGGAGAGTGTTGCAAAAGCCAGATTATCTATGCTTGCCCTTGAACATCCACTTATGTTCAGTGAGAAAGTATATTTAGATAAAAAGTCTTTAGATTGATCAAGATCCTCCATGGCAGAGAGACCCATTAAATACAAACAGGTCTCATACAGCTGCATTAAAATCCATCCTGCGAGCCAAGAACAATTTCTGGGCAATGAGATATTGTATTTTTTCCTTTTAGAGCAAGGACCAGGAAGATGAGGGGCTCTGAAGCAGACCATGGAAATGCAACTGTATGCACAATCAGTATCACTGTCCTCAACAAAGCAAGTTTTGCCTGCACAAGGATACCGATAACCATAATATTTTTAAGTATATACAAATGCACATAATAAACTTACAGCCAACAATACTAAAGAATATTTCTTGTCAGTGGTTACCAGCAAGATTCTTATTCAGTCACAGCCTGCTACACAGGTGAGAAATGTGTGCCTTCCAGTGAGCTAGATTTGAAAAAAGAATAACGGATGATCTTGATTGAGGAAATAAAAGATCAACACAGCTGGCAAAATATTTCTCTCTAGATAGCACACCTTTTGAAATCAAACAGACATTTTGCATGAAGCAGGAATATCTTCAGACCACGGTTTAGTTAATCTTGGATTCCCACACTGGGAAACAGGGAGCAAAAGGGGAGGACCAGAGAGGCCTGAAGGATTCAGAGGCCATTCTCAACGAAGAGTGAGTCTTGCTTTTCCTGGAAGTAGATGCTGATACCATGTCTCACTGCTTCTTGTTACTTCCGTGTCTGAACCAAAGCCAGATGCTTAGAGTGAAGCAAAGAAACAATCGCTGCTGCATTGTCTCATTGACAAAAACTTGACAAGCTTCAGAAGCAGCTCTGTCTTTCCACTGGTCTTGGGTGAACGAGTCAAAGATGTTAATTATGTTACATTACCTTAAGCAGCACGAGACTGACTTACTTTAAGATTTGTTACCTCACACTACCAGTGCTCCCACAGATGCTGACAACCAGAATCCATCAAGGCAGGGAAAGGACAGCTGATGGAGTACTCTCAGTGAGCACACAAAGAGTCACATTTGCTTCCAGCATGCCCCAAAATAACCCGTATTTGGCAAGACTGTTGGTATACTGCAGGGGACATGCAGCTGGGAAGTGTTCTGCCAAGGGATATGGGTAGGCTTATTAACAGCAGTGGAACTTAAAAGGCATTTTTTATAGGTCTCTGACTGGCTAACTTGCTATATGAATTATATTTCAATATTAAGAGTTTTACTGTTTTGCAAGAGTATCTACATTTCTATTAGAGGTAATTCTAATTACCTTAGACTGAATGAAGGAACCGCCTAGAGGCTAGCAAAATAAAAATTTGTTCATTACGTGCAATACTGTAACAGCACTTTTGGAAAAGAAAGTTAAGGAAGCCTATTAATACCTGCACATTAGCAGATAAATCAGGTTTGCTGAATTCTGTTGATGATTGCTTTCCCTTGGGAAAGCTCATCAAGTAAGGGTCTTCAGTGTATAAATGAAGATTGCAAATTTGACCTCAATTTTTTTAAAGAAACTATTCCTAAATTATTTCATAGAATGGATCACAGAATGGTTTGGCTTGGAAGGGACCTTAAAGATCATCTAGTTCCGGCCCGCTTGCCATGAGCTGGGACACCTTCCACTAGACCTGGGAGTCTCCTTTGTGTGGATATAGCTGCAAAAACTCTCACTGTGTAAGTTTTCTGAGTGCAAAGTGCAGTTTTGCAACAAAATAAACATTCCCAGATTTTAAAAAACTCCCTGCAGTTCAAAATCCCCCTTTACAGAAGTGCAATTAGTGCAGAAATGGCCACTTTGTCTGAGTTTGATCACTTCAATGAAAAACTGCTATAATGCTCACGTAGCAGCAGATGGAAGGAGTTTCTCAACTCTTAAAACTGCAAGGAATTCTCTATGAATCAAGATACTTGTTTATGAAACCACAAGCCTCAGATGTATGCTCTGAAGAGATCTATAGTAAGAATAAAATATAACATCATTATTAAGCATAACAAATGGTATCTACTACACCATCAGAAAGTCTAGCTGTTGCAGATAAACAATCATATTGAGAATCTGAATTACCTTTAAACCCCCTAAAAGCAGCAAGATACAGCACTATTTTCCCCTGTTTTCCCCAAGTAATTAGAATTGCAGAATTATGGAGGTTGGAAGAGACGTCTCCAGGTCATGTGGTCCAATCTACCAACAAACACTATCCCAACCCCATTAGGGCCAACTTCAACATTAGATACAACAAAGTGAAAAGTTACTTTTGAGTTAAGGTTAATGTCAGTTATGTACAAAAGGAAGCAAGTCAGTGAACTTATCTGGAAACATTTCCAGGGGAAGGTTTAGATATAGTGCTTTTCATGAACCATGAAGATACTGATTTCCATGCCTCCACTCTCGCCAAATTATCTAGTCAACCTAATTGCTATTCGAGATGCTCTTTTTCCAAGTCTTACTAAAGCAGCTGAATAATCCAACACGGATTCAATCTTTCATGAACTTATGATACACAATGCTTCATCTCACCTTAAGTTCAGTATCCTTTTCTATCATTAAAATAAAAGTATCAGTAAAATCCCTTCATAGAAACAAGATGGCTGATATTGATAGACAGAAATGCAAGTAGAGAAATCACTATTTAATTGGAAATTATTTCTACTTTATAAGAGGTAACAAATAAATTCAAAGTAGATCAAGTGTTCACAGACTTGCAAATTATTAATTCTATAAACCTAGGTTGCTTTACAGACCAGTAAATGTGAAGAGGATTAAAGTGTTACTCTATACTGTTGCTAATAATTCTGCTTAGGGTTTTACTGGTTTACTGGCTCTGTTACAATGATGCCATTGCATTCGCTCAAATAACGAAGAATCAAGGCAGGAATTAAACCACAGAAAATAGAGGCATGATGCTGATTTTATACTCCAAACATAACACAAAAAATTAAGAATTTAAGGAAGGCTTTAAAACCAAGAATTTGAAATATTAATATACCTGGCATCCCAAAACATTATTCATTTAATATAGGTGGTTTTTAAACAAAATAAACAGGTTTAATGATCTGTTTTCACATCGGTTTGTTTCTTCCATCTAAAGCACACAATACAGCAGTATCTGAACTCCAAAAACCAAACATACCATGCACAACAGAAAACTACCCAAGGTCTTCAATCAAGGAGACACAGCTCTCTGAACCACCTACCCAGAGCTCACAGATCATGCTTAGGGACCACCAAACCAGCAGGTTTCAGAACAGAGACAGTCTGCATCCCAGCTGTCACAATTCTTTACCCAGTTACTTTTCTTGAAGTGACATTTGTGCTAACTCTCTGACTAGAAGTGAGTAGCTGTGCCAAGCTACACACTGAGGCCTATTTTAGCCTGAGGAAACTTTTTTGTTAGTGGTAACACATAGAATCCAACTTGACTTAATCTTGGAATTAAAGACAAATAAAAAAACCCTCATTCTTTGTAGGCAATGACAAATCTGACACAAGCTTCAGCCATATAAAAGATTTCCACTGCTGCTACAGAATTGACAATAACTTTAGAGAGGACTGGACATACCTACATCACATCAGGAGGGCTATTAGCACCACAAACAATGTGACACAATCATTCGGGATAACAATCAAGGCTGCAAATCCCTGAGAAAATTGTCTAGATCAGGTGCCCTCACCTTTTGCTCTGATGCAACCCCCTTCCTTTTCATATTGATCAGACAGTGGTAGCTCTGAATGGTCACAGCTTTTTCTGACCTATTATTGCTAGCCACAGCAAATGTGCTCAGACCTCAGCCTTCTTCCACAGCAGGCGCAAGAGAGACTGAGGTTGGGAAAGAGGAGGAATGCAGACAATTTAGGAAACAAATTACTAAAAGAATAAGAACACGTAACACATGGAATACCCATTTAATCAGTAGCAAGATTTGTAATTAAAAACACAAAACCAAGTCATACACACACACACACACAACTACACCAGAATGTATAGCACTGTTTCTAGCAAGGACTCATCTGATCCAACTTAAATAGGTGGTTAACTTGTATGATGCTATTCCCATGACCCTTATATCTTTTTCCCTACTGCCATTCATCACATAAACCCTCTTTCCTTCCTCTACTTTATCACATCCACATATTTTATTAGATATTGAAATACTTTGGGGAGACATGTACCTAAACTTACTTGCTCAGTACTTAAGAATTATGGTACTATGTCTTACAGGGACCACAGATGTCTGTAAAATGCTGGTGGCACCCAACATCCACCATTCTGTGGGCAAGGAGTGATAGGTTAAATATTGCATTAAGTAGATGCTAATCCACTAACACAGATAACTTGGCCTCTTCTCCCTGGTGACCAGTGATAGGACAAGAGGAAATGGGGTCAAGCTGCGCCAGGGGAGGTTCAGATTGGATATTAGGAAAAATTTATTCATGGGAAGAGTGGTGAGACGTTGGAACAGGCTGCCCAGGGAGATGGTGGTGGA
This sequence comes from Hemiprocne comata, assembly GCA_020745705.1. Taxonomy (NCBI): domain Eukaryota; kingdom Metazoa; phylum Chordata; class Aves; order Apodiformes; family Apodidae; genus Hemiprocne; species Hemiprocne comata. The sequence goes on along the minus strand of CM036616.1, from coordinate 37,340,431 downwards.
GGCATAATCCCTGGATATGTTCAAAAAAAGGGGTGGGACTTGGTGTTTCATAAGATGGTTTAGTGGTTAAGGGTTGCAGGGTGGATGGTCAGACTTGATGATCTTGAAGGTCTTTTCCAACCTTGACAACTCTATGATTCTATGTTAACTACTTAGTATGAGGAAGACAGAAGTGATCTAGATACTAAAGTGAGTATGACTACCAAGCATGAGAGAAAGAAATCACAGATAATATGAACCTTTGGCAAAGACTTTAGGCACAATATTTAACTGTACCCTGAATTCTCCAATTCCAACTTGTGAAACTTAATCAAACAAGTCCCAGGATGAGTCATCCCTCTGAATGACCCCAAGACTGTGACAGAGAGTGCACTCCTGTCCTAAAATACAAACGACATTCAAGTCCTCTTTGACAACACTTAAGTATCAGTTTCCAACACCCCAGATGAACAACCAATTACCCACACTCCATTAATAAGATCAGTAAAGGTGGTATATTTCTATCCATTTAGAAGCTAGGCAGACAGATATACTCTCAATATACCTCCTTTACCAGGCAAACACTTATTCAGTTATGCCACAGCTTATGCACAAAATTGGATCGTAGAGCCATTTCAGATTAGTACAACAGAGAAGGCTGTAGATACATGCTGCAGCAGAAACCCAGGCTTAGACAGAATTCAGACTGCAAACTGCACAGATTCTGTGAATGTCTGTAGAAATCTAAAAGCATTAATTTGCCTTGTGCCTGTGGCCTTTTATTGTTACCAACTAGTCCATGAGATTCTGCAATACAGTTTGAGCTGAGGCTTTTTAATTTATCAAATTATGCATAAAATATTGAATTGTTAGAACCAGTAACAACTCAGTAGTTGTCTGAAATAGGTTAGAAAATAGGTATTAGGAACTAGAAGAATCTTTTATGTTTCCTGTACTTCAGAAACACGATTGTATAGCATACTGGAGATTTGAAATTAAAATTGTTTCAAAATTAAGAGAAACTAACAGCAAACAGTTGCCATAATTTTATACTTAATTACAGATCTCACTCTGCCAGCCAAGTCATTGTTAGGGTATGTAAATTCCTAAGTTCCCTTTCCTTCCAGGGCAGAGGTGAGCAGTGCTAGCAGAGCAACATTTAAATCTATTTTTAGATGTCATATTCCCCACACACATGTACAGGCATAGCCTTCCAATTAACAATTGCTATTATGAACCTTTTACTTCCTTCTGCATTTATTTTGTTGCTCCTGGCTTTACAAAGTTGAATTAGGATACATCACTGACCAGGTTGATTACAGATACAATTAGCAGCCTGAGAACTTGCTTGAGAAACTGCTAAACATTCATACCTATGAATGAAATTAACCTCAGCTGTGGTCTTAACATACAAAGTGACACAAAAATATTAGGGTGATATTGGTAGACTGAGTGGGTTTAAAGAAAAAAAGAACTGTCAGATACTTTTTACAGCTTCAACTGCCAATTACTGTGCACATCAATTCACTGTCATAACAGTATATAACTACCTCACCCCATATGCACATTATGAAGATCAACCCTTGAATGTCAATGCTCTTTATAAACAATAACAAAGGAAGACACCAGGAGGAATAATACACTTCTATATTCAAAACAGAAGACAGATACTGGAGCAGGAACAAAGCAGAATCAGAGATACAAAATTCTAGAAATGCATTAATTTGAAATAGGGATATATTCTCAAGGCAAGTGTCTGGTATTCAAAGTTTTTAGTAAGCAGTAAACAATTGAACAGGTGTCTTACTAGAAGTTGAAGTTTCCTGTTTGAGTCAGTATTAAATTCACAACTAACTGCTACAGCTACTGATTGTGACTTAACATACCCAACATCAAACCAAAAAGTATTTTTACTCCATTACACTTCATATAAGCATGCACCATCTGCCACTGAGGTATGATCTGTTTCTCTCTGACATTATCACATTACTCTTGAAAAGACTAATGCTGCTGCTTAGTCTCATGGTTTGAGCCAATTTCTAAAAGCTAAGCCTTGACTTGCTGTCAGGCCTCCTCACTACCTGCCTGAGAATCAATGGAGAAGAAGCAGACTGCCACTTTTTGCCATATAATATAAAGCTACCCAAACCCCTGTTTCAAGCTAAATCACATTTGGCAAATACTGTTCTAGAAGTGATTTGTTTCATGGATGGAATGGAGCTATAAAATCTGCACTGAAATTTTGCTGTGTAACGCGATAACAATCCCCTTCTAACAAACACAAGAAAAATTAGAAGCAAATATTAATTAAGGTAATAAACATTTCTAGCATTTGGAATTGAAGAGCTGCAAGGTAATCCTAAGATCACAAGAAAATTTTCAAGAAATTAATATACTTAATTCAACTGATTGGAAAATAGCCCTCTGCTAACCAATCCTCTGCAGACTGCACTTGAAGTAACCAATGCAGAGACAGCTCCAATCTGAGAAACCAGGAACACAATTGTTATTTAAAACCCTGGGGAGAAGAAGATGGTAGTGTCTTGGAAAAGAACAAGGTATGAATTTGCTGTGTTCCCTCTGATAATGAGGTTACAGTGAGGGTCGTTTTGCATCACTTCTTAATGGCTTTTTATTAAAATTAACTTAAACAACACAGCAGAAGAGAAACATGCAGAAACTGCTGTCTGTGTGTAGTTTGAAAAACACCAGTAGGTTTCTTCTCTTTCCCAAGTTCTCCTTCTTTGAAAGGTCATCTTGGAGAATATACTGCCTGGAGGAATCACCTTCACATCTTGACAGAAGTGCTACCAAACTGCATGCCCTAAAATTGCATTTTCAAAAGTATATTCATACATCTTCCCAAATTCTTTTTAGTGCAGTTGCCCATTTTGGTTCACAGCATCTTCCAGTAATATATGAAATGCATTACTAGATCTGATAACCAAACAATGGAGGCTTTGGGGCTTTTTTGGTGTTTAGATACAGCTCCATTCTCCCTTCTGAGTAAAGAAGGAAATAATCAGATGTCAGCCCTAAAAACAACCTGACATCTGTTTAATCTAATCTAAAATAAATTCTTCTGGATCTTCCAGATCTTCTCCAAAAAGCCAACATAAAATCTGGATAAAACAATTAAGTCTGTATTTGAAGCTTTCACAGCAATGAACCTGCAGATTACTGAATTCTACATTCTTAGAAAAACAGACATTTATTAAACTGCATTAGATTACTTCTCTGTGCAATATTCTGTCTAGCAATAAGACATTGAAATAAAAAAAAATCAACCTTTTCCAACAGGCTAATTTTTAACATATCAGCCGTCTTTGTTAACAGCTGTAAAAGCACTAGATTTTTTTTCTAGTGCAGAAAAATCTCAGTAGTAAAGATCAGTAGTGAGATTAATGGACTAATTCCATTCTACATACCAGCTTTCATTTTAATACCATTAAGGGATCAGAACTGAGACAGACTGATAATGTTGTGGATAAAATAATTCAACACAGTTCTAATGCATGCACTCTATGACAACGCACAGTTTTCCCATAAAACTATACAAATTTACAAAGTAACATAGTTGAAATTAACAGGTGTCTGGTGCTCCCACCGGTAAGAAACTGGGCTGAGAAGAAATGCTAACAGCATGATCTATAAAAATAGAGACCAGAATGAGTGCTAGCAGTTAGATAGCAGAAGTGCTATTAGCACTCCAGGGAAAAAGACACATTCTCAACAGCTTCAATTAGCCTTGGCAGGCCAGTATCTAAACCCAAAATAGTAAACACTAAGAGCTTAACCAATTTATCTAACACCCACTAGTTAAAGACTAATGAGTCTTAAACTTCAATCTTGCTAGATGTACAAATGCCTGGGTAATCACTCCCTACAGAAACCACTTATCTATCACCAGTTGGTGATTGTTTGCTTTAAATGCACATGTAAAGAAAACTACAGCTGATGTGCTCCTGAAGGACGGCAATTTAAGAGGCACCTTTACTCTCAGTCATAAAGTTGGTACGGGAAAACAAGCAAAGACACATAAAAAAGGAAAAAGAAAAACTTACTTGAGTTCCCAGTGTCTCAGTTTCAAGGTTTCTCAGAGAGCTACTACTGCTCTACCAGTGATCCTTCAAATGAAAATGTCCTCAATAAAAGTGAGTGCCCCTAGCAAGTAATCTCTTTTGCTTCCTCATCCATTCCATTGCGATTTCTTGTGCTGTTGGTTAGCCCATTCCTCTCCATTGTTCTGCTTTCTCCTCTTTTCAGTATGACCTTTCCCATCCCAAGCTGCTTCCCCTGCCTTTCTAACACTACAGTATCCCTGACACTCTCCATCTCACAAGAAAGCTCCAGCTGATGAGCACCACCGGGGATTGCCTACTTCAATTCAGTGCATATAAAACCAGAACTTAATCTCAACCACCAACTGTTCTTATCATATACTTTGATTACTTACTGTGGAAATCATCAGTATCCTGCCCACTCTGACCTACAAATCTACTCAACTGTTTCCAGCTTGAGTTTCTGTAGTCACAATTCTTCCCGGCCCCAAACACCCAAAATAGAATTGTAACTACACAAACTTGCACCACTTACTACAAAAACCGTTTCTAGTACATTGCCTGACTGTATTGCTGGTTTAAGTACCCCTATTTTCCTCCTTTTCTATTAGCAATAAGCAGATTATTTTCACTTGTTTTTTTCAAACTATTTTCTTGTTCAAAATCAAGAGGAAGACTGCTATTCAGTCAATAAAGTTAGCTTGTATCACCATCATCAGTTTTTCAAAACAACATCTGACAGCATCCCCACACAGATCTATAAAATTAACTCACTACAAAGTCCTTCATATTCTTCCTTATCTCTTGCCTTCACAACAATGCTTTAAAATAAAATCCTGACAATTACCAGGTTGCTGATGTGCAAATATCAAGCTAACCAATACTCACCACCAACAACCCAAATATCATGTGCTCTGCTATCCATCTAGCTCATCATAACCTTTCCTGGAGGACATTCATCGTTGTCTACCCCACACTTGTGTTGGATCATGATAGGTGATTCCAATTTGTTTACTAAAACTGTTTTAGGTTACAGCATCACAAATTATGATAATACTGTTCGGGAAAAAAATTATCTTTACCCATCCTGCCCTTACACACATTAAAATGCATTACACAAGTTATATCTATACCAACATATGCAAAATAAAACCAGTAGAGTTATACTAGTGCTAGAGTTTAGGCTCATTTACTAGGAAATTTAAAGCAGAGGTAGCTACCTAGTCTGTTTCTTTACTGTCCCAATTAGTAACAAGCAAAAATACAAATTAAGTCCAATAAAAACATACAATTCACGAGAAGAAATACACTAAGTTCTGACTGTTCAGCTCAGTTGCAACTGGGTTGGAAGGTACCTTAAGGATCATCTAGTTCCGCCTCCCTACCACGGGAAGAGAGACCTCCCACTAGACCAGGTTGCTCAAAACCCCATCCAACCTGGCCTTGAACACTTCCAGGGATGGGGCATCCACAACTTTCCTGAGCAACCTGCTCCAGTGCCTCACTCACCACCCTCACACTAAAGAATTTATTCCTATCTCTATATAAATCCACCTTCTTTGAGTTTAAATCCATTACCCCTCATCATATCACTACACTCCCTGATAAAATGTCTCTCCCCTTTAAGTACTGGTAGGCCACTATAAAGTCTACCCAGAGTCTTATCTTTTCCAGGCTGAACAAGCCCAGTTCTTTGACCCTGTCTTCATAGGAGAGGTGCTCCAGTTCTCTGATCATCTTTGCAGCCCTCCTCTCAACCCACTCAAGTAGGTCCAACTTTCTCAAAGAGTTTTTCATCTTTTTTTAGAGGTGAGGTATTTCAGCTCCTACATAAGTGAACACATTTGTAACTGTTAATAGAGATTTAGAATAAGTCTGGAATATTTTTTACTTGAAAGTATGTTAATTAGCACAAAAGGTAGGGAAGGAATGAAGGACCACCAGCAGCCATTTAAGTGTCTGAACTCAGCAAGAGAACAGCTTGAGTTCTACATAGCCTGGTACTTGCAAAAAGATCACTAAGGCTTCTTCAACTAGCCAGAAATGACAGGCAGATCAAGCAGGTTCGTATCCTCAAACAGGAACAGTTACATGCAGAACTAAGCAAAACATAAGCCTTGCTCCTTTCTCACTTACAGAAGTAGTTCAAGAGGGAGTAAAAGGGAGCAGAAGAATCAAACATTATGTCACCTGATACACTGAGGAAAACATGAATCCTCTAACCCGAAACCAAATTATAGCACTATAACCAAATAATTTCCTGTGTGTCAAGAAATTTTAAAAGCGAGTCAGTGGTCTGAACAAGCGTACAAAGGAGTCAGTTTGATCATCGAGTTCTTCTGTTTTCTCAAATATGAAAGTCACCTACTTTGCCAAGGTGGATTTCCTACATCCCTCACTTTCTGCATTCTCTGGCTCCTAACCCATAATTCATTGCTGCAGGTTTTCTCCCTTCATTTAATTAACAGATGGACAATGTTCATGTCTTTAACATTACCATTTTAGATTTGTTGTTTTCTAAGCATCTAGTAAAACTTCCTTTACCTGATTTCCCTTTAAAACTAGATTACAAAAGGAATTTCTGTACAGATTATTTGGCTGAATGGCTTCCATGTGCTCTTTTTAAAAAGGAACAAATAAATTCTGCTGATTAAACGTTCTGTTTATTACAATCAAAATCAATTCATAGTCATTTATACTTAATCAAACACAAAGAGGTTTTAAATATGTAATTGTTTACTTGGCACCTTTCAATGTTAGGTAAAACTCCAAATCCTTCTACACTGACTTCTAAGAATATTGCATCCACGATCTTTTTTAATGAACATTTTAGAATTAGCAGTGCAAGACCACCTGCTCATAAAATCTAAGTTTCCCATACTTTATGCATAGAGTTAGTCATCCTGTACATTACTACAATTTGATGGTCCATAGCAAGCTATTTATGCTGTGGCTTATGAAAGAGAATACCAATTAAGAAGTATTAAATATTTTTTACTTCTAAAATGTCAAAAATATGTAACTAAATCAAACTGGTACTATTCTTTTCCCTTACTTCACCCCTTCCTAAATTATAGGCATTTATTTTAATCACCAAACACATCACTCTTCCTATCAAGGGCCAGTGACACTTAACAGCCAAACATAAGCTTTCTTTTTTCCCTCCAAACTGAGTACCTAACCATTCTTTCTTTATAAAGATCCTTAGAATTATTCATCAGCACTTGATGAGCAGTATTTCCAATATACTGGGGTTTTTATTAGAATAGTTTGTTTTTTCTTTCTGCACATTTTATTAGCTAGTCCATTTGTCTCTCCACTGAAATTGATGTTTGCTTCAACTCTCATTGGAGAAAAATCTTTTTTGCCCTAAAACCAAGCTAATGCTTTATGACAGGAAGTCCGACCCCTTTTGCACTACTTACCTAGTCAGCTAGCTTACTTCTGTCATCATCTGCCTTTGTCCTTACTAGCTCAACCAGCAGGAGAAATGTCAGAAGACCACCTGGACCTCCAAAAACACTGAGCACCTGCCTTTTGTCCATTTATACATAACTGCCTTCCAGTTGTCTTGGTGTAAATCCCCTTAGAATGAGAGATTGTCTGTCTTAACTGGCTAAGGATCTTTACAAATATGAAACCTGCAGGATAACAACTTCACGGTAATTGGATATTCCTAAATATACAGCACTCTTCCCACACTACCCCTTCCCTACAAACCAAAAGCAATTAATTCTTTTTGCTTTCTGTGTACAAGGCTTCTTTGCCCTGAACTTGTTGCAGACTGGCAAGCTGAAAACTAGCCTGCGCCATTTTCTGCTCTTATTTAGTGACAGCCAGTATTTCTCATGCTGACCTGGAGTTCTATAACACATCAGTCTGTGCGGCTCTCCAAACCACTCCTCCATAATCCTCCAGACAGAGTGAAAGTTCTGGAAGAAATCTGCTTATACTTCATATAAACCTTGGCAATCACCTTTGTGAAACTGTACGAATTGTACCTCATATAAAGAAAGTATTTTGGCAGAAAAACAAACTCTGACACATCCATTACAACTCCCCATGGTTGCTTAAGACATCACTGGAGGTAAAGCATTTTACTGTGCATTTCTCCCTTGTCACCGTTTCTTCCCATTTCTTCTTTCTACCAGGAAAATATACTTTCATATTGTAACAGACACAATTAAGAAAAAATCCATGGGGGTAAAAAACAACAAACAAAAGGAGTAAATAGTAAATAACATCTGTGAGTTACACAGAAACCATATCTTAACTGAAGAAATAGGCACCAACATCCTTGAACCAGCAAACTGCATTGGTCACGACCTTCAAAGACAACTGTCAAAAGGAAGTTTGCTTCCATACATTAGTTAGCACTTAATTCTATCTCCACTGAACAATGTAGCTGGAAAAGGAGAGAGGAAAGAGTAGGAGGAAGCTAGAATGTGCCATTCTTTTAAAATAAGTTAGAAGTATTCTCTGCATACTTTTGCTCTGGAACCACCACACATGTTTTATGGCACTGTATAAGAAGTTTTTTATTTGCTAGTCGCCGAATCAACAAATAGGATTGAAAAACTGCTTATGCAATGCAAAAGGGAGTTTCCCAATACCTAGCCTTTGCATAAAACTAAACAGATTTGCCTACATGCAGTTAGGATGAATATTGTTTTCCTTAGAATATCCAGTTCTGGCCATGTGACAACCAGGAAGTTTATCACGCAAGCCAACCCTCTGATAACCTAATCTTGTTTTAGACAGACACTGTTAACAGTACAGACATTTCAAGTGACTAACTACCATGCTTCCTAAGACCTCAAACTGAAACAACATGGGGAAAAGCAGTCTAAAATATTTTAATGTTGAAATGCCCGTGGGCCTGAGAATCAATTCATCTATTGAGACAGCTTTTCCATACCTCTTCTGCACCACAGGGAACGCCAGGCCAACAGAACGACAAGTTCCCATTGCCAAAGTAAAACACCCCTTGTGCTGACTGGATTAACCTTCACAGCTGAACCACCTGAGATACATTTGAGCAGGCACTTCATGCCAGAACTTGTCAACAGAACTAGGAAGGGGGAGATTTGAGCCATCTACAAGGAGAAATGAATCAGCAAGTCAAGAGGGCTCACAGTGTAAATATGCAAACCAGAGCTTATATAAGAAGCTTGGAATGTGTCCAAAACCTGTTGAAATAAAGGAGTCACAAGAATGAAGAGATGGGATACATTGTGCCCTCTTTAGCCAATGTTGTTTTCTTTATTCAGGAAGTCTTGATGGCAAGACAATTAAATAGGATTTTCCTTAACTAACTAATTATATATAGCTTCAAAATTGCATCCTTAAATAAAACATAGTCAGAAGACGAAATACACTCCATTGCAAAAGAAGCTGCAACACTCTATGCAAGTGAGAATTTGTCAAGTTCACCTATTAGGCAGCATACAGATTACAAAAGGTTAAAAAACAGTTCTGACAAATGTTAACAATTGGTGTTCGGTCTTCTTTCATATATTTCAGCTATACACAAATAAGAATCCGCTTATGGTCTGTATGTTCATGTGTTTCAGTACCTGTAAATACATACTTACACATTAACTTCACATTTGACATACGGATTTAGCAGTGTACTCATTGTGGATTGAGCAGCTTCACAAATTATGGCACTTTTTCCAGAAACCTATTCATTACAAAACTTACAGAAGCTGAAGAACACACACTGACTTGGCAGTAAGAAGACTCTATTCAAGAGCATCACAAAACATCATGAACATTTACTAGGACTAGGTCTCTTGTGATACCTACAGTAAATACTCATCATAACACACATCACTTCATACATTCAACTACTCAAGATCTGCCTGCAGCCACAAGCCTATCACAAAGCCAGCATTTGCTTCCCACTCCTGCTTGGTTTAGCTAGCAGAGATTTTCTTCCCCCCACAAGGCTCATCAATCAAGTCTGCTAATGAACCAACAGTTCAGAGTGAAAAAGGGACTAGACATAAGATCAAACTACTGCAAAGCAACAAAAAATAAACTCTAGCTTAACCATTGCTTCTGAATTATCTTAGCAATAAGACTTAATAAGCAATTCAGTGTGAAAACAAGAAGATCCACAATGAAACTAGCATTATAAAACAAGATTTTAATTCAACAAAATTATTTTCAACATTCGAACATTTGTATCAGCCTATTCTCTTATAAATATTAAGGAATGTTACTGAATATGAATAGCATAACAAAAGAAAGTATGCTTTCTAAATCCAAGCTATGCACTGCTGTCTAAACTCCCTGCTTTGTTGTTGTTAGCTTGGCAATAAGTAGGACAGTAATAGCTAATTAAAGGTCTCAGCCTATCCAAATGATAAAAACACTTCTCTTTTGAGATTATTTGTTCACTGTATCACTCAATAATCAGAGAACTCTGAAAGAAATCTCAAAAGTTTAAAAGAGAAAAATGGCACTTTCTCCAATTCTCTAAAACTAAGGATCTACAGAAAAAATAATTTTCAAGCCCTCACACAGAATATCAAGTATTTTTAATAAATAATTAGGATTTTCCTCTCAAAAATAAATCTACTCCTCAAAACAAATATTGCCTTTCCTCTTTAGTAACCCACTCTTTCTGCACAAACCCATTTTCAAGCCAAAGTTCCAACACTTACACTATCTTTTCATAATAGTTCCTAATTTTAATCTCGTAAGACACCTGCATTTCGAAGCACATCATTTCTACAATACTATTAAGCATTTAAACCTGTATCTTTGCTGTTAAAATATTTCCCCTCTTGAATGTCAATCATTTTCTGTGGGTAGTTACAAATATTTGCAAGTGTGTTCTACCTCCATTCTTGAAACAGAGCAAGAGATGCAGAGAGCCAAGTGAAAAATGTGTTTGTTTGATGGTACTAATTAGGATTAAGATCAAACATCCTACTGGAGATCCTACTCCAGTATATTAAAATCAAAACATACTGTGATCTATTAAAGATTTTTTGTGGCACTTCAATTAGGCCTACACTTACTCAAACGCCACATAATTCTAGTTATTTTGTCCCTATAATTCTTTATAAGGAGCTACATGCATCTGCAGCTCAACTACATTATTGGAAATACTTCTAAACCAAACCAACCCCTTCAACCTCAGCCCCCCAAAACCATACCACTAACAATGTAACAAAACATACAAAACTGAAACAGTACTTCACAACTGAAACAGAAGACCACAACAAACTCTCCCAAAACAAAAAACTTAACAAAAAGAAAACAATCATATCATAGTGTCAACCATTACAGGAGCTTGACCTGTACAAATCAACAGGTCTGGATGCCATCCACCCTAGGGTGCTGAGAGAGCTGGCTGTCATTGCAAAGCCGATCTCCGTGATCTTTCAGATGTCATGGAGATCAGGAGATGTTCCTGAGGACTGGAGGAAGGCTAATGTCACCCCCATCTATAAGAAGGGTTCAAAGAACAACCCAGGTAATTATAGACCCATTAGTCTCACTTCAGTTCCTGGGAAAGTCATGGAGTGAATCCTCCTGGGGACTGTCACAAGTCAATTGAAACACATGATTGGGAAAAGCCAACATGGACTTATTAGGGGCAAATAATTCTTGACAAACCTGATCACCTTCTATGACAAAGTCACCCTCTTGGTTGATGCAGGGCGAGGGGTGGACATTGTCTGCCTGGGCTTCTCCAAGGCTTTTGACATGGTCCCCCACAGCCTCCTGGAGAAACTGACTGTTATGGCCTTGACAAGTGGTCTGTGTGGTGGGTGGGGAAGTGGCTGACAGACTGTACCCAAAGGGTGACAGTAAATAGTTCCTCCTCAACCTGGCAAGTGGTCACAAGTGGGGCCCCCCAGGGATCAATATTGGGCCCAACGCTGTTTAACGTCTTCATAAGTGACCTGGATGTTGGGATCAAGAGCACCCTGATGAAGTTTGCAGATGACACCAAGATGAGTGGAGAGGTTGACACTACAGAAGGGAGAGCCACCCTCCAGGATGACCTAGACAGGCTGGAGGAGTGGGCTAGCATAAACCTTATGAAGTTCAACAGAGGGAAGTGTAAGGTCTTGCACCTGGGAACACATAACCCAGGAGTGCAGTTCAGACTGGGATCCACTTGGCTGGAGAGCAGCCTTCTGGAAAGGGACCTGGAGGTCTTGGTGGATAACAGGCTCAACATGAGTGAACCGTGTGATGCTGCAGCAGCAAAGAAAGCCAACAGGATGCTGGGCTGCATCAACCAGGGCATCACCAGCAGAGATAAAGAAGTCATCATTGCACTCTACTCAGCACTTGTCAGACACACCTGGAGTGTTGCGTTCAGTTTTGGTCCCTGCTCTACAAAAATTATAAGGGCAGGCTGAAGAGGGTCCAGAGAAGGGCCACAAGGATGATCAGAGGACTGCAGGACCTGCCATATGAGGAGAAGCTGAGATAACTGGGTTTGTTCAGCTTTGAGAAAAGAAGGCTTTGGGGAGACCTTATTACCATGTTCCAGTACTTAAAGGGTGGCTACCAAGAAGACGCAGACTCCCTATTTGCAAGGAGTCACATGGAAAAGACAAGGGGTAATGGGCACAAGTTGCTCCTGGGGAGATTCCGATTGGACACAAGAGGTAAATTTTTCACCATGAGGACAGTCAAACATTGGCATAGTCTCCCAAGGGAAGTGGTAGATTTGCCCCACATTGGACAGTTTTAAGTCTCAGCTTGACAGGGTGCTGAGCCATCTCTTATAAACTATAGTAGTACCATAGTAGCCATCTCATATACAGTAGTACCTAGAAAGTTTGCACCAGGTGATCATTGAGGTCCCTTCCAACCTGGCATTCTATGATTCTTGGATATTAACCTTTCCCTAGATAGGATAACAGCAGCATTTAAGTTAGCTTACCCAGGGCAGAAGTATTTGTTTGAAATGGCTTTTATTTTTTGCACAAAGCTACCTGAGTACATTACCACAAAACTGGTAACCACCTTGCATACATTATGTAGCAACCAAAGTAATCAAATAATGCGTAAAATTACAACAGAATAAATGCAAGCCAGGTTGCCTATACACAAGTGCTCACACAGAGCCATATTAACATGTTAAAAAAAACACAAAGACCATGTTCAGTGACCCAGGTGCAACTGACTGTTGCCACTGCAGTGAACATCCATAGTGCTTCTTTGATGGAAAGCCACCACAATTCACAGTTCTTACACATCTTCCCTACAAGCTACTGCAATACAAATTCAGTATTTAAAACAAAAGTGTGTCACTCTTACATGTGAGGGTGATGGAAGATATTATTATTACACTGTAAAGTAAATGGAATGGTAAGTGCTCCCAAAACATTTATTTCACCTTATCTCCTTCAAAGCATCTAGACAGTCAGCTACCCAAATCACTCCACCACTGCCAATGCACACCATAAGAGTCTGAATCAGTTTCTGAACTTGGACCACAGAATCACCAGGATGCAGAACAGAGTTTGTTAAACCAGTCACACGGATCTGTGAAAAATAATTTAAAAGTGTTTTGAAGATGATGAGTATAAGGGGCCTTGCACAAAAACAAAGGCAGTTTCAAATTCACACATTAACCAGAATTAAACACAGAAGGCAGAGAAGTGGTCATATGTAACTTACCGCAATCAACATTCTACAATTACTCATTTTTGTCCTCTACCAAATCTCAAAGTAATGCAAACAGTGTGCCAAAAACAAACAAAAAAAAAAAAAGGTAGAACTGATCGTCTCTTCTTTCTATGCCAGCCAAAACCAAAACATCCTCATTGCTAGCAAGCTTGATTTCAAAACAGCTCCCTTCCTGCTACTTGTATGAATGGAGTTTCAGTGCAACTATAACATTAACAAAATGTAACCAAAAACAAGAAGTTATGTGCAGGACCTCAACTTCATGACTTCCCCTTAAAGCACTGCTATTCTGGTGTGTCTCAAGCATATTCTCTAAAAGAGAACCCATACCACCCACACTGTCACAAATACTCCCAAAGCCCTCATGGGGAAATACAACTCCTTGCAACAGATGAGGCTTTAAAAAAGCTGCAATTATTTTAATTGGACCTGCCAGCTGCCTTTGATTCAGCTTAACATGAGGTTTTATTGAAAGTCTGCAGCCACAGCCATTGGCAAGAGGGGAGACAGTTGCTTGGAAGTAGTTGGATCTGTTTGTGAGAAGCTTACTCTGCCTGGTGAGCTTTTGTGGAGTACTGCCATATACTCTATATGCTGAGGATACCAAGTTTTATTGTGTGGTCCTGGCTAGTAGGCTGGAATACTGCAGCACATCTAAAATGTGTAACTGAACACACCCAAAGCCTCATCTTGATGATGTTTCTTGAGGCCAGTTCAAGTAAGGTACCGAAATACAGAAAAGAGAATAAATTACAGAAGAATGCTGCTGTCATCTGCTTTAAAAAAAGCAAACATCTCACACAGATTTAAAAAGTAATTAAAAATTAAAAGTTATGCCTAATAAATCTACGTATCTAAGTTGATAATTGGAATATTTCCTGCAAGGCAATTCTTCAGGAGATCACACCCTGATCAGCATACTCTTTTCATAAAACATTCTATATAGAATAGTATCATAGTATCATCATTCTGGTTGGAAAAGACCTTCAAGATCATCAAGTCCAACCACTACCCTAGCTCTGCCACGTCTACCACTAAACCTTGTCCCCTGGCACCATATCTGTCTTTTTAGATGTATCCAGGGATGGTGGCTCAAACACCTCCTCGGACAGCCTGGATCCCCAAGTCCAAGTCCCACCCCAGAACAGGACAACCCCAAGGTTCACACCGTGTCCCTGAGGGCATTGTCCAAATGTTTCTTGAATAGAATCATAGGCTGATTTGGGTTGGAAGGGACATTAAACATCATCTAGTTCCAACTCCCCTGCATGGACAGAGACACCTTCCACTAGACAAGGTTGCTTCAACCCCAAGGTTGCTTCCACTTCCCTTTCATGTCTGAGTTTATTTAGGAGATCCTTGTTCATCCATACAGGCCTCCTGGCATTTTTGCCTGACTTCCTTTTTGCTGGCATGCATTGTTTCTGAGCTTGGAGGAGGTGATCTTTGAGTATTAAACAGATTTGTAGGGCTCCTCTCTGCTCCAGGGCATTAGCCCATGGTACTCTACCAAGCAGATCCCTGAAGAGGCCAAAGTTTGCTCTCCTGAGCTTGCTGTGTGCCCTCCTTGCTGCCCTAAGGATCTTGGAACTCCACGATTTCATGGCCATTGCAGCAAAAGCTGTCTTTGAGCCCCATCAGTCCATCCTTGGTGGTGAGAACAAGGTCCAGCAAAGCACCTCTCCTCATTGTCTCCTCTATCACTTGGAGAAGGCAGTTACCATCAACACATTCCACGAACCTCTTGGATTCCTAATGCTCTGCTGTATTGTCCTTCTAATAGATACTGAAGTGACTGAAGTCCCCCATGAGGACCAGGGCTTGTGAACATGAAGCTACTTCTACCTGTCTAGAAAGGGCCTGATCCACTTCTTCTTCCTGGTTGTGTGGCAGACCCCCACAATAATGTCCCTTGCCCTCCCTTTAATCCTGACCCATAAGCTCTTCATCAGCTCCTCATCCATCCCCCAGTGGCACTCCAGGCACTCCAGCTGGTCATTGACCTAGAGAGAAATACGACCTCTTCTGCTCTGCCTATCCTTCCTAAAGAGCCTGTAACTTTTCATTCCAACACTCCAGTCATAAATGCCATCCTACTATGCCTCTGTGATGCCAGTAAGATCATAGCCCTGCAGACCAGCATGTCTCTAACTCCTCTTGTTTATTCCCCACACTATGTGTGTTTGAATAGAGGCATTTAAGTTGGGCTCACAATGAATCAAAGAATCATAGAATGGTTTGGGTTGAAAGGATCTTAAAGATCATCTAGTTCCACACCCCTGCCATGGGCAGAGACACCTCCCATGAGACAGGTTGCTCAAAGCCCCATCCAACCTGCCCTTAAACATTTCCAGGGAGGGGTATCCACAACCTCTCTAGGCAACCTGTCCCAATGTCTCATCACCCTCACACTAAAGAATTTCTTTCTAATGCCTAACCTAAACCTACACTATTCCAGCTTAACAGCATTACCCCTTGTCCTACCACTACACACCCTTCTAAAAAGTCCCTCCCCAGCTTTCCTGTAGAAGGCTGCTGTAAGGTCTCCCTGAAGCCTTCTCTTCTCCAGGCTGAACAGCCCCAACTCTCTCAGCCTGTCTTCATAGGAGAGGTGCTCCAGCCCTTTGATCATCTTCATGGCCCTTCTCTGGACTCTCTCCAAGAGCTCTATGTCTTCCTGTGTTGAGGGCTCTTTAACTGGACACAGTACTCCAGGTGGGATCTCACAAGAGCAGAGTAGAGGGGAAGAATCTTGACCTGCTGGACATGCTTCTTTTGATGCAGCCCAGGACACAGTTGGCTTTCTGGGCTGCAAGTGCACACTGCTGATTCATGTTGAGTTTTTCATTGACCAACACCCCTGGGTCCTTCTCCTCAAGGCTGTTTTCAATCCATTCTCCACCCAACCTGTATTTGTGGATTACCCAACCCAGGTGCAGGACCTTGCCCTTGACCCAACTTCATGAGGTTGGCATTGGCCTACTTCTCAAGCCTGTCAAGGTACCTCTGGATGGCATCCCTTCCCTCCAGCATGTCAACCACACCACGCAGCTTGGTGTTGTCAGCAAACTTGCTGAGGGTGCACTCGATCCTACTGTCCATGTCACTGACAAAGATGTTAAAACAGCACCAGTCCCAGCACCAACCCCTGAAGCTGACTTAAGGGCTGGACTTCCTTTGAGGTTTTAACCTAGTGCTTCCCTGTTGGCTCCTGTTACCTCAGGAGCACCTGGCTCATCTCTGTAAGAATTCAAGTGTGCTGCAGTGTGTCCAGCACATTTCTGAGCAACAGGCTGAGGGGTCCCTCTAGCACCCCATCCCTCTAACCTTGGTGTGTCACCCCACAGTTTGTCACAGGGAAGCCTGATATTATCCCCCTTCCTCTTCAAACGTAGCTTAAAGCTCTATCAATGAACCCCACAAGCTCCTTAGCAAAGACCCTCTTCCCCCTTTGATAAAGCTGAATCCCATACAACCCCAGCACACCTGGTACCATGTAGGCCATCCTGTTATCAAAAAAAAAACAACCCAAATTGTGCTGGTAACACCAGCCACAGAGTCATATAGACTGTGTCTGTCTGTTTCTTCCAATGTTGCTGCCTGCAACTGGAAGGAGACATTAAAAAATAACCTGTGCCCAAGGTTCCCTCACCAACTATCCCAAGGCTCAGAAGTCTCTTTTGATCACTCTTGGACTACGTTTTGCAGCCTCATCACTGCCCACATGGAAGATCAGTAACAGGTAATAGTCTGAGGTCCACACCAGGCTAGGAAGTTTCCTAGTGATGTACTTAACCCAGGCCCCAGGAACGCAGATTTCCCTAAGAGGAGGGTCTGTCCAGCATATTGGCTCTTCTGTTCCCTTTATGAGGGAGTCACCTACAACTATAACCTGTCTTTTTGTCCTGGTAGAGGTGGTCATAATACAGAGGGTAGGCCTTTCTGATCTAGGTGACACCTCTCATATAGATGAACCATCACCCACATCATCCACTGACTGGCCTTCCACATCCAGAGCCTCATACCTGTTGTACAGAGGCACCTGGTAAAGTGAGAGGGACAAGAAAGAGGTTCGCCTGCAGCCCCAAACATGGACTTGCCTCCATTTACTTCTTTGGTTTAAGCTGCTGGCACCTGCCTAGCTGAGGAGGACACAGGGTCCCCTTGATCTTGAGTTTTTTCTGGTGGCTGTTCTGTCTCAGGAAGGGCAGAACATGGCTCCACCAGTCTCTCTGACTCCCTGATGCTCCTTAACCTTCTACTTGCTGTCGCAGCTCTGCCACCAGGCTGAGCAGATTGTCCAATGTTGGGACCTCACACAGCTGTCCCCAGTACTACCATCCTCTGCCACTGAAAGGCTCTGGCAGTCCCTGCAGCCTGAGACCTGGATGTCTGCATATTTCATGGGAGCTCTGTCTGGGCTGCCACATCCTTTGTGGCAACTGGAGAGGACAGAGCTTTCCTGCAGGTGGGTACCATAGCTAAGCTCCATCTGAGGGGGCGATGAACACTAACTGACCTCACATCTTGAGCTAGCAGGGTCCCCAATGCTCTGGCTGACACCCCACGCTCTGTTTGCCGGCTCTGGTCACTTGCACTCCCCATGCGGTTTTTCATAGGTGTGTGGGGGCGTCGTGGTTGCTCTGGCAAGACCCAGGACTCACCAGCAGCTCCCACAAGAGCTGCCAGCTCCTGACAGGTCTCTCTACTGCCCTGGCACTTCCCTGCCTGAGAAAAGCCCAAGTGTGCTGAGATCTGCTGCTACACTAAGGGTGGGGCCAGCTCTGGAGCAGCTTCCCTTGGTGACTCCAGATGCAAAACTGAGTTTTCTGAGTTATAAAGTTTCTAAGACAAAGAATAGCAAGAGAATCATCATTGAAGTAACTGTTTCTGTCACCTTCAGAGCACTCTGTGGGATTTAGGAAACTTTAAAACCTCCACACTGATATGATTGTTTAACAGATCTTGGCTATGCTTTCCAATACACTGCTGGTATCAGCTCCCCATGGTGCTGTGGCCAGCACTGCCAGAAACTATGAGGGATGCCAGGGTTGATGATTATACTGCTACTTTCCTGGCTTGCTCAGGAATAAAAAATTCGGGTTGTTGTCCCTTATACTGAAGGCTCTGGAACTCTCCGAAATTTTCCTACTGCTTTCCCTCCTACAGCCAAAATTTTTCTATGACTAAAAATGCTAACATAAGTATAATATTAAACCAGGTTTATATATGGCCATCAACTCTCTTCATACACAACCCATTTAGTAACTGCTGCTCTATGATGTAAAGACTGAAACAGTTTTCTTGGCTCTTAACTAACAAGAGCTGAATAACTTCCCTCTCATCTTCTGGTCTTCCACAAGAAGTTAAACTTTCAGTTCAATTTGAGCTTTAAGTGGTACCATTACAGACAGACTGTTGAACATGCTAACTTCTCCAGATTACACGGCTGCATTTGTGTCTACCTCTAGCAAGTCTTGAATTCTGTGGTACCCTCCATTAAAGCTTCAATCACTGTCCCAGTCACTATATTTCAGGTAGCAAGAAAAAAGAATACACTAAGTGTAGGGCTATAAAAACACGGGACAATTGCACAGATCATTATATAAAAGATTATTATCTAAGCATTTTCTAAGAACTGCAAAAGAAGACTGGAACACTCCTCCATTCTCTCCCACTACTGACAATATATTGTTACAGAAGCTCAAGAGACAGACGTCAATTTAACTACACTAGCAACTGTAATACCTTTCCTGGGACCATTAACCATCTTCTTTTTATTAAGTCAAAAAGTCAAGACTCCTTTATTTCTTACTAAAAACTGACTACCCTGGCATATGAGCTACAAGTCCTCAGTGTTAGGCTAGACCTCAAAATTTAAGAGTTTGGGAGGAGTAGGAGAAAAGCATTTTACATATATTTAGCAGAAAGATCTTTTGCTCTGGCACTTCTTCCCCTGATGCAGGTCTTTCCCACATGATAATTTAGAAATCATTAAGAACTAATGCTACAGCTTACTCCTAGCTTCTTCATTATCACATACTCCTATTTTTTAATTAAAACGCATGCTGCCTGATGAACACCAAGAACCAATTCCAGCTCAAAAGCCTGATGGGCAGACCACTGTATGAAAAAGCACTCATTTTACATTTGGGTGATAAACCAATTGTTAGGAATAACCAGACTTCTCAGAACTAGACAGATTTGTGCTGTCAAATGCACACAATCATCCCTTGCAGACATCTGGCAGACAACAAGTATTTTTGTGGCTGCACAGCCAAGTATGGCAGCAATCAACTCAGATTTTACTCCACTATCACACTTCAGAAAACCATGCTGCATTTCAAAAACAGTTGTGAATTAAAAACCAGAAGAAAATGTTTTCACTGTACTCCATTTCTGGTCTTCTTTTATGGTTGTTCGTTTTACCAATAGCTCTACGACATGAAAATTCAGGGTCTGCCTAGCCATATGAAATTTTGTTTAGCTACTGCAAAAAAGAAGGTGGGGTTAATACTGCTATCAAGCACTTCAGACTTTAGATCAAATCTTATGGCCCATACTTAAGTCAGTAGTAATATTATATTACAGTCCAAGTCCATCTATCACTGAGTAGACTTACTGGAGGAAGATGCCAGATGCAATGGACACTATGCCTGTTTCACAAAAAATTCCATTAACAGTCTAGTCAGTAATTAAAAAATTAAGCATGTGTTGACCTTGCAAATAAGCATGAAATAATTGTACATTTGTTCATGTTTCCTTGATGTGTCTACTTTACTTGTGAGAGTCTATCTGTAATAAAAATCTAGAGCATGGTAGATTGGAATTGACTCTGAACCTGAGGGCATGTGTATCTCTTTTTGGCATAACTTCATGTTTGTATTCATCCCTCCCCTTCCAAGTGAGTATTTGGTTGAAAAATTACTAACTGCATTAACTTTTTCTGTTTTCAAGTTAACATTCTTCTGGGTTTTTCCCACTGACATCATAAAGTAGAAGATATTTATTTATGATGCTGTAGGTACTCTTGGGGTAGAGTCAGAGAGACTAATTTCATTGCATCTGCCCTGTCTCAAAGTGCTGGGCAGAAAAATGACCATATAGGTGTTTTTATATTTATTTTACTGTGTGATTACAATACAAGTTGGGCATTGCTTTTTAGCTATATATGTGTGTGTGTGTGTGTATATATATATACACATACACCTTGAAATTGAAGGGAAAATGGGTATTTTAAGATCCCTTAATTTTAAGATCCAAAATAGAAATTACTCAGTTTCTGCTGAGATAATTAATTTTCTGGTATCTGTCCTGATGCTTGGATATGAACTATGAGTGTTGCATGCTGAAATTATAGCCAGTAGTAAAGCTGAGCTTAGTGAGAATAACAAGTTCTCTTCCTTTCCTCCTCTCGAGAAGAATTGAGGATCCAATGTAAAATTTGTGTAAAAACCAGTTAAGCTACTCAGTGACAAGCATCTAAGCTCACATAGTACCAGCAAGTTGATGCCCTCTCCCTTCAATCACCAAGCTTCCAGAAAACTGAATTTCTGTATAACTAAATTATATTAGTAACTGATTTTTTTTCTGTTCCTTGTGAAAGCAAAATGTGAGGTTTATACATAAATATACTGATGCAGTAGAACTGACTAATGAATATATCAAATAGTCTTTTTGACCCTATTAAAGCTTGATTAATAGCATATCCTAATAACTTTTCTGCTTTAAGTGATCACTTTCATTGCTTACTGCTATCAGCAATTTCACCTTTATTGCTAAGATAGTAGTGTAATGATGCTTCTTGGTTTTATGTGGAATTTTTTGTGAAACGGGCATAGTGTCCATTGCATCTGGCATCTTCCTCCAGTAAGTCTACTCAGTGATAGATGGACTTGGACTGTAATATAATATTACTACTGACTTAAGCATGGGCCATAAGATTTGTTCTAAAGTCTGAAGTGCTTGATAGCAGTATTAACCCCACCTTCTTTTTTGCAGTAGCTAAATCCTAGTGTATTTGTAATCTGTGATTTGGCGCAAGCAAAAGAGAATTTAATACCATTACAGGCACTTTACTTCAGACTATCAGAACCAGGATACTTTTCTTCCTTTCTACTTGAAAGCAGACAAAAACTCACTAGCACTTTCTACATCAGTAGAGCACTCTGGAAGGTAGCTACATTTATCAGTTCTCCATTCACACCAGTCTTGGGGTCTAATCTGAAAGCAGAGCATCCCACATTCAAATACTGTTGACCTACATATTTCAACCAAGATATCCCTCCAGACAATGAAAAATATAAAATCCCTAGGAGCTAAAGAAACTAGATACAAAAGTCAGAAAAGCAAGCACTTTGGAAGGTAGCTTTCAGGAAAAAAGGGATTTCAATGTTTCTTCTCCTTTTCCAATTTCAGTTCTTACTGTAGTGTGTTCTTTCCCACCCAGGCAGCAATTACAAACTATTTTACAGATAGGCATGAAATTTCCAGGGTACTGTCAAAGTCTAAAAGTCAACCTACATATAGCAAAAAAGCAGGAAAGACACTTTAAATAGACTTCAAATACACTCAAAAGGAGACAAAAATGGGCAAGTATCTCAGTTTTCAACTGCAATCCTGACTCCTATGGAAGGACTACTGATGGTCATCAAATCAGTGATGAAGAGCAGCATACACTGGGATCAAGCAAAACACTATTCCAATCCAGTGACTGGAACTCAAAAGGCAAGTCCATTCCCATTGTACTTAATTCAAACTAGAGACAGCTGAAGAAAGAGCAAGCCCTGCTTTCCACTCACACCTGCCTTGTAAGAATTCTAGGGTTTGCATAACTACGCCATGAGTTCAATCAGTAACTGACCCAAAAAGCCTCGCTGTGCAAGATATCGGGGGAAAGAGGGGGGAGGGACAGCGGGAGCGGAGGGAGCGGCAGAATTTGTTTCTAATTACATCGGCTTACTCATCATCTCCCTGACCTTCAGCATCAAGTCTGCACCTATGAAGCAAAGGACCCCTACAGGCAGGAAAGAGGAAGCATACTCTGCCTACTGTCAGAGGAGATGCAGCACAATGTAAGACTACCCATTTAGTCACAGGCTTTCTAAATTAAGACTCATCTAGGAGTAAAGGTGATAACTTCAGTATTATTGTATTTTTCTCTTAATGTCAAAAAGATGTATCACAAAAACATATGCAAGCATAGTTCAATGCTCATATTCAGAGAGAAACCACAAGAAAGGATGAAACAAAGCATGAACAGCCAATACACTTTCACATGTCACATCAATTGTATGTTATGGTTAATGAATCACACACATTGGAATTAAGTTGCAAAGCACCTTGAAAAAAAATTAAAACAACTGTTCAATGGAAAGGTAACAGAAGAGATAGTGGTTAAATCCAAAAAGCTGGTTCCACAATGGTACCTACAGCACAGAAATATGTTAGCAGAAAATTTCAAAATTAACACCAAAAAGAGAAAAAAAATCAGTAGAGTCCGTAGACTTTTCTATTAAAATCTGAAATGACAAGGGCTTTGATGGGAATTTAGGTTGGTCAGGCAGCAAGAAAAGCCAACATACTGTAACTGTTGCAAGTATAGTGCAACTTGCCAGCACTTACAGGTTCTGAACAGCCAACTTCAACCTCATAATAACACTAGGTTTTGTGGAACTGCATCAACACTACGACAGTAGGAAGTCCAGCCGGAACACAGATGTGTGAACTAATTTTCAAGTTCATTCACAAATGAATTCCTGTTGCTAGTGATGACAAAGACTTACCTGGGTTTAAGGTTTTAACTTGATATTTAACTTGACAATGTCAGCAAACAAGAGCAGACACTAGAGAAACAGATACCTCTAAGGTGGAAAGAGGAGGTGGACACCCATAGATACTTGCTACAGTGCACTGGAAGTACATTTCAGAAACACAACAGTACAGAAGTAAAACACAGACCTGATAGTACCTTTCTTTGTGCTACTATTTCTGGATTAGTAAAAACACTGGAATGCATGGTGCTTGAGTAGGTCAGGCCTTCCTCTAGCTAGCAGGACAACTACTCATTCACGAAACAGAATTTGGCGACCAGAATGAAGACAGACACCACACTTCACATTCGAAGGCTGAGAAGCAGGACAGCTCCTCTGTACCTGAACATACTTTCTAAAGATTCTCCCTTAACTATCCCAAAGAAGGCTAACTAATAAACATCACAATCAGGGAAGAGAGGTGGACTGCTAGAAAAATATTAAAAAAACCTCAAGAAACCAGGTAATGTGGACCTAGACACAAATAAGCAACTTCAGAATGTGTTGTGGACCATACAGCTCAACACTCAGCAGATGAACACACTCTTAGTTCGTGGTACCAGTACCCTGCAACAGCTTAAAGTTCCAGGGAGTGGCAAGGGTAACATTTTAAACAGAAAAAGGAACACCAGCATCTCCTCTTTCAATCCAAGAGACAATATTACATCACGCTTTCCATTTGCTTCACATCTGAGCCCATAATATTACAAAAAGAAAAACACAACACACCACAAAAACCCCAACCAAACAAAAAAACATAGAAATGCCAATAGGTATGGCCACTGCTACAGCCAAGCTACAGATAAAGCTACTTTATTATAAAATATTTTATTTAAATAAACCCATGCCTTTTGCACCTAGGAAACGAAAACACTTGGCCTCTCTCCCTCCCCTCTTTCAGGGACCTATCACTTCTTACAGAAGACAGAATAACACTTAGGGACCTTACGTAAGATAACTCACTGAAGTTAATTTTTAACTGTGCATCTATTCATAGTGACAGAAGAGAAAAAACAAACGAGGAAAACAACGTTCAGAAGGGACAAGCAAAATTGCTTTGAAGATACGTACTTCATTCCTTTGGGTTTAAGACAGCTATAAAATCAAGGTTTTCAAACTATTTCAGATAAGAAAAGTCTATGCAAAGTGTTAGTTAGAAAATGATCAGATGGAATTACAGCTTCTAGAGAAACATGTTTTTCTGTCAATGTAATTTTTAATATCTTTGCCTTCCAACTAGGATGAATCCAAGTGACTACCATCTCCTTTGTAAACACAGAAGTAATATGCAACAAAACATGCTCTGCCCTGGGCTTGTTTCTTTATCATCCTAAAATACTGCAATATTTGGAGCTATTAGTTGTAAACGTTCCCACTTCCTGTCTTGTGAACTTGCTGGAATTAGAGTTTGGGCAGAAGTGACATCCTTCACTGCTCATTTTTCTTTCCATCAACCTTGTTTTTTCTACCTGCAGTATCAAGCAATTACATATAACTCTCATAGAGAAACACAGAAGCTACCAGCCTTAAAAGAAAAAAAAGAAGAAACCCAACACACAACCTCCACACCAAAACCTAACAAAAAAAAAAAAACAAACATCAAAACCCTGTATACTGTGCACAGGCCTAGATATGCAAGGAAGAAAAACAGTAATACTTTTTTTCCCATACAGCACCCCCACTGAGAGACTCTTTGTTTCAATTTCTACCTATGGCATATTATTACACAAAAGGAAAAAATAGGATATGAGGAAACAAACAGTAGTGAAAATGCTAAAAATATAAGTAAGCAATTGGTATTCAGTGCTATTCTGAATACAAGAAGTACTTTTTAACCCCTTAATTCAGGAAATAAACCAGATTTGAAAAACATTGTTTCACATGAGTGTGGTATTTTTATTCATTTGACATATGTTGCTTCCTGAACGGATTCAATGTATTTTGGCATTCCAGAACAAAACTGCTCTCATCGTGTTTGGCACTTCATGTACAATGCAGCCAGGAAGCCACTCCTTAGACTATGCAGCCATCTGCAGCAGATATCAAAGGTTTTTAAAACAAGCAAGCTGCACTGCTGTAAATATGCAGTATTTCAATATAAAAGAAAATTCTCATCTATTAACCAAACTTTCCATCTAATTGCCTGAATCTATCTGCAGGCAATCTGCAACATGTGTAAGTTCAGCAAAACCAAAAGCAGAAAGTGGAAAAAAAAAAAAATTCTTGGTTACCTAATTATTTTGATTTCTAAGTTGTGTGATCCATATATTAAAACGAAACAGCCTCTGATGCCCTGCTTTATATGCACTCCCTTCAAAAAGTAATTGCCAGGATTCCTAACTAAAACAGAGGTCATAAGACAGCAGGCCCAAAAAATGAGACTTCAAGATACAAGGCAAACAGAGTTTGGGTACACGGGAGGAGGAGGAGAAGAAACCCCACTCAAAACCCTCTAGCTAATAAGATGGATAAACTGCCCAGGAAAACCACTACACTAAATCTAGACAGGTTGCACAATTCAGTCGTGGTGACAGGTACATAAGTGGAAACACATTCACAAATGAGGAGTTAAAAAAAAATAGGAGTGCATGTGATTGTGTGTATTCATTTCCCATTTGGGGTTTGTTAGATTTCCTAAAAATATATCCTACAAAAAAGCACATAAAGATGCACCCCAACACTTAAAACACTACACAGTGTCCTAATGAAAGTCACTGCTTAATGAAATAGCATACAGAACTGGACTTCCATTTTACTTTAGAATAATTCCCCCTTAAAGAACACTTCTGTCTGTCTTGTGTTAACCACCTCAACAAGCCAGGTTGTTTTTTCGCTTTTACATTTGTTCTGTATAAAATGTGGTACTAAAACCAGTACGCTTTTATTTACAATGCAACTTTTAAAAGAATTTTACTTTCATACTCCTTTTTTGAATGCTACTGGTAAGGAGTCACCACTATTTCTATAAAGAGATTAAGCTAAAAAAAAAGAAAATCAGTATTTTCCAGATTCTAAGCATATTCTTCCTCTAGTTTATTCAATAATTATGGCACACACTGGCTCAACATTATTCTCAGCAGTTTAAAGAGTTACTATCTTGGGCAAATAAAGCAATCCTTGAACTGTACCTCTGCCTATTTTTTTTTCTTCTACATTCATTTTAAAACTTACACATAAATCCAGATCCATTCCAATGAAGTTGCTCACAACTGTGATGCCCAAGAAATACTCTTCTTTGCATCAAATGTGGTTCTAACTAAAAGACTCTTCATACCTCCCATGTGCCTAAACACTGTTATTCTTGTCCACTACTCATGCTCTCACAACACACATTTGATTTTTACCAATTTCCAATCACTTTTTTTCACTCCCCAAACAGCAATGAAGAGTTTAAGCTAATACTTTTTTGTAATAAATTATTTTTCTTTCTATTTACATCTTGTGTTCCTCTAATCCAGCAAATTACTATTAAATAAAAAAAGAAGAGCTGTTATTTTTATTTTACCATATCAGGCATTTTGGCCATCGTATAAACAACAATAGTTATAGCAAAATTAATAGAAGGCTACTCTTGAATGGTTTCCAAAGTACTTTTGCCTCTTTAAGATAGGAAAGAGTAATAGTTTACTGCTTACAATTAAAAAAAAAAAAGAATTACTTGGAATTTAGACAATTATATTGAAGCACAGTTTCTCTTAAAGTGCTGTTATCAACACAGATAATAATAATTCACTATCTAAAGCATAAAACAAGTTTTTCACCTGACAGGAGGTTTAGGTGGAAATAAGACTCTTCCTTCCCAAAGTGCAAATTATATACTAAAAAATGAATTCAGAGTTGATTTAATAATAACTCAGCTTCAAGCATTACTTAAATTCTGACATCCTGTGCTTTCCAGCAAGAGAAAAAGAAGCACAATGCTACTTTGACATTACTGAAGTTAAAACGTGGGACAGTGCCATGCTGATTTGCTATTAACATGTCAACCCCTTTTTCTCAGAATAGGAAAATGGAATAGAATAGAACAATGTAGGAATTTCAGAAAATTTCCTGTGATTCCAAATAATTTTAATTGTCCAGTGCATGCTTTCCTTCAGACTTTTCGAAGATTGAAAACAAGTTAATACAAGTTTGGGGAAAACTAGTAACATTCTGATTTTCAGTGAACATTATTCCTCCATAGATATTTCATACTCTGAAGCTGAAATTCAAAACCTTGTCAGGATTTAACGAAAACAGAATGATGGGTGATCTGTTCTTCTAAAATGAGCAAATATGTATTTGAATTAAGTAGAAATACACAGGGACTTAGGCCCTCTGCAACAGACAAGAGAAAGCAAGCATGGTTGTTCAAATAACAATTGGCTGGTTCTTGATCAGTTCTTTTACATAGAGGAGGGAAAAAAGTATGAAAGAGGAAGAGAGAAAAGTACTGATTAAAGACATGTTTCTCCCCATTCCGTAACACTTTCTTTCAACCTGCTCCATTGACAGGGTCATAATCTTTCCCTTAAGGTGTCACAGGCTACTGCAGCAAAACCAATTCAGTAACACTAACGTCATGAGAGACCTACAGGACCTTTGAACTCTTGACAATACCTCTCCCACAGATTTTCCACAGAAAAATCCCACATAAATGTTTGCCTGGTCCCTCAGTGTCTTTCTCCAGTAAGAACAGCAATGCAAAAAGCATGCATGAATGCCATGATCCTCAGCATTTCTTCTGCTTTGCTTCAGTAAAGCAAGACAAAATAAGTGCTCCTTGAAAAACAGCGGAGTTCACCCAGATAAATACAAGCAGAAGAGTAAGTTATTCTCATCTAAGTCTATTAAAATCTATTTTAAGACTATCTGGCTTTTCTAGTACTTGTTTATATTTTCATGTGTTTAGATGAAATCTCTGGTATTGGACTCAAAGCATTAACATCTAGATTAAGAATAACGTACAGGAAGAACAGGATTTTCTAATAAGCAACAGAGGGAGCTCCCTCCTCGACATAACATTGTTCAAAAAAGTCTCCTAAAAGAAAAGACTCCAATAAGATGCATTACAGTTAAACAACAGTAAAATAGTAAAGCTCAGATAGTTTCTCCCCAGTATCAATGTTTCTGATCTTATCCATCAAAACCAGAGCCAGATGGCTTGCCAAATTCAGAGTTGCAATTCATTTCCCGTTCCTGTCATATTCCCAGAAAGGATGGAAACATGCAGGTTTAACCACCTTTTCCTCCTCTTCCTACTTAGAGTCCTCAACTTCATTGTTACCTTGTTTATAATAGCTTCCAAACACTCATGTGTAAACCAACAAAAGTGATCTTAAAGTAAAATTCTAGGTTTGTTCCAAATACTATTTTCCAGCATTCTACACTTGATTCCCTCTGCCTGTAATTCCTCCCAGAAGATCTACTGAAGAATTCATTAATTACTTAGAATAAATCACCCTGAATAAGCTTACTAAAGCACAACTGAAATAAATGGTATAAAGGCTGGATAGCTACGAATCAGAAAGGCAGGAACTTTTGAATTTTCTCCCTCACTGATTAACTTTATTGCTAATGCCAAAAAAATACAGAACACCTCAAAAACTAAATGACCCGCAGCTCCAGGGTTAGCATCACATGATTATGTGACCAGGAGTAACCCAAAATAAGTATGTTCTCTTAAAAGGAGCTAGCTACCAAGCTGACATTCCAGCTTGCCACAGACCAATTTGCCACAGCAAGCAAACATACCAGCTGCAGGGTATCAGTGCACATCAACAGCTGTCTGCATGTTCATCTCCTCCTTCGGGTACACCTACCTCATAGGCCAAAGTGGAAACTAAGTAAATTCAACACCTGGGTATTATACTCTGTAACACAAGCACAGAAAGTGAGTGTCTACAGAGCAGTCAAGTCACAAAATATTTAGACTGCTATGCTACCATAATTTTCAGTTTACTTTTACTGAAAATACAGGCCTCAACCTTGTAAATACTTCCGCAGCCAAGCTTTGTTTGTTTTAACCACAAGCATGCATAAACACATACAGATTATTAAGCCTAATGTTTCCACAGAGGTAAAAAACCCTTTAATTTGCATTAGTATCATTATTTAAGAGTTCTCCAATACCCAGTTTCAAATATAAACCGTCATTGTACCTCAGAGTTACCTGTAAGTAAAGACAGCAGACCTGCAGTAATTTGATCAAATTCCTCACAATTTGGTTGAGCTTCTAAACTAATATTTCTTCCCTTAGAGAGAATGATACGAGGATGATGAGTAATATGTTGGGGAAAAAGCAGCCATTCTCAAAAAGTTTCTTAGCAGCCCACCAGAAATGTTCCATGCAAGCCTGGAAACATTTCTACCATCCAAACGCTTAAGATGACATCAATCATTTTTGGGTGACTGAACCTATGACTGACATTCACAGGCATCTGGCATTGCATTTCAGACATTTGTTCAGATGTACTGATGTAGCTTGAAGCACCTATGACCTCTCTTCTACTTCAGAAGTGCAAACGTAAGTTCAAGAGCACACAAAACATTCCTAAAACAAGTATTTCCTTCCTACCTGTTTGTTCCTAGAAAGGAAATTCTAAGCACACAGCTGTAGTCTCTCACACGGAAGTGTGTGACAGTCCAAACAGTCAGATCGCTCACTATCTGGACCAAGTCTATGTATCTTTGCTCATTCCACCCCAGCCAACTTGATGACGGGTTCAACCAGAAGCACAGCACTGCACATATTGAACTATGCAAAGCTGGAGAATTCAGTGAAGTCACTTTTGGCTGGAAAGGGAGCTCATGCACCTAGTGAATTCCAAACAGGTCACTCTGGAGATATCGATCGATAGTTTCTTCGAGTTATTATTCTCATACTGTGCATCTAAATAAGGGAATCTTGGAGTATTTGGTTTTAGCAGTTGTTTTTCTTTGGAAATATTACATAGCCTTATGCTTGCACAATCCAATTATACAAAAGCATGAAACGTAAGTTTGAGAAGCCATAGTTCTATTCACAAAAGATGCAAGAGTGTACAATATCGGAAATTTAACATTGAAAAACTATGAAAAAAGCTGTGCATTTTGGAATCACTTTGCTTCTTTCTGGTAGATTTGCTCTTACAGGGACAGAAGTTGTCCTTAGCATCATAAGTAATCTTTAGGGTTTAGCCTGCGCCTAATCGTTGGATGGATACAGAAGAGGGGAAGGCACAAAGCATTCCCCTACTCTCCTTAATCAAAGTTGTGTGCAAGATTTATTACCTAATGTCTTCCTGGTCACGCCAAAAAATAGAGGATTTTGGGCATCCCATTCATTATCTACTGAAGTTGGCAAAGAGGGAGGGTGAGTACATGCCATCTTACCTAACAGGACTGAGACTTCAAACACAAGAAGCTCCAAAAACTTTGTTAGCTTTTGACACTATTACAACTTCCAGGAATGCCACAACAGCCAAGATTGTTCACGTTGTCTTCAAACTCTGCTTAATCTTCACTTCTTGTTCCTATGCATAACAATCACTTACACGATCTAATCTACAAATTAGTTCCAGATACACAAATAAGTAATCTACTTTTCAACTTAAACTACCCTAGGGAAGTTAGTCATGATGCTAATGTTCTCCAACGTAAGAACACTTGAGTTTGGTTTCATGTAGACCAAATGATGATGTATGTTTAGCCTTGTTTCTCAATTATGCAAAGTCATGATGTATTTTTAAGGGTGGAAGGTGCAATTTAATGTCAAAGCATCATGCTTCTGTACCACCTTCAGGGGAAGTACAGGTGAAACTAAACAGAGCAATAAGCTAAATATTCATATTGAAATTTAAGCATCAGAGAAAGAAGTATCTTAAAAAGAACTGGCAACTAGGGAGGGAGGGCAGCAGAAAAGGCAGAATTATCCCAAGATCATTATATAATAAAAATACTGCCAATTCAAGCATACCAATATTCACTTTTTCCATTTTGCTTAGGTAGAAGATGAGACTTAAAAATCTCTCCTAAATCTTACTTTCAAATCTTGACACTTACAAGGTTTTACTCACGCTACATGAGCATTGTATTCTTAATTAGAAATTAAGGCTGTATTAAAATAATATTTTTACAGCAAAAAATCCTTCCTAAAAACCCATGCACATCTTGTCATTACAGCAGACAAACACCTACATACCTCACCTGAATCCTTATAATCTTAAGCTCAACAAAATCGCTTGACAATTAATTATTACACAAGTACAGTAGACAGTGTTATTTAGGCCCACTAATTTTTACCAATACTTACTCAGCAGGAGATTTAGCGTTACCAGTTGTGCTGATACAGTGGGCTCTGCGTGCCACTTTCACAGTTGGAAACTGCAGTGGCATGCTGCAGCTGCTGCCCAAGAGATGAAGAGAACTTTAAGGACTGTGGGAAATCCATCTTTGAAGCTTTGCCAAGCCCCCACTCCACCAAAAGAAGTACTTCTTGTCCAGAACTAGACCAGAGTCTGCTGTGCAAGAAGCCACAGAACTGTTCACAAGTTACCCACAACACTAAAAAAGATATATTCCTTATGCATTCAAAATATTACACAAAACTCTCAAAATCGGTTGAACTTTTGTAGCTTGTAGAAGATGTAATCTATACCTCACAAGTGTGCACTGGACTTAACAGATATTTCAAAGACACTAAGCTAGCAATGTAACAGGTTACCACAAACACTGATCTTCTAAACGGGGGTGGAGGGAGGGGAAAGGAGTTACATATAGACTATTTACTAGACAAACTGATAAACATGTTAACTTCAATTTTTCATTCTAATGTGAAAAATGTTGTCTAACATACTGCTTTACTTACTCAAAAGCTCACAAGGTAAAATAGTGACATTTCTAAATCTTTGTTTTCCAGATAACTCACATTTAACTACCTACATCAACCATCTTCATCAACATTTCCATGCTCACATAGAAACACATTCTACTATTTTCATATCTGTAAGAGTAGCTTTTCCATCAACTCAACTAGTTACTCATTTGTAAAAGGTTTTGTAAAAGGATGTGTAGTTCCTCTATGTGGAGTATATGTCAGACCCTCCTGTAGCAGATCAGGTTATTCCATAGTGAAAACTCTCTGAAGA
The DNA here is from genome assembly GCA_020745705.1 of Hemiprocne comata. Lineage (NCBI taxonomy): Eukaryota > Metazoa > Chordata > Aves > Apodiformes > Apodidae > Hemiprocne > Hemiprocne comata. The sequence goes on along the minus strand of CM036616.1, from coordinate 37,307,806 downwards.
GATGACATTTCAACCACTTGATCTTTACGTAACATTTTCCCTAGAAGATTTTTCTTTTTCCTTGGGAGCAGGAAAGACAAAAACAAAACAACAAAGCAGACAGAGTGATTCATCACACCCCTACAGGAAAGCTGAGTTGAGGAATTTGCTCCCATGCCCTTCTATTTCTAGAACCTACTGCTAACATGCTACATGTAACACCATTTTCTTACTCCACCAGCTTAACACACTATGCAATTTTCAACCACTAATACTTTCCACATGGAGCTCCTTCATCAGTTCTGTAAGAATGTGGTGTGCAAATGGATACCCTGTAGGGCACTACATTTATAATAAACATTATCTGCTGGGCAGCCTATTTGTAAGACAAATCTATTAATATTTTTACCAATATGATAATCACTCTAACGACAATCATACTCCATAGTATGTCACATGCTGTAACTTGTAGCTCGTGGATTGCAAGCATACCAACTTCAAATTACTGTTGTTTACTTGAGCTTAATTTAATTCATGAGCAAGGAACAGAGATGTCAAAATAATGTCTCCCCAAGCTATCGACATGAACCTGTGAAGGTGTTGTTCCAAGCAACATAAGCTACCAGGTGGATACTTAAATCATTATATTCATAACATGAATACCGACGTCAGACCGATTTTCAGTTGAGATGGTGAATCTGGAGAAAGAATACACTCCTTCATAACTTATAAACTATGTTAATGATATGAATAGCATTCTATGATATAACCATTAGCTGTAAGCAGTACTGAATTACGCTTTCATCATTAAAAAGGGCCTTATCCATAGCTACCATGGTGACAAAACACTAGCGTAAGAAGTTGTGGCTCCACTACAAAGATCTATTCTTCTACATGGCATTGAAAAATATCAAGTGCATCATGAGAAACACAAGAAGTCTGAAAAGAAACAAAATAGCATCCATTAGGAACACAGTGGTTTACAACTAAACTTGTCATGCATTGCTACAGTTCCCCACACACCCTACCACCACCACCCCACCCCCAAGAATCTCAAGTCATTATTGGGACTGAAACACTGCTGTGGAAAGTGATCGTTCTTTGTAGAAGGATTACTCTATTTAGACTTCATTGCTTTTCTGCCAAGCATCAGCCATATAAGGAAACTGAAGTTCACTGCCATTTATTTTGTCAGCCCTTTCTGACGCCTAAGACTAACCCTTACTGCTGCCGAGAAAGGTAAGTCTTATAAATTGGAAGACAAACCATTTACTTGTTAACAGCCACAGAAGCCACTTCAGGTCAGTCAAATGTTAACATTTTTCATCACGGCATATCAAACAGACAGAGTTCGATTAATAACTTTTTCCTCAACCACCACATACTGCTCGAGAACTACATTATGTAGGACGGTTAAAATTTTTGCATGGAAATTGCTTTGTCCAAGCCTCACAAATACCAACACACCTCAGCAACATGAGAGACAGAAGCACACATATCCTATCCAACCAAAACGCTGCTTTCAGGTTTGACAAACAGGAACAAAAATTTAAATAACCTGGTGCATGCAGAGCTATGGCTTCTAGCTCATTTTGAACATCCACATTATGAGAAATTCCTTGCCTTTACAGAAGAACTAACCAATAACTGCCTCTTTGAGGCATGCAAAATGAATCTGTGGTGAGCAATATGGCTTTCACCACACAAAACTAGTTAGTTGGCATAACTTAACAAGCTCTAGCAGCACAAAACACTACACCGGGGCTTTGCATTTAGTTTCCCCTCAAACAGCTTCTCCTTCTCCCAACTCCTTTCAGAAAGGATAAAGCGGTCATCAAAACCAAACACGGCTACATTAACTCGGAGGTTCAACTGCACATACTTTTAAGAAGTCAGACCACTAGCTAGCTTTAAAAAAAAAAAAAAAAAAAAAAAAAAAGGAGGTTCTTAAGATAAACTTGTGCAAGGACAAAAATTCAATACAGACCTCTTCCATACTAGCTAAAAAATATGCAGTCCAACTCGTCATGTTGAGGACAGAGAAGGGGCGGAGGGGAGGATGAGAGGTGGCGGCAGCAGTCGAGGGGGAAAACTGCGACAGCATTTACAGAGGACTACGAGGGCACATTTTTATAAAGAAATTTAACAGCTATCGTGAAGAAGACCGGCCAGACACCAACTGATATTCTAGAAAACAAGGTGACAAACAAGAAACAGCAGACACAAGCAGCGCCAAGCCCCAAGATCTTTTGATTAAATAAAAGATACTATTTCCTTTAGGAATTTATTTCCTGATAAGTTAATTATATTCGCGGGGTTAGCAGTCGTTTTGGAAGGGAATGAGCTGAAGCAGCAGAGTCACGGAGTCGAGCAATTTCAGTTCAATACCTTCTCCAACCGAACAAAGAAACTTCTGTGTCTGAGGAGCTTAAAAACTTTCTGTCTCCCCGGACTCTTTCCTCAGCCTCCATGGAACCAGCAACTACGTCCATACAAACGGCATTTCGGCGAGAGGTGAAGAAACACAAAGGACAGCTGAACTATGCAAGGCGGAAAACACAGAAAAATAAAGGCCAAAACAGGATATCAAAATGAAGCATGAAGTCCTTCCTTTTACCCCACCCCCTTCAGCAGAGGAAGGATTTTTCTGTTGTTGTTGCTGTGCTCCTGAAGCCTTCTGCGTTTAATTTACCTTGTCTGTTGGGCGTCTAAACCAGATCCAGCAGGCAGGAGTTTCTTCCAACCCCAAGGAAATATATTAAATCCAATCGAGTTTCCTTATCGTTCAGGGGGCAGAGAAGAAGAGAGCAGAGGAGGGAGAGGGGTGGAAAAAAAAAAAAAAAAAAAAGAAAAGGAGAGATGCAACAGCTCTCGACGAGGACGGGGGCGTTCAGGGAGAGGAGCGTGCGTGTGCGCGGGGGGAGGGCGACACCGGGACCGGGCTCCTCCCGGCCCCCGCCGGCGACGGCGCCGGGGTCTGCCCAGCCAGCGGCCCCGAGCCGCGACCGCCCTGCAAAAATGACGCCCAGCGCCAAGACCACAGCGCCCCCCGCCCCCCAGCCGGCCCCGGCAGCGCGGCCCGGCCCGCCACCGCCCCTCGCCCGCCGGCCTGCTTCCCCGGCGCGCCGGGCGCCGCTCTTCAGCCCCTGGCTTCTCACCCGGGGCCCCGCTGCCCGAGCACAGCCGCCAAACCCCCCCCGCCGCCGCGCCGCCGCCAAGAGCAGGAGGGGAGCGGGATGGCCGCCTGCCTCACCTGCCCGCCCGCCGCCGCCCTCTCTCCCCGCCTCCTTTCGCACACTTCCCCCTTCTAGCGCCGCTAGAGCCTCCCGCCCCCCTCCCCGGCCTCAGCGAGGCAGTAGCAGGAACCCGAGAGGGCGGTGGAGCTGAGGGAGGGGGAATGCCCCGGGGCTAGGGGGGAGGGGGGGGGAGAGAGACACGACAGGGAGCCCGGGGAGAGGTCGCCGCGCCCCTGCGGCTGCCGGCGCCGCGCACCGCCGCCCAGGCCGGGAGAGGCACTGCAGCGGCGGGGGGCGGAGCGGGAGCCGGGCCAGGCGCAGGCGGCCGCCGCGGGACCAGGCAGGCGCGACGCTCGCGCCCCCACCGGCCGAGCCGTGCGGGGGGATGGGGCGGGCGGGTAGCGCCGCCGCCGGGCCCCACTGGCCTCCCCTCCCCCCCCCACCGGTGTGGGGCTGAGCGCGGGAGGCCGCGGTCCAGCCAATCCCGAGCCAGGGGCGTCGTGAGGGACGGGCCGCCGCCGCCAATCGAGCTGGGCGGGGGGCGGGAGCGGGTTGTGCCGGAATGGGGCGCGGTGGGGGTGGTGGGGCGCTGCGCGGCGTAGGATCTGAGGCGGCCCGGGGAACAGGGGGGAGGGAGGGGGGGGAAGAGGGTCCAGGGGCTGCAGAAAGGGGCCTTTCCGCCTCTGCCCGACGGGCGGTGCTCACCGGGGGCTGGGATGGGGCCTGTTCGCGGGCCGGGACGGACGGGTGCCTGCGGCGGCCTTTGCGGCCAGGAAACCGCTGCTGGCAAAGGCCCCTTCGCCGGGCCGCGGGAGTTGCTCGTTTTCTCCCGCCGTTTTGGCGGAGTTGTGCCTTTTGGAGCAGCACATCAGTTGGCCAGGAAAATTCAGTCCCAAAGGACAAATGTTTCCTCGGCCCTAAGTAGCTCAGCTTCCTAATGTAACAATTGCACATTCTATATCCAAATCGCTGAAGCAACTGATCACGTACCAGGCGTTCGGGGGTCTTACATTCGTGGCCGTCCTGGCGTCTGCCATTCCACGGCGCCTTGCATTCCCTCGCTTTCAGTTACCAGGATCTGGGGGAACAAACATCCGGGGAACAAAACTAACACCCTCCACCCGAACGTGATGTCTGGATGTGTTACATTAAGCTTTGATGCGAACACCACCAGTTAAAACTTTGCAACATCTATGGTCACACTGGTACATGCAAAGCCTGGAACACGGGTGTATTTTCTCTTCAACGCCCTCGGTACAATATGATGTTACAGAAAATACTGTTGACTGTAACATAGTCATCTACAAATATGTCTGAGAAGGAGCCAGTGGATTTATGGCAGGTCACACGGCTTCGATATTGGTGTTTGTTGGATCTCAGCAGTACGTTGCTGGAAATGTTTTTCTGTTTAATTTCCTTGCTTGTTTGAAATGGGTATTTGATAACCTATTGTGTATGCAATATGCCATTTTAACAGTTCTGGAGCCTGGAGTTCTTCTCAGCCACATAACAGTGCACCAAGCTGACAGCAGGGTGGATTTGCACATGCTGCTCACCTTATGCTCCTTAATCGTGCTCTGCAGAGGCCACGTCTGAGGACAGAGGTAGTTTTGTTTTCACACCCATTTAATCCCTGGCTCCTCTACTGGGACTGCCACCAACTAAGCTGTGATAGTGTTTTATTAGGATAATCTGTTTACTGAGAAATGGGACAAAATGCTGAAAAATGCTATTTTACATGAGCTACTGAACAGCAAAGGAAAACGGTATGTCAGATTAGTATCAGCCTGCCCCTGTTTTTAGCGTACAATTAGAAACAGAACGTTCTTGAAACCCTCACCAGTAACTGCAGTTGATATTTCCTCTTCAGGATCACTAGTTGCTTCATCCAGTTTCTTATGAGTCTTTGGATGAAGAACATTTACTCTTCAGCAACAAAACGTACAGTTGGTCACATTTGTAAGTCCTCTGTGTTTAACAATACTGTTACTTACTTAAAACTTCTTGTCTGTGTATGGGAACTGTATGTTCAAATATCCAGTTTGTATCCAGATGTAAAAAATAAGCATGCATTTTTACTAGGGTAATAATATTTGCTTATTGTTTCTTTACTTTTCTAAAAATCCTCTGTCCTTACAGAGCATATCATCCTCTTTGGGACTCTTTCTATGCCTAGATATAAATAATTAAGCTAAATTAAATATAACCATCAGAGTTTGTAAAAAATTAAGTTATATACATATATATATTTCCCCAAACATTAAATCACTTCAGTTTCTTTTTCAAATAAGCTGTTTTCTTCAAATGAGTCAGCTTTGGACTAAGGCCAAGTATAAGAACTTCAGCCTCTCAAGATTTAGAATTTCTCACTATAGTGCATTACACTGGTGCTGTAATAAAATTACTTTTTTTTTTTTTAATTTCATGCTAACAATTGATAATTCTTGTCTAATACCCAATAATATATCCTTATCATAATTCATATGAATGGCTCTCTGTAACTGATGTCCTCCATCATGAGCTCTCCAAGGCATCTCTTTTATGCGTGATTTATCTTAAACTTTTTTTAATGTGAAAATGTTCTTTGGCAATGTTTACTGCAGATTGCCCAATGCATTTATTAATGCAGCAAGTTAAGAAATGGGTGTGGGAAATTTATAGTAACTGTTGCTCGCATGGTGAACCATAGTTGTAACATTAGTTTCATTAGTAACATTAGTAAGTTACTGTTTCACTTACAGTTTTAGCCATCAAAAATAAAAGCCTAGCCAAAGTTTGCTAGAACTATAGCTAGCTAGACCACAGCTCCTGAAGACATTTTAAATAGACAAGATACAACTACCTATACAAATTAGGAAAATACCAGGAGTTATCCCAGGGATTTGAAAGTGCTATAAATATCAAGACAGCATTTAGATTACAGCTTCAACAGCGTCCCCAGCAACATTAATTCCCAGACTTCGTATCCCAGTTACCAAATAATTACAGATTAAGTGCACAAAGTGCAAAATCTAGAGTTACATAATGCGTTGTTTCAAGTGGGACCACGCAACTGATCCTGCTGAAAGTTTAAACAAATTATTTATGCACGATTTCATGGTAGACACCAAACACAAACTCCTGTCATTCAAATTTATATTTTTATATGTGAACAGGAACACTAGTAAATACTGCAATAACATGGAGCTAAACTGAAAGAAAAGTTGGTGAAACAATCACCTCTATATTTGTTGCTTTCAAGAGTTCAATGGTCTGAACAATATGTACATATTTTTTCAGAGTAACAGTGTCCTGGTTTGAGCCAGGGTGAAGCAAACTTTCTCTTTGCTGACCGTGTTTTCTTTCAGTGAACTTTTTAGCAGCGCCAGTGGACTGATAATAACCAAGGTCACTTCTGACTGTCTGCAGCCTCCCCTCCTAAGGGGGAGCAGATAAAACTGAAGGCAGGATCAGCAAATCAGAATATTCCCTTCTCATCATATTTTCTCTTTTTGGCTTTCAGTATAGGTTAAGACAGCACAGAAGTCAAGCCTTTTGTTTTCTTTTCCACTCACTTTTCTGCTTACTGTCACTTCTATCACCCTCTCTTTGGCTCTCTCTTTTTTTCCATTTTCCTTCCCAGCCGACACCCGAGGGCCCCGTCCGTGCGCCCGGACACTCCCCCCTTCAGCTGGGAGTCACCAGGGAGAAGAGTTGCTGTGACAGTCGCTGGGGGAGGAGGGGGGGGATCGGGTGTTGCACGTCCCTTTGCAAATATATATATATTCCCTTATCACTAATAATTAAAATCAATCTGCTTCACTTTTCAACCCAGAAAGCCTCTCTTTCTCATTTTTTTCTCCCTCTTTCCTTACCTTGGGGGAGGGGGGTGGGACTGAGACCATTATTGTTATTGGTTTGACTGCCAACCCAGAGCCAAACTGTGACAAACAGGGATTTATTATGGCTTTTCTTACTTATTCTTACTACTGTTGTTCATTACACTTGTGCATTTCCACTTTCAAGAGTCTCCAGGCTCTCTAGGTTGAAAGGTCTCTGGATTAAGCACTTCTGCTTATTAAATGCTCAGGTCATAAATTGAACTGTGGGTTTTAACTTGATTTGAATTTGGACTTCTGGACATAATTGCAATATAAATATTAACTAATAATTACAGGAAGAAATTACTTCCTGAAAGGCATAAAGAGACAATAAGTAATATTTTCTTTAACAAGTATAAATTGAAATATATTTTAGATATTCCATAATTTAAATTCGCATATGGTCCATTTCAAATAGCTTACTGTAACATTTTCTGAATTGATCTGATTCACTGGGTTACACTACATTTATACTGGTGAAATCAACAGAAAATGGATATAATTCAGTGGCAATTAAGTCTTAGAAGTGTATTGTTATGACTTCCTAAATGCACAATACCTATCTGCTATATTTAAAGAGAAACTCACTGAAGAACTTCCATTCAGTCTAACTTTGATGCAATCCCATATTTACGCTGGTTAAATATTGCATTATGCTGTACAAAGGAGTTTTTTCTGCCTTTGGTTACAGTATTTCTCAAATTGTAAAATCAAACATAATGTATTGTGTGACTAAGTTTTGGAGTATTATGCAAGTGCCAATAGAAGACCTTTGTAACACCATAACCTATTTTGTATATGCTGTGTTCCAGAAATGGTCAGGAATGCTTTAGAGTTATTTTTAAACATTTTATTGTGACTTTTTTGTTTGTATTTTTCTTCCTTGGTTACCATGGGTGAGCTCCTGAATCCTGACGGAGGAACACTTGGCACGGCATTTCACATGGAGGAGGAAAGACGAAAGGGTGATGTTAAGGTACCTTTATTCATCTCTGATTTGGACTGCTTTGCTCTTGGATAGTCTTCTTAACACTGACTTTAAGCTATGCAGCCTCTTAGCCTAAGAGGCTGTTTTGACAGCTGATGTGTCCACAGAAATCTTGTGCTGGTCAAAACAAACAGAAAGGAATGAAAATGCAGCCATGCCATGTGAGGACACAGACATCTATGGATCGTAACCATCAGTCCATTGCTCACAAGCTTCTGCAGAGCTGCATCTGGCCACACTGTGGACAAAGACTTAAATGTGAAGTTGGCAGAAAGAGCCCACTATGAAGTTGCCTAAAATGAGCTGTTTGCTCAGTATTTTGCTTATGCACAAACAATTGTTTTTCACTGCCTTTGGTAATGTTCCTGGATCCAAAAAGGTTAACAATGAGAAGGCTGTGGGGATATTTGTGTCCAAAAAGCAATCCTAAAAGAATACTTCCCCATCTTCTAATCAGATCTGGAATAGCTTTTCTATAAGAAATCAGTTACGCTAGCTCTACAGGTGCTACTGGCTTTTCCAAGGTCAGTAATCAGTGCTGCATCTTCTAGAAAAAACTGTCACTCCTCTCTCTCCATTGGTAGAAAACAATTTCTGTGGAAAATATGTTTAAAATTAACTATTATGGGTTTTTAAAGCTGATGAAAACCTATGAGAAAGTGTTCTGGAGTACCAAGTTGGTTAATAGGTTGTGTAAATAGACACTGTAAGTGTTACCGCAAATATTATTCCAGCATTATGCTATTTAGGCACATTTATTATAGTGACACCCATAATGCTAACCATTAAATAAATCTGGATTTCTCTAACTGCAGGATGATTTGCATTTGTTTTACATTTTATGGCTTCCTTATTTCTATTCTGAACATTATTTTTTCTTACAAGGGGCTGGTTAACACAATTCAAAACTTTTAGTAGTTTTTAGCAACACTTGTATACATGCACAGTTAATAAATTCCTTACTTTTTCCATGTCACATATTTTCTTTGAATACTTTCAGTCACATACAGGTTTTGATTTGTAGAAAAGCTATGATGCAATGTGTTGAGGAGAGTTCAAAAAACAATCCTTTTGATTGTCCTCCATCTGCAAAATAGGATTCTCAGTTAAAGATCACTTTAGTTCACGGAAGATAATTGCCCTTTTTTTTCTTTCAGGATCTGTTAAAACAGTTGTAGATTTTTCATGATCATATAAGAAATCAAATTTTAAGTGTAATTAAACAACAGTCAGTTTCTCTTCCCTGCTTCTCTTCTTTATGAAGTCTTCAGTTTTCTTTATTTTTCCCTTTCTTCTCACCACCCAACAAATAAAAATGACAATTCTAAGTGCTAATAGATGTTCTCCTTATTAAAGTATTTTTTCCCTTCTCCTTCAAACAAAATATAAAGGATTCCCCTTCTGTGAGTAGCACAACTGAAAACCACTATGGACATTCTTGATTTTCCTTTAAGAAGAATGGTTTCAGAGTGGCTTTTAAAAATCTAAAATAGACATTTTTTCAATTATATCTCTCCTGAATTCTAAGATGTGTTAGTTGCAAACAATAAAACTGAAGTAAATACCTTAAAAGTTTCAATTCACAGGTTTCATCTCCTGGTTTCTTCCATTAAAAGGATGTTTTAATACAAGCCTTACATGGCAGATATTACTAATATGCCACACCAGCAAGGAAATACTGAATTTCCAGGTCACAAAGGTTAAAAAGCTGTGTATTAATTTATTTCCATATCTGCAAACAACAGAGAAAATGGCTTTACCAAGTGATTTCAGAAGAGCACTGTAGTCTAGAGCTGTAGTTATTCTTCATTTTGTTTTCTATAAATAAAATCTTTTAAATATTTTGCTTTGTTAAACTAAGGTTACGATCATGCATAGATTCTGATTAACCATGCTACTTGCAACATGGCAGTTTACAACTGACCATCATGATGGCATCAACACATTTTCATGAACATATTTTGAAGTGTTGTGATTAGACAGTGTACATTGAGATTAAACAGACTTACGATTTTGGCGAGAAATCCCCCCTTTGAATTTGCACAGAAAAAATTTCATCAAGAAAAAAATAGTCTTGTTCTTTACTGTTGGTGAGACAAATCCACTTTAAATGCAGGTAGCACAAAAACCTATCAATTAATGGAAAAATGGTCAGTGTGAAATACAGTTGCTGTTATGAGGCCCTTAGGGGACTGTTTTCCAGCCTTCATATAGTAGTCTGTCTTTAGCTGAAGTAAAAATGTATTGTGTTATTTCCCTCTTCCTCCCATCTACATTCCATTTGCTGTAAAAGTTGGAGGGAAGTGTTTCAATTAAAAGTTTATCTCACTTCTGTGCATTTTGAGACTGCAGTTATGATGCCCTGGCTGTTAAACTTTGTGACACAAATGAGACAAAGTTTGTAGAGGAGGTGATATCTTTAATTAGGCCAACTGATAGAACTGGAGTAAACAAACCAACCTTTGGACTTCACTAATATCCATTAATCAGATCTGACAAGAAGCAAAATCCAGACTAAATACAAGTGAGACATGATTGTTCTTAGTATAATAAAAACATTTTAATCAGTTAAACCACTGGAGGGGAAATGCTTGCCAACATGAATGTGCAGGGGTGGATCAGCAAGAAAAATGTAAGGTTTAAAAACAACATAGCTACTGGACCGCAATTTGTTTACCTACTGTTAAGAATTTCGTTCCCAGGATTATTTTTTAAACATGACTTGTAGGTCCCCTGTGAGGATCTGGACTGTGCACTAGATGGAATATTTTCTTAATGAAAAAAATGTTCTATCCTTTGCTGTGTTTTGTCCTTGATCAGTTATCTGTGTGAGTTCATTGTAGTGAATAGTGGTTGATTAGGTTAATGCACGTAATTCTCATGCGGGTCTGTGGTGTGTTTACTGTAATATATCACATTTTTTTAAAGTGCATGAACAAGACCCATGGAAATTAATTGGGCACTGACATAAATTATGTTAAATACATTGGTATTGATGAGTTTTGCATTTGCTGTGTCAGCAAGGTTTGGTTCTGATGGCTGTTTGTTAGTACATGGGAAATTTGCTTTGGATTATGAGTTTAATACTGAAAGTTGTTTGAATGAAGAGGTGTAAAAGGGCTCCAGGAAGAATTCTTCAAAGATGTATTTTAGTAGACGCTGTAATTATTTAACGATTTTCTGTATATGTACCAGCTCTGAGTAGTATGTAACAGACAGGAACATACTGTCAGTGAGGGTTTCCTTTTTGCTTTATTAGATTCGTAAATGGTGGTTAACTCAAATACAGAGCCTGCTTCTTGCAGGACAGTTCTAGAGACTTTTTCCTAGTCTTTGTATACAAGGTAATTTGTAATGTCACTTTCTGTCAGCCATGTTATCTAGAAGGGTGATGTTCATATTACAAGTGCAGTGATATCAAATTAGCAGGGGAAATTAGTGAAGAAATTCAGGTGATAAAGATTTGTATCACAGACTTGGTGGGACAGTTTTCTCAAACACCTTCCCATGTTCAAAAACAGGCTGGCATACTGGTATGAGGGACACATTTTAAAATATTTTCAAATTTTAGTTGCCCCACCCTACTGATCTGCGCAATTCTTTACAAATAGCAGCCACCTCAGTCTGAAAACCACTGATTTAGGTGTATCAGCATTTTGTTAAATGAGAGAAACAGTTGTACTGTTTTTCAGTTCTTTCTTACCTAAACAGAAACTGCCTTGTATTAATCCACTGTACAACCAAGATGCCAAATCTTCAAATATGTGAGTATACATAAACTGCTTTTTATGATATTTGAATATATTAACTCTGAAAAAATAGAAAATTGCCAGAGGATCATTGTGTTCTCTACCATGAGATACCTATTTTTATTATATGAGATATTTTGCCTGCACTTCAGCCATGTATTGATGTTTCAGTACAATGATTAATAAATAGCTCTGGATGTATACATACACACACACAACAACAGGCATGCTGCTGCCACAGGGATTTAAAATATAAGGGTCCACATTTTCAAATGCAGAGATATTTTTCATATGAGTAAACTTGTTGCCTGCACTGAAATTGCTAATAGAAATAGAGTTGTACACTTGAGTCTAGATCTGTGAGCTAAGGGCTTGTTTACACTGAGTCAGAAAGGCACACTGAATCCACATACATTGGAACACTTTAATTTCATGTGATACACTTTTAGTGCATACTAGCTTTTGAGATAACATAAAGCCTACATGCCCATTTGAACTTAAGACATGAGACACGTAATGTTTTACTGAGCTACTGCCTCCCGCCTTCCCCAAGCTGAGAACATCCTGGAGGGGTTAGGAAGGTAAGAAAGTCCCTATCTGCCCCTGAATTCTGCTTCCTCCTTACAACATTGGAGACTCACAGTACAGCACTGCAAGCTCTTTCCATCTCCTTGCCCCACAGAAATCAGATACAGAGCTTCAGTGAGCACTTTGAACCATCTGCACCCTCATGACAAACACTCGTCTCATACAGTGCAATAAGGACCACATCTATCTCTGGCTACTATGGGCTCCTCACTGCACTTGTCCTGCTGCTCAATTTCCATGTCAAATAAACTACCATAATCCACTGCAGGAGAACAAAAAGTAGAAAACCAGCAATTCTCCATTCACCTGTGTGTATTAGGAAAAGCCTGACTATGATTTTGCCATGGAAAGGCATACCAAATTCAGTTTGCTGTAGACAGTGTTGATGGTAGTGGACACAGTGGCTGACACACGCTGTTGTGGAGAAGACTCATACTGGACCACACAAAGCCAGGACCACTTTGATTGAGTGCCTAACCAAGAGCCTGAGTAGTGGCTGAATACATCCAAGGGTACCATGATAGATATTCAATTTGCCCATCATGGTATTTTGGTCCTGGGTGAATAAAGGTCATGCCTTAAGAAGAGGAAAGTAAATCCAGGCAAACCACAGCAGAGTGAGTTGGAGAAGAGGCCAGTTCTACCACATTCAAATACAATGCACATGCCCCAAAAGTTGCTTCACCCTCTTATGTGTGGAGTAGATAAAAGCCCTGGCAAATTCCAGTCATGCTGCCTGTACGTACATGGAAATGAAGATGAAAAAGGAGATGTTGGTTCCCTCATGAAGGAAGGATCAGCACTCTGAAAACTGTGGGAGTGATTCTTCAGAAAATAAATGCAACTAGAGATTTGGCCAAGAAGGCTACAGTGTAGGGAGGAGTGGCTGATGCTGAGAAACAGGAGGAATAATACTTAGGAAATAATACTTGTTAGTCACTACAGAGGAAATGGATGTGAGCAGTTAGTATGTATTCTCAAACTAATGAACAGCAGTGAAGAGATGAAGGATCCAAGTGAAAATATGTACGATCAAATAGAGCAGCAGAAGGATATCCAGAGGTCTTCTCAAAGCCTTGGGAGAAGAGAATCACAAAATCACAGAAATCAACCTGGTTGGAAAAGACCTCAAAGATCATCAGGTCCAACCATAACCTAAATCCACCCAGCAGAACCTTTATCTACCTGTTCAATGCTCAAATCATGTCCCTAAGCACCTCATCTATATTTCTTTTAAACGCTTCCAGGGATGGTGACTCCACCACCTCCCTGAACAGCCTGTTACACTGTCCAGCCACTCTTTCAGTAAAGAAATTCTTTCTAATATCTAGCCTAAAACTCCTCTGGTGCAACTTCTGGCCATTCCCTCTCATCCTGTCATTATTCACTGGAGAGAAGAGACCAACTCCCACCTCCCTACAACCTCCTTTCAGGTAGTTGTAGAGAGCAATGAGGTCTCCCCTCAGCCTCCTCTTCTTCAAACTAAACAACCCCACTTCCCTCAGCCTCTCCTCGTAGGACTTGTCCTCCAGGCCTTTCACCAGCCTGGTAGCTCTTCTCTGGACACACTCCAGCAACTCGAAGCAGTTGAAAAGGTGAACTAATTTTCAAAATAAGCATAGTCACATATGGCTGGGAAAATACAGGCACTCTGCAAAATCATTCACAAGCATAAGAAGGGAAATGCAATTAGGGTGAAGACCATGCTAGGCAGAAAGCTGCCATGTCCGTTTTCCTACCACAGTGGCAACAGTGGTACCAGCCTTTCATCATCTACTCCGTTTCTCTTTTTAAGGTAATTTGCTTTTTTCTCTTATTACTTTATTTAAGAGCAGAAGTGATAGAAAATGAGGGAAAGACAAAGGAGGGGAAGAAGGAAGAAGTCATTAAGTCTGTGACTGAAGACTACAAAGGAAGGGGAGATTAGTAAATAAAGGGGTAGAGTGGAGGGAAGGGTAAAGAGAGGACAGAAGAGATGGAGAGGTAATGAAATACCCACTCTCAGCCCAGTGCCTCACTCCGAAAAGAAAACCGCAGACCTATGTAAACATCATACGCGACTTAATGAAATAAATGCATGTGTAACATCAAGTCTCTGGAACTTCTGTCAAAAGATTTAAATGGGAATTCAGTACTTTCCCATTTTCAGCCTGACACTGCTCCGCCAGAGCCTTGTGGTTGTTCACAGCCACTTGAGGATTAAAGGCTAAATACCTATTAGAGACTTTTGAATAAAAGGCTAGAACCTAGATCAATAAACACATTTCAGCATTTACTTCCATGTATTTTAGGGGAAGTAAAATTGCTAAATACCTGCACTGGTGTAGGCTGGATTTCTTGCTCACAAAAACGACAGTTACAATGGAGGTCCTAGGACTCTGCTAATTTATCCCACTTGATAATTTTCATCACAGATGCAGGAAAAAACAACTGTGTCAGTGCCATAGTGCAGCAGATACAATCCATCTAAACTAATGATCTGTTGCTTGTATTTAGTAAGATATACTCAGAATATGCTGTGTTAATTCAGTGCCCAGTTTAAAGAATTAAACTGAGATATACTTCAGGTGTTCTCTAATGCTTGAAATTAATTAGTGAGGTGTTAAATGTAATTCGTATTTGCTGGAATTATAAAGCTGAGGCACCCAAATGAACGCTATTACACACAACGATTTTTTAAAATTAAATTGCAGCCCTTACAGTGACTGGAGTACTGAGCATCTTCTAAGTATACATAGATAGTTACAGTTGTAATTTTTTGTGGTTTGTATACTTTTTTTTTCATTTCTCCTTACTCGACTACAGAATAATAAAAAAATGCAGTTTCAGTTCATGTGAGTTTTGCTGTCTAATTACTTGACTTTTAAACAGCAATTTTTTAATATATGTAAGGAGGCATTTATTCACTGGTTGTTTTTAAACAAAATAGTGTGGGAATATTAATTTTTATTTGGCTTTTTTTTTGTCTGGATTTTTTTTTAAGAAACATTTTCATATATATTGAATATAAACTATGCCTTAAAAAAAAAATCTTTTTGAAGAAGGCTGCTAATGCTATGTAGCTGTCAACACTGTAAAATCTATCTTTTATGCATACCCTGCTTTGACAAACTACCATTACTTGTTAAACTTTGTTGATAAAAATATTAAAAGGTTAGACAAGTCATACAGCAGTTAAAAAATTACCTGGAACAATCTACATTTGTTTTATAAGTTTCAATTGATGGCAACTGACATAACAGAAACCTAAGTTAAAATTATTTTCTTGTTCTGTTTAGGGAATAATAACACACAGAAATCCTTGCCTTTTCCCACAATCCAATATTTTTGCATAGATTTCAGATTTCAGTTAGAAAAGGACAAATTAAACACAGCAGTGAAAAAATTAGTTCAATTTAATCACTCTTAAACATAGGCTGTCCGTGTCCCACCCCCCACCCCCCGTTTTTTTTTTTTTTTTTTTTTTTTTTTTTTTTTTTTTTTTTTTTTTTTTTATTCCCGAGAATACACCACCGTTATTTTCCAGGTAGGTTGTCCCATAGTAAAGAAATACAAGACAATCCTCCTAACTATGTGTTTGTAGAATACACAAAACTAGTTTTAGTAAAAAGATAATGTTTCTAGCTATACTGTTGCGGGAGGTCAACCCTGTGTTTATCTACAGCACAGACTGTTACTTCACAAAACTGAAAGAGAAAGCTCTGCATGCGTCAAGTGGGTGTAGAAAAGTTACTGCCCTGTGGCAGCTTGACAGCACAGCGAAAGAGAGGCAAACCAGAAGTTTGAAAGGTCCAAGTTCTGCTAAACACATAAGAACAAAGGGCCAAGACTTACTTCTACTTTAAGTCTACATTTCTTTCTCTTAAAAGCGTACTCAAAACCAGTCCTAATAAATGGCAGCCAGATCTCATTAAGAAACAACTACGTTTCCAAGGGAGGTAGTTTCATATAGGAAAGGTGAGTGACTCACCTACTCTGCCTGACATAAAATCACCAGAAGATTCTCATATTTTCCAAAATCCCACTTAAGAATGTTTTCATTACAAAATCAATTCACAGTTAGGATTATTACATTAGTTTTCATCCAAAAAACCAATATGCTTTAAACTGTCGTTGAGTTAACTTTATAGACCAAACATGAGATATAGATAATTTTATCTTTTGTTTTCCTGCATTTAAGATTTCATTTCAAAACAGGTATGCTGGATTTTCTCATTTAAACCATACTAAGATTCTGAGCAGCAACTGTAAGCACTGTGAATTTCCTGCTGCCTTAGCCCTGAAACTAAGTTAAGAATTACAGTAATAAGAATTTATGGAATTAATAATAAAATCTCTAAACCTATTACTACTTGGAAAAATATAGACTCATTTCGATCTCTTACTGAAAATGGATGTTTAAAATGTAAAGAACTTATTTTCTTTAGCCTAGAATGGAGGAGTGTACTTTTTTAGTGTAATAAAGCTAAGCATAATACAGTGAAAAAATAATTATATTTTATTAGAGTTCTTTTGTGTGATGTGCTCTGACTGTAAAATACAGGCTAATCGTTTAGAAGTTAGGAGTGCTGAATGATATGCTAAAAGAGTCAAGGCAAATAATTGAGTCCCATCAGTTGGCTTTGTTACCCAAGATCCAGTCTTGTTCTTTCCAGTACAGTATCTGGGGGGATGCATGTACCATTTGAACAATGTTTTATCTGAAGAAATTGAAAGATAATTCTTCTGCATTGGTTGAAGTACAGGTTTACAGCATGTATGATAATCCAACTTAGGTAATATAGTAAGAACAGGAATTCCTTCTTTTAATCAGCATAAGAAAGCAAGCAGAACAAGTAAGGTTGTTGGGTTGTTTTGGGTTTTTTTGTAATTATAAGTAATCTGATTTCATAGGTTATTTTGAAAGAACTGTCTAGGACACAAGA
The DNA here is from genome assembly GCA_020745705.1 of Hemiprocne comata. NCBI lineage: Eukaryota > Metazoa > Chordata > Aves > Apodiformes > Apodidae > Hemiprocne > Hemiprocne comata. Next base: position 37,290,481 of record CM036616.1, on the reverse strand, counting down.
AAGCAGGTTTTAATATTACAATAAACAGATACAGTTCTGCTCCAAATCTGAAGCCTGTACGGTAGTCATTCTATGTCTCATCACTTGGGTAAAATGCTTTAGGGTGTAGCATTATTATTCTGTGGCATTATCACAGATTTAAAAGAGATACTAGAATCTTTTTCTCAATCATTCAACTCCATTAAAATTTTTAAAGCTCATACATATATCAATAGTTTAGAAGCTCTCTTAGCCTTCAGTTCAGGAAGGACTGCAGCATTAAGACAGACAGGTCACCATTATGTTTACTACTCATCTGTCTTGGTGCACTGAAAATTGTTTTTTCTGAACCATTTTTCTGCTTGATTAACTGCTAAGTGTGATTGAGTCGTTTCCACCACTACCTTCATCAAAGATGCTGCATAGCCTGAATACATAATTAAAATGGGCTGAACTGAAGTGGCTGTAAGATTTTCTTGAATTCATGGAACTCCCAGGCCCATTGATGTTTTGTTTTTCTAAAATACTCAGGAAGACGGGAATTTTCCAAAGTCAAACTGGTAAGTATATATTTTCAGTGCTCTGCATATTTGTAATACTCCCACCCTGTTGCTTGTTAACCTCAAATAATAAGCATTCTTGTTCTAGGAATTTATCGTGAATCTTGACTGTATATCCATGTGCTAGATAATTTCAGAAACATTTTAACTTACTTTAATTTGATAGCTAAGAGTAACATCTTATGAAATTCCCACTGAACTTTGGTCCTGGCATATGTGTTCAGCTCTAAAAACCTTCTCCCCTGTGTTCACCTGGCATTTTTCAGGCAGAGAGAATGTAATAAGTGAACTGAAGGCAAAAAGAGAGTGACATTAAGGCATGTTTAGAACAAAACACAACATAGATTTTTCAGACAACTATGTAGGGTAATTTAAGATTCAGTGTTAATATCATGTATAACAAAGGTTTGGAAAAGAAGAAAAGAAATTTCATGCCAACGGTTTATCCAGTCATGCAGAATCAGTCCTCCCATGCAAATAGTTCTATAATACACATAATGAGGCAAGATTTTTAAAGTATATATGCTGTATAAAAAAAAAAAATTGGCACAAATACTTGTCTACAGCAGGATAATTTGCATACTCTTTTCTCTGTAGATTCACAGTTTTCAAAGCTAAAAGACTCAGTGAAAAAAAAAAAAAAATATATATATATATATATATAAACTTTTCCAATCCTCCAGTGCAGGCAGGCTTCATGCACAGAGCGCTGGAAAGGCAGAGGAGCCTCTGGACTCCAGACCTGGAGGAAGACAGCTGTCACCACGGCTTACACCCTAGGTTAATTGTGTTCCTGGGATGAAGGCAATACTCAGCTGCTGGGAGCAGAAGTGAGTCAGTGCCACCACAGTCAGAGCCTCTGGTGTCACACACAGGGTAAGGAAAGCAACAGGCATTCTGTCCCCACTCCTGACCCAGCCTGGGAGGTTTGCACTCTGGCCATGACTAAGGCGTGGGCCACAGCACAGCACACAAGTCACATTTATTCTCCTCGTTAGTCAACAGGCAGTGACAGAGGCATGAAACCGCCCCAGGGGAGGGCTGATATTTGACAACTACTTTGCTGGTGCCCGATCCTGGGACATGTGCAGCAATGTGCTGAGGGCAGTAGGATGATTTACAAATCTATAAAATCCCTTCCTGGAGTAAGGACATGCCTAAGGCAGTCTAGATATTGCATATTTATGATTTCAAGCTACAGTGGATTTCATACAGGCAAATTATAAACATCAGGAAAAAATTAATCGAATAATACAATATAAATGTGAATTTAAACACCTAAAAAAGGATATCAATGGGAAAGTGGGAGTTCCTTACTCTGGTAATATGGTTAACACTGGGAAATGGCCATTAACCACCAGTAAGGCTCTGCTTTCCCTTATCCTCATTGTCTGCTGAGTTTTGCTGTAAATCCAAGTCATGCTAATAAGCTAAATGATCCAGCAAGGCAGTACCACAGAACTGGGCTAGGACAGATTGTTATTATTATTTAATTTTACTGGATAGGATGGATGTTCTTTCTCTGTGTGACAAATACTGATGGGAGTCCAAATCCAGTCTTGAAAAAAATTAGATAGTTTTTCCACTGCTTATATTCTTAACACACCAGTTTCAAGGGAGCACATCTACAATTAAGTCACCTTTTCACCCCTCCCTCCACAAGGCCATGCTATGCAGTCCTGGCACCTCCTGGGTACAGCAACCATTGTTCTCCGAAATTGGTGTCTAGAGCTGAGATGAAGTACTCTGAGACCAGGTCAGGCCAACAGAGACTTTTAAGGAAACACTGGAAGGACACATGGACAAACCTCCTTCCATGGCATGTGCTGAATTTAAATCTGACATGACCAAACCCTTCATAGTCTCCACCACATGCTGAGTGCACATCCAGCCATGTGACTGGGGACAGTTGGTTCTGGTTCCACCAAGGGTACACAATAGTCACTCAGCAGGATACCCATCCACCATGCTCCGGGGCAAGGAGAGGAACAGTGTGGGCACTTGCTCACCCTGGCAGCTTTGTCATCACACTGAAGTGCTGCCATGGTTTGAGTGAAGCGTGCGGGAAGGAGCTGGATAGAGGTCAGACCCTATGGGCATCCCCACACCACATGCATGTGCTGCAACCTGGCTACACCTGCAAGAACCTGGTCTCAAAGGGGCTACTCTGTTGCTTCATCCTCAGCAGACCCTAAAAAATATAGAGGCTACAGGAGGCAATATTGTAAGGAATAAAGACATGGGTCTGTTGGAGAAGGTGTCATCACCTTTTCACAGAGGAAGGAACAGGGAAGGACTGCATCTGCTGCAAGAGAAGCTAGGGAAAGTGTGTGGCTGGTTTTTTGTGGGACATCAGCTGAAGTCTGCTTTCAGTTATGGACATCTTTTCCTAAGATATATTTTAAATGTAAGGTTTGCCTGTGACTTTTTCTTTCCCTGAGACAATTAATTATTTTGGCCCAGCTTCATCTAGGACAGCTTATGTGTAAAGCAATCCTTCTTATAGACAGGCTGTAAACATCACTCAAGTGTTTGTAGTAGAAACTCAGTGACCAGCCTAAGTGCCCAGTGCTGGGAGCTTGCTCTGTGGCACTGCAGGCACCCAGCCCTTTGTAAGAAGCCTGGCCCATTAAAACTCCTGTTTATGGAAGACCCACCTGTTCTGGCTCTCAGTGGCATCTAGGATGTCAGCAGAGCTGTTGTTCAGGACAAACTGCTGCTTTAATGCCATTAAGCAGAAAACTTCAGTGTGGCAGCACTGTGTATTTAAGTACTGGGACATCTGCTCTTCCATGGAACAAGTTATTTTAATTATGAAAGTATTCAAAATGTAATGGCAGCTATTAAAAATAAAAGACATGTCAGTAGTATAACTTTCAGACAGCCTCACAACTGACATGTGACTTCATCTGTACACTGGCACTTTTACACTTTCCTATCAGAGTTGTGGGGTTTTTTTTCTTAAGTATACATGCAGTATAAAATCCAGATATTTCACAGTTCCAGGCAATTTAATGTAACTTAGTTTTTGGGTGGCCTGCTGTTATCAAAATCTCTCTCAATCTTGTTTTCAGAGTGAAAGGATAATCTTGTTAGTTTGCTGATCTGGGATTTAAAAGCTCTGAACTCTGCATCCCAGTCTGCCATGGACCATGCGTGGCAGAAACGCTGTAATCCCTCCAGCTTTGGGTGTTACACCACCCAGGAGGGGGAACCTCTGTTCTTTAGTATTTGCAGCAATCAGTATGCCATTGCAAAACAAACAATAGGTGCCCTAGTGTGAGAGAAACCTATCAAAGTCGTTGAACTCTTCTTGGTCATGTGCCAATATCTGCTGAACCACTGCAGGAAACATGACTGACAGAGGCTCCTTGGTTACCCAGCACAGGGCCAGGCTGCCAAGTCCAGCCTCTGCTCCTGCTGGCAGAGCTGCCTGGTGGACACTGTGATGGGACCAGCATGGTATGACCGGCCATAGGGGGACAGGAATAGCCATATCTTCAGCTTCTGGGATCTGATGAACGAGTCCTCCAGAAATGCTGGCTAACAGCAGAGCTGCTGTGCTGCCCCCCCTCCTCACTGCTGAAGGCCCCAGGCAAACCACAACCTGCTTACACCTAGCAGGGAAACAAGAGGGATAAATCAAACTAAAAGGCAGTTCAGCTAGATAAACCGGGTAAGTTTCTACACTTGCAGACTGACATCTAAACCTTTTTGGTAATAGCTTACCAGCAGAGCAGCAAAAACACTATCCTACCTGGGTTTTTTAGCCATTCAAAACTCACAGGGCCAGCTCAGCCCGTGTGGACTTTGGCATGCCACTTGCTTTGCAAAAGCCTTCAGTGGTGCGCTTCGTTGCTCAGGGGTGGTGAAGGGCACAATATGGTCGTGTTTTGCTGTTTTCTTCCCTGTAAACCAGCCTCAGGCCTATGAGAAACAAATACTTTGCCAATTTAGCCTGCCAACAAGAACAGGTGGTTGCACAGCTTCCTCTAAATGGTGCAAAAAGCCACACAGCCAAGGAAGGACAATGAGAATAAATAAAATGATGTGGGGACAAAGTCAAGGGCAGAAGCAGCCCTTGGTTTTGTCATCAGCACAATACAGCCCCAGGGCCTCATTACTGAAGGTACAAATGAAGGCAAATCCAAACATGGGAAACACATTTCAGTGGGATACAAATTGCAGCATGGGCAGAGCTGGATCTCTCAAATCTGTGATCAGTCGTAACAGCATTTATCGGTTTGTTTCTGCAAAGTGGACTTAAATGTGAGTGCCAATATATGCAAACAGTTCTCCAAAGTGCCATTTTGAGGCATTTGCATAATGTGCTAGGAATAGGTCCTACCTGATCTGAGAAGATCAGATTCTTGACCACCTGAGGAACCTGAAGTCTATGAGACCTGGTGAGATGCAGCCCAGAGTCCTGAGATAATTGTCTGATGTAATTGCCAAGCCCCTCTACATGACATTTGAAGTCATGACAGTCAGAGGAAGTCCCTGGTGACTGGAAAAAGGGAAATATTGCACCCACTTTTTAAGAAGGGTAGAAGGGAGGATCCTGGGAACTACCAACCTGCTAGCCTCACCTCTGTGCCTGGGAAGACCATGAAACAGATCCCTCCTAGAAGCTAGATTAACGCACATGGAGGATAAGGAGGTGATTTGAGACAGCCACCGTGGATTCACCAAGGGCAAGTCTTGCCTGACCAATCTAATGGCTTTCTACAGTGGAGTGACTACATCAGTTTACAAGGAAAGATCTATGGATGTCATCTATCTGGACTTCTGTAAGGCCTTTGACACAGTCACCCCCCAGCATCCTTCTCTTTAAATTGGATATATATGGATCTGGTGGATAGACTGTTTGGTGGATGAGGAACTGGCTGGATGACTGCATCCAGAGGGTAGCGGTCAATGACTTGAAGTTCATATGGAGATCAGTGACAAGTGGTGTCCTCTGGGTCGCGTACTGGGACCAGTACTGTTTAGTATCTTCACCAATGACACAGACAGTGGGATCGAGTGCACCCTCAGCAAGTCTGCAGCCTACAACAAGCTGAGTGGTGTGTTTGACTTGCCTGAAGGACAGGATGCCATCCAGAAGGACTTGGATAAGCTTGAGAAGTGGGCCCATATGAACCTCAGGAAGTTCAATAAGGCCTAGTGCAAGGTCCTGCACATGGGTTGGGGCAACCTCCAGTATCAATACAGGCTAAGGGATGAAGGGATTGAGAGCAGCCCTGAGGAGAAGGACTTGGGGGTACTGGCAGATGAAAAACTGGACGTAAGCTGGCAATGTGCTATCACAGCCCAGAAAGCCAAGCACATCCTGGTCTGCATCCAAAGAAGCATGGCCAGCAGGTCAGAGGAGGTGATTCTCCCCCTGTATGCTGGTGACACCCCACCTGGAGAACTGCAAACAGTTCTGAGGCCCCCAACATAAGAAGGATATGGAGCTGTTGGAGCAGGTCTAGACAAGGACAGTGAAGATGATCAGAGGGCTGGAGCAACTCTCCTATGAAGACAGGTTGAGAGAGTTGGGGTTGTTCAGGCTGAAGAAGGCTCTGGAAAGACCTGAGGACACATTCCAGTACCCAAAAGGGGCCTACAGAAAAGCTGTGGAGGGACTTTTTACAAGGGCATGTAGCAATAGGACGAGGTGGAATGGTTTTAAATTAAAAGATGGTAGATTTAAATTAGATATGATGAAGATATTCTTTAGCTTGAGGGTGGTGAGACACTTGCAGAAGTTGACCAGAGAAGCTGTGAATGCCCCCTCCCTGAGTGTTCAAAGTCAGGTTGGATGGGGTTTGGGGCAATCTGGTCTAGTTGAAGATACCCCTGCTCACTGCAGGGGGGTTGAACTAGGTGACCTTTAAAAGTCCCTTCCAATACAAACATTCCATGCTTCTACCTTCTACCACTCCCCGTCTCCTAAGTTCTTCCTCTCCACTAAAGCACATCAGTATTTGCTTTTCACATGATTCTTGCTCCTCTCCCTTCTGCTTTACCACATTTTCCTTCAGTCTCCTCTACTTCTGCTTCATAAGAGTGCTGCTTTCAAATACAGAGGTTTAGCACTAAGTCAGTCAAATTATCAAATAGTCTGCAACATAAATTTTAAGTGTCACAAGAACCAGATAAACAGCCCATTTCTCTGACTCATCAGTCTGCGGGCTTGCTGTGTGGTATTCTTCATCTCCAGATGCCTGCTCTGCAAAACAAAAATGAAGATGAGCAGAGTATGTTATTGTACATTCAGAGCAGCTTTTCTTTTCAGTTTTTCAGTTTCAGGCCATTGTTGTTTCTGTATAACCCAATCAGGTAAACATCCTTAACTCTGCTATTTCTTTATGTAGACATTTGTAAGTATGCTATGCCCAGTTTACTCTAGACACTGGGTCCAAAAGTTCTGCTTAATCTCTGTGAGGGAAATTTGGATGACTGCCATCCCTCTGCCAGGATGTAAAATAACATCATATGCTGTCATTTAGCCTGCTTGTTTTCCAACTGTGGAAAACTGACTTTTCAGGAGAGAGGACATCAGGCTCTGTAAGCTGATCTGTTCAGATGCAGAGGACCCTTTTTGTCTTTGGAGCTGTGGAGATTTATAATGAATTGGTTTTCTCATATTTCTCTTCCCAGAAGATTTCTTTACTGCATTTTGACAGACAAGCCAGTGAGATACCTCCTCTGGTTTAATCCACCTCCTGCAGTGCTGGAACATTTGTCAGACAGACATCCTGAGAAGATAATACGTCTTTTTCCCTTTCTCAGTACAGGGACTAGTTGTGGTTAGTAACCATGTCACTTGTCAGCAAAATCAGAGCAGCAGCACCACATGAATGTTATTATCAACAATCCTTTCTCCTTCCCCTGCCCCCAAGTTTGCTAGCCACCAAAACCACTTTTTATTTTCTTTTCTAAAAAAGGTAGACTCAACACTTTGAGTTTTATCCCTTGCTAGTACGTTAAGGGTTTTTCTGGGTAGAGGACAGTATAGCTTATAAAGTTGTGAGGTATCTCTTAGCATGGACAAGCCCTGTGAACATAAATAAATCTTTGTTTCCTTGAAATTAGGGAAGACAAAACATGCCCAGGTATTAACTATCCTTTGTTTTAGGTATGTAGAATTAGAAAACTGATCCTGTGTCATAAAAGCAATGCAAAGAATAAAAGGAAATAAATAAAACAAATACAAATATTTAAGGTCCTACATTCTGACATAAGTAATTAAAGTAAGTGCCACAATCTTCAAAACTGATGCTCATCCAGTTCTTTCTTAAATTCTAAGGCATTATATATTATTTCTCTATTATTTATCTGTTGTTTTCCTTTATTTCTTTTAGATAAACAGGATAGGTACAATCTCACTGTAGACAGCAGACTTGCTCAAGAGTGAAGTTTAATATCAATTGCAGAATTGAAAACACTGCATTTAGGTTAAATAAAAAGAAATGTATTAGCGAACGTTGAATTTTCTTTTTGAATATATCAGTGCTGATCACAGAAAAAAAACCAAACATAAAAGTTTTTTCTGGACGTTAATATTTCCAGAAGCACAGGAAAATAATCCATACTGTATAATCTTTATGATCCTTAGTGCATTACGATGTCATTTTTCTAAAACACCTTATGGAGGCACCTGTCTGTAAAGCAAAACTTTTTGCTCTCTCTCTGTTGAAATGCTCTTTTTGGAGCTTGTTTTGAGCTCCGAAGGTTACCCAGGCAGGAAGTAGGATACCTTGTGATTTTCTATAGCTCACGACTCCACTCGTCTTGCTTCAGAACTTTCACTCCAGAGCACAGAAATGTCAGGCTTGGTGTTGCTGAGCATGAGAATAACCAGCCACCACAGCCTGAAATCTTTGCTGCTTCATTAAGAAAATTGGAACAATTGACATTTACAACATGTGGTGAAATGCCACAGTTATGTACTAAAAGCCTAAATATCTAGAAAGTTGCTGCAGCTGATGGCAGCCTAAGTAAGTTTAATGCTTACTGTAAGTCAGTGACATAAACCACTGTAATACAGTCTGTTTACCATTTCAGACACGCTCAAAGTGCTGGTGGGAATTTATTTTTTGAAGTTTGCCTAGCAGACAAGGCCCAAGAGTCAGGAAGTGGCAAAGCTGTTGTTTTCAGCCCAGGAGGCTGCAGAAAAAAAAAAAAAAAGAAATAGTTGCTGAGTAAGACAGAATTTCCCCTGAGGACTCTGGCTGCAGCCCAGCCCTTAGAAGACCTGCCAGCTCACCTAAGGGTAAAATCAAAGCTTTAAAAAAGCCTGTACAGTTCACAAAGACAGACTTTAATGTGTGGGATAGCTTTTTGATATTTTAAGTTAGCCCTGTGACAAAGAAATACCTGGAGTCTTGGAAAATTTGTACCCATGGTTTGTATAGTATCTTTCCAACCTCAGCCATTGCTGACGTAGCCAAGAGCTCCGAGTGTCTCGGCTGAATGCTGCTGTACCTGCTCCTGTTACCATGGAAATGGACACTGGCAAAAGTAGGATAAGAGCTTTAAAGTAATTACCAATATAATTAACACTTTCGCCTTTTTAGAGATTGGGTCCCCCAAAGCCCCCAAATAGTGAAACCATCCAATTCAGACTCATCAATGCAGCAATTAGTGTCTAAAGGGGCATCGGTTAATGTGATCAATGTGAGAATGACACACAAAAGGAAGGCATTGTTGGAGGCGGGAAACAGTAGGTTCCTGTGGCCTTCTTTGCTTATTACTAATAAGAAAGTCTCCTCCTTTGCTATGAGTCACACTGTTCCAGTTTCACCCTTAATTAATTCAGAGTCAAGAGAAAGGGCACTAACATGAAGAGAAGCTCCCAGTGATGGCTCAATAAAGTTTGCAGAGGAGGGGGAGGGGAAAGAACTAATAGTAACAAATCTTGAGACAATAGAGAGGGAGAAACCTCAACAGACATGCTGTACAGCAGCCATACTGGGAAATCTAAGTGCCAGTGTTTTTCCTATTACAGCGCAACTGTCTGAATGAAATGCATCAGACAATGCTCATCAAAGCAGCACTGCCCAGTCACAACACACACCACCCATCTTTCACCCAGACAGAGAGAGCAACAGTTAGTACACTGTGAGCTGCATCAGCTTCTACAGCATTGCAAAAGCCATCAGAGGTCTCTCAGCTTTCCCAGCAACATCTCCTCTACCTAAAGAGGTGTCAGAAGGGAATTTTGTTTTCTTATATATAATTTCACACTTCTTCACTAAAAACACAGCAGCTTGTATTCAGGTTGAATATGGAACTCACCTTCAGTGACCAGTGAAGTGACTACTCACGTAATTATTACCATTTCTAACAGCATTAACGTTTGGCTGGATACAGCCTGAAAAGCTAGGGCTATGGTTATTTAGCTCAAAGAGATGCACTTTCAGAAGAATCTGATGAATGCTCTGAAGAAAGTTAAGGGAAGATAGTAGGTAAGATTTTATAATAGATTTCTTGGTTTACTAGTGGATTTTGGCAATCTCTAAACACATACTGTAATTTTAAAAATTGATACTAATTATCTCTGTTCATCTCACACAGTTCTGTCAGGGCCTCATGAGACTATGGACTGCCTATGGGCAAGGCTAGGCAATAGAGCAAAGCTCCAGGCAGAGCCATCTGAAATGAAGCAGTATCCCTGGGGACGTCTTTTGTGCAAGTCCTACTTACTAGTGCATCCATCCACCCCAACCTGTTTCCTCTGCAGTGTCTCGTTACTTAATTGTTGTCACACAGCCTAGTCACTGCACAGCAGAGCAAATAAAGATTCTTTGTGCCTTCCACCCCTGTCAAAAGGTAGCAAGATTCAACAGCACTAGGTGATCTTTGTTAGCTAAATAGTGTTTGGGGGTTTTCTGTTTGTTTTAAGCTATGTATTGTTATGCAGCTGTTTCTCAGGCATCTGGATTTTCAGGACTCTTTAAGATTATTCAGTGCAGGATTTTTTCTTAAAGACACCAAAATAGGAAATTGCTCTAATTCTTCATCAAAATACTGTTGAAACAAAATATTATGTCATTCAGCTGCACTTGTCATAGTCTGCCTCTCTGCCTACCACTGTTGAATGTTTTCAAATGAGTGTGAGAGTTAGGGAAAGTTCTTCCACTAAGGGGAAAACATCGCTGTGGGTGGAACACTTCTCTGCTTTCACCATGACAACATAGACCTAACTGGCTGGACAGCTTCCTTCCAATAGAGAGCCCTTGGGACACTTGCACACGTGAGACACACACATTTTATCACGGCTTATTTCAGGGTAGACAGAGGGTTTTTCCCACAAAGAAAGGTATGTAGGGGCAAGAGTGGGGAAGATCATCCATGTGGAGAGTGCTCGAGGGAACTGTCATGCCTTCTGACTCTGGCAGGAGGTACTGCAGCTGCCAGGCACTGTGTTTTGCTCCAACGCTCTGGCTGGACTATTTCCTAAAGGACGCTGTCTGCTCCAGACACTCTGAGAAGCTTCCAAGATTCCTGGGCTCCCTAGATGCTACCCTGAGCCCTCCTGAATAGCTCTCATTCCCCAGAAAAACAAGGCAGCCAAAGCCCTCAGTAATAACTTTACTCTCTTCAAAGTCTACTGCCAAATTTCTTCACTAACTAGTTTAAAAAGGTGAAACACATACAGGAAACCCTCCACTACTTGCATTAACCAAGTAACACAGCTGATAGAGCAACAGCGTGTTTCGTAGGCCAGCAGAGCTACACCAGACTGAGTTCCAAGGCAAGCACTCAAAGAGTTAGGAAGTGCTGTAATTAAGGTACATAAGGTTAAGAGGTGCATAATTATGTTCAACCATAATTACACCCACTGGCGACTGTGCTTTATGATACAGTTTTCAATTACATGGCCACCTCCTTTCTTCTTTTCCCAATATGGGATCTTTGCCGGTGTCAGGACTGTCTCCATGGCACACTGCTGCACGATTGCACGATTGTACAAACTGCCATTAAACGTGCAATTTTGTACACTGGAAAGTGCAGTAGCATTTGCATTACACTCTGTCAAGGACAATCAGCCTTCGTGTGCAGACAGGCTCATGACAGGGATGTGTGAGGCGTAAGAACTCCTAACTCACAACTTAAAATGTTCTCATGCAGATTTGCAAAAATTTACAGATTTGCATGTCTGGCTTGCATATTATTAAAGCCTATATTTACAAATCTCTGCTGATATGCAGCATCTTTATGAGCTGTTTTCTTAACTATAGAATAAGAAGCTATCTACCAGGACTGAACTTGTTCACACAAAAGGCCTTATCCAGCCTCTAGTTCTGTGGTAAATTTCTTATTGACTAAAATGGGAGCAGGAACATGCCTCTGGTACCCACTGTCCCATCCCAGCCAAAAAAAGTATTGCTCAGTTCAGACAGACCAAGAAGAAAAACTCTGCAAGAGTCGTTTCTCAATTCATAGCACAAATACATGCACATAGCATGACAGACTGAATGTCTGTTTCTGCTGCTTACACTGAAAAAGTGAGATGTTTTGTCAGATATATCTGGCAAATCTTTATGTGCACGCTGAAAAGCAGAATGGAGCACTCTTGTTTTACAGACACTCACATGTCAGCATCATGAATAAATATTTACATTGTGAGCAGCTAATAGCAATCTTTCATAATTGCTGCTTATTAACATCTCCATACTTTTGAAGCATGGTAGAATCATAGTTTCAGTGATACTTTGGAAATAACTAATGCAATAGCAATACAGGAATTTAACTATTCATAATCTTAGGCCATTTGTCTGACATTAGTGTAAATAATATATACAGCAATTACATTGGTCATACCTAAACACAGTCTCAAATGACAGGCTAAGTTAAATCTGATTTTCAAAAAGAAACCATTAAACTATATATCTCCTTATAGTGTAAAACTAGGCAATTAAATCATGGAGCTTCATCTATAATACAAGTGTACTTGAAAATTCAAGAAGATTACATTCAGTGGTAAAGCACATGAGGACGTGATTTTGGTTTAATTAGCAGTATAACTATCTAACCTCTGAAATGGGAAGAACTGAAAAATAAATTTGTCTATCAGACAAATACACAAAAGAGGTACAAACTTACTAAGGGAGTCCAAACAAGAAGAGACCACAAATTTCAGAGTTAATTTATTTTTAATTTGCTGTGAACAACTTGAGAAACCATTGTATGAAATAATTCTGTGAGGATACTTGCGTTCCTGTAGCAGACCACTTGGCATGACATTCTTGCTCAGCGCCACAAACTCCACCAATAAAATCTCAGCAAGATTTTTGGCAGCAGGAGCAGAACTATTTCTACCTTCCTTTAATTACAGTGGACAACCCAAAGCTGTTAAGATTCTGTGCCCTTGGACCAACTGGAGAAGGTTATCTGACACATCATATTCCACCAGGATAAATAAGATTAAAGATCTTATTATATATCTGGAAACAAACCAAGTGTTTCAATAAAGTTGTATTCCCTTCCTGCATCCTTCCACAGCAATAAATATTTTTAACATCAATCTCTTCTTTATATTCTGTTTATAAACACACAGTTTTCTTACCAATATCTCATGTACTCTAGTTCATACTGCTGGTAAAATCTTCTCATGTTTCCACTTTAAAAAGTTAGAACACCATGATACCAAATTTCACTTATCAAGGAAGGATTATCTCTGCAGTTGAAGACTACAGTCACCTTCCTGTTTACTTCTGTAATTACTCCTTACTCAAGGGTCATCCCGCTTTTAGTTTCAACACATATTCCAATGAAGTACACATTGTTGTCATTTGGCAAGTTGCTTTCCTGCCCTTGGCTCCTTCCGTAGTGTGTGACATCTACATTTGCATCTGTCAGCCTGACCTCCTCTTATCCACACCTCCAAATGTCAGACATCAAGGAGAAGCCACATGGATATCTAGCCCATTATACCTGCAGCAGCAGCCATGCCAGTAGCTGTTCTCACCAGTAACTGCCAATTCTGGCTTTGATGTCTTGTGTTATGGTTTACCTTCTGAGAGATAGTTCTAACTTCTTCATTCAATCTTTGAGCATACCACTGTATGAAGTAACTTAGCTGAGATGGAGCCTCTCTATGTCTTTCAGGCTTTAGCTTTACAGCTCTTTCAACAGTGTGAGATTTTAGGTCTGAGAACCTAACGGTAGTTCTAGTACATATCAGTTAAATAATATGATGGCTGAAGGAAATCTACCCCATATACAAAACACAATATTTTCTCTTTTTAAAGTTAACCAGGAAGTTATCTTAGCAGACATTTAAATATTTGATGATCTTCACATTTAACTTATTCTGTTAATGCAAGCTGTCTAGACAGCTCACTTAACATAGCTCCACTGACTTTTAGCAGACCTGCATCAGTGAATCCCTGGCAAAGATTCATTTCCATACAGCAGCCACCTGAAAACACATCTTATGCATGGTAGAGTAAAACTTAACTCTAAACCTGGCCATTCTATTAAAGCTCTGCTTTTTATGGAAAGGAATATTTCTGTAAGCATCTCCATTGAAGAATAAGTAATTTTCTCCACTAATATTTCAGTGAAAAGTCTTGGGGAATTTTTCAAAAAGCCCTACTGCTGACCAAAATCTAAATTATACAAAAACTTCTGGTGAAATGAATGTTAGGAAAAAAAGCCAACCCCAAGTCATTGAAATCCAGAGCTCCAAGAAAAAATACATGTTAACATTAAAACCCAAACCAAGAAACTCTTTCTCCATCTACTTATACAAATTACCATCTTCTACTTACAAGTTCCTTTCTACATGTGGTAAGTTATCATTTGGGTTTGTAGACCTACCTGCAATTTAGGTTGCCCAACACTTCCTATTATTATAACCTGTTTCAAATTGCTTTTATATTTGCCCAGCTATAACACTTTGAGTTGAAACTCTCCATGCTGAGCATACTCCCCAGATTGCTTTTGGTGAGGAAAATTTCAGCTGAATTATTTTGGCTGCTTCTGAAATCAAAGCAGGGTATTATATATATTATTTTAATAATTAAAAATAATTAATCTGATACTGATGCTTTAGAGCAAGATTTTAAATTTGGCAGAGAAAAATCTTGTTTTGAAATGCCCTTTTTGCAAGTCTCATGAAGATATACCTATATTTACCCAGGTTATATACATCTAAGAATATGCAGTTCAGTAAAAACTTGCTGCTGTTATATACTTAAACATCTCTGAAATCCTTTGAAATGCTTGAATCTCCCACAGCTTAGAGCAGGTTTAACTGCAAATGAGCCATTTTATCCCATGCCAGAGTTCCCTCCAGGCCACAACCACAGGGCTGGAGTTGGGCAGACTATAATAACAGCTGCTAACTAGCTCAGGCTACAGCAAGATAAACTAGCAGATCTGTGGAAGTGCAGCTTGTTCCTCATGAGCCCTCAGTGACCAAATTCCTGGCAGCAGATAAGGAGGTGGGAGGCAGCTCCCTGATGCTAAAGCAGAAGGAACAACCTGCAAGGGGACTGACTGAACAATTTTTCTAGACCTTAAATCTAGAAAACACACAAATTGTAGATTGTCAGTTACAGTAAGTTGGTGCTCATGAATCAGTGTTGTAGAAAATATTATCTAGATAGTATCTCATTATTTCCATTATGCTCTCAGTGGACTGTGCTTATGTAATTAAAAACAAAATGTACTTTGTGCCCTGTGTTTTCTGGTGTAACTTAATAATTGTGTCCTTGTGAAATGTATTTGAAACAGGTATTATTCTTCTCCATGTCAGGGACATTCATTTCCTAAAACTGGTGATCTAGTCCCTCGCTTGCAACCACAACAGCACCTAGGAACTGTGAAACTAGTAGGGTTACTGTATATAATGGCCAGTATAAAGGGCCTCAACTCTCTTCCCCCAAGCTCATCAGCTTCATTGTTTTAAGAAAATCCAGTGCCAAAAGCAGTGAATTACAAGGCTTAGAATGTAAGGCTCTTTAATCAGCAGAGCATTTGCTCAAGTGCTCTCGAAGTAGCAATGAACTCAGTGTGCGTATTGAATCAGGCAGACAGAATGCAAAGTAACTAATCCTTTTCATAGCAATTCTTTTTTGGCATTTTGGTCACTGAAATTGTACTAGTCAGCACAAAAGAATATCTCCTAAGGGGTTCTGAATTTTATGTTTACAGACCTCTCTGGGAGAACAGCCACTTTAGTAACATGTTCTTCCATTGCCACAGCAAGCTTACCCTTGTACACCACATTTGTTTTACCTAGGCAAGAGTATGTCCCCCCTAAAGCTTTTTCCTAAAAAACTTGACCCACTGCAGTCCAACCCAGACATCATGTTATCTTTCAATTCAGGCTGAACAGATCATTCAGGAAGACCTCTTCCCTTTTGTCTTCATGGCAAACATGTTCCTAGGTACAGCTCTACTAAGAACTTAGCACACTGGACAGCAGATGGTACAATAGGAGTGCTAAAATGAAACCAAACACAAAGATGAAAGTGCTGCTTCTTGACCCATTTCATCCCCTGAGAGCAGGTGAGCACCCCTTTTCCAAGCACAGTTGCAAAGGATTGAGCAGATCTTCTCCCCATGGTCTTCTCCTTGGCCACACCCTGAGCACAATGGCTAGCAGTGTTTCCATTAGTGTCATCCAGCTTCTCTCCCTGTAGAGCTTGCAGCTCCCAATAGAAGGCTTGGTGCTCATCTGAGAGAAGCTGTGGATGCCCCCTCCCTAGAAGTGTTCAACGCCAGGCTGGAGGGGGCTTGGAGCAACCTGGTCTAGTGAAAGGTGTCCCTGCCCATGGCAGAGGGGTTGGACCTAGATGATCTTTAAGGTCCCTTCCAAGCCTGTGATTCTACTAACATTCTGTGATTCTAGGAACTGTCACTTCTTACTTTACAGGGACCAGAGTTTTATATAAAATATATATATATATAAAGGTCACATGCTTTATGAGCAATATTTGTGAAGAACTCTAAAATTAGCTGGATAAACAGGAAATCTTGTAACAATATGAATCACAGAATCATAGAATGCCAGGTTGGAAGGGACCTCAAGGATCATCTGGTCCAACCTTTCTAGGTACTACTGTATATGAGATGGCTCAGCACCCTGTCAAGCTGAGACTTAAAACTGTACAATGTGGGGCAATCTACCACTTCCCTTGGGAGACTATTCCAATGTTTGCCTGTCCTCATGGTGAAAAATTTACCTCGTGTCCAATCGGAATCTCCCCAGGAGCAACTTGTGCCCATTACCCCTTGTTTTTTCCATGTGACTCCTTGTAAATAGGGAGTCTCCATCTTCTTGGTAGCCACCCTTTAAGTACTGGAACATGGTAATAAGGTCTCCCCAAAGCCTTCCTTTCTCAAAGCTGAACAAACCCAGTTTTCTCAGCTTCTCCTCATATGGCAGGTCCTGCAGTCCTCTGATCATCCTTGTGGCCCTTCTCTGGACCCTCTCCAGCCTGCCCTTATCATTTTTGTAGAGCAGGGACCAAAACTGAACGCAACACTCCAGGTGTGTCTGACAAGCACCAAGTAGAGTGCAATGATGACTTCTTTATCTCTGCTGGTGATGCCCTGGTTGATGCAGCCCAGCACCCTGTTGGCTTTCTTTGCTGCTGCAGCATCACACGGTTCACTCATGTTGAGCCTGTTATCCACCAAGACCTCCAGGTCCCTTTCCACAAGGCTGCTCTCCAGCCAAGTGGATCCCAGTCTGAACTGCACTCCTGGGTTATGCGTTCCCAGGTGCAAGACCTTACACTTCCCTCTGTTGAACTTCATAAGGTTTCTGCTAGCCCACTCCTCCAACCTGTCTAGGTCATCCTGGAGGGTGGCTCTCCCTTCTGTAGTGTCAACCTCTCCACTCATCTTGGTGTCATCTGCAAACTTCATCAGGGTGCTCTTGATCCCAACATCCAGGTCACTTATGAAGACGTTAAACAGCGTTGGGCCCAATATTGATCCCTGGGGGGCCCCACTTGTGACCACTTGCCAGGTTGAGGAGGAACTATTTACTGTCACCCTTTGGGTACAGTCTGTCAGCCACTTCTCCACCCACCACACAGACCACTTGTCAAGGCCATAACGAGTCAGTTTCTCCAGGAGGCTGTGGGGGATCATGTCAAAAGCCTTGGAGAAGCCCAGGCAGACAATGTCCACCCCTCGCCCTGCATAAACCAAGAGGGTGACTTTGTCATAGAAGGTGATCAGGTTTGTCAAGAATTATTTGCCCCTGATAAGTCCATGTTGGCTTTTCCCAATCATGTGTTCCAATTGACTTGTGACAGTCCCCAGGAGGATTCCCTCCATGACTTTCCCAGGGACTGAAGTGAGGGTAATGGGTCTGTAACTGCCTGGGTTGTTCTTTGAACCCTTCTTATAGATGGGGGTGACATTAGCCTTCCTCCAGTCCTCAGGAACATCTCCTGATCTCCATGACTTCTCAAAGATTATGGAGAGTGGCTTTGCAATGACATCAGCCAGCTCTCTCAGCACCCTAGGGTGGATGGCATCCAGACCCATCAATTTGTACGGGTCAAGCTCCTGTAACAGTTGACACACCAACTCTTCCTTCACTGACAGTGGGTCAGTGTCTGTGTCAACCTGAACTTTTGTTGCTATGGCCTGGAACCCAACAGCACTGGTAAAGACAGAGGGGAAGAAGGTGTTGAGGACCTTTGCCTTTTCAGCATTGTTGGTGACTAGTTCACCTCTCCTGTTTAATAGTGGGCCAATATTATCCCTCTGTTTCTGCTTGTGGTTAACATATCTGAAGAACCCTTTCTTGAAGTTTTTGACATCTCTGGCAATGCCAGCTCAAGCTGAGCTTTTGCTTTCCTACCTGCATCTCTGCATACCCTGGCAATGCCCTTGTAATTTCCAACCAGTAATGTTCCACTTTTCCACCTCTGGTACATTTCCCTTTTGGTTCTGAGCAGACCCAGAAGCTCACAGTTAAGCCAAGGGGCTCTCTTGCTCAGCCTCCTTCCCTTGCCTTTAGAGGGGATGAACTGGCTTTGCTTATCTAGGAGAGTGTTCTTGAAAAGCCCCCCTCCTATGCAGACAGGCTGAGAAAGTTGGGGCTGTTCAGCCTGGAGAAGAGAAGGCTCTGGGGAGACCTTAGAGCACCTTCCAGTACCTGAAGGGGGCCTACAGGAAAGCTGGAGAGGAATTTCTTACAAGGGCAAGTAGCAATAGGATGAGGGGTAAAGGTTTTAAGCACAAAGAGGCAAGATTTAGATTGGATAAAAGGAAGAAATGTTTTACAATGAGGGTGCTGAGACCCCAGCCCAGGCTGCCCAGAGAAGCTGTGGATGCCCCCTCCCTGGAAGAGTTCAAGGCTAGGCTGAAGGGGGCTTGGAGCAACCTGGTCTAATGGGAGGTGTCCCTGCCCATGGCAGGGGGGTTGGAACTAGATGATCTTTAATGTCCCTTCCAACCCAAACCATCTGTGATTCTTTTATTCTGTGAAAAAGCAATTTCTATTAGAACTCAAGCAAACCCTATGTCATCCCTAGGGAATGACAGAAATGAAAGCCAGCCACCTTAATCCATGGTTTTACTAATTACTATGTCACACACACAAAAAAAAAAAAAAAAAAAAGGTGGTATAGTTCTTGAGGGCTGTTGTATACCAGAAGTTCCTCTCTCAGGTTAACAGGTACTGCTGAATGTCTCCAGTAAAGTAAACATGCATATGGAAAATAACCAGAAGGCAAAAAGATGGTGATTTTGTATTTTTTGTCAATATGCAGGTTCATATTTGCTGAATCCTTCCCTTGCTCACTAAGTTACATCAGAAATCATGGAGGGGCCTATGGCTTGGCTTACTCAGGGTTTACTGTGCTTGACAGCAAAGAGAACGAGCATGTCCCTGGAGTAATAATTAGGCATAAGCACATTTGGGCATAGGCACATGCATAATGTGAACATGTATACAGACAACACATCTACAACACCTTTCAACTTGTGATTATTTTCCTTTCCTGTTAAGAATGTGAGCTCATCTGCACAAAAATAAAATTTCATTTTAAGGGACAAATGCTAATAATGCTACTAAGTTTAATTGCAGCATATTAATATTTTAGAGACAGCTGGTTTAAACCCTGTAATCTCTATGGGTCTGAATTCTGAATTTTCAACAGGATAAAATTCTCTTCTTCTTGACTAGGCCTGAAATACAAAAATGCATTTTAAAAAAAATTATCAAGGTGACTAAAACACCTTCCTCTCAGTACATCCTCTCAAAGCACAACGTGCCATATACATGTGCTTTGAGACATTTCTCATTGATTTTT
The DNA here is from genome assembly GCA_020745705.1 of Hemiprocne comata. Taxonomy (NCBI): domain Eukaryota; kingdom Metazoa; phylum Chordata; class Aves; order Apodiformes; family Apodidae; genus Hemiprocne; species Hemiprocne comata. The sequence continues at coordinate 37,270,659 of CM036616.1, read as the reverse complement.
CAGACCAAAACTCGTCAATGGTTAGAGTACAGAACCAATTAGTCCTTGTGAAACCTCGTATTACTGACAATATTAGTAACATTTTACACACTTTATGGTAATATAAATCTGACTACATTTCTGATCTTCTGCCAGATTTTGGTAGTAACTTACCTCGGATGTTGAGCCACAACCAGTTCTTCGCAAATAAAGAGTTTCATAAATGAATAAGGAGAAATACAAATAGCTCAGGTTTTTTGCCAAATGCTTCTCACAGGTTTAGAGCATACATCTCAGCTAATGGGTTGACTAAATCCCCGAAGAGAGCAACACTTGAACGGAGAGGAAAGGTAGAGGGAGGGAGTGAGGGTAAGTTTTTGGCCTGACTGTGAGTTTAATCAGCAAGTATTAGCTCTGCAAAAAGAAGTCATCTGTTAAAGCCTAACTGAAATCTGGAATTCCAAAGGGACAACTCAGTGAAGAAAAAGCAACTAACTTTGGCTAGTTAAAAATCCTGTTTGTAATAACTTGGGAACACCAATCTGTTTCTAGAAACCAGAAATCAAAGGATAAATTTATCCTCTGTCATGTGGAAAAAGATCTGTCTGCTCAGTTTTCTTAAAAAGCTTGAAAATCTTACAATACGCAGTTAAAGAAAACTATTTCTGGTTAAAACATCTGCTTAATTTAAAAGTGCTTTCTCCATTTGCTTTTGCTTTCCATTAGCAGTTTAGAAGGCGAGAAGTCCTTGGCAGTGAACTACATTGGGTAGTTTTACACCTCTGTCCTACATAAACATGTAACAAACTGTTTTGCTAAGATAAGCTTTATGGAATTGTAGTGTTTTAAAGGGAAACAGGCTCATGAAATCAAACTGATTTGTATATTACCAGCCATTCCCTTTCACTCAGTTACTCTGAAGTCTAATACATCGTGTTTGGTGAAAGCATATTTCCTACAAGAGCTCTAGCTTGTCTTGATTTGAAGACATTAAGAATGACAACTCTACCAATTTTCTGAGCAGTTTGACTCAATGGTTAGTCTCCTTCACTGTTAAAAATGTTTTCATTTTGAAGTGACTGGCCTCAGTTTCCTGGTGACATTCTCCTACTGAAGTCTAAAGAGCCTTTAATATGTAATGGCAACACTTGGAGACTATAACGAAGTTATCACAGAATCTTCTTTTTTTTTGCTAAGCTGAAAAGATACAGATTTCACAAGTCTCCCTCTGAAATTTCTCCAGCCCTTAGGTAAGCTTTGTGGCAGCTCTCTTCTGCTCTTTCTCCAGTTTCTATACCGGACCAAACAGCAGGTTGATCTGATACAGTATTCTACCTTTGGCTAAAAACAGATGCCTAAAAGACGTATGAATAGAGAAACCTATGAATAGGGTTGACGTATGAATAGGGAAATATTTTCTTCAACATTCTTCTGATCTCCACCCTCTTTTTTGCAGGAACTTCCTGAGGATGAAGAGAGGTTTACGTATTTAAATACCCTTCATTAGCTTGTCTTCTAAGACTGGAGCTTGTTGAGTCTTATTTTGAACACATGTAAACCTACCATTTCTACAATATCCTTGGCAAGGAGTTCCTCAGCATAACTCTATTCTACACAGAGAACTGCCTGTTTATTTGCAATAACATGTTCTACTAGCTCCTGTTAAAAATCAGGACACCAAAACTGCATGCAATTGCTGTGCCCATTTTACTGACACGGTATGCAGAAATATCACCAGTAACCTGTTCTTATGCATATTCTTGTGCAATCCATCATGAGATTCCTTAACCATTTTTCTATAGTCTTGTAACAACTCAAGATTGAACTGACTACTATAACCAGTCTCCAGATACTTCCAGAATCCAGTTCTGTAGAATACAGTTCACCAAGCTGTAGTTTCAACCTACATTTTTAGTTAGTACATGCATGTTATGTTACTTTGCCCATGCTGCAGAAAAATTTAGGCTGAATGCCCAAAGCTTTCAAGCAATCCAAAGAATTCTGTGAAACTGCTTATTTTGGTCACAAGCCTACAAATTCTATGATCAGTGACTTAGTATTACTGGACTTTACTCATCCCTGAAGTATTTAAATCACTGAACCCTGTTCAATGGTAAGTCTACACCAACAAGTACTCTCTGAGAACAGTTAGTTGTTTTTAATTAATTTTAAGTATTTTCTATTGATTCCATATATCGTTATTTCAAATTAAAATCTACAGCACTAAGTCAAATACGCCTCACACAAATTTCTGCACAATCACCTTCATCTAGCTTGTCATGGCGATAAATTATTTTATCAGGGTTGCCTGAAAAAGATGTGTTTTTCATAAAATCACTGGGACTGTATGAGTTACACTCATTATTTAATTCCTCAGCAACCAAACCATATTTATTCTTTCCCACTGTTTTTCTGAAGACAGGTTTCAAGCTATGATGTGACCAATAGTCACCTGTTTGCTCTTTTTGAACACTGGAACTTATTACCACTGTTCTAGTACAATGGCATATGCCTGGTATCCCAGGATTAACAGCACTGGAGGGAAAAAATCCCCCATCGCCAATTTTCTTAGGCTCATAGAGTGCAAGTTATTAAATTCTACTAATGTAAAAATGTTCATTCTTAGTACATGTTGCTTAATATCCTTCTCACTTAATAATGAACTGGGAAGTACCCCATTGTTCTCATATGATATGATTACATAATAATGTTTCTTTCTAAATGCAGAAGAGAAACAGTAATCAAGAGTTGCCTTTTTTTTTTGTCATTTGCAGTATTAGCATTTACATCTACTAAAGGGTCTGTAATGGAAATGGGATTTACTAGTTCTTATTACATTAAGTTATACATCTTACTGGCTATAATCCTTTCATCCATGTGTTGTTTTTCTTCTTCACTGTGTTAGCCTTGTCCTGAGTGCAGGAGAGAAGGGAGAAGGAAGGGGGTGTGGGTATAGGCTTCTGGTTCTCCTGGCTTTTATGGAGTATGGCAGGAAATGGGAAGGAATACTGATCCCTCTCTGTTCCACATCGCGTCCCCCCCGCCCCGATCCCTCAGGGACCTAAACACCCTCTCTGGGTCCCTGTAGTGATACCATAAAATTAGCCTGGGCCCTCTCCAACCATAACAATAGTGCAAGCAAGTATTGTTTGAGTTATCCTCTGTTAATCAATACTGTACAAAATTAGGTCATGATTATTGGTTTCTAGGCAACCACTAACTTCCAATTAATTGAATTAGTTTGCCTTCACCCTAATTAGGTCTAAAATAGATTGATTGCGGTTTGGTATCCTTGTCTTTTGTATAATCCACACTGTTTACAATGGCCAAGGAGGATTAGCTATACAAGATTACCAGCATAGGCCCCACAAACTGAACTTCCCTGATGATATTGCCCTTTTTTTCTTCTCCCATGGGAAACTATTATTTAAAATATATTCATGAAGAAAACAGTGGTGGAAACAAAAATTGATCTCCAGGTGTCAGGAAGAAGCAAAAGTATTCAAGCAACAAGCTAGTGCATAATCTCATGTTCTCTGGCAAGTATATAAAAAGAAATCTATTAATAGACAATGAAAAGCATTCAATAGCCTTTTATAAATCAGTATGCATTAAGCTTCTGTCTTTTCCCCTCTGCCTCTGACATGCACTCCAGCCCTTCTACAAGTATTGTCAAAACAGCCTCTTCTCTAACTTCATTCTTCCACCTACTGCTCTAATTCCTTCTCCTTTGATTTGTGCTACCACATAACCTCCTCATGTTCAGCCTCTCTAATCCCTGTCAGCATCCACTCACTATGCAACCAGCTGTACAGTTCTGGAAAACCCCTCCAAGAGTCTCTATTTAACCCAACTATCCGCAAATACCTTAGAAGGCCTTTGGAAATTGTTTCCTTTTTCAGAGAGGAAGCTGAAATCTTGACCTTGTGATTCACTTCTTGTTGCAGTAATTTTACTTCTCCCATGCCAAATCACTAGGCAATTAGAATGAGCTGCTGCCTGATTATGTGTTAAAACCAGGTTTAACAAAGTTAAACAACAAGTTGACCTTGTCAAACAAGGTCAGCAGTTCACTGACCCTGATTACTGATTAAAATAAGAAAGTTTTTTTTCAGCCACGTTGTTCTATTAATAATAATAACACAGAGGGCTATTTGTAAAGGAAAACCAACTGTAGCAGTATTAGAAGTTCAAGTTACAGTCAATACTCCACCTATCTCTATAAACAAGAACTCCCTAAATCTTGGTGCTCTCTTCATTAAGTCAGCATAACAAACAATCGCCATCACAGCTCAGAGAGCAAAGTTTAAACTTTTTCTTCAGACTGCTTTTACCATTTAGGTTTGACCACATGACCTGCAAGCAATTCACAGCCTGTACGTTGGACCTATGTCAGACAACCAGCAGCAAGGACTGCTGAGGCCATCTGCTAGCCAGCCATCTTGTCAGCCAGGGGCATGGCCAACCCATTCTGCCTTTTCAAGTGAAGCAATAGAATGAGAAAGGCATTGCCTACTGTCCACTTGCTGAGTGGTTACCACCAGTCTCTCCCAAGTCTCCCACTTCACCCTTTTCCTTCCATTTGAGGCTTTTGTTGTGAAGCCAGACAAAGTCCAATTTAAATTTCTGACAGAGGAGAAAAAATAATCCTAGATACAATGAAATGGTAAAAAGATACATTATGAACTTGAAAAGGCATCTGTTTGTTACAGACTAATATTACAAGTTACTTTTTTATTTATTCCAGGGAATACTTAAAGTTAGGTTGGAGTAAACACAGGCTTTTGCTGTTTTGAAATTTAATTAAGTGGAAGCGTGGGTCTAGCAACTCTATAATAGGCTGGGTTTTGCCAGATACCTACCTCTTGGCATGTTTGAATGTTTGTGATTGTTTCTGTGCAGTGTCACGGCAATTAACTCATGTTTTCAAAGCAGAAGTGTTGCATGTTTTCTTGGGGGACTTTATGCCACAGCCTTGGAATAGCGTCAGAATAAGTTGTCTCCTATACAGACAAAGTTTCATGCCTGTGATGGAGAGATGCATCTTTCTCCAGGTTGTCCCCAGGTTCGCTTTCTTTCTCCAGATTATCTTTTCCATTCCAGGATCAAGTATTTACAATAAGAAATGTGAACATGAATTTCACAGAATCATAGAACAGTTTGGTTTGGAATGGAGCTTTAAAGGCATCTAGCCCAACTCCAATTTGATTCAGAAGGCTCGATAAAGCCAATATAAAAATTAGTAGACAGGTCTGACATGTTACCATATTGAGATGTTTCAGAAGCACTTCAGAACATGCCCATTAGTTTTCTGTGTTGAGTGCAGTTTTAGCCATAGGACAATGTGCCTTAATTATTGTCTACATAGATATACAGCTGATGCTAACATAACTGTACAATCATGTAGGCATTTTCACATATATGTAATAGCAGACATTCTCCTGCACTTTGTATCTTAGGTCATATATACTGTATAACAAACACACTGCAAAGAACAGGAAAATAAGCCTGTCAATTAAATTATTATCATTAGCATCAATACTGTCCTAAATCTAACTTCTAAATAACCACATAGCTTTTTATCATCACATTTTTGCTTATAATGACTACATTTGCAATTCTCTACCTTGATCTGAGACTGCTGTTTATGCAGAGAAAGGTCTCCCTCATGTGGAAATCTGCCTGCCAGCTGTAAATTAAAAACTGCATTTTGCTTCTTAATAAAGGTTCCATTGCTTAGATCTGCAGATTCATTTTTGGGAAGTATCACTTAGCGTATTTTAGACAACATTTCCGTTCATTGGACTTATCACTACAGTGTGAAAGGAAAAAACCTTTGATAAGATAGTTCAGTGGATAAGGAACTGGCTGGATGGTCACATTCAGAGGGTAGTGGTCAATGGCTCAGTGTCCAGATGGAGAACAGTGACAAGTGGTGTCCCTCAGGGGTCTGTACTAGGACCAGCGCTAATATCTTCATCAATTACATTGACAGTGTCATTGAGAGCACCCTCAGCAAGTCTGCTGATGACACCAAGCTGGGTGGTGCAATCGATATGCCAGAGGGACAGAATGCCATCCAGAGGGACCTGGACAAGCTGGAGAAGTGGGCCCAAGTGAACCTCAGGAGGTTCAACAAGGCCAAGTGCAGGGTTCTGCACCTGGGCCAGGGCAACCAGAAACATCAATACAAGCTGAGGGAAGACATGCTAGAGAGCAGCCCTGTGGAAAAAGACCTGGGGGTACTAGTGGATCCAAAGCTGGACATGAGTCACCAATGTGCAACTGCAGCCCAGAGGACCAACTGCATCCTGGGCTGTATCAAAAGAAGTATGGCCAGCAGATCAAGAGAGGCGATTCTGCCCCTCTACTCTGCCCTGGTGAGACCTCACTGGGAATACTGTGTCCAGCTCTGGAGCCCCCAGCACAAGAAAGATGTGGACCTGCTGGAGCATGTCCAGAGGAGGGCCATGAAAATGATCCAAGGGCTGGAGCACCTCTCTTATGAAGAAAGGCTGAGGGAGTTGGGGTTGTTCAGCCTGGAGAAGAGAAGGCTCTGGGGGGACCTCATACCAGCCTTCCAGTACCTGAAGGGGGCCTACAGAAAGGCTGGGGAGGGGCTTTTTACAAGAGCACATAATGACAGGACAAGGGATAATGGTTTGAAACTGCAGGAGGAGAGATTGAGGTTAGAGAACAGAAGGAAATTCTTTAGTGTGAGGGTTGTGAGACACTGGAACAGGCTGCCCAGAGAAGTTGTGGAGGCTCCATCCCTGGGGGCGTTCAAGCTCAGGCTCGATGAGGCTTTGTGCAACCTGGTCGAGTGGGAGGTGTCCCTGCTCATGCAGGGGAGTTGGAACTTGATGATCTTTAAGGTCCCTTTCAATCCTAACCATTCTATGATTCTATGAATATAGGATGAAAATAATCTAAACACACTTTAAAAGAAAGTAAAATACTTCAAAATCCAGCCAGAATGTAGACAAAATTAACAGTTTTTACGGTAATCTTGCATCCATCAGTTTCCTCAGCTTTCCTTTAGAGCCATTCAGGATACCATTCAGGATGTTCTCACATAAGTGATTTTCATGCATTGCCTTTTCATGACTCAGTGGAACTGGGGTCTGAAACTGTAACTGAGTACAGAATTAAAGTTTTAGAATTTACTTAATTATGTGGTCTGATAAGACTACATAGTTAATATGTTTTTGGTTACATATGTTTCCTCACATCCCTAAGCAGTGTGGTTAAAAAAAAAGTACTGTCAAATTTTCCATTTCAGAACTAATTAAGCTCCTTTTTTCCTCAGTTTAAATGCTTTAAAAAGAAAACCAGACAGAAATAAAGTTTCAACTGAACCTTCACAACTGTGGGATTTTTTTCCCCTCAGAAACACATTGATTTGACCCAAAGTGAATGCTTTCATTTTTCTTTTGCTAGAAAGACAGGAAGTCTTTTGAGTTGACCCAGCACGTTTTCTTACTTTGCGGGTGAACAAACAAACAAAAATACCAACCATGTCTACAGCTATGCTTCAAATGTCTAAAATGTATTAGCTAGTAACCAAAATTAAAGTTTGTTCATATACATGTAGTAATACCAAAACCAAAGTAAGATATTCTATCTAAAGACAAAAAAAGTGCCTTCAGATTAGCAGCTTTATTTGGGTAATGTACAGTTGGTCTGAAAAACTACTTTTTCCTGATCTTGCAGAAAAACTGCAAAATAATTCCTTGATTACTTTCACATTACATTTCACATCTATGAAGCCTTTTTTTGTAGCACCTCTGCATGACACACTGAAAAGGAATTTGAAAATCTTGGGACTGACTTTTACCTTTCCCACCTGGGACATCTGCTTCCCTTCTTCCCTTTTATGTATCTTAAAATACTTTACAAACAAACTGAAACCATTATAATTGCTCAAGTATAACTTTTAAGTGCCTGTTTTCCAAATTATATCAACACTAAGACCTGATTTGTAATCATCAGCTAAAAAGAAAAACTGGTGTAAGAACTGCCAAGGCTTTTTTTCCTTAGTGACAGAAAGTAGAAGTAGCTCTCAAAGGGTAGGGTTTTTTTCTTTTTAGTTATGCTCCATAAGTTAATAAATGATGCAAGAATTTAACATGCATCAGAATGAAATACAGAAGTATCACACAACTATCTGTAAAGCTGCCTGCAGCTGGTTCTCAGTCTTTAAATTTGTCAGGACCCAAACCATGATGAAATCAAACACATTTCCTCTTCATCAAAGACACGGGTGGAGCCATTAATACAACAGAAGAATAAGAATTAGTATTTTATTGCTGTTAGTGTCCTTTTTATCCCCCTCCAGTTTTAGAATTAATTCACAAGACATAGCTTAAGTGCACCTATTAAAAGAGAAACATGGCATGAACTCCCCATACTGATTATTTAATACCAAAAAAAAAAAAATCACTGTTCCTCAGCTTCTGCACATCTCAGAATTTTTTCTCCTGATATGCTGAATTTTGTAGCCCTATGCAATTTTTTAAAAAAAGTCACACTTTTATTTATACAATTCAAAAAATAATCAAAAAGTGATCCAATTTCCCTAGAGTGATACATAGTTAAGATGTAAAACACAGACATTTCCAGCTCATTCCATACTTATATACCATCACAAAGGAACCATAATTTTACTGAACACACAATCCCTTACTCAACAGAAAAGCTCTCTGGCTTGGTTTACGCTCCAAGAAATTCTGTAGCATATCCATTCCATCCAAAGATCCTCCAGGTTTCAAAATGTGGTTTCTGTATTTCATCCCAGCCTGATAAAAGATACAGCAGAATGTTAGCATTTCTTACCTTGTGAACTGCCTCTTCTCTGTATTTTTTGCATATTTAAAAATCTACTAATGATTAAACGCCATTCCTCCTTCCAAATTTCCCCAATACCAAATCAGGATACACCATAAGTATAATTTAGATCTTCTGGAAGAACTCAAGACAGAAGAAATTTAAGCTATTCTCAAATAAATCTTCTTGTGATTTTACACTGCTTCAGAAGCTTCAATCACAAATGTCTGGAAGATATTCTATACAGCATAACACACACACAGTCTTCAGTGATTTGATTATTCCCATGACTGACTGGCAGGAAAAAGGTACATAACATCCATTCTCTCTTAATTGATGATTTCTCTTTCTTGAATTTCCGTTTGGAGAACAGAGATTATAGTTCAGAGATACACAGATATAAGATTGGGGAATGGCATAGCACATTAGATGTCACAAATCTGCAGAGATGATGTAAGGATGTCGCTTAGCAACTGTAAACAACAAATGAGGCAAGTTCTACACTGAGAAACTCTAAAACTACAGAAAACCTCTAGGGCAGTAGCCAGTTTTGATCTCCATCCTGCTCTGGGCTCCAAGTCAGGGCATGGTGATACAATCCAGGGGGATTTTATCCTCTGTGACTATCTCTTCCACTTTTCCTTTGGGACCACCCTGGAAGTTTGTATTCAGAGCCACCCAACTGCATTCAGCATGAATCATCAGCTCCAGCTTCTTTTTGTCCTTGTGGCTGTCCTCTACAGCACTGCTCCAGCAGAGCCTTTGGCTACATGGCTTACAGCTCCAGGTGTGTTACTTACAGAGCCCTGCCCACATCTTTGGGCCACAGCTTCCAGAAAAAGGGCTGACAGGGTATTTGGTGACAGTGATACTACCAAATGCTTGCTATACCATCGAGAACCCTCCAGAACCACAAAAAAGCCCCCAAGATATATAGTGCACTCATCCAAGGGCATGACTGCTCTTTTGTCAAGAATGTCCTTCACGCCCAGCAGGCTGGCTACCTAATTGCTGGGGTGTACAAGGAGAATTCAGAGCAGCTGACTACCATGATGGCTGATGACAGAAATCCAGCAGCTGATTAAGATACCATCTTTACTGGACAGTCAGTCTCCCTCCACTTGCAGAGGGCTTCACAATGCAACAGAAAGGCCTACATCAGACTCCTGCCACCTGAACAAAACTTGAGGCCTTGTCAAGATAATGCTAAAATGCTGCAGAAAACTTCCATCATGCAGGATTTCAGGCACATAATCTACATCATTATTGCCATGCTCTCAGTTGTGGTTGGCTTAAGCTGGTACAAGAGGACATATAATATAAGCTTCACACGTACAAGCAGGGAGACAAATATGAGAGCTGTGCTATCTGCATGGCAGAGTACATGGAAGGGGACTGCCTGAAGATCCTGTCCTGCTCCCACACTTACCACAGCTCCTGCATTGACACCTGTCTCCACACCAGGCCCAGGAAGAAGTAGGCAGTGAACACCTGTGGGCAAGGTGACCTACTGCCAGAGCAGGCTGGTGAAGATAGGAATGAGGAGGAACAGGACAACGAAGACAATGCATTTAGTGGAGTAGTGGTTCCTCCTTGTTTAAATCTGCCGCCCTCAGCCCTGGCTCCGCCCACACCTCCCGGCAGCCCTCTGACCAGCTGCCCTTCCCCCAGCACTGCCCAGGGCCAGGTTCCCAAGGCTGGGCCTTCTTCTCACCAACAAGGAAGGGCTGCTGAGGGATGCTAAGCTCAAGGGCAGCCTTGGTTGTAGTGAACATGAAATGGTGGAGTTCAAGATCCCTAGGGCAGCAAGGAGGGCTCTCAGTAAGCTTAGTGTGCTTGACTTCAGGAGGGCAGATTTCAGCCTCTTCAGGGATCTGCTTGAGAGAGTGTCATGGATAGCACCCTGGTGCGTAGACGAGCCCATGAAAGTTGGCTGATATTTAAGGATCACCTTCTCCAGGCCCAAGAGTGATGCATCCCAATTAAGAGAAAGTCAAGTAGAAACTCCAGGAGGCTGGTGTGGATGAGCAAGCAGCTCTTAGAAAAACTCAAGCTTAAAAAGAAATTATACAGAGGGTGGAAGCTGGGAGGACTACAGACAGGTCATCTGAGCAGCTAGGGATCAGGTTAGAACAGCCAAATTGCAGATGGAATTAAATCTTGCCAGGAATGTAAAGAGCAATAAGAAAAGCTTCTATAGGTATATTGGGGATAAAAGGGCGACCAAGGAAAATGTAGGCCTTCTCCTGAAGGAAACAGGAGACCTAGCTACACAGGATATTGAAAAAGCTGAGGTTCTCAATGACTTATTTGCATCAGTCTTCTCTGGCAAGTGCTCCAGCCTCATTGCAAAGGCCACAGCAAGTGAAAGCAGGGACTGGGAGAATGAAGCACCCCCCACTGTAGGAGAAGAACAGGTTCATGACCATCTAAAGAGCCTGAAGGTGCACAAGTCTATGGGACCTGATGGGGTCCATCCACGGGTCCTGAGGGAGCTGGTGGATGCAGTTGCTGAGCCTTTGTCCATCATATTTGAGAGGTCATGGCAGTCTGGTGAGGTTCCCACTGATCAGAAAAAAGGGAACATAGCACCTATTTATAAAAAGGGGGAAAAGGAAGACCCAGGGAACTACAGGCTGGTCAGTCTCACCTGTGTGTCCAGCAAGATCATGGAACAGATCCTCCTGGAAAATCTGCTAAGGCACATGGAAAATAAGGAGGTGATTGGTGACAGCCAACATGGCTTCACTAAGGGCAAATCATGCCTGACCAATCTGGTGGCCTTCTATGACAAGGCTACAGAGATGGTGGATAGTGGAAGACCAACTGACATCATCTACCTGGATTTGTGCAAGGCCATTTGACATTGCCCCACACGACATCCTGGTCTCCAAACTGACAAGACACGGATTTGATAGATGGACCACTTGGTGGATAAGTAATTAGCTGGATGGCCACACCCAGAGAGTTGAGATCAATGGTTCAGTGTTCAAGTGCAGGCAAGTGATGACTGGCTTTCCTCAGGGGTCAGTACTGGGACCAGTGCCGTTTAACATCTTTGCTGGAGACACGGACAGTGGGATTGAGTGTATCCTCAGTAAGTTTGCTGATGATACCAAGCTGTGTGGTGTGGTTGACACCCTAGAGGGAAGGGATGCCATCCAGAAGGACCTTGACAGGCTTGAGAGGTGGGCCAATGACAACCTCATGAAGTTCAACCAGGCCAAGTGCAAGGTCCTGCACCTGGGTAGGCACAACCCCAGGCACAAATACAGGATGGGGGGAGAATGGCTGGAGAGCAGTCCTGAGGAAAAGGACTTGGGGGTGGTAGTAGATAAGCTCGGCATGAGCTGCCAGTGTGCGCTGGAGCCCAGAGGGCCAACTGCATCCTGGGCTGCATCAAAAGAAGTGTGGCCAGCAGGTGAGGGAGGTGATTCTGCCCCTCTACTCTGCTCTGGTGAGACCCCACCTGGAGTACTGTGCACAGCTCTGCAGCCCTCAGCACAGGAAAGACATGGAGCTGCTGGGAGAGGGTCCAGAGAAGGGCCACGAAGATGATCAAAGGGCTGGAGCACCTCTGCTGTGAAGACAGGCTGAGGGAGTTGAGAAGGCTTCAGGGAGACCTTATAGCAGCCTTCCAGTACTTGAAGGGGCCTACAGGAAAGCTGGGGAGGGGCTTTTCACCAGAGAGGGCAGGTATAGGACAAGGGGTAATGGTTTTAAACTGAGAGAGCGGAGATTTAGGTTAGACATCAGGAAGAAATTCTTCACCATGAGGGTAGTAAGGCACTGGAATAGGTTGCCCAAGGAGGTTGTGGAAGCCCCCTCCCTGGAGGTGTTCAAGGCCAGGTTGGATGAGGCTTTGTGCAGCCTAGTCTAGTGTGAGGTGTCCCTGCTCATGGCAGGGAGGTTGGAACCTGATGATCTTTAAGGTGCCTTCCAACTCTAACCATTCTAAGATTCCATTAAATTAACATGGCAGTTTTTTGTCACGCTACGTTTGTCCTCACAACAAAAAAGGATGAAATGTTGTCTGGAAACATCAAAAACTCCTTGAGCCAGAGCAACATGGGAAAAGCAAAAAAGAGGAGGGAAGCTGGGATTTAAGAACACTTGTATGGGAGCTGATTTACATTTGCTAGGATGCTTCCTCAGTTACTTCCCAAAATACATGTGCATGGACACCCAGGCGTGTGCACACACACACTGAATCTCGTTCTGCATTGCTACCTAAGAGGAATACCCAGAAACTCCAGGTGACAACTGTCCCTGTGTATTGCAGTCAGCAGGAGCCATTTCCTATACAGAGAGGAGGAAAAAATAAGGGGTGGAGGAAAAAATATGGGGTGCTCTTATGGTTTAAGTGGCCCTGGCAGGTCCTTGAGACCTATTAGAGAAACTGGAGAGAAGGGACTGAAGAATCCAGGAGGGTTGGAACGGAGAGGGTTTAGTATTCCTTCCCACTTCCTGCCATACCCCACAAATGCCAGGAAAACCAAAAGCTCAGCTCTTCAGAATCCAACTCCATTGGGTACCATGAGGAGACATGGACCCCTCTCCTGAAGCAGCTTTGCTGCAAGGCACTCTCATCCTTCTACTCCTGCAATTGAGATTGGCTTTGTATATATCTGTATGTAAGTTTATATATCTGTTCTTTCCCCCACATGTTACTTCCTTTTCTGTGTTACAGTAAATTTGTTCCAGTTTCAGTTTCCAACCCTTAAGTCTCTCTTCCTTATTCCCTTTTTATCTTCCCTTGGGAGGGTGGAGGGGTAGTTAATAGGGAGCAATTCCACCCTCCGGACTGTGGTTCGCCCTGATCACTAAACCAGGGCTGGTAGTAAAGCATAAGGATGCTTTCTCAGCAGTAAAAAAAGAGCCCACAAGCCTCCAACATGTCCTCATCACCCACTGCACTGTCACATGCTGTCCCCACACATTAGGTTGCTCAGTACAGTCCATCCCAGATGACAGGCCAGCCTTTAACTACAGCAGTAGAAAAACCATGCTGGAAATATTGAGGGCACTTTAAACACTGTCTCCTCAGACAGGAAGTGATGCCAGTGGGAGGGGTAGAGGTCTTTACAGCAGGTTTTGTGGAGCTGGGTAGATGGAAAAAAACACCAACATCAAATAAGTAAATGGTTCTGAGCGTGGCATAATTTCTGCTTTTGCCTCCTGCCTGGCAATCTCACACACTGGCAGAGGCTGATGTGACAGGTACGGGTAACCTCCTGCTACCTGGTTTGTTCCAGGTCATTATCCAAATGTCCTTAAGCACCTTGAGGGGAGCTGGATTTATGTACCAACATGATGCAGACAGACCTCCATCTCTTCTCTAGATAGACCAGGTATAGGCTTATTTGGGAAGCATCTGACTACATTTCCAATCCTGTTTGCAGCAAATGTCCCAGCAGATGTTCCACGTATTTTGCATGCAGATGTCCCAGACACTTCTGATATTGAAGAAAATATTCTTCCTTCTAGTCACTGTCTGTATACAAATATACTTCCCCCACATGTCAAAGCTATGAGATTACAGGACCACATCACTTCCTGATAGCTGTACTGCAAAAAACAAGCATAGACCATTTTAACTGATGGAATTCCATTACTTCATTGCATTACCAATCACACTGTCTAAATTACAGCTGGAAAAGACTAAAATGGGAAAAAACAACTAAAAGCACTGAAGCATTGCTTATATTTCACTATTTTTGTTAAGTTTCCTGAACATCAGCAGCAAATGAAGATATTTTTCATTGTAGTTTAAAAGTGTTATTTGCATAGACTTGAGTCTTTGCTGCTGTCTCTCCAGAGCCAGCACATTGCTCAGTTTTAGGGAGACTTGGGGTTATTTCAGATCATGTGCAAGAACTGAGGAGTGTGACAACCAATTAAGTTAGTTTAAGTGTTTGCTGAACAATTTTTATAGGTACAGCCTCTGAAACTAGTTTCTCTAGCTGTTGCTCAAAACAGGAAGAGGTTTTATTCTAACAGGAAGAGGTAAGCGAGATTTCTAAAAGCTGCAGACGTAACACCATAACTGTTTTCCTTTCCTGCAGTTCTGAAGACTAGTATAAATCTAGATATAATGAAGCATAAGTACCTACAAAAATCATTGATATCTCTATTTTTTTATAAAATATCATTTGTCTTATCCTGAGGAACTCTATTGCACTTAGATGGAACGCAAGTAAGGAAAACAAGCTCAAAGACAGGCAATTTAAGAAGGCTAGCATTGGCCTGAAGAAGGAGGGAAAGTCTCCTCAGTTACCCCATCAGCATTCAAGCATATGCTAGACAGTGATTGACACACACCCCATAATTTTTCTTCCTTACTTCTGAATAGCAGGCTTCACATTACAAGAGGCACTAGTTGCCTTTTAGCTGAACCACAGCAAATATTCACTCCTTGCATAATTCATTTATTCTCAAAGCCCCCAATACACAGACAAAGAAAAAAATCCCTACAGAAAATCAGAATAAAAGGCACTTTCATCTCTCAGAAGTAGTAAAGGCTACAGAGGTTATAGTAAAGGTTATATAGTCTGGGAAATTATAGCTTAGGGTTTTGACTATACGATCACTCAAAAGAGAATTTTGAGAACAGGGGGTAAAGCTTACAGAATAAAGGTCTGTGATAATACTGGAGGCATGTGCATGTGTCAGAACAGAGAACTGACACACATTACCACAAGTCTGGCATCGGCACCCTTATCCATCTTTCTTAACTGTTAGCAGTTAAAAATGGCCGTTGGGTGCTGGGTTTAAGATCCATATGAGCAGTATTTTATCAAAAAGTTACTTTATTCTCTCATTTACCTTGTCACTTCTTCTCTCCTGCTCTTAATTATGAGTGACAACATTCCCACTTGTACCTGTCACGAATCCCTAGCACTGCAAAATCCATCTTATCCTCCAAAACTTTCATCACTTCTCCTCTTGAACTATTCAGTTTGCTACCCTTCTTCATAAAACCCTTTGAGTTTTATTGGCCTAACCACTGCCTTGGTTTTCTAGCCCCTACCCTATCTCATCTTCAGACTCTTTTCTGTCCAGGTCAAAGTTTAACCTACTGTACTTTCTCCACCCTCTAGAGTGATGGGAAGTTCTTGAAGTTCTGGTTGCTGCAACATGGAAAGGGATGAAAGAAGGCTAATTGCAGGACAGGGGTGGGAATGTCAAGCACTTTCTACTCTCTCCTTTACTTCTCTTGCATACATTTACTGAAGGGAAGAACCAGTGCTGGCTGGTGAATCCACGAGACAGGTAAGAGGATCAGGAAAACCAGAAAGTCTTTGCCATGATAGAACCGCAGCATCTCAAGTCACAAGTCTAATACTATAATCTCTGAAAAATAAAAAAGTTGTCAGAATTGGCAGGACTACTAACTACATTACTAACTTTCTTTTCTTTCTGCTTGAAGCAGAAGAGGCTGGAGAATTACATGAGGGAGAAAAAGCCCAGTAAATCTAGAACCTCAATGATTTGATTTGTCAATTATTTGAACTTCAAAAGCCACTTGGGAGGAAAATTAAAGAGAAAAAATTTGCAAGCTATCCTGTGCTGTGAAAGGGAAGGCTCAAAATAATAACTACATAGAAGTACCACTCACAGCAGAACATGCCTCTGCTCTTGCAATGGAGGAATACATTTTTTCAGACTAAAAGAGGAAGTCATTAGTCAATGCAACATGATCACAGAATAACAGAATCATTCAGATTGGAAAAGACCTTTAAGATCACCAAGCCCAACCACAACATAACTCTACCAATCATCAACCTAACACTACCAATCCAATTCTTAGACCATGTTCCTAAGCACCACATCTATACGTCTCAAACACCTTGAGGGATGGAGACTCAACCACCTCTCTGGGCAGCTTATTTCAGTGCTTAATTGCCCTTTCAGTGAAGAAATTTATTTCAGTATCTGATCAAAACCTCCCCTGGCACAACTTGAGCCCACTTCCACTTGTCATATCTCTTGTTACTTGGGAGAAGAGACCAACCACCCCCTTGTTACAACCTCCCTTCATGTAGATATAGAGAGCAATAAGGTCTCCCCTCCCTTTTCTTCAGATTGAACAACCTCAGCTCCTTCAGACACTCCTCACAGGGCTTGTACTCCAGACTTTTTTTTCTGTTGATCTGGACTTGACTGGTATAGAGGAAGTACTTGACATCATAGAATGCCAGGTTGGAAGGGACCTCAAGGATCATCTGGTCCAACCTTTCTAGGTACTACTGTATATGAGATGGCTCAGCACCCTGTCAAGCTGAGACTTAAAACTGTCCAATGTGGGGCAATCTACCACTTCCCTTGGGAGACTATGCCAATGTTTGACTGTCCTCATGGTGAAAAATTTACCTCTTGTGTCCAATCGGAATCTCCCCAGGAGCAACTTGTGCCCATTACCCCTTGTTTTTTCCATGTGACTCCTTGTAAATAGGGAATCTCCATCTTCTTGGTAGCCACCCTTTAAGTACTGGAACATGGTAATAAGGTCTCCCCAAAGCCTTCTTTTCTCAAAGCTGAACAAACCCAGTTTTCTCAGCTTCTCCTCATATGGCAGGTCCTGCAGTCCTCTGATCATCCTTGTGGCCCTTCTCTGGACCCTCTCCAGCCTGCCCTTATCATTTTTGTAGAGCAGGGACCAAAACTGAACGCAACACTCCAGGTGTGTCTGACAAGCACCAAGTAGAGTGCAATGATGACTTCTTTATCTCTGCTGGTGATGCCCTGGTTGATGCAGCCCAGCACCCTGTTGGCTTTCTTTGCTGCTGCAGCATCACACGGTTCACTCATGTTGAGCCTGTTATCCACCAAGACCTCCAGGTCCCTTTCCACAAGGCTGCTCTCCAGCCAAGTGGATCCCAGTCTGAACTGCACTCTTGGGTTATGTGTTCCCAGGTGCAAGACCTTACACTTCCCTCTGTTGAACTTCATAAGGTTTATGCTAGCCCACTCCTCCAGCCTGTCCAGGTCATCCTGGAGGGTGGCTCTCCCTTCTGTAGTGTCAACCTCTCCACTCATCTTGGTGTCATCTGCAAACTTCATCAGGGTGCTCTTGATCCCAACATCCAGGTCACTTATGAAGACGTTAAACAGCGTTGGGCCCAATATTGATCCCTGGGGGACCCCACTTGTGACCACTTGCCAGGTTGAGGAGGAACTATTTACTGTCACCCTTTGGGTACAGTCTGTCAGCCACTTCCCCACCCACCACACAGACCACTTGTCAAGGACATAACGAGTCAGTTTCTCCAGGAGGCTGTGGGGGACCATGTCAAAAGCCTTGGAGAAGCCCAGGCAGACAATGTCCACCCCTCGCCCTGCATAAACCAAGAGGGTGACTTTGTCATAGAAGGTGATCAGGTTTGTCAAGAATTATTTGCCCCTGATAAGTCCATGTTGGCTTTTCCCATTCATGTGTTCCAATTGACTTGTGACAGTCCCGAGGAGGATTCACTCCATGACTTTCCCAGGGACTGAAGTGAGGGTAATGGGTCTTCTGGGAGAAGTCCAAGTAGACAATGTCCACTGAAATTTGATGCTTATGGATCATTATGGCAACACATGGGGTTTCTGAGACAACATGCAAGAGAAGTCTTCAGTAAAAAGTACTAATCACCTACCTTTGGATTCATTATTCCTTCTTGCTTAAAGCAGCTATAAAAAATGTCCATGGAAAACACTTCACTCCACAGGTATCCATAGTACTGACCATCATAACCACCTGCCAGATGTCCAAAAGTAGCTGGCATGTTTGTTCCTTAAGAAGTAGATGAAAATGAATTTACATAAATCAAATGCAGTTATTTCTTTGATGTATACAGTACTTAAACTATTAATAAATTAATAAGGAATTTTTATAAAACACTTCAAAATTTAAAGGGTCTTAGTATGCCTCAAAATATTGGTCATATTGTGTTGACTACAAAGTAAACTCAATTTCCCATTTTAGGCTAGTTGCAGATCCAACACAGATGTCACAGAACATCTAAAATGGTATTCATATCACATCACTCTAAAATATAACCTGTAAAAGGTTGTTTTCTATTTACCTTAATATTCCTTCAGATGAGATCATTAAGATCAGCCCAAGTTTCAAATTAATTATTTCAGCTTCATAAAGTAGATTCTTTTATAAACAGCAACTTGGGGTTTTTTTATGCCCAGCATTATTGAGAGAGAAAGACATGTTTAATCAAACCATTTGGGCATGCTGTATAAAAGCTTCTTACTGACATACCTGGGGTGGCAGGAATTCCTAGAATCTCCATACAGTATTTCGCATATTCATCTGCTGGGTCAACAGATGGCTTTGTATGCAGTGCCTGGTCAACTTTGCTCAAAACAATCTGACGGAGGGTTAAAAGGCCTAATTGGGTAAGAACATCTAATTAACTAGCATCAAAGCAGCTGGTGTTTCTTTAGCACCAGTCATTCAAATATCTCAACATACATCCTAAATTACTGGAATTTTAACCATGGAAAAAACTTGGAGTTACGTCATTTCCATCTGACTTGCTTCAGTTACAAAAAGTTGAGAGGCGTATTTTTAATAGAGGAATTGTCATTATAAGCTCCATCTTTTCCAATGTTATTTTCCTCACAGATCAAAACCAAAATAAAGCAGATATTCTAAAAACAAATTTCAGTATTTAAAGTTGTTTTCAACTGTCTTCACTTTGAGCACACCATTTCATCCAGGCTTGCACAGATGTTAATAAGTATATCTTCCCTAAGGCACTTCAAAGAAGAGCAGGAACTGCTGCTGAAGCTGCTGCAGGCTTTTTTGAAGAAGCTGCAAGGTATGAACCCTTATTCAGAAAAAACACTTATGTAGCTACAGTGCCTGTACAAGCCAGAAGGAAAGGGAGCTCTTGTTCAGGATAGGGAAGCAGTATGAAATAAACCACCATGGCTTTAAAAGACACGTTGTACCATAAATGAGTACGATGATGTTACTGGGGGAGTCCTGATTACAGGGACAGAGGGGTTAGAGTGACAGAATAACAACGAGGTGATAGGTAATGACATGAAATTACAATCTCTGTTTGGAGCTACACAATGCAAAGGTATTTAGTTCTGTGGGAAGCCTGGAAAATCAGAGCTGCTACTGTTCCTGCAAACAGGTAGCTGTCATTGTAGCCTTTATTAATGGTGGTACACATGCAAATAAAGCCAGAAAGACAGCGTTAAGTGTACCCACAGAAGAAATGCAATGCTCTTGTTATGTTTGTCTTTGATGTTGCCCACCAATTTTTAAAATTATATATTTTGATAAACACACTGTGGGGAGAGAGGGCAGAGAGATACCTGTATTAGCCAGTCTAGAGGCAGCAAGTTTTTCCAGGAGAGTGTCTCCAACATGGCTCTCATCTTTATAATGTCTTGACATTTGCTGTAGTGGTTCTTTTTCCCACACCCAGTTCTCAAACATTTGTGAAGGTACCTCTACAAAGTCTGTTTCCACATTAGTTCCACTGAACCTAGCAAAATCAGTCTGAAAGGAAAAGCCATTGTATTAAATGAAAATAGAAGCCAGGATTTCTAGCTGAATATAAACTTTCAGATGCCAAAATTTCAGTTAATCCCAGCAAAAGGAATAATTTGAACAGGTCCATAATAATAATTAAAAGAAACTAATTTTAAATCAAGGAGGTAAAAAAATTCAGATATAAGACTATTACCAAGCAACTAAACGGATGACTCAGTAGTTTTCTTAATATTATTGATTTTTACCTTTTGGGTTATGACAGTAATACAAATATTTCCTTGCTGTCTTAATTTGTAAACTGTTATAAAGTTTTGTTATATAACCCCGAAGTAAAATAATGAACTCCAATTACACACTTCTAATTTACTGTATTACAGTTTATGCACTGATTGGAAGATTTTACTTGACCAACTTATCTATAAGCTTTGTCCTAACTGTCGTATTTCATAAGACACATGGTTGGTTAACATACGGCACAAGTTTTTGAGCCAGTAAATAAAGGAAACCTGAAATAAAGCAATCCTAGCTACTTTATCAATGAAAGGTCTCCAAATCAGACACTCAGTGACTGACAGAAGAATTTTCTTTCTGAAAGCCAAGCACATTAGAGATTTTTCTTTTTCACTTCAGTGCCTGTCAAACACTTCATGTTTAAAAAGGCCTCCTGAGATACTAATTTTGAAGAAAAGTTTTGTACAGTTTAAAATCTTCATTAAAATATATCCCAAACCCAAAATATTTCTAAAAAGAAACAGTCACTCTTGAAAGATAGTTGTTCAAATACCAGTGGAAATCATTTGGTCTCCCTACAAACATGTCCTGTAGTAAGTCTACCTCCTCTTGCCAACCCAATTTTATTGTTCTTCCCTTCTCAGCAACATTTTAACAGAACATTTCAAGTGCTAAAAGAAAAACAGAATTCTCAGTTTCCCACATGCTCTCTCTGAGAACTGTAGATATTCTTAGGTCCCATCCTCCATTGGGGAATAGATGCCCACAGGGATACTGGCTTTTTAATTTACCTTCTTGCAGCGTTACAAAAAGACCCAAGCACGTATACAGGACATTTAAACAAATCATCATATGAAACAAGACAGTGCTTTGTGCACACAAATCCCAGAGGACAGGATGTTCTTATGTGGGACTTGCAAGTTATCTGCAGGTGTGCAAATAATAATATAAATGCAACAGCAGTAAGCGTGGTTGCTATGCACACAGAAACCACCTCAGCAGTGGGAGAGGCAACTGGAAAGCAGGCCTCCCTGACCTCTGTGCAATTTCACAGCAAGTGAAGTATATAAGCATTGGAATTGTTGGAATTATTGGTGTGGGCTGCTCAGAAGGGGCTCTGCAATATCCAGGCACATCTTCACTGGTTATCAACATGTTGTGGTCAGTTTTGTACCAATGCTGAATATGTCTCATTTAGAAACAGATAGGTAGTTTCAAAGAGAGAACAGCTTTTATTTTTCAATTTTTGAGCTCAGAAACACCTGTCTTAGGGTAAAGATGATAAAATAATATATAGTATTATATAATACATTGATTTCTATGACTTTTTTCCTTTATTCTGAAGTCCTAGTCACTAGGATCATGGCCAAGAATTAGAATTTAATGTATGTCATATTTATCTGATTTTATTATTTGGCACTTGTTTATAAAGAAGAGTAAAGCAGTGCTACACAAAGTCTGGATTTGCACATAATTATGCAAATTTTTGGTGGAATGAATACTGAGACTTGTCTCTCTCTGAAACAATTTTCATTAGGCCAATAATAAATTTATCATTTGGTAGAATCAATTTTGTATGTAAGTACAAAAGAAAACAGCATTTTTACAGCTTCACTGCCATCATGATGCAAAATCTGCAGACTAGCTTCCATTGTTTTAGGTCACTGTGAGAAATCTGTCTGTCAGATAAGAGAGGAGAAAACACAATAGCTCAGGCAAGACCTGTTTTATGGTTTTGATGTCAAGAGAGATAGGTCTCAAGAGTTCCAAATGCCAAAACACTGGAGGTGATCTGGATTTACAAATCATTTGCATTTTTAGGTACAGCAATTTAATTATTTTTTTGTTCTAATATCTAGCACGCTACTGCAAGTAGTAAAAAGCCCTCTGACAGCCTTAACAGAAGCCACCACTGAGCACCTTCTCTACCTTACACATGGATCTATTCAGTCATTACGGGTACCTGCATAGTGCAAACACATATGTTCCTATATAAACATTCTTCTTAAGAAGGTGCATTCATTGCTGTAATTTTAAATAAAATTAGAAACAAAAAACCCCACCAACCCCACCAAAATAACAAACTGCATGTGTACCTTAATAAAATTGGAAACCACCTAAATAGGCTTGTATCTTGCTTTGAGACAGTGGGGAAAGAGACATCTTACACTGGAATTGAAATGTCACTAACCTGTGCACATATCTGATGCATTACATGACCAAATTCATGGAAGTAAGTCTTTACTTCATCATGTCGTAGCAATGATGGGTGATCTGATGCTGGTTTTGTGAAATTGGTTACCAGAGCAGCTACAGACATCATTCTGCTGCCATTGGAGAGAAGACAGCCGGGCTGGAGACCAAAGCATGCGGCATGCCCATACTTTCCCTCTCTGTGTAAGAAAAAGCATCAGACACTACCTTCAAACTACAACCCTGCTCACCAGAAAGCAGAAGCCACCTTATCAAGAACAGGGACAATCAGTCAGTGTGTCTTCAAAGCTTTCCACAAAGAAAATTCATTTTCTCATGACTTCTAAGACTCACTAAGTTTAAGATTCTGTTAAGACCACAAGGGGGAAAATCCCAGTACTGAAATCGCACCAGTTTAAGACTCATGGCAGCATTTACAATAATCTAATTTTTAGTCAAGTACTGAAATTATACACATTAGATGTTAATTCTATTTGAAACTGCTGCTGTGATAGGAAGGACTAGGCTATGTCCTCTGAAGCAGTATCTTTTCTTGTGCTACAGGAGACAACAGAATACAGTTTATTGCATTTTCAATGTGATCCAGAAGTTTGAAGAAAAAATTTTTTATTTTTTGTTCTAAACCTGAGTAGTTAACTGGGTAGTTAAGTCAGAATTGTTTTACTAAAAAATAGCAGCAGTTAACATAATATGCAGAAAAGGATGACCAGGCAAACAGGTGGAGAAGATAATATGTGCCTATCTTAAAAAGAATAATTTATGAACAGCAATTTGTATTGACTGTATTGACAGTATTGATTAACCTACTTTTCTAACCCCAGGGAAGCCTTAAGTCAATTTACATTAAAAAAGGTATCACCCAATTTACAAATTGCTAAAGAATATTTAAAAAAAAGAAAACACAACCAACCAATGACAAACAGCCCAGAAGGACTGGCTAAGAAAAAATCCTGTCAAGTCAGTCTAGTCTCCTAATCTCTGACAGAGCACAGATGATGCTGTAAACAGGGGAAAGGGACAGCTGGCCTCGGGCAACTGGCCACTGGCTTCTACGCTGATGACTCTCAGCTGGGGTAACTGTACCTCAGTTGGCAGGTGGTGCTTGTTCAGCCCCATGACAGAGGCACCATCAGCATTATGAACACAACCTCAGGGAGCAGGCGGCGCTGCTCATGATGCTCTGATTTTTTAAGGAAACTGTGTATATATAGTGAGTTCTAATGTGTAAGTCACATAACTTATGAAAAATTAATACCGCAATAAAGGTAACTCAAACATGAGAAATGAAAAATTAACACTGAGATAAGGGGGACTTAAAAATATTATGAACAGCTCGTTTCAGGTTGCAGTCCTGAACCTCACTTTTAAAAACTGCATTTTGACATTTTTAAATAGCATTTGTTTCATGTAATTTTAGAAAAGGGTTTTTAATAGTTTTTATTTGCGTTTAACATAATTTTTAAAAATTGTATTTTCCTATTTTTTTAAATTGCATTCGTTTAACATTACTTTTAGAAAATACTGCACATTTGATTGAGTTGCCTTTATCGCATTGGTAATTTTTTCTATTAAACATTGTGTGACTCACACACATGAACTCTACTCTTGCAAAAATCAGAGCACCATGAGCTGAGCCACCTGCTCCCCAACATTCTGGTCATGGTGCTGAGTGAGCACCACTTGCTGATCAGTGTAGAGTTGTCTCAGAGGAGAGTGGGCAGAGAAGAAAAGTGTTCAGTGGCCAGTTGGCAGTGGTTAGTTGGAGGCAGCCAGTTGTTCTAGACCCCATAAACAGCTACAAAGAGAGCTGGAAAACTACCTGGAAGTACACGTCAAGGTAAGCTCAACAGGAATCTATTATTGGTCCTAATCTATTTGATATTTTCTTTAGCAGTCTGGATGGGTACAAAATACTTTTATATAAATGTAAAAAGGAACTGAGAGAAACCAGGAACACTTGGCAGATAGGATATGACTGGATTAACAGTACAACTTAAATTAAAAAAAAACATTATTACAGTTATGAGGAAGAAAAGTTCATTCAGGCAAAAAATTATGGGCAACTGACTAGACAGCAATACCACATAAAATCAACAAAGTAGTAATGCTTCACAAATTGAATATAAGCAAGACATGCAGTTGTACTACAAAAAAAGAAAGTGTAAACCACCTGAAAACAGTCCAGAGAACAACCTAAGAAACATATGAATAGTCTTGTCAGTGGGACAAATATTTACTTCCAAATGCATTTAATTTCAATCACAGCAGCAACCCGCTGAGACTGATTCAATTTTAAACACATAAATAAAACACCAAGTCATCATTACCTGGGGTAAAGGTCCAAATAGAACTGTCCTAACATTTCTCCTGTTGAATTATCCTTTACTGTATAAAGAGTAACGCTGTCGTGCCAAACATGAGCATTTTCTACTTGCTCAAATACCAGTCCCAGTAGCTTCTGGTAAATATTCAATAAGACTTCTGTAACAGCCTCAATTGGGAAGTATTCCTTCAGCTTTTCTTGATCTAGGGAGTACTTCAGCTCTTCTGTTTTATTCATATAATAATGAAGATCCCATGCATTGACTCTTCCATCATAATAAAAGTTTCTTTCTTTACACTCCTTTTTCTTCAAATCTAGAATGAATTCTCTTTCTTCCTCAACCAATGGCTTTAACTTCTTACTCAAATGATCTGAAAGAGAGATTGCCTTGGAATCAACTTCTATGTTCCTTACTATACTATGTATTCCTATAAAATACACCCATAACTTTAAACACACCCCAAGAGTGGATGCTAGAGTTTTCCATTTGCTGACTAACAGTAAGCAAACTGTTTGCTTTCTTATCTTAATGAGTTTTAATTATAGGCACGTTATAAATATTGCAGCAGTCCACATAGGCCTAGCAGTACTGTGAAGGGTGTTGGTAAGTTTAGACTTTCTTAAAGATAACAGAAATGGAAAGTAACGCTAGACATTTTTGCATGAAGCCTTTGACTTTGCCTCACGTTATCTCAGTTCTCTTGATGTGTTTCTGCAAAAACAGCCAAAAGACTACAACTACTATTAGTTACTGGAAGTGCAACACAAAATTCAAACGCTACTTTTTTTTTCCCCAAGACTTTTCAAAACAGATTATGACCTACTTCTAGCTAAAATACTACAACAGAACAAGATAGTAAAGAGTTCTTGCCTATATGATAGCTAGCTTCTACGCTACTAAAGTCACTGGGTATTTATGATCCCAATTTCTTCCAATATAGCTTTTTTTTGACAAGACAAGTCATAGCATTATGAATCCAATATACGGAATATAAAATATTAAAGCTAACTGAAACTCATATAAAGCACCTACTGTACTTACTCTATTAAGTATTTCTGGACTATGAGACACTTTTTCTTCCTTAAGAATTCAGGTTCATCTTCCCTATAGGTATCAAGAGTGCAAAATTTAGGAATTTCCACTCCTGTTTCTAGATAGACTGCAAGGCGCTATATGCATTTACATGACTGAAATACTGTTTGCAGCTCATGTTATGGTAAAATAAGAGTATGTCATAGGACAGAATGGTTTTTCTTTCTAGCCATAGGATTGGCTTATGAACATTGATTGAAACATGAATATATATATATATGAACAAAGCAGATCAAATCATACTGTTGTGTGTGTAGCTGAGGATATACCAAAAGAACTAAATTAAAGCTGACAATTAATTTGATAAACATTCTCCCTCTACAAGAATTACCATGAAACATATTTATGAAAAGTATACGATCTCGTACTGCAAAAAGTCACAACAACAGCTGCTAAATTACAAGGTGGGTGTCAGCTTCAAAACAAATGAAAAAAAATACAGTATAATATAAGCCCATTTGGAATTACAAAAATATAATGGATAGAACAGAGTACAAACTACTTTAAGTACACTTAAAAAAAATCAGGTTATTCTAACAGGAGAAATGTGACAGAATTACAGGTGAAGGAACAGGTGCATTTGAATCTGTTTATGTATATACACAAAAACCCCACTACCACCAAACAGACTATTGCTGTACTAAATTATTTTGGGGGACTTATTTATACAATATAGCAATATACAATCTTAAGTAGTGTTAGGACACATTAATAAAGAAAAACATACCACTCTGTGGAAGTACATAATTCCAGAAAGTAGAAATTAACTCTATGCACATGAGTGGGCTCACTAAGGTCAATAGAATTACTACAAACTTGTAAACAGAACTGTTCAGTTTAAAATTTTCAAGATATCTCTTTTCAGACTGAATTCCATAGGAGGGATTTTGAATTCCAGATTCAAACTGTCATTCCAGATTTGATTTTTTAATTCAGCTCATGGAAGCTGCATCATCACATGTTGTAATCTCTCATTATACTTAATGCAGTTTTATCAGAGAAAGACACCAAGGCTACAGACGCACAAAACATTGCAGCTAACCTACAGGAATAGAAAACTGCAACTGTGACACAGCCTTTTGAATTGATAAAATTGCTTAGGCTGCACATGTTGTTCTGGTTCTGAATTAGGGTAACTGCATTTTGGGACACAGAAAGGCAAATTCTTGTCTATATTGGCTGTCCCAAAGCAGTTGTTTTCAGATTTTTAGCTTGTGACTCCCTGTTTTGGAACAATTGCCTTTGCATAGCTACAGGCTAAAAAAAAAATATATGCCAGATTAGAAGCAACACAGTTTCTTTTCTATCTAAATATGATGAACACATGTGATCCAATTATCTATTTATCTTGGCTGAGTAGACATGTTGCCATCAAATATAGAAGTATTATTTATAAATAAGAACAAACCTAAGAAGGCTGCAACATTATCTGTGCTCTTCGCAGTGTTCACTTCCAGGACAAAGCTGGCATGTGTGTTATAACCAAGAAGCTCTGCTACTTTGGCCCTTAGTGGAAGCAATTGCTGAAGAATTTTTGTGTTCTCCTAAAAAAGAAAGAAGGCAAATTTCTAAAATGAAACCAGACAACGCATGTTATCAACAGAATTATCTGAATAATATCTGCAATCATAAGAAACAGCAAACATTTACAATTAAACACTTTAAGATATAAATATAGAATAATGTAAGTTGAGATACAATCTTGTTCTTTTTTTGTCACAGCATCTGATTGCAGGTAGCTAGTTTTCTAGTCATTCTGAGTTTATCTAATTAATCAAAAGATATGCCATTTCCTTTTAGGATAGTAACAAATCTTTGACTGTTGCAAAGAGTTTATTTCCTTTATCAATCAAGGGAAATGGTTGACAGTAGGCTTCATTGCTTGTTAGTGGTGAAGACAAACTGCAAAGCCATCGTACCAACATTAAAAGCTTGTTTGCCAATTTCCCTCTCCAGCAGTTGGAGAAAGATCTGAAACACAAAAATGCCAGGCCCTGACCAAAAATGTGGTGGAGGATCCTTGGGATGCAGAAGAGGTAACTGTGTTAACCTCCAGTTCTGGAGAGTGAGATTTCTCATGGAAAACCCTTTTCTTCAAGCACAAGTTTGGAAGATTGTCCCACAATTTTAACAACAAATCCCTTAAGTGTGCTGACTCACAGAGTGTCCAGTTCTTGTTACCATCTTATTTTATATCTTTTACTCTTCACATTTCCCACCACTTCAAGTGGGAAAAACGCTCAACTCTGTTGTTGTTCTCTGATGAATGGTTGGTACAACTGCCTGAATGACACTTTCATCCTTTCTTCCTTTTTCATTATTTTTGTACCTGTCTAGGTACCTGGTCTCATCAGCATCATATAAATTAATTGTGAAATTATTTCTTCTTTTTGTAAGGCATGTTTACTATTCTTGAGATTATTATATCTTTTCTAAAAATGCGGGGATTTAACACATCTAATTAAAATTCTCATTAATGTGCAGTGTATTAATTTCACATTTAATCACCTGTATTTCGTAATTAAAACGTATACTTAAATAAGCCCTCTCATTCTGAAGAATCCCAAAGTACTACAGAAACTACAATGCCATGTCCTTCTCTGGAAGGAAAGTGCCAGTAAGCAACTGCAGAACACTGCAGGGAAATTTGGCAAAATATCAGAATTCTACTACTACTTATAGCACCACTGACAATTTTAGATACACACAGACACAGAGGCAGATCATTAACTTCTAGGGTCTTTAGACATCTGAATAAACTGGAGCAAGGAACTATAAGAGATGAGACTTCTAAGTTTTCTAGAACTTAAATGTAGTATTTGAATGTCTAGCTCCATTTTTCAACTGTCATTACCCTGTAGAACAGTTAATATAAGACATACCTCTTTGCATCTTGAGTTAAAGGCAGATTCCATTTTTCTTCTAGTTTCTGAAATGCAGCACTTCTTCATAACAGGAAAATAGTGGGGATACTTTAAAGTAATTTTATATTTGTCTTCCTCAGTCTTCTCTAAACTCTTAATCAAGTCATCAGGAAGGCCTTCTATATGACACAATTTAATGAACAATGTTTATCAGAATTACCTGTTCCCCTCTCTTTTTGTGATATTGTTGCGTTCGTTTTGCTGCCATCTAATCTGACATCAGAAATCTCCACAGAAATATAATCTCTCTTTTAATAACAGTTTCCTAAAATATTTTCAAATGACAACCAAGCAAAAAAGAAATTGGAAACTCTTGTGAGCAAAAGAGAAATATGTGTAAGGCTACCACATAAAAACTGAGTATGATATTAAAAAACAAACTCGGGTGTTGCTAAAGCACATTTTATGTCATGCCCTTCAGATAATGAATCTCCAAATTCTCTGTCACGTGACATGTCTAGATCAGTTTCAATGACTGAAGCAGCTAAAACATAATGGAGGACAGAAATGTTTTTCCAATTACTTCAGTGAATACAATGCACACTGGATTGCCTGATAATGGAGAACAGAGAAAACAAGCAGAGAAAAGTTATGAAAGAAAAAAGTAGGATGGATATGCTAATTTGATGCAAGACAAACAGTTCAGCAAAGCACAAATCTGTGAATGGGTAATTCAGAGGGGAAGGATTAAAAAGGAAACAGAAGACTGGAAAACAGTCAGAATTTCACTAGAACTAGCCATCATTCACTGAGCCAAAACAAATTGCTCCAGTAGAACTGGAAGGTTTAAGAAATGGACAAAGCAAGCATAGTACTCACCAAGTTCTTCCTTAGAAAATTCAAGAAATGTGTTTTCCTCATTCAGGTTTTTGTTGAAGTCTATACACAGCTCACTCATTTTTTTCTTCATTGTCTTAATTTCCTGTATAGAGTATAAACTGAACTTAGCAGAAAAACTAAAATCAAACTTGGCAATTACTATCCTTCCCAAGAACAGCCTCTCACTCTCTCCAGCTTCTACTAGCTGAGAGATGATCAGTGATGATCATGTGACCGATGATCTCTAAGGTCCCTTCCAACTCAAACCATTCTATGATTCTCTGACAGTGAATACCAGCATTGAACAAGTAACACACCACAGATAGTGTCATACTTCCCTCTCCCTCAGCCTTCCTTTCTTTTGTTCCTCAGCAATATTGCTGGCCATGAACCCTCGATGGAGGCTATTGCTCTGACAATATTTCAAATGTGTTCTCAACTCAGAGGGGACTGAACACAAACATGTCCTCTGAACAGCATTACGTGCTAATGTTCAAGTATCTTCTTTTATTTGAAAAGCCTAAATTACAACTTAAATTAAAAAAATATCTAATTAAATCAGTGAGATCAAGGGAGTAAACATGCATGCAAAAGAGTGAAAACCACTGTTGGAATCATACA
The DNA here is from genome assembly GCA_020745705.1 of Hemiprocne comata. Classification (NCBI taxonomy): domain Eukaryota; kingdom Metazoa; phylum Chordata; class Aves; order Apodiformes; family Apodidae; genus Hemiprocne; species Hemiprocne comata. The sequence continues at coordinate 37,240,120 of CM036616.1, read as the reverse complement.
GGTATGACAGAAAGAACAGAAAACCCACACAAGACAAGACCATTCAAAAATCTTTTAGAAATCCTGATATTCACAAATCTAAAGCATACATATCATAGCATGTCTCTACTGTCAAGTTCACATAAACACAGTAGTTACCAGTAGAATACACACCAAATACAAAACTTGGCAGAGACTAACATTAGTCAAGGTTTTACCTAAATGCAATTAAATTACTGCCTTCTTATAAAGTATTTTTAAATTCCTTTTGAGGCATCAGTTATCCTTAAGCAATGCAAATACACATGAAACTGTTCCACTAATTGAAGGATATGGATTAAGAATTATTATTTTCTATGAAGGGTTAAGTCTATGCAAGAGTTATAAATCAAGATTGTTATACAACATGACTCAGAATTTAAAAATAATTATGTCAGCATCTCAGATGCTGACTATTTTACTTCATGATTTTCAGAAGTGACAAGGGCTTTTATATGCTTGAGTAAATCTTCCCTTAATGGAGCCAAAATTCTCAGTGCAGCTTGTGCTCCGTTTGAGCTACCTCAGGCTATTTTAGTCAATATTCTAAAATCTTGGACACATTTTACAACACTGGTTAATAACTGAAATTAAAATAGCTGCATCTTTGTAACAATTATACATACTTCTAAAGCTTGCACTCACAAATAACATTTGAGAGGTCTCTTTGATAGGAATCTATATTATTTACATATCCCCTGTAATCAGAATATATAACAGAACTCATCCAGATAGGCTTCTTTTACTCTGGAAGGCTAAGAGAGGTGATGAATGCGAGTTATATCCACTGACAGATTCATTTTAGAACCTTAGGGTGACTGAAGTTTAAAGGATGGATCTGGAACTAAAGCAGTTTAGATTAAAGCAGTAATTAAGCAGGTCCAAGAGCAGGTTCAAAGATATGCTCAGTACAGTTCTACAACCATAATTTCATCCCTTCAACACTTTTCCACCTTTGCTTAAAAACTAATAGCCCATATTTACATTCTGCACTTCTTTAGGGAGATGGAGTCCGTTTCTTTTTCCCGCTTGAACAGATTTCTCTAGATATCGCTTTGTTTCAGGCTTTATGTTTTCAAGATCACAGGTTTGCTGAAATGACAGTATAGAAAAATTGGCTTTATAACATGGTGCAAAAAACACAGCAAGCATGACAAGGGTCTGAACAGAGTTGTTCATTAGAACACCATCACGGTAAAAAAGGAACATCCTGATTCTAATGTGAAGGATTTTCAAAAATAGTTACCTTACACAATAGTATTCTTATATTGAAGTAGCATGGTTTTAAAATAATTTTCTTCTACTGCATACCTCAGCACCTTTACATGCTGTCATAATGGCACGCCCTTTTAGTTTATATTCCAGTACACTTAAGCTTTTTCTGTACAGATATCTTTCTTACTTGTACTTGAAGAAATTCAGTGCTATAAAGTAACACTACTTTAAAACTTAGAGGGATTTAAAAAACCGTGAAAGATCAGATGTGTCACTGAATGTTATCAGATGGAATAAAATTTGACCATACACATGTTTTCTTTCAGAACAAATCAGTGACAACAAACAAAACAGTATATTTCTCTCTGGTTATGACATTATGAAGATTCTTGAATGGTCATTTCCTAAAGCAACCAGCACTAAAGACAAAAGGTACTGGTTGTAACAGAACATGGATCAGTCCTGTGAGGGTTGTCCTTCAAACTGACTACAGCATAATGGTTTAATTCAGAAACTTGCCATTTTTGTCCTAAATTGAAAACAATGAGGTACACATTCTAATTTTATCTTCCCTCATGCAAAAGTGAACATTTTTTGAAAAGGTATTAATTCATAGCCCTTGTTAAAAAGGACATCTGCTTCTGGCTAAGAATACTCCCTGAAATTCTGCAGGTTTATGAAGATCTTTATGTTACTATGCACTACATCTAGGAGCGTCAGTGCTGTGATATGGAGTACAAAAGTATTTGTAACAATCAGAATTTTCACATATTGTTTTGCCACTAGACAGCCCACAATTCCAGGGTTCATTTTTCTGACCTAAGAGTAGTGTGATAGAAAAAGCATGACTTCAAAATGATAGAGATGAAAAATGTAGATACTATCACTACATTAACATTTATATTGTGCTAACTGTACTGCAAGGCTCAAAAATAGAAAGGCTGAGAAAAAATGCAGTACTGTAATATCTATAGAAAGACACTGCTTTTATTACAGTAATAGATAAGGACAGAAGATTGTGAAAAGTCTCACTGAGTTACTTAGGCATTGTGAGGGATCTCTCAGTCCCTCCATGCAGCATATGGAACAGTCATGCTCCTGAAAATCTCCTGAACCCAAAGCCAAGCAAAGATTTTAGGCAGAAGGGAATTCACAAACACCAATTTTAAGCCATTAAAGCCACTGAATAATGTCTCCTTCTGAAGCTAAGAAAGAGAAAGATTCTTTTGGGAAAAAGAAGGTCCTTCTTTTGATGACCACACATCTCTCCACACACTTAAAAGAAATAAATGTTAAATAGCTTCTAATATTAGCCTTTTTGAAATTTATCTGCATCACAGACATGCCTGAGGTAAGGATGATACTCAAAAAGACCCCTCGGGTCTTTTAAGTATAAGCAAGCGTATAAACCCTCATAGGCACAGGAACCAAGGGTGTTCAGTTGTCATCTCTGAGCTTTGGTCTGGTCAGGATGGTCTATGTCATCCCATGTTTCTCTGGTTAACACTTTCCACAACAGAAGTTCTAATTTCAAATATACTACACACATTAAATTTTTGAGCTTTCCAGAAGTTTTAGAACGGTCATGGTTGATGATTTTATATACCATACCAGCTGTTTTGGACAACCATGCTACCTTATTACATGAACAAATTTTGAGGGAGAATAAGAAACAAAACCTACTCAAGGGTATCGGGAGCAAAAACTGCAGCAGTTGTTTACATCAGGCTGTTTCCTGAGGGCACATGGGTGGAGAAGACTAGCAACATTTTTTAAGCATGCCTCTGCTAGCCAGTATGTACAGATGTTAGGGGTAAAAAATTTTTAAATGATAGTGTGACTTCCAAATTCACCTTTATTCCAAGTCTCAGACCCCAAAACAAGTTTTCCAAAGAAAGATCTGGAGCATATTGAACCACATACATGTATGCAGGAATTTCTTCCCTTAATGCATGGGGAAAAGAAAGAGACTAGACTACTTTCAGTTTTTGTGGTGGTTTTTTTGTTGTTGTTGTTTTTTTTTAATTAAATACAAACCCCTCACATTTCTTCCACCATCAACAGGTCTTAAATAAATCAGAATTTAGAAAGAATACTAAACAGTTGTTAACTCAGAAAAGTTTAGTCCTTGCTAAAGGAGCAAAACCATTCAGGATGTCACTAAGATGAAGCAGATTTACTCATCTTTTAGTGGACTGATGGTATTATAAATAATATGGGAGTCTGAGGACCCTTGTTCTCCTCACCACATTTCAATCCAGCCCCTGTGCAGTATCATGAAACTGAAATAATATACCTGAACTATTAAATCCTTAGTGAGGTCATGAAAAACCTGACTTAACAAAAATGTTTTTCTGGCTGATTTAAACTGATAAAGTTATTTCAGGAAAACATTTCTGTTTGTGGAGTCCTTTTTTTTTTTTTTTTTAAATGTGTTCCTGGAACCTGACTTTTCAACTATGAGTTTTTAACAGGAGAAGGCATTAGAAATTTAGTAAATACTAACAAAACCTTTGTGATTTGGAATTGGCAAGACTTCGTAATTCTGGCACTACAGGCAATTTCACATCTGTTCTACAGCAAAAATGGCTAGTATTTTCATAGGTAATATGAAGTTGATATATGCTTAGAGGTTGCATCTCTGGAAAACTAATGCTAAAATATGCTTGCATGCTGCAGTTAAGCCAAGAAAAATCTCTCTAAAAAATAGCTGGAAATTTAAGTAATAATTGTAACTGTTACAAAAACCAAATATTGCTGCAAAGGAAACTTACATAGGAAAGCACTAATTAAAAAGATTTTAAAAAAAAGATTATAAGAAAGTAATACAGCAATCAGTTTTCACCACTCAGAAATTTCCTGCGAACTAAAAACGGATACACACACCAAGATGGCAGATTAGCTCTAAATGTATCTGTGTATACTATACTGGAGGGTGGGGAAAATCACAGCAAATAATAAATACATATCAAACCATTTAATTAATAGCAACAAAGCAGGGGAAAAAAATCAACATAAGGCACGGGGAGGGAAATCAGCATAAGGCACTATTTGCCATCACACAACAGAAGGTCCTCAAAATGGGGTTGTTAAATACCTCCACAAACACAAACAATACCCAGCTAGAGGAGAACACTTGAAAATGTGCCTAAAAAACCACAGCAATAGAAGGCAATAGTATTGGAATGCACTTTAATAAGGTGCTGCAAGTATTATTCTGGTTCCCAGAGAACATTGCAAAAAGCACAATGATTCCAAGAAACAGGGCTCCAATGTATTATCAGCATCACAAAACAGTTAAAAATCGGTGGGGTTGAAAGGGAATAATCACATCTGAAGCATGGAATGCATATATGTTAGTTTTCACATTAGATAGCTTCCTTTCATTATCTTTAAATTATGCTTTTGGAAAAATATTACTAAGTATCACTAGATGCATTTGAACAAAACCTAATGTCCTTCCTGTTTGAGCTATGAAATAAACAGTATAAATGAAGAATACAAGATACTAATAGGTGATCAATTAGAAAGGAAGCTAAACAGAAACACAAAAGGGATAGAAACTAGTTCAACAGAAAATATATCTTTTGACTTAGTTTTATTTTGAGGCTTAAGCAACATATTAGGAGGAGTATACAATGTAGATGTCTATAATTAGCAGATCAAAAGAGGTAATTTTGGAGTTATATGTTCTCATTAACTTTCATAACTTAAGACACTAATATTAAAAATCCTTAATTTCAATAAAGCACAATCTTGGATACAAATTCAAAATCTGTACAAGCCAACCTAAATACACTGATAGATTGCCTCCTCTTCTTTACCTTTTCTTGGTGATGGTCTGGGCAAACCAGTTCAGGGAGCTTAGTCAGCAGAAAAAAAAATAATTCCTGATGGGTTTCCTTCTGCTAATTTAGCTTACTTCTATCAGCTCATTGGAAGATTAGATAAAAGTCAAAGCTACTGCAGTGGAGAGAGAAGGATACACACACCTAGCCATGAGAGGTGAAGAGTGGGATCATCAAGTTACACTGGCTTAAGTTTTTGTGGGATCACACCCTTTTTGTATAGCTGCATCCCACTGGAATGTTTTGATGATACAGACACAGGGGAAATACACATAGTGATGGGGATCTCAAAAAAGCACTGTGGATGCTAACTTCAACAGAGAAAGGTTTTCACTGCTGGAATTTTATCTACATTTCCACAAGTTATGCAAGTATCATTGTGATTTACCTGCAAATAAACAATCTTCTGAAATACATCTTCTCTCATGATCATCTCCACATCAAAATTAGAAAGCTTTTTGTCAGCTTCTGTACTTGCTAAGCGCACCTCTCTGTCAGGCGAGACATGCTGGGGAAAGTCCAACATGCTTCTTTCCACTGTTTAAATAAAAGGCAATGAACACTTACACAGAAGGCTAGGAAACACTTTAAGGATAAGGAAAAGGAACTTTCCCCCTTCTGATATTTATAGAAGACATAAGAAACAAGTACTCAAAGCCGCCTGACACTTCAGATCAAGCTTGAAGCAAATAAAGTGATTATAGATAACGTAAAAAAGAAAAGGTGAAAGGACAAAATTGCAGACCATTATAACAAATAATAATTTTACAGAAATTATCTATTATCCAAGCCTAATTATCTTTATTACTTCCACAAAATCAGCTGAAAAGTGCAGAAATATGATATGCGATTTTTGAAAGACGGACCATTTATAAGTGAAGACTGACAGTTTCATAGATGGCACAGATGCTTTCATGTTAGAATTTAAAGCTAAAAGTTCTAAATCTTTCAAACAGGCCCATCTGTCCTGACATTATTTTAATATTGCTATGAGAACAGTGTCAAATCCTCGTCTTCGGTGTTTAAGAAGAAACAATACAGCAAACACAGAAGATGCAGGCTATGTATTCTGAACTTCTAGAGATCAGAAGCTGAGCAATACTACTTCTTTAGAATACGCTTTTAAAGCTAAGTAAATCCTTGCTTATTAAAAGAATACTGCATTTTACAATGACATTGAATAGAAATGCTAAAATAGAAATGAACCGGTATGACAAGCTGAACTAACCTAATTGAACACAAACTATAACTTCACTCTCCTTCACCTACCCAAAAGTACATTTTAGAGTAGCAACACTTTAGGATGATTTAAAGCTTTGTGATTTTATGTAATCTGAAGTTATCAAACTCTGAGATACTCTCAACCCTTCAGAAATGTTTGGAATGCAAACATGGGCACATGGTTCTTCTTGAAGTTTATAGAAAACTTCCTGTCCCTCCATCCTCCTTTCTGTCCTCATGCCAAGATGTTTCCAAATGATGAAGTGAGTTTGGGCAGCTTTCAAGTGAAATGTAAGCCCTGCTGTCATCTGTGTCTTTTGAGACAGTAAATTCCAGTTACTGGGGTAGGTCTTTGATGTACATGTGAAAGGGACATATAGGCCTTAAAAATCCAAGATTCTACTGGAAGTCTTGCTGTGCTAATACATCCCTATCATACGCCAAGGGCTGTTTCTCAGGTAAGTCATGCTAATTTCACATACAGCTTTGAAGATTGGCATTAAAAGTTTAAATATGACCCACTACTGCAACAGAATGTAGACCAAAAAAAAGTACATCCTGGAAGATGGTGGCTATGCTGAGAAGCTGATAGTCACTATTTTCTGTATCAAACAGATTTTCCTTTTAATTTAAATTAAAGGATACATTTTTATAACTTGGTGATGATACAAAATACATTGGTACAATTAAAACTGAATCTGACAGGAAGCAGTTTGGATGACAATTACTCAGTCTTTCTGCCAGCATCAATTCTAGTCAATTCACTGATTGTGCCTAAATTTGAATTCTAAATAATGTCAAAGCCAGACTAATACTACAGTAGAATCATTTGAGCTGCAGGCTGCTCTCTTTTTGCTAGGCAAAGACTTTGCTCCAAGCCAAAATGGCTGTTTTCAGCACTTCTGTTATTAATGCAGATTTTTTTAGAGGATTTACGAGAACTTGACATTTTATTATATTTACTACTTTTTGAGTCATGCAGCCACCACCTGATAGGTTTTTCAAAAAAAAACCACCCACGACAATTTTATTTTTCCCATCTCCTCTAACCAATAAGTATTAACAAATTAATTTAATGACATGTGTTTGACTGTTAAACTCCATCTGTGTATTAGCATGTCTTGATCATTCATTCAATCTGCATGTGACTGCATGACCAACACCTTTCACTGGATTCTTCAAGGCCTTGCAGGCAGTAATATAAAAGTGAGCAAGTAAAGCAATCTTCTTTCAAAAGAGCATTAAAAAGTTCTGCCGTTCTCAGCCATCATATTTTCTCCACTACTAGGAGCTTACTAGCCTTTCCACAGTTCCATTGAGCACTTCTCGCCAGGATTTAATGTACTACGTGGACCGCAAACGCAGTCTACACCGCTGCATGTTGCCCCCTAGTGGTTGTGCACAGCTGGAAAGAAAACGTACCGGTGTGGCGCTTCACATGCAAAGAGAAATCAAGTGACCAATGCAGTTCTCTGGGCGCGCCAAAGGAACCAACAGCACAGTTTTGCTATCCTTACTTTTGTCTCTAGAACAAAGCAGCAGAACTTGGTAACTGATCATGTTACATATTGGTGAGAGGTCCTCTGGAAAAATTATTATGATCAGAGGGCCCCTGAGAGGCCTCTGCACATTGTACCCAAGAACAGCATGATTCAGAATTGTAAACAACAACCATCTTTTATCAATGTTTCCTTAGGTGTAGATGTAATGCCCTTTGGAAAGAATCACAGAAAATGTATACTTACCTGCATATTCCACTTCTATATCTGCCAAGGCCTGTACAGTATTTTCATGTGTTACTTCTCCAATATCAAGCATCCCAACACTGTCATATACGTGCTTTGTCTTCCTGATTAGTTCTTCTGTTCTGGTTCTAATTTGTTCTGGTGACAGGTCCCATCTCAAAAGGTTTTGGCCTGATGCTATGGATGAAGAAGCCTTGAGCTGGCGGCTAGTAATTTCTGTTCCTAATGTCATTCTCAACACAATCCACGGCCCTACAAACCTGGAAGTATAAAAATGAGCTTTGCATAGCAAAATACTAGTTCAAGAGGTTATAGCAAACATTAAAAAACGGCAAGAGACATGTAATAATTACAGAATACTTTTAGAAGCAAGAACAAAGTCCTTTTTTAGAGCCATAGCTTGTCCAGCAGGACCATACACAGCCTTATCAAAGACTGTTTTTAAATAAACCAGATGTGTGTCTGCTTCCTTTTCCACGTAGAGGATGACTAAGTGCAGACAGGGATAAAAGCTTTGGTATTGACAAAGCCAGACAGATTAGGTTGTACTATTCAGTCTAAGAAAAACACAATTATAGTTACTGAAACTCTACAGAAACAGACAGTATTCACATTTTTAAAATAAGGAATAAAACCCACATAGTGATTTGTAGATTACGAACAAGGACCACAAAGATGCACAAAACAAGACAAAAAGGTTCATTTGGTTATGTTCATTATAACAAAATTCTATATTTATGTGGTATGTCTGCCACATCATCAGCCATAGGAGGAAAACTTCCAGTTGTTACTTGCTTGAAAATTTCTTTTAATTGTTGCAGATTTTAATTAAGCAGTTTCACTCTATTGCCAGAAGAGGTATACAAGTTTACTGTAATTTGTTTACTATTAATCCTGATTATATAAATCAACTACATTTCAGCTTTACGTAGCAGAAGAATGTACATATGTAACTTAGTGTGCTGCACAATCAATGCCTGCCTTTTCATTAATCTTTTTGACAATATTAAAAAAAAAGTTATTTGGAGCAATAAATCTCAATATAAATTAAGAAGATCCTGGTTTCGTAAGTACATGCTTCTACCCTCCCACCCCAACAAAACAACACTCAACTTGGCCATATAAAGAAGGATACAGACTTGGGCAACTGACCAAAATGGGGATAATAGAAACACAGTCAACAGGATGTCCACCCTGCAACATACATAGCTCAGTAATATATGAAGTAGTTGCTGAGGAAAATAATAATTTTACAGTAATTAAAAGACAGCTTGCATTCAAGGAGTAAAACTTGCTGCAGCACTTAGTATCATAGGACACTATAGGAGGATAATAGGAGCATCATAGGAGGATCTCTGGCTGGCAGAGACTTACTATCGGCCTATTTCAGTTGCATAAATTAAAAAAAATCAAGTTCTGGAAATAACAAATTAAAATTTTCAACTATAACAAAGGAAATAGATGCACAGAGAGCTTGACACTAGAAGAGATGCTACTTAACACTATTTTACATTAAATACCTTTTTCTCTTAATGCTAGCCACTATACCTCTTTAATTATATTGCAAAACCAGTCTGGCATGTGTGTAAGTACTCAGATAGGTTTTGGCATACAATGCAGGGAGCATGCATAAAAGGATAGGCAACTTTAGCCTGAAGGAAAAACAAAGCAGAAGAGTGAAATGCCAACAATCTGAAAAGAGCTGCATACAGGACTTCTGTTTGAAGGCTTTTTTTTGTTAAGTCTCACTTGTCTATAGGAGGAATTCTCTAGAAATAGCCAAGCCAAGACATACTATGGTTTCTTTAAATCCTCCTGTATCAGTGTAGGCAAGATGCTCACTTTTCCATTCTACAGAAATATTCCCTATACAGAAATATCAATGTCCAGCATACTGATGACTTAACTCTGAAAATGAAGCCTGAATAAAGAATATTCCTTCCACCTCTGTTCTGTCTCTCTGATACCAACTCATTTCTGCAATTAATGCCTCAGTAGCTTCTCGACTGGACTACTGAAACTTTGAATCTTAGTTAGAAGTTCATGATAAATAAAGCTACTTTCATGAAAGCAAAACATTAATTATTAACATTGTCAAAACATATTAGTTTCCCAGCACCCAAAACCACTGAATTCTACCCTGAATCTACAAATCCATTAAAGAACAGTAAATACTACATTAAGTCAGGAACAGCTTCCCACTGGACTGCCCTGTCTAGTGCACCTCTGGTATATAACCTCATGGCAGCTAAAGGGGAGCTTCCTCAAAAGTAGGTTCAAGGCTCTGAATGCTACTCTGCCCACTGTCCCCTCCATGCCGAACATCAGAAAGTATAGGAAATGCGCCAAATGAACATCAAAATGAAACAGAATCACAGGAAAACAACAGGCTGAACAACTTAAAAGCTGACAACTATACTTAAGTGCAAGATATGAAGCAGATGCTGTTTTGTAAAGGGAACGTATAACTTCCGTTCATTCCTTCACTTGGACATGTAGAAAACACTGCCCTGTCAGTGGCCAATTACATATTATCAGAAACAAACACTAAAATAGCCATAGAACCAAGAGATTATATTAATTTCAGCCTGTTCAACAAGTTGAATCAATAACTGAAGCTGGACTGATTTAATGAACTTGCATGCAGTGTCCCTGATTACTGCAGAGCACTACTTTTAAATACTAAAAAACTATTCCGCATGGTTTTCTTAGTACATTGGGTAGTTGAGTTTAGGAATATGCATACTAATCTGACAGCTGCATAGATGATTGTCATAAATGCCAGGAAGTGGCTATCTGTTAGAGGCAGGAAAACACAGAACTGCCTCATTTTGAAATGCTGATACCTTGTCTCATCCTGCTGATACAGGAAAGCAGTAATTTATGTAGATTAAAAAACTCAAGACTTTTACATCTTTCTAATTGACTGAAAAAGGTGGGCCTTCAAGAAATGTAGCACAGTATTTCACATACAATCAATTACTACATACAGCTCTTCAAATAACCATTTACAGATACGTGTTGTTACCTTGCTACCAGTAACCGACATCAGATTAATAAAAAAGCAATGTGCAAGTAAAAACATATGCGTAGGTGAAATCTTGGCCATTTCTTTCATGGCTTAGTGTTTGATAGTCTTTGCCTACATAAAACTATAAATAAATTCCCCAAACTGTGTACCATACTGCAATAAAATTGATAATGTACTAACTTTATATTATTTACTCAAGAAAGAAATAAAGAAACAATGCCAAAAGATTAAATAGACTATAAACAAGAAAGAAGAACATAGCTAAAAGTATGACTGTTTAAAAAATGCTCTGCAACTACACTTGTAATGTTATTAGAGACAGTATTACAGTAAACTGTACCACTAAGGGAAAATTTACCTTCCCAGATATAAACTTGAAAATAAATTATATTAATAATTGTAGAAACCAGATAAAACAGGAAACAGCTTCCTTCAAACAGCACCTGAATCAACAAGATGCAATTATTATTTTAGACTTGCTTTTGGTAAATGGCAGCAACAATACAGAAGAGCCAGCCATTGCTTGGACTGAGCACCTGGAAGTTGATTCAGTTTAAATTTGATGGAAGGATAAACAAATGTAGGTCTGTAAATAATATTATGTGTATACTGCAATTATCCCATGTGGCCATGGGTAGGCTGTTGCTAATGCCTGAACTGACTAGTTCAAACTGTTTCAGATACTACACTCGATTTTCTGCGTAAAATAGTAGACATATCTAAACAAGCCTGGGTTAAGGATAAGATTCACATCTAGTTGCAGTATTGCCTTAAGATTTTCTTCTTCTTTCCCATTCCTCCCTCTGCTGCCCATTTCTGTCCCTGTACACCACTCCATCAATAACAGCAGCAAAACTGCTGGTAGAGCCATACTTTGAAGAGTGACGGCAGTGTACAGATGAAAAATGAAGTGGACCAAAAAGGCAAACAGCAACAGCTTTTTTTCAGCTTCTAAGTTCCATTATGTGTTTGATGTGTGACTTCAAAACAGTTGTGCTGGCCTAAAGGAACGATCAAAAGTGTCAATTGCCTGCACTACTGCTAGAAATACATGTGAAATGCAGATTTACTTTAGCAAAGAAGTCTCAAAATGATCACTGTCATTTAGCATACCACTTAAATGCCCCAAAGTGAAAAGAGCTATTGGTGCTAAGAGGCACTACTGAAATAAGAACAAATTAGAATAAATTGATCAAGAACACATGTGAGCTAGAATTTTTAGAGAAGTTTGTAACATTCAGGGCAGTGAGATTCTGAAGTGGCTACCTGATAAGCACCAGTAAATGAAAACACCTCTATTTACAACATGGAGCTTGACCAACTTATAAAATACATTATATTACTTGGTTAACTATGGTAGCACGTGACTAGACTTACCACCCTGTCCCTTTCAGTCCCTGTGTTCCTCTAAGGTCCTTCAAAATTAAAGCACCTTTATTTACACTGCATTTTACTATTAATATCTAACTGGCCTCCTTTGGCAGTTTGCACTGGCCTTTTTCTTGGGTGAGTTGCATGTAATCTAATAATGTCAGTGGAATGACGTACAGGGCAGATAAATATATTATGCATTGGTGCATTGCTTCATCCATCTATGAGAAGTTCAGGAGGACTGACACCAAAGGCTTGTTTTGGCTTTTCAGGTACAACAGAGAGTATTATAGAAGCAGCTGTTCTCACAAATTGTGGTATTAATCCATCAATCCCAAAAGCAGTAAGAATGATAATTTCTAACAAAAGCAGTAAGTTGAATAACAACCTAAAAGTTTAACAGCTACCTCTAAAAGAGTATTTTTAAGAAGAAAACAAAGCTTCTAAGTTACAGATTGCACTTCTTATTTTTGCTAGAATGCCAGATTTATTTGACCAACAAATCTACAATTTGATTACTTGCTGCTTCTGGGAAATATAAATTTTATTTGGTTTTAGGAAAGAGAAGGACCTTTATAATACTCTATTTACAACAACTTAGTGGGCACCATAACTGCTGCAAAGACAAACAGAGCAACAGAATTTACAGGCTGACTTAACCTGAGCAGTAAGTATTTTAAACATTAAAATGTATGTAATTCTGCTTTTATTTACAAACATTTCTGTGACTGGAACATGCCAAGAAACCCTTTGTTGGCATGCTCCATAAACACTTTTAAGTAAAAAGAAGAAAGCCACAATCTATGAAGCAGAAGCAGCAAAAGGTAGTACCAGCTTTAGAAAATACAAACACAAAAACCTGCAAGTCTATCCACAGTATATTCCTGCTACTGATAATCACATTATAATACAGTCAAGATTTAAGCCTGCTATCTCATTTAACTCTGATTATATATGGATAGCTACGACTCCATCCAAGTCTCTTTAATGGTACTTAGTTTTCAAATTAATCTTCACCTAAACACTTTTAGTTGCAATGCAAGTATAATTTTACAGATTATAAAGTGTATTAACAAATGTACAGAGTAGTTCATTGCACTTGCTAATAGATCAGTTTAATGTAGCCACACAAAAAAAATTAAGACTATATCAGCTTCATATAGGATGGAAAACTACACTCTCTGCTGACAAAGGATCTGGGTAATAGCTTCAGGTGTAAAGAGGGAGCCCACATTTTAGAAAGAAGAGAGAGAAAGAGAGGAGTCTCAAATTCAGATAATTTAGTCATCTTCTAGTTTTTAAATACTGTAATGGCAAACAAATACAATTAATTTCTTCTTGTTGCACCTTATGCATGCTTCATGGGACAGTGCTACTGATATGAGCAGATTTGCAACTCAAAACAATTAACAACTTTTAAAATCAGTAATCTACTGTAGGAAGCTTTTCAGAAAGCTGCCAATTTAAAATGAAGAACAACAGTAAGACCATTTTGCTCAATCTTTTGAAACAGTAGACCTTAGTTAAACAACACTTCCTAGTCTTACAGGCTGGAGGAGGACCAGCACCACATGTCGGATGCCAGTATCATGTATGTAAAGGCCATTTCATCAAGTACCTGCAACCAGCATTCACAGGATCTCAGCCTTTTCACTCCACCTGGCGGCTTTCTTAAAAACAAAACAAACAAAAAACATAGGCACCTCCCATTAAGGCAATATGAAAACTGACAGTTTGCCTGAAAACAAATTATCTAACACTTGGACAGTATGCCTTATGTTGGCACCTCCCTGAAAGTTCAGCTTCAGGTGCTACCAAACTTTGACAGCTGATAGGCATGGTTTAAGCAAAGCTTTTTTAACAGTAAAGCCTCATACGGAATGGAATACTTTTTTTTTTTCTTTATATGGAGAATTTAAAAAGCATTTCAGAAACAAACCAAAATAAGTATTCAGCAATATCTAATATAATGCAAGATGCATTGCAGTTGGTCTGTGTTCTTAGGATGGATTTCAAGGAAATTTAATAGGCTAAAAACTTTGTATTATTTAAAGATTGTTAATTCTTGCTTAAATTTTAAACATATCGCCATAATGTTTCACTTTTGACTCATAGTTTCAGGCAAGAAGTAATTGTATATTTTACAGGAAAGCAAGGATAAAATCAAGCAAAGCAAGCAGAGGACTTAGTAACTCAAGGCAAAAACAAGAATGGGGGGAAAACTCCAAACTCCAAGACAGGACAAGCGAAGTACAGCTAAATAGCTTAAAGATATTCACAGGGCAATATTATTTTGATTGAGCCAAAGGAACGAGAGTACAGCCCCACAATATAAGTCATCACTTCTTCCTGCTGCACAAACACATTTTAAATCCTTGTCACACTTCACTTTAGTCCTTTCATTGTTTGGCTCTTGACAGTGTATGGAACAGTGAATACATGCCTTGGATTCCTGGTCCATTTTCCTTAGAGAAGTACTTGGCTCTGTGTCATGATTGCGTTTGGTACAGACAGATCTCACCATGGCAAGAGGATAGTGTGTTTAGTACTTCCTAATTTAAAAGCTCCATAACTGCCATTGGAATCCTTTTTTTTCTTCTCTTAAGCTGCATTTCAAGTAATAGAAGAAAATCTAATGCCTTTTGAGACTAAATCACTAATTTTGTTACTACACTTTTCAGAAAAAAAGGGATTCTCTGCAACTTAATTCACATTACAGTCTATATTGATTATAATCCAGTAATAGATATACTTTCGGTTCTTCAGATCAATGTGAGCAAGTAAAAAACTCCAAGTTATACAAACATTTTAAAATCTTTATTGATATATATATATATATATATATATATTACTCTCAGTGCTGCTTTTATGGCCTTACTGTCTGGCAACAAATGTTTGCTGTTTTCTCTCACAGAATAAACATCAACAGCAAAGCAATGTAAAAAGGCATTCTGTGGCAACTAACAGAAAATTCAGACCTTAACCAGGAACTCATACATGTGCATGACATGGCACAATTTACTTACATCCTCTCCCCTCTCCTCCCGCCCCTTCCAACAGTCTTTAAACAAAAGGAATTGGAAACTGGTCTGATTGACTTTCCTAAGAGGAGATGAATTCCACATAGTAGTCTGGAGTGTAAAACACAGAAGTGTTAGGGTATTGTTTCTGCAGTGTCTAGTCTCCAAAATCATGGTTTCCATGGCTCTGGGGGCAAAAACCCCAAACAACCAAGCAAACCCAAACCAAATGTCAGAATTACTAGGACTGCTAAACCAGGCTTCAAACCCATTCAGTGAAGTTAATCCATTCTGCTTTACAGCAAATCTCCATCAGAGCACAACTCGCTTGGAGGATCTTAGGAAGGAAGATGAGAGACTCCCCAACACTTGCATGCTGACAGTAAGCGTACTACACTGAATTTGATGCAGGAGCTGCTTATTAGGGTTACCTTATTGTTTGGTTCTACCAGCAAGTGAACCATGAAAACAGACAGGAAAAAAAAAAAAAAAAAGGCTTTTAAGGACCTATAGCTCTCTCAGGTGCTGATGCATAAGCATTTTATCACATATCTACCATGCCAGCAACATAAATAGCAAGTAAAGTGAATGCTATTTACTGCAAACACTACACACTGCTACTGCCAGGACAGTTCAGTACAGGAATGCAATCAGCTAATGCATGAAAAACAGTTCGTTGACTCCAACTAAAAAAGAAGTGCTGCAGGACAGAGAAAACTATTGAGGAGGGTTTGTAAACATAAAACAGACAAATGGTTAAAAGCTAGGGAACAGATATGGCTGCTTATTTTTCTGAATGGAGGTGGGTAACCAGTGGAGCCCTGCAGGGTTCCACACTGTGTTCTGTATTCTTTCACATATTTATACCTCATATACAAAAAGGTGGGATTAATGAAGTCACAAAATTTACTGATGATAATGCCTGTACTAAGGGCAGCCACAAGAAGGTGTGAAAGAATGTCACAACATTGAGTAGTTTAAATCAACTAACAAAAGTGAATTTCAGCTTTAATAAATGTGAAGTGACACACGTCAGACTTTATATATACATAGTGATGAGCTGTGAGCTGATCCAGTCATTCTGGAAACAACAGTTGAACAAAAACATCAGCTAAGAACCAGCTAAAAAGAAGGAAATGACAGGATTTCGTAGATGTGGAAAGAGAACAAAACACGAGGATGCATTCTACCAGTCCCTAGTAACATGAAGCACACACATACTTTGTGTCATTCTGATCTTTCCATGTTATAAACTCATCTTCTTTCTCCCACCCACCAAAACCTTTTCCTGTTCTACCAAGCCACCAGGAGTTAGTAACAATCAGCTACAGTGAGCAGTGGACTCTTCAAAGAAGAACTAACTAGACTGGGATTCTTCAGATTGAGGAAAAAAAGGACAACAGGGGAAGTACTCCAGAGATTCATACAATCATGAAGCAGATGGAGAGAGTGAAGAGGGATCAATTTTTGCCTCATTGCCTCCAACACAACTCAGAAAGGCGTAAAACAATTTTAGGAGGCATTTTTATGTAAAAAGGTATATTAGTGGACAATTTTTTACACAAAATTGTATGCGGCAACTGTTCTTGTGTTGGGAAGTCCTCAATTCCTCGACTGTTCTGAAAAAATAGTACTGAATGTTCACCCTACCTTACATGCTTTCTGAGGTACCTGACCCTGGCTCCTGTGGAAGAAAGGACAGACTTTTAAACTAACCCAAACCATTTAAAAGAAATCTATCCAAGTCAGGCATATCTTCCTTCACAGAGAGAATGGAAGAGCAGCTGGTAAAAACTCCAAAGACATTAACTGCATTGGCTTAGAGTGGTCTAACTGGTGCTCCATGGGTCAAATTCAGTTTACAAAATGCTTCTGAGTCTGACATCTTTGCTTCAGCCAGTCCAGGGACCAATTTTGTTCTGCAAACTCTGTCTAATAGATAAATTATTCTGCTGGAGCCTGTAGTGGTTAGAAAGGCAGCAGCTGTTGCTTTTAATCACAGGAAAAAACTGCACTGCAGTACACAGAGGAGCTTGTGCAGTCCATGGAGCATGTGGAAAGGGAAATGGTTCCAAGTGTCCTGTCTGGTCCTTGCCCTTGCTGAGGTGTTGGAGCTGGTAGTTTAATGAAAGCATACACACACATTAAGGTGATAAGTATGCCATAAGAAAGGGATAAGAAATTTCTTCCTTTTTCTTTGCCTTCCAGTGTCATTCCTCCTCCTGTCTCTTTGCCTCAGCCCAAATTTCTTGCTGGTTTGCTTTCTTATAAAGAAAAAGCCAGTGTTCAGAGCATCTTTCCAGTTTTCCAGTAGAGGAAATCTAAAATTAGGTCTTAAATATAAATTAGTTTTTCCAGAGTGCTGGAATATAGATTTTCCTATTAAAAACCTGATTTTGTAGATTTTCAAAGAAAGACTTCAGGATTCAAGAGTCCTAAATAATTATTTTAGAACAGAAACTATTTAAATCACTGTGTCTACTTTATTCAGATTTTTTCAATTTCTAAGAATATTCTCAAAAAGTAAGCAGACTGCTGTGCTTACTTAGTTACTCTACATCTTAACCTGCCTTTTAAAATGCATTTTATTGAACAAAATATTAAAATTTGAATCTTTTGGATTCCAGTAGGAGACGTATTTAACTGGAAACAGCCTCCCTCCCAAAAGCTGTCTCTTTTAACCAGAAGAAGCAAACTCCTAATGTAGTTTTATTCAATGTAGAGGCATGATACTTGAAACTTGCTAGTTACTGCCATTTTTATCTCATTTTTAGATGCCCTTAGGAAAAACAAGCTGAGAATCTTTGCTATTTAGTATTTCTGTGACCAATTGATTAACTTTTAACAGTTTGGGGTTACTGTTAGGCATTCAAGATCACCCTCCTTTGTGAAACAATTATCTGGGCACACTCAAATGATGACTGAAATAAAAAAAATCACAATTAACAAAGAGCAGTGATCATTCCCCACTCTACTTATGAGTGATGAAAAAAATATTTAAATCAATACCAATACGTTATTATTACTTCAGAAAGAAGTCTCTTCAGTTTCAAATACAAACTATAAATAAAAATAGACATTTTAATTTTTTAAAAGAAAATAAAACTTCCATCCCTCTTTTCCTTTCTCCCCTTTTTTTTAAAACATCTGTAGGACAAACAAGGAAAGTCAACACAAAATATGGAAATTACTATAAAAAATACATGAAAATATGAAAATAACTATACAAAATGAATGTAAATATATATTAGGAAAGCAAAATAGCTGTGCACTTTATTCAACAACAGTAAATTGGTTAATCAATTTAAAACAGCAGGAGCCTTGTGAAAATAAAAGATTCTGGATCTTACTTTCTAACTGCTAGTACCTCTCAATTCCAACTCAGGGTGAACAAAGGCTGTGAAACGGTACATTTTATGCAGTAAACACCCAACTGTCATTTCTCAAAAGTCCACAAGAGGTAACCATCTTCTTCATTTTACACTCAAATTCAGCTCCATTCTCATTTCCACTATGTATTTACAACGTGACCCTCTTACTATTTCCGCATTTCCTATTATTTCTGGTCTTACGCTTATATTCTTCTGCTTTCTCAATGTCTCCAAGAATGCTCATTTGTCTAGCCCACCTAGGAACTGCCTTCAAGCCTTCTTGGTTTTCAGGGTTCTTTTAGAGCTAGTGCTCATTACAGAGAAAATAATTAATCCATTATTTTAAAACCCTTCAGTAATATATTCGTACTTGTCACACCACATATAATGTGAAATAGCGACACACTTTTCCAGAATGCTATTAAAAAACACATTGCCCTGTCTCATTTCACATACACCTTGCTGAAGAGCTCCACTGCTACAGACTTATTCCTCACTATTGTTTTCCTGGCCATTTCTCCTGCGGTACGCCTGCTACTCGGTGCAAAAACTACAAGGCGGAGACCTCGCCTCACCTTCCTTGCCCACCTGGAAGTTGTATATAAGGGAGGTTATTTCAGGGAAGGACTGCGGGAAACATGCCAGGGGCTGAGGCAATAAACCTTACAGGCTGCGAAGTTTCCTACCCTATTGTCTGCTTGGCCTCTCGGAGCACGCCCCGCACACCTGCAGCCCACCTCCCGGCCCGCCTCGCCGGCGAGCGGGCGCTTCTCTCCTCAGAGCCGACCGGCAGCTCCCTGTTCCCGGGGCCCGGCCGCACGGGGGTCAGCCAGGCTCCACCGCCGAAGCCACGCCAGGACGCCCAGCCACAGCCCCATCCCGCCTTCCCGGAAGGACAAGGACCTCCCCGTCAGCCACGAGCAGCTTGGGGCTGTCACGTTTTCCAGTCAAACAGCCAGCACACCAGACACCGCCTGCGCGGCTGGCCGTGAGGCGCCGCCCTCCCAGCCACCTTCCCCTCCGAGCCTACCTGCGAGCTGCGCCCGCGCACAGGGACAGCATGGGGAGGGCGGCGCGAGGGGAGGCGAGCTTAGCAGAGAAGGAGGAGAATGAAGGGCCGATTTCACGCCGGCTACCGCCCCACCCTTTCGCCGGCACCGCCCTCAGCCCCGCGCCGCCAACCTGCGCATCCGCTTCCGCCGCCACCTCCTCACGCCCTTCCCGCCGCTACCGAGCTAGCGCGCGCGCAGCCACCGTACGCACCGCCCCCCGCCTCCGCTGTCTTCCTCGCGCCGCGGAAGCGCGCGCGCGCGCTCCCGCCCTCACGCCCTCGCGCACCGTGTCTCTGCCGGCTGGCGGCGGCGCTGACAGGGACGGGAACGGTGTTCGTCGCGTTTCGCACGGTGAGGGCCCTTCTCCGTGGCTAGCAGCAGCTCTGGGGCGCGGAGAGCCACTCGTCTCCGGAGCTCGGGAGTGGTGGGGCGTGTCGGGCCCAGCCAGGCGTTCGGTGGGCCCGAGGCGGTGGGAGAGACCGGGCGGGGCGGGTGCTGTCACCGCGGTGCCGAGGAGGCGCCCGCGGCCGGAGGGATGCTCTGCTTGTGCGCAGCACACCTGTCCTCCGGGCCTGAGCGAGCGACTCCGGCCTGCCGTGGGCGTGTCGGCGGCTGGGCAGCGGCGCTCGGCGGCGGCCGCTTCCTCGGCCTTTCCGTGCGGGGGGCCCGAATGCGGCGGGCGCCGTCGCTGTGCAACCCCGGCAGCCTCCCTCCATCCTGGCGAGGAGCCGCCTTTCCACCGTGCCCGCGGCGGCAGATGGTCGGCGTGGGTTTGGCTGCATTCGGGGGTTGTAGAGAGAAATAAAATTAGCGAGAGCTGGCCCTGGTCTTGTCATTCACTTGACGTTCTTTTTTAACCTGCTTCCCTCAGCAGCTGGATAAGGTTGTGCCCTTAAATCTGAATGGTTTATGGAAAAATAACTGAGAAAGTTGGAACTAAAATTTCCCCTAAAGTTATGTAACTCTCAGCTGATGCTGAATGTAAATCAGCCAGTAGTGTCACTAATCACTGAGGTCACAGTGCTCCAGTTTTTTGTCCAAGGTGAATATAAACTGTTCAGCAGCATGCTGTCAGAATAACTTGTATTAAAGTGTATTTCTTTATCTCATTATATTTATCACTTGGGCTTTTTCATTGATTTTGACTTAAGCATTTACTCCTACTTCTAAGTGCGTATTTCTTAGTAAGAAAATCCAAACTATAAAGAAATAATTAAAAAAAGAGTCGCTAAATCATTTTAGCCTCGGTGAACTCTCCCGCAGGCATGAAGCTGAGAAAATCTATGCTTTTTTGCTGATAGTTTGTGTACTTCTTACCGAGGTGAGTGGGAGGCTGGAATAGTCTAGGAATTACTTTTTCTGAAATAAGAGATCCTGTTATTTTTAAGACATAGGAGAAACTCATCAATTTCAAAATGTCGTCAGTCAAACGCTTGGTTTATGCAGTCATCCATTTCTTGAGAGAGCAGAGTCAGATGGATACTTTCACTCCAGATGAACAAGAAAGCTTGGAAGGTAAGTGATAAAGGTGCTAATACATGTTAGTGTAATACCTCCCTACGTGTTAAATTGCTTGAAGTACATTGTCACAGAAAGTAACTGGAGTGACCTAACTGGAACTGTCACAAGATATTGTCTGTCAATGAGATAATGATCCTAACAATTCTGAGATTATATCCTGCTTTAGCAGGCGAGTTGGACTACGTGATCTCTAGAGTTCCCGTCTAACTCTGACAGTTCCGTGATTCCATCTTTCATTTAAAAAATGTTCTAAAGTTATAAAATGTGTACTACTATAATTTTGAGCAGTGGATACTTTGAATCGCATGAAGTTAAGCACTGCTATAATGCAGGCTATGGTAATGATTTGTTTATGTGTCCCACAAATTTTTGCCTGCTGATTCTTCTTAATGCTTAGTTTCTTCCTGCACTTTGAGTCTGACAGTAGCTGTGCTGCCCATGGCCAAACTAAAACAATTGCCATATATTTGTTTTGATATATAGGAGTAACTCCTATTTCATACTTGCAAGAATTCCATGTAGTGTGTGAGGAGAAGCTAAGAGATCTTAAGAATAAGGAAAATTAAAATGCATTTCTCTTCACTTGACTAGTGATTCTACAGAGCACATGGTCGTGAATATTTTCAGTATGGTATAGTGTCTGGTTTACATCGAAGTTCATCTATCTGTAAACAGATGGACTTCTGTGTGTATTCCTCTGTTGACATACATTTAGTAAGTCTTTGTAACTTTGTAATATTTGTGGTTTTTTTTCATACTGCTCTTACACGTTTTCCCTCACTCCTAGAAACTTTATGGCAGGTGGCATCACAACGTGGAATTAAGCGAGAGAAGAACAAAAAGTCGTAATTCTGCAATGAGCTTTTCATAGCATCTATTTAAAAGACATTTGCACTGTTTCAAGCAGTCTTTGGTTGTATGACTCAACCAGAGGAGGAATTTGGAGGTAGCTGAGGACCATCAATGCAATAAGCAACATCCAGGCAGGTGATCACTGAGTTACCTGAAGTCTGAGAGTAGTGGAGAGTAGACTTTCCTAAGTGCAAAGAAGGTCCTTCTTCTCAAGGGCATAAACTTAGAAAGATAAACCTGCAATATGCTTCCTTCCAGTGCCCATTGTTTTACAGTGTACTTGTAAGCAAGAAAGAAACATTTGTATAAGGATGTTCAAAGGATACGCCCCAAAGTGTAAAAGCCAGAAGATTTGGTTTTACATCAGAATCAGGAGCATTTGCTATGTTTGAAAAGTGGAAGCTAGCTATGAATATAACCTGTATCAGGTTACAATGATGTTCAGCTAGTGAAAGAAAGCAATTTTTTTTAAATTGAATAATGAGAGATGAAGAGTATTCCTTTTGTTTTTATCATAAAACTCATGAATACTGCGTTATGACTAAAAATGTGCCTGATTATATGTCTTGGAGCAGCCTTAGCCAATGTCTGTATGAAGGAAGCAGCAATATTAAGATTCTATTTTCTGAACAAAAAATATTCTAAAACCTCAGTTGTGCTTAAACACTGATGTAAAATTTACCATTTTGATACCGATAAGAAATCCTAATTTTAGAGTTATACCCTGCCAAAAGCATGGTACCATATGCTATGTGTTAAGAGGATAGGAGGCAGGCATTCTGAGTAATTGACTCATTTTGGCTGTGCAAAATATCTTAAGCGCATGTGGAGAAGAAATAGCCCAAGTCCCACCCATCAAAGTGTTTAATGTTATGTGGAGACACAAGGGCAAAAAAATGTGACTGATGTTTTTCTTTGGTACCTTATGTACCTACTTGGTGTCTCTGAAAACATAAAACACTGTATGATTAAGTGTCTGTGCCAAGAAGTAATTAAATGTGTTTCCATTGCCCACAAAACAACAAAAAGAGCTAGAACATTTCAAATAAAATTGAGACTTTATCAAAAAAGAAGTCTAGCATGCATTCAAACTCCATTTATATTGATAACCTGCATTCAACATGTTTGAAGTATCTAGCAGTGACACTGTAAATTTAATCTCGGATTTTGTACTTGCATGATGAATAAAAATGCCTTAATTTGAGAAAGTGGAGTAGCTGGAAGGTAGACTGGAGAAATATACTCCCCTATAAGTTGGCGTCTGTAACATTGAGTCAGATCTCAGGTGGCTAATGCTCAACCCTATTTATTAACTAGAAAATTCACTTCTTCCAACTTACATTTTAGACTGTGTGTGTAAATGGCAGTTACTTCTCTTCCCTGTTTCCAGTTTATATTTTCTTGTCTATAGCACCTATTTCTGTGGGACTAAAGCAGAAACTCTCTATAATGTGCAAAAGGTTGTGATTTTTTTTGCACTTCTGAGATCAGTGTACCACAATTAATTTCTCCAAGGCAGTGTTTCCAAAACAGCAGAATGCACCCCTTAAGATATGGGATGCATGCTGTTCTTGAGATGGGGAAGGTTATGTGTAAGACGAAGTAAGATGATACAGAGTACTAAAGGGGCCTCAGCAGGCTGATTAATACTCACTATTCAGTGATCAACAGCCTGTATGTTTGCTGTGATGCCTTGATGTTGCTTGCAGCTTGTGCTTTGATGGCAGAAAATCCTGGAGCTATGTGGCAATGGGATGCTGTGCTGGACTTCAACATAGCCCAAGTGCTCCTTCTCCCAGGTAGTAGATGTTTGTGTGAGCCCCAGCTGTTCAGCAGGGAGGGAGGTAATTGTACAGGTTTGCAAGGTGGTCGCTACCAGCTTCAGCAACTGCTTGGGCCTCTGAATGGAGGTCATAGGGAGAACAGGTAACTTTGGCCTTTGAGATCAGACATGGGAAAAATCGGCAATGAATAGCTTACATGGTGCAGCAAGTCTTCCCCAACTTGCTGATGGTGTTGAGCTTACAGCAGTTGACAGTGACTCACTTTGGTAATTGGGTAGTGAGATTCTGGCAGTCTGGTCCCTTCAGATAATTTTCAGACAAAAACACATCTTCACTCCTTTGACTTTATTGGGGTCAGGATTTTACATCACATGGAAACAGGGTAGTTATTGATCTTGTCACAACTTGAAACATCTTCTGATTTAGAAAAGTTTCTGGTTTGGCTTTGTTTATTTTTACACAGGTTTCAGTTGCTGGCTTGCCTGTTTACCAGTGGTTATTATGGATTCCTATGAGAACTCCTAATTTTGTTATACCGGTGATAGACAGATTATAAGGATTATAAATCCAATTTTTTGGTTAAAGGAGAAATGTGGGAGTTCACTGTAACAACTGAAAATTTCAGGAAATGCTTACTAGTAATAATACTAATCTTAGGATTGTTTTAAGCACTTCACAAAAATCTCCTGTATGATAGAGAGTTGGTGTCAGAGACTTTATGCCTTGAGAAGGTGTAAAGGAGAAGGTTGTATTTGAAATTTATGCAAAACTACAAATTAGGTGAGGCAGTCAGTAAAGGGAATTCCTTTAGGTGAAAATAAGTTTGAGAGGAAAATTTGTAAGTATACCTTGGCAAGTGGCTTCCTATTAAGTCATATAAGGAAAAACAAGCTAAGTAATTCCACTGATTTTATGATAGGAGTGGTAAAGAAGTACTAAATACATAACTCAGAATTCAGCATTATCAGTACTTACAAGAATTAAGTTTTTCTACATAGCAGGAGACAAAGGATTTTAACCCAAATACTTCAGCACTTCTACTGGGTAATTTAGAACCTGGCAAACTGATAACATTTTTAGCATTTATGGGTTATAGGAGCAAGTTGTGTGCATATTTAGCAGTGTATTCAATTGTTACATGTTATCAACATTAATTTTGTATCATACTTTTTCTGAAATATTTCTATTAGAGTTTTTAAACAAATTACATCTTCCAATTTTTACTATTTGTTTTACAAATCTACTTTTTTGCCCTTTCTCCCAGCTGTGACATAGAAAATGGGCTTCTCAAACCGGCCTTACTGCGGTTAACTTTCAGTAATTTTACCTTTCTAATTTTGAGTCAGTGTTCAGGTTCATTATAATGCAAATAATAATTCAAATTATACTTATTAACATAAGACTGAATTCAGTTTAAATTATAAGATTTAGTTTTTACTGATAGTTAATTTGAATTCAGCTACTCCTGGTTATCTATAGTTCAAGTTAAAGTCATCATTTTTCTGCTCAAACTAGGGTTTACAAAGACTTCTCTCAGTTATGCCTTGGTTTTCAGTCTAAAACATTTAAATTATACACCTTCATAAAAACATTCTACTAGATTCTCAAGATGACAGGGAAAATAATGGTATAATATATGACAGGGAAAATAATTATATAATTTGAGATACTATAATTAATGGAATACATACATATACAGCATTGTATATAGTAATTGTCATTGATCTTCTTTTGCCTAATATCTGAGCACATTTAAAACTTCATTTACGTATTTGGCTCTACATTTTTTAGAATTGCTTATTCTGAGTATATTTGTATTACTGCAGGTTTGGGAGGGCCATTTAATCCCTACACAACAGAACACATAAAACAATACTGCAGATATATTTTTTATTAGGATAAATGCTTGTGAGTAATAAAGCATTTTACTCATAAGCAGTTGTCTTCAAATTAATACATACTTTTTTCAGAGAAAATACAAGATTATTAAGTGTCTAGCATTTATTCTTTGCAGTAAAGATGAGCCATTTTCATCCAACTATTAGGCCACATGGTGGTGTTCTGAGGAGGTGTGTGTGACACGTGCCTAGTTATATTATGAATTGTACTTTTGCTAAATCCTCATACTTTTGTGTAAAAAAAAAAAAGACTTTCGATCATTGAAAGGATTGAAATAAAAGTTTTATATTGGTTTAGGATTAATGCTGGAAGTATGTATGGGTTCTGCATAACTTAAACTATTTTTCAGCAAGTCAATTCTATAGGGACAAAGTAGCCTCTTTTTGTTTTATGATATGTTTCAAAGAGCTGCTTTTACTAGCTGAATAAGGAACTGAATCACAGTTTTATAAATAAATTAGTGAAATTACACTTCTATTGAGAAACTTGTGACTTAATCTTTTTTTTCCTTTTAAGTTGCAATTCAGTGTTTGGAGACTGTGTTTAAGATTAACCTGGAAGATACTCATCTTGCACCTCCACAGCATTTGATAGAAATGTTCACAAATTCTTTTCACAAGGTAAGAATTTGATTTAAATTCTAGAGTTACTCTGCCAGTATGTACTAAGTTTTCATACTGTATGCACAACCTTAAGAGCTGTGTAGGTCAAAACGATGTGGAACATTAAGGAAAACATGAAAAAAAGTGACATTTCCATAAAAGCTAGCAAAATGAGAATCTTTTAGGGCAATGGGGATGATACCAGAAACTTTCAAGTTTTCAGTGATTGATGCGAGAGGCTTAAACAATTCAGACTTCCTTGGGTTGGGTAAACTGTGTACAAATAAGATAAGTGAGCTTACATGCCAAAGATAAGCAAGTCTACCAAAAAGGAAGCAGAATGCTTTACAGTACCAGCTCAGCATACCCTGATTTTTCAGGTTGTTGCAAAAAGTAAAGTCCATAACCAGTGGGCATTTCTCAGGAGTTGTATGAATATTCATTCATCTGATGTATATAAAGAATATGCTTTTGTCCTTCAGTGTGCATGTTAGGAGGAGAGATCCCCCATGCACCCAGCACTGTAATAAACCAACATTGGCTTCCTAGACTATCATTTGGTTTGGAGAGTTTTCTTGGTTGCAGGTAACAGGATTAATTTCAGCTAGGCAAGGACAATTCCATGTAGAAAATTACTAACCAGTGGATGTCTCATTCTCACTTGAAGGATTTTATCAGTCAGTTAAGTATTTTGCAGTTCCCAGAGGTAAATGTCTGCAAAGTGCTTGAGGTCATTCACAGTTTGCTGATGTTTCCTACTCCCTCCTGGAAAAAATTTAGTTGTTCAGTTTTAAAAACATGTCCATGAACCTTAAAATGGGAACTTCAAAATGTACCCATTACACGTCTGGGATCCCTGGTATAGGGAGCACAGGAACCACCAGGATGGCAAGCAGGAGAGTCAGAAGTAAGAAAACCAAGACTGTAAAGACTTACCAGCCCTCTTCCCCTTGACTTCCTTAAAATGTGTTGTGAGCCATAAGACTATTTTTTAGTAGTGGAAAGCAAAATGTCTTTCTTTTCTAAGGATGTTTCAGTGATGTTTAGTTCTTTCATACTTCCAGTGCACTACAGAAAATCTGGTGCTGGTTGAAACAATGCTGCCCAGAATGAAAGAAGTTTTTAAATAAAATCGTGGCTCATAAGTTAATTTAAAAAATCTTTGTTTACATACAGAATGACATGCTGCCTCTCTCAGATTCTTTACCAGAGGATCTTGAAAAGGCTGACCAGCTGAAGGATGAAGGTTTGTAATAAATACAGAAGGAAGCATCTTATGCTATTACTATTACACTATTTGGGTTATTGTGGGTAGTGATAGTATAGCAGCTGGGCAACACCCACCCCCCACAAAAACTTAACCTTTTATTTTCTGGTGATTGTTATGTTGTAAAAAGGCTAAGTGATTTGCTCCATTTAGGATTTAAGAAAATACAGTCTATTATCTCTCTTGCTCAGGAGGTTTGTTAAGAACAAAGGAATAACACAGGAAGTCCTGGGCAACATTCCTGATTAGTAGAAGCTTTGAAGAATGAACAGTTACTGTTTGGTATATTCTAGGTTTCTGTGTCTGTCTGTGGAATCTCTAAACAAGTTTCTATGTGAAATTGAAAATGTTACGTCAAGGATTGTGTGCTAGCTGAATATTAAAACACTGGTAAAAAGCTGACCCAGCTGAAGCCGGTGAAAAATTCTTGTGAACTATTTTGTGTGCTCTATGATAACTGCAGAAAAAGCCAGTTGTCTGTTTTCTCTCTGATAGATGTTACTGCCATTATGTGAGGAAAAGTCTTCACTAATACAACGTAAGAAGGAATCAGTTTTCTTTCCCCACAAAAAGAAGGGGGAAAAACCCCCCAGCATGTAGCACTGATAATGGATGAGAATTGTTATCAGGTGGATTTTATGATCTGTTGGATTTTCAGTTATTTGAGTTCTATAGAAAAAACAAGTTTATTGTTGCGAGGCAGATGTAATAGTCTGAAAAAAATGAGGATAATGATGTCTCAAAAATTCTATTGTTTCTGAAAATTATTTCTATGCCTGTCTTATCTTAAAACTGGTAATCTGTAGTCATGAATGAAGTCCATTACCAGCTCTGAAATTGAGTTATCGTAATTGTTGAAGTTGCTCTTTGATTCTCAGGATAAGATCTCAGACAAGGTTAGGTCACAAGTGAAAATCAGTTTGTAACATACCTGTTCTGCATGGTGGCATTTCATTTTGCTGTCTGTTACTGTCAGCTCATGGAATGTGAAGGATACCTGCAACACTCAATGTGGTTATTGGACTGTGGGGATATTCAGCAGTTCCCAGGTGTGCGTGTTAACAGCAGTGCCTTTTTAAAATTTGTGACTTCTGTGTTGTCATCTGTCAGTCCACAGGGATTTGTGAAACAGACTGAGGAAAGTAAATTAAGTGGGCTATGTGCTAGTCTATAATACCTAAGTATTATCTTTCACCACTATCATGCTTTTCAGGTATGATATTTTCTGCCCTGAGTTAGGGAGATAAATTAGATAACTTGGGAGAAGTCCATTTAACCTATTCTTTTGTAATACTGTAATTCTAAAACTCTTTTTTCCTTGTTTCTATGTATAAGTCCTTACCAGTGGAATAACTTCCCTCACTTTTGTGGCCACCAGCCTGTTTCTGCTTTGCTCTCAAACCAGCCTTAATACCTGTAGAAGTCATTGGCTAATGACTGGCAAAACAAAAGCAAATAGCTGAGTTATATTTCTTGTTCATTATAAGCCCAGGAAGTAACATACACTCCAGACTAGTAAATACTTGGATTTACTTGCTTAACTTGTATATCACGTGACACTTTGGGTCAATGTAAAAGCACAGATCATGTGCAGGTTTGTATAGTGTAACAGTGGAGTGATCCTAAAAAGATCTAGGTATTACCACAGTATAAATTATAACAGTAAGTAGTATTTTTGTTATATAGGACACATATTCAGAAGTAATACCATTTGGGGTTGGTTTGTTTGTTTGAAGAATTTTTGTCTGGCATTAAAATAAAATACTAGGGTTGCTTTTTCTTTTGTCCTGAATTGCTTAATCTCAGGAGATACAGTCGGTCTAGCTATTTTTGTTTTCCTTCAGCCAATTTTGAGCTGGAGAGACAGCAAGAAAGGAACCCACTGATACTAGCACTAATTTAGCCCTGTACACTAGGTCATCCTTCTTGCAGAGCAGTATCAGAAATTCCAATTTTAATAGATGCTTATGGCAGTTTTGTTTTAGAGAAATGTTAACTGCTGCCATCTTGTTGATAACTTGCAAGGCTTATCTGACAGCAGGATTTAGTGTAGAGACCTTTGCCTTAGATCAAAGGAAAGATGTGTAGATAATGGGCCTGTAGGAATGAGACAAGATATGGTTACATTCTGTGTGTATTTTGAAGGTATACATGTAATTAAAGTTTCAGTTTGCCCTGTACTGGCAGGGATTGCTGACTAATTACAATCTAGTATATCACTATTGGGAAAAGGTGATTTTGTATTACCTTGATAACACTTAGTTATTTAAATCTGGTTTTGTTAATTAAGCTCTCCATATTAACAATTAAATGCAAGTATAATTGTTTTCAGTTTGTACAGGCATCTAGGGCTGCTTGCTTCACAGTCTCTTGCTTTCTGTTAGAGACACTGACTGAACTTTTCCAGCCTTTTCTTACGTGGTTATCTACATCTGCAGTAACCTGTTGACCTAGCCCTCCTCTTATTTTGGAAGAACATTGAAATATTTTGCCAAAATACAAGGAAGTAATTGGAAGTCTATCATTTTCCTGACAATTTCTTGATACTGCTGGGAAACCAAGGCCTCTGTAGGATCTAGCAGGCCAAAAATGTGTAGTCACAGTACCAGGGACAACCTTAAGCTTGGGTACTCCGACTTTTTCTTTATTATTCTGTCATGAGAAAAGAAAGAAACTAACAAGATTCCATGTTTTGAGGGGTAATAATGTGTAAAGTATCTTGTGTTTTGACAGACCTTGCAACACACTTTTCTTTCCATAGAAAAGTTGTATTTTTCAAGTTTTTTTCACTAGACTTAAAAAATATGAATCACGGAACTTTGTTATGGAGTAGAAGTTCTGAGCTTTGCTGTTGAGAAATTTTACCTCTGAATCACTTTTAATTGCCTGTGATATACATACTTTTCATTAACTTGATTAATTATTTGGCATCACAAAAGTGGGGCTTAAGTGATTAGTTTTGGTTTTGTTTGATTTTCCATGTTATATGGATAGTTACAAGCAAATTGTTGGGACAAGTGAGAAAACGACAGCACAAAGGAATTCAAATACAGCCTATTGGATTATTAAGCTTAAAAAGATAGTTAAGATTGATTAATCTATATTAGGGTTGGAATTGGAATTGCAATTACAATTAAACTCAGCAAAGTGATCTTTGCTTAACAGGAGAAACTAGCTGGAAAGGGTGGAATAGCAAGATGAGAAGGGGAAGATTTATGTGGTAGACTACAATGTACATAATAAAATATACAGACATAGTAGATATTTTTATTTGCATTATTCAGTGCCAATTCTATTTAAAAGAATGTGTCTCAAAAAAGGGCAGTCATAATTACCTTACAGAGATGCTGTAATGTGGCTGCTCTTTTTTTTTTTTAAACATAGCACTGTATCTTTTCATTACTTAAGAGCTTTTTGTAATCTATTTCAGGTAATAATCATATGAAAGAAGAAAATTACGGTGCTGCCGTGGATTGTTACACTAGGGCTATTGAACTGGATCCGAACAATGCAGTCTATTACTGCAACAGGTAAAAACAAAATAATACACACTTTTCATTCCCAAGTTCGTTAGCATTACTTCTAAAATCAGTTGTGAAGTATAAAATACTGTTGCTTAAACAATTATTTAATGTAAACTACTACTTGAGAGTTTCACTTCTTGTAATAGGTTTTATGATGTATTTTGTGCATGGTCATATACTGAATCTGAAACAGTTCCTTAGAATTTATTTAACCTTTGTGTCCTGGAAGGTTAGTGTGCGTTCTCCAAAGCCCTAGTCTAGCAATGCACTTAAGCTCATACTTAATTCAGAACATTTGCTTGTCCTACTTAATTAAGGAAAGCTGAGGCACTAATGAATGAAAAGTTAGTAAGATTAAACAAGTCTAAAGGCAGTCATGGACATTTGAATATCAGAGCTTAGCTCTTTTATTTTATTGTTTTTTTAACAAAGCTCTGTCCTTTCCCTCCCATCTTCCTTTTAGGGCTGCTGCTCAAAGTAAGCTCAACAACTACAGTGAAGCAATAAAGGACTGTGAGAGAGCCATAGCAATAGATCCAAAGTACAGCAAAGCATATGGGAGAATGGGGTAAGCTAATAAAAATCTGAGTTAACACTGAAGACCCCAGTGTAAATCACCATAGATTTTCTGGAATAAGTGGAGCTAGTTTGTTTTACTTAACTGACCTTCTTGTTCTGAAAATGTAGCAATTTTCTGAAGGTGATCCTGTCATCTTCAGATGGCTGTCAGCTTGCTGTTTTATGTTAAGGGGTTGATCTCAGCATTTTCCTATGAGATTTCACCAGTTTGCAATGTTTTTCTTTGATTTAATCAACGATGCAAGTTTTGTTTAGAAAGTCATCATGTGGGGTTTTTTTACCTCTTACCTAGTTATGAGTAATTTAAATTCTGCAGTTGGAACAGTGAATCTGTTAATGATGCTGTTAACAAAATCCTAAAAGTATTTGGACTTCACAGTCGAAGGAATACAGGCTTAGTTTTTCCGTTCAGTAGCTCTTTGGAAGCAGGTATTTTAGCAAGACTAAGCTATGTCCCTTTGGTAGCTTTTCTCAGCCATATGTGAGGGGTTAACAGTGTAGCCCCTGTAGGTGGTGGGTTTGATTAAGTGCTATCTGAAAAAAAGAATGTTCTGAGTAGGATGCCTGCTTGAGTGGAGGGGCATTCTTCCAAGGTGTGTAGCTTTGCATTTTCAATAATCAAACATATTGTGGTTGTGGGCTGAATGCTGTGTAAGGCTTTCGAGGTTATAGCTATACTAGTAAATTTAAAAATGCTTGGGATTGTTCGTTGGGTCAGCTAGCAAAATGTGGCGCATGTCCATGCTACTAAAATCTAGTTTGCAGTACGGCAACATCAAAACTGCCTATTGCTACATTGCATTGGCCTGCATTCTGAACCATGACCCAGAATTGCCTGGGATAATGCTCATTGGCCTGGGACAAAGCCATGCCAGGGGGCATGTGGTTGATCAAAGATGATTAATTCTATCACTTGACAATTTTGCACAATACAGTTTATCTTACCAGTACAAATGTAACCTAACTGGCTTTTGAGATAATTAGAAGTTTTAGGGACTGCTGAATTGGTTTTGTCCTTTTTAACTCTCTTTAGATCATTCTTCATATGGCACAACCCAAGATCCCTCAGTTTCAATGAGATGGAGGGAAGCTACAGGCTGATTTAATTGGAAATTGGAGGTTATTTCAGAGGTTTGGGTGTAAGACCAGTTTGCCTTTTGATACACAATTTAAGTGGTATCATTCTTGGGCAATCAAGCTTCTGTTTTTTTAAATGTTAGTTTTGGTAGAGGATGTATTTTGAGCTACAAGTCATTGCTTAACTCAGCAGATGGATATAATAATACATTTGATATAGACTGAATGAGGAAATAGTGCTTGTTTAGTAGTAACTGAAAAAAAAACAAGTGCAGAAACTACCTTCTCAACAAAAAGTTCTTATGAGAAAGCTGTGTTCTGACTGCATTATGCAGGCATATACTTTTTTCTCCGGATTTGGCACAAAGTCTTTGTATGTCACAGAAAGATGCAGAAGTGCCACAGAAATAAGCTGAGATGGGGAGCCATGTAGACAGTTAAAAGTGATACTTCCACCATGATCCTGAAAGAGCACTTGTCTGGGAACGAATTATGAGAAAAGAAACTGTTGCCTGCTGTTCTGACTTGTACTGTTTCCCAAGAAGCAGAATTTTACATTCTTTCTCTGTAAAGAGAGACTGTTGCATCACAGAAATAGTGGATTGCATCTTGTCTGGTCAGAAAGTATTTTGGCAAGTTAATGGGCCAAAAGGGAGAACGTTTTTTATGGGAGTAGTGTTGCATGAGTTTCTCCAGGAGCATTACTGGAAGTGCCTGGAGTTCCATACTGTTGTTGAGTTCATGATCACTGAGGGTAATCACAGTGACTGATGGATCTAACACACTGAGCTCTCCTGCCTGACATAAAAGACTAGGGTCTGCAGTGGGCATTAGCACAGGCTTATCAACCTAGTCTGTGCAGCTCAGCACATACCAAAGGGGTACTCGAATATCAAATAGCTGAATATGGGTTACACAGATCTTTCACAAAATGTGGAAGAGATTGGTTTATTTTTGTGGTCAGCATATATTGAAAATACAGCAGAAGACAGAATTGAAACTGCAACCAGAAGGACTTGTGGAATAGCTCCAAGAAAGATGACATTTTAATTGTAGTAACTAGCTAATAGAATTTGAAAACAAATACTGTTTGAGAAGTAGTAGATCTGTCCTGTGCTCCCCTGGGCTGCTAGAGAATCATCTTTTTCAAAACATTAAGCAGACTTCCCTGATAAAAGGGTTTCTTACAGCAGCATACACGTTACTACTTTCCTGTATAACCCACTTGGCAAGCTGTTCAAGTAGCAGATCCAAAAGGAGAAGCTTGCACTGATCCTAAGACAAAAATCTATTATTCTGAAACTTGTGGTTCTAGTATTTAGTTTCTTGAAGCTGCAGAACTCACTTCAGGAGTATCTTTGCCCTACTTAGCCTTGTACCCTTCTGAATAATCTCCTGGATCAAAAGGCCGGGAGGAAACAGGAATTCCTGACCTTACACAAAAAGTCATGGATGCTGGATCCAGCTTGTGCTCTCAAATACAGACTAAATCACTTGATGATACCATGGAGTTTTTAATTAAACTTGCATATATATGAAACACACAGTGCAAGATGGGTTCTTAAGGGATCATCTGTTCTGCAATAGTAGCACAATAGCAAAACTTGCTTTAACTTAGTGCTAAGCCAAAAATTAGTTGCAAGATATTATTTTATTTAGAACAGAAAATGTATCATTATATTTTGGTCCTTTACGTTCTACCCAGGATTTCTTTATTTCACATTAGGTTGGCTCTGACCTCAGTGAATAAATATGAAGAAGCAGTTACCAGTTACCAAAAAGCACTGGATCTTGACCCAGAGAATGACTCTTACAAGTCAAATTTGAAAATAGCAGAACAGAAACTAAGAGACGTGTCCAGTCCTGTAAGTTAGCTCTGTATCTCTTTATTTACAATAGTTTAATTGGGATTTTTCAGGTAAACTTACATTCAATTGCAATTTGTTTGTAGACTGGAACTG
Source organism: Hemiprocne comata (assembly GCA_020745705.1). Lineage (NCBI taxonomy): Eukaryota > Metazoa > Chordata > Aves > Apodiformes > Apodidae > Hemiprocne > Hemiprocne comata. The sequence continues at coordinate 37,205,162 of CM036616.1, read as the reverse complement.
GACTGAGTTTTGACATGGCAAGCTTGATAAACAATCCTGCTTTCATTAGTATGGTGAGTATATTTCAAGCTTTACATTACCCTTTATAAAAAACTTTTAAAGTTTTAAGAACTTGTTTAATAACACAAGCAATTTTACTACTTATTATAATGGCAATGGTTTAACTGTACAGAATTTAAACTTTTCTAAGTCATTTTACACTTAAAACAAGAGTCGAAGCAAAAATCACCCATAATTCCTGTCTTATTTCCAATGATTTTATCTTTTACTGATGAACAACAAAGTGCATAGATTAACTATGCTACTTTTATAGATGGCATGGTAGTAAAACATTTAACAGCATGGTGAAAATTTCTGTTCTCCACATAGCAGTTAGCAATGAATACAAAGAAATCACCTCTAAAGTGAACAGCAGTTGATTCAGATGCAGTCAACCCAAGACTAAAGTTACTCTGCTTGCAAAGGACTATCCAGGAGACCTTTCTGTTCTTATTATTTTAAATTATTCCTGACATCCTTTAGTGTGCAAAGCTTCATGTGATGTGCAAACAATTAATATAAATAATGTACAGTGCACTTATTTACTTCCAGTACAATGGCAAATTGTGGTTTTGTCCCTCAGTAGTATTTCTACAGGCATGGCTTTCTTAGCTAGAGGAAAAAAAAAAGGCAAAAAATACTCATTTCCTTTGAGAACTCAGTTAAAACTCTGGTGGCTTATTTAGGACAGGATGTTTGAGCCATTGTTTCCAAGTGGAAATGCACTGTGTGCAAGAGAGGTCAATACATCTGGTCTGACACTATGGTCCAAATAATAGAGATGGTAGGTGAGGAAGAAGTGAGCAAATTCTCAGATGGCTTTAGTGATTAAATGTCACTGGAACCACTTCACTGCCCACATGACTTACTCAGCCTGCATCTGTTTAGCATCAAAGGTGTACTCTTCAGTATGGAGCTATGGGGAAAGGACTGTTTGCATTATTTCCAGAACATGCCTGGTCCAGTGGAGAGAACACAGGGTATTCAGCCAGGAATGAATGAATGAATGATTTTCCTGTGTTTTTTTTTGTTTTAAGGAAAATTTGACTCACTGTCTGAAACTTGAGAAAGTTAATTCTAGCCACCATTTTGGGCCCCTAACCTAGATCAGACTTGTTACTGATGGAAGAAAGAAAAAAAAAAAAAAAGAAAAAAACTAAACAAAACTCTATTATCCATAGAATTGACCTGAATTTGGGATTTTATCTCCAACAGAGAACAGAGTTTATTTACTTTGGAGATGTATAGATGAAAATACATTGATCAATAAAGTGAATATTGTACATAGCAGGTTTTTATAGTACCTTTAATAAGAGAGTGAATAAGCCTATCAGTCTTCTATTCATACAGACACTGGTTTCTGTAGGAATTACATTAATAAATTTAAAACATCACCCAGTTTAGTCTGTAGTATCTGACCATACACACTTTTACGCTATAGTAAACACAATGTAATTTTGAGGTATCTTATGAATGAGAAATTCGAATAACCTCGCGCATATGACAAAGTCAGAAGACGTGCAATTAGCACAGAAGATGTATGTTACCACAAAACCATGCTACAAAGTAAGTCCACACTCTGGTTTACTCTACAGTATTTTGTGGCAGTAATCTTATCTATGTATATCCAGTGGTAACAGTAGTTGCACAATTGATTTATCCAGGCTGGGCATTGACACAATATAGACCTTTCTCAAAAAAGCTCAACAGAAAACCTCTGTCCTTGGAAGTCTTAAGTTAGTTTTTCTAACTAAATAACTAATAACTTAGTTTTCTGGTACTGTGTTTTTATGTTTAATGTCTTCTTGCCATATTTTTCTTGTCTGACTCTGTAACCACTGTTTTTTATTCAACACGTAACAAATTGTCTCAGCTTCATATCCTTGAAGTATATTCCTGTAATAATTATTTTTCTGGGGACCACACATGTCTGTGCACATAAACTTAGCTTCTTTTTGCAGTAAAACGCAGAATATAGCATGTGCTTTATTTTTTTTTTCGCATGTTTATTCAGTGATACCCAAACAGTAATGTTATTATAATTTCAGCTACATGTTGTCTATTCTAGGCAGCAAGCTTAATGCAGAATCCTCAAGTTCAACAACTGTAAGTATTAAAATGAAGTGTCATTAGAACAAATGTCTTTGGGGTCTGAATTAATAAAAGGTGAATAGTACTATATTCCTGAAAATGCAGTTTTATTTTTGCTCACTGTAAATAAAACTACTGCAGTTTCTTCCTCTTGCAGCTTATTTCCTCCCAACAATTCTAAAAAGAACTATGATTTATTGCTTACTGTAAAGGTCCATGCATAACTCAATGCCAACACTGTGCTAACTGTTCCAGGATGTCCGGGATGATGTCTAATGCCATTGGTGGCCCTGCTGCAGGTGTTGGTGGCCTGTCAGATTTGTCCAGTCTGATCCATGCGTAAGTAAGAACTGCATAGTTTTAAATGTTTCATTTGTAGAAGGATCATTGTGCACCATCTATTTAAAAGGGATAGTGTCAAGCCAATTATACAATGGCCTGTCCTCACTGTGCGCCTGATTATTATTAAAATTAATAATTTGGGAGACATATTTTCCACTATATTTTGTGCTTTGTAGAGTTCCATCCACTAGAATGACTGAACTATGTGCTTAATTTCACCTTCTGGTTTCTCATACACCATTTACTTTCTAAATGCCACTTAGAAAAAAAGGTTATTTAAATCTTTAAGTGCTTCTACACATGCTTTCAAATTGTGTTGATAAATTCACTGCCTGATATCCCAGACACTAGTTAGAAAAGCTAGATTTGCTTGGCACAGGTTGCCACAAGTTCTGCTCTGGGATCCCTCCATTTAGACAAGGAAGGCTTCAGGGAACTCAGTATAGTGAGAAGAAGCTTTTACAAAAAACAGGATCCAAGTCTTTTATAGTATAATAATAATAATACATCTGCAATAGTGCACAAAAATATGCCATTTGCTTCCATAGCAAGACCTCTTAAAGGGCATATGGTTTTATGTTACGGAATGGATCCCCTTAAAAAAAAGGGAGCAAATCACTGGATCAGATTTGTTGCTAAATTTTAGTTTTACCAAGTAAGGTAGTAATTTTTCCTCCATGTTATCAAGAAGTAATAGTCCTAAAGAACGAAAATTAAGATCTGATGATAATCCTTCTTCAAGAGACTTTAACTAGATAAAGTCATAATACCATAAATATCTTAAGACAGTACAGCAAACTATCTTAACTTCCATATAATGAACCTCTCAGTTGTATTGGATATTCTGTTTTCTTAGAAAAGCTGCTTGTCATTTTTTTTTCACTTGTTGATTTTACTTGAAACCATTCAACGCAGGGGACAGCAGTTTGCACAACAGATACAGCAGCAGAATCCAGAGCTCATAGAACAACTGAGAAACCATGTTCGGAGCAGATCTTTCAGTGGCAGTACTGAAGAGCATTCCTGACTTACAGGAGGCATGTGAATTGGAATGGCATATAACCCCAAAATGCATACCATAGTTAGTAGCAAAAGCACCATTGTAACTTGAATATTCTGCTTGTATAGAAGACAGAAAATTCTTTGTGCGTGTTTGCAAACAAGAACAAATCTGTTAAACAGATCTATTGCACATAACTTGGAACATATCATTTATGTATAGTTATTCCTCTGAAAATCAATACAGCAAATAGGTGGTTTATTAAAATCCCAAAGTACAAGTAATTTTCAGTATGTGCATTAGATTGATCTCCAGGGCTACTGAGTGGGGAGTTTTGTAGTGGTCTGATCTTGCACAACAGCTTAATTTAAAACCCTAGTGTAAAAGGAAAGTCATTCTTACGGTCAAAATCATATGGCTGTACTCCCTGTCAAATACTGAAACATTTGGCCCAGCTGATGTGGCCTTTCATAATGAACATAAGGCAGCGTTGGAGTATAGGGTGTACTTAAAACTAATGCCTGAAGGTCTGTTTAAGCCTGTGGAGGGGCCAATGTTAGTAACACGAAACATTTTTCAACTCCTTTGGGCAGAAGGGAGGGAAATGGTTGCGTAAGAGAGAGTACCACGAATTGTAGAGAAAGAGAAGACACTAATCCTGAGTAGGATAATACACAAAAACCAAAATGGAACTTTGCTTGGGAAAGGAAAGAACACTAAGAAGTTTTAGGCTTTTCTACTGCCATGGATACCCTCAAATCATGATGGTAGCCCTGGAGGTCAGCGTTCTGGCACTGTTTTCCTAGGCATGGAAAACTGTGTTACATTCTGTATGTATGCAGTATTTAACATAAGCTTAAAATTCTTAACTGTAATAAGCTAAAACTGCTCGTGTCACAAGTACAAGTAACTAATACTGAAAAATTATCAAAAAACAACTGCCTTAGAAAGGATTTAATTTCTTGTGTGGTAAATCACTGGCTTAAACAATTAAAAGATTTTTTTTTTTTCTTCACACATACCTCTGTTAAGTGATGGTTATATGGCCAAGTTAAAAGATTCTTCTACTCTACAGTGTTTCTGTTCCTACCCTGGCTTTTCTTGCTCAGTTAATCTTACTTTTTCAGAGACCACTGTTTTTCTGTATTTTTATGTTAACTTTTTAAATTCTGCTTACTATGCACACTGCTTTCTGGCACAAGGTACACTTGTTTTTACTCCAGGGAGGTTCTCAACACTCCCTCTTTCCTCTTTGTATATCAAAACTGATTTGAGAAGTCTGCTTTTATTCCTGAGACAAAGCAATCTCTGCTGGCCAGTTGGGCTGGAGAAGGTATGTGGGGGAGTAGCAACAGACTCCCAAATGGAGAAATACACAGGAACTCCTGGACCCCAGACGTTTATTGGATTCATCCTGTGGCCAAAAAACGAGCACCTCAGATAGAAGCAAATGCAAAATTTGGGGCCAAGTCATGTACTTAACTCTGACAGATGCTAGTGTGCATCTATTGTATGACTCTTCCCCTGCTAAAATGGGAGGGAAATGCAGCTGGTTCCAAGGAGAAATTAAAAGAACCAGAGAAAACACAGAACTAGCAAACTTGTATTACTATCTCTTGAATAAAGAGGTAAAGCTTATTAGAGCAACTTAGATTTAAAACGCTTCCTACATAATTCAATAGAGCTTACCTGTAAATACACAGCATTAAAAATGCTTTTTAACATTCCCTATATAAAGTTGCTGCAGCTGCCTTTTTGAGGCTCTAGAGATACTTAAGCTTCACAATAAAATACATTTCCAAGTAACAGCTTCTGATAAACATCTCATGACAAAGAAGAAAATCCCTAGTAGGATCTTTTTTTCAGAGGTAGTTCAGATCCTGGATCTAATTCACTCAAGAAAACTTTTCTTTAAGTTCAGTTACGTATAATAGGATGGGATCCCAGGTACAAAAAATGTCAATGGAGCCTTGAGGTGGGCTACAACTACTGTACAGACTTTGCTTGGAGTAATGTGTTGTGTCAGGACCGAAGCATTGTTCCTAGCATTTCTCCAGTTAAACTCTGTGGTTACTCTTAGTTCTCATTTTTGTATTTTCAGCTGCTCAAAGTGAGTTTTACTCACTTTGATGAGGGGAACCAATAAATCCAGAGTGGGTGGACTGGACAGCACCACAGTATCTCCCATACTCAATTTATCCTACTTGGTGACAGCAGTCTTCATGCTGTCAGTTAACTTTCTACTTTAAGACAGAAAGTGTCTCAAGAACCTCTTTAGAGTTCCTTAGGAACTACAAAATGTGATAGTACACAAAGACTGGTGTAGAAATTGTACTGTGAAGTCCAAGCCCTATAGCTTACTGGATTTATGGAAGAACAGTCCCCAAGGATAAATGAAGCGAAGCATCGGTTAGGCATCTGAAAACTACTCTTGAACATCATCTTTATAGAGTGGTTAACTTTCATTTCACATACTACAATATTGTCATGTTTAAGTTTTACTCCAATACTGATAATATGTAACCAAAGCGTTTATTAAAACATTGATGGCATTAGCTAACCCCTTAGGACTGTGCTACAACTGGCACAATACTTGTAAACATTCTTTGTTTCTTGTATATTAACAGAAGGGGCTTTATAGCCTAAATAAAAAACAGTGAAACCAATGTCACTTCATGCTTTTCCATTTGAATCAGGAACAGCGGGATCATTTATGCTAACATCTGTTTTGCCTTGAATAGGCTAGATTGTTTCACAGAGTCATGCAATGTCTTAATCACAGGGTGAGGAAGGAATCTTTTCCTGTGTAGTAACTGCACTTTATTTTGCACTAAAATTTTTCATCCGGATAGATCAAGTGGTAAACCACACCCCCTGTAAATACTGCTTTAATTTAAGGTCAATTGCAGTTTATCATTCAACTGAGCAAATATGCATTTAACACCTGATTGGTTTTGTATCATTACTGTTCCATCACCGTTTAAGTGTGATAACTGTTAGAAAAGCAAATGTTTTGCACTAAAATTGTGAACTCCTGTAACCTGCTTGCATGGAAGTATATTCTTCTAACTATGCCTGATCATAAAGACACCTAAAGAAATAGTCAGCTTAGAAATTGTTTCAGTTCTACTTTTGCTTTTGTAACAAGTACGAAGTAAAATCACTCATGCATACTGAGAAAGAACAAAGTCTGCAGCTTTGGATTCATACAGTTTCAGGACTACAGAAAGTCATGCTGGCAAAATGCAACTTGTCTACCATTTCTGTATCTTTCCTACCTCTTTTTACCATATGGTTACATCTCCTTCAACTTGTGTCAGTTTAACTTGAAAATAGATTATAAATAAAGTTATTTACATTTTTTGTCTGGATAGTTGTGGTTTTACTGTTTAGATTGTTTATGTATCTAAAGTAACAGGTAATTTACATTCTTTAAAATAAGTGTTTTTGTTGGTCACTCTTATTAGACATGTGGGATATAGTTTTTTATTTTGCTTCCCCCCCCGCCCCGTATGGACTCATAAGGCCAGTTCCTTGAAGTTGTTCTGAAGCAGCTTTGTCAGAACTGCCATCTGAAAACTGATTAATATTTTTAAAATAAGAAAAATAAGTACAAATATGTAAGTACACAATAGTGCTACTATTTCACATCAATCTCACCCTCTTGTCCTGAGGAGATATTAATGCAATATAATTTACTAGAGCTACACTTTTTTCAAAGGCTTTATTTTCAGTAAAATGTATATGCATGTTTTTAAAACTTTTTAAGACATTCAAAAAGTGCTCAGGGATTTAAATAAGCCTAGTTACATTTGTAGATATGTAGGGATTTGGTTTTGTTTGTACACATTTTAATAAGATTCAGCTGCAGAGGCATTAATAAGTTGGTCCAAAAAAAAAAAGCCCAGCAGAAATACATAGTTTTTTCTTCAGCTTTGTTTGACTTCGGAAGAAACTACACAGACTTGTGCAATATCATCATATTCATATGTTCTCTTCAAAAATGTGTCTGTAAGTCTCAAGCCAGAGACACTCTAGAAAGGGAAAATATTGTAAGAGTTGTTACTAGAAAGAATTACCATAAAACAACTATTTTATAACAAAACTATGCTATAAAGCCTTACCTGCAAACCCTGCACTGAAGACAACAATGTAAGTGCAAGATGGAGGGATGAGCTTGGGTGCAGCTTTCCAAGTTGCCTTCCTGAAACTCCACACCAATGGATGGAATTAGTATTGCACATTTCTAAAACCAGATCCATAGTCCTTTCACTGCTAGAGGAAATTGAAAAAAAGAATAAACCTGTGGGCTTTTTTTAAGCATTTAAGGACTGCAAAACATGTAAGATTGATTACTATTCAGGTAACTATTTATCAAGTGTTTATCAATAATTACAAGGTGGCAAGCAAGATTTACTGTGATGTGCAGTAATTCAGTTGAATATAGCTTTGTCATGGGTTTAGCAACACCAGCGTGTCAAACTGCTCACATTTGTTTATGAGATCTATCTGCAGACCAGGTACATGCTTTAGTCCCTGGCTTCAACTTCTATTTAGAATTACTTTATTTAAATGTCACTGTTGCAACCCTTTCATCAAGGGCTACCACAGATCCTAGTGTGAAGGCAAATCAAGTTAGAACACAGATAAATACGCACAACAGATTGTGCTGACTGGGCTTAGCAGGCAATCCAGCAGCTGTGCAGAACTAGCAGTAAAATCAAACTGGATACAAATGGCATTGTTTATTCTGATAAAATTACTTGTAGTTAAAAAAATATGTATGCATTCATTTTGTTACTAGTTTAACAAAGATGATGCGCAATTTAAATACAGGGTGCAATCTTAAATGATATTGCAGCCAGTTCCATGGAATTCCACTACAGATTTTTGGCAATCTCCTCATTCAAATAGTATCAATGGATAATCATGGAAGTGTTTATTGCTTCTTTGAGTTTTTTTTTAATGATTGTAATACAAAATGTGTTTCAAGTAGTTTCATGTTGCTACAAGTCATAGTAAAGTCTAGGTCTGAGTTCTTTCAGGAGAAAATACTGAAAAATGAAACAAAGACAACCACAACTTACCCACTCATGAAAAAGCACAAGAATCACATGACATCATTACCTGCAATTTGTTATTTTACATGTAATGTCAAAAGGTTCTTCCAAGTTTACAGTGTCTGGTATTGTCTCCAAAGAAAGCCTTACGTCACCATACCCAGGAGCCTGAGAAGATACAAGAATGTACATGCTCAGATTCTAGACAGTAAAGCTGAAGGTTTTTACTACTCAAGTTTTCATTTACTGCAACAAGCTTGGAATAAGAGAAATTTGAAGACAGAAGATTGACTCTTCATGCTTTTGATTTGTACTCAAATCACAGGAGTGCTCCATCCACTACCAATTACCACCTTCTCGATAGGCTTAACAAGTTGTAAGACAAAGGTCATCTTCATTACTAAGTTTTTCAGAGAGTTCACATCCTTAGTTTGAATACCTGTGTACCATTCCTGAGAAGCTCAGCTTTATTCTGAGACCTCTCTGTTAGGCGAGTAACAGATTTACGATGGACAACATAAGTATAGTTTCCCTGCATAAACTCACCACTATTTCACATCCTAAGAAATAAGAAACTGTTCATTCTTGCCATTTCAGCCCTCCAAGTCTCTGCCACCAGCTAGAAAAGCACATTATATGAACACTTGTGAACTATTCAATTCTGTCATGAGGTGAACGAATGCATTTCATAGGGTCAATTAACAAACCTATGTCAGATACCCCAGTTACTACCAACCAGTGCTGATCAAAATGGTAACCTGGAGATAAAAAGCTGTAGATTTTCAATCTCCACAAATGACAGGTTGGAAGGAAAAACAAAGGAAAAATTTGTCCTGCCTGACAAGATTTAGCTGTGACATGTTCCAATTCTGCTGATAAATGGATGCTGTATTAGAAGTTACCTTACAGCTTGATTAAAAGATATTTCTGATGAGGTCCAGACAGCCAGTGTCTGACAGGTTGGGAACAGGTTTTAGTCATACACAGTTCATTCCAGACTCAAGACAGATGACATTTTAGAAAGTGTATTAGACTGGACATTAGAGTGAGCAAAAAGGGACGTCAAACCGATGGAGACTCGAGACCAGTTCGGAAACATAAGTTTGGAACCTTTCAAGAAAGAAAAGTAATTTTCCAGCACTAGAAAAAGGCACATGTTTTCAGCTCTATTAGGTGACAGGAAGGAATCTGCTGGAAACATCATGCTAAGTTCCCTAAACAACAGGTAGGTTGCCGTAACATCAGAAGCTTCTTTTAAGAGAGATATATTAAGAAAAAACAACAAAAGCAGTATTTTATACAATAAACTTAGCAGCAATTGACCAAATCAAGACAAGATCCGAGCAGATGAGCAGGCCTAAACCAGTACATACCCATTGGTATGAGATACCTGCAAGAACTATGGCTAAAGGTAAAGGCCTTACAGTAACACCAAAAGGAGGAACATAGTTTTCATCCAAAAATGAGATAATTGCTCAGAGTATGGACCAAACTAGACAATTCCCTGCTTACGCTACTCAAGAATAAAGTTCTTTAACTTCAGACTGGTTCTAGTATAGTCCTGGACTGAATGCCCATGGGTAGGGTAGGTGGATCACCCTTGGTATACTGTGGACATGAATCTGTCTGGTTTAATATCACCCAGAAATGTGGCTGGGAATTCCAAGACCACAAAAACTCAAATGGTATCGGGGGGGGGAAGTGTGTGGGGTGTGTGATTCAGGATACTTGTTTCAAAAGCACATTCTTGATCTGAACCAAAATGATGACAGAGAGGCACAGTACAGGTAAAATTCTGGTCCTGGGAGGAAGCAATGGTTATAGGGCTAGTAAATGGATTAGGAGGAAAATGGTGGAAGGTGAAAGGAGCGTAGAAAGGAAATAATCTGATACCACAGAACAGACAAGGAGAAGACAAAAGAGTTGCACTGCAACTCAAATGGGAAAAAAAAAAAATCTAGAAATTGTTTGCTGCTTTTCCAAAGACAGATCTTGCTCAAAGTACACAAAAAAGCTCATGTTTCTCTGTTAATCACTAGCACAAAATGACAGATAACTAAAAGTAATCCTGGACTACAGTGGTGTCTTAATCATCACTGTGTTTCAAGTACAATTTTCAAAGGTTCAACAAGAAAGGATGCAGACTGAGAGCATATTGATTTAGGGATGGAAAAAAAAAAATCTGTCTTTGAAGAGAAATTATGGGAAAGTTCAGTTGAAAATGAAACAGTTTATTAGTTAAAAGATAAGTAAAAAAATTAAGTCATAGGAGTAACTAAATTTAGGAAAAAGTCAGTTTCTAATTTGATGGGGTTATACAGATACTTAACACTTCAACTAAAAACAAAGGGAAGTTACAACTTAAAATTCATTAACAATTTATAAATCCACCAGAACAGAATAGATTAAATCAAAACTCTGGACATGAAAGAGAAATAGTACTACCCCACACATAAAAATTGTTACTTAAAGATAAAATTTCTGTACTAATTAGGAAGCAGACTTCTGTGTCAACAGCATGCTTAAAGGCGTTCTTCTGTCAGTACTTTTCAGTCTGTTGCCAAATTGCATTTGAGAAGTTAATTTTATTCTAAGCAATGTCTTTTGCTACATAGGTTACTTGATTCTGGCAATTCAAGTGCAAAATCCATTAAGTTATGTTGTTCAGTGCTGTGAAAAGGGAAAGGCATGTTATGTGCCAGAAAACAAATCCTCAAGAAAACAAAAAATGTTGCCATTCACATGTCCAAAAGGAAAAGAATGCTTTTGTTTGGCTACAGGAATAGTGGTTTTTCCACACTTGGCTAACCAAATGTATAAATAACTTCATAATTTCTAACTGAATATGTCTAGAAACATGTGAATTCAGAATGAGGTCCGGATGTTTTCCATCAAGTCATTAAATTGTTCATTGAGTTGCCTTAAAAATGGATGCTAAGTTACATTGATACTTAAGTTACACTTACCATTCTTTGGAGCTGGCTAGTTTGTAGCCTTCCTCGTTCACCCAGATTAGTTTTCCATACAATGTCTAGTTTACCAATCACAGTTACACCTTTTATTACTCCAGCTTTCTCTGCAAATTCTTTCTTCGGTTTTAGGCAGTATAAATATTGACGTGTATCCATAGGTTGTAAATAATTCCTTGAGCCAAAAGTAGACTCACTAAAAAAAACCAAAAACAATGTGTCTTAATTTAAACAATGGTTTTCAGAAAGAGTTAAGAACCCAACCTTTTCCCCCATCCCTCACCAGTCTTACTGTGTGTATGTATATATTTTATTCATGGTGAAACAATTTTTTTTGTGTGTTTTCACAACAGAAAAAAATTCTACAATTTTGGTAGTAGCATCAAGGACCAAGCGAAAAAAAAATAATTCATCTGAGCCAGAGAACTGAAGTGGAAATCTACTTTCCTTCACTGTAATTTATTATATCACATCTCAGCATTTAAAAATGCTGGTAATTTTACTTCTGCTATTTGGATCCCTTCCAGTAAATCTCAGTGTCATAAGCCTAAGATTCCTGTTCAGGACAGGAACCATTACAGCAGATGCAAACACTTTGTAAGAGCAGTGCTCTGCTCTGCTGCAGGTGAGCCCTTCAAAAGGCAAGGAGAAGACAGAATTTTCACTTCAGCCCCCACTGCAGAGAAGCACCCAAACATCTCCTCCAAAAACCCAAGTAACTGCAAAGCACAAACAGCCAAAGTTAGCTTCTATGCAGACACTATAAGATGTTTTATACCCACAAGTTAACAGAACACAGCACAAAAATTCTTCTAATATTTGGGATTTTACTAATTGACACTAAATTACATTTAATTTATTCCAGCATGACAAACTTCTTTATCCTAAGATCCTGTAGGGGTATTCCACTGATTGACCTTGTCTTGCTAAATCTTGATTAGAGCAATTGAAAACAGTCACCACTCTGCTAGAAGAAAGCAAGGGCAAGCCAGATGGGTCCTGAAAGGCTAAATGTGGATACACAGATCAAGTCAGAACCAGATCTGGGCAAAATTTTATAAAGGAAATAATGAAGAAGTAGAACGTTTTCACGTTACCATGTCATCCATGTTACCAGTTACTTGAGGATTAAGCTGGGGATTTCTCTACAGGTAGAACTGTGAAGTTCTAAGAATAATTTCTATAAAAAGAAAACTAACACCTTTTCCAGCTGAATACATAACAGGAATTTGATCTTTTTAATCAAGCAGAGAGCTACAATGCTTCCATTACAGACAACTCACTAACTGTATTGCTTATCTCATTAAATCACAATAAAGAGTTTCAAAGTCAAATATCCCAAATTAGAGCATACCTTTCCCCTGCTGTGTCAACTGTGTTCAGTTCTGCAACATTGTACATCATAGATGGCTCTAAAGAAACCTTCTCCATAAACATTGGAGAGGTGGTGATATTCTGAATTTGAGCTTCCAGAAACACTTCATCTGTCTGAAAAAAAACAAAATGTGCAAGTTAATGAAAATGTTATTACTGTTATTAAAAAGAGTAGACAGTCCTATTGTTAAAAAAAAAATAAAGTCACATGTGTTTAGTTCATGCCTGCAAATCAAATCAATTAATGCAAGAAAAAACCTTAATCCCAGTAACAATAGGAGCAAAAGTGTTAGTCAACAGGTATCTTGCCAAACAATGGATGTGGGATAATTTCGCTATGTTCTAGCTATTGCTTATTTGTAATGCATTAGATCACCACTTCAAGACTTTTATCAACTCAATAGCAACTCAATTTTAAATCAAAATTATTAAAAAATAAAAAATAAAAAATAGAATAAATGGTAAGGAATTGCAGTGCACAATGACATGCCATGCCAGATTACTAGTGCATTGAGCTGTATAAAAAAAAAAATGAAATAAGTGTGTGTGGTTTTCTTTAACTGAAGTGAAATAGTCAAGGTACATGCTGAGATTTGTTTATTATTATGAAACATGGATGTACTGGCTAAAAGCAAAAACCAGCCTCCTCTCTCACTCAGCTGCATCATGCCATTGGTTACTAATCTTATATGCATCCAACAATTCAACTGGTGCTCTACCTTCAAAACATCTGATAAAACATATCTGTTAAATAAAACTAATGCCTGAAGATGGTGTATAAGGACTGATTCTAGCAGAGGAATGAGCTTAGGAAGCTGAAAAAACATGGAACTGAGGTCATTTTGCCTCACTGCTTCTGTGGAATTGGCAAACCAGTGAAGTCACTTCGCAGCTTTAAAAATCTCAGGATAGAACAACTACAGAAGACTAAATCTACTAGATTTAGATAGATTTTACTAGACTATATCTATATGAGCTTCTGGAGAAGTAAGTAACAAAACCAAAGAAGTGCCAAATAAAAAAAAAAGAGGGGGGTGTGAACTGGGGTACCAAATATGCATTTAAAGGAGAGTTACTGATTCAGGCATAGGACTAGATGATCATTGTAGGTCACTTCCAACTGAAATGTTCTATAAATTCAGTATGAAACAGTTTAGGTATTTTGTTATGATAATTTTTTTTTTTTTAAGTATTTTTATGGGAAAGGTGGAAGGAAACCTTAGTGTTTCTTTTTCATCTTCATTATGAAAATGGAGTCCTGCTTGTAAATTACAAAAATAAAAGTAGGGCAAAATAGCCAAAATATTTTTAGTCTCAAAAGGCATTGTGTTAAAAAGAGAAATACAGAATTGTACTGGAACTTTTTGTTGTGCTTTATAAACAGGTTAAAGACAAAACAGATGATGCATTTATCTAGTAATGAAAACTGTGCCAAGCTTCATGGGTTACAGACAGAGCTCACACTTGCAGGAGCTGGAAATAACCCCAACTAAAAACACGGCTCTCAGTAATCATTACTATACCACCATCTATCTATCACTCAAATTGATACTGTTTATATCCCATAAATCCATTGCTCAAAGTGACCATTTACCCAAATTTTAGTTGTTTTCAATGCAGCAACCATAGGCAGAAATTTAGAAAAAGCTTATTTGAAAGGGAAAGAAAAAAAACAAGCAGCATAATGAAAAAGCAAGTTAGTTTTGTATTACTCCTAAATTGGTGTAATATCCCAGGGTTTGGTTTTTTTAAAATAATAAGATCCTTTAAGTACTTCAGAAGAATGCAAAAAAAAGTTTACTTTAATACCAGGCACACCTTAAAGTGAAATCAGACTGCAGAAATTATCACATTAACTCATCAACTGTTACATGCAATTCAAAGTTGGAAAGTGCAGTTCCAGCTAGTGATAGGAAGAAAGAAGATCCAACTGCTGCTCTCTCCTCAAACCCACTGTCTCCACCAACCAGATGTTAAAAGTTTGCTTACAGCTTACAGAAGCACTGCTGTAGTAAAACCTACATTTCTATGGGTCAAAAGCAGGAACCATTTAGGAGGGATTAACTCAAATTTTCAAATAATGAATCTAGTAAAATTTTGGTGAGGTATTTTATAGGAGGACCCTCACAAGCAAGATTCTGTAATAATCAACTTTCAGTTTCAACAATGGGTATTAAAGAAAGAGCTAACCATTTAAGTGATCAGCTGCACATATAAAGATGAGAAAACATCAGCTCATATGCAGAACAAACATTGCTTTTCCATTATGTCTTTAAAAGAATGTCAACAACAAGCACAGAGACAGATAGGCAATTAAAAAAGCATACATATTTATAAAAAAATAAATAAAAATTACCACAGAACTGAGGTCACTCTAATGGGAAAATAAAAAAGAACACATTAGAGAAATTAGGGTTAAATGTTAAAGAAAAAGGAGGCTAACTTTCAAACAAAATGCATTTCTGCATTTTTTTTGCACCGTCTAAACAAGATAGCATTAGTAAGACAGGAACATAAATGAAAATGGATGCAAACAAAGATGACTATGTTTCTAGTAAGTTCTAGCTAGTATGGTTACATGGTTTACTAGCTTTGCTTCAGAACCAATCCAATGTCCAGCCTAAGGCACAAAAGTCACAAGTAAGATATGGCAGAACAAACTGACCCCCCCAAAAAGAGGGGGTCAAAAAAGAGACCCCCCAAGTTTAAAGTCTGAATTTAAATCCATGCAATGGCTTGTACATGAAATGGGAAAACAGCCCTTGTCATTTTGCAGATAATGTGCAGTATCCACATATATAGGGTCTCAAAATAAAAATAATGTGGTAATGTGTCCTGTCCTACTAGCAAAATTGCAATACTGCAGCTGATAACAAAATTTGGTATAACATAACCAGGAAAAACTTTTTTGAATATCCATCGTTCCAGAAATTCAACTTTAATTGCAAACTTTGTTTTCCTAAACGTCTGCAAATTTGTCTCCCTGTGCATGTTTGCAGGAACAGAACCTTGTATGGTGCCTTTTCCAAGGCCCACCAAGGCCAGTGACAGACTTCCTATAGACCAGGGTAAGCAATTCAGTCTCAGGATTGCAGCAGGTTAGGGCGACAGGGCATGCGTTCTATGCACAAATTTCAGTGATCAACTTGATTTGGATGCTACTGCATTATGAGCAACAAGCAAGAAAATTAAGATTCAGCATCATTCCTTGTCTTAGAAAAAATTGAATTATCGATTACGATTTCTAGTAGAAAATCGTTTTAGTGACAGACTTTATGAATAGATAGCATAACATCTGTAATATTAATGGTAACAGTTTAACTGGTTAGTCAACCTTTGAAGACCTTTAGTTAACTGACATATACCAATTATTTTTTTCTCCCCTGCTTCCAAGGAAAACAAGTGTGTCTTAACTTTCAGAATTAAGGTCTTGGTGCTTTGACAGCAATGTAGTATTGCATACAACATCTAACCGAGGACTTTTTTCCTAGGTTTTTAAATTGTGTTTGACTTCTGTGGTCACAACACATAGCAGCACTTTATGTACTTTAAGAAATGAAATATGGATGGTGTTATATCAGTTTGCTAGGAAAATGAAAATTGCTCAGTTAATATAATCCAAAATATTAAAAAAATTTTTTCAATCAATCATATGGATACCATGGTATTTGCAGTTGCATAGATTCCTGAAAAGGAAGGACAAAAGGTGTCAAAGCAGCCTTTTATAGCCTTTATGGGGGGAGAAAAAACCAAAACCCACAAATACCAGCTCAGATACTGAAGCTTCTCACAGGTCTTTATGATGAGGAATCGGTGGCTAATTGAAGAGTGGAGCTTACTAAGTCCCTTATCAAGGCCAGTAAGTAAAACAATTTTGAAAGGAAAGAACACTTTCAACCTATGTCAAAAGTTTGCCCAGAGTTTACCTTAAAGAGCTTTTTATTTCCATTTGTTATGAAGTGTTTCAGCACAGCACAAAAATTACATGTAATGTACAGAAAGACAGTAACAATTTATCTGTCCCTTTTTCCCCTACCACGTGTTTTCTATCTGAAACAGTATAATAATAATAATAAAATCTAATAATCAACGCACAAAATGGTGCTTTATTTTCTTCCCAGACGAATTACCTAGTTTTTTAGGATTATTTTTGTTCTTAAATCACAGCAGGAGAAATTTCCAGAATTTCCCATTTATGGATAACACCAGTTCCATAAAGCACTCAACCAGTGGTAGGTGCTTGATACTGATTTACTCTCCCTCTATATAAATTACACACTATGTATTAAATGTCTCATAATTCACATACTATTCATTAACTGCAGACAGAAAAATCTTACTGGAAAGCTTCCTGCACAATGCTGAACAAGACAGATCTTTGCATCTGGAATCCCCATTTGTAGAGCAGAAACCCTTATCTGTTATTTCCCCCTTCTGTTTTATCTATTGATACTGTCAGGAAGGGAAAGAAATACACCTTTCACACCTCTATAGCCATCATCTTGCATGATGAACGCAAGATGTGACTATGACAGAGATAAACAATTAGAACAGTAGATTTGGACACTCCCTGCTTTCTAAGTGCTTAACAAGCACATTATCTGCTTAATTAAGAACAAGCAGGAGAGCAAAATACATTCTACTTGCAAAACCCAAGTTATTTTTCAAATTGCCAAAATTCCATATATTTTCTTCTCCTCTCACTGACACTGGTCTTTTTCTCCCATCTACTATTCACTGCAACATAAAACACCTATAACTTCACTCTACCTTTTAAACTATTATAAACAAACTGTTCAGGAATACTAATGAAGGTTTTCAACCAAATTATTAGCAGTGTAATAGATGAACACATTTCAGTGGAACTGGAAAAAAAAAGTAATACTCATAATGGAAGCTCTCAAAGTACTTTGAAAAATTCCATCTGAACTGCATACAAACAACACAGAATGCAATGCTCACAAAATTTAAGCAACTTGCTCACTATCACAAATCAGGTAAATGATAATGACAGAAACAAATGTACTAACTTTCTATGTAATAAGATACTGTGGAAGTTTATACCCTGCAACAGACCTATGTAATACACATATCCACAGAGAGTGTCTACAAACAAAAAGAATGCTGTATGTAATTTCTAAGAGCTTCCACTATCTGTGTCGTTTTTCAGTTAAAATTCTTCCCATTAATGGCCAAAGCCTAAGTATGTCCAAATAAATACACAAGGCATATATACTGTCATTTAGTTTTGAAGCACTGTGTATAACTGCCACAAACCTAAAAATTAAAGTACTGAACAGAGGAGTCACATTTATATTGAGGAAACTTAAGTTTCCCCAATCTGGTAAATTATTATCTGCTTTGTGAACAATTAATCTCCCTTAGCATAAGCACTCTATCAGCCTAAATATACGAGCAGTAACTGAAAGTATTTGAGCTCATGGGAAAGCAGGAAATATGCAAACCTGTAAGTCAATTGCTTTTAGGTACCGACATGTCTGCCGCCTTAGTTACCATCTCTTCATGCTCTTTATCAAAAATATATTTATTCTTAAACTAAATCATATAAACCCAACACCTAATATATCCCTTTAGAACTTATCTTTTGGAGAGACGTGTACTTAAGCAGCTTTTTGAATTTCATATAACCACCCAACGTGAATTAATAAACCCAGCACACCAAAACAAACCCAAATACACACAGCTCTCACTTACCTCAGCATTGTAGAATTTGGTTTTCACATCTAGTGGTTTAAGAACCTGAATGAAATTGAAAAAAGACAGATTGACAACTAGTTTCTCAAACATCTTTAGCATAAACTATTCATAAGAGCTAGTATCTTTACTAAAGTGTTATTTTTCTTTTTCATCTTGTGCAGAACAGCTGTGTAATGGAATATGATACAACAACTAAGCTAAAACTTCACAACTGGGAGTATATACTTGCTGCTGCTTCTTTGAACACTTGACTAAACAGTTTTCTCAGATGGAAAACAATATTTGTCCACTTAAGCACTGGCCTCTTAGGAAACCAGACAAATTCAGTGCACTAAGTCAATCTACCTCTTTAAAATAACATTACATTCATTTGTATCCTGAAGTGGTCTGCACTTGCTGTCGTCAAGAATGAGCAAGAACACTGTTACATTTACAAGCTTTTCACTGTTCTGCAGCAAACAAAAGTTTCTGAGGGCTTCTCTAAAAATAAATTGAGAACTATTCATGTGATTAGCTTAAGCAACAAACCATTACTGGGCTTGACTTCCTTCTTGAAAATGCAACTGTTACAAGAAATAAAAAACCTCATAATTTTAATTGCATGAGATTGAATTAGCGAGAGAAAACAATTTGATTATACAAAAGGTGATAATACTGTTGGTTCTTAAGTGCTTGAATTTTGTGCATAAAGCCACTACAGTTAATATCTTCAAATATGAAATGGATATACACTAATGTAACTGAAAGAAACAATATTTTATTATACTTGTAAAGAAACAAACTACCTTGTTGAAGACACCTATTTCCCTTTACACAAGGAGCCTTCTCTTTGTTTATATGTAAGTGCACTACATCCTGAGACACCCCTCAAGTTCCAAGTTGTGAACTAATTTTTTAGCACTGAAAATGTCAAGCTTAAAAAGTAGCCTTCACATAGATTTTTGCATTATAACAGACATAATATTAAAATCTTTCAAGTAATCGCACCTATCCATTCAGAAAAAAAAAGTTTTAAATTTGTGTTTGTTGGTTGAGTACTTTTTTCAGCCAAATGTTTTGCTTCAGTAAGCTTCTTATCAATTTCCCTAATGCTGATGTTTCTCTCTTCCAGATAAACAAAGTCTTTCCATTCATTCCATTAAATTTCAAGAGGTGTTCTAGTAAAAATAAAATTGTGACATTCACAACCATCCCAAAAAACCAAACAACCAAATCCTAGAAAAAAATAATTCCTTCTCTATATAAACATAATGGTGTTAATTACTCAGAGAAAGCTTTGGAACAAAAAGGCACTATTGATTAATATTAAACTACATATAATGGTTGAAAAATAATCTTTTAAAGCCAACTGTAAAACCAGTTCAACTTCACAGATCCTAGAAAACACAACTGAAAAAGTTGAGAATCTGTCAAACAGACAATGTGGAGTTTTGTTCTAAAACAGCCGGTAGCACCTGGATCACTAACAGCCATCAATTCCCATTGTAAAAAAGTTGTTCAGTTTTCTGTAACGCTTCTTTTTGTTGGTTCTCCAATTTTCTAGCTGGTGCCTCCAAGTCAAATGAAAAAACAACCACCAAAATTGCTCAGTAAAGTGTTTTTCTCATAATGAATCAGTGTATTTCTACAGCAGTGTTTTTGAGAAGATCTTTTGCTTCCTTCTTCAAAGAAAGAACTTCTAATTTGACAGATAGCTGGCCTTAGCTACTTTAACATCACAGTTGCTTGTGTTGGATTCAGTCAAAAAAAACAAAACAGAAATTACAATATGCATGTAGACACCTGAAAAATGCACAAATAATTTTCCATATCAAATCTAAAGGAGATAAATTGACATATTGAACACAGCTCTGGCAAGAACAAGATTAGGGAAGGGAGAGAAGACAAGAACTGGAATCCTGCAGATATATAGATCAGGCACCAGAGAAAGCCTAGAGGGGACAGAGAATGGAGAAACTGGAAGGGAAACTGTTTCACAGGGAGAAGAAGACAAAACACACAAAGACAGAAAAGCAGCTTCAATAAAAGATAAACACTGCAGAGTTTCTGGGTTCAGAAAGTGTAACATGAAAATTCATACAGAATGATTTTCGCTTGGATTGTCTGGAAACACTTCTGACTAATGAATACTGTAGCACATGTCAATTTAGCCTTCTAAAGATTGAAATGCTTTTTTTTCTGAAGTAACCAGATGGAACAAAATTTAAAACCCGCAACTTATAGAAGATACAGGTCTCAATTATGTCATGCTCCTGTATTATCAGACACTGTCAAAGTAACTAAAAATATATTCAGTAAAGCATGTCACCTAATTCTCCATTCTATGGCAGAGAGACCAGTTATCCAAGTTTCCCTAAAATATAAATATCCACTAAACACACACTAAACCAGATTCTTTCCTGCCAGAACCAGCCCACAGTTAATAGTAATTTACTGTTTTCCTCAGTTATTCTAATCTTAAGTCTCGAAATTTGTGCTGTGTATCAAATGGTGTCAACTCTTATCAATTACTTCTGTAGATATTAGTCAGATATAACACATTAGATGTCTTTGGTTAGGTTCCTTTAAAAACCAAACCACTTTAAAAAAAGGTTATACATGCAAAAATAAAAATCAGAATTTTAAAATCTAAACTCAGAGGTTAGATGTGTCAATGTCAAGAGGAACATTTACTCTGTTTAAAAGTTGGCTGCTATAAAAAGGTGGTTTTTTAAAGATTTTTCTTTCTCAACAAATGAATAAAAATTGCAAGATGTAATATTTTTTTCTGAAATGTTTAGCTGCATGGTAATTAGAAACCATCAGTTCATATGAAATTTGAAGCAACTGGTTTTATTGGTTCATTTTTTCAATGTAAAACAGATTTTTAGTACGTAAAAGTGCTTTTGAAGTATCAAATGTTTTTAAATGTTTTTTCCAGATTCACCCACTTATCAGAAGTACAGTAGAATGTTTTGTGCAATACCTGAAATTTGAAGAACTTTCTGAAGTACATCTTCTCTCCTGTCTGTGTAGTGTAACTTACTGCACAAACTAAGCTGAAAGAAACAATTTAAAAAAATTACTTTAAATTTTGTGCCTGTATTGAAGCAGCGGCAGAATAGCATGCATGTACTGCATTTTCATTTAAACCCATTTAATCAGAGATAATTTAAAACCTTACATGTGTGTTCCTATCTCCTTTACTTCATGATGGATCACATCATCAATGCAGCAGTCAGGTTTAAGTTCTGCCACTGCAGCACTAGAAGCTGAAAGGTTCAAGCGCTGAGAACTTGTCTGAAGATCAGCCTGCAGCCAGAAAAACGAGGCATTGGTTAGAATTGCAGCTGCTTAAAACAATCTAATGAAAAATAACTTATGTTATGAAGTACCAGGTTTCACTGACCATTTGGTGCCCTACATGTTTTTATACATGGAATATAACTAAGATAACGTTAAGATTATGAGATACTTATCAAAGCTAAAGACAAGGTTTAAAATTTATATAAGTGGTCCAATCCTTTAACATGCAGATTAAAAAAACCTCTACTTTTTATATTGAGTTCCATAATGACTTTTGGAATTTCTATGCTCAATGTATTATTTGTTCAGCAGAAAATGCAAAAAAAAAAACAAAACAAAAAGCCAAACCACAAACGAAAAACCCAATGCACTAGAAAAGAACTCATTCAGAATATATGCAAAATGCACAGTCAATGCACTACAGAGACTTGCTTTGATGACCTCACTGAAAGTGTGAGTAAGCAAATATAACTCAAATTTTTTAGCTGTGGAAGTTTTGCTACATTAATTCCCCATAGACGCTTTATAACATATCCCTTTTCAAAATACACTCCTAGTTCTACATTTTAATCTATGAAGATTTCTACAATAATTTCTATTTTTGTGTCTTACTGTTTCCAGTTATATTTTCTGGATTGAAAAAACATGACAGATATTTCAAGTTTATATACTAGCATTAAACATATAAGATATTGTCAGAAAACAGACTCAACATTTTTATTTTTTATAAATCCAGTAAGTAGAACTAGCTTCACATACCTTCACCAGTATATCCTTGACAACTTGACTGCTATCGTTGTGTACACTAATGTAACTGGAGAACGTCTCTCCCAAAAATATATTCCTGTGTTCAATAAAAAATTAAAACATCTTTAGTAGAATTTATTTTAAAAGAAATACAGAACATTTCATTGAAACCCCTTTAAATATATACACACACATATGTATTTGCCAGATCAAATCCTAAAAGTATGTTGGCATTTTCACATCTATATTTCTAAATAGCATTCTTCTAACACAAACAAGTTCAAAAGAAAACAAATTAGTGGTTTTTTTAGATAAAAATCTGAGAAGAGTAAGATGGCCTACAGCACCCACAAAAATCACTGTAGTAAATTCTGTTTATAAAACATGGTTCATAGTATTGCATTACATCAGAAATTCAACTACAGCTGCAGATTTTTTTCTACTTTCAATTCTTACTACATTCAGAGTCAGGCAACAGAGAATCAGAGTCAGAGTGGTCAGGGTTAAAAGGGACCTCTGAAGACTGTCTAGTCCAACCCTCCTGCTAAAGCAGGATCACCTACAGTAGATCACACAGGAACACATCCAGATCGGTTCTCAATGTCTCCAGAGAAGGAGACTTCACAACCTCTTTAGGCAGCCTGTTCCAGTGCTGTTACCCTCACAGTAAAGAAGTTTTCCCTTATGCTTAACTTGAACCTCTTATGCTTCAGCTTGTGCTCTTTTCCCTTTGTCCTGTCATTGGACACTGGAAAGGATTCTGGCCCCATCCTCCTGGCACCTGCCCTTTAGATATTTATGAATGTTTATGAGATCCCATCTCAGTCTCCCCCGGTCTAAAGAGAACCAGCTCGCTCAGCCTTTCCTCATATGGCAGATGCTCTGTTCTTCTAATCATCTGTGGCCCTGTGCTGGACTCTTTCTAGAAGATCCTTAACCTTCATGAACTGGGGGGCCCAGAATTGGACAGTATTCCAGACACAGCCTCACCAGGGCAGAGTAGAGGGAGAGAATAGCCTCCTCCGACCTCCTGGCCACTCTCTGCTTAATGCACCCCAGGATGCCATTGGCCTTCTTGGCCACAAGGGCACGTTGTTGGCTCATGGTCAGCCTGTTGTCCACCGGGACCTGGAGGCCCTTCTCCCCGGAGTTGCTCTCCAGGTCAGCCCCCAACCTGTACTACCCATGGGGTTGTTCCTCCCCAGATGCAGTACACTACACTGCTCTTGTTGAACCTCATTAGGTTCCTCTCTGCTCAGCTCTCCAGCCTGCCCAGGACACGCTGGACAGCAGCACAGCCCTTTGGTGTGCCAGCCACTCCTCCCAGTTTGGTATCATCAGTCAACCTGCTAATAGTACACTCTGTCCCTTCATCCAGGTCATCAATGAATAGATGGAACAGGGCTGGACCTTGTACTGACCTCTGGGGGACCCCACTAGACACAGGTCTCCAGCTGGACTCTGCCCCACTTACCACAACACTCTGACCTCCATCCTTCAACCAACTCCCAATCCACTTCACTGCCCTATAACCCAATCCACACTTCTTGAGTTTGGCTGTGAGGATGCTGTGGGAGACTGTCAGAAGCCTTGCTGAACTCAGGGTAGATGACATACACTGCCCTCTCCTCATCTATCCATCCAGTTATGCTATTGTAGAAGGCTATCAGATTCGTCAAGCATGACTTCCCCTTTGGTGAATCCATACTGACTACTCCTGATGACTGTGATGGCACCAAGAACAAGCTGTTCCATCACTTTTCCAGGGATGAAGGTGAGGCTGACTGGTTTGTAGTTACCTGGGTCCTCTATCTTGCCCCTTCTGAAGGCTGGAGTGACACTGGCTTTCTTCCAGTCCTCAGGCACCCCTCCTGTTCTCCAGGACTTTTCAAAGATGATGGAGAGCAGCCTAGCAATAACTTCTGCTAGCACCCTCAGCACTCTCAGGTGCATCCCACCAGGGCCCATGGATTTGTGGATGTTTATTTACTTGGTCTCTCACCCAATCCTCTTCACCCAGGGCAAAGTCTTCCTTTTGCCTGACTTCCCCTGTGGTCTCAAAGGTGTGGGACTCCTGAAGGTCAGCCTTAGCAGTTGTCCTAGGTTGAGCCAGGTTTAAGCTAATTTTCCTTTTACTGATTTTTTTTTCCTTCAGCAAGCTCTCTTTTAACTAGCAGCAAGTGCTCCAGCTGGTGGACTGATAACACTGGAATGTTTATGTTTCTGCTGAGACTCCAAGGTCTCTTCTTAGCTCTGCTGCTACAGAGGCTACTGGGGCAGGAGAATTGTATCTGTGACCCCCCCACAGGGGAGCTGGACTAGACAGACAGCAGAACTGACCAAAGGTATTCCATTCCATAGATCTACGTAAGCTCTGAGGAAGGTCAGAGATCCCAGAACACAACTTCCTTCCTGCTGCTTCTTCTCTTCTCTTCCGTCCATGGCCGGCATCCGGGGAGGACTCCATCCATCCATCACCGTCGACCCCAGGCTCAGCCCCTGACCCTCATAACTCTCCCCACAGCCCTGTCTGCTCTGCTGTTATCAAAAACAGCAGACTGAGACATTTTGGGACTGCTCACAGCTCAGGAGAGTGCCGGGGTAGTTGCTGGGGGTGGTGGAGGCAAGAGGCTTTTGCACATTCCTGAACATACCTGTATATAATTGTACATATAATTAAAGCTGTCTAGTTTAGTTTTCAATCCAGCAAAGTCTCTCTCCTAATTCTCTCTCTCCTTCCCTACCTGGGTGGGAGGGGGAGGGGATTGAGAGCTTGTTGTCTCTGGTTTAATTGCTGATCCTGAGTCAAACCTTTGACAACAGTAAAGACGAAGGCAAAGAAGGCAATCAGTAACTCCGCCTTCTCCATATCCTCCGTCACCAGGACACTCACGTCATTCAACAGTGGACCCACTAGTCTTCTAGTCTTCCTTTGCCTCCAATGTATTTAGAGAAGCCTTTCTTGTTGTCCTTGACCTCCCTTGCCAGTTTTAATTCTAAGGAGGCCTTAGCTTTCCTCATTGTATCCCTACATTCTCCAACAACGTTCTTGTATTACTTCCAGTGGTCAGCCCCTCTTCCGTGATCTATAAACTTCCTTCTTCCAATTGAGTTTTAGTACCTCCTTGCTTAAACATGCAGGTCTTCTGGCTTTTTCACTTGATTGCTTACTCTTTGGCATGCTCCAGTCTTGTAGCACCATTTCCTCCATGCTCATCAGGTAGCACACATTTATATATCATGTCACATTACAAATCAAGCCACAGATTATTTTTAAAACCATTTATCATCTCTTTGCAAAACAACAATGCTTAAAAAGAAAAAACAGTAATAAACACATTATCATTAAATGATTCCTAAACTTTGCATATTACAGTTAAAATAATTCATTCTTACCCAAAATTCTGAGGCAAAGTCAGCATTTCTCCTAGCATCAATGTTTCTGCTCCTTTTACAGTAGAAGGATCATCTTTCATGAGCTGGTTAAATAGATTACCTGTAGAAATATCAAATCGCTAGTATCTAAATACTTGCAAAGTCTAAATATTTTTTTCTATTTAAGTTATGACACAATCACTTATTTTAGACATATTTTACAACCAACTTGTTTAGGGATGAAATATGTACCTATAGGCCTGCCTATGAATTATAATTTACTTCCAGGCACTTGTGTCCAAATAAATCATTCAGTACTGAAGGGCTCAATCCCACAAGCATTGCTCAAATTAACATAAAACTTTAAGGGAAAGTCTGCCCATGTAAAGCACATTACATAACAGAACTAACCAACCCTACTTATTTTCTTCCCTTGCTTGCTTTGTATTTCCACACCATTATTTTTCTTGAGTATTTCCTTTGCCCCTTTCTTATACCTGACTTTGAGACTGCTACTATTACTGGGGGACAACCCAGGGATTTCCAGTTGATGACTGTACAACAAATGTAACACAACTCAAAAGTAGTAATTCTTGGAAAATAATTATCCATAGAACATCCAGGTGTTGGCTCTAATTACCAGGGCATTTTCTCCAGATAGTAACACCAAAACTTCTTACAATTACACATTTGTCTCTCACAACTACCTTCCATCTTAACTGCTCATTTGTTGAGGTCACATGTTTGCAATATCACCACCAGGCTTCCAAAGCTGTAGGTCAAAAGTTGCAGAGTGCACCTTGGTATTTTCCTATAGCCATTACCAAACTTAAAATATATTCCTGTTTCAGATTATTGTCTATGGGAAGCCATAAGAATCCTCTGACATCTAGGTCTCAGATGCTCAGATTATTAACTGCGTAATACATACATAATAGTAGAGAAGGCATACCTGGCAAATCTCTCTCTTCACAAGTCACAGGAATATTAGTGAATAAAGTAGGTTTTGTTAGCCTCATCACTGCAAAAATCAGAAAATAAGCCATAGGTCAATGAAACAAGTACTTTTAAATTATTTTTTAAGCATAATTTTATCTTGCGCTCTTTCCACCAAAAAAAAAACACCCAAACCACCAAATCTTAGCCTGAAAAAGGGTAAGACCTTTTTAGATCACCTGGCCTTTTTCCATATAAAAAATTCCCTGCTACTCTGAGATCCAAGAGCACTGGTGACGCCATTGCTCCGTCTTCCTGTATTCCCCTGGTGCACTAACATCTACTGCTTTCAATCTTATGTGCTAAAGGTCTTATACCTGTTACACTATTAGTGCTTTGTGGACTTCAGCAGAAGCCTACCAGTTTGGGTTTTTTAGTGGGCTCTTCCACACTAAGTGCCTGTTCTGTGAGCCTGGTTGCTCTAGAATGGAACACAATAACTAGTACAGAGCCTTTCAAACTGCAGGCTATAAGGAATTGCATTTACACACTGATCTCCAAGGCGTACACAAGACAGGTCTAGAAGTCCACATTATTTCTACAACTGCTTTTCCTTCTAGTCACAAATTTTAAACTTGAATCAGCAAAACCATCACAAAAAGCACAGGCACACAAAAAAAACCATGTTGTCAATACTGACAAAAGCAGAATCATTGAGATCTTGGTATAAAAAACTTCTACTTATATAAAGTTGTATTTTCAAAGGCCATTCTAACTCTGAAAACTCCAAATAACAAGTTATTTACTTATAGTAGAGATTCAATATGCTGCTTCTTAAAAGAATTCCTCCCTATCCATATAAACCAATGGCCCAAATCTTGCATATAACTTCTTATGAAAGCATTCACATGAAGCAAACTTGAGCATTTTTAACCTTAGGTGTTGAGCTCAATATGTAAAAAACAGATTTATTTTTCTTCAAAGCTTAAAAAATATAAACCCATATAATTTCTGAAAACTAAAAAAAGGATTTCTCTTTACTGCAACAAGTTAATCAACATCCTTACACTGACAGATGCATTGTGCTTTTATCTTTATTGTACCTTTGTACATCTTACATGGCCAGTCAGCATTCACTATTTCCAGTTCTATAAAATATTCTATTACTTCAATACACAGCAGTTGGCTGTACTGCATCACAAGAAGTTACACTACCATCTAACAGACCCATGCAAGTTTTTACATAAATAATGTAATACATTCTCTTTTTAGGGTGAAAAGTTCAAAACCATTACCTCTGAAGGTTTACAACCATGAGGTAAACAAAAACCCCAAAACAGATTAAACTCAGTAAATGGAAAACTAGATTCCACATTAAAAATTAAGAAGTTAAATACTGAATTATGTATCGAATCATATCAGAGAATTAAAGAATGGTTTGGGTTGAAAGGGATCTTGCAAACCATCCAGGTCCAACCCCTCTGCATGGGCAGGGACACCTCCTACCAGACCAGGTCACTCCAAGCCCCATCCAACCTGCCCTTGAACACTTCCAGGGATGGGGCTTCCACAACTTCCCTGGGCAACCTGCTCCAGTGTCTCACCACCCTCACACTAAAGAATTTCTTCCTAATGTCTAACAAATCTCCCCTCTTTCAGCTTAAAGCCATCACCCCTCTTCCTATCACCACACACCTGATAAAGTGTGCCTCCCCAGCTTTCTTGTAGGCTCCTTCAGGTACTGGAAGGCTGCTATAAGGTCTTCCTGGAGCACACATGCATATAAACTAAGTATTCCTTGAACAGTTCAAAATTAAAAGTCTGGATTTCAACTTTTACATTGGTGCTACCCAATACTGTAATAGTCCTATAGAGAAGCCAAATTTGGTGCTCACTTTTTATTACACAACAGTTATCCAGCTGAGGTGCTCACAGCTAGCAATGCTTGTAATCATCACTTGCACACAAGCTGAACCAAAGCAGCAGAAAACTGACAGCCACTAGTGACACCAATTTCTCCTCTTTAGTAGGGTGTTTGTTTAGCTCTTTTGTCTGTATATTAAATAAATATAGTAGAACTGTATTAGGCAGTTGCCTGATTTTATTCAAATCTACAGTAAGCCCATATAAACTAGAACTGGTTAACTGTTTCTAAAGGAACAGTTACAGATCAAGTTTAGTCATGTTTAAGACAATAAATAGATATGGAATGAAGTAGAAACAAAAAATAATTTATATAGATTATAATATGTAATAGGACTACTAATAAAACTAATAATGACCCTCAGTTACTCTAGACAGCATTTCACATCAATTTTGCTACGTGGTAATACTGAATGTCACAAGCACTCCAAATGTCAATATAAGATCCATTTAACATTCAGTCAAAGTTTAGAAATACATGTCAATGATCCAAACTGAGCCATATCCTTAATTTGAAGCTAAAAAAGAAACAATGCCTATAACAAAATACAATTATATCAATCAACATAGGGACATAATCAGAAGAGAAATATCAGTAAAAGTCTAAGGGGATTTTACCAGGTTTAACATAGAGGGATCTCCATTATGCACACTTTCATTTGGTCAGTGTTAATGATAATCTAACCATCTCGAAGTACCATTCACTTATTTTCTCCCTTTTCCAGATTCCACAGGCCCTGATCTCCACCTACAGCAAAATTCCCTATGTTTAGTAGGGCTGCCTGTGAGGAATACATACCCCTACAGCCATATTGATCCCAGTTTAACAGCTCTACTGACCCTCCAAACAGTGAACTGACCAGGGACACAGTGACCTGGAAACACTTTATCCTTTCAGGTGACAAAAGGCCATGCTGAACTCAGCCTTTTGTCACTATAAAACACATTAGCACCCTTAGAGATCTTTACCTTTCACAATGACACAAGCAGGTTTACAGATAGAAGTCAGATTTCTTCATTTCCTGACCTGAAGCTAAAAGTTAGAGCTTTCTTGTTCCCAAATATAGAGATAAAAGACCAGAAACATCAGGGGAATAAAAATAATCTTATTACCTAAGCCATAAACCAGAAAATGCTAATTTGTTATTTTTCGGCACACAATTTCCAATGAAACTTTCAGTTGTATTTCTGGGAAAATATGGATTTAACCTTACTAGGACAGCGTATATATGCAACAGAGTAAGTTTGTGTTTCATACGAGGCCTATACCTTCATTAAGAAAACCACCAAACAAATCATATGCTACTATAATGAAATCAGATCTTGACAGTCTCAGTGTCAGATATAATTACAGATCTTCACAGCTGTTATAATAACTCACTTAAAAATATTTTTCCTTTACCTAATTTCAAAGAAGCACAATGAGGATGTACTTTGCTTGACTGAAAGCATAAATTTTATTATCTGACACAGCATGCCCTAATAATCTGGAAATCTTATTTTAATTTTCTTCCTTTAGACCACCCAGACAAATAAAAGCTACAAAATGCAGTACTAAGTCAAACAGAAAGTTATTAATCTTAATAGAACCATTCATAAGTCTCCTGGCAAAACCAAGCTACATAAATACATTATTACAGTTTAAAAACTGTAGCAAAGTAATATTAAGTAGTTGTTCTAAATTCTGTATATTCTAAGTTGCTTAAAAACTCCAATACTTCAGACAGAAATCTGATTATGAAACTCTCACAATTATAAACTAAATATAATTCCAAATTTATGTACAATCAAATTCATTTTATCAGTAAGGCTCAGCTTTTCCCTAAGAATATTTCTAACATATTCACAGTATAATATATCACAGAAAACCCATATCTGTCCCACAGATCTTTGGATAGTAGCATTGCAAGATGGCAATTCATTCTGCTTGATGAGTCTATTCAATTTTATCCAGATGTCCTCCAAATTTTGGTTATTACAAACAGACTGTTCGATTGTCCACTTTGCTCTATGAAGTGCATGCAGTTTTAGTCTTTCCAAATTAATTTGCAGTTCTTGAGATAAAGGAAGAATCTTTTCTTTAAGCTTAGGGCTAGGGAGAGAGACACTCCAAGACCTTTTCAATTTTTGTTTTCCATTAGGTGGTGGTTCTCCTTGATTCTCCAAGTCAATTGGTCTGCACACAGTTTGTTCTTGGATTAAAGTCTGCCCATGTTTCATGTTAGACTCAAACTCAAGGAGATTTTTTGTGCAGTCATACTCAGGAAGTCCTGTAACGTATTCTGAAGGTGCAGAAAGTTGTTTCAATTCTTCTGCTTCCTCCCAAGAAATAACAGGTGGCAGCTTTTTTGGTTTGAGGGGAAGTCTTTGTAAATCATTTGGAAACCAGGGTGCAAATCTTGGTAACTGACGAATGGGAAACTCCTTCACTGCTGCTTCTGCAAATTCCTGCAGTTTTATTAGATCTCTCTGATGTGGTCGATAATGCAAGACCACTTCCATGCTTGTACAGTAGGAATCCAGTTATTCTTAAGAAAAGGAACAGTCTCTTGATTAGGATTCTCAAATCTAGACTAAGAATTTACAAGAATTTCCTTGCCCCGTGCTGCAAAGATCAGTGGAAAACAGGACCTAAAGCAGAAGTATTATGAAAAAAATAAGATACTACCATAAGAAGCAAAACATTGGTAGGGTATTTTACAAAAAAGCAATATGTAGTAAAAATAATCAAGATATCTATCAGAACATTCTACTTTATCCAGGCTGAATATCAGTAACTCTATTCCATTATTACCAGCGTAACTTCAGCTCACTGAACGTTATCTGTATGCATGCAGTTTACTTAGTACTGTCCCTCCCAAGAGTATTCTTTTACTATTAACTTATTATACTTGCCATCTGTCATTATTCTTGTGATGTATACTAAAAGATATACAATTACTACTACTACCTATTTTATCAAATTTACCAGACAAGTTGGGGGGTTTTTTAAAGTCTTTTCCTCCTACACTTCAACATTTTAAGTCAGGGCATATAAACTAGAAAACGTGTGTTACAAAAAGCCTTCCTGAAACAGTACTGATTGATACAGCAGTTTTTAAAGTCACAGGTTAAAAGGGAAGAGTCACAGGCAAATCAAAGTTTTCTGCTTCCACTTCTTATCAGAACTACACAACTGGTTTTAGTTTCAGAGATTCCCCGCAATACATGCAGCCATACTTTTAGTTCTTGAGGACGTGGTAATTCCTTATTAGATTTTTAGAAGAACTAAAAGACTAAGTCCTTTAAAACTTTATACTTTTATACATCATTGCTTTCTTTCATACAAAGATTGTGTTAAATGTGGGGGCAGGGAGTGAACTACAAACACTACTACAAAATGTAACAGAACATAAGGTGCACTCCCTTGCTCTTCTGTTTTGCCTCCTAACAAGTTTGCAAGGATTTCAGGTTCCCTGCCAGAGGTCAGCAACATACAATGATACTAAAATCAATACAATTTAGGAACGCTGAATCATTTCACTGTCAAGATTTTATTTAAAATAACCCCAATGCAAAAAAGTCCTGATACCTTTCTGACTTCTTTTGCAAAATCTACAGCCTGGACACTGCACCAAATAGAATATAGACACAAGGATTATATTGGTTTTTACAAAAGCAAAAAGTTCCTTCGTAAAACTTTCTCCTTTGAATGAACTGCTATCAAAATGCATTTGTAATGTCAGCTAATGATGTTTCACATCCTCAGGTTTTTTACTTCAGTGTTTGTGCATACATATATGAAAAAAAGGCTGGATTTTTGAATTATGATTAACAGATTTTACTGTGACATGCAAACACCATTAAAAACTCTCAGAGTGTCGTAAAACTAGTAAATAAGTAGAAGATGGGATCTGAAATCATCTACACACTCGTACTACTATACCCATCTGAGCAGTGTCACTGATTTAGAATGCTTTCAGAACTGAGATTTTAAACTACTACTCCTACTTCACAAGAAGCAAATAAACAAAGCAAATAAACAAAGCAAATAAACAAAGCAAATAAACAAAGCAAATAAACAAAGCAAATAAACAAAGCAAATAAACAAAGCAAATAAACAAAGCAAATAAACAAAGCAAATAAACAAAGCAAATAAACAAAGCAAATAAACAAAGCAAATAAACAAAGCAAATAAACAAAGCAAATAAACAAAGCAAATAAACAAAGCAAATAAACAAAGCAAATAAACAAAGCAAATAAACAAAGCAAATAAACAAAGCAAATAAACAAAGCAAATAAACAAAGCAAATAAACAAAGCAAATAAACAAAGCAAATAAACAAAGCAAATAAACAAAGCAAATAAACAAAGCAAATAAACAAAGCAAATAAACAAAGCAAGGTTAGAAAAAAATCAATATGTCTGTTGACTGAAGTAAGGGGAAAGTAGATTCAAGCTTTGCAGTGTTTCAAATGCTGGCTCACTAGTACCCAGCTGCCAGCCACAAATAATCGAATTCATACACGGCTTTCTTGATTGCTGTATTAATTCTGCAAGGCATGCGAGAGACAGGCACTTTTTTTTCACTGTTCCTGAATACTCCTGAATTAAGGACATAAACCCAGTAGCTAGTTGTGCATTAAGCATGAGGTTAAAGAGGCAGAAACCATTGAAAGGGGGAAAATCAAACAAACAAAAGAGACATCAGAGAAATGGAAGGATAAATTTTAAAAGCAAAATATTTTCTTGTGACTGCTAAAAGCCTTGTAAAACACAAACACATAGAACAGCCCCGCCAGCCCACCAGGCAAAACGCACTCCGGTGCGCAGGGCCCCCTGCGCCCCCGCCCCACCGCCAGGCGCTCCTGCCGAGTCGCTCCCTTCTCCAATTTATTCTAAGACAGAGGGAAGAAACGGCCTCGCCTCCAGGATGGACACGGTGTTTCATGACCGATTCGTCACCCGAAGCCCGACTCGCCTCGGCTCCCAGCCGGCCGCGCCGCGCCGCCCAGCCTGGCTGCAGCGCCTCGCCCCTTAGGGTGGGCCCTGGGCCAGAGGGAAGGGGGCGAGAGTACGGCCGGCCGAGACGCTGCGGCCGCGGCACCAGCGGCCCGGGAGGGCGCATGGGCACCGGCGGGCCCAGCAGGCCGCGCTGTCAGTACCTTTCAGAGCCAGCAAGTGCTCCTGCTTCGGCTGGTTAGCGTCCATGGTGCCAGCTCTCACCCCTGCGGGAGGGTAGCCAGTCGAGACGCTAACGGCGGCGCAGAACAATCGGCCGGGTGAGATGAGATGAACCTATGCCGTCAAGCCTGGGCGCGGTAAACACCACCGAAGCCGGAAACAGCTGTCCCAGGATGCAACTCGTCACGAAACCAGCGCGGCGTGGAAACGACAGCCCCCAGAACGCACCGCCTGCTGCTGCCCAGCTCCGCGGATTCTAAGGAGCCACCCCCTACCTCCTTTGCATGCTGGGATATATAGTTCCCCAGCAGCCACGGGGCAGCTGTGCTGCGCGGCACGATGTAGTCCTGTGGCGCAAGTGGAAGGAGGCGGGGGCACAGCGGCCCGGCGCGGCGGCGGCGGCGGAGCGCACGCGCCTCCCGAGGCCGTGCCTGAGCCGGGGGGCGGTGGCCACCAGCGCCTCTCTCCTGCCTGCCGGGGGCCGCCCTGCTCCGCCCTCCCCAAGATGGCGGCCCCAGCTGTAAACAAGGTCGGGGCCGGTGCTGGTGCTGGGCAAGAAGGCAGCCGGGGATCCGGTGGCAGTGCTCGCGGCCCAGCTGGCGCCGCTGTGAAGGTGAGACAGGTTGCTCGGCTCTTCGCCGCGTCCGGCTGGGCCGCCTCCTGCGGCAGGGCAGGCTGTGGTGGCTGGGGTTACGCAGTCCCTGCCCGGCTGGGGGAAGGGGTAGCGTGGGAGCGAGGGGTCTCCGGGACAGGAGGCGTTCCCTGAGGCGGCGGGGCTCAGCTCGGGCCGGGCCCGAAGGCCGCTTCGGAGGCCCTTTCCCCGCCTGGTCCACGCAGCCGTGAGATGCTTTGGCGCGGGCTGCGAGGCCGGAGGCCTCTGTGAAGGGAAGGGTGACTGCTTCAAAGCGGGGAGCTGTCTCGGCGAAAAAATAGTGTCTGGGCTCCTTAAGGTGGGCAGCTGACTCTGTTGTCTTTGGATTGTAGGGCGGTTTTCTTGGCATTTGTTTATTTGTTTTGTTTTTCAAATGACAATCAATTTTGCTTTTTATTAGTGCTTTAAGATGCTCCGGTCCTCTGATGTTTGTTCCTGCTACCTCGATGCTCCATTTGTAGCTTCATAAATGACTAACTTGGTATGAATGACCTTTTATGTCCATCAGCTATGAATGGAAACTTTCTACACAAGCTGATAGTCTGCTTTGGCAGGTCTTGCCCTCCGTTTCTTTTTCCTGCAAGGACGTTTCTTCTTACTTAGCTGTGCTGCTTGACCAGTGGGCTTTTCCTGTGGCCGTACATTAAATGAAGTGGGCAAGAGGTAGTGGTGATCAGGTGGGGCGCTGAAGACTTAAAATGTTCTGTTCATGTCTGTTTACTTATTTTTAAAATATCATTTGTATGGTCATTATTTGTGTGTACAAAGCAAAATTAATGACTCAGCCTATTTGCTGTGATTGCAGGAAATTCTGTAAAATAAGCTGTGTTATTTGGCTTACTGTATGAAGTTTTGCTTTTTTATTAGCTCAAACCCCAATATGGTATCTTTCTAAATTGTAGGTTCTTGAGTGTGGAGTATGTGAAGATGTATTTTCTTTGCAAGGTGACAAAGTTCCCCGACTGCTTTTGTGTGGCCATACTGTCTGTCATGACTGTCTTACCCGGCTTCCCCTTCATGGCAGAGCAGTTCGTTGTCCTTTTGATCGACAAGTTACTGAACTAGGTAAGAAAATGTAAGTCTAAAGTTCTTAAAACCTGTCAGTAAAGGATATACAGAAGATAATGCTAGATACAGATTCTTAATGCTCAACTTAGTGATCACATTTCCAAGTAATGAATATGCCGTGTTCCTTTTCATTCAGAGAAGCTTGTAGCACTGTTAAGCACTAGTAAAGTAGGTCTCGTAGAAAAAGAAAGTGAAGATATTATCTTTTATCTTCTTGAACATGGGCTTGCGAGCTTTATACCTGGAAGCCTTTTTGTACACCTAAATTTACAAAGGCACTGCTTTATTTTAAATTAGTGTCTTAGGGTTCCTGAATGAGTATTAGTTTCCTGTTGTCCTGAACACTTAATAAACCATGCAATTAGATGGGTAATTTCTTCTACAAACGGCTTTGTCTGGATTCATGATTAAATGATGTAGAGGAAAGTATCAGTGATAACAAACCTGGCTTTTAAAATGTAAAGTATTTCTATGTATACAATAACTGATAGTAGCAGGCTACCTACAGGAATTTCCTACTGTAGGAGTGTTTGCAGAGTGTATTTTAAAGGATAAGGTAAAGCTTTTATCTAACAGTGAAGTTTTTTTTGGGCAAAAAATTATGCATGATTATAATTCCTTCAGAATAGGAATGACCTATTTGATGTACAGTTACAGAGAAGAAGAGCTAGCAGAAAAGTTGCTAGTGAGAACTTGCTAGTAGAGCTGCTTTAGCAGTTTTTACTAGCACAGCAGAAAAAAGCTGTTGGAAGGAGGAGAATCCTCAGATAAGGAGATCTCTAATCTAGAAATCCATGAAAGAAATGTTTAATTATCAAATTCGCTCAAATAAGAATTCACTTTGTAGTGAATCTGCTAGATTGTAGGCCAAACAGGAATATTAAGACACTCTGTACGATGCTTTTAAGGAAACAGGAGTCTGGAAAAGAAGTATTAGTCTCATATGAAAAAAGGGGTTGTTTTCTGGGGGGAGGGAGGTACTAAGTATGAGCATCATGAATTATTGCCAATCTGTAGTTAAAAGAATCACAATTTGTTTTGCTTCTTATCTATGACTGTACAGCTGCACAAGATTTCTTAAGGTATTCTTTTAAGGGGAAGAATGTTAAAGCACGAGACTCACGATACTCAGTCCCGCTGGTGTGAAACATTTCTGCCCAAGACCACCACTTATATCTTGTAAAGTAAAAGTAGCATTTTTATTATGATAGGGAACTTGTTGCTTCTTAGTTTTTACAGTTCTTTTTTTCCCCAGGCATCTGAAAGTATCCTGTCATCGATTTTTGTGGTTTCAGGTTTAACAGAAATGAAGCTTTATAAAAACATTTAAAGCTTTGTCATCTTATATAACACTGAGGAGCTTCTGATGAAACAATGAAATGTTATTGAGCTTGTAGGGCTCCAACGGATAGGAAGAGAGAAGAAAAGTTTCAGTTTGTATATGGGGTAGTAGACTTGCATCTTAGGAAGAAGAATGATGTGGTGTCATCAGCAGTTGCTAAAAAAACTGATAGGTAGAAAATTTTAGCAAAACAGCTTTTAAGTAAAAATACTTCTAAGAATAAAAGTTTTCTGCATGGTAATCAGGCAGAAGAGAGTTGTCATGAGCCCATATCAAAAGCCACCGGCTGTCAGGATGCTTTTGCAACTTTTTCCCCCCCTCCAACGGAGAGGTTTATGAATGAGACCGCATGTGTGGCCACTGCGGGACCGTATCTTAGAGTGTAGATTGGAATGCCCCTCACCATGCTCACTAATTGTTACCGAGACCAATGTTTAACTAACAGGTCTATTAAGGGTTAACACAAACCGAGGGACCAAGGTTCAGGGAAGGTAGTCTAGGCATATATCAGGAATGAAATCAGGGTTCTATGGTATTAATAAGTGCACTCCCACGGAAGAGGTGTAGGAAGGATTAATGGAGGAGAAGGGTAGGAATTGAGCCCGGTGGGTATGTGGGGGGGTGTGTGTGTGTACGCATGTTTACGCATGTTATCCTCCTTCCGCAGCGATGATGTGACCAGCGTCCTGGCGACTCGGCGGCGGGGCGACCCCGCGATGAGGGGCAACCCGGCAGGTCGACCCCTTCGGCCGGCAATAGCCACAGGCAGGCAGGGCAGGCACAGCAGGCAGGGCAGGCAGGGCAGGCACGGCTCCGGTCCGGGCAGCGACCCCAGGCTCCGCTTCGGGCGGCGACTCCCAGGCTCCGACGGGCAGGCAAGGCAGCGATCCCCTGCGAGCGGGCACAGGCGCCCCCCTCGCGGAGCGGCTGCGGTACTTGCAGGCAGCTCAGTCGATTACCGAATCCAGCAGACGAAGGAGAGTTCTCTGGTTCAGCGGCACAGCCCGCCTCCTTTAACTTGTGGCTCATTGCTCAGTCTTTCAGAGGCAGCCTGCTATCTGTATTCTGCCAAGTCTGTTTCAGTTTGTCCTTGGCTAAATCAGCAAAAGGCACTTCACTGGCTTGAAAGGCATTCCATCTTGTGTGGGGGGAGAAGGAAAAATAGTCCGTTCCCCACAAGAGTCATAGCTACCTCTGGTCTTACCAAGTCTGTAAGAACTGTCTTAATTAACACTATTGCTTCCAGCATGTAAAAATGTGGTGTTCTGTGGAGTGCAGCTCGTCATGGGCTGTCTTTGAGGCATTAATTGTCTTGCTCTGATCACCTGGTAGTTACTGCTCTTGGTTAAATTTCCTGTGCTTGTAGTTCTGTTTCCTTCTGAGAGCTCAGGACTGGAGCTGGGAGGGAGGCATGGCAAGTCTGAGCCTAGGGAACTTTTCATTCTTCTCTCCCCTCCACTTGAGAGCATGTGAGAAAGCAAGCTCCATTTCCACCCATTTCAGCAGCTGCCATTCTGCCATTTCATGAAATAGTCTCAGGAAGCTGTTTAGTATCTAAATCTAGATTCTAGGATTGCTGCCAATAAAAAGTTCTGTTGAAAGAAAAGCTGCATAATCAGGGTATAAAGATATCTGTCTTGAACACAGTTCCTTAATCTGTAACTGTGGGTTTTACAGATGCTTTTAATTGGTCATTTGACCTATAAAGTTCAAAGATAGAGTTGCTTATTTTCCTCTGGTCTTTATCACTAAATGATGTAATCCTATATTTGTCCAAGTTTTCCCAAGGAATCTTGGGAACTTTCTGAAATAAATACTTGGGGTTCTATGTATGTATAGATATAGCTGTGTTTTCTCCTTTCTGAAATAGACACTTGGTTTAAATTTAGTGACTTGTCTCTTTTAGTTATATATCTATATATATATATAAATATATATATAATTTTTAATACATATATAAAACTGTATGGGAAGGCAGGGTTAGAAGTACTTTGTCAGTCAGGATTTCTGGAAATCTGGAGTCTGCAAGTAAAAACTGACAACACGTTGTTTATGTGCTTAGCAAAATATTCTAATAGTTCATAAAATCTTGCTATGAGACAATATATTTAGTAATGAACTGCTAGGACTAAAGTGTGCCCAAACCATATTACTTTGCAGAGCAGACTAAACATAGATACTTATTTTTTTATGAGAGTTCTTTAATGAAGTTGCCTGTGTTTAATCTTCTACTGAAGAATTTTAAGTGAATATGTACATGTTGAAGGTGTGTGAGCTGTCTAGTGTTTATCTGCAACAGGATTAACGTTCTGTAACCAAAATGATGTAATGGAAAAGCTTTTTGCAATTTAAAAAATTTTGAAGCCACATATTCTGGAGATTTTGTTTGCTCAGGTAATACATTTAGATAAAAATTTATAAAATAGTCTTTGTAGAAGAGACTCCTCATTAAGCCTTTTTGATTATCTTGGTTTGACAGAAGATGTGAGTTACTTCTTGTAACCAGCTTTCTCTCTTCCTGTGTTGCATTACTGGGCTGCTGGGTTTTTTAAAGTACAAGGACTGTGGAACTGTTGGGAAGGATGTGCTTATGTGACAGCTTAGGAGGCTCTGGTTTTTGAGTTTTGCTGAGCAGCTCTGCTAAGGAAGCCTTCAACAGTTCATGGCTCAGGTGAACTCTCCCTACTGCTATCACATTACAGGACTGAAACTATATTCTATCCTTAGAACTTGTTGAACTGATATATGCAGGTGTTAGCATCCTTCATGGAATCCATCCTATTGCTGTTGTTTACATTTATATATTTTTTGCTGGTGTTTGAGTGCTAAGATAAAACTTCAAAACATTGTGCAGGAAAATGTCGCTATAACGTAACATTCTCCCGGCTTTGTTGAGACATTTAGACAAAAGTTGCTTTTTTATTCCTTGCATTATTTATAATGCTTTTGCAGACAAGCTTCATGCTTTTGAAAATGGCATTTGTATTGTTGGCTGAATTCAGTCTTAATATCTTCACTGTCACGATCTCATTTCTGGCTGACACACTTCCTGCTATTCATGTCTTACTCTTCTTTTGAGAAGAGACAGTCGGATTCTGTAGTGGTTTTGTAATGGGCACAAACATCCCTTGTAGGCAAAAGGATGAGATCACTGGAGTCTTTGACATTTGTGACTAAAGCAGAATCAGAGCTAAAGTCCCAGAGATTAAAAATTAATTTACACAACTCATCTCTTACTATTTTTAAATATAAAATAAGCACTTGATCAGATGTGTTGAAAATGTGTATGTTGACTATGTAGTAATTTTATACTAAGTTTAGTAGTAAAAGAAGCAAAGTTACTTTTTCCTCAAATACGTGAACTTTATGGTAGGTATCAGTGAAATGAGGGATGAATTTCTGTATGATATATGTTCCATGGGGTGCTTACTGATTATAAATTCTGTTTCATTAGATTACTAGTTGGTATATAAACCTTGCCTGTTTTTCCATCTGTGTCCAAGGTCAGCAGTGCACTGACAATATATTAGCAAATCTCGGAGTTTATAATAAAAAGCTAAAGAAAGAATGTAAAAGCAGTGTAACTATTTGTTCTGACAGCTGTAAGTTATGAACTGGAAAATAAACACAGACTAGCCACAGGCGTATCTTTTCAGTTGGTTACATTTCAGTAAGTTAGTTCTGCTTTGACTTTTCTGGCTTGGCTTTCGCTTCATGCTAGACATGGAACAGAATTAACATAATTAAAATCAGATTCCAGAGTGTAAACTGAGGAGAGTACTTCTTAGTTTGTTTTGTCATGTTTTGTTTTTTTTAAATAAGCATTAAAACCTGTGAAAGATAATACTTTGGATAAGGCTGAGAGAGTTTATTACAAGTGTTTGCTGAAAGGTTAACACAATGTTTTCTTAAAGGCTATTTTGCTATAATCTAGTTCATAAGTGGGTTTACCATCTTGGTGTGTGTACATCCATATATACTCTGCTATTAATGGCTATCTGGATTAATGGCTGATCTGGAGGTACGAGGTCCACATTAGTATCAGCAGTCATTATATTGGTGTGTTAGTGTATTTTATATACTGTAGTGACTGAAGCTTGTGCACAGTCAGTTTGCTGTGGGACAGTGCTGTTCTAAACACTGTAGAAGAGAATCATCTAGCCTCTTTTCTGTGCTTAGCTTTATGGGACTTTGTATCTAGAAATCTGTCTAGGTACGGTGCCAGCAAATCCAAATTCCACTCACAAACTGGTTTGACATAATTGAGATTCTAAAAGTGGATATTGCACTCAATTTCTTCAACTTGAAGTAAGAGGTGACTCTTCCTTGCTGTATGCTGTGAAAAACACCATGATCCTGCTAGGAGTGCTAGAGCTTAAAAATAAGCAAGCTCTGAAGTCAGAATATATCAAGGCAGATGAATGTGCTGGTGCTAACTGCAGTTGTGGGGACCAGAATATAACACTACACTTCTTCAAAATCTGTGGCAAATAAAAACTTGAAATACTTACCTTTTTATTTTGTGGGGTGCACTGAGTTTAGATTGGATGTTGATAATGAAGCTTCCACCCTGGAATGGATGACTGCAGAGGGCACTGATGTGCCCTTGCTTTATACTTAACTTCAGAGTTACTAACGAGTATCTTGATAGGCCCATTTCCAGAAACAGCAGATTTGCTAAAATGAATGGTCTTACTGCTAAACATTTTTTTTAAATAGTCAATGTTGTTTTTGAGCGGAGGAGTGTTGTATATATGCCCCTATTTATAGCTATAGAAAACTAGTATTCATCCATTTATCAGTTCTCTGAATGCTGCTTTTTGTCTGTTGAGGCACATAACTTCTATTTTGAGAATAATATGGTTGATGGTTTAAACTGTGGGGAAAAATGCCTAGGAAAGAAAGTTTCATGCAACAAAACTGGAAGCTACACAGAGCAATAAGATATACCGTATGGATGTGTTTGTTCATGCTTACATCCCTCTTGAGAGGTACCATAGCATTGTTCCCCTCGCTTTGGCCAGATGTGGCATGCATCTCATGAAACTACTTACTCTGCTGGGAAAACAGCTGTCATGTGAACATTCCAGTCTTCCACATAATTGTGCCTAGTCGTGCAATGCAGCTCTGCTCTTTCAAACAGTACTGCAGGGAAAACGTTGTCAGGTAGTAAAAGCACTTGCATGTATTTTGAACAAGTTCTGAAGTCTTAAGATTGAAAGCCAGTCTCATTTTTCTTGTTTCATAGCTCCTGAAGTAAGATAATGTTGTAGTTTAACCCCAGTGGGCAGCTCAGCTCCACAGTTTCTTGGTCACTCTCCCACAGTGAGGCGGGAGAAAATAAAAAATGCAAAAGTGAGTTGAGATAAAGACAGTTCAATAAGTAAAACAAAAGCTGTGCACACAAGCAAAGCAAAAACAAGGAATTCATTCACTACTTCCCATCAACAGGCAGCTGCTTAACCACCTCCAGAAAAGCTGGGCTCTGTCA
This sequence comes from Hemiprocne comata, assembly GCA_020745705.1. Classification (NCBI taxonomy): domain Eukaryota; kingdom Metazoa; phylum Chordata; class Aves; order Apodiformes; family Apodidae; genus Hemiprocne; species Hemiprocne comata. Next base: position 37,162,588 of record CM036616.1, on the reverse strand, counting down.
CGCATGATGGTTACTTGGGAAGATAGACACCACAACTCTGAACATCCCTCCCTGTCTGCCCCCCCCCGCCCCCTTCCCTCCTTCCTCCCAGCTTTGTATGCTGGGCATGGTGTCATATGGTCTGGGATGTCCCTGTGGTCAGTTTGGGTCAGCTGTCTCAGCTGTGTCCCCTTCCAGCTTCTTGCTCCTTGTCCCCCCAGCCTGCTCACTAGCAGGACATCACGAGAAACAGAAAAAGGCCTCAATGCTGTGTAAGCCCTGCTCAGCAATAGCTAAAATACAGGTGGGTTTTTGTGGGAAATGTTTGTCACGCCAATGAATAGGCCCAAACAGATCCTTTAGCGAAGCACAGTTTATTTACACTCTTGCAAGAATGGGTGACCTGAACAAGTAGGCACACCTGATAGTAAGGTGAGTAACTTTTTTATATTCCCTATTCCCCATGCAAGGGTCCCTCCCCTGTTTCCCCACTGGCTGGGTAGTCTGGGGTTTACAGCCTATCCAATGCTTCTAATTATCCTTTAAGTTTCCCACCCCTGTTTACACATTCCATTCTAGGGGTTTACTGTTTACCTTTTAAGGTTTAATTCTGACCTTTCTTGCCCCCTTGGCTCATCTTCCCAACCACCAAAATGATCTATACCATCTGATGCCATCCTGTTCCAATGAGCACTATAGAAGTGACTTTGTTCTGTCTTATCTTGGGCCATAAATCCTGCTCCATGTACCTTGGAAGGTTCAGATATCTCGCCTCCCCCAGTTACTATGGATGGAGCTCAATTAAGTCCCTCAGTTTCTTGGACCATAAATCTCCCCAGGTGTCCTTGGAGTGCCCAGGTATCTCACTTTTCTCTTCAGTCACCATAAAGTTCAATTCAGTTCCTCTCATTATGGCAGAAACAAACTATTACCTTCCTAACATTAGGGTGTGAAAACAACACTATGTTTCTAACAGTTGCCATTACTATTTCAGTTACAGGTCCAAAACATAGCCCCATACTAACGACTCTGAAGATAATGAACTCAATCCCAGCCAAAACCAGTACAGATAATAATGCTTAACAAGCTAAACCTGAATGTAGGAGAATTTGCCAATCTGCATGGTTTTTTGTGCTTTTTTTTTTTTTGGCTTTCATGTACAGTTCCATCCAAACAATATTTTAACATGTCTAGCTCTTACAAGGATCGCTTTTTATGCAGTGACTGTATTTGAACAGTGTTTGTGTAATTCTATGAAGAGCTTTTTTAGAGTGTATAATCTTACGTGCTGCCTGCAGAAGCTGAAGATCCATATTCTTGGAACCATGAGAACAGTGATTATTCTCTGTCTATGTGTACCAAGCTGAGAAGCAGTGAAATGAGTATTTGGAATGGGTGCTTCGTTTTCTTGGGTCTTGCAGCAGCTTGCTACTCTTGAAGAGGGAAAATTTAATGTCTGTATAGGACCAGTGGAATGACATCTGAATTCCAGAAGGATGCAGAGGGTGTACACCTAGCAGACCACCCAGGGCAGCATAATTTAGGAGTTATAAAATGACACTCAGCATAACCAGACAGCTGCGCTGGTTTGGTTTGGCAGGGTTTTTGGTAGTGGGGGAAGGGCCCCAGGGGTGGCTGCGGTAAGAAGCTGAGAAGCTCCCCCTGCTCCAAAACCAGCCAAGGAGCCATCAGAGAGACAATAGATGCGCCTCTGCAATTAGCATATGAAAGACCTGATACAAGACCTGAGCAGAGGGAGCAGTTAGAAAAGAAAGCAAAGCTGAGCTGGAGAGGTGAAAGGCAGTGCTGGGGTGAAGATCCCGTGGTTGCTGAGGAAGAAGGAGAAGAAGGTGCCCAAGCAGAAGTTTCCCTGCAACATATAGGAACATATTGGAGCATAGGAGGTTCAAGGTGAATATCAGAAAAAACTTTTTTACTGTGAGAGTGACAGAGCACTGGAACAGGCTGCCCAGAGAGGTTGTGGAGTATCCTTCACTAGAGACATTCAAAACCCGCCTGGACGCGTTCCTGTGTGATGTGCTCTAGGTGACCCTGCTCTGGCAGGGGGGGTTGGACTAGATGATCTTTCAAGGTCCCTTCCAACCCCTAGGATTCTATGATATGGCAAGATGGCAGGCTGTCCCCCTGCATTCATGGAGGAACGTGGTGGAACATTCCCTGAAGGTTCCAGGAGGGGTGAACTTGGCCAGTGGACTTGGATTGTGCAGCTGTGGAAGACCCTGGCACCAGGGGAGGTGACTGTTCCCAAGGCCACCCATGACTCTGTGGGAATCCCAAGCTGGAGCAGCTTGCTCCGGACCTCGTGACTCATGAAGGAGAGGTTCGTGGAGGACTCTGCCATGGGAGGGACCCCATGGGGAAGCAGGGGAGGACTATAAGGAATCCTCCTTCCTGAGGAGGAAGGAGTGGCAGGAACCACCAGACTGTGAACTGACTCTAAACCCCATCCCCTGTCCCCCTGTGCCGCTGGGGGGAAGGAGGGAGAGAAATCAGGAGCAAAGTAATTTGGGCCCAGGAAGAAGGGAGGGGTGGGGTAACGTATGTAAGCCCTGCTCCGTGTGTTGTCTGTGTCCTGTGTGCAGCTGGTGAGTGTTAAATTGTTATTTTTCCCCAAGTTGAGTCTGTTTTGCCCGTGACCTTAACCGGTGAAGAACGCTCCTTGTTCTTTGTCTCAACCCATGAGCTTGTAGTTGGCCTTTGTCCTCCCCATCCCACAGTGTGTGTGAGGTGGGGGTTGGAGAGGGGGGGAGCTGAGTGAGCAGTTACTTTTTCTTTGTTGTCATGTTAGGCCCAAGCCATGACAACAATTCAAGTAGCCTGGGCTTTCTCTTTGGGAAAACACATGGAATACAGTTTCTGTGAGTTCCTGTTGGATGCAGACTTCTGTTAGACACCAGGTACGTGGACTGAAAATGTCAGGAGTTTTTAGGCATCATCTGGAACCAACCTCAGGCTCCAGTTCTCCTCCTCTTTGCATCTGGATTATGCAAGGCAGCCTAACTTTTCTCAGATCTGGCACTGTTTTCTAAAATTGCATTTTCCAGATCATGCTTGAAACAAAGCATACATTGAATAAAGCAGTCACTTGCACTTAATAAAGAATGGTAGTATGTTTTGGTTTTTTTACAGTGGTTAGCAGAAGTACAAAACAAATACTTGAATTACAAAAGCAGTGTGCTTATGCCGTTCTGTTCAGATAGTGGTGTCTCACACTCTAAAAAGTAACTGCAGCAACATTCTCCTGCCTTACACAGTTCAAAAGTTCCATCATAAAATAGATGAGTCCATTTCGGGCCCTGCAGATTCCTTTTAAATAGAAAGTGGCATTTCCAGGCACCTTCTTAGCTACATAAAAGTACATCTGTCACTATCCTGGGCACTGCTGGTAATGTTGCCTTCTAGCATTCTACTCAACGCTAGCAACTCCCCCCTGTTTCTTCTGTATGCTTATGTAAACATCTGACAAAGAGGTAAGGGCAATGTTAAGTGATGAAATTTAATGTCCACAGCTTGACTTCTTTCTGTGCACCAAAGAAGAGCTCTGTTAATGTTCACAAGTAATGTTGGATATTATAAAGTAATTACTTGAGCTTCTCTCTGTCACTTCAAGAGCTGGTAAAAATAATGGTACAAGATTATAGGCATTCATGGGTTAACTCTGTGGTATTTGTTAGGAATACAGGATGTTTAGGGGTTTTAATGAGGATCAGTTTATATATCTGCGTTCTACGAGCTTTGGTGAACTGATTGTAATAAAATCCCTGTGACAACAGCAGAAGAACTCATCATAGCAGAGGGGCTGGAGGAAGAGCACATGCATTTCTTTCTTGTACCATCCAAATTAGGAACTGTTAACAAGTAGTTGCACCCTCTATCTAGATTGCTGTGTATTGATACTATATATGAACAGTCCTGTTATCTAAACTGTGCAGTAGTAAGGATTTAGTTTGGGCAGTAAACAGCTTCAAAAGTTGATCTGCCCCCAGTTTTAAAGAATAAAATAATAATTACAAAAACCAACCCAGTCCTATATATAGAAGTGACACTCATTCTGGAAATTCCTGGTGAATTTAATACTAAGCTCCATTAAAAACACCTCCCTATTCTCAGTTCTTCCATCTGTAACTGGTTGATTCTGATTTCCCGAAGTATATAATTGTGACCAAATACAACTTTCCAGATGGTTGTATATTGAAGGGAATCTCAGGTTCTATGTACGCATCCCATTTGAGGATTATCTGGTAGCATACTACTGAAGTATGGGGTCTTTTTCTTCTACGTGTAACAACTCTGCTGAGAGGAAGCTGTTAGGTGCTTTTTGCATTAGATGTGAATTGCTTTTTAAGAGCCATCTCTTTAGAGCACTATTCCAAAGTGTCAGAAGTCAAGCAATCGGGGCAGAAGGCTGACTTGGCTGAGCAGAGTTTTTCTTCTAGAACTTGGGCAGAAAAAGAAAGTGTACAGACATTGGAAGCAAGCACAGGCTACAAGGGAGGATTGCAAAGATGCTGTTTGTCACTGTAGGGAGAGGATTTGAGTTCAAGCTGGCCAGCATGTGAAGGACAGTATTTTAAAATATATTAACAACAAAAGGAGGATTAGAGATAACACTGATCCACTGCTTGATGTGGTCCATCACCTCACAAAGAGGGATGTAGATAAAGTGGAGACGTTTAATCCTGGGGTAATTCTGGTTATACATACAAATGTGGGGATGAGAGGCTGGAGAGCAGCCCTGCAGAAAGAGATCTGGAGATTTGGGTTGATGGCAAGTTGAATCTAAGTTCACAGTGTACCTTGGTAGCCAAAATGGCCAACTGTGCCCTGACGTGCATCAAGCACAGCTTATCCAGCAACTCGAGGGAGGCAGTTGTCCCACTCTGCACTGCACTGGTGCAGCCCCGTCTCAAGTACCGTGTCATTTTGAGCGACTCAGTATAAGAAGGACATCAAACTATTAACGTGTCTGGAGGAGTGTGACTAAGATGGTAAAAGGTCTTGAGGGCAAGTTTTGGGAGGAGTGCCTGAGGTCACTTGGTATGTTCAGCTTGGACAAGAGAAGGCTGAGAGGTGACCTCATGGCAGCCTCCAATGTCCTCAGGGGAGGCAGGAGACAGGGAGGTGCTGATCTCCTCTCTCTGGTGACATGAAGAGATGGAATGATGCTACATCAGGGGAAGTTCGGATTGGGCATTAGGAAAAGATTCTTCACTGAGAGGGTGGCTGGTCACTGCAACTGGCTCCCCAGGGAAGTTAAGGCACCAAGCCTGTCACAGTTCAAGGAGCATCTGGACAACGCTCTTAGTCATATGGTTTAATTTTAGGTAGTCCAGTGAGGACCTGGGAGTTTGAGTTCATGATCCGTATGGGTACCTTCCAACTTGAGATATTCTGTGATTCTAATTCTTCTTCTAAGAGAATGAGAGAAGAGAAAGGGACAAACAGCTGGAGGCCGGCTCTGCAGAAACGTACCTTGGGGGTCCTGGTTTACCTGATGTGCTGTTGAAACAAGGAAGGCTAACAGTATCCTGGGCTATGTTAGGAGAAGTGTTGCCAGCAAGTGCAGGGTGGTGGTCCTTCCCCTGTCCTCATCACTGGTGAGGCCACACCTGAAATACTGTGTCCTGTTTTGGACTCCCCAGTACAAGAGAGATGGGAAGTTAGTGGAGGAAAGTGCCAGTAAGATAATGAAGGATCTGGAGCATCTCTCATATGAAGAAAGGCTGAGAGATATTTTAGAAATATCTGAAGAGTGAGCGTAAAGGAGATGGAGCCAGGCTTTTTTCAGTGTGTTTAGTGACAGAAATAGAGGCAAGGTGCACAAATGGGAACACAGGAAGTTCTGTGTGCACATGAGGGAACAGTTTTGACTGTGAGCAGAACCAAGCTCTGGCTCAGCTTGCCCAGAGAGGTGGGTCTTTCTAAATATGGTTTAAACTCTTATTCAGGCTTTTATTGGACTGAGTTTGTGTGTTGTTTGTAGTCTTTAGTTGCAGGCTATTGTGGATTATTTTACAAGTGTTTTTACTGAGTTTTAGTAAATTTTTTGTAATCTTGGCATCTTTTAAGTACGGAAAAATCTGCGTAAATATTGAATAGTTCCATGATGGAAAGAAGGAAGAGGGTGGAAAGGTAGTGTGAGCTCAGATAGAAAAAGTGGTAGTTGTATCTCACTCTAGTTAATATCACTGTAGTTAATGTGCTGTTAATATTTGTCAGAATATAAGCAGTGGTTGTGGAACTTTTTAATTATGGTATTTGCTTGAGGTTTTTCTTCCTCTCTGTAATTCAATTCTTCCTCACAATAGGAGATTCTGGTGTCTGGGGCTTGAAAAAGAATTTTGCTTTGCTGGAACTCTTGGAACGGTTGCAGAATGGACCAGCTGGGCAGTGTGGGACAGCAGAAGAAGCTGTTGGTCTATCTGGAGAGGTACTGAGTTTTAAACAAAGCAAAGAGTTGTTAAATTTGCTTAAGGCTATCTGTAGATAGAAAAAAAAGAAGTTATTTTCCAAATGTAATTCTACTGGTAATACTGTTTTATTTTAGTATCTAGTATCTATTTAGTATCTTAGTATCAATTAATTGTTTTATAATTAAATGCTAATCTGTACCAACTAAAGCAGAAAATAAAAAGATATTGCCAAGCATGGATACTCTTCCCCTTTTTTAGACTTTTAAGGTTTTTAAGAAAGATTACTTATTTGGCTATTTTAGTTACAGTGATTTAAGAACAGTTTTCTAAAACTTCTCAGAAACTCTTTCTAAAGGCTTCAAATCTTTAGTAGTTGCCTTTTATAGTAATTTGATACCACTACATCATGTGACAGTATTTTGTTAACAAAACTAGCTACTTCAGTAATTTCACTATTATCGACTGGTAGACAGAGTATAATGCACTGCCATTTTAGGAATAGATCACGGTTCTAAGTGCCTGTTTGTCCACTGGTATTTTGTCTGTCTGTAACTTCGTAGTACTTTGTTCCTTAATGACTGTTTTGGAGGAAATGACTGGAGCCTGAGTTACTTTATCGTCCAAACCTTTACAACTTCCACTGAAGTTTCAATTTATAAAGCCATTGAAACCTCTAGACTACTCTGTTGGAGTTGACTGTAAAGGAAACTAACTTTTTAAACTAACTTTTTAAAAAATGTATTGAGAACTTAAAATCAAGTTTTCAAAATAGTCCAAATATTCATTAGTGTGTAACTTTTAAAGAAAGTCTGTTTTCAGGCTTATATTGGTGGCAGGTCTTCTGATTTTCCTCAGTTGTTGGGATTAAATGTTAATAACTTCAATTTTGTCGTTTTTTGTTTGTTAGAGTATCATTCGTTGTGATGAAGACGAAGCCCACGTTGCATCTGTATATTGCACTGTTTGTGCCACTCACCTGTGTGCAGACTGTTCCCAGCTTACTCACTCTACAAAGACACTAGCAAAACACAGGCGTGTTCCTCTTGCTGATAAGCCTCATGAGAAGACCATGTGCTCCCAACACCAAGTGCATGCTATTGAGTTTGTTTGTTTAGAAGAGGGCTGTCAGGCCAGTCCTCTTATGTGTTGTGTCTGCAAAGAATATGGGAAGCACCAAGGTCATAAGGTACTGCTCATAATCCATCCCTAGTCATGCCGTGGGGTGGTTTGTGTCATTTTTTATCCAATTAAAGTACAAAGTAGGGTAGATTCTTGATAAGTCTTTGTAGTAGTAACTTGATATTGTTCTTTTGTTTTCCCTTCATTTCAGATGACTGCCATGGTAAAATTACAAGAAAAAAAACATTACTTCCAAGACCTCAATAACTTACTTATTTGTTAAGATGGACAGTCCATTTATGTGATGCTTTTCTGAACTTCTCACAGTAGTTGAGTCACTAGTTCTGAAAGTCGTTTTAATCATGCAAACGCTAGGTTCATCCAACAGTGCAGTCTAACTACCCTTCTTTGTTTATAATTTATTATGGTAAACAGGAAAATTGGTATGTTTGCTTATGTAATTGCTAGGTGCCTGTCTTAGTCTAAGCATAATTTGTAGCTCCTGATTGCTTTTTAAATTTCCAGATGGTTTTACTTTACTGCACCTCTCCTGTATATATGTATGTACATATAAACCTAGACACATATATATATATTTAATATATACTAAAATGGACAATATTATTAAGGAAGGTATTTATGATTAATCATTGATATGTTGCTTTTAATTAATAGCATTCTGTCTTGGAACCAGAAGCAAACCAGATTCGTGCATCCATTTTAGACATGGCCCACTGTATAAGAACTTTCACAGAAGAAATCTCAGATTATTCCAGAAAATTACTTGGAATTGTTCAGCATATAGAAGGAGGAGAACAAATAGTTGAAGATGGTGTTGGAATGGCCCATACTGAACATGTATGCACTTTTTTTCCCCCCCTCCCCACATGCACAGAGTAGCCAAGATAGGGAATTTATTTGAAAATTATCCATAAGTTTTACAAGTCAAGATCTTACATTCTTACCTCTACCAAGTTGGCATTGAGGCTTAAGCCAGCATATAGGAAGGGAACTTGTAGTCTATTACAATGTTTTTAGGCTACATGAAAACAGGGAAGCAGTAGGGAAAGCTGCTAGTACAGTACTGAAGTACTGTGACAGATTTAATCTGTTTTCAGGTGCTGTTGATAGCGTTGAGGCTTTTTCCCCTGGTAGTTTTTAGTAAGGTGTGTGTACACACAAATAAGCTACTTGATTACTGGAGTAACTTCTTGAAGAATCTTAGTCTTAGGGCTGATAAGGCTTTCTGTGTAACTGGGATTCGAAGTGTGGTGTAGCCAAGCAGATGTGAACATAAGTTAGAAACTGGGATAAAATGAAATATGTACTTCTGGAATCAACTGCTGGTCCCTAATCCTCTGGATCTCCTGACTGCAACACTGCAGGTACCAGGGACTGCAGAGAACGCTCGTTCGTGTGTCCGAGCCTATTTTTCTGATCTTCATGAAACACTTTGTCGTCAGGAGGAAATGGCTCTTAGTGTTGTTGATGCTCACGTGAGAGAGAAGTTAATTTGGCTTAGACAACAGCAAGAAGACATGACCATCCTCTTGTCACAGGTTTCAACAGCTTGCCTTCATTGTGAAAAGACTTTACAACAGGTAGGTTGGCAAGTGAGCTGTAACATATGGCAAGATAAGTGAAACTGCAAATGAAGTTTAGGCTACAAGCAATGGTACTTCTCATTTTTAATGCCTTTACAATGTTAAAACAATAATGATACAACATGAGATTGAAGTATTCATTACCAGGTGTTAGATCAAGGGTAATTGGTACAAAAGCACTGAGTTGTCCAGTTGCTTAAAAGCCTGTGGCATGATTCTCTTTCTGGTTATTTGTGAGGTTAGTGGGAAGGAGAGATGAAACTGAAGCAAAAAACATATGAGATTTATGGGAAGGATTTTACAGTTGCAATTACCAGTATGGGTGTTTGAAGATAGTTGTCATATGAGACTGGAAGGAAAAAAGTTTTTAGGACTAAATAAATTTACCTGTAGTAAGCGTAATTCAACATATTAAATGTGTGAAGAAAGTGGCTATATGAGAGTATCTGACTGGCCCATCATTCAGTTAATTTAGTGATAGCAAGAAGTAAATAGTATGTGTAGCAAACAGTAAGCCAAGTGTGAGAAGTTACTTCTTTAGTCTGTTATTTGCACTTTTTCATAATTAGTTTAGAGCTGGTATCTGGTTGCTTAGTCAGATGTACTTTTAACTATGCAAATGTTCCCCTCATTAGTGGGTGGATATTAATCTTTCTGTATTAAGTGTGTGGCTGTATGCTGCAAAATAGCTGCTCTGTTCTAGCTGCTGGAATGATATATGAATGATGTAGATATTATTTGTGTATTACATTACTGTCTCTTTTAATTTATATCCTTATTCCTACAGGACTCAGGGTGGTCCAAGAGGTCCAAGAAAAAGTTGTTTAAAACTGCAGAACTACTTAGTATCTATTAGTATTAAGGAAGAATTACAAGGCCTTCGTATTTGTGTCACAATTTAAAGTAAATCTGTTTTGTAAATGTGAGTTTCTTTAAAAAGAGTATTTCTGTTAAAAATGCTCTATTTCCAGCCATCGTATTTACATTGTGTTTGTTTTTTTATTTTAAGTAAATTACTAAAGGAAAGGCATGCTTTTGTTTTCTTTATCTGTTTAGGATGACTGCAGGGTCGTGTTGGCCAAACAGGAAATTACAAGATTGCTAGAGGCCTTAGAGAAACAGCAGCAGCAGTTTACAGAACTTGCAGATCACGTGCAGCTGGATGCTAGCATACCTGTCACTTTTACAAAGGTATTAGTAATCTCATAAGGTTCATCTACACACTTTATGAGGTCCCAAATGTAATTTAAAAGAAAGCAGGAGTAATGTGTCTTCATTATGATGCTGCATTTGTTGGAGCAATTCTAGGCAGTTCAGTACCATTTAAAGCCACGGTGTCTTGCCTGATGAGTGCCATCTGGTACTTGAGCTACAGAACCACCATGCTGCTATAATTAGTGTGAGAAACATGTGGTTGACCCTGGCTAGGTAAGTACCTTTGCATGAAGATCAGCTGCTTTCTTTTAAATATGTAAGATAGTATCTGTGAATTCAAGAAATGTGTTTGGCAACATCCCGGATTTGTTGCACATTCCACTCAGGCCAGGAATCTACCCTGTGTTCTTCCATGTATTACAGCTTTTTCATGGGTACAGCGTAAATTCTGCAGAATGTTTATTATTTCATTTCCTGAAAATTGCACGCATCTTTTAAATGCAATAATGCTGTTACAACTTTCAGCTTATAATATTAAAAATAATGTATTCCTTTCTATTTGTTAAATTATACTTTGTCATATAGTTGCTTTGCTTTCACCAACACAATAGGTTTTTGTATTGCTTTAATATCATTTCAATGCCACCTGTTCTTTGAAAGGGATGAGATTATTTAGATTTTGATGCCTTTCATGTGATATTTTTCACATAGGAGAGTAAATAAGTTTGAAACTCTAAAGAACAGGAAATACTTTGATGTTTAGGGGTTTTTGGTTCTGAATGGATGAAAGAATAGGATCTATTGTGGCTGAGATGAAACTGAGGATTTAACTGTTCCTGTTGAAGCTTTCACTGAAAGAAATGCATGCTTCCATGGGGATTCTGTCTCAGTCCTTATTGATGTCAGAAATTCGATTTCTTCCAATACTTTGTCTTGTAACTTCAGTATAGTTGAATTTCCATGTGATAACTGCTTTGTCAGATAATAAATGCAGCATTTTCACTTCTGCCCCTCCACTCCCTATTCAGCGGAGACCAGGAAGACCTCTTCTACAAACCCCCACTGTTCATGAATGAAGCAGCGTTCACATTTCACAGATGATTAATTGTGTTCTAGGTATTCAGAGTTAGTTGATGCTGCCATCTCACAGGCAGAAACGAAATCTTCAGATCAAAAACTGTCAACTGTTATTATATCACTGAAAAGGTCTTTCTCAGGAGCTCTCATGCACTGAAGGGTGCATCCATTATAAAACTTAAAAAGCATTTTAAACAGTACCAGATCAGAGGAACACTCCATATCTATGGAAGGCTGTGGAGATTTAAGCAAGGGAGGGATAAGTCCTTTTCAGTGTTGAAAGTGAGTAGGTTTTATCCACATTTTTTCTTCTACTGATGACACAAAAACCATAGTGTTGTTTCCTTCTCCTAAGCCATTCAGGGAAATGCCACGTATAAAGCTCTGAAGGGAAGATTTGGAGAATTCCAGGACAAGATGCTGAAAATCTTTCAAGGAAAATGTTGGTATATGTGTTTTTCTGAAAGTTGTTAATATATTGTTTCCAATGGATCCTTCTTTACCTATGTATTTATGAGGACTTTGACCAAATAACATTGACATGTCTTCATGTACTAAGCTTGTTGGCAAGAAGATGGCTCCTCATCCAGGAGTGTGATCCTTGTTTGAAGAAAGAGATTGCTGTTTTGTCCTGGTCAAATGAGAGCAGTGGCCATGGAGTATTACATATAGGAATAGCAATTGGTCATCCTAAACCCATGTGTGTACATAATGGGGTGAGGGAAAGTGATCAAGCAAACAGTACCTGAGATAGCAAAGAGCCCTTATCCATCAATGTTGAAGCAAGTATGGGAAACTGCTAACCCTTTACCAACACCAGGAGTACTTAAGAAGGCAGTAATCTATCAGAGGGAAAACACTTCACACTAAGTAAACCTATATACAGCTTTTGTCTCTCAACCAATTTCTTAACAAAGACAAAAATCAAGAGATCACTGTTGTTGTGATGGGCTTTTGTTCTGTACTTTCTGTACTGTGAGTTAAGTAAACACCACCTCTTGCTTTAACAGAAGTCACAGATTTACCTGTTTTTAAGTATGCTATCAAGTCACACATTGCTAGAAATGCAGTCGCGAAGGGGGTTTACTGGCCAGATTTTTTTAAATAACATTTTTTATTAAAGGTGCTGATAATATAGTTGCTGCAGAGATATGTTTTTAAGTCTGTCAATTTCTAGCTGCGATCCTGTGTAGACTCATATAACAGGAGCTACACATTGATTTCTGAGTAGAAACTTTTCTTGCAAGGTTCTTCCTGAAGTGATAGAACTTCAGAAAGTGGGAATTTGGTGTCTGTCACAGATTGCATTTTGATGCCTTCTGAGAGAGTACAAACATACAACGAACAATCTGTTTTAACTCAAGGCCTTACAGAAAGCAAACTGTGACAGGATGGCTAAATTTGACTGAATCATTCATCTCCTCCATTTCCCTGATGCTCAAAGTTGCACAGCCAGCTCTGCCCTCCAGCCGTGGGAGCTGTAGAGGTGACTGGTGCTTCTGGTGGAGCCCTGAGAGAATGGCCACAACTGGCTCACTGTTGGCAAGTTCTGGCCACAGTCAGGGTGTTGCATCCAGCAAAAAACCTGTAAACTTAGCAGCTCCATCCAGAGTTGTCTTTCCTTCCTCCTTTCAGGGACAGAGATGAACTGGGGAGGTTCATCCCCAGACATTTTGGACAAATTCAGAACTGAGGCTTGAGTGTGTAAAGGGGTGAGGAAGGCATGGCAATTTTTAGACTCTTAAGTGTTTTTTGCATTCTCCATTGTGTTCTTTGTCATTGTCTGCACCTTTGTTGCTGTGATGCTTGTCAATAATCTGCTCACAGGCTTTTCTTCTCCAGAATGAGATAACATGCTGTACTGCAATGTTGTCACTGAATTCGGCAACTTCAGCTCTGAATCAAAAAACCTAGAACTTCGAGGAAAACTATTAAAAAGCAAATAAGTCTCAATGTTTTATTTTCCAAATCTCAAATATTCAGTTAGTCTTTTGGTTTTGAATCATCTGCCTTGTGTAGTATCAGAGTTGTAGTGCTGAAACTGCTGGGCTTGTGCAAGTTTATTTCACAGACTCAAAGTCATTTTTTTGCCAACACAGAGTCTGTGGAGTTCTATGCCAAAGATCTTCTGAGCCCTAAATGTCTGTGGTTTCAAGAAGAAAACAGACAGATGCATAGATTAATAATACATCAAGATCTGTTAGTTGCAGAAACCACACTGTTGGCTCAGTGAGTCCATGAGCTGCAAGCTGTTAGACACAGGGAGGGTATTTAGGGGAGTCATCACTACATGCTTTCCCTGTTCCTTTCATTGAATTAATCTGTATTGATTACTCTGGCTGTACACTGGTTCACCTGTGACAGAGGGGAGAATGGAGTTGCATGTCATGATGACATACATGTGGCTGTATAATGGATCATCTCTGTGTCTATATATATCTATCAAGTCACATGATGTAGATGTTTATACATCCAGTCACACTGGTGCATGTTGGTGTTGTACCAAGAGAGGTTGTAGCATTTTTTGCACTCAATAAATATAATTTCTAATACAAAAAGAAATAAAAAGCTGTGTGTGTATATCTATATATAAAAATACACAAAACTCCCCAGATCTTTGTATTTTGCTAGCCCAGCACAGAATTTTGCAAGAAAACAAATAGATTACCACATAGTTCTGATGATGGAAACTCTGGTATCTTACCAAGGTAGCATTTCTAAGTACTTCAAAATATATTTCAAAGGTAAATAGTAATCATAGCCTACATTGTTTATTTTAAAATTTACACTTTGGTGCTTCGTATTAGCAATACCGCTTGATTGCGTTGTTACTATCAGCTTGTTCAGTACTCATGTACCTTGGTCTGAATGACAGATAGGAAGTTCATTATCTTTCCTTGCTTCCAAGCAAGACTTGGGTTGTTTGTTTCATTTTCTTCACTAGTTCAGGTCACTGCTTGATGCTAATAATGTTGCTGTTGTGATGTGGTGAAGGATTGGAAATGGCTTGAAGTGAAGAGGCAGCTATGGAGCCTCCAGCAAGGCAATAGTTCTGTAGGTGGGAGCATTAATAATGTGACAAAACATACTGGAAAAGCTACAAAACCAACAGAGAGTTTTCTGGTCAGACAGTTCTAATTGCTGCAAACAAGGCATGTGATAACTCAGGCAGAAGTTACAGGTTTACTACAGAGATTATTGGATACTTTGGTTTATATTATTGCTGGAGGTGCTTGGTGATTGTACCTTGCATTTGTGGAGTCCATCCATTTAATCACTTTACAAATAGCGACAAGGTATGTATCTTAAACATACGGGTTTTCCAATTTGAATTTCCTAAACTTTCCCTTGCTTTGTGTATGCTGTTTCTTCCAGGACAACAGGGTGCATATTGGACCAAAAATGGAAATTCGGGTTGTCACTCTAGGGTTAGATGGAGCTGGCAAAACAACTATTTTGTTTAAGTTAAAGCAAGATGAGTTCATGCAGCCAATTCCAACAATAGGTTAGTAGCAACAATTTAAATGTAATTATTTTTCTAAATGTTTTACTTACCTGTAGATATTTTTGTGTATATTAACACAGAACAAGACTATAAAACTCTACTATTTTAATTCTAGGTTTTAATGTTGAAACAGTAGAATACAAGAATTTGAAGTTTACTATTTGGGATGTAGGAGGGAAGCACAAATTGAGGCCCTTGTGGAAACATTATTATCTCAACACACAAGGTGAGACTAACACAACTTTTAAACTCTGTTTTGTCTTCTAGCTTGTATTTCAGAGCCAAAAAGGTTATTATTAGAAATAATTTATTACCATCGAAAACTGTTCATCTAATGCAAAGTACAGCTGCTAGAATCATGAGCTAAGAAATTTTAATCCAGTTGGTCATAGTGTCTGCTGCATGATAAAGGTGCATTCTCCATAAATCCATCAGACAGTTCATGGAGCCAAACAAAATTAGAATCTCTTAAACTGGTTCTAACTGACAGCAGACAAGTTGGCACAGTGAGAAGTAGTACTTGCCAGGTATGAAATTTAAATAGTACTTGAAATTAAAATGCTCGATTTTAGGAGCCTTATTTGGCAACTTAAAAAATTCTACAAAGTTCTTTAAGCTCTTTACAGTATTGCAGTGTAGTATCTGGTCATAGTCTAGACTACTGATTCTGAAAACATTGTTGTAAATGGTGCTGACTTACAGATTTATGCTGTCCTTCTGTAAATCCTACATAGTTGTTTTTCAATTTGGAAAGGCATTCCTCTTCGTTAATTCATTCAGAAGACTTAAGAATGACAAACATCAGTTTATGTGTTCCACTTTGTGCATTATTTCAGCCTTCATCTCAGACTTCAACGTTTCAAATTGTTCATATTTTCAAACTTTTAAAAATTGTATTTTGGGGTTTCCATTGTCCTCTTAAATTTACTGCGTGAACACCAGTAGCACAGCATTATGTCTGTCTTGAAGGACTGTATGTTGGAGAGAAAGTCTTAAGCACTAAAGTTGGTGCATACCTGCCATAAGTTTTGTTTAGTTTGGTGTTGTGGGTTTTTCCATTGCAAAAACCATGAGCTTAAATTCTGTCCTCTAGCTCAGCCTCCGTGACTCTTCAGTCTTTCTGGTGCGTTGGTTACGCTCTGTAGTGGATAGTAAAATCTACTGCTGTTGTGTAGAGTCCATGGAAATATTCTCTGGATTCTGTAGTTTATAGGGTGAAGGAAGCTGTGCTGTTTTGGCCAAACCTGTAAATTTTACAGACAGTTAAGGGAAACTGGAACAATCATGTGGGAGTTGATTTGAGTATAAATGGATCAAGATATGGTTTAAACTGAGATACTCAATCCACACAGAGTAGTTCTGGTTTTAGACCTAAATAGTTAAAATAACACAGCCTTTATGTTAGACTATGCAAAAAACATCAGACTTTTTTTTTTTTTCTCTCTCTCTGTTTTGGGATTAATTCTAGATTTTTGTCAAAAGTATAGAAGTACACAAGGGATTTCTCAGTCCTCTTGGGCTTGAAACTGAAGTTGCGTAGAGCTGAGAAACTTCACATAGAAGACTACTTGAAAAAAAAGAATTGCCTAAGTCGAAAGCTAATTCTGCAGATTTTGTATCTGTGTGTGAAACATTTCTCTCTTTCTTCCCTAGCGGTGGTGTTTGTTGTTGATAGCAGTCACAGAGACAGGGTCAGCGAAGCACACAGTGAGCTTGCAAAATTAATAACAGAGAAGGAATTGCGGGATGCCTTGCTCTTGATCTTTGCTAATAAACAGGTACTTGTGATTTTTTGTAATTCTGTTACTCTTTTTGCCAGTTTGTCTATCAAATTCCAGCTTCCTAATCCTCTACTAGGGGCAGGGAACAGTAATGCAGAAAGCATAAAATGTAGATGCTTTCCTTATGTTTAATGCTGGTAAAATAAGTGATGCTAGAGTGCTTAGTAGATTCAACAACCAGTTTTAGGTAACAACTAGTGAATGTATAAATGTTCTATTTGGTTTTTGTGTTTGGAAAGCTTTTATGTGATGTGTAGACTCAGCCTAAGCCTGATTAGTCTAATGCTTTAGACGTTATAATACAGAAGAATAATTGAGTCTTTGTATCTGATTCTGTTGCAGGACGTACCTGGTGCTCTTTCAGTGGAAGAAATCACAGAACTGCTTAGTCTCCACAAACTCTGCTGTGGCCGTAGCTGGTATATTCAGGGTTGTGATGCCCGAAGTGGTACAGGGCTCTATGAAGGACTGGACTGGCTTTCGAGGCAGTTAGTAGCCGCTGGTGTCCTGGATGTGGCTTAATTTTACAGCAGCTGCAATTTAGGTTGTAGTGCACTGTTTTGTTTTGTTTGCACGATTTAGTATGTAGCCAGGTCTGCTATCTGCAGAGATGACTTTATTTAACTTGGTGATTACAGAAAAATATTATCCTGGATTGGATAGTTGGTTCAGTAAACTTGTGCCATTACAGTGTTTTTGAAATTTCATACATTTACAAGTAATGGAATGGGCTTGTTACAAGGGTGCCTTGAAATTCTTTTTGCTGCAATTTTAGTTTGGTACAATTTAAAATTCTTCCTTGATAAAATAGTTATTGGAGTTAATCTAATATTTGTAACAAGGTTACAGAAATTAACTGGTGTCAGAAAAAATCTGAGTGGTATAGAAATACATTCCCAGGAAATTATTCCAAAATCCATCTTAAGATACTAGAATAGCCAGCTCTTTCTGTTAGTTAGAAATAAATGGTGCTACTCTTTGAAGAACGCATTCATCTAAAGCTGGCACTGAAACTTACATGCAAATACATCACAAAAAGAATATGTTTCCTCCATTGTTTATTAGCTTCCCTGTTTGTTAATGGAAGGCAATTTTGTTAATTGCACACATGCTAAATTATTTATGGACAGACTATAGTGATATTGAGATGAAAGTGTTTTGTGTGTGCTTGAGGACATAATCCACCTTTACAGATTTAGTTTACTCCTCAAGAAGTCAAATGAAGTTTAGAACAAAAAAACTTCTTAAAGAAGTCCGTGGTAGCATGTCAATCCAGCTATGTATTCTTACGTAGAAGTCATGCTTCCAGATTAAGGTAGTGGCCTTAAAATATGAAATAACACAGTGTAAAAGCAGTATACACTAATTATAACTCTTATGTAGAAGAGCAGACGGTAAAATGTGATATAAAACTTACATAATTAGATTTTCAGTTCTTGCTGTAGTTTTTACATGGAACTGTCACCTACACCTCTATTTTTGAACATTACTCATTCACAAACCCATGATATATGGGTGTAGCGCTGTTTAAATTTAGAGCAGTTTGCAGTGACTTAGTGATGTCTCTCTTTCTGCTGCACATGCAACTCTGCTAACAATTTAGTCTGGCTGGTGTGCGTACCAGAATCTCCCCTTTTTGAGTGCACAGCCATTGCCAGTTGCAGAAGCTGTGCCATGGACCGATTTGTATTGGTAAAGGAGCTCCAAAGAGTATGGCCAATAGGTCACAACTGCTTGTCACCACTTTTCTTTCTGGAGTAGAGGTGGATCGGGAGAACCAGACGGGGGAGGTGAGCAGTGTTTTTTCACAGATGGGCAGATATTTTTGCCAAGCTAAAAAGAATGTTTACCTGTGAAAGCTCTGAACCTCATCTAGCAAAGAAAATGTAACCCATGATCTGTGCCTATGGCTTTTATTGTAGTATTAGCAATTCTATTATGTTTTCCCACTACATACCTTAGATAAAGCAAAGAATGTGTGAACTAATAATTTAGTACATTTGCACTTTTCTTCAGTGACACTTGTAGTTTTCTTTTGTCACTTAAATTTCATGTAAATGGTGTTAAATGCTGCTTCAGTTTCTGCAAGTCTAATGACTTGAATAGTAGCGGAAAGAACACTAATCTTTTAAAATGTTAAGTGCTTATGAAATGGGCTTTAATGCCTACATATAGGTAGGTACTGAGAAGGGGTATTTCCTCTTTCTCCAGACAACCGGATAAATTTGGAAATTGGTCACAATGGAGTGAACGGTGTTTTCTTGCACCAGCTGAAGTAGAAATTGTTCATCCTTCCCATCCAGTAACTTTTTGTACAAGGCAGTTGGCTGCTCTGACTTGAGCATCTGCTTAGCCTGTACTGCAGAGCAGACCCAAACCTCCTTATAGCTTACTGTCTCTTCATAGCTCTTTTTAAAATACAAATACATTCTGCTAGGCATGGTTGATACCTTTTCCTGGAATATTTTTAACTGAGAAGATGGGCTTTCTTTAGAAAAATAGCAGTTCTGTAATTTTATTTTAGCTGGCTTGTGCTTCAGTTATACATGCCTCTCAGTATAGATCTACTTCAAAATGTTCAAGGCCACCAGTTTGGATTTTTTGTAACATTACATTTGAGGGCAGAGGAAGAATATTGAATGCCTATTTTTGAGTACAAAGGATTGCTTGTTACACATGGAATGCTGACATAAGTGTTTTTAAATTGAGTTTATTTAAGATGACTTGAAGAAACTGTGAAAGTGTTGCATTAGTCTGTGAACTCTTTAGTGTAAACAGGTACACTAAGAGGTTTATTCATATTATAAATTAATACTACAATATAAACTTCTTCAGTTATAAATTTAAGCTTGTTTCACCAGTTTTACTGAACTTCAGTTTTTAGTGTACGGATTTACGCAGTATGTAGTTGAAATAGTTCCTCAACTAGAACTCACTCAAGCATTACTAACTATGAGGATTATTTTAGAAGACTGAATAACTTTTCGTAGGATTTTGACTTAATTGTGAAATGGAGTAAATACAACATCCAGTGACTGTGTTGTGGCTTTTCTTAAAGAATCTCAGCTCAAAAATAGTATGTCTAGCCTAACTGAAAAATAATGCTTTATCACTTGGTATGGTCCTACTGTATGCTACCTTCAGAGTTATTGGGGACTATGTGGTACATCAGGGTTTTTATTTTGAGGTAGTTCTTACTCTGAACTCTTGGAGTAGGTTGTGGCTGTTATGTAAAGATTTCTTGAAAGAAAAGGCTTTTTGAGTGGAAACAATTCATGAACTGCTGCAATTTGAGTTGGCCAGAAAATGAATTATTTTCAATAGAAGTATGTAAAGCATTAGGGATTAATTTTAATAAACTTGCCTTCTTTGTTGTTGTTAAGGTCATCTCAGAATGGAAGTGTGCTACATTTAACTTCAGAGTTTTTCCTGGTGATTCCTGATGATATCCCTTCATCTCACTGAAGATGAGCTTCCTCCTAGTGGTAGTGAATTCAATTAGCATGCATCACGTCTGGTTTCATGAATGAAGTTAAAGGAACTGTACACTCCTGAGCACTGCATGAGTGCAGTGGTGTTATGTGAACATAAACAGTCAAAGTTCATGTAACTGTATTTAGAGCAGACTTAACTACCCAACATAGTAACAGGACCATACCTAGCTCCAGGTTCACAACAGTGTGGGGAGCTGCCTGAGCTTTCATTGAGGACTACATCAGAAACACCTGCTGTAAGTAAGCTTAGTTGAAATGACTGCCATCATTCACTTTAAACGAAGTATTTCAGTAGAAGTAGTAATGTTTGTAGCACCTTGGGAAAAAAATTAAGCCAGAAGCAGACTGCCTAGGCCAAAATAATGAGAAAGCAAACATCAGAATTAAAAAGCATTACTGGCAATGCCAAACAAGTTGCATGGGACTTCATATGCTGGCATTCCATGTGCTCATCATGTTATGCAACCATTTTTAAAGGACAGAGGTAGATTACATACCTTGTCATAGCAAACAGTAGCATAACTTTATCCAACTTTGGGGACAAACTTTTAGCAGGGCCTGTTGTGATTGGACAAGGGGTAGTGGTTTTATTCAAAGAGGGTAGATTCAGAGTCAATATAATGAAGAAATTTTTTTACAAGGAGGGTGGTGAAACACTGGAGCAGGTTGCCCAGAGAGGTGGTAGATGCCCCATCTCTGGAAACATTCAAGGTCAGGTCAGATGGGGACTCAGAGAATCATAGGATAATTCCATTTCGAAGGGACCTTTGAAGATCATCTATTCCAACCCCCCCTGTAGTGAGCAGGGACATCAACTACATCAGGTTGCCCACAGCCCCATCAAACCAGGGGCCCAAGCCACTGCCCAAGCCAGCAGTGTGCCCAGGTGGCCAAGCATCCTGGTCTGCATCAGAAATAGTGTAGCCAGCAGGACTACGGAAGGGATTGTCATAGAATCATAGAATTGTTCAGGTTGGAAAAGACCTTTAAGATCATCGAGTCCAACCTTATGCTAACCCTGTCACCCTATTTCTGATGACCCACCACTAAACCAGGTCCCCAGGCACCACATCCAGACGACTTTTAAACACATTCAGGGATGGTGACTCAACCACCTCCCTGGGGAGCCTGTTCCAGTGCCTAACAACCCTTTCTGTAAAGAATTTTTTTCTGATATCCAACCTAAATCTCCCCTGACACAACTTGAGCCCATTTCCTCTTGTCCTGTCATCAGTCACCAGTGAGAAGAGACCAACCCCACTCTCACTGCAACCTCCTTTCAGGTATTTGTAAAGAGTGATAAGGTCTCCCCTCAGCCTCCTCTTCCCCAGACTAAACAGCCCCAGCTCCCTCAGTCGTTCCTCATAGGGGATGTTTTCCAAACCCCTCACTAGCTTTGTTGCCCTTCTTTGGACCTGCTCCATCACCTCGATGTCCTTTTTGTATTGAAGTGCCCAAAACTGAACACAATACTCGAGGTGGGGCCTCACCAGTGCTGAGTACAGAGGCAGGATTACCTCCCTAGTCCTGCTAGACACACAATTTCTGACACAAGCCAGAATGCCATTGGCCTTCTTGGCCACCTGGGCACACTGCTGGCTCATATTCAGCCGACCGTCAATCAAGACACCAAGGTCCTTTTCTGCCAGGCAGCTTTCCAGCCACTCTTCCCCAAGCCTGTAGTGTTGCCTGGGGTTGTTGTGACCGAAATGCAGGACCCAGCATTTGGCCTTACTGAATTTCATACAGTTGGTCTCAGCCCATCGATCCAGTCTGTCCAGGTCCCTCTGTAAAGCCTTCCTACCATCCAGCAGATCAACACTCCCTCCCAACTTGGTGTCATCTGCAAATTTATCATTAATAAAGATGTTAAACAGGAGTGGCCCCAGCACTGAGCCCTGGGGACACCACTCGTGAATGGCTGCCAACTGGATTTAACTCCATTAACCCAACTCTTTAGGCCCGACCATCCAGCCAGCGTTTAACCCAGCAGAGTATATGCCCATCAAAACCATGGACAGCCATCTTTTCCATGAGGATGTTATGGGGGTGGTGTCAAAGGCTTTACTGAAGTCCAGGTAGACAACATCAGCAGCCTTTCCCTCATCCACTAAGCAGGTCACCTTGTCATAGAACGAGATCAGGTTTGTCAAAACTCAAGGTGGAGACTGAACTCCACCATAACCACTGCTTAGACCTCTGCTGGAGCCCCAGGAGCTGGAGGGGGCTGCAGTGTAGATAACACTACACTAACACTAACACTAGTGCGTACATTCATTCCCTCTTGATGATCATTGAGTATCTGTGTGCAGTTTAGGTCCCCCCACCAGAAGGAAGATCATTGAGGTGCTGGAGAGAGTCCGAAGAAGGGCAACCAAGCTGTTGACGAGCCTGGAGCACAAGTCGTACGAGGAGCAGTTGAGGGAACTGGGGTTGCTCAGTCTGGAGAAAAGGCCGAGAGGAGACCACCTAGCTCTCTACAGCTGGCTAAAAGGTGGCTGTAGCAAGGTGGGGGTTGGTCTCTTCTCCCAAGTAAGAAGCAACAGAGCTAGAGGACATGGGCTCAAGTTGTGCCAAGGGACGTTTAGATTGGATATTAGAAGAAATTTCTTCACTGAAAGGACGATTAAGCACTGGAATAGACTGCCCAGGGAGATGGCTGACTCTCCATCCCTGGAGGTGTTTTAAGAGAGGTGTAGATGTGGTGCTTAGGAACACGCTTTAGCACTGGACTTGACAGAATTAAGTTAATGGTTGGACTCGATGATCTTAAAGGTCTTTTCCAATCAGAATGATTACGCACGATGAAGAGTTTATTCAATACTGTGAAAAGGATTAGATGTGAAAGATGCAAATAAACATGAAAATGTTATAAACTACACCCTGATTCTATTTTATAAACACTATCATGAGACATGGTGTGGGTTTTTATCTTCAGTTTTGCATGAGAGATGGAAAAAAAACCAGCAGACTTTTTAAGAAACATGCAAGGGCGTTTACTTTAAAATACAAAGTTACCAGAAATACAGACTTGGGCACTTCAGGTACATTAAAAATAGTAGAACTACTGGCGATTGCTCTGTCCTGGCACTTCCTATGCCTAGGAATTACCAATTTCTGTCCTTTCTAGGTTCCTTTTTGGGTCCCACTGGGCAGATTCTTTCCTGCTTGAGCTGGAATCCTCAACTCCTAGCTTACTTCACTGTGATATTAATTATGCTGATATCCTCATAGGGTTTGTCAGTCTTGGGATTTACTTTCACATTTGAGATTCTCTGAACAACTTCCATGCCTTTAGTCACCCGTCCAAACACACTGTGCTTGTTGTCCAGCCATGGCTGTTAGAGGGCACCAAAAGGAGAAAGAAAAAGCACATGAAAATAGAAGGCAGCAGGTAGGTTAGGTACCAAACCAGAAAGAGATTGACTTAGAATAAGTGAACATGGATACATTTTATGTGTTAGCTACCAAATTTAACACCATGTACATATTAGCATGTAAGTAAATATTAAGAGTGTGGCTAATACATATTCATATGCATTTAAACTCACTTTTCAATTGTTTTCTTAAAGTACTACAAATGTCAGGTTCTAGCAAGGCAGTAGCATTTCAAAGTTTATTTTAAAGAGTATTCTTCTCAGCTCACAGAAATGCTGCTTCAGTCTATTTCATGTTATTTTCACAGCTGCGTTGTTAGTGCCAGACCAGAATACTACCTAATTCAATGTCACATTCCTACAGTATGTCCAATTAACAATCTGAATATAGACACTGATACAACTTAATAAACCTCAAAATTATGGTCGATGAGTGCTTTTAAAAAAAGACACGAGATTTTGAAGTTAAGTACTACGAGAACGTGCTCTGTAAGTGCCATCTATAAGGATTTGTTTGGCATCTGTTAGATTCACATACCAAAATTCACATACCACAGGATCTGAAATGATAGACAGATCAAAGGAAATCTTCACACCTGAATATTGGCTTCTTTGTACAGCTATCATTACGCAACATTAAGGAGTCATCCTGGCACCATATCCAAAACGTCAAACAATCTAAACAATAACTAGATTTCCATCCAGATTAAACTGGTATATCATATAAAATACTCCAGTACTCCAGTAAAGCACAATTGCAAACATGTCTGATTTACCAAGAATTTGATGTCGCCCATACTCCAATTAAAGCCGAAAAGCTTTCTGATCACAAGTGACAAAAATAGTCTTCTATTTCATAAAGGATTGTTTCAATGAAGCCTACACAGGGTACACTGTTGTGTGTAGCATTAGCAAACAACACGATTATTTAGTGTGTTCCTTTTTACATCAGAAGAAAAAAAATACGATATAGTTACCATCTCAGGCCTTAAATTGAGCTTTTAATATGACTTACAGTTGGCACTACTGTTATAAAAAACTGGGATCCATTGGTATTTGGTCCTGCATTAGCCATGCTGAGTGTGTATGGTCTGTCATGTCGTAAAGTTGAATGAAACTCATCTTCAAATTCTCCTCCCCAAATACTTTCACCTCCCATTCCTGTACCAGTTGGGTCACCAGTCTGAATCATGAAACCCTACATAGAAGTTAAATGTTATTACACAGGATAAATAAGCAAAAAATATTTTATGCCAGGTGACATTTTTTTTCAAACTTACTTCAAGCCTTTAAAAAAAAAAAAAATAGTGGGTGATGTGATGATTGGAGGCTGTCTTGGGCACAGCAATCACGCAATGATAGAATATTCAGTTATTGGAGAAATAAGATGTGGGGTCAGAACTGCTACCTTGGACTTCCAGAGGGCAGACTGGCCTGTTCTGGAGACTGGTTGAGACAGTCCCCTGGGAGACAGTCCTGAAGGACAAAGGAGTCCAGAAAGGCTGGATGGTCTTGCAGAAGGAAATCCTAAATGCACAGGAACAGGCCTTGTGCTGAAAGAGGAGCCAGGGGTAGGAAGACCAGGCTGGCTGAACAGAGCGCTTTGGTTGGAACTCAGGGAAAAAAGGAGTGCTCATGGCCTTTGGAAGACGGGGCAGGCACCTCGGGGGGACTACAAAGATGGCGTTAGGCTATGCAGGGAGCAAATGAGAAGAGCCAAAGCCCAACTAGAACGTAACATGGCTACAATAAAAATCTTTCTATACACATACAAGCAAGAAAAGGAGGGCTAACCTGCCGTAGTAGCGCTGGGCCCTAGACAGCACGTCTGGGCTACTGGCTTTTCCTTCTTGGCATACAAGGAGAAACGCTGTCGGAGGCAGCTGTCCAGTGGGGCGAGAGCAAAGGCCCCTTTCCAGCTCCCTTTCGACTTCCCGGTGGAGGCACAGGAGAGCTGGAACCCTGCCCATCAGGGCAGGCCAGGCAGCTGCCCGGCCTGGGAGCGTGGCAGGGTCGGGAGGCCCAGGGGCATGGGCTCTCCACCACCCGGGAGGGAGAGCATCAGCCGTGCTGCCCCAGGGGAGCCCAGAGGCTCTCCCTGCCCTGCTCAGCCCCACTGTGAGGTCAGAGCCCAGCTCCCTCAGTCGTTCCTCATAGGGGATGTTTTCCAAACCCCTCACTAGCTTTGTTGCCCTTCTTTGGACCTGCTCCATCACCTCGATGTCCTTTTTGTACTGAAGTGCCCAAAACTGAACACAATACTCGAGGTGGGGCCTCACCAGTGCTGAGTACAGAGGCAGGATTACCTCCCTAGTCCTGCTAGTCCCACCATTTCTGATACAAGCCAGAAATGCTGATATCACATGCTGATATGTGGAGCACGCGGCAGCGCAGAGCAGAGAGCGGCAGCAGTGTGAGCTGTTCCTTTAAATTGCTGAGGATTTGAGAGAGAGCCGGGCTTCCCGGAGACGGTGAAGCCGGGGCAGAGCCAGGAGACCCGAGTCTGAGCGGGAAGCCTGCGAGGGAGAGGAAGGCTGACGTGGCAGGGGGCGTGGCTGTGAACGTCGGCAAGGTTTAAAAAGCGGCCATTTGGCAGCCTCCTCTGAGCACGTAGCGCAGAGCAGAGAGCGGCAGCTAGCTTCCAGAGGGCAGGCAGGGAGGGAGCAGCGGGTGCCTTCTCACAAGAAAAGCAAACTAGTAGCTGGATAGATCATGGTCACAACGCGGCCGAAAACCATAGTGAAAAAGAATGTGGGGACTCAGACAGAGCTCCCAAGCAGGCATGCAGCAGTGCAGGTCTCTGGCTGCAGTGAATGCCTGAGCCTGGCACTGGTACCAGAGGGAACCAGTGACACCGCATGTGTGCGGTGTGAGCAAGTAAATGATCTCCTCAGGCAGGTGGTTAATCTGACAGAAGAGGTTGAAAGACTGAGAGCCATTAGAGATTGTGAGAGTGAAATAGATTGGTGGAGTCATACCCTGAGGCAGGGGCAGATCGAAGAGGTTGAGAAAGTGCCGGATCCCCTCCCCTCCTGTCACCAGACAGATGGAGAGGACTTAGGAGATATGAAGGAATGGAAGGAAGTCCGACCTCGGAAAGGCAAGAAAAAATCCTCCCAACCCCTTCCACCCTCCCAATTGCCCTTGAATAACAGATAGGAGGCCTTGGAAATTCAGGGACAGGAAAATGAAGTTGGAGGGGTAGACTTATCTAGTGAAGCACCTAGGACTCGTCAGTCACCCCGAGTCCTTAGGACTTCTTCAATCAAGAAGGAAAGGAGAGTAATTGTGGTGGGTGACTCCCTTCTGAGGGGGACAGAAGGGCCCATCTGTCGACCGGACCCATCCCACAGGAAGGTCTGTTGCCTCCCTGGGGCTCGGATTAGAGATGTTAAAAGGAAACTCCCTAATCTTGTGGGTTCCTCTGATTACTATCCACTGCTGATTTTTCAGGTTGGCAGTGATGAAATTATCACAAGAAATGTAAGGGCAATGAAGAGTGACTTCAGGGCCCTAGGACGGCTAGTTAGGGGGTCTGGAGCGCAAGTAGTGTTTGCCTCCATCCCTCCTGCAAGAATGGGTGGGGAGGTATATAGGAAGAGTCTACAGATCAATGAATGGCTAAGAGATTGGTGTCAAAGACAGGGTTTTGGTTTTTTTGATCATGGGATGCTATATGAGACACCTGGCCTGGTGGTGGCAGGTGGGATGCACCCGTCCCAGAGGGGGAAGAGGCTTTTGGGGCAGGACTTAGCAGGGCTCATTGAGAGAGCTTTAAACTAGATGTGAAGGGGGAAGGGGAGAAAACTGGGTCTATTAGGGACAAGCACAAGAGGAACGTACCAAGGCCTGAAAG
The DNA here is from genome assembly GCA_020745705.1 of Hemiprocne comata. Classification (NCBI taxonomy): domain Eukaryota; kingdom Metazoa; phylum Chordata; class Aves; order Apodiformes; family Apodidae; genus Hemiprocne; species Hemiprocne comata. The sequence continues at coordinate 37,135,207 of CM036616.1, read as the reverse complement.
CAGGTGGTCTAAGGAGGATTTAGTCCCACCAGTGGGCTCTGTTTGTTTCCTGAAATGCCTGTATGCTAATGCACGCAGCATGGGGAATAAGCAGGAAGAGTTAGAGGTCAGTGTGCGGGCTAAGGGTTATGATCTGGTAGCAATAACAGAGACGTGGTGGGACAGGTCACATGACTGGAATGTGGCCATGGATGGTTATGTGCTTTTTAGGAAAGACAGGGCGGGGAAGCGAGGTGGTGGAGTTGCTCTTTATGTGAGAGAGCAACTAGAATGTATTGAGTTTTGTGCAGGGGCTGATGAGGGGCAAGTTGAAAGTCTGTGGGTAAGAATTAAGGGGCAGGCTGGTGTGGGTGATACAGTTGTGGGGGTCTACTACAGACCTCCTGATCAAGGTGAGGAAGTTGATGAGGCTTTCTACAGGCAGCTGAAAGTAGCCTCACAACTGCAGTCCCTAGTCCTCATGGGAGACTTTAACTACCCCGATATCTGCTGGAAGACTCACACAGCCAGCCTTTCACAGTCTAGGAGGTTCCTCCAGTGCATTGATGATAACTTCTTAATGCAAATGGTGGACAAGCCGACTAGAAGAGGAGCGCTGCTGGATCTTGTACTAACCAACAAGGAGGGCCTTGTTGAAGCAGTGGTGGTCAGTGGCAGCCTTGGCTGCAGTGATCACGAGACGGTGGAGTTCAGGATCCTGTGTGGAAGGAACAGAATACCCAGTAGGACCAGAACCCTGGACTTCCACAGGGCAAACTTTGGCCTCCTCAATCAACTGTTAAGGGAAATCCCATGGGACAGGGTGCTAGAAGATAAAGGGGCTCAAGATAGCTGGTCAACATTCAAGGACCACTTCTTGCAAGCACAGGATCAGAGCGTCCCAATGGTTAGGAAATCTAGTAAGGGAGCTAGGAGACCAGCATGGTTAAAAAAGGAACTGCTGGGCAAACTTAAGTGGAAAAGGAAAATCTACAGATCATGGAAGGAGGGGCTGGTCACTTGGGAGGAACATAGGGCTGTTGTCAGAGGATGTAGGGAGGCAATTAGGAAAGCTAAGGCCTCCTTGGAACTTAGCCTTGCAAGTCAGGTTAAGGATAATAGAAAGGGCTTTTTCAAATACATAGCTAACAAAACTAACACTAGAGGCAATATTGGCCCGCTGTTGAATGAGGTGGGAGCCCTGGTGACAGAGGATATAAAGAAGGCAGAGGTGCTGAACGCCTTCTTTGCCTCTGTCTTTACTCCTGCAGGATTTCCCCATGAGCCCCAGATTCATATAGCCCCAGAAGTAGTCAAGATAGATGAGGAGTTTGACATAGTAGATGAAGATTGGGTTAGGGATCAGTTGAGTAATCTGGACATCCATAAATCGATGGGTCCAGATGGAATGCATCCAAGGGTGCTGAGGGAGCTGGCGGAGGTCATTGCTAGGCCACTCTCCATCATCTTTAGTAAGTCATGGGTAACAGGAGAGGTGCCTGAGGACTGGAGGATAGCAAATGTCACACCAGTCTACAAGAAGGGCAAGAAGGAGGACCCGGGTAACTATAGACCGGTCAGCCTCACCTCCATCCCTGGAAAGGTGATGGAACAACTTGTTCTTGTCTCTATCTCTAGGCATATCAAGGACATGGGGGTCATCAAGAGCAGTCAGCATGGTTTTATCACGGGTAAATCATGTTTGACTAACCTCATAGCCTTCTATGAGGAAATTACTAGGTGGATAGATGATGGTAGAGCGGTAGATGTGGTTTATCTGGATTTCAGTAAGGCATTTGACACCGTCTCCCACAGCATCCTTGTAGATAAGTTGATCAGGTATGGGTTTGGTGATCAGGTAGTGAGGTGGATCAGGAACTGGTTGAGGGGAAGGAGTCAGAGAGTTGTAGTCAATGGGGCAGAATCTGGTTGGAAGTGTGTGACTAGTGCAGTCCCTCAGGGGTCGGTACTGGGACCGGTGTTGTTCAACATCTTCATCAACGACCTGGATGAGGGTATAGAATGTACCCTCAGCAAGTTTGCTGATGACACTAAGCTGGGAGGAGTGGCTGACACACCAGAAGGCTGTGCTGCCATTCAGAGAGACTTAGACAGGCTGGAGAGTTGGGCGGGGAGAAACATGATGAAATTCAACAAGGGCAAGTGTAGAGTTTTGCATTTGGGGAAGAACAACACGATGTCCCAGTATAGGTTGGGGGCTGACCTGCTGGAGAGTAGTGTAGGTGAAAGAGACCTGGGGGTCCTGGTAGACAGGAGGATGACCATGAGCCAGCAATGTGCCCTTGTGGCCAAGAAGGCCAATGGCATCCTGGGGTGCATTAGAAAGGGTGTGGTTAGTAGGTCAAGAGAGGTTCTCCTCCCCCTCTATTCTGCATTGGTGAGGCCGCATCTGGAGTATTGTGTCCAGTTCTGGGCCCCTCAGTTCAAGAAGGACAGGGAACTGCTTGAAAGAGTCCAGCGCAGAGCCACAAAGATGATTAAGGGAGTGGAACATCTCCCTTATGAGGAAAGGCTGAGGGAGCTGGGTCTCTTTAGCTTGGAAAAAAGGAGGCTGAGGGGTGACCTCATCAATGTTTACAAACATGTAAGGGGTGAGTGTCAGGGAGATGGAGTTAGGCTCTTCTCAGTGATGACCAGTGATAGGACAAGGAGTAATGGGTGTAAATTGGAGCATAGGAGGTTCAAGGCGAATATCCGAAAAAACTTTTTTACTGTGAGAGTGACAGAGCACTGGAACAGGCTGCCCAGAGAGGTTGTGGAGTCTCCTTCACTGGAGGCATTCAAAACCCACCTGGATGCGTTCCTATGTGATGTGCTCTAGGTGACCCTGCTCTGGCAGGGGGGGTTGGACTAGATGATCTTTCGAGGTCCCCTCCAACCCCGATGATTCTATGATTCTGTATCCTGATGGACAAGGCAAGCCAAACCATGACAGCATTTGAATGGGAAAATCTGACAACAGGGAGGAAAGCACAGCTCTGTTGGACGGTGCTTCCACAAGGATTCAAGAACAGCCCCTACCCTGTTTCGGAACATACTAGCAAAGGAACTGGAGCAGTGGCAAGGCAACAACACATCACACTGTTGCAGTACATTGATGATCATTGAGTATCTGTGTGCAGTTTAGGTCCCCCCACCAGAAGGAAGATCATTGAGGTGCTGGAGAGAGTCCGAAGAAGGGCAACCAAGCTGTTGACGAGCCTGGAGCACAAGTCGTACGAGGAGCAGTTGAGGGAACTGGGGTTGCTTAGTCTGGAGAAAAGGCCGAGAGGAGACCACCTAGCTCTCTACAGCTGGCTAAAAGGTGGCTGTAGCAAGGTGGGGGTTGGTCTCTTCTCCCAAGTAAGAAGCAACAGAGCTAGAGGACATGGGCTCAAGTTGTGCCAAGGGACGTTTAGATTGGATATTAGAAGAAATTTCTTCACTGAAAGGACGATTAAGCACTGGAATAGACTGCCCAGGGAGATGGCTGACTCTCCATCCCTGGAGGTGTTTTAAGAGAGGTGTAGATGTGGTGCTTAGGAACACGCTTTAGCACTGGACTTGACAGAATTAAGTTAATGGTTGGACTCGATGATCTTAAAGGTCTTTTCCAATCAGAATGATTACGCACGATGAAGAGTTTATTCAATACTGTGAAAAGGATTAGATGTGAAAGATGCAAATAAACATGAAAATGTTATAAACTACACCCTGATTCTATTTTATAAACACTATCATGAGACATGGTGTGGGTTTTTATCTTCAGTTTTGCATGAGAGATGGAAAAAAAACCAGCAGACTTTTTAAGAAACATGCAAGGGCGTTTACTTTAAAATACAAAGTTACCAGAAATACAGACTTGGGCACTTCAGGTACATTAAAAATAGTAGAACTACTGGCGATTGCTCTGTCCTGGCACTTCCTATGCCTAGGAATTACCAATTTCTGTCCTTTCTAAGTTCCTTTTTGGGTCCCACTGGGCAGATTCTTTCCTGCTTGAGCTGGAATCTTCAACTCCTAGCTTACTTCACTGTGATATTAATTATGCTGATATCCTCATAGGGTTTGTCAGTCTTGGGATTTACTTTCACATTTGAGATTCTCTGAACAACTTCCATGCCTTTAGTCACCCGTCCAAACACACTGTGCTTGTTGTCCAGCCATGGCTGTTAGAGGGCACCAAAAGGAGAAAGAAAAAGCACATGAAAATAGAAGGCAGCAGGTAGGTTAGGTACCAAACCAGAAAGAGATTGACTTAGAATAAGTGAACATGGATACATTTTATGTGTTAGCTACCAAATTTAACACCATGTACATATTAGCATGTAAGTAAATATTAAGAGTGTGGCTAATACATATTCATATGCATTTAAACTCACTTTTCAATTGTTTTCTTAAAGTACTACAAATGTCAGGTTCTAGCAAGGCAGTAGCATTTCAAAGTTTATTTTAAAGAGTATTCTTCTCAGCTCACAGAAATGCTGCTTCAGTCTATTTCATGTTATTTTCACAGCTGCGTTGTTAGTGCCAGACCAGAATACTACCTAATTCAATGTCACATTCCTACAGTATGTCCAATTAACAATCTGAATATAGACACTGATACAACTTAATAAACCTCAAAATTATGGTCGATGAGTGCTTTTAAAAAAAGACACGAGATTTTGAAGTTAAGTACTACGAGAACGTGCTCTGTAAGTGCCATCTATAAGGATTTGTTTGGCATCTGTTAGATTCACATACCAAAATTCACATACCACAGGATCTGAAATGATAGACAGATCAAAGGAAATCTTCACACCTGAATATTGGCTTCTTTGTACAGCTATCATTACGCAACATTAAGGAGTCATCCTGGCACCATATCCAAAACGTCAAACAATCTAAACAATAACTAGATTTCCATCCAGATTAAACTGGTATATCATATAAAATACTCCAGTACTCCAGTAAAGCACAATTGCAAACATGTCTGATTTACCAAGAATTTGATGTCGCCCATACTCCAATTAAAGCCGAAAAGCTTTCTGATCACAAGTGACAAAAATAGTCTTCTATTTCATAAAGGATTGTTTCAATGAAGCCTACACAGGGTACACTGTTGTGTGTAGCATTAGCAAACAACACGATTATTTAGTGTGTTCCTTTTTACATCAGAAGAAAAAAAATACGATATAGTTACCATCTCAGGCCTTAAATTGAGCTTTTAATATGACTTACAGTTGGCACTACTGTTATAAAAAACTGGGATCCATTGGTATTTGGTCCTGCATTAGCCATGCTGAGTGTGTATGGTCTGTCATGTCGTAAAGTTGAATGAAACTCATCTTCAAATTCTCCTCCCCAAATACTTTCACCTCCCATTCCTGTACCAGTTGGGTCACCAGTCTGAATCATGAAACCCTACATAGAAGTTAAATGTTATTACACAGGATAAATAAGCAAAAAATATTTTATGCCAGGTGACATTTTTTTTCAAACTTACTTCAAGCCTTTAAAAAAAAAAAAAATAGTGGGTGATGTGATGATTGGAGGCTGTCTTGGGCACAGCAATCACGCAATGATAGAATATTCAGTTATTGGAGAAATAAGATGTGGGGTCAGAACTGCTACCTTGGACTTCCAGAGGGCAGACTGGCCTGTTCTGGAGACTGGTTGAGACAGTCCCCTGGGAGACAGTCCTGAAGGACAAAGGAGTCCAGAAAGGCTGGATGGTCTTGCAGAAGGAAATCCTAAATGCACAGGAACAGGCCTTGTGCTGAAAGAGGAGCCAGGGGTAGGAAGACCAGGCTGGCTGAACAGAGCGCTTTGGTTGGAACTCAGGGAAAAAAGGAGTGCTCATGGCCTTTGGAAGACGGGGCAGGCACCTCGGGGGGACTACAAAGATGGCGTTAGGCTATGCAGGGAGCAAATGAGAAGAGCCAAAGCCCAACTAGAACGTAACATGGCTACAATAAAAATCTTTCTATACACATACAAGCAAGAAAAGGAGGGCTAACCTGCCGTAGTAGCGCTGGGCCCTAGACAGCACGTCTGGGCTACTGGCTTTTCCTTCTTGGCATACAAGGAGAAACGCTGTCGGAGGCAGCTGTCCAGTGGGGCGAGAGCAAAGGCCCCTTTCCAGCTCCCTTTCGACTTCCCGGTGGAGGCACAGGAGAGCTGGAACCCTGCCCATCAGGGCAGGCCAGGCAGCTGCCCGGCCTGGGAGCGTGGCAGGGTCGGGAGGCCCAGGGGCATGGGCTCTCCACCACCCGGGAGGGAGAGCATCAGCCGTGCTGCCCCAGGGGAGCCCAGAGGCTCTCCCTGCCCTGCTCAGCCCCACTGTGAGGTCAGAGCCGTCACTGTGAGGTCAGAGCTGGCCACCCACACGTGCCTGTGGTGCAGGGGGAAGGACCCCTCACTGGCCGTGTGGCTGTTGCCCTGGACAGACGTGTTCCTGCTGGGAGGTGGCGTTGGGCTGCTGTCACAGCTGGTTTTGCCTGTGCAGGCCACAGTGCTGTGGTTGTGGACATAGAGTCCAGCCTTTTGGAAGCCTGCCTCTGCCCAGGGATGGCGAACAGAAGAAGAGCACAAGGGGCCCGCAGAGCCCCCTCAAGGCAAGAGGCTGAGCTGCAGCTGGCAGTGGAGGCAGAGGGGCCGAGCGGCTGCCAGACAAGCAGGTACAAAGTGGGCTGCTCCTGCCCAGGGTGCCAGGTTGGGGTGGTAGCAGGGACGTGGCCTAACACGGTTGGTGGGGCGCGGAGCAGCATGGGGAAGCCGACAGAGGCTTTCCGAAGAAGAGCCCCGTGGCTTGCGAAGCCCCCGTTCTGCGGGGACGGGTGTGGGCTGAAAACTTTCTGTTTCTGCCGTGGACGGGGGGAGGAAAGGGGTGTCTGAGAGGGCCACTGCAAGCAAAGGGGAGAGCAGAGGCTTTTCCCTTGTCAGCAGCACAGGGGTCACTGCCAGCTGAAGGCCTCCTTCTTTTTCAGGCTAAAGATGGCGCTAAAGAGCAGTGTGTTCCGCGAAGTCGTCTTAGTGCTTCTTGTGGTGGCTCTTTGTGAGTATTCGTCAGCAAGCAGCTGAGAGTGACAGCAGCCTGGCTGTGCCAGATGTCAGCTGTCCAGCAGTCCAGCTTTCCTTTTGGCCAACTGTGTGGAAACTCCCGTGGCCCACGTGCTTTCTGAGAATGTTCTTGATGGGGACTGGCTTCTGGACTGCCAGGAAGACTGGTGGTCTCGCAGCCATGCTGCTGCTCTGGTCCCTGGACCAGGCCACCAAATGGCTTGGTTAGTCCACAGGTCTGTGGGAGAAGGGCATAGGTATTTCCAGGCCTGAACTGGGGATTCCCAGAGGGGGTCTGTTATGGTTTGGGAGACCCCGGCACTGTGTTGGACACCTATCGGAGAGAGAGGGGGTCCTTAGCACCCTGAGAGACTGGCAGGGGTCAGTATTCCCGCCCACTTCCTGTCACAATCTATAAAAGCCAGCAGAACCGGAGGCCGCTCTCTCCTTCCTCCTACTCCTCTTCCCCTGCCGGGTGTGCTGCTGGTTTCCTTCGGCTTCCCACGTGCTCGCTCCAGAATCCAACTACATCGGGTGCTGTGAGGAGCCGTGGACCTCTTCTGGAGCGGCCCTGCGTTCCCCATATCCCTGCCATCATCGAGATCAGTTTTGTATATTTGTATATAAATATCTACTCACTCCCTGCCCCCCCCCTCCGTTTTACCCCTTTTTTTTTTCCCCTTGTGTTATAGTAAACTTGTTTCTAGTTTCAATTTCCAAAGTTGAAGTCTCTCTTTCGTATTCCCCTTTCTATCTTCCCTTGGGAGGGAGGAGGTGGGGGGATAATAGAGAGCAATTCTGTCCTCTGGTTGTTTGCGGTTCACCTTTAATATTTAAACCAGAACAGGGCTGATGGAGAAGGATCTCTCCTAGCCCATGCAGCCTGGTCTCAGTGCTCACTGAAGCAGTGGGGGAAAACGTGGACTAGCTGTGGGGCACCAAGCACACGTGAAGATCACAGTTGCGCAGTCCCCTCAAGCTTGGGCTGATGGCCCCGGTCAGAGGCACATCCTCTCTCTGCACCCCACACTCCCCACTTCCTCAGCTAACCTGCTGCCCAACCCCTGGGGACACAAATGGGACACAATGCGACTGCAGGGATCGCTAGCAACCCCAGTAAAATAACTTTTTCTTTGCAATGTGAATTGCAGGTCACCTTTACTACAGGACCTCGCTGCCAACGTGCACGACAACGTGGGCAATGGGACCAAGAGAGGAGGTTGGTGACTCCTGTGGGATGGGCACCTGCTGCCACAGAGCCCTACTGATGGTGGCTGGCTAAATCATGGGCTCTTCCACGCAGAGACCCAAAGCAGCAGCAGCAGCTTGTGCTGCATCTTCCTAGGGAGGCCGCTTCTGGGAAAGTCCCGATGGCCCCGGTAGCAGATGCTCTAACAAAGCGTTTTTCCCTTTCAGGGGCGCACAGGGGTGTCAGCAGCAGACCTGGAGGCCCTGCGGTAAGAGATGTGTCCTGAGCTGGAACTGGTTCTGTGCCTTAGAAGGACCAGCTGACCTCATGCTACCTACCCTCTTCTCCCTAACAGCCAGGGCTCCCATCCTTCCCTCTGCCTTTGTGTTTTGCTCAGCCTGGTGCAGAAGGCAAGCTCTTGCAAAGCAGGGAAAGGACACGTTTCTCTCCTCTTTGCTGAGCCTGGATGCTCCCAGAGGGGATGGGCTGCTCTCTGACAAGGTGTGCTTTCCTGTTCCTGCAGGAAGGGTTTGTGTGAGGAGCAAACTCGAGAGATGCAGCTTCTGCTGGCGGAGGTGACTCGACTGAGGGCGGAGCTCAGCGACACAACTGACTGGGCCCTGCAAAGCTCTGGTAGGGACACGGGCAGCCCGGTGTCCTTCCCCTGCACTCGTCTGCAGCACTCCCCAGAGAAACCTGTGTTGCAGGCCCTGCTCTCCAAAGTGGGGGAGCTGAACTGCTTCATGGGGTCCAAGAGCAAGACTGTGGCAGAGTGGCTCTCCCAGGCTCCGTCCCAGTCCTGCCCTTGGCCTCCACGTGTGTGCCTGTGAGGCTGGAGGGGCTCTCTTCCTCGCCCCTGCACCTGAGAAGGGAATGGCTGGGCTGCCCTTTGCTGCCTCCGCAGCAAGCCCTCAGCTTGGGTCTGCTGTCACTCACGTGGGTGCCTGCAGTCTCCAAGAGCCCCCAGACCTCGTGCCTCCTCGTGGCACTGTGAGAGAAGCAGTCACCAGGCACGTGGCTGCCGTCAGTCCCCTGCCCAGCTGGGCACCCCCACCGGCCTGGTGATAAGGCGGGAGTGACCAGACGTGGAGCTGGCCGGCGGTGTCAGAAATAGTATCTGAGCACCAGGTCCTCCTAGTCTGTGGCCTCTTGCAGCCATCTGCTCTCCCTTCCTTACAGGTGCCAGCATCGACACCGAGAGAACTTCAGAGACCTATAACTTCAGAGATAATTTGGGCTGCTTGATAAGATGGTTATTCTACAGTCCCAGCCCTCCAGACACTATTTTGCAGGTATTGTAGCAGAAATACCAGTGCCGGTTTCATCCCTTCCTGTGAAGTTGGGGACCAGTCTCAGGAGCTGTCCCCTCAGTCCAGCGGTACTGCCCAAGCCCATGGGCTTGATCAGGTTCCTGAAACCAAAACTCTTAACACAGGGCTGGGCTTGCTTGAAATCTGTGGGTCCCCTGGGGAGGGGAATGGGGCTGAACGGAGCTGAACTGCTGCCTCAGTTTTGAGCTGGAACAGACCCCACAGGCACGCCGGTGCCTGCACTTCAAGCTACAGGGGCAGTTGTGTTGGCCCCATCGCTCTCTCACGCTTCACTGCTCTCCCTTTCTTGTTGCAGCCAGATGTTTCCCCAGGAAACTGCTGGCCTTTTCGAGGGCATCAGGGCCAAGTGGTCATCAGGTTGCCAGCACGAATCCATCTGACCGCCGTCACAGTGCAGCACATCTCCAAAGAAGTGTCTCCATCTGGGACTGTCACCAGCGCTCCCAGAGACATTGCTGTCTTTGTAAGTCTCTGCTGGGCACCTCTGGCAGGGATCGGGCCCTGGGGGAAAGCCACGACAAGGTCTTACTTGCTTTTGTGCACCCTCTGAGGTTTGAGTCCTGCTCTCTCCTGAGCGCTGCAGTGTCCCAGTGGGATACTTCAAAGGCTCTAGGGGTTTCGTCTTAAGACTTGTTCTGGCCCGGCACCTCTGATGTCTTGACCAAAACTCAAGGTGGAGACTGAGCTCCACCATAACCAGTGCTTAGACCTCTGCTGGAGCCCCAGGAGCTGGAGGGGGCTGGGGTGTAGATAACAGTGCGTACGTTCGTTCCCTCTTTGTCAGGCTCAGCCTGAGCTCCTCTCCTTGTGTTTTTGCCCCGAGGGATTGGATGCAGACGGAGAAGAGGAAACGCTCCTGGGGACGTTCACGTACAACGTGGCAAAAGAGCCCATGCAGACCCTTCCTCTGAAGGTACGATCCATGCATGGGGGCATGACACCAGGGAGCAATGGAGGCTTGCCTGCAAGTCCACGGCTCCTCCAAGGAGGAGCACAAATGCTTTCTCCCTGGGCAGAGGGGCCCAAAGCACCGAGGGACACAGGCAGGCTTGGGAAGGCTGAGTAGTGCACGGTGGAAGTAGCGAAAGGACAAGGCACCGAAAGGTGCCTGGCTGCACCCACTGCCCTCAGCAGAGCCAGCTGCACAGGCAGCCGCTCCACCCAAGCAATGTCTTTGTGCCGTGGAGAAACAGGGATGCCCAGGAGGGGGGAAAGGTGTCGGGCAGCGCTGCCACTCTGGCTGGTGACCTGCTGGCAGGCTGGAGAGTGTCCTCTGCTCCCAGCATAGCATGGCACTCCTCTGCCAGTGCTCTGATGCCTGCCAGGAGGAAAGCAGGCAGAGCCTGCAGGTAGCGGTAGCTTGGTCTGGTTGCACACCAGCTGCCCCAGGCACAGGAGCACCTCCCCAGCCTCTCTGTCAGCAGAGAGCAAGCAGCAGAGGGAAGGGGCAGAGGGCAGGGAGACTGAGCCCCAGCTGGGCCGGCTGGCAGAGGATGCCAGGTGCCTTCCCCGTCCTGTGTCCCCAGGCTCCCCAGCAGCTGCGGGACCAGCAGCAGCGGGCCTCCCATTTCCACATCCGCTCCCACCAACCTTTGGGAGCTTGCTCCTGGGCAGGAGCAGCAGCAGGAGCAGGGCTGGCAGGGGGAGATCTGTGGGTGGCATTGTCACTCTTAACAGCTCTGCTTCCTTTTCCCTCTTCACAGAACGTGCCATTTCCCAGAGCCTTCTCATACATCAAGCTGCTTGTGAGGAGCAACTGGGGAAATCCCAAGTACACCTGCATGTATCGAGTGCAGGTTCACGGGAAGATGGCAAATCCAGAAGACCTCAACTGAAACTGGAGGAAGAAAGGAGAAAAAGAATCACAGAATCACAGAATTGTTAAGAGTTGGAAGGGACCTCTAGAGACCATCTAGTCCAGCTCTCCCACTGAAGCAGGATAACCTAGAGCACATTACTCAGGACTGCATCCAGGCCGGTTTTGAGTATCTCCAGAGATGGAAACTCCACAACCTCTCTGGGGCAGCCTGTTCCAGTGCTTTGTCACTCTCATGGTAAGGAAGTTTTTTCTTATGTTTAAATGGAACTTCCTATGCTCCAGCTTGTACCCGTTGCCGCTTGTTCTGTCACTGGGAACTACTGAGAAGAGCCTGTCCCCATCTTCCTTGCACCCACCCTTTGGATACTTGTATACATTGAGAAGATCTCCCCTCAGCCTTCTCATCTCTTTCCCCCTCCGTGTGCTGCCTGCATGCTCGGCTTGTGCAGGAAAGCAATCTGCTGCTTGAGGAGAGGTGCTGCTACACTGGCATAGCTCATCCAGCATCCCCTCTGCACTGAGCTGGGCCAGGTGAAAGATAATTAGGTGCCTTCCTTGATAAAACCTTTTGCACCACCCCCCTGCCCCCGAAAACAAACAAAATGAAAAACAACAGAAAAAAAAGGAGGCAGCTCCCCTAGTCCCTGGGGAGCTCCCCTGCATCATGGAGCCAAGCGGAATTTTCTGCCATCCAGCTCTTCTTGGGAAGAGAAATGGCTGAGAGGGATAGGGAGACTTAGCCTGTATCCCTGCAAGATGTCAATGTCTTGGCGACTTTTTGTGCTCGTTGGGTTTTTTGACGTGGCAGCGCTACAGGTTAGGTTTCAGATTGAAGCGTTTGCTGATGGCTTTGAAAATCAGAGGAGGGTTGGCAGCTAACCTGCTGCCCCACCCCCGGGGACACAAAGGGGACACAATGCGACAGCAGGGATCCCTAGCAACCCTGTTGTTGATGGCTAGCAATCCTGCTGTTCCTGAAAAATCCAAGAATTGCAGAATCCCCAGAATCCCATAGAATTACAGAGGGACCCCATTACCTTCTGCAATGGAAGATACAAGAATTCTCAAGCAGGCCCACCGTTTCTCCAGTAGTTCTTAAAACAAATAACAGAAAACCAACCCACGTAATTTCTTGACGTTCAGAATTTTTAGAGCCTGAGACTGCTGTGTAATTGAGTTTTGGCCTGTGGGAGGCAGTGAGGCAGGAGAGGCTAATCCCACCCATCATCCTGAAGTTCAGTTGCACACAAGATCGGTCGAATCAAAGCTCTTGCTCCTTGGGACACGGCGGTGAGGCTGTGCACCACGGGCCCTGTGTCCCAGTGCTGCCATGCTGGCAACCTGGTACGGGCCGTGCTGCCCAGTGCCTGCAGCGCAGCCTGTGCCCCTGGGCAGGGACCCTCCTGGGCCCTCAGGCCACCGCAAGGCAAGGGAGGAGCATGCTCCCCTTCCAAACTAGGGAAGTCAAGGCAGAACTGGCAAGGTGAGGAAAAAAGGGTCCTTGTTAACCTGCCGTAGTAGCGCTGGGCCCTAGACAGCACGTCTGGGCTTCCATACAAAATCAAATTTGAATTCTGTGCAACTACATATTTCACAGGAGATGGCACAGATTTGCCTGCTACCAAAGGCACCTTCTACTGAGGTGCATGAACACAACCTTCCGGACACAGTGATAAATGCAGTGGTTCCTCTGGTCTGGGTTTTGGAAGAACCAGGTACAGCAAAGAACATGATACCTGTTAAGATAAAGCCTGGAGCTCGTCCGGTAAGAAAGAAACAGTATCCCCTAAAATTGGAAGCCTGGAAGGGGTTGGAGCTATTAATTAACACCTTTTGAAAACATGGAGTGTTAAGGGTATACCAATCTGAATTTAACTCATGCATCACCAGTAAAGAAACCTGGATCTCGAGAATACAGGTTGGTTCAGGATCTAAGAGAAATCAGCTGGGTAACTGTGGATGTGCATCCTGTTGTTCCCAACCCATATACATTGCTTATATCTATACCTGAGATAAATGTTTATTTTAGTTTTGGATTTGAAGGACACTTTCTTCTGTATCCTGATGGACAAGGCAAGCCAAACCATGACAGCATTTGAATGGGAAAATCTGACAACGGGGAGGAAAGCACAGCTCTGTTGGACGGTGCTTCCACAAGGATTCAAGAACAGCCCCTACCCTGTTTCGGAACATACTAGCAAAGGAACTGGAGCAGTGGCAAGGCAACAACACATCACACTGTTGCAGTACATTGATGATCATTGAGTATCTGTGTGCAGTTTAGGTCCCCCCACCAGAAGGAAGATCATTGAGGTGCTGGAGAGAGTCCGAAGAAGGGCAACCAAGCTGTTGACGAGCCTGGAGCACAAGTCGTACGAGGAGCAGTTGAGGGAACTGGGGTTGCTTAGTCTGGAGAAAAGGCCGAGAGGAGACCACCTAGCTCTCTACAGCTGGCTAAAAGGTGGCTGTAGCAAGGTGGGGGTTGGTCTCTTCTCCCAAGTAAGAAGCAACAGAGCTAGAGGACATGGGCTCAAGTTGTGCCAAGGGACGTTTAGATTGGATATTAGAAGAAATTTCTTCACTGAAAGGACGATTAAGCACTGGAATAGACTGCCCAGGGAGATGGCTGACTCTCCATCCCTGGAGGTGTTTTAAGAGAGGTGTAGATGTGGTGCTTAGGAACACGCTTTAGCACTGGACTTGACAGAATTAAGTTAATGGTTGGACTCGATGATCTTAAAGGTCTTTTCCAATCAGAATGATTACGCACGATGAAGAGTTTATTCAATACTGTGAAAAGGATTAGATGTGAAAGATGCAAATAAACATGAAAATGTTATAAACTACACCCTGATTCTATTTTATAAACACTATCATGAGACATGGTGTGGGTTTTTATCTTCAGTTTTGCATGAGAGATGGAAAAAAAAACCAGCAGACTTTTTAAGAAACATGCAAGGGCGTTTACTTTAAAATACAAAGTTACCAGAAATACAGACTTGGGCACTTCAGGTACATTAAAAATAGTAGAACTACTGGCGATTGCTCTGTCCTGGCACTTCCTATGCCTAGGAATTACCAATTTCTGTCCTTTCTAGGTTCCTTTTTGGGTCCCACTGGGCAGATTCTTTCCTGCTTGAGCTGGAATCTTCAACTCCTAGCTTACTTCACTGTGATATTAATTATGCTGATATCCTCATAGGGTTTGTCAGTCTTGGGATTTACTTTCACATTTGAGATTCTCTGAACAACTTCCATGCCTTTAGTCACCCGTCCAAACACACTGTGCTTGTTGTCCAGCCATGGCTGTTAGAGGGCACCAAAAGGAGAAAGAAAAAGCACATGAAAATAGAAGGCAGCAGGTAGGTTAGGTACCAAACCAGAAAGAGATTGACTTAGAATAAGTGAACATGGATACATTTTATGTGTTAGCTACCAAATTTAACACCATGTACATATTAGCATGTAAGTAAATATTAAGAGTGTGGCTAATACATATTCATATGCATTTAAACTCACTTTTCAATTGTTTTCTTAAAGTACTACAAATGTCAGGTTCTAGCAAGGCAGTAGCATTTCAAAGTTTATTTTAAAGAGTATTCTTCTCAGCTCACAGAAATGCTGCTTCAGTCTATTTCATGTTATTTTCACAGCTGCGTTGTTAGTGCCAGACCAGAATACTACCTAATTCAATGTCACATTCCTACAGTATGTCCAATTAACAATCTGAATATAGACACTGATACAACTTAATAAACCTCAAAATTATGGTCGATGAGTGCTTTTAAAAAAAGACACGAGATTTTGAAGTTAAGTACTACGAGAACGTGCTCTGTAAGTGCCATCTATAAGGATTTGTTTGGCATCTGTTAGATTCACATACCAAAATTCACATACCACAGGATCTGAAATGATAGACAGATCAAAGGAAATCTTCACACCTGAATATTGGCTTCTTTGTACAGCTATCATTACGCAACATTAAGGAGTCATCCTGGCACCATATCCAAAACGTCAAACAATCTAAACAATAACTAGATTTCCATCCAGATTAAACTGGTATATCATATAAAATACTCCAGTACTCCAGTAAAGCACAATTGCAAACATGTCTGATTTACCAAGAATTTGATGTCGCCCATACTCCAATTAAAGCCGAAAAGCTTTCTGATCACAAGTGACAAAAATAGTCTTCTATTTCATAAAGGATTGTTTCAATGAAGCCTACACAGGGTACACTGTTGTGTGTAGCATTAGCAAACAACACGATTATTTAGTGTGTTCCTTTTTACATCAGAAGAAAAAAAATACGATATAGTTACCATCTCAGGCCTTAAATTGAGCTTTTAATATGACTTACAGTTGGCACTACTGTTATAAAAAACTGGGATCCATTGGTATTTGGTCCTGCATTAGCCATGCTGAGTGTGTATGGTCTGTCATGTCGTAAAGTTGAATGAAACTCATCTTCAAATTCTCCTCCCCAAATACTTTCACCTCCCATTCCTGTACCAGTTGGGTCACCAGTCTGAATCATGAAACCCTACATAGAAGTTAAATGTTATTACACAGGATAAATAAGCAAAAAATATTTTATGCCAGGTGACATTTTTTTTCAAACTTACTTCAAGCCTTTAAAAAAAAAAAAAATAGTGGGTGATGTGATGATTGGAGGCTGTCTTGGGCACAGCAATCACGCAATGATAGAATATTCAGTTATTGGAGAAATAAGATGTGGGGTCAGAACTGCTACCTTGGACTTCCAGAGGGCAGACTGGCCTGTTCTGGAGACTGGTTGAGACAGTCCCCTGGGAGACAGTCCTGAAGGACAAAGGAGTCCAGAAAGGCTGGATGGTCTTGCAGAAGGAAATCCTAAATGCACAGGAACAGGCCTTGTGCTGAAAGAGGAGCCAGGGGTAGGAAGACCAGGCTGGCTGAACAGAGCGCTTTGGTTGGAACTCAGGGAAAAAAGGAGTGCTCATGGCCTTTGGAAGACGGGGCAGGCACCTCGGGGGGACTACAAAGATGGCGTTAGGCTATGCAGGGAGCAAATGAGAAGAGCCAAAGCCCAACTAGAACGTAACATGGCTACAATAAAAATCTTTCTATACACATACAAGCAAGAAAAGGAGGGCTAACCTGCCGTAGTAGCGCTGGGCCCTAGACAGCACGTCTGGGCTACTGGCTTTTCCTTCTTGGCATACAAGGAGAAACGCTGTCGGAGGCAGCTGTCCAGTGGGGCGAGAGCAAAGGCCCCTTTCCAGCTCCCTTTCGACTTCCCGGTGGAGGCACAGGAGAGCTGGAACCCTGCCCATCAGGGCAGGCCAGGCAGCTGCCCGGCCTGGGAGCGTGGCAGGGTCGGGAGGCCCAGGGGCATGGGCTCTCCACCACCCGGGAGGGAGAGCATCAGCCGTGCTGCCCCAGGGGAGCCCAGAGGCTCTCCCTGCCCTGCTCAGCCCCACTGTGAGGTCAGAGCCGTCACTGTGAGGTCAGAGCTGGCCACCCACACGTGCCTGTGGTGCAGGGGGAAGGACCCCTCACTGGCCGTGTGGCTGTTGCCCTGGACAGACGTGTTCCTGCTGGGAGGTGGCGTTGGGCTGCTGTCACAGCTGGTTTTGCCTGTGCAGGCCACAGTGCTGTGGTTGTGGACATAGAGTCCAGCCTTTTGGAAGCCTGCCTCTGCCCAGGGATGGCGAACAGAAGAAGAGCACAAGGGGCCCGCAGAGCCCCCTCAAGGCAAGAGGCTGAGCTGCAGCTGGCAGTGGAGGCAGAGGGGCCGAGCGGCTGCCAGACAAGCAGGTACAAAGTGGGCTGCTCCTGCCCAGGGTGCCAGGTTGGGGTGGTAGCAGGGACGTGGCCTAACACGGTTGGTGGGGCGCGGAGCAGCATGGGGAAGCCGACAGAGGCTTTCCGAAGAAGAGCCCCGTGGCTTGCGAAGCCCCCGTTCTGCGGGGACGGGTGTGGGCTGAAAACTTTCTGTTTCTGCCGTGGACGGGGGGAGGAAAGGGGTGTCTGAGAGGGCCACTGCAAGCAAAGGGGAGAGCAGAGGCTTTTCCCTTGTCAGCAGCACAGGGGTCACTGCCAGCTGAAGGCCTCCTTCTTTTTCAGGCTAAAGATGGCGCTAAAGAGCAGTGTGTTCCGCGAAGTCGTCTTAGTGCTTCTTGTGGTGGCTCTTTGTGAGTATTCGTCAGCAAGCAGCTGAGAGTGACAGCAGCCTGGCTGTGCCAGATGTCAGCTGTCCAGCAGTCCAGCTTTCCTTTTGGCCAACTGTGTGGAAACTCCCGTGGCCCACGTGCTTTCTGAGAATGTTCTTGATGGGGACTGGCTTCTGGACTGCCAGGAAGACTGGTGGTCTCGCAGCCATGCTGCTGCTCTGGTCCCTGGACCAGGCCACCAAATGGCTTGGTTAGTCCACAGGTCTGTGGGAGAAGGGCATAGGTATTTCCAGGCCTGAACTGGGGATTCCCAGAGGGGGTCTGTTATGGTTTGGGAGACCCCGGCACTGTGTTGGACACCTATCGGAGAGAGAGGGGGTCCTTAGCACCCTGAGAGACTGGCAGGGGTCAGTATTCCCGCCCACTTCCTGTCACAATCTATAAAAGCCAGCAGAACCGGAGGCCGCTCTCTCCTTCCTCCTACTCCTCTTCCCCTGCCGGGTGTGCTGCTGGTTTCCTTCGGCTTCCCACGTGCTCGCTCCAGAATCCAACTACATCGGGTGCTGTGAGGAGCCGTGGACCTCTTCTGGAGCGGCCCTGCGTTCCCCATATCCCTGCCATCATCGAGATCAGTTTTGTATATTTGTATATAAATATCTACTCACTCCCTGCCCCCCCCTCCGTTTTACCCCTTTTTTTTTTTCCCCTTGTGTTATAGTAAACTTGTTTCTAGTTTCAATTTCCAAAGTTGAAGTCTCTCTTTCGTATTCCCCTTTCTATCTTCCCTTGGGAGGGAGGAGGTGGGGGGATAATAGAGAGCAATTCTGTCCTCTGGTTGTTTGCGGTTCACCTTTAATATTTAAACCAGAACAGGGCTGATGGAGAAGGATCTCTCCTAGCCCATGCAGCCTGGTCTCAGTGCTCACTGAAGCAGTGGGGGAAAACGTGGACTAGCTGTGGGGCACCAAGCACACGTGAAGATCACAGTTGCGCAGTCCCCTCAAGCTTGGGCTGATGGCCCCGGTCAGAGGCACATCCTCTCTCTGCACCCCACACTCCCCACTTCCTCAGCTAACCTGCTGCCCAACCCCTGGGGACACAAATGGGACACAATGCGACTGCAGGGATCGCTAGCAACCCCAGTAAAATAACTTTTTCTTTGCAATGTGAATTGCAGGTCACCTTTACTACAGGACCTCGCTGCCAACGTGCACGACAACGTGGGCAATGGGACCAAGAGAGGAGGTTGGTGACTCCTGTGGGATGGGCACCTGCTGCCACAGAGCCCTACTGATGGTGGCTGGCTAAATCATGGGCTCTTCCACGCAGAGACCCAAAGCAGCAGCAGCAGCTTGTGCTGCATCTTCCTAGGGAGGCCGCTTCTGGGAAAGTCCCGATGGCCCCGGTAGCAGATGCTCTAACAAAGCGTTTTTCCCTTTCAGGGGCGCACAGGGGTGTCAGCAGCAGACCTGGAGGCCCTGCGGTAAGAGATGTGTCCTGAGCTGGAACTGGTTCTGTGCCTTAGAAGGACCAGCTGACCTCATGCTACCTACCCTCTTCTCCCTAACAGCCAGGGCTCCCATCCTTCCCTCTGCCTTTGTGTTTTGCTCAGCCTGGTGCAGAAGGCAAGCTCTTGCAAAGCAGGGAAAGGACACGTTTCTCTCCTCTTTGCTGAGCCTGGATGCTCCCAGAGGGGATGGGCTGCTCTCTGACAAGGTGTGCTTTCCTGTTCCTGCAGGAAGGGTTTGTGTGAGGAGCAAACTCGAGAGATGCAGCTTCTGCTGGCGGAGGTGACTCGACTGAGGGCGGAGCTCAGCGACACAACTGACTGGGCCCTGCAAAGCTCTGGTAGGGACACGGGCAGCCCGGTGTCCTTCCCCTGCACTCGTCTGCAGCACTCCCCAGAGAAACCTGTGTTGCAGGCCCTGCTCTCCAAAGTGGGGGAGCTGAACTGCTTCATGGGGTCCAAGAGCAAGACTGTGGCAGAGTGGCTCTCCCAGGCTCCGTCCCAGTCCTGCCCTTGGCCTCCACGTGTGTGCCTGTGAGGCTGGAGGGGCTCTCTTCCTCGCCCCTGCACCTGAGAAGGGAATGGCTGGGCTGCCCTTTGCTGCCTCCGCAGCAAGCCCTCAGCTTGGGTCTGCTGTCACTCACGTGGGTGCCTGCAGTCTCCAAGAGCCCCCAGACCTCGTGCCTCCTCGTGGCACTGTGAGAGAAGCAGTCACCAGGCACGTGGCTGCCGTCAGTCCCCTGCCCAGCTGGGCACCCCCACCGGCCTGGTGATAAGGCGGGAGTGACCAGACGTGGAGCTGGCCGGCGGTGTCAGAAATAGTATCTGAGCACCAGGTCCTCCTAGTCTGTGGCCTCTTGCAGCCATCTGCTCTCCCTTCCTTACAGGTGCCAGCATCGACACCGAGAGAACTTCAGAGACCTATAACTTCAGAGATAATTTGGGCTGCTTGATAAGATGGTTATTCTACAGTCCCAGCCCTCCAGACACTATTTTGCAGGTATTGTAGCAGAAATACCAGTGCCGGTTTCATCCCTTCCTGTGAAGTTGGGGACCAGTCTCAGGAGCTGTCCCCTCAGTCCAGCGGTACTGCCCAAGCCCATGGGCTTGATCAGGTTCCTGAAACCAAAACTCTTAACACAGGGCTGGGCTTGCTTGAAATCTGTGGGTCCCCTGGGGAGGGGAATGGGGCTGAACGGAGCTGAACTGCTGCCTCAGTTTTGAGCTGGAACAGACCCCACAGGCACGCCGGTGCCTGCACTTCAAGCTACAGGGGCAGTTGTGTTGGCCCCATCGCTCTCTCACGCTTCACTGCTCTCCCTTTCTTGTTGCAGCCAGATGTTTCCCCAGGAAACTGCTGGCCTTTTCGAGGGCATCAGGGCCAAGTGGTCATCAGGTTGCCAGCACGAATCCATCTGACCGCCGTCACAGTGCAGCACATCTCCAAAGAAGTGTCTCCATCTGGGACTGTCACCAGCGCTCCCAGAGACATTGCTGTCTTTGTAAGTCTCTGCTGGGCACCTCTGGCAGGGATCGGGCCCTGGGGGAAAGCCACGACAAGGTCTTACTTGCTTTTGTGCACCCTCTGAGGTTTGAGTCCTGCTCTCTCCTGAGCGCTGCAGTGTCCCAGTGGGATACTTCAAAGGCTCTAGGGGTTTCGTCTTAAGACTTGTTCTGGCCCGGCACCTCTGATGTCTTGACCAAAACTCAAGGTGGAGACTGAGCTCCACCATAACCAGTGCTTAGACCTCTGCTGGAGCCCCAGGAGCTGGAGGGGGCTGGGGTGTAGATAACAGTGCGTACGTTCGTTCCCTCTTTGTCAGGCTCAGCCTGAGCTCCTCTCCTTGTGTTTTTGCCCCGAGGGATTGGATGCAGACGGAGAAGAGGAAACGCTCCTGGGGACGTTCACGTACAACGTGGCAAAAGAGCCCATGCAGACCCTTCCTCTGAAGGTACGATCCATGCATGGGGGCATGACACCAGGGAGCAATGGAGGCTTGCCTGCAAGTCCACGGCTCCTCCAAGGAGGAGCACAAATGCTTTCTCCCTGGGCAGAGGGGCCCAAAGCACCGAGGGACACAGGCAGGCTTGGGAAGGCTGAGTAGTGCACGGTGGAAGTAGCGAAAGGACAAGGCACCGAAAGGTGCCTGGCTGCACCCACTGCCCTCAGCAGAGCCAGCTGCACAGGCAGCCGCTCCACCCAAGCAATGTCTTTGTGCCGTGGAGAAACAGGGATGCCCAGGAGGGGGGAAAGGTGTCGGGCAGCGCTGCCACTCTGGCTGGTGACCTGCTGGCAGGCTGGAGAGTGTCCTCTGCTCCCAGCATAGCATGGCACTCCTCTGCCAGTGCTCTGATGCCTGCCAGGAGGAAAGCAGGCAGAGCCTGCAGGTAGCGGTAGCTTGGTCTGGTTGCACACCAGCTGCCCCAGGCACAGGAGCACCTCCCCAGCCTCTCTGTCAGCAGAGAGCAAGCAGCAGAGGGAAGGGGCAGAGGGCAGGGAGACTGAGCCCCAGCTGGGCCGGCTGGCAGAGGATGCCAGGTGCCTTCCCCGTCCTGTGTCCCCAGGCTCCCCAGCAGCTGCGGGACCAGCAGCAGCGGGCCTCCCATTTCCACATCCGCTCCCACCAACCTTTGGGAGCTTGCTCCTGGGCAGGAGCAGCAGCAGGAGCAGGGCTGGCAGGGGGAGATCTGTGGGTGGCATTGTCACTCTTAACAGCTCTGCTTCCTTTTCCCTCTTCACAGAACGTGCCATTTCCCAGAGCCTTCTCATACATCAAGCTGCTTGTGAGGAGCAACTGGGGAAATCCCAAGTACACCTGCATGTATCGAGTGCAGGTTCACGGGAAGATGGCAAATCCAGAAGACCTCAACTGAAACTGGAGGAAGAAAGGAGAAAAAGAATCACAGAATCACAGAATTGTTAAGAGTTGGAAGGGACCTCTAGAGACCATCTAGTCCAGCTCTCCCACTGAAGCAGGATAACCTAGAGCACATTACTCAGGACTGCATCCAGGCCGGTTTTGAGTATCTCCAGAGATGGAAACTCCACAACCTCTCTGGGGCAGCCTGTTCCAGTGCTTTGTCACTCTCATGGTAAGGAAGTTTTTTCTTATGTTTAAATGGAACTTCCTATGCTCCAGCTTGTACCCGTTGCCGCTTGTTCTGTCACTGGGAACTACTGAGAAGAGCCTGTCCCCATCTTCCTTGCACCCACCCTTTGGATACTTGTATACATTGAGAAGATCTCCCCTCAGCCTTCTCATCTCTTTCCCCCTCCGTGTGCTGCCTGCATGCTCGGCTTGTGCAGGAAAGCAATCTGCTGCTTGAGGAGAGGTGCTGCTACACTGGCATAGCTCATCCAGCATCCCCTCTGCACTGAGCTGGGCCAGGTGAAAGATAATTAGGTGCCTTCCTTGATAAAACCTTTTGCACCACCCCCCTGCCCCCGAAAACAAACAAAATGAAAAACAACAGAAAAAAAAGGAGGCAGCTCCCCTAGTCCCTGGGGAGCTCCCCTGCATCATGGAGCCAAGCGGAATTTTCTGCCATCCAGCTCTTCTTGGGAAGAGAAATGGCTGAGAGGGATAGGGAGACTTAGCCTGTATCCCTGCAAGATGTCAATGTCTTGGCGACTTTTTGTGCTCGTTGGGTTTTTTGACGTGGCAGCGCTACAGGTTAGGTTTCAGATTGAAGCGTTTGCTGATGGCTTTGAAAATCAGAGGAGGGTTGGCAGCTAACCTGCTGCCCCACCCCCGGGGACACAAAGGGGACACAATGCGACAGCAGGGATCCCTAGCAACCCTGTTGTTGATGGCTAGCAATCCTGCTGTTCCTGAAAAATCCAAGAATTGCAGAATCCCCAGAATCCCATAGAATTACAGAGGGACCCCATTACCTTCTGCAATGGAAGATACAAGAATTCTCAAGCAGGCCCACCGTTTCTCCAGTAGTTCTTAAAACAAATAACAGAAAACCAACCCACGTAATTTCTTGACGTTCAGAATTTTTAGAGCCTGAGACTGCTGTGTAATTGAGTTTTGGCCTGTGGGAGGCAGTGAGGCAGGAGAGGCTAATCCCACCCATCATCCTGAAGTTCAGTTGCACACAAGATCGGTCGAATCAAAGCTCTTGCTCCTTGGGACACGGCGGTGAGGCTGTGCACCACGGGCCCTGTGTCCCAGTGCTGCCATGCTGGCAACCTGGTACGGGCCGTGCTGCCCAGTGCCTGCAGCGCAGCCTGTGCCCCTGGGCAGGGACCCTCCTGGGCCCTCAGGCCACCGCAAGGCAAGGGAGGAGCATGCTCCCCTTCCAAACTAGGGAAGTCAAGGCAGAACTGGCAAGGTGAGGAAAAAAGGGTCCTTGTTAACCTGCCGTAGTAGCGCTGGGCCCTAGACAGCACGTCTGGGCTTCCATACAAAATCAAATTTGAATTCTGTGCAACTACATATTTCACAGGAGATGGCACAGATTTGCCTGCTACCAAAGGCACCTTCTACTGAGGTGCATGAACACAACCTTCCGGACACAGTGATAAATGCAGTGGTTCCTCTGGTCTGGGTTTTGGAAGAACCAGGTACAGCAAAGAACATGATACCTGTTAAGATAAAGCCTGGAGCTCGTCCGGTAAGAAAGAAACAGTATCCCCTAAAATTGGAAGCCTGGAAGGGGTTGGAGCTATTAATTAACACCTTTTGAAAACATGGAGTGTTAAGGGTATACCAATCTGAATTTAACTCATGCATCACCAGTAAAGAAACCTGGATCTCGAGAATACAGGTTGGTTCAGGATCTAAGAGAAATCAGCTGGGTAACTGTGGATGTGCATCCTGTTGTTCCCAACCCATATACATTGCTTATATCTATACCTGAGATAAATGTTTATTTTAGTTTTGGATTTGAAGGACACTTTCTTCTGTATCCTGATGGACAAGGCAAGCCAAACCATGACAGCATTTGAATGGGAAAATCTGACAACAGGGAGGAAAGCACAGCTCTGTTGGACGGTGCTTCCACAAGGATTCAAGAACAGCCCCTACCCTGTTTCGGAACATACTAGCAAAGGAACTGGAGCAGTGGCAAGGCAACAACACATCACACTGTTGCAGTACATTGATGATCATTGAGTATCTGTGTGCAGTTTAGGTCCCCCCACCAGAAGGAAGATCATTGAGGTGCTGGAGAGAGTCCGAAGAAGGGCAACCAAGCTGTTGACGAGCCTGGAGCACAAGTCGTACGAGGAGCAGTTGAGGGAACTGGGGTTGCTTAGTCTGGAGAAAAGGCCGAGAGGAGACCACCTAGCTCTCTACAGCTGGCTAAAAGGTGGCTGTAGCAAGGTGGGGGTTGGTCTCTTCTCCCAAGTAAGAAGCAACAGAGCTAGAGGACATAGAATCATAGAATCATAGAATCCTAGGGGTTGGAAGGGACCTCGAAAGATCATCTAGTCCAACCCCCCCTGCCAGAGCAGGGTCACCTAGAGCACATCACATAGGAACGCATCCAGGCGGGTTTTGAATGCCTCCAGTGAAGGAGACTCCACAACCTCCCTGGGCAGCCTGTTCCAGTGCTCTGTCACTCTCACAGTAAAGAAGTTTTTTCTGATATTCACCTTGAACCTCCTATGCTCCAATTTACACCCATTACCCCTTGTCCTATCACTGGTCATCACTGAGAAGAGCCTAACTCCATCTCCCTGACACTCACCCCTTACATATTTGTAAACATTGATGAGGTCACCCCTCAGCCTCCTTTTTTCCAAGCTAAAGAGACCCAGCTCCCTCAGCCTTTCCTCATAAGGGAGATGTTCCACTCCCTTAATCATCTTTGTGGCTCTGCGCTGGACTCTTTCAAGCAGTTCCCTGTCCTTCTTGAACTGAGGGGCCCAGAACTGGACACAATACTCCAGATGCGGCCTCACCAATGCAGAATAGAGGGGGAGGAGAACCTCTCTTGACCTACTAACCACACCCTTTCTAATGCACCCCAGGATGCCATTGGCCTTCTTGGCCACAAGGGCACATTGCTGGCTCATGGTCATCCTCCTGTCTACCAGGACCCCCAGGTCTCTTTCACCTACACTACTCTCCAGCAGGTCAGCCCCCAACCTATACTGGGACATCGTGTTGTTCTTCCCCAAATGCAAAACTCTACACTTCCCCTTGTTGAATTTCATCATGTTTCTCCCCGCCCAACTCTCCAGCCTGTCTAAGTCTCTCTGAATGGCAGCACAGCCTTCTGGTGTGTCAGCCACTCCTCCCAGCTTAGTGTCATCAGCAAACTTGCTGAGGGTACATTCTATACCCTCATCCAGGTCGTTGATGAAGATGTTGAACAACATCGGTCCCAGTACCGACCCCTGAGGGACTCCACTAGTCACAGACCTCCAACCAGATTCTGCCCCATTGACTACAACTCTCTGACTCCTTCCCATCAACCAGTTCCTGATCCACCTCACTACCTGATCACCAAACCCATACCTGATCAACTTATCTACAAGGATGCTGTGGGAGACGGTGTCAAATGCCTTACTGAAATCCAGATAAACCACATCTACCGCTCTACCATCATCTATCCACCTAGTAATCTCCTCATAGAAGGCTATGAGGTTAGTCAAACATGATTTACCCTTGATAAAACCATGCTGACTGCTCTTGATGACCCCCATGTCCTTGATATGCCTAGAGATAGAGACAAGAACAAGTTGTTCCATCACCTTTCCAGGGATGGAGGTGAGGCTGACCGGTCTATAGTTACCCGGGTCCTCCTTCTTGCCCTTCTTGTAGACTGGTGTGACATTTGCTGTCCTCCAGTCCTCAGGCACCTCTCCCGTTACCCATGACTTACCGAAGATGATGGAGAGTGGCCTAGCAATGACCTCCGCCAGCTCCCTCAGCACCCTTGGATGCATTCCATCTGGACCCATCGATTTATGGATGTCCAGATTACTCAACTGATCCCTAACCCAATCCTCATCTGCTATGTCAAACTCCTCATCTATCTTGACTACTTCTGCGGCTATATGAGTCTGGAGCTCATGGGGAAATCCTGCAGGAGTAAAGACAGAGGCAAAGAAGGCGTTCAGCACCTCAGCCTTCTTTATATCCTCTGTCACCAGGGCTCCCACCTCATTCAACAGTGGGCCAATATTGCCTCTAATGTTAGCTTTGTTAGCTATGTATTTGAAAAAGCCTGGGCTCAAGTTGTGCCAAGGGACGTTTAGATTGGATATTAGAAGAAATTTCTTCACTGAAAGGACGATTAAGCACTGGAATAGACTGCCCAGGGAGATGGCTGACTCTCCATCCCTGGAGGTGTTTTAAGAGAGGTGTAGATGTGGTGCTTAGGAACACGCTTTAGCACTGGACTTGACAGAATTAAGTTAATGGTTGGACTCGATGATCTTAAAGGTCTTTTCCAATCAGAATGATTACGCACGATGAAGAGTTTATTCAATACTGTGAAAAGGATTAGATGTGAAAGATGCAAATAAACATGAAAATGTTATAAACTACACCCTGATTCTATTTTATAAACACTATCATGAGACATGGTGTGGGTTTTTATCTTCAGTTTTGCATGAGAGATGGAAAAAAAACCAGCAGACTTTTTAAGAAACATGCAAGGGCGTTTACTTTAAAATACAAAGTTACCAGAAATACAGACTTGGGCACTTCAGGTACATTAAAAATAGTAGAACTACTGGCGATTGCTCTGTCCTGGCACTTCCTATGCCTAGGAATTACCAATTTCTGTCCTTTCTAGGTTCCTTTTTGGGTCCCACTGGGCAGATTCTTTCCTGCTTGAGCTGGAATCTTCAACTCCTAGCTTACTTCACTGTGATATTAATTATGCTGATATCCTCATAGGGTTTGTCAGTCTTGGGATTTACTTTCACATTTGAGATTCTCTGAACAACTTCCATGCCTTTAGTCACCCGTCCAAACACACTGTGCTTGTTGTCCAGCCATGGCTGTTAGAGGGCACCAAAAGGAGAAAGAAAAAGCACATGAAAATAGAAGGCAGCAGGTAGGTTAGGTACCAAACCAGAAAGAGATTGACTTAGAATAAGTGAACATGGATACATTTTATGTGTTAGCTACCAAATTTAACACCATGTACATATTAGCATGTAAGTAAATATTAAGAGTGTGGCTAATACATATTCATATGCATTTAAACTCACTTTTCAATTGTTTTCTTAAAGTACTACAAATGTCAGGTTCTAGCAAGGCAGTAGCATTTCAAAGTTTATTTTAAAGAGTATTCTTCTCAGCTCACAGAAATGCTGCTTCAGTCTATTTCATGTTATTTTCACAGCTGCGTTGTTAGTGCCAGACCAGAATACTACCTAATTCAATGTCACATTCCTACAGTATGTCCAATTAACAATCTGAATATAGACACTGATACAACTTAATAAACCTCAAAATTATGGTCGATGAGTGCTTTTAAAAAAAGACACGAGATTTTGAAGTTAAGTACTACGAGAACGTGCTCTGTAAGTGCCATCTATAAGGATTTGTTTGGCATCTGTTAGATTCACATACCAAAATTCACATACCACAGGATCTGAAATGATAGACAGATCAAAGGAAATCTTCACACCTGAATATTGGCTTCTTTGTACAGCTATCATTACGCAACATTAAGGAGTCATCCTGGCACCATATCCAAAACGTCAAACAATCTAAACAATAACTAGATTTCCATCCAGATTAAACTGGTATATCATATAAAATACTCCAGTACTCCAGTAAAGCACAATTGCAAACATGTCTGATTTACCAAGAATTTGATGTCGCCCATACTCCAATTAAAGCCGAAAAGCTTTCTGATCACAAGTGACAAAAATAGTCTTCTATTTCATAAAGGATTGTTTCAATGAAGCCTACACAGGGTACACTGTTGTGTGTAGCATTAGCAAACAACACGATTATTTAGTGTGTTCCTTTTTACATCAGAAGAAAAAAAATACGATATAGTTACCATCTCAGGCCTTAAATTGAGCTTTTAATATGACTTACAGTTGGCACTACTGTTATAAAAAACTGGGATCCATTGGTATTTGGTCCTGCATTAGCCATGCTGAGTGTGTATGGTCTGTCATGTCGTAAAGTTGAATGAAACTCATCTTCAAATTCTCCTCCCCAAATACTTTCACCTCCCATTCCTGTACCAGTTGGGTCACCAGTCTGAATCATGAAACCCTACATAGAAGTTAAATGTTATTACACAGGATAAATAAGCAAAAAATATTTTATGCCAGGTGACATTTTTTTTCAAACTTACTTCAAGCCTTTAAAAAAAAAAAAAATAGTGGGTGATGTGATGATTGGAGGCTGTCTTGGGCACAGCAATCACGCAATGATAGAATATTCAGTTATTGGAGAAATAAGATGTGGGGTCAGAACTGCTACCTTGGACTTCCAGAGGGCAGACTGGCCTGTTCTGGAGACTGGTTGAGACAGTCCCCTGGGAGACAGTCCTGAAGGACAAAGGAGTCCAGAAAGGCTGGATGGTCTTGCAGAAGGAAATCCTAAATGCACAGGAACAGGCCTTGTGCTGAAAGAGGAGCCAGGGGTAGGAAGACCAGGCTGGCTGAACAGAGCGCTTTGGTTGGAACTCAGGGAAAAAAGGAGTGCTCATGGCCTTTGGAAGACGGGGCAGGCAACTCGGGGGGACTACAAAGATGGCGTTAGGCTATGCAGGGAGCAAATGAGAAGAGCCAAAGCCCAACTAGAACGTAACATGGCTACAATAAAAATCTTTCTATACACATACAAGCAACAAAAGGAGGGCTAAGGTGAATGCCCATCCTTTACCAGACGCAGGGGGAAAGACAGTGACAAAGGATGAGGAAAAGGCTGAGGAACTTAATGATTTCTTTGCCTCAGTCTTTAGACATACAGAAGTCTATGGTCCAGATGGAATCCACCCAAGCATACTGAGGAAGCTGGCAGAGGTGCTCACCAAGCCACTTTCCATCCTCTGTTGGCAGTCCTGGCTAACCAAGGAGGTCCCAGTTGGCCAGAGATTGGAAAATGTGATGCCCATTTACAAAGGCTGGAAGGAGGATCTGGAGAACTGCAGACCTCTCAGTCTGACCATGACAACAGGGAGCCATCATGGAACACATGCAGGACAACAAGGCAATCACACCCAGCCAGCGTGGGTTTATGAAAGGCAGGTCCTGCTTGACTACTCTGATCTCCTTCTGTGACAAGGTCATCCACTTAGTGAATGAGGGACAGGCTGTGGATGTTGTCTACCCAAACTTCAGTAAAGCCTTTGACACTGTTTAACACAGCATTCTCCTGGAGCAACTGGCTGCTCATGGCTTGGACAGCCATATGCTTCACTGGGTAAAAAACTAGCTGGCTGGCTGGCCAGGCCCAAGGAGCTGTGGTGAATGGAGTTAGATCCAGTTGGTGGCCAGTCACAAGTGGTGTTCCCCAGGGCTCAGGACTGGGGCCAGTTGTCTTTGATATCTTTATCAGTGATCTGGAAGCTGGGATGAAGTGCACGCTCACTAACTTGCAGATGACACCAAGCAGGGTGGGGGTGTTGGTTTGCTTGAGGGTAGGAAGGCTTTACAGAGGGATCTGGACTGGATGGACCGATGTGCTTGGGCCAACTGTATGAGGTTCAACAAGGTCAAGTGCAGGGTCCTACCCTTGGGTCACAACAACCCCAGGCAACACTACAGGCTTGGGGAAGAGTTGCTGGAAAGCTGCCCAGCAGAAGAGGACCTGGGAGTACTGGTTGACAGCTGGCTGAATATGAGTCAGCAGTGTGCCCAGGTTGGCCAAGAAGGCCAACAGCATCCTGGCCTGCATCAGGAATAGTGTGGCCAGCAGGACAAGAGAAGTGATCGTCCCCTTGTACTCGGCCCTGGTGAGGCTGCACCTCGAGTACTGTGTTCAGTTCTGGGCCCCTCACTACAAGAAGGGTGAAGGGTCTGGAGCACTGTCTTACAAGGAGCTGCTAAGGAACTGAGGTTGTTTAGCCTGCAAAAAAGGAGGCCGAGGGGAGACGTTATTGCTCTCTACAACTACCTGAAAGGAGGCTGTAGTGTGACAGGTGTCAATCTCTTCTTCCAAGTAACAAGCGATAGAACAAGAGGAGATGGCCCCAAGTTCCACCAGGGAAGGTTTAGACTGGCTATCAGAAAAAACTTCTTCACTGAAAGGATTGTCAGACACTGGAATAGGCTGCCCAGGGAAGTGGTAGAGTCACCATCCCTGGAGGTATTTAAAAGACATACATGCAGAGATGTGGTGCTTAGGGACATGGTTTAGTGGTGGACTTGGCAGTGTGCTACGTTAATGGTTAGACTTAATGATCTTGAGGTCTTTTCCAATGTAGGAGTGTTAAAATGCTGTGGATAAGGACAAAGCATTCAGGGCTTCTTTAAGTGATCATCAAGTACTTGTGAAAAAAGAAGCTTACTCACTGGCTTCTGCTAGTGAAGGACAGAAACCTGACTAACTACCTCCTGAAAACACTTAGGCTGCATCTTGATTCAGGTGCCACTGAAGTAAGAAGCCTTACAAGAAATGCCTTCTGACATGAAACAAAGTCTTAATTCATGGAAGATTGCTGAATTGATCGTTCTCTCAATTTTCAGGTTTCTTCCACCTTGTCAGTAACAGAAAAGCTATTAAACAACTTCAGTGAGAAAGCTGTTTCGAACCTAGAGTTGTTCAGACTTTACAGGGTACTGAAGCCATTTGAGAAAAATCCTTTGTGCAAAGGGGGAATGAAACAGTTAACAGAGAGGACTGACCACAAAGGTACATTATCTAAACCAAATATTAACATTTTACAGGTTACCTTGATGATACGGTGAAATATGTGTCCATTGTAATAACCATTTCTGCTGTGCACACAGAAGTTTTCCACTGTTTTGGGGCACCTAAAATCATGTAACAGAAAATACAAGCTACAATAAATATTTAATTATACAGTGGCAAGGCTATAAAGATTTCAGCTGAGTCTAAGATACTCCGTACTGAGCAGTGTTTCAGCACATTGTAGAAAGGGTTTTCATCAAATAAGGAAAAACCAAATCCTCACCTCCTGGAAACCCAGAGCTGGAAGCAAAAAAAATTGAGGACTACCAAGTTGGATGATTACACAGAAGGTCAGCAGCAGTGTTCATAATACAGGGGTATTTTAATTCTGTATGAGCAGGGTTTACACAGCACTGAGGCCTTTTCTGCTTCTCCCACCATCCCACCAGCGAGTGGGAGTGCCCAAGGAGTTAGGAGGGGACACAGCTGGGACAACGGACCCCCAGCTGATCAAGGGGATTTCCCATACCATATGGCCTCCTGCTCAGCAAGAAAAACTGCGGGAAGAAGAAGGAAGAGGGGGATGTCTGGAGTCACGGCGTTTGTTTGTCATGCTTAAAAGTCTTTTTCAATTTATATGCCTGGTTTGGGGTATAAACGGCACTAATATTATACGCTGGTATAAATTTCATGTTGCTCTTGAAGGAGTTGCAACAACCTAAAATGTAGTACAATGGCCACATTTGGAAGTTGCAAACTGTACTATGCCTCTGGCTGACACAGATCTTAACTGCCAACATCATCATTCTTTTTCAAGGCAGGATCAAACAGCAGTGCCTTACGATAATATAAAGCATACACAGAAGAGCATCATGACCTATCCGTATCTGTTGTTTAGGGAAAGAACTAAAGTTAAGAAAGGAATAAATCCCCTGAACCAATAATTACATAAAAGCAAACATCATTTATAAAAATCCCAAACCTCTGCCCCCAAGTGTTATTTAGGCCTATTTTTTACCTACTTTGTGCTTTTCAAGATTCACATTCCTAGCTTTATGCATTAAGAAGCTGTCAGGAAACAAGGACAGTAGTAAAACAGGAAGAAAAGAACTATTCCTAGCTTGAAATGTAAGTTTTTGATATCACCAAAAAGCACAGAAGGAAGTAAAAATGAAGTAACAGAGAAACTACCAAATACATACTCGACAGGAAAAAGCTTGATATGAATATCTCCCATGCTTGTGTGGATGATGGCACTGTCTGACACTCTTTTAGGACCTTCTGCCTGAGTGGCTGCCATGACCTCCTCTTTAGAAGGTTTCTCATTAAAGACATCTCTGTCAGAATCTGCACTCTTTGTATCTTCTGGTTCACGTTTAGTAAACTGAGGAAGAAAACAATAGAAGATAGACTGGTTTTCTTTCTTCCCCTTGTTGTACACACTGCTCTGCACCCAAGGCATCAATGTCATCATTCAACTTGCTGAACACCCAACTAGATTCAAAATGTAGGGAGAGAATTCATAGTCTCTCTCTGCATTTCAGTGTTGTGCATTACCAGCATGTCTACAGTCACAGATTCCAGTATGACAAATCTCCATATAATCTGTTTTGCTTAAACTTCCTTCCCTTTTCAAGTAAAGTCCACAGTAGTTCAGCATCTTTTATTTAAAAGAAGAGTGAATACTATCAATGCAGTCCGTTATATTCAGACAAAACTTTTAGTTTCACTAAAGTCAAACTAAAGCACTTATTACAATATTACTTTAATAGAAAACTATAGTAAACCAGCAAATTTAACTCAAAACAGGAGAAATCTCAGAAATACCATTTTTATAGCACTTAGAGGAAAACAGAAAAAATATACACAACATCCACTTATGTGAGTAGTACACTTACATGTCAAATGACAATCACTATTCTTTCTGCATGTAGTCATCTTTTCTCTAACAGTGAGTAATGTTTCCAGATTTCATCTAAATTTTCCTCTTTGCTTGTCAAATTGTTGAAAGTAGTATAGTCCACTATATACTACACACTAACCACATAAAGGTATAGAAAATACACTATCCTGCTCCAACAGAAAATATGAGCAAATTCAAGCACAAGTAATAACAGACAGACTGATCTCTAACCTCTATGGTGATCACATCCCAGACCAACTACTAACTACTCTGGAATTACTTGTCTGGTTTATTCATTGCATATCACCTAAAATCTAAAATGTGAACAGGGGATGACTCCTGTCGTAGTTGTCTATAACGTACTTGGTGTTACCAAGTCCTGATGCTGCTCAGAATGTACTTATTTTTATTACATATTTTATACAGTTAATTATTTGTTTATCAGTATAAGATCTAGTGAGGTTTTTCACATGTTCTTCAAGTTTTTTTCAACTAGAACAAGAGCATATAGCCTTCTCAGAGAACTAGAATTTACATAGCCAAAATACATCCAAGTTTATTACCTGCTTGAGCCATAATGAAAAAATTGAAAAACTACAAAGCAGTTTATAGTCAATTTATAGTTAATTCAAGCTAAAATTCTAGAATATACTTGCAATTTAAAGGGACTCTTCTGGAAAAGTTGTATTCACAAATACTCAAGACAAAAAGCACTAGAGAGTGCAAGGAGAAAAGTAACAGAGAGAACGCATCAATACAAGAAGGGAGACATTTAAACAGAAACCACACATACCATGTAAAACCTATTTTTTTTAAAAGCCGTGCATATTACTGTTGGATCTGCCTGGATGTTCTGGAGAACAGGATTTTCAGATGCCTTCATCTCTATAGTGATTGCAGCACGATGTTTCTTTGCTACTCCTTGGAACAAAGCTAGTTGCATCACTCTGATGTTCTCCTGTTTTCCCAAGATACGAACACACCTGAAATACAAGATGTAAAAAGGTGTAACTACTGTGAGCTGCTCACAGTCAGATAATGGCTTCTTAATCACTGCAAGACTCAAAGGAAAATTCCAAAACCCCCTTAAAATAACTTACTAATTATTTTTATGATGCTTCTCTATTCCAAGTTGCTACATAATTTACTAGTCAGCCTCCTTACATGATAAAGTCCCAACTGCATGACCCTAATTTACTGTATGTTATCACATCCAGTTAGCCAGTGATGAATCAATTACACATTTTTACTATAGATATGTTTGCCATATTTTCTCCTCATTTAACTAAGCTTTAAACTGCAACAACTCACTACTAAGCATGGGAGTATCTAACTTAAGGCCCCCAAATAACAATAACAAAAAAAGATTAGAGACCCTCACAGTCATATTAAGTTTTAAATGTACTACAAATTTGACTGAATGTAGACTTTGAAACAAACATACTGTATGTCACTGAAACTTACCTGTTAGTCTCCACATTTATGACCTTAATGCCCAACATTGTTCCATAGAGAACAAAGTGTCCAGTTTCATCAAAAATTATATTAATTAATCGTACTGCATCCACTTTCTCCAACTCACGCTCAACTGCCATACGTCTGCCAAACTCCATGTCTGGTAGTTGCTGTCTCATCTGTTGAAGTTCAGTAAACATCTACAGAAAAAAGAAAAAAACAAATCACTATAGTATTAACATATTTTAAACTTCTGATCCAGCAAAACACTGATCCAAATATGGAATACAAGTGAGACTACTCCACTCAAACTTAACTGAAGAATTAAAACAAATACAAGTAATACTCTAATTACCCAAAAGGCATATTGTAGCACTAGACTCGAGCAAAGAAAGTGTGTGGCTGTCTAAGAAAGTTCTTAGAAGATGACAACTTTAATTCACTATTTTGCTATTACTTGAAATGGGCATTTCCTGCGATTGCTTTCTAGTAAAAAGACGTCTACTAGTATGAAAATAAAAGAGATAAACATCGACAGCTCAGTTTCACTGCATAACTAATGTAAATCAGTAATAATTAATTCTGGGGCAAAGCAATTCAAGACACAAGGAACAGAAAACAGAAAGCCTTTTCTGCAAGAAAAATAGAGCAATGAAGCTCAGCCTTAGGAACAGATTGTAACTTAGATGCACGTGCTGGTAAATAAATTCAAGTAAGTAGAGAAAAAGCCTCAAAAAAAGAGAAGAAACACCAAACTCACACTCAGAGATTCATCAAAGACTCTCATGAGCTTCCCCGTCAGAAAACGGAAAATTCTAACTTTTCTGTCAGACCCAAGCGTGGCCATTTTCTTGCCATCAGGTGAAAAACTTATACTGGATGGGTAAGCCTTGCATTTAGCAAATTCATATAGATCGGTATCTGTTTTATACTCCCAGGTCACATTCTTGGGAAATTTATATTCATGAGGAGTACCGGTCCAGTACTCGATCATTCCAGATTTGTCAGAAGACACGACTGCTTTGTAGACAGGGTTCAACCGTATCTGGGTAAGAGAGGATGTATGGAGTTTATCAAAAACATGAAGTGGCTGGTTATTTCCTCGTCCATCATATATGAATATTTTTCCTGTGCTCTTCTCGGATGTTGCGACAGAAGATATGGCATCTCCAGGGCAATATACCCATTCACATTGGCCGGGGTAGTAGCTGCAACAGAGAGTGGAAGGAGGGAAAAAAAGAGAAAAAAGATGAAATCGGGACTGGTGTTACTTAGATAAGAATTGAATTATACGATAAACTTGAAATCAAATATCAGAAGCAAATTTTGAACTTTATTTACTAGTCTTGTTAATACCTGTCTTGCTAAAATTGGACAGCGTTAATACCAATCTAACCCAGTTTTTCCAAGCAACACAATTCAGTGGGTAGCTCAGGCAATTTCTGTTGCTCCCATGTTGTTTTATGAAGAGGCTAGCAAAGGTAGAAGGCAGGCATATGTGGGAATATAATGGAAGTTTGGCAAGGACTGCAAATACACTCAAGTGACTTGCAGCTGCAGCGTTGAAAACCACACCTATCGTACTACTAATCTTGTATGCCAATCTTGTTCTTGACAAGTAGAACATCTGTGTTTAGATAACACAGGCCTGTGATAGACTCAGGGACACCATATCAAAGATGCCGGAGATTCCTGCCCTGCTGTGAGAAAGATCAGAGCACAGCAGAAAACTGTGCCTGGGAAAATCCCTGATGTACAGGCGAAAGCAGCAGGTTCAAAATCTCTCTCTTGTGAGGACTAAGCTAGGCAGTGCCTGCATTCCTGCTTGTGTGCCTCTCCCCTGGGTGCTGCCTTGGACATCCCTCAGTTTGCAAGGTAACGGGAATAAATGTACTCTTTGCATTTCATCCATGGCTTTGTGGTTGTTCTTGTGTCCCGCCTGTGTCATCTCACACAGTAAAAACAAAAATAAGCATGGAAATCCAGCTAAATAGCACCAGTAGCATCAATAACTACTACTCAACTTGTGTGACTCAACAGCACCCCATAAAGCAATGTAAGTAAAATTAAGGCAGTTGCCACATATTCAGTAAGTGTTCTGAATGTATTTCAGAAGGAACCTAGTTGCTACTACCAAAACCATACTCTATGATTATAACAAGCCAGAGACATGGTCGATAAGATAATTCTGTTTTTAAAAGGTTGTAAGCAAAGATTTTGAGAACCAGAACTCAGAAACTAAATAACAGACCACAAAGAAATTACAGTCTCCATAGAAAATTTGCCTTTAGTATCCTGTCACGAACCAAACTAACAGATAGTGAAGGACTGAGAAATGACAGACACTAATAGTTCAGATTTTCAGTGCCTCTTGAGTAACAATTGTCGTAAATAGGAACACAACCAGAAGTTTGTATCAAGTTAATGAGAATGAAAATAAATACATAAATAAGTATGATGTCCCATTGATCTATGTACCATTATCCAAAGTTTTGGCAGAAATAGCCACTCTTCTCCTGATCACGGAAGCATAAAGCATGGGGATTTGCAGACAGCCAAACTACAAGAGATGAGTTAGAACTGAAAGGAAAGGAAGCATTTTGAGACGAGGCCAACCAACCGTGCAACATACCAGCATATAGCTACCAAAGCAGACAATGCAAGAGAATGTGAGCTGAAAAGATTAGATTCTACATTAACCATTGCAAGCCAAAGGAAACGGCAATGAAAACAATTCTCAGACATATCAGCAGAAACTATTTGCTCAGTGAACAGAAACACAGAAGATAAATAAGATAAGTAAGATAAGTAAGGGAATATACTATACATAAATGCTTTAAGTAGCATTCTCTGGGTATCCCTGAGGTTAAATGGATTTAAATTCTACCTCAGTTTTCCCTGAATTCTCAACAAATAAAACACCTTTTATTGTCACATCAAATGAAATTTTTCTTAAATTCTTTTTATTTCATCCTATAATTTTACCAATTTTGCAGTGACAATATAGGGCTCTGAAGTAGCAAAAAACAGCAAAAGCAAAAGACTGAAGCTAACTGGAAGTTTTACACAGCAGATAGCCAAGAGGGAATCAATTCCTATAGGCCAAATACATTATCTGGAGGATGACGTTACAACTATAACCAGAAACGCAGATAACAAACTTTTATGCAGGCTTTCTGAAAAGCTGGTTTTGGGTTTTTTTTTTGAGTTTGTACCTTTATTCAGTTTCACAGCTGATCAAAAATTGTAGACTATGAGGAATAAGCGTTCCAGTTTTATAAGGCTTGTGGAAGCATCAGTGTTCCTACCATTCCTCATACAGCATTCGATGATCCTCCAACCCTCCAAACCCACCCTTGTCATTCTATGGGACTTGTTTTCCTCACATACTGTTATACTTGCAATAACATCCATTTCTATGTCTCCCAGATTCTTTAGCTACATATTGTGTAACTAGAGAAATCCTACAAAAGCAAGGTTAAGGAAAACAACAATATTATTTCTAACAGAAGGAAATTTCAATCCCTATGACAACAAGTAAGACAACACATACAGGCCAAATTCCTTCTCTACTTAACTAGCTGGCTGTAATTTTTTAATTCGGTGCCAAAAAACAGAAAAAACATGCCAAGAAACACCACATCTTTGTGCATAACATTTGACACTGAGGCTCATGTGAACTTCAAGTTGCTGTCTGCAAGGTCATCCACCTGCCACGGGGCAATCCCTGTTATCAATACAGGCTGAGGGACAAAGGGATTGTACAACAGCCCTGAGGAGAAGGGCTTGGGGGTACTAGTGGATGAAAAGCTGGACATAAGCCAGCAATGTGCGCTCGCAGCCCCGAGAGCCAACTCTGTCCTGGGCTGCACCAAAAGAAGTGTGGCCACCAGGTCAAGGTGGGTGATTTTGTCCCTCTACTCTGCTCTCGTGAGACCCCACCAGGAGTACTGTGTCCAGTTCTGGAGTCCTCAGCACAAGAAAAACATGGAGCTGTTGGAGTGGGTCCACAGGAAGGCCACAAAAATTATCAGCAGGCTGGAGCACCTCTCCTATGAGGAACAGCTGATAGAGTTGGAGTTGTTCAGCCTGGAGAAGAGAAGGCTCCAAGGAGCTCTTAGAGCAGCCTTTCAATACTTAAAAGGCAGCCTATAAGAAAGCTGGGGAGGGATGTTTTACAAGGGCATGTAGTGACAGGACAAGGGGTAACGGTGGAAACTGAGAGAGGAGAGATTTAGACTAGATGGAAGAAATTTTTTACAATGAGGGTAGTAAAACACTGGCCCAGGTTGCCCAGAGAGGTGGGAGAAGCCTCATCCCTGGAAACGTTCAATGTCAGGTTGGATGGGGCTCTGAGCAACCTGGTCTGGTTGAAATGTCCCTGCAGGAGGGTTGGACTACATGACCTTTAAAGGCCCCTTCCAACCCAAACCATTACATTATTCTATGAAAGACACAGACCTACTCCACTCATGTATTGTGCATCGAAAATCACAAATGTTTCTGTTCAGTAGGGCAGTCTCCAGCCACTGGATGCATTTTGGATAATGCAATTTACTCAGCTTCAGCTCGCTCAGGGGGAAAAAAAAACCCAAATTATTGTCTTAACTCTTAGCAAATTGGTAATAATCCCCAAAAAAGATTCTCAAGAACTAAGTAACTTACCCAAGTTTCAGCATGTTGATCATATCAAAGTTGACTACATCAAACACCTTCATTGCTTTGTCATCTCCAACTGAACAGAGTAACGCCCCTTCTGAACTAACAGCAATACTCTCAATAACACCTATTAAAAAAGTTAACACACTACTAACATGCAGGAAAGGGATATTGTTCATTTCAATATTCTACAGGAAAAAACCTAGAGACGTATAATGTGGTTTTCAGCTGTTTCTCCATCTTTTTGACTTTAAAAACTACCTGTCTGTAATTGAAAACCAAAAGAAAACCCAACAAAACAACACTTTGTATCCTATCACTGTTTACAGTCAGGTATTTAATAATTAACTACTTACTACATAAAATTAAAGATTATAATTGCAATTATTTTAACTTAAAATGTTCACTTTTTTAAAACCTGAGAACAACATTATGATACGGTAAAAAGTTATGTGCTCTTCAGCTTGTATCTCTCAAAAGAGAAAAAAAGCAGCAGAGCTCTACAGACTACACAGTCCTGCTATTAAAACACGTAATACTCCCAATTACTCTGCAATCGAGCCTTTTGTAAGTTTTTCAGAATACTTATTTTTGCTCGGTAGGCTTTGTTCTCACATTTTGTTTCTGTATAAAATGAGAAGCTGGTAGTTGAGATAAAGAGCCCTCCATAAAATTTTTTTCTAATTCAAAAAGAAACAGTACTTTTACTATCTATTACTACATATTTTTCTTACTGTAACAATCTGCATATCAAACTGTTTTTTCCCATCAGGCATTTAATAATCTCTAACAAAGAGAACCTAATTTTCTGTCCAGTCTATTTAATGTATAGTACAGATGAGCTGTGTGTACTTACTAACTCAAAAAATTGGGTTACAATTATTAATTCTTGATTGCATTTCAGCTGATAATCATGACAATGATGCAGAATTTACTCTACAGCTGCAATAATTCCAGGTGAAAATAAACATTTTTTTTTCCATACTGCAGTGCCAAAAAAAACAATACAAAGATACTGGATGAAGATAACCTTACTTAAAGTAACAACGTCTTAAACTTGTCCAGATTTTATGAACGCTGTTATGTATCTTGTTCACTTATTTTAAAATAAACAGTTTCTCCATGTCCTAGACATTCTCCCCACAGGCAGAGCAAAGGAGGTAAGGGATCTGTGCAGGAGGAGTCCCAAATGTTTTATTCTCACCCTATCTCTCCTGCAGTTTGGGAACAAAATGCAACAGGACAGAGGAATGAAGGAAGATGGGTAGACAACATTTAACCCTGACTGTAGTAAATTAATCCCAAAACTAGTCTCCTCTTCATCTGCACTTCCTCTTCAAAAAAGTAAGAGCAAGAGAGAAGAAAAAGTGAGATCTTTCAGACAAAACAAAGTAACTTCTCACCCAGGTGACTTCGGAAGTGTTTAACAAACTCAATCCCTTCTTCTATTTTTTTCCAGAATTTTACATGTCCATCATGACTAGCTGTTATGATAAAATCTGTTCTACAATTACAAAAGAGAAAAAAAAAAAAAAAAAAAAAAAGACATATTACGCGCTTTCACACCACTCCGGGGCAGTAATTTGCACTATAATTAACAATGTGTAGAGATTGAACATTAAACAAATTACTGTGACAATCTGAATGAGTCCTATCACTCCTGGAAATCCGAGTAAGTATTTTTATGCACTCTGGATTCATCTTTGAAAAGTCAATAGCCTGAACTGAAGAAATACATAATACTATCTATTTTGACTAAGTAAATTTTACTTCTATTTCAGGTCTGGTTTCATAGTAGTAACTATTTACTAATGTGTGTGTGTGTATATAAAGAGAAGAAGAAAGCCATCATCTTAACCTGTGCAGTTCTGCTCAATCCTATTTTGTTCAGATGCAGTCAGTTGCTCTTACTACTGTATATATTGCACATTGCAATAAGGATCTTAAGACTCTCTTTTAGTCTATTTAAACAATTTTTATCTTGCTTCTCAGTAAGAGAATAGCAAAGTAATTCCTTTGAATATAGTTTTTAAAAAAACGCCTTAAAATACCACCTCTGGACATAGTAACTTGCCATTATTAAACTTCTATAATGAAATCTTCCTAGCATATACAAAAATGACATGACAATGAGATACAGTTGGGGAGAAAAAGACACTTACTTTGTACATGCTACGTGTGTAATGACATCTCTGTGCATGTAGCTGCGTTCATACATTGAAGCACATGGTAGATTTTCAAGATAAACATGTTCAAATTCAAGAACTAAACAGAATAAAAAGAAAAAACAGGATTTTTTTTTTTTTAAAGGTACAAAAGCTTTGTAAAGCTTTTGTCCCCCCTTCCTTGCCCTTGGATAGCTTACACCCACTCATTTTAGTCAAGAATATGCTACAATTTTGTGCAAGCATAACAAAAGGGGTTTCTGTTATGGCTCTGCTTTCAGACTTACAGATTCTTTGCAGACTAAAGCCACTAAACTCTGCTTTAAGCCATACAAATGCCCCATTGTAAAACAACCATAACCTTGGCTGAACGTATAAAAAAATTTCAAGACAATAATTTTTAAGTTACTGCCAGAAAACAGAAGATCATCTGCATCTCGTTTTCTTCCAAAACCAAATGTATCCATATTGTTGTTAAGAGATTCAAGGTCCCACAGAGATACTGTGGCTTAATTCTAACTGCTAGCACCTTCCTGTTTCATTCTTTAACTCGCTCACCTGAAGTAAACTGATTTTCTGCTATTTTATTGCATTCTAACCGTTAATACCTGCGCAATGGCTTTTGTTACTGTACCGGCAGGTTCTGCTGAACACCTGTTGAACATCGTAAAGCTCACCTTTACATTACAATGATACCCAGAGAGCTGAAAGCTGCCGGACACATACATATCACACTGCAAAATAACAGCCTGAGGCTCCTCCTACTCCTCTAGCCTCGGACAGTGACCCCGGAGGCAGGTAACTCCACAAGGGCAGGCAGCAGGGCTCCAGCAATGCGGGCGCCTCTGATCCCGAGGGCATCCTCCAGAGGAAGCAGAAATACGATGTCCCCGGCCTACGATTCTGCACCCGAGGAGTCCCTCCACAGCCCGCGCATTTTAAGTACAAGACACCGCGTCAGACAACGGGCTTCCGACCGTCCTCCCCCACACCCGAGGGCGGCCCCACTGCCAGGCACCCCCACCCCAGGGCGGCCCCATTGCTTCGGACACGGCGCAGGGGCAGCGCGGCGGACGCCTCCCGAGCCGCTCTCCAGAGGAGGGGTAGGTGGGCTAAGGCTCCGCTCCTCCCGTTACCTCTCCTTTTTTTCGCCTGCGCGGCCTCCCCCGGGAGCGGCCCGACCCAGCGCTCCTCCTCATCTTCCTCGTCTGCCGCCGCCGCCTCCTCGCTGCCGGCCGGCGTCTCCGGCGCCTTTCTCTTACGCTCCAAGTCATCCGACGCCATGCTGCCACACGTCACTTTTCCGCAACGTTTCCCGCCCGCGCCGCGCCGGGCGCTCTAAAACTGACGCCAGAGGACGCAACCAATCAGTGCGGAGCCCGCGCAAAGGAGACGGCAGGAAAGGAAGGGGCGAGCGGAGCGCGGACCCGCCATGGTAACGGGCGGGAGGAGGCGGCTGCCGGGCCGGCCGACCGACCGACCGGCTGCCCCGAGCGCCGCCGCCGGTCCCAGGGGGACTCGGGGTTTTCGGCTACCGAGCGGGGCAGCCGCGGCCTCTTGGGGGTGGGCTGGGGGGCCGCTGAGAAGGGAGCGGGCTGGCCCCTGCTGGCAAGGGAGTGGCCTTGCCTGTCAGCTCCCGCCTGGGAAAAGGCAGCGTTCAGCTCTAGGCTGCAAGAAGTCATCTCCTTCCTCATGTTTTTCTGTCGCTGCTGTAGTTCTGGGGTTTATGTTAGGGCGGAGGGGAGCTCCCTATATAAGCTCTTTTGTGATGTTACTTTTAGCCTGCTTTTGTTCTTCTTCCTAAGGGGAATGCCCGACTTTCTGTTTTGCTGCTTTATTTATGTATTTGTTTATTTATTTCTGTTAGTTTTCCCAGTGCTGCTGTTACTTTCTTGTCTTATCTCTGAATTTCTTCCAGTAGTTGGTCCTTTTTTATTTGGTATGAAATGTTTCCCATAAAGCTTGCGTTATTTGGTTGGCTTGCATAGAGCCTACACTGCACACTTGTTCCTGTGTGCATTTGTTACCTAATTATGTTGCTCTAAAATGAGGCAAGAAGGAATAACATGTTGAAATAGGAATGCATTAGTATTAATCACATGCAAGAAAAATGCATGCAGTTTTCAGGTATGGTTTACAAATGAAAACCTAATATAGAAAAAGGGAAAACTGCAAGCTACAAGGAAAAACATCTGAATGTGACCAGAAGCAGCAGCTATGATTCAGTAACCTGTTAATAATTGCTGTAGAGCTACATGGTAATTGTTGTATTTGCTTGTTAATAGGCTGACTATTTACCAGAAATGGCCAAAGACACAGTTTGTCCTGTAGATGCCAAGCAAGAACTCCTGCATGAATGTGAGAGTATTTGGAAGCAGATGGAAGAGGTATGCAAATCACAAGCGATAAACTAGATTTCTTTAAAATTTTCCTCAGCACTTTTGTGTTCATCTGTCCACCCTTCACTGACTGCTTACCTCACTCTCTTTCAAAAGAAACCACTGCAACAAAGCAAAAAAAAAGGGGGGGGAAGAAAAGATGTGCAGAGATGCCAAAGGTAGAAGCGCTGGCAGGGGTGAAGAATACCTTGCAGTGTCAAACTTTGTTTACAGTATGCTGCTGTTATGGTTTAGTTAAGTAGAATGGGAGCATATGTTAAAACTAGAGAAAATAAAACAATTTACTTGTGTTCCGCTAGTACCAGCACACTGAGACTTGAGATCCTTCTCTCTTTAGCTCCATACAAGATAGCATTTAACTGCTGTTCACAAGTTCTTTGGATATTAAAGGAGAAAAAGAGAGAAAGGGAGGAGAAAGGGGCTCAGAAGGATGATGATATTAGGGTACACTCATGCAAACTGGCAGTTACATCCTCAAGAATAAAACTTACCTTTCTCAGTATGTGGTCCAATATGCTAATAATAAATTTAGAGAGAGTTATTTTTATATACAGAAACCTCAGGAAAGATAAGCTTTTAATAGTTTTGAGGGTATGCTATGCGTCCTATAAAATTCTGCTGAGTCTGATGAAAAGTCATGTTCTAAATTGCATTTTGAGGGTCTTAATTACTTCAGTTGATGTTATGTGGTATTTATATGCTATTTGCTTGAGTTCAGAGTTGTAGTTCCAAAGGATTAAAAGTATCGGAAACTGATATGAAATAAAGTATAGGCAATTGACGGCAATAATTTTACAGATTTAGATTTTAAAAGACTAATATGATTTTGTTATTACATGTAGACTTAATATGGAAAAAGTGACGGGGAATCCTGTGTCTAGATTTCTGAAGTACTGTAGGGCAATATATCAGCAGACGTTCTGTTTGGCACAACTTCAGAGGATGTGAACTTACTTTGAAATCTTCAGATTAGAAGGGAAGCCAGACTTAATAATTTTTAATGTCATTGAAAATATTTGATATCTTGTATCTCATTTCCAGCATCCCCAAAACCATAGAGGAAGTGCTAATGTGCATTATTTTCAGAAGTTAATAAAAACAGTAGCGTTTCTATTACTTTGTGATTGTTGCATCCTGGATGCATGCATGTTTCAGCAAAAAGTTTAAACAGCTAGTAGTAACTGAATTAGCTCCTAGGTTATATGGTTTAAGATGTAATTTTACAATTTTGTGTCAGCATTAGCAGTTTCTATTGGAAAAATCCTAGATCGTGTTTTGGTTCC
Source organism: Hemiprocne comata (assembly GCA_020745705.1). Classification (NCBI taxonomy): domain Eukaryota; kingdom Metazoa; phylum Chordata; class Aves; order Apodiformes; family Apodidae; genus Hemiprocne; species Hemiprocne comata. The sequence continues at coordinate 37,090,530 of CM036616.1, read as the reverse complement.
AAAACATTAACAGCAAGGTTTCCAGACTGTTGTGTACTAGAAGTCAGTTTACTTCCCTGTCATGGAGCAGGTTAAATTGCTGACCGTTACAAAACAGAGTTTAGCAGGTGTCTCCTGCTGCAGCCTGGGCTATCCGTGGTGGCCTGAATTTCAGACTTGATATACATTGCACTGCAGTCATGAGAGCTAATGCAGTGCTCTGATAAAAATCAGACCATTTCTGAAGTGAACAGTATATTGCCCTAAATGAGTTAAAACTAAAAAATGTGTATTATAATGCTTTCTCCATTTGGACAACCAGAATAGTAGCAGCAAATGTGCTAACTTTTCCACAGCTTCACCATTCAGCCTTGTCCATGACTCTTACCAGTTTCTCATGTTCGGCTGTTCAGTGTCTCCCAACATCAACTTTTCCCTCATAACTTGCCTTTTTCATCAAATCATACATCTTTTGTTAGGTACTACTTTTTTACTTTTCAATTAATTGAAGTTTTACTTTTTTTACTGCACTATGATTTAAAAATATTTCTTAATTTGCTGTTCTGGGTCAGGCTCCAAGGGATGTGGTAGGAACAAAGTAAAAACTTTTTTCTATATTAAACAACTTTTGTTGGAATTTATAAGCATCATGTTTTATTCTTACAACAGGAAAGAATAAGTAAACACTGTGTTTTGTTTGTTTTCTGCCAAGTGTCAGAGCAAGCTAGCAGTTGTAGGAACCGAACCGCTGTTAAAGTCAGAGGCCAAGGTAAGACAGTATTTTATTTTTTTATGCCTAAAGAGAGTATTTAGTTTTCTGTAAAGATATGGTGTGTTTCCAAAAGAAGGAAAATAAATGTACTTTACTTATTCTCTAAAGCTGGCAGTTTAATTAACTTCGAAGCTGTATTCTGGAGTACGTGTCTAGCAAATACTGCAAAGTTGCGTTCATGTATAGCAAACAGGTTGCATGCAGTCCTGCCACACAACTGCCAGTACAGTACAGACAGCAAAAGGGAGGCCTGGGTAACTTTTTAATACCATTTGGATTATTTCCTAATCAGTGTATATGTAATTTGTGAAACTATGTATGGATCCCTTTAGTTTTCCTGTGGAACTTTGTACTTGCAAATTATAGTTGTTCCCCATTTGCCTTTGACACAGTCTCCCACAGCATCCCCCTGGAGAAGCCAGCAATCCACGGCTTGGACAGGCACACCCTTTGCAGGGTTAAAAACTGGTTGGCTGACCAGGCCCAGAGAGTGATGGTGAATGGAGCTGCATCCAGCTGGGGTCCGGTGACCAGCGGTGTCCCCCAGGGATCAGTACTGGGCCCAGTCCTATTCAAAGTCCTATCTTTATTGACGACCTGGATGTGGGGATTGAGTCCACCCTCAGTAAATTCACAGATGACACCAAGTTGGGAGGGAGTGTCAATCTGCTGGAGGGTAGGAACACACTGCAGAGGGACCTGGACGGGCTGGGTTGATGGGCTGAGGCCAACGGCATGAAATTCAACAAGACCAAGTGCAGGGTCCTGCACTTTGGCCACAATAACCCCAGGCAGCACTACAGGCTGGGGGAAGAGTGGCTGGAGAGCAGCCTGGCAGAGAGGGACCTGGGAGTACTGGTGGACAGCCGGTTGAACATGAGGCAGCAGTGTGCCCAGGTGGCCCAGAAGGCCAGTGGCATCCTGGCTTGTATCAGGAATAGTGTGGCCAGCAGGAGTAGGGATGTAATTCTCCCCCTGTACTCAGTACTGGTGAGGCCTCACCTTGAGTACTGTGTGCAGTTCTGGGCCCCTCACTTCAAGAAGGACGTTGAGGTGCTGGAGCGGGTCCAGAGGAGAGCAACAAGGCTGGTAGAAGGACTAGAGGGAAGGTCTTATAGGGAGAGGTTGAGCATGTTGGGGTTGTTTAGCCTGGAGAAGAGGAGACTCAGGGGGGACCTCATCACTCTCTTCCACTACCTGAAGGGAGGTTGTAGTCAGGTGGGGGCTGGGCTCTTCTCCCAGGCAACTGGTGACAGGACAAGAGGGCACAGCCTGAAGTTGCTCCAAGGGAGGTTTAGGTTGGATATTAGGAAGCACTTCCTCACAGAGAGGGTGATTAGACATTGGAATAGACTTCCCAGGGAAGTGGTGGAGGCACCGTCCCTGGATGTGTTCAAGGCAAGGCTGGATGTGGCACTTAGTGCCGTGGTCTAGATGGTGTGGTGGTGTTGGTCATAGGCTGGACTTGATGATCTTAAAGGTCTTTTCCAGCCTTGGTGATTCTGTGATTCTGCGATGATCACTCTCTTCAACTACCTGAAGGGAGGTTGTAGTCAGGTGGGGGATGGGCTCTTCTCCCAGGCAATTAGTGACAAGACAAGAGGGCACGGCCTGAAGGGGAGGTTTAGGTTGGATATTAGGAAGTACTTCCTCATGGAAAGGGTGATCAGACATTGGAATGGACTGCCCAGGGAAGTGATGGAGTCACCATCCCTGGGTGTGTTTAAAGAAAGGCTGGATGTGGCACTTAGTGCCATGGTCTAGCCGATGTGATGGCGTTAGGTTACAGTTTGGACTCGATGATCTTAAAGGTCTTTTCCAGCCCCAGTAATTCTGTGAGTCTGTGATTTGTGGATATCATTAGGAAACCGATGTGCTTGAGTTGGAAATTAACTGAGTGATGCTGAACGCATGACCGTGAGCTCCTGTATCCCTCCAATTCTGGGGAACATGCAAAAATGCAATACCGGCTCACTGTTGAGTTGTTTGTAACTTTCCAGTAGGAACCTTTGAAATAGAATTTGTGTTTCCAAAATATTCCCGAATTTGTGAAGTATAAATAGTTAAACGTTGGGCTGGTTGTGCGAAATATATAGGTCCTGTAAATCTCCATCTTGTGTGACTTCAGTAACAGTATTCAGATGGTTAATCCAATACACTCGACTGAATAATCAACAAAAAGCTGTTTTCAGAGATGTGTTATTTAATCAGAATAAATAAATTAAGATGCATATTCAAATGCATAACATATAATATTTTTCTCTTCTTAGAACCCTGGATAAAATCCTGTAAGTAGAAATAAATTTTGTATAGTTTTAATTTGGTGTAGACTGAGGTTTTTGTTTTTTACAGCTTCACTGAAGTACATCATACCCTTGTATTTAATACTTAAACTTTCAAGATAATGCTTTTCTTGAAAACTAACAGCAAGACAGTGATGAAATGGAGTTGCAAATACGAAGATCAAATTAAGATTGCACTTCATGATGGCAAATAGGCAGAAAGGTCATGCGATATCCTTCATCAGCAACTTTGATGGGATCTTACTGCAGCCCTAACACAGGCATTAGTATTGACACAGAAAACTACAGCCCCGTTAGTCTCACCTCGCTACCGGGAAAAATTATGGAAAAGATCACACTGAGTGCTGTTGAAAGATATTTAAAGAATAATGCAATCGTCAGGCACAGTCAACGCTGGTTTACAAAAGGAAAGTCCCGTTTAACTATTTTCATAGTCTAGAATAAGGTCATCCACTTAGTGTATCAAAAGAAAGGTGGTGGCTGTAGTTCTTCTGGATTTCAGTAAGGCTGTTGACACTGTCCCTCACAGCGTCCTTCTGGAAGAGTCCAAATGCGCGCTGAGCAGGAATACAGTGCGCTGGGCAAAGAACTGGCAGAAAGGCAGGGCTCAAAGGGATGTAGTGAAGGGGGCTACATTTGGCTGACGACTGGTCACCAGTGGTGTTCTTCAGGGCACAGTTCTAGGGCCAGTTCTGTTCTTTATATTTATCAACAATCTGGATGCAGGAGTGGAGCACACCCTTAGCAACGTTGCTGATGACTCTTGAGGGACAAGAGGCTTCATGGAGGTATCAAGGTAGTTTGGAGCGTTGGCAATCATCAGTGGCATATTTAACAAGAACAAATGTCAGATGATTTTGCATTTGGAAGGGAGTAACACCAGGCACGGGTATAAACTGTGAGAGGAGTGGCTGGAAAGTAGCCTTGCAGAAAGGGAAGTGGGGGTGCTGGGTTGACACTAAGCTCAGTAGGAGTCAGTCATGTGCCCCAGCAGCCAAGAGGGCAAACTACATCCTGGGGTGCATCAAACAGCATGGCCAGCTGATCAGAAGAGGTGGTTATCTTGCTGTATTTAAGGTTGGTGTGACCTTACCTTGAGTACTGTGTGCAGCTCTGGGCCCCACTATTTAAGAAGGATGTGAAGGTCCTTGAATGCTTCCGGAGGAGGGCAACAAAACTGGTGAAAGGGCTGGAAGGCATGTCCTGTGAGGAACTACTGGGGAGTCTACATTTCTCTAGTCTGGAAAAAAGAAGGCTGAGGGGCAAACATTGATCATACAGCTTCCTGAGGAGGGAAGGTGGAGAGGGAGGTGCTGATCTCTCCTCCCTGGAATCCAGTGACAGGATGTGTGAGAATGGTTCAAAGCTGCACCAGGGGATGTTCAAACTGGACATTAGGAAGCATTTCTTTAGCAAGAGGGTGGACAAACACTGAAGCAGGCTTCCTAGATAAGTGGTTAATGCCCCAAGCCTGTCAGTGTTCAAGAGGTGTTTGAACAATGCCCTCAGTAATATGCTTTAACTTCTGATCAGCCCTGAAGTGGTCAGCCAGTTGGACTAGGTGATTGTTGTAGGTACTTTCCAGCTGAAACGGTTTTGTTCTGTTTTCATTGTAGCTGGCAAAGGAACTATGGGGTTTTTTTCCTTACAGTTGATCTTGTCACTAATGTTAATTCCTTAATCACCTCAAGACTGTAATTGTGCAGTGTGGTTTTATCCTTTAAGTCTGAGGACTCATTGTGGTCTATGATGTCATGTTCCAAAAGCCAGAGACGGAGATTCTCATGGGATCTCACAAAGTACAATATCGGGTGTTAAAAGACAATCACCAGGGCTGGTGTACACCTTATGGAAGATCAAGCAGAACCTCCTTGCTTTCTAAGCTCCCTCACTCTCATGTGGAGCCCAGGTGCTGCTGGGCTTGGCCTTCCCTGCCCTAGTATAAGTTGTACAGCAGGTACACCCCTTTGTCCTGAGAGACCGTGTTGAGAAAATCTAAAGGTGATCTCAAACGGTGAAATTAAGATACGAACAAGGTCAGATGTCACGTACACACCAAACTTTATTGGAGTTGCACAACAAAAATTCAAAATCCCTAGAGCGGATAAGACAAAGACAGGAAAGTGAGGAGAAAGCAGAAATACGGAGAACAGCAAGTGATAGGATAGTTACCATCAGGGTCCAGAGATGTCATCAGGTGGGGAAGTATTTCACTGTAGTGATAGTGTCACAGCTTTTTATAGTTGCAGTTCTTGACCTCAGCCCCTCCTCTGTGCACACGTGCAATGTGTCTCTGAGGTGATCTTCAGGGGGGAGTATCACACAGTGACTTTCTCCCCACAAGTCTTCCTCAAACCTCCAGCTGCAGGCCTTCAGCTTAGAAGGGAGGGGTGTGGGTGCCAAGCTGTGTCCTTGCTTTGTGATTTCAGCACCTTCTGGCTCATTTCCATGTATAAGCCATTGTTTGGCACCAAGGTTCATTTCCATTTCTAATGCCACAAGGTTGCATTTCAACAATGTTGAGACATTGTGATGCCACAAGGTTTGCTTCTCACAGATGTAATGGATTACTGTATAGCGCATGAGAAGAAGACATCCGATGTGCATATTTGCTGTATGTATTTGTCAATTGAAAAGGCAGTCCTTGATTTAAGGTTGTCTAATGGTAGTGTCCAGTGTTTTATTTTTTGTCGAGTTACTGGGATATCCAGGATGCTTCATACATCCTTTTTTATCAAGTTAAAAGCAACAAAGAATGACCTGATGGTATTGTCAAGAGTAGCATGCTGTTGTGAGTAGCACTCTGTTATGACACAGATAACACTGATGTATAAACTAAGAAATATTTGCATGGTGATTATTTCTTTAGGTTTTGGGGGTTCTGTAAATTTTTAAAGGTTGTCTATCAAAGATGCACCATATAAAGTTATTTTGAGTATTGAAAAGCTAAACCTAAATTGTCAATTCTTGATATTTTTAATTATAAGAACTTGGCTGATAATTTGTAGCCTATTTTTCTCTTTTTAGTTGATGTAAAGCCAAATGCAATCTGCAGTGCTATTTACAGAATGTTTGACCTTGTCAGCAGTGCCTTTTGTATTTAAATGTATGGTTAATTTGTTACCAATTTCCTTGTATTATGATATCTATATGTAATTTACAATGTATTTGAAGAAAGATTATAGGTGTAGTCCTAAGTTTCAGGAAGTGGAATAGTAATAATTAATATATTAGTTCTCCAGAACACGGTTAGATATTAAAATAAGTATTTTTTAAAAACATGGTTGTTTAGTTTGGGATTTATTAAAAAACTTTCCTGACTGGTGTTTTTTTTCTTATTGCTCCTATATTTTCAGTGATTACAGTGAGCTAGAGTACTGGCTTTAAGTAATTTTTCCTTGAGTCCACAGATGTGGTTTTGATAGAAGATTTGACTACTGTGATTTTGGATGCCAGTCTTCTGTTTAGTCATCAGACATCTCAAGTATAGTCCATTTAATATTAGACATGTATCAAACATGCATCTAAGGAAGAGCAGGGTTGTGAAGTTACTGTCATTGCTTGCTGTGGCTCATCTTCAGTTGTGGTCATTGTCAGATATTACAGAGGAAATTAGGGGAAAAATTCCAACTATTACTACTGTAATTTCCCCCTTTTGAAAGAAAAAAAATGTTTCTTGACCCCTGCAAGTGGCTTTTTGAATCTTTCGAAGGAGTAAGTGGTCTATTTTAATAGATGCTCTTTTGTTTTCTGCTGTAAAAGCTTAATAATTAAATTTCTATCTTGTTCTATGTGATTTTCCTCTAATGTAATTCAACACACTTGGAGATGCTTCTTTTCTTGTTATACAGCATTCCGTGTTAACGATGCAAGCAAAAGCTTTAGCAGTGGAATGTAATGAATGGCAACAAGGTCCTGAAAGTAAGTACCTGCTTCCATGTAACGTATACTCAAATTTCTGCAGTCTCTTTTATCTAGGCATTTTGAACAGTAGATACAAATTGAGTATCTGCTAATAATATTTTAATGCAATAACTACTTAAAATTAGTTTAAATACTTCCCACAGTAGCATGTATGTTTTCTTTCTATATTCTTTTTGCCCTTCAGTTTAAGGTGAACTCTGAATTCTAATTTACTATAACTTGATCTTATGTTTCTGGACAAAAATAAATGCATGACTCATATCACCTTTCATCAGTCAGTTAAATGAAAAAACAACTGTTAGCAGATCTCGTAACAAAAGAACAAAAGTTTATTATGCTGTTACACTCCCTCAGGTTTCTCCTTTCTGTGATTTTCCTCTGTATCTTTCATTTGTATTTCCTTTTTAGGACAGAACTACTTTGGCAAAGAATTCTGTCTTTTCAGGAACTGATATTTTTTACCTTTGCAAGTATTGCTAATAAACTAAACATAATTTACTCAGACTTATTTTTAATGATACTGCCTTAGTTTGTTTTTTTATTAATACTTCACAAAAGTCTGTATTATGATGTATTAGCCAAAAATTCAAAGTAAACCATTAGCAGTAAGTCCATTACGCTATAATACAATATCGTGCTTGGATTTAACAGGAGAGAGATTTTTGGGTCGAGAAACAATGGTAAAAGACACTAGTTTATTTAAACAACACAGGAATGCAGATCACTTATTGACCCTGATAAGCACAGACCACTGGGACAAGGGGTAGCTCTAATGTTTGTCAGGCATTTATCAGTAAAAAGGTATAAATTCCTTGGTTCTTCAAAATTGTTTTTTTAAGTAAGCCTCACTGCTGAATGACTTCTCTACTGCAAGGCTGATGTGGCCAGACATTGAAAATAAAACCATTCAGAATCTAAGGGTGACTAAAGTAATCTGTTTTCAGAGGTTCCAGTTGGAGACTCCTGAAACAGTTCATGCTATACTATCATTAGTATTCTGGTAGCACTCACTAGTGTGTCTCCTGTCTAGGAACTTTAGCACCTTTCAACCTGGTAAAGCTCACTAGTTAATCTTTAAGTGGACACTTGGACTCATTTTAGTGTTTTTATGCCAGAAAAGGTTTCTAATTTTTAGTTTTTACTAAATGATAGGAATGTGTTTTAGACAGCAAATAGTTATTTCCGCTGTTATGTCATTTGGCCAAACTGGAATACATTTTCAAGTTAACATTAAGGTCCCTTCTCCAGCTTTTTCAAAGTTCATGTACTTGCTGCATATTGTGATCAAATAATAGGAGCTGAGGGGAAAAAGTCTTCTTTCTTATAAATAGAAATTGTTACTCTGTTAGAATAAATTTGTAGTTCATGTGCTTTTAAGCCTTTCTCTAAGAATGGCCAGCCTCAAGTGCTTTCTTTGTAGTTTGTAGACCAAAAATATGACATTGAATGAATTTGGGAAATATTGTTTCTTGGCTGCTGCTCATGAATAAACTGCTGGCTTAAAGCAAATGAATTGAAAGTACTTGAAATTTTTATCTGGGTAAAACACCTGGAGATGTTAGGTTTCCTTACTAAAATATATCATTACTTTAAGCTATTTGCATAAAAATATTCTTGTGGCTTGACCTATTTTTATTGGCTTGCTGACTTGCTTTGCTCAACCATTCTTGTTCCCATGTGGTAAGATTTATTATTAGAAATCTTAATTTTGTACTAGATAAATGGTCTGTGTATATTATAGTGCAAATAATATTTTGCAGCCAGAACTTTGCCTTTTTGGCTGCCTTTCTGAGGGAAGAAAAAAGAAATTGCTGCTAAAAATTGGAATGGAGTTATAGTGCTTCTCTGTTCATCTCAGTGCCTTTCTATCTGCTGTTTGTTTTGAAGGAGGAATTGCTTAATTGAAAATATTGTCTGAATTCATCTAAATAGGAATAGCAGAAATACTGATTTTATATAATTTACTAATAGAGCATGGATGTTTGGTTGTATTGTTACTTTCGTTTCAGCTTTTAGTAATGGCCAGTTCATTTCTTGTAAATGAGGGCCTGTCAGCATTTCACTTGCAAACCTTATTTTCAGAGGTTATAACTTGGCAGTTCTACATTGCTTTGGGCACAATATTGGCAAACATACTTGAATCTGCAATGCAAATTTTATTTTTCCAAAGCTTCTACTTTAGTCTCTTGTTCTTTCTCAATTTCTGGTACTATTTCTGTAGGTCTAGAGCTGCTAAATCAGCTGAATTAAAACTTTTTAACAAGCATTTGGCTCATGAACATAGAATTTAACTTTTACCTTTGCAAAATAAGGAAGAGGAAGCAACGATATTTTAAAGCATATAAAACAGTGTGGTCTCTGAATAATTTCTGATTTTCTTTGCAAAATATCAGTATTCAGCCAAATTCCTCTTATTTTAATACGACTTTCTGTATAAACACATGCATAGTAGTTGCTTTACATTCCTAGCATCTGGTAGTATTTTGCTTAGTAATTGTACGTTGTGTCATTAGGCAATTCTGTTTGACGTTTAATTTTTGCAAGCAGTGATTCATAACTGAAAAAGCTTTAACTGATGGTTGATAGAGCAACCTGTGTTCTTTATGGGAACAGCTGCCATAAATGTCTTGTCCCAGTATGTTAGATCTAAACTGTTCCTTCCATAAATCAGGGTTACTGATTTTTCTCCTAGGAAGATGTGGCTTCTATTCTGATAGCTACACAATATAAGTATTGAACGGGAAGCACATACCTGGTATAAGGTATCTAAAAATGAAGTGTTATAAACCAGTTGTAGAAATTGATAATGCCAGGTAGTGAGGGCTGAAGATAGTCATGGTGGGGAGGGGTGGTGGGGGGAAGAGTTGTAAGGATTTCTTCAGATGTGCCAGTAAATGTGAATAAAAGCACACTAATGAATTTTATCATCTGTATGTCAGATATTTATGTCATTAAAGAAATCTCATTCTAATAGTAGCACAGGCTACTAGGTCCCACAACTCTTAAATACAAGCTTAAGTTGGGAGTGCTCTACTCAAATTTTGTGTTGAGATTTCAAGACAGTAATTCTCTAAGTAAAAGGGGATTTACTGTGACATACAATGTAATGCATTTTGAACTCCGTAGTTTTGCTGATTTTCATCTCAGAACAAAAACTGCTTTTAAAACTACTAATCCTAAGGCTTCTCAAAATGTGTGGAGATAAAAACTATTACATTACTTTACCAAAAAAGGTACTTCTATAAACTTATGAAGTCAACTGTATTGTATTTAGGAGATACAATGCTTTTCTGAGACAACAATTCGCCTTTACATGCAGAAAATCCATGAACTATGAATCACTGTGTTTTGCAGAAGCATGCTGGGGAAACATTCCCCTGTCCTTGAATAGTACTGTACTTTCAGTTGAGTATTGCTGTTGCTCAGGGCTACAGTCAGGGTATTTGCCTTCCTGGGCCTTTCTTCCCCCTACATTGTAGCTGTTTGTTAGAACAGTAAGGATGGTGACATGCTTTTTAAGTTCTTTAAATCTGATAGGTTTTACAATCCTGATCAAGCATTTTGGAGGCTGTTTAACATGGAATTGGAAGGCTGGAAGAATTTGCCCATATTGGTCATTGATTGGTCATTGGTCATTGTCCACATTGATGGAATCCCTCCCACTGAAAAAATCAGGCTTGCTCATCTTCAAGTATGACTGCACATCACATTTCAGTATCATGTCCCTGACGTAGTTCATGTATAAAAAATAACCCAGAAACATTAACACCATGCTTTTTTTTTTGTTTCATTTAACTTGCTGAAAAGTGACAGTGGGTTAGCCCAGCAGGACATAAAAATGTGGTTAAATTGCTGCTGAAAGCCAGTTTGTTTTTTTAGAGGCTACACAATTTTCTGTTTAGCCAGGCTGCTTTAAGGTATAAGCAAGTGCATATCATCCAATGCAAAAAAAACCCTATTCATCTTATCTTTCAGTAACTTCTACCAATCCTGACGTACTGCTAACATTAGGAATGGAAGAGGTAAGTCTTTTTGTTTGTTAAGAATTAATAAAATTTCATTTAAAAAAAAAGAAAATAAAGGATTAACAATTTCTGCATTCTTCTATCACTACTTCTGTGGCAGGCTCCTGCTAAGATGCTGTGTGCATTTCTTCAGACATTGTTGTTCTAGTATTTTTTCCCCCTATATTATAACTACTAACATTTCCTAGTTGTAATGAATTGTCTTTTAAGCAGAAGGTTTTATGTATTGAATTTCATACTTGATCTAAAATAAAGTAACGTGTTACATGGAAAATTCAATATTCCTAGATCTAGAGGTCTGTGGCAACAATTCGCAAATATTTTGTGGAGCTCTTCCAGCCTTGTAAGAATGAGCAAATCAGGAATGTCCTAGGGGTAGCATTACACTATATTGACTGGAGATTGGTATGCAACATGACCTGAGAATATTCCTGTCTACATGGTTTCAAAAAAACTGCAGATTTTTGGTTTCCTTTTTCCCAGCAGCTTTCCTCCCTTTAGTTATCACTCACAACAGAAAGGTCAACTGCTGTTAAGAGTCACTACTAACAAGCTGTTTGGTTACCCACTGTAACCAAACAGTATTACTGTATTGCTATGGCATGTTTGATCTTATATCCCATTTTTGGCCTGTTTTGCTGAGGACTCCAGTTTCTTTCAGATATTGCATAGACAGAGCACGTTTGCTTCTGTAGAATATTTTCACCATTTTTATTTATTTGAGCTAAATATAAAAGTTCTCATAGTTTGTATGGAAGGAGACAAAACAAATCCAAATCATAGGTTTATATTTAAAAAAAACAACCCTATAAACTATTTGAAATACTATTTTGTAGAACATAATACAGTAATAAAAGACCCAGTCCACTGTTCCCTATCTTCAGCAGCGCATAGAACTTCTGGCTGCAGTAGTTTTATTTCTCCCTCTTCCCTCTCCCAAATACATCCATATCACTGAGGACCATTTAATTTGTGAATGCAATTAGTCTGTCTTTGCAGCATCTTTGTTTTCGGAGTGCTACACATTTTATGATGGTGCAATTAGCACGGCTTCACTCCTGCAAACAGCTGCAATGATGTAGACAACGGAGCACTGGTACTGTAGATGTTTTCTTTTTGATTATTCATCAGATGAACAGTTCGTGTGTGTGCTCCACAATCTGCTTCAGGTACAATTAACTACGGTGTCCACACACCAATTAGCAACTGGTGACAGTAACATTTTAAATGGCTCCATCTGGATTTAAAAAGTGTATCACTCTAGCCATATTTCTTAAGAAATTACAGATAATGTTGTCCTTCTACGAGATTAACAGATGTAACCTTACGTAGACCAAATACTACAGACTGGGGTACCTGCAAACTGTATGTTTATTTTTCCTTCCTTATAGTTGCAGAAAGTAAAGAATAATCTTGAAATGATGCTGTCAACAGCTCAGTTAAAGAATAAACATCTAGAAGAAGATCTGAAACGGTAATACAATAATTTGGATTTAGGAATGCTGTAAACTTTTTTTAGCACTCATGGGGTTTTTTTTACTGTCTAGGAAATCTATTTATCTGTTGTGCCTTTTCTTAATGTACGTGTTTCCAAGAGAGCAGCAGTGGTATGATGAACAGAAGCAGGTGCTAAATACTCTTAATGGAATTGAAGAAGAGACAAAAACTCAAGCTGAAGAACTTCCCAAAATAAGGTATTTCTACAGTGTTGCGGTTTTGTACTGAATAATTTAAATATCAGCAAGAGCAAATGCCCAAAGAAACTCGTAAAACATACTCCTTGTTTTGTTAAATAAATAGATTAGTAACTCTGCAATCCATATTTGAAACATGGAAAACATTGCTACTATCTACTTATATTCAAGATGTTGAACTCACAACAGTAGAAAATAAGAAATTTTTTTACTTAAGAATTTTAATTATTTTACTGACTATAATATTGCTATTTTTTTATTACTAGTTTGCGTGCTAGACTGTTGTATGAAGTGCAAAATCAAGCGGTGAAATTAGAGATGTATAAGGAAGACATTTTGAATGCTCTGGGTGAATTCCTATCAGAACACTTTCCCCTTCCAGAGAAAGGCAGAAATGCTAAAATCAGTAAGGTAAGGTTTTCTTCACTATTTAAATTGGCATGTTCAATTTCTATTCAGTTAGATGCAACGTCATCTTGAAGTGGGTGGCAAAGAATTTGCAACTGTAGTTTGAAATAAGTATAGTTCTTACAGCTGATCCTTTAGGTTTAATTGATGTTTTTCAGGTTGGTTTTTATTCTCTAAGGCTGTTCCCAGCTGGATATTTTCTTTTTTAATGCATATATCCTTTACTCAGTGAGATGCATAGCAATGTATTGTATTTCTTACTGAACTGCAAGCTCTCCAATTTGGAAATTGTAAGGGGTCCACTGAGTTCTTCCATTTTCTTTTTTGCTGGACTAGGCAAGTGGATTCATATTTTTCTTGGCAAAGCAAATTTTAATTGTCTAGCAATGGTTATGGAACAATAATAAGGACAAGTGTTTATAATTACAGTGTAGTTTGGAATGTTAACCATCAGTTTCTGTTCAGGCAAAGTGGGCCAAAGATTATCCTAAAGCTTTAGGGAAAACAGGCAGTCAGGGAGTATTTTGCATAATAAATTTAAAGTCTGCAGTAAAAATACATTTCTTACTATTATGATTTGAAAGAATAGTTACAAAAAAGGCAGGGATTTATTTTTATTTAAGACATGCATAGGAATATGGAAATAAAAAGGATTTTTTTAATCCAGTTCCCTGTTATTTCAGACAACCACATAAGATAATTTATTTAGTATTCTCATTGAGCTCCCTTTGGAAATGAATTATTTTTTTTACTACTGATTCTCTTAAGTTTGCTCTAGTGTCTCAGTACTCCAGTTAGACTGGAAGCTACTAGACAGTTTCTAAATTTATTCATGTCTAATACAAATCCATATATTCTTACACCAGTCTTGTCCTTAAAACAAGCTCTTTTTCTTGTGTTTATTTCTCCTGGTATGTTTATAGTCAGCAATGTTATACCTTCTCTTTCTTTGTTTTACTAATTGAACTAGCAAAGTTTTTGTGTTCTTCTCTTGTAAGATATTTTTTCCAATTCCCTAGCTTATCCTAATAATACCCATTTTCTATATTTTCTTCTGCTTGGATTAATCTTTTTTGGAACCTGGTAAAAACCAGTTATATTATAAACAAAACTACTAGCTCACAATCACCACAAAAGCAAGTGATTACACTCTTGTCTTACTCTTCCTGTTATTTTTTATTGATGAACTCTGAGCTTTTAATTTAAAAAAAAGTTGGTTTTGCATAGAAGTACATATTTTGCCCATAAAAATATCAAATGGAGCCTTCAAGGGGTGATGTCCATTTTCAAAGTTTTATTCAACCATCTTCAAATGTCCTATTCTATTATACCTTAGTTCTTCTACATCTCAATGGCTTCCAGTTTACTGCTGTTATTAAATACAATACATTTTGTTCCAACACCAAGAAATTAAAGCTTCACGGATTTAATTAACAGTCATCTTTGACTCGTATTTCCTGATTTCAGCCTGTTACATTATCTCTCTATTTGCTGTTTCTTACTTATCTTACAATTGTTCTAGGAAATGGTTCTTCAAACACTAATGACTTTCCCAAATACATTTTAAGCTATAGTCCATTACTCATATATATATAAATAATTATTTTCTTAGAAATATATTTCCTATAATGAGATACACCCATTTATTTGCTCCCTTTAAAGGCTGGAAGTGACCTCTGGAGATCTTCCATTCTAACACCATCATCAAGGTAGTGCCAATGTATTGCTGAACAGGTTGCTCATGGTCATACCATCTGTCTTTTAAATATAAGAAACAGTAAATTCATGTATTTATTTTGGAATTCTGAGGAAGATTTTATATAAAAACCTCCTGCCCCACAGCAAAATCAACTGCTTCACTTTTCTCAGCCTCAGTTGTACTGTCTGTCAGAAATTCTTTAGTTACCCTGCCTTCATCTCTCCTCCATGCAATTTTTCTTAATAAAATTTAAAAAAAATAAATCACACAAAGTGTTTGGGATTAATCAACCCTTCCTCTGATCACAGAAGCTCACCTTCTGCTTTATTTTATTTAAATGTAAAATCTATTTTGATAAATTTCTAAGCAAGGTTGTGTCTTGTCTTAGTTTTAATTTTACCTATGCATTTCCTGAACTCTTAAACACAGTTCATTTTCTGACAAGCCTTTCTTTTCTACTCCTCATGAAGTCATAGCTTCTTCTGTATCTTTTTACTCAGGTGGATCTCATTGGCTTAACTGCAGGTCCCCCATGATCTGTATCTAGGTGATTAACTGTGAAGGCAGGAGAGAGCCTATCTAGTTTTCTTTATTGTGTCAGAAATACAAATTGAGGGCATTAGCAATGAATTATAGAATGCCAGGTTGGAAGGGATTTCAAGGATCATCTGGTCCAACCTTTCTAGGTACGACTATAGTTTATATGACATGACTCAGCACCCTGTCAAGCTGAGACTTAAAACTGTCCAATGTGGGGCAATCTACCACTTCCCTTGGGAGACTATGCCAATGTTTGACTGTCCTCATGGTGAAAAATTTACCTCTTGTATCCAATCGGAATCTCCCCAGGAGCAACTTGTGCCCATTACCCCTTGTCTTTTCCATGTGACTCCTTGTAAATAGGGAATCTCCATCTTCTTGGTAGCCACTCTTTAAGTACTGGAATATGGTAATAAGGTCTCCCTGCAGCCTTCTTTGCTCAAGGCTGAACAAACCCAGTTATCTCAGCCTCTCCTCATATGGGAGGTCCTCCAGTCCTCTGATCATCCTTGTGGCCCTTCTCTGGACCCTCTCCAGCCTGTCCTTACCCTTTTTGTAGAGCAGGGACCAAAACTGAACACAACAGTCCAGATGTGTCTGACAAGCACCAAGTAGAGCGCAATGATGACTTCTTTATCTCTGCTGGTGATGCCCTGGTTGATGCAGCCCAGCACCCTGTTGGCTTTCTTTGCTGCTGCTGCATCACACGGTTCACTCATGTTGAGCCTGTTATCCACTAAGACCTCCAGGTCTCTTTCCACAAGGCTGCTCTACAGCCAGATGGGTCCCAGTCCAGTGTGTTCCCAGGTACAAGACCTTACACTTCTCTCTGCTGAACTTCATAAGGTTCATAGAATGGTTAGAGTTGGAAGGGACCTTAAAGATCATCAAGTTCCAACTCCCCTGCATGAGCAGGAACACGTCCCACTAGACCAGGTTGCTCAGAGCCCCATCCAACCTGAGTTTGAATGCCCCCAGGGATGGAGCCTCCACAACTTCTCTGGGCAGCCTGTTCCAGTGTCTCACTACCTTCACACTCAAGAATTTCCTTCTGATCTCTAACCTCAATCTCTCCTTCTGCAGTTTCAAACCATTATCCCTTGTCCTGTCACTATGTGCTCTTGTAAAAAGCCCCTCCCCAGCCTTTCTGTAGGCCCCCTTCAGGTACTGGAAGGCTGGTATGAGGTCCCCCCAGAGCCTTCTCTTCTCCAGGCTGAACAACGCCAACTCCCTCAGCCTTTCTTCATAAGAGAGGTGCTCCAGCCCTTGGATCATTTTCGTGGCCCTCTCTTCTAGACACGCTCCAGCAGGTCCACGTCATTCTTGTGATGGGGACACAGTATTCCCAGTGAGGTCTCACCAGGGCAGAGGGGCAGAATCACCTCTCTTGATCTGCTGGCCATACTCCTTTTGATACAGCTCAGGATGCAGTTGGTCCTCTGGGCTGCAGTTGCACATTGGTGGCTCATGTCCAGCTTTGGATCCACTAGTACCCCCAGGTCTTTTTCCACAGGGCTGCTCTCTAGCCTGTCTTCCCCCAGCCTGTATTGATGTTTCTGGTTGCCCTGGCCCAGGTGCAGAACCCTACACTTGGCCTTGTTGAACCTCCTGAGGTTCACTTGGGCCCACTTCTCCAGCTTGTCCAGGTCCCTCTGGATGGCATCCTGTTCCTCTGGCATATCGACTGCACCACCCAGCTTGGTGTCATCAGCAGACTTGCTGAGGGTGCTCTCAATGCCACTGTCAATGTAATTGATGAAGATATTAAACACTGGTCCCAGTACGGACCCCTGAGGGACACCACTTGTCACTGCTCTCCATCTGGACACTGAGCCATTCACCGCTACCCTCTGGATGCGACCATCCAGCCAGTTCCTTATCCACTGAACAGTCCACCCATCAAACCCATACATCTCCAATTTAGAGAGAAGGATCAGGGGGGGTACGCTTTCTTTAATGTTCCTTTTCTGGTTTATGTACCTATAGAAGCCCTTTTTGTTATTTTACATCCCTTGCCAAGTTCAGTTCTAGCTGCACCTTGGCCTTCCTGACCTTGTCCCTACATAACCGGGCAGTGTCCCTATGCTCTTCCCAGGAAACCCATCCCCTCTTCCACTACTTGTGTAGGTGCATCTTGTCCTTTAGTTTGACCAGTAGGTCTTGTCAGCCATGCTGGTCTCTTGCCTTCCTTGCCTGATTTCCTACACCTGGGGAGTGAGACTTCTTTAAGGATGCTTTCCATAGGGCACAAGATCTGCCAGCTCTCTTCTGCTCCCTTGTCCCTGAGGGCTGTTTCCCATGGGGTCCTATCTACTAAGTCCCTGAAGAGCTGGAAGTTTACTTTCCTGAAATTCAGAGTCCTAACTAAGCTTCTCATCTGCCTCATTCCACTCAGGATAGTGAACTGCACTAGTGCAAGGTCATTGCAGCCCAGGCTGCCTTCAACTTTGATGTCCCCAGTGAGTTCACTCACATTTGTGACCATCAGGTCCAATAATGCATCCCCCCAGGTAGGACTGTCAATTTCTTGACTTAAGAAGTTGTCGTTGAGGCATTCCAGGAATCTCCTGGATTGCCTACAGCTTGCCGTGCTACTTTTCCAGCAGATGTTGGGATGGTTGAAATCCCCCAGCAGGACGAGAGCCTGTGATTGTGATGTCTCCTTGAGCTGGAGTAAGAAGGCTTCATCAATAGGCTCCACTTGATTGGGCATCCTGTAATAGACTCCAGCCACAAGGCTCCCTTCGTTGTCCTGATCCCTAATTCCTACCCATAAGGTTTCAACCTGCTCATGGCTGTTCTTTAGAGACAACTCTTCACACTCTATCCAATTCTTTACATAGAGGGCAACACCTCCACCCCTTCTTCCTCTCCTGTCCCTTCTGAACAGCTTCTAACCTTCAATAGCCACACTGCAATCATAGGATTCATCCCACCAAGTTTCCAATCGCAACTATGTTGTAAATTTCCTGTAGCACAGTGTCACAGTTTGACTCAAAATCGCCAATTAAACCAGAGACAACAATGCTCTCGATCCCCTCCCACCCAGGTAGGGAAGGAGAGAGGGAATTAGGAGAGAGACTTTGCTGGATTGAAAACTAAACTAGACAGCTTGAATTATATGTACAATTATATAGAAGTGTGTTCAGGAATGTGCAAAAGCCTCTTGCCTCCACCACCCCCAGCAGCTCCCCCAGCACTCTCCTGAGCTGTGAGCGGTCCCAAAAAGTCTTGGACCACTGTCTGAGATAACAGCAGAGCAGACAGGGCTGTGGGGAGAGTTATGAGGGTCAGGGCTGAGCCTGGGGTCGACGGTGGTGGATGGATGGAGTCCTCCCCAGACACCGGCTATGGAGGGAAGAGAAGGGAAGAAGAAGCAGGAAGGAAGTTGTCTTCTGTGATCTCTGACCTTCCTCGAAGCTCATGTAGATATATGGAATGGAATACCTTTGGTCAGTTCTGCTGTCTGTCTAGTACAGCTCCCCTACAGGGGGGTCATAGATACAACTCTCCTGCTCTCAGTAATATCTGCAGTGGCAGATTCACGGAGTAGAACCAACTGACCTTCACGTCTCAGCAGAAACATAAACATTCCAGTGTTACCAGTCCACTAGCTGGAACACTTGCTTCTAGTTAGAAGGGAGCTTACTGAAGGAAAAAAAATCAGCAAGAGGAAAATTAGCTTCATCTTGGCTCAACCCAGGGCACATGGTAGCTTCCAGCTCCTCCTGTTTGTTGCCCATGCTGTGTGCATTAGTGTAGAGGCACTTCAGCTGGGCTGGACATGTCATCTTCTCAGAGGGACACCCTTTTATACCCCCAAGGTCTTTCATAGATGCTATCTTCTTGTTTCCTGTTACCTCAACGACTTCCAGACCTGCAAATCCCACCGTGCATACCCCAGTTTTGTTTGCAGTGGGTTCATTTATATCCCCTCCCCCCTTCAAATCTAGTTTAAAGCCCTGTCAATGAGTCCAAGGGTCGTTTTCCCCCTCTGGGACAACTGCATTCCGTTATGTGACAGCAGGCCTGGTGTCTTGTGTATTAACCCATGATCAAAGAACCCAAAGCCCTGCCACAGACACCAGTTCTGGAGCCATGAGTTAACCTGTCGGCCCTTCCTGTTCCCTCGTCTATCGCTGCCATTAGAGGGATGGAGGAGAACACAACTTGTGCTCCTGATGCCTTCACCATTTGCCCTAGAGCCCTGAAATCTCTCTTAATGGCTTTTGATGTTCTCTTTGCCACTTCATCACTACCCACCTGAAAGACCAAAAGTGGGTAGTAGTCTGAAGGCCTGACGAGGGTGGGAAGTTTACTCACTACATCTATTACCTGAGCCCCAGGGAGGCAGCAGACTTCCCTATGAAGTGGGTCTGGTCTGCATATTGGGCCCTTTGCACCCCTCAAGAGGGAGTCACCCACAACTAGGACCCTTCTGTTTTTTCTTTTTGACCTGAGTTGTCGTGGTTGGCCTAGGGACAGTTGGTCTCGGCACTTCTGGCCTGTGTGAGGTGCTCTCACCACTATCTGGCATTTCCTCCTGCAGGGCCCCATACCTGCTCTGTAAGGGCACTGAAGGCACTGTAGTACTTAAGGAGACATGCCTGCCCCGTGTGTGTCATCAGGCAAGGACCTGTTCCCATTGTCCCTGCTCCTGTACGTTTGGTGGGGGAGGCTGGGAAGCTTGTTGAGCTGAAGAGGAAGCCTGTGTTTGAGCTGTTTGTGTGGAGAGCAGGCTATGAAAACACTCGTCTAGTTCCCTCTCACTCTCCCTGATACTCCTCAACCTGCTCACCTCCTCCCTGAGCTCCATCACTTCGTCCTGCAGCTGTGCCACCTGGCAGAGCAGGTCATCAGCCTGCTCACACGGGACACAGCCATGGTCAGAGCTGCCTTCTGCTGCCAGGGAAAGGCTGTGGCATTCCCAACAGTCTGTGACCTGGATAGCCACCTCCTTCCATGGGGGCGTCCGCTGAGTACCTATGTCCATTTTGGTGGTTGCTGGTGGCGTGGTCTTCATCTGCCGAGTGGACACCATTACTCCTGGACTGAGCTGGCAGTTCTCAAAGCCCTGCTTGCACAAACTGCCCCCTGTAAACTGCCTTACTGCAGCCCTGATTGCCCATCCCTGTTCACCGCACAGCCCACAGGTGTTTAAATCTCCCACGTGGCTCCTGGTTACACCTCTCCCGCTCCTGATTGTTTGCCATGGACGTCCTGGTCCGGTTGGGTCTTGGGCTGCGAGTGGGAGGGTCCCTGAGCTTGGGAACCCCTCTGTACAGTGCAATTCAGCCCTCACTGTTTGCTGCTTCATGTGCACCCTCTCGTCCACCCACTCTAGCCCAGCAGGCGCTGAGCACAGCGATGGCCGCTGTCACTCTCTGCTCTGCACTGCTGTGTGGTCTGAGGGAGTTGCTGATATGGCAGCTTTTAAATTTTGCCACGGCTCTCGGTCACACCCCCCACCACATCAACCTTCTGCCTGCTTCACAAGATTCCTGCTCAGTCTTGGGTCTCTCTCACTCTGCCTCGGCTTCACCATCTCTGGGAAGCCTGGTCCCCTCTCAAACTAACCCAGTAATTTAAAGAAACAGCTCTCACCAGTCCTGGTGCCACTGTCACTCTCTGTTCTGTGCTGCCACGTTCCTGCTAGCCCACTCCTCCAACCTGTCTAGGTCATCCTGGAGGTTGGCCTTTACTTCTGGAGTGTCAACCTCTCCACTCATCCTGGTGTCGTCTGCAAACTTCATCAGGGTGCTCTTGATCCCAACATCCAGGTCACTTATGAAGACATTAAACAGCATTGGGCCCAATATCGATCCCTGGGGGACCCCACTTGTGATCGGTTGCCAGTTTGAGGAGGAACTATTTACTGTCACCCTCTGGGTACAGTCTGTCAGCCAGTTCCCCACCCACCACACAGACCACTTGTCAAGGACATAACAAGTCAGTTTCCCCAGGACAAGGCTGTGGGGAACCTTGTCAAAAGCTTGGAGAAGTCCAGGCAGACCACATCCACCACAATGAAATTTGCTGCTTCATTGATTTGGCAGAACACATTATTCCCATTTATTATCAGCTTGGTTCAATGGTCTTTGAGGCACCAAACTCTTAACTCTGTACATCAATGATTTGCTTCACTTTGTGGAAGCTTCTTGTGTTTTCAGTGGTTTTGTGTGAGGGCAGAACTGCAGGGCTGACATCTAGGGCATGACTCCAGAGTAGTGTGGCGTGCTTCCAATCCTTGATGTTTTTGTTCCACTGTCTTTTTGCCAGGCACCTGCATCTGGGATTGGGAATGGGAGGGAAGACTTGAATCACAAGCAGCTAGGTTAGCTTCTGTTACCATGGCCCAAAACCTTTAGCTTAGGTAGTGACTGAGGTAAGAATTATATTGCCTTTAAATCTCTGATGAAAAACCACTTTTTTCAAGTTAAGAAATATGAGAATTCCTATGCTGAGGAATATTCTTTATGCCAGTCTATCTCACAGAAGGGAGAAAAAGGGACCTTTCAGGTTAAATAAATAAATGCTGAGCATCCTGCTTAAAAGTGACTTTCTAAGCATTAATTAATTGTATTTTTATATTGGTGATATTTAAAATATGTAAATAATGTCACAAAAGAATATACACAATGTATTTTATAAAACTAGCAAAACAAATTTGCTGATTTTGGGAAAGTACAAACCTCTTAATGCTAATATCTTTAGGATTTTTTCCTTTGTTTGTCAATTTTAATAATTACTGAAGTCATAATCTAATTTCAACTTTGTAACTTAGGTAGGTGGTCAATATTCACTTTTCAAAGTAATATTTTTGGCCAGGGAAGTACAATAGCTGAAGTGATGAAGTATCTTCATGATTGCTCCTAGGAAGCTTTTGCAGCTTCTTAGATTCTTTTCCCTCAGTCCAGCAGCAAGATAAAATTTCTTTATTATTTGTGTTCTTGTGTTCTCCACTTCTGAAATTGAGCTTGTATAAGGTGCTGCACATCTGTTAAAATCTTAGGGCTGAAGTTGACAGATGCAACAGCAGTGCTGTATTGTCCTCCTGTATTTTGTTGAACGTGAAGTGGAAGGGCAAAAGGGATAAAACTGAAAAATAAAAAATTCAGGGTTAACTATGCAACAGCACAAGCAGTTTTGTTGGCATGGTTGCCTAAGGAATCCATATCAGTTTATAGGCAAATGGAATATTTGCTTGCTACAAATGAAAACAAGTTATTTTCTAATGGATTGCTGTACAAATTATATTTTATCAAGGACTTCTTAAAAAAAGGTTAATGATTGTATTTCTTAACCTTGGGATTTTTTTACTTGAAGTCAGAGTAAAAGTAAGCAAATACTCATCAGCAAATAATGAAAAAAGATTAAGGCACTATGAACTCAAGTCTTGATCTGTGTCAAATTTGCTAAAGTTCAAGAAAAATATCTTTCACAGAATCACAGAATGGTCATGGTTGGAAAGGACCTTTAAGATCACAGAGTTCAACCATCATCACAAAAAGACAAAAAACCCAACACAACACCCGAAAGAACCCCACGCACAACAGAACCCCAAACAAACACAAACACCTCACACACTCTAGCACATAACACCCACAAAAAAACCCTACAATCTCGGCCACTAGAGCGTGCCCTTAAGTACCACATCCACATGTTTCTTGAATACATCCAAGGATGGTGACTCAGCCACCTCCCTGGGCAGCCTATTCCTGTGGCTGATCACTCTTTCAGTAAAGAAAGTCTTCCTAATGTCCAGTCTAAACCTCTCTGGCAGCAACTTCAGACCATTTCCTCTGGTCCTGTCATTATTCGCTTGGGAGAAGAGGTCAACACCCACCTCCCTGCCACCTCCCCTCAGCCTCCTCCAAAATAAACATCCTTAGTTCCCTCAGCCACTCCTCGTATGACTTGTTCTCTAGACCCTTCACCAGCTTGGTAGCTCTCCTCTGGACAAACTCCAGCACCTCAACGTCCTTCTTGAAGTGAGGGGCCCAGAACTGCACACAGTACTCAAGGTGAGGCCTCACCAGTGCTGAGTATAGGGGGAGAGTTACATCCCTACTCCTGCTGGCCACACTATTTCTGATACAAGCCAGGATGCTGTTGGCCTTCTTGGCCACCTGGGCACACTGCTGACTCATGTTCTTCTGGCTGTCCACCAGCACCCCCAGGTCCTTTTCTGCTGGGCAGCACTCCAGCCACTCATCCCCAAGCCTGTAGTGTTGCCTGGGGTTGTTGTGACCCAAGTGCAGGACCCAGCACCTGGCCTTATTGAATTTCATACAATTGGTCTTGGCCCATCAATCCAGCCTGTCCAGGTCCCTCTGCAAGAGCCTTCCTACCCTCCAGCAGATCAACACTCCCACCCATTTGGTGTCTTCTGCAAACTTACTGAGGGTGCACTCAATCCCCTCATCCAGATCATTAATAAAGTGTTGAACAGGACTGGACTCAAAACTGAGCCCTGAGGGACACCACTGGTGGCCGCCCACCGACTAGATTTAACCCCATTTGCCACAACTCTCTGGGCCAAGTCATCCAGCCAGTTTTTTACCCAGTGAAGAGTACACTTGTCTATGCCATCATTTGCCAGCTTCTCCAGGAGAAAACTGTAAGAAACAGTGTCAAAGGCCTTACCAAAGTCCAGGTAGACAACGTCCACAGCCTTCCCCTCATCCAAAAAGTGGGTCACATGGTCATAAAAAGAGATCAGGTTGGTCAAGCAAGACCTCCCTTTCATAAACCCATGCTGGCTGGCCCTGATCCCCTGGCTGCCCTACATTTGCCGTGAGAAGTCACTCAAGATGAGCCTTTCCATGATCTTTCCTGGTACTGAGGTCAGGTTAACAAGGCCTGTATCATAGAATCATAGAATCCTAGGGGTTGGAAGGGACCTTGAAAGATCATCCAGTCCAACCCCCCCTGCCAGAGCAGGGTCACCTAGAGCACATCACACAGGAACGCATCCAGGTGGGTTTTGAATGTCTCCACCGAAGGAGACTCCACAACCTCCCTGGGCAGCCTGTTCCAGTGCTCTGTCACTCTCACAGTAAGAAAGTTTTTTCTGATATTTACCTTGAACCTCCTATGCTCCAATTTGCACCCATTACCCCTTGTCCTATCACTGGTCACCACTGAGAAAAGCTTAACTATGTAGTTCCCTGAATGTTCCTTACAGCTGTTCTTGTAGATGGGTGTCACATTAGCCACACTCCAGTCATCCAGGACCTCCCATGTTGACTAGAGCAGTTTTACTGGAACAGGGAAGAGATGGTGACATGGGGGATGAGGAACAAATGTGTCTACAAAAGGTGATCTCAGCACACTGGGACAGGCTGCCCAGAGGGGTTGTGGAGTCTCCTGCTCTGGAGACATCCCAAACCCATCTGGACATGTTCCTGTGGGATCTGCTGTAGGTGACCCTACTCTAGCAGGGGGTTGGACTAGAAGATCTCCAGAGGTCCCTTCCAACCCTGACCACTCTATGACTCTATGACACTCTATGACTCTATGACTAGGATTGTTGATAAATGATGGAGGGAGGGTTAGCGAGCTCCCCTGCCAGCTCCCTCAGTACTCTTGGGTGAATGCCATCCAGCCCCATAGACTTGTGCATGTCCAGGTGCAGAAGCAGATTATTAACTACTTCCTCCTGGATTATGGGTGGGGTTGTTCTGCTCTCCATCCTTATCTTCCAGCTCAAGAGGCTGAACACCCTGGGGGAAGCTGGTCTGAATATGAAAGACAGAGGCAAAGAAGGCATTAAGTAGCTCAGCCTTTTCCTCATCCTTGCAATGTTCACCCCTATATCCAGTAAGGGATGGAGATTCTCCCTGGCTCTCTTTTTATTGTTTTATTTATTTTTATCATGTTACTTTATTTTTATTATTTTCATTTTCTAACATCATATTCGTAGAATGTTTTCCACTGTACTACACTTACAAATATGATGTACTTAATTTAAATGTAAATGCAGGTGGATACACTATGGTCACTTAAGATAATTCTTTTATAATAATAAATTTTAAAAATACTATACTTAAAGTGTAATCATATTGAACTGGTATACGAATGATTTAAGTACTACCTTGTGTTTTTGTCATGACTAAATCTAAGTAAAAGTGTTCATCTGTTGTGCCATCAAATAATCATGTGATTATGTGATTATTCGTCTTTGTTAATACGATTTTGTCAAATTTTTTCCTGACTATATAGTTTTGGCTTTGGTGGTTATCTTTGCAGAATTCTTCTGAACAGTCAGATGTAGAACTGATAACACTGCATGAAATTTTAGAGGTAAGATCGTTTGGTTTTGTAGAGATTTGGGGGCTTTCCAATACTCAGATCTGATCATTTTATATTAATAAGATAAATAACAGTGTAAGACATATGGTTAAGATTGTTCATTGGAGAATAGCGTGTTTAAGAATGTTATATCAGATTTCTATTTTAATTCCTATAAAATTAAAACCCTGGTTTTTTACAAGAGATGTGGCAATAATTTAGATAAGTAAATCTTCAGTTTAGGCCAGAGGATGATTATCCCTAGTTTTATGAGCTTTAGTGGCTCATATTAAGGGAGAAAACCTTTATGCTTAACAAACATGTAAATTGCTCCATTTCACGCTATATTTTGTACTGTTTCAATGAAAGTATTTCTGAAATACATAGTTACAGAAGGATCAACTAATGTATAGTCTTGTGTATTAACTGGATTATTTTCTCATATAAGTAAGTCAATTAATCTGATTCATACATTTCTAATTGATTTTGTAAGTATGCCAGCATTGCTTAGTGTATATTTTTAATCACAATGCAGTTTATGAATTTGAATAATTTTGAAGGAGTATTAAAAAGCTTTTCATTAGCATTGTTCCTTCTTGTCTTAAATTTGGTATTTGAAGTGAAATGTCTTATTCCTTCTTCATCCTTACTGTTCAGGCAGTTGTCAGCATCTGTGTAAGACTTTGCTGGGGGGTAAAATTTCTTTCCTAAGGGAGAACTTGATGAATAACAACTTTCTTGTATTAAGGTGCTATGATCTGGTCACCATGACATTGTTGTACTTTAGTTTAAAGCCCAGGCTTCAGGCTTACATCATCAAACTCATTTTTCATGCTTTGAGTATCTCAGCGTGCCCACTCATGCCAAATTATGCAGAGCTTGCAAACAGATGAGAATATAAAATAGCCACATTCCCTATGGAATTTAAATTTTAAACCTCTTCCAATGCTTTAAAATTGTTCTCCATGTTTTTCTGACACTTTTAATCTCCTCAAAATGTGAACACATCCAACTAATGTCTCATTTCCACTTGGAACAGCAAGAATTCAGACTTATTTTTAATTTTAACTATCTTGGCATAAAATGTCGAATTCCCTTATCTTTGTTTTATGGGATTTTTTTGTTGTTGAGCGACTTGGTTCTAGCTTCAAGCATCTGTTAAATTTCAAGTGTTTTCTTAGATACAGATAATAGTTTCTTAGAGAAACAAATGCAAAGTTGACTTGTATTATAACTGCAGATTTAAGATTTGCAGTTACAAAAATGTAATTAATTCACAGAATTGCAATCAGTGCATCTGTTCCTAACTATGTCTGCTGAACCTCAATGTGTTTTGCTAAATAATGGAAGTGTACATTTCTGATAAATCTACTTTAACAAGCTAGGTGTATACACTTATATTTAGGTATATCAGCAGCTATTTAATAATATTAGTTTAAGAATTAAGCAAGCAGTGAACTTTTCTCATGCAAAACCTCAGTTTTTTTATTATTTACTACTTCACTTTAAAAGTTATTTTGGAATATCAGATGTCAGAAAAGACCAAGTAACAATTCATCTGAAATAATGCCTTTTGAGTAAATATTCACAATTGGGGCAGACAAGTGCAAAAGGCATAAACTGGAATAAATCTTCAGAATGCTCTGAAAAAGAGAAGAGTTTTTGGTTTTTTTTTTAGCAATGGGTGAAAATATAGTAAAGTCTGGTAGTGAGGGTTTTGAATTTTTATTTAGCAGTAAAGATGCAGCCAGAATGTTTAGTACCTGCTGAAATTAGGAAACCTTTAAAATTTAGAAGCTCTGATAGGAAGATTAAATAATCTGGGATGAATAGAGAGAACGCAGTGGGGTTGGTAAGATTATTCTGTAATGTCTGCAGTATTCACTGTGAGCAATATGATGAGGGCATAATTATGGTCTCCAAGAACAGAAAAAGAATGTCAAAGCTTATTTTTGGTTTTAACTCCATAATTCTATATTTGGATAAGGAAAAAAGGAGATGAATTGTTGTAGGGCACTTGTCCTGCCCAAAAAACAGGTCATATTAAGAATTTGGATAATCCATTTGTGAGACGAGCAAAAAAAATTTTATTTGCAAATGTAGTAATGTAGTGAAGTTAAACTAGGACTATGATGTTTAACTTTTCACCAGTGCAAACTTATTTATTTCTAACACTACCTACAGAAAGACGTAGAATGCAAGACAAACAATTCTTCCCAATCTAGGAAGACAAGGCTTTTTTTAGCTTATTAGTGGATGAAATTTAGAAAAAAATGAAGGTGGACATTCTCCTCTACTAAAATCTGAAAGAGTGAGGGACAGTGATTTGTTGGCAGTAGGTCATGGTTTTGAGGCAAGTGATTTCCAAAAAGATATCTTTCCCTCTTATTTAGTGCTTTTAATCCTAAGTTAACAGATACTAATTCAAAGATTAATTATATAAGGATTTACCACCTTCATGTTCAGAGTTTTTAGGCATTTACAGTTACACAATCTAAAATCCACTAAAAGAATTTTTGACAGATGGTGAAAAACTTAATCTGGAAAAAAGGAGAATTCTGGTTCTAATTTTTACATTAAAAAAAATGAAGTTAATTGGAGGTTCTTCATTTTACTTCTACCTTGATCACGTCTTGTGTTTCTCCTGTAGTCTTGTATTTCTTGTATTGCCTACATAAGTGTCTCATTACAATAATTCGTGTAAATTTAGTTAAAGGAGAAAAAAAATCTAGCTGTTTTGTTAGTTTCCAGAATTTTATCCTTTTGATCTTCCAGATTCTTGTAAACAAATTAATGAGCACACCACATGAACCCTACGTAGCAATCAAGGACTCATTTTGGCCACCTTATATTGAGCTGCTGCTGCGATATGGAATTGCCATGAGACATCCAGAAGATCCAAACAGGATACGCCTAGAAGCCTTTCACCTGTAGTGTGGCATACACACGTTAAAACAAAAAGAACCAGTGCTGTTCCTTGGGAGCTAAGATATACTTACGAAAAAAATCTTACAATAGAACTAATCAGCACCCTCTTTTTAGCTGGATGAGTTTTTAAGCTGCTTTAATGAAATGCAAATGTGGGTAATAGACAAAGTAAAGATGTTTAGCAGTTGTTTTAATGTTAAAATATTTTATACATTACTTCTCTCCTGTACATTAATGTTTTAAATTGCTTTAACTCTTCTCAGTTTTCTTTAGTATTTTATTGCACTCGGCAGAGGCAAAATTGTAAGTAACTCAGGGCCTCCTGTACATTGCGATGCAGATACTTGGAACTAACAGTGAAGCAGAAGCTCAAGGATATGTTTGGGTTTTCTCCAGAGCCTTTGCAAACAAATTTATTTGTTTTAAGACAAACACTTAAGAAATCTGACACCTTTCTGTGGAAAGGGCTGCAGATGTTGAGTGTGCAGCTCTACAACTGCATGCTTCCTAAACAGCTGGTACTGTGTTAATGCTGTATTGTCCAACAGTATCTGTCTTCGCTTTGATCTAGTTTATCAAGGTTTATAGCAGATCTCTGCTCTGTTGATTTCTACAGTTTTTAAATTGTCAATTGAGTTACCTTCTGAATAAATGAGTTATCCTAACCTGCTTTTCTATAGCCCCTGTTATTGTGGTCCATGCATTGTAGTCTTGCATATCTATAGTGACTGTAACCTTGGAAAATATGCCTTTTATTAACCAGACTTGAGTTTATTGAAGTAGGATCTTCAATAATTGTTACGTTCTCAGGAAAATGAAGGGTTGTCTAGAATTGTTGAATGGTTTGGGTTGGAAGGGACCTTTAAGATCATCTAGTTCTGACACCCCTACCAGGGGCAGGGACACCTCCCACTAGACCAGGTTGCTCAGAGCCCAATCCAGGCTGGCCTCGAACACTTCCAGGGAGGGGCCATCCACAGCTTCTCTGGGCAACCTGTTCCAGTGTCTCACCAGCCTCACACTAAAGAATTTCCTCCTAATATCTAGCCTGAATTTCCACTCTTCGAGTTTCAGACTTACCCCTTGTCCTATCACTATGTTCCCTGATAGAATCACTCCCCAGCTTTCCTGTAGGCTCCCTTCAGGTACTGGGAGGCTGCAATAAGGTCTCCCAGGAGCCTTCTCTTCTCCAGACTGAACAACCCCAACTCTACCAGCTGTTCCTCACAGGAGAGGTGCTCCAGCCTGCTGATAAATTCTGTGGCCCTTCTCTGGACCTGCTCCAATAGCTCCCTTGTGCTGAGGGCTTCAGAACTAGACACAGTACTCCAGATAGGGTCTCATCTGGGCAGAGTAGAAGGACAGAATCACCTCCCTTGACCTGCTGGCCATGTTTCCTTTGGTGCAGCTCAGGATACAGTTGGCTTTCTGGGCTGTGAGTGCACATTGCCAGCTCTTGTCCAGGTTTTCATCCACCAGTACCCTCAGGTCATTCTCCTCAGGGCTGCTCTCAATCCCTTCATCTTCCCACTGATACCAGGGGTTGTTCCAATGCACATGCAGGACCTTGCACCCTAGTGCCTTGTTGAATTTTCTGAAGTTCACATGGGCCCACTTCTCAAGCCTGTCAACGTCCCTCTGGATGGCATCCCTCCCCTCTGGAGTACCAACTGCACCACTCAGATTGGTGTCATCTGCAAACTTGCTGAGGGTGCCCTTGATCCCACTTTCTCTGTCCCTGACAAAGATGTTAAATAATGTATGTGGCAATACAGACTCCTGAGGGATACCACTTGTCACTGGTCTCCACCCAGACATTGAGCAGTTGACCACAATTCTTTTGCGTGTGACCATCCAACCTTATCCGCCTGTTCAGTCCATGTGTCTCCAGTTTAAGAGAAAAGGATGTTGTATGGTACAATATCAAATGCTTTGTGCAAGTCCAGGTAGATGACATCAGCTGCTCTTCCCTTATCGACCAACACTGTAACCCCATCACAGAAGGCTACCAAATTTGTCAGGCACGATTTACCTGTAACAAGGCCATGTTGGCTGTCACCAACCACCTCTCTGTTTTATGTGTGCCTTAGCATAGTTTCCAGGAGGATCTGCTCCATGATCTTCCCAGCACTGAGGTGAGACTGACTGGCCTGTAGTTCTCCAGGTCTACCTTTTTAAAAAAGTATTATGTTTCCTCTTTTCCAGTCTGGCATAGTTGCCTGTTTTAGCTCTTCTAAATGTTAAGCAAAAAAAAAATCTTGTGCGTTTTTGAGTGAATGCTGTTAATTTTACCCACACAACTGATTAGGCATGAGTATAAACCTAGTGTGTGCTGTAGTGCATGAAGAATGACCTTTTTTTTCTTGATACTACTTGATCAACTGCCCTCCATTGTTCAAAGTCTCGCTGTGATGTCTGACTAATCTTTACACATCTACTTTACAGTAATTTCAGTTAATTTTTCAAGTAGCTATGTTTCTTGACTTCACTTTCTAGCATTGTCTTGTTAGATTTTTTCTTTATTTTTAAATCTGTTGCATTCTGCTATCCTTTCACCTTATGCATGCTTCACCTGGATGCATGCTTCTGTGGTGACTTTGGTAAGCTGAAGAAAAAAATGTTAAATACTAAGAAGCTTCTCTAGTTTTAAAAAGAAAAAAAACAAACAGCCAAACCATGCCACCTCACCGCCCCCCCCCCCCTCCCAGGAGAACCAACCAAAACCTCCGAGCAGGAGATAGGATGGTCTACAAATGTGTGCTCTAGAGAAGGTGCAATTTTCATTATTTTTTTAACGCAAAATCAAGCCTCATCCAAGTAAGTTATCAGAATAGATTAAAAAGAAAGCAATTAATATAAAGCTTTATATTAAATTACGGAACTCACTGACTTAAAATATGTTGTAACAGTCAAGTACAATTTTTCAGAAAAAATGCGAGCCTATAGAATTCAGACTCATGAGTCGTTATTAAAGAAAAGTGGCAGTCAGCTGTTTCAGAATTCTCTATTCTAATAATTGTTGGACCCTGAGAAGATATAGGCAAATACTCCTTGAAACCCTCAGGTGCACAGTATCTTACTGCATTCCAGAAAGCCTTTCTGCTTAGGCCTGGGACATGCTCAGATCCCAAAACTTGAATATGGAGCTTTTTTCTTGGGCTCAATTAAGTTACGTACTACAGCAAAAGAAAAGCTGTATGAAGAAGTAATCCATTTTCTCTCATGGTCTAGAATGCATTATTAGTTTTTAAGGGCAACTGGTGCAGACTGAAACAGCTGGCTGGTAGCTGTAGTACCTAGAAAAATCCTGGCAAGTAAATGGAAGATTAAGGCAGTAATGAAGAACAGATCTTCCTTACCAGAAAAGCCTGGAATATGACCTTCTATCAGTAGTATCAACTACTACTGCTTTGGTTCCTGGAGTGTGTGGAAAATTCCTGACACAGCTTATGAGGGAGCCACCTAGGGAAGGTGCTCCACTGGACTTACTGCTTGTGAACAAAAGACCTGTGGGTGATGTGACAGTTGGAGCTGTCTTGGGCATAGCACTCACTAAGTGATAAGGGTTTCAGTTCTTGGAGAAATAGAGTGGGATGGGCAGAACTGCCACCTTGAACTACCAGAGGGCAGACTGGCCTGTTCTGGAGACTGGTTGAGACAGTCCCCTGGGAGACGGTCCTGAAGGACAAAGGAGTCCAGAAGGCTGGATGGTCTTGCAGAAGGAAATCCTAAATGCACAGGAACAGGCCTTGTGCTGAAAGAGGAGCCAGGGGTAGGAAGACCAGGCTGGCTGAACAGAGCGCTTTGGTTGGAACTCAGGGAAAAAAGGAGTGCTCATGGCCTTTGGAAGACGGGGCAGGCACCTCGGGGGGACTACAAAGATGGCGTTAGGCTATGCAGGGAGCAAATGAGAAGAGCCAAAGCCCAACTAGAACGTAACATGGCTACAATAAAAATCTTTCTATACACATACAAGCAACAAAAGGAGGGCTAAGGTGAATGCCCATCCTTTACCAGACGCAGGGGGAAAGACAGTGACAAAGGATGAGGAAAAGGCTGAGGAACTTAATGATTTCTTTGCCTCAGTCTTTAGACATACAGAAGTCTATGGTCCAGATGGAATCCACCCAAGCATACTGAGCAAGCTGGCAGAGGTGCTCACCAAGCCACTTTCCATCATCTGTTGGCAGTCCTGGCTAACCAAGGAGGTCCCAGTTGGCCAGAGATTGGAAAATGGGATGCCCATTTACAAAGGGCTGGAAGGAGGATCGGGGGAACTGCAGACCTCTCAGTCTGACCTTGACACCAGGGAGCCATCATGGAACACATGCAGGACAACAAGGCAATCACACCCAGCCAGCGTGGGTTTATGAAAGGCAGGTCCTGCTTGACTACTCTGATCTCCTCCTGTGACAAGGTCATCCAAGGCTGTGGATGTTGTCTACCCAGACTTCAGTAAAGCCTTTGACACTGTTTAACACAGCATTCTCCTGGAGCAACTGGCTGCTCATGGCTTGGACAGCCATATGCTTCACTGGGTAAAAAACTGGCTGGCTGGCTGGCCGGGCCCAAGGAGCTGTGGTGAATGGAGTTAGATCCAGTTGGTGGCCAGTCACAAGTGGTGTTCCCCAGGGCTCAGGACTGGGGCCAGTTGTCTTTGATATCTTTATCAGTGATCTGGAAGCTGGGATCAAGCGCACCCTCAGTAAGTTTGCAGATGACGCCAAGCTGATCTGCTTGAGGGTAGGAAGGCTCTACAGAGGGATCTGGACTGGCTGGATCAATGGGCTGTGGCCAGTTGTATGAGGTTCAACAAGGCCAAGTGCCAGGTCCTGCCCTTGAGTCACAACAACCCCAGGCAACACTACAGGCTTGGGGAAGAGTGGCTGGAAAGCTGCCCCCGAGGAAAAGGACCTGAGGATGTTGGTTGACAGCAGCTGAATATGAGCCAGCAGTGTGTCCAGGTGGCCAAGAGGGCCAGCAGTATCCTGGCCTGCATCAGCAACAGTGTGGCCAGCAAGAGTAGGCCAGTGATTGTCCCCCTGTACTCAGCACTGGTGAGGCCACACCTTGAGTACTTACTGTGTGCAGTTTTGGACCCCCCACGAGAAGAAAGACGTTGAGGTGCTGGAGGGAGTCCAAAGAAGGGCAAAAAAGCTGGTGAAGGTTCTGGAGCACAAGTCTTAAGTGGAGCAGCTGAGGGAACTGGGGTTATTTAGTCTGGAGAAAAAGGGGCTGAGGGGAGACTACCTCTACAACTACCTGGAAGGAGGTTGTAGCGAGGTGAGGGTGGGTGTCTTCTCCCAAGTGACAAGTAATAGGATGAGAGGAAATGGCCTCAGGTTGTACCAAGGGAGAGCTTGGATACTAGGAAAAATTTCTTCACTGTCAGGCACTGGAACAGGCTGCTGAGGGAAGTGGTGGAGATAGTGTCCCTGGAGGGGTATTCAAAGGACATGTAGATGGGGTGCTTTAGGGACGTGGTGTAGTGGTGGACTTGGCAATGTGGTAGGTTAACAGCTGGACTTGGTGATCTTAAAGGTCTTTTCCAAACAAAATTAATCTATGATTCTATGATTCCCAGTAACCAATGGTCTGGTACAAGGCTGACACATTTTTCCACTGGCTAAGAGATGACATAATGAGCTGCTGGAGGAGTATGCTCTTCCCATATATCTTCTAATGTTCTGGGAAAGATGTAGACTTTTGTTTCTATTTTTCATACCAGGACTTTTCCTTCTAACGTAATTCAGTGTAGTTCTGCAAACAGTCTTTCACAGTTTTACAATGTAATGGCTTACTCACACTTTGATTACCAATAAATAATAAATAAACTAATAACCCTGTGTTTATAGGGACGTTTTTTGAAAAGTCTAAAAAAGAAAAACATGCCCTGAATTGAGAATTCTTAATTAGTTTGAATGAAGAACAACTGAAGTCAGTGCCCTGCTCACAAAGCAGCTAAAACTCTGCATCTTCTTGATAGGAAAGGACCAGAGTACATCCCTCAGAATTGCCTTAGAAACCAGATGAAAATATTTTTTTAATGTATTAGCTTTGAATGGAAAATTTTCAGGGAAAGCTGTGCCACTAAGAAAGTGGCTGGATAGAGGCTCAGAGCCAAAGATAAGTCTGTTTTGAGTTACAAAAGGGTTAGGGGACACCTCGTTGTGAATACTGCTTGACCTTGAAGGAGAAATGGGAGAAAAAAGGAAACAGAAGACAAAAAAGAAAGTGAAGAACAAAATATAAAGGAAGTAAACATGTATGGAGGAGGATGGAAAAAGAAATAGACACAAAAACTCAAAGGAAATCTATCATACAGTCTTTTTTAATTGTATTAACTAATAGTGAGAATATGATAGAAGCAAAAAAAGAAATGTCATTTTTTTCCAAAAAATCCATGCTATAGAATTACTCCACGTGCAATATATGGACTGAGAGTTTAACGTTACAGCATGTAAGATTAAAAAAAAAAATTATTGTTTTAGGCTGCTAAAGGATACATAAGTGCCTCATATATTGAGTAGTATATAAAACCAGTACCATGTTATTTGTACTTCCTTATGTGACCCTATGCCAAAATGGGAAAAGAGCTTTGTAAAACTGATCCCATCTCATCTTATCCTTTAATTATCAAATAGTTTGAAAGGCATAGTGATTATAAAGAAAAAATTCAATTCTAATATATAGGGGCCATTTGGAGTTTTAATAAATTATTGTGATTATTACTTTCCTGATTAAGTTTAGTTGAAACATACTGTTAATGAACAATGAAATTTTGAACTCTGTTACTCTTGTCACTAAATTTATTTTTTCCTTAACCATGCAAAAAGCAGGAATAAATCTTTGAAATAAAACATTTTCATGGGAAAATATAACATTGTAATTAATATACTAAAAATATTCCATTTGGTCTGGTTCATACTGGTATGTTGCTTATGGAAAATCGTGTAGTTTGCTAATAATTTGCTAAACACTCATAACTGACAATATTTTTTCATGTACATTTTTCCTTGCCATACACTGCCATGTTCATTGGAAAAACACATACTAATACTACTTCAATATTATTTACTTGTTGAGTTCTGAATTGCTACCACAAATTAGATGTTTGAAAGTGAAACACATCTAATTAAGTTTGATTATTTCATTCTCTATTTTTTTCTAGGTGCTTCTACTTATTGGCGCTAGGTTTGTGTCCCCTTTGCAGAATTACATACTCATCAACTGCCTTCCAGATTGCATTTTTGAATAATAGCACCTTGAAAACAACCTTGCTGAAATGTTGCAAAGATAACTTTATTCAACAATCATGACAATGCTTCTTTGTGAACATTGATGCTGCAGTAATCCAGGGAGACTGTTGTTTCATCCCTGGTCTAGCCCCATGGACAGTCCTACCTCGAGTGGAAAGTAACTGCAGCAGGAATTATTTTGGCTGAGTAAAGTAACTTTCTCTTGATTTAAGGTGGTCGTCCTATATAGAGTTAGCTGATTTGTTTTAGGATGTTTCTGGCATGGTATAGGAGACTTCTCATTGTAAGTACTGTTCCTATCATACATACTACTGGGGCTCCATCTGTCCTCTCCCAGTTTAATTTGGTTTAAGGGACTCTTGGATCTCTAAAAAGTGCTGCTTTCTTGCAGTAATTCACAGTTGATGTAGAGATGTAATACTTCACAAAATTAGTATCTGTGTTACATTATAAAATCTGAGCGCTGCTGCAGCTACGCTTTTCTTGATTTAGAACAGTCACTGTTTGATTAACTCAGTCAAGACACAGTTGCTATTCTCAGCTTCAGTGTTCCTGAACTGTAACCCATATGTGAGAGCTTTCTTTCTGAGTTAATAATCTTGAAATCTGCAGTCCAGAGACTTGCAAATATATTTTTTTTTTAAATTCAGCTTTGTAGTTACTGCACACAGCAGTCCTAGCTCTAGGATAAATTGCTGTGTTCTCAAGCAGAATTCTGGTGAGACACTCGCATATGCAGTTATGGTATTATTTTTATAACTTTGCTAGTTCTTCAGTATTTCATCTTCCCAAATAATAGAGTACGTGCAATGATGCCAAAATCCTGTCATATACAAGGGACTTTGATCAGGTTACAGTATTTTTGTCAAGCTTGCACACAGTCAGTCAAATAATGTATTGACTGTGCAGCCTTAGCCTTCAGATGAAAAGAGCATCAAAACTAAACTCCTGCTTGCAGTCAGAATTGCCTGCAAAGTTAGAACCATCTGGGAACTACCTGATAAAGTCTAGTTGAATTTTTAGTTTGCAAAACAGGTAGGAGGACTACTCTGAACAAACTGACTAATTTTAAATTCAGCTCAGTCGAACAGTTTCACCTTTCCATGATGAAACACAGATCTGCTCCCTTTCTATTAAGCAGCTTCATTCACAGTGACCTCAGCCTTTGGATTCTTCTCTTAAATACAGCAAATCAAATACCTATTTTCCCAGTGTAGCAGTTTAGTATTGCAGGACTATAACCAATGCCTTTCTGGATCTAATAAAAATACAACATTCAATGCAGTGACTTTGAGAAAACAAAACCCTCCAATAGTGAAATAGACACAAGTCCAAAAAGGAATGAAACTGAAATAAAAGCATGCTGCACATTCAGATAAAAGCTTAGATGCAACTGTGTCAGGTTATGCATACACAGTAATGTTCTAAGTTAACACTTGCTATTTGGCAACGCTTATTTACGTAAACCAATAATTGACACAGTTTAAGGCTGGCCTCGCCATTAAGCGAATGACAGATGCTCTCTATTAACCCCTTCCCCTTCCAATGTAGGGCAGGGAGAGAGAATAAGGGAGAGAGACTCACGGGTTGGAAGCTAAACTACACAGCTTTAATGAAAGCGTGATGGTAAAAAAGAAAATCGTGAAATATAGACAAATATATACAAAACCCCTATTGTGCCCCCCCAATAACAATGCCACCACCGAGGCTGCAGGGCAGCCCTGGAAAAGTCCTGGACTTGACTCCTGGAGTCAGCAGGAGACGGGAGCTGGATGCAGGAACACAGGGATTGAGACCAAAGGCAGATGAACAGATGGAATCCTCCCAGAATGCCGGCCATGGATGACCCTCGTGATCCCTCAGATTTATATAGGGTATGATCTGTATGAGATGGGATACTGTGTTTGGTCAGTTTGAGTCACCTGTCCAGTCTGCTCCCCCTGCAGGAGGGTCACAGGTGTGACCCATTTACTGCCTTCGGTTTCTGGAGCAGAAGATGTTTTTCAGAACCCAGCAGTGGCCTTGGTTCTGCACACCATCCTCCAGCAGTAACTATAAACATGGAGTGTTATCAGTCCTAGAAGCAGACACTGACTAAGAAACATGCAGTTGACTTCAGCAGGTGCAGCTACTTAGAAGAGACTTAACCAAAAGTAAAATCACCAGAAAGGACATTGATTCTATCCTGGCTCAAACGAGGGCAATAATTTAACCACAGAGCTTTACAGTCAGTGCAAAGAGATATAAAATTGAACAGTTCTGTTAAGTAAAAGCAAAAGTACCAAAGAGTAACTCTTATAAGAGATAACGATTTTAAGCACTGTAATTTTTTTCTGTAGATAATTTATTGTCTGACAAAGATGTCTCTAATTCATCACACCGAGAATAATAGCTTGCCTTGTCACCAATTAAAATTCCATACATTCTATTAAAAAAAAACAAAAGTACTTTAATATCTTAAGGAAACTTGAGCAACAGATTGTTGGGGAAATGATTTATTATATATGGTAAAGGACTGGTTCTATATCAAGTAAACTGCAACCTTAATCCAGTTTAATTTGTGTTTTAAGTCTTTCTGCCTGAAACAGTCTCCAGCAACTCATTTAAATGCAACCTAAATTACAATTAGAATAGGAATACCACCAAAATTACATTTGTCTTGGCTAGATGTAATCCAAAAGCTCATTTGGAAGCACCTGCAAGCAGTATTTGTTGCCAAATAGAGAAGGCAAGATTATGTTTCATTTGACACAATAAATTTTCTAAAGTACAGAATTTAAAATGTTTGCAGAACAAAGAACTTCTTGTAACCATGGCTGATTATAATTATGAGTAGTTCAGCACTGCTGAGGTACCTTGGAATGCTCATTGTTTATCATCATCATAGAATCATCATCATAGAATCCTAGGGGTTGGAAGGGACCTCGAAAGATCATCTAGTCCAACCCCGCCTGCCAGAGCAGGGTCACCTAGAGCACATCACATAGGAACTTGTCCAGGCGGGTTTTGAATGTCTCCAGTGAAGGAGACTCCACAACCTCCCTGGGCAGCCTGTTCCAGTGCTCTGTCACTCTCACAGTAAAGAAGTTTTTTCTGATATTTACCTTGAACCTCCTATGCTCCAATTTACACCCATTACCCCTTGTCCTATCACTGGTCATCACTGAGAAGAGCCTAACTCCATCTCCCTGACACTCACCCCTTACATATTTGTAAACATTGATTAGGTCACCCCTCAGCCTCCTTTTTTCCAAGCTAAAGAGACCCAGCTCCCTCAGCCTTTCCTCATAAGGGAGATGTTCCACTCCCTTAATCATCTTTGTGGCTCTGCGCTGGACTCTTTCCAGCAGTTCCCTGTCCTTCTTGAACTGAGGGGCCCAGAACTGGACACAATACTCCAGATGCGGCCTCACCAATGCAGAATAGAGGGGGAGGAGAACCTCTCTTGACCTACTAACCACACCCTTTCTAATGCACCCCAGAATGCCATTGGCCTTCTTGGCCACAAGGGCACATTGCTGGCTCATGGTCATCCTCCTGTCTACCAGGACCCCCAGGTCTCTTTCACCTACACTACTCTCCAGCAGGTCAGCCCCCAACCTATACTGGGACATCGTGTTGTTCTTCCCCAAATGCAAAACTCTACACTTCCCCTTGTTGAATTTCATCATGTTTCTCCCTGCCCAACTCTCCAGCCTGTCTAAGTCTCTCTGGAAACAATCTAAACTAAAATATAGTGTTAGTATTGCCTGAGAATGTGCACCCAAAAAAAAAAAAAAGAGTCTCACTGGCTTAATCACTAGAATTTCACCTTTGGGAATAAGTAAAAATATCGTGATCAAAAAGGTGTTACGCTAAAACACTTTGAAGCAAAATACATAAATAATTAAACATATAAGCAAAGTAACTAAAAATCCAACAAGAAAAAAACCACAACAGTAGATCAAATCTAATACACCAAACCAAAACATTGAAAAAACCCCACCTTTCTTTCAGAAAGTACATGTATTGACATTTCTTTAATGAATAGATAACTCATGAAGGATGAATTGCAGACTTAAACAGGTGCAAGTTGGCAATACCTTCTCAGACTGTTCTATATGGTGTTTATTGGGCTTTTCCTTTTTTATTTTTTTAAAGCTTCAAATAAAATGTACAATAGAGAAAATGGAGTTCTGAGGTACCAAAATACTAAAGAATAATCCAGGTTTCAAGATGGACTTATTTTTCCAAGGTTATATGCGTGTAACTAGCCATAGCAGTCTTCATTAGCATTGTATGCTCTCTCTCATAAACAAAAAGCTCATGTGTATTTCTGCCAAAACTTTATATCCAGAAAGTTTTATGCCAGCCTTTCAAAATCCCAATTCTTTTCTCTGCAGCAAAACCCAGACAAATACAACAGTTAATTTTAATGCCACCATTGAAAGATGAAAAACTATCTGCAGAACAATTTAGTTAATTTTTTAGGATGAAGGCAGTAAGTTTGTACCAATTGCAATCTTTTGCAGAGTTGAGTTTGTGAGGGCAGATGTGGTCTGCGCTTCCTTATAACTTTGTCATACTACCTTCTAGAAGGTGTTCATTTTGCTAGATCAAGTTCCTCACAATAAGAAGTTTGCTGTACCTATGTGTTGTGAAAAGTGAGAAGAGTCAGGAGTTCTACCCTGTGTGCAGAGTCTGGAGGAATCATTACTGTAGAATGAGTCATTTTTTTCCTTTTCACATATGTGCCAGTTTGGATCCCATCAAATCTGAATAGCAAGTAGCACTCCCTCAGGTTGAGATTTTCTACTGAATCAGTCACAACTGAAAGTATCATTCTTCCAGACTTGGCTTCCGATTTAGCAGTTAATTGTTCATCCATGAATTATTCTCTGGATGGTGATACGGTTCTGACTGACATCTTTTTCTTGGCCATATTAAAGCCTCCCAGCTCAATAGTGGGAGAATATGATATGGGTTAGATGGAGAAGCCTCCTCTTATTTGATGCTTAGCAGAGTCAGAGGGGTTTTTAAGCAGCATCAGTACTCCAGAGATAACAGGCCTAACCAAACAAACCCAGCCAAGTATGTTACCTTACTCAGTAGTAACAACAGATGTCCCAGAAAACTGTCCTTACTCGTTGTTGCTACCATGCCACCTATCTTAGTAACCACTGGTTATTACAGAGAACACTGGGTTAATTGAGATTTACCAAGAAGCCTGGTTTACAATTCTCAAGATTTGCCTGTTGTGATCAGCCAATTGTCTGTACATTAATTGACAGACAAGGTTTTAAGTAAGATCTCAAAGTCCAAGGCCAGTTTTTGTGTTTTAATAAGATTGGACCAGCTGTGAATCTCAGGTACAGTTCTAACAGCTCAGAAGAATAGCAATATGATGTAAACAACCTCTAATTCAAAAACAAAACTGTGAAATCATAGAAAGGAGTACTGCCATTCAGAAGCCAGAGGGAGTAACATAGGGAGTGTTCAGTTTCCTCTGATCCAGGATATTAGGAATTTTCCTCTTCCTCAGAAAAGGAAATAAGAATTTCTGCCTTATCTTCTGCTTGATCTCTTCTACAACTCCAGAGTAAATCAAAGCAACCACTTTTTCTTTATAAGAGTTATTGAAGAGTAAGGTGCAAAAATTGCCATACAAGCATAAAATTGGATGTTTGCCATCGCTGACAATGTCTACTGTTTGAGTATCAACTACAGTCTGTGACCATGTCCAGCAGATTCTGGATTTCCAAAAGTCAGCTGCAGGATGGTTTTATTGTGATTCATGCTCCTGTCACAAAACTGCAGAGTAGGCCATCAGTTCTTTTAAGAACAGACACATAAGATTGTGTCCTCAGCTGGAATCCCAGACACCTTTAAATAGCTGTCTGAATGGTGACTCCTGTGGCCATGGATCAAGCATGCAAAAAGCTTTTTCTTTACACAGATGATCCATATGAACAATAAAAAGCTGAAAATAAAGATATGAATAACCTGCAAGATGTGCTTGCAGCCCAGAAAGCCAACTGTATCCTGAACTGCACCAAAAGATGCGTGGCCAGCAGGTCAAGGGAGGTGATTGTCCCCCTCTACTCTGCTCTGATGAAATTCCACTGGGAGTACTGTGTCCACTCTGGAGTCCACAGCACAGGAAAGACATGGAGCTGTTGGAGCTGGTCCAGAGAAGGGCCTCAGAAATCATCAGACAGCTGGAGCACCTCTGCTATAGAGACAGGCTGTTCAAGCTGGAGAAGAGAAGGCTCCAGAGAGACCTTATAGCAGCCTTCCAGTACCTGAAGGGGCCTACAGGAAAGCTGAGAAAGGGCTTTTTACAAGGGCTTGTAGTGAGAGGACAAGGGGTAATGGTTTTAAGTTGGAAGAGGGTAGATTTAGGTTAGACATCAGGAAGGAATTATTAAGTTGACGGTGGTGAGATGCTGGAACAGGTTGCCCAGAGGAGCTGTGGATGCCCTGTCTCTGGAAGTGTTCAAGGACAGCCTGGATGGGGCTTGGAGCAACCTGATCTAGTGGGAGGTGTCCCTGCCCATGCAGGGGGGTTGGAATTAGATGATCTTTAAGGTCCCTTCAAACTCATTCTGTAATTTTATTATTCTCTTTGATCACTGTTGTCTTAATTTTAAGCTCTAAATTATTTTCACAAGCCACTTTTAGAAGATCTGTAGGTTATTAGCAGCCTGACAAACTATATTTCTTAAAAAGATGGGAGAAGATTAATTTTCTCCTGAGCCACACTTCTCTCTA
The DNA here is from genome assembly GCA_020745705.1 of Hemiprocne comata. Lineage (NCBI taxonomy): Eukaryota > Metazoa > Chordata > Aves > Apodiformes > Apodidae > Hemiprocne > Hemiprocne comata. The sequence goes on along the minus strand of CM036616.1, from coordinate 37,047,956 downwards.
AATAGAATAAAAACTATCTGATTTAACATCACCTGAAGGTGCTGGGAAATGTGTTGGTTTTTTCCAAGACTTAATGTCACATCTTCGGTTCAGGACTTCAAAAATCAAAATCTCAGTGATGACCACAGATACAGCAATCCACAGGTGGTCTGTTTGCCATCGCTCATGTGTCAGACTTCACTAGGATGCCTTCTGGATTTCAGTTTTGTGTTACTATTGCCATGTCTGGTATGTCAAGATGGACAATATTTTTAAAGGCATATTTTGGTACCAGGAAGAATTTGCTTGTCTAGGCTGGTATACTTGGTTCCAGCAGTGAGCCCTTTTTTCTTATTGTCCCTACCTTTTTTTATTGTTCCATAACGTTTTAATGAATTGGCTTTGCTTGAATGTATTTTTTCTATTTTATAAATATGGCACTAAGCATGTTAAACTGCAAATGCGATCTCTTGGTCATAGGCCTGATGCTGATGAAATTGATGTCAATGTCATAGACTCCAAAGAGTAGCTATTTATAAACATGCTGGTATCAATGGTTGCTATGCTTCTTATATTTCTTCCCCTTGGTATTACAGATGTCTTATTTTGAAGTAGGAGTAACTGCTAAAGCTTCTTAAACTTTGTCTGAAGGACAGTAACAGATAAGAATAGCTCAAGTGCTGTATCTGAGTAGTCAGGTGTAGGCTGAAAGAGAGCAAGAGCAATGGCTGTGGCATTTGTCAGCGATGTGTGCTCTTTTGGGGCAGAAAATTTACCTACCATATTTCTTGATTAATGGTGTGAAACAATTATGACAGACTAATTTTGGCCATAATAAATTGCTGAAGGCAAGGGGGAAGAGGAATGTTTATGTCTATGCCTGGGTGGTCTCTAACTTGTTTGGGGAAGCAAGGCTTTAACATACCCAGAAAAAAAAACATGTTTATGAGAAAAACAGCACTTTTTTTCTTCAAAGACAGGATCTGAACTTGCACTGATCCAGACTGAGTCTTCTCGCCATAAGCAGTAAGAGCGAAGTTTTCAATGCCACCCTGACCTTTCACTTTCACTAATGTATGAGGTGTGTATTTACAGCTCTAAGAAAAGGCTCTTAAAGAGTTTATGAGTTTATGAACTTGCATACTTTAGGTACAAAGGTATGTACAATGGAATCTACACTGAACCACACAGAAAAACAATTTTTTTTCCATAAAGTGGAACAGCATACTCAAGTGATAGATTTAATACTCAATGTTGGATTTAAACCCACTATACAGGTTTGCTCCTTTCTACTGGGGTTTCTCATCACCAAGAAAATTTCTCTCAAGTAGCAGGAAATGAGAAAGGAAACCTGGGGAACACTGAGTAGGAGGAGTAGGGTACATGGCCTTTGTTACCAGCAGTATAAGGCAGGACCAAAGAGGTACCAAAATGTACCTAAAGCAGATCTACTTGGTAGACCTCTATACTGCGAGTTGCTCAGTGTAATTAATCTATGTGAAAATGTGTCCTAAGAGAAAATGTCTATTGAAGTTATCCATGACAGGTCAGTATCATGTCTGGTAAACAACTGGATATCCTACTTCACATCACGGATAGTTAAACTGTGAAAGTATTTGTCACAGGATATTTTGGATATTAAATAGTGTACATGGATTTAAAAAGTGATTACACAAATGTATAGGAATCTCAGTTAAGGACTTTTCATCAGTGATTATGAAAAGACTTGGCTCTCTTCCTGGCCGATGAAGCTGAAATGGTACACACAGACTCATTTTGAAAACTCAACAGCATGCTGAATGTTAAGCACCTGTTAAGCTGTTCAGTGCTATAGCTTTACCATGGGTAGACAGCTCACCTTTTGCCTCCGATCCTTTGTGGCTTTTTCATTATGAATGTTTTGTAACTTTATCTTAATCTACACACCAGAAATTGTACTTGATATACTTATCTAAAGAAAGTAATTGTAGAATCATAGAATCATAGAATCCTAGGGGTTGGAAGGGACCTCGAAAGATCATCTAGTCCAACCCCGCCTGCCAGAGCAGGGTCACCTAGAGCACATCACATAGGAACACATCCAGGTGGGTTTTGAATGCCTCCAGTGAAGGAGACTCCACAACCTCCCTGGGCAGCCTGTTCCAGTGCTCTGTCACTCTCACAGTAAGAAAGTTTTTTCTGATATTTACCTTGAACCTCCTATGCTCCAATTTGCACCCATTACCCCTTGTCCTGTCACTGGTCATCACTGAGAAGAGCCTAACTCCATCTCCCTGACACTCACCCCTTACATATTTGTAAACATTGATTAGGTCACCCCTCAGCCTCCTTTTTTCCAAGCTAAAGAGACCCAGCTCCCTCAGCCTTTCCTCATAAGGGAGATGTTCCACTCCCTTAATCATCTTTGTGGCTCTGCGCTGGACTCTTTCCAGCAGTTCCCTGTCCTTCTTGAACTGAGGGGCCCAGAACTGGACACAATATTCCAGATGCGGCCTCACCAATGCAGAATAGAGGGGGAGGAGAACCTCTCTTGACCTACTAACCACACCCTTTCTAATGCACCCCAGAATGCCATTGGCCTTCTTGGCCACAAGGGCACATTGCTGGCTCATGGTCATCCTCCTGTCTACCAGGACCCCAGGTCTCTTTCACCTACACTACTCTCCAGTAGGTCAGCCCCCAACCTATACTGGGACATCGTGTTGTTCTTCCCCAAATGCAAAACTCTACACTTGCCCTTGTTGAATTTCATCATGTTTCTCCCCGCCCAACTCTCCAGCCTGTCTAAGTCTCTCTGAATGGCAGCACAGCCTTCTGGTGTGTCAGCCACTCCTCCCAGCTTAGTGTCATCAGCAAACTTGCTGAGGGTACATTCTATACCCTCATCCAGGTCGTTGATGAAGATGTTGAACAACATCGGTCCCAGTACCGACCCCTGAGGGACTGCACTAGTCACACACTTCCAACCAGATTCTGCCCCATTGACTACAACTCTCTGACTCCTTCCCATCAACCAGTTCCTGATCCACCTCACTACCTGATCACCAAACCCATACCTGATCAACTTAGGTTGCTCGTTGTTGGCCCTTGACTGGGAACAGTCACAAAATCATTACTGTGAAGTGACAGAGGGGTCTAGATAATTGAATCTGTCAGTATCACTCCTGTAAGAAGTTTCATAACTATCCATTCTCACAATGTTCACTAAAAGGTCACAGTCGAAGAATGGATGACTGTTAGATCAAATTTTCATCTTATTCAGGCTGGTAGCTGAGTGTTCTTTAAACTTCCCATCTTTTTTTAATATCAGCTTTGTAGAGTTAAAAATTGACTTTAGGATAAACAAATCCTTATTTCACAGAATGCACATACGTAGAGTCCTACTCTTAGCATTTATGGAATTGTCAATTCCAAACAAAAACTGCCATTTAGACATGCACGGAGAAAAAAATGAATGCAGAAGTTACCCTGCTCTGTCTTTCAATATACTCGCAACTTTCCTGATTCTTAGAATCATAAAATCATAGAGTCATAGAATAATTTTGTTTGGAAAAGACCTTTAAGATCACCAAGTCCAGCTGTTAACCTACCACATTGCCAAGTCCACCACTACACCACATCCCTAAAGCACCCCATCTACCTGTCTTTTGAATACCCCTCCAGGGACACTATCTCCACCACTTCCCTCAGCAGCCTGTTCCAGTGCCTGACAGTGAAGAAATTTTTCCTAGTATCCAAGCTCTCCCTTGGTACAACCTGAGGCCATTTCCTCTCATCCTATTACTTGTCACTTGGGAGAAGACACCCACCCTCACCTCGCTACAACCTCCTTCCAGGTAGTTGTAGAGGTAGTCTCCCCTCAGCCCCTTTTTCTCCAGACTAAATAACCCCAGTTCCCTCAGCTGCTCCACTTAAGACTTGTGCTCCAGAACCTTCACCAGCTTTTTTGCCCTTCTTTGGACTCCCTCCAGCACCTCAACGTCTTTCTTCTCGTGGGGGGTCCAAAACTGCACACAGTAAGTACTCAAGGTGTGGCCTCACCAGTGCTGAGTACAGGGGGACAATCACTGGCCTACTCTTGCTGGCCACACTGTTGCTGATGCAGGCCAGGATACTGCTGGCCCTCTTGGCCACCTGGACACACTGCTGGCTCATATTCAGCTGCTGTCAACCAACATCCTCAGGTCCTTTTCCTCGGGGGCAGCTTTCCAGCCACTCTTCCCCAAGCCTGTAGTGTTGCCTGGGGTTGTTGTGACTCAAGGGCAGGACCTGGCACTTGGCCTTGTTGAACCTCATACAACTGGCCACAGCCCATTGATCCAGCCAGTCCAGATCCCTCTGTAGAGCCTTCCTACCCTCAAGCAGATCAGCTTGGCGTCATCTGCAAACTTACTGAGGGTGCGCTTGATCCCAGCTTCCAGATCACTGATAAAGATATCAAAGACAACTGGCCCAGTCCTGAGCCCTGGGGAACACCACTTGTGACTGGCCACCAACTGGATCTAACTCCATTCACCACAGCTCCTTGGGCCCGGCCAGCCAGCCAGCCAGTTTTTTACCCAGTGAAGCATATGGCTGTTCAAGCCATGAGCAGCCAGTTGCTCCAGGAGAATGCTGTGTTAAACAGTGTCAAAGGCTTTACTGAAGTCTGGGTAGACAACATCCACAGCCTTGGATGACCTTGTCACAGGAGGAGATCAGAGTAGTCAAGCAGGACCTGCCTTTCATAAACCCATGCTGGCTGGGTGTGATTGCCTTGTTGTCCTGCATGTGTTCCATGATGGCTCCCTGGTGTCAAGGTCAGACTGAGAGGTCTGCAGTTCCCCCGATCCTCCTTCCAGCCCTTTGTAAATGGGCATCCCATTTTCCAATCTCTGGCCAACTGGGACCTCCTTGGTTAGCCAGGACTGCCAACAGATGATGGAAAGTGGCTTGGTGAGCACCTCTGCCAGCTTGCTCAGTATGCTTGGGTGGATTCCATCTGGACCATAGACTTCTGTATGTCTAAAGACTGAGGCAAAGAAATCATTAAGTTCCTCAGCCTTTTCCTCATCCTTTGTCACTGTCTTTCCCCCTGCGTCTGGTAAAGGATGGGCATTCACCTTAGCCCTCCTTTTGTTGCTTGTATGTGTATAGAAAGATTTTTATTGTAGCCATGTTACGTTCTAGTTGGGCTTTGGCTCTTCTCATTTGCTCCCTGCATAGCCTAACGCCATCTTTGTAGTCCCCCCGAGGTGCCTGCCCCGTCTTCCAAAGGCCATGAGCACTCCTTTTTTCCCTGAGTTCCAACCAAAGCGCTCTGTTCAGCCAGCCTGGTCTTCCTACCCCTGGCTTCTCTTTCAGCACAAGGCCTGTTTCTGTGCATTTAGGATTTCCTTCTGCAAGACCATCCAGCCTTCTGGACTCCTTTGTCCTTCAGGACCGTCTCCCAGGGGACTGTCTCAACCAGTCTCCAGAACAGGCCAGTCTGCCCTCTGGTAGTTCAAGGTGGCAGTTCTGCCCATCCCACTCTATTTCTCCAAGAACTGAAACCCTTATCACTTAGTGAGTGCTATGCCCAAGACAGCTCCAACTGTCACATCACCCACAGGTCTTTTGTTCACAAGCAGTAAGTCCAGTGGAGCACCTTCCCTAGGTGGCTCCCTCATAAGCTGTGTCAGGAATTTTCCACACACTCCAGGAACCAAAGCAGTAGTAGTTGATACTACTGATAGAAGGTCATATTCCAGGCTTTTCTGGTAAGGAAGATCTGTTCTTCATTACTGCCTTAATCTTCCATTTACTTGCCAGGATTTTTCTAGGTACTACAGCTACCAGCCAGCTGTTTCAGTCTGCACCAGTTGCCCTTAAAAACTAATAATGCATTCTAGACCATGAGAGAAAATGGATTACTTCTTCATACAGCTTTTCTTTTGCTGTAGTACGTAACTTAATTGAGCCCAAGAAAAAAGCTCCATATTCAAGTTTTGGGATCTGAGCATGTCCCAGGCCTAAGCAGAAAGGCTTTCTGGAATGCAGTAAGATACTGTGCACCTGAGGGTTTCAAGGAGTATTTGCCTATATCTTCTCAGGGTCCAACAATTATTAGAATAGAGAATTCTGAAACAGCTGACTGCCACTTTTCTTTAATAACGACTCATGAGTCTGAATTCTATAGGCTCGCATTTTTTCTGAAAAATTGTACTTGACTGTTACAACATATTTTAAGTCAGTGAGTTCCGTAATTTAATATAAAGCTTTATATTAATTGCTTTCTTTTTAATCTATTCTGATAACTTACTTGGATGAGGCTTGATTTTGCGTTAAAAAAATAATGAAAATTGCACCTTCTCTAGAGCACACATTTGTAGACCATCCTATCTCCTGCTCGGAGGTTTTGGTTGGTTCTCCTGGGAGGGGGGGGGGGCGGTGAGGTGGCATGGTTTGGCTGTTTGTTTTTTTTCTTTTTAAAACTAGAGAAGCTTCTTAGTATTTAACATTTTTTTCTTCAGCTTACCAAAGTCACCACAGAAGCATGCATCCAGGTGAAGCATGCATAAGGTGAAAGGATAGCAGAATGCAACAGATTTAAAAATAAAGAAAAAATCTAACAAGACAATGCTAGAAAGTGAAGTCAAGAAACATAGCTACTTGAAAAATTAACTGAAATTACTGTAAAGTAGATGTGTAAAGATTAGTCAGACATCACAGCGAGACTTTGAACAATGGAGGGCAGTTGATCAAGTAGTATCAAGAAAAAAAAGGTCATTCTTCATGCACTACAGCACACACTAGGTTTATACTCATGCCTAATCAGTTGTGTGGGTAAAATTAACAGCATTCACTCAAAAACGCACAAGATTTTTTTTTGCTTAACATTTAGAAGAGCTAAAACAGGCAACTATGCCAGACTGGAAAAGAGGAAACCAGTTTTTTACCCAGTGAAGCATATGGCTGTCCAAGCCATGAGCAGCCAGTTGCTCCAGGAGAATGCTGTGTTAAACAGTGTCAAAGGCTTTACCAAAGTTTGGGTAGACAACATCCACAGCCTGTCCCTCATCCACTAAGTGGGTGACCTTGTCACAGGAGATCAAAGTAGTCAAGCAGGACCTGCCTTTCACAAAACCACACTGGCTGGGCCTGATCTTCTGATTATCCAGTATGTGCCATGTGATGGCACTCAGGATGATCTGCTCCACAGCCTTCCTAACTTTCCCCAGTGCCAAGGTCAGACTGACAGGTTTGCAGTTCCCTAGATCCTGCTTTCAGCCCTTCTTGTAGATGGGGGAATAACATTTGTTAACTCCAATCAACTCAGATGCCTTCTCAGTCTGGGCAGCCAACCTTTATCTGATCAGGATGCTGCTGCTGGAAAAAAGGGAGATAGATACTTTCACAGAAATGTAGGTGCACCCCCCTTCCATTTCCAGCTTCCAGGAAACCTGGTAAGTCTCCTTATGGAGGAAAAAACAGTTGCATTCTGTGCAACTACAAAGTCCATGAAATTTTCGATCCAGACATCATACCAGTACCTCCTGGGGAGGTTATTCATATGCCACTTCGTGCTGACTCCAGGGAAGCAACTGATCAGAACAAATACCAAATGGTCTGTGAGGAATGCACATTTGAGATGCTAAAGTGACAAACAGGAGTTGTGGATGGAGATGAGTTACAGATACATTGGTTAGCTCTGTGAATCATTCAGCTGTCCCTCTCCCATCTTCAGTGGAACATTTGTCAGAAGAGTAACATAGGAAACTGATAGACCAGAAGATATTTATTATTACTCAGAAAAATCTTTCTTGGTTTCCTATATCAACGTGGAAAAAAAGATGAGGGACAACTGACCCTGGTAATCAAGTACCTGCACAGGGACAGGAATCTAGACCTTATGGGGGAAGTCTGAAAATGTTGTGAGTGAACCCGTATGCCAGTTCCAGCTAGAAAACACTAAATACTACAAAAATTATGTCCATAGAGGAAAATTGTGGACCTCTTTTCCAGGTAGACTCAGACTCTGGTATGCTTTTCTTCCTAGTAGCCTACTGCTTGATGCCAAGTCACTGATAGTGTAAGTATTTTTTAAGGAGACTGTGCAAACAAGCCATAGGGATCCAGGTGGTAGTTTTTATTTGGCCTGTGTTAGCAGAACATAAGAAATTGTTTCCATCAGAAAATGACATATTTTTCTCATCAGTAGATTTTGATATGAAGCAAACTCTGCCATACACAACACTGGGAAGGTGGAAAAAGGAACTGCGATTACAAAATCAATAAACATTTTGTGGGAAGAGGTTGACAAAGAGCATTTATAAAATGGTGCTCTGCACTTAACTCTAGCCTAAGTAGCCAGATTTTTAAGCATGTTGAATACCTAGAGCTTCTATTACACTTAGTATACCAGGAAAACTGGGGGTCAAAGTTCAAGCATATGCTAGCTACTACATTTCTAACTGCTCTTTTTCTGTTTGTGGTACCTATTCTTTCTTATTAAAAAAACCAAAAACTGTTACCAGTTAAGAACGTGAAAGTGAGCATCTTTTCTTTACCAAGGTTCTGTACTTTGTTGATTGCTAACATTCTTCAGTTCTGGCAGATCAGTTTTTAGGAGCATAGTCCAAATTATACTCCCTTTCTTAAGCTTTATGAAATGTAAAAAAACTGTGGAAAAGAACAACTTTTTAAAAAGATGAATTTAGAACAAGTTTCTGCATTTTTAGTGATGGAATATTTGGAAATATTTCAGTGTAAGGTGTGCCATTTCATTTCATCAACATTTTTTTACTCCTTGTAATAGATACACTGCATTGTAGGTGGAACCTATAAGGACTTTTTTTTTTTTTTTTTTTCCCCAGTTTTATGGAAGTTAAAATCCATGCCATAGACTATAGCTTGTTGTATTTGTTTTATGGAAAGGTTTGCTGGGTCTACAAAGGCTGAAAAAAAGATATAGAACCACCTACAACCTATTAATAAGGGCTCCTAGGTAGGATGTGTAAAACCTTAGGGCAAAGCAAAGCTGAGAACCTTTGATTTATTGAATGCAGGACAACAAACTGATTCTTGAGTCAAGCATAGATCTCTCTCTGGTTTTGTGTTAAATCAATTCCAGTTACTCTAAATAATATTCACTTATTTGAAGCAGGGTCATGAAGCAGGGTCTCTCACATGGCAGCTAAGTGCTCTGGATATACACTTTAGCAGAAGATTGTATTTTGTCTTATTGTTAAATGGGAAGATGGATTAATATTTTTAATCAGATAGATTCTTCCTTCTCAACTTCACCATGACTATTCCTAAACTCTTGAACTGAATAAAAGGAGATGCTGTGACCATTGTAAGAGACACACCACAAGTGAACAAATCCAAAGATTTTATCACAATTGGAAAAACCCAAATTTTATGGGTATTTATGGCCCCAAACACAAACGGTGTAATGGAGATGAATGAAACAGCACTGAGGGCAGTGAAACCTGAAACGCATGTAGCTTGGATAAAGATTATCTTCTGCTAAAACATCATTTTATTCAAGAAAAATAATTATTAATATTGACTCCGGCTTAATATGGGGTAGACATTAGGATATGAATGTAACACAGAAAAAAACTCCCAAAGTTCTCAGTCTAAAAACACTATGGAAAAATCTCTCTTTTTTCTCTTTAATTTCAGGGGATAAGGATTCTGAACATCTGACAATAATTTTCTTTTTCTTTCAAGTATTATATATTCATCTCAATAGTAGTGTACATACTAAGGTTGTCTATAAGATGTTCTAATGGGTCACTCCATCATGCTTTGACTTAAAAATGGGTTTTTTTGTGGGAATAATGGAAAGTGGAGAGAGTTTCAGAGTCCTGCGTGTCAAAATTAAATTACTAAATTTAAAGAAGCCATTCTTACTTCCACTGAAACCAAACAAAATGCATGGAGTTCCTTTTTTTACGAAATCAGAGAATCATGCTTCTGCTTCTACTATAGATTTATTTTAGTATTGATCTCTTAAGCCAAAGTTATTGATGTGTATTCGCCTCCTATCCATTATCCGTCAGGCTTACAAAACACATTATTAGTTTATAACATAATCTAATTTGAGAAATACATATTAATTCTGCAGTTAAGTTTTCTCTAGAATAAATGGACATCAGAGAACTCATAAACATGGGCGTTAAATGAATGTCTGCTGAGTCACACAGCCGAAGATTGTTCACTTTAATGTCACTTACTTTAACAATCACAAGAGAGGGATACACTGATTTTTTCCATACAACGTTGGATGAGTCTTATGTAGTCCCAGGAACAGCTGAGAACCCCAGCTAAAATTTGTTTTCACTAAGTGAAAGTGACTATTCAGACTATTTTCCTCTTCCAGTCCTTTCTAGAAAATTTGCATTCAGTTTAGTTTTACTGGTTAAACATGCAGATAGCTACAGACAACTGTCATTCATGAGAGAAATGAAACAGTGCAATTGCATGTGGACTGATGCAGGTAACAGAGCCAAAATGATTGTCAATGGCACGCTAGGTTGGCTGCATCTGGCACTTTTTCCATCTCCTTGGAACTTCCCTTTAGTACTTTGAAGGAAAGGAAAGCAAAGCATCATTTTCAGTAAATTAATTGATGACTAAGTTCCTTTTCTGAATCCAAGCTGGCGAAATCATAGGAGTTCAGTGTTGAACCAGATAGAAAGGTTAGTATATAGGGGCAGGAGTAATTTAAATTTAGTAGCTGCTGTGTGCCAAGTACACAGTCATTTTTCTTCAAAGAATTGGTTGAGACCAGCACATTGGCAGTCGGTAAGGGGAAACCTATTTTGCTTCCAGCTGGCCAGTCTGTGATACAGCTCAGGGGTTTAAAGTATTATGCTGCCTGATGTAGGACAATTGCCTGATGAGCAAATGTGAATTAGGGCAACACAAATTACCTACTCTGACAGAGCTGTAATATTTGTAGGGAGATTCTGATTTTTTTACCAATATCATGAAAAGCAGTTAAGTATGTTTATTTTAGTAAAATAGCAGGAAGGAAGATGGATAACAAGTATATCCAAAATAAACTGTATTTTAAAAGGAAAATTCCATTTAATTATTTTTATTTTTTCCTAAAGGGCAAAACGCAGTGTTTGTTAATCATGCAAATTGCCTTCTAACTCTACAGTTAATAAGACCAAGTTAAATTTGACTGTGTTTAAAAAAACTAATTTGGGTAATCTAGACTGCTTCTATTCAGCCTCAAAAGCAGAATTCCTTGCTGCGAGAGCCTGTACACCTGTCTGAAAAGCTGAATCTAAACCAGATAATCAGCAACAGGACAATACTTTCCCCATTTTCAGCTGTAAGAACTTCTTAACTGTAAATCTGTGGCACTTATAAGTTCACTACTATCAAACTGTATGAATGTTTCAGAAAATACTTACTCAAAAACAAAGATGAGAAAAGCTAGGAATCTGAATTTAAACACAGTATTCTAACCACAAGACAAAATCAGGTTTTTTTTTAAATACCAAAGCATTATTTTATGGACATTATAAAGAATTTAAATAGGAGCTCTGCCCACCCACCTAATTCCAGCATATGCATATTTCACATTTATAGGTACATATTGTTTTAAGAAAAAAATCTCCACTTAAATCTATATAAATAGACCTTCATAGTGATTTATGAAGTACAGTCTCGAATAGTGCCGGGTTTTTTTTTAGATTTTTTTTTTCTTATTTTTAACACTAAATCGTTGGTAGCGGGAGGAAAAAAACCCAATAAATCAACAGATGAAAACCAAAACAGCCCCAAAACCCGAAGGACAGCCCACAGCTACTGCGGATGGCTGTAAGCTGAGGGAGCCCGGCGTTCGGCGGTGCCGGTCCGGCAGTACCCGCTGCCGCGTTCAGACAAGTGCATATTTTGCGCCGGGGCTCGGAGGGTCGGCGCAGCCGCTGTCCCGCAGCCCGATGCTGGCGGGGATGTCGAGCTCTCGCCGGGCTCGGCAGGAAGACTGAAGCTTGTGGTTTTGATTTACTTCGAGCCGCTTGGGATTTGCCAGACTCTTAACCCCGCGGAGCCGCGTTTATCGGTGTGTGTCTGTCTCCGCAGCAGCCCGGGGTTCAAAGGGACTTTGTTTGGTGGGAGGAGGTAAGTGGGATCTGGCTCCCTAGCGATGCGTCTGCGGATTTTGTCTTCGCTATTTTCTTTCATTGTTGTAGGAGAAAAGAGAGGAGAGAGAGGGAGACTCAGACTCTTGTTTTTATTTGGGCTGCCGGTGCAACGCGTTTGGGCCAAACGCCAAGTGTCTGGGTCACACGCGTTTTATCCAAATAGATTCAGCGCTGCTGTCTGGAAATGGGCTGCTGAAAGTTAACTTTAGATTCAGCTCCACCACAGCAACCAGACTCTTTCCTTTCAGCCTCTCTAGGGAGAGGAGGGCGCTTTTTTTTCCCCCCCATTCTGAATTTTCTTTGAGGGATGTGTGTCTGGTGACCTCAAACTTGCTTCAGTACTAGTTTTTCTAACTTACTGTGCGTGCAGACGTGTGTCTCTAATATGTATAGTATACATGTTGTGCTGTGTGTGTAGGCATGCATTTTTCTAGTCTGTTGACTTTTTTGGGCGGGGGAGGGGGGGGCGCGGGTGGTGGTGTTAGTGCTTGCTTCTTTACATCCCCTCCGAAAGGCCGTGACAGCTGACCTTTCATCGGGACAGCCTGGGGGGCAATGGGAGGCTGTTCAGACGGCGGCATCCCCGTGCCCCCTCGGGGGAGGCCCCCCCAACTCTCCCCGTCCCCCTCACCCCCTTGCATCAGGGCACGCAGAGCAGCACTTCTGTTCCTCCCGCCTCGGTTTCTGATTAATTCCCGGGGTGGAAAGATCTGTCCTTTCCCTTTGTACGTTTTCCCCTCCCCGCCATCCCCAGGCCCCCGTTTCTTTTCACCGAGCCCTTCGCGGCGCGGTCAGCGCGTCGCTGTTTTCGCCTGGAGAGCTGCTAAGGGCACGGCTAATCTCAGGCTTTTGAAGCCCTGCAACGCTTTTCACGGCCAGCCCCTATACCTGTAATTGAATTTGTGTGATTGATGCCCGCCCCCCGCTCCGGCCCCTCCCGCCCGCCCTCCCCATTTCCGTAGCAACCACTCGTACTGCCGGCGCGGACGGCCGCCCCTGGCCGCGCCTCACAGCCGCGCACCCTGACGCCCGCCCCGGCGGGCGGAAAGGCGGTGGGCACTTCGGCGCAGCACCCGCCGCAGCGGGCCCCCCCGCCTCCACAGCAGCGCAGGGGCCGAGCCGCAGGGAAGGGTGAGAAGGCGAGGTCACCTCCCTTCCCGCCCGCCGGGAGCGGCGGGGTTGTTCCCCGCCCGCCGCGGAGCTAGGAGTGGTTGTTGGTCCCCCCGACCTGTCCGTCGCGCCCCGAAGTGTAACCCACGGTGGGTCCCTGAGATCCGGCGCTGCGGTGTCATGTTTCGGCACCTCGGCTGCCACCGGGTGACGTAGTCGTCGTCGTCGCCGCCGCACTGAAGCGCTCCAGAGCCTGGTGGTTCTGTGAAGGACGCCCCTGGTGTGGAGACCCCAGGGGAGGCGGCATGTGTAGGGATGCTCTTGGGATAGCGGTCTCTTGGCAGCTTGCCTGTCCTAAAACTTCAGCTGCCTTCAGCTTAAGGCATGCTTTAGTTGCCCAGGGCACCTTTGTTTAGATGGAGGCTCTCAAGGTAACTGGTCTGAGCAATTTGGCTAGTCACCTCCCTGTGATCCACTTTCTGCCCCGAAGTCTTACAGTACGTGTTCATGGCCTTTTTCTCCTCCTTGAGTAGGAAACTCATGGCACCAGTGGGAAGACTGCTGCTTTTGTCATCAGTGCCTACACAAAAACGCCAGTGCTGTGCACTTGCTTTGTCATCGGCATCCTGGATTTTGAAAAAGATACTGTACTTTTCCTTTTCTGCTTGACAGATCTTCTATGATTAGGTAGGAGCTGTGGTTTTAGGTAATGATTCAGGACATGGAGCCATATTTGCTGTTACCAGTGGGTGAACGTGTCGTTCAGGCACAAGACAGAGTAAACGCGTCTCATTTTAAGCTTCGTGTTGGCCAAATGTGTCATCTTGACAACAGTCAAAAGTGGAATGCTGAATATAAGCTGCCAAGGAAGACGGAAAGAAAAAAGGGCATAGGCAGTTGACACTTAAAGGTTCCTATCAAACTTCATGCTGGAAGTACTGTATGAGGAGTTACCCAAGTTCTTTAGTGTTCATAGCCATTACTATGACCTGATTTGAAGCATTAACATATCTCCGTGTGGTCTGCTTGTATCAGTGCACAGCCGGCTATAATACTTTTTGAAAGGACAGTAAAAAGTCTCTTGAAACTTCAGCAGGCTCAATGTGAACCGAGGGTTTTCTTGTGTGAAGTGTGGTTGAGGGAGACCATTTCACAGAGACCTCTGCAAAGACACTAGTTGTGGGTGACTGTTGGACAGCTGACCAGTGCCATCATGATTTTTTGACTAAGTAAAAGCTGTAAGGCAGTGTTACCTCTAGGTATGTCAGTAATAAGCCATTACTGTAGTACAGCGTCCAGTTCTGGTGTCTGTGCATGAAAAGGGGTGATGACAAGTTGTAAAGGGTTCAGCAAAAAGCTGCAGAAGTATTTAGACATCTGGAAACTGGATTGTACAGAGAGAGGTAAACCAAATAGGTTGGGCTCCTTATCAGAATGCGTCTGGAGGTGCTTGTACTTGTATTGGATTATAACTACCCATGCAAGGAGAAGAAAGCAGGTCATTAGCAGATAGGGGTAAAGCAAATTTCAGTGTCAGGTCAGTTGGACCTTCTCAGAGTAAAAATAAGACACATTATTTGGTGTACTAATGTAGCTGAAGAGTATGTGGTCGATTATGTCTCTTCAAACCTTGTAGAAGTCTAAAAGCTCTAACTAAATAATAGCTAGGAAATAAAGGTTTTACATGGAAGGGCAGACCAGAGATTTTGTTGATATGCTTTGAGGTCTTGTCAAATGTGAATGACATCACTAAATCCTTATGCTTCCCCTGAAATAAATACTACTAAGCCCAAGCTGTGCTTGCAAAGTATCTTTTAGTCCCTCTACAAACTGGGTTAAACCCTGTGTGCTCTCTTGAAAGATATTTGAAAAGTGGATGTCAGAATGATCAGATTAGCCTAATTTACACAGGAGTAACTGGGTGCATTTTGAATTGGCTAAGAAGTTTCTTGCCTAACATTCATGGTGATGTTAGTAAATAGGATTTGCGTGATATTGATTTTTCTTGAGATGATGTGCTGCAACTCTTTAACCTTTTCAAATACTCCACTGGCTGCAGGGGTATTACCTCTCTGAATGAATGTTCTAAATCCCAGAATTTTAGAAAGGCAAATTTATCTGGTGTGTATGTAAGTGATTCTGTATGCTTTTGGAAATTTGTTTTTCAAAAATTCTTTCTTAGGTGTTCTGTTTCTCTGTTTTCTGCCTCAGCAAGAGTTTGCTCTGTGCACGGGTGTGCTGTGGATGATTAAAGAGCACTGATTAGTACCAGCTGACACAACACATGGTTTGCTGTCCCATGATACTGGACTGTTAGTTGACTGCATAGATCTTCCATTTCAGATCTTCCCTGGCTGCAGCTAGAGCTGCTCTTTATCATTACTCCAACAATGTTTTAAATGAGGAAAAAAAAAAAAAAGGAAAGAGGAAGAAGTAACGTGCTCAGTCCTGTGACCTGCAAAATGAAAATAAAAATACATTCTACTACATCAATTTGCAGTTGAAATATATATAAAAAACATTTTTGACAACAAATATTTGCAAAATTATAATGTGTATGATGAATAGCTTCAGATACTGAAATTTGTTCTTTGGTATTAGAATGTTCAGCATTCCCATTTAAGTGAATGAGAATTCTGCCTGCATAAGCAGAACCCAGGCCCAAGTAATAACAAAATACATGCTGCAGAAAGATCAGATAACTGTACTCTGGATTTTTTCTCAGTTTCTTCCTTTGTCTAACAGTGTATTTGGTCTTGTTATTCACCGTTGAAATCAATGACTGCATAGCATTGATTATAGCTGGGACAAGTTTGGACACTGTTTGAGCCTTATGCCTGTTTACTATAAAGTTGATACATTCATCTTAAGCTGTATGGATTTGCTGTTCAAGATGAATGGTAACTAATGCTTTTTGTCAGACTGTGACTTTGGACCATAAAAGTGATAATACTTGAATATTGTTTAAAAATGTACATTGTATAGTTCACTATCATGGCTTAGTGTTCTGCACTAGATCTGTTTTAGTAGGAAGAATTTGCCTTGACTTACTTTCTTTTGTTTTTCAGGAAAAGAAATGGAGCAAGTTCAGTAACTATCCAGTCTAACATCTTACAGTATCTTAAGGAATCTTACAAATACTTATTTGAAATTGAGAAAATGACTACTGATGTAGAAGAAAGTACAGGTTGTTGGAAAAGAACACCTGTCAAAAGGTGGAACATCTACTAGTTCATTTGGAAGTAGTATGAAATAAATATACCTGTTATGGTGCGATTCTGGAGTGGAGTTAACTCTGTTTCACACAGGTAGCTCTCCAAGGAGAAAAAACCTACAAACTTTCTGTTTTTCTAAATTATGGAAATTATTTGGAAGACATGGACATGGATTTTGAGCCTAGTCATGGTTTCATCGGAATTTCACAGTGACAACAGGCTTTCATATAGTTCACAAGGTAGGGGTCCCACTTCTATAGCTAACAGGAAGGATCTATTTTTGCATTGCATTTGGGTAATATTTTCTAAACCATGTTTATATAATTCATGAGACCATACGGGCCTTGCTCTTCTGTAGTGATTCATTGTCATGGAAATTTAAAAACAGCAAATCTGGTTACTTTTTTGGGGTTTAATTTCTTTGTCTGCTTTTGACTTTAGGGAAGACTTCCAAATTAAATTGAGTAAAATGTTATACTTGCTGGTAGGTCAGAGACTTGCTGTAACAACATTAATGTGTTTTTAGACTAGGAAGTAAGGATCTACTCTGACTTTATCCATTACCATTTTTAGGTTTTCAATGAAGTGAAGAGCCGTTTATGTTCTACAATTTAATACTTCTCATTACTACTGTTTTTATTCTTGCAGGTGGATCTAATAGCTTTTGTCTTTGAATGGTATAATTGGGAAGAATTTGTCCTTCTTAGGTTAGAATTTAGCCCCAAATGTTTATGTATTTGGTTAAATAGAAAAAGAGATGTATCTAAAACCTTCTATTTGCAGTGGCATCAAATTAATAGGAAAATGAACATGTTTTCTTGACTTAAAAAGAAAGAAAAGAACACTTCATTTTATTTAGCAAATGCTACATCTTACATTTACCTGAGAATTACTTTTACTCATAAGAGTGATGAGATTTAGCCAAGTATGGTTTATGTTTATACTACTGCTTGTTGTTTCCTGTTATATTTTTTTCTCTTCTATGCCCACTCCCTGGACTGTCTTACGTTGTGATTACAAAGAGGAATTCCTGTCTTACCTTGAACACTACCAACTAACAATCCCAGTAAGGGTTGATCAAAATGGAGCCTTCCTCAGCTTTACTGTGAAAAATGCTAAACCCTCAAGAAGGAGGAGGAGCACAGACCCTTATGACCAAGAACTGGCAGCATCTAAATTATTTTTTAAACTTTCTGCCTATGGGAAGCACTTTCATTTAAACCTGACTCTCAACACAGATTTGGTGTCCAGACATTTTACAGTAGAATACTGGGGGAAAGATGGACCGCAATGGAAGCACAATTTTTTAGACCACTGTCATTACACAGGATATTTGCAGGATCATCACAATACAACTAAAGTGGCCTTAAGCAACTGCAATGGTCTGGTAAGTGAACATTACACGTTCTAGTATAATAGTGTGCTTGTTCCTTTTAAATTACAGAAGAACTTAATCGGCATATCTTTCAGTTTTTTGAGTCCCTGCGGGAAGCAAGCAGACAGGAAGGTGCAGAAAACCCCTAAAACCTGATCTGGGTCCTGGGGAAAAAGTAGTCATCAGTTTTTCAAGCTTCATTGTAAGTACTTAGACCCAATTCTGTAGTCCTTTAGCAGGCAACATTTTCAGTGTGTACAGTGTCTGCACTAGGGCTGCAAGATTAGGTCTGTGCTGAGATCCTTACAGGCTATAAAAATGTTGCAGGCTCAAGGGGTGGGAAGGAGGAAATAGTGGATCACTTAGGGTGCTGAAACTCTCCAAGGAGACATTAATTGAACTGAACACGTGCTTGTTGCCTTCAAGAATTTGGATTTAGAAACTATGAGTGAG
Source organism: Hemiprocne comata (assembly GCA_020745705.1). Classification (NCBI taxonomy): domain Eukaryota; kingdom Metazoa; phylum Chordata; class Aves; order Apodiformes; family Apodidae; genus Hemiprocne; species Hemiprocne comata. Next base: position 37,029,696 of record CM036616.1, on the reverse strand, counting down.
TAACAGAGAAGAGGAATTGCTTGGTGAAGAAGTCTTCATTGCTATACATTCAAAGAGTGAAGAGAGAAGTAGATCCTTTGCAAATACCAGCATCAGAAAGTAATTATTTACCTTGTTTGAAGAAATATTTTGTTTTCAAATTGTAAACAGCGGTATTTAAAAGTAGGATTAGAAATTCTCATCTCTTATATTCTCACCTCTTACTGCTGATCTCTTGATTACATGATGGCAGTACTTGCATGGGAAAAAGCCTCTTTTGTTCCCAACAGAAATTAGAAAGCACATGCAAAAAAAGCCCACAAAAACCCAGACTCCTGAGTACCAAAATACTAATATAGAAAGGCATGACTAGGAAATACTTAATAAAGAGCCAACAATTTCTCTAGTAAAAATGTGTATTTTTTATTTGTTCTGGTTTTAGTTATATCAGAAGACTGGTGAATCTTCTTGTTAGGAAGAGACAAATCTAACTAATTGCTAAGGCAAAATAAAAAGATTACACAGACTTGCTATAATCTAATTCCTGTTTATCCTGGGAAGTGTTATTGGCATGTTATTTACAAACAAAAGCCAGCTGTGTCAGACCTAGATAGTTTCCATTATACCAAACTACTTGTGATATCCCTGATACAGCCTAGGTTAACATTTTGGAGCACTCTTGAGGAAAACTAATTTAATGAGAATTTCCAGGGCTAAGTGAACACTTCCAAAGAAGTGTAGTTAAAATGGTGTTCTGTTGAGTGTGTTATCTCAGTTAGGTTAATGCAAACTTGTAGTGCATACATCTGAGTTTAGTATAATTTTCACTTTGGTTTTGCAGTTCCCATTTAACAACTTGTCACCATTATTTAAGCTCTTAAACTAGTATACTCACTCATTTTGCTTTTGAGTTCTTTTCAGCTAAAAGTACTATGGAGAGCTTTCAGGAATCACCTCTTGAAAAGAGGTTGCATGCCTTTGTATCTCCAGAGTTTCTGCCAGTTGAGACACAAAGTGGTTGGCCACCTTGGAGCCTGCAGTCAGTGCCATGGTGCTCACATTTAATTTTCTCTCTGGTCTTGGCCAGGGAGTGAGCCAAGAGCTCCTGCTCTTGTCTTAGCTGACTTTTGTTAGGAAGAGTGGGAAGAAGCAGGAAAAAGTCCATGTTTTCCTATCAACTTTCCCCATCTCTCACTCTTCATGACACTTCTTTTATTCAAAGATTTAGCAGCACAGAAGGTGTCATGGTGAGGCAGGACCTCTTTTTGCTTCTGTGCCTCACACCCTGGGGTAACCAGGGTGTCCCCTTGCTGTGTTTTCCTCCTGCCTTCAGCCTTGCTGGAGACAAGCCACTTGTTGTTCTCTGGTTCTACATGTCAGTACATTATGATTGTGTTCAAGTTAATTTTAGGGTGGTCTTCTTCCCAGATAAATTGCCATCTTCAGTGCTTTTGATTGTTGTCAGCTCCTGTGTATTTCTTCCAGGTATTAAGGCAGCCCTAACCCAGTCTCTGGGCACACCATTACTGGCACTCTAGAGTTCTTCATGATCATGCCTCTTACTTGGGACTACAAATGTCTGGTGTCTGCTTAATCTCCTAGAAAGTCCTTTTCAAAACCACGTGAGGCTCCTGTCATGCTCCAGAAGCGGCAACAGGGGTGACACAAGGCTCTTTCTCCGAGAGGCAGGAGTCCTGCAGAGGGCTGCAGCAGTAGGCTGGACCCAGTGTCATCATCTACCTTACAGAAACTCCTCTGTCATCCAGTGTTGGCAGGGCCTTCCAGAGCACTCAGTCTGGGAGTAGCCACTCTGTTAAGATAAATACATCACAGATTTATTTTAAAGGATGATTCCTACTGATGAATATTTTGTTACACAGCTGCTGTTTAGAACATGTATACTAAAGCAATTGGCAGTGAATGTTGGAAGACAATGTTACTTGTTTTATAATTAGTGGTAGTTCAGAATATGTTGTGCTTTAGGCATTTATTTTGTTTTCCAGTCTGATTATTGGTCTCTAAAAGGCTGCCAGCCTCATTTTGCATAGTCCTTGATTAACATCTGTCTCAAAGCCAGTTATTTTTAGTTTAACTCTAAAATAAGTAATAATATTTAACAGTGGGTGTTTCTCACAAGCAAAATTGAAGAATTTAATTTATTTCGCTTGTCCCGTTAGGCTTCAGTATTGCAAAGTGAGTCAGATTCCTTCATCTTAGTGAATGTTTTGAGTTATTTTATTTAGTTATTCAAGGTGGTCAGGTGAGACCATGATCTAATTAATGTAAGTTGTATGACTTTGAAGAACACTTGTAGTATCTGAGATGAGTTCTACTGCAAGGAGAGCTTTCTCTCAGTTTCATTACAATGAAAGTGACGAGCAGTCCATTAATTTCCCTGTCACTCTTTCCTGTTTCAGTCTCTCCCTCTATATTTCTCATTACAAAGAACCCCAGAATTACAGGCTGCTACTTACTGAAGTTTCATTCCAGCAGTTTCCATCTGCTGGGCCCTGATTATGCTATAAATAGTCTGAAGTTATGAGGAAAGCTCTATAATCCAGTGAGCAGTCGTGTGTGGAAATTGAAGGTCTTGGCCAGCAGGCTTGCTGGCTTCCAAACTCATATTTACTTTAGTGGATGTTACATTTGTGGATGGATTGCAGGTTTGGCCTTCTCATGAAAGAGCCTGCAACAAGCAGCATTTTGAGGCCTTTGGATGTTGGGTGCAAGGCAACAAGGCTGAGGCATTGCCTAAGCTGAGTATGTCATTCTGAAGGAAAGAAGAGAAGAAACAGTGATAGACTGGCTGAGGAGAGAAGAATTTCCTCAAGGGAAGGAGGTTTGTCTAATTCTGAGGTGAGCCAAGTCTTAAAGAAGAAAGGTTTTAGAGCTCATAGTATTGGAATTGAGCAAAAACCAAACTTTTTGCATTGTGATCTGCCTCTGTCCTCTGCCAGGTGTCAAACCTCTTAACTAAGTGCTCAAACAACTTTTCCATAGTAGTGGATTTCCTCTTTTTGAGCTGAAAAGTCCAGTAGTGGGGCATACTTTAGAACGTGTAAGAAGTGGTGAGTATTAGGAAAGTTTATGAGAGGTTAAATGACTTTTTGAGGCTACTGTGATTCCAAGGAAATGTTTAATGTGAAAGGCCAAGTATTTCCATGGCATGTGAAGTTCCATGTACTGAATAACATGTGTGCTGGGTAGCACAAATGTCTCCATGCAAACAGAAATGATAAAGAAGGCATAAGAAGTAGACTGTGGCTAGAAGCATGACCATACTTGGTTAAGGGAGGAATTAGTTTGCTGTAAGACTTCATGTTTGTTTCATGTATTCCTGAAGTCATATGTGTGTAAGTTATTCATATTCTTCCTAAATTACCTCATTTGAAAGCTGATTCTGTTGTAAGGAATGCGTCTTCTTTCATAAATTATAAATGTCATATAATATGGTGGTTTTGAATTGTATGTAAAATAATGTCTAATTTAGAAAATATTTTATAAAGATCAGAAAGGATATTGAAAAAGATCTAGATCAATGTCTTTGGAGTTCTCTTTGGTACTAAGTGTATTTGCAGTATAGACTTTATATTCAGAAAATGATATATAAACTGTCCCTGTTCTGGTTTTAATGTGCCTTGTTAGATTCCATGATGTACTGTCTAAGGCCAGATCACTATTTTTTTCATCTTTAAGAACACAGTAAGCTAATGCAAACTGTTTTCCTCAGTCATAAAACCACACTGAAGTGTATAGCCAGCTGTAGACATACTGAACAACGCTGACACGTTTTCAGAAGTTTCCATTACTACTACTTGATATTAAAAATGGATAAAACAGTCTAGAAAGGTTCCAGGCACCAAGAAATTGTAAAACAGTAGTACTGTGTGGAAAAGGTATGCACTTAATTGTCCTCCATAATTTAGTTTGTTTCTGGAACTGATGGGCATCCCCCATCTGAAGGAGGTTAAGGCCCCAGCTGGACAGCCTGACCAAAAAAAAAAAAAAATTCCTTTTCACAAATTCAGGGGAACTCCATGTGGATTCACAGATTTGTCTGAGCATGTCAAAACTGCTGGATCCAGACCTTATATATGTTAGCAGGAGTTGGCAGTCTATAGTGGGATTGGATAACAAAGGACTTCAAAAAATCTGTTTTAGATAATAATCTTGGGAATGTTAGCTGTAGTAATCTACTTGGGGCATTCAACTTGTTTCTCAAATTCATGGCATTTTGTCAAAAACTTTTGCTAGTCATTCTTGCATCTTAATGATATTTCTTATGCTTTTGAGCAGAAGTTTAATTTACAAACTCTTCAAATCTGATAGGAAAACAAAAAAATATATTAAATTCCTTTTAATGATTTGAAAGGGCATCCTTTCTCAGCTGAAATTGTGTTTTGCTCAAATAGCAGATAAGCCAAAAATGGCGTTTAGATTGTTGGTTTGCATGTAATAAAATCATTCCCACAGTTTATTAATCATGCATTGCTGAATGCATGTACAGTGGAAGCATCTCTAGACATACAAATTTTCTAAACTCAGAATTAAGTGCTGGTTGTCACTGACATAGGTACTTTTTATGTATGGAATTCAGAGTGCTTCTTAAAAATCAGTCACTGTGATTCAACAGGACCACTTGCACCAGTTTCATTTTGGAAGAACAGAATCACAGAATCAACCTGGTTGGAAAAGACCTTGAAGATCATCAAGTCCAACGTTAAGCTAAATCCACCCACCGTAGCCTTTATCTACCCGTTCAATGCTTAAATCATGTCCCTAAGCACCAAGGTTGATTTGCAAGCAAAATGAGTATGTTAGGTTTAAAATGGTATATGTATGCTGGGCCTATGTGAAAGGCATATGAAGGGCAGGTGCATCTCCATTGTTTATCAAATCATTTGGCTAGCTGTGTCAACTGGCTGCATACACGTTCTGACTACATGGTGGAAGGTGTAAGTTAAAATTTAATTGCAATTCCTCAACTAAACGTTATTAAAAACTCGCTTTTCTTCAACCACCATAGAGTTCTGTCAGATGAGATCAGATGTCAACTAGATGTAGGAAAAATTAGTGATAACTCTCCTGACCTTTTTCACTGCTGGTACCTGAAGGAACTGTGAAGACAGTTTGCAAACATCCATAATAGTTTTTACATATTTGCTCCTGCATATATGCAATTTGTGTATACTATTAATGCTGCAATTAACTGTTGTTTATGGCATCTGTATTGACTGATCTCATTGCTTAAAACTGTCAGGTTCAATAACTCATAGAAGTGTCTCATTCATGCTTTGGCTTACCTGGCTGGATTGGAGTGCAGACATGAAGGATGTGTGCTCTGGAGTAATGAGATTTAGGCTGAGACCCACATTGTTGCAGAGGCAGAGCCACAGGTTGTATGGTACCTCTGTCTCCTCAGGCTTGGCATGAAGCGGACAGCCTGATGGTGTTGGCCAGAACTGCTCTGCAGGACTGTCTTCCTGTGGGAACATAATACCAGAGCTTATAATGGCTCAGGATTTGCTTGAACCCAGATGTCTGACATCCAGACTGGATGCAGTCCAGACAGTCAAGGTTCTTTCTGCACATCTGGCAAACCCAGTTACGGTTCGGTTTAGATTTTCAATACTATTTAAGCAGCAGTGTACCAGTAAATTATTTATTTTATAGTAAAATCTTAGACTTTAAGTAACAAGTAGGCATTGTGAAAGGAATTTGATACCAGAATCTTCCAGGTGAATACAGACCCTGATGTTACCTTCTTGAGTAAATAATTGAGTTCATAATGAAAAATACCACTGAAGAAAAAAACACTTTCTGTTACAGCCACTATGTAAGGAATGTGTAACTGAAACCTGTGCTGTGTTCGTACATATATTTTCAAAATTCACAATAAGGTTATTTTTGGAAAGCACTGTACTGTCTGATGTGTTATACAAGATTTTTTATTTTGTAAGTTGTATGTTACTGAATTCTAGGAGTGAAGAACAGCAGGCATTTGATGTACAAAACAGCAACAGGATTGAGCTTTGACCAAGAGTACAATGGCAAGCCCTGGTTTTAGAAACAGCTTTAGAATATTTAGAGCAGATACAGAGGTCTTATGGCTGGTCATAGAGATCTCATCAGAGGAAAAAAAATAACCCCTTTTGAAAAAGGCTCATGTAGTACTTGCTTTACAGTTCAAAGGTGTGGTAGAAATTTGTGATTCTTCAAATCAGGTTATGAATGCACAAGTTTCTGCTTCCAGGCTCGTACCTGATGAGCAGATGTTTCTCGTACTGTAGAAAGTGTCATACATTCAGAATGTTCTAGATACAGATACCAGAATTTTTTACTTAGCATATACAGATGTAGGAATCTGTCAGGCCTTATTCTGCATTATTTCTGTACCTGAAAGGATTGCCAAACTGGATTTTCTGCTAAAGTTCAGTTTTAATTGCTGAAGGTACAGGAAATTGCACAGTTGCCCTGTAATATCTCCCATTTTTTCCATAAACCATTTCCTGTTTGGAAGAAGCTGAGTTCACAAATATGAAAATTCAGATAATAGAGTATCTGCTATTTTACACTACAATATTAGGAAAAAAATGTTCATTTGTTATGGAGAATGAGGTCTAGTGCACAGTCTGCAACAACTTGCATTTGCCAGATTTGTGGCAAGACCTTTTAAGGAATAAATGCTTTGTAGATAGTGTATCCTAAGTTAATATTAATAATTTGATTTTAAAAACTAGCTCAGTTTTGTAATTAAGGATCTGGACTTAAAATGATGAATGGTTTCCCTGAATAGATGTTCTAAAATTAATTCTTCATGCCATTTTTCTTTGATGCAGTATCTGGCTTTAAGCATCTACTGATATGGCATCATAGAAGGATAGTGGTATCATCATTTAAGCAAGGCCATTTTGGCTTGGCATAACTTTTAATGGGTATGAATCATGTAGTTTTGGAACGTCTCTGTGAACAGATTATTTGTAATATACCAAGAATATCTCTTACTTTCTTACCACATCCAGCAAAAGTGATGGGAAATAGCTCCAGAAATAGAGCAGTGATATTTTTATTCTTTTCTTGATGTGTTGCTTATAGGCGCTTACGCCTGGTCCTGCTAAAATCAGTGGAGGACAGCTGCCTTATGCATTGTTTTCTGTGTTGGCTTGGAGTTGTGGATTTCTTCACAGAGATAGATGGTAGTCAAAAGTTTTTTAAAGTTAAGCTGTTTAATAGGAGTTTTATATTGTCTTCTGCAAGTTTTAATTTTCTTACTTTCTTCTTTAAGCATGGAGTCATTGCTACAGAAGATGAAGAGTATTTTATTGAGCCTTTAAGAAATGTAACAGAAGATTCTAGTAATTCTGAGAACGGTCATCCTCATGTTGTATACAAAAAATCTACTATGCACCAGCAACATCTCTATGATCACAGTCACTGCGGAGTCTCAGGTAAATGAGTGTAATTCCTTTAAAAAAATTGTAACTTATGATGTATTTTAAGGTCTTGCTTGGTTGATATGTAAGACAGTGGAGAATGGGAGTCCTCCTTTTGGGTGGAGCAATGTGCCCTCTTGAAAAGTACGTGCAGGAATGTGCAAACCCCTATCACCTCCCCCTACCCCCAGCAGCTCCCAGGGCATCTCCTGAGCTGTGAGCAGTCCTGAAATGTCCCCGAGCGCTGCCGGAGAGAGCGGCAGAGCAGACAGGAGCTGAGGGGAGAGTTGTGAGGGTCAGGGATGCACGGGCCTAGGGATCAGTGGTGATGGATAGATGGAGTCCTCCCTGGATGCCAGCCACGGATGGAAGAGAAGGAAGAAGAAAGGGACTTCACTTCCGTAATCCCAGGACTTATACCAAGTGTCACACATATGTATGTATCTGGAATGGAATACTTTGGTTTGCCAGTTTTGCCATCTGTCTAGTATGCTCCTCCCTGTGGGAGGGTTGTAGATCTAACTCTCCCGCTCCTTTAGTGTCCAAAGCAGCAGATTCAACAGGCAGAGCAAAGTGTCCTTGGTCTCTCAGCAGTAACTATAAACATTCGGGCGTTATCAGTCCACCAGCTGGAAAACTTGCTGCTAGTTCCAGCAAGTGTGCTGCTGAAGAAAAAAAAAAAAAAAAAAATCACCAAAAAGAAAATTGGCTTCATCCTGGCTCAAACCAAGTCACCGTAATAGTTGAATATGTGTTTTACAGGTGCCTTGTGGAAAGGATTATATAGTTTTGATTGAGAGATATTTTCCTTGTTAAGCAGTTTTAACTTCCACAAATACACTTTTCAGGTATTCTTTGACAGGTATTCTTGCTTCTCCTTTCGGAAGCTGAAAAGTAACTTATTGAAGACAGCATGGAGTACATCGGACAAGTTATTTTAAAGCACTAAAATAATGGTTTTTTTACATAATAAAAAATGTTTTAACTTTGTCATTTGTATATAACTTGTTCTTAAAAGTTCAGTCCTGGACAGTTGTACCCCATGGGATTTAGTGCACAGGGCAGGCTGACAAATACTAATCTTAAAATAAAATTGTATGACTCTTCATTGATGAAACTTATTTTGGCTTCTTTTGGAGGTTGTAACTTTTACTGGCACCAGCTGACTGAAGTTACAGTACAGATTCTCTACGAAGGCTGATGCTTAGGAGACAGTTTTTCCTGTGTGTTTCAGTTAGCTGTGTGTGTAAATTCTCTTTGTTTGGAATCATTATTCCATCTATGTCTCTAAAATTGCAGCAAGTCTCCTAATTAGTACTGCCTGCTAACTGGTAGTAAAATAAGGGTACTAATGTATGTACATTTTGTAAGGAAAGCTGTCACTTAAGCCTTTTTAAGTAAGTGGAGGGGTTATAAAATGTAGAATGATGCAATTTTTACCATAGTTGGCCTCTGTCAGATGTTATCGTCTACATTAATGCTTAGGAAGTCATTCTCCTCCAAGTGAGGGTAAAGGAGAGACAGCTGGTTTGGTCAAGTTACATTCAGTTATTCTGGCAGTGTCTGGTGCATGGATTGTGGGTTGACCGGAGCTATGCATGTTGCGTGCAGTTTCTGTGAAACATGCAGTCATCTTTAACATTTATTCCTTTGCATATTTGATGCTGCTTTTGTTCTTGGAAGCTTCTGTGCTTTTCTTGAGCTTTCATATCTATCTCATTCTGAAGTCCTTAATTATTGAAATACTAAAGCACTACTTTTTACAAGCCTGAAACCACTATCATGCTTATTCATCTCATTTTCTCCTTTTCCTGTTGGCCTATATACTACTTCCACATTGTGAAAATGTCTGAAAAAAATTTACTTTTCCCCCAAAACTGCAAGGTCTTACTTTTGCAGATGATGTGCTACTGTAATGTTCTCCTTATAGGTACCAAAACTCTTTAAAGTCATTTTTTGAGCACTGTTGCAGCCTTATCCCAAAGTGACATGGCATCTAAAGCATCCCCAGAGTATCAAAAAAGTAAAATCAAATACTAATTTTCAGTTTCACAGCTTTCAGACCCTAGGACCTGAAGCCAGGTTTACAGTAATAACCCATTTTGGTGGTAGAATAAGTATTTGGGGCATTTGACTGGGTTTGGAAATTTTGTGCAGTCCAATTTTGTGTCTGAAAATGCAGTTGTAACAAACCTTTACCTGCCTTTTGACATTATAGTATTTATTTTGTCTGGAAACTGCTTTTAGCTTTACCTTCAGAACAGTTTTGCCAGTATGCTATGCTGGGACGACTCTGCTTGTGTAACTGGGCCACTGTTGAGGGTCTGGCAAGTTTCCCCTACTGTAACCTAGACCTAAACCTATCATGTACTGCTATTCTGTCGGGCAAGTGGTCAGGATTTTGATGTGTTGATAGAGGCAAGGATAAGGGGAGTGGTATTTCAGACCTTTCTGAAAAAAACTGCAATACTTGATAGAAAGTGGGGTCGGCAATTTGTTGAAAGGATGATCAGAATTGGTTGGATGAGCACGTGATGGACTACTTCGTAGTAGATAGTAGAATTATGGTGACTAGTACAAGAGAAGAATTGCAGAGGCAGAGAGTCAGGTAAGACCATGGGATAAATTTTCATGACCTAAATTAGATTTTAAGAAGCTAGGCATAAGTATGTTGAAAAAATAAGAAATGTTAAAACTATTTCATCTGTACCACCACTAAGCGAACTATGCTTTATTAAATATAGCTGAAATCATTAAGGCCTTGGTAAGAAGTTAACCTTTGCCAAATTCCCACTGCTTCAATGGGATTTGAGACCACTGGGTTACCTTGCAGAATGTTATGTTTGGATAGGATTGAGAAACAACAAAAGTTGGCATAGGGAAGCTAAGGAGTGGCAGGTTATTTAGGGATGACTCCACTGTATGTTGCCTTATGTAGTGGTTTTACTTGTGCCAGACTTTACAGTCAGTGTATTCTAAAATGAAAAAACTGCTTGCATATACATTAAATTATGATGTTAAAAGACTAAGAAAAAAGCAGCACATAGTTCTTCACTTCAAATATTGTCATGGTTGCATCTTACATAACTAGCTTTCTACTACATTTTGGAATCTTTTTCGCTTCGTGTTTTTCTGTGGGTGTTTTTTTCTTTCAATATTTGCTTTTTTAAAATTCCTGATAGCCATTTTTTATGTTAGTGAAATTTAATTTTTTCTTTATTGATCTAGGAATATGGTGGAAAAATGATATAATTTGCCACAGAACTATTTCTGTTAAATACATTGCAAATGTTTATTGACATATTTTAGATTCTTAAAGAAAATTCAGCGTTTTTTAGTGTTTTTAAAGTAAACCAGCATAAGCATATGCATTGATAGATCCTGGAGTGAGAACCTTGAGTACGCAGGATTGTGTCCAGGTTTCCCATTACTTTGAGACCAGCTGAAACCTAAGTATCTCATCTGATAAGAAAAGGAGAAATGTTTTTTTTGACATTTTCAGAGACCTACGTCTGAAATATTTTTGCCTACTCTTGATACCATAACATTTTGCTGCATGAAAAAGTTTGCTGCATGAGCTCATCAGTTTTCAAATGTTTGTAATAGATTTGCATCTTTTGGGTGAAAAATTATGAATCACTGTGGAAGCAGTCTTGCATTTCTGAAGTACTTCTAGTACTCTAAGAGCATTAGAAGCCCACAAACATCACCATTTGTTATTTGAAAATGAAGAGTGTATTTTTAAAAATTTTAGTACAGAAGCTGTCAGACAGAATTCCAGACATTGCTAAATCACTGCTCAAGTGAGTTGAAAAATCTTTGGGCAATTAAGGCAACTTTGGATTTCCTACAAAAGAGAAGAGAAACAGGAAAAAGCTTATTAATTATAGAATCCTCAAGAGACTTCAATACTTGATACATTTTTTTAGAATGTATTATACCCGTTGCAAAATGAGGACAATTTTGTTACTGGCCTTTTTGCAACTACTGGATTTATTTTAATTTTCTGAGTTTTCTAAAATATGCACCTTTTAAAAAGCTAGGACTGTGGCCTCAAAAATTATGAAACACTGCAAGAGTGGGAATGCTGAACCCTTGTATTCCTGGTTTTGACCTGAACATACATTCTTTGTGGTGTAGTTACTTCTCTTTGAGAGCAGCATGCTTAGTTGAGTTGCATAAAGCATTGTTTTTTCATGGAAGGTACTGTTCCTATCTTAAGTCATCATTCGATGAACCCATTATATTAGAGCTAAGGATGCATTTGAGAAATTGCTCAATTGAGAAGTCCCATTCAGAGAATTACAAATTTATCTAACTATTAGTGTTCTTACGTTCATCTGTAACTAGCAAGAATACATTAAATATTTTGAAATTGTGCTTAGACAAAACCAGATTAACAGTGTAATTTGATCTGTGTGGGCCTTTGTGGAAAAGGGATATTTACACACAAAACTGCCAGTTCTGCGCAGAAGGATGGGTTCAATTTTGTCCTAAGGACAGGAATCAAAATGGAAAATAAGTTTGTAGTGTTAGTTTTGCTGATAATTGCAGCTGTTTGGATTTTTAATAATAAATCTCTTGTAGGCAAGAAATAGGTTTTCTATGTATTTCTATATATTCTATTGAGAAATATGAGAATCAACATATTTGAATTAAAGTTAGTGTTAAAAATAACTATAGCAATTATCCCATGTCAGCCCATTTTAAATTTCTCATTGTAGTTAATTCATTAGGTAGATAAAACATAATCTGAAGAGAAAACTAATTTGGCCTGAAAACTGTTAGGCATGTAAGCATGATTGCCTAATAATTAGAGTTGCACAGAAGAGAAAAGGCTTTTTTGGTGCCTTATCAGTGTGTTTAGTTCCTTGGTATATTTTGATACATTTAAACTTAATTTTGAATTTTTGATTTCCAGTGTGTTTTTGTTTTTTCAAATGTTATAACTTTCTCATTCTTATCCTTAAAATTCTGAAGTATGCTTGTGGTTAATTATAATACTAGTGTCTAGTATTAATGTGGATGTGTGGAATCAGATCTATTAAAATAAGATGAGGATTCGTTATCTTAATTTAAAGGGAGTTGAGAGTATTAGAGCTCAGCATTGATTTTCCATTATATAAGGTATTTTTAAATGAAAAAAAAAAAATAGATAAGAAATGTAAATTTTCTTTGCCTCAAGAAAGACTTATTTTTAGAAGCCTGGGGATGGTAATCTCGACATAAACCAGCTGCACTTCAGTGAGTTTTATTAGTGACCCCTCTGAAGCGTTTAATTATTTTCCTTCCTAGAAGACCTCACAAGAAGCAGTAAACCTTGGTGGATGAGTGACGCATCTGCTTTTCAACTCCACTTCCAGCCAATGACACGTTAAGTAGTCAGAGTTGACAGAAGAGATCAGTAAGCCTGGAAGGCTTTGTGGAAACACTGGTAGTAGCAGACAAAATGATGGTGGGATACCATGGTCGCAAAGACATTGAACACTACATTTTGAGTGTAATGAATATTGTAAGTTACATCCCTCTCTGTGTTCATACCCCAATAGTCATGTACAGAAATGATAAAGCAGCTGTATTTATTTATTGACAGAATTGGTTATGAATTATATTGAATAATGCTTTGAAATGTGTATCAGCTTGCAGGAATAAATGGTTGAAATATGGCAAATGTTAGCATTGTGGGAAAAAATGCAGAGCTGTTTCTGTCAAGTATGCTGCGTTCACTTTCAAATTGTTTGTCTGGAATTTAAAATTCATATTATTACATTTAGATTATACAGTTCTGTTATTTTCAAGTCAATAGTCTAAATGCTCCTTGTGCTGGATAAAATATTTAACAAGGTATAGACAGTTTAGGTTGGAGAGTGTGACCCAAGAAGTGGTTTTTCTTGTCTGACTTTGTGCCTTTTCTTATTTTCTGGAGGTCAGGTTGCCAAACTTTATCGTGATTCCAGTCTAGGAAACGTTGTGAATATTATAGTGACACGTTTAATTGTCCTCACTGAAGATCAGGTAAGAGCTGCTGTGCTAAGCTTAAGTACAAGTTATGGTGTAATATAAATTTCATTTAGTTATTGCTTGAAATGTCTGCATCTGAGTACAAAACCTGTCTCGTAATCTTTCACAACTTTAATCAAGAAGAAACACTTCAAAGGAATATTCCTCATGTATCCTCTCAAATATATCCTTATATTCTTACTTCAGGTGAATGTTAATACCCTTTTGGGGATGTCAGTTTTGTTTTGAGATCTGTATTTTGGTATTCTGATTTTTGTGTATTAACATAATTATTATTAAAGTTGGAGCAGAAAGAATGCCTGCTCAGTAATACACTGCTGTACTTGGGTCAGATTTTACAGAGATAAAGTTTGGCAAGAAGAGTTTATTCCTAGAAACCACTGCTTCTAATTGTAGTCCCATTTTAGTTTTCAAAAGGCTTAACAACTGACCTTAGTAATTTGTTTGGAACATTTCTGGTATGCATGTTGTATTGCAGCCAAACTTGGAGATAAACCACCATGCAGACAAGTCCCTCGATAGCTTCTGTAAGTGGCAGAAATCCATTCTCTTCCACCAAAGTGATGGAAACACCATTCCAGAAAATGGGATTGCCCACCATGATAATGCGGTTCTTATTACTAGGTATGGTCATTATAAGTATTGTGTCTATTTTATTTTATTTCTGTAGCTTTTTTGTTCTTGCCTTAATTATACAGGCTAGTTGTAAAGTAATATAATTGATAGGTGCTCTTAGGCAGAAGAAAGTGAAGAGATGGCTTGTCTTTAATGTATCAGGCTATTAATCTTTAATTTAGAAAAGTAGTATCTGCAAATTATTTGCTTCTGCTGTTATTTTCACTTCTTAATTGCCAGTGCAAAGTATTGCAGTAGAACAGATGGATCCTATTGAACATTTTACAGTTTTACAGTTGAAAAGAATTGACAAGATTATGGAGAACAAAACACTGTGGAAAATGTTTTGTTAACCATATATGTTGGGTTTTTTATAAGAATTTCAGGCCAGAAGCTCAACTACTGTAATAGTATTTTTGCTCAAAAACAGGTTCTTGTGGATTCAGGCAATGTGAGAATCTGCTTTGTAGCTGTTTTGATTTATTATGGTTAATTCAGATGAGAACTGACAGTTTAATAGGTAGTTTCAAAGCCTGCATGCGTGCCCATTTGTTTGCTTCTATTCTACCATTACTGTGATAAATTCAACAAAGCTTGCACTGTAATCTTGCAATCCTGATAATTGTATTCCTGTTTGTCCTTTGCAGTTAGGAGTAGGAAACTACATTATCAGGAGATCAGGTTCCCCTTCGTTTAAGGACACTATTTATTCTTTTCTATTTTGTTTAAGCAGCAGCAGGTGCAGCAGCACTAATTTGGATTAGGATCTTTTTATTATAGTTTCTGCTTTCCAGGACAAATTCTGTACTGTTTTGTATGTGACCTGTATGTGGAATCATTGTGTTCACTGCAGAAAATTTAAAAATAGTGATTAAAAATTAATGTTTTCTGGAACTTTGCATAAAAGTTGTAAAAGTGGCTGATGATGGGTTGTTTTAGTTGGTTTTGATTTGTATAAGGAACAATTTTTTTTTTTTTGAGAGGAGACAAAAGCTTATGAATCACTTGCATATATTTTTGCATTCATATTTCAAATATAATTGTTACGTGTGTTCATTAATACTGTATATTAACAATTAGAATTATCAAATGCCAGAGTGATTTAGAGAGCTGTTACAGTCCAAGAAGTTTAAAAAAATAGTATTAAAGTGTCTAATAAAAATAAATTGAATTAAATTAAAAGTAAAATACAGTAACCTTCTAAGATCTTGATTTTTCACAAAGGCCTTTGTTTGCGCTAGATTTTTTGTATACAAGTAATTCCTTCGCTAGGGCTTCTCACATATGGAAATTAAATACATCTTTGGAGCTGTGCTACACATCAAGCTTTTGCTGGTAGGCAGTGAGTGAAGAAGAGTAATCTTTAGGTGGTGTGATTGTGTCAATAGAAGCCCTCCAATATGCGGTGTGTATAAGCTGCATTGGCAGCATGGTGTTTTCACTGTTCATGGCTGAGTAACTTGACCTCCTGTTAGTGTTGTTCTCGCACTGCAAAGCACAGTTATATATATTTTGTTTCACTGTTGTGCTTTAATGCCTTTTGTGTATTCTGTGCTGGCTTCCCTGTTCTGGGAGGATGTTCCCAGCATAGTTACGAGCAGTTCTGTGTTCCAGGCAAAGGCTTAAGTCATTGCTAACTTGCAGGCCCTTAATTGCAGAAAGAACACGTTTTCAGAGAACATGAAAATGTTTTAAATGGAAAAGTGTTTTCGGCAAGAAGTAGTAAATATTAAGGGCTTACTTTATTCTTTGTTACAGGGGTTTAGTAATTATGTAAGTATGCTGCAGAGCTCCTTTAGGACTTGTTTATACTATCTTTTAGAAAGGACATAAGAGTTATAAAAATAATTTCTGATTTTACTTCTGAGAAGTTTACAGTTCTAAGTACACACCTATATTTTAAATCAACAAAGTGCCTCAGTGTAGTATCTGCAGGCCAGTAATATTTACCTTTATAAAACATCCCTGAACTTACAAGTTCACTTGTGTATGCTTTCATGATAGAATGCTTCTATCCATTTACTTCCTAAAATAATTGTAATTTCTAAAAATAATGCCTAAGGCTACACTAATCAATTTTAATGGATCAATCAAGCTTTTACTGAAACGGCTAGCTATCCTGGCTCTTACTATTTAAATGTATCAGTATATGTAAAGAATGAAATTTTCCCTTTTTAGGTTGCAATGAGTAAAGATAAATTTATATTAATATAAGCATGTGAAGTCGTTAACCGTAAATAGTTCTAAGTGGATTACTGAAATCTTAACGTGCTTATTTGTTGTCATTCCATTTTGGATCTCTCAGCTGATGAACCAGAGTTTTAATGTATTATATGTGAAAGTGAAGGGTATAGCTACAGTGCTTCAAACTCCTAACATGTTGGAGAGGTTTTTAACAACCTCTTCTGCATGGAGGAGTTTGAACCTATACTACTGAATATTAAGTTATTTTTTAGCCACTGTAATAGTGTTTTGAAATCAGTTTCATGAATCTTTGAGGCTGGTGCCCCTCTGCTTTGTGTGGGTTAATTACATTTTCATTGAATTTGACACTGGAACCATTATTGGTGATTGTGTGTTTACTGTTTTATGGAAAGTAAGAAAGTTTCAGTTCAACATTATGACTAGTTTTGTGCTGATCCAAACCAGATTTTCCAGTAAGTAGTTGGTATATTTGAAAATATTACCTAGTCCTAGCTGAGTAAGTTTGCAACTGCCGACGGTCATTATCTGAAAAGTGGGACAAAGTTGTTAAGGAGTCATTATCTTCATCCATGGAAATAAAGAGAACACTTCAGCTTTTCTTACTAACAGTTGACTTTCCCTGTGATACTTTCGAAGGTGGCATGGTCTGATCTGGGAAAAGACTCTGGTATTAAGGGTGCTGATTCCCTAGAGAAGTCTATCTACATTGGTCTAGAAGACACTTGTACCCTAAATTAGCTGTATGTTAAAACCAGGTGTGCCTCACTGACATGGAAGTATGCCAAGCTAATCTATGAATTCCCATGGAGACATTGCTATGCCTGCTTAGCCACTGGGCCTTTGCACACTGTGTTCAGTGTTCCTGGTGCAGGGACTTTTCTGTCATGGTCCTCCAGGCAGAATGCTTATTTTACTAAGTGGGTAGGGGATTGCAGAAGACTTCTTGGCTGATACTAATAAATTAGGCAGGTAACAGATTGGCCCAAGTAAGAGCCTGATTCCCAATGAGGAGAGCAAAACTGGTGATGGAAATATGGTGGTATTTGCACAAATATGGTAAGAAAAATAATGTGCATTCTCATTTCACTACAGTGACTATTGGGATTGGTTTAGCTTCCCTAATGCTGCCAGACTTTATGCTTTAGGCATAAAAATAATAATTAGCAGGAGCATTTCCTGATACTGTTGTCAACAGAAGCATCTTCCTTCGATTTCATTGGGGAGCTCCTGTGCATCCCTGAAATTGGTAAGAATTAAGATACCTTTTTATAATGGGAACCCAAGGGTAGGTAATAGGCCTTATACAGAGGGCTTATTATGGAGCCTTGGGATATTGGATGACTTCGTATAGCAAGAATAGCAGTTACCGAGAACAGTAATAATACTTTTGTGTGGGTTACTGTGATTTTGAATTTTTATTAATTTACAGAACTTCTGTTTGTATTTTTTGAGTCTGAAGTAAAGCGTTTAATGTTATTTCAAAATAAGACTGTGGCTGAATTAATGTTCTAAAACAAACCTGGTGGTCTTGTGTGGTGCTCAGTCTTTGAAATTTCACCTAGATATTTTTTTCTGTTGAAGACTATGTTTAAATCTCAGACTTTAATATTTTATCCTGTAATTGTCCAAATGGGGTTCCTGTGGGCAGGTAAAAGTGAAATACTAAGCAGACAGGTTTTAATTATGAATTTGATTAATAGTGTAATGCTGTTGAGACAATGTCTTCTTTCTTCCATAAAGTGACTTGGACTTTAGATAAACCTAGTGAATCCTTAAAATCTTTTCATACTACAAATTAGTAAAAGCAGGAGGAAAACTTGTACTATTATCTTATTTCAAGTATTTTGGTAGACAAGAAGTAGTCTTTGCATTTGGTTCCTATATTCCTGCGCCATGGATGTGATAATCTCACTTTTTAGCACAGTTCTGGGTTAAGACAGTGCAAGTTTTGAGAGTCTCTGCATATGCTCCCTTGTGCATCCCGCCCGCAGAGCAGAAGCATCTATTTGTCATTTCAAAGTTAGTTCTTGTTTATTTGCTGATATTTTTTTAACCTTAATTGGTAGCCTGCTTCCTCATTTTTTTCTTCAGAAACTCTGTAATAGTTTCCATAGTTTACCTTGCACAATGCACCGTTTACCATCACAATGCACGCTATGATATTGTTACTTATATTTGAAGAGAAGTTAGCCCATCTTCTTTTCCATTTCAATCAGTTGCTTCCTTCTCTTGATCTGACAAGAGAAGTAGCAATGACGGAATTGTTCAACAATACTTTGGTTAACTTGCAAGCATATACATTATGAACATAACTATTCCAGGTCCTGTGATCCCGCACAGAATGGTAAGGGCCAGAGGGCTGCTTACCAAATTACACTTTGTATCAAGGGTGGTGGAAAAGATGACAACATTTTAGAAATGCCTTTCCATCCCCTGCCCCCCCCCCTTTTTTTTCCCCTTTTACACCCTCAGGGTTCTCTAGTCCTGTGTTTCTATATAGCTCAAGACGGTTAGTTTGCTTTGTCCAGGTACTAAATCATTGTTTTTCCAAATGACATGTGTGACTGACTCTCTAAACTTTGCAGCAATGGAATCTTTTCCTGCTGGGAGGGAAGATCCTGAGTTAGTAATTTGCCTCCTGGTATGTCAGTAGATCAAGTAAAATACATACAACACAGCTTGTGGAGAGGGAAATTTCAGGGGGAATATGAGATGCAGGGATGTGTGCGTACCTCTAAAGGGGTAGAACTTGGTCTTAGAGACGTTTTAAACAGAAACATGTGAAATCTTGCTCAATTAAAAAGGTAGTATTTCTCAGAAGCCATTGCGTGAAATGTCATCTCCTAGTGTTAGCATCACATACTGAGTTTGTTTTGTGTTTTTTAAAAAGCAAGCCACATCCAGTATGCTTGACAAAATCATAAAGATCTCTTCAATGCTGCTACAGTGCTTCTTATAGGAGCTATCTCTACTAGAGAGAGTCCAGTGGAAGACAACAAAGATGATTGGGGGATTGGAGCATCTCCCTTACGAGGAAAGGCTGAGAGAGCTGGGACTGTTTAGACTCAAAAAGAGAAGGCTGAGACCTTATTAATGCCTGTAAGTATCTAAAGGGTGGGTGCAAGGAGGATGGAGCCAGACTCTCTTCAGTAGTTCCCAGTAACAGGATGAGGGGCAACGGGCACAATCTGGAACACAGGAAGTTCCATTTAAACATGAGGAAAAACTTCCTTACAATGAGCCTGACAGAGCACTGGAACAGGCTGCCCAGGAGGTTGTGGAGTCTCCTTCTCTGGAGATCTTAAAGACCTGCCTGGATGCAGTCCTGAGTAATGTGCTCTGGGGGATCCTGCTTGAGCAGGGGAGTTGGACTAGATGATCTTTAGAGGTTCCTTCCAACTCTGACAGTTCTGTGATTTTGTGATTCTGTGATAAGTGATTCCATGCAAAAAACTTCATAAAATTTTAGTTTTGAGACTGTAAACCTGCATCTTCCCCCTCACAGACCTCTGGTACACTGTTAGAGATGTATTTATATAGATTAATGACTTACAATACCTTGAAATGTAAAAATCTTTTACTTGGATTGAAGTCCTCTTGAGTTAGTGGTTTACTGCTTTAGCAACAATTTATTCCACAGCCCGACAAGCTGAAGTGCTCTATTGGAGAAGTCTTCATTTGCTTAAATAAAGAATAAGATGTTTTTATTAAGACAAATACACCTGGATTGGTAGGTTAGACTGGTGTCACAAAAAATGTTCAGTAGCACAGATGGTATAATTTTTCTATTTTTAAATAGGCTTGTGTATGTTAATTTTTGTGAGGCAATGAATGAGCTCTCTCTTAATACAGACTGTTGTATTTTTGTAATTTGGTAAGGGTATTGCTATAGCAGTGTGGTATGGCTGCTGTTAGCATTAACCCCAGTATTAGTATGCAACATGTCTCTAGCGACACTGCTGAAACCCAAGTTGGAGGCATTAGCATTTTTACACAATTGGTGGATTTTTCAAGTCTTTAGAGGAGAGAAGTTTTACAGAACTGGTTTATTTTTACTGCATGTGTACAAGATTAACTTCACAATGCTTCAGTTAGTTGTTCCCTCATTCATGTGCTCTTACGGGCAATGTATGCTCTCTTTCATTTGTCTGAGATATGCATTCCCTGCGCAGGCCAGTGCTGCCTGTTTTCCTAAGGGGGGAGAAGGTATATATGTATATGGCAGCAATCCTAAACTCCTGTAAATCCTGTGGTTCATAATCTAAAGAACTTCAACTTTTCTGGCATTGCTGTAGATACTTGAGAGGGGCAACAAATTGCCTTTCATTTTTTTAATAACATTAAGGGGTTTTAGGCATCCAGGAATGATTTGGTAGTTGCATTGTCCCTATAGCAGTCCTAAAAGGAAATGTATTTTATGAAAACAGTTGCTTATAGGTTAGTAATATACTTGTACCTGTAGTAACAACTAACATTTCCCCACCAGGTTCCGTGCTATTTAGGCATTTGGTAGTGAGATAGGGCCAGCCAGGACTGTGCACATTCCTTTCCTTCTGCAGGTCCAAGATTGTTATGCTTCTTTTCTGAGGCACTTTTCAAATTTTTTTTTTCTGGGCTTCTTAACTTGTTGCAAAGATTTCTATACAAGGCACTCTCATGTTGCACTGTCATGACAATTTCCTAGCCTTGTCCAATAAATCTGGACAGCCGAAGCATTTCTTCTACTCTGAAGCCCTGTCTCTGATCTTCATCCTGTAGTTTCCTCCCCTGTTAATGAGAAGAGCTCAGATTTCAAGAAGTAATCCTAATGTCAGTTGTATATGTTTGCTTCTTACTTCCTTGGCTCTTAGTCCCTTAAGCGATTTTCACCCTCGTTTTTTATGCAGAGTTTCAACTTTAACTTGGTGTGCTGAAGACTACATGTATAACATAACTCCTCTGAGAGAGAAAGAGTTGAAAAGCTGAGATGTGTATGTTGCCCTTAATGTCTGCCTCTGCAGATATTTAAAATGCGAGGAGCCCACTTTCCAAATACTAACACTAAATTCCACATGATGCTTTGTTTTCAGGGAATTTAAGGCTTGTAAGTGGAAGATCTATCTGCATATTCAAAATTAAGCATTTGGAAAAAAAACACCACAAACTGGAAATGTACTAGGACTCTGTTACAGCAAATTGAGGAAAATAAGGTCTTTGCTGTTGTTTGCACAGTGCTTTGGACAATAGGAATATTTGTACTAGGGATTCTGTACACTACATGTCCCCTACACTCCTTTTTAGAGACCTCCTGTTGACGGAATCAATATTTTGCTAGAGCTGGTGCTGGTACCACAGTTGCACTTTCTTTCTCTTGTGTCAAAACCACTTTGTGTGTCTTCACTATCCCAAGGCATTTTCTTTGGAATGACTACCCCCAAGATTGACAAAAGAGAAGCTGTGACTGAGAGATGCAGCATCACAGCTGTGAGCCACTGCAGCAATACAGGGTTTCTGTGTGTTAGATTATTTGCTTTAGATACATAAAGGTGTAGAGCCATGTTCCAACATTTAGCCTGGAGAAGAGAAGGCTGAGAGGAGACGTTATTAGTGCCTGTAAGTATCTAAAGGGTGGGTGCAAGGAGGATGAAGCCAGACTCTTTTCAGTAGTTCCCAGTGACAGGACGAGGGGCAATGGGCACAATCTGGAACCCAGGAAGTTCCATTTAAACATGAGGAAAAACTTCTTTACAATGAGCCTGACAGAGCACTGGAACAGGCTGCCCAGGGAGGTTGTGGAGTCCCCTTCTCTGGAGATAATCAAGACCCACCTGGATGCAGTCCTGAGTAATGTGCTCTAGGGGATCCTGCTTTAGTGTTGAGTTGGACTAGATGGTCTCTAGAGGTTCCTTCCAGCTCTGACCATTCTGAGAAAACTGCAAGCACTGCATGTTCAGTGGGGGGAAAACCATATAGAAAGATTTCGGTGGAGAATTCTCTTTCATTGATTTTCTGTTTGTCTTTTTGTGAGCTGAGAGTCTGTAGGCTGTGAAATGATGGTATGAAATCAAATTGGAAAACACAGGCAATACAGAAAAATAGAAATAGTTGGGAATTAATAAAATAATTTGGCATATTGCATAATTCTCTTTTATGTGACAGTTATACACTTACTTGTTGGATGGGTTTTTTTGCTTCCCCACCCCAGATTAATAGAAGAAGACCTGAAATGTTGTTCAGGTTTTCCACTCCTGGCTGTGAATTTTTTGAGTTCTGGGGAGAGGAGGTTAGTGTAAATTGAATCTTTAAAATTTATGCCTAGATTTCGTAGCTGAAAGGAATCAAATAGACTCTGTGGGATTTGAGGGAACTCACATAGAACAATGAAGTAGCTAGAATGTGAATCTGAAAAACTGCTTATTGTATGGCAAATGTCAACCAGCAGGTGACTTGCAGCTAATTAACAAGCACACTGAGTGGAAATGTTTTCTAATAAATAAAAAAGCTGTTATTTTTGTATTTCTGATGTCATTATTCAACTCTTAGTTTGCAGTTGGTTAGTTATAAGATGTGTATTCTGATTTTAGTTTATAAAATTTAACTCTGTGAGGGTGGAAGTGTGGAAAAGGTAAAGGTATACCCAGAGTTTGCCTAAACCATTCCAGATGGACAGAATGTGTTCAAAATGTGTTTTATTTCATACCAAATCCAGAAGAGTGATCACTGTCACAAAGTAAAGCTTAGACTTTCATGCTCTGACTGCAGACTTCACGGCTGAAAAGCTGTTTTCTTTTTTAATTTTTTTTTTTCGTTGAAATAAATATTACTCAGTAAAAAGGCAAGTAACATCCACCTATGTTTATTGAAGACAGGTATTTTGAGTGTAATCCCATGAATATTTCTTAAAATATGCTTACTGAGTGGAACTGCTTACACACCTGGTGATTTCCTGAATGAGAAAACTTGAGAATATCTACCAGCACACAACGTGGGCAGTACAACTGCTCACTGCCCCCAGTTAAAGTATTTATGTAAACGAGGCAATGAAGTCTTCAGTAATTAAAAATGCATTGGAATAAATCCATAAAATATCAAACTACATTTGCTGTTTATGGTAGTGGTATATTAATGCTTACTGTAGTTTAGAAAGAAAACTTTTTCTTCTACACACTAGTTGTACTACAGAAGAAAAAAAAATCAATGAAAAATACTTTTTTGTGCTCTATTTTTCTCCCTTTTTTTTTTTTTTTCCAGGCATTTTACCTTCTGAGTTGCACAAAGGGTCATAAAACTATTCAAGTGATAGTTTTTCCAGGAAATGTTTGGTGGTAATAGTTCGGGATATCTGTTAGAACACTCAGTTCCTGCTTGGCCAGATACCTGAGGAAGGGCTTTCTAGCAGTTTGAAATGTATTGTGCCTTCTTTTCTGTGAAGAACATAGACTTGTTTAAAAATCTCTTATTTTAGATTTTTATTAGTAGTCTGAGTAGAATCTTAGCATTCTCCTATTTTTTTTCTTTTTTCCCTTCTCTTGCTTAAGTACAGCAGCAGGGCTGTTGTTATTTTCACAGGTTACAATGACTGGCAGAATAATACGTATGCAAATGAGTAGCTGCGCTCCTCATTCTTAGCAATCTAGAAGAACATATTAGACCAATTTCTACCCTGGATTTTCACCAGTTTTTCGTTTTGTCTGCAATCTGTTGCCTAAATTCTGTTTCTCACCATGCATGAATATATACTACGTTTTTGTATTTTCTTCACGTTTTAAACATCAGTCTGGACTATTTAGTTTGACTTCATAGCCACATTTTCTAAGATTGCTAATGTAAAAGGATACATTAAAAACATGTGCTTTTAATTAGGACACAGGTTGTAAATTAATTCTTTTAGTGGTAATGTCATAGCCATTTAATTTTAGTATTCAATATTCTTCAGTTTCTGCTAGTTTACACCAATATGTCCTAATAAATGGCCTAAGTATTTATGCTTTGAGTTCAATGGCTGCATGGCCATTATTTCAGTAGGGTCTGGATAAGATTTCAGTTAGACTTCATAGCTTGTTCATTTTGATTATGCAAATAGAAAACCCTAAAGTGATCGCTTTTTGTTCCATGCTACTTCATAACTTTTTGAAGTACTTTGCAGCTTTAAAATATGGATTGCTTAAGTTAGGTGCGTGAGTGCCTTAGACCTTTTAAAACTAGGTATGGTGTTTTCTCTGAAGTTGTACCCATTTCTGTATTAAATTCACTGCTTTTTCGAAAGTGATTACCACTAAGTACAGGTTAGTAATACGAGTAGGCAGGATCAGAGGTTATTACAGAACTGTCTAAAGTAAAGAAATACCTTCTTCTTCATGGCTGCAGTTGTAGCTGTTCAATTTCACTTTCATAATGTATGATGAAATATAGCTTAAAAGGCTATTAAAATTCTGACAGAACTGGATGGTGGACGTGAAGTTAAAATCCAGAGTTAAAATTCTGAATATTTTATACTTGCCATGCTGGCCTGATCACCTGTACTCAGTTAATTGGGATGAAAGTTGATGCTGCAATGCGATCTGCTAAACAGCAGATTAAAATTGTGCTTTAAACTCCAATGAAATAGAACTTCTGTTTTCAAATAAAATAAAAACATTTTAATGAGTGAGTAATTTGATGAAGAAAGTAAGAAATCACATTTGTTTACATGTGGTATATTCAGGATCAAATTACCACCTGTGTTGCATTTTCAACTGATACTTTTCTTAACTGACACTTTTCTAAAGGTAAATGTTTCACAGTCTTTATTACATGAAGTAAAGAAAGGAAATTATGGTTGCTGAAATACAAACACAGAGATAATACTGCGAACTGAAGTTCTGAAACCATTTATTTTGGAACAACGTGAAGAAATGGTGGTCTGGCCAACCATAAGGAATAGTATGAAGTTTGTCGCAAACCGAGATGGGAAACTGCGACTCACTGCCCTACACTAAGGGAATCGAGGGCTGAGGACCACTCCCTGTCACACTCACAAACAATGTTTAAGAATCAATAGGTTTATTAAAGGCACTACTGTCTAGGCGGGGTTATTTCTACAGAACTACAGAGTAACAGCAATCGTAGGGAAGAATAATGCAATACAATACAATAACAATACAATACAAACAATCCTATCCCCCTCCCAATCTCGGTCCCGGACAGAAAATGAGGGAGAGAACTTGGAGAGAGCCTTTGGGGAGATTAAAGGAAGTAAGTGTATAGTAGAGGTGTGTGTGAATGGGTAAATGTCTGTAAATGTTAGTAAGAAACGTCAGAGTGTAGTCAAGTTCGCAAATCTCACCACCGGGGTGCGGCCGAAGCCGATCCCTAGTCGGGACCCTCGTTCTCCAGCGATTTCAGGCGGGCAGTCCGTTCAGCGTGCTCATACACCAGCAACCACAGAGGAAAGGTGCGCAGCGGCTACACGGCAGCCTCCATAGCGATGTCCACACCGCGCGGCTACACCGTAGAAGTGTTCACAGAGTGTGCCCGTTCGCTCCCCCTCCGGTTCCGGCCTCGCCGGGCCCCCTGGGAGCTGTAGTCTGGGCCTGTGCGCATGCGTCGGGTGTCTCTGTCCTCTTCTTGTGCCGGGGAGTGCATTACCAGGACTGGTCAGTAGATGTCGCTGGATTAAAGGCCATAATAGAGTCCGTCTCTCTCATCTCACCCCGTGGCTTTTATGACAGCGACTTGTTCCTTGTGTGGCGTATGTATATGTAGGTGTCTATATATATATGTACATCTGTACCCTATCAGGCTCTTGTCCAAATTCTTACCTCCTTTCCTGGTATTTTTCAATATATATATACAATTATAACATATATCAAACAATGCATATAGCACTTTCTGAGGGAACAATTCCCTATATGCGATACAACATATACATATATCTGTACAGATATCTTAATATTTTGGTGCACCATTAGTATCTTATTAACATACAACAACCCAAAGGGAAAGCAGTTATAGGAGACATGATGCTGCAAAGTGGGAGACATTGCGCAAACCATGGGGTGATCAAGTCCATAGAATGCACAAGGTACCCCCTCCTCAAACCAGTGTCAGGCTGATCAGACCTTGTCCTGGATTGGGATGTCTCTCTGGTTCTTTGGGTTGTTGAAGTAGCATGTACACATCACTATATACACAAGTACACAGATACATATTTACACTCTACTCTTATATTCTGCTTCACTCCACATGCAGTATCCAATTTGTACTGATTTTGAGTTCTCTGTTATTCATATCAGATGCAACCCAGGTGTTCGAGTTCACAGGTGTTTGCAGGATCAACTTAACCTTCCCGATGTTTGGCAGGTGTACCAGCACGGATTGTCCAGGACATAGGGAGACCTTTCGCTTTCCGCAGGGTTTGTTGTATTTCCCCTTCTCTGGTGTGGGTGATGTAGGAAAGAAAGCGGTTAAACGAGGACACCCGTTCACCCCCCATCTGTTATTGATAGTGGTGACTGCATATCGCAACCTTTCATCCCATCTGGAGTCCTGTGGGCGAATAAGGCTTTTTATCAATCCATTAGTACGCTCTACTATCCCATTTGCTTGGGGATAGTATGGCATGTGAAATGTCCATTGGATGCCTTCACTCTTTGCCCACCGTTGCACTAGATGTGAGGTGAAATGAGTACCATTATCAGATTGAATATTTGTAGGTTTAGGTAATACCCCAAATACCCTTTCCAAAAAGCGAACAGTGTTTTCTCCATCTGCTTTAGAAACAGCTTCAGCACATGTCAGACCTGATACTACTTCTACCATTACAATGATATACTGTTTGTTACCCGACCTACGGAGAGGACCAATGTAGTCCACCTGCCAGGTGGACCACAAGGCCTTTCCTTCCCGGATGTGCAAAGTATCACCTGTCAGGGGATGTTCCCCCAATCTGATCTTACACAGATCACATTCAGAAATGATTGTTTTACACTGCTCACGGGTAACAGGCCATCCCCAGGTTTGTGCCTCTTTATACAAATCAAAAACCCCTGAGTGACCCCTTTTACAGTGAAGCCATTCAAGCAATCACTCCCACTCCTGATTTTCTCCTACTGTCCTGATTTCCACTACATTGATTTTAGCCAGTTCATCAACGTAGTTGTTCCACCTACTAGCTTCATCTTTCTGGTTAGTCTGATGAGAAGGTATCCACCCTACATGGAAATTGGGATTTTTCTTAGCAATCTTTAGGATTTGTTGCCATTTCTCTTTCTGCCACACTGGCACCCTGTTAATCTCCCAATTGTTCTGTTCCCAGAAAGTTATCCATTCCACACAGCCCTTGAAGACCGAAAAGGAATCTGTGTAGATGTACACAGCGTCCTTGGTGGCTTTTTCCCGTACAAACACATTGAGAACAGCATCCAGCTCCCCCACTTGTGCACTGCCCTTATCATTAGTTATTATGCGTTCAGCCGTGGAGGGTTTGACTGCAGCAGATTTAAATAACCAGGTCTTACCCTCTCTCCGAGCTGATGCATCTGTGAACCAGGCATTAGTCATTTCACTTTTGTATTCTGGGGCTTCCTTAATAGGACTGGGAGTTTTCATTGTTAACTCTTTTTCTTCCATGGATTCAATATGTTCTTGAATTTTTAGCTGTTTGTCCGGACCCTCCTCTAGCTTGAAAAGGCTAGAGTAACACTCGATTTGGCTATACCACTTCCTGACTGTTCCTCTTTGAGATATTCCCTCTGGAGGGGCTTTCCCAGACAGCACATGGTTAACCACTTTGAAAGGACCCTGTAGAATTACCTTTTGTTTCTTAACGATTTTACTGACCTCTGTTAGTGCTGTGCACACTGTCAGCAATCCCTTCTCCAGAGCGGAATATCGCTTCTCTGCATCCTTGAAGGATTGTGAATAGAAGCCAATTGGTCTTGTACTCCCATTAGGTCCCCTTTGCCAAAAGTGATATGATAAGGCATTAGCTGAAAACCCCCATTCTATTATCATTGGGTCTTCTGGGTGAAGAGGTCCCAGAGTCTGGAAAGTCTGTGCTTCCAGTGTTAACAGTTCAAGGGCCTCATCATGAGATTTATTCCATTCCCAATGACGATTCTTTTTCAAGAGATTGTAAAGAGGCCGTGCTATGACAGAGAAATCAGGGATATGTTTCCTCCAATACTGAAGGGTTCCCAGCAATTGTTGCAATTCTTTCCTGCTAGATGGTACCTTCATCTGAGTCAACTGGGATACCGTGTCAGATGGAATATTCCAGGTCCCCCCCTTCCACTGTATTCCTAGAAATTTTACCTCTTGGGATGGTGGTTGCCTTTTGTTGCCACGCCTCAACCTCCTGCTAGCGAGTATTGTGTGGATTTGCTTTCATGTGCTATATTTCAATTTATCCTACCACTGTTTGTTTTCTGTTCACTTCATTGACCTATTACCAGGTGGTAATACTCCAAATGGCAACGTGGGAATACTCCAAATGGCAACGTACTCAGCAAATGTAATAATATATGATTTTTTTTTAATGCTTAATTTTTTTACTTATTTCTAGAGATTAAACACTTTGTAGTTCTGATGATTTGCCCTCTACTAGCTGTATTTCTGCTGGCTGAATTCATACAGGCCAGTAATTATTATCAACAGTGTGAAGAAAAAAGATCTCTCCTAATGGTACATAATCAAATATCTTAGATCACTGGTCATTAATCATCCACACATGCACTTACGTGAAATTCACTGGTAGTTTGAAGTCTTAATATACATACCAGTATTTATAGAATTTCAAAACCATGTTGAAGTAAAACATGAAAACTGTGGAGACAGCCAAATCTGTTGTGTGTGCATGGCCAGGGCCTACCACTGTGGATACATGTGGTAGTAGTACCTAAAGCTAATAATTTTCTTTTTTTTTTCCAAATTGTCTGCAGTTGTCTCGGTTTGAGTAATGAGTGATCACTTCTTCAACAGGAAATACTCTCGTTCAAGCAATTTTGTGTTGTTCAGTGGGTCAAAATGTTTGTTTGTCAATAGTAATAGGTATTCTAATATTTGATGCTTTGGCACAGTATTTGTGTAGATCCTTTGTACCAAATATTTCATATGCTTTTCCTGTCTTGCATTTTCTAACTATTGTATAGCAAGAGACAGGTGGCTTTCAGTTTTAAGTGCTGTTGAACTACACTTGAACAATGGTCAAGATAAATTTCAACTATTTATCACAAATAGGAAAATACTGTTTTATATAAAAAATGACTTTATGTCAAAGCTTTTTTAAATTTAGGTTTTGCATATTATGTATAGCCATGAAATTCTATGTGAGTGTACCAAATTGTAAAATGAATGAGGATGTGCATTCTTTATTTTGAAACGTATTATACATAGTTAGGATGCTAGGTTTCAGCAATGTGGTAATTAACAACAGCAAGTATTAGGCCCAATAATGGAAACCTTGGTTGATGTCAATTCAGACTGTCATGGATGTTGCTGATAATTTGACTTGCAAAAATGTACCAGGAATCACTAAATTTTGAGTGCACATAGCAATAGTGAATTTTCTTAATATAATTTTATGTCGGAATTGTTTCTGTTTTTCTCTGCTTAGTGGAAGCAAGCTGAAAGCCATGATTAAAAGTAACTTCGGGTGTAATTACCTGGTTTGTAGCTTCAGAATAGCTCCTCAAGTGTGCTGTACTTCTTCCATACGAAGCAGTAATCTGCAAAGACCAGTCTTAAAAAGCAAAAAACCACGAAACTTCTTTTTTGTCATATTTGCATCTATCTCTTCTCATCTACTTTTCATCATGCATGGTGGAAGCATTTTTTAATTTGAACCAGAAGTTCTTCCATAGTATCTTCTCCATTTCTGCTCTACTGTGAACGAGGTGATTGTTGTAAATCCCTTACAACTGAAATATTTTATTCTAAATTTATAGGAGCTTTCAGTTGAAACAATTTATTCAGGCAAGCACTGAATATACCAAGTGTTTTAAGTTGAAAGTATGTAATGGGGAATTTGCATTCTTTCAGAGAGAGGGAAAGTATTTCTTTTTAGTATGCAGTTGCCTGCCTGAAGATTAGGATTTCCTTTAATGCTCTTTATAACACAGGATGAAATGGTTTTTGGTGGTAATACAATACTGCATTCTAATTGCCGCATAGTCATTATTTGTTACGTGTAGCAGTTTTATTCCAATATCATAGGTATGTTTCTCTATGTGTAGTGGATAAATAACAATTGTTCTGACCATTAGAAAAATCCAAGACATAATCTGAAAACAATTAGCTGTTTAGGTATCACACACATTATACAGTGGGACTTCTTTGGCTGTAAAATATTTTAATTTTCCTCAGCCTGATGCTAAAAGATCTGCATGCCATCAGAATAATATGTAATTTTATCTTCCTTTGCCTATCACCTTTATATATTTCACTACTTCTTAGAGAAGTTTAGAGAGTTATCAGGAAGAGTATTTACTATGGCTACATTTTGATCTATAAGTCAAATCCTCATGCTTATGCCAAGTGCCTTAAATATTAACTTGGCTCTGCACAATTATATATATAAAAAATCCAGTCCTGCAGGAGTATGTAATACTGAAGGATTTAGGCTATATAGAGGGCAGAGTACTTTCTCATTCTTGTGTGTGGGTGATAACAACTGATTTAGTGTATAGGGGGGAGGCGAAGGAACACAAGAACTTTGTGTCTACTTGCACATGTGTGTGGGTAATAACCCCCCAAACCCTTTTTCTTTCCATAATTTATAACAAGCAAACAAACAAAACCCTGTGGATTCTTCAACCTGAAACAACAATCACTCCTTAAAGGTGTAGTACTTAGGACTTTTACAATGTCATTGTGTCATCTTTAAAAGGCATTTCTTCTGACTTTGCTTGCTTTTTTTTCCACTCCAAACTGACGCTATGACTTTAATTCAAGCAATATGACTTTTCTGGAACTAGGAAGGAAAATAAGAATGTTAACAGTATTTTCTTCAAGCCTGCAAAATATTTTTACTTCTTCAGTGATCTAACTTTGAGATACGCCTTCTGGTAAAGGTCACTGTTACTGATCTACTTACATGTTGCAAATGATGTGTGCCGTAAGCTTTTCCATTATCCTTGAGGTTCAGGTGCATCCTCTGCTCCCCTGCTGCATGTTAAAGAGATTCTTCTTCCACACAGATCTTGAATGACTTGTTCCCCAAGTATCTGGTGCAGCTGTATGGAAGTATTATCTGTGAGGTGGTCTGGAGGAATGTTTTGTGGGACTGGTGATACAGATGTGTTCTCATGTCCTATTTCTAAAATCACCTCATCTGTAGAAATAGAATGCTCTATTGTTAAACAGTTATTTGAAATCACAGACCCATAGCAGTGTGAAATAAATGTGCACTTTAGAAATTTTTTTTATTTTTTAAATTCTAAAACAATAGACTTGTGTTAATTCCAAAGAGACTCACTTCACATACGTATCAAGCTAACAAAGCTGAAGGGTTCATCAAGGCTGAGAGTTTAGTTCCTACTTGGTGGTTGTGTGGAAGATTTGGCAATGGGAACTCGCACTCACCTCTTAAGGATCTTTCTCATTCAAGATTCTTTCTGTCCCCACAAGGTCTTTCATTAAAGAATTTCAAACTTTCTGTTTTTAGACCATTGCCTTAATCTTTGGAAATACTGGTGTCCCTTGGTTGGATGTAGTTAGAAAGTGTGTAGTCTGAAGTGTGTTCAGAGGCTCAGAGGGAAAGCCATCTTCAGGCTTGGTCAGACTATGCACTCCTCACCGTGGGAGCTTTCTTAATGTATTTTGTACACAGGTGTAAATGTATTTGATGCTTGTAAAAGGCAAGCATGTGGTGGAATTTATCATTGTGTGTTTTCAGAGACAAGACACTTGGATAATAGGTGTGAGATGAGACATTTTCCATAGTTGTCTTTTAGCATTTCTGTGTCAGTGTGTAGTTTCTTCTAGTTCACAACAAAATAGTGAATTTATGGGATTAGTGTTTCCATTGTATCAAATATTGTGATTTTTAGAGGTAAAGTACTTCACAGGATGCTAGGCTAAAGACTGGGTTAAGGAAATTAGGGAAAAGAGTATAATGAAAATATCTTGTATCTGATATCACAATATCAAAGATACTTGCATATGTGAAGTGGCAGTTTTGTGCAGTTTTTGGAGGGAACTCTGCAAAATCAGGAGAAAAATGGCATTGGAACCTTGACTTTAGTAGGAATGCTTACATAAATTATGGTTTACAGGATCAGATGCTGTATTTGTGGGTGTTTCTTTCTTGGCTGTTAAGCATGTAAGCTTGAAGTTGTGGAGAAGCGAATGCTTCTTCCTAAATCCCTCGTCTGGGATACGTTCATTTCTGGTTTTTTTGTTAAATATTATACAGTATTTTAACATATTTAAGTTTCTTGCAGTTCTCTTTCTTTGAGTCAGAGCCTTCTAGCTTAGTGATTTTTATGCTGTCAACATAGATGGCTCCAAGTCATATTGGTTCAAGTCTTTCAGTTCTGAGGAAAAGGATTTTAGATGAAAAGATGGAGAGTGACTTTTTTTTTTAGCTTGCATTTCTCTACCCAGAAAAACTGGATTGTTCAGAGTTGCATTGGGTATTTTTAAACAACTGAAAAACAAGGTAGTATACAAAGGTTGCAATGCTCTGTGAACCTTTCAAATATAATTTGCCTTTTTCTAATTTGATATTATCAAATAGGAGTGCTTATACTGCTGTGATCAGGTCACAGTAGTATAATTTGAAAGTGATGGGCTTAACTAATTATTCTTTCCTGTGCATGCTTACATAACACAAAAGTACCTTAAGCACTCCAGTTCTAGAATTCTTGTCCTCAGTATGCCCTTTATATGTCTAAGACCTCCCCATGCATAATCAGCAGGCTATTTCTTTTCACATCAGTTTCATGTGCTGAAACCAAGCTTGAGAAAGTCTTCTTTCTCCTGAACACTATATGAGTGTTCTCTTACTATGTAAGACTGAACTATGTGAGACTTTATGGACTGAATATGGGAATAGATAAGACTCTGTAAACACTATACGAGGTATAATTTGATAGTTGCTCTCAAAACAACATCTTGATAGTCTTCTACTTCATGCATCCATTTTTCCCAAATTAATTTACCAAGTAATTAATTAACCAAGTAATTTCCTGTTACATGGGGTGAGGTCAAATCCAAGACTGCCAGCTCCTGATTGCTTCACATTTTGAAATACAGCTTTTTGGAGGAAAGTTGAGAAAAAATGTCAGATGTTTTCAAAGTTTTGCTTTCCAGAGATACTGGAAATATTTGGAAACAAAGTAGATGATGATGATTATTATTTTTTTTATTTTTATTTTGTTTTATTTTTGTAAATAGCTATAATGAAACTGCTTTTGGTTGTACTTAAGTAGACTGTCATCTGTATGCATTTGGGTGTATTTTACCAGTAAGTAAGACACCAGTGAGGCCCAACTATTTGGTTGAAAAATGTAAAGAGAGCTTAAGGAGTGGAAAGGGAGTGCTGTGCAAGTACTGTAGTACTCTTTGCACAGCTTTTAAGTTCTGCAGGGATTCCAGTAAGGCAGTTTCCTATTGTTTTACTATGCTATATTTATAGTAAATCTGTGAAAATTTCGTGGCCAAGCTTTTAAAAATAAAGGATCTTTAGACCATGGTGTTTTGTAAAATTTTTCCATGTTTCCAACTTCATTGAACTTGATGAAAGCCGCTTAGCTCTGAGCACTTTTGAAGCATATTTCTGCATTTTAAGTTGCCAGTGTGGAAGGGTTTTTATTTTAAGAGTTCCTTATTCTCAGAAACACTATTGGCAAATAAGAAAGAAAGATAGTGATTCTGAAAAATATGCAGTAGTAAAAATTGTCAAATCTGACAAGATTTTGGTAAGCAATTAGAGCATGTCAGAGGTGCTAGTATCTAAGCTCCATATCCATCTGATTGCTCAGAGCTTCCAATTGCTGTAATGCTAGTTCTTTGTCGAAGGCAAACTGCAAGGAAGGGCTGTCCAAATGAAAGAGCAATTTTTTAATGTCTAGAAGCTTGCAGAATCTGAATTACAACCAAGTTCCTACCTCATTGTGTATTTTTTTCCCCCTGTATCGCTTGTTCAGTGCTGAGTGTTGTGTGGAAATAAAGGTTTGGGTTTTTTGTGTTTTATGGGAGCATGGGGCACTTAGTGACAAAATTACATTTTCAGTATATACTTTTAAATGCTTCAAAACAGGAGCCGTAGTATTAGTTTGCTCCTTGTAAATGTTATCTTTGCAAACATCATGGAGGAAGAGGTACTCCTTTTTAGAGCTTGTATGGAAGGATGATTTTCTATTTTCGTTAATCTCTTCATTGAAATAGCTATTGTGTATTAATGAGTATTTTTTTAAAGAGGAGGTAATTTCTGAGAGTAAATTTAAAACAAAATTTAAGATATGCCCATGCTTTTACAGGAGACAGTGGCAATGCAGGTTGCATTCAATTTCTAATAATTTTCACTAAGTTTCAAGTGTGTTTTGTACACTGTGCAGATGTATAATGGACAGAGCAGGAATTGGTTCACAAACATCCAGAGCTAATCACTTGTGTTCTACAATTTAAATTAATTTGGAATCTGTAGATAAATTAACTTTCTTCTGTATTTGGCAAAGAATGAGAGAGCATGCTTAAGGGTTACCTACTTTTCCTTGACCACTGTGCATATTTCTACAAGTAGTTAATTTTTCTGCAAAGGTATGCTTTCATACATTGCAGGTTTATTATCAACACGTTTGTAAACCCAAAGGGCAAATGCATTGAAAATATCTTTAGCTGGTACCTAATGTTTTTCAGTATTTTGTCCTCTAACATAGACCCATATTCCAGATTCTTTAAAATAAAAATAAAAAAAAATAGGTGTAAGTATTAAATTCCTTAACACAGCAGCTTACTTATATAGAAACATAGAATAGCTATCATATAAATTACAGCAACATTTCAAAATGAAAAAGTTTTAGTTTTTCAATAGGAGTTAGAAAACTCTTTAAATATTGCTTAAACCTTGCTTTTCTATTTCATGACAAATAGGTGATTTGTTTGTTTTATTATAATTAAGTTGTTGACTCAGTAGATGGTACTCTTCCCTCTGAGTCACCAGGGTGCCTAGGTCATCTGTATTTAAGATTCCCTTTCTAAAATACAGCATACAATTGATCCTGGCAGCTTCTGCTCATTAGAACAAGAGTACCAGTTGTCATATTCTGACAACATTTCTGTTTAGTTGTTACATTCTTGCTCGTGTCAATCTTGTTTATTACTGTTACCGGATAACAATTTTCTTTGAACTCTTCTGTATGTTAGTGTTAAAATAGTTGTAATACCCTCCCATACCTACATTCTGCCACCTCCCACTCCCCAACTTCCACCTAATAGGGCCTGATTGTCAAATCTTTACTCCCATAACTAAGTATTATTACTTCAGTAGACTTCTTCATACTAAGATGGAAATTTGCCATGTAAAACTTATGAATCAATTGCTTTTCAGTAAATTTTATGTGAAATTTTGAGCCATGCAGTTGTGCTGATACTCTGTCCTCATAGCAGGACATCTTGCTGTGGCTTTTTATCTGCTTAAAGGTCTGATTCTGCTGCTACAGACATAAATGAAAATCACCAGTAAATCGCTTTAATTGGAAATTAGAGTCTTTAAATACACGCTCTACGTGTGTACGTTATTTAAATTAATTTGAAAATTCAATTTTACTGCCACTATACTTGGATCATATAAAGTTACTATGTTATAATTTTGACTGTCAGTACCTTTGGCCATGCTGTGCTGTGGAAGCCTGTGACCTCTGAACATGGCAACAGGTGAAATTGGAACATCTCTTTCATTATTCTTATACGATCCACAGATTTGTACACCGTGTGCTTCTTCTTTTAGTGTTTTATATAGCATATTAGGGCATCCTCTTTTTTTCTGGTTTTGTGCTGCTTGGTCATGGAAAAACTATCCACACCATTTTCACACCTTTCTCTAGTTTCCACAGTAAAGAGAATGTAGCTAGTTACAGGTGGAAATAAGAACCAGGTTTTGAAATCTGCCCTTCCTGTAATGCAGCTCGTTGCATTTTATGATACAGATTTGAAGTGACATTATGGGACATAGCCTAAGTAGTAGCTTCTTTGAATGCTAGTTTGCGCTGAACAGGCATCTGCTATTCCTCCTGCATATTATTTTACTCTTTAAGAGTAAAAGTGACCATTTCCTTTTCCTTGGGATCTAGTAAAATGAAAAGATAAATCCTCTTCAGCCTCCCAGGCAATGCAGTTTACAACTGAAATGTTTTTCTGATGTTTTGTGGCGCTTTGGTGCTGATACCTGCGATACAGTGTCAACCAGCAACCCATAGCTGGTTTAGTAAAACCAATCGGTGTAAGTAACAGTTATCAGTGTCCTCAGGCTTGGTAATTTGTGATATGATGATGAGCATTGAGGAGTAGATCTTCCAAGAATCTAATTTCTTTCTGTGACGAATTAGAAAGCAAAATAATTATTTTTGTGTCCTTTAGTGTTTAATGCTCTTCTAGTACACTACCAGTCACAACTTCTGTTGTTCTCCAGGTTGGCTAGTAGAAGACCCATCTTTTTTTAGATGTTTAGATTCTATTTCTATATTTTTGTATTTCTAGCTATTTCTTTTTCTCAAGAGGAAAACGGCTGGTTTATTGCTCTCTCCTTAAAGAATCTTCATGGGACTTGAATTAAATAATAGTGACATGCTCTTTTGCCCAAGTCTTATTGGTCCAACAGATTGTCCTGAAAATGCTCCCATAGCTTAAGCCCATAGTAATTCTGAATTACTACCTACATGAGTATTCAGAGTTTTGACAATTTACTGCTACTCTGCAGGCTGAGTCTTTGCCCATGTGGTACGTAGCTTGCCAGGAAGATACACTGTTTTCTAGATACTGAAGGAACATGATTCTTCTACACATAAGCAGTTAACCAGTATATTTTTCAGTTAATGAGCCATCACTGTGACTTTTTTTCATAATTAGGAACGGAAAGCTTTTGTATACTCTATCAGAACACAGTGACCCGTCAGGACAAATCTCAGGGAGTAACCTGAACTTTAATCATTAGTGGTTCTCCAGGTAAAAGATACATGTCCATATTACAGAAGTTGTTAAGAGTGACTGGCATTGTTTTAGCAATCAAACTGCACAAACATATTAATGATCTTTGATAAGTGAGTCTTGTATCAATTTTGGAGGGGTGTTATGGAAACCCCTGCTCTGATATTGCAGGTACTGAGTCTGATATGTGAATAAATGGGGAGACTTTTTTCCTTGTAAAATCAAGTTATGACTAATTCTTATAAATAATAAATTAAATTGGTAATACTTTAAAAAGTAGAAATAAAAGCCTGAGATATTAAATTGTTTCAAATCCAATACTTCTGTGGTTGTCTTCTCCCTCCTGCTTTAAATTCTGCCAAAAAATTTGAAAAGGTCAAGGAGTGATTTGCAAAAAGTCAGATAACTTTTGATCTGTTGTAATTTTAAGAATTCCAAAACATTGACAGTAAGGTTTTTCTGTTTTGCAGTGAGATATAATTTTGGTGGTCTGGAATTCATGTAGCTTTGCTAGTTATTTAGTAAAAAATGATGAAACGTAAGAGCTCTTCTGGAGTGGCAAATTGTGGCTTCAGTCTGTGGAGTAGAAATAATGCTCAGATCATATAACTAAAGTATTTTTTCATGTGTTTTATTGTTTAGGTTCTTTCCAGTGTTGAGATGCAGTTCTTAAATGACTTAGAGTAGATTTGTTTTGATGTTTTACGAGCATGTTGACCTAAATTATATTTGTGGAAAGGCTCCTAGACATACATAGAGTAACACCGAGGCCAGGGAAATGTAGGAGTCTGTGTAATAGCTTAGACATATGAGCAGTTTACTACAAAGTACCACCAAGATACTACAAGTCCACTCATGTTGTTTTCTCACACAATAAGCTGACTCAGCTGATCTTTCGTTGTCAGTAAGCTCAGAGTTACGCAGAAAGAAAAGTTTCTTTAGTGTCAGAACTACAAGGATAGAAACTGCCAAAATTAATTCTTTCTTTTCCATGTGGGCACTTACAAATCTTTGTTTTAAATTTGGCTTTGTTGCTGAAGGGGTGGTATTTCATGACTATCCAATGCTGCTGGAGTCAAATCTCTGTTGTAGGCATTTGTAGTGTTATGTTAGGGCATCAGGTGTTCATCATTAAATAGAGTATTATAATTATTTTAGTTATTTCTGAACATTTTGTTCAGGTTGTGTTCTGAAAACTGTGGAGCTTGGTATTTTATAGAGCTAATCACAGTCAGCTTCCAGATGAACATGATTCCTTTCCAGATCTTTTAACACGGCTATTTGGATAGCACTGAGGTTGCATTTGGATGGCCTTCACACTGCTTCAGCCAGACCCATGGCAAATCTCTCATTTATTATTCTCAGCAGCTTGAGAAAGGGAGTGCTAAGTGATTGGATAAATAGGGAGGAAGAGGTACAGGCAGTCCTTTAGCTTGCACATTAATTTAGCTGTAACAAAAGGTATTTGCTTATATTGTAATTTTAGGACAGTTAGTTCTGCTTAAAAATTGCAAGGTCATAAGTAATGCTGACAGATATTCATTGTCCAGATTCTTGCAGAAGAGATAAATGTCTACCCTGTGAGCTCTTGCAACCACCTGCCAATATGGAGTGAAATACGTCATGCAATTCTGAACAATATGTTTGGAAACACTAGAGGACAAGAGATCGTACTCAAAGCACTAGCAAAACCAAGGAATTTTTCAGATGTATGAAATGCAATCTGTTAAGGCATGAAAATGTTTATGGGTCTTTGACCGAGTGTGGTTTTGAAGCTATTCCATTTCACGAATATTTTGGCTAAGATTGTTAATTATTTAGTGGTTAAAATATTAACAGCAAACAATAGCAAAAGTAAGAGATGCAATTGGTCAAGAGAATTGTGATATTTTGCAACTCTGTTTTTGGTTATGTCTTGAGTGAATGTAACAGATTGTCTGTTACTTTGTTCTTGTACATGATCCTTTTTAAGAAATAAGATTCTAAATACTGTGGTGCTGTGTTAGGGGTAGAAACTTCACTGGTGTGGTTGGTTCTTCTTTGCAGGCTTTGAACTGCTGAATTTCTCATCTCTCCCTGCATTACTGCAAGGAAATTCTACTTCTGCACATTCTTTTAAGTAGCTCTGGAACTTCAGTAAATTTATCGATCTTATTTTTTTAAAATCTTTAAGTTTTTTTTACTTCAGATTTTTTGATTTAGGCTTTTACAAGTTCTTCCAAGCAGACTGGGGAATTTGACTAAAGTATTTACATTTGTAAAGTACTTGCATTTACTGCATAAAGCCACACTTAATATAAATAGAAACATTAAAGTAACTAAAACAGAACAAATTAGGAGCCAGTCTACTTTGCAGAACAGAAATTACTGTTAAAGATATTGTGGGGAAAAAAAAATCAAATACTGCCATTTTCTGCATGTTATCCAGCCTCTTTCCAAGCATCCTTACTTTATTACAGGCAATATTTCTGCTCAGCATTTATAATTTTATAAGATTTTGGAGAATAATTATTTTAATAGTCTCATTCTGATACTCAGTATGTGATAAATAAAAATAAAAAAACATTACGTTTGGATTACTTTTAATACAAAGGAGTAGTCTTATCAAATAAAAAAAATGGAATTATTCTTTCATAACATTTTTAGAGGAAACCAAACTAATTTTGGAAATACAGCTGCAATTGATTTTTTGTTTTGTTTGGTTGGTTGGTTGTGTGGGTTTTTTGTTTTTTGTTTTTTGTTTTTTTTTTTTAATGCTTGATGGGCTTTGAAAGGTTAGCTTCACAAGACTAGTTTACAAAATTAATGCCTGAATAATATATGGAAGGTTAAAACTAGGGAATCAGTGAGAACTTCTTTTCACAATCGATTAGTTTTAATATAGAATTAATAGCCTAGTTTGGAGAATTCATACACAGGGAAAGGAATCTCACAGGTGCGTCCCTTTGCAAGATGGATTGCTGTTCCTGCAGCCCATTTTCTTTCCCAGCAATTACTGAGTCTTCTGTGATTCTTTGTTGGTAAAAGTACTAAAATAAATTGCATGTGCTTCCCTTCTACATTCTTTAGGGTATGGGGAACTAAGTATGTATGTGTGCAGACAGTCTGGACAGACATTGTTGACTAATGCCAACCTGTATACAATAAGAATATCGTGGTTTGTTAAGAGCCACTGTTGTAAAGTAAGTTACTGTTCTCCTGGTATTCAGCCATCCATTCATTCACAACAGTTAGTTGCTGCTGTCATTTAAATGATTTGTAATAATATGCTAGACAGCAAATTATAATGTGTGCCACACCATTTTTTTTGGTCTTGAGTAGAGCAAGTACTTCTTCGTGCTGTGTACTGTATGGAGAAGATCAAACAAAGGTTTATATGCATTTTGGGTTGGATACTGGGGTTCCACTTTTTGATACAGACTTCAGAGATCAGTTCAAGTTGCAGGTATTCCATTTGCCTACACATTTTTAGAAAAAGAAGACCAAATTAAGTTCCTTTTGGTCTTATGTTTGGGTAGATGCGCTCTCACAAACTTCGGGAAGAACTCAATCATGTTATTCTTCTTGTAGAGGTATCCTCTACTTCTAAACTTTTGATGTCACTTTGTTCTGTCACTGTCATTTCTCTTCCTCTCAGTTCACAGGCAGTCTACAAAATTCATTAGCTTCAAAATTTGTTAGCTGTAGAACACAGCAGCAGCCTGTTTTATGGAATTTATGCATGTCATCTAGAGAACTACCACAGATGTGCAGCGTGTGATTGGCTTTGTATTGTTCTTTAAGGACTGGCAATCAAATTAGTTGCTGTCATTTCTTGAAGAGGATATATCCTTTATTGAAATATATTTTAACACATGCTTATGGAAATAAACACCAAACTTGTGAAATAGATGGTTTGGGTTTACCATTAAAGCAAAAAAGTCCTTTTTATAGTAGTCAGGGTTAAAAACAATTTGATTGGAGTTATTGTCTTTCTTTTTGACCTTAAAAAGAGGTCAGCAGATATATTTTATTCCATTGACTGAAGAAGCCTTTAATTACCATGTTGAGCTACTGAAATTCACCTCTCTGTGTAAATAAAATTTTGTGGTTACCCAAATACTTTGTGATTGTTTAATTGAGCCCAAGCACAGGGCATAATGTTCTCATCATATTCAGGAAAAATAAGTTGTAACAGTACATGCTTAAGACTTTCAATCCTTTTCTCAGAAATTGTGTAAAAATATCAACCAGAGAAATTAAAAAAAAAAACACTGCTCTTCTTTCCTCTTTGGATCTTATTATTTAATAATATTATTCTACTTAAAAGATTTATGCTACAGGTAAAATGTATGTTTTTAATCCAGCATAATAAGTATTAATGATTATTGGGAAAAGACTAAAGAACCTTTTTATGCCATTGAGTAAACTGGCATTATATGCCTGTGTCTTGAATGATTTGCATCATTCTGGCCTTCTTACCTTGAAGTTTTAGGAGAATTGGAAAAGAGAAGAAAAAATCATTAAAAAAGTAAACAAAACAACAAAATGAGACTTTCTTACTTGGAGGAATCAAATTTTGGAGAAGTACAATTTGGGAAGATATTACAGTGATCTACAAAATTATGGATTGTATGGAGGGCATAAATAAGGAACATTAATCCAGTGCATCTTTACGTATAAGAAGTAGAGACTGCCCCGTAAACTTACCACAAGAAAGGCTCAAAACAAAGAGAGGCAGCCCTTTATCAAGAGTTAGCTCACTTTGAAACTCCATTGAGAGTTACTAAATATCCAGAAGCACATCTGTCTCAAAAAATCTGCTCTGAAAATAGCTGCAAATGGAAAAGTTTTGGGGTAATAGCCATTTTTTGCTTGCACTGTTGCTTTTCTTTCTTGAGCATTATCTTAGATCTTCATGAAGGCAGGGTACTGGAATAGTGCAGACTACAGTCTGGCCCATGTTGCAATTTTTATGGTCTTAGTTGTGTACCAGGTGTGTCTGTGATCCTGATGTTATTGCTTCTCTTCACAACCTAACTCAAGTACCAAGCCTTTCATCCCATGTACAATCTGAGTAAGGGCAGATAAAGTGGACATTTTGTGTATAAAGACGTGTGTGATCTGAAAGATTTAGACTGATGATTATAAACTAACCACTTACAATATTCAGAAAGCTGTAAAAGGAAGAAATATACCATATACCCAGCAAAACTGATAAATATATTTCCAATACGTTATTGTTGTAATTTATCTCATTTCTGTAGAGCAGAACTAAAACTTGTTCAGTAATCATAGCTGCTAGCTGTGTTTCCCTTTTGCCAAAGGTCTAGACTAGTGGCTTCCTATAAATGGTTTAGCATAATATTTTCTGCTGTGTGGCAGGATGCCCCCAAACATGCCTATGTCATTAGTTTTGTTACTCTTCCTTTTCCCCAGACTTCATTGCAGTGGCACTCTAAAATGTGTCGCTCTACAAGCTGCTTGAGCTGCTCTGGGTCAGTGTCCTTTGGACAAAGGCTTTACATAAATTTCAGCTTGTATTTGCCCTGTGCTAGCTTTATACTTAGTCACTGATGTATTGACTGATAAGACCTTTTTAAGTTTATGCTTTCAAAATTTAGCAGTTTTATAAAGATGAACAATAAAAGGTAACCTAGGTGTTTTTCAGCTTTGATACATTGCTGGAAGTTTAAATTAAGTAAGCTGCTGCTGCTGTGTATTTCTTCTCTGGCAGCTGTAGTTCTGATAAAACCTAGCAGGTGACTTAAAATGTATTTCTTTCAGAAGAGAACTTGCTGCTTATTTTCATTTAACCTGTCTCCAGCATCCCATTAAAATAATGCAGGTAGAAGACCTCAGGAAAGTTAAAGGCCTTACAAAAGAAACAGGCTTTGAGGTTTATACTGTTGCTCTGTTGTACACAGGGAGGACAGCTTCAGATTGTTCCTTTCACAGTCTTAGAGAAAAATGCCTCAGTGATACAAATCACACTAACATTGAAACTCCTTAAAACAATGCTTTGACAATGGAGAGGTACACATAGCAACCTTAGCTGCAGGTTGAATAGCTGTTGTTCTCTCCATACCTAAATTTATGACCAAAAGTTATTTACTGTAGTGTAGTTTTTTCCTTTAATAGTGCTTTCATTTAGGAAAGAAATGTAACTCAAAGACTCATGGAACCTTTTTTTAAATAAATTTACATCCTTTCATAAGCCTCTTTCTCAGAAGTAATGAAAGATACAGTTCTAATTTGGCTAGTTCGGATTATTAATACTTTTTTGGATCATAGCTGATTTTTCCTTAGTCTTCCCCTGTATTGCTGTATGCTTTGATAGCCTTAACATTAG
This sequence comes from Hemiprocne comata, assembly GCA_020745705.1. NCBI lineage: Eukaryota > Metazoa > Chordata > Aves > Apodiformes > Apodidae > Hemiprocne > Hemiprocne comata. The sequence goes on along the minus strand of CM036616.1, from coordinate 36,986,007 downwards.
TTTTTCTAGAAGTCCTGCTCAAGTCAACACAATGCTTTTGGCACAGGGGTGAAGTTTACATGGGGAAAGGTACCAGAACATTGCCTGCTGTAAATATGAACAATATCCACAGCATGTTTTAGCAAATTACGCTGATGAATTAACTAATTTTCTTTGACATGTGTGTGAAGGAGACAATGCTGAAGAGATTGTCAATATCAACAGTCATAGTCAACTTGTCTTTGCAAGTGTTAAAAGAAGGAAGTTTGAAAGAGTGTATTCATGCACGAACTATTTGATATTTTCACTTGATATTTTTAACACAGATCATTAGTGAACTAGTTCTTACTGTATCAGACTTTGGCATAAAGGCAAAATCTGCTTCGCTTGAATCCAACTTAACAGAGGATAGACTTTGGCAAATGTTTTATTAAACAAAAGGCGTCTTTTTTTTTAAATAAAAATCACATATGGTATCAGTTCCAACTCAGTGTTATAGGACCCTTGGCAACAGAACCATGACAATTTATTTGCATTATAGGCATTGAATTGGAGAAGAGACAAGGCCCTGTGGCCCTTTTTTGCAAGACATTTAATATGCTTAAGTCCCACTGACCTCCAGTAACTAAAGTTAAGCGTATATTTAAGGAGTCTGTGAACAAAAGTCTCAGAGAAGTCTCAAAAGATCAAAAGAAACCTGAATCATTGTATTCTAGGAAGAAACAGAAGGATTTCATGGGGCACACATGTTGCTCTCCTAAACCAGGGAATCTTTCATGGAACCTCTCAGAAAAAGATAGCACATCACTGGCTTCTGTGAAGGACAACTCCTTTTAAAAATCTGAGCCACAGAGTGAGTTCTTGACTTGATCTCTGCCACTTTCTGCAAGCATGGTATGGAATTACATTAATCTGATTCTGTAAGTCACTGAAGTAATTGCTCGGTTACAAGATGTGAATAGAGTTACCTTCATTGCTCAAACATGGTGGACTTTGCAGGGAAACATGACAGTTGGTAAATAAGTATTGCCATGTTGTCTTTGGAATGTCCTACTCAATTAGAATAGCATAGATGAACTGTAATTACTGTATTTTCTGCAGGTTCTGCAAGTACACTGCAAAAAAGATACAGATTATTCTCCATGGATAGTCTTTTTTCTTCAGATGTTTCATCCTGTCCTCAGTGGGTGTGTTTACAGCAGTGATTTGTTTATAGCATTAGTACTGCTTTGACACAAATTCTACAGACACACATTGTCACCTTTTGTCCATATCAGTTTGGTTATCAGAGTAGTTTTGGTGTGTGCAAACTAGATTTGTTTTAGAGAAAAATTAGGTCAAAATACATACTCCCCAGATGCTCCATGTGTGCTTATGGGAGATGTTAGGGTCTAAATCACTACATGGGCTGTATTACCATGATATCCTGTAATATTTTTTCCCTTTAGAAAGCTGTGAATCACATGTGTAGTTAATATGTTCAGCCTACAGGATTAAGCCAGCCCTAAGTAGAGTGTCCAACCCACACACAAAATTCTATGAGGAGCCTCAGTATCAGTGCTGCCAACCTGCTCCTACAGCTCTGAATTACTTGATAATGTGGACACAGCCAGGAACCACTGGTCATCTTACTACTTTTTACTGTTAGTCCAAACAGAATAATTCAAAATGCCTGCCCATATAAAGAGTATGATTTCTCTTTTCCCCATTCTCTGCCCCATTTTCACCATCCTTCAACCAGAATTACCCTTTTTGTTATAGTGTAGTTAACTGAGCAGGTAAGTTCCTTAAAGAAAGGATTACTACTTCTTTCAGATAAGAAACTCTAGGGAGGAATACATTTAATTAATCTGATGTTTAGAGCTTGTTCTAGTGGCACTAAATTATTACCGTAGTACGTTGTGTGATAATCTGTTGCTGGAGAATGTGTAAGCTACGGAAGAGCCATATTGTGTAAATGCCAGTGGCTTTTACTCTCTAAAGAAAGTTTTTAAAAGCACTTGTAATACAAGAAGGTTTTAATTCCAGAAGATGATGGGTGATAAATGGAAAAGACTTCCATGGTTAAATGAATGCTTGTTATTAACACGTCTTCTCTCTTCATTGATGCATTCGATTTTGTTTTTTTAATTTTTTTAACATACCATGTGAGGCTTTTCATAGCTAAAAAAGTTGCTTGTATGTTTTTATGAACCCACTAAACTTAAACAGATTTCTTTAGAAAAATAATGTGGATACATTTTGCTTTCTTCAGGCTCAAGAATGTTAAAATAGAAATGCTTTCTTGAATTCCCTCTCCTGGCTCAAGTTACTAGGTGGTCCCAAGTTACCAGAAGTAAAATTTATAAATCTAACCCCTAGTCTAGACATTTTTCAGCACTGACTGCAGTTCAAAAAATATTAATGTCTAGCCGGCAAAGTGAAATTCCCCCCAGTGATTTTGCAAATGACTAGAAAGTCAGCCTGTTGCCAACTGCTCCTTCTGTGCATACAGGTTATTAAAAAGAATCCAGGCATTTATAACTAGGGCTTTTAAGACTGAAACACCTTGGCATGACCCTTTGTGTCTCCTTCTGTTTATTCAGGCTTGGCCTCTGTGGCTGGAATGTGTGAGCCTGAAAGGAGCTGCAGCATTAATGAAGACATTGGCCTAGGTTCAGCTTTTACCATTGCACGTGAGATTGGTCACAAGTGAGTGAGTTTAAAAAAAGAATATATTTTAATGTATCACCTTTTAAATATTAGTTTAATAATAGATATTTTTTTTTCATGCCTGGCTGTACTATCTGTATTCTGGTGCTCCATGTTTCTGTGAATGTTCATGAGTGGCAGTACATTTTATTTAGTATGTATTACCAAGGGCTTTAAATTTAGGACTGAAGGCTCATTGTTTACCCTTTGATTTCATATTCGAGTTAAATCTGTGCTTTTGAGATTTGGCTCACAACTTTCTTACTCTGTTTCATATTTTTAAATATTTGGATTTGAACATTTTCTTTTTTCCCCCTCTTCTGTCTACTTTTCGTTATGATACAGAAGCAGTTAAAAGGTGCTCCTTTGGCTTTTTGTCATTTTGTCTTAAATATAATTCAAACTATTTTCATTAAAGGATTGATTCTGTTGTGAATATTCATACACTTTTAGTCATCTTTCACTTCAGCATGAAGTATATTAAACAGAGCAGTTACACTATAACTTCTTACATTTTAAGCATAAGGACATAGTTTCAAAGAGCATGATATTATGAGACTCATAAAATCTGAGTACAGTTTGGTCTGGAAATATTTCTGGTCTTCCTTCAAAAGATGGCATTGTTAGTACATGGTGATGACTCTAAGAAGACTAGTCACCTTCCAATATCAAGGGGTTTCCTTCCTTGTTTACATGGGTTAAGCAACACTGAGTTATGAGTGACATGTTTTTCCAATCATTAGCTGATTATATATTTGCAACCCACCTATCATACGAGATAACTAGGCAAGTATGATCTCATTTACGTTATGTATGAAAAAAACCACTGTAGTTACACTAAAGTAGAGGAATTTTAGAATCTAAAAGCAATTGTGTAAGATCTGAATGAAAATAATTTAAAACACACATAGTTCTCCTCATCTTTATTTCCTTCCTTCTTTTCCTTCACTTGTGTGAGTTGGAAAAGTTAGGGTAAAGGAAAATGCATTTCCACTGTTGAGGAAAGAGCTCCTCCCACTCACTCATAGTTCTGAAATGCTTGTTGATAACATCTCTTATAGTAATAGGTGACCTTGCTGTGAATTTGTCACATGTTTAACAAGAAAAACTATCTTTCAATACCATATCTTCATGCTAATCCATAAATCATAAAACTACGTATTTTTTGCAGGTTATTCCACAGATAACATGAAAATTATTTAAACATACACAGCTATTTTATCAAAGCTGGTATGATGATGAGAATTGATTTGAAGAGTTTAGACTTTGGTTAGAATCCTTGAAAAACAGTGTACCATAAATCCAGTGATCACAGGTTTTCTTAAAACCATCTGTTTTTTCTACATTCTGTATCTTTTGTCTTCTTATATGTAAGGTTTGCTAAAATTCTGAAATCTCAGCTCTTTGAGGCTTTCACCTCATCCTGTATCTGGCATGACATATCAAATGCAGGTTTGAAAATAAAGTAGAAATCATATTCCTTGAGGTTTTATCTAATGCACAGTGAGGAAAGAAAGTTGCAGTGCAGTGTGGTGTGAAAAATGACTATACCATGTATACACCTTCAGGAAAAGCTGGGAAGAACGTGTGGACAAAAAATCTTTGAAGTTTATAGTGTTTTGTCCTATCCACACATCACTTCCCATTCACTCACACTGTGAATAAACTCCTTTACAACTAAATCAGGGAAGTTACTTCTTGTCAGCTTCCTGCTTCCTACTACCTACTAGAAGGTACTTGCATATGTGAGTAAAATAGTAATTTTGGGGAGCCCTGTAAACTTCTTTGTAAACATGTAAACAACATGGCTGTAGCATGAGAATTGCTTTTTTCCTTAGCCATACATGGGAAATAGCAAATTGACTTAATTGTCAAATGAAAAATAGAAGGATTTAAGGGACATGTGAATATATAACATATGACAAAAAGCACTCAATTAAATTAGAATGGGAGGATTGGACTTTGAAAGATCTCATTTTTATTAATTATATAGTTGCCATGAAATACTGAGGTTTTAAAAAAATGTTGAACTGAGGAATAAAATTCTCCTGTGATTAGAAGAGAACAGTAATGATAATATATATATATTTTGAGACATTATCCACAGTTGCTCCAAAATTGTATTTTTAAGATTCTGTGATGGAAGTATGGCTCAATTTATTGTTAGTTTCTAGTAGTTTATTAAATTATAGAGTCACTTTCTGATTATCATACTGTATTAAATTTAACTCATTTAACCTTGTATCAATCCAAGTAACTTCCATTTTGTTGAAGAATGTTATCCAGAAAAGCACTTAGTCTTGAAGGCTTAAAGACTGAAAGTCTGATTATTGTGGTCAATCATACTTTCCGTTAAATATTGGTAAGTATTTTTTAAAAATATTTTTTGGCTTCTGTTCCTTGCCACTTGCAGTTTTTGTATGTGTATAACCCAGTGTTGGTGCAGATAAGCTCCTTGCAGCTGAGACTCATAACTAGCTGTGTTTATTGAAGAGGACAGTACACTGTGATTAACTCTGTGTTTCTTTCTTGAGGGCATAAAGAATGGTGTTCGATGAGTAGTTTTATAGTTGTTTCTTCCTATGCATGGTTCTGAGAACAGCCTTGTATTACTCGTAATACTTCCATGAGTCAGAGAAAATTCAGAGTATGCCCTTTAGCCTTCAGAATATTGTCTCTAGAAATTTGGTTTATGACACTTGACTTACAGAGTGCTTACTTTCCTACCATTATATATTTCACACCGAGGAAACCGTTAAGATTTCTGGTAAGCAAAAATCAGAGACATGATTTTGCATGGCAGGAGTGAGAATTGAATATGTATCCTCTGCATTGTCAAGGGAAGTTTGGCTTTTTCTTCTTAGTGAATAAAGGAACAATGCTTTTATGCTCAGACAAGTTGGAAGATTTGTTGTAAGTTAAGTTGTTAGTTAGTCAGATAAGTTGTGAGTTGTAAGAGCCAGTCCCATTTTCTGTTTCTCTACTGGCTGAACTAGGTGGCTTTCCACTCTATGATTTTTTATTTGGATACTTTACAAAATACCGGGCTTGCTGCGTGCATGCTGCACAGGATACTTGGTTGCTCGTAAAACTTGGAGTAAGAGAAGGATTGTCTTGATTAAAAAAGGTGTAAGAAATAACAAAATAGATTATAGCCTAAATTTGAGTGAGATGTTCAATGGAAGAAATGCCTCTCAAGGAATGAATATCTTTGTACAACTAGAATGAAAATACTCCAATCTGAGGTAATAGGGACATGTAAACCAAACTTCAAAATAGCTTTCAAAAATAGTTGAAACACAACTAGGATGAACTGTACCAACACCACCTCCTGTCAGCTCTTGCATGAAGAGATCTCCAGTTGATGTTGTCATAATTGGTTTATTTATGATTATGATGATGTCTTCCATCTTCAACTACAGCAGGGCTGATACAGCATCTCAAAGCTATGGTGTATGAACACCTCAACCCCGGCCAGAACAAATTACACCTTGTCTTTGCTGGATGCCTGGGATCCTTCTAGATACCTAAGATTGACTGAGACAGCTGCCTTAAATTTTTAGAGACAGTTTAAGTAACCTTCTTTTAGTTGGAAAAACCCAAACGTGTCCAGTTTTTGGTGGGACAAACCATGTAAGAGCATACATAATAATACTATCGCTCTCTCAACCCCTCTGCACCCTGCCGCTATCTTTTTTTTAAAAAGGAACCTTGTTTTATGACAGCCTTCGTAACATTATAGGTATAAAAGCATGCAACTTCTATTAAAAAGTCACCGGGACTTAAGTTTTAATGATATTTTGTGCATATAAAATGAAATGTCATAAACATAAGGCTAGAAAAACAATTCTGGTTTCTGTACCATGTTTATATTTACAGTATGAAAAAAACTTGTGTATAAATATCTGTGAAATATTATTTTAAATTCAGAATTTACAATACTAGAATCATTTGTCTAACATTAAAGCATTCTGATTAAGGAAAAAGAATGGAATAATACTTCACAGATCTTAACAGTACTGTGAGAGACGGACTCTATTATGGCCTTTAATCCAGCGACATCTACTGACCATTCCTGGTAATGCACTCCCCGGCACAAGAAGAGGACAGAGGCAGCAGACGCATGCGCACAGACTCAGACTACAGCTCCCAGGGGGCCCGGCGAGGCCGGAACCGGAGGGGGAGTAACGGGCGCACTCTATGAACACTTCTACGCTGTTTGTCGGTTTGCGACAAGTACTGTAAGAAGAATAAATGGGGTGAAGAGGAAGGTTATAATAAACGTCAAGGCAGTATGCATTTCCAAAGGAAATCTGAGCTCAGAAGTTTGCTTCCTGATTAGAGCCAATACTTTCTGCTTTGACCTACAGTGTAGAGACCTGATGCATTCATACTCTGGCTTATTGTAACACACAAGCCTTACTTATGTTACTCTTGTGCTGTGAAGGCTGGATAGCTAGGGTAGTGTAAACCAGAAGAAGTCTGTGTTCTACTTTTTCTAGTATTACCATAAAAGACTATTAGAAAAGACCCATAAGGAAGTTAAGATTTCTTAATAGGTTGCATTTTCTTTAGTAAACAGGAATTCGCTGTACTTTTAAGAGCTTCATATATTATTTAGTACTAAATTACACTAATATATAAAAATTGTATTTGAAGGGGTGTTTGATCATCAGTCGTAACTCAGAGAAGAATGACACTTAATAGGTAAATGTGGAGAATGTGATAATTAGTCTTTTAAGATTGTTTTGTTTCATGGCAAGTATGCTTGTTATAAAGCTACCATTATTGAAATAGTTTTTTTCCCAAGCTTTCAGGGAGGCAATACATTTCACCAATCTCAAAGTCCTGAATTCTACATTACTTCAGAATAAAGGATTAGGGGTACTCCAAGCCATATATAATGATCTCCAAATGCAGTAAATCAACAGCTATGGTTAAAATCCACATTAAGACATGGAAATAGAAAGTGACATAACTAAATAACCCTGATTCCTACCTTGAGAGGAACAATAGTTTCAATAAATGCTATCAATGTTTGTGATCCTAAATTAAAATTATTTTTCAAAACCATACTTCGAAATTATTTTTTCTTTTATTTATAATGACATTTAAGGATGTGAAGCACTATGAATGCTGTTTTGAAGACATAACCAATGCTTTTATAACATGGGCTAGACATTTATGGAGTAGAGAAAAAGTGCTGATCTCCTGATATTATAAAACTGTATAATATGAAGATAGTTTTAACCAAAAATTTACCGTAGCATCTTATCAACTGACAAATATTTCACTACTAGTAGACATGAAAATAATAAAGAAAAGTGCCAAGTATGTCCACACAGAAATTGTGTGTTTTACATGTAGTTCATACCTCTGATACAGTAGGGGAAAATAATATTTTATTATTTAACAGTAGATTATGTTCACATTCATGCACTTTCTGTTGAACAAAATAATGGTGAAATACGCCAGTTTTCCCTTTTCTCCTTCCTTATACATGTTCTAATGTCACTAAGAAAAAGCATTTTAAAGCTCTGGTAACGTTTACAGATACAGGGAAGCTGATAACTTTCTTATTTTTTCAGTGTAGGCTGTAAACAGAAATTCTAAGCTATATGAAATACATACATAGATTCAAAAGACACCTTTTAAATAATAATAAGTACGACACACTACAAACATGAATACAAAGTTTATGAAAATGTTGTTATCTAATAAACTAAACTGGCATTTTTATGGTCAAGTTATAGTTCATGCTTGAGGTTTTATATCTAATACAAGAATACTTGTTCAATCATGTCTACCATCTTGTCACAGTAGTAGAGATTTACTGTTAACATTTTTTAAAGTATTCTTCACTGGTGCACTTTATGACTCTTCTTTGCCCTTTGCTTCATTCTCCATAAATGTTGTGAGAGCAGTGTGTCTGTCCAACATGCTGAGGCACTGGAGGAGGTTGTAGCATTGTACCTGGGTCATAGAATCACAGAATGGTGTAGGGTTTGGAATGGACTTCTGGAGATCATGTAGTCTACCCCTTGCTAGAGCAGGCTCCCCTAGAGCAGATCACAGAGGAAATATGTCCAGGCAGGTTTTGAATTTCTCCAGGGATTGTGACTCCACAACCTCCCTGGGCATCTTGTTCCAGTGCTCAGTTACCCTCAAGAGCAAAGAATTATTTTTTCATATTCAGGTTAAATCTCCTGTTTACCAGTTTGTGGCCATTACCCCTTGTTCTGCCACTGGACACCACTGAGAAGAGTCTGACCCCATCCTCCTGACACCCGCCCTTTAGATATTTATAAACATTGATGGGATCCACCCTCAGCCTCCTTTTCTCCAGGCTAAACAGACCCAGCTCTCTCAGCTTTTCCTCATATGGTAGATGCTCCAGTCCCTTAATCATCTTAGTGGCCCTGTGCTGGACTGTCTCCAGTAATTCCTTGTAATTTCTTGATCAAGATTCTTAGCTTGAAAATGACCCATTTCACTCTTTGTATGTTCATTTTATCTCTCTTAGTGCAAATTACTGGTATAATAAAGCTTAAGGCTAAAGTTTCTTTTCTGTCTTAGATAGCAAGCTTTAGTTTTCCTAAAGAGTTAGATTTAGTTATACAGCTGTAAATCAGCCTCAGATGGACAAGTGCTTGATTTTACAGTATTTCTTTTGCTTGAGTTACAGTAACTTTGTTGCCTCACCTAACTCAAGTCTCTCAGTCTCTGGCACACTTCTTCCTTACACTGTTGAACAAGTGGCAGAGAAAAAGTAAGGGGCATTGATTGAAAAGAATTAGGTTAGATTCCTGTAACTCATGAATCTGTAAGTGACTAAAAAAAATGAACATGGCCTGTTGTGTATAGAAAAAGGAAACGTAGAGTTCTCTGCTCCAAATCTTAAGAAAGACAGGAAATGGTTTGGTGTGCAGATCATTAGTACTACAGAGATGCAGAGTACAGCAGAGATAATTGATCATTAATGAGAAAAAGCAGTTCACTTGAGTAGCACATTTTGGATAACTACTGTTGTAAAAGTAAAGGCTATACAGTATTAGCGTCAGTGAACAGTACTGAGGAGTTTTCAGATTGGTTCAGATCTGTCTTCTCTGTATCTTAAGTGTTTGAATCAGAACGGGAGCCTCCTGGCTGTCTCACAAAAATAACTGCTGTCATTTCAGATGGATCAGCAGTTAAGTGTTTTGGCAATCATAACTACTGTAGCTTGGAACCACCCAACAAATCAGTAACCTCATTTTTAATACAGATGAAATCCTAGGGATGTGCAGTACTGTTCCTTGGCAAGATAAAGGAAGGGTAGACGAGAAGTTTACATTCCCATCCTTCCCTCTGCTTATACTCCAGGGTACCTGGTTATCTATTGCTGTTTTGTTCAGTGCAGCTGAGGCTGTTTATCTCCCCTGTGATTTCTGAGGTCAGATCTGGAGTTGGATGTGTATTACAAATAATTCTCTCAGATAATCTTTTCAGATATAAGGAAAAACAGATTGCCAAGGAAAAAAGAATCTGTTCTATTACAGATGTTAGTAAAAGAAACAGGCAAAGAGCAATAGTCAGATGTGCTGCCTTATTATTTTTAAGAAGTATACAAACCGTAAAGAAATTGCAGGAGTTTCAAGTATGATTTTAGTTCTACTTTGCACAGTTCTTACATGTAATGTGGGCGCTCTCTTTGGAAAAGAGGAGCTGCTGGGTAGGTGGAAAGGTAACTTCCTAGAAAAATTTCTTTGTCACCAGAGATGACTTTTTACTCTGTCCTCACTCATCTGGCTGTTCTTTTAAAGACAGAATTATACTGGTAGTTTTAGACAGGCTCTTTAAGACAGTATGAGAAATACAGTCTGCATCAGTTTATTTGGAAAAAGCAAGTAAATTATAACAGTGGCTCCATGAAGAGTATTCTATGTTCCTTCCCTTCTTCCCTGCCTTCCCAGCCCAATCAAATTGCAAACCTGCTTTTGTAAAAGACATAGCTTTATTGTCATCATTGCCAAATATAACCAACATGTTCTGATGGAAATAAAACTGGTACTTTGGATGGAAATGTGTTTTCATCTGTAATCCTGGCCATAGGAGTGTAGATTACTGGGCTGAAATGGCATGCTGCCACTACTATCTTTGGAAATAGATGACAGTAATTGCAAACCTCTTTTTTTCCAAGCATCAGAAAAAATTACCTGCATCTAATGATCAGTTTCCTCCTAAATTCAGAAGCAGAGGCAAGTAGAAGAGCCTTCTTAGAAAGGAATAGGTGATTTAGGTAAATTTTTATAAAACATGAGAATACTATGAAAAGGCATTGAGTTCCTGTGTGCATAAGGAATCACAGCTTCCATTCACAGACATGCTTTATGTCAGGCATGCCACTGCCACCATCAGCAACATAATCTTTTTCACAAGGAAAGCTGAGAGAAGAAAGAAAGCTATTAAACTAAGTTTGTTCTTTTTTTTTCTTTTTTTTTTTTTTTTTCCCCAAGGCCCCAAAGATAAAAATTTCATTTCCCAGACAGGTAAAGTCTGTCACATCTTTGAGAAATGGAATACACTAACTAGGGATAAGCTGGGTATCAGATATAGTCAGCATGATCCACTTCAACTTTCCCACATGCCCAAATGCCCATTTCAATAAAAGAGTCACTCATAGAAATTATTAAAAAAGAAATGTTTATGAAAATGAAATTATTTTAAGAAACTGTACAGCAACAATTCAAAAGATGTTTCTACTTGGAATTCCAGGAAATAGTGGCAGTTCAGAGCTAGGTTAATAAAGTACATTTTTAATTGTAAAATTCTGATTCAGTTTGTTGTGTTGAAGAACAAAGTTCTTCCCTCCCCAAAAATATATTGGTATCAAAGACTGATCAGAATAATAAACATGGTTCTGAAATTTCATTATAATACATACATTGCTCAGACGACTTGTTTTTAAAACTGTATTTTTAATATGCAAGTAATCTTCATTTGATGATATAATAATCTCAGGTGTCAGTCAGACCTTTCCCATGTATACTATACCATATGGCTGTTTGCATATTTGAGCTATTATACACTGAACTAGATACTTGCAGGCACTGCTACAGACTAGGTATTCCATAGGTGCACATCCCATAGGCAAGGAAGTTGATGCTTTTTTTGAAGTCCTTCCCCAGCTTCTAGGAAATATGCTTAATTCACTGATGTTCCTTTTCTTATATCCATGCAATTAGTGGGATTTGGAAGGAGTGGTTAGCAATTTCTTGTGCTTCTAAGTGCTTTATTTATGTCAGGCCACTCAGGTATACGTTATTCATTGGTCAGGAATGTAATGAAAGTCTTTTCAAATAGGTGCTTCGTTAATTTACTTCAAGTTTTAATTTGATAGTTATGTTGACATTCTATAGGTCCAAGAGACTCAAGGATTCTTTTGCCCTATTTCTTTTTCCAGGGTCATATCACCTTTGTTGATAGTTAATTTTTTGCCTGCCAAGTGCCTCCCAGGAGTTTTTTACTGTATTTTCTGCTGATTTTTAGTTGTTTGCATTATGACATGCCATGACAAAGCAGAGCTCTAATAGAAGGGCTCCCAGTCACTCCATGAGTGGATGCAGAGAGGGAGTGTATATACAGCATGGCCCTGGGAATTGGAAAACCCATGTTCTTTTTGAATTATCATTGGGTGCTGTGTCTGTACTGTACTGTTACAGCAACAGCACCTATTCTCTGTTTGTTCTTTTTTACTAATCCAGGTGTCAGTGCCACAATGGATATTCCATATCTGTTACAATGCCAAGTTAGGATTGAGTGCTCTATGTTGCAAGAATATTGTTATATTTTCTTTATAAGCTTAGAAAAAAAATTTAAATGCTTTCAGAAGTCTGTGGGAGAAAAGAAAGTTCCATAGTTGTGCAGTATTTTGAGATCTGAATAAACTCAACACTGATCTTGATTCTCCACTTAAAGTTCTCCTCTACTATATGTGTTCTTTTAGGTCTGACATGATTACTGTAAAGGTGACATTACATTTTAAGCGATGTTTGATGCTGTAGAAGAGTAATTGGCTGTTTCTCTTCTCCTCTTTTGGGCAGTTTTGGTATGAACCATGATGGAATTGGAAATTCCTGTGGGACCAAAGGTCGTGAAGCAGCAAAGCTAATGGCAGCTCATATTACAGCAAACACCAACCCTTTCTCTTGGTCAGCCTGCAGTTGGGATTACATCACCAGTTTTTTAGAGTAAGTAATCTCTCAAGAAAAAACATGAGTTTTCAAATAATTTACGCCTTTCAGGATAAATAATAGAGATACTGTGACCTGTTCTGATGGTTTCCATTTTAAGAATTAACAAACAGAAATATAGCAAGTCGCTTAAGATTACTTTTTTTTTGTAAATAATTTTTTCTCCGTAATGGCAAAAGTTTCTTATACTCCATTCCCCACCTTACCTTTTGTCATTTTTTATCTGTTCAAAGCATTGTGATGTGCTAATCTTATCTCAATTACTTCATTAATCTTAGGGTGAGAAATAAAGAAGGGTGGAATTAGTCTATGAGTGGTGGGAAGTGTTTGGTTTTTTTTTTACATACGTGCATAATGTGAGGGAACCTAATAAAGGAAACAAGGTTGTAGCCCTGTTCCTTGTACACTTAATCTCCAGATTTTTTCATGCAGTTGTGTGGATTTTTATTTTATCAATGTTCTTTGGCACCATTGATGAGAATATAAAGATTATAGGAGAGGATGGCATAGACCTTTATATTAGTACCTTAAAGTTGTGCTAACATATACTTCTGTGGTGGTTGTTATCCAGTAGTGGATTGCTACCTGAAATTTTACTTCTGTATGAAAAAATGTAAACATTCAAAAAAAGTTAGTCTCAAAATTGTGCTCATATCTATGTATACATTGGTATATATGATGCATAATAAAGTCTTTGTGTTTTAACTTGTGGAAGACAAACACAACTACGAGTTCACTGAAAGCAAATTAATAACAAGATCGTTTAAAATGGTGTAAGATAGGCTTGGTGGGAGCAAATGGCACTTTGTAGGTTCAGCATCATCAGTGCAATAATTTCTTTAAGAAATAAAGGCCGTTCAGTAATTCAGACACTTACTGTATTTTAGGAGATGGACTTAAACCAGTCCAGTAGTCTAACCATGAGACCACTAAGAACAAAATGAACTTCTCCTTTTTCAGGGATCTAACCTCAAAATAAGGTGCTGTGTTCTGAATCTTGCCGAAAGGGGCCCATCCAGACCGATGCAATTTCTTTAGGTTGGTTCAAATGTAACTTTGCACACGATATAGAGAGAGGATTACTGAATTGGTCTGAAGAGGTATTGGAGCTCCCTATAGAATCAGTGGACAAAAACTGGTGTTTAATGTTGGTGCTGTTCATAGGAAACATCTTGCCCTCAGTTACTTGATCAGGTTGAGGCATTTTGTGTCACCCCACTGAACTGTGCACCTAGCCAGGTTTATGTACTGGAGCGTTTGAGTATCTAAACCAAATCACATTGAATAAGTCATCCAACATGTATGATACAGGTTTCTCACAGTATACATTGATTTTCTCAGGACAGGTATATATGTATTCATTTAACACTACCATTATAAAAAATACGCAGGGTAGTTTTGTTTTATCATTACCAGTCATTTCTGTTAATTCAGCATGTTCCCATTAGTAGTCTATCTAGTATGTCAGGCAGCCTAGTTTAACTATGACAAAGAAGTATAGTTTTCATATATCTTTTGAGATACTATTTCACAACTTAGTAGTTCTGACTGTAAACTTACAGCTCAGGTGTTTTCTTCTAGCATTTGAAGGTTTGTTTCTTACTGTTACAGTTCTGCTGTCTGTCTCATTTAGGCCTTTTTGATGCTCTGCTCTGAACTCTGTTTTGATCCTATAATTGTCATGACAAGAAATTGTCTATTGATAAAGACGTAATTCAACAGATAGCTAAGACATAATTTCTTATTTCTTGCTTTAGAGAAAGAAACATGGTAAAATGATGTGACTTCTGTTACCCTGCAAACGTAATAGAGTTGAAAATTTGGAATAGTGTTCCAGCACAATTTTAAATGTCAGCCTGAACAACATTTATTGTTTCTTCACTTCAAATGTATGCAGGGATCTTTCAAGTTTTTACTTCCAGTTAAAGGCACTTTTAGCTTGTGCCTCCTCTACTTAATTTTTTTTTAAGTCATTTTATTATTTACTGTTAGCATCTCCATTATTGTTTTCCATTCCCTAGGTTTGATTCACTGCTAAGTTTCATTTCTAGGTCTGAGGAATGCCAGTGAAATTGTAGCTACATTAGCAGAGAGCCAGAATTGTGCTGTGGTGAATCTGTTCCCATAGTTCTAATCTCTTCAAGTCTTTCAAGGTACTTCTCTATCATTGCCAGTGTTGCAGCTCTACTCAAATTACTACCATCTGTGAATTTAATAAAAAAATCATTACGGAAGATTGTAAGTGATACTTGAACTGAAGTTTAAAAAAAATAAAATCTATACATAGCAGCTTCAATAATAAATTTTCTTTTATAATATTTTAGCTGTAGTTTTGCAACCCAGAATATAGGTGTTTGTTTTTTTTCAAAGCCACCTTGGATAAACATTATTTTATGCATTGCAGTTATGAATACATTTTCTAGTTATATAGGTTACTGTGTTAAATAATGTACTAAGAGCCAAAGGTAACTTCTCCTTCATTCTTTAAATTTGCAATCTATTTTTAAAAATTTCATATTTCTCAATAATGACCTGTTTATTATAAATTTATGTCTCTTATTTTTTGTGCTTCTAATATCCTATCCTAATATCCTAAATTAATTTATACTTTTTAAATTAAAATAATTATTTTATTATTTCATAAAGTAGAATAGTGTGTAAAACAGTAGTTCTTTTCTCCAGTTTCTAGGTTTCTGCCCAGCTTTTCATGTCATCTCATCAATGACAGCAGGAAGCTGTTGAGATACTTACACAGGTATCTGCAGAACAGGTATCAGAAGCCTAGATCAATTTTATTTTTTTTTACTCATCCATACCTTTCCTTAAGGCAGAACAGCCTGAAGAGTAGATGCTTCTCTATTGCAGGTAATGATCAGTGAGCAAGAAGCAAAGAAAAATAGTGAGTTCCATGTGGTAGTAATTCCCTGAGTGCTCCTGTGAAAGCGGAACAGTCTACATCCAGGCAGGAAAAATTATTCTATTTTTTTCTAACAATTCTTCATAATTTAGCAACAGGTGAGGAAAATGCTGGTCTGGAGCTTTAGAGGCAAAGCCTCAAGATACTCTCATCTGTATTTCCAGATGTTTATTCCAGATAGATTAGACTCTGCCCCCTTTCTTCACATTTTTCATTAAGAATGGGAAAACAGCTGGAACAGTACCAAGTAGGCTACAAACAAGGAAGACAAGTGGTTTTTTTCTGTGCTGAAGAGTACGGCTAGTTTAGGATTAATTTAGCTGTATCTGAGAAGAAGGATGGAACACAGTGGGATGAAATGGAGATACCCAAGCAGAAACATGAGGCCATGAGTCTGTATGATGTACCACAACACCTTGTAGATTTATGGGCTTGGATCTGGGTACAAGTTTGGACAGGGCTGTCACAGCACCAGGGTAATGCAGCTGGAAGGAAATTCACTAGAGGCTCATTATGCGTTTACGGTATTAAATGGTAAGGTAGATTAATGTAAATTTACTAGTTTACCAGCTTGGTTTGTCACTTGCTTCAGCAGTTTTGCACAGTGCATCAATCTGTAGTGTAGATACCACATTTTCCCTCATCAGGCAGAAGCATTTTGAAACAGAGATTGTCCTGGTGACACTCAAAGTAGGGCCTCACCTTCATCCTTCCCTTCCTCAAGACTTTGTTAAAATTACACCCAGAAACAACTTTTCCAGACTGAGCCTACTGAGGAGTAGTCATTAATTATCACTTGGAAGGTATCAGTTCAGTCAGGCACTAGTTGGGAAAGCAATTTATTTTGTAGGAGGGCCAAATAGAAGATGGGACACAAGGGGTAATGGCTTTAAACTGAAAGAGGATAGATTTGAATTAGACATTAGGAAGAAATTTTTCATTGTGAGGGTGGTGAGATACTGGAACAGGCTGCTGAGAAAAAAGTTGTGGAGGCCCCATCCCTGGAAATGTTCAGGGCCAGGTTGGATGGGGCTCTGAGCAAACTGGTCTAGGGGCAGGTGTCCCTGCCTGTGGCAGGAGGGTTTAAGGTCCCTTCCAACCCACACCTTTCTGTGATTCTATGAATGTGGCTCAAAGGATGGCAATAAGACAAAGCAAAGCTATGCATTGCTAATACATGTGAAAAAAAGGAGAGCCAGGACAGGCATTGTAATCGCCAAAGAAAACAGTTTTTTCTGGGGAAAATACTCCTTCCAGCACATAATAGCTGTTGTCTGTCAAGCTTTATGTTACAGTGAAGGATTGACTGAATCTAGTTTATCAACTGAATTGTTCATAAGTGCTTTACAATGGCTTTAAATTTAATTAACCTCTTATGAATTGAAATACAGAAATACTGCCTAAGATTTGGAATGTTGGAGAGCAGTGTCAGAGAACAGGGACTCCTGTGAGAGGCGTAGAAATCCTTAATATCTGTTTATAAGAGACATGAACCAAGCCTAGAAGTATTGTTTGTGACTGAAAAACAGCATGAATTTCATTCTAGGCAGCATGTTTGTGTGTTTATGTATTTATATAAGTATATTTTTAATACATATAGGTATATATTACATGGAAGT
This sequence comes from Hemiprocne comata, assembly GCA_020745705.1. Taxonomy (NCBI): domain Eukaryota; kingdom Metazoa; phylum Chordata; class Aves; order Apodiformes; family Apodidae; genus Hemiprocne; species Hemiprocne comata. The sequence continues at coordinate 36,968,569 of CM036616.1, read as the reverse complement.
TTTGTTATATCCTGTATAAATTTAATTATACAATATGCAAGCAGAGCTGTGAAGATACCTAGACATAAAGAAGAGAATTTTCTGCTTAGAATTCTCTATTCAGTTACTTTTATGTTTTGCAATGAGAAAATCTGGGTGATTTCTGGAACCATAGTTACTCTTGTCAGTATCAGATAGGAGAAGGTGTTAGAAGAATCAGGTGGCTAACTCTGGCTTTTGAAAGGAGGATTGTCTTTTGAAGGTGACTAGAGTGTGGAACCAAGAGTCTTAAAACTACTGGAATATGTAAGATCTCTCACAAGAAATTCTTGTAGAGTCTCTAGGATTGCCATTCAGCAGGATTAGATCTGAGATCACACCTTTCTAACTCTGGAAAGGAGCCAAAACTACCTTGGTCTGAGGAAGCCCATAAGGACAATATAAAAATCATCCAATGTTTGGGCCTAGATGTATCAAAGAATCTTGAACATGCAAGTGGATGTACAAGATAAAGAGAATGCATCTATGCCTCATATGCTATGGCATATTGGCCAGTCCGCTGGTACTCCAGAAATCTAAATTAACTTTTTAAAGAAGTATAAGCCAAGACTAATTTAGAAAGTTATTACATCAATCATATAAAAATTTCACCTCTGTTTACAAATCAATGGAAAAAAATGTACATTCAGTATTGTCTGCTGACCTATCCCTGGGGGATTGTATTATTTTTTCTTTAAAGTTTACTGGGATTTTTTTTATTTTTTTTTAGCTTAGGGGTAATTGCATAAAGAGCGTATGCCCCCAATTACTGTATGTTTCTGAAACTTTGGAAGTCTTATGTCTTTCTTAAAAGGCTACCCAGTTAAAAAAAGCTGCAACCATTTCTGTAAGCATGGGCTGGCAATATGTTTGTGAGTGTTGGCGTTGCAGGTGTTACTCTTTGTCTACTTCTCAGGTTACTTAAATGTAAAGAAATTTTAAGAGCAGAATCAGCAGCAGATTCCCATTAACTGATTTGTAGAATATTTTATGAAATAAATATAGAAAAATAGATTGGTCTGGTATTTTATAGCTTAGTATCTCCCAAACTCTCAAGGCCAGCTATCGAGATTTTGGTAGGTGGATGATTTCAACAGACGATTAAATAGAATTTTACTAATATAGCTTCTGGATAACTATTCAAATGAATAAAAGAATGTTTTGTAACACAGACCATATTGCAGAGGAAATGATGCATTTAAAAAATAGCAATTTATCTACTACCAAACAAAAAAAAATATTGAGTATTAAGAAAAGATTGTGCAAAATTAGAGTCTTTGCTATGAAACAGATAATAAGACACAGAGCCAGCTTTGCATAAAAGATTGGAAAGAATTCCTAGCATTCAAGAATGTTTTAATTTAGTAATACTATTCTGGTTCATTTTAATTTTAAACATACGACTCCAAATCACACTTCCATTACTTATGTCCAGCTTCTGCAAAGATTTATGCTATTACCTGTAGACTGTTGAGCAATCTGCAGAGTTTGGTCATTAATGTCAAATTAAGCAGCTTTTGTAACCTGTATAGAACTAAATTGTGGTGCTCTATAGAAATCGGTTTTTATTCAGTAAAGGTATGTAATAAATATGAAGCAAGATTCTGTTAGGAGCCAAATGTTATATATAGGCATGTAAATAATTAATGTTTGTCTATCTATGTATTTGTATAAAATGCACTGTGCTTATAGTTAATATTTGCTATTGTTTTTTCCCATAGTTTTATGAGTAATTTGGTTAACAGAATTAAATAAATTATTATGTATATTATCCATTTATGTATTTTAATGATAGTTAACTACAACAGATAATATTTATAATATGTTTTATTTATAATTGCTAATCATAGCTTGCACTATAGTCCACATCATTATTACAAATGAGCAATTCTGTAACATTTGAAACTTATTTTCAGTGCCAGTGTTCTGGGACATTTTCTTTAACCACTGAAGGAGCATAAACTCTGAAAGGTCTACATCCATGTTTTTTGCTTTTTCTCTTAATTGGCCTTGAATTACAACAGTGATGTCTGTGCAGAGGTGGCAGTCCTCAGTTTTGCATTGTTCAGTCTATAAAGATACTAACATTGAATCTCTGGTCACTGTTAACTGTGATCAAGTAGTTAGCAGTGATAGCATGTCTGAGATCTTAAGCTTTGAGTGAATGCTCTAGTATCCTTGATGTCCTTCCAAACAGAAGGTTAATTTGATATCCTGTCATATTAAAAGATAAAGCAATGTTTAAATTATATTGTATAGTGTTTTACAAAGATCTCTTGAGACTTTACACTGGAATGCTGTGATGAAATGACATCAAGCTTAGCTATTTCATAATTGAAAGCAGTCCCACTATGTCCCAAAAAACCTCATTGAATTAACCTAAAATTAGGAAAATGAGAGTGTCTTTGAATACTAGTAGTATCTTGTGGAGTAAATAGAACGTAAGGATGAGTTTGGGATCATCTTATTTCTATTGCAAATGCTAAAGATTTATCTGCTCCTTGTTAAAAAACGTAAATGCTCTGCAGGGATATCCTGTAGGCTTTTTGGCTTTGTAGATGCTTCCTTTATAAGATAGAATCACAAAGCACAAAAGCAATTGTGAGTAGGAGTTTTCTAAAATTGCAAAGATGAAGGTATTTGAGCATTCTTTCCCTTCCTATTATCTTTTTTAACCTTTACACAAAGGGGTTTTTAAACATTTGTAGGCCTGGTTGTTAATAGCTATTAGATCTCTGTTTATGAAGTGCACCAATGCCATTATACTTCTTGCACCCTTTTGGTTTATTGCCCCAGATTGAGGAGACTTTTTGTTTCCTTAAGTGTCTGAGTTTTGCTTTGATGGAGCAAAGAGAAAGGAGTAAGAACAAGGACATAGACTCAAGAGAATTACACCAGTAGAAGTTGTCTGGAAGGGTTATATGGTCGTCAGCCTATATTCATCTTTTGCACAGCTTTGGTGAGACCTTTCAATACCAATGGAAAAGTCCCTGGTTTTATTACTGTGTTTTATAACACATGCTATTTCTTTTCCAAAATACTTCAGTTCGCACAATACACTATCAGGTTCTCACACTAAGTTTGTAAAATGTATCAATTTCGTTCAAGTTTTTTAGGGAAGTAATAGAACTGAAGCAGAAGGAAAGAGGAAAATGAATTTTCAGTCTGAAAGGTGGTGATGTAATGTAGTTAGTAGGTGAATGACTGGTCATTAGCAATCTTCTTGCTTTTTCACTCCTACAGCAGTACCTAATTTTGGTGAAAATCCTGCCATTAGAGCAGAAGAGGCATATTTTTGTATGTACTGTAAGAATCTTTACTTACATTCCTGCAATCCTGTGTCTTGTGGAGTAGGTTAGGAGTTTGATTTACAAGTTTGGTGAATTAAAAGATCAGATCTGACTCTGTAATCTAAACTGTGCAGGGGTACATATGCCTAGAGAGTCACTGAAAGTAATGAGGGTTTTTAAATGCTATGCCCTCGGATGTCTGTTTACAGGATCACAGTTTACAGACCAAACTGCGCTATTGGGATCTATGGAAATGTTCCCATCACATGCAATACCAGCTCAAGCTGATGTCAAATGCTAAACTTCCCACTGCTTGTTTAAGCAGTTCCTAACTGCAGTTTGGTTGCAGAAAAATCAGATTGTATTTGAGTTGTTTTCGTATTGGAAATATTAACATGTATACAAACAAAATAAAACACTGAAATATTTCAAAAGAATGTAGGATAGTTTCCCAACTTCTGCTTCTAGAAAATATATATGCTTGCGATAATTAAAACTGGAATAAAGGGGCAATACTTTTTTTTTTTTTGTTGTAAATGCCAGAACCACACAGTTGATATTTTAAAGGTAGATTTCATCTGAGAGTGCGAGGTTGTGTGTGAGTGCACATAGGTGAAATCACACTAAATTCCTTGGAATTAGTAACAATATTGTATTTTTTTCTGGATGTACCTGGTTCTTGCCTTAGTTGCTGTTTGCCTTCTGAAATAGTTGGCAGTTGTTAGTTTCTTTTTTTTTTTTTTCTAAGGGGTTTATTGTGGTACTTCAAAGAATTTAGTAAAATAGGGTTAAAATAAGAACATAAAATGTGTAGTTAGAGGAGGCTTTCTGCTCTTTTTTTTTGTCTGCAGGTAAGAAGTGTAGAAAATGAAGATGTCCAAAAAACAGTGCAAAACATTCACTTCTGAAATTACGTTCCTTTGGCAAGGTGCATGGAAAAGATTTGGAGAAAACCCATAAGTGCTGGCAAAATTTGTAGGAATGTCGGAAAAAAATTTAAAGTGTTGGCATAAGAATTCTTTGAAAATCCCCACTTATTCACATGTGAAATGAAAGCAAAAAAGCACCTGTCCTCTTTTATGCACACTGAGTGAATAAAACTGAGTAATTATATTTAGCAAAGTACAGTTTTCTAAACCAACCTCTGCCTGCATTCATTTGGCTTTTTTCATTATTTATTCCACTACACTAAAAGATTGTGGTTGAACATGGGCATATTTTGGGAAAAAAAACCCGCACTAACCACCTAAGAGAACAGTGAATATAAAATATATTCTAGTTCTAACATGAAGCTCTTGAGACTAAATATTATTAATTCAATAGAAAAGATCTTAGATCCGTAGAAATTTTTGCACTCACCCTGGTATAGGTAAATTTGAAGATCCTGCAGAATTTTTAACACTAACTATTTTGTTGACTCAAATTGAAGAGAAGCATGCATGTCAAGGTCCTACTCCTATAAACATTTAACTATATTGAAATTTAAATATGTTTTATGTAAACCAATTGAGCTGCTCATATCTGTATGATTGTGCTTAGCTTTTTGAAGGATCGGAAGGGTCATTAAGAATTGTAAAGTGAATTTATTTTGTTTGCTTAATTTGTTTATTTTTCGTTCTGTGACCAAATGTCGCTCTTCTTCAGTGAAAACAAATAGGAATCTTAAAACAAACATGAAAATCAGTCTTGTGTGGCTCAGAAATTATCGCACATTAAAAAGGATAATATATGAAATCTATTCCACAATCTAAACCAAGCATTTTTTGTTAATAATAATGATAAAAAATTATTCTAAGACCTTAATTCCCTCTAATTATTTTTTCTTGTTACTATGGGTGTACCATCTTACTGTTTGTTTATTGCAATCATATTTGTTTCACACCCAATGCTGTTAAAACTAAGAACTAGATACATGATACTAGAGATCATTACTGTGATTTACAGTCAGTAGAATTCCTAATTGATTTGGTCCTTTATGTTGAACAGTTCGGGCCGTGGTACTTGCCTTGATAATGAGCCTCCCAAGCGTGACTTTCTTTATCCAGCTGTGGCCCCAGGTCAGGTGTATGATGCTGATGAACAGTGTCGCTTCCAGTATGGAGCAACATCCCGCCAATGTAAATATGGGGTAAGAAGTCTTAATCCTTATGCTGAGTCTTCTGCTTAGTCACTTGTATATATTCCGTTCAAACATAAATCTTTAGTTAGATGCAGTAGTGGGTTACAGATTTCCAATAGCATGTCTGGTGCCATCATACGTAAGCGAAGGGTACATTTTAATCCTTATGCTGCATCTTTTGCTTGAGTCATTTGTGTGTACTGTACACCAAAATGGGTGGGTAACAATGAGCTGGGGAAAGCATTCTTTAATTTTAGGAAAAAAAGGAGCCCAGAACCTGGTCCCTGTAAAGTGTACTACAGAATTTTCCCTGATTTCCGTTAATTGAGACCATGTTCATGCTGTACTAATCTTGAAACATGAAATCTGTTGTGTTGGCTTTTTCAATTTAAAGCTGCATCTTGGAGTTACTTTTGTACTCTTACTGACTTGTCAGGTCTGGGTTTCATTTTTTTTTTCTGACATAGGGTTTATTGTTTCTAACATTATTCAGACCTCTTTGTTGAAAGATACATTATGGTTTTGGAAACGGAGGAACATGAAGCTAGATAGCTGTATAGAATACTGTGTAGCTAAGTACTAGCAAAGCTTTGACTGCAAGTACCAATGTGCAATAAGGTAATTAAATTTACAGTATAAATAAAAATCTGCACACTTAGTCCATGATGCAATAGATTTATAAATACTGAAAATCTCACATCCCAAATTTTGTAGTAAAAAGATGCATTCTGCTGTGCTTGTCATCAAATAATCAGCTGAAACGGAATTAAATACACTTTGGAAACATTTCTAGCAGTTTAAAAGTAAATGGTTTTAATAACAATTAAATTTTTAGATTATTCAAATAAAACATTGTAATCTTTGGATTTTAACTCTTATTTACTTCTCTAAAGGCTAGCTACAAAAGAAGTCAATTTTTAATATCCCTGGGGTGATAAATACAACATTATTCTTGGGATGCCTCTTTGGCAGATGATATTGTGCAAAGGACTTAAAAACTATATGTAGCTGGCTGACTAGCTCACTGGGTCTTTCCTGATCTCTCATCAAACCTCTTTTGGCCTTTATTTTTCCTTTTTAAGTTCTCACTTCCCACCATGATTCTTTAAGGGCAGTGTTTCCTGTCGCTACATCTAGGTCATACCTTCTTTTTATCTTACAAATTTGCACCATGCACACTTGTATTTTCAGACTAAGGTAATCTGCAGATATCTATTCCATTATTTATAGCACAGCCTTTGGAGATATACTGCATTTTAAATTAAACTCTAAAGTTAATAAAGTGCAAAACCTGGCTTTTCCACATGTGTGTTATTTTTTTCAAAAAGTGTTAATGTAGTCATTGTTTTGATGATCACACTGCACAGTACACTTTCTTTCCTAAACCTGTTTCTAAACCACAAACAATTGGAAGTAATGAATACGTGTAGGTAGTCTTGGCTTTTTGCCTTCTACTTTCTTTTTAAGTTTTTCTTGGGATTCCCTTATAGTTTCAAAAAAGAAGTTACATCTTCCTGTGACATTACCAGTTCTCTGAATTGATATAATGTATTGAGTTCCATCAGTGTACCATCAATGTGAACATAACTTCTAAGTGTCTCAGGAAAAAAGACAGCTGCTTTTAGCAATAGAATTTAGACTGCAAACATTAATATAATGAGTTCTTGTAGAAGTCTGGTAATACCCACTCTAAGAAATTACAAGCCTTTACAACAGTGTCTGCATTTAAAAATTCTATCCACCATGGCCATAATGCTTTGGAAATGAGATAATTATGATTATGATTGTACAGATTTCAAGTGATAATTTGAAGTGGAAAAAAAAGCCTTTGGAAGCTGGTAATGCAGATGGAAAATATCCACATAAGAAAGACTTATTTGCATATGAAAAGGTTTTCCGAACTGAGCAGTGGAACTAGATCTAAGTACCAGGAAAAGCTAAGTTGAACACACTGCTCAACTCTTTCATTATCAAAAGAAACAATGTTTTAGATATTCCTGTTTGATGTACTAATCACATGAAGATGCCATTAATAGTTCACCGGTCTTACTCTACACAGGTGCAATAATGGATGGAAAAACATACTAAAAATCCCTAATTAACAATGGACCTAGTTTTGTATGCTAACTTCTTTCTAGCACTTCTTTTAGGCCTTTTTATTTGAAGTGCCTGGTAAAAAAGGGGTAGAGCGGGTTTTCCAACATGGGGTGTAGTGACCCAGAAGGAAATAAATTCTAAACCAAAGGGAAATCTCAAGAGAAAATTGCTTGCTTTTTTATATTCCTGATGTTCTTTACTGATTTGTGGTCATGAGACTTGACAAGAGAAACAGTCAAACTCTCAAATCAAAGGCCAAAAATTTACAAGTCTCCTTTGGACTCTGATGTAGCTGTTGGGATAGTTGGTGTTTTTAAAGTAGCTTGGAAAATCTTCATGTTCTTTCTGCTTTGGAATTCTGCTTGAATGTCTTACTAACCTTTAGAAAAATCACCTCTTCCAACCATCTAGCTTTAATGTTAATCTGGTGCCGTTTCTCCCGTATTTCCTCATGCATTCCCTCTGTATGTTTATTTTTAAAGGGTTTGTTGCTTTTGATCATAGGTCATGTCCTAGTGCTGCAAAGAATTTTGCACATTTAAGTACGTAAAGCCTTTATCACTTAGTAACTTGAAGTTAAATACATGGGGAGGTGTTTGAACAATGGAGGCGTCATAACTGAAGTACTAAAGGGGCTGGAGGTTTCTGCGTTTCGTGTGTGTATTTACTGACAATTTGACCTTAAAAGGAGCTCTTTGGTAGTTGTTTTGATACTGTTCTAAGTACTAGACCTAGTTAAACCATTTAGTCACTTCTGAACAGAGCTCTTCCAGCAAAAGTATTGTGGCTATTGGTTAGATTTCCTTGTATTGTGCAGCACATCAGGTCAGACAAGAATTCAGAGATATACTGTAGCTCTTTGAGCTGAAAAAAGAAAAATACATGTTAGAAAATGATAGTGATCCTTTCAAAGTTACATATGCATTGTTCTTTATACTATACTTTCCACTCTTTCTGATACAGGGGCAATTTTAGATAATTAACATGAAGGGATAGTTTGAATAAAGAATTGAGAGGCAGTATCTCAAGGTACTTAAAATACTCCCAGTTTTAGGGCACGCTCTCAGATTCAGGAGAACATAAAGTTTATGACTTACAATGACCCAAATTGTAATGGTGGAAATTTCGCTATATAGTACTGAGGCAAAGCTTTTTCCTAAAGACAGCACATACTTTCAGGTATCTTACCAGATTCATTGCAGTGGGAGATTTTGAGGTTATTAGGAACAGTGCCAGTTCCTATTAATTTATATAGCTACTGGATGTGCTACATCTTCTAGACTGATACAGTGTGAATTCTCCTCTACTGATTATCAAGTGTGTCTCACTTCTTTGCTTTGTGTGCCAGTTCCCCTGATATGTTCAAAACCTTTTTCAATCCTTTAGTTTAGGTGAGTGTAAGGAGAACTTCTTTAATTGGCTCCTCGCCTCCTTAACCTTTGAGCATCTGCCTAATAATAGTTGGCTGTTGGCTGTCTCTGGGTTAATGCAGGAAAGAATTCCATTCTTGATTTTTAATTTATCTGTTTTATGGGTTGAAATAATACCTGGAATATGCCTGACTGTAACTTAGAGATTTTGTGGTTCCAAATAATGCTTTGCTTTAGAGCTGGTCCCCACATTTTAGGACAGAGGCTAAAACCTCAGACATTTTAATAGTAGTTAATACTTTATACATAAGGTTGATATTGCTGTGGTGCATTTTATGATCTGTGAAGCTGTTGGCTGCTAGTGTGGGTTTCAGAGATAGTGCCTTACAGTTCTTTGTTTATTTTTTTGCATCTTGTCCTTTTTCAACATTATTGGTGTCAGTAAATACTTTGAGTAGGGAGAAGAGGGGACAAACACTCCTCTCCTTTGCATACATGGCTTCACTGAAATCAGCAGGACCACTCTTTGTATTTCACACTAGAGTTTAACACATCAGGTAATGTATTTTAGCTGATGACAGGTCGCTCTCTTCTGTGTCATGGTCTTATGTTTGCAATTAAGTTCTCCAGTTAGTCTGCCAATGAAAACAGCTTTAAACTTGAATACCAGTTTTTATTCACTTTTTGTTAGTGCATTTTGGAGGATAGATAGAGTTCAAGCTATGAACCTACTGCTTGTAAACAGGCAAAATGAAGATATATTCTCAGAATAAGGAAAACTGCTGCTGCCTTCAATAGCTCCCTTGCCGTAGTTGTCTCTAGGAAATTTTTAATGAGTTATGGGGAGTGGCCATGAAGTTACTTAACCATTAATGGGAAGTTGCTGGGGAAGTGCAGACTACAGAAATACAGGACATGCAGTGGTCATAACTTCACTGCTTCCTAGTTTCCCATATGCCAGTTAACAGACAGAATAGTTTAACTGAATTAGCTAGTAATGACAAAAACAACACAGCACTGGTCAGTTGACTTTCAAATTCAGGAGAGTGAAGAGATTGCTATGCACAGCGTTTTAACAGTATTTATTGTAAGGCAAAATACCCTGAATTACAATTGACCCTTGTAATCAGGTAATACAAACTTTGATGTTCGTAAATTAAACTGTAATTTTTTTTTTTTATGATACACTGATGCAATTTACTCCAGTTAAATGGAGTGGTATTAAACATGATGGAGTATTTTTATAGGAAAGTGGAAGCAGATTCTGGAAGCTGTTGTTTCAGGAAGGGCAGAGAAGCCACTGGTGTAGTTTTGCACCATAACTACGTTTTGTTTCTTCACCTGTTGATACTATGACTAGAATTGTGCATTCATTTGAATCTGTACATAAGTGACTTGCTCCCCCAGCTTTGCATGTCATACCATGGCTAAGTTGCTTTGTACTTGGTGATTGTTAGCAGAGCAAAATTAGCTTGATCAGATGCATTTCGTTACAATACTTACAAATTGGGGTTAAAAGTATTAGTAGGCGAAGAGAGGAACTGAAGACCTGGGTTTTATTCTCTGTCGTTTTTATCAACCTTTCAATTATTTTTTATTCATAAGGTCTTGCTGGTAAAGTGCAAAACCTCTCATCACTATTGTGCAGGCATTGGGCCTTTAGAATTACTACAGGTCTGAGCTTTTCTTGTGTAAGGACTTACCAGATCATGCTGTAGTTAAGAACATTTTAAACACTTTCAGCTTTATTCTTAAAGTGAATTTTGTTCCCTTTTTGGGGGGTTTTTGTTTGTTTGCTTGTTTGTTTTTTGGTTGGTTGTTTTTTTTTAAGATGAAGATGTGTATAGCCAAGGGAAATCCCAGAAGTTTTCCTCTCTCTGAATTCTGAAGTAGTTTTACATGCTTTTTGTATCTTTTTCTAACAAGTTCCTGTTGTCCCCTTTCTTCTTTCCTATGACCCTCTTGTCTCCACCCACTCTTTCTTTTTTTTTTCTCTCTTTCTGTTTCGCAAGAGGCATAGATGTAACACCAATGTGTTCTTGTGATCTTATGAAAACTATTTAAAAAGTGCAAGGGGAAGCTAGTGATCAAAGCAGGAGGAGTGCATAAGATGACAGTAGAAGAAATAATGGGATTCCAGATACTGGAATGTGGTTTAAATACAGATGGGATAGGTTGCATGGCTTTGAAAGGAAAGATGCTATTTGGAGGTGTTTGAGCTTGTGGAGCTTCTATAGTTGCCATAAGGTTCACATAAGCACCCAATATTTAGAAAAGAATGCTGGTATGGTAAAATAATACAAATGTACAACTTAAGCTTTGGATTCTATTTCACATTCTTTCAGCATGTTGTGATTCATTACATGCTGCACAACTTAATAAGCATTTGGTAGAGGAGCACTGAAATGGTAACTTTTGGGTGCTTATCTGAACTAAACTTTGAACCTTCTGAAGTTCACCCATGATTACAGTCTTCTAGTTTTAATCATGTTGTCAGCAATATTTCAGCATTGATGCTGAAAATACCCTTAGTTGATGCTTTTCAGGTCTGAATTGTTAGTTACAATTCAAGATAATTCTTTTTATGCTCTATTTTAGCAAATGCTCATCAAGAGGTGCAGCATATTCTAGATTAAATGTGCTGAAGTAACGTAAAATCCTAATTGACATTTTAAAATTTTATTAACAAAACCCAAAACTCCCAAATTACCGTAGTCCAATATACATTGTGAACATGCTTTCATGTTACATAATTTTGAAATGCCTATATGTAACTCTGCATGACAGAACAGAAAGAGGCTCCATCATTGATAACACTTAGGCAAAAGGAAGATAATTTGATTTGCTGTTTTTTTTTTTCTAGATGGGTTCAGCTTTGTTTAATTTACTGCAAATACAAGCATCCGAATTCCAAACTGAAGTCATGGAGCCCTAAGATACACCGTTACAGGTTGTCATCTATCTTTTCTTGATCTTGTGAAAGGCCTCAGCTTCAGTTTATGTTTCCTGGATTTTTAAAACACTTTCCCTTGTTTGCTTTACAAATTAATAATTAATAATTCCACACATTTGGAGACTGAGTTTGAGGTCATAGAATCATAGAATCATAGAATCCTAGGGGTTGGAAGGGACCTCGAAAGATCATCTAGTCCAACCCCCCCTGCCAGAGCAGGGTCACCTAGAGCACATCACACAGGAACTTGTCCAGGCGGGTTTTGAATGTCTCCAGTGAAGGAGACTCCACAACCTCCCTGGGCAGCTTTGCAATGAAGTATGTTTTAATTATTACTTGCCCATATGTGTTAATATATAGATGGTGCACTTGTGTCGGCGGATCAGAAGTGAAATTTTGCATGCAAGCTTTGGAACACAAACCAGAATTCTGGATTGAAATTGCCCTGAAGTATACATGTTTTAAAATTCCAGACTGTTATCCAGATATGAGTTTTTGCTTCTGTCTATATTGGAATGGATGAAATCTTTGCTTCTGAATGCAGCTGAACTTCTGGCTTTTCAGAACAATGAACCAAACTTCACAAAGTCAGCACGGCTATTCATTTAAACATTTGAACTTAATCAGATGCAAAATAAACACAAGGTCACAAGTGGAATCGTCACAGTCTGACATTTGTAATGACGATTTGACAATATAAATCGCACATGAAACATAAGAAGGTAAATTACACTAATTTTGGTGAGAAAAATAAGAAAGTAAATTAAATGGAAAAGTAAATCCAGCAGGATTACGACAGGAACACCTCATACTGTGTCTGAAAGTAACCAATTTTAGGTTTTCACTTTGAAGTCCATACTGTATTGAAGTTTGGATTCAAGCTTGATTTAAATGTGAATTTGATTTAATGTTGGTCTTTAGCACCTTAATGGATGTGAAATTTGTGAAATTAGGTTTTTCAAGAATGTTTGTGATGTATCTTCTGTTCTTTCCCTGTTCTATTTGATATTCTAAACCATATATTTGTGTGTATCTTAATCTGAAAATGTTATCAGTTGAGTGGCAACAGCAAGTGTTTTATTCAGAGATTTAAGTCAGTAAATATTTAAACTGTTTGCATTTCTTCAACAAAAAATGCTAGTCCAAAAAGTAAGACAGTTCTACATTGGCTGCAGGTATGCTTTTACAAGTGGCAGTATTTCTCCTAAAAAGAGGCTCAACAATTTGCTTGAGTTTTCATAGAACCACCCACCAAAAATAGGAGAAGATAGCTTAGAACTAATTGTCAAAAATTGGGTGGAAACTGCAGAAATAATTAGTACTTATTCTTTGTAATTTTAGACCATTCTAATACGCAATGGATTTTTAAAAAACATACCTTGCTTCTACCAATAATGAAGCTAAATAAACTATATTAATAATCCTTCAAGAATGGCACCAGCTGTTTTTAAACTTAGAAAATAATTTTGCATTATTCAATAAAAGCTTGTACTCTTGAACGGTTACTGCAGCTGCTAGTGAATAATGTATAAATAAATCAATTTTTATATGTAGTTCAATGCAAGAAACATGAATCTTAGGATAAAATGTTGCAGTTTTTCCTGTTGATGTGTGTAGAAAAGAACTTAGGTGCCAGATACTCATTTCCTCATAGAAACAATGAACTTTTGGGGGGGGTTGTGCCTAATAACTTTCATTTACTCACACTGTCTTTTACTTTTTTGCTCTTTGTACCAAGGTTCAGCCATAGAATCTATAAAAGGATTATCTGTAGGATATGATTTCAAGCAGCAGTTAAATAAAATGAAATAGTAATTACTATAGTAAAATTATTTTTAGTATCTGAGTATCTTTCAAATTTTAAAACATACTTAAAAATAGAAAATATCTGTAAGCAGGTTGCAAACTCTTGTACAGATTTCAAAGTAATACAATAAAGATCATCATGTAAGTCATTCATTGTAAAAGCAAAGCAATTCTGATTCTATTCTGCATAGACAGCTGAATCCCAGGGCAACTGAAGCAACTATGAAGATTTCCAGTGTTCAGCCAACTTTGTATCATGCCCACATTATGAATTTCAAGCCTTAGATAGTTTTAGCAGTGAATCTCCAATATCAACAGAACTGGTTTAAATTAGATTTGGAAAACTGAATGAGAAAATATGGTAGGAAAAAAGATTATTTGAAAACCTGTGTTTGTATAACACTGACAACATAGGGAAGTAGTAGGGTATGCTAAATCATATATGAAATATCAGCCGCATATCTAAAAAGCCCAAGGAAAATATGTTAGTAAATAGCTCAGTTAGTACTTAATACACATGCACTGTTGTCACAAGTGTTACAGGAGCAGAGTGCAAGTAGTCTGAGCTCAGAAACTTTAGTTCTAAGTAAAGGAGACAAAAAACATTGTTGCCGTTTCATATTTCAAAATTAATAGTATCCTTTTACCATGTAATTTTGAGTCAGATAATGACATTAATGGAGATACTACAGCATATCTGGAGACTACTTTTGCAGCAACACTAAAATATACTATGCCCAATATTAGCACTAGTCAAGAAAAAAGCAACTATAAAACATTACTTGCATGGCAAGTGTGAAAAGCGTGTTCTTGTAGTCTACAATTTGATGCTTCCTGAATTTTTTGTCAGAATATTGTTAGGGCTCTGAAATCGCTCCAGAATATTTCACAACCATCTATAGATTTATCTGTCCAGCTCAGTTCTTAGTAGTCTCTGTTCAAATTTGCATATACTTGTGTGTATGAGGACTGGTAGCAATTTAGGCTTTTATTCTGATCAACTTGCTTCTGCCTTCTTTCCTAGGAAGTGTGTAGAGAGCTCTGGTGCCTCAGCAAAATCAACCGCTGTGTTACCAACAGCATTCCAGCAGCTGAAGGTACACTTTGCCAAACTGGGAGCATTGAAAAGGGGGTGAGTACAAATAATCTCATGTTTAAAGAAGCAATTTATTGTTGAAAGACTACAGGAAGAAAGAACTAGAAAATTTAAGTACTTATGAGCAACTATAAGCATTCACAAAAAGAGTTATTATTTCAGAATACATGTGCTTCCTAATGGAATTGTCCTATAGAATTATTTCACTATTATTTTATATATATATGATTTATTAAAATCGTATAAAATTTTGTAGCCTGGATAAAAAAAAATCCAAGCCTATTACATACTGCCCTTGTAATTTTTGTAAAAACTCTTTAGTTGAATCCTTATTAAATTTTATAGCACTCTTCCATAAAGGACTGTTTCAACTCTAGGTCTAGCATGGACTTTGAAAATGTGTAACATAGGTCTAAAGCTTAAACTCTGTTTCTTTTTTAGAAGATAAAGAGATCTTTATTCCTTCAGATATAAGCTTAATCATACAAGCATTTATACAATTTTTTGCCTTAATAAAAGGGTATTCTAAAAGCCCATATATCCCTGTGACTTTTCTGTTTTGATTTTTAATTATTCTTTTTGTATTCAGTTACACTGTGTATACCAACTGTTTAGCTTTAAAGGACTATGCTGTGCAGTCTGGCAAACTCTTTACCTAACAGAAAAGTACAGAAGGTCAGTGTTGCAACAGATCAAGTCTAGTGCTACTGTATCAGTCTGAACATGGGAATTTCTATTTTAAAATTATGTACGTTCTAAGTTCTGGAACTTAGTTTTAGATTAAGGACACTTAAGAGAGTGTTTCTCAATTACAAGGCAAAATCTATGGGTTTTAAAGAGGAGAGGAAAAAAAATTTAATTATTAATTTACAGGACATGTAATGTGAAAAAATGTTAATTCCATATGACTCTTTTCAAGATACTGTATTTTATGCAGGTTTGTACGAAGTGAAGTGAGCTTATTATATTAAACAGTTTCTGGTATCTGTCCAAGATTTAGTGCTCCAGACTGGATTTTTTCCTAACTACAGCTACCGACACCTATTCTCATACTGACTTTTGCTATAGTAGCTGGGCTAGTTTCAGTAAAGATTACACGGCGTTTTGACTTGCAGTTCAATGTTTAAACAAAATGAATGAAACCTTTTGGGCAGCTGTCACAGTTTATTAATGCTTGTTGACAGCTTCATTCAGGGTCCATGATCTAACATCGTTCTGATGGCTTTTCCATACTGAGTTTGGAAATATTGCTAAATCATGTTCAGTAAGTATCTTGTTCCATCATTAAATTTTAGAGGGAAATTAGAGAATCTGAACTGTTTTACCAAAGTAAACTGTTCACGCCTGTAAACAACAGAGGATTGCATCAGTAAACTGCAGCTTTGAAGGCTGCTGGAAATGAATAATCCCAGATCGCAAAAAAACCCAAGAAAGCACAGCTCTTTCCAAATACGTAGTTCTCTTTACCACACACTAAGGAGAAAATAAGAGGTTACAATTCATAGAATCATAGAATGGTTTGGGTTGGAAGGAACCTAGAAGATCATCTAGTTCCAACACCCCTGCAAGGGCAGGGACACCTTCCACTAGACCAGGTTGCACAAAGTCCTGTCCAACCTGGCCTAGAACACCCCCAGGGAGGGGGCACCCACAACCTCTCTGGTCAACCTGTTCCAGTGCCTCACCACCCTAAGAGTAAAGAATTTCTCCCAAAGGTCTAACCTAAATCTACCCACTTCCAGTTTAAAACCATTAGCCCTTGTCCTGTCACTACACACCCTGGTAAAAAGTCCCTCCCCAGCTTTCCTGTAGGCCCTTGAGGTATTGGAAGGCCACTATAACACGTCTCCTCGAAGCCTTCTCTTCTCCAGGCTGAACAGCCCTAACTCTCTCAGCCTGTCTTCATAGGAGAGGTGCTCCAGCCCTCAGATCATCTTTGTGGCCCTCCTCTGGACTTGCTCCAACAGCTTCATGCCCTTCCTGTGTTGAGGGCTCCAGAACTGGACACAGTACTCCAGATGGGGTCTCACAAGAGCAGAGTAGGCCTCCCTTGACCTGCTGGCCACAGTTCTTTTGATGCAGCCCAGGACACCATTGGCTTTCTGGGCTGCAAAGCACTTTTCTGGCTCATGTTGAGTTTGCTGTAAAGACAGTTTGACTTGCTAGATTGTGTGATGATTTATGCTGTCATTGAACATGATGAGAAGGTAAATTTATTTATTATTGGACATTAAGTTTTTTTGCAAAATAATTATAGAAGCAGTAATTGAAAATACATTGTTAAAACTGAGATGACAAATTCAAATTGAGTTAATATTTTTTTCCCCTACAAAAGATGAAATTATTTTTTCTCGATATTAGAGTACTTCCATGTGAGTTTTCTAAAAGCGTACTTTTGTAAATCTTAGTTTTATTAAACAGCTAATATTCATATAGAAGTTACCTCAGATATACCACAGGATCATGTTTTATTTAATTGTTAATGAACTCTGTAAGAAAAATTCAAGGCTGCTTACATTATTCACAGTTTATGCACATTTTTTACATATTCAAATGCATCACCATTGCCTTTTGAGTTGAACTAACTGAAAGTTATTTATTCAGTTTTAGAGAAGAAGTAATATTTCAGTTCTAAACTTTTCATGAAGGATTGTTCTTCTAAAATAGCTGTCACCTCCTCGTGTTTCTTCATATACTGGTTACTCAATAGCCCGTATCTCATTATAGCAGATGAGGTTGCTGTAATTTGTGGAGGAAGCGTATTTCTGTAGTACCATTAGAGGTAATAAAACTTCTGGTCATTTGGAATTACTGTGACAAGAGATTCTGTGCATCACTGGCTTCTGGTGAAAGATAAATTTTCACTAGAAAATTAAGAAGAGACACCAAGTGAGCAGTTAATTCCTCAGACTTAAGTTCAGTAGAGGAGAATGAACGGCATGTAGGGAGTTTTTACAGGGGAATACAGGAGTGTGAAAGATTATAGAAGAAAACGCTTGGGTAAGAAAGGAAATTACAGAGTACAAGGATTTTACACATCCTTGGACAAATAAAGCAGGTAAAATGTGTCTGCCTATTGTGTACAGTCATAATGGTATAGTGTTGGGATGGTTTGCATGTTCTGTTCTACGTACCTCATATTCCTGGGAGTTTTAATTCCGAGTGTATTTAATATCTTAACTTTGCTTTTGAAATGTTTGTTGTATGTAATGTATTTTAGATTAGATTATCAGCATACATTTTACTCTTAGAATAATTTTAATTTTAGCTTTTTACTTTAGCATTAGATAACTGTTCATGTACTTGTGTGGCAAGTTTAAGAGAATGCTGAAAGGAGATTGTTGTCTTCGGTTAATGAGATCATTATCTCATAATTTATCACTATGATAAGAATAAAACTGTAAGATTTTAATCCCTCCTGTCTAATTCACATAAATGCTTCATTCTCCATCATAATTACACCATTGGAGGCATTGCAAAACACTGTGCCGTGTGGGTATAATAGCTAAAAAATGTGAGTTCACTTTATGAATACGGAATGTGTTACGCAGACATTCAGTGATAGTCTGGAGTAAAGAGAAGCTGTGATGGATGGCTATTTATTGGCATAAACCTCCAATTTGTAGATTTGAACTACAAGAAGGGTAAACCTTCCTTTCCTCAGTACAACTCCATGAAAACTGGTGTCTTTTTTTGTTTTTTTTTCCCCTGAAGGGAGGGTGTGGTGGTTTGACCCCACCCAGCAGCTAGGCCCCCACCCACTCGCTTGCTCTCTGCCCCCGCAGGGATGCAGGAAAGAATCAGAAGGGCAAAAGTGAGAAAAAAATTGGGCTGAGATAGGCAGATTATTAAGTTAAAGGAAAAGAAAGAAAAAGCAAACAAGATCAAAGGCAATCACTGGCTGCGTCCTACCAGCAGACTGTTGCCCAGCCAGTTTCTGAGCAGTGACTACTTTGCAAAAACCCCCACCCCCAGTTTTACTGCAAAGTGTAATTTTATAGGGTATGGGATGTCCCTTTGGTCAGTTCAGGTCAGCTATCCCTGCTGTGTCCCCTCAAAACCTCTTGCCCACTGCTAGCCTACTCTCTTGAGTGACAGGTTGAGAAACCTAAAAAGCTTTGATGGTGTGCAAGCAATAGCTAAAACATCAGTGCGTGATCCCCACTGCTTGCAAACATAAAATGCAGCACCAAATGGGTTGCTGTGGGGTAAACTCTGTCCCAGACAGATCTAGTAGAAAAGGCAACACATTTTGAACTTGAGATTTAAAATAATCTGCTTTATTTTTTCTGTAGACACAGTAAGGCTTGATTTTTGTTTCTCTAACTGATAGAGACTGAGGCTTGTAAAGAGAAATGTGCTGGATTATAACAGCTGTGTTTTTAAACAAGGACAGAACATACAGACAAAAAAGAGGTCATAGAGGATAAAAATGTTTTGAGAGAAGAAGCAAGAATGAACGTTGGTAGAAAAATAATGCTACAGTTCTCACTTATGTGGAAATAACAAGGAAATAATATAGTAAGGAAATATTAAGTGGTAGCGTGTGTTCATGTGCAGCACTTCATTTTATATTGATGCATTTGCTGATTTTAAGCTACACATTTAGGCTTTGGGTGAGCCCTGTGACTCAGGGTAAGAGAAAATTTGGGTTTGCTATACTTAAAAAGTCAACACTGCATCTTCCAGTAGTGCTTATGGGTGGACAGGGGTATATCTGTCTGTCCGTGTCTTCTGTGCATGCCTCAGTGCTTTTCATCAAATTCATGTGGCTGATTTTGGACAGAGAAGTTGTCTAGGTTTCTTTATGTAAATTATCAATACTGTGTCTATTATAGAAATTCAAGGGAGGGAAAGGCTTGTCTGACTCAGGTATGCTGGATTCACAGTGATGCAGCTGATGTCAGAATGTTCATCAAACTGTGGGCTCCAGGATTGTTTCTGAGTTGGTTTGTAAAAGATTTCTGAGGAAGGAGATGATACATTTATTTTAACATTAGCCGTCTGTGGGAATTGCCTGTCATTTTGTATATCCAACGTAAGTAACAATATTGCAAAGTGTAAGTGAAGTGAGTGAAGTTCACAGGTTGTATGTTCAGTCTGTCCCTGAACGTGTGGCCAGTCACTATCATACAATGATGGTCTGTACCATGCCTGATGCTTTGGCACTACTTTTGTTATGTCTGTAGGGTTAGTATAAATTAAGTACTGCAACAAATTCTTCTTCCATGGGTAACTTCATCCAGATTTTCTTTTTTACAATGTAAGGAATTGCTTTCTTAAAAATACTATCGGGGAATTTTTCGTTTTACGTAATGAAGCGCTTACATGAATCCTGAGTGGAGGGTGTTTTGCTAAACTAATCTCAGAAATGAATCTTAGTGTTTAAAAGAATGTAAGCAACTTGTAGTTCCTTTAATGTGAAACACCAAGGAGGATGTATGAAGAAAAGAGAAAATCATTATTTTAAGCTTGCTTTAACTTCTGGTGTGTGTTAGGGACCTATAATTCTGGACTTAGTGAAGACAATTAACAAATCACACACACCCTCACTGATGTCTAAACATGGCTAGAAAAAGTAAAATATTAGTCTTGTTATCTATACAGAGAATGCTAATGCCTATAATTGGTCATTGTGTGACCCTATTTTTCTGTCTTGATAACTCTGTCAGCCTGGAAGCTAATTTTGAGGTTTTTTTTGTGAAATCTTTCAGTGGTGTTATCAGGGAGAGTGCGTACCTTTTGGCACTTGGCCCCAGAGCGTAGATGGGGGCTGGGGTCCGTGGTCAATATGGGGAGAGTGCAGCAGGACCTGCGGGGGAGGAGTCTCCTCATCTATAAGACACTGTGACAGTCCAGCGTAAGTAGTTAAAGTAAGCCAGAGCCAACAAAAAGACACATTTGGAAATTATTCAAGACTGTGGTTTCACATGTTATCTGCAAAAATGTTTTGCTAGTTTGCCAACATTTGTCTTCAAAATAGCAGACAGAAACACTTAAAAAGGAGTAGTTTGCTAGACATGCTTTTAACATTTTTAATGTATCTTACTGTAGAGATAGCTGGATTTATATTTAGCAGTAACGAGAATGGTTTTCTTTCTGCAACTTGCTGTTCATGCAGAATATATTTAAATTATGACTTAGATTTCTTTCTTAAGATATATTACCTCTAATGCTTATCTAGGATGTAAAATAACTATTGCCAGCTACTTACTAAAAAAACCAACACGGTATTTCCAAGCTTTTGCATGCAACTGCTCACATATAAACCTTAGTTAGTAATATTGAGTTGCACATGATACATTTATATGCTGTCATGTTCAACACTCAGTTGTGACTTCCCACTGACTCTTAAAACAATTCAGCAACTTTTCTCCTTGCCACTACTCCCTTTTGGTCCATCTGCTCTCTCTCAAGAGGGGCCAGCTTCTCCACCACAGCTTGATCTGTTGTGTATATCTGTACTGGTCCTGTCATCTGTCTGCTTTCCCATGTCCTGAGCACTGTTCCAGAGAAGGTTGTTCAGGTAAGTGCTTCTTTCTCTCTGTCACTAGCACTGCTCAGATGAGGAATGCTTACTTATTTCCTTTGCTGTTATTTGCTGAATGAATCACTGCTTTTTTCTGTTGCTGCTTGCTCTGTTCTGGTTACCTGGTCACAGCTATAGGTCTCTGCAGAAGGATAGCTTTTTTGCTCCTTACTCTGTTTTGTCATGTCCCATAATCACTATTTCCACGAACATCATTAGTTTTTAAGACCACTTTTTCTTGAAAACATTAAGCATTTGTGCTTCTTTCATGAAAATCCATTCTGTGGCATTTGCCACTCCTTTCTTATCTTCTCCTTTCTGTACACTAAGGTTCTTTGTTGCTTGTACCTACATTTTGCAAGCCAGGCTGTACATCAGCTTTCCAATGCGTTCTGCAAGACAGACACCATAATGTCACATTACTGTTGCTTAAGGTGGTCTGTTCATCTCCTAGCATTAGCAATAATTATCAAATCTGGCAAATAGCACTACTTACTGAATGGATTCAAAAGCAAAAACTATCCATATGCTTTGATAACATGTTGGACTGTGTTACTGAGAGAACAACAAATTCATTATTTATTTAACAGCATTATGTAAAAATGCTAGTGAAATATTTGTTTGGAGCATGAGTAATTTCCTAAGGTTTTTCATCTATCCTATCACCACGTATATGGATTGGCATGTTGAAAGGTGATTACATTTGAAATGTTTAACAGCGCAGCTAGCAAATGCATTTGCAGGGGCAGGAATATGTCTCCATTAGGACAAAAATTCATTTTTGTTCAAGTATTGCCAGTTAAATAAGTCTAATGTGAAAAATAATATAATTTTCTTTTAAGTTACTTGTAAATGCTTTTATCTCTTCATTATAAAACAGACACCAAGTGTTCTTCCTTTTGGTTTTCAAGTTATGAGCCAAAGAGCTAATGTCACATTAATCTTCCATTTAACTTAATGTTAATTCATTATTTGACCTCTGTGGAAGATAGATAAGGTTCTTGAACAGTTTGGACATTTAAGAGGCAATGTCTTATTCACGCTAATAGAAACCTGCTTACTCTGGAGTTTCCTCAGATCTAATACTGCTTAATTCAAATCAGAATCAGATTCTTGAGCTAGCAAATGCAATCCTTTCTGGCTCCAGTATTTAGCAGGCAGTGTTTCTTCATTTTTTTTTATGTTTTCAAGTGTAATATGAGAAAATAATAAAAAAAAAAGTATCACATAGGTTGTTTACACATTCCTTACTCTAGTTCTACAAAGCAAGCAAGTACTTAAAAACTCTGCCGGTTTAGTATGTTCAAGGTGCAATTAAACCGTATTGCTTGGGATCTATAGAAACTAGACAAATACTATATAAGTGACAATTTCCAAGTACCCAGTATTGTTTTGCATCTGCTCCAATTCAAGTCAATGCTACGATTCTTATTAAATTAAGTATTTTAAAGTCTCACCTTAAAACTTCCATGTACTTGGACTTGTATTTATACTAATACTGTAATACTGATGTAAGTAAATTTTGTTCCCCTGTAGAAGTATAACCAACTTGTCTGGTTTGCATTTTGGCAGCAATGGATGCATCTTTTCGCAGTTC
The DNA here is from genome assembly GCA_020745705.1 of Hemiprocne comata. NCBI lineage: Eukaryota > Metazoa > Chordata > Aves > Apodiformes > Apodidae > Hemiprocne > Hemiprocne comata. Next base: position 36,945,694 of record CM036616.1, on the reverse strand, counting down.
AGAGAAGCTGTGAATTCTGCATTTATTGGTCAACAGTCCTGTAGGGCATTCTAAATTGCAGGCACCCTGTGTGTTGTATTAAGTTTTAGGATACCTGTCTCAATGGGATGCCCAACTGCTGCCTTCACATTAAGACCTAGAGCAAGTTCAACTTGAACATCCATGTTAGATGTGAGCAATGAGCATTCCACATCAGAGCAAAGGTCTATCTAGCCCAGTGTCTTATCTCCTAGCAGTGGCCAATAACAGGTATCCAGGGAAAAATTGCTAGCTTTTGGAAGCCAAGTCATGACTTTTCTGTGCATATACTGTGCAAGTTTCCAGACCTGGGTGTCTATGTTGTTCTTTAGCTCTACATTGTATCTTTACCCCATTAACTGCCACAAATGGAAGGAAGTATTCTCCACTAATCCGTTTCTAAACCCTTTTATCCTTTTTATACCTTTATAACTTTCCATGCTAATGTGTTACACAATCGTCTTACACATTCAGTGAAAATTTATTTATTTTGTTGTGTTTAAAACCTGCTGTTTTCCCATCAGTCACTCTTGTATTACCAGAGTGATTGTACAGTTTTCACAGAATCACAGAATCATTAAGGTTGGAAAAGACCTTCAAGATCATCAAGTCCAACCATCTTCCCTACACCCCCGTGACCACTAAACCGTCTCCCGAAACAGCACGTCTACCGATTTTCTGAACACCTCCAGGGACGGTGCCTGAAAAACCTCCCTGGGCAGCCTGTTCCAATGCCTCACCACTCTTTCTATGAATAAATGTTTCCTCATATCCAATCTGAACCTCCCCTATTGCAACTTGACCCCATTTCCTCTTGTCCTGTCACTAGTCACTAGGGAGAAGAGGCCAACACCCACCTCACTACAACCTCCTTTCAGGTAGTTGTAGAGACCAATGATGTCTCTCCTCAGCCTCCTCTTCTCCAGGCTGAACAGCCCCAGCTCCCTCAGCCTCTCCTCATAGGACCAGCTCTCCAGACCCCTAATCAGCCTAGTTGCCCTTCTGTGCACCCTCTCCAGTACCCCAATGTCCTTCTCATACTGTGGTGTCCAAAACTGCACACTGAGGTGCAGCCTCACCAAGGCTGAGTAGAGGGGCAGGTCCCTCTCTGCTGGGCAGCTCTCCAGGCACTTCTCCCCAAGCCTCTAGGGCTTCTGGGGGTTGTTGTGGCCTAAGTGCAGGACCCAACATTTGGCCTTATTTTATATTAGAGCTGAGCACATCAAATAATGAACTACCACTGGGGGGTTGGGCAGAGTATAAATACAGAAAATCAAATTATGAGCCTAAATTACAAATTCAAGCAAGTTAAAAATTGAACCAGAAAAAAGTATACAACAATAAAGAATTTCACTAGTAAGTTTCCAAGTAGTAGCACAACAGATATAAACAAGCTTTCATATTCTTTTAGATATAAATTAATCTTAAACTTCTTCAATCAAGAAAGTTCATAACAGTGGGAGAGTCCATAGCTAAAGGTGTTGTTTCACCTGTTTATCTTTTGATAAATTTCAAGAAAAAATACAATAGTTAATATGCTGATTCCTTAAAAAAGTTTATATTATTGGTACTAATTATCATAAGTATTAGTTCTGCAACATTCTCTGTGAATATTATTCTCATTATTAGGCAGTATTAAAAATTTTCAAATTAAAAATCACTTTCCTACTGCTAATCACAGCTGCTCTGTTCTCGCAGCCAAGAAGTGTGTTAGGCCTTTTGGCCAGTGTTGTAAGAGAAACTGAAGCTGAGCTGCATGTAGGAACAGGAAAACTTTTCCAGTCATACCCATTCTGAAACTTTGATTATCTTATTTTTTTCTGTAAGTGTGCATCCTTGCACTTGGCTGTCTTTGTTCAATTTTCATTTCGAAAGGAGCCTGCATATCAGATGATACTCTGTAACTAATTTACCTTCCTCTTTATTTTCACTCCAATGGTCTTTTTGTATTTGGAAGACTTCATAAGCAAGACATTTTTTCTTCATTTCGCAAATGAAAAGGTTGAGTAACACTGAGTGTGTTTCTTACTCTTATACTTGATATGAAGTTAATCTATGCATTCACCAATTAAGTTATGATTCCTTATTGAAATCTGTTGAAATCTGTCAGTCAATATTTAACATAATGTATACATCACTGAACTAGTACAGGCTTGTTTCGGATTTTTTCAGTCAGGATGTTCTGTACCATTAAGTGCCTTATAAAAATCTAAGCATATTCCATGATCCTTTTAATTTAAGCAGAAACTATAAAAAGTTTCAGTTGATTAAACCTATACTTATGCAAAATACTAATTTGTATTCATAGAATCATAGAATCATAGAATCCTAGGGGTTGGAAGGGACCTCGAAAGATCATCTAGTCCAACCCCCCCTGCCAGAGCAGGGTCACCTAGAGCACATCACATAGGAACGCATCCAGGTGGGCTTTGAATGCCTCCAGTGAAGGAGACTCCACAACCTCCCTGGGCAGCCTGTTCCAGTGCTCTGTCACTCTCACAGTAAAAAAATTTTTTCGGATATTCACCTTGAACCTCCTATGCTCCAATTTACACCCATTACTCCTTGTCCTATCACTGGTCATCACTGAGAAGAGCCTAACTCCATCTCCCTGACACTCACCCCTTACATATTTGTAAACATTGATGAGGTCACCCCTCAGCCTCCTTTTTTCCAAGCTAAAGAGACCCAGCTCCCTCAGCCTTTCCTCATAAGGGAGATGTTCCACTCCCTTAATCATCTTTGTGGCTCTGCGCTGGACTCTTTCAAGCAGTTCCCTGTCCTCCTTGAACTGAGGGGCCCAGAACTGGACACAATACTCCAGATGCGGCCTCACCAATGCAGAATAGAGGGGGAGGAGAACCTCTCTTGACCTACTAACCACACCCTTTCTAATGCACCCTAGGATGCCATTGGCCTTCTTGGCCACAAGGGCACATTGCTGGCTCATGGTCATCCTCCTGTCTACCAGGACCCCCAGGTCTCTTTCACCTACACTACTCTCCAGCAGGTCAGCCCCCAACCTATACTGGGACATCGTGTTGTTCTTCCCCAAATGCAAAACTCTACACTTGCCCTTGTTGAATTTCATCATGTTTCTCCCCGCCCAACTCTCCAGCCTGTCTAAGTCTCTCTGAATGGCAGCACAGCCTTCTGGTGTGTCAGCCACTCCTCCCAGCTTAGTGTCATCAGCAAACTTGCTGAGGGTACATTCTATACCCTCATCCAGGTCGTTGATGAAGATGTTGAACAACATCGGTCCCAGTACCGACCCCTGAGGGACTGCACTAGTCACACACTTCCAACCAGATTTTTCCCCATTGACTACAACTCTTTGACTCCTTCCCATCAACCAGTTCCTGATCCACCTCACTACCTGATCACCAAACCCATACCTGATCAACTTATCTACAAGGATGCTGTGGGAGACGGTGTCAAATGCCTTACTGAAATCCAGATAAACCACATCTACCGCTCTACCATCATCTATCCACCTAGTAATTTCCTCATAGAAGGCTATGAGGTTAGTCAAACATGATTTACCCGTGATAAAACCATGCTGACTGCTCTTGATGACCCCCATGTCCTTGATATGCCTAGAGATAGAGACAAGAACAAGTTGTTCCATCACCTTTCCAGGGATGGAGGTGAGGCTGACCGGTCTATAGTTACCCGGGTCCTCCTTCTTGCCCTTCTTGTAGACTGCTGTGACATTTGCTATCCTCCAGTCCTCAGGCACCTCTCCTGTTACCCATGACTTACCGAAGATGATGGAGAGTGGCCTAGCAATGACCTCTGACAGCTCCCTCAGCACCCTTGGATGCATTCCATCTGGACCCATCGATTTATGGATGTCCAGATTACTCAACTGATCCCTAACCCAATCCTCATCTACTATGTCAAACTCCTCATCCATCTTGACTACTTCTGGGGCTATATGAATCTGGGGCTCATGGGGAAATCCTGCAGGAGTAAAGACAGAGGCAAAGAAGGTGTTCAGCACCTCTGCCTTCTTTATATCCTCTGTCACCAGGGCTCCCACCTCATTCAACAGTGGGCCAATATTGCCTCTAGTGTTAGCTTTGTTAGCTATGTATTTGAAAAAGCCCTTTCTATTATCCTTAACCTGACTTGCAAGGTTAAGTTCCAAGGAGGCCTTAGCTTTCCTAATTGCCTCCCTACATCCTCTGACAACAGCCCTATATTCCTCCCAAGTGACCAGCCCCTCCTTCCATGATCTGTAGATTTTCCTTTTCCACTTAAGTTTGCCCAGCAGTTCCTTTTTTAACCATGCTGGTCTCCTAGCTCCCTTACTAGATTTCCTAACCATTGGGACGCTCTGATCCTGTGCTTGCAAGAAGTGGTCCTTGAATGTTGACCAGCTATCTTGAGCCCCTTTATCTTCTAGCACCCTGTCCCATGGGATTTCCCTTAACAGTTGATTGAGGAGGCCAAAGTTTGCCCTGTGGAAGTCCAGGGTTCTGGTCCTACTGGGTATTCTGTTCCTTCCACACAGGATCCTGAACTCCACTATCTCGTGATCACTGCAGCCAAGGCTGCCACTGACCACCACTGCTTCAACAAGGCCCTCCTTGTTGGTTAGTACAAGATCCAGCAGCGCTCCTCTTCTAGTCGGCTTGTCCACCATTTGCATTAAGAAGTTATCATCAATGCACTGGAGGAACCTCCTAGACTGTGAAAGGCTGGTTGTGTGAGTCTTCCAGCAGATATCGGGGTAGTTAAAGTCTCCCATGAGGACTAGGGACTGCAGTTGTGAGGCTACTTTCAGCTGCCTGTAGAAAGCCTCATCAACTTCCTCACCTTGATCAGGAGGTCTGTAGTAGACCCCCACGACTGTATCACCCACACCAGCCTGCCCCTTAATTCTTACCCACAGACTTTCAACTTGCCCCTCATCAGCCCCTGCACAAAACTCAATACATTCTAGTTGCTCTCTCACATAAAGAGCAACTCCACCACCTCGCTTCCCCGCCCTGTCTTTCCTAAAAAGCACATAACCATCCATGGCCACATTCCAGTCATGTGACCTGTCCCACCACGTCTCTGTTATTGCTACCAGATCATAACCCTTAGCCCGCACACTGACCTCTAACTCTTCCTGCTTATTCCCCATGCTGCGTGCATTAGCATACAGGCATTTCAGGAAACAAACAGAGCCCACTGGTGGGACTAAATCCTCCTTAGACCACCTGCTTTCAGGCCCTGGTACGTTCCTCTTGTGCTTGTCCCTAACAGACCCAGTTTTCTGCCCTTCCCCCTGCACATCTAGTTTAAAGCTCTCTCAATGAGCCCTGCTAAGTCCTGCCCCAAAAGCCTCTTCCCCCTCTGGGACGGGTGCATCCCACCTGCCACCACCAGGCCAGGTGTCTCATATAGCATCCCATGATCAAAAAAACCAAAACCCTGTCTTTGACACCAATCTCTTAGCCATTCATTGATCTGTAGACTCTTCCTATATACCTCCCCACCCATTCTTGCTGGAGGGATGGAGGCAAACACTACTTGCGCTCCAGACCCCCTAACTAGCCGTCCTAGGGCCCTGAAGTCACTCTTCATTGCCCTTACATTTCTTGTGATAATTTCATCACTGCCAACCTGAAAAATCAGCAGTGGATAGTAATCAGAGGAACCCACAAGATTAGGGAGTTTCCTTTTAACATCTCTAATCCGAGCCCCAGGGAGGCAACAGACCTTCCTGTGGGATGGGTCCGGTCGACAGATGGGCCCTTCTGTCCCCCTCAGAAGGGAGTCACCCACCACAATTACTCTCCTTTCCTTCTTGATTGAAGAAGTCCTAAGGACTCGGGGTGACTGACGAGTCCTAGGTGCTTCACTAGATAAGTCTACCCCTCCAACTTCATTTTCCTATCCCTGAATTTCCAAGGCCTCATATCTAAATCCTCCTTAGACCACCAGACAATTAATTTTTGCTTCAGTCTTAACATTTTTAATGTTCTTATTGAAGTCAATGCTTTTTTAATTATTTCATCATCATCTTCTGAGGACCTTCTTCACACCTGCTTTTAAGTTCTTATACATTTGTTGGATTCCTACCTCATGATTTGGGGTCTCCTGGAAGATCTGAAACAGTGTTGGGCTCAATATTGATCCATGGGGGACGCCACCTGTGACAGGTTCCCAGTTGGAAAAGGAGAACCCTCTGCATGTGGCCTGTCAGCTAGTTCCCCACCCACCACATGAACCACTTCTCTAGACCATAACACATCAGTTTCTGTAGGAGCAGGCTGTGGGGAACCATATTAAAAGCCTTGGAGGTATCCAGATAGACAATGTCAACCATTTGCCGTACATCAACGGGGCAGGTTGCTTTGTCATAGAAGGCAATCAGGTTTGTCAAGCATGATTTTGAATGCATTTCTTGAGGTCAAAGCCCTTAGTATTATTTCCTCTCAGTTACTGGTGAGATGCTAAAAAAGACACAAAAATTATGCAACAACAATTCTGTAAGTTGCATTTTATGCTTCAGATTACAGAATGTTATGGGTTTCAGGCTATCATTTAGTAACTGCAGTCTTCAAAAGGACTGTCTGAAAACTTTACTTAATCTGCCTGAAAGCTGGCTTCAAACTAAAGATTTGGGTAAAAAGCAAGGTCTTGAGATGAGGACTGGCACTTGTCAGTAGTCACTGAAAGGACTTAGCCACTAATATGGAAACAGGGCCTTTGCTTCTCACAGTTCTTTTAGCTGCTGTTCTTGTCTGTAGTGAGAGTGCAGGTTATGCATACTTGTGTGTAGCTGGTTTTGTGTCAGAGCTGTGTTCAAGAAGAAAAGAGGATGTGGGGATTTTAACCACTTAAATTGTGACAAAAGCTGAATTGATATTTAATATAGTAAAAGAAAAACTTTGATTTGCTTAGAAGGGGACCTCTGCACGTCATCTCATACAGCCCCTCTTGCTCATAGCTAAAAGAGGTTGCCCAGAACCATGTCTTCTGATGGCTTTTGAATACTTCCAAAGAGGGAGGCTCCACCACTTCTTTGGATAACCTGTACAACTGCTCGGTCACCCCTACTGCAGAAAAATGTTTTGTGGTGTTCAGGAGGAACCTGTGTTTCCATTTGGGCACATTGCCTTCTGTTTTATCACTGGGCATCACTGTAAAGAGCCTGGCTTCATCCTTTTTATACTCTCCCTGCAAAAATTTTTACCTATTGATGAGGTTCCCCCCCTTAGCCTTCTCTTCTCCAGCCTGAAAAGTCCCAGCTCTCTCAGCCTTTCCCCATAGTGTTGCTATGGGGTCCTGGGCCCTTGTTGGACTCTCCCCAGGATCACAGAATCACAGAATCACCAAGGCTGGAAAAGACCTTTAAGATCATCAAGTCCAGCCTATGACCAACACCACCACACCATCTAGACCACGGCACTAAGTGCCACATCCAGCCTTGCCTTGAACACATCCAGGGACGGTGCCTCCACCACTTCCCTGGGAAGTCTATTCCAATGTCTAATCACCCTCTCCGTGAGGAAGTGCTTCCTAATATCCAACCTAAACCTCCCTTGGAGCAACTTCAGGCTATGCCCTCTTGTCCTGACTGTAGTCCTTTCACCAGCCTTGTTGCTCTCCTCTGGACCCGCTCCAGCACCTCAACGTCCTTCTTGAAGTGAGGGGCCCAGAACTGCACACAGGACTCGAGGTGAGGCCTCACCAGTGCTGAGTACAGGGGGAGAGTTACATCCCTACTCCTGCAGGCCACACTATTCCTGATACAAGCCTGGATGCCACTGGCCTTCTGGGCCACCTGGGCACACTGCTGCCTCATGTTCAACGGGCTGTCAACCAGCACTCCCAGGTCCCTCTCTGCCAGGCTGCTCTCCAGCCACTCTTCCCCCAGCCTGTAGTGCTGCCTGGGGTTATTGTGGCCAAAGTGCAGGACCCTGCACTTGGTCTTGTTGAATTTCATGCCGTTGGCCCCGGCCCATCAATCCAGCCTGTCCAGGTCCTCCTGCAGCCTATGTCTATCTTTTACTGAGGAGCCCAGAACTGAACTGTAGGTGTGACCTCATCAGTAGGGAAGGACTTGCTGCTGACACTCCTATTGCAGCCAGGGTACCATTAGCTGCCTTTGCCACAAGAGCACACTGCTGGCTGATATTCAACTTTGTGTCCACCACAGCCCCCATGGCATTTTTTGCAAACCTCCTTTCCAGCTGGTTGGGCCCCATCATGTACTGGGGCATGGGATTGTTCCTCCCCAGGTGCAGAACTTTGCACTTCTCCTTGTTGAACATGATGAGATTCTTGTGGCCCCATTTTTCCAGCCTGTTAAGGTCCCTCTGAACTGCAGCACAACCCTCTGGCATATCAACTACTCCCCCCTGTTTTGTATTGTCAGCAAACTTACAGAATCATAGAATCATAGAATGGTTAGAGTTGGAAGGGACCTTAAAGATCAGTTCCAACTTCCCTGCATGAGCAGGAACACCTCCCACTAGACCAGGTTGCTCAGAGCCCCATCCAACCTGAGCTTGAATGCCCCCAGGGATGGAGCCTCTACAACTTCTCCGGGAAACCTGTTCCAGTGTCTAACTACCCTCACACTAAAGATTTCCTTCTGATCTCTAACCTCAGTCTCTCCTCCTGCAGTTTCAAACCATTACGCCTTGTCCTATCGCTATGTGCTCTTGTAAAAAGCCCCTCCCCAGCCTTTCTGTAGGCCCCCTTCGGGTACTGGAAGGCCACTATGAGGTCCCCCCAGAGCCTTCTCTGCTCCAGGCTGAACAACGCCAACTCCCTCAGCATTTCTTCATAAGAGAGGTGCTCCAGCCCTTGGATCATTTTTGTGACCCTCCTCTAGACACGCTCCAGCAGGTCCACATCTTTCTTGTGATGGGGTCTCCAGAGCTGGACACAGTATTCCCGGTGAGGTCTCACCAGGGCAGAGTAGAGGGGCAGAATCACCTCTCTTGATCTGCTGGCCACACTTCTTTTGATACAGCCCAGGATGCAGTTGGTCCTCTGGGCTGCAGTTGCACATTGGTGGCTCATGTCCAGCTTTGGATCCACTAGTACCCCCAGGTCTTTTTCCACAGGGCTGCTCTCTAGCCTGTCTTCCCCCAGCCTGTACTGATGTTTCTGGTTGCCCTGGCCCAGGTGCAGAACCCTGCATTTGGCCTTGTTGAACCTCATGAGGTTCACTTGGGCCCACTTCTCCAGCTTGTCCAGGTCCCTCTGGATGGCATCCTGTTCCTCTGGCATATGAACTGCACCACCCAGCTTGGTGTCATCAGCAAACTTGCTGAGGGTGCTCTCAATGACACTGTCAATGTAAATGTAATTGAAGATATTAAACAACACTGGTCCCAGTACAGACCCCTGAGGGACACCACTTGTCACTGTTCTCCATCTGGACACTGAGCCATTGACCACTACCCTCTGGATGCGACCATCCAGCCAGTTCCTTATCCACTGAACAGTCCACCCATCAAACCCATATCTCACCAATTTAGAGAGAAGGATGCTGTGATGTTGCGGCGAGAGCTCGGACTAACGCACCACGACCAATGTGATCAAGCGAAAGCCGTTTATTATTTAAAATGGCGGCAATTTATATCCCTCTGATTCCAGATGTTCCACCCCAGTACAAACCCCGTTGGTTACATACATACACAGTTCATATAGGATTGGCTACGTGTCTTGTCACTTGTTGTCCGTGTCATGATGACCCAAGGTGTTTTGCTTCCCAGCCGGTGCCTCTCAGTTCTTGCTACAACATTCTTTTCTCACTACTTCATGAGATAACAACCGTGAGATAGGACACCTGCTGTTTGCTGGTCCCGTGGGGTACCAGGCTGTGAGACACCAGCTTGTTTACTGATCTCACGGGCTACTTCAGGGTGCCTGACAATTTGGTGAGCAGCACCTGCAACACTGCTGTTTTAATTCAGGCATATTAATTTCCCATAAATCCCATATTAATTTTCCATAAATCCCAACAATTCCCCCTTTTTGTTTTAGTAATAAGGTGAGCAAAATCCAGGCTTTGGGGTATCAACTGTTGTCAACCACAGGCCTTGTGGCCTGTCCTCCTCTCCTGGATGGCCCTCTTATAATAGAGCAGGCCATCCCTCACATCAAGGTCTGGTATGGCATATGTCTCCACCACTCAACGCCTACTGGGTTGCAGCCAGCAGCGGAGCTCGAGGTTCTTCTTGGTGGCAAACACAGAGACCAACCCAGGCTTGCCCTTGATGATGGTAGGAGATGCTTTGCCAGCCACTGTCCTTTCACCTTCTTTATCCAGTAATAAACTGCTACTATGGCAAAACACACACAGGTTATATCAATGCAACAGGTTAGTCAATATAAGTAGCAAGGCACGCACAGGTTATATCAATGCAACAGGTTATTAAATAAAACACAATACAAGAATAAAAGGTGCATAATATAAAATGCAATAAACTCTTGCTATTACAAGCTACAGTGTTTGAGAGAAACTCGGTCCACACACCTTTTATAAGGAGGACGAGGTTCCGACACATGGGGCCAACATGTGTCGCAAGCCATCCTGCCCAGGATGCACATTTACAGTGGGACAAGGTTGTGACACATGGGGCCAACATGTGCCACAAGCTGTCTCACTCTGTTCAGTATTGTCCATTCACCTTCATTATTTCTATTTCATAGCCAAATACCCGTGACCGTGTTCCTCCAAAAAGAACTCTACAATTCCCCTTTTTTCTTTTCTCTCTCTCCCCCTTTTTTTTTTTTTTTTTTTTTTTTTTTCCCCCGTGAACGACCCCTATCTTCTTTACAGCTTTATCTATCATGTAGTTAAGCATTTTTAAAATACATGGTACAACAGAGAGCACAACCAATAGTACTACTAGTATGATAAGTCCATATACCATAAAATCTTTCAACCATTCAGTAACACCCCAATCTGCCAGCCATCCATCAAGGCCTACACTCGAGTGACTTAATTGTTTTGTGAGATGTTAAAGATCCGGATCCTATTCTGTTATCGGCCCAGAATGGTCAGACAGGTTCATGCAACACATACCCTTAAAAGCCTCACATCCATGTCTGTGTGCCAATAGTAAAAATAAAAAAATCAACAGCTGTTCTACTCTGTAGCATGGCATATTACTAGGAAAGGAACCTAACAGATCCATCTCCTGTGGGCCAAAGTCAGTGACATTCAAAACTGCAATCATATAAGCTACTCGTGAAACACTTGTCACCTTATCCAAAAGCTTATTTCGTTTCGTTCGTTTTTTTTTTGTTTTTTTTTTTTATTAGTTGTCAGTTTTATCCTTAACATACCTAGCAAAGGAAGTGAAAGTATTCAAAGGGAGCCCCACCAAACAAATTCGAAAAGGGTCCCCTGTCGTCGTTACTAAGCTCCTGGAAAAGGAAAAAAAAAAAAACAACACCCAAACAAAAACAAACCGCAGCAGCGGCCAGACGCCATCAGCGCTCGAGAAGTTAGAAGAATGCGGCGGGGCCGGGGGCGAGCCGGGGGGGAAGGCGCTTCTCTGTAGCCTCCGACTCGCGACAGGTCGAAAAAAAGGGGGGGGGGGGGCTGGGCGGTGTTCCGCAGCCGCCGCTCCCTTTTTCAAGCTGGGGGTGCGGGGCTGCATATCCATATCGGCTGACATTTACTAAGTCTTTTCTGACCGCCCCCCCCGGTCGGACATTCCTTTTTAATTTGATCCACTTTTCCACAACCAAAACACTTCAAACCCACTCTGCCTACCGTAAGCTGCTGAGCAAGGACCCCAGCCAGCGTAGATACCTTAAGTGACTGAGCTCACATTCTGACACCTTTAACAGCTCAGCAATCGAGTTAGCAGAGCGCCTAATTGGGGTGATCGCCTCCTGGCAATTTGCATTTGAATTTCCAAAACCCAGCTGAATGACGTCCTCCTGGCAAACTACATTTATACTTCCAAAAGCCAGCTGAAAAAACACACAATGCACATGCTCTACCTGCCTTGAAATAGCCGTCTGAAGCCAATTCATGAAAGAAACATAGGCCTCCTGTCCTGCATATACACTACCTAACAGAGCTTGTGTAAAGGATGCTTGGAACCCATATGTTAAAGCAGATTGATTACAACCTTTGTCTACCAAAGATACCATACACACAGAAATCAAATCCAACTCAAGCAACTCTCCCACCCCCCAGGAAGCAGCGCACAGCTCCCCCCACCTCCGTCTCGGATCGTACGCATGTTTCCGTTATCCCACCCCCCGCGCGCTAGATTCAATCCCTGACTCCCCCCAGTTACTAGCATCGCTGGGCAAGGGTGGATACAAATCTTCAGGTTCTCTTCCTTCCGGTGAGGTCGCGTTGCTGACCTTCTTCGTGGCCCTGGTCGGTGCAGTTCCGGACCACAGGGGCAGTGATTGGTGCAGCTCTGACAAATGGGCGGACACTCCTTCAATATCACTTGTCGGATCTTATCTAGCAGCGCATCACCTGTATCTTGCGGCTCTGATGTTCGCGTCGGCTCCTCGGTGCCGGCCTGCTCAAATTCCGCTTTCGATTTTACCGCGCCATCAGCTCCGGCATCGCCACATCTAACTTCCGCTCTCTTTTTTACTGCGCCATCAGCTCCCGGATCGCCCCGCCCAACTTCCTCTTTTTTTACTGCGCCATTAACTCTCGCTACGACTGCATTATCGCTTCCCTTAGTTGTTTGGGATACTTCGGACACTGATTTAGGCACAGCCAACACTGCATGCTCAGGCATTTTCGGTAAAGGTGGCGCGGGACGCAGAGGAATGGAAATCCGGATAGAAAAGGTAGAAACGGCACTATTTGGCGGCGGCGAAGCAGCGGAGGAGTTAACAATGCCGCTAGCGTGATTGGAGACATCGGGAGTCGGAGCGGCAAACACAGACGCAAACATTTCACATTCCGCTTTTATTACTCTCAGAGTCTCTTTTAGCAGCCTCCAAAGGGTGGAATATTTACTTGCTTCCTTGGCTGCCGCTCCCCCACTACTGATATAATCCCATAGTTCTTTCCCTATGACTTCCCAGACGGAGAGTTCAAACGCTACATTTCTTTCAGGGATCAGTCCTTTGTTCCAGATCCACTTCGTCATCCCCTTTAACACGGGGGAAGCATATTTAATTCCTCTCATAGAGAGCGTATGTTGGAGGAGATTTAGGACAGCCTCTTGCTTTTTGTCCAACCCCATCTTCCTCCCCGACCGCTCACCTGATCAGGGCGAGATTCCGTAATTCTGGGTGCGCACCCCCCTTCCGATACCGGCTGCTCCTCTTGACTAGCCGCTCAGTCTTCCTGCCGTCCTTTTCCCGTAACGACAAGGCTTCTTGCTAAGGTAGCAAGGATTCTCTTCTTGCCCTGCTGGCAAGACTTCTTGCCGGGGCAGCAAGGATTAATTTCGGCCGGCTTTCCCGCCCCCTTACAGTCCTACTTTCAACTGCCTGACTGCAGTAATTGAGGAATCTGAGGGTCCCTGTTCGGGCGCCATTTGTTGCGGCGAGAGCACAGACTAACGCACCACGATCAATGTGATCAAGCGAAAGCCGTTTATTATTTAAAATGGCGGCAATTTATATCCCTCTGATTCCAGATGTTCCACCCCAGTACAAACCCCGTTGGTTACATACATACACAGTTCATATAGGATTGGCTACGTGTCTTGTCACTTGTTGTCCGTGTCATGATGACCCAAGGTGTTTTGCTTCCCAGCCGGTGCCTCTCAGTTCTTGCTACAACGTTCTTTTCTCACTACTTCATGAGATAACGACCGTGAGATAGGACACCTGCTGTTTGCTGGTCCCGTGGGGTACCAGGCTGTGAGACACCAGCTTGTTTACTGATCTCACGGGCTACTTCAGGGTGCCTGACAATTTGGTGAGCAGCACCTGCAACACTGCTGTTTTAATTCAGGCATATTAATTTCCCATAAATCCCATATTAATTTTCCATAAATCCCAACACTGTGAGGGACCGTGTCAAAGGCCTTGCAGAAATCCAGATAGATGAATCCACTGCTTTTCCCTTGTCGAGTGATGTAGTTACACCATTGTAGAAAGCCGCTAGGTTGGTCAGGCAGGATTTGCCCCTAGTAAAGCCAAGCTGGCTGTCTTGAATCACCTTCCTGTCCTCCATGTGCCTTAGCATGTCTTCTAGGAGGATCTGTCCCATGATCTTCCCAGGCACAGAGGTGAGGCTGACAGGTCGGTAGTTCCCAGGGTCATCCTTTCTACCCTTTTTAAAGATGGGCGTGACATGTCCTTTCCAGTCACCGGGGACTTCACCTGACTGCCATGACTTTTCAAATATCATGGAGAGTGGCTTGGCAACTACATCTGCCAATTCCCTCAGTACTCTGGGATGCATCTCATCAGGTCCCATGGACTTGTATATTTTCAGGTTCCTCAGGTGGTCTTGAACCATGTCCTCACTTACAGTAGGGGGGTCTTTTCTCTCTGGTCTCCATCTTGTGGGCCATCAGCTTGAGAACTGTAAGAAGAGGGGTTGCTAGTGAAAACTGAGGCAAAAAAGTCCTTGAGAACCTCAGCCTTCTTCTCATCTGTTGTTACCAGTTTACCACTGTTGCTCATCTAGAGGGGGAGCGCTTTCTTTAACGTTCCTTTTCTGGTTTATGTACCTATAGAAGCCCTTTTTGTTATTCTTTACATCCCTTGCCAAGTTCAATTCTAGCTGCACCTTGGCCTTCCTGACCTTGTCCCTACATAACCGGGCAGTGTCCCTATGCTCTTCCCAGGAAACCCGTCCCCTCTTCCACTACTTGTGTAGGTGCATCTTGTCCTTTAGTTTGACCAGTAGGTCTCGAGTCAGCCATGCTGGTCTCTTGCCTTCCTTGCCTGATTTCCTACACCTGGGGAGTGAGACTTCTTTAAGGATGCTTTCCATAGGGCACAAGATCTGCCAGCTCTCTTCTGCTCCCTTGTCCCTGAGGGTCATTTCCCATGGGGTCCTATCTACTAAGTCCCTAAAGAGCTGGAATTTTGCTTTCCTGAAATTCAGAGTCCTAACTAAGCTTCTCATCTGCCTCATCCCCCTCAGAGCAGTGAACTACACTAGTGCAAGGTCACTGCAGCCCAGGCTGCCTTCAACTTTGATGTCCCCAATGAGTTCACTCACATTTGTGACCATCAGGTCCAACTTGTTGAGGGTAGACTCTTCCCCATTATCCGGATCATTTACGAAGTGATACCGTTGCCTCAAAATACAGCCAAGATCACTGTCAAACAAGAAAAGTAAGACACAATCTCAAAAATCAGCTTGTGAGATTTTTATAGTTTAAAAATAGAATCACAGAATTGCAGAATATGCTGAGTTGGAAGGGACCCATCAGGGTCATCTAGTCCAACTCCTGTCCCTGTGTATCACACCATGTGCCTGAGAGCATCATCCAAACACTTCTTGAACTCAGGCAGGTTTGGTGCTGTGACCACTTCCCTAGGAAGCTTGTTCCAGTGCTCAACCACCCTCTGGGTGAAAAACCTTTTCCTGTTATCCAACCTAAACCTCCCCTGATTCAGCTTCCTGCCATTTCCCCGAATCCTGTCATTGGTCACAGGAGTGAAGAGATCAGGACCTGCCCCATCTCTTCCCCTCATGAGGAAGCCATAGACTGCACTGAGGTCACCCCTCAGCCTCCTCTTCTCCAAGCTGAATAATCCAAGTGACCTCAGCTGCTCCTCATAAGTCATGCCTTCTAGACCCTTCACCATCCTCGTGGCTCTCCTTTGGACACTTTCCAATAGCTTGATGTCCTTTTTACATTGTGGTGCCCAAAATTGCATGAAGTACTCAAGGTGAGGCTGCAGCAGTGCAGAGTAGAGTGGGACAATCACCTCCCAGGACCTGCTGGCAACGCTGTGCTTGATGCACCCCAGGACACCTCCTGGATGCCAGGGCACACTGCTGGCTCATATTCAGTTTGCCATCAACCAAGACCCCCAGGTACCTCTCCACCACGCTGCTCTCCAGCCACTCATCCCCTACTCTGTACCTACCACCAGGGGTGCCCCATCCCAGGTGCAGAATCTGGCACTTGCACTTGATAAACTTCATGTGGTTGGTGACTGCCCATCCCTCTAACTTGTCGAGGTCTCTCTGCAGGGCCTGCCTGCCCTCAAAGGAGTTGACAGCTCCTCCCAGTTTTGGATGATCAGCAGACTTGCTTAGGATTCCTTTGAATCCTGTGTCCAAGTCATTGATGAAGATGTTGAAGAGGACTGGGCCTAGGATGGAGCCTGGCGGGACCCCACTAGTGACTGGTGGCCAGCCTGATGTTACCCCATTCACTGTCACTCTTTGTGCTCAACTTGTGAGCCAGTTGCTCACCTATCGTATGGTACACTTGTCCAGCTGTGTCCTGGACATTTGCACCAAGAGAATACTGTGAGAGACAGTACCAAAAGAAGTCTTGATCCTTCATGGGTTTTTGTTTTGTCCTAGTGTAAATATTTAGGAAAAGGATTTTGTTGGGAGGGTGATTTTCTTAACTTACAGGGAGAACTTGTTGCAGCTAAAGTACAAGCTACATAAACTAAGGAAGTACCTAAGGAAGTGGGACTGAAGTGTAATAAGGTGTAGTGAACAGTATGATAGAGATTCAGACTCAGGCTTTGAGCTGAGTCAAGACTGATCCCTCTGCTGCTTGGGGAATATGATACAAAGAGGCAAATATAATTTGTGTTACTATTAAAAAAGCTTCTAAAAATTCCTATTATATTATTTATATAATATATAAAGTAACTGCAGCAACCTTCTCCTGCCTTACACAGTTCAAAAGTTCCATCATAAAATAGATGAGTCCATTTCGGGCCCTGCAGATTCCTTTTAAATAGAAAGTGGCATTTCCAGGCACCTTCTTAGCTACATAAAAGTACATCTGTCACTATCCTGGGCACTGCTGGTAATGTTGCCTTCTAGCATTCTACTCAACGCTAGCAACTCCCCCCTGTTTCTTCTGTACGCTTATGTAAACATCTGACAAAGAGGTAAGGGCAATGTTAAGTGATGAAATTTAATGTCCACAGCTTGACTTCTTTCTGTGCACCAAAGAAGAGCTCTGTTAATGTTCACAAGTAATGTTGGATATTATAAAGTAATTACTTGAGCTTCTCTCTGTCACTTCAAGAGCTGGTAAAAATAATGGTACAAGATTATAGGCATTCATGGGTTAACTCTGGTATTTGTTAGGAATACAGGATGTTTAGGGGTTTTAATGAGGATCAGTTTATATATCTGCGTTCTACGAGCTTTGGTGAACTGATTGTAATAAAATCCCTGTGACAACAGCAGAAGAACTCATCATAGCATAGGGGCTGGAGGAAGAGCACATGCATTTCTTTCTTGTACCATCCAAATTAGGAACTGTTAACAAGTGGTTGCACCCTCTATCTAGATTGCTGTGTATTGATACTATATATGAACAGTCCTGTTATCTAAACTATGCAGTAGTAAGGATTTAGTTTGGGCAGTAAACAGCTTCAAAAGTTGATCTGCCCCCAGTTTTAAAGAATAAAATAATAATTACAAAAACCAACCCAGTCCTATATATAGAAGTGACACTCATTCTGGAAATTCCTGGTGAATTTAATACTAAGCTCCATTAAAAACACCTCCCTATTCTCAGTTCTTCCATCTGTAACTGGTTGATTCTGATTTCCCGAAGTATATAATTGTGACCAAATACAACTTTCCAGATGGTTGTATATTGAAGGGAATCTCAGGTTCTATGTACGCAGCCCTTGAAAATGGCAAGCATCCCATTTGAGGATTATCTGGTAGCATACTACTGAAGTATGGGGTCTTTTTCTTCTACGTGTAACAACTCTGCTGAGAGGAAGTTGTTAGGTGCTTTTTGCATTAGATGTGAATTGCTTTTTAAGAGCCATCTCTTTAGAGCACTATTCCAAAGTGTCAGAAGTCAAGCAATCGGGGCAGAAGGCTGACTTGGCTGAGCAGAGTTTTTCTTCTAGAACTTGGGCAGAAAAAGAAAGTGTACAGACATTGGAAGCAAGCACAGGCTACAAGGGAGGATTGCAAAGATGCTGTTTGTCACTGTAGGGAGAGGATTTGAGTTCAAGCTGGCCAGCATGTGAAGGACAGTATTTTAAAATATATTAACAACAAAAGGAGGATTAGAGATAACACTGATCCACTGCCACAAAGAGGGATGTAGATAAAGTGGAGACGTTTAATCCTGGGGTAATGTGAGCTCAGATAGAAAAAGTGGTAGTTGTATCTCACTCTAGTTAATATCACTGTAGTTAATGTGCTGTTAATATTTGTCAGAATATAAGCAGTGGTTGTGGAACTTTTTAATTATGGTATTTGCTTGAGGTTTTTCTTCCTCTCTGTAATTCAATTCTTCCTCACAATAGGAGATTCTGGTGTCTGGGGCTTGAAAAAGAATTTTGCTTTGCTGGAACTCTTGGAACGGTTGCAGAATGGACCAGCTGGGCAGTGTGGGACAGCAGAAGAAGCTGTTGGTCTATCTGGAGAGGTACTGAGTTTTAAACAAAGCAAAGAGTTGTTGAATTTGCTTAAGGCTATCTGTAGATAGAAAAAAAAGAAGTTATTTTCCAAATGTAATTCTACTGGTAATACTGTTTTATTTTAGTATCTAGTATCTATTTAGTATCTTAGTATCAATTAATTGTTTTATAATTAAATGCTAATCTGTACCAACTAAAGCAGAAAATAAAAAGATATTGCCAAGCATGGATACTCTTCCCCTTTTTTAGACTTTTAAGGTTTTTAAGAAAGATTACTTATTTGGCTATTTTAGTTACAGTGATTTAAGAACAGTTTTCTAAAACTTCTCAGAAACTCTTTCTAAAGGCTTCAAATCTTTAGTAGTTGCCTTTTATAGTAATTTGATACCACTACATCATGTGACAGTATTTTGTTAACAAAACTAGCTACTTCAGTAATTTCACTATTATCGACTGGTAGACAGAGTATAATGCACTGCCATTTTAGGAATAGATCACGGTTCTAAGTGCCTGTTTGTCCACTGGTATTTTGTCTGTCTGTAACTTCGTAGTACTTTGTTCCTTAATGACTGTTTTGGAGGAAATGACTGGAGCCTGAGTTACTTTATCGTCCAAACCTTTACAGCTTCCACTGAAGTTTCAATTTATAAAGCCATTGAAACCTCTAGACTACTCTGTTGGAGTTGACTGTAAAGGAAACTAACTTTTTAAACTAACTTTTTAAAAAATGTATTGAGAACTTAAAATCAAGTTTTCAAAATAGTCCAAATATTCATTAGTGTGTAACTTTTAAAGAAAGTCTGTTTTCAGGCTTATATTGGTGGCAGGTCTTCTGATTTTCCTCAGTTGTTGGGATTAAATGTTAATAACTTCAATTTTGTCGTTTTTTGTTTGTTAGAGTATCATTCGTTGTGATGAAGACGAAGCCCACGTTGCATCTGTATATTGCACTGTTTGTGCCACTCACCTGTGTGCAGACTGTTCCCAGCTTACTCACTCTACAAAGACACTAGCAAAACACAGGCGTGTTCCTCTTGCTGATAAGCCTCATGAGAAGACCATGTGCTCCCAACACCAAGTGCATGCTATTGAGTTTGTTTGTTTAGAAGAGGGCTGTCAGGCCAGTCCTCTTATGTGTTGTGTCTGCAAAGAATATGGGAAGCACCAAGGTCATAAGGTACTGCTCATAATCCATCCCTAGTCATGCCGTGGGGTGGTTTGTGTCATTTTTTATCCAATTAAAGTACAAAGTAGGGTAGATTCTTGATAAGTCTTTGTAGTAGTAACTTCATATTGTTCTTTTGTTTTCCCTTCATTTCAGATGACTGCCATGGTAAAATTACAAGAAAAAAAACATTACTTCCAAGACCACAATAACTTACTTATTTGTTAAGATGGACAGTCCATTTATGTGATGCTTTTCTGAACTTCTGACAGTAGTTGAGTCACTAGTTCTGAAAGTCGTTTTAATCATGCAAACGCTAGGTTCATCCAACAGTGCAGTCTAACTACCCTTCTTTGTTTATAATTTATTATGGTAAACAGGAAAATTGGTATGTTTGCTTATGTAATTGCTAGGTGCCTGTCTTAGTCTAAGCATAATTTGTAGCTCCTGATTGCTTTTTAAATTCCCAGATGGTTTTACTTTACTGCACCTTTCCTGTATATATGTATGTACATATAAACCTAGACACATATATATATATATATTTAATATATACTAAAATGGACAATATTATTAAGGAAGGTATTTATGATTAATCATTGATATGTTGCTTTTAATTAATAGCATTCTGTCTTGGAACCAGAAGCAAACCAGATTCGTGCATCCATTTTAGACATGGCCCACTGTATAAGAACTTTCACAGAAGAAATCTCAGATTATTCCAGAAAATTACTTGGAATTGTTCAGCATATAGAAGGAGGAGAACAAATAGTTGAAGATGGTGTTGGAATGGCCCATACTGAACATGTATGCACTTTTTTTCCCCCCCTCCCCACATGCACAGAGTAGCCAAGATAGGGAATTTATTTGAAAATTATCCATAAGTTTTACAAGTCAAGATCTTACATTCTTACCTCTACCAAGTTGGCATTGAGGCTTAAGCCAGCATATAGGAAGGGAACTTGTAGTCTATTACAATGTTTTTAGGCTACATGAAAACAGGGAAGCAGTAGGGAAAGCTGCTAGTACAGTACTGAAGTACTGTGACAGATTTAATCTGTTTTCAGGTGCTGTTGATAGCGTTGAGGCTTTTTCCCCTGGTAGTTTTTAGTAAGGTGTGTGTACACACAAATAAGCTACTTGATTACTGGAGTAACTTCTTGAAGAATCTTAGTCTTAGGGCTGATAAGGCTTTCTGTGTAACTGGGATTCGAAGTGTGGTGTAGCCAAGCAGATGTGAACATAAGTTAGAAACTGGGATAAAATGAAATATGTACTTCTGGAATCAACTGCTGGTCCCTAATCCTCTGGATCTCCTGACTGCAACACTGCAGGTACCAGGGACTGCAGAGAACGCTCGTTCGTGTGTCCGAGCCTATTTTTCTGATCTTCATGAAACACTTTGTCGTCAGGAGGAAATGGCTCTTAGTGTTGTTGATGCTCACGTGAGAGAGAAGTTAATTTGGCTTAGACAACAGCAAGAAGACATGACCATCCTCTTGTCACAGGTTTCAACAGCTTGCCTTCATTGTGAAAAGACTTTACAACAGGTAGGTTGGCAAGTGAGCTGTAACATATGGCAAGATAAGTGAAACTGCAAATGAAGTTTAGGCTACAAGCAATGGTACTTCTCATTTTTAATGCCTTTACAATGTTAAAACAATAATGATACAACATGAGATTGAAGTATTCATTACCAGGTGTTAGATCAAGGGTAATTGGTACAAAAGCACTGAGTTGTCCAGTTGCTTAAAAGCCTGTGGCACGATTCTCTTTCTGGTTATTTGTGAGGTTAGTGGGAAGGAGAGATGAAACTGAAGCAAAAAACATATGAGATTTATGGGAAGGATTTTACAGTTGCAATTACCAGTATGGGTGTTTGAAGATAGTTGTCATATGAGACTGGAAGGAAAAAAGTTTTTAGGACTAAATAAATTTACCTGTAGTAAGCGTAATTCAACATATTAAATGTGTGAAGAAAGTGGCTATATGAGAGTATCTGACTGGCCCATCATTCAGTTAATTTAGTGATAGCAAGAAGTAAATAGTATGTGTAGCAAACAGTAAGCCAAGTGTGAGAAGTTACTTCTTTAGTCTGTTATTTGCACTTTTTCATAATTAGTTTAGAGCTGGTATCTGGTTGCTTAGTCAGATGTACTTTTAACTATGCAAATGTTCCCCTCATTAGTGGGTGGATATTAATCTTTCTGTATTAAGTGTGTGGCTGTATGCTGCAAAATAGCTGCTCTGTTCTAGCTGCTGGAATGATATATGAATGATGTAGATATTATTTGTGTATTACATTACTGTCTCTTTTAATTTATATCCTTATTCCTACAGGACTCAGGGTGGTCCAAGAGGTCCAAGAAAAAGTTGTTTAAAACTGCAGAACTACTTAGTATCTATTAGTATTAAGGAAGAATTACAAGGCCTTCGTATTTGTGTCACAATTTAAAGTAAATCTGTTTTGTAAATGTGAGTTTCTTTAAAAAGAGTATTTCTGTTAAAAATGCTCTATTTCCAGCCATCGTATTTACATTGTGTTTGTTTTTTTATTTTAAGTAAATTACTAAAGGAAAGGCATGCTTTTGTTTTCTTTATCTGTTTAGGATGACTGCAGGGTCGTGTTGGCCAAACAGGAAATTACAAGATTGCTAGAGGCCTTAGAGAAACAGCAGCAGCAGTTTACAGAACTTGCAGATCACGTGCAGCTGGATGCTAGCATACCTGTCACTTTTACAAAGGTATTAGTAATCTCATAAGGTTCATCTACACACTTTATGAGGTCCCAAATGTAATTTAAAAGAAAGCAGGAGTAATGTGTCTTCATTATGATGCTGCATTTGTTGGAGCAATTCTAGGCAGTTCAGTACCATTTAAAGCCACGGTGTCTTGCCTGATGAGTGCCATCTGGTACTTGAGCTACAGAACCACCATGCTGCTATAATTAGTGTGAGAAACATGTGGTTGACCCTGGCTAGGTAAGTACCTTTGCATGAAGATCAGCTGCTTTCTTTTAAATATGTAAGATAGTATCTGTGAATTCAAGAAATGTGTTTGGCAACATCCCGGATTTGTTGCACATTCCACTCAGACCAGGAATCTACCCTGTGTTCTTCCATGTATTACGGCTTTTTCATGGGTACAGCGTAAATTCTGCAGAATGTTTATTATTTCATTTCCTGAAAATTGCACGCATCTTTTAAATGCAATAATGCTGTTACAACTTTCAGCTTATAATATTAAAAATAATGTATTCCTTTCTATTTGTTAAATTATACTTTGTCATATAGTTGCTTTGCTTTCACCAACACAATAGGTTTTTGTATTGCTTTAATATCATTTCAATGCCACCTGTTCTTTGAAAGGGATGAGATTATTTAGATTTTGATGCCTTTCATGTGATATTTTTCACATAGGAGAGTAAATAAGTTTGAAACTCTAAAGAACAGGAAATACTTTGATGTTTAGGGGTTTTTGGTTCTGAATGGATGAAAGAATAGGATCTATTGTGGCTGAGATGAAACTGAGGATTTAACTGTTGCTGTTGAAGCTTTCACTGAAAGAAATGCATGCTTCCATGGGGATTCTGTCTCAGTCCTTATTGATGTCAGAAATTCGATTTCTTCCAATACTTTGTCTTGTAACTTCAGTATAGTTGAATTTCCATGTGATAACTGCTTTGTCAGATAATAAATGCAGCATTTTCACTTCTGCCCCTCCACTCCGTATTCAGCAGAGACCAGGAAGACCTCTTCTACAAACCCCCACTGTTCATGAATGAAGCAGCATTCACATTTCACAGATGATTAATTGTGTTCTAGGTATTATATATAGGAATAGCAATTGGTCATCCTAAACCCATGTGTGTACATAATGGGGTGAGGGAAAGTGATCAAGCAAACAGTACCTGAGATAGCAAAGAGCCCTTATCCATCAATGTTGAAGCAAGTATGGGAAACTGCTAACCCTTTACCAACACCAGGAGTACTTAAGAAGGCAGTAATCTATCAGAGGGAAAACACTTCACACTAAGTAAACCTATATACAGCTTTTGTCTCTCAACCAATTTCTTAACAAAGACAAAAATCAAGAGATCACTGTTGTTGTGATGGGCTTTTGTTCTGTACTTTCTGTACTGTGAGTTAAGTAAACACCACCTCTTGCTTTAACAGAAGTCACAGATTTACCTGTTTTTAAGTATGCTATCAAGTCACACATTGCTAGAAATGCAGTCGCGAAGGGGGTTTACTGGCCAGATTTTTTTAAATAACATTTTTTATTAAAGGTGCTGATAATATAGTTGCTGCAGAGATATGTTTTTAAGTCTGTCAATTTCTAGCTGCGATCCTGTGTAGACTCATATAACAGGAGCTACACATTGATTTCTGAGTAGAAACTTTTCTTGCAAGGTTCTTCCTGAAGTGATAGAACTTCAGAAAGTGGGAATTTGGTGTCTGTCACAGATTGCATTTTGATGCCTTCTGAGAGAGTACAAACATACAACGAACAATCTGTTTTAACTCAAGGCCTTACAGAAAGCAAACTGTGACAGGATGGCTAAATTTGACTGAATCATTCATCTCCTCCATTTCCCTGATGCTCAAAGTTGCACAGCCAGCTCTGCCCTCCAGCCGTGGGAGCTGTAGAGGTGACTGGTGCTTCTGGTGGAGCCCTGAGAGAATGGCCACAACTGGCTCACTGTTGGCAAGTTCTGGCCACAGTCAGGGTGTTGCATCCAGCAAAAAACCTGTAAACTTAGCAGCTCCATCCAGAGTTGTCTTTCCTTCCTCCTTTCAGGGACAGAGATGAACTGGGGAGGTTCATCCCCAGACATTTTGGACAAATTCAGAACTGAGGCTTGAGTGTGTAAAGGGGTGAGGAAGGCATGGCAATTTTTAGACTCTTAAGTGTTTTTTGCATTCTCCATTGTGTTCTTTGTCATTGTCTGCACCTTTGTTGCTGTGATGCTTGTCAATAATCTGCTCACAGGCTTTTCTTCTCCAGAATGAGATAACATGCTGTACTGCAATGTTGTCACTGAATTCGGCAACTTCAGCTCTGAATCAAAAAACCTAGAACTTCGAGGAAAACTATTAAAAAGCAAATAAGTCTCAATGTTTTATTTTCCAAATCTCAAATATTCAGTTAGTCTTTTGGTTTTGAATCATCTGCCTTGTGTAGTATCAGAGTTGTAGTGCTGAAACTGCTGGGCTTGTGCAAGTTTATTTCACAGACTCGAAGTCATTTTTTTGCCAACACAGAGTCTGTGGAGTTCTATGCCAAAGATCTTCTGAGCCCTAAATGTCTGTGGTTTCAAGAAGAAAACAGACAGATGCATAGATTAATAATACATCAAGATCTGTTAGTTGCAGAAACCACACTGTTGGCTCAGTGAGTCCATGAGCTGCAAGCTGTTAGACACAGGGAGGGTATTTAGGGGAGTCATCACTACATGCTTTCCCTGTTCCTTTCATTGAATTAATCTGTATTGATTACTCTGGCTGTACACTGGTTCACCTGTGACAGAGGGGAGAATGGAGTTGCATGTCATGATGACATACATGTGGCTGTATAATGGATCATCTCTGTGTCTATATATATCTATCAAGTCACATGATGTAGATGTTTATACATCCAGTCACACTGGTGCATGTTGGTGTTGTACCAAGAGAGGTTGTAGCATTTTTTGCACTCAATAAATATAATTTCTAATACAAAAAGAAATAAAAAGCTGTGTGTGTATATCTATATATAAAAATACACAAAACTCCCCAGATCTTTGTATTTTGCTAGCCCAGCACAGAATTTTGCAAGAAAACAAATAGATTACCACATAGTTCTGATGATGGAAACTCTGGTATCTTACCAAGGTAGCATTTCTAAGTACTTCAAAATATATTTCAAAGGTAAATAGTAATCATAGCCTACATTGTTTATTTTAAAATTTACACTTTGGTGCTTCGTATTAGCAATACCGCTTGATTGCGTTGTTACTATCAGCTTGTTCAGTACTCATGTACCTTGGTCTGAATGACAGATAGGAAGTTCATTATCTTTCCTTGCTTCCAAGCAAGACTTGGGTTGTTTGTTTCATTTTCTTCACTAGTTCAGGTCACTGCTTGATGCTAATAATGTTGCTGTTGTGATGTGGTGAAGGATTGGAAATGGCTTGAAGTGAAGAGGCAGCTATGGAGCCTCCAGCAAGGCAATAGTTCTGTAGGTGGGAGCATTAATAATGTGACAAAACATAGTGGAAAAGCTACAAAACCAACAGAGAGTTTTCTGGTCAGACAGTTCTAATTGCTGCAAACAAGGCATGTGATAACTCAGGCAGAAGTTACAGGTTTACTACAGAGATTATTGGATACTTTGGTTTATATTATTGCTGGAGGTGCTTGGTGATTGTACCTTGCATTTGTGGAGTCCATCCATTTAATCACTTTACAAATAGCGACAAGGTATGTATCTTAAACATACGGGTTTTCCAATTTGAATTTCCTAAACTTTCCCTTGCTTTGTGTATGCTGTTTCTTCCAGGACAACAGGGTGCATATTGGACCAAAAATGGAAATTCGGGTTGTCACTCTAGGGTTAGATGGAGCTGGCAAAACAACTATTTTGTTTAAGTTAAAGCAAGATGAGTTCATGCAGCCAATTCCAACAATAGGTTAGTAGCAACAATTTAAATGTAATTATTTTTCTAAATGTTTTACTTACCTGTAGATATTTTTGTGTATATTAACACAGAACAAGACTATAAAACTCTACTATTTTAATTCTAGGTTTTAATGTTGAAACAGTAGAATACAAGAATTTGAAGTTTACTATTTGGGATGTAGGAGGGAAGCACAAATTGAGGCCCTTGTGGAAACATTATTATCTCAACACACAAGGTGAGACTAACACAACTTTTAAACTCTGTTTTGTCTTCTAGCTTGTATTTCAGAGCCAAAAAGGTTATTATTAGAAATAATTTATTACCATCGAAAACTGTTCATCTAATGCAAAGTACAGCTGCTAGAATCATGAGCTAAGAAATTTTAATCCAGTTGGTCATAGTGTCTGCTGCATGATAAAGGTGCATTCTCCATAAATCCATCAGACAGTTCATGGAGCCAAACAAAATTAGAATCTCTTAAACTGGTTCTAACTGACAGCAGACAAGTTGGCACAGTGAGAAGTAGTACTTGCCAGGTATGAAATTTAAATAGTACTTGAAATTAAAATGCTCGATTTTAGGAGCCTTATTTGGCAACTTAAAAAATTCTACAAAGTTCTTTAAGCTCTTTACAGTATTGCAGTGTAGTATCTGGTCATAGTCTAGACTACTGATTCTGAAAACATTGTTGTAAATGGTGCTGACTTACAGATTTATGCTGTCCTTCTGTAAATCCTACATAGTTGTTTTTCAATTTGGAAAGGCATTCCTCTTCGTTAATTCATTCAGAAGACTTAAGAATGACAAACATCAGTTTATGTGTTCCACTTTGTGCATTATTTCAGCCTTCATCTCAGACTTCAACGTTTCAAATTGTTCATATTTTCAAACTTTTAAAAATTGTATTTTGGGGTTTCCATTGTCCTCTTAAATTTACTGCGTGAACACCAGTAGCACAGCATTATGTCTGTCTTGAAGGACTGTATGTTGGAGAGAAAGTCTTAAGCACTAAAGTTGGTGCATACCTGCCATAAGTTTTGTTTAGTTTGGTGTTGTGGGTTTTTCCATTGCAAAAACCATGAGCTTAAATTCTGTCCTCTAGCTCAGCCTCCGTGACTCTTCAGTCTTTCTGGTGCGTTGGTTACGCTCTGTAGTGGATAGTAAAATCTACTGCTGTTGTGTAGAGTCCATGGAAATATTCTCTGGATTCTGTAGTTTATAGGGTGAAGGAAGCTGTGCTGTTTTGGCCAAACCTGTAAATTTTACAGACAGTTAAGGGAAACTGGAACAATCATGTGGGAGTTGATTTGAGTATAAATGGATCAAGATATGGTTTAAACTGAGATACTCAATCCACACAGAGTAGTTCTGGTTTTAGACCTAAATAGTTAAAATAACACAGCCTTTATGTTAGACTATGCAAAAAACATCAGACTTTTTTTTTTTTCTCTCTCTCTGTTTTGGGATTAATTCTAGATTTTTGTCAAAAGTATAGAAGTACACAAGGGATTTCTCAGTCCTCTTGGGCTTGAAACTGAAGTTGCGTAGAGCTGAGAAACTTCACATAGAAGACTACTTGAAAAAAAAGAATTGCCTAAGTCGAAAGCTAATTCTGCAGATTTTGTATCTGTGTGTGAAACATTTCTCTCTTTCTTCCCTAGCGGTGGTGTTTGTTGTTGATAGCAGTCACAGAGACAGGGTCAGCGAAGCACACAGTGAGCTTGCAAAATTAATAACAGAGAAGGAATTGCGGGATGCCTTGCTCTTGATCTTTGCTAATAAACAGGTACTTGTGATTTTTTGTAATTCTGTTACTCTTTTTGCCAGTTTGTCTATCAAATTCCAGCTTCCTAATCCTCTACTAGGGGCAGGGAACAGTAATGCAGAAAGCATAAAATGTAGATGCTTTCCTTATGTTTAATGCTGGTAAAATAAGTGATGCTAGAGTGCTTAGTAGATTCAACAACCAGTTTTAGGTAACAACTAGTGAATGTATAAAT
Source organism: Hemiprocne comata (assembly GCA_020745705.1). Classification (NCBI taxonomy): domain Eukaryota; kingdom Metazoa; phylum Chordata; class Aves; order Apodiformes; family Apodidae; genus Hemiprocne; species Hemiprocne comata. The sequence continues at coordinate 36,917,346 of CM036616.1, read as the reverse complement.
GTTCTATTTGGTTTTTGTGTTTGGAAAGCTTTTATGTGATGTGTAGACTCAGCCTAAGCCTGATTAGTCTAATGCTTTAGACGTTATAATACAGAAGAATAATTGAGTCTTTGTATCTGATTCTGTTGCAGGACGTACCTGGTGCTCTTTCAGTGGAAGAAATCACAGAACTGCTTAGTCTCCACAAACTCTGCTGTGGCCGTAGCTGGTATATTCAGGGTTGTGATGCCCGAAGTGGTACAGGGCTCTATGAAGGACTGGACTGGCTTTCGAGGCAGTTAGTAGCCGCTGGTGTCCTGGATGTGGCTTAATTTTACAGCAGCTGCAATTTAGGTTGTAGTGCACTGTTTTGTTTTGTTTGCACGATTTAGTATGTAGCCAGGTCTGCTATCTGCAGAGATGACTTTATTTAACTTGGTGATTACAGAAAAATATTATCCTGGATTGGATAGTTGGTTCAGTAAACTTGTGCCATTACAGTGTTTTTGAAATTTCATACATTTACAAGTAATGGAATGGGCTTGTTACAAGGGTGCCTTGAAATTCTTTTTGCTGCAATTTTAGTTTGGTACAATTTAAAATTCTTCCTTGATAAAATAGTTATTGGAGTTAATCTAATATTTGTAACAAGGTTACAGAAATTAACTGGTGTCAGAAAAAATCTGAGTGGTATAGAAATACATTCCCAGGAAATTATTCCAAAATCCATCTTAAGATACTAGAATAGCCAGCTCTTTCTGTTAGTTAGAAATAAATGGTGCTACTCTTTGAAGAACGCATTCATCTAAAGCTGGCACTGAAACTTACATGCAAATACATCACAAAAAGAATATGTTTCCTCCATTGTTTATTAGCTTCCCTGTTTGTTAATGGAAGGCAATTTTGTTAATTGCACACATGCTAAATTATTTATGGACAGACTATAGTGATATTGAGATGAAAGTGTTTTGTGTGTGCTTGAGGACATAATCCACCTTTACAGATTTAGTTTACTCCTCAAGAAGTCAAATGAAGTTTAGAACAAAAAAACTTCTTAAAGAAGTCCGTGGTAGCATGTCAATCCAGCTATGTATTCTTACGTAGAAGTCATGCTTCCAGATTAAGGTAGTGGCCTTAAAATATGAAATAACACAGTGTAAAAGCAGTATACACTAATTATAACTCTTATGTAGAACAGCAGACGGTAAAATGTGATATAAAACTTACATAATTAGATTTTCAGTTCTTGCTGTAGTTTTTACATGGAACTGTCACCTACACCTCTATTTTTGAACATTACTCATTCACAAACCCATGATATATGGGTGTAGCGCTGTTTAAATTTAGAGCAGTTTGCAGTGACTTAGTGATGTCTCTCTTTCTGCTGCACATGCAACTCTGCTAACAATTTAGTCTGGCTGGTGTGCGTACCAGAATCTCCCCTTTTTGAGTGCACAGCCATTGCCAGTTGCAGAAGCTGTGCCATGGACCGATTTGTATTGGTAAAGGAGCTCCAAAGAGTATGGCCAATAGGTCACAACTGCTTGTCACCACTTTTCTTTCTGGAGTAGAGGTGGATCGGGAGAACCAGACGGGGGAGGTGAGCAGTGTTTTTTCACAGATGGGCAGATATTTTTGCCAAGCTAAAAAGAATGTTTACCTGTGAAAGCTCTGAACCTCATCTAGCAAAGAAAATGTAACCCATGATCTGTGCCTATGGCTTTTATTGTAGTATTATCAATTCTATTATGTTTTCCCACTACATACCTTAGATAAAGCAAAGAATGTGTGAACTAATAATTTAGTACATTTGCACTTTTCTTCAGTGACACTTGTAGTTTTCTTTTGTCACTTAAATTTCATGTAAATGGTGTTAAATGCTGCTTCAGTTTCTGCAAGTCTGATGACTTGAATAGTAGCGGAAAGAACACTAATCTTTTAAAATGTTAAGTGTTTATGAAATGGGCTTTAATGCCTACATATAGGTAGGTACTGAGAAGGGGTATTTACTCTTTCTCCAGACAACCGGATAAATTTGGAAATTGGTCACAATGGAGTGAACGGTGTTTTCTTGCACCAGCTGAAGTAGAAATTGTTCATCCTTCCCATCCAGTAACTTTTTGTACAAGGCAGTTGGCTGCTCTGACTTGAGCATCTGCTTAGCCTGTACTGCAGAGCAGACCCAAACCTCCTTATAGCTTACTGTCTCTTCATAGCTCTTTTTAAAATACAAATACATTCTGCTAGGCATGGTTGATACCTTTTCCTGGAATATTTTTAACTGAGAAGATGGGCTTTCTTTAGAAAAATAGCAGTTCTGTAATTTTATTTTAGCTGGCTTGTGCTTCAGTTATACATGCCTCTCAGTATAGATCTACTTCAAAATGTTCAAGGCCACCAGTTTGGATTTTTTGTAACATTACATTTGAGGGCAGAGGAAGAATATTGAATGCCTATTTTTGAGTACAAAGGATTGCTTGTTACACATGGAATGCTGACATAAGTGTTTTTAAATTGAGTTTATTTAAGATGACTTGAAGAAACTGTGAAAGTGTTGCATTAGTCTGTGAACTCTTTAGTGTAAACAGGTACACTAAGAGGTTTATTCATATTATAAATTAATACTACAATATAAACTTCTTCAGTTATAAATTTAAGCTTGTTTCACCAGTTTTACTGAACTTCAGTTTTTAGTGTACGGATTTACGCAGTATGTAGTTGAAATAGTTCCTCAACTAGAACTCACTCAAGCATTACTAACTATGAGGATTATTTTAGAAGACTGAATAACTTTTCGTAGGATTTTGACTTAATTGTGAAATGGAGTAAATACAACATCCAGTGACTGTGTTGTGGCTTTTCTTAAAGAATCTCAGCTCAAAAATAGTATGTCTAGCCTAACTGAAAAATAATGCTTTATCACTTGGTATGGTCCTACTGTATGCTACCTTCAGAGTTATTGGGGACTATGTGGTACATCAGGGTTTTTATTTTGAGGTAGTTCTTACTCTGAACTCTTGGAGTAGGTTGTGGCTGTTATGTAAAGATTTCTTGAAAGAAAAGGCTTTTTGAGTGGAAACAATTCATGAACTGCTGCAATTTGAGTTGGCCAGAAAATGAATTATTTTCAATAGAAGTATGTAAAGCATTAGGGATTAATTTTAATAAACTTGCCTTCTTTGTTGTTGTTAAGGTCATCTCAGAATGGAAGTGTGCTACATTTAACTTCAGAGTTTTTCCTGGTGATTCCTGATGATATCCCTTCATCTCACTGAAGATGAGCTTCCTCCTAGTGGTAGTGAATTCAATTAGCATGCATCACGTCTGGTTTCATGAATGAAGTTAAAGGAACTGTACACTCCTGAGCACTGCATGAGTGCAGTGGTGTTATGTGAACATAAACAGTCAAAGTTCATGTAACTGTATTTAGAGCAGACTTAACTACCCAACATAGTAACAGGACCATACCTAGCTCCAGGTTCACAACAGTGTGGGGAGCTGCCTGAGCTTTCATTGAGGACTACATCAGAAACACCTGCTGTAAGTAAGCTTAGTTGAAATGACTGCCATCATTCACTTTAAACGAAGTATTTCAGTAGAAGTAGTAATGTTTGTAGCACCTTGGGAAAAAAATTAAGCCAGAAGCAGACTGCCTAGGCCAAAATAATGAGAAAGCAAACATCAGAATTAAAAAGCATTACTGGCAATGCCAAACAAGTTGCATGGGACTTCATATGCTGGCATTCCATGTGCTCATCATGTTATGCAACCATTTTTAAAGGACAGAGGTAGATTACATACCTTGTCATAGCAAACAGTAGCATAACTTTATCCAACTTTGGGGACAAACTTTTAGCAGGGCCTGTTGTGATTGGACAAGGGGTAGTGGTTTTATTCAAAGAGGGTAGATTCAGAGTCAATATAATGAAGAAATTTTTTTACAAGGAGGGTGGTGAAACACTGGAGCAGGTTGCCCAGAGAGGTGGTAGATGCCCCATCTCTGGAAACATTCAAGGTCAGGTCAGATGGGGACTCAGAGAATCATAGGATAATTCCATTTCGAAGGGACCTTTGAAGATCATCTATTCCAACCCCCCCTGTAGTGAGCAGGGACATCAACTACATCAGGTTGCCCACAGCCCCATCAAACCAGGGGCCCAAGCCACTGCCCAAGCCAGCAGTGTGCCCAGGTGGCCAAGCATCCTGGTCTGCATCAGAAATAGTGTAGCCAGCAGGACTACGGAAGGGATTGTCAGAGAATCATAGAATTGTTCAGGTTGGAAAAGACCTTTAAGATCATCGAGTCCAACCTTATGCTAACCCTGTCACCCTATTTCTGATGACCCACCACTAAACCAGGTCCCCAGGCACCACATCCAGACGACTTTTAAACACATTCAGGGATGGTGACTCAACCACCTCCCTGGGGAGCCTGTTCCAGTGCCTAACAACCCTTTCTGTAAAGAATTTTTTTCTGATATCCAACCTAAATCTCCCCTGACACAACTTGAGCCCATTTCCTCTTGTCCTGTCATCAGTCACCAGTGAGAAGAGACCAACCCCACTCTCACTGCAACCTCCTTTCAGGTATTTGTAAAGAGTGATAAGGTCTCCCCTCAGCCTCCTCTTCCCCAGACTAAACAGCCCCAGCTCCCTCAGTCGTTCCTCATAGGGGATGTTTTCCAAACCCCTCACTAGCTTTGTTGCCCTTCTTTGGACCTGCTCCATCACCTCGATGTCCTTTTTGTATTGAAGTGCCCAAAACTGAACACAATACTCGAGGTGGGGCCTCACCAGTGCTGAGTACAGAGGCAGGATTACCTCCCTAGTCCTGCTAGACACACAATTTCTGACACAAGCCAGAATGCCATTGGCCTTCTTGGCCACCTGGGCACACTGCTGGCTCATATTCAGCCGACCGTCAATCAAGACACCAAGGTCCTTTTCTGCCAGGCAGCTTTCCAGCCACTCTTCCCCAAGCCTGTAGTGTTGCCTGGGGTTGTTGTGACCGAAATGCAGGACCCAGCATTTGGCCTTACTGAATTTCATACAGTTGGTCTCAGCCCATCAATCCAGTCTGTCCAGGTCCCTCTGTAAAGCCTTCCTACCATCCAGCAGATCAACACTCCCTCCCAACTTGGTGTCATCTGCAAATTTATCATTAATAAAGATGTTAAACAGGAGTGGCCCCAGCACTGAGCCCTGGGGACACCACTCGTGAATGGCTGCCAACTGGATTTAACTCCATTAACCCAACTCTTTAGGCCCGACCATCCAGCCAGCGTTTAACTCAGCAGAGTATATGCCCATCAAAACCATGGGCAGCCATCTTTTCCATGAGGATGTTATGGGGGTGGTGTCAAAGGCTTTACTGAAGTCCAGGTAGACAACATCAGCAGCCTTTCCCTCATCCACTAAGCAGGTCACCTTGTCATAGAACGAGATCAGGTTTGTCAAAACTCAAGGTGGAGACTGAACTCCACCATAACCACTGCTTAGACCTCTGCTGGAGCCCCAGGAGCTGGAGGGGGCTGCAGTGTAGATAACACTACACTAACACTAACACTAGTGCGTACATTCATTCCCTCTTGATGATCATTGAGTATCTGTGTGCAGTTTAGGTCCCCCCACCAGAAGGAAGATCATTGAGGTGCTGGAGAGAGTCCGAAGAAGGGCAACCAAGCTGTTGACGAGCCTGGAGCACAAGTCGTACAAGGAGCAGTTGAGGGAACTGGGGTTGCTCAGTCTGGAGAAAAGGCCGAGAGGAGACCACCTAGCTCTCTACAGCTGGCTAAAAGGTGGCTGTAGCAAGGTGGGGGTTGGTCTCTTCTCCCAAGTAAGAAGCAACAGAGCTAGAGGACATGGGCTCAAGTTGTGCCAAGGGACGTTTAGATTGGATATTAGAAGAAATTTCTTCACTGAAAGGACGATTAAGCACTGGAATAGACTGCCCAGGGAGATGGCTGACTCTCCATCCCTGGAGGTGTTTTAAGAGAGGTGTAGATGTGGTGCTTAGGAACACGCTTTAGCACTGGACTTGACAGAATTAAGTTAATGGTTGGACTCGATGATCTTAAAGGTCTTTTCCAATCAGAATGACTACACACAATGAAGAGTTTATTCAATACTGTGAAAAGGATTAGATGTGAAAGATGCAAATAAACATGAAAATGTTATAAACTACACCCTGATTCTATTTTATAAACACTATCATGAGACATGGTGTGGGTTTTTATCTTCAGTTTTGCATGAGAGATGGAAAAAAAACCAGCAGACTTTTTAAGAAACATGCAAGGGCGTTTACTTTAAAATACAAAGTTACCAGAAATACAGACTTGGGCACTTCAGGTACATTAAAAATAGTAGAACTACTGGCGATTGCTCTGTCCTGGCACTTCCTATGCCTAGGAATTACCAATTTCTGTTCTTTCTAGGTTCTTAAGTTAATGGTTGGACTCGATGATCTTAAAGGTCTTTTCCAATCAGAATGATTACACACGATGAAGAGTTTATTCAATACTGTGAAAAGGATTAGATGTGAAAGGAGAAAGAAAAAGCACATGAAAATAGAAGGCAGCAGGTAGGTTAGGTACCAAACCAGAAAGAGATTGACTTAGAATAAGTGAACATGGATACATTTTATGTGTTAGCTACCAAATTTAACACCATGTACATATTAGCATGTAAGTAAATATTAGAGTGTGGCTAATACATATTCATATGCATTTAAACTCACTTTTCAATTGTTTTCTTAAAGTACTACAAATGTCAGGTTCTAGCAAGGCAGTAGCATTTCAAAGTTTATTTTAAAGAGTATTCTTCTCAGCTCACAGAAATGCTGCTTCAGTCTATTTCATGTTATTTTCACAGCTGCGTTGTTAGTGCCAGACCAGAATACTACCTAATTCAATGTCACATTCCTACAGTATGTCCAATTAACAATCTGAATATAGACACTGATACAACTTAATAAACCTCAAAATTATGGTAGATGAGTGCTTTTAAAAAAAGACACAAGATTTTGAAGTTAAGTACTACGAGAACGTGCTCTGTAAGTGCCATCTATAAGGATTTGTTTGGCATCTGTTAGATTCACATACCAAAATTCACATACCACAGGATCTGAAATGATAGACAGATCAAAGGAAATCTTCACACCTGAATATTGGCTTCTTTGTACAGCTATCATTACGCAACATTAAGGAGTCATCCTGGCACCATATCCAAAACTTCAAACAATCTAAACAATAACTAGATTTCCATCAAGATTAAACTGGTATATCATATAAAATACTCCAGTACTCCAGTAAAGCACAATTGCAAACATGTCTGATTTACCAAGAATTTGATGTCGCCCGTACTCCAATTAAAGCCGAAAAGCTTTCTGATCACAAGTGACAAAAATAGTCTTCTATTTCATAAAGGATTGTTTCAATGAAGCCTACACAGGGTACACTGTTGTGTGTAGCATTAGCAAACAACACGATTATTTAGTGTGTTCCTTTTTACATCAGAAGAAAAAAAATACGATATAGTTACCATCTCAGGCCTTAAATTGAGCTTTTAATATGACTTACAGTTGGCACTACTGTTATAAAAAACTGGGATCCATTGGTATTTGGTCCTGCATTAGCCATGCTGAGTGTGTATGGTCTGTCATGTCGTAAAGTTGAATGAAACTCATCTTCAAATTCTCCTCCCCAAATACTTTCACCTCCCATTCCTGTACCAGTTGGGTCACCAGTCTGAATCATGAAACCCTACATACAAGTTAAATGTTATTACACAGGATAAATAAGCAAAAGTGTTTTATGCCAGGTGACATTTTTTTCAAACTTACTTCAAGCCTTTAAAAAAAAATAAATAGTGGGTGATGTGATGATTGGAGGCTGTCTTGGGCACAGCAATCACGAAATGATAGAATATTCAGTTATTGGAGAAATAAGATGTGGGGTCAGAACTGCTACCTTGGACTTCCAGAGGGCAGACTGGCCTGTTCTGGAGACTGGTTGAGACAGTCCCCTGGGAGACGGTCATGAAGGACAAAGGAGTCCAGAAAGGCTGGATGGTCTTGCAGAAGGAAATCCTAAATGCACAGGAACAGGCCTTGTGCTGAAAGAGGAGCCAGGGGTAGGAAGACCAGGCTGGCTGAACAGAGCGCTTTGGTTGGAACTCAGGGAAAAAAGGAGTGCTCATGGCCTTTGGAAGACGGGGCAGGCAACTCGGGGGGACTACAAAGATGGCATTAGGCTATGCAGGGAGCAAATGAGAAGAGCCAAAGCCCAACTAGAACGTAACATGGCTACAATAAAAATCTTTCTATACACATACAAGCAAGAAAAGGAGGGCTAACCTGCCGTAGTAGCGCTGGGCCCTAGACAGCACGTCTGGGCTACTGGCTTTTCTTTCTTGGCATACGAGGAGAAACGCTGTCGGAGGCAGCTGTCCAGTGGGGCGAGAGCAAAGGCCCCTTTCCAGCTCCCTTTCGACTTCCCGGTGGAGGCACAGGAGAGCTGGAACCCTGCCCATCAGGGCAGGCCAGGCAGCTGCCCAGCCTGGGAGCGTGGCAGGGTCGGGAGGCCCAGGGGCATGGGCTCTCCACCACCCGGGAAGGAGAGCATCAGCCGTGCTGCCCCAGGGGAGCCCAGAGGCTCTCCCTGCCCTGCTCAGCCCCACTGTGAGGTCAGAGCCGTCACTGTGAGGTCAGAGCTGGCCACCCACACGTGCCTGTGGTGCAGGGGGAAGGACCCCTCACTGGCCGTGTGGCTGTTGCCCTGGACAGACGTGTTCCTGCTGGGAGGTGGCGTTGGGCTGCTGTCACAGCTGGTTTTGCCTGTGCAGGCCACAGTGCTGTGGTTGTGGACATAGAGTCCAGCCTTTTGGAAGCCTGCCTCTGCCCAGGGATGGCAAACAGAAGAAGAGCACAAGGGGCCCGCAGAGCCCCCTCAAGGCAAGAGGCTGAGCTGCAGCTGGCAGGGGAGGCAAAGGGGCCGAGCGGCTGCCAGACGATCAGGTACAAAGTGGGCTGCTCCTGCCCAGGGTGCCAGGTTGGGGTGGTAGCAGGGACGTGGCCTAACACGGTTGGTGGGGCGCGGAGCAGCATGGGGAAGCCGACAGAGGCTTTCCGAAGAAGAGCCCTGTGGCTTGCGAAGCCCCCGTTCTGCGGGGACGGGTGTGGGCTGAAAACTTTCTGTTTCTGCCGTGGACGGGGGGAGGAAAGGGGTGTCTGAGAGGGCCACTGCAAGCAAAGGGGAGAGCAGAGGCTTTTCCCTTGTCAGCAGCACAGGGGTCACTGCCAGCTGAAGGCCTCCTTCTTTTTCAGGCTAAAGATGGCGCTAAAGAGCAGTGTGTTCCGCGAAGTCGTCTTAGTGCTTCTTGTGGTGGCTCTTGGTGAGTATTCGTCAGCAAGCAGCTGAGAGTGACAGCAGCCTGGCTGTGCCAGATGTCAGCTGTCCAGCAGTCCAGCTTTCCTTTTGGCCAACTGTGTGGAAACTCCCGTGGCCCACGTGCTTTCTGAGAATGTTCTTGATGGGGACTGGCTTCTGGACTGCCAGGAAGACTGGTGGTCTCGCAGCCATGCTGCTGCTCTGGTCCCTGGACCAGGCCACCAAATGGCTTGGTTAGTCCACAGGTCTGTGGGAGAAGGGCATAGGTATTTCCAGGCCTGAACTGGGGATTCCCAGAGGGGGTCTGTTATGGTTTGGGAGACCTCGGCACTGTGTTGGACACCTATCGGAGAGAGAGGGGGTCCTTAGCACCCTGACAGACTGGCAGGGGTCAGTATTCCTGCCCACTGCCTGTCACAATCTATAAAAGCCATCAGAACCGGAGGCCGCTCTCTCCTTCCTCCTACTCCTCTTCCCCTGCCGGGTGTGCTGCTGGTTTCCTTCGGCTTCCCACGTGCTCGCTCCAGAATCCGACTACATCGGGTGCTGTGAGGAGCCGTGGACCTCTCCTGGAGCGGCCCTGCGTTCCCCATATCCCTGCCATCATCGAGATCAGTTTTGTATATTTGTATATAAATATCTACTCACTCCCTGCCCCCCCCCTCCGTTTTACCCCTTTTTTTTTTCCCCTTGTGTTATAGTAAACTTGTTTCTAGTTTCAATTTCCAAAGTTGAAGTCTCTCTTTCGTATTCCCCTTTCTATCTTCCCTTGGGAGGGAGGAGGTGGGGGGATAATAGAGAGCAATTCTGTCCTCTGGTTGTTTGCGGTTCACCTTTAATATTTAAACCAGAACAGGGCTGATGGAGAAGGATCTCTCCTAGCCCATGCAGCCTGGTCTCAGTGCTCACTGAAGCAGTGGGGGAAAACGTGGACTAGCTGTGGGGCACCAAGCACACGTGAAGATCACAGTTGCGCAGTCCCCTCAAGCTTGGGCTGATGGCCCCGGTCAGAGGCACATCCTCTCTCTGCACCCCACACTCCCCACTTCCTCAGCTAACCTGCTGCCCAACCCCTGGGGACACAAATGGGACACAATGCGACTGCAGGGATCGCTAGCAACCCCAGTAAAATAACTTTTTCTTTGCAATGTGAATTGCAGGTCACCTTTACTACAGGACCTCGCTGCCAATGTGCACGACAACGTGGGCAATGGGACCAAGAGAGGAGGTTGGTGACTCCTGTGGGATGGGCACCTGCTGCCACAGAGCCCTACTGATGGTGGCTGGCTAAATCATGGGCTCTTCCACGCAGAGACCCAAAGCAGCAGCAGCAGCTTGTGCTGCATCTTCCTAGGGAGGCCGCTTCTGGGAAAGTCCCGATGGCCCCGGTAGCAGATGCTCTAACAAAGCGTTTTTCCCTTTCAGGGGCACACAGGGGTGTCAGCAGCAGACCTGGAGGCCCTGCGGTAAGAGATGTGTCCTGAGCTGGAACTGGTTCTGTGCCTTAGAAGGACCAGCTGACCTCATGCTACCTACCCTCTTCTCCCTAACAGCCAGGGCTCCCATCCTTCCCTCTGCCTTTGTGTTTTGCTCAGCCTGGTGCAGAAGGCAAGCTCTTGCAAAGCAGGGAAAGGACATGTTTCTCTCCTCTTTGCTGAGCCCGGATGCTCCCAGAGGAGATGGGCTGCTCTCTGACAAGGTGTGCTTTCCTGTTCCTGCAGGAAGGGTTTGTGTGAGGAGCAAACTCGAGAGATGCAGCTTCTGCTGGCGGAGGTGACTCGACTGAGGGTGGAGCTCAGCTACACGACTGACTGGGCCCTGCAAAGCTCTGGTAGGGACACGGGCAGCCCGGTGTCCTTCCCCTGCACTCGTCTGCAGCACTCCCCAGAGAAACCTGTGTTGCAGGCCCTGCTCTCCAAAGTGGGGGAGCTGAACTGCTTCATGGGGTCCAAGAGCAAGGCTGTGGCAGAGTGGCTCTCCCAGGCTCCGTCCCAGTCCTGCCCTTGGCCTCCACGTGTGTGCCTGTGAGGCTGGAGGGGCTCTCTTCCTCGCCCCTGCACCTGAGAAGGGAATGGCTGGGCTGCCCTTTGCTGCCTCTGCAGCAAGCCCTCAGCTTGGGTCTGCTGTCACTCACGTGGGTGCCTGCAGTCTCCAAGAGCCCCCAGACCTCGTGCCTCCTCGTGGCACTGTGAGAGAAGCAGTCACCAGGCACGTGGCTGCCGTCAGTCCCCTGCCCAGCTGGGCACCCCCACCGGCCTGGTGATAAGGCGGGAGTGACCAGACGTGGAGCTGGCCGGCGGTGTCAGAAATAGTATCTGAGCACCAGGTCCTCCTAGTCTGTGGCCTCTTGCAGCCATCTGCTCTCCCTTCCTTACAGGTGCCAGCATCGACACCGAGAGAACTTCAGAGACCTATGACTTCAGAGATAATTTGGGCTGCTTGATAAGATGGTTATTCTACAGTCCCAGCCCTCCAGACACTATTTTGCAGGTATTGTAGCAGAAATACCAGTGCCGGTTTCATCCCTTCCTGTGAAGTTGGGGACCAGTCTCAGGAGCTGTCCCCTCAGTCCAGCGGTACTGCCCAAGCCCATGGGCTTGATCAGGTTCCTGAAACCAAAACTCTTAACACAGGGCTGGGCTTGCTTGAAATCTGTGGGTCCCCTGGGGAGGGGAATGGGGCTGAACGGAGCTGAACTGCTGCCTCAGTTTTGAGCTGGAACAGACCCCACAGGCACGCCGGTGCCTGCACTTCAAGCTACAGGGGCAGTTGTGTTGGCCCCATCGCTCTCTCACGCTTCACTGCTCTCCCTTTCTTGTTGCAGCCAGATGTTTCCCCAGGAAACTGCTGGCCTTTTCGAGGGCATCAGGGCCAAGTGGTCATCAGGTTGCCAGCACGAATCCATCTGACCGCCATCACAGTGCAGCACATCTCCAAAGAAGTGTCTCCATCTGGGACTGTCACCAGCGCTCCCAGAGACATTGCTGTCTTTGTAAGTCTCTGCTGGGCACCTCTGGCAGGGATCGGGCCCTGGGGGAAAGCCACGACAAGGTCTTGCTTGCTTTTGTGCACCCTCTGAGGTTTGAGTCCTGCTCTCTCCTGAGCGCTGCAGTGTCCCAGTGGGATACTTCAAAGGCTCTAGGGGTTTCGTCTTAAGACTTGTTCTGGCCCGGCACCTCTGATGTCTTGACCAAAACTCAAGGTGGAGACTGAGCTCCACCATAACCAGTGCTTAGACCTCTGCTGGAGCCCCAGGAGCTGGAGGGGGCTGGGGTGTAGATAACAGTGCGTACGTTCGTTCCCTCTTTGTCAGGCTCAGCCTGAGCTCCTCTCCTTGTGTTTTTGCCCCGAGGGATTGGATGCAGACAGAGAAGAGGAAACTCTCCTGGGGACGTTCACGTACAACGTGGCAAAAGAGCCCATGCAGATCCTTCCTCTGAAGGTACGATCCATGCATGGGGGCATGACACCAGGGAGCAATGGAGGCTTGCCTGCAAGTCCACGGCTCCTCCAAGGAGGAGCACAAATGCTTTCTCCCTGGGCAGAGGGGCCCAAAGCACCGAGGGACACAGGCAGGCTTGGGAAGGCTGAGTAGTGCACGGTGGAAGTAGCGAAAGGACAAGGCACCGAAAGGTGCCTGGCTGCACCCACTGCCCTCAGCAGAGCCAGCTGCACAGGCAGCCGCTCCACCCAAGCAATGTCTTTGTGCCGTGGAGAAACAGGGATGCCCAGGAGGGGGGAAAGGTGTCGGGCAGCGCTGCCACTCTGGCTGGTGACCTGCTGGCAGGCTGGAGAGTGTCCTCTGCTCCCAGCATAGCATGGCACTCCTCTGCCAGTGCTCTGATGCCTGCCAGGAGGAAAGCAGGCAGAGCCTGCAGGTAGCGGTAGCTTGGTCTGGTTGCACACCAGCTGCCCCAGGCACAGGAGCACCTCCCCAGCCTCTCTGTCAGCAGAGAGCAAGCAGCAGAGGGAAGGGGCAGAGGGCAGGGAGACTGAGCCCCAGCTGGGCCGGCTGGCAGAGGATGCCAGGTGCCTTCCCCGTCCTGTGTCCCCAGGCTCCCCAGCAGCTGCGGGACCAGCAGCAGCGGGCCTCCCATTTCCACATCCGCTCCCACCAACCTTTGGGAGCTTGCTCCTGGGCAGGAGCAGCAGCAGGAGCAGGGCTGGCAGGGGGAGATCTGTGGGTGGCATTGTCACTCTTAACAGCTCTGCTTCCTTTTCCCTCTTCACAGAACGTGCCATTTCCCAGAGCCTTCTCATACATCAAGCTGCTTGTGAGGAGCAACTGGGGAAATCCCAAGTACACCTGCATGTATCGAGTGCAGGTTCACGGGAAGAAGGCAAATCCAGAAGACCTCAACTGAAACTGGAGGAAGAAAGGAGAAAAAGAATCACAGAATTGTTAAGAGTTGGAAGGGACCTCTAGAGACCATCTAGTCCAGCTCTCCCACTGAAGCAGGATAACCTAGAGCACATTACTCAGGACTGCATCCAGGCCGGTTTTGAGTATCTCCAGAGATGGAAACTCCACAACCTCTCTGGGGCAGCCTGTTCCAGTGCTTTGTCACTCTCATGGTAAGGAAGTTTTTTCTTATGTTTAAATGGAACTTCCTATGCTCCAGCTTGTACCCGTTGCCGCTTGTTCTGTCACTGGGAACTACTGAGAAGAGCCTGTCCCCATCTTCCTTGCACCCACCCTTTGGATACTTGTATACATTGAGAAGATCTCCCCTCAGCCTTCTCATCTCTTTCCCCCTCCGTGTGCTGCCTGCATGCTCGGCTTGTGCAGGAAAGCAATCTGCTGCTTGAGGAGAGGTGCTGCTACACTGGCATAGCTCATCCAGCATCCCCTCTGCACTGAGCTGGGCCAGGTGAAAGATAATTAGGTGCCTTCCTTGATAAAACCTTTTGCACCACCCCCCTGCCCCCGAAAACAAACAAAATGAAAAACAACAGAAAAAAAAGGAGGCAGCTCCCCTAGTCCCTGGGGAGCTCCCCTGCATCATGGAGCCAAGCGGAATTTTCTGCCATCCAGCTCTTCTTGGGAAGAGAAATGGCTGAGAGGGATAGGGAGACTTTGCCTGTATCCCTGCAAGATGTCAATGTCTTGGCGACTTTTTGTGCTCGTTGGGTTTTTTGACGTGGCAGCGCTACAGGTTAGGTTTCAGATTGAAGCGTTTGCTGATGGCTTTGAAAATCAGAGGAGGGTTGGCAGCTAACCTGCTGCCCCACCCCCGGGGACACAAAGGGGACACAATGCGACAGCAGGGATCCCTAGCAACCCTGTTGTTGATGGCTAGCAATCCTGCTGTTCCTGAAAAATCCAAGAATTGCAGAATCCCCAGAATCCCATAGAATTACAGAGGGACCCCATTACCTTCTGCAATGGAAGATACAAGAATTCTCAAGCAGGCCCACCGTTTCTCCAGTAGTTCTTAAAACAAATAACAGAAAACCAACCCACGTAATTTCTTGACGTTCAGAATTTTTAGAGCCTGAGACTGCTGTGTAATTGAGTTTTGGCCTGTGGGAGGCAGTGAGGCAGGAGAGGCTAATCCCACCCATCATCCTGAAGTTCAGTTGCACACAAGATCGGTCGAATCAAAGCTCTTGCTCCTTGGGACACGGCGGTGAGGCTGTGCACCACGGGCCCTGTGTCCCAGTGCTGCCATGCTGGCAACCTGGTACGGGCCGTGCTGCCCAGTGCCTGCAGCGCAGCCTGTGCCCCTGGGCAGGGACCCTCCTGGGCCCTCAGGCCACCGCAAGGCAAGGGAGGAGCATGCTCCCCTTCCAAACTAGGGAAGTCAAGGCAGAACTGGCAAGGTGAGGAAAAAAGGGTCCTTGTTAACCTGCCGTAGTAGCGCTGGGCCCTAGACAGCACGTCTGGGCTTCCATACAAAATCAAATTTGAATTCTGTGCAACTACATATTTCACAGGAGATGGCACAGATTTGCCTGCTACCAAAGGCACCTTCTACTGAGGTGCATGAACACAACCTTCCGGACACAGTGATAAATGCAGTGGTTCCTCTGGTCTGGGTTTTGGAAGAACCAGGTACAGCAAAGAACATGATACCTGTTAAGATAAAGCCTGGAGCTCGTCCGGTAAGAAAGAAACAGTATCCCCTAAAATTGGAAGCCTGGAAGGGGTTGGAGCTATTAATTAACACCTTTTGAAAACATGGAGTGTTAAGGGTATACCAATCTGAATTTAACTCATGCATCACCAGTAAAGAAACCTGGATCTCGAGAATACAGGTTGGTTCAGGATCTAAGAGAAATCAGTTGGGTAACTGTGGATGTGCATCCTGTTGTTCCCAACCCATATACATTGCTTATATCTATACCTGAGATAAATGTTTATTTTAGTTTTGGATTTGAAGGACACTTTCTTCTGTATCCTGATGGACAAGGCAAGCCAAACCATGGCAGCATTTGAATGGGAAAATCTGACAACCGGGAGGAAAGCACAGCTGTGTTGGACGGTGCTTCCACAAGGATTCAAGAACAGCCCCTACCCTGTTTCGGAACATACTAGCAAAGGAACTGGAGCACTGGCAAGGTAACAACACATCACACTGTTGCAGTACATTGATGATCATTGAGTATCTCTGTGCAGTTTAGGTCCCCCCACCAGAAGGAAGATCATTGAGGTGCTGGAGAGAGTCCGAAGAAGGGCAACCAAGCTGTTGACGAGCCTGGAGCACAAGTCGTACAAGGAGCAGTTGAGGGAACTGGGGTTGCTCAGTCTGGAGAAAAGGCCGAGAGGAGACCACCTAGCTCTCTACAGCTGGCTAAAAGGTGGCTGTAGCAAGGTGGGGGTTGGTCTCTTCTCCCAAGTAAGAAGCAACAGAGCTAGAGGACATGGGCTCAAGTTGTGCCAAGGGACGTTTAGATTGGATATTAGAAGAAATTTCTTCACTGAAAGGACGATTAAGCACTGGAATAAACTGCCCAGGGAGATGGCTGACTCTCCATCCCTGGAGGTGTTTTAAGAGAGGTGTAGATGTGGTGCTTAGGAACACGCTTTAGCACTGGACTTGACAGAATTAAGTTAATGGTTGGACTCGATGATCTTAAAGGTCTTTTCCAATCAGAATGATTACACACGATGAAGAGTTTATTCAATACTGTGAAAAGGATTAGATGTGAAAGGAGAAAGAAAAAGCACATGAAAATAGAAGGCAGCAGGTAGGTTAGGTACCAAACCAGAAAGAGATTGACTTAGAATAAGTGAACATGGATACATTTTATGTGTTAGCTACCAAATTTAACACCATGTACATATTAGCATGTAAGTAAATATTAAGAGTGTGGCTAATACATATTCATATGCATTTAAACTCACTTTTCAATTGTTTTCTTAAAGTACTACAAATGTCAGGTTCTAGCAAGGCAGTAGCATTTCAAAGTTTATTTTAAAGAGTATTCTTCTCAGCTCACAGAAATGCTGCTTCAGTCTATTTCATGTTATTTTCACAGCTGCGTTGTTAGTGCCAGACCAGAATACTACCTAATTCAATGTCACATTCCTACAGTATGTCCAATTAACAATCTGAATATAGACACTGATACAACTTAATAAACCTCAAAATTATGGTCGATGAGTGCTTTTAAAAAAAGACACGAGATTTTGAAGTTAAGTACTACGAGAACGTGCTCTGTAAGTGCCATCTATAAGGATTTGTTTGGCATCTGTTAGATTCACATACCAAAATTCACATACCACAGGATCTGAAACGATAGACAGATCAAAGGAAATCTTCACACCTGAATATTGGCTTCTTTGTACAGCTATCATTACGCAACATTAAGGAGTCATCCTGGCACCATATCCAAAACTTCAAACAATCTAAACAATAACTAGATTTCCATCCAGATTAAACTGGTATATCATATAAAATACTCCAGTACTCCAGTAAAGCACAATTGCAAACATGTCTGATTTACCAAGAATTTTATGTCGCCCGTACGCCAATTAAAGCCGAAAAGCTTTCTGATCACAAGTGACAAAAATAGTCTTCTATTTCATAAAGGATTGTTTCAATGAAGCCTACACAGGGTACACTGTTGTGTGTAGCATTAGCAAACAACACGATTATTTAGTGTGTTCCTTTTTACATCAGAAGAAAAAAAATACGATATAGTTTCCATCTCAGGCCTTAAATTGAGCTTTTAATATGACTTACAGTTGGCACTACTGTTATAAAAAACTGGGATCCATTGGTATTTGGTCCTGCATTAGCCATGCTGAGTGTGTATGGTCTGTCATGTCGTAAAGTTGAATGAAACTCATCTTCAAATTCTCCTCCCCAAATACTTTCACCTCCCATTCCTGTACCAGTTGGGTCACCAGTCTGAATCATGAAACCCTACATAGAAGTTAAATGTTATTACACAGGATAAATAAGCAAAAAATATTTTATGCCAGGTGACATTTTTTTCAAACTTACTTCAAGCCTTTAAAAAAAAATAAATAGTGGGTGATGTGATGATTGGAGGCTGTCTTGGGCACAGCAATCACGAAATGATAGAATATTCAGTTATTGGAGAAATAAGATGTGGGGTCAGAACTGCTACCTTGGACTTCCAGAGGGCAGACTGGCCTGTTCTGGAGACTGGTTGAGACAGTCCCCTGGGAGACAGTCCTGAAGGACAACGGAGTCCAGAAAGGCTGGATGGTCTTGCAGAAGGAAATCCTAAATGCACAGGAACAGGCCTTGTGCTGAAAGAGGAGCCAGGGGTAGGAAGACCAGGCTGGCTGAACAGAGCGCTTTGGTTGGAACTCAGGGAAAAAAGGAGTGCTCATGGCCTTTGGAAGACGGGGCAGGCAACTCGGGGGGACTACAAAGATGGCGTTAGGCTATGCAGGGAGCAAATGAGAAGAGCCAAAGCCCAACTAGAACGTAACATGGCTACAATAAAAATCTTTCTATACACATACAAGCAACAAAAGGAGGGCTAAGGTGAATGCCCATCCTTTACCAGACGCAGGGGGAAAGACAGTGACAAAGGATGAGGAAAAGGCTGAGGAACTTAATGATTTCTTTGCCTCAGTCTTTAGACATACAGAAGTCTATGGGTCCAGATGGAATCCACCCAAGCATACTGAGCAAGCTGGCAGAGGTGCTCACCAAGCCACTTTCCATCATCTGTTGGCAGTCCTGGCTAACCAAGGAGGTCCCAGTTGGCCAGAGATTGGAAAATGTGATGCCCATTTACAAAGGCTGGAAGGAGGATCTGGAGAACTGCAGGCCTCTCAGTCTGACCATGACAACAGGGAGCCATCATGGAACACATGCAGGACAACAAGGCAATCACACCCAGCCAGCGTGGGTTTATGAAAGGCAGGTCCTGCTTGACTACTCTGATCTCCTTCTGTGACAAGGTCATCCACTTAGTGAATGAGGGACAGGCTGTGGATGTTGTCTACCCAAACTTCAGTAAAGCCTTTGACACTGTTTAACACAGCATTCTCCTGGAGCAACTGGCTGCTCATGGCTTGGACAGCCATATGCTTCACTGGGTAAAAAACTAGCTGGCTGGCTGGCCAGGCCCAAGGAGCTGTGGTGAATGGAGTTAGATCCACTTGGTGGCCAGTCACAAGTGGTGTTCCCCAGGGCTCAGGACTGGGGCCAGTTGTCTTTGATATCTTTATCAGTGATCTGGAAGCTGGGATGAAGTGCACACTCAGTAACTTGCAGATGACACCAAGCAGGGTGGGGGTGTTGGTTTGCTTGAGGGTAGGAAGGCTTTACAGAGGGATCTGGACTGGATGGACCGATGTGCTTGGGCCAACTGTATGAGGTTCAACAAGGTCAAGTGTAGGGTCCTACCCTTGGGTCACAACAACCCCAGGCAACACTACAGGCTTGGGGAAGAGTTGCTGGAAAGCTGCCCAGCAGAAGAGGACCTGGGAGTACTGGTTGACAGCTGGCTGAATATGAGTCAGCAGTGTGCCCAGGTTGGCCAAGAAGGCCAACAGCATCCTGGCCTGCATCAGGAATAGTGTGGCCAGCAGGACAAGAGAAGTGATCGTCCCCTTGTACTCGGCCCTGGTGAGGCTGCACCTCGAGTACTGTGTTCAGTTCTGGGCCCCTCACTACAAGAAGGGTGAAGGGTCTGGAGCACTGTCTTACAAGGAGCTGCTAAGGAACTGAGGTTGTTTAGCCTGCAAAAAAGGAGGCCGAGGGGAGACGTTATTGCTCTCTACAACTACCTGAAAGGAGGCTGTAGTGTGACAGGTGTCAATCTCTTCTTCCAAGTAACAAGCGATAGAACAAGAGGAGATGGCCCCAAGTTCCACCAGGGAAGGTTTAGACTGGCTATCAGAAAAAACTTCTTCACTGAAAGGATTGTCAGACACTGGAATAGGCTGCCCAGGGAAGTGGTAGAGTGACCATCCCTGGAGGTATTTAAAAGACATACATGCAGAGATGTGGTGCTTAGGGACATGGTTTAGTGGTGGACTTGGCAGTGTGCTACGTTAATGGTTAGACTTAATGATCTTGAGGTCTTTTCCAATGTAGGAGTGTTAAAATGCTGTGGATAAGGGACAAAGCATTCAGGGCTTCTTTAAGTGATCATCAAGTACTTGTGAAAAAAGAAGCTTACTCACTGGCTTCTGCTAGTGAAGGACAGAAACCTGACTAACTACCTCCTGAAAACACTTAGGCTGCATCTTGATTCAGGTGCCACTGAAGTAAGAAGCCTTACAAGAAATGCCTTCTGACATGAAACAAAGTCTTAATTCATGGAAGATTGCTGAATTGATCGTTCTCTCAATTTTCAGGTTTCTTCCACCTTGTCAGTAACAGAAAAGCTATTAAACAACTTCAGTGAGAAAGCTGTTTCGAACCTAGAGTTGTTCAGACTTTACAGGGTACTGAAGCCCTTTGAGAAAAATCCTTTGTGCAAAAGGGGAATGAAACAGTTAACAGAGAGGACTGACCACAAAGGTACATTATCTAAACCAAATATTAACATTTTACAGGTTACCTTGATGATACGGTGAAATATGTGTCCACTGCATGACAGTGTTAATACCAATCTAACCCAGTTTTTCCAAGCAACCCAATTCAGTGGGTAGCTCAGGCAATTTCTGTTGCTCCCATGTTGTTTTATGAAGAGGCTAGCAAAGGTAGAAGGCAGGCATATGTGGGAATATAATGGAAGTTTGGCAAGGACTGCAAATACACTCAAGTGACTTGCAGCTGCAGCGTTGAAAACCACACCTATCGTACTACTAATCTTGTATGCCAATCTTGTTCTTGACAAGTAGAACATCTGTGTTTAGGTAACACAGGCCTGTGATAGACTCAGGGACACCATATCAAAGATGCCGGAGATTCCTGCCCTGCTGTGAGAAAGATCAGAGCACAGCAGAAAACTGTGCCTGGGAAAATCCCTGATGTACAGGCGAAAGCAGCAGGTTCAAAATCTCTCTCTTGTGAGGACTAAGCTAGGCAGTGCCTGCATTCCTGCTTGTGTGCCTCTCCCCTGGGTGCTGCCTTGGACATCCCTCAGTTTGCAAGGTAACGGGAATAAATGTACTCTTTGCATTTCATCCATGGCTTTGTGGTTGTTCTTGTGTCCCGCCTGTGTCATCTCACACAGTAAAAACAAAAATAAGCATGGAAATCCAGCTAAATAGCACCAGTAGCATCAATAACTACTACTCAACTTGTGTGACTCAACAGCACCCCATAAAGCAATGTAAGTAAAATTAAGGCAGTTGCCACATATTCAGTAAGTGTTCTGAATGTATTTCAGAAGGAACCTAGTTGCTACTACCAAAACCATACTCTATGATTATAACAAGCCAGAGACATGGTCGATAAGATAATTCTGTTTTTAAAAGGTTGTAAGCAAAGATTTTGAGAACCAGAACTCAGAAACTAAATAACAGACCACAAAGAAATTACAGTCTCCATAGAAAATTTGCCTTTAGTATCCTGTCACGAACCAAACTAACAGATAGTGAAGGACTGAGAAATGACAGACACTAATAGTTCAGATTTTCAGTGCCTCTTGAGTAACAATTGTCGTAAATAGGAACACAACCAGAAGTTTGTATCAAGTTAATGAGAATGAAAATAAATACATAAATAAGTATGATGTCCCATTGATCTATGTACCATTATCCAAAGTTTTGGCAGAAATAGCCACTCTTCTCCTGATCACGGAAGCATAAAGCATGGGGATTTGCAGACAGCCAAACTACAAGAGATGAGTTAGAACTGAAAGGAAAGGAAGCATTTTGAGACGAGGCCAACCAACCGTGCAACATACCAGCATATAGCTACCAAAGCAGACAATGCAAGAGAATGTGAGCTGAAAAGATTAGATTCTACATTAACCATTGCAAGCCAAAGGAAACGGCAATGAAAACAATTCTCAGACATATCAGCAGAAACTATTTGCTCAGTGAACAGAAACACAGAAGATAAATAAGATAAGTAAGATAAGTAAGGGAATATACTATACATAAATGCTTTAAGTAGCATTCTCTGGGTATCCCTGAGGTTAAATGGATTTAAATTCTACCTCAGTTTTCCCTGAATTCTCAACAAATAAAACACCTTTTATTGTCACATCAAATGAAATTTTTTCTTAAATTCTTTTTATTTCATCCTATAATTTTACCAATTTTGCAGTGACAATATAGGGCTCTGAAGTAGCAAAAAACAGCAAAAGCAAAAGACTGAAGCTAACTGGAAGTTTTACACAGCAGATAGCCAAGAGGGAATCAATTCCTATAGGCCAAATACATTATCTGGAGGATGACGTTACAACTATAACCAGAAACGCAGATAACAAACTTTTATGCAGGCTTTCTGAAAAGCTGGTTTTGGGTTTTTTTTTTTTGAGTTTGTACCTTTATTCAGTTTCACAGCTGATCAAAAATTGTAGACTATGAGGAATAAGCGTTCCAGTTTTATAAGGCTTGTGGAAGCATCAGTGTTCCTACCATTCCTCATACAGCATTCGATGATCCTCCAACCCTCCAAACCCACCCTTGTCATTCTATGGGACTTGTTTTCCTCACATACTGTTATACTTGCAATAACATCCATTTCTATGTCTCCCAGATTCTTTAGCTACATATTGTGTAACTAGAGAAATCCTACAAAAGCAAGATTAAGGAAAACAACAATATTATTTCTAACAGAAGGAAATTTCAATCCCTATGACAACAAGTAAGACAACACATACAGGCCAAATTCCTTCTCTACTTAACTAGCTGGCTGTAATTTTTTAATTCGGTGCCAAAAAACAGAAAAAACATGCCAAGAAACACCACATCTTTGTGCATAACATTTGACACTGAGGCTCATGTGAACTTCAAGTTGCTGTCTGCAAGGTCATCCACCTGCCACGGGGCAATCCCTGTTATCAATACAGGCTGAGGGACAAAGGGATTGTACAACAGCCCTGAGGAGAAGGGCTTGGGGGTACTAGTGGATGAAAAGCTGGACATAAGCCAGCAATGTGCGCTCGCAGCCCCGAGAGCCAACTCTGTCCTGGGCTGCACCAAAAGAAGTGTGGCCACCAGGTCAAGGTGGGTGATTTTGTCCCTCTACTCTGCTCTCGTGAGACCCCACCAGGACTACTGTGTCCAGTTCTGGAGTCCTCAGCACAAGAAAAACATGGAGCTGTTGGAGTGGGTCCACAGGAAGGCCACAAAAATTATCAGCAGGCTGGAGCACCTCTCCTATGAGGAACAGCTGATAGAGTTGGAGTTGTTCAGCCTGGAGAAGAGAAGGCTCCGAGGAGCTCTTAGAGCAGCCTTTCAATACTTAAAAGGCAGCCTATAAGAAAGCTGGGGAGGGATGTTTTACAAGGGCATGTAGTGACAGGACAAGGGGTAACGGTGGAAACTGAGAGAGGGGAGATTTAGACTAGATGGAAGAAATTTTTTACGATGAGGGTAGTAAAACACTGGCCCAGGTTGCCCAGAGAGGTGGGAGAAGCCTCATCCCTGGAAACGTTCAATGTCAGGTTGGATGGGGCTCTGAGCAACCTGGTCTGGTTGAAATGTCCCTGCAGGAGGGTTGGACTACATGACCTTTAAAGGCCCCTTCCAACCCAAACCATTACATTATTCTATGAAAGACACAGACCTACTCCACTCATGTATTGTGCATCGAAAATCACAAATGTTTCTGTTCAGTAGGGCAGTCTCCAGCCACTGGATGCATTTTGGATAATGCAATTTACTCAGCTTCAGCTCGCTCAGGGGGAAAAAAAAACCCAAATTATTGTCTTAACTCTTAGCAAATTGGTAATAATCCCCAAAAAAGATTCTCAAGAACTAAGTAACTTACCCAAGTTTCAGCATGTTGATCATATCAAAGTTGACTACATCAAACACCTTCATTGCTTTGTCATCTCCAACTGAACAGAGTAACGCCCCTTCTGAACTAACAGCAATACTCTCAATAACACCTATTAAAAAAGTTAACACACTACTAACATGCAGGAAAGGGATATTGTTCATTTCAATATTCTACAGGAAAAAACCTAGAGACGTATAATGTGGTTTTCAGCTGTTTCTCCATCTTTTTGACTTTAAAAACTACCTGTCTGTAATTGAAAACCAAAAGAAAACCCAACAAAACAACACTTTGTATCCTATCACTGTTTACAGTCAGGTATTTAATAATGAACTACTTACTACATAAAATTAAAGATTATAATTGCAATTATTTTAACTTAAAATGTTCACTTTTTTAAAACCTGAGAACAACATTATGATACGGTAAAAAGTTATGTGCTCTTCAGCTTGTATCTCTCAAAAGAGAAAAAAAGCAGCAGAGCTCTACAGACTACACAGTCCTGCTATTAAAATACGTAATACTCCCAATTACTCTGCAATCGAGCCTTTTGTAAGTTTTTCAGAATACTTATTTTTGCTTGGTAGGCTTTGTTCTCACATTTTGTTTCTGTATAAAATGAGAAGCTGGTAGTTGAGATAAAGAGCCCTCCATAAAATTTTTTTCTAACTCAAAAAGAAACAGTACTTTTACTATCTATTACTACATATTTTTCTTACTGTAACAATCTGCATACCAAACTGTTTTTTCCCATCAGGCATTTAATAATCTCTAACAAAGAGAACCTAATTTTCTGTCCAGTCTATTTAATGTATAGTACAGATGAGCTGTGTGTACTTACTAACTCAAAAAATTGGGTTACAATTATTAATTCTTGATTGCATTTCAGCTGATAATCATGACAATGATGCAGAATTTACTCTACAGCTGCAATAATTCCAGGTGAAAATAAACATTTTTTTTTCCATACTGCAGTGCAAAAAAAAACAATACAAAGATACTGGATGAAGATAACCTTACTTAAAGTAACAACGTCTTAAACTTGTCCAGATTTTATGAACGCTGTTATGTATCTTGTTCACTTATTTTAAAATAAACAGTTTCTCCATGTCCTAGACATTCTCCCCACAGGCAGAGCAAAGGAGGTAAGGGATCTGTGCAGGAGGAGTCCCAAATGTTTTATTCTCACCCTATCTCTCCTGCAGTTTGGGAACAAAATGCAACAGGACAGAGGAATGAAGGAAGATGGGTAGACAACATTTAACCCTGACTGTAGTAAATTAATCCCAAAACTAGTCTCCTCTTCATCTGCACTTCCTCTTCAAAAAAGTAAGAGCAAGAGAGAAGAAAAAGTGAGATCTTTCAGACAAAACAAAGTAACTTCTCACCCAGGTGACTTCGGAAGTGTTTAACAAACTCAATCCCTTCTTCTATTTTTTTCCAGAATTTTACATGTCCATCATGACTAGCTGTTATGATAAAATCTGTTCTACAATTACAAAAGAGAAAAAAAAAAAAAAAAAAAAAAAGACATATTACGCGCTTTCACACCACTCCGGGGCAGTAATTTGCACTATAATTAACAATGTGTAGAGATTGAACATTAAACAAATTACTGTGACAATCTGAATGAGTCCTATCACTCCTGGAAATCCGAGTAAGTATTTTTATGCACTCTGGATTCATCTTTGAAAAGTCAATAGCCTGAACTGAAGAAATACATAATACTATCTATTTTGACTAAGTAAATTTTACTTCTATTTCAGGTCTGGTTTCATAGTAGTAACTATTTACTAATGTGTGTGTGTGTATATAAAGAGAAGAAGAAAGCCATCATCTTAACCTGTGCAGTTCTGCTCAATCCTATTTTGTTCAGATGCAGTCAGTTGCTCTTACTACTGTATATATTGCACATTGCAATAAGGATCTTAAGACTCTCTTTTAGTCTATTTAAACAATTTTTATCTTGCTTCTCAGTAAGAGAATAGCAAAGTAATTCCTTTGAATATAGTTTTTAAAAAAACGCCTTAAAATACCACCTCTGGACATAGTAACTTGCCATTATTAAACTTCTATAATGAAATCTTCCTAGCATATACAAAAATGACATGACAATGAGATACAGTTGGGGAGAAAAAGACACTTACTTTGTACATGCTACGTGTGTAATGACATCTCTGTGCATGTAGCTGCGTTCATACATTGAAGCACATGGTAGATTTTCAAGATAAACATGTTCAAATTCAAGAACTAAACAGAATAAAAAGAAAAAACAGGATTTTTTTTTTAAAGGTACAAAAGCTTTGTAAAGCTTTTGTCCCCCCTTCCTTGCCCTTGGATAGCTTACACCCACTCATTTTAGTCAAGAATATGCTACAATTTTGTGCAAGCATAACAAAAGGGGTTTCTGTTATTGCTCTGCTTTCAGACTTACAGATTCTTTGCAGACTAAAGCCACTAAACTCTGCTTTAAGCCATACAAATGCCCCATTGTAAAACAACCATAACCTTGGCTGAATGTATACAAAAATTTCAAGACAATAATTTTTAAGTTACTGCCAGAAAACAGAAGATCATCTGCATCTCGTTTTCTTCCAAAACCAAATGTATCCATATTGTTGTTAAGAGATTCAAGGTCCCACAGAGATACTGTGGCTTAATTCTAACTGCTAGCACCTTCCTGTTTCATTCTTTAACTCGCTCACCTGAAGTAAACTGATTTTCTGCTATTTTATTGCATTCTAACCGTTAATACCTGCGCAATGGCTTTTGTTACTGTACCGGCAGGTTCTGCTGAACACCTGTTGAACATCGTAAAGCTCACCTTTACATTACAATGATACCCAGAGAGCTGAAAGCTGCCGGACACATACATATCACACTGCAAAATAACAGCCTGAGGCTCCTCCTACTCCTCTAGCCTCGGACAGTGACCCCGGAGGCAGGTAACTCCACAAGGGCAGGCAGCAGGGCTCCAGCAATGCGGGCGCCTCTGATCCCGAGGGCATCCTCCAGAGGAAGCAGAAATACGATGTCCCCGGCCTACGATTCTGCACCCGAGGAGTCCCTCCACAGCCCGCGCATTTTAAGTACAAGACACCGCGTCAGACAACGGGCTTCCGACCGTCCTCCCCCACACCCGAGGGCGGCCCCACTGCCAGGCACCCCCACCCCAGGGCGGCCCCATTGCTTCGGACACGGCGCAGGGGCAGCGCGGCGGACGCCTCCCGAGCCGCTCTCCAGAGGAGGGGTAGGTGGGCTCAGGCTCCGCTCCTCCCGTTACCTCTCCTTTTTTTCGCCTGCGCGGCCTCCCCCGGGAGCAAAGAGGGCAAACTACATCCTGGGGTGCATCAAACAGCATGGCCAGCTGATCAGAAGAGGTGGTTATCTTGCTGTATTTAAGGTTGGCGTGACCTTACCTTGAGTACTGTGTGCAGCTCTGGGCCCCACTATTTAAGAAGGATGTGAAGGTCCTTGAATGCTTCCGGAGGAGGGCAACAAAACTGGTGAAAGGGCTGGAAGGCATGTCCTGTGAGGAACTACTGGGGAGTCTACATTTCTCTAGTCTGGAAAAAAGAAGGCTGAGGGGCAAACATTGATCATACAGCTTCCTGAGGAGGGAAGGTGGAGAGGGAGGTGCTGATCTCTCCTCCCTGGAATCCAGTGACAGGATGTGTGAGAATGGTTCAAAGCTGCACCAGGGGATGTTCAAACTGGACATTAGGAAGCATTTCTTTAGCAAGAGGGTGGACAAACACTGAAGCAGGCTTCCTAGATAAGTGGTTAATGCCCCAAGCCTGTCAGTGTTCAAGAGGTGTTTGAACAATGCCCTCAGTAATATGCTTTAACTTCTGATCAGCCCTGAAGTGGTCAGCCAGTTGGACTAGGTGATTGTTGTAGGTACTTTCCAGCTGAAACGGTTTTGTTCTGTTTTCATTGTAGCTGGCAAAGAAACTATGGGGTTTTTTTCCTTACAGTTGATCTTGTCACTAATGTTAATTCCTTAATCACCTCAAGACTGTAATTGTGCAGTGTGGTTTTATCCTTTAAGTCTGAGGACTCATTGTGGTCTATGATGTCATGTTCCAAAAGCCAGAGACGGAGATTCTCATGGGATCTCACAAAGTACAATATCGGGTGTTAAAAGACAATCACCAGGGCTGGTGTACACCTTATGGAAGATGAAGCAGAACCTCCTTGCTTTCTAAGCTCCCTCACTCTCATGTGGAGCCCAGGTGCTGCTGGGCTTGGCCTTCCCTGCCCTAGTATAAGTTGTACAGCAGGTACACCCCTTTGTCCTGAGAGACCGTGTTGAGAAAATCTAAAGGTGATCTCAAACGGTGAAATTAAGATACGAACAAGGTCAGATGTCACGTACACACCAAACTTTATTGGAGTTGCACAACAAAAATTCAAAATCCCTAGAGCGGATAAGACAAAGACAGGAAAGTGAGGAGAAAGCAGAAATACGGAGAACAGCAAGTGATAGGATAGTTACCATCAGGGTCCAGAGATGTCATCAGGTGGGGAAGTATTTCACTGTAGTGATAGTGTCACAGCTTTTTATAGTTGCAGTTCTTGACCTCAGCCCCTCCTCTGTGCACACGTGCAATGTGTCTCTGAGGTGATCTTCAGGGGGGAGTATCACACAGTGACTTTCTCCCCACAAGTCTTCCTCAAACCTCCAGCTGCAGGCCTTCAGCTTAGAAGGGAGGGGTGTGGGTGCCAAGCTGTGTCCTTGCTTTGTGATTTCAGCACCTTCTGGCTCAATTCCATGTATAAGCCATTGTTTGGCACCAAGGTTCATTTCCATTTCTAATGCCACAAGGTTGCATTTCAACAATGTTGAGACATTGTGATGCCACAAGGTTTGCTTCTCACAGATGTAATGGCGCATGAGAAGAAGACATCCGATGTGCATATTTGCTGTATGTATTTGTCAATTGAAAAGGCAGTCCTTGATTTAAGGTTGTCTAATGGTAGTGTCCAGTGTTTTATTTTTTGTCGAGTTACTGGGATATCCAGGATGCTTCATACATCCTTTTTTATCAAGTTAAAAGCAACAAAGAATGACCTGATGGTATTGTCAAGAGTAGCATGCTGTTGTGAGTAGCACTCTGTTATGACACAGATAACACTGATGTATAAACTAAGAAATATTTGCATGGTGATTATTTCTTTAGGTTTTGGGGGTTCTGTAAATTTTTAAAGGTTGTCTATCAAAGATGCACCATATAAAGTTATTTTGAGTATTGAAAAGCTAAACCTAAATTGTCAATTCTTGATATTTTTAATTATAAGAACTTGGCTGATAATTTGTAGCCTATTTTTCTCTTTTTAGTTGATGTAAAGCCAAATGCAATCTGCAGTGCTATTTACAGAATGTTTGACCTTGTCAGCAGTGCCTTTTGTATTTAAATGTATGGTTAATTTGTTACCAATTTCCTTGTATTATGATATCTATATGTAATTTACAATGTATTTGAAGAAAGATTATAGGTGTAGTCCTAAGTTTCAGGAAGTGGAATAGTAATAATTAATATATTAGTTCTCCAGAACACGGTTAGATATTAAAATAAGTATTTTTTAAAAACATGGTTGTTTAGTTTGGGATTTATTAAAAAACTTTCCTGACTGGTGTTTTTTTCTTATTGCTCCTATATTTTCAGTGATTACAGTGAGCTAGAGTACTGGCTTTAAGTAATTTTTCCTTGAGTCCACAGATGTGGTTTTGATAGAAGATTTGACTACTGTGATTTTGGATGCCAGTCTTCTGTTTAGTCATCAGATATCTCAAGTATAGTCCATTTAATATTAGACATGTATCAAACATGCATCTAAGGAAGAGCAGGGTTGTGAAGTTACTGTCATTGCTTGCTGTGGCTCATCTTCAGTTGTGGTCATTGTCAGATATTACAGAGGAAATTATATATAATATATATATATATTATATATATATATATAATTTACTAATAGAGCATGGATGTTTGGTTGTATTGTTACTTTCGTTTCAGCTTTTAGTAATGGCCAGTTCATTTCTTGTAAATGAGGGCCTGTCAGCATTTCACTTGCAAACCTTATTTTCAGAGGTTATAACTTGGCAGTTCTACATTGCTTTGGGCACAATATTGGCAAACATACTTGAATCTGCAATGCAAATTTTATTTTTCCAAAGCTTCTACTTTAGTCTCTTGTTCTTTCTCAATTTCTGGTACTATTTCTGTAGGTCTAGAGCTGCTAAATCAGCTGAATTAAAACTTTTTAACAAGCATTTGGCTCATGAACATAGAATTTAACTTTTACCTTTGCAAAATAAGGAAGAGGAAGCAACGATATTTTAAACCATATGAAACAGTGTGGTCTCTGAATAATTTCTGATTTTCTTTGCAAAATATCAGTATTCAGCCAAATTCCTCTTACTTTAATACGACTTTCTGTATAAACACATGCATAGTAGTTGCTTTACATTCCTAGCATCTGGTAGTATTTTGCTTAGTAATTGTACGTTGTGTCATTAGACAATTCTGTTTGACATTTAATTTTTGCAAGCAGTGATTCATAACTGAAAAAGCTTTAACTGATGGTAGATAGAGCAACCTGTGTTCTTTATGGGAACAGCTGCCATAAATGTCTTGTCCCAGTATGTTAGATCTAAACTGTTCCTTCCATAAATCAGGGTTAGTGATTTTTCTCCTAGGAAGATGTGGCTTCTATTCTGATAGCTACACAATATAAGTATTGAACGGGAAGCACATACCTGGTATAAGGTATCTAAAAATGAAGTGTTATAAACCAGTTGTAGAAATTGGTAATGCCAGGTAGTGAGGGCTGAAGATAGTCATGGTGGGGAGGGGTGGTGGGGGGAAGAGTTGTAAGGATTTCTTCAGATGTGCCAGTAAATGTGAATAAAAGCACACTAATGAATTTTATCATCTGTATGTCAGATATTTATGTCATTAAAGAAATCTCATTCTAATAGTAGCACAGGCTACTAGGTCCCACAACTCTTAAATACAAGCTTAAGTTGGGAGTGCTCTACTCAAATTTTGTGTTGAGATTTCAAGACAGTAATTCTCTAAGTAAAAGGGGATTTACTGTGACATACAATGTAATGCATTTTGAACTCCGTAGTTTTGCTGATTTTCATCTCGGAACAAAAACTGCTTTTAAAACTACTAATCCTAAGGCTTCTCAAAATGTGTGGAGATAAAAACTATTACATTACTTTACCAAAAAAGGTACTTCTATAAACTTATGAAGTCAACTCTATTGTATTTAGGAGATACAATGCTTTTCTGAGACAACAATTCGCCTTTACATTCAGAAAATCCATGAACTATGAATCACTGTGTTTTGCAGAAGCATGCTGGGGAAACATTCCCCTGTCCTTGAATAGTACTGTACTTTCACTTGAGTATTGCTGTTGCTCAGGGCTACAGTCAGGGTATTTGCCTTCCTGGGCCTTTCTTCCCCCTACATTGTAGCTGTTTGTTAGAACAGTAAGGATGGTGACATGCTTTTTAAGTTCTTTAAATCTGATAGGTTTTACAATCCTGATCAAGCATTTTGGAGGCTGTTTAACATGGAATTGGAAGGCTGGAAGAATTTGCCCATATTGGTCATTGATTGGTCATTGGTCATTGTCCACATTGATGGAATCCCTCCCACTGAAAAAATCAGGCTTGCTCATCTTGAAGTATGACTGCACATCACATTTCAGTATCATGTCCCTGACGTAGTTCATGTATAAAAAATAACCCAGAAACATTAACACCATGCTTTTTTTTTTGTTTCATTTAACTTGCTGAAAAGTGACAGTGGGTTAGCCCAGCAGGACATAAAAATGTGGTTAAATTGCTGCTGAAAGCCAGTTTGTTTTTTTAGAGGCTACACAATTTTCTGTCTAGCCAGGCTGCTTTAAGGTATAAGCAAGTGCATATCATCCAATGCAAAAAAACCCTATTCATCTTATCTTTCAGTAACTTCTACCAATCCTGACGTACTGCTAACATTAGGAATGGAAGAGGTAAGTCTTTTTGTTTGTTAAGAATTAATAAAATTTCATTTAAAAAAAAAGAAAATAAAGGATTAACAATTTCTGCATTCTTCTATCACTACTTCTGTGGCAGGCTCCTGCTAAGATGCTGTGTGCATTTCTTCAGGCATTGTTGTTCTAGTATTTTTTCCCCCTATATTATAACTACTAAAATTTCCTAGTTGTAATGAATTGTCTTTTAAGCAGAAGGTTTTATGTATTGAATTTCATACTTGATCTAAAATAAAGTAACGTGTTACATGGAAAATTCAATATTCCTAGATCTAGAGGTCTGTGGCAACAATTCGCAAATATTTTGTGGAGCTCTTCCAGCCTTGTAAGAATGAGCAAATCAGGAATGTCCTAGGGGTAGCATTACACTATATTGACTGGAGATTGGTATGCAACATGACCTGAGAATATTCCTGTCTACATGGTTTCAAAAAAACTGCAGATTTTTGGTTTCCTTTTTCCCAGCAGCTTTCCTCCCTTTAGTTATCACTCACAACAGAAAGGTCAACTGCTGTTAAGAGTCACTACTAACAAGCTGTTTGGTTACCCACTGTAACCAAACAGTATTACTGTATTGCTATGGCATGTTTGATCTTATATCCCATTTTTGGCCTGTTTTGCTGAGGACTCCAGTTTCTTTCAGATATTGCATAGACAGAGCACGTTTGCTTCTGTAGAATATTTTCACCATTTTTATTTATTTGAGCTAAATATAAAAGTTCTCATAGTTTGTATGGAAGGAGACAAAACAAATCCAAATCATAGGTTTATATTTAAAAAAAACAACCCTATAAACTATTTGAAATACTATTTTGTAGAACATAATACAGTAATAAAAGACCCAGTCCACTGTTCCCTATCTTCAGCAGCGCATAGAACTTCTGGCTGCAGTAGTTTTATTTCTCCCTCTTCCCTCTCCCAAATACATCCATATCACTGAGGACCATTTAATTTGTGAATGCAATTAGTCTGTCATTACAGCATCTTTGTTTTCGGAGTGCTACACATTTTATGATGGTGCAATTAGCACGGCTTCACTCCTGCAAACAGCTGCAATGATGTAGACAACGGAGCACTGGTACTGTAGATGTTTTCTTTTTGATTATTCATCAGATGAACAGTTCGTGTGTGTGCTACCAAGGTTTTAGCCTAACTATTGTTACCTCAAAAGCTGACTGAAGGACAATTACAGCATGGGAACAAGAAATCGATGGAAGAAAAGTAACTCTTAGATGCAGAAGAAGAAACAAGATATCAGAAGATGGTGAGATCATGCAATGTAAGGGCTTTCTCGCCTAGAGCTAGTAACCAATAATGTATTAGACATAGGTGTGTGAACAGTAGCAATATACCAATCAGAACAGAGTATTGTTCACGTGGACAAAGCTCATGTTATTAACCAAAAAGTATATAACAAGACATTTTTGTTCTAATAACTGACTTTCGCCTGATCACAGTGATCGTTGTGCGTTAGTCCGTGCTCTCACCGCAAGAAGCAAGACCTTCTTCATCCCTTTTGGAATGTACTGACTTACGTGTCCATGCCTTCTTTTGTACAGGGGTGTGGGGAATGGAAGGGGGGTGGGGGGGAGGAAGTCGCGGAGGCATCCTGACATCCGATAGCCTTTGATATCGGTCTGTGACAAGGGGCAACTGATACTGGCACAGGTTGGTGCTCTAGCCCATGTGCAGCGCCTCTCAAGGGGGTCTGAGTAGCCACACTGCCTGTTGTGGGGGCTTGAGTAGCTGCAGTGTCTGTCGCAAGGGCTGAGGTAGCCGCAGGGCACCCACGGCTGCACTGAGCATCAGCAGCTGATGAGGGTGGAGAAACCATAGCAGGCGCCCTAGGGGCAGACACGCTGCCTGTTACGGGGGCTGGAGGGGCTGCACTGCCTGTGGCAGGGCTTGGAGGAGCCTGGTGTGCTCTCTTTTTTGGAGTAGCTGCTGGGATAACACTGGCAGCAGAGGGTTTGGCCCTAAACAAAACCAAAGCCTGACATAGTTCAGAAGGCTGAGCAACAGGTTCATGAGGATCATGCTGGTTTGAACATGCCAAGAATGGTCAAAATGCTCCAGGATCTTCGTAAATGGTCTGGAGGAAAAGAGGAAAGTGAAGAAAGGTCTTCCTCCCACGTATTGGCTCGTCAAGGAGACGGAGCAACTGATGTAACTGGTAACCACGCTGGCCCCGAAGCGCAGGGATGAAGCCGGCACCGCCGCTCCTCTCTGCGTCCCGCCCACCGCCGCTGGGCACCAATACAGAATCAGTCCCTGTCACCACCCAGACCGGGAAACCCGGGCAGATTCAGACTGGATCCCCTTGCTTTCTAAACTGCTCCTCAGGGAGAAGCCGAGGGGAGGCTGGATCCAGTCCCAGTATCAGCCCTGCCGTGCCCCCCTCCCCCCACCCTCCCGGGAGGGTCGTAACGGTTTTGTGATCCCCTCGGGCTACTTGAAGGTCAAATTACACCAAACAATCGTTTAAATGTTTTAAGGAGGGCAGAAGTCACCTGCAACTGGGAACGTGCATTTATGGAAGAAAAAACTGGAAACTCTGGAAAAGTGTACTGGTAGGCAGCGTGGCCCCTTATCGAAACATTTCTAAGAAGAAGGCAGCAAAGGACAGAGAGAGAAAGAGATACCACCCCCCTTGGATCCCGTGGTGAGGAAGGCATCAACCCTCCAACGATGGCCCGCCCGGCTCCCTGGGATCCTGTTTTTACAGCCGAGTCCCCGCCTTTCCGTCCCGCCAGTCACGGCCCTCCAGGGCTCCTATGGTGCGTTGCGGGAGGGATATCAGAACAGGGAACTGTGCCTCCTCCCACACTCCTCTGTGTCCTGGGCCAGCGACTTGTCATTCGTGGTTTGCTGTCCCAATGCAGACTGTCACTTTATTCCTGCTCCCATGTGTGAGACACCAACACATTAACTCCTTCAGTCTCTCACAGTCCTGCTACCCATGACTTTTTCACTCCAAAAGTCAGCACCACACAACACAGCAAAATGGTGCCCTTAGCCAGCAAAGCCATATCCTGAGTCCTAATCCAGCTCCTAAAGGTGGTAAAACGTGGAGACACACTGGCAAACAGCGTGTACAGCAAAGCAGGTGTGACACAGCCCACCGCTGAAAACAACTTGAGAGCAAATAAAACAATATTCTGAGCAACCACATCCACGGTAACGCAAGGAATGCTCCCAGCGATTTGTTTTAATATGCTTCGGTCAAAACTGTTGTTATCTCAACCCTTCATGCCTCAGGTTGGGTGCATAAATCCATGCTGCAGCTCCCTCACACTTCGCCAGCCCTGGGGATGGGGGAGAGAATTGGAAGTGTAAGGGTAAGGACATTCGTAGGTTTAGATAAAAACAATTTCGTAATTGAAAGGAAACAAAATTATTATTATAATACTAAGTTAAGTAATAGCAACAACGACAAGAAGAGAGTATATAGAAATGAGTGGTGCACAGTACAATTGCTCACCACCCACCAACCAAGGCCAATCTCATTCCCAGCTAGCAATCCTGGAGGAGAGAGTTCCCAAAACCACAATCCTGGAAGAGCAAGAGAGGAGTTTCCCAGCCAGCTGTCATCTGTATGCTGAGCGTGACAGTTACATGATATGGACTATTCCACAGGCTGGTTTGGATCTGTTGTTCTGGTTACGCTCCCAAATCAGGGGTGGGTTCTTGATTTCACAGCAACAACTGAAAACATCAGTGTATGATCAAGAGTCTTCTCATTCCAATGTCATACAAACACCAAAACCTACTCTAGCTCCTACGATGAAAAGCAGTTCTTCCCCAGCCAAAACCATCCCAGCTGAAACCAGGACACATGCATGCTGCAATGTGCCCATTTGTTGCTGGGCCTCGTGCATTCTGGGCTCTCTTCATGGAACTCTAGGATTTCTGGTTGAATTTGGTAGCTCACAAGACTTCTTTTCTGATCATGTGTCATCCAACCTCTTAAAATGAACTGGTGACATTTGGCAATTCTGTGGCAGTACTATTACTGAGTACAGCAGTCCTCGCTGTTATTCCAATGAATTAACGTATTTCAGATTGACTGGCAAGCACAGGGAAGAGCACCTTCGGATGAGTGAGAGGAATGGCAGGCAGCCACTTGATTTACTGCTGTGGGACTACAGCAGTTCTGTCTGAAAAGCGGGAGCTGAGAACTAGCCAGTTAGCCAGTTAGCCAGTTAGCCAGTTTCTGTGGAATTTCCTCATGATGCTTCATTTATCTAAAGGTGGTACTGGTGGGGCACATTATGAAGCTTCTGCTGGAGCCACAGCATGGGCATGCACAAGCTCTATGCTAGCACAGAGGAAGAAAGGAAAACAGAGAAGAAAAATTTCTCAGGCTGGTATCTCCTGACCATCTTGTTCATTGGAGTGTGCAGTGATGTGCTGTGCCACTGACAGACAGTGAAGTCTGTGTAATCCACAGGACAATATCAAGGAATCAAGGAATTCTCTATCAACTCACTTGCCACACATGCTGCAGGGCTGCTCTCTGAAAGTGTCCGCATCCATGTTTTAACTGAGCCAAGCCTGTGGGGTCAACATGTATAAACTGACACAATGCCAGTGTTTTTTGATGGAATTACACTCATTCAGAGCAGCTGGAGCCGTGGTCCCTTGACTTGAGTTGGCGTTTATACTCACTCTTACAGCTGAGTGGTTTGGTTATGTGTCTGTCTGCACTTGTGCCACACTGTCTTGTGCAGGCCAGTGGAATGATGTTACTACTGCAATGCCAGCTTTGGCACCCCTTGACTTTAGTTTTGGTGTTAATAGTGCAATGAGCTTGT
This sequence comes from Hemiprocne comata, assembly GCA_020745705.1. Classification (NCBI taxonomy): domain Eukaryota; kingdom Metazoa; phylum Chordata; class Aves; order Apodiformes; family Apodidae; genus Hemiprocne; species Hemiprocne comata. The sequence continues at coordinate 36,880,784 of CM036616.1, read as the reverse complement.
TGCATTTCTGACTTCAAGGGATACATGCATGGGTTAAAAGTCAACACATGAAAAGGCAACACATCCAGAACTGAGCAGGCACAAAATCCACCAGTATTAACTAAAATGCTAAAACCAATGTATTTTTTTTAAATAGCTTTTATTTAATTAAGCAGAAGTCCTCCTGATCTCCAACAGTCCTGTAGGACACCTGCCTTTACCCTAAGACATCCCTTTGGCAATGGAATAGCTGCAGTTGGCAGCGAGGAGTCCCTACCAGCAGGCAGCCCACGCCTGACAGGGACTCAGGTGCTTCCTAACACTGCCTCGGTCCATTGACAAACACTTGCTCAGTGAAGCAGGCCTCTTGGTGGCCATCAGTATCTGCTTATAATCTTAGAGTTTGAGCCATGCCAGGATACGCATATGAATACAGACAGGAAATCACAAGCTAGTTTAAGGGCAAAATTTAGGAGTTTGTAATAAATTACACAATAGGTGGAAGAAAAGAAAAACTCTTCTCTTGGCATTACAGCTGACTGGAACTAAGCTCAGAAGGATTTACTGAGCTGACTAAGTCACAGTAGAAATCACTGTTGTAGACAAGAACTGAAACCAGATTTTCTTTGTTCCAAAAACAAACAAACAAACAAACAAAACAAAACAAAACAAAAAAAAACCCCACACAATCTTTCTTCTTTGTAACTATCAAAATACTTGGGTTCCGAATTTATAAATATAGGAAATATTCTGCATTTTGCACCTCAACAGCAAAGAAACAAATGGTAATTTAATAAAAGCTTGTAGCTGGTCATGGCTTACATCTCAGTTTTTCCAACAGAAATTTTCTGATTAAGTCTAATGTCCCATAATATTAAGCAGCTAGAGCAAGGTCAGTGCCACTGCCACTGAAAGCAGCCTGAGCTCTGGCTAAAGTTGACTAAAAATGGAGAGGAGTTGAAGAGGACGTTTCATATTTAGTAATTCCACGGTTTCTGGCAAACATTTGGCTTTCCATGGAAAACTGCCAACCAGGAAATTTCAAAGAAAGAATGAAACTTATTTCTACTTAGCAAAGAATGAGTTACAAAAAGAAACATATAGCACAAATGGTGAGATTTCTATGAACCTGCTGCACAGCACAGCTCTCACCACAAGGAGCAGGAGCAGTTTAATACCAGCTAAAGCTGCACAAATACCATTGTTTTCCACTTGCTGTCTGGGTTAAAAGGAAAAAAAGTGTGGTTTTCTTGTGAAAATGAGAACAGTGTTACACAAACATCTGAGGTTGTGTCACAATTTTTCAAATCTCCCCATTGTGTTCCTGAGTGAGAGAAGTGCTGCTCTTTCCAAAAGAGAAGAACGATTTTTAAAAACAAAAAAGAAAACTAAGGGTTTTTTTAAATGAAGCATTCCAGATCTTTACGGTATTTTTCAGGGTACATGTTGGACATGAAAGGCAAAGTATAAGTGAGTTCATAAACAGTTTCACTTAGCCCAAATTGGTACTTTACAATAAAGAAAACATTTAACAATAAACCCTTCCTCATCTCCCGTATCTTTCTCACTGCAGGATTTTCCCTTCAGTGAAACATCCCTGGAAAGGGGAGAAATACCACACATCTTTTCCCTTCTGACACACAACTCAATCAAAAGAGCAAAGGGGTAGAACTGAACAGCCCAAAGTACAAACTGATCCATTCAAGGATGAACAAATCTCAATGTACTTCGAAGGTAAATGCTTCAAGATACAAATCTGGTACTGGACTCACCAGCTGGAGGCTGTCAGGAAATAAAGATCTGATGGTTCTAGTAACTGGTGAATGCCCAGCATTTACTACAGTGATACAGCTGTCTGAAAAGCACATTAACATTGGAACAGGTAAAGCACACGTGGTTTTGCTTTGTGCTGCACTCCAGAGATAGCCTTTGGCTACTGGGACTGCACACAGAGAATGTGCATAAGCAAGTTCCCTATCACCTCAGCATGGCTTCTTTCGACTTGCTGCCACCAGTTCAGAGACTCAATAAAAAGACACAGAGTACTCCAGGGCAGCATAAAACTAGGCCTGAGCTGCTGATGAGCAGCATAGAGCAAAGGCAGAGATACGCCCCCAGCTGAGTCCCTGGGCCAGAATTCCTACAATCATTTACTAGTTAAACATTGGAACAGCCAAGCTGTGCTTGTTCTAGAAATTATTCCCACCACTAATAGAGCTTGTTTCTCTTTTGGCCACTTGCGGCGGGAGCACGGACTAACACACCACGATCAATGTGATCAAGCGAAAGCCGTTTATTCAAACAAAATGTCTGATTATATACCTTTTTGCTCATAATCATGTGCTTTAGGTCATCTTATTATTGGTTAAATGCCTTTGTCCATGCGAACAATACTCTGTTCTAATTGGTATACTGCTACTGTCCACGCGCCTGCTTCTAATACATGATTGGTTACTGTTATGAATAAGCCAACACGGCAAATCAGGTTTACAAGTTTATTGGAGAGACAAAAGCAAAGTACAGCGCTGGACGACAGGGGAGTCACCGCTCCTACAACTGCCGTATCGTATAGCCCCTAGCCCCTCATATTTATAGTCCTTTACTTTCTTTGTGGCATCAGTCTTCCTTCGCCAGGTGCATCCTGTTACTTCAGATGTGCTAATTTACAATGTTCTCTTATCTGCATTGTTCAAGGCAGCTCTGAATATACTAATTTACAACTTCCCCCTTATCTGCATTGTTCAAGGCAGTTCTGAATATACTGATTTACAACTTCCCCCTTATCTGCATTGCCCAAGGCTGCTCCGAATGTGTTGATTTACAATGTCTTCTTATCTGCTAAGTTTCACAACATTTTCAGCATACCACAATGGTTACATGGTTCCACTCTGTTGCACCCGTGTCCCACATTACATTCCCCTAGATTACATTCCCCTAGTAGTTTTTCACTAATGTATCTATACAATGAGCAAACATTAAATCCTACCCTTAATTTTCCCATAACATTCCCCCCTTTTCTTTTTGTTCATTGTAGCGGCCCAGTTCTCGTTCTGCTAGTTCGAGTTCGTCATCTCCAATCACTTGGTATCGCTGTCGCAGTATCAGGAGATGAGCGGCCTCCAGTCGATTCTTGACAAGTTCTACTACTTTATTGAAAATACATGGTCCAAAGGTTAGGGTTACAAGAAAAAGGATTAATGGCCCCGCAATTGTGGATAACAACGTAGTCAACCAAGGAGAGTAGTTATACCATGACTCGTACCAGCTTTGTTGAGCTTCCTTTTCCCTTTTCCGCTGCTCTATTTGTTTTCTTAGCTCACTCATGGCGTCTACGGTGACACCCGTATGATCCACATATGCGCAACACTCCTCTTGTAGTGCCACACATAGCCCTCCTTGTTGCCATAGGAGTAAATCTAACCCCCTCCTATTTTGGAGCACCACCTCTGATAGAGACCTTATTGAGGTAACCAGGCCATCTATGGCCTTATCTATTCTTTGTAAATCCTCGTCTATGGCTGCTCTGAGACTGGTCATCCCTTGTTTTTGATTGATCAAGGAAGCTACCCCTGTGCCGACCCCGGCTCCCCCGACTCCCAATAGTAATGCTACAGTTAGAGCTGTAAACGGCTCTCTTTTAACCAAGTGATGTTCAGGAGTTGTTTGGTGTTCATATACATAACCTTTGGGATGATAAGTAATTCTAGGTAATATTATGATTTGAACACAATATTCTGCTGTTTTTCTAAGATGTTTAACTGAAACACAGGGAGACACCCCCAGGTTGTTGCAGACCCACCAAGTATTATTAGCCGGTACCAGCCAGTCCCCATATAATGTGGTTACCCCCAGAGTTTTAGTGCATAATGATTGCTTGCCTTTTGGAATAGTTCCAATACAGGTCCCACTACCTCTTACTTGGGTAAGTGAAATTCCTGGGGACTCCCGGGTTTTATTCCATACACATTCGGGAGGATTAGTGCCATTCCTTAAGGTATGATTGGCGGCTAAGGCTATGGCTTCGTAGAAGGGTGGGCGCACTACGTAACACAACCAACATTCTTCAGTTAGATTTGGATATGTCTGATTTAGCACTCTAAAGGTTGCTTGCATCACTTTTCGTAGTGGGTTCTGCTCTATTCCAGGGGTTGGGTTTGCTGCCGGCTTCCAAGCGGCAGATTCGGAAATTAGGTCCGATATATTTCCTTTAGATGGTTCTGGAGGGGTGGGGTTGACCGTAGTTGGGTGTATCTTAATGACATCCTCACCCGTTAGAGCTTGGTTGGGCCCTATAGGTTGTGGGTCGTGAGGCGCAAGTTCCTTTTTTATGCCAATGAGTACCCCCCTATCAGTTCCAGGTTCCCATAATCTTACGCCCCAAGTTTTCCCACCCATCCAGCTTGGATCTTCGGATTGTAAAACTGTTACATTGAGGGACTTGCAATTACCTTTCTTCCAGGGGAGACCGTCATGACGATAAGTGGGTTCAGTGCACCCCTTGGGTAACCAAGTGACTTGGAGAAACTCATCCCTACGTTGGAAACCCCAATCTGATTTGGATGATATCGTCTCACAACCCCAATATGCACAATAGTATTCGCCAGGCTGATGACAATAACTCCGTCCTGGATTTGAGCCAGGACACCAATATGTTGCCCTTTTACCCACTACTCCCCACTGAACTGCTATACCTAACAATTCCTCATTTGTGACATCAAAGGTGGGTGCCCCTGGAGTTGTAGCTTCCTTGAGGACTTTATTATCATCCCATCGAAATAAGGTCCACTTGAAGGGTTCATGGCTCCTGAGATTTGCCCTAGCAGTTCCAGTAGTACAAAATATGGCAAACATTATTATATAGTGGTAACGCACACGGGGGGGTCCAGTAGCAGGGGTCCTGCCCTCTTTATTGATTTCCCCAGGGTTCCCGTTCATATCAGGGGGAGACATGGGTTCCACCGTATTATCCCTCTGTCTGCCTCTGCCAACTAGGTTGCATCTAGCTGCGGGGTAATCCATCTTCTTGACAGCAAGGATATTCTTCAGGATCCCTCTCAACCCCTCTCGTCCAATTAGGATCTGGCTTCCAGGCTTTCCCCTTCTGGGGTGGGGCATCACACCGTACATCCTTTGCCAGTTTTCGGCACTTCACCCTCAGGATATCGGTGTCAAAGGTGCCTGATGGTTCATAAACCAGCCTGCAGTGATAGTCGGGATTTACTCCTCGACAGATGGTCCGCCACCACTCTACAGATCCCAAAGGAACCCTATTGATAGTAATCCAATAGGTTGTCAATTTCCGTTGCTTTTCCCAGCAGGGTTTGCACACTTTGGGTGGGGCTCTCCCCTTTCTACAATGGACCCACCAGTGTTCGTTACAAATTTTACAGCAGAACTTTACAAAGGGATAACAACCGCAGTCCAGCCAACTGCAGGCCACTCTAATATTTTCATGGGCTTCTTTACGATCCTTGTTATATAATTTTCCTTTATTATCCAAAAGTCTAATATCTCTATAATACGGTTGCTTACTCAAGTTCTCTAAATACGCACAGTACCCTGGGGCTTCTGAGTGCCCTATTAGAGTCTTCTGTAGGAGCCAATCATCCCCGACCCAAATGTCATTGTGGTCCATTTGAGGATTCCCCCCGCCTGATGGTAAACCTCAATGCGCCAGGTTTTCCCTTTACCTCCCACGGTCTGGTTAGCGTGTTTTTAATAAACTTATCTGGATCCACCGGTCCTTTTATTCGGCTTGCATGAGTCCACCCTTTTTCAGCAGTCCGGACCGCAGTGTCAGTGGTAAGTAAAACCAGGAACGGCCCTTCCCAAATCGGAGTGAGCGGTTGATCTTTCCAAGCACGTATCAGCACCCAATCTCCAGGTTGGACCTGATGCAAAACAAAATCTAAAGGAGGTCTTTGAGCCAAAATCCCTTTTTCCCACAATTGCTTTCGATATTTTCCTAATCTTGTAATATATACATTAAGTCTCCTATCCAAATTCACAGGATGGTCTGATACTTCCCCAATACAGTACGGCATCCCATATAAGAACTCAAAGGGGGATATGCCAGTATCTGCTCTGGGTCGAGTTCTTATATTTAACAAGGCTAATGGTAAACAATTTACCCAATTTAATCCAGTTTCCATTGTCAGTTTAGTTAGATGTCGCTTTATTTCCCCATTCATTCTTTCCACCCGACCCGAACTTTGAGGATGGTAAGGGGTGTGGTGTTCCCATCTAATTCCCAAGGCTGTTGCCAGCTTTTGGATCACTTGAGAAGTGAAATGTGGTCCTTTGTCGGAGTCTATGATTTCCGGAATTCCGTAGCGGGGAACAATGTTTTCCATTAATACTTTAACTACCGTTTGTGCTGTCTCTCGAGTGGTGGGAAATGCTTCCACAAAGTGGGTTAGATGATCCACTATTACCAGTAAATACTTAATCCTGCCAATTTTAGGTAGTTCTGTAAAGTCAATTTGGGCCTTGGAAAAAGGCCTTTCAGCTGAGGGCCGTCCACCCAGTGACATTGACCTTAAATTTTTTCGGTTCACTTGCAGACAGATGTGGCATCCCTTCACAATTTGTTTCACCATATCCCATATGCCAATTGTAGTATACGTATGAGAGAAATGGTCCTTCAGGCCTTGAGTTCCCCAGTGAGCCTTTTTATGTATCTTGTTTAGGATTTGGTAAGCCAAGGCTCTTGGGATCACCTGTCTCCCATCCTTTGTATACCATTTCCCATCCACCTTTTCTAGCCCCATTGTTTGTAATTTTTTTGTTTCTTCCGGCGTAAAGGTGATATCTCCTTCTGGAGTGGTCTCATTGCCCCTTTCTATTTCCTTGAGAGTTAATTCTCGGAGTGCTGCCCTTTTGGCCTCTTGATCCGCTACATTATTTCCCCTCGCTTTTTGTGTTAATCCCTTCTGATGTCCCTTTACGTGTACTACAGCTATTTTAGCCGGTCCCCTTAGTGCCTGTAAGACTTTTAGGATTAATTTTTGATGTATTAATTCTTTTCCTTGAGAATTCATGAGGCCTCTCTCTTCCCAGATTTTCCCAAAGGTATGCACCACCCCAAACCCATACTTCGAGTCTGTGTATATAGTGCCTATTTTTCCCTCTAATATTTTTAAAGCCCGAAATATTGCATATAATTCACAGGCTTGTGCTGACCAAGAACAATCAAGTGGTCCTGATTCTACTATTTCCATCTCCTTGTTTCCCCGTATGATTGCATATCCGGATTTTTCGCTTCCCGTCCACTATCCTTGAAGACCCGTCTACAAATAATTTTTCCCCTTCTTCTAATTCCTCTTCTTCCAGGTCGGGCCGTATTTTTGTTTGTTCCTCTATTGTTATTATACAATCGTGTATTGGTTGTTCCATACCCGGTTCCCCAAATAGAAATGTAGCTGGATTGGAGGCGGCCGTGGTCCCTAGAACGAACCCAGGGGATTCCAATAATATCCCCTCATACTTCAAAAGTCTAGCATCTGATATCCATTTGTCTGCTTTCTGCTGGAGTACTCCTCGAATGTTATGTGGAGTGAGTACCCTCAGGGGCCCGTTAAAGGTGATTTTTCGAGCTTCTTCCACTAAAAGTGCGCATCCTGCTATAACCTGCAAGCAATTTGGCCATCCTCTACTCACTGGGTCTAAGAGCTTAGAAAGGTATGCTACTGGTTTCCTTTTCCCGGCCCATTCTTGGGTCAAAACACCAAACGTTACTCCTTCATCTGTATTCACAAATAATACGAATTCTCGATTCACATCTGGGAGACTCAAGACTGGAGCGTGAACCAGACTATCCTTTAGGACTTCCAATTGTCTGGTATCTTCTTCATTCCATTTAGAAAGTCCATCCTTGACTAGTTTTTGATGCAAAAATCTGGTTTTAGAACTATAATCTTCGATCCATTGTCTACAATATCCCGTTAGACCCAAGATCTGTCTAATCTGCCTTTTGTTTTTCGGGACTGGGAGTGATAAGATTGCTTCCACTCTTTCGGGATCTATTCTCTTCTCCCCCCGTCTAAGGTAATGTCCCAGATACTTAACTTCCTCTTCTACGAACTGTAATTTTGCCTTTGACACCTTTAACCCCTTTAGTCCTAAAAAATTTAAAAGCCTTATACTTTCTTTTCTGACATCCTCTTCTTTTTCTCCAGCCAATAAAAGGTCATCCACATACTGGGTTAGAGTTACCCCCAGCGAAGGAATATATTCAGTTAAAAGAGTCTCTAGAGCCTGTCCAAATAAGTTGGGAGACTCTGTAAACCCCTGAGGCAGGACTGTCCAACGGAGTTGTTGCTTCCTCCGTGTATCAGGGTCTTCCCACTCAAATGCAAAATAGTCTCTACTAGCTTCGTCCAGTGGACAGGCCCAAAATGCATCCTTTAAGTCAATTACACTGTACCACAAATCCTGAGGTCCGAGTTGGCTCAAAACTGTATGTGGATTTGCAACTACCGGGTGGCGAGCGACAGTTCGTTTATTTATTTCCCTTAAATCATGCACCAACCGATATGAGCCATCGGATTTCTTTACTGGTAAGATTGGGGTATTAAATGGTGACATACAGGGCTCCAGCAACCCCTGAGCCACCAATCTTTCTATTTCAGGTTTAAGACCCCTGCGTCCTTCCAGGGAGAGGGGATACTGTTTTATTCTTACCGGGACCTCAGGATTCTTGATTTGTACCACAAAGGGGGTAATGTTTAATTTCCCAACCTTCCCAGGCTGGTACCAAACCTCGGGATTAATTTTGCTTTCATCCTCCATTCTGAGAGGGCATAATCGAATTGCAATTTCATTTTCTATTACCTCAATTTTTATTCCTAATTCAATGATAAGGTCCCTCCCCAATAGGTTAAATTCAGCCTCGGGAACCCATAAAAAATCGCCAATGGTCATTTTTGATTCTGATTCTACTACGACCTCTTTAATAATTTTAACTTTAAAAGGTTCCCCTTTTGCCCCAATTACCGAGGTCGTATCCTTTGATAATTTACATCCGTGAGGTATTTGCAGGAGTGTCGATCTTTCTGCTCCCGTGTCTACGAGGAAGGTTACTTCCTCACGGTGGGGACCTATTTTCAATTTTATCAAGGGCTCCTTTTGATTATTCGAGGTCCCCAATAAATAGAGCCCCTGACTTCCCTATTCCGCCAGAAATTCCCTCTCATCCCTCATTCGGACTCGACATTCCCTTTTAAAATGCCCCTTCTTTTTACAATAGAAACACCTCCCTTGTTCCCCTTGCCTGTCCTTTTTCAAATGCCCCCTCTTTCTACAATAGAAACACCTCTCTTGTTCCCCTTGCCTGTCCCTCTCTTGTTCTCCTTGCCTGTCTTCTTTAAAATGCCCCCTCTTTCTACAATAGAAACACCTCTCTTGTTCCCCTTGCCTGTCTTCTTTCTCTTCGCTCCCTTCCGTTTTCCAATCATCCCGATCTCCCTTTCCATGTATCGCTGCTACCATCATTTGCACTTGCCATTTTCTATCTTCCTCTTCCCTTCGTACATATACCTTATGGGCTTCTCTCACCAGTTCATCCAAGCCCATGTGCTGCCAATTTTCTAGCTTCTGTAACTTTTTCCTAATGTCCTCCCATGACTGAGACACAAATTGTACTTTTAATAGGGCCTGCCCCACTTGGTCGTTTGGATCCACTCCAGAATATAATTGGAAATTTTTACGCAATCTTTCGAGCCAGTCTGTGGGGCTCTCATCTTTCTTTTGCACCTCATTGAATGCTTTATTGAAATTCTGAGATCGAGGGACCGATTGCCTTATTCCTTGAATTAAAATGGTCCGTAAGTCCTGCATGTGTACCCGATGGGCGGGATTTTGATGGTCCCAATTTGGGTTCTGGAGTGGCCATTTAATATCAGCTGCAGGACCCTGGGCATGTTGGCTATCCCATATTCGCATGCCCTCTCTCCTGATCATATTCTTTTCTTCTTGAGTAAATAAGATCCCCACAATTGATTGCAACTCTTCCCAGGTGTATAAACTGGGTCCCAAAAATTGATCTACCCTCTCGGCTACCCCCAGGGGATCTTCTATCAAATGTCCCATTTCCTTCTTAAATTCTCTCACTTCCCCTGAGCTAAGAGGGACGGATACAAAGGCTACACCTGGTTGTGGTCCCCCCACTGGCATTTCCCTTAAGGGGTATAGACCCTGCCTTTGTCTGGCCCGTCCTCTAGTCACTGGTCCGGTATCCCCGTCCGAGTCCTCGGACGAATCGCTAGGTGGCGCGCTTGGACCAGAGACCGGACCGGTTGCCGGCGGGAGCACATATGGTGGTGGTGGTAAAACTTCTTCTGGTGATCTCTTTTTCTTTTGGGACTTGTCCTCCGGGAGTCGAGTTGTTTCCGTTTTTAATTTATAAATTGAGACTCCTGGAGCATCTAGCCATACAGCTGCATAAGCAGCTTCCTCGGGGTTCGCTGGACTTTTATCATTTACCCACGAGTTTAACTTCTGTTTCACCCAATCTTCCAATGACCCAAAGATTGGCCAGTATACTTGTCTATCAATTTCTTTTCCTCCCCATACTTCAACACAATAATGAATCATTTTTACTTTTTCCTTATTCCTAGCGCTAGGATGCTGGTCCCAATTATTTAACATGACCCCCAGGGGACTATCGGGAGGTATGGGGGGCAACTTAATTTTCCCAGAATTCATATTTTTACTCTTATTCTGTCCCATTTCGTCTAGAGTGCCTTCTGCACGTCTAGGATCCCCACCCCGTATCGTCTAGAGTGCCTTCTGCACGTCTAGGATCCCCACCCCGTATCGTCTGGAGCGCCTTCTTTCACGCAAATCTTTCGCTTCCCCTTTTTCGTGGCCCAAGCCCTCGCGGGTCTGTGGGAACCGCACTACCGAAGGGTCCGCACTCGCTTGGGTTAGTGCCGGCTACCGGCCCCCCTCTCATTCACACACCACACAGTCGCGCTTCCAGGATCCCCACCCCCCCCGACCCGGACGGGTTCCGCAATATACTTACGCGTCCCACACGTCTTCGTCCGGACTAAGGGATGTTGCAGGCCTGATGTCTTGTTTTTCCTTTGCTTTTTTATGAATCTCTCCGGGTTCGTCGGCAAGGGTTAGCCGGACAGAGGAAGCTCCCGAGGCCACCGAAAAGGTGGGGCGCCTCCCCGAGAACTCCCTACGCCGCGGAGTCCCTTATCCGAGTCACGGCACCAAATTGTTATGAATAAGCCAACACGGCAAATCAGGTTTACAAGTTTATTGGAGAGACAAAAGCAAAGTACAGCACTGGACGACAGGGGAGTCACCGCTCCTACAACTGCCGTATCGTATAGCCCCTAGCCCCTCATATTTATAGTCCTTTACTTTCTTTGTGGCATCAGTCTTCCTTCGCCAGGTGCATCCTGTTACTTCAGATGTGCTAATTTACAATGTTCTCTTATCTGCATTGTTCAAGGCAGCTCTGAATATACTAATTTACAACTTCCCCCTTATCTGCATTGTTCAAGGCAGTTCTGAATATACTGATTTACAACTTCCCCCTTATCTGCATTGCCCAAGGCTGCTCCGAATGTGTTGATTTACAATGTCTTCTTATCTGCTAAGTTTCACAACATTTTCAGCATACCACAATGGTTACATGGTTCCACTCTGTTGCACCCGTGTCCCACATTACATTCCCCTAGATTACATTCCCCTAGTAGTTTTTCACTAATGTATCTATACAATGAGCAAACATTAAATCCTACCCTTAATTTTCCCATAACAGTTACTAGCTTTAAGCGAGAAAGTCCTTACATTGCATGGTCTCAGCAACTTCTGCTATCTTGTTTCTTCTTCTACATCTGGGAGTTATTTTACTTCTGCCAATTTTCTTGTTCCCAAGCTGTAATCGTCCTTTAGTTAGCCTTTGAAGTAACAGTAGTTAGGCCTTGGTACCTAACCTTGGTAGCACAATTAAGCCTTTATACCATGGGCTGGATTGCTCACATGCCCATGCTCTGCAAGAAAATTCTCCACAGGCCCTCTGACATAGGAAGATTTAAGCTACCCCACAGTAGAGCTGATAAGACAACTCCACTACACTAGTTTGTCAATCAATAGTTCAATAGTTCTGTTAGAGTTCACCCTGTGCTCCAGTACCACTGCAAGAAACAAAAATGAGCAAGTGCTCAAAAAGCCAAAGCCAGTTAGCCCCATGCAGACTTGTTCCTGCATCAGACTGCATGGCTTATTGCTTCTGAAAAAGACTGCAGGGCCAGGCACGCCAGGCTGGTGGCACTGGAATTGCACACATGCACAGACACAGAAATCAACCCATGGGCAAAACCAGCTGAAGACTGTGTGCAAAATCTGCCCAAAGGGAGGCGAGGGGGAAGCCATTCTCATTGCTGTGAAACCAGCTCTACTCTCAGGTCTTGGCAATGCAGACAGGTTTGGACACTTGTTTGGATACCTGTAATTCTGATCACTAGATTCCATCACCTCTCTCTGAAGGGCCTGTCTCAGCAATCGTTCCCTGCTCAGCAGACACTTCAGCATCTCTTCCAACCTGCTGAAGTGGCACAGAAGCAGATACTTCAGTGCTTTGCTGAACAGGGTGGATTAAAGCATGTGCTTGAATGGTTTGCTAAAGAACTAAAAATTGGCTAGAGAGCTTGCATAAAAATACTCATTGAAAATTACCAGGTTTATGAAAATAAAGTGAAGCAATTAAGTCTAGCTTTCCTCTTTCTACTTCCAGAAATGTCTATAAAGTCCAGCACACAAGCCTTGCTCACTGGAAAGGACAGGATCAGTAAGTCTAGGGCTACTAGAAACAACATTGCCTTTTGAGAAGGAAAACACCTGAAGCTTTCTTTCTCTCTTACCTCAAGCTAAACCCTGAAGGAAGGATTTTGAGAAACAGCCCAACAACATGAAGTACAACTTATTTATGCCCTCATCTTCCTTAGGATTGCATCTTGCAACAGATGACTGCAGCTACAAAAATCATTGTCTCTTTTCTTGTGGAGGCAAAGTTAACAGCCCTACTTCCACTGCACCCTTTCCCTTTTGCACCAGTTCTTCAAAGTCTGTGAGAACTGCATTTCACATGTGTACACAATGCACGTGTGTAGCCAGAAGCAAGCTGCTGCATTCTGCAGTTTATCTTGAGAAAACATCCCTTGCAGTCTGGCAAAGGCAAATCCCAGAGCTACAGCATCTGCCAGCAAATGTACAGGCCATTGAAGAACAAGAAGGTGAAGAATGAGGATCAGGGCTGACTGACCACACACAAAAGATGAAGAAGATGATGATTAATATGAAGATGGCAACAAAGAAGATTAGGAAGATGAAGACAGACAAGGAGGAGGAAGAGGACGATGAGGAGGTGGTGGTGTGTGGTTCCATGGAGTATCTTCAAAAGCATGACATGTAGTGATGATGAGCATACTTTCTGCCTTTCTAAGCTTGCTCCACCGCTGTCCTTCTTGGCCAGTAGCACATGAGCAGTGCCCTCGTGCCCGCCCTGTGCTGGTGTTGCACACAGGGAGAGCTGAAAAGTGGCAGCTCCGGATGGTGCAGCAAGGCTGGAGCCCTTCCAAGCACAGGCTGTTCTGCACAAGCCCTGGGGAAACGGAGCCAAGGGAAGAGCAGAGCTCTCTCCCGCTCCAAAAACGCCTGAGAGCACTGGGGCATGAGTGGTGCCTTGGAGGTGCAAGAGCAGCAGGTGAGAATGGAGGAAGGGGCCAGAGGAGCCCTGACAAGGGGCTGTGCTCAATGCTACAGAGGACAAGCAGCAATCCCCGGGGACCACCCTGGGGCCTGCCCTGGGAGTCTAAGAAAGCTTCCTCCCCCCAGCTGCAGGGCACGAGGTGCCATCCTTGCACTCCATGTGCAGCAGGCAGTGACCCAGCCAAAATGGGCCAGCGGACCCCTGACAACGGGTCATGCTCAATGCTGCAGAGGAAGGCAAAGAACCCCCGGGGATCAGGGCCAATCTGCCCCGGGGGAAAATTCCTCCCTGACCCCAGCAGAGCTGGCCATCGGCTGTTCCCTGAGCATGTGAGCAAGACCTGCCTCCTCCTGCCTCCTTGATGTGTCTGAATAATTTCCGTGTCTACCCCACACGTTTGTGCTAACAGCTGGAGTGTGTGCCTGCGTCCGCCGAGGTGTATCCAGCAGCTTTACCTGCACAAACGTGAAAGAAAACACGTTACCCAAGAGCTCCCAGCCACGGCTCGGAACGCAGGACCTCCCCGGTAGAGCTGCACCGGCACCGAGATGAGCAGCCGCGGCTCCGAACCGACACCCACAGCTGCCGTGGACCCGTTTTGTCCCGGCCTCCCGTTCCCCGCCGCTGCTGGGCAACCTCTCCTCGGAGAACCGCCCCGCGCCCGAGCGCGGCCGTGCGGCCCCGCTGTGGGGGCAGCAAAGGCCGGGGCCCTGCGAGGGCGGCGGGGGCCGTTCCGCACCCCCCCGGTCCCGCCCCGGCGCTATGCTGCCGGCCCGGCCGGACGGGGTTTGCGGGGGGCCGCCCAGGGCCTTCGTTCGGGGGTCGGAGGGGCTGTCCGGCCGCCTCGGAGCCCCGCGGGCGGCGGGCTGGGATCTTCGAGGCAGGCAGGGCGGGCTGGGAGGGCGCCAGCTTCTCAGCTGGGGGTTGAGCCGGGGCCAGCTTCTCGCACCGGTGCTGGGGCCGCCTTCTGCAGGTGCTGCCCAACCTCGGGTCTGTTGCCATCATGTTTTGGGGGTGGGGAGAGAATGAGTCAGGCTCCTACAGAAATCCCTTGACTGGCCCGGCACTGTGCAGCTGAGCCATAGGTGAGGCTAGCAGAGCACGCAGCACAGCACCAAGGTGTGCAAACAATGTGTTGTAGTTGTGCCTCTTTGCTCTACGTGTCTGAGAAGTGGACAGAGTGCTACTCCCTGGGGCCTGGAGCGCTTGCCAAGGAACTGGCACCTGGGGTCTAGAACCTTCTTCAGGTTCATGAGAGAAGTCTTGGCTTTCTCCCCAAGCAGGGGTAGCTGAGGGCACTATTCCTGGCAAAGGACATGTATCCCTCTGGCTGAAGCTGGGGTGCGGTGCAGAAAATATCAGAGTTATGGGGCCAGCAAGACAGCAAATCAAAAGGCAGCCCATAGTCCATGCTGAGGACCTTCTGCCAGAGCAGAGGGAGCCTGGGACTCTGTCCCCTGTGAGATCTATGCACTTCATGCAGCGATTCTCAGACAAAAGACGTAGGCAGCCTTTATGTCAGATGCTCAAGCGTGCCCCTTTGCATGTGGTCTGCTAGTGCTGCTGCTTGCAAAGGCTTCATCCCGTGTGCTGCCTTCCAGGTGGAAAGGGAGAGAATGGCTGTTTTGTCCGGTGTATTGTTTCTGCACAGGAAACCTGGCATCAAGCTTTCAGAAAGCTCTTTAAAAATTCAAGGTTAGTTTGTCAGGTAGCACTCAGGAAGGGATCTGTCCCGGCCCCAAGTGCAAGAGCCACGTGAGCACACCCTCTCCTTAGCCAGAAAGGAGCCGCGGCTCCCTCCGGTTTGGGGGCAAGGCTGCGTAAGGAGCTCTTCCCCTCTTGTCTTGTTTATTCCTTCCTGCCCTTGTGCTGCCTGCTGTGCTTGCACAGCTATTTGTGTGGCCATGAGTGACACAGACGGAAGAATTGTTCTGGCTATTTCTTACACCTCACACACACCCAAAGACTAACAACTCTGAATTCTACTGGGAAACTGTGCACTTCCCTAGGTACACTCCTACAGGGTATCTTCACTAGCACAATTCACACAGGACTCACCTGCAGCTTCTGATGTCCCAAGCCAGGTGATGGAGTGCAGGATAGATAGAATTATAATAGATTAAAACGTTTATTTTTCATTATGCTTAGTCTTCTTAGCGGGAGAATTTTTCCTGAGTAGGGAATTCACACAATAAAATGCCATTAAAAAATAAGTCTACAAAATCCAGCAGTCAAAAATGAGGAAATGAGAGGATGAAACTTTTCCCTACAAGTTAACATGGCCTTACTGTAAAGAGCTTTTGGTCCATTTTGATGTTGAGATTTTACATCATCTTTGCTGCAGGTCTCTCTCATGTAATGCAGAAGGTACCCCATGCCTTGCAAGTGAGTCTGGGTTGGGTTTCAATCACTGTCCTTGCGTTGTGTGGGCAGCAGGAGTGGGCAGCACAGGAGGGAAACCCTGCAGGCAGCAGATCACCTCTGCTGGAGGCACGGCTTTGCCTCTGCTGCAAAGCTCATCTCTCACCCTGCAACCAGCTTTTCTGACATGGCTGTTTTGTGCTGTTCTTATTTCTGGTCCTCACAGAGCAGCTGAGACCTGAGCTGAAGGGGATCTGATGTGGGAAAAGCTTCTGTTAAAGCTGTTGAGAGATGTGCTGTGGATCTGAAGCATTCCAGAACATGAAGGTTTCACAAGACCCAGCTCTCAATGTTTCCAGTGGGGAGATCCAAAACTGAGAGCACAAATGGGTCTTACTATCCCTGCCCACCCTCACCTGGGGCCTCCTCCACCCAGCACCCCACGTCAGCCCAGCCTGCAGCCACCAGTCCCTGCCCCAGTGATGCTGTAGGATGCCATAGCCTCTGCCAGCCCCAAGGGAGCAGCCAGCCCTGTTGCTCCCTGACAAAAATCTCTTGAGAGACCTAACAAGTCAGCTTTAAATTTTGTCTTTCAAGGTCTTGCATATACAACTAAGGGAATAACGCCACCTTGCCTCATGGTGATGGAGCATTTCTAATGAAACAAACTAGTGGGGTGGGGAGACCAGAGAAAGCCCCACCGAGAACTTCCTGGTACAGTGAGAGGCTGGAGAACCCACACTGGAACATGGCAGCAGCAGTTGCCATCTTAAAGCAACCTCATGGGAGTGAAGAACTGGATGCTTCTTGTTTTAACCTTTGCTGGTGTCTTGCACAGCTAAATTTCTTAAGAGCGAAAAGGTCCTTCAAAAGTCACCAGGCACATTAGCTGTTCTATACAACTTAAAATAGTATTATACTCTGTAATATTTTTCTGTGCATAACCTGTTACTCCCCTCCTCCCCAGATTTTACTTGCTGAAGGGGTATGTGGTGGCAGGGATGACCCTATTTTGCCCCTGTTGAAGTCAATGGGAAATTTCCCCTGACTCCAGGAGAGTCAGTGTTTCACATGGGGCAAAAAAAGTTGCACTCCTTTGCCACCTTGCATTCAGCCAAGGTCAGTGTGGATTTGGTGAGCCCTCAGTGTTACAGAAAGCTGTTTCCTTGAGCCTGCAGATACTGTCCCTGTTTTAGGTAAACTAAATCGTGTTTTAAATTCCAATTTTGGAATCACAGATGTGATAATTACTGGCTATGAGCAGGAAGCTATGGCTGTGTAAATGGGTCAAGGGGCAGCCTGGGCTGGAGCCAGAGAAGTGTTTTATTTATGTTACAGAAAGCAGAGTTTGTTTAGAAGGGAAGTTTTAGATTGAATCTAGGTGGTTGAGGAAAAGCTGGAGACAGTGGATCTTGTCCTATCACTAGTCCTCAATCGTTCTGCAGAGGTACCATCTGCTGTGTATTTTATTTGCTGTGTAGATTATTTGCAATAGTGTTAATAACATCTTTTGCAATTTTAATGATTTAGGGTTGTTGGAACTTGTGCTTAACTGTGTGTGAGACAATTATTTGGGATGGTACTTACACAGCCAGTAACATACCATCTGTGAGCTTGCAGGTATTGTGTATTAACACACTTGGTTAGAAGGCCCCGCCGTGCAAGTGCCCGTGTCCTTGCCCTCAGTTTGAGCTTGGCCTGGCAGCAGCATCCCATCCCGATGGGCAGGCGGAGCAGCAGGAGGGGTGCTGGAGGAACAGTGATGGCTCAGTGGGGTCTGGCATTGGTCTGACAATGTGGAAATGGCCAGAGGGGCCTCTGGCCTGCTTGGTAGTGAAGGAAGGAGTGAGGGTGAGCTTCCAATGAAAAAAAAAGGGGACACTTTCACTGGGAAGACATTTTTGCACTGATCAGTCCTTTCCACTCAGTACCTTCACAGCGATGTAAGGCAGTTAGTGAGATGCAGAGCTCCTCTTTGCCCAGACTCTCTAGTTGTGCTCCTTGCCAGCCTCCAGCCCTCGCTAGCTGTGCTACCATAGTCCAACCCAGACTTCTGTTGGGCTGCAAAAAAGGCGTTTTGGTAAGCGAGTCCTGTGCCCCCCGCAGCTCAGAAGAGGAAGCAGGAGAGGGACCGTATCCCGTGGAAACTGCAGGGGGCACAGTGCCATAGGGAGAGGGCCGGGGTAACTAGATGCTGTTGACTTGCCTTCCCTAACAACCAAGTGAGATGGGATGTTTAATGGCAGAAAAGCAGGTCCTGCCTGGCCTTGGTGACTTACCTGGACGAAGGTGCTGTGGTCTGGTGCTGGGTCGGTGCTCTAGCTCGCTGCCAAGCAAGAACGGATACCCACTGGAATCCCTTTTTGCTTGTAGTGACAAAGGAGCTCGGTGGCCCAGGTGATGCTTTGGCCTCCCAGTGTGTGGCACGAGGCAGGGCAGCTGCAGGTGTGGTAGCTGGAGTGCCATGGTGAGCCTTGGAGCGTGGGCCAGCTGGAGCAGACAGCCGGAGCAGGCAGGGCTTGGGCAGCACAGTGCCCTCCACCAGCAGCTGGAGCTGGTGACCAACCCAGAGGCAGCTCCACGGGCACTGATGCAAAGTGACAGCCAGGCCTGTCAAGAAGCCCCATGTCATGTCAGGAACACAGCCCCTGTCATCCTGTAACACAGCATTTGCTCCCGGGCTCATCAAAAAGCACATACGATGCTGGCGGATTTGCTAAACGCCCAGCACTGAGCATTTGATGGGAGAGATTCACTTCACCTTTTCAAAATCTTCAAAAGCACCGAACATTAAACAATCATTGCTAATATACTGCTTTCTGCTAACACATAATCCTTTGAAATATATTTGTTTGGAAGTTGAATATACTCAGTGTTACTTTTGGTGTGTTTTCCTTCCATGCAGCTGCGAGGAGCAGATCCCTCTCACCTGTTCTGGGCCAGCAGGATGAGGCATTTGCTTTCCATGCGGGGACAGATATGGCCACTTGAATGGGATCTTGTTGGTTTCTTTTTCCTGCAGAAATGCCTTGTTCAGCTGACATCACCAGCTCAGCAACCTCCAGTCCTGAAGAACTGTCAACATCTTTGTCCTACGTACTCCCCTGGAGGGGGATTTTTCTGCTTAGAGTGTTGAAGGAAATATGTGCTTGCCATGACATAGGCCTGTTTTAGAAATACTGTCAGATTATACTAATGCTAAAGTTGGTAGATTTAGCAAGAATTTTCCCACAATGAAAACCTGAAAGCTCTTCCTTGTAGACACAGAACTCTTTACCAGCTGAAAATGTTACAACGGTCTAAGCAAAAACATTTGTTTTAATGATAGAAAAGAATCCTGCGATAGTAAATACTTATCTGTTAAGAGACTCGTTTGTGGTCTTAGAACTGATAAATTGATTCTAGAAGCATTTGTTTCTTAGGTGTGTCATCCCTGTGAAGTACAGCTAAGCACATAAGAAGTTTGATACTACTTGAGCACTTGCTTTTTCCATACACTTGTGATAGTGTTAGAGTCTGTACAATTTTCACCTCTCAATAATATTTATGTGAAGGGATCAGAACAGAAAATGTGGATTTTTTCAAATTATGTCAATGAAAACAAAAGTTAACAAGATACAACCACTAACAATTTTGAATAACAAGATAAGGATTGCTTACTCTTGTGTAAGCTTAGTGTTTATCCTTGGGAGTAAAGAAGAAAAGAGAGACTGGGGAAATGGTGTTTCCAGAGCTGCTGGGAAGCACTCTGAATAGTTTAAAAGAAGTTATGGTAGGATTTATTAGAGCTTCAACAAAAATACCGAGACTGAGTTAACTTCCTAGTTTGGTTTTTATTTGGTACCAGTGATGTTTGCAAATTATCAGTCCAATAAAACATCATGATTTAGTCAGATACTTTACTACAAAGCTAGTTCATTACGGAAGTTCGTTAAATATTATCTGAAAAATACTCTTTGTAACAGTACCGTGAGTTGGCTCATATATCCTAATTAAAAAAAAAATAAATAAAAAAGGGGGATTTTTTCCATGCATCTAGCACTTGTGTATGTACTGTACAACAGAAGGATGCATTTCAGTTGGTAGAAATTTCACCTGTATTTAGCTGACTGCATTTTTAGGTAGTAAATGAGTCAAATGGAGCAGCATCTGCTAAGTACTTTCACAGGGAGAGTTACTTCTCATTTGTTTTTTAACAGGTTCCTGTGACAACAGGGAGCCGGCCAGAGAAGATCCGGGCAGGTGATTCCTGCAGGTGAAGTGTAGCTGGGCATGTGGGGGAAGATGAACCCTTCCTCAGGTCTCTACCCTCTGACTTGGCAGCAGCACCTTGCCCCGATCCAGCCAGCTCTGTCCGTGCAAGCGCTGGAGCAGCCGCGCCAGGCAGGGCCCCAAGGGGCAGCTTCCTTCCCCTCCCTTCCGTTCTGCTCTGTCAGCACCTTTCTGGGGCCAAGCTCTGCTGTGTCTGAGGGAAATCAAAGCAAATAATTCTGTTAACTTGCCTTCACTCCTTCCAGCAGTTTCTACAGATTTGTGTTTTGTGATGGGTTCTGAGCTCCGTGTGAAGCTTTGCTGAGGGTAGGACAATCATGTGGTGTCTTGTTCAGTGCCCAGTCTCTTGAGGGCTTGTGCTACCACTTGCCCTTGTGCAGGGGTGCAGGGTGCTTTCAAAGTACCCCTTTTTCACCCAAACTCCCGTCTCTATGAAAATGTGTAGGAACTGTGTAGCTCAAAGCAATCTGTACTCCTCTGTCAAATTTGGCTAAAGCAAATCAGAGGATTTGGATGATGACTGGATCATGCACATGCAGAGACACATGGTGCCTGTGAATCCCAGTTGCCTTAGGAAATGAAGGTAAAAATGACATCCATATCTTTTCCTAAGATCAGAAGCCAAATTACTGCATCTGTGTGCTTGGGGAAATCCTTCCTTTATGACTTGTGGAGAATAGTCAGGGGAAAAGAAGAAGGGGCCTCCGTTGGCTGTTAGGGAACAGACAGGAACAGCAGCAGCACTGGGGACGTTGATACAGGGTAGAACACTGCTTATCGTATCCTTGATGTGTGATTGGTTACATCCTGGGAACCCAAGGACTCTGTGTGTGTTAACGAGCAAGTGTGAGGTTGTTTACATCTCTCTGTGTTCCAGTTGTTTGCTCTCTGTTCCCATGGTAAAGCTTACAGAGGGGATTTTCCCCAAATAAAGTCAGTCCATCTCCTCTTACCCTGGTGTTCGTGTCTCTGTCCACCACCACAATGACTCCTGTACTTAGTGGCAGAAAGACTACATGCAAAACTTGACAAAAACAACAGCTGTCTTTGTGGGAAGCTGCAAAACTTAGCAGCCTGGCCAGTGTCCATAAAGAGCTGGGCTGAAAACCAATTGCAGGGTCAGAAAGGACAACAGCTATCCAGCCCAACCTAGCCATGCAGTTGTTCACTGGCTCACACTTTCATGACTTGTTTTCCACATTTTTATCACTTTGGTGCAACTGCCTGTAAGGAAGACAAACAATGCAGAGAAGTCAGCATTAGGACTGCACAAAGTAGTGGTGGTCTCCAGAGAGGATTGTACTGTAGCAAAATCAATTCCTTTCACTCAATATTTGCATTTGCACCTTATGCCACAAGCTCGTGTTGCGGTACTTATTTGAACAGACTCTTTGGCTTCCCTCTGAGAAACTGATTTTCAAAGAGTCTTCTGTCCTTGCAGCACCACCTGCATTTCTGATTACCATTTGGCTGTTCTGAAACATCCTGTAGGGTTGTGACCATTCAGCAGAGCTCCTAAGAATAACACATTCCCTTCATTACATTCTGCAGCCCTTGCTTTTCACGCAAAAGCTCTGCCGATCAAGATCTCTGGCATCCTGTAGATCGTTGACAAATGGATGAACTAGTCCCAGAAGGTTCACTCAGGAAAGAGTCCCTTTCAGATGCTTGCTCATTCTTCAGTAAGGTGTTTTTTTAATCTGCTTATGAAAGACCAGGAGAGGAAATAAAGAGTTAAAGGAAAGCCACCACCCAGAGTTCCAGCAGCGTCCCGTTGGTCTTGTAGCAGAAAGGGGGTGATGGTCTGGTGCCAGGAGGCATCTTGAGACTGGCACTCTTTTCTTTTATGCCTGGGATACGCCACGGCAGTCGCCTCATGCATTCCATTGGTCCAGTTATCCATATCTTTTTCTGCCAAGTTGGTGATTTACATGAAATCTCTCAATTCATTCAAGGCCTGGTTATGGCTGGATGTCCTTGCTCAGTGCCAGCTGCGCCACCAGTTGTGAGCTTCTTTATCTCCCATCTCAGCACATTCCATGCCAAACTCCCCAGTTCGCAGTTGCCTGCAGCATTTGCCACATTGTTGACACATGGTGGGGGCTCGCTGAGTAAAATGTGTGGTGGGTTGCTGAGACATCTCTTTAGTCCAGCAATAAATCCTGCTTCACTTTTAGATGTCTCAAGACAAACACCTGACAGCCTGAGTGTCTGAGTACACTGTTCATCTCTTGGATTGTTCAAGACAAGCACCAAATATCCCAAATGTCACAGCGTGTTTGTATGATAGTGGCTTAACTACCTATTTTATGACCTTGTAATTCTTTTCAGAATACTTATTTTCAAGGGTACAATCCCAATTTTGGAAGTGTCTCTTGTCTATCTAATTTCTAAGCACACCACTAACTAGAAAAGCACTTACTTTTACCAACCAAATTTTTCACATTCTCAAAGAAAGAATTCACATTCGTTTGACAAGACTTTATGTTCCAAAACCCTTCTGCCTTGAATTCTAGCAGTAATGCTCTTTATTCAGAGCTTTTGAACTGTTCTGTATAGAAACCCACCTCACCATTCTATTAGCTACTCTTTTACAACAGGGTCATGTTCCTCAGGTTTCTATTTCATTTTTTTTAAGCTTTAATATTACACTCATTGCTTCCAGGAGTTTCTAGAGTATTCCAAGATTCCTCTAAAATTAATACAATATATATCTTCTCCTGAATTCAGTTCCTCTGAATCAGCTGCTTTCAAATATTCTTCATAAAAATACTCATAATGCTTTCCTTAGAAACTGGAAAATACTTCACCATCATTATGGAATACAAGTGCACTCTCCTACTTCTTTCCAGAAACAAACAAGAAATAAATGTTGAACACTTTCCTTTTGTTCTATCACTACTAGCAATTTGATTTTCTTAAACTTTTAATGGTGCCATTCGTGTATATAAGGAGATATTCCTTTTTTTCTGATGTAATACGATGTAAGAAATATTGTATTGTCCTTAGCTTAGGCAAGGATTGATCCTTGGTCTCACTTCCACTATACTTCATAGCTTCTAGTTCATCTCAAAGTACGTTTATCTTTCCACTTTTTACACTATGATATTATATACCCTTTTTTTCTAACTGGTGTCCTCATATTGTCACCAAATAAAGTTGGGTTTTCAGAAGTTGCTGTTCTCAGTCATGGTACAGTGGCTAAGCTTCCTCTTCTTTAATTTACCTTTCAGTCACAATCTCATATCAACTCACACTTTTATCTCCAAAGGATGTCATTCAGAAGACATTTACATTTGAGCAATTAGTCTCTTTGAGGTACCAGTTCGCCACCTAATTGCGAAGGACCTTCCTCTGTTTACCAATAGTAAATACAATCAACTCAAAACCACTGGTCCCTAGGCAACTGTAAACTTCCTTTAGAATGATTAATTCATCTTCATCTAGCCCAATCGAGTCCAAAGTGGAATGAGTGCATGTAGAGCATCTAGCTATACATCTCCTAAATTGAATTCCTAAATAGCAATTCCATTTTTCTTAGGAAGGAAAGAAGAGAATTTAAAAAGAAATGAAGAAAAAAAAAATTTAAAATGTGTGTGTTTTAGGTTTAGAAGAGGAAATCTTCTAGCCATTTTTTCCCTCCATAGCTATAAATTAACTGTTTAAATACCAAATTTCGGGTAAAAAAATTGAACGTGTGCATAAATGTTTGCAGACTAGGAAGTCCATGATCAGAGCAGGGATCACTAGGAATTGAAGAACAACATGGTTTCAAATATCAGTACTGTGAAGGTTTTAGAATGTCGTTCCTCTCTGTGGCAATCTAGTTGTTTAAAACTGTGCTATCTATGTGGGTCATATATATCATTCTGCACACAGTTCACTTGGCAGCTATTTGGCTGCGTAGACTGCAGCAATATAGACCCCGAGTCTGCAAAACATATTAGTTTCAGATCAAGAGTGCTGAATGTAAAAAAGTGTGATAGGGGTTTCATTCCTTGATACAAAACCAGTAAGTATAATAATTTCGGAAGGCAAACCAAAAGAAACTACAATGAAAATTATAACATCTATTTGAAAAGCAATAGAAAACCAAACATTTTCTTTTCCACCTATAAATGTCAAATATCTACCATTAGATCAAATTTCCAGTTGTGAAATGTATTACTTCAGACAGTAGTTTTAACAGTGAAGCTCTCTTTCCGTTAATTTTTTCAGATATCTATTCCAGACTCACCTATAATAGATGAGCTTTCATCTTTAAGCTTTGCTTTGTTAACAGCAGTTCTCACTATTACAGTGATGGTTTCCATTGCAACTCCTTGATTTCGTAAGTTCATAATCCTGTGAAGCCTTGAAGCTCACTTTTTCGAAACGTGGCCTGTTTTTTTCTGAACTGTGTATGTTATTATAAATCACTCAGTAGCACCATTACAATGAAATAGCATCATTTATTCCAATATGAGCTGCAGAAGAGGTTCCAAAACCATGCAAGAGCAGCCAGACTGGACCAAGCCAAAGATGCCGCTCCCCCAATACCCCTCCTTGTCAAAAAGCTGTTTTTGGGTAAGGTGATGTCTAAGCATAGACAGGCAGATAGTGGTGATTGACTGGAAAACTCTCCTAATACCTAGCACTACGTGGTTCAAAACAGAGCTCGAGTCAAAGATGTGGTCTTGGCTTATTTCACTGTGTCTTCTTCCTAACAACACTGAAGTGTGGTTAAATTGTCAGCAGTCACCGGGTCCTGTTGTATTGTACCGGCTAGCCTGGAAATCATAGCAAGTATCTTTCACTTTTGGCTATTGCCCCATTCCAGGGAACTAAAAGCTTATCTTAATCTTAAACTTTTCTATCGAGTCATCTTTCCAGGTGCAAGACAATTTTTGTGTCTTGCTACATCAGGTAGGTACTTTTATGTCAATATTTACATGGCCGGCAGGAAGTACCCCAGTGCTGAATAAAAAAATACCACTAGGAGAAGATGATGGTTATTCTGAACATTTATGACACCAAATTTTTTCAAAATACAATGAGTGGTGGAAAAGACTCAACAGGGAAGACCCAATATAAACACTTGTCCATTATGCACAACTGCCCAACCTGAGGCAAGTCATGACAGAAATTGCTTACTACACTTGATTCCCACTAAAACGTGTCTCTAAGAAAAAAAAACAACAAACCAAGATGTTCGGTTAGAGAGAGGTTTATAACATTGATTCAGTCCAAACCAGAAAAAGCACACTGCTCGGGATCAGCAGGACATTCTAATCCAGCTCACATCAGATTCAACTTGAGACTTCAGATGTTTTGCAGCACCAGGCCACCCCTCAAGATGCTCATACACACATCACTTTGGAAGAAGTCAGCTCTACAGCTCTGACCAGGGCAAGGCTATTTTCTACACAAATGCCAGAGAATCACGACAAGTAGAACACATCCCTGCAGTGAATGGTATTTAAGCATCCTCAAAATACACACAAAAAAAGGACTATTTTCTTTATTACATACACAAAAATTTACCAATGCATCTGATGCAGATGAAGAACTTCCTGGCTTTTGAGGGACACTGGTGACATAAGCTATATGTGAATGTTTTAGTAACAGTAATGCTAACAGCCAGTGTGACATCCCTGTCTTTCATGGAACAGAATCACAGAATATCTCAAGTTGGAAGGGACCTATAATTAGATCCTCAAACCCAACTCCCTGCTCCTCACAGAACTACCGGAAGCTAAATCAGATGACTAAGTGCATTGTCCAGACACTCCTTGAACTCTGACAATCATATTCTGCTTGCATAAGTCAGGTGAACAGTCAATATACTACGGAGCCACTAAATTCATTATTAGCTTGACTTAGTCAAGTCAAAGTCCTGTTGAGGTGGATCCAACTGCCCAGGGATTTAACTTTAATGGAAGCAGACATAACCTGCTAGTTTGTGTCCAGTCTTGTTAGAGGCTTTGATATTTTTAGATAGTGCTTCCTTTTCTTAGAATCCATATAAAAGTAAGAGAGTATAGGTTTATTCATAAATAAATTGCTTTTTCAGGTCTGTGAAACAGTTGAGTTTTTTTCAGTAGTGTATTGCAGTGTACGTATCAAAATAAATGTAACAGAAATCACTGGGGTCTTTTCACTGACTGACAAGTGTTGCTACAGGCCCCTCCTGAGTAAAGCAGCATCTTCATTCCTCTCCCACATTTTGAAAATACAGTAGTTTCTTCTAGTTATTATAAGACACTTTCTGTTCTTCTGAACCAATCCTTCTTGAACACTGGCAGTTTACAGATTTAAAGTTGGACTGTCAACTTTCAAAATATTGCTTACTAAACATTACCTAAAGTTGGTGGCATTCTTTCAGGCATGGAATGCATCTGTCATTTGCACTTCATTGACCTTGAAGCTTACAGGTTAGAGACGAAATTTCACCTATTCAAAGTAAGCTGTTTAAAGCATTCAAATAGATTTTTTAAAAGTGGATTCCACTTTTTCCTTTCCGACCGTTCTTCTTCAACTGAGAAAGCACAGTCTGAACCCAAAGGGATTTTCACATCCAGCTTTCATGCTTTTTGTTGCTACATGGCAGTGACTGCTAGATTGGCAAATGGAATAGTCACCTTTGAGAGATTTCTTCAGGGATGTTCAGAGCATGAACTTCATCCTTTTCAAGTAGCTTCTTCAAGAAAGGCTTCAAAACAAAGTCTGCTATTGATCCAATTCTTTAAAGTTCTCCCCATTTGACAATAGGAGTTACTACTGAAGACAAAATGTACATTAATCTTTCTAGTTTATTATCTTCAGTTGACAAAGGTAGAATTACAGAGTTGCTGCACAAAGGAAGGTCTGTACCCTCTCTTTGAAATGACAAATCTACACAAATTCATTGACCAATTTAGGATAAAAGCAATCTTTACATCTCTACGTCTTGTCACCTGAAGAGAAAGAGGGACACAATTTATGTTGTATTGCCTAGTAGTATTGTTGAGTAACTGTTTATTCTCTAAGCACATTCGAGGTTTCATTGTTTCTTGTAGTGTTGTGAGTACACGTTTTCCCCTGGAAGTGAAAGTGAACATCCAGAATGTCTATTTACTGCCAGCCCCGCCCATCAGAGTATCTGGAAGAGTTTGTACCGACTTCGCAAATTTCACCCTTCTGTCTTCTACCACTGGGACATTTAATTTGAACGCTGATTTCTAAAGGAGGAAGGATGGGCGAGAAGACAAGAATGTCAATCTTCTGTCTGTCCCGTCTGTGTACAGCGGGATAAAAACGTTCGTTTTCACTGACGGCTGCAGTGAGCAGCTGAGCTAGGACGGATCCTGCAGGAGCAGTGAAGGGAATCCTTCATGCAGTCTCACCTCCGCAGCTTTTACCTTATGTTCCCTTTCCTTGGCATAATCCGCGTGGTGTTCTGGCCCTAAGGAATGGACAGGTGAGACGCACTGTGTGGCTCGAGTTTCATGTGGATTTGGGAGACGGGAGGAGGAAAAGGGCAACAAATACAGCAAACAAATTCTCAGGAGCCGATATGACAGAGGTGGAATAAAGCGTGCTCTGCACTCGTCATGCATAAGCCACAGCAAAGCGCAGAAGCGATGCACACGAAGTACACTGCGGCTAGCGAGCCTGGAGTGTCCTCGGAAACCAGCTTCGTGCAACGTTAGCGGCGACACGCGTCCGTAACCACACAGACAGAGGCACCTGCACACCCAGGAGCGTGCCCGTCTGCGCACACGGCAGCCGCACACACACCCCACCCCGAGCACACAGCCCCGCTCCCCCCCGGGGCTCAAGGCGCACGTTCCCGGCGCTGCCGCTGTGGCACCGCAGCGAAGCCCGCTCCCGCTGCGCCGCGGCCGCCGGGGGTCTCCGCGGCGGGGGACGCCAAACAGCGCCCCGGGGCCCCTCGGGCTCCTCGCAGCAGCCGCCCGGCACGCGGCGGCCCCTCTCCTTCCCGGCTCCGGTCACCAAGCATCTCCCTGCCCCGCTGCCCCGTCCCTGCGGGGGCCAGGGGCAAGGCGGGAACCACCGTCCCACCCCCGCGCCCCGCTGCCGGGTCAGGGCGCCCGGGGGTACCTCCCGCCCGCTCTCCGCTCTCGCCCGGCAGCGGCGCGGGGCTGTCCCGCTCCCCCCGCCTCCGCTCCCGCCTCCCCGCGGCGAGCCCGCCCCTTGCCCGGCACCCGGGCAGCGGGCGCTGCCGCCGGCCGCACGGCAGGCGGCACCCGGCTGCGCGGCGCGGAGGGACCGGGGCTGGGTCGGCAGCGTGTGGCGGCGGCTGCCGAGCAGGCTGGGATCGGATGGGAGAGGTCCTTCCTGGGCTGTATGAGTTTGTTTGTGACTGGAGCGGCAAAGTTCAGAGCCAAACGTGTTGCTTTCCAGCGGCGGCGACCGCCCCATTTCACCTGCTCTGCCCTGGCCGGCCTGCCCGGGGCGGCCCCGCCGCTCTGCGGGCCCTTTGCCCGGCATCCTGCTCGTTGCTGGGGCCGGGGGACGGCAGAGGAGCGCGGGGCTGCGTCTTCTGCCTGCCCGCCTTCCCCTCCGCGGCCGCCGGAGGGGCAAGGGGCAGCTGAGCGCCTCTTTTCTGCGCTTCTGCCCAGCACCGAGCGGGGGGTGCCTCCGCTCCGTAGTTACCTGTCGCTGCAGGAGCTGCTCATTTATCAGACTTTGCCTGCTGGTGTCTCCCGCACCCCTCGCCTTGCCTTTTGCAGGAGGGCGAGTGCTCCGGGTGAATTGGCTTTCCGCAGAGGGAAGCCGGCGGGGGGGCGGGGAGAGAGCTCCCCCTCTCTGGAGCGCAGCTCAGCCCTTCTCGGGAGCGGGGGCTTGTCCGAGCCGTGCGCCTCTGCTGCAGCTCGGGGTTGCCGCGGAGGCGGCGCGGGCGCCCGGCGGAGCCAAGTTTTTTTTGCCTCGGAGGCACCGTCCTGCGGGGGGGAGGAGGGAGGGAAGGAGGGCGGGCGGCGGAGGGGTCCGGCCAGACCTCTGCCCTTTCGGGTAATTTCGCTTTGTTTCCAGCACTTTCGAGGATTTTCCTTGCTGGCAGCCGGTGCCGTGCGGCTGCTTGTGAGCGCCCCGGAGCCACCCTCGGAGGCCGCCTGCTGCTAAGGACGGGAGAAACTTGCTGATCCCGCATGAGGGATTTATGTGGTATGTTCGCTCGTCTGCGCGGACGATGCGCGTTGGGGCGGCTGTGCGCTCCCCGCTGTGGGGGTGCCCCCCCGGGGATGAGGTGGGGCGGGCTGCGCGGCGCTGCGCGGGCGCCGGGCGGGTGGAGCTGTGGGGAGCGGCGGCGGCGGTGGTTTCTCTCGGTGTAAGCAGCGTTGGGAGCGCAGCCCCGTAGGCTCCTGTGCGAAGCGAGCCGGTGTCCTCAAGCCCGCACCTCCGCGGCCGGAAAATGCGTCCTTAAATTAGCGGGGCTGCGCCGAGCGGGTGCGCGGCTGCCGGTGGGGTGTGCGGGAGGCAGGCGGGTACTGCGGGGTGCGCATCGCCCCTGGTCACGCACGCATTTTTGTGTCAGTGATTGTCTTTCTGGTTGTCACTGTGTACTGGAAAACAGATGGGATTCTAGGCGTAGTCTGTCTGAATTATCACAGAGTGTGTCAAAGCGTAATTGCTGAAATCATTCAATAGCGGTTAACAATTAAAAGATTATCCCAGTGCTCTGCAGCTAGCAAGGAGCAGACTGTACTAATTGGATAGTTAATGACATTTCAATGGGCAGGCTTTCTTAAAATAGTAAGCTCCACTTTTCCAGGGGACTGCACAGGGCGTTAGAATATTAAATAATTGTATTTCCATGATGGTAACTCTTTCTTCAAGGGCTGTGGTAGTTAAGTTGTGCTAACTGCTTGGCCAGCACTGCTCTGGGACAGGCTTTGCACAGGTTTAGAGCATCGTCTGAGAGAAGGCTGGATTTTCAACGCTTTTCCATTGCTAGGTAAATACAGCTAGACGCCGTAGAAGTTTGTGTGAAGCCAAATCGAAGGGCAGGCAATAATATTTTGGACGTTGTCCAGTGAAATCTTCTTCCATCTTTTACTGGCATAATTTGACTAAACCGATAGTTGGACTTGTGTTTTATATCACTTTATGCCACTTACGCTGATTGGAAATAGCTACTGTTTAATATTGTGAAGTCTGGGTCAGGGATGGTGTAAGAACACTCCCCTGGTCATCCCTTAAAAAACTAAAGAGCTAAGGTAGTATATTTTTGGTAGTTAAAACATACCAGTTTAAACGCTGTACTTCAATAACAAAGTGATAAATAAATCAGCTTCTGTGCAGCCAAACTTTATTTTCTGAAATCTGTTCTCCACGTCCCTCGTATTTCCTGCAGAACTTGAAAATGTTCTTTGAGAAACTCAGAGAAGCTGCACTAACTTGTTGCATTTTGGTTTAAAAGTTTTCTCAGAGTGAAGTGTAATAAAGTTGGTGCAACAGCAAGCAACACAATGTCATCTTCAACTTGCTGTGTTTTCTTTTCCACAGAGAAAATGTTTCCCACTGTTTTTGTCAGAGACATACAGTTGAGGAAAATGCCAGAAATTGAATTAAGACATGAAATGTAACCAATTAATTAGGATATTCTATTTTCAGAACTACTGTAGAGAATAAAACAGAATTAAGAATGTAAGTGGGCTCTTAGATACCTGTGCTTTATTCAGTCAGTCTTAAGTTTTGTTATCAACATAGTTTTGTCTTCCTTTGAGGTAAAAAATACAGGAATAAACTAACTCATGAAACACTGCTCTAGGTACTGAAAAGGCACCGAGTGTGTATCTCCCAAGTCAGTGAAAATGCCGAGCTTCATAAAAGTTAAGTTTACAATTGTCAAACTGTTATGTCAGGTGCTACAGTGTCACTTAGCAATCCTCTTGTGTTGCATCCCAACCTCGCTCTTTGCACTGTTGTAGGTGCATCTCTCAAACACTTCCTTTATTCTTGCATGCCAAAGTATTCAGATATTCTTATGAGCATTGCTGCTGTCTTCTGAACCTGAATTCTATTCTATGCTTTCCCAAATGAGGTTTTCTAAAAATTAGAATAATGGAGCTTTTTTTTTTTTCCTCAATTCTCATAAAAATGTTAGCTTGAAGGAAGCTGGGGTTTAATGGTAAGACTGGATTTCCTCCAAAGCAAAAGTATGGCTTTCCACCCAGCTGATAAAGAAATGGCTGAATGTGTTACCAAAGATCTACCAAACACTGATGTCTTGACATCTGGATTTGCAGAGTGTCTTTGATAAAACATGAAGTGTGAGAATGTGCTGAAGAGGGTTTTTCGGTTGGTTTTTTTTGAGGGGAAAAAACCCCAGCCCCCCAGATAGAAGGATTATTAAAAAAGACTTTCCATGACATACTGGATTGTATAAAGGTGATCTAGGGAGTTGTGTTGGTGTATTTTCCATATATTTTATTACAATTATACCAGCACCAGTTTTACAAGAAAATCAACTCTGCTTGAAAAATTCTCCTAACAAAACACAGTCACCAATCTTCTAGAACATCTACTTATTTTTTCCCTGATGTGTCACAAGTCTTTATTGGTACATGCATGCAAGAATATTGCCTAGCTCTGTGGAGCATATTCTTCTGTATTGCTTCCAAATGGGACCACTTGAAGTCTTTCTTTCATCCTAACATTTGCAATCCAAATGTTAATGTCCTTGGTAGGCTGGAAATACCTTTCTGCTCTTCTGACACTTCCAAAAGATACACATACCAAAGTTTTACATGAAGTAGCTCTAGCAATGTTGTATTTGCTAGATTCAAAGCTCAATATGGCTAAACCTGAACAGTTTGATCTTGGAAAATGCCATGTTAACATTGACGGGTAGGAGGGAGGGCGTTCTTAAATCCTGTAATGACCATATTGATGTTGCTTGTGAAGTGTCAGAATCTTGACTTCTGGGCACACGTCTGTCTCGTAACAGTGAAGTGCCCTATGGTTGGCTTTGCAGCTAAAGCAGACATTACAAATCATTCCAGGGGAAACAATTATTTAAGACACAGAGATGCAAAATATTTGTTAATGCAGTGAACAAGCTACAAAATGCAGTATCTGAGGATATTTCTAGTGTAGCTGATAAAATCACAATTATTACCTGTGACAGATACTGGAATCAGACTTCTGGAAGCCAACACTTCTTTTTTAAAAAAAGAACAAACCACAATAGATTGTCTTCATAGATGTTGAATTTTTTAAAAACATTATAATAGTATTTTACTGTATTAAAGGTGGCAGTTGAAGCTACCAGCTACAAAATTCTGCAGGCTTACAGAGTCATGGTCTGGAAATCATCCAAATAACTAAAGCACTAAATTACACTTTTGTGTAATAAAGATAATTTCATGCCATACTTGACTATCAGCTCTGGTATGTTATGAACACCTTTGTACTTCTGAAATGGCATTATTTAATTTGTGTGGACCTGTTACTTCTTGACTATGAATGTAGCAATTTAATGATGGCTGTTCTAGGACTAAGGGTTTTTTTGACTAACATTTTGTCAAACAGAGAAGACCGATGTTGGTTTAGCACACCCACACTTGCACTGATACATATCCAAGTATGTGACTAGATATTCTTTCTGTATGAAAACCAGTCTTTTATTTAGTAAAACTTAGGAAGAGAAATGGTCTATCTGTTTTACCATTTGCTTTAAATAATTAAATTATCTAGTATCTTGTACCTCAAATAGTACATCTGTTGTAAGGTAAGAAAGAATTTGCCAAGATTCTTTTAAAGCATGGAAAATGTTTTAACTATAGCATGTAGACAGATCAGCATGGCGTGCTTGCAAATGCTTTTCCCCTAGAAGCATGAAGGAGTCAAAGATGATACTAGTTTTGTTAATTCAGACTGCATCTCTTGGGAGTCATGTTTGACCAGCCTTACAGCCTTTTCTGAGGAAGTAACTAGGTGGGTAGACAATGGTAGGGCGGTAGATGTGGTTTATCTTGGTTTTAGTAAAGCATTTGACACTGTCTCCCACAGCATCCTCATAGATACACTAAGGAAGTGTGGCCTTGATGATCAGGTAGTGAGGTGGATCATGAACTGGTTGAAAGGAAGAAGCCAGAGAGTTGTGGTCAATGGGACAGAATCTAGTTGGAGGTCTGTGACTAGTGGAGTCCCTCAGGGGTTGGTACTGGGACCGGTACTCTTCAATATTTTCATCAACGACCTGGATGAGGGAACAGAGTGTGCCCTCAGCAAGTTTGCTGATGACACTAAACTGGGAGGAGTGGCTGACACACCAGAAGGCTGTTCAGCGAGATCTGGACAGGCTGGAGAGTTGGGCAGGGAGAAACTTGATGACATTCAACAAGGGCAAGTGTAGAGTCTTGCATCTGGGGAAGAACAACCCCATGTACCAGTAGAGGTTGGGGGCTGACCTGCTGGAGAGCAGTGTAGGAGAAAGGGACCTGGGGGTCCTGGTAGACAGGAGGATGACCATGAGCCAGCAATGTGCCCTTGTAGCCAAGAAGGCCAGTGGCATCCTGGGGTGCATTAGAAAGGGTGTGGTTAGTAGGTCAAGAGAGGTTCTCCTGCCCCTCTATTCTGCCTTGGTGAGGCCGCATCTGGAATGTTGTGTCCAGTTCTGGGCCCCTCAGTTCAAGAGGGACAGGGACCTGCTTGAAAGAGTCCAGCACAGAGCCACAAAGATGATTAAGGGAGTGGAACATCTCCCTTATGAGGAAAGGCTGAGGGAGCTGGGTCTCTTTATCTTGGAGAAGAGGAGACTGAGGGGCGACCTCGTAAATGTTTATAAGTATGTTAAGGGCGAGTGTTAGGATGATGGAGCCAGGCTCTTCTCAGTGATGTCCAGTGATAGGACAAGGGGCAATGGGTGCAAACTGGAACATGTAAATGTCAGAAAAAACTTCTTTCCTGTGAGAGTGACAGAGCACTGGAACAGGCTGCCCAGAGAGGTTGTGGAGTCTCCTTTGCTGGAGACATTCAACACCCGCCTGGACAAGTTCCTGTGTGATGTGCTCTAGGTGACCCTGCTTTGGCGGGGGGGTTGGACTAGATGATCTTTTGGGGTCCATTCCAACCCCTACGATTCTGTGATCTCTGATCTTAAACTGTTGCAGTGTAGTACCTGCAGGCAGTCTGCCTGTGAGTTCCACTGGAATCTAGAACTCTTGAGGATGGCTCTTCTAATAGCTGCTAAATGTTGCACTGTTAATGAAGAGGTAATGTGAGTGGAGTTGAATGTTATGACAGCATAAATGTCTCCTGTTGCATGTAAGTTCCATGGCTGAGCAGACACAGTTTCAGAAAACAAGCATATTTCAGCATTACCTGTTCAATAGGAAGTGTTTCTGCAACAGCCTTAAATAATCCCCCCCCGAGAAATCTGCTCATCATGCTTCCATGGTAGCAATAACTAATGAGAGCAGCGTGGCTTTCCCTGTGTGAGTTGAATGCAGGGCTGGTTTACAGAAAGCTGTAGGGTCACACACATGGTGCATCTCTACTCCAGCCCTTGTCTGCACCAATATACAAGGCTTGTGCTTGCTGAAGGTTTTACTTCCTCCAAGGGCAAGAGAAAGCAAGAAAGTCTAGCCCTGTTGCAGAGGGTGCCATCATGACTGTTTGGCAGTGCAGAACTCTGAAGAGATAGGTAACAAATCATTCTTGGCTGAAGTACTGTTCCCATGCTGATCTCTACCTTTTAATTGTAAACCTGTTCTCCCTTGGGACAGGGTAGCCTTGAGATGTAGATATAATGATGTTCAAAGGAACACCAACCATTTCCAAGGATGGGGAGCAGGGCACAGTAGGGGCAAGGCAGCCAGCCAGCAAGGACTGAGCTCATATTTAGACACTTCCAGAGCAAGTGTGAAGAAGGATGAAGTGTGTGCTCATAGGCAAAGGGCAGTGCCCTTAGGTCACAGCAGGAGTGAAGCTTGTTGAAGTTTGGGCTGAAACACCTCCAGCTCAGCTCTGAGAGACACTATCTTGGCAGCTAATTCTACTTTATGGTAGACTGACCATTATACATTCAATTTCAGATGAAAGCATTTGAACCGTTAACAAAAATATCTGGAATTGCACAGATTGATGCCGTGAAAACCATCTCACATTACGACTGATAAAACCCATTTAGGCCCTGCTCCTGTGGATCCTACAGGCATGTCTAATCTGATGACGAGTTCTGCTCATATTTTTCGGACTACAACTTGATCTAACAAGAGATATGAAGCGTAATCTTTGAACAGAAGCAAAATCTGTTTGATACTTTTCAGAAACTAACAACTTTGGTTTCATTTTGGTGGATCTTTGACTGGCAACGAGTCACAGCTCAGCAACTGTATGTAGTACAGTTTCAGTTACATGCTAACAACCCCTGCCAATCACTGGGGTATAAGCAGTTCTTGGGCAGAAGAGATTACTAAACCTAGTTTTATGTCACACTGAAATAAAAGACCACATGTGAGGAACACACAAATCTAGTCCAGGTAATTGTTACATATTTCTAACTGTTCGCTGCAGTGAAGTGGATAAAGTACAGTGATGAGAATCAAAATGGACTAGCTGATGGTCTAAGGGGAAATCAGGCTTTGGAGAGGTGATAGTTAATACTAAGTTTTGTCCTTTTTTTGTTTTTTCATTTCAGCAAATCTACTGCTAATTTAAGCTGTAGGTAGAGGATAGCCTGTGAATTAGGTACTGTGGGTAAGAAGATTTCCATTCCCTTAAAAGCTAATGTTAATGTAATTGGGTTTTTAGCTGCTTTTCAGACTAAACTGCACATGTATTCCTAGTCCATTGCAGCAGGAAGTAAAATATGTTCCTTTGCAACTGGAAGACTAATTAATTTTACTTCACTTTGCAAAATATTTATTTGGCTTATGGATCCCTGGGAGAAGGATTTGTAGAGTGTTGTAAAGTGCTGTAGCATGA
This sequence comes from Hemiprocne comata, assembly GCA_020745705.1. NCBI lineage: Eukaryota > Metazoa > Chordata > Aves > Apodiformes > Apodidae > Hemiprocne > Hemiprocne comata. Next base: position 36,844,528 of record CM036616.1, on the reverse strand, counting down.
AGGGGTTTTTTGGTTGTGTTTTTTTTTAATAGATATTGACTAGTTAGGCTTCCTTCAGCAATAGCTAGGATTCACAACCCAGAGGCCCAGGAGGAATAAGGATTAGGAGTTACCACCCTTCCTTATATTCAGTAGCAAATACTTGTGACTGTTCACTCAGATTTGCTCTGTGATTTCTCGTGCAAAAATGGGGGAAGAAACTACTCAAAGAGAAGAAGAGAAGATTGCATGGGGCTGATTAGCAAGCTAGCAACAGCTGTTACAGCAATCAAGGGGGATGAAAAGTAGTTATTCTTTGGTAGGAACTGAAGGAGTGAGGAGCAGATTCAACATAAAGAAGAAAAAGGAGAAGTGATGAGAACAGCTCGAGAAGGCTTTACAACGCTGCCAGGTTCCTGGGACAAAGAGGTCATTCAACAAGGGAGAACTAATCTATTTGTTTTTAAAGTGAAATGAAGCCTTACTTCTGTTTTAAGTAGGAAGTATTAAGTTGGGTATGAAGTTTGTCCCTTGAAGAGCTGGTGGTGTGCTGTAGAGGACGTGGAGTGTATGGATTGTTTGGGTTTAAGCCAGAGTTTACTTTGTTCTCTGGACTTTCGTTCTTGGAGGACAGGAAGAGCTTTTAGCAGTTTCTAAAATTTTCTGCCCTCGCTTCCTTTTCATAGACTTTCATCCTATGGTCTTGTTCTCTGTCTTTGTTTTCTTTACTTGAGGATCGGAAGATAAAATTGACCTAAGCTGAAAACTCCCTGGAACAGTAGAACTGACTGGGGCTGTGATCACACTCAGTTTCACACTGCTGCTGGTGTTCATGTAGAGGAGCATTGTGAAGGATTCTGTACATTTTTGGTTCAGCTGCTAGTTGTCATAATGGTAAAAAGTCACAGCCACTATTTTCAGTCAGTGAATAAGAAACTTTATTAGAGAAAGGAAAACTGGTCTTTTCTCTGAAGCTTTCTTTTTTTTTTTTCCACATTATAAAGCTTTCACATAGAATCTTTTCATTTCCTGACTGAATATCTGCAGCTGATTTTTGAAAACCGCAGAGCATTTGAAGGCTTGGTTCCATAAATATTTTCCTTGATGAAGCAGTTACATTTTTCCAACTCTTTGGCTCTTGATTTCTGCCAACAGCCTTCTCAGTTGGATTATTTGGAGTACTATGTGCACAACCAATCTAAAGTGAGTAATTGTTTCTTCACTAGTGTACAGGTTACAATCTGTTGAAGAGTTGTGCTCAGCGGTCACACTTCCAGAAGAACACAAGAAGCATGTTGCTGGAGGTTCTTCTGAAAGCCAGTTTGAAGCCAGGGAGAGAGAAGTGTTAGCTGCTTGAAAAGCTGGTCAACTTTGCCCGGGAAAGGATGCACACAGGGTACCTAGGTGTAAGGCTCTATTTCATCACTGTCCTGGTAATCCCTCTCAGTCTTACTTTTGGGAGGCCACTTTTAAGTTTAATGTCTATTTACATTTCAGTGAATATCTTGTTTCCATGTCTTCACTGCAGGGAAGAGATTCTTACTTATTAGATGACAGCATTTTTGAAATGCCTGTCATGTTTGTAAAATATCTACAGTGACAAAGGATACGCAGTAAAATGTAAGCTGTAGAAAATAATAGTGCAAACAGAAGTGTCAGTAATTTCACAGAATCACAGAATGTTAGGGGTTGGAAGGGACTTGTTCTGTTTCTACCTGTCCTCTATTCCTCTTTGCCCAGCTCTCCAGCCTGTCCAAATCTTGCTGGATGGCCGCACAGCCTTCAGGTGAATCAGCCAGTCCTCTCAGCTTTGTGTCATCAGCAAGCTTGCTTAGAAGACACTGTCCCGTCATCAAGGTCATTGATAAAGATGTTGAACAGGACCTTACCCAGCACTGATCCCTGAGGGACTCCACAAGTTACAGGTCTCCAGCTGGACTCTGCACCATTGATCACCACTCTTTGGGCTCTATTGTGTAGTGAGTTCTTAATCCATCTCACTGTCCATTCTTCTATCCCACATTTGCTGAGCTTGCTCACGAGGAGGTTATGGGACACTGTGTCAGATGCCTTGCTAAGGTCAAGGTAGACACATCCACTGGTCTCCCTGCATCTATCCATTCAGTCACAACATCGTAGAAGGCTATCAGATTAGTCAAGCATGACTTCCCCTTGGTAAATCCATGCTGACCACTCCTGGTAACTTTCTTCTCTTCCAGGTGCTTAGAGATGACCTCCAGAATGAGCTGCTCCATCATTTTTCCAGGGATGGAGGTGAGGCTGACTGTTCTGTCATTTCCTGGATCTTCCTTCTTGCCCTTCTTGAAGACGAGTGACATTGGCTTTCCTCCAGTCCTCAGGCACCTCTCCTTTTTGCCAGGATCTTTCAAAAATGATGGAGAGTGGTAGAGCAACAATCAGCCAGCTCTGTCAACACTCTTGGGTGCATCCCATCCGGGCCCATGGACTTGCGTATATTCAATTTGCATAACTGATCTCTGACCCAGTCTTCATTGACTGGTGGAGAGTCTTCCCTCCTCCAGGCTTCCTCTCCTATATCCAGGGTCTGAAGTTCATAAGGCCTGGTCTTAGTAAAGACGGAAGCACAGAAGGTTCTCAGCAACTCTGCCTTCTCTGCATCCTCTGTTATCAGGGCTCCCACCTCATTGAGCAGTGGCTCCACATTTTCCCTTGTCTTCCTTTTACTACTGATTTATTTGAAGAAGCTCTTCTTGTTCTCTTTTACTTCCTTTGCCAGTTGAAGTTCTAAGAGGGCTTTGGCCTTTCTTGTGGCCTTCCTACATACCCTGACAATGTCCCTATAGTTGTCCCAAGTGACAAGTCCCTTCTTCCACAAACTGTAAGCTTCTTTCTTCCAGGAGACTTTCTTCAGAAGATCCTTACTTATCCATGCACGTCGTTTACCACCTCTACCCGATTTTTTTACTCAAAGGAATGCACTTATCTTGGGCTTGGAGGAAGTGGTATTTAAAATCTGAGCAGCTTTCCTGGGCTTCCTTCCCTGCTCTAGTCTTAGCCCACTGGATTCCTGCAAGTAGATCTTTGAAGAGTCCAACATTAGCCCTATGGAAGTCCAAGGTTGTAATCCTACTTATTGCCCAGCTTCTTCCTTGTAAAATACTAAACTCCACCATGTCATGGTCCCTGTCGCCAAGGCTATTTCCAACTTTAATGTCCCCAACCAGACCTTCTTCATTCATTAATACAAGGTCCAGCAGTGCACCTCTCCTCATTGGTTCCTCCTCTACCTGCATTAGAAAATGATCATTGATGCACTGCAAGAGCCTTTTGGACTGAGCCTGCTTTGCTGTGTGAGCACTCCAGCCAATATCAGGGTGATTGAAGTCACCCGTAAGTACTGAGGAGTGTGATCTAGAGGCTACTTCCAGTGGACTGTAGAAGGCCTCATCACCATCGTCTTCTGGGGTTGGTGGTCTATAGTAGACACCCACAACAGTTTCACCTCCAATTGCATGTCCCTTAGTTCTTACCCACAGGCTTTCAACCTGTCGTGCCTCCCCCGGTGGATGGAACTCGACACATTCCAGTTGCTCTCACACATAAAGAGCAACACCACGGCCTCGCCTTGTTGCTCTGTCTTTCCTAAATGGTACAGAGCCATCCATGAGAACATCCCAGCCATGGGAGCTGTCCCACCATGTTCTGGGGACTGCGATTATATCCTAGCCACTCAACCAACTCCTCCTGCTTATTCCCCATGCTCTGTGCATTGGTGTGTAAGCATTTCAGAGAGGGAGTCAAGCAATTAGCTTTCACTTTTGGTATCTGACCATTCCCAGCCACTTCCTTGGTTAGCAACCTATTAGCGAGCCCTGTGTTTTTGTTGTCGTATTTATCACCATTTCCCACCCAAGTGGGACTGCAGACAGAAGACCATCCTTAGGCTCACCTCTAGTGAGCCTGGTTTTATCCCCTTCCCCCTTCGAGCCTAGTTTAAAGCCCTTTCAATGAGCCCCGCCAGCTCCTCTGCGAGAATTTCAGCCCTAGTAAAACAAAAAAGACTTCTACAGCTATCCCACGTTTTCTTAGCACTCCTTCAGCATTCCAAGATGATGGATGAATGTCCTTCCGTGTTTAAAATGTGTGGAGTCTGGACTCTTGAGTGGACCCACAATAAAAGTTCAAGTGTCAGTAGGAGATGTTTTGTTTAAATGTCCTCAGTAACCACAACAGAAATATTGCTTCATGGGGAGTAAAATGCATCATAAGCAAGGTATCTTGGGAATCATGCGTTCAAACTGCTATAATGAACTTCATTTTTACAAAACAAAACAACAGCTGTCGTAATTCAGTGAAGACTGAATGTGCCATCCTCAGAGAGCAATACCAAAGTAATGCCCTGTATTTACCTGCAGTTCCTTGAAACCAAGCATTAGTCTGTTTTCCAATATAATAATTGTTACAAGGAAAGGCAAGGACAGCGTGTGACACACCGCAAAGTGAAAATGGTACGTACTTTGCTTTCTGTGATTTTGCTACTGCAGTTTGCTCTCTGTTCCTCAGAACTCTGCAAAACGCCACTAAATACACTGCATGTTGTAAATATTACAGTGGTAGATCCTCTAGAGTTAATATTTCACGATTGTCACTGCTGTGAAAATGGCTAAACCCAAGTAGCTTTTTATGAGAAATTAATTTTAACTCGCTGATAACTTGAGAGTTTACATGATTTGAGAGTTATCAATGTGTACAATGAATGTACTTTGTACTCTGGCTAAGGCTGCTGGTGGAAAAGCTGTGTTGAAAATATCCTTTTCTCCATATTCGACATAATTATCACATGCCATGCTCTTTTCAGTTTCTTTCTCAGGACTTTTATTAATAAAATAACCTCTGGTTAAAAGAAATGCCACGTTTACTCCAGATATGTAGTTGTTCTGTTCTGTTGGTGTCTCATAATTAAACCGAAAGAAACCCAGAAATCAAAAAACCCACTTGTTGCTTTTAAAAAAATTGTTACATATATGTACATATTTCATTAGCTTATTGATCCTGAAATCCACTGTGAAAATGCTTAATGCTAAACTACGTCTGACTGGAAGCTAAAGGTTTGGTTTTCTGCTGGAGCAGTAATTTTTCTTGGTTATTTTAATCTTGTGAACTTTTTCAGATTTTCTCTGAATGTATTCAAATGTAAATAAAGATGTAAAGATGTTCTTGAAGTGGAAGATTGCTAGGGATTGAATGCTTTCTTGTTAAAGTTTGCATGAAACTTTTCTTTAAAATTTGCCAACTGATCCTGTAGACTCAACTCCCAGTGAAAAGAGCTGTATTAGTTTGAAGGTTAATAACTGTGCAATACGTAAGTTTCTTTTGCACAAAAAGCACTCTTTTCCTCTGCAGAGGAAAGCAGCCCAGGCAGTATTCTGCTGCAAAATTAATGCATGTCTTTAAATAGCAGGCAAAGAGAAGATAGCCCAAGGAGGTAAACTAGTATATATTTAAGTTATTCTGTAATTCTTAATATCCCTCGGAATGGACAAGGAAAGACAGTGTGCAAAAGAATGGCGTCTGCCTAAATGGCACGTAGGTCCCACAGCTGTACTAGTTTGATACTTTTTGACAACAGTAAATTTCCCTTTGTATAACATTTCCCTCCAGATCTAAATGCATTAAGTGCTGCTAGTCTTGTAAAGCAACAGTAACAGCTTTCTGTAAACGGTGCGCTTATCTGGAATCACAATGTATGAGGCAGTGCTCTTTCATGCTAGGATGTGCTCAATCCTTTCTTATTTTAATTTCACCAAAAGAAAATAAAATATGTAAAAGGGAAGCCTGTCATGCAGGTGGATTACAAACAAGTTTGTTAAGCTATTCAAAGGGATTCTTCTCATTTCTTTGCCTTCCATTTAGCTTGGGAACCTCACATCCTGGAAAAGGCCTTTTGAGGACAGCATTTCTGTACGTGAGCTGATCAGACCAGAGTCCATAGGAGGTCAGTATCTGACCACCTGGTGGTGGTTTGCACAGCTTACAGTCAGAGAAGTGCAGTGGGAAGAAGACTGGTAGCTAGAAGTTGCCTCTCTTCCCTTAACTGAGGTCTAGACCATTTCTCCCAGACTGACTGGTAAGGCAATGCTCACCTTCACCCATGGCTGTCTCACTATCCCTAGTGTCCCACAGAGAAAGCTCACTGCTGGACACCAGTCCCTTCTGCTGCTCATGTTTATGCCCCATTTGGATTCTGCTTAGTTTTTCTGCTGAACCATATTGAAGGACTTGGTGTGACCCTCAGTCCCCCGATGGAGACATGGGAACAGAAGCATTGATTGGTTAATTGTGTAGAAAAGAGGAATAGCCTGAAAATTAGGAGTATTCTGTATCAGTTGGAGAAAGCAGTGCTTTATACTGTGATGAGCCACAGCTCTATAGGATGTTTCTCCACAGAAAGAAACAGCTTGGACTGTGAGTCACTCTGAAAATAGCATGATCCTTATATATTTTCAGAGCAACAGGTCTTCCACATAGGGCGTTACTGAAGGTATGTGATATAAAAAGTACTTCATTTCCCTTCTACCATTCACCCACTCCTCTGGAAACCAGATAGCATAATAAACTAATGCAGCATATAAAATTCGGTTTCTGTTTAGAAGCTAAATGGCACCCATATTCCAAAACTGGCTGACAAAGTACAGGAAAGAAAACAAACCCAAATTCCTCTCCTACATCCCTGTTGGTGATTGCTTGCTGTTATGGCTAACCTTTTCCCCAGCCACAGTACGGTGGAATGATGGCTGAATATGCAGAGCAGGGATGTTGGCAACCTCTTTACTTGACACCAAAACTGTGCTGATAATTTTCATACCATCTTGTTTTAAATCAAAAAGCATTAAGGATGATAAAAGGGCTGGAACTTCTGTGTTATGAGGAAAGACTGAGACCTGGGGCTGTTTAGTCTAGAGAAGACTGAGAGGGGATGTTATTAATGTTTACAAATATCTGAAGGGTGGGTGTCAAGAACGAGGGGCCGATTTTTTTTCAGTCATGCCCTGAGATAGAACAAAGGGCAATGGATACGAACTGGAGCACAGGAAGTTCCACGAGGAAAAACTTCTTTACAGTAAGGGTTACGGAGCACTGGAACAAGCTACTCAGACATTGTGGAGTCTCCTTCTCTGGAGGCTTTCAAGACCTGTCTGGATGCATTTCTATGTGACCTGCCCTAGGCAGTCCTGCTCTTGCAAGGGGGTTGGACTTGATGATCTCCAGAGGTGCCTTCCAACCCCTAAAATTCTGTGCTTCTATCATTCAGGCTGGGGAGGTTTTCAGCATGCACCAGATAAAACTCTGAAGATCCTATGCCCATTCCTTTCCTTACAGATTTGATATATGGTTATTTTTTAATGTGAGCAGTTAGAAAGCAACTTATCCTACATGAACACAGATCAGAAGTCTGAGCTGGATTCAAGGGCCATTCCACAAACAGCAAGATCAAGTGCATTAGGAAGTGGATGAAATAGTTATAAACCAAACCTTAGAAATCTATAGGATGCACAGATTTGCCAAGATGCCTGTTGGTATCAGCTGAGAAGGCAAGAGTTAGGCATAGATCCCTTGTAGTTTTAAGACCTGTTTCTCCCTGAATTGGTTTTTGTTCTGGGTAAAATGAGAGTTAGCTCAAACGAATTGGTTAGTAAGGGAAGCAGAAGCACAGACACTGAAAATCCTCTGAAAGCATTCCAGCCCAGGGCCTAATCTGAGAGGGTCAAAGGATAAAGAAGAGCTAGGAAATTGAAAGAGGTCAAAGGAAAAGATATGTCTAATTACCCAGCTGGCTAAGTGCTTCTTGCTCTACTCCACCCAAGGGGCTGGGCAGGGGGCAGGAGACTCCCCTGAGGAGGCAGCAGGGCCAGGGACAGCTGCAGGGCTGCTCTCCTGTTCCTCAGCAACACAGGCCTCCCCCAGGCCCATCTGACATTTGGCCTCCCCACTGCACTGGTCCATGACAGTGTCCATCAGCTGGCGCACAAAGCTCCTCGTGTGCCTGCCCAGGTCATCCTGCAGCAGCTCAAACAAGGCTTCCTTGTCCAGGCTGGACAGGACTTGCCTCTGTGCTGATGCTGCTGCTTCCTGGGCATCCTTGAAGATCAGCCCCAGCTCCTGTTGCAGCCAGGGCAGCACGGGCTGGCGCAGAGCTGGGTCCTCTCAGAAGAAGAGTGCCCAGGTGTGGGGATGGAGGCTGCCCAGAGGAGCTGTGGGCACCGGCCCCACAGCTGGTGGCTGGGATGCTGCAGGGTGATGGGCAGCTGGGTGTCTAGAAGATCCTTCTGCCAGGTGGACGACAACTGATGGTGCTGCGGATGGTGGGATGCTATGCTCCTCAAAGTCGTTGTCCCCCTGCAACCTGAGGGCCATACAGAGGGCAGCACCAAGCCATAACTGCATGCAGCAGAAGGGATTTGGGCACTGCCATGGGGAGGTTGCATTGAGCAGCACAGGCTGTCAGGAGAGCAGAGCTCCAGGACGTGGGCACAGAGGGTGCAGGGAGGAGGGGGCCAGGCCTGGGGTGGTGAGTGGTGGGGCACAGGCTGGCCCTGGAGACCCCTCAGCTGGAATCATCTGCCCCAGGACCAGCTGCAGAGATGCAAGCCTGGAGGTGGGCAGCACTTGCCTTCGAGGGGAACAACAAAGTAATACCTGGCATGTGTAGAAGGACCTGTCAGCATTAACATCCCACCCCTGCCGGCCAGAGGAGGGCCGCACCTGCCCTGCCACCACACTGACCTTGTTGGGCCCAGCAGACATGTGAGGAAACAGGGTGCACACCAGGGAAGGGAGGAAAATCACGGGTGGGGACAGCAACATCAATGGCACTGTTAGTAACAGCGAGACCTTTTCTGTAGATTTCCTGCCTATATTTTCTTTGCTAGATCTAGGCTACTGACAGCCTTCTGATGGACTTGTGGGCCAGCAAGTGCCCTAGCTGCTGGCCCAGCCCTGGTACTGGAAGCTCCTGGGGCCTGGATCTAGTGCTGCTGGCAGGGTGGCCTCTTGAGGGGCTGGGAAGAGTCCTGGGAACTGCTAGCTCTCCTCTTTGGGGCTCGCTGTGCCCTCCCAGGGCAGTGGTCCCTGCCGTGGCTGGAAGCAGAGGGACCTGGCCCATCTTCCCCTGGATCCTCCTGCAGCTCTTCTTGCTCCATGCGTGTAGGAATGGGGGTGTCATGGTGGTTGCTGGGACTCCCATGAAGAGCAGCAGTTGAGGTGGTGAGGTGCTCCTCTTCAGGGGCTCCAGCAGGGCTGCTGGAAGGGGCTGGGCTGGAGGCAGGGACACTCCCTGGGAGGCAGAGGGGCCAGGGACAGCTGCAGGGCTGCCTTCCCGGCCTCCAGCAGCACCAGCCTCCCTCAGGCCCAGCAGCTGGTGGGCCTCCCTGATGCGCCATTGCTTGGCGGCCTCAACAGTTGGGTGCAAAAATGTTGGCGCAGCATTTTGGAGGGAGGCTGCCAGGATCTGGGTCAGTGTGTCTTCATCCAGCCTGAAGAGGACCAGAAGGGGCACAGCAAGGTCCTCTGCCACCTCTGCCACAAAATGCTGGTTCTGAATGGTCAGTTCCAGCTGCTGAAGGATCCAGGGCAGAAGGGCCTGCAGGAGAGCTGGACATTTCTGGAAAAGAGCTGCCCAGATGTTGGTCTGCAAGCCACCTGGAGGAGTCCTGGGCACCAGCCCCGCAGGCTGTTGTCCTCTTGCTGCAGGTCTGCAGGCAGCTGGATGGCCAGGAACTCCTCCTGATCGGCAGTGGAGAACTGATGAAGCTGCAGGTGGCGAGGTGACATGGTCCTCAAAGTTGTCATCTGCCTGCATTGAATGCACAATGGAGAAGATCCTCCTCTTGCAGATGGGGCACTGGGCTTGCTGCGGGCCCACCGCAGGATGCAGGCATAGCAGAACTGGTGCAGGCACGGCAGCACGTAGCTGGCCTCCTCCCAGCTGTCCAGGCAGATGGGACAGCAGTTGTGGCCATGCTCTCCATGGGCTGCAGTGAGCTGGGAGGAGCTGGGGAGGTTGAGCTGCTCCCTCTCACAGGTGCTGCAGCAGCTGGTGTTGCGCTAAAACGCCACCAGCACCAACAACAGCCTTGCACAAGGCTCAAACCTCACGAGCTGCTGGAATGCCCCACCCCCATGCTCCCCTCTTCCCCCCCCATTACATGGTGACACCACGACAGGCCATCCTCGCCCATGGCGCTCGCCCCAGCAGCGCTGTGGCCCCAGCACTTGCCTCTGGGGTTACTGCAGCACCTCTGCCCACTCCATCCCCCATCTCTTTTCTTGTGCCAGTCACCAAGGCCTCAGCCATGTCTTCCCAGGGCCCTCTCAGGTCACTCTGGCCAGGGCAGACATCTCCAGGCACATTTGGCAAGAGGGTTCATTCCATAACACCTGGTGCAGGACAAAGTGCCACAGGCTCTCCCCACACCCCAGCACTGCTAGCCAGCCCTCTGGGCTCCCTGGCTTCCTCCCACAGGGCGAACTTGGCTCACTCTAGGCAATTTTCTCCAACTTGTAGAGTCACCAGACCAATGCCTCCAGTTGCAAGCTCTGTGTGTTCATTTGCTGAAGGGGTTTGCACCACGTGTGCAGGTCAATGGGGAGGACACAGCATCAAACAACCCCAGCGTCCCTGCCTGCACTAAGCCATCAGAGCAGGCTTTGGGAGGAAGGTGGAGCCTCCTCCTTGTCAAACCTCAGCTTGGTCTGGCAGGAAAAAGTGAACAAATTCGTGTAAATATAAAACATTTAGAGAATTAAATTGTGAAACAATTAAACAGTGTAAATATGAAACATTTAACCAATTAAGCAGTGATAAAATTAAACTGTGAATAAAAAACATTTCAACAATTCAACAGTGAAACAGTGAAATTTCTTTCCTTCCTTTCTTTGTTTCTTTCTTTCTGTCACGGTTTGACTCAGGATTGGCAATTAAACCAGCGACAACAATTCTGTCAATCCCTCCCCCTCCCACCCAGGTAGGGAAAGAGAGAACTAAGGAGAGAGACTTTTCTGGATTGAAAACTAAACTAGGCAGCTTTAATTAAACACTAATGACAAAAGAAAATATGTACAATTATATACAAGTATGTTCAGGAATGTGCAAAACCCCTATTGCCTCCCCCCACCACCCTAGCAACTCCCACAGCATCTCCTGAGTTGTGAGCAGTTCCAAAATGTCCCAGACTGCTGTCTGAGATAAGCGGCAGAGCAGACAGGAGCTGAGGGCAGAGTTATGATGGTCAGGGATGCAAGGTCCCTGATGCAAGATGGAGTCCTCCCCGGACGCCGGCCATGGATGGAAGAGAAGGGAAGCAGAAGCAGGAAGGAAGTTGTCTTTTGTGATCTCTGACCTTCCTCGGAGCTTACGTAGATCTATGGAATGGAATACCTTTGGTCAGTTCTGCTGTCTGTCTAGTCCAGCCCCCTGTAGCAGGGGCCATAGATATGACTCCCCTGCTCTCAGTGGCATCTATAGTAGCAGATTGACTGGGTAGAACAAGCTGACCTTGGCATCTCAGCAGAAACATGAACATTCCAAAGCTATCAGTTCCAGCTGGAACCCCTCCCTCCCTCCCTTCCCTCCCTTCCCTCCCTCCCTCCCTCCCTTCCTCCCTTCCCTCCCTTCCCTCCCTTCCTTCCTCCCTTCCTCCCTTCCTTCCTTCCTTCCCTTCCTCCCTTCCTTCCTTCCTTCCTTCCTTCCTTCCTTCCTTCCTTCCTTCCTTCCTTCCTTCCTTCCTTCCTTCCTTCCTTCCTTCCTTCCTTCCTTCCTTCCTTCCTTCCTTCCTTCCTTCCTTCCTTCCTTCCTTCCTTCCTTCCTTCCTTCCTTCCTTCCTTCCTTCCTTCCTTCCTTCCTTCCTCCCTCCCTCCCTCCCTCCCTCCCTTCCTTCCTCCCTTCCTCCCTTCCCCCCTCCCTTCCTCCCTTCCCTTCCATCTTTATTTCCTGTCTTTCTGTTTCTTGTCTTTCTTCCTGTCTTTCTTTCTTCCCATCTCTCTTCCTGTTTTTCTTACCTTTCTCTCTTTCTTCCCGTCTTTCTTCCTTCCTGTCTTTCTTTCTCCTTATTGTTTAAGTGATGTTCAGATCCCACACTTTTCAATGAATTTGAATTAATCACCTGTTTTCCTGAGGCCCCTTATTGAAACATTTGTAAGAAGAAGGCAGCAAAGGACAGAGAGAGAAAGAGATACCACCCCCCTTGGATCCCGTGGTGAGGAAGGCATCAACCCTCCAACGATGGCCCGCCCGGCTCCCTGGGATCCTGTTTTTACAGCCGAGTCCCCGCCTTTCCGTCCCGCCAGTCACGGCCCTCCAGGGCTCCTCCGGTGAGTTGCGGGAGGGATATCAGAACAGGGAACTGTGCCTCCTCCCACACTCCTCTGTGTCCTGGGCCAGCGACTTGTCATTCGTGGTTTGCTGTCCCAATGCAGACTGTCACTTTATTCCTGCTCCCATGTGTGAGACACCAACACATTAACTCCTTCAGTCTCTCACAGTCCTGCTACCCATGATTTGATCACACCCAAAGCCAGCACCACACAGCACAGCAAAACGGCGCCCTTAACCAGCAAAGCCGTATCCTGAATCCTAATCCAGTGCCTAAAGGTGGTGAAATGTGGAGACACTGGCAAACAGTGTGTACAGCAAAGCAGGGGAGGGATAGAGGTTGGGGGGGAGGGATAGAGGTTGGGGCGGAGGGAGGGATAGAGGTTGGGGGGGAGGGAGGGAGGCAGGCAGGAAGGCAGGCAGGCAGGAAGGAAGGAAGGAATAGTTTTAGCAGAAGCTATAAATACATACTGTTCTTGTAAAAGCCGTCGCTATTTTCCGTCAGGGAAACTGCAAAGGAAACAATTTCTTAGAAGTGAGATGTATCCAAAGGCTTGTGTGGCCATGTTTCAGTGCTTGGGCAACAGAAAACTGGTCCTTACCAGAAGAGTGGTTAGCAAGTTGGTCAAGTACCCAACCCAAGGAAAGAAGGTTGTACAACCCCAGCATAAAAGGGGAGAAACAAACAAGATGGAGCCAGCCTTATAGGCGGGCTGTGGTACCAGGTGAAGAGGGGTGGAGCATCAGGTGGTCACCTTAGGCATCCTAGATGGGCTGTTAACCTTGGAGTACCTAGCCAATGGGGAAACCAGGGAGGGAGAATTGGGTTGGGATTAGGGAATCAAAAGGTGGGCTGAGTGCCCCCCCGGTGTGCCTACTTTGTGGGTCACCCGCTCTTGCAAGAACCTCAGTAAAATGTGCTTCCCTGAGGAGTCTGTCTGAGCCTTTCAAGTCGGTGCTTCTCACACCACCCCTGCCCTGCAGGTCTTTTTGCAGGTTCCTTTTCCCTGTCTTGAATCTCTCACTCCCAGAGGCACATCCAGCTTCCCTACTTGGCTGGGCCTTGGCCAGAGGCCAGGCTAGAATTGGAGCCAGGGGAGCTTCCAGCAGCTTCTCACAGGAGCCACCCTTGTGGGCTACCCCCCCAGCCCCCCCCAAACCGTGCTGCACTAACCCAAAACAAGGATTTGGGGTACAAAAAAAATACAAAATACCAGGTCAGTTCTGGGAGCATCCCAGTTTCCTCTGCTTCTCTCCTGCACGGCCAAGTGCTGGATCTTCAATAAAACCTATTGCTGCAGCTTCAGGAATCCTCCCTCCTGTAGTCTTGGTTTACAGAACAGCAGACACAGTGAGAAGAGTATAAATATAAAACATTTAACCAATTAAACAGTGATTTAATTAAACAGTGTGAATATCAAACATTTCAACAATTAAACAGTGAAACAGTCAAACAATTAGTGTAAATATAAAGCATTTAAATATTTAAACAATGAAATGGTGAAAAAATAAACATTGAAAATATAACTTATTTCAACAATTAAACAGTGAAACAGTGAAGGAACTTAGTGTAAATATAAAACATTTCAACAATTAAACAGCAGAAAAGTCAAACAACAATGAAAATTTGAAACATTTAAACAATTAGTGAAATGGTGAAACAATAAAACAGTGTAAATATGAAACATTTAACCAACAGCAATATAATTAAATAGTGTAAATGTAAAACAGTTCAACAATTAAGCAGCTCGACAGTGAAACAATTGAACAGTGTAAATATTAAACAGTTAAGCAATTAAACAGTGAAACAATTAAACAGTGAAAATATCTAACAGCTCCAAAGCTGCATTTCCCCCCAGCCCCCTACTACTAAGAAATTCTAATGCTAAAAATAAAGGTTCCTTTGAAGAGATAACATAGAATAGAGTCTATAAAAACATCTCAGGAGGCCGACTTGCTGAATTTATAGGCCCTTTCTTTTTTCTGCCTCTGGCAAAGGGGCGTCATTGCATTCAAACACCTTCTCCATGGTGACAGTGCTGGTGAGGCAACTGCTTGTCCCTTTGTCCCAGGGATTCTGCAGGAAAGCAGTGGCCATGAAGGTTTCGTCCCAGCCCAGGTTGTTCTGGTGGGATTCAGTGAGGACCTGCTCCTGCCCCTGGGGACCCTCGGTGTGCTGCCCGTGGACCATCAAGTCCAGGTCGTGTGTGATGGGGCTGGTTGGAGGCAGAAGGTCCAGGTCCCCAAAAGTGGACAAGTCTGTGTCCAGGTTGGTGTCCAAGATGGCTTCCCAGTCCGAGTCACCTTTCAAGGATCCCGGCTCCTCTTGCTCCTCCTGCTCCTCCTGGGTCAGCAAGGCCGAGTTGGAAAGCCAAGCCACCTTGGCCAGTCGGTTGGGCAAGAGCTGCTGGTGCTTCTGCCCTGCTTGGCCATCAGCTGGATCCCAGGTCTGACTACCGGTGGTTTCCTCAAACCCTTCCAGCAGCTGCTGCGACTCTCTGCTGACCCTGAGGATGTTAGTGGGGGTGCAAACTGAAGCGGCCGGGCTGCCATCACACCGTGGTTCCTGCTGGGCTGTTTTTGGGAAGGCCGGGTGGGTCTGTGCTGGGGACCTCCTCCCCTTTCTGAAGGCACCCTTCTGGAGCCGGTCGGTGCACAGGGGATCCATCTTCCAAAACCCTCCTTTCCCGGGCTCATCCTTCTGCCGGGGCACCCTGGTGAAGCACTTGTTCAAGGAGAGGTTGTGCTGGATGGAGTTCTAGGCACAAAAGAGAAACAAAACCAGGGTTGAATGCTTGTCTGCTGCCACAGCACCAGCCTGCATGTGGATGCTGGGGCAGAGGCCCCTTTTCAGCAAGGACCTTTGGGAAAAAGAAAGCAGAAATGGCAACGTCAAGCCTGGAGCCAGACTCTTTTCAGTAGTTGCCAGTGACAGGACGAGGGGCAATGGACACAAGCTGGAACACAGGAAGGTCCACTGAAAGGTAAGAAAAAACTTCTTGACTGGGAGGGCGACAAAGCACTGGAACAGGCTGCTCAGGCAGGCTGTGGAGTCCCGTTCTCTGGAGATATTCCTAACCTGCCTGGATGCAGTTGTGCCTGCTCCTGCTGCATGTGTTGAGGGGAAAATATCTGGCCAAAATATAGGCACCATCCCTCCCTGCATCCAGGCTGAAGAAAGGAAAGAAAGATAAGAAAGAAAATAAGCAAAACAAGCAAGAAAGCAAGGAAGCAAGAAAGAAAGCAAGAAAGAGAAAGTAAAAGAAAGAGTGAAAGAAAGAAAAAATACAAGCAAGAAATAGAAAGAAGGTCTCCAAATGTCCTACCTGCCAGGTGGGATTGGCATGTTGGAAGTAGCAGAAGTTGTCCATTATCCATTGTTAGATGGCCAAGAGGGTGATTTTGGGCTTCCCACTGGCTTCCATCGCCACACAGATGAGGCTGGCATAGGAGTACGGTGGCTTGATGTGCACTTTGGTCTTGTAGTCCACGTCCCCCGCAAGCTGAGGACACGTGGCCACAGTGTGCTGTGCCAGCCTCGAGGTGGAAGAGGAGATGGGGTGGCAGGGAGTGTGGGGCACGCCCATGCACGCCGGGTCAGCAGCCAGGGGTGAGCTGGGGGCAGCAAAGCTGGGGGTCCTGGGGCGGTCGAGGGGGTCTGGGATCCATGGGGGCCTGGCCATGTGGGTGTCCCTGACGGAGAATTCTGCCAGCCACGTGAGGCTGGGCAGGCTGTCCATGCTGGCCGAGGGCCTCTTCCTGCCCTTCCCGCTGTCCCTGGGCCAGCTCTCAGCCATGCCTCGGCTCCTGCCTTCAAGGGCTGCACGGGAAGGGGAAGGAGGTGACAGGGCAGCTTCTGCAATAGCGACAGGGAGAGGTTGGAGGCTCCCCAAGGCACAGCCGCTCTCCTGCAACCGCGCAGGGCCGGGCTGCTACCCTTGCTGGGTGCTCCGGGTGCTGCTGGGCGAGACCCATCCCCTGGGTGCTGTGCACCACAGCCCCAGTGCCTCCCCCGGGGGTCTTTAGCAGCCCTGAATCCCGGGGAAATTCCCTCAAAGCCCCGTGCCCGGGGTCTCCCGCCCCCTGGCAGGCCGGAGCTGCCCAGCAAGCCTTCGCTGAAGCGAGAAATAAAAAGCGAAACAAAACACCCAACCCAAAACAGCTCCTCCAACAGCCCTGTCGTCCCACACAGGCAGGATCTCTCCCACCCGCCGCTAGCAGGACAAAACCTCCGGATCCAGCACCTCGGCAAAATCCAACACCTCAAGATCTACCCCGCTGCCCACTCCCCTCGGGTTCAGGGAGTTCCTGCTCCTCCCTTCCTCCTTTAGGTGTCCCTAAAACAGCCCGGGGTGGGGGGGGGAGAGCGCGGACCCACCCCCCGCACCCCCTCACTCCGAGCGAGCCGGAGGATTCAGTCCCCGGCTCTCCTCGGGGTGGGGGGTGCAGCTTGGGGCTGAAAACCCGGAACCCGGGGGGTTTGGGGTCAGGAGAGAGCGGCCGGAGCCCGGCCGTGCCGAGGAGCGCTGCACGGGCTGAGCGCGCCCGGGCGCCGCGGCTCCGCTGGAACGATGCGGGGCTCCAACCGCCACGGGGGGACGGCGGGCGCGGGGCGGGTGCGGGAAGGGGCGGAACCAGCAGCCCCGCTCCCTCCAAACAGGTTTTTCTCCCCAAAACAGAAGGCTGGGGGCAGCCATGGGTTGCTCAGGTGCCTGAAACCCGTGCCAGCACTCGGCCTCCGAAAACTCCTGCCCCCGCGCTGAGGGAGATCCCGGAAACGCTCGCTGCGGTGGGCGGGGGGGGGCGGGCAGGGCGGGTAAACAACAAGAAATCGCAACACAACCCGTGCCCTGCGCAAACCCACCGCCCCTGCCGGGCGGCTTTGCCCGAGCAGCCCGGCTGAGCCGTCAGCGGGCCTGTCCCACCGCCCTCCCCTGCGAGCCCGCCGCTCCCCGCTGCTGCCGGCCACGGCTGTCGCCCCTTACCTTGTCCCAGCGACGTCCCCCCACAAGTTCACCAGGCTCCAAGAAGCTTCTGGACAAAAACAGAACGGGAAAATAAAAACAAGATGAAGGAAAAAACAAAGGCAAAAGCCCCAATAACCCGTCCGTGGGGAGGGCGGGGGAGCTCGGTGCGACCCCCGCCGGGGCTGAGGGCTGCCTCCGCGCAGTGCCAGCCCCCGCCTGCCGAGATGCCGGGATGTGCGGCCGCCCGAGGGCTAACGGCTGCTCCCCACGGCTCGGCGCGGTGCCCTGGCTGCCCCTGGCTCCGCCCCGTACGCCGCTTCCGGCCCTGCCATTGGCCCGCGCGTTGCCCTGGTGACTCGGGGCGTCCCCGCCGCTCGTGGCTGAAGCTGCGCCGTGTGGGGACAGACGCCGGGATGGGGACACTGGCAGGTTGCGGAGGAGCACCTACCGCTTCGGACCGACTGACCCATGTTCAGCTGCTCTTCACGTGCTCCACTTCAGCCTTCGAAGCTCTCGTTTGAATAGTTGCTGGGACCGCCAAGACCTGCATCAGCACAAGTTTTCTTCCCCAGTGTAGAGTCCCTAAATGAATATTTGTCTCAAAACAGCCGCACGGACAAAATGGACATTGTGCTTGGGTGGGGTCCTCATTCGATAAGCCAGCTGGACTCTCTTCTCCCAAGCAGACACCCTCGTTTGGTAACCATCCTGATAAACTGGACCCTGGTCTTGCAAGAATAGCCCCTCCTTTGCTGGTCATCCCGATAAGCTGGACACTGTCCTTGCAAGGGGAGCCCCTTCTTTGCTGGCCACCCTGATAGGCAGGACACTGTCCTTATTTGATAGGGAACAGCAGCATGCAGGTGGTAACCTGTGGAGGCAGAGTGCCATCCTGTGTAATCCCCCTGTAAGATCACCCAACAGGGCGCATGTGCAGCACTAAGGGTCATCGCTGGGTCAACCCAGCTGGGAGGCCCAAGTGATCACCCGGACCCCCAAGTCCCACTGACTCATTTCCAGAACACTCTAAAATTCCACACTGAATCTGCGCAGGATACATCGAGCCCCCCTGAGAAGGTGGGCCCAGGTAGCATGAAAGATGCAGGCTCGAGATGCTCAGGGCACTCCCGCCATCCAAGGACCACAACTTCCTACCAAGATCGTCACTGGATCCAAGGGGGGTGATGTCTTTTCTACCCCTCTTTATCTCTCCTGGTGTTTTCCCAATCTCTTTCTCTCTGTCTCTAACCTTATCTAGGCACATAAGGGTAACACAGTCTCTAACTTCATTGAATTTTCATAACCCATTGCTTTGACATGTTTTGCTAATTGTAACCTGTTGCTTTGGTAACTCTGTTTGGCTTTGTTAGTTGTAACCTGTTGTTTTGACCATTTCCTTAAGTTTTGCTAAATTGAAATCCATTGCTTTGAAAGTACCTTTTTGCTAAGTTCTTCTATTTGCAATCCATTGCTTTTGAGCGTATAGTGTGGTGTGTTTTTGACAAGCTTTATGATCTTACTCAATTTTAAGCAAAGGTGTGTTTTGTGAAAGCCTCCTGGGTCATGGTCTTCCTCTTAGAGTACCACGCAGAGAATTCCCGAGCTTAATCTCGCCAAATGAGTTGTTCAAAGAGATATTGATATTTAGTTTGGGCCCCCAGCTCTGGGGCCACAGAGCCTGGGCCATCTGCCTGGCCATGCTGGGGAGATGCCACTAGCCCAAGCCAGGCTCTTCCTGCATAAGCTTGGTTTGCATTTCCACCTTCTCCATTCTGGCAGGGCTTGGAGGAAGCAGCACTTAGGATGGGAGGATAATGTGAGTTGGAAGGGACTTTGCAAAGTGTTTTAGGACCTTGGAAGTAGCTGGGCTGGTTTTGGGGAGGTGCCTGGGAGATGGGTGGGTGGGTGCTCCCAGCCAAAGAGGGTTTCCACCCACCGAGCCCCCAAGACCCCAGCTGCCCTTATCTTGTAACCACAAAGTGACTCTGGACACTTTGTTGACATAAGATACCCTTTATGAAACGTACCCTTCAAATCCAAAACATGCTCAAAGCCAAGTCGTAAGCAGCAATCTGGTTTCCTTCCTTCCATCCACGACGGGTGGGTCTCTGGAACAAGGGGCTGCCCCTTGCCCTGGGGACAAGGGGCCATTACCTTTCATCTCCTGCTGCCAGCACCTGCCCACCCCTGGTCATTCCTGGGTGGCCAAGGTCGGCGCTGGTGTCACCCACGCACAAATCTGGTTTCTCCTGCGTCACGGCAGAGGGTGCTCACTCCTTTCCTTGCAGCACACTGCTCGGCCCCCGCCTCCCCCCGCCTCCTCTCCATCGCTGTGCGCTCGCCGGCGGCCACGGCCCCTCCGAGTGAGCGGCAGGCGCCCGCACACAGCCACCCCGGGAGCTGGCCTGGCTGCTTCTGCAGCCCTGGGGACACACAGCCACGAGCACCCGTGTCGCAGCCCTGTGCCACGGTGCCTGGCCAGGCCTGGAGAGCTCTCTTTGTTCCCTTGTGAACTGTGAGGAAGGCTGGGCTTTGGCAGCCCAGCCACCCTTGGAGCACCAGCCTGATTTTCCCTCTCCTGCCCATGCGTGAGAGTGCGGGAGCAACCGGCCTCCCGCAGCCTCCCTGGTTTTCTCAGCTCAGCATGACCGGGAACCCCCAAGGCCCGCCCTGTGCCCAGCACGGTGCTGCTGGCTCCTCGGGGCCAGGACACCCAGACCTGTGGGGAGCCCCACCATGGCAGCATGTCCCTGAGCAGGGCACAAGGCTTGTCCCCTGCTGCACCAGCCCTCTCTGCTGCTAGCAGCTCCCATCCTGGGGGATGGCAGTTTGGAGGTGTCACCCCCCATCAAGTGCCCAGCGCAGGGACAGGTGGGAACATGGCACAAGCAGAGTGACAGTCCCAGGCACTCACACCATGCAGGGGCAGGGAAGGATGCCCCAGGGCTTGGGGCTCCCATGACCCGGGGCATGGCCACCCTTGTGCCACAGACGGTGTGTAACCACTGCCATGCAGGTGGTGGTTTGTGCCTCAGTTTCCCTGCAGGGAGTTGCTGAGTCATGGCAGAGGGGGGTGATAGCAGCCATGTGCCAGGGCTGGGGGTACACCAGGGCTGGGCTGGTGAGATGTCCCCTGCCTCCAGGACAGAGGGTCAGACAGAGTCAGGCAGTGCTGGAGGGAAACAAGGAGGCAAAAGGGCTTTTTCTCTCTCTGTTTTTAGTACATAAACAACTTTCCATGGAAAAGGTAAAATTGCGTGTTTCTCTGCAGTTCTTCAGCATCAGTCCAGAGGCCCCAAACCAGGAAAAACAGAACAAACACAAGTAAAAAGAAGCATCACCAATACAGATGTATACATGTACACCAAGCCCCAAAGCCCCCTGAGAGACATGGCCCTCCCTCTCTGGCCCCAGAACGCTGACCCCAGCCCTGTGGTGGCATCCCAGGGGACTTCAGATGCTGGCACCCGGGCAAAGCAGCAGCCCCAGCCCCAGCTCTTCTGCTTGCATGAGCTGAAGGTGTTGGCTCTCAGCCTGCCCTGTGCTTCACCAGAGGGACGCTGGACTTGTGCTCCCACCTCCCTGGCTCCAACCATCTCCCACATTTGGGTGCAAAGTACTCCAAGGGTAATTAATGTACTTTTTTAAGGCTCGTTGATTGATTCTTACACTACATCTGTCACAGTTTGACTCAGGATCAGCAATTAAACCACAGACAACAATGCTCTCCATCCCCTCCCCCTCCCACCCAGGTAGGGAAGGAGAGAGAGAATTAAGGAGAGAGACTTTGCTGGATTGAAAACTAAATTAGACAGCTTTAATTATATGTACAATTATATACAAGTATGTTCAGGAATGTGCAAAAGCCTCTTGCCTCCCCCCACCCCCAGCAGCTCCCCCGGCATCTCCTGAGCTGTGAGCAGTCCCAAAATGTCTCAGACCACTGTCTGAGATAACAGCAGAGCAGACAGGGCTGTGGGGAGAGTTATGAGGGTCAGGGCTGAGCCTGGGGTCGATGGTGATGGATGGATGGAGTCCTCCCCAGACACTGGCCATGGATGGAAGGGAAGAAGAAGCAGGAAGGAAGTTGTCTTCTGTGATCTCTGACCTTCCTTGGAGCTTATGTGGATATATGGAATGGAATCCCTTTGGTCAGTTCTGCTGCCTGTCCAGCCCAGCTCCCCTATGGGGGAGTCACAGATACAATTCTCCTGCCCCAGTAGCCTCTTTAGCAGCAGAGCTAAGAAGCAACCTTGGAGTCTCAGCAGAAACATAAACATTCCAGTGTTATCAGTCCACTAGCTGGAACACTTGCTGCTAGTTAAAAGAGAGCTTACTGAAGGAAAAAAAATCAGTAAAAGGAAAATTAGCTTCATCCTGGCTCAACCCAGGACACATTCATGTTGAGAAATGTTACATGTACTTTGTTATTTATTTTGTAGAAGTAATTCAACCATTTTTTTGGGATATATTTGTTTAGCATGTCAAAGTAGTTTTCCCGGTTTTGAAGTATTTCAGTATGTCTATGAGTAGCATTGTTCTTACCATCACGTGCTCAGAACACCTAGAATTAGAGTCTAAGAACTGTGAGTCTTAATTTAAAATAATTGTTGCTGATAGTGATGTATCAATGCAATAATTTCAGTGGCTGCACAAATTATCTCTTTTTTATGCCTGTTGTGGCATTGATACTGTTGAAAAATAACTCAGAAATTTGGAATGATGTGATTATGTTATATAAGATGTACAAGATAAAAATGAAGCTCAGTGATGTTACAGTGTCCTCAGATTTATCTTGAGCTGAAAGCTGGGGTGGTGTTTGTCTTGATCTTAGAGACAAAAGTAGCAGGTAAACAAAGAACACCTGATAAAAATAGGAGCCAGCAGGTCCTCATGCTAAGGTAGCAGAGAAAGCGTTGGGTATTTCTAACCACTTGGGCCTGCATGCCATTGCCCTTTTCTCCTCAATGTCTGAAAAAAAACCTATCCCATAGGATACCTAGAGGCTTCCTCCTGCTGGAGAAGGCATCAGGGAAAAACAGTAAAGAAAAGCTGAGGGATGAGGGTCACGGGACTGCTTTTAGCACAGGAATCCAAACTTGTCTTTCTGAGGATTCCTGATTCTCTCCTGGATTTCCAAGGTTAAAGACATGTTTCCCTGAAGCACAGGACCCGGGTCTGCTGGCACCTGCTGCACAGCTGTGACCAAGAGCAGGGGGGTTGGACTCCATGATCTTCAGAGGTCCCTTCCAACCCCTAACATTCTGTGACTCTGTGACTTAAACACTGATATTTTATTTACATTGGCAATATATGGCATTTCTTTCTCCAAGCAATATTATGTTCAAGGCCATGTACTAACAATGACTGTTATGATTGTTGTTGTATTTTTCTGCCTGGGGTTTTGAATTGCCAGCGTTCCACTGCTAAAGCCTTAGTTCAGGTGAGTTGCAATGCAGAAAAACGACTCTGGTTTTTATCAGTTCAGCTAAACGTCCCTCTAACAACCACAGAGGGGCACCAGAGACCATCAAATCCCTCTTGGAAAGTTTTAGCCATCTCATGCGCAGGCGTAGTGAAAATGTAAATATTGTAACCTCTTCTGAGAAATCTTCGATTTCTTCCTGAAAACGATGACAAGACGTTCTATATAAGCTAAACGTTGTGAATGGGATTCATGCACGGCTTTGGAAGCTACTCCTCATGCATTCAGTGCTGCAATAAAGAATTCCTGCTTTCTGAAACGCCAAAACAAGTCTTGGAGAGTTTTCGTTGGCTGGATTTTACACTAGCAAGCCGAGGGGAAAGCAGGAGGCTCCGAGCACGGCAGCAGCAAGGAAGAAGAACGCAGGACAGTGGGGCTGGGTTTTCAGTCCTGCTGGCGGTGCTGGAGTATGGCAGGAAAGTGGGTGAGAATACTGACCCCTCCCTGTTCTGCCCTTTCTGGGTCCTTCACGGTCCTGAAGACCCTCTCTGTAGTTCCTCCTGTCAGTACCAACTCAAGCCATAACATTCCACCCCTTATTCCATACCATCTCCTGCCATACTTATTCACCAGGTTACGACTGTCTTTATACAATAGTTTTTTGAGTCCAGGCTGCGGATCTTCATCCCCCATGGCAGTTTTTCAGGGCAGGGGAAACGGTGTAAGGTTGGCCGGGGTTTATGCCCTCAGGCTGTGAGCTCTTCCTGAGGTTGCTGGATGCCACTGCATTATCCTGGAGGAACAGACTGAAAACAACTTACCACTTTTATACTGTAATTAAAATGATACAACCCAAACTAAATGCGATCAGGCAGAGTTAAGCTTCCCTGTGGTACACAATGGACTTCACCATCCTCCTGCAATACCCACCCCACCAAGTATGTCCAGGACCTCTGTGCTGGGATTTAGCACAAAGCTTCTGTCTGTCTTGATTTATACTGTCAGTGCTTACAGCAGTTTGGGATTTAAGCTGCACTTAAGAAGTTGCCTAAGTGATGTTCTAGGTGACATGTGCAATGGTGGAGGCAAGTGCTCTCAAGAGTCAACAGGAAGAACATGAAATTCCCCAGCTTCTTCATGAGAGACTGTCTGGATCTCAAAGAGAGCCAGAAATCGTGTATTTGCAGTATTAAAAGGGAATGGGTCTATACCCTCAGGGAAGACAGAAGCCTTTTAGCCAACACAGAGGACTGAGGATTCAGGTGCCTCAGAACTGCACTTCCTCAGCGTGGTACAAAATTGTCTGTTGCTGTAGAAGTCCTCCATCCGTGCTACTGACTGTTCTGCTGTGACAAAGGGCCAGCAGACTAGCCTTTGGAATGGTCAAACTGGAGGAAGTATCTACGGACAAGTAAAACCATAGGAATGCTGAAAATGAATGGAGTTTGGAGTTAGTTAAGCAGATACTCACTGTGTGATCATACGGATGCCTCGTTGCTGCCGTGGGGATGTATCCTGAAAGGTACCATTGTGGGGCCTCTACGATGAGCAGCTCTATTTTGATGAGACCATTTGTGCCATCAGCAACTCCCCCCACCACGAGGTACACTGTACCTCTGAGATGCATCAGTTGTGTTGGGGTTGCAGGTAGTTAAACTAGCTCCAAGACACCGATGCCAACTTGCTTTACAGGAAGTTCTCTCCCTGAACCATAAGCCTGCAGGTCTGTGGGGATTGTACATGGCCACCTTCCTGAGCTTCCACCCACTTTTGAAGCGGGCTATGACTTGGCAATGACTTTGTCTTTTTTGCTGGCTTGTTCCAGCTCCTTATGACAGGCTGTGAAAAGTGTCTTTTCACATCCAGAAATTCAAGGCCTGTTGTTGGGCACCCCACATCTGAAAGATGCTACGATACACCAGTTTGCCAGTATGACAGGAATCATATCCATCCATATTACTGCTGAGGTACCGAGTCCTAAAGCAATCATCGGTGAGCTTTGGCACGGGTGGTACGTGCCAAAAGGCCACAGCAGGTACATTCCGGGTGCTTTGGGACAGATGTTGCACACAGAAGTAGACATGACATAAAGTTCAGCTATTTGTGGAGTGTTTCAGGCATGTCCTTGTTACCATTTTAACCAAACTCCCGAGACGCAGACAAAGAGACGACGTTTAGGAAGGAGACATTGCTTGGTTTGACTGTGCGCAGAATCGGTCACTCGGGGAGCATTTCCCAGCTCGAGTGCCATTGCACTATCGTGCTAGGAGGACTCATCACAGAATCATAGAAGGGCTAGGGCTGGAAGGGACCTTAAAGATCATCTAGATCCAACCCCCCTGCATGGGCAGGGACACCTCCCACTAGATCAGGTTGCTCAGAGCCCCATCCAACCTGCCCTTGAATACTTCCAGGGATGGGGCTTCCACAACTACCCTGGGCAACCTGTTTGAGTGTCTCACCACCCTCATAGTGAGGAATTTGCTCCTAATGTCTAACCTAAATCTCCCCTCTTCCAATATAAAGCCATTCCCCCTGGTCCTATCACTACACGCCCCTTGGAAAAAGTTCCTCCCCAGCTTTCCTGTAGACCCCCTCCAGGTACTGGAAGGCTGCTATGAGGTCTTCCCAGAGCCTTGTCTTCTCCAGGCTGAACAAGCCCAAGTCTCTCAGCCTGTCTTCGTAGGAGAGGTGCACAAGCTCTCGGATCATCCTTGTGGCCCACCTCTAGACTCTCTCTGGGAGCTCCGTGTCCTTCTTGTGTTGGGGGCTCCAGAGCTGGACACCATGCTCCAGGTGGGATCTCACCAGAGCAGAGACTGCAGAGTAGAGGGGGAGAATCACCTCCCTTGACTCGCTGGCCATGCTTCCTTTGATGCAGCCCAGGATGCGGTTGGCTTTCTGGGTTGCAAGGGCACATTGCTGGCCCATGCTGAGCTTCTCGCCTACCATCATCCCCGAGACCTTCTCCTAATCCTATAGCCCCAATGCTTCCAAAGCCCATCTCTTACTTTGTAAGTAAATATACATAGATGTACATCTCTTACTTTCTAAGCACACATATAAATATTTTCCTTTTCACAGTTACAAATTTCATGGACAAACAGGTTTTAATTTTTTGCTATCTATGCAAGCTTATTTTTGTAAAAGCCTACATCAAACATACAATGCATATCTGTAACTATAAACTTGGCTGGGTAAAACCTGTTCTTCAAACACAAACAATAAAACCAATTCCAGTGCCACATCCACCTTGGCCTCCACCCGTCCCACTCAGCACCTCTCCATCAGCTTCCCACTGCACACGAAGCCTCCACCTCAATCTTCACCAATAATTTCCAAAATGTTCTCGAGGTTCTTCACCACATGTGGAGGCTGCTTGGCAGCCTGTTTCTTCAGTCTGGAGCCCATTACTTGGTAGAGGCTCTTTGCAATCTTGGTGACCACAGGCTTGAGGACAGGCAGGGCCTTGTTTCCCAGGAGATGCCAGAGGGCGGGCAGGGCGTAGCGCTGGACGGTTTCAGGCTTCTGACGATAAGATGATTCCACGAGCACTGCCAGGTGAGAGAGACAAGTTTCTTAACAACCTTCAAGTACCTACTTTTGGTTCCTGGAAGGCTTTTCTGGCTAATATTCGCACGCACAAAGGGCCCAAAGATCCAGAAACAGTGGCTGACCATCCACTGAACAGAACAACCAAGCTCTGAGGACCTTCATTTCTCCAAATCAGAAGCTTTGTGTCTGTCATAGACTTAGCAAAGTCAATCAGACACATTTTGGAAATCATTTCACCACCCGCTTCTACATTACAAAGGACCAAAATGTCGCATCGTTGTTTATTTCCATTGAGAAGTTGTCTAAGCCAGCTGCTGAAGCTTCTGAAATGCAGCTGAGGGAGGTAATTGAAAGATTCCTAATAAAAAGGTTGACTACTTTTTTGCAACCTTTGATGAAAAATGCTGGAAGTCCAATCTGGCAGTTCCCTTTGCTCGGCGGCACACAGCAAAGAGCAGCGTTCTACCGCACTTCAAAACTCCAGCCCACAGGTGCCGTGGGCTGCTTGACAGTTTGCTTAGAAACACCAGTGACTACCCGGTGCCTTTGGCAGAATGGTCTCATCTGAGCTTCTTCCCTCTCATTCTTGGTGGCTTCTAATGAACAGCTGTTTCAAACTTCAGCTGGTCTTAGATAATCACCCAGATCCCATTGCCATGGCATTTGAGAATCTCACCATTTTACTGGCATTTACCCTCACAATGTTCCCTGAAACAGGGAAACAGGGACAGACAAATCTTACTCGGGGGGCTGAAATTTCACCAAAAAAACAAGTGTTTTCTTGCCTTCTCCCTGAAGTTTGCTCTCAGCTCATTTTCTGAACTGAACTCTATGAAATACAAACAAAAGTTTACTACCAATAGGCTCCCTGCATGGCAGATTTTGCTGAGGGATCAAAATCTGAAGTGGTCTGGAAACAGAGTTGGTATTTTCTGCTCAGTGGAAATGCTGTGCAGTAACCATTTATTCTTCTGTAGTGGAAGGACCTTTGTTTTCTCTACCCTGTTAATCTAGCACCAGTCACCAACATTTAAAAAGTACATAAAAACCATTCTGGTAAGCAGAAAAAGGATTATGAGACCTTTTTTACAATGGGAGTCAATTTGAGTTTAAGTGCTATTAAGCACAGTGGTCACTATGGAGCTTGAGAAGAGAAGGAGTTGTCTGTTCCCACTAAATCCCAGAGAGGTCAGCTCTCTCTAAAGTAGTTCCAATTGATGCTCAAATGCTAGCTTTGAGAAATTAATTAAAGGAAGGCTAGTAACAGTCTCCTCTAGTATATATTGAGATGATAATTTTTTCCATTCCTTGGCTGTTGCTGACGTAGCAAGCTACTATTATAAACCCGTTAGCAGCAGCCGCCAGGAAAACCCCTGCCAAAGGCACCTCGGATGTCTATTTTGCAGGGAAGACAAGCTCAGGAGCTTCTGGTGTTTGATGAGCTCCTGCACTGTCTATTCAGAGACATTCCCTCTGAACACTTCTTGACTGAGAAGTGGAGATGAGCTGAAGCAGGAGTTACCTGAGAGATATTTTGAGACATCCAGCAGAGCTTGGCCTTGGAGGTAAGGCACTCGGGTGCCGAAGAGTCGCAGCAGAGATGTTGTATCTGAAAGAGAAACATTTATTTCTGCTTACTCTTCTGAGCTTATAAGAAGAAAAAAAGGGGGGGGAGAGGACAGGAAAGGAGGCGGTAACCGCACTTTGTAAAATAAAGACAATTTCTGCCAGTTTCTGAGTCCTTTTCCCATTCTTTCCCTCCAGCTTAATTGGGAGGATTTTAAATTCAAAAGGAAAAGCTCTAATTTCCCATTTGAAAAGCCAGAGCTGACTGCTGTACACAGGGCTGTTTCACATCCAGGCCCTCAAAATTTAAATCCCAGTGAAAAGGTTTTGCATGCCAGAATTTTGCAGAAGTGACCTCCTCCCTCCTCCAAGGAAAAGGGTGAGAAAGCTCCAAAGTCCATACATCCATTCACACTTTGAGGAGAAGCTGCTGTGAAATCTTGAAGATACCTGTTGGGATCTATGGACAAGATTCCAAGTTACTCTTACATGAGAGAATTACTGCTCATTGCCAGCACCGTCTGCTCTCAGGGGCTCTTGTAACGTCTTGCAACATCTCTGAAGTCTCAGCTTGGCAGAGAGACTAAAAAGCAGACTGATTTCCCAAAAACTGACTGTCATCCATATTTCTGTTTTTCTTGTGCTGCCTGCTGTTGATCTGGGCTCTCGTTTTAACTTATAAACTGCTGCCTGGATTAGTCAGCAAGCCTCCAGTCTTACTGCTTTCACAAGCCAAGTGAAGCTTTCTTGGAGGCAGAATCCATGTGGCTACCTCATGGTGTCACCAGCAGTGGCACCCATAAAGACCTACTTCTTAGTGAACGACTACAGGCCCGAATCCCAGAGTGGTTTTAAGTAGCACTGTGCTAGGAAGTGCTCCTTTTTCCATGAGCACATTCCTTTTTGAAAAGGAAGTCCCTAATGATCTTCTTGCAAGCATGCAGGAAAGAATTGGTCCTGCTGCCCTAACTAATCTTCTGCTTTGGTAATTACACTCTTCTCATTCACCGCTTTAAACAGACACTTCACTTTTTGCCTCACACTCTTGTGATACTGGCAGACACTGTTTCACACTTGCTGTTCCTCCCCAGAGAGTTACCTTACAGCTGCTGCTTTGAAAAAAGAAACGCCCTGAAATTGGGAGATCCTGAAGGAGCACAAAATATTAATTATTCTTCAGCATCAGTATCTACACAAATGTTCAGGGGAACACTTGGGTTTCGGGTGGGTGCGGGGGAACTGTTTGTTTTTTAGGAAGCTAAGTGTAGAGGCACTGTTCACCTTGCAATTTAATGGTTTCAAATGCCCTGTGCAATTTGAAACAGTAAAGCTCGAGGGAATAACAAATTTACCCAACCAGTACTTCAGCTGCCTCGAGAGACCTAAAGACAGAGGAGCTTTTAATGGCTGTTAGAGAAAACAAGGTGGCAAGCAGTTCAATTCTTATTAACTCAGCTTTAATTCTCTGCACTGTGTATTAGCTACACCTGTGGGCAGCCCAGCATGTGCAAAATGAGCAAAAGCAGAACCTGCTTCCCTGCACTCTCATTTTCATGGCATTCCCCTCTTTGCTAAGTTAAGATCTACAGGGGAAGTTTCCCTTCCCCTCTTCCAGAGGGCTGGTTCCTCTGGGAGCTACCTGGGGGGCTGGCCTGACTCCATGCCCTGGTGTCAGGCAGTGGCCATCTGAAGGGCATTTCTTTCATGATACAGGACAGGCTACGACAGATGTCAGAGGAGAGCAAGATCTAAGTCTTGGTTCCAGGGCAGCCGGGCTTGATTTGCTGATTCGTTCCCATCTACAAGGTGGCTCCCTTGAGTGGGATTAGAATCCCAGGCCACAGCTCATGAAAGCGTGTGGCCTTCAGCTGTCGATGTCAAAGCCAATGTCAAGGTTAAGCTAAAGCACCCATTATTTGCAAGCAAATTTGTCTGTAGGTAGAATTTTGGTCTCAGGGATTGTGGGGGTGTGTGTGGGTTTGGGTTTGTGGGTTTTTTGTCTTTACATTGAGTGATCAAGTGATGTTGTAACCAGCTTGCATTTTGGCATGAATCATGAATGGGGGCAGATGAGGAAGTCTCATCTAAAACTCAGAATCTGAGGCAGGTCATCACAGAGTCTCAGAGCAAGAGCTGAGCTCTTAGCTATGAAACTCAGTGGAGCCATGGGGCAAGACGTTGTGCTCGCTCACTCAGAATTGGTGAGAGGGCAATGACAGAAAGCTCCAGACAAAGCCCTAAAGGGATCCGTTTGCCACATCCTCTGTTAGCAGGATTCTGCAGCTTTTCCCCAACCTTCTCCCAGGTGCCATAGAAGATAGGTAAGGGCCAAGAGCAGTACAGGTCTCAAACCCTTCTCCCCACTTAATGACCAGGAACAACCCTACACTTACGACACAGAATGGCAGCAAGTTCACTGACTTGGCAAAGCATGTGGAGAAAGTTGCTATTCCCCCTTTAAGACTTGCCTCTTCAACACTACATTTTTCAGGCATATTCATCCCCTGCTGCATTTTCACAGTTGCCATAAATATATGGGGCAAAGAAATTTACACCAGACCCTGGTTACGTACTTATGGGCTATAGCAATCTTGCCCCATGCAGAACAACGTTTGGAACAAACCACTATTGTCATTTATATGGATGTATACCTGTTTGTTCTAGAGAAATGAACTTGGCAAATCAGAACTTCCCTTAAAAAAAGATGACAAAGAAGAAAGGTGGAAAATAGACAGGACCAGCTAATGCCCATCATGTAGAGTCTTCCAGGAAGCTGTTCTGCAGCAGCTCTGATGGACCGCTGTCCGTCCCTTCACACCAAAAGCAAAGCAATTCATTTGGGGAGCCAAATTGGGCCCAAGTAACCTCCAAAAATCCTCCTGAATTCTAGAGAAGTTGTACTCCAGGATTTATTGCTCAGCTCCTTCTCTACTAAAGCAGACAAGCAGCACAGAGCCAAAGGTTCCCGCGACTTTGGGAAACTGCTGGTACACATTCCAGCCTGTCTGGGAACTGGTGTGTAAGGACTGCACCACCACAGCTTCTGGCTACCCAGCTCAGCAGTTACAGTCAGCAGGAATTCAGGTCCTTTGCTAGACAGCAGAAATGACACAAGTGATCTGCAAACCTGGCATCAACCAAACACTTCACGTGGAACCTGCTTTTCTGTAGTAGATTTTGCTCAGTGCCAAAAAAACAACCTCCTAGTGACCTCTTTTATTGATGGCAATTCATTGTTCCAAAACCAAACTCCTTGCATGCCTAAGTACAGACACACCAGCTCTCATCTGACCTTTCAACAGAAGTCAGAGCTGGAGTCAACAGTAGATGAAGAGCCCCAGGGGCCAGAAACTTCTGGTCACAGCTGCAGCAATGACAGTGGTCACACAAGTATTGCCAGTGTGCTTCTGAATCTACACCAGAAGATCAAGAGGAAGATTCAGGCCTGGATTAATCTCACCAAACTTTAAACACTTTGCTGAGGTTTCAGTGGGCAGACATCAACACCTCCAGCAAGCTACACAGAGCAGCCTTAGTCTCCCTCCCTGATGGAAATGTGTGCAAAAAGAAAACCAGGCCATGTCAACACTTCTCCACTAGATCCTCGCATCCAGATCCTCCAGGGGATGCAGCTGCCTAAACACAAGCCTGAGGATCCCTGAGAACTTCAGCATGACCCTGGTAGGCAGCAGCACACACGCTATGCAGCCTGCAGTGGGCCACATGGCTCAGGACACAGGGCAGATCAGGACCGGACCCTCTCCCTACTGCAGGTACTTACTTTGCATCAACAGGCATACTTGTGGCCTCATGCTCAAGCACCCAGAAAAGAGGATGGTAATGGGGCTCCTTGCCCTTCTGCAAGAAGGGGGCCAAGGTATTTCTAACCCCACACACCTGAAGACCTCCAGGCTGACTATGGAACAAGCATTTCATCCTTTATTGGCCTCCAATACGATCTTCCATAAGAAAATATCTTATTAAATTGAAGGTCTCCATCTCTGAATTAAAAAGGACATTCTCACTTTATCTTTACATGGCTAAACTACTACCTAAACCTGCAGAGTGAGTAATTGAGTTCAAAGCTTTTCATACTGGGGTCCATCAGGGGCAGATGCATCTGCCCGGGAGAGCCACCTCTGCCACAGTGTGGAACAAAGCCCAGGGCGAGCAAAGAGACTCCACCACCCTTCCCACCACGTGTTTCAAGCAGAAAGCACATTCCTTTCATCTTGCTTTAGTGGATGTAAACTTAACAGAATGCACATCTTAGAAATCCAGTTCAATAAAAACCAAAACACATGTAGTTTCTCAGGAGGAAGAGGGAAAACCAGTCATGACAGATGCTAGTCACTTCCCTCATGCCCTTCTGGCAGGACCTTAAAATAATCCCTATGGTGTCCTCTCTACTGAACTAATCATCAGACACATGATTCAGGTGTTAAGCAACATCCATTCAACTGCACATCACCACGTGATACAACAGACCAGGACAGAAAGAACACATAAGCAAGGACTTCATGAACATCTTGCAACAGCTGGATAGTTCCACAAACAACAGCAGCTATCAACAGATTCAGTGTTCCCTTGGCTCCGAGATGGAGGAGCAGCAGTTGAGGAGAGTCAATGCCAGAGGTCAGCCTTACCTAGGTGAGCCACAGATGCTTCCAGCGCCTCCACAGCCGCGGCATAAATCCCCGAGTCCTTCGAGTTCAGGCTGTCAAGGGCTGCTGTGACCAGATGGACCATCGCTGGCTCTGGGGTGCCTCTGAACATGGGTATCATCAAAGCCAACACCTCCAGCGCCTGCTGGCTCACTTTCTTGTGGTAGTCCCGAAGCGTCAGGACAAAACCACCAAAAATCTGTTAAGCAAACAAATGACATGGAAGTTGGATTCAAGTGTCTTTGTTTCAAGAAGGGATGTAGAAACAAATACCCAGCAAAGTAAAACACGACTGTCATCCTTTCTGCCAGGGCAGCACTTGCTAGCACACTTCCACTGTTTGCCTGTGGGCTACTCCTTGTAGCGGTTGCACGCCCTCGTGCTGGCTGAAAAGATTTTTCCTATTTCATTAAGAGGTTTGAGGGGGGACAGGAGAGTTCCTACGGTGTTTCTCTTTACCTGTAAACCATTCATTTAATCTCATGTGAATAATGCAAAATAGGACCTTTGGTACAGAGGTATGAAAACAGGTATTTAAGATGCCCATTTTCCATCAGGTTGTCTCAAGTGCCACAGGTACTTTTGATTTTGCCAGAACGGTGGCCAGGTGAGATCCAAGTTTGTTTTTATCCAACTCAGAACCTGCATTTGGTGAAGTGCAGGGCTCTGATGAACTCTTCAGGATCCAGACCATTTGTCTGGCTAACAGGCAGACTTCTCAAGTTTAACGTGCTGTGCAGTTGTCATTAGAGCAGGTTCAGGCCCTTGACAGACACATTATCAGGCCCCATTTTCCAGAAAAGGGGAAAAAAGTAGCTGCTGGGAGGAAAAGGAAGAGAAGATCTGTCTCTAGCCATTGTCCTCCCCTTTCCAAAGGGAAAAAAAGGGACCTCCAGGAAGGGTGAGAAAGTCCTTCCCAAGCAGGAAAGGGATGGGGACGGAAGTGAACAGTCAGAGTTGTATCTGTGCAAGACAAGATAAAGTTTACAGGAGTATCCTGGAAAAAAATGTGGTGGTTTTTTTTAAGAAAGCAACCCAGCCTGATACTTCTCTCCCCCCTCCCACCCTGGTTTTCTTCTAGAAAATAACTGACAATCTTTCAGTGGCTGGATTTCCTTTCTTTCTACTAAGCTGGTAGCAGGAGTCAGCAGAAGCTACAGCAACAGTAAATTTTACTGTCATCATCTCATGAACAGCACCAATAGGCACCTGCTAGAGAAATGCACCTGGACTGAAATTACTTGCCCTGATGCCTGGAGTTAAGCTACGTTTTGGAGGTAAGGAGGGACCAGCCTGTCCCAAATGACTAGTATGTAGTGCCAAGACATGCCAAGTTGACTTTACTGGTACAGGCTTGGGTAGGGAGCTAATGGGAAAGGAGCAATAGAGATGCCCTGCATACCTGGGAAATGTTACTGACAATGAACTGCTTTTGCAGTGATCCAGGAGGAGCTCCAGTGCCTTCATTCGTGACTGAAACTCCTGGGATGTCAGGAGGCCCTTAAGCTCCAGGAGCTGTTCAGTGTCTTCCACAGTGCCAACTGAGGTGTGAGGGACTTCCTGATGGGGCAAGGTGCATACACCAGGGCCAGACTTCAGCCTGGAAAATAAAAACAAGGTAAGACATTTTGGTGATAATGGCTGCAGATAATTGTGAGGAAAACATCTCGAGGAGACTTCCTAATCAGGTGACTTCAGCTAGATCCTGATCTGAAAAGCAATTTTGCTCTCACGGCAATCATGACAGGAGACAATCTGCCAGTAACGTTATTGCCAGTGCTTACTCAGGAAACCCAAGGCACTGAGGATTCATCTCATTTGTCTTCAGATATCTTGCCAGCTACTCATCTAGCATCCCTTGGTGGGGGAAAATAGGCACTACTTGAAAGTTTACATGCCTCATCTTATGGGAGGTGTCTGCATTATAAGGAAATTCATTGCTCTGGAGATGCATCTCTACAACAGGTAGGGGAATCTGGATGAAGAGCTCAGGTGGATCTGAAGAGATGAATCCTACCCAGAGAGATTAAGGGGCATATCTAAAAGGATCTAGAGGATCAGTAGCAGAGATAAAAACAGAAGCCAAGCACCCCACTACTATGCTCACATAATTGTTTCCCTGGAGACTGGACCCACAGATTAGCAAAACCAACGGCAACAGTTTCATTGGATCAGCCTCTCTCTGCCATGAGCAGGGGGAGATCCTAACTACAATAGTGAGGTGTGTGGTCACCTTCCTGCCACTGCTGAGCCCAACACAGCTAAGTACATCCTCTGCTACCAGGGGAGAACAGGTACAAGTGACTCTCCCACTGGCAATGGGGAGAGAGAAAGGACCAAATGCCTGGCTTAAAGGCTGATCTCAGCACAGGGGAGAAGAACCGGCTGTCCATCAACCAACCAGTAACGGGTCTGAGTGATGTGAACTGCCACAGAAAAGGTCCACGCTGAAACATCTGTCAACCAGAACTGCTCAGGAATTGTCTTGCTGGTACTCTCTGAGGGTCAGAAAGCAAGGATTCAGCCAGGCCAAACCACATGCCCGCTAAGTGCTATTCTGGGGGATGGCATCTTAGTTCTAGACTGGGACTCCTCCTCAAACCACCCATCTAAAAGACTCCACTCAGATAAGAATACCCGGATTGAAATTACTATTCCCAAGTCAACCAGCAGAGACATGACCCTTTCACAGCCTCCACAACACTACCCTTGCCACTGGGTCTCCTGAGCTGCAACCAGCAGTTGTCTCTTCCCCTCTCTCAATTTTTGTGGAAAACCACCCAGAGAAGTTGTGTTCAGCCCAATGGAGAAGTAGGCATTTTTTATCATACAAGATTTGTGGGGCAAGGCAACAACCTCTGGCAAAGCTGGCCTCCACCTGAAAGATTTTACTGAGGAAGTGACAGGTAAAGCTTGTCACATGCTTTGTCAGATGTCACAAAAGTGCTCAGTACCCTCCAACAGCAGGCAGTTTGTCCTGGGATGTCTCCAAGTTGCTTTTCTTAGACTTCCTGTGGTCCGTGGTGGATGGAGCTTCACAGTTACGGTCTTCTTTCCCCTGTATATAGATATAAAAACCCATGAGTCTATAGAAGATAAAACAGGAAATGGCTTCAAACCCCTAGGAAAACCTTTCATAACTTTGAGAGGGAGACAGGCCAGAGATTCAGTGATGTCTGCTGTTTGATTCCAAGAACCCAAAGCAGGTTTTTGGTGCTACCATAATGGGCAGCAGCAAAAAATCCTGAATTCACTGGTCTTGAGCACAAATGGGAATAATGCAAACAGGCAGGCAACAAGTCTTCTTAAAAGGAAGAGCAGGAAACTTTTGGAGTCTCAGGAGGCTGGCCCACCGCGCTGGGAGTTGATTTGGTTCACACTCCCTCTCCCTATTTCTGCACAAAGGCACATTCCTTTCTGGAATGTAAATGGAGAGGAATGAATGCTGGATGCTGGATTCATAAAGCTTCTTCCAGCTCCACAGTGCATGACAGCAGGGCAGTACTCCCAGAAGACAGACAACATATGTATTGGTTATGATTGCCTTGTGCATCTTGTGTATATTTGGAGATCTGCTTGGCACTACGACTTCCTTTGTCTGTTGCAAAGACTCTGTTCTCTTCAGAAGCACTATATTCTTTTCCTTGCTTTACTGGGCAGGGGGGAGAGGGCGGATGGTGCTGCAGGTTTTTATGCTTGAAGGTAAACCCATTGTCTCATACTTCTCTTTCCTGTGGCTGATACTCAAAATACACCCACTTGATTTCTAACCGTACTAGTTCCTTCACCGTATGCAGATCAACCCAGGAGCATTCCCAGGAGCAAAATGATTCAGTGCAATAAGAATGAGATAAAGAACAATCAGGTATGTTTAAACTCGTATTAGCCATCTCACTACTTGCATAAAGGAGACATTTCTCCTGCCAAACACTCACTCTCTTCTTAATTGTTGTCATAATTTCTTCCAAGTCACGTGCGAGGCCAGGCTGTTGCAAATACCTATCAAATTTTGGATGACTCCTCAATATACGCAGCATCTGCTGTCCGTAACACCTAGCACAGGAAAGAGAGAAATGAATGACTGCTTTTTCTACAGACTATTCCTGTCTTTTCTCCCTGTGAACTAACAAAGGAGAAGTGTTAATAAAATGAGCTGATATTTTTAACTCCTCATCTGTAATATCTTCATAAGAAGGTATTGTCTGTTCAGCAGAGAGAGATATTTACCTCCATGTGCTGCCACTGCACAACGCTGCCATCTGAACACAAGAGGCAAGAGGAGAACACAGGGCAACAGAAAAATACCACTCCACTCTGGAATTCTGGGAATGCTTCTGTGGGATTGCAGGATCCCACAGGATGAGCAAAGCACGTCTCCTGCTTTGCTGTCATGGCCTATTTGCTGTGTCTCACACACGAATTTACCTTTCTTCAACTGGCAGAGAAGCTAGGACCAATCACCCCATGCTCACTATTTCTTATTCAGCTAGTTGCTCATGTGTTCTTTCCATCTCTTAATTGGAATTTAAGTTAATAATCAAAGCAGGGGGCATTTGGTTTGCTTTGGTTTTGCTACGATGAAACTACAGCTGTCTTCAAGAGGAAAGCTGGAGGTCATTCAGCCACAGACATTATACAAAGACTGGGAAGTAACTACCAGGCAACTACCACAGGCAACGAAGTCTGCAGAAGAGCTCCAGAAAGATTGAACGCATCAGCTGAAGACAGCTGGAAATTTTTTAGGACAGTCTCAACCTTACCAGAAAGAAATGTTTGGGACCATTCAGTGATGAACACTGGCCAAGACTTCAGCTTTGCCTCGTGTGCATAAGGCCAAACAAAATTGTTTCACTGACTAATCTGAGCTCTGTTGATCTGAATGAAGAATCATTCAAGTCATAGGAATTTGTCAATGGTCCTTCCTGCTGCACAACCTCATGTTACGCAGTACTCATTTCCACAGACAACATTATCCAGACTGTGAAGTAACTTTCTCAATGTTTACTTTACCTTCCACTCTTTTGTTGTTTTATCATTTATAGCCAGACATCAACAGTTTTCAAATTTCAGGAGGTGGAATGAAGATCATCACCTTGTGTCCTGATGACGGTCCTGAGCAAGCTTCACCAGCGTGCGCAGCAGCAGCTCGGTCCTGTCGCACGTGTCCGACAGGAGCTTCTTGGCTCCCATGTGCTCCACCACGGTCAGCAGGTGTTTGGCCGCACACTTCCGCACCAGGGCGTTGCAGTGCCTGGAAACGAGAGAGCAACCAGTGGGGCAGAGGGAAAAGGAGGGCCAGAAGCACAGGCCTCAGTCACAGCATGGTCCCTGTCATTGCTGGGGGACGGGCGCATGGCTTCACTGCAATTTTAGCCACGTGTAGGAGATTCTGTCCTCAGATAAACACAAAGCTGGCAGTGTTGACAGGCTGTGAGATCAAACAGGCTGCAGTAGGGCAGGAGCAGACAAGAGGAAGGAAGCAAAGTTGATGAAAGAATCTAATCACTGAGTTCTGAGAAGGTGCAGGAGAAAGGACCCTTCCCTGCTGTCATTGCCCTTCTGCCTCCTGTCCCTTCCCCCTACCCACACAGTTGAAGGTGAAGGATATCCCTAAAAGAAGAATGACATACCCGACTCCAGTAGCCATGAGAGCATTCATTGCTTGTGCAGGAGTCACGTTCACCACCATCACTCCCAGGGACTGACTGGCTGCTTCTTGAATGAACTTTCTGCAGTCCCCTGTCTTCTGAAGCAAGACAGAAGCAATCCCATCCACCTCCTGGTCCATGTGGTGCTTCAAGGTCTCGAAGAGCTCTCCAAGAATGACAACTGCAGAGTGAGCCACCTTTGAGTGCTGGTTTTTCACCTGTGGAAGTCATGAGGGAGAAACAGAAGAATCACCTTGTAAAGAAAACCAGTCCCCTAGACACAAGTCCCAGGAACTAACATGACTTCTCTCTGTGTCCAGGCGAAACATAAGAGCACGGTTAGAGCAGAAGACCACAAGCACAGAAACACACTCACTCTGACACCAGCTTCTCCTCTGGCCTCAGGCCCACTTACACAATACAATTTTAATGAGACTGCAGGCCTAAAAATATAGTTTTGCCTAGAACAAAGTGTGCCACTTAGCCCGTAATTTGCACTGCTTTGATTTTAGGCCCTTTTGTTCAAAGAAACAAAAAAATTAAAGCAAGGACTGTTTTTAAGCTACGAAGGCACAATTCTTAAAGACAAGATAGAGGACAAGTAGTACTTTCCTCCTGTCCAAAAATGCAGCACTGGCAGTTTGAGCACTCAGCCAGGAAAAGGAAAGTATGGGCTCTGGTCTACAGTCTGATTTGCAGCAGGGACTCGAGTCGGTCTGCTGCTCCATCTACTCAGGAGAACCCCAGCTGGTGGCCTCAAGGCACTCAAGGATCCTGGAGATCACTTGCAGTTACAGCTGCAATCCGTGGGGTTTTACAGCACCTAGTGCTGCCCTGGAGTGATGATCCCTGATTCCAAAAGGCTCTCCCAGACAGATAAGGAAGAAGCATCTGACACTTGGGTGCTTCATCTGAAAGACCCATTGAAGGACAGTGCAGTGCTGCTTTCTGCCAGACTTAGTTGTGCCTGTTAATACAAAAGAACAAGACAAGTGCTAGAAGTGCTTGCGAAAGCAAAATCTGGGACTGGACTGAAAGTAAAGCTGAAAGAGGTCTCTGCACATGAGGGTGTGTAACAGAGAAGAGGAAGTTTCCCCAGAAACTTACAAATTATATAAAAATCAGATGAGCTTAGCTGAATGGGCTTCTTCTCCTAACCCGGACCTCAGCGTGGCAGAATCTGAGTCCTGCATATCTAAACAGAAATGTTTGAGGAGTCCAACCCCACGAGCAGCATTCAAGCCTGCAACGTCACTAAATATGGGCTAAAAGGACCGATTTCAATGGAAATTAGCTAAGTCTTACTGTCTCCTGCAAGCAAAGGAGAATTTAATATGTTTGGCACTCGTGTAGTAAGAGGACAAGGCAGCTGGTTCAGGCCACAGACAAATGCCAAGTTGGAAATCTAGCCACAGATATTATTAAGGAGCTTAGGTTGAGGTCTTTCTATTAAGTGAGAGATGAGAGGGCAGCTGTGCACAACTGCCCTGCAAACCCCACAGCCAGGCTGCTCCAAGCACCTGGTGCCTGCAGTGCAAAATTCCACTGGTGCACGGAGGACACAGATCAATGGAAAGGGCAAATTACCAAAAAGAAATGAAGAAAAATAAGACATCAGCAGGAGGAAAATAAATACCTGCAGTCAATCCCACACGATGCTGAGGAGGAGGAAAGGGGAGGAAGCTGGCAGGCAAAAGCTGCAGTATCTAATTATAGCTTAGGCAGATTTGGACAGTGGCAAATCACCTCATTTCTGTCTCAGCTTCTGCATTTGTATATTGCATTATAATGACACCTAGCTCAAGGAGGAGAGACAGATGTCCTACATACCAGTAAACACAGCTATATGTACAGACACATCACACAGATAAGTGACATACCTGTTAGAAAAATGAGGACTAAAACCAGCAATGAAGGCAGACACTGAGCACACGTGTAAATGAACAATCACACATCTACGCTTCTCCCCATGTACAGGGTACATGGGACACACACACACAGTGTTCTTACCTCCTTGCTGATTGCCACAGAAACATCATGAAGTCTAGGCAGAAGGACTTCTGAGTGGCAGATAGCCAGGTCTCTAATAATGAAGAATCCCTTCACCTGCTGCTCCCTGAAAGGCAATTATCAAAAAAGATTGATTTTTCTCACCACCCAAGAATGAGGCAGCACATCTGAACTGAGCAGGGTGGCAGCTCAAGCAAACAAAGGGAGGTGCTTCTCATACAGCACTTGATTAAATCATGGAACTCGTTGCAGGGCTGGACTGGGGACCCATCCCCACTAGGGTCCCTGAATGTAACCTGGACTCCCCACACTTGCAGCAGCTCTCTGCACTTCACAGGACACCAAACAGGAATGGGGAAGAGAAAGGGGAGAGGGGCAAAACATAACAGTCACAGAAGAAGATGCATCGTGGAAGATTTGTCATGGTTATCCCAGTGTGAACAGAACCCTAGTGAGCATATGCTGAACCAGACAACAAAAAGACAACCAATAGCTTTTTCCTTGGCTTCTCCCATGGGCCCTTCAGGAGAAATGACAGGCTGAGCAACTCTGCATCACGTCTCAGTCATTTCTCAGAAATAGGAACTCCTCATAGGTGCTCCGAAGACTCACATGCAGGTGGCCACAGGGAGGCCCTGACTCCTGCTGCTGCTTCCAGCAGCAGTGGGACCAGAGAGAATTCCTCATGCAGTCCCACCTCGGCTAGTCACCTGACACCCTCAGGTCTCTCAACTCAAGACCTGCCTCTGGCTTCAGCCAGCAAATCATCTCGTTCCACAACTTCCTCTCTTCCCTGAAGATTTCATCTGCAGCCACGTGGAGCAGAAAGCAAAGCTCGGAAACAGCACAGAACTGCAGCTGCTCTAGCACTGCCACAGACCAAGGGAAATAAATCACACTGTGACTGATTGGAGTGGCATCACAAGTTACCTTTGGACATCTGGGCTGTCTGGGCTCAGAGGCACTAGAAAAAAACTGTTTCTAACTTAGCTTTACACTGCGAGGCAGAAAGAGTGAACAGGGGCCTTTCTTACCAGCTGTTGCTGCTGAGCAACGTGAATGCACTGAGCAGCATCTTCTGGGGATGAGAGAAGGGCCTGGCTTCCCGGGCATCCCCAAACCCTGTCTCCTCTCCACACTCCAGGGGCTCCAGAGAAATGGTCTGCGACGAGTTCTCTGTAAGGAGAGGGTCAGCTATCAGCATCACACACCCTGGGGCAAGGCACTCTGCCACTAAGCAGACTGCAACCCAGTCTCCCAGCCGAGATCACCCATGGGTGCAAACCAGCATTGGTTCAGAGACTTTGCTGCTGTCTGGCTCCTTGCTTCCCCCAGCACCCAGCCACCTCCCAGTCACCCCCAGCTCGACACCAGCTTCTTGCGTAAACCTGAAAACTGGACACAGAGGGCCAGCTCCCAGGTCCATTGATGTACCACAGCCAGCTTGCAGATTCATAGTGCCACAGGGCTCCTGCTCACTGGGAGCCAGTGCCACCCAGCAGGACTTGCTATCCCGGGAGTTAGAGATCGGCACATACCTCCCTCCATCACCTCCCTGTTACCTGGAGCACCAGGGATAGAAGCAGCCTGTAACTTTCTAAGGAAACACCTCCAGCCCACAGTGACCCCCAAGCCTGAACACTGAGTCCTGCTGAGCTCAGAGGAATCTACAAGAAGCAACCACTAGGGAACAATGATACCTGACAGTGCCTCTGTTTCCATTTATTCCAAGGAACTTCCCAGCACCAGTGTTACATTTTGGACTATCGCTATGGGCAAAAGCAAGAGCGCAAGGCTTTACCACTACTTTATTTAGCTAAACTTTCCAATGGATCTGTAAGCACCAGTTGCTCCAGTATTATCAAGCTGGAGTGGATCCAAAGTAGGTTTGCTCTCAATCCTCAGGAGAGGCTTCGGACACAACAGCCTACCCATGGCTGAGGAATGAGGCAGTTTGTCCTTTTTGTGCAAGGGAAGTGCTGATGCAGGGGCTGCAGTGGCGGGGGCTGCAGCGGAGGGGGCTTACCTGAGTTGTTGTGCAGGAAGCTGCCACCCTGCTTGACGACAGGGAGGCTGGGCAGTAAGGGCCTGTTGACCTGCTCACTCAAGGCAGTAGCAGTGTTCTCTCTGCAAGCACTGGTTGTGCTGGGAAACATGGAAGCTGTCCCATTGACAGGCAGTGGGTCAATACCTGCAGAGACCAAAAAGGACCTTCTGAGTGGAGAGTGCTGGACCACCTTATGGGCTTGGAAAGGGCTAGAAATCTTGCTGGAGCTGTGTCACATCCCTTTGTTGTCCCCAACAAGTCCAAGCATAACAGTGGCACGCTAGCATGGGACAATAATCACAGAATGCACTGATGCTTTCCTTAAGAAAAGAGGAAAACTCAGTACTGCTTTTCTTTTGCTTTTCCGTTTCAGAGGCTGGATAGTGAAGTTCCATTTTGGGGGCCGCTCACAGGTACTTCACAAAATAATAGCAAGAAAAAGAGCAGATAACCTTGTCCCATGCCCTTGGGCTGAGTGCTGTCTCTGAAGTTCCCTGCCACTGCACTCGTGGTTGCTCACACAGCAGGACAAGCAGAGCCCGTCAGCTGCAGTTCAGTCAGTGACGCTGCTGGCTCCTGTGGGTACAACGTCAGCAGCGGCGAAG
This sequence comes from Hemiprocne comata, assembly GCA_020745705.1. Taxonomy (NCBI): domain Eukaryota; kingdom Metazoa; phylum Chordata; class Aves; order Apodiformes; family Apodidae; genus Hemiprocne; species Hemiprocne comata. The sequence continues at coordinate 36,801,710 of CM036616.1, read as the reverse complement.
GGCTCCAGCACAGCTCTGCAATGCAGGCTCCTCAGCAGGGAGTGGTGTGAGCAGGATCATCTGTCCTGCCACATGAGCAAGCTCTTTTGCAGTTTAATTAGAAATAGTTTAATTTTGTTTCTTCCAGGTTGCACCTGGGTTGAAAAGCATTCTTTTGGACTCACCCATTCGCCTTTCTGGAGGCTACTCTCAATTTGAGAGTCTGAAGTGCCGGTGTACTTTGCAAGACACAATCACCCAGTCTGAAAGACTTTAGGGGGGAAGGTGCTCAGTGTGGGCCATGGGCAAGACACTTTGTGCCTCTGTATTTTTCTTTGGGAAGCACAGATAAACCCGATTTGAACTTCCACTCTGATACAAGGATAACAGCCTTCCTGTCTGATGTCACAGATGTTTGCAACACTGCAATTAGCAAGCAAGGGAAGAAAAAGGCCCACATCTACTGCAACCACTTACCTTCTGTGCCTGCATCCTCAGGGTCAATGCTCTGTCTAAGGAGTAGAAAGGGCTTTTCTCTCCCTCTCTGCAAAAGCTCCATTCGCTTCTGGACTATTTTCTTCCGAACGGACTCGGACAAGGGAACACGGATCTAGTTGCAACAAAAATACATCATGGGGCATGAGGAGAGATACTCCAACAATACACATCTCTTCATCAGGAATACAGTGGTAGAGTGTCATAGTCTTTAATGCAGCTCCATATATATATATGTCCCAAGAGTTTCAGAACCATTCCTCCTTTCCTCACCTTAGCACACAATTACACCCAGTAGCGTGTAACGCTCCATTGCCATAACCTTCCACTGGCCCAAGACAGCGTTTCTCAATCTATGCCAGGAAGCCCTCCTTGAACCAACACAGTCAGAGGAGTGCTCCAAGACGGATGAAGAACTCACATTGCCAGTGAAGAGACAGTTCTGTTCCTACAGACCAGGCCAGGGGAAGAAAACCCATCTGCAACAACCAGCAAGGAGAGGTAATCTGCTGTTTCTGAACAGTCAGGGCCAGTACTTGCACCTGCTTCTCACTCCCTTGCTTCTGAAGGACTCAGGTGCTCTCTGAGATCACGTGAGTCCAAAACAGGAGTCATGTGAAAACAAGTTTGAGAAAGATTGGTCTTAATGGATAGAAACATTGAGAACTAGAGGGCTCTGAGGTACAGCAAGAAAGGTAACATGGAAAAGCAAGCTCTTCCCTTTTATTTTGCAGCCTTGCTTACACTCGACATTATAGTCTTTGCTTCTGCGCTTCCAGGCACGCACTTGGCACATGTTCACTGATGTGTAACTTGCTCTGTTCTAAACTGGCCTTTGTACCTAAAGAGTGCTTCTTAAATACCAGCTCCAGCCAGTGACTTCTGCACCGGTGAAAATGCTCAAGCAAATGCTCTGTAGCTCTCACATGCATTCCAAAGAGAATCTGCTCCCCAAGAGAGGAAGACTCTGATTTTCAGTGACATTTTGTGCTAAGCATTGAACAGTCACTGAAAAGGAAGCCTGCTCACCCCCTCCTTAGTCCTTACCTTTCCATTGCTGTCCTTCAAGTCATTGTCACTTGGAGGGCGAGGCCTCAAAAGATGATCCATCTCCTCAGCCTGGCTGAGCGGGAGGCCTGCTGATGGGAACACAGAATTACAGAAAGGTCCAGCAGACCTCATGCCACCAACAAAGCCATGTTGGAGAACAGGCAAGACAGGCTCCCGAGTCTGGACCTCTGGTAAGACATAGATATAGACAGCGTATGAGAGCAGGCAGGTACTACCGATTTGCACATATGATAGCCAAGCAGTAAAAAAGGAAGAACTTTCTTAAATCAGGATTTTCTTCCCTGTGGAATGGTCAGGTCATTCGTAAAAGAGAGAGATGGTTTAATAATATAGCCCGTTTCTAGCCCAGAGTGCATCCAGCAAGAATGTCACCTTAACTTACTCAGCAATACTTCTCCCTAGTTGCATTCAGCATCCTAGCTGCATATCAGCAATAAAGAAATCACTCCTAGGGCCATGCCTGCTATTTGGCAGAACTAACCCTGCACTGAGGGACCTGTGGATTGCATCCCTTTTCCTGCAACAGCAAAATTCTTTGTCAAATGCTCATCTCTCCTGTTGCTACAAACCCACAGATGGCAAAGGGACAGCAACAGTGTCCTTGAGGTTTTCAACTTAAAAAGAGTGTTGGCTGACACAGATGCACCGGACACAGATGCCTTTTGTCTTGCAGAACTCTTATGGTTAGTGACGATGCAAGGCAGGGAGGGGGGCGAAGCCAGTAGGCACGTCCTGCCCCAGCCTCGGGTTGCAATACTGACATATGCAGATAGAGCAGGGAAAGAGATCTGTAATGATAAACCTACCCTAACACGTGTGGTTTCAGGTAAATGAGTTGCACAAAGGAAACCTCAGTTCAATACTCAGCACTGAATTCGGGCTTGTGCTTTAAGAGGACAGAAAGCTCAGATCCTGCAGAGGCCGCATCCTTTCTTAAGTGCCTTTCTCCGTAAATGGCAAATTCACAAGGCCTTCCGATCACAGAAGGTTTCACTGTTTCTCCCAGTGCAAAAATAGGCAGTGTTGATGAATCTGCTTCAGATCTCAAAGGGTCTGGTTCCCAAACTGCTCCAAGGGAAGGTTTTCTCCTTCAAGTGTATGAGGAAGGAGAGGGAACATTTCTCATTTCATGCAAAATGCCTCATCTTTCTCTAATCTTGGAGACATTACAGAGTGTGCAGGGAGTATGAGCTTGAGCTAGAGGAACATTTTCTTTTCCTACTGCACATTTCTGGGGCCCCAGGGCACCCCTCCAGCTCCTGCCAACCATAACCCCATGCTGAAGCCATTTTCACTGTATCATCAGAGCACACTCCCCAGTGACTGGGCTCTGGGGTAGCTGTCTGAGCCCATCAAGGAACTGAAATAAGTTACAGGAGGGTTTTCAACCAGGCTTTTACTGTGCCACCCATGGAAGCTGTAGAGCGGGAACAAGGGAAGAAGTGAGTGAGTTAAACTCACACCTTGACAATCAACCCATCTAATGAGGGAGACACTCAGGGTGTTTTTCAGTCATTCAGAAGATCAGTTTGATTTTCTTTTTCATAAAACTAGCATCAGTTTAATTCTTCCGAACAACACTGAGCTAGCAAGCCAGGAGGGAGAGGCTGAAGACCCCCCTGGTAAGAGGGGGAAGGAGACTCTCATTTCAGGCCTTGACCTCTGGGAAGACTACCACTAAAGACCCACACAGTGCTACTGGTATTTCTGGAAAGCAGAAAGAGATCTCAGCAAGCAGGCAGAGATCTTGCCAGGGTCTGTCTCTACAGCACCACCCCACCCTCGAGGTCAGATCTGTTGGAAGAACTGGGAATTTACCTATGGCAAGATACTGATATTGATAGCAAGAATAGAAACAGACCTCACATCTCATCACCATGCCGATCTATGGACAGCTTGGCCACAGTCCCTGTCCTGGCTGGCAGTAATACTGGTTTGGCTACTGTTGATAAAGGACAGGGCATAATGAACTAATGGCAGGGAGATGTGATGCCACACTGGAGGGCACGATCATCTGCAGCTCTCTGGTCAGCCACCTACTCTGACACAGAGCCAGCATATGAGGACTGACCTACAAGGGCCATTTCTCCCTGATTTTTTTTTTTTTTTTTTTTCATTTGGCTGAGACCAACATTGCATATTCAACCCCTTTCCATACCTTCTTCTTTGGTGATCCAACAGCTGCCATAAAACTGCCAGTCTGAATAAATGCTTCTGCCTTGCAGAGCTGCATAGGACCTGGACAGATTTAAGTGAGAACAGCAATTAGTTTTGTCTGGGGTTCAGCACGGGGCCCGCAAACCAAACCAAACCAACTTGTGCATGAGGTTAGACAGGGGTCTGACAAGGAACTTTCAATCTCTTTTGAGAGACTATGTGAGACTGCTAGAAAACGGATAGATTTGGACCCTGAAGGTAACTGAAAAATGTTCAACATGCTGTTTATATGTCAGCCAGCCCTGGATGACAGAACGCATGGCCAGCAAAAAGCAGAGGCCAGGGCAGAGAGGGACATGTAAGATCATTGCTTATGAGTGATCGCCAAAATTGAGCCCTGTTAGGGTTAAACCAGTGTGCATTGTAAACAAGAAGGGTGCTGGAAAAGGGACTGTGCCCAGATCCCTGGCAGAATGGGTGTGTCTAGGTCTAAATTAGATCCCATTTCTGAAATACTGGCAATAGATCCAGACAGGGACTCAGACTGATGGGAGCCAGGGGTGGAATTAAATTCCCTAGTAGAGCCCCTGGCTACAATAAAGGTGGGGAAGGAAAGGGTTAAATTTGTTGTTGTTGTTGTTGTTGTTGATATGGGAGCTACTTATTCTGTTTTAAATTCTTACAAGGAACCTTTCAGTAAGTTTTCTATGCCAGTTGTTGGTGCGACAGAGAAAAGAGAAGTGAAGCCCTTTTTTTTCCCAACCCCTCCAGTGTGAGTTGGGAAAATGAACCTTCACTCATAAACTCTCATACATACCTGAATGCCCATTGCCACTTTTAGGGAGGGATCAACTGACTAAATTAAGGGCTCAGATTAGTTGTCAAAAAGGGAAGATAAGTGTTCACATTCCTTGTGAAAATGCCTTGGAGGTGCAAGTATTTGTTCTACAGAATCAGGAGCAAAAGGAGAACCTCAACACTATGCTGGGCAAGTGTGATGAATGCTGTTAACCCCCTCGTGTACAGACCACTGAAATACCAGGAAGAGCACAGGCTGTGCAATAGGGTTTAAAATCACCAAGGGAAACGTTAGGAACTGAGCAGACAGATCAACCAAGTAAGGGATGGTCTGCTTGCTTTTGAGCAGTGGCACCAACAGTGTTGCTAATACAAGAAGTAAAATCCAGCGAGCTCGTTTTCAGATTGCTACAAGTAACCAACTTGCCCAAGCAGGTGGCAGTCATGCTTTGCACAGCCCATAGGTTTGGAAATGCACCTGAAATAACTGGGAACTGGAGGGCAGATCAGGCAGCAAAAAGGGCAGCAGAAACTTCAGAAGGACTGGCTTTGGTGCCTGAAAAGTATCTGGAAATGGACCATTCCAAGTTCTGTTAACAACAGACATGGCTGTAAAGCTGGAAGGAATAGAGCCTTGGATTCATTACACATGGATCAAGAGAGCAGCACCCAGAGACAAGTGGACAGTGACACCTCGAGCAGATAACCCTTTCCAAATCACAGTTAAAGGGACACTCAATGAATTGCCTTTGAGACTGACACTAAATCAGTTTCACATCCAGCGTCTGTGTAAGGAGCAGTTTTCTGTATTGTCTTTTAAGAATAATATTGACTTTTTATGTTTCTATATAGGTAGTACTGTTCCAACACTTACAACTTCTCAGCATTAGGGCTTCAGAGCAATCTGTGAATGCCATGTGTTTACATAGCTCCTTCTGAAAGGTACGTCACCTGCACAAGAACTCTGAGCTCCCCTCCCTTTCCCATGGAAAGCTCAAACCTCAGATGTGCTGCTAAAACAGAATCAAATGCCATTCTCTGTAGGGCCCATCCTTATTCAAGCAGTAAAGGACATGCAATTCATCTTTTCTGCCATACACTGCATAAAAACAGATGGGCAAAAAGGCTGCCTGTTAAAACACAATCAATTCAAAATTGCTGATGATACAAAACTAAGTGGATTGGCCGACACTCCAGAGGCCTGTGACCTGGACAGGCTGGAGAGCTGGGTGGGGAGGAACCTAATGAAGTTCAAGGAGGGCAAGTCTAGAGTACTCCACCTGGGGAAGAGCAACCCCACGTGCCAGTACAAGTTGGGGGCTGACCTGCTGGCAAGCAGCTCTGGGGAAAAAGACCTGGGAGTCATGGTGGACAACAGGCTGACCATGAGCCAACAATGTGCCCTCGCAGCCAGGAGGGCCAATGCCATCCTGGGGTGCATTACCAAGAGTGTGGCCAGCAGGTCGAGGGAGGTTCTCCTCCCCCTCTACTTGCCCTGGGGAGGCCTCATCTGGAGTACTGTGTGCAGTTCTGGGCTCCCCAGTCCAAGAAGAACAAGGAACTACTGGGCCACTAAGATGATGAAGGGGCTGGAGCATCTACTGTATGAGGGGAAAGGCTGAGGGAGCTGGGTCTGTTTAGCTTCGAGAAAAGGAGGCTGAGGGGGGATCTTTCTAAAGCTGATAAATACCTAAAGGGCGGGTGTCAGGAGGGTGGGGCCAGACTCTTCTCAGTGGTGTCCAGTAACAGAAAAAGGGGCCATGGTCACAAACTGGTACGCAGGAGGTTTAACCTAAATCTAAGAAAACACTTCTTTACTCTGAGAGTAACTGAGCACTGGAACAGGCTGCCGAGGGAGGTTGTGCAGTCTTCATCCCTGGAGAGATTCAAACCCTGCCTCAATGTGTTCCTGTGTAATCTGCTCTAGGGGATCCTGCTCTAGCAGGGGGGTTGGACTGGATGATCGCCAGAGGTCCCTTCCAACATTCTGTGATTCTGTGAAAAAAGCCCCTATTGATTCCATGGTCAGTGGTGTTAATGCTGGAACACTAAAGAGAAATTAAGACAGTTCTAATGAAGGGGAAGGGTCTTAAGGAACTTCCCTCACAAATATGCCATCTTAGGCTTACATACTTACTTGCGCTGACCAGATGTAGAAGAGGAATTTTAGGAGGAAAACCCATGAGGGAAAAGTAGTATTTTATTACCGCTCCAAAAAGCATGTACTTACCTTTCCTGCTCATTTTCTAGGCATTCTCTAATTTGTACGTCCTCCAGATATGCCTCGTTGTGTTTTTCCATTTCTGCCTGAGTGAATTCTTTTTGAAAAATAGTGTCTTCTTGGGTATTTTTTATCTCGTCCAATTTCTGTTTGAGGCCTCTAGTGCTGCAGTTCAGCTGCTTTCTCTGCGAATCACGGTAACAGGCTGTTATCCCAAACAAACCAAAAACAACAACAGCAAAAACCCAATACAGAAAGATATCTACTGATGGACAGAAAGTAATGAAAATCTCAGCACAACGGCTCAGAGAAAGAAATCCTTAGGGTGTACAACTGTCCCAAGTGTCCTTACAGAGCAGGTTAGGTGAAACACCAGGTCTAGCGACAGCAGCTAACCTGCTCTCAAGGGGCAGCTGTGACAAAGCTGCAAAGACAAAATCCATCTCCCCAGTCCAATCTCTTTCATCTGGCAACCACAGATCTCTTCCCTGCCCACAACTTCCATCCTATCTATCCTCTTCCATGGTTTCACTCCATTAGGCAGCTAGAGCAGCCCACAACCACTTGCTCACTCCCTCCCCCCTGGTGGTGAGACGAACCGTGCAGATGAACGCAAGTATCTTGCACACCACAACACAGATACAGAACAGCAGCAGGGGAACAGCCAAGGTTACAGCCTTTTGCCTTGAGAATGCCTTGCCCTAAACCCAGAACTGAACCGTGCTGGTTTCTTGCCCCAAAACCAGAAGGGTACTTGTGAGCTCAGCTGTGCCTACACAGCCCACCTGATCTTTTCATCAGTCACCTGCACACAAAAAATTCAAAGGCTAAAACAGGCGTTCACAGAAGCAAGGCATGTACCTGCTGCTGGTGCTGGTCCTCTGCAGCTGCCTGTGTTGTCTGTAAGCTAGGGATCAAGTCTCCCAGGCAAGTGCATTATAAAAAACAAGATGACACACTGTGACTTTCCAGACTGAAGCTTACACCTCATTACCAAAAAGGAATATTACATACACCTATTCACTTCTTTATTCCTACAGTATTTATCCCCAGCACCCATGATCAAAATGGCCTTAGCCTGATGTCACTGTAAAACCGGTTGCAATCATCACCTCTGCTGTTTGCTTCTGGGAGAGAGAACACCATGCGGGATACAAAGAATCTTCAGTGAGAACAGGCAGGAGTAGCTTTTCCCATCCACAGTACACTTGAAAACCATGCCCTATTAACCAAAGGGGAAGGACCAGCACCCTGACTGCCTTCCCTCTTCTCTTGTCAGTATCAGTACACCAGAGTCCAGCTTTCACAAGCAGTTCTTTCCAAAGTCTCTTCAGCACTAATTAATAACTACAGTCCTGACAAGAACCCTAGTTCACTGGTTACATACAAAAATAATTTGCTTCATACAGGCCACAGGTGAAAGCACCTGACCTGAGCTAAAATTAACCCTGCGAAGAGGCAGTGGGACATCCCAAGGCTTGCACCTGAAATGAAACCACAGGCATTCCTTTCAGAGAGCACTGAAGACTTCCTATAGTACCACGGGAAAACTCCCAAAACCAGAAAGCTGGGGGATGGGCCAGGCTGCTTTCCGAGCTGCTTGGATTCTGTAGGATGCAGGAACTGGGGTCCCCTGGGCTCTCCAGGAAAGCCCCACCTTAACATTTCCCCACAGCAATCGGTAACTAGGCCCAGGAGCTCACAAAAAGGGAGGTTTATGTCCAGCTTACTGAGGTAGAGGCTTGCAGGTCTCTCTGAAGGGCTTCAATCGTATTGCTTTGTTGCTGGACTGTAGCTTGCAGTCTGGCATTCTCCATTTCAAGGCTTAAAAAGAAATACAGGTCTTATTACAGAAATCCACCAGAGCACCAGTTCTTAAAGAACAGCATGGAAAAAACAAACATCTTCAAAAGCAGGTGTTAACTTGCTGTGATGCAACAAGGTTATCCTGTGGTTTTCACACAATCCCAGAAAGCAACAGGCACCTTGGTTCACTGTGTTATTCTCTTACCGTTGCACATGTTCTTCCAGCTGTTTTATAGTGGAATTTGTCCCAGAAGATGCCAACTGCAGGTCTCGCAGTTTCTGGGAGGAAGCTCTTAGTTGTCTTTCTTTATCATCAAAGGCAATCTCCAAGCCATGGACACAATGCTCAGGCTGACGACGCTGTTCTTCCCACTCCTGCAACTGTAAAATCACAGCAAGAATCCACAGCAGTCAGGGGAGCTTTTATATAGAGGAGTCAGCTGCTGCTGAAGAATTCAAGTACTGTCTGTGTCTGCACATACCCTTTACCCAAAGTACTGTAATCATTTCCAGTACATTCAAACCTTCACTTCTACTAGCAAATGAATACAAACTGTGCTACTTCATCATCTTGTAGACTGGTCTCCCATCCCTCCACTCATTTCCTATAGCATGGTTCTAAGCACCAGCACTGGCCCTCACAGTGACTTGTGACACTCTCTGTATCCACTTGTTTGCTCCTCCATTGAAAATATGAATTAAAAAGTTCATCCTTCTCCAAAAGTGACTTCACAGCCCCCTCATAAGGAGATTAACATGATTTCTATTTCAGAACTCCGAGGCCTCTCTGCTTCAGTTTTGGTAAGAACACTCACTGCAAGAGGTGGCCCCCACCTCACCAAGTAGCTTTCCATTCACTTGCAAGAAGGCCGCTTAAACATGGGAAGTTACAGCAGGGCCAAGAAAGGGGAAAAAGATAAATCAAATAACTACATGCAGAAGAAGTTACAAAAGCGTTCAGAATTGGCAACACACTGGTGAATGGAGTTAAATCCATCTGGCTGCCAGTCACAAGTGTTCCCCAGGGCTCAGTGCTGGGGCCAGTTCTGTTTAATATCTCTATCACTGATGTGGACAGGGGGATCAAGTGCACCCCCAGTAAATTTGCAAATGAGACCAAGTTGGGCAGGAGTGTTGATCTGCTTGAGGGTAGGCAGGCTCTGCAGAGGGACCTGGACGGGCTAGATTGATTGATGGGCCAAGGCCAATCATACGAGGTTCAACAAGGCCAAGTGCCAGGTCCTGCACTTGAGTCACAACAACCTCATGCAACACTCCAGGCTTGGGGAAGAGCAGCTGGAAAGTGCCTGGCAGAAAAGAACCTGCGAGTGTTGGTCAACAGCAGCTGCATTTGAGCCAGCATGTGCCCAGGTGGCCAAGAAGGCCAACAGCATCCTGGCTTTTATCAGCAACAGTGTCACCAGCAGGACCAGGGCAGGGATCTTCCCCCTGTGCTGGGCACTGGTGAGGCTGTACCTTGAATCCTGGGGTCAGTTTGGGCCCCTCACAAACAGAAGGTCATTAAGGGGCTGGAGAGTGTCCAGAGAAGGGCAGCAGAGCTAGGGAAGGGTCTGGAGCACAAGTCTTACAAGGAGAGGCTGAGGGAACTGGGACTGTTTCGTCTGGAGAAAAGAAGGTTCAGGGCAGACCTTATCGCTCTCTACAACTACCTGAAAGCAAGGTGGGTTTTGGTGTCTTGTCCCAAGTAACAAGCAATGGGACAAGACAAAATGGCCACAAGTTGTGCCAGGGGAGGTTTAGATTGGATAGAGGGAAAAATGTTTTCACTGAAAGGGCTGTCAGGCACTGCAACAGGCTGCCCAGGGAAGGAGTCACCATTACAGAAGGCATTTAACCAATGGTTGGACTTGATCTTAAAGGTCTTTTCAGACCAAACCAGTTCTGTGATTCTGTTCCATATGTCACATGGCACCAGGGTGGGAAGCCCAGCCAGCATAAGGAAGCACAAATGCAGCAGTCCAGTATTTCTGCCGTCCTTCAGAAATCAGACAAGCTGCCCAGCCAAACCAAATGTATAAAGCTATAGGGACATCAGTGTATTTTGCAGAGCACCTTAGCAGACACAAACCTGTGGCTAAGTAAGGACATAGTGTCCTCATGTCAAAGACATGGACACCATATTTATGAAACAGTGCAATTCATTCATACATCATCCAGCCGAGCATGCTGAAGCTTTTTCTAGGATTTTAGGACAGCATGATGTACCTTGGTTTTAATCTCTTCCAATTCCTTTTGCAAGCCCAGCTTCTCTTCCTGCTGGTCCCTGCGGTGGCACGTGGTATCTTCAAGCAAAGCTTCTGACACACATTGCTTTTTAAGAGCATCAGCAAGCTGCTGCTGCAGCTGTCTGACCATGTCCTAATGAAACAGTTACATCAGCATGAAGAAAATTGTAAAAACATTAAATATGCCTTTACTTTAACTTACTTCACTATACCATTAGACCTGTCTTGGGATGGAACTCAAAAGGAATGGAATTTTGCCTGCCATCAGCAGGCACCTGTGCACATGATGAGCTCTCTTCATCTTTCTCAGCTGAACACCTTCAAACTATCAGCAGCTGTTCATGAGGATTTCTGTTTCAAGTCTTCTTCTTCTCCAACACTACGCAAGCACACACTGAATCATGTAATTGTTTTCTAACAAAACCCCCCAAAATCTGTTGTGATATAAGAACTATAGTTTGACTGCAGATACTACTCTGATGACTAAAGGCAGGACTTTGCATTAGATCCTCCTTGGTGCTATTTCCGCATTATACAAATACCTTTAAATCAATACATAGACCTGAGAGCTCTTTTGGGATACTGTCTACGTATATGTTGAATCATATCCCCTTGCAGTCTTGATGCCAAGTTCAATTTAGGCTAACAACTGCCTCCATAACGACAGATTAGGTTTCAAAAATCTGGACTGTCTGTCCATCCATCCACCCACATATCCATCCACCCATCCATCATCTTCAAAAGGAACCTGTTATTTTGGTACTAAGAATACAAAGCAATTCCCAGATTTAAAGGATTGACAGCACCGCTGGAGTTCTTCCTCCCCTCCCCCCTTATTTATTGTACTGACCTCGCTCAAAGATTCTGGATTTGGTAACGAGGAAGGAAATGGAATTTTAAAGCCCTAGTCAAACCATTAAGGGAGACAAACCTTACACCAGAGTGGCTAAATACTCAATGTGATGAGTTCCTATTTTCCAGAATGTAAGGGAAGGTTAACACAATAGGTAAGGCAGCTTTTAAATCCTTGCTCTGCCTGGGACTGGTAGAATACTCTCTCAATAGCAAAGACTGTACCTACTCCTAGGAACATACATCACAATGCATTCTGCCATTACCTAGAGCTTTTTCAGTTGTCTACCTATTCCTCACTCCTTCCCTCATCTTTATTCTCTCCACCTTTTGTCTTGATAAAAACCATCTGCTTGCAGAAATGGGAGCAACACTTGGTTCATGCATGTCTGAGCAACAGACACACTACTGCTCTGCATAGGAGCATGTTTCGTACTCATGTGCTGTGTGAATTTGCAGAAAGACAGTTTAACTGATGTCCTAGTAAGTCTTCCTCCTAGGTAGTTAGTCTTTCACAGAGCCACAAAGAATGAACAAACTTAAGTATTGCTACACATAATAAAATACAGAAGAGAAAGCTTAGGGCAGTGTCTGGACTTGACTTTTTGAGGAACAGGCAGGCCCCTTAGAAGCCCCAAAACACATACATAAACTAACACTGACACACTGCTAATAGTCTTATATGCTGCTAATAGTGTGTTTTACCTCTCTTTCCACTTTGTCAATCTCATATTTAGAGACTTGTTCTCCTAAATCAGCACACTTGGCATTTAATTCCTTGTTTCTCTCTTCCAGTAGGTAAACTTGCTTTCCAGTATCAGCTCTGACTTTGTTGTAAATATCAATAAAGCACTCCTGCACAACACTCAGTACATTTTCTTTGATTATTTGCTTGTTCTGCATGTCTTCCAGTTGCTGGTGGAGTGAAAGGTTTTCCCTCTGGAGCTGGGCCAGTTGCTCCTGCATGGATTCCTCATTCAGTTTAAGTTCCTTTTTGAGATCTTCATTTTCTTCTTTCAAGGTCTTATTTTCCTCTAAACATTTTGCTTCTTCCTCCTGGTGCCTAAGTCTCATTTGATCAAGTTCTAGTCTCAGCATAGCAGCCTCATCTTGTAGTGATTGCTTTTTGTACAATAGGTCCTTTTCTCTCTCAGGGTCAGATTCCTGAATGACAGGGAACATTAATAAGCAGCCAGCTGAGAAATGAATCTATGGAAACACTTCTGCGTTATACTGCATTTTAACATTTTTGATATGGAAGCAGGACTTCAAAGGTGAGAGTGACATTTCAGGGAACACGTCAGTTACTCTAGAAACCCATGCAGGTGTACAATGTGTGCACACAATGGAAGTATAACAGACCATTAAAACCTAAACGAACAAACAATGGAGACACCAAACCCAAAGGCCCATTGCTGCGAGACCCAAGTCATTAGCTTGACCTAACTTCACCCCAACCCTAATGGAACAGCTGGCTGAGAGCAGAAGAATTTCTAAGGGTCCCACTTACAAACATAGGGCAGAAGCAGGAAATGAGGAAAGAAGCCTCATCAAGGGAAGGGCCCATGTCAAAAGCAAGCTCTCAAGTGCTTCTGGATCTTACTTCTACCCTCCCCACCCTCTGACGGCACGAACCTCCGTGTTCTTCACAGAAGGTATCTCAGAATCCCAACGAGAGCAAGCATCTTCCTCCTCCTCCGCTCCCACCGCTGGCAGGGCACCTACAAACGAGGTAAGAAGTGAGACACATGATGTTCCTTCCAAACTTAACCATTCTATGATTCTATGTTTTTATTTCACTCTGCTATTCATCTCATACAATCACAGAATCATAGAATGGTTACAGTTGGAAGGAACCTTAAAGATTACCTAGACGCAATGCCCCCTACATGGGCAGGGACACTTCCCACTAGATCAGGTTGCTCAGAGCCCCATCCAACCTGCCCTTAAATACTTCCAGGGATGGGGCTTCCACAACTCCCTGGGCAACCTGTTTGAGTGTCTCACCACCCTCATAGTGAAGAATTTCATCCTAATGTCTAACCTAAATCTCCCCTCTTCAAGTTTTAATCCCTTCCCCCTTGTCCTCTCACTACTTGCCCTAGTAAAAGTCCCTCCCCAGCTTTGCTGTAGGCCCCCTTCAGGTAATGAAAGGTCCCCCCAGAGCCTTGTCTTCTCCAGGCCAAAATAACCCCAACTCTTTCAGCCCGTCTTCACAGGAGAGGTGCTCCAGGCCTCCGATCATCTTCGTGGCCCGCCTCTAGACCTGCTTCTGGACCTCCATGTCCTTCTTATGCTGGGGGCTGCAGAACTTCATTTAAGATTTTTCTTTGGTGACTTAGGACTTTCAATTCTAGAACCATCAACAGCATCTTAAAGCTCAAGAAAAGGAAAAATGCACATGAACAAAAGCAGTTATTTATTTAAATTGCAATTGGTGTTTCCAGACTACTGCACAGGAGAGGAGTCATCGAGGAATGTCTGGAAAAGGAGCCAGGTAAGGGATGGGAGCATGGAAGAAGGACTTGACCAGGGACAAATGTTTAGGAGGGGATCAATATCTTTATTCCTCAAATGACTAAGTGCTGTGTTTTTAAAATCTACTTTTCTCATTTGCTATAGAAAAAAATACAAAAAAACCCTACTCAGCAAGTCTACTCTTACAGATCAGTATAGCATGCAAACTTTGCCCCAGATAGCTTACTGATTTTCCCGTGCTGCTGGAAAGCATCCATTAACAGTCTCATGTCTGGCTTCTGCTGCTTCTGTACATACAGATTTATTTCAGGAAAAAAAATTACTAATTTTTTATAAAGCAGTAACACCAACAAATACTTGTTTCACATCAAATCTTGAACAGTAAATACAATCAGGCCGTCCTTTTGATAGTGCCTACGTGCCGGCTCCATCCTTCGCTTCTAACTACGCAAACACTCCTCACATACCCAACTCACCGAGTACTTCACACCAGAACACTCTGCAGGCACCCTTTGGCAAGTTGCTTCCAAACCATGTTTGCATGCATAACAGTTCTAAAAGTCTGGTTTTGATCTTTCAAACACCTAGTAACATTCAGATAACTTTAAGATGGCAGTTTCGGAATGCTTACTTGCAAACGTGCACACCGCAAGCAACTGTTCAGATCCCTAGACTTCATGCACAGACCAGTGCCTGCAAGTACACTTACCAAAATACCCCTACATTTCAGTATCAGGCCAGAGAAATGCATCATTTCTAATTAAATCAATGCAAGAAAATGAAATCATGTTAAAACTAAAGATGCTGGCAGCTCCAGCATTACAGAGTGGGTTGAACTACCACACTCAGGTTCCTCATCCCTGCAGAATCCCAGTGCAACAGAACAGATGCTCCAGACATCGCTGCAGAAGTTGGCAATTCTGCAGCACATCAGTCAAAACAGCAGGCACGAGAGCCTGTAGCTGACAAAAAGAACACTACCCGAGCACTCAAAAAAGAGGGAACACCTGCAGGGTGAGATTACACGCAAGCACGGAATGCCATCTCAGAGAACCCATTTGAGCCACTTATCCACTGAGTGCTCTTGAGGAACCTGACAAGGAGGAAAGGAGAACTAGCTGATGAAGGATTTCAGTAGGTCTGGATCAATGAATGCCCTTTTCCTTTCTCTGTTAGGATTTTATCCGCAAATTTACAGGAAGCAATAACAAACTTTGGAGGAGAACAGAATAGAGTATAATAGTACCACAGAAACTGTCAGGGTCTGCAAATCTAACCCAAATGGACATAAAGAAATAAAACAATGGAGCTGTTCATCTCGTCACCTCTTGCTCTTTTGCCCCAGACCACAAATCTACTGCATGCTCTGCCACAGCTACAGGTCTTTTAGGAAAACCTCACAGCAGAAGAAAGGCTGGCAGGCCAGAGACTGCTTTTAAGGTGAAAACAACACTGGCTGGAACTGCAGTCTCTTTCAATCCCAGAGAAAACTCGCCTTCAAATACTTCTTTTTTAAAGGACATGTTTCCTATCAATGCACCATACCTTGGGGGTAAAATGGAGTTCTTCTTCAGAACCGTTCCAATCGTCATCATTCCCCTCTTCCTCGGAGCTTCTTAAAAAGCAAAGCAAAATGAGCATGGTGTCTCTCAAATCATCCCCTCAAGGAAGTGTTAGGTATTCTGGAAGTCTCACCTTACTGAGTCTCCTTCAGACAAGTCATCCATTGCTGTTCAGACATTAAATGACACGTTGAAATTAGATTGGGCAAGCTAAAAACTAACCAGCACAGACAAACATTTGACATGGACAACCCTACAGGTCATAACAGAATGAAACTTTGGGTAGCCAATTCACCACAAGACAGCACGAACCAACGCATTTCCAAAATAACTGCTTTTTCAAGCCACCCTCAGTTAAAAACAAACAAACAAACAAGAGACCAGACTTCTATTTCCTTTGAACTCTTACACCTAGAAGTTTAGGAAACACCTCTAAACTGGGGAAAAAAGAAAAAAAAAAAGCACAGCATGAATATGCTGTATTAGTAAACAGTTAACCAAATGGCGGTGGCTTAGGAAGACAGTAAGCCAGTGAACCACCACAGTACTCATGACACACACGAGTACACATCACACACAGAGATTTTACTAATTCATGTAGCCTTATGTATAACATCATGCTCTATACTACACTATCTGCTGCTCTACCCAGGTACACAGGATTCTGAATACGTAAAGCAAATCAAAAGGCAGAATCAAGATCTAAAGCTTAAACTCACACAGAAGAATCCCCAGCAGTTTTCCACACTGCACCAAGAGGCACAAGAGGCATAACCAGGGCATTCTGTACCACACTCAAGCTTTCCTCAGCATGATGAAGGAACTTACCTTGTTCCCCTAGGGCTATAGGGCAGGCCACAACTGGACCAGAACGGGTGCACCGGCTGGTGCGAGAGTCATGTGTGTGTGCTTGTGTGTGTATGCATGTCTGTGTGCTGTGGAACACGAGTTTTAGAATAGAAATCACTATCCACCTGCTCTACCCATCCTACTTAGTGAAGCTGGATTTTCACAATCTGTGTGGCCATCTGTAGCCAAAAGTACACACCTGAAAAACAAAACCACTCTCACCAAGTTCCTTCCCTGTCCCCCCTCTCCCCCTCTGTGGGAAAACCTATATAGATGGGCAATCCGACAGGTAGAAGGCAACAACCCTGCCAGTGGACATGTAGCACACAAATCACAACTGCCTTCACAGCCTGACAAGAAGCATCTCCAGCTAGCAGCAAATGAGCACATCCACAAAACTTCTCGTGCTATGCTATCTGATGCCTACGCTAAAGTCAACAGTGAGCACAGTCAGCGTTGACAATGCAAACTGCCTAAAGAAAAACCACAGTGATTTTCCTCCCGAGCTCCTCCATCATTAAGGATCCTACCTCCTCTGTCCACAGCAGATGCACCCAGTGTGAAACCAGCAGCTCCTGCCCAGTGAGGACCGCTAAGTACTTTGGAGCCTTGGGCACCACCTGCAGAAGCTTCTCCGCTGCTGTCCTGGTCTGCGCTTCCTGCCAGTTGTTTACTAAGACTATGTAGAGAAAGAAAGGAAACGTATTTGGTAAAATAACCAGATACCTGCATATACCATTTAGTGGAATAGCTAACAGCCACTTACTATCCATCCTACACACATTCATACAAACTCATACCCTCCTCAGTGTTCAGGAAGGGTAATGCACACAGAACCTGTGGCGTGGCTATTACATACTTCAGTGTCCCCTGCTGCCACGTTCATCCTATAGGTGCATATTCATACCTTGGAGGTTATTAACTCCTGCTTGGTCCATTTTTTCAGCCTAGCTTTCAAGCATACATAACCACCTTAGATAAGGAACAGCCACAGCCATAAAGCTATGCATAAGAGGAATGAAACTGCTTAAGATCTTAACAAGAGGGATATCAGCTAGATCTCTGAAACAGAGGCTGGTAGTTCCTGGTCATTGTCGTGAAAGTCAGGAAGGACAATGGTGCTTGCTGGTCTGGGGAGAGGGTTTACATGCATTTCACTTTGCCAAGTTCCACCTCTGGCTCACTTTCGAGTTTATATTGGGCAGATGTGAGCTTAGCAACAAAACTTGAATGGTAACAGAGAATCCTGGATAGAAATTTTCTCAACTTCCAAATTAACGCAAGACACAGGAACAGTACACAGCTACACAGCAGAAGGCAGCACGGAGCTCAGCTTCCAAACAGGCCCAAATACCATTAAACCTTGGTGCCGTTACCAGAAATGTTCAAAAGCCACACTGATAACTGACAACTTATTCTAATTATAAAGTTAAAAGTTTAGCTAGAGTATCCATGAATAACAGCATAATCCTCAGCTGTCCATCCATCACTGTCCTTCTGGGAAAATCAGCACCTTACTGAAGAAGGACTTTGATCAAATTGAGCTGCCCACCAGAAGCAGCAATCATAAGTGGGGTTCTGAAAGATCCAAAATATGGTATGAAATAGATCATTTTATACAGACACTGTGATTAGTTTCATTCCTGCTTGCTCTAAAGAAACCTGATTACTTTAAAATGAACCACAGAAAAAGCAGTTACCATTAAAAGAACAAAATGGGAGAGGGAGTCAAAACAATTCAATGTTCAGACAAAGCTTCCATGTACACGACACTGAAGCACACACTGCTGCTGTACAGGAGATGCTTTTTAGAACTGAGGCCTTGCTGCTGAGCTCCCGACACAGGTCCTGCCAGACAATGTCTCCTTGCAATCCTCAGTGCAGAAAGCACCCATGAGGTCCAACAGCAGCCAAGGGCAGAGCTGCTTCACAAGGCACCCGGAAACAGCTCCTCTGTGTGTGCCTCCTTGCTCTTTTTCAGAGCTCATTCCCATGCCTCTCATCAATCCAACCTCAAGAGAGGGACCCATTCTGATAAACCCCTTACCTTTCACTCCCATATGGAGCACGCACGTCAGCACCTGTTTTAAGGAGAATCTCTGCTATCTCTTTGTGATGTTCAGAGACAGCAAGCATCAGTGCAGTACATCCCTCCTGAAAGGACAAAGAAATAAATCAAGTTAAAAATCAAAGTAAAAGATAAGTTCAAGAGAAATATTAATGCAACTTTCTGAAAGAAATTCCTTAACAAATATAAACATTTACCTTATTCTCCACATCAACATCAGCATAATGCTCAAGTAAGAGCAACACTGTATTTATATTATTAGACAGGACAGCCAGGTGAAGAGCGGTGTTGCCGTCAGCATCTTGGAGATCTGGGCTGGCCCCATGCTGTAGGAGAATAGCCACACATTCTTCTTGCTGGCACTGCACTGCCTGGGAACAACACACACAAAAAGCAAAGACTTCCAAAGTTTACGTTGCACTGTCCCAGCTCACCCAACTTCTGAGCGCTGGGAAAGAAGAGCATCTTCAAAGATGAGCTCACATTGGCCTATCCCACCCCAATTACAACAAGCATGTTCCTGCACAGGCCTGTGTAAAGAATCCTGCCAGACACCCCTCCATTTGTGCACAGGCAATAATTCCCTCTCCAAGAGCAGGACATATCCCACATACCTTCATCAGTGGTGATCTCCTGCAATTGTCAGAGAGGTTCAGCTGGCACCTCTCTCCCAGTAGAAATCTAACAACATCCACATGGCCGTTCGCACAAGCGAGATGCAGAAGCGTCCTAAAAATGAAACACGTGAGCTTAACATAGACAACAAAAGAACCAAAGCTGTGTTGCCACCCAGACCTGGGGATCCTGCGCAGACCCTGCTCCTCCCCAGGGCTGCTGCTGCAGTCCTGCACTCATCACCCACAGGGCAGAAGAGAACTGCTGATGCCTCAGCAGCTGCACAACAGCCCTGCAGGGAGAGTGTGGCCAACTGGCAGGGCAGGGGCACACGCTTCCCTCAGCACTTGAGCCCACCCAGCAGCTGCAAGCAATGAGCTCTAGAGTTCCCCCTCACAGCTGACAGGGCAAATCTTGCTTTTCAAGCAATTAGCTTGAATGGGAGCCCACAAAAAGCCCTAAGGGTGGATGCTTCCACATGGCACCCAAATGCTGCCAGGGGGGCTGGTTGCACCATGCTAGTGCTCCCCTGGATCAGTGGGCTCTGTGTCTTAGCACAGTCCCTGTGCTTGAGGAGAGGGCTGTCAAGGACTAGCAGAGCTTGGCTCAGGACCTCCTGCAGCAATGCCTGCCAGAAGCAGCCCAGTTGTCCCACTAGCAGGCCACAGCCCCTCACCTCTCCTCCTTGTCTCGGCTGTTGATGCCGACCATCTTCAGCCACCAGCGCCATCGCCTCAGCCAGGCCAGGTTGCCGCGGGCGGCCGCGCGGTGCAGCCTGCTGAGGTCTTTCTTACGCAGCTCATAGCCGCTGGTGGGGGCAGTGCAGCGCTGCCCAGAAGTGCAGCCAGAGGGTGAAACCTTCTGCTTCTTGCTGAAGAGCCCCATCACCCTCTGGTGCGGGGCGGGAGCAGCAGGAAGCTCCCGGCCGGCTCTGGTGGGCCCGGGGCAAGGCCAAGGAAGGGAAAGGTTAGAGTCAAGAGCCAGAGGGTGCAAGGACAAGAAAGACAGCACAGACGACGAGGAGGAGAGACACAGCACAAGGCGAGCTCGCAAGGATGCACAACCAACACTCCCAGCTCCGGAACTGCTGCTGCCGCGGCCTCACCAACGGCAACACTGCGAGGAGCACCAACGGCAACACTGCGAGCACCAACGGCGCCGCCAGGGGGCGTCACGGCGCGCGCGGCTCGGGCCGGCCCAGCTCGAGGGGCGCGCGGGCCCGCCGCGCTCGGAAGGGGCCGCTGGTCGCTCCCAGCCTGACAGGCCAGAGCTCCGGGGCGAGGTGCTGTCCTGCAACAACAGGGGCCTGAGGTGGGAAAGGCAAGGGCGGCATCCCGCGGGGCTGGGGGCTGCCGCTCCCCCAGGCCCAGAGTCACAGAGCGGTTCAGGCCCTCTTGGCCGAGGCCTCTGCTCCCACCGGGCGGCCTGGGGCCAGCCGGCCAGGCCCGTGTCCAGCCAGCGCAGGAAGATCTCTAAGCTGGGCAACGCCACAGCCCTCCTGGGCAGCCTGTACCAGTGCTCTGCCCCCCTCACAGTAAAAATGTGTTTCCTGGTGTTCGGAAGGAACCTCCTGTGCTTCAGCTGATGCCCATCACCTCTTGTCCTGTCCCTGTGCACCGCTGAAAAGAACTTGGACCTTCCCTTCAGGTGTTCATATGCACGGAGATCCCTCCCGAGCTTTTTATTGTCCAGCTCTCTCAGCTTTTCCTCATGTGACATGCCAGGTTTGTGGCTGATTGTTTAGCAAGGGCCCGCGGTGATGTAGGGGATCTTGCCTCCAGCTGCTGCTATTGTGTGCTATTGCCTTTCACCTCTGTCTCCAATTAAGCGTTCCCTAAGGGGCCTTCCCTTTGGAAGGGGCAGGTAGGATTCTGCCTGAAGCAGAAGGGAGTGCTCAGCGAAACAGTCCCCAGGCTCGAGGTAGTAAGAGCTTTAGGTGGGGATATCGGCTGCTGTTTGCAGAGTTCCTGTCTGCTCACACCAGCCGTGGGAGAGCAACTCTTGAGAGGGCCAGTGCCCAAGAGCTGGAAGTGGCCGAGTCCTTGAGCCCAGGAGGGGGAAAATGGCCACAGCCCAAATGCTGCACAGGATAAAGAGTTCATGTTTTTTCCATGCTCCTTCTTGGGACAAGCATTTTCTTTCCAAAATCTGTTACTGCAAGAACTTAAGCTGAATTTTAAGAAGGCCAGCAAGGAAAGAAAGAAAAAGAATACCAAAAGCAACTCAGCTTCAGTTTCTGAGAGGAGCTGAGAAACTGTCATGAACCTGTAGGAGTGGTATAAAGAGGTGGTAAATTGTTCCCTAGAAGAGAGGTGTTTTTATAACAAATTAAAGTGAGTAGCTGGAATGGTAAAATAACCCTTACTAAGTTTCTTATAATCCAGGTATTCTTCTTTATAATTTTCTGGTGAAAAAAAATTGAGATTTTCTGAAGTAATTGTGCAATGTAGGTACCATGTTAATTTGTATATTACTGTCATCCGGGAACTCAGAATAATGAAGGCTTGCAGTTACATTACTCATATGACATTAAACATTCCTTAAATCCATTCCCATGAAATTTTGTCCAGTTGTCAGAGATGTACATTCAGATACAGTATGGCCAGTAAAAACAAATGTATATAATTGTTTGCATAGCAAAGTATCCTCTGGAAAAGAACTGAGGTAGAGAATTAAGATCTGCAGAACTGGCTTTTGTTGTGCCAAACCTACAGGAATCAGTACCTGCTTAGTTTGCATCGAGGGTTAATTGTTTTTGTGCTACTATTAGCACTTCCACTTAGCCTGTATTTTTTTGGTTTTGCAATGATCCTCCACTTCCTGAGTCACTTCAAATTGTTAAAACAGGCTGGAAATGTGCTGTCCCATGTACTGTTGTAATAGCTATAACTCATTTCCTTGGAAGTATTCCTGAAAATCATCATCTATATTTCATGTGAGACTGAGCAGTTATGTTGTCTTTAAAGCAGATGAGCATGTGTGTGGTGCAGCTCCAGACCTAATTTCACCTAGTTTAATGTAATGGTTTAGAAAGTGGGGCTACAAGCTCCAAATCTCTCCCAGGTGTGTGTATTCTGTTTACAAATCATACCCATTCCTGGCTAACTACAATGATGCCTGGTTTAGGCCTATGGCTCTATTGCCATCAGCCTCTGCTGAGCTACTCTGTTATTTATGTTAGTGTCAGCTACTGCCAACTCTGAGGGACGATTTTACTTGCATGTTCCTATTATAACCTGAGTTCTGTTGGCAGGTGGCTGGGAATCCACTGAGCACCTTCAGGGAAAGACGATTCTGGAGTCCAGGAGGCACTGGAGTGATTAGCAATAGCAAGTTAGGAGTCTGCAGCAAGGAGGGGCATCAGAGGGGATGAAATGAGTCCCCCAGGGGTTGGGGATGACTGGTCACAATTTGCTTTAACTCAGCAATTCAGTGGAAAGGAAAAACATAGTGAACAGATAGAGCTGTTCATGGATCCTTATTTCTATTTGGTCTTTCCTAGTTGTTTTTCCAGACTTAAAATGTTACATGGTTGGCCTGTATTCCAGCATGTAGGAAAGCCCTTTTTATTCAAGCGCAGCTCCTCCTAGTTTAAAACATCTTTTCATCTGAGAGGAGATAAAGGCTATTTAACAAAAGAATAATGTCTGTATAGAGCCACCCCTCATCTCAGGATCATTTGTGGTCCTGTAGCACTGGCCTTTTGTAACAGCAATGTGTTACTTTTAATGTCCAGGTATCAATGGCAAAGCCATCTCTCCTATTCAGCTATTGAGCTCAGTTTTTGTCGTACCTTTTTGTCCTACCATCAAACTACAGAAAACTTCCACACTCCAGCATAAAAGGACTTCCCTACTGTTCTTACTGCAGCTGCCTGGATGGACTCTGTTGTATTAACAGTGAGGCTGTCTCAGTTTAGTCTGACAAGTTTCAAACCATGTTTCTTCTGTTAAGTGGACGTAATTTAGAAATGTATCTTTGGATTAAATTGTTTTTAAAATATGGCTTACTCTCAAGTTATAACAGATATCATTATAGCAAATGTAGGGAAGTAGATGAGTTAAACATTTGCCTACATCTCTCACTGTTTTGAAGGATCTTGTTCATGCATTCCTCATCTATTGGAACAAAAAGATCAAGGGTATCTTCAAACTTGTGCTCTAACTGGATGAACCATTGTATTAAACATTTTTCTAGTTACATGATTCCTTAAGGCTACAATTTTCATCTGTGTTCATCTTTAACCGTTGCACTTATCTATCTGGTTCTGCTGCATTGTTTTTTCCTCTGCAAAATGCTAACAGCAAACCTGTCTGGCATGTATCATTTGACATGAAATGCAGCAAACCCGTGTAGCTTCCATGCTCCTCCAAAAATACTCCTCAAAGGCAAGTTGCTTTGCCTGATTAATTGATGAATGGATTAACTGTCATCTTTCAACATGGCAAATGCTTTGCAATTTGTTAGTTTCTTAATTCAAGTCCTTTCCAAGTATCTTATTTTGCAAAGGGAAGCCCAGAATTCCAGGCAACCTTCTTTAAGTGCTTTCCTTAGTTTCTGAGAGCTTGGAATTCCATTCTGAGGTGTTTTTAAATTGCTGATCATGTGTAGTGTTCAGGAGTCACCCAGTCAAAAAGCCTGGCACAGGACAGTTTCATTTATTGCCTGACTTTCAGCTGATTCACATTATCAAATACAACTTCCACACAGCCTGTTAGAGATACTTTACTTCCTTGGATGAAGCTTCTCAACGGAGGAGTTTCCCCAGATGAACTGTATTGCTCTACAGGATGTCAGGGTGACACAGTACATTCCTTTCCTATTAAAAAGAAGCCCACAGTTTGTCTTACCCTTTGCCTTCCTGTCTCCTATGGGCTTTTAAACCTGTTCTATGATTTTAAGACACCTAAAATCAATTTCCTTTATTATTTCTGTTTGTCTGCAAACAAAAAGCTATATGAGGAAAACATACCTGGGAGTTTGGCTCGATTTCAGTTGCCCTCACACGGTTTGTCAGCATCTTTCCCAAATTCCGGTTTACCTTCAAAACAAAGTTTATCTTTCCTTGTCAATTTGTACCATTGTTTGCAAGCAGAGTAACAATGCCAGTCAGCAGCTTTGTTTTCAGCGACTTCAGTTGAAACCCCTTCAGATTTCTTTCCCATGGCTGCTGACCAGGCTCTTTGCCTGGCTCTTTTGCCAGCCAAAGGCTGGATGTGGCACTAAAGGCTGGATGTGGCACTTAGTGCCATAGTCTAGACGGTGTGGTGGTGTTGGTCATAGGCTGGACTTGATGATCTTAAAGGTCTTTTCCAGCCTTGGTGGTGATTCTGTGTGATTCTGTGTGTTTTTCTACCCCCAGTGTCACGATAGGGGCTGGAGTGGAGGGGGATGTGCTCTCAGTAACTGCGGTGTTTGATGGTAAACAGTTCAAGCTTACCTCCTAGCTTCCGTACAATGTAATTATCTTATTTCCCATGGGCTGCCCTGGAACAAGAAATCAGCCGAAGGTTATTCATGTTTTGCTTCTTAGTCGCCTTCATGACTTTATCCACTATTTTATTGGCATTAAGCTACTGCATGAAAGAGAGTTACTTCTCTCCCCTTTCCTAGCGGCAAGCCACTTTGTTTTGTTTTGTTTTTAACCTCTATGTAAAGACCCCAGGGCTCTCTAGATGATTTCCACAGCAGAACCCAGCCCGGGGCAGCAGGGGGAGGGCTGTCCCGTCCTGAAGAAAGGAGCAAGGTCTCGTTATGGCTGCGCAGGTGCTGAGGGGGGGATGACGAGTGGCCATCAGCAGGTAGTTGAGGTGGCTGTAAAGGCGGGCGTTGGCTTGAGGGCAAGCCTCGCCATTCCTTTGCCTTTCTGTTAGCATGGCTTTGTCATACATGCAAATCCGCTGATAGCACCAGCTTTTAATGAATCCTTAAGCTGAATCCTTTCATTCCTTCCTGGAACTCCCTGGCTGGTAGCAGGGAGTTCGGCTGGGCAGACGGCGAGCCCTTTGTTCCACAGCCTCAAACCCCGCCCTACCCCGGTGCTCCGCCAGCAGAGATTGTCCTGGGGTGGGTAACACGGGCTGCTCTCAACACGTGTTCGTTCACCTCAGCTGAGGGGGCTGGGGGAGCTCCGTGCCGGCCTTTCTTTAATTTCAGTGACTTTAAAAGGAATGCTTGTGGCTTACGTGTTCTTCAGTTTCCGAATATTCAAGTCCTGTGAATCTTTGGAAAAACTGCATGGAACAGAGGTAGATCTGACAAGTGAGTGTTGCACAGGGTGAGCGGGGCACAGCGGTGTGGCAGTCAGCCGTGGCAGACTCGTGCACCAGTGGTTGCTGGTGTGGGAAGAGCTCATTGGAGCCATGAGGAGCTCTCTGGATGGGCGCTGGTTGCATTTAGCAAACTGCTGGTGTCGAGTCACAGGCAGTGATGTTGGAAACAGGCATGTGGCTGGAAGATCGGGGGTGTTTTAAACTGAGTTCCTACTACTGCTCAGCAATTAATGGAGTTAGCTCGATCTTTGTGCACGTGCCTCATATTTCCTGGTATTTTAGGAGTGTGTACCGGTGTGTGATAGGTTCAGTGTCCTCCGAGGGCTGTGAGGGCACAGCTGACTCGGGTGGAGGCTGTGCTCCTCCAGGGCTGGAGCTGATGCCTTTGTGTGTTAACACAGCTGGTAATGTGTCAGCCCAGTAATGCTTAGTCAATGGTTATTATGGAAAAATGAGTTAATCGGGTTACTTGGCTTCTTTGTAACAGCCTTGTCTTGTGGATCTCTGTTTCTTTTTCTGACGAGAAATTCCTTTAAAAGCAAACAGAAGGGTGTCTCGGACGTACACGAAATCTTGCAGTGCCTCTTTCCTATGAAGAAGTTAAAATTGGCACTGTATTTTTCTTTTAAATGTGTGAATTTAAAACAAACTTGCATATCCACCATTTGCAGAGCTATGGCTGAAAAATAAACCTACCCATGCCATGCACTTTTTCATGAAAAATACTGAGGTCCAACTTTTTTTTTTCCTCTTTTTTTTTTTTTTTTCTTAATTTCAGTGTGACACATTTTGTTCCCACAGAAAGGCTTTTTTTTTTTTTTTTTTCTTTTAACTTGGAAAGATAACCACAACCCTCGTAACTGCAGTTTCTCTGCAAATGTTCTTAGTGTGTGGACCTAAGTGCCCTCCTCTGCCATCCAGCCGGTGCTGCGCTGCTGTCCCGCTGCCCTGCACATCTCACTGGCTCTGAAATGTGGAACAGGCAGTTTCATAGTTTGGGTAGTTTTGTGGTGTTTCCTCAATAGTGAGATAATTATGTTATTAACTGGTGGACTGGTGGTAACCTGTTGTACTCAATAATTTCTGATCACAAACCAAAAATACTTCTGCATGTATTAATTCAGTTTAAGTTTAGTGGTGTTTTGGTGATTTCCAGCGTTGGAAAAGCTAATCCTAGTTGGCTTACTGGGATGCACTACTGCTTCAATGTAATGAAAACATTTGAAAGAAAAGTCTCTGAGGACTTTGAAAGTGGATGTTTGATTACACCACCGTGCCACCCTTCTTGAACAGTCAGGTAGAAGCATTGCTGCTGCTGGCTGATTTTTCCTAGCATCCCAGTTTCATGGAATTCTATTATTATTTTACTCTAACTTAGTCTTATGCTGTGACTGTCTTGATATCGGTGGATTTAGGACGTGATAATGTCTTTTTGGGCTGGTAAGAAGTTGTATGGGACAGATGCAGATCTGGTAAGTTTGGTGCATTGTCTAAGTGGGGCAAAGACCTTTGGAATTTAGCAGTAAATGTAGCAGTTCCATCAGACAGCTCTACAATTTTCCATACACAGGCTTTGCCATCAAAAAGCCTGTTAAACATACGTGTATCTGGGATAGAGTTGTGCAATTAAGTATGGTTAAAAAAAACCACCAAACAAGCAGGAAAAAGAATGCAGCGAGTCCAATACATGATGTATTTCCTGATTAAAGCTTTGGATTCCTGTCAATGTTAATTTAGAACAGGCTTTCTTTGAATAATTTCTTTTCCTTGCACTGTACATTTACGATCTTTTAAAGAGTATTAACTTGCTGTGTGTTCCATTCATGGCATTCAATTGCATGTTTTATCTATACACAGTTAGGGGCTTTGAGCTCAAAGCACATCTTCCATGCCTTTTGTTTTCTTTAATTAGTTTTTGGTCAGACCAACCACGACCAGAATTTGCAATGGAGTCCAAACAAACAAACAGCTTTTTTAGTTTTGTAGAACTTGTTCTTTTTTACCTGTTTATTTTTTGCAGCTTTTCTCTGAAAGACATCCATCTTCCACCTGACAACTGAATCTTGAAAACGTGCCAATGGAGTAAGAATTATGGAAAGTAGTTTTAATAGAGTAAGGAAATAAACGAATCTAGGATATGTTATTTTTGGCCTCTGCGCTTAATCTGGGCACTGTAACTGGCTGATGAGTTGTGGTGTGGCAGGGCTGGGGAAAGGTCAGTTTTAAACAAGTTCACACTGCTTAGCTGGTACCAAATGATCTCTTATTAGTATTCCATAAGAAGTTTTAGAAATGTTTTAAAGCTGCCACCGAATCTGCCTGTGCTTGTTCTAAACAAGAGATTAACTGAAACAATCGGTGTAGCACTGTGTATAGCAAGGTAGTTTTTATCTTCAGTGCCTCAGCATATTCCAAAGACTTGCTTTTTCCCTTCCTTTTCTCCCAAGCTTTCACTTGTATTCTATTAGGATAAAGCTCTTCAATATAAAATGTGAATGTCTTGAGAACCCCTCTTGAGAGGGGTTTTTTTGACAGCGAAATGTCAAATAATGTTTACAAACAGTTGAGCATGTATGGGTTGTGTTTTGTGGTTTTTGTTGCTGGTTTTTTTTCTTTCTTTCTTTGAGTGGTCATGACACCAGATAGTTAAGCTTGTCACAGTAGCTCTCCTGATGGTGTTTTTTTCCAACGTGACTTTTGGAAGCAAGATTTAAATTACCTAAACACTTGGTTTCCAACCTACCAACCCCCTTTTGGTTATGTTGCCAGAGGTTTTGGGGTGGCTCTTGTTTGCTTAACACTGTTGCACGTTCCCTTTTGTGCTGGTGGAATGGCTGAACTTGCGCTAAGTATCTGTTATGTTTTCGGGTGATCTTCCGTAGTGCCCAAGAGTGTGGGTGTTTCTGCTGGAACAGCTGGGTATTCCCTGAATTTGATTTCCTGTAGTAGTTTAGATCTTTAAAAAATATTTGGGTACTTTAATGAAATGTGCCTGTTTTCCCTGAGCTGTAAAAAGAAATGGAAAAAAAAATCTGACAAATACTTAAAAAAACAAACAAAAAAAACCCAACAAAATCCCCTGAACTTCAATAATTTCCTGCATTTATCAGAACTGGAAAATACAGCTGGGAAAAGCAGAAGCACTTGACCACTTGTCTTTAAACCTGTCAATTAAATTTGCTGGTGAAGTCCAAGGTAGAGTCAACAAAGCTTTCCAAGTGTGTTGAGTTCTGCGAACAAAAACTCTTCAAAGACAGTTAGATGAGTGAGAACTTTACATGACTTGAGTGAGTGAGAACACTTCACCCAATCCTGCAAAGTAAACTTAAAACTTGCACAGATAAACTGATCAGACCTACCGATCTCTTTGATCCACAGGAAGTTGCCT
Source organism: Hemiprocne comata (assembly GCA_020745705.1). NCBI lineage: Eukaryota > Metazoa > Chordata > Aves > Apodiformes > Apodidae > Hemiprocne > Hemiprocne comata. Next base: position 36,772,853 of record CM036616.1, on the reverse strand, counting down.
CATAAGAAATGTGTTCTCTAGACACACATGATGACAAAAGCATGTTTTTCTGTTGGTCAGAAGAGCTTAGCTTGGTTGACTGAACTTGCTGGTTACGATTGGACTGGAAATGTCCTGAAGGGTATTGGTGAGGTGAGTGAGGCTTGGCAGGATCCATGTCTGCATCATCACATTTGCACTAAGTTGTGTTCATAGGAAGTTGGAGGGTGTGTGCTCAGGTATCAAGCTGCTCATCTGTGAACACAATTGGCTTCCTCTATTTTTTGCAGTATTTTAGTGAACCCAAACTTCATTACCTAAGGTTCTGGTAGAGCTGTTTACGTACTTGATGTCTGTCTGCGTGTGCCTGTGTAGACAGTGCACTCATTGGCTTTGCTAGACCATCTGCAGAAACAAAGTATTCACAGAGCAAGGGTGGACAGATGTTCTGTTCCATGATGATGAGTACAACTGGGTGAACATCGTGTTTCTGATTTACAGAACATGGAATAAATGATGTCACGCTAAGCAAAATGAAGAATTATTTGGGATTCAATAAACACTCAAATTTGTGGTTTCCAGTTTCTACTTAGGCTACTAAATTATGTATTTCAAATGGAAATATTTGTTTGAGAAATGTGCCTTCGTAAAGAAGCAAAACGGGCACATTGTTTGCCAGAATAATTGTGTATACATGAAGTTGTCTTTTGGGATAGAAAACGTTTGTTCTACTCTGAAATTGGTCCTTAGCAAGACATTTGAACATAGTATGTCTGCCACTGCCCTACTGGTCACTGTAACAGCACTAGTACAGTGAAGGAGGAAGAACGTTTGAAGTGGGAGGTTTCCAATTGCTGCGTCTGAAAGGAAGCCTAAAATGTCACCTCTAAATGGGCACATGCCTCTTCACGGGGATGCTGGGACAAGATCTGGCTGATCAGAAGGGAGTAGCTCGCTCTTGCTCAGGAATCTTGGTGCTGATCTGCAGCAACCTCAGAGTCCTCGTGTCCATCAACAATCTGCATATTTGCTGTACGGCTGCTTTAGGTGTTGCCATTAGAAAAGCTGTTGGATGCCTGTGATGGTGGTGGTTAATCAAATGATGTGACTGGGTAACTGGCTTATTAGCTGAGCCAAAGCTGCAGTGCAAACAACTCTACCGTGAACCACTGGTGTTTCACCTCAACACCACTGGAGTGAAACTGCAGTTACTAGCAGAAGGAGAAGGAAGGAACTGAGATGGTTTGTTTTGTTTTTGTTTTTTACTATTCTTCCTTCCCCCATGTCTTGGTCTTTATTGCGAGGCTGAGAGTAAGAAGGAATGTGAAAGTAGAGGCAGTGTAACAGCCACGTGCACATCTTAAAGTGGCTAACTCTTAAGAAGCTGCTAAGCAATAATCCTTGCTGTTCTGGGCCATGAAAAGAAAAATCAAGTGATGCTTAATTTTTTACTAGCTAGAACCACAGTAATTCTGTACACTTCTTTTTACTTGATATAAGGAATTAACTTTGGAAGGTTGTTCATGATGGCATGCCTGGATTGTCAAGGCCAAGGGAAATTGTATCCAAATCAGCTTCTCAGACTAAGGTTCTAAATCCAGGTGATGCTGGTCTGCTTAGAGTCAAAGCTATTGGCAAAATAATGGAACTCATCTGCACCTGGTTTTGTTGCAACTTTATAGTAACGGTGTGAATAACATCATCTCTCTTCTCGGTACAGTCTCTTCATGTTCTCTGCTAGTGGTCTGACTGTAGTTTGGGAATTTCTGATCTGCCAGCTTACTAGGATAATTTTGAATGTTCTGATTCTTTCTGCAATTTGAGAATAAGTAGATTAAATACCCTAATCACTAAATAACTTAAAGGAACTGTTTTAACTCCAGTTTAGATTCTGTTCAGTGAAATACTGGAGGGGAAAAAAAAAAAGCATCTGTTAGAATAAATTACTGAGAAATGGAGCTGTTATGGGCTTGCCAGTTACTCAGTTGTCATTACTCCTTTCTTAAGGACCTGGTAGATGGCCAGGAATTTAATCAACCCGCTGTTTTAATTTGCTTGAAGAATATAAAAACCCCTGAAAAACCCAAACATTTCCTTTTAGGCAAAGGGTGAGGTGTCAGGATAGGCTGATTGCTCATCTTGGAGTGCCACCTTCCCTTCTTCTCCCTGTGCGTGGGTGCTCACTGCACAAGCAGGAAACTATTCACCTTGTAATCTTCTGCCTCGCTGCAATTAGCTTAATCAGGTCAGAAAACACCATGGAACAGCAGAGAAAACAGCAAGACTGGGAATGAAGCTGAGGTGGGAGGGGGTGGCCTTTTTTTAGTGGTCACAAGTTGCTGCTCAACTCCACGTCTTTCCTAGAGTGCTTTACTTCTCTCCAGGAGTGTTGAGGCGCCACAGCCCCTTGTTTGGGACTGTACAGCCCACATGCTGCTGCTTGGCAGCCCTTTGCTCTGCCCAGCCTGTGTGGGAATCTGTGTAGTGGGCAGCCTCCAATTTGGTGTAGGACTGCTGAAGAGCTTGTAGGACCTGTGAGCTCACGTCCCTCATAACAATGAGAACATGATGCTGTGTATTTTTAAGCAAGAGTGCTTCCTCAGTTGTGGCCTTGGTAGCTTAAGCAGCAGTGTTGCAGTTTAATCTGGTAATTTACTGGCCAGAGACCACTTCTTTGACTATTTTACTATTATGTCAGCACTTGGATACTCCTACTAGTTTAGTATTGTTTTCAGGGAAACTAAAGGAGAAGAAAATAATTATTAATACAGTTTTCCTAAAAGGTGTCTTACAAAATACTGGTTTTAAATAGTCCTCCTGTATAACAGAAATTAAGTGGATATTTGTCTTTTTGCTCTAAGAGATGTTGAGCTATAGTCATGCTTTCTTATTTTTAAATAATGACATTGTATTTTGTTTTTAACCCAAAACTGGCACTCTTGGCAGCTCACCACCAAAAGTTTTCTTTCCAAAATGTGGGGTATGGCTTAAACCTTTCTTCTGAGTTACAGAGAGGGAATTTCCAGGATGTGGAACTGCTGCAGCCATGTCATACATATGTACATAAGAAAAACAGTTAAGTTGTTGTTGGTGGTGTTTGGGTTTTTTTTGTTTGTTTGTTGTTTGTTGTTTTGTGTTTTTTTTTTGGGGGGGGGTGTGGGGAACGGACTCGTTCTCCCCCCACACAATGGAATGCCTTTCAAGCCAGCGAAGTGCCTCTTGTAACCAAGGCCAGACTGAAACAGCCGTGGCACAAAGACAGATAGCGGACTCCTCCCCCTGAGAGGCCGGGCACCCGGCCACATCCCAAAGGAGAACGTTATCTGAAGGGAGGCGGGCTGTGCCGGTGGAGCCGCTGGACCCACCGAGCCACCTGTCGGATGCGGCTGTGCCCGGGGGGGCCGGTGCTCGCCCGCGGGGGAATCGTCTCCCCCCCCCCCTCTCGCCCTGCCGCTCTAAGCGGAGCCGGGGACTCGCTGCCTTCCTGCTCGCCGCTCGAAGCGGAGTCTGGATCGCTGCCTGCTGCTGCTCGCCGGTGCCAGGGAAGACTGTCGTGCCGTGGTGTCTACAGGGCCGCGCCTGTCAGAGAACTCGCCGCCGGGCACGCCCCGCTCGTCCCATCACCGCCGCTGCTGGCTCCCCGGACATTGGTTACGTCTGCAGTACAGAAGGGGTAACACGGGTACACCTACACACCATACTTGGTACTCAGGCTTCACGTCCTACCCTTCCCTTACATTGATCCTCCCTCACCTCTTCCGCGGGGAGTGCACCTACTAACTCCATAGACCCCTGATATATATACCTAGATAACCTTCCCCGAGCCTTGGTCCTTCAATAAACCTCCGGTTGTGTGAGCGACATATTGGTCTTTGTGAGCGTGGGGGAGGGGGGGCGTTCCACTGCACCCTCTGGGGTGCGGTCCCACCCACGGACCTGTCTGCTCCCTGCCGAGGGGGGGGGGGGTAGTCGCGGAAGCATCCTGACATCCGATAGCCATTGCTATCGGTCCGCGACAGGGGGCGTTTGCTTGTTTGGTTTCGTTTGTTTGTTTTATTCTTTCTTCCCCTAAAGCCCTTTCAGGTCAAGCTTCTTTTTTTGCTTCATGAGTGTATGGTCTCTCTGCAGGGTCACTTTGCTCGAGCAGCTTCTGTGTGCAGAGAGGTCCTGCACACAGGATGTGTTTGCCAGTCCAAAGCATTTCTTGATTGGCTGGACATGCAGGAGCTGCTAGAGCTAACTTGGTGCTGCACTGACCATCCCAAGGGGCTGTTGGTGAGCTTTGGCCAGACACCTTGTCATGGGTCAGGTGAAGTCTGCCTCCTCAGTGTTTCTGGAAGCAGGCTGAATCTCGTTGTTGAGTTGCTGTCTTCCAATTTGATAGCTGTGGTTTGTTTTCTGCCCGCCCCTATGGTTTTCTGCCTTCTCATGCTGGCTTTTCCTCTCTGTCTCAGCAGCCTCACCTCTCAGTGATTGTACCTTGTTAACTTGCTTAGTTCTCTCTAGTTTTTCACAGATCTTTCACACAGCTCAGCAGTCTTCTCAGGCACAGGGCAAGGTTGCACTGCTGAGCTGTATCACATCTAACCCTTGGCTCAAAGACAGAGTTCCTTTGGAAGTAAGGTTTACAACAAGCTCAGATAGCTATTATGTAGGGTGAACTGGACGGCCTGCTTGCAAATACAGAAGATCTTAACTGCTGCTTCTTCCCTTTTAGGAGTCTCTGCTTTAAACCTATAGCTGTGAACAAATTCTGCCCGAGACACTTGGGCTGTGATAAGACACCTCTTTTGGTTAAGAAGCTTTAAATCAGAGCATTACCTGAAGTTTTTCTGTGCTGCCTATCATGGAAGAGTTCTTAAGAATGGGAATAGTTTATAAAGTAGAATTCCTTGGGATCAGCCATGCACTTTGAATCTTTGTTCTCAGTGGTTTGTTCTACGCCAGTATTTCTAGGACTCTTTCCCATGTCCCACTTTGTAGAAATTCTTCCTTGCAAATGAAAGGTTAAAAAAAAAAGTAGGCATCAAGGCACATGATGATGGTTTGCATAGAACTTCTTTAACCAATACTAAATGGAGGTAATACATCCCTATGAATCTGAAGACTCACAATTTCAATTCCTCTGAATTTATATATTCCTTTAAGAGAGTTTGTGAACTGTCATGTGACCTGCTCTTATTTTATACCTCTGATTAATACGTTGCTGCATGGGACATGAATGTTTCACTGTATAACACATTGCTTTTGTCTTCTGATAATCCTGATTGTCTGTTACAACCTCTCTGAATTCAGTTATCAAGCAAATCCATTTAATTTGTGTGTTAACTGCACACAGCACACACGTAGACACAGCAAACTGAAGACAGAATCCATGTATGTGTTCTAAAAACTACCTGGAGCCATTTTTGAGTTCCAGTATCTAGCTGGATTACAAATGCATTGAGGGAAAAACATGTTACTAATTCCTTTTTAAATTTTTTCTTAAATTTTGGTAGAAGGTCTGACCAGATTTGGAAAACTCCTCTTTTATTAATATAGCAGATTCTTTTTGTGTAAATCTTACCAGTCCCCTTAAGTTGCCCCTTAGATTTTAAGCTCTTCAGAGTAGGATACCTGCCCTTGTCCAGTAGTGACACAGTGATCTTGCATTAGCAGCCTGCAGATGCTGTTGCAGCGTAGTAAAGCGACGCTTATGCAGTGAAAATGAAGAGAGAGTCTGATCTAGAGAGACCACACCCATAATAAATAAAAGTTTATTCAGCAAGATCTAGAGGCAGCAGTGAAGGATGCAACCTTGACTTGTCCTTGGGTGTTCTGGACTGGTCGCAGTTACTGTAGCAGCAAAATTCTCCAGATGCTTCAATAAGGGCTGTGACTTCTGTGTTCCCTAATGACATGAATTGTCCAGTTCAGAGCACAAATGAGTTGCCATGTGAGAGAAGGTTCTTGGCTTGTTCCAATCTGTGTGAAATATTTTCTGTCAGTTCTGTGACCGTGTTTTTATTTTTTTGGTCTGTTTCTCACTGGTGAGGGTCTATGGCAACGTGCAAACACAGCAGATCAGGTTGGTATCTTGATTGCCACGTGCTGTGGATATCAAGACGATAAGCAGAGCTTCGTGCACATTAGTCCTACATTCTTCTTCATGTCCATGGATCTTTGCTTAACTTTGCTGTGGAGAAGAGGTATAAAGTATTGTGTTTTAGTAAAGCTTTGCCTGTGTGATTTCATAGGTGCTCTAATGCTTTCATTTAATGAAAGGAACTGTCATAAACTGCTTGGGTAAAGCAGCCTGGCACGACATAAGACTGGGGGGTACAGCTGACATAGCTGCCCCACTGCATCCTGAGAAGGACACTGAGTTGGGAACCTGGATTGTGTCATGTTTTATTTTCCTTCAACAGTATCAGTAGTAATTTTTCTATAAAATCTGTTACTCAGTGTACCTTCATCAAAGAGAGATTTAATGGCATTTAGGTGCACATGACTGGCTTCTGGTTTTAAAAGTGTCATGTCTGATTTGGATAATCCCCCTGGTTGTTTGTGTGTGTGTAGAATTTGTAGCAAGTTTGGGTTTTCTTTTGAGTGTTGGATTGATTTTTGAGAAATTTCTATCGGATTCCTTCTTCATGTCTGGGAGTAAATGCAGAGGCAAGACTGGTTCTTCAGAACACGATTACACTTACTAATAGTTGCATAGTGTTTGATGGGGTTTTATGTTTTGTTTGGGGGGGGGGTTGGGGTTTTTTTGTAAAATATAAAATTAGAATCTTTATTTTTGTGAGCAAAAGTTTTCCTCATGAAACAGTGGGGTGTGTGGGTTTTTTCTCTTTTCCCCTCATCCCTTCTCTTTTTTTTTTCCTTTTTTTTCCTTTTTTGCTAAAAGTGAGATGATAGAAGATTGAACTTAAAGAGCATCTCCAGGAGGAGGTTAATTGTACCTTCCACTCTTTTCTCCACTAAGTAATTATGGTACTAACATGGAGTGTAAGTGAATTTAATAGTCCCACTTTGAAAAAAAAGTGAGACATGTTCCATATCTAAAGATGCTTAATTTACCTTTTCAGAGTTAATCTACTTTAGACAGATCCTAATGAAGCTGTGCTAACCCCGTGGGTTTCCATAAGAAATGTAAATACCCATTCAGTTGGACAGAATTCCATTGAGATGATGCACTGGTTATGGAAATGGAGCCCCAGGAGTGGTCTCTAGCAAGAGGGGCCTTGAGGTCCAGCCTGTATTCCAGTGGGTGTTTAATACATATCATGAGGGGGAAACCTAAAGAGATAAAACTGGGAATACTTCTCTCCAGAATAGTCTTAGGTATGGAAATCAGAGCATTACCCTTGCAGATAGAAACCCTCAGAGGATGCAGAAGTTTTGGGAATTGCACCTCAAGACACAGTATTTACCCATGGGTTTATTGATTGAAAAAAGGAACTCTCACTTAATTAATATTGAATGCTGGGGTTTTTGTTGCACAAAAAATTGCAAGTCAACAAAACTGTTTCATAGCAAGTATCTTGGCAAAATCTATGAAAATGAAGAGGTTCCAGAACCTCTGCCTGGAGCCAACAGCAAGGCATGGTTAGGAATAAGCGTTGTAGTGAGTTACCTACTTGCAAATGTGTACGTGTGAGTAAACTCTCCTGGAAATCCCACCGCAAATATTGGGAAGTTGAACTCCATGTCATAATGCAAGTGGAAAAACTGGCACCCATACCTCTCCATTCACTGAGCTAGACATCACCAAGAATTTAATTTCCAATACCAGTGCTGCACATACCCATCGCCTGTACCGGTAAAACCAGAAGGCTTTTGTGTGGCATCTTGTTTTGATTAATTTTGGCTTTTATTTCATCCAGGATCCGTAAGACTGATTGGCACAGAAAATGTTTTTGCTTCTGTTTAGACCCTGAATGGATCAGCCCAAGAAAACAGGGTCTGGTCTGGCCCTGAACTCTCTCAGTGGTTTGATTGCAATGCTAACAAAAATAAACACACAAATTATGGGAAGTGGTAAAGAAGGAAACTCCTGGTCTGCTTACTCTAGATACAGTGAGATGATGAATCTCCCTGCTGGCACTCCCTAATGATTAGGGATGATGGGGAAACTTCAGACTTGCTGCAGGTAGTAGTGCAGCTGCACATTACAACCATTTGATGTTTGTGTTTTCTGAAACAGATAATACTTTTTTTTTTTTTTTTCCTTTGATAGTCCTAGAAGGCTTTCCTGTATGTTTTCCACATGAGCGGGAGAGCTCAGCTTAAGAGTCTGCTGGACTGATGTGATGTGATGCTGACAGAATTAATTCAGGATGATGTAGTAGAGCAAAGTAGCCTAAACTGACAACATATGAAGAATAAAGTGTTTTGAGTTGGCAAGCTGCTCAGGAAATGTTAGTTCAGAGGGGGCTAAACTTTCTGTTAGAACCCAGCTGCCTAATTAAGACTTTCCAGCAGTGAATCTTTGAAATCAGCATCAATGTGAAGCTGACCGTTCAAGATGCTTGACAGTCCCTTGTGGGTAAAATAACAATGTATCCCTAGTCTCGCTGTCTAATCTTAATAAAATCTTGTTTTAAACACTTGGATTTAATGGTGTCATACATGGATGTGAAAGGCTGACCTCAAAACTTAAATGACCTCCTCTAAATGATACGACGTCAGATGTTGCTAAGCCCTTCCTGAAATGATGTCAGATGTGTGTTGGTTCCTGTGATGGGCATAACCACGTGAAGGTGAGATGACAAATCAAATGGGTAATTCCGAGTGCACATTAACCTATACTTGCTGAAAAGCTCCCTGAGAAGCTGTTAACAAATTCAGAAGATATGCCTAAACAGTATTTAATCACAAATGTATCAGAGCAGGAAAGAACTCTTGTATCTATTATTTAAGAATTCAGCCAGTATATTTTAGCCAAGTTTCATAGAATCCAGTCCTTTTTTTCATTGATGACATCTTCTATTGGATTAGTATTGTGTAACTACCTATAGGTGTGAAGGTTGTTTGGGTTTTTGTCTTTTGTTTTGATTTGTTTTTTTCTTGTTTGTGGTTTGTTTTTTTGTTTTTTTTCCTTTTCCCTGGCAGTAATTTGTGTTGTGCTTGATCTGGTTCACATACCTTACTGGATAGATGGCACTTGGCTTAGTAGCCCCTCGTGGATGTGTCTTTCTCTTAGTTGCAATGTAGCCAGTGGATTTGCTTCCTCAAACACTTCACCAGAAGAGACCATCTTTATGGAGGTTAAGAGAGTTAGCTCTCCATCTCTGCTCACTTGTTGATCTCAGGGTGGCAGTGACTGGTTGGACTTTTACACAGCCATGAGTAGGTCCCAGGCTGTAAAGGCTGGTGTGGTCTGAGTTAGGTTACTGGTTGATATCAGCTGGATGATGCCTTTCTCTGGAGAGATTGTGGTTTGAGAGTTGCCCATCTCTGCAAGAAAAGTTGCATTGCTTATTTTAAGTCCAGGTTAGGAAGGTCTCTTCTGTAGGTCAGTCCTCATGGTGCCTAAAGTGGCAGCTTCCCTTTCATGCAGCGTGTGCGTATTATTTCTGGTGTTCCCTTCCACATCAGTGACATGACGTCCACCTCTAGATGAGAGGGAAGGACGAACAGGCTTTTATTTCTGGTGTGGTCAAAGGCAGTAGTTTCCTTTCTTTGTACTTAAGAGCCTGGTACATCATCCATTTTCTTCTAAATAAAGGTGTAAACTCTGCGTTGAAAACCAAGTGTATGGTAATTTATAGAACGTGGACCAGGAAGTTGCTAAAGACAAACTGAGAGCTGCATCAGGAGGAAGAAGCAGGTGACAGTGGCTGCACAGATCTGCACAGGTAACTCGTTTTCTCAGATTTACTGAGGACAAAAATTGAGACTGTATTGGTGAGAAAGGAGCTGCCTGGTGGTAGAGACTGCTTGCCCTCTTCCACCAAGCTGCACTCATAGCAGAGCTGCACAGAGAAAGCTCTGGAGAGGATTTCATCAGCACGTCTGCAAAGTGCTTTGGGTTAAGTCAAAGTTTAAGTTCTCAGATCTTGTGAGCTAAAGGCAAGCACAGAATAATGTGGACAACTGGGTACAATATTTGAAATTTCAAACAATTGCAGACAACTGGCAATTAGCAACCTTCTCCTTAGATATTAATCATGAAAAAGTCTCTCTCCACTGCAGTAAAGGTATAAGGTATTTAACAAAAGGGACAAAACAAAAGGAATAATTGCCTTTGTTTGGAAAAAGTTTATTTAAAATTTTTTATTAGTAGTTTTGTTGTTTGTTGGTTTTTAAATGTAGCATTTTAATGTGTTTAACTCATGCTGAGTGGTAGGAAATTCTTTCTTTCCGTGTAATCCTGTCTGGTGTAAAGCATGGGATCAGAATTTTTCTGATCTTGACCTAACCTTGAGCAGTGGGAGCCAGAAGTGTTTTCAGAGGTGTTAAAGGTGCTTGGCCTCTTAGTATTAATTTGCACAAGTTCTTTCTGAAAGCTTGAATGGCTAGATAAATCAGAGGAAAAACATTCTTAACTGAAAGGGAAAACAACTGTTTTCAGTAGAAGCAAAAATAATCTCGTCACATTTTCTCTTTCTCCTCCTTGATTGTGATGAACTTACAGGGCAAGAGAAATTTAGCTCCACTATGTGTGTGTACCTATAACATCTTAGCAACTAATTGTCACGCTCAAGAGGTTAAAATTTTAAAATCACAGTGATCTGAAGAAAATGTTTTGGCCTTTTTGAACTGATGCATGTAAAATGTCATGTAAATCAAAACAGAAGAATGCAACCATGCACGATCAAAATTAATTTCTCTATTTCAGAGGAAAAATAGGATAACACTGTTTGTAGGGTGGGTTGGCGTGGAGGATTTTCTTGCAGAGCATGGGCATGTGAGCAATCCAGCCTTTGGTATAAAAGCTTAATTGTGCTATAGAGACTTTAGCTGGACTACTGTTATCTCAAGGCTGATGGAGGGATAATTATAGCTGGGAAAGAAGAAAGCTAGCAGAAGAGAAATAACTCCCACCTGCAGAAGAAAGAACGAGATAGCAAAGTTGCTGAGATCATGCTATGTGAGGACTTTGTGTGCTTCGGACTAGTAGCCAATCACGTATTAGAAGCAGGTATATGGACAGTAACGGTGCACCAGTCAGACTGAAGCAATGTTCACGTAGACAAAGCATTTAACCAATAGTAGGATGGCTTACTGTGGGTGTACTGGGCAATGAGGCATATAGCAAGGCATTTGTTTACAATAAAAGGCTTTCGCTGGATCACATTGGTCGTGGTGCCTTAGTCCGAGCTCTCGCCGCAGGTTGGTTTGTGGGTTTTTTTGTTGCTGAGTCTGTGCTAAGTATGGTGTTTTTCTTGAGCCATTGAAATTCTATCTCTGAAAAAAAAAAAAAAAGAATTTGATTGAATAAATGATGGAGAAGAATTCTTGCCAGAATTGGGATAGCCATTTTTTCTCAAATTACATGTTTTGCAGATTCCTATTGTTGTGTGGCAAATAATCAGACACATTGAATCTATGTGGGCATAACTGATTCTCTGTGCCAAGACACCTTGTTTCCATACAGGCCAGCTGCTTGGAAATGGAAAATCATAAATATTCCCTTAGTTTATTAGTTAGAGCTTCCAAATACAGACTCTGTGGGAGGGCGTTGGATCAGCCATATGCATTACGCTCAGTTCCACCATAGCTAATAGGTCACAGATACCTTCTGTTCCAAGCTTACACTTAAAGCCAGAATTCTTAGTTAGAGTCATAAGCACACGATGTACTGAATGTAAAAGAGCAGGAAGGAGCCAGTGAAAGCCATACTGTGAGATGAGCCATCCTCCAGACATAACCTTAATGTTTGCAATAAATTAATGTTTTTGAATTAGTGTTTAGTAGTTGTTACCTGTCAGGTTCCTAAATAGGGCAGCTAGGATGGAGTTAAAGGGGACCAAGGGATCTCTTCAGCAAGATCACATTCAGCAATCTATTAGCTCCAGATTTCCTCAGGATGGGATTTTTAAATCTATGTCATAGTTTGACACTGGTGGCAGCGTCAAAATTACTGCGGTGAAAATGGAGGAGAGTGAAGAACTGTTTGTTTAGACCTTAAGGCATGACTGCAAGTTCTTCTATGAGTAACTCTCACAAAGTAGGTAAAGTAAGGATTTAGAGAAAAGGATGATGAAATAGCCGCTGCTCTTAGTTGTTGGTTTTTTTTTTCCCCAAATGTGATCAGCAGCTGGATATCACTGATTGTTTGGGGTTTTATTTCCTAAAATGGTATGAGTATAAACAGACCTAATGCATGAAGAGTTAGGGTTGAAAGGAAGCTGAGACTCAGGATATAAACTGTACACATAGCAGACAATACGTAAGCTGGTTCCTAAGGAAATAAGTTTCTGTGCTAGCGTGGTCACACAGTCAGATTCCTTGTCTTGTGTGTAGGAGAATAGAATCAGGTAAATGCTTTTCTCTTCTGCTGGATTATTGGTTTTTACCTTAGCGAGAGCTCTCAGGCAACGCGCAGCGCCCCCTGGTGCTTTTGGGGTTTTGTTTGCAACTTGTGCAAGTCAACTGACACGTAATTTCTAAAAATTGTCAAAATCTGTGTGCAGCTCTATTATTTGGGAGAGAAAATTAGGAATAGATCTTACGTAATGGCAAAAAAATAAGAATTTGTAGTTAGGCAAGCATCCAACTTGGAACTTTTCCCAAGAGGGATACATCTGGGAGTGCAGCAGTCTGAGCTGTCCTCTAATCCTTAAACCAGGATACATTTTAAATCTGCATCATCATTCTTCACACTCGTTGCCACCGTGATTTCTGCCACTGTTTTAAGGAACAAGATTTCTGTGGAATCAATGTTTATGTAGTCTTTTGCTCTGAGTGTTAATCATCATCCCCTTCCTAAATAACATTTCAGTCCATTGACTACATTTGACCATCTGGGAGGTACTTGCTTTTTGGCAGCTTACTGGGTTTAATCTGGCACTTTGTTGTACTTTGTTTTCAAGGCCCAACTCGTTTTAGGATGTGGCAAGACCGGAGGATACGGGCAAGCTCACCTCTTTTTCCCTGGTGCCTTCATTCAAAAGTGGCAGCCTGCCTGTTTGGTTCTATGGAAGGACAGATGGAAATGGGAAAGGAGCAAAAATACTCTGCTGTGACTCCGTGTCTGAGCTGCTGTGCTCGTGTGGAGAGCAATTTAGTGCCTAAATGGGCACATTGATAATAGTCTCTGGAATGCAGTATTAATGCAGATAACAGGGAAGCTCAGGATGCCATTTGAAGCCTTTCTTTCCCCTGGAAGTGCAATCCGTCTCTTTGCAGTGGAGTGTGATGAAAAGAACAATAATTGATGTGATGACTGGGAGAAGGATGACAGGGAGTGGGTGTAGCCACAGCAGTGAGGGTAGCGTGGTGACCAATTGATTCAGTTCCAGTTCACATCAGTGGAGTCTACTCTGAATGATCAATGGAATGAACAAGTGTTAGGAGAGCTCTGGAGGCTCTGCAGGAGCAACCATTGAAATATTCACCTTGCTTTCTAAACTGACAACAACAAAATCTGCTGATAGGTTAGGATGTAACTGGACTATAACAGGGTGTGTGAAAACAGCCTTGACAAAAATAAGATGGTGTTATTTGTGTTAGTGATGGCTCTGTAATGCAGTGATTTCTGACAGTTCTAGTGATTCTGTCAGCTGATACTGCCTTCTGAGGATGCAGTTCATTAGTTTTGTGATATCCAAGTGTAACTTGTTTTTAAAGGTCTCTATGTCTAAGCCAAGCAAGTCTAGAATAACTTTTCCTTCTTTGATTTTCACTGTGTATTTTTTTAAGAGCCTGCAAGTTTCTGGACTAAGCAAAAAACTTAAGTTTGGAAAAGCAACAACATACAGCTGTGCTGTTGTTCATTTGAAATTGCTAAATGAGAAATGAGGCATTTCTCTAAGAATGTCTGGAAGGGAGAACTGGCACAATAGTCCAGATCTATTAACTGTGTTACTGGACTTGACAAAAATGTTTCTTTGGCTAAAGTCACCCAGTTTTTCTTGAGCAGCAACATCAGATTTCCTATTGAGTTTAATAGATGCAATTCAGAAATAGTACATCTCTTAATTTTAGATTCCAGTGGCCTGACCTACCACAGCCTTCTTATATGTAATTTTAACAAAAGTGTTTTGTTTATGCTACATGTTTTTTTGTGAAAACAAAACTATCAGTATGGCCTATTTCTGACAATTAATTTTAATTCACTTTCCCTAAAGTCAAAGAGGCTGTCACATCTCACAGTGTCTTCACAGTAATGATGATGCTGTTCTACGCAGAACTTCGGAAAACCCTTTTTCCAGGGAAAATAGAGGTAGGTCAAGTCGTTGTAAGAGAGCAAGCCAGCCTTTGACTTTTAACCCACAAATTCAAACAGAGTTTTTTTTATTTGGTATCACAAAAGGTTCACAAAAGGTGAGAGGACCAATTGAAAATCCCACCAACCAGAAGTCTAGAATAAAAGTATTTAGGAAGCTTAATAAGCAGGCCTAGGGTTTTGGTTTGGTTTTGTTGTGTTTTGTTTTGGTGTTTTTTTTTAAAAACATGTGAAGGCCCCACAGCACAGGCAAACATTATATGTGATCTCAATTTGTCATAGGCCTTTCACATGGAAGTGTTTAAGCTGAGCTCAGTGTAGCCACACTTGCTGTTTTTGACAGTTTTATCTCCTAGTCTCAGAGCTCTGCCTGGCCAGTGCACTGACAGGCCCAATGCTGGGCCTGATGCTGATTTTTCTCTGGGTTGAATGTTTCATGCTGTCGCAGACCGAGATAGGTAAAGCCGTGACCCACACCCCCACCTCAGGGGATCGGGGGCTGAGGACCACTCCCCGTCACACTCACAAACAACGCTTAGGAATCAATAGGTTTATTAAAGGCACTGAGGTTTTGGCAAGTCCGATATCAAACGTCATATATATCAATAACAACACACAAAAGGGCTCAGAATATCTATATACCAATAACAACACCCAAAAAGACAATAGATAATCCCCCCTTTCCCCCTGCTCCCGTTCCCGGACAGGGATAGGAGGGAAAGCCTGGAGAGAGCCTTTGGGAAATAGAGGAAAACTGAAAAGAGAAGTGAGTGTCTGGTATGTGTGAATGTTATGTATGAACGTTAGTAGGAAGCGTCAGAATGTAGTGCGCAAATCTCACCACCGGGGTACGGCCGAAGCCGATCCCTGGTCGGGATCCTCTTCCTTTCCCCTGCGACTCCGGGCAAGCAGTCCGTTCGGTACGTCCACACGCCAACAACCACAGGAAAAGGCGCTCTATAGCTTCACAGCAGCCTCCACAGCGATACACACACGGCGGCGGCTATATCCGTAGTGAGTGTTCACAGAGCGCGCCTTTCGGCTCCCCCTCCGGTTCCGGCCCCGCCGTGCCTCCTGGGAGCTGTAGGCTGTGGGCCTGTGCGCATGCGCCTGGTACCTCTGGCCTCTCCCCATGAGTGCCGGGGCGTGCATTACCAGGACTGGTCAGTAGATGTCGCTGGATTAAAGGCCATTATAGAGTCCGTCTCTCACATCTCACCCCGTGGCTTTTATGACAGCGACTTGTTCCATGTGTGGTGTATGTTTACGTATGTGTTTGCGTACGTATGTACATCTGTACCCTAACAGGCTCTTGTCCAAACTCTTACCTCCTTCCCTATTTTAGGCATCGGAGCAACTAGAGAAAAATAAAAGAAAGGAGATATGGCATTAGACATATATACATTTTCATGTATCTCTATACATCTCTTTATATCTACATCTAAATATCTATATGTTGGATTTATATATATATACACACAAATTCATGCATCCTGTCTCTGAGGGAACAATTCCCTCAACTTGTGCATGTACTCATACACATTACAATAGCAATATGTACATATATACAATACAATACAATACATGATGGGAGTACAATATAAATAGATGTCCCAGTATACATATCTATATTTGATGCATCGTTGGTTCAGTATTTACATACAACAACCCAAAGGACCAACAGTGCTGGGAGACATATTGTTGTTTAATGGGAGATGTTGTGTAAACTATGGGGTGATCAAGTCCATAGTATCCACAAGGTAACTCCCCTCCTCAAACCAGTATCAGGCTGATCAGACCCTATTGTGGCTGGGATGTCTCCGGTTCTTTGGGTTGTTGGTTTAGCATGTACATATTGCTATATACACAAGTACACAGATACATATCTACAATCAACCCCGAAATCCTGCTTCACTCAACATGAGGTATCCAATTTGTACTGATTTTGAGTTTTTTGTTATTCATGTCAGATGCAACCCAGGTATTCGAGTTCACAGGCGTTTGCAGGGTCATTTTGACTTTCCCAATGTTTGGCAAGCGTACCAGTACAGTTTGTCCAGGGTGTAGGGAGATTTTCTGCTTGTTACAAGGCTTTCTTTGTTTCTCCTTTTCTTGAGTGGGTGATGTGGGAAAGAAAGCAGTTAGACGAGGACACCCGTTCACCCCCCATCTGTTATTTATAGTGGTGACTGCATATCACAACCTTTCATCCCATTTGGAGTCCTGTGGGTGAATAAGGCTTTTAATCAATCCGTTAGTACATTCTACTATCCCATTTGCTTGGGGATACTATGGTATATGGAATGTCCATTGGATGCCTTCACTTTTCGCCCATTGTTGTACCAGATGTGAGGTGAAGTGAGTGCCATTATCAGACTGGATTTGTGTGGGTTTAGGTAATACCCCAAATATCCTTTCCAGGAAGTGAGCCGTGTTTTCACCATTTGCTTTAGAAACAGCTTCAGCACAAGTTAGACCTGACACCACTTCTACCATCACAATGATATACTGTTTGTTTCCTGATTTGCGGAAAGGACCAATGTAGTCCACCTGCCAAGTAGACCACAAGGACTTTCCTTCCCGAATATGCAGAGTGTCAGTCGTCAGGGGATGCTTCCCCAACCTGATCTTACACAGGTCACATTCAGAAATGATTGTTTTGCATTGTTCACGGGTAACAGGCCATCCCCGGGTTTGTGCCTCTTTATACAAATCAAAGATTCCTGAGTGACCCCTTTTACAATGAAGCCATTCAAGCAAGCGCTCCCACTCTTGATTTTCTTCTGCTGTTCTGATTTCCACTACATTGATTTTGGCAAGTTCATCAACGTAGTTGTTCCACCTGCTGGAACAACAGGTGGAACCAGACTGGTCTGGTGAGCAGGAATCCACCCTACATGAAAGTTAGGATTTTTCTTGGCGATTTTTGGGATCTGTTGCCATTTTTCTTTCTGCCACACTGGCACCCTGTTAATCTCCCAATTGTTCTGTTCCCAGAAAGTTATCCATTCCACACAGCCCTTAAAGACCGAAAAGGAATCTGTGTAGATGTACACAGGGTCCTTGGTGGCTTTTTCCCGTACAAAAACATTGAGAACAGTATGCACAGCCATTTCCTGCAGGTCTCTTGGTCCAGTGATGATTCTAGTCTTGATGCTTACTTTCTCATCAGAAAGCATGTTAAATATTTAGCATTAAAATGTTGAGTGTAAAGACCATTCCTAAAATAGCACCATACCATTTTCTCTCACCTTGTCGTTTAGCACATACAAATGTAGTAACATTCATGCCTTTTTTTTTTTCTAAAAGGACCTGTGAACGCTTTCTCAGCTGTGTTGACGTTTTCTTGAGATCTGTTTCATATGCAGATTGTTGTGTTCAGTGGCTTTCAATGTTTTTTTTGCAGTGGCTTTCAGGTTTTTCTCACCAGTGAGCGGATTCTGTCAGACTTGCTGTGTGTTAAGTACAAGGTGGTTGCTCTGCAGTTCAGACCTGTTTTTTTTCTCTGAGATGTTGTTTAACATTAAAAGCCTTGATGGGCATATTCCAAGTTCTGCCAAGTGAGATGTACAGTATAGATTAAGTGGTGATCTCTGAAGAGCTTCCTTCCTCAACCCTTTTCCACTGAAAAGGCAAGGCGGGGGGGTGGGGCTGAGAGTTTGTACTCCAGGCTTGGTTGCTGCTGGCCTCTGAAAATGAAGGTCGGGACCTTGAGGTGATTGCCAGCATCAGGGTGATAGCTCATCTATAAGCAAAAAAAAGTTGCCTGTGTCTGCCTGCCAGACACTTCCGTTCTTTCAGATTTTTAGTTGCTCCATTCCGACAAGATTGAAAGAAAATTAAAACCCAGAAAGGGAGGATGAGGTGGGCAAATAAAAGACAGGCTGCATGTGTCCTGTCTGTTACAGACTGCAGGAGCTCAGGCTTTCCGGCTGTGGCTCAAGGAAGGGTGGCAAGGGAGAACACAGAGTGGCTGTGGTCTGAGACAGTTGAGGGGGAGAGGTGTCAGGAGCCTTTCAGCTAAAAACCCCACACTTGTAGGAAATCCGTGTGCTTCCTGCACTACTCCTTTGGTAGACGGTGGTGGAGAGATTGCAGGCTGAATAGGAGATCAGGGTACTGCCATGTGCCTGGGCAATGTTGCCCTGCACTCAAGCAAGGTGCAGCCTCACTGTGCAGCGTAGTCAGGTTTTGTGTGATGAGAAGACTCACGAGCCCTTCTGGTTATTTGGGGTGTCTTTTAGGTTGCACATCACGCTGGCAAACACAGGTGACGCTGGAGAGGCAAACATTTTGCCACCATCTTTGTTCAGAAGATTGCACTGTGCTCTGTCCACGATAATAATGCTATTGGATTGGACAAGATACCATGTTTATGTTGCTGCTGGCCTTTAAAGCATTTAGCTATTGCAAGGTATTTGTGGGACTCCTGCAGAGCGTTGTTCAAATGGCACGCTCACAAAGTGAATAAAGAGGCTGCATTGGAAAGAGCTGTGAAATGAAGTAAATTTAGGCACCAAAGAAGCTACAGTTGAAGTAACTTGTAACTTGTAGCAATAGCTACATGCAGATACAATCATTAGCTCCCAAGAAGGTTGGACAGCTAGCAGTATGAAAGAAAAGTTTCTGGTCCCATTAACCTGTGAAGAACTGGAATTCCCACAATGCTTGCTGGGACTGTCATGGGCACTCAGGGAGCAATATGACTGACTTCACGTCCTGGGCAGCTTGGAGCGTCCCAAATTCCTTCTGGCTTTTTGGTCACTTCCACTGATGAAGTCTCACTGGTGATCAGGTTCTGCAAGAAACTTGCAGTGTGTTAAGGACATTGTTCTGTTGTACTCTTTGCTCTTGCTTTCTTGCACAACCAGGCATGAAGTAGCAGTTTTAGACGTTGTGTAGATTTGGAAAATAGAACAAAATACACACACTTGCTTGTAAAGGGAGCGTTTTGTTACTTCATGTTAACCATATTATTCATAATGAGTAAATGTGGTGCAAAATGTCATCTTTTCTGAATGTAAAATGAGGAGACTGACTGTGGAGTTAGTGCAGCACTGAAACTGTCAGCAGCCTGAAGAGGGGGGCCAACCAGTGGCAGTATGGCTTGAGATGGGAATAGCGTGAGGAAAAATGTGTTCTGAAATGTCATTGTCTTCTTTCTGCCTTGTAATTTGTTCATAAACAAAAGCTTCATATTGAGGAAAAGTACCAGAACTAAAACTATCTTGTCCAAAATGGGGAGAAAGTAAAAAGGAAAATTCCTTCTTCTAAACCATTACCTGAAATGCTGTTCATTTCTATACAGCTTCACTAAAATAAGGTAGCAAGCCTCTTCTGTCTGACAGAGGTGCCTTCCTCCCCCCAAAATCCCCACAAACAACAAGCAGTCTGCTGCTCACTGTACTCTCATCCCCTCATCTAACAGGGCATTAAATCAGCCCTGCTCTCAGGTGATACCCAGATCATCTCGTGGAAGCCAAAAAGCTTGTCTTCAGTCAGACAGACTGTTTGTACTTGTGTGTTGCCAACTTATGCTTTACCAAAGGGGTAGGGTCAGCACAAAGGACACAGACGCCCAGTCAAGGAAGTTAGCTTATTTTTACTGGCTAAGGTTAAAAATGATACAAAACCCACAACAAACACAGACAATATCCGCTAAAGACAAATATGACTAAACTAAAATACTTATTTCTGATGGTGGACTAATCACTTCTGGAACTGCTGGTTTCAAAATAATCTCTGTCTTTAGTCATCACCCTCTTCCGAGTGGCACTTAAGTTAGATCCTATTAATCTGTCATTCTTCCAAAGGAATACACCATCTGTTTGTTTGCTCTTTCTCAAGTGCAGAACATAAACTTCATGGAAAATCAAAGCTTCTGCATTGTTCTTGAGAACTCCACAATGCCTACCTAAGGACGAGCTAATACTACTGGTATAGTGTATTTTTCTTAATCCTTGGAAGTTTCATTGCTTTGTTGTTATTTCTGACAGGGATTTTTTTGCTTATCAATTTTCTATCCTTCTTTGCATGGAACTTACAGCTTTTGGTAGAAGTGGACACATTTTTCCATTTAATATTGGTGGTGGTCTTGTGGACAAGATTATAGGAGCTGCTATTTAACACCAGCCTCACCTGAAGCTGGAAATAGGCCAGCCAAAGCATTTTTAATTAGCATGGTGGTGGCAGAGGCTTAAGCGTTAGATCATGGTTTTAGAAGGTCTCCTTTTTCTTGCAGAATCATCTGCTTTTTTAACATGGGGTCCTCTGAACAGAGAAAGAAACAGAAACATGGCACAATGAAGATGTTTCACAGGAGTGGACCCAGTATTGACCCCTGGGGTATATCGCTAGTTACTGGACTCCCACTAGACTTTTGTGTCACCGATCACCACCCTCTGGGCCTGGCCACCCAGTTGTCAATCCACCTTACTGCCTGCAATTCCAGTCCATACTCTACCAGCTTCTCTCTAAAGGTCTTACGGCTGATGGTGTCAAAAACCTTACTCTGAAGTCTAGGTAGACAATATCCATGGCTCACCCTTCATCTACCAAGCAAGTAAGCAGATCGTTGAAAGTTATCACATTGGTCGAGAATTCCTTCACCTTGGTTGATTTTTTGTCCTTAATGTGCAAATGGTTTCTGGGGTTACTTGCTCCACCACCTCTCCAGGGATCAAGGGGAGGCTGACTGTCCTGTAGTTCTCTGGGTTGTTGCCCTTCTTGAAGATGGGGGTGACATCTGCTTTTCTCCAGTCCTCAGGCACTTCTCCCAGTTGCCACAACTGGTGAAACACTATTGAGAGTGGGCTCGCAATGCCATCAGCCAACTCCCTCAGTACTCATGAGTGCCCCAGCAGGGCCCATGAACCTCTGTACATGCAGTTTGCTTACTTATTCTCTAACCTGATCCTCTTCCACAAAGGGTATGTCTTCCTTGCTCCACACTTTCTGCCTGGTCTCCAGGTCCCTAGATTTCGGAAGACTTTCTCTGATGTCTTTGCTAGTAAAGACTGAGGCAAAGAAGGCATCCAGTACCTCAGCCTTTTCCATATCCTTTGTCACCAGGGCTTCTGCCTCATTCAGCAATGGGCCACATTTTCCCTAGTCTTCCTTTTGCTTTATTGTTGCCTTTGACATCCATTGTTAGATCCAGCTCCACTTGGGCTTTGGTTTTCCTAACCTCATCCCTGCATTCTCAGACAGCATCTACATATACCTCCCCAGTTACCAGTTCCTTCATCCATGTTGTATATAGTCTCCTTTTACATTTCAGTTTTGCCAGGAGCTCCTTGTCCATCTATGCAGGCCTTCTAGCTAGTTGCTTGACTTCCTGCTTGTTGGGATGGACCGCTCTTGAACTTGAAGGAGGTGATCCTTGTGCATCAACTAGTTTTCTTATACCTCTCTTCCCTTCAGGGCCTTATCCCATGTCCCTCTTTCAAGCAGATCCCTGAAGAGGCCAAATTCTGCTCTCCTGATGTCCAGGGTCGTGCTCTTGATTTTTTGCCCTGCTTCCTCCACTCAGGATCCTGAGCTCTGCTCCATGGTCACTGCAGGCAAGGGCATTCTGCTTTCAAATCACCAACATGTCCTTCCTTGTTTGCGAGTATGAGGTCCAGCAGAGCACACTTCTCTTTGTTGGTTCCTCTATTATTTGGGTCAGGGAGTTGTCACCAATGCTCTCCAGAAACCTTCTAGATTGCTTAAGCCATGCTGTGTTGTCCCTCCTGCTGGTCTCAGGATGGCTGAGGTCCCCACTGAGGCCCAGGGCATGTGAACATGAGGCTACTCCTAGTGGTCCAGCTGTCATTTAATCCTGCCTTGGATAATGTTTTCGTATCAGGAAGATCATTCATGTTATGAATTTCCAATAAATCAAACTTAAGGTATAGATTTACATAAGGAGATACTACACAAGCATACAACTTATTTACACAGAATGAAAGATAAAAGTTTTACATCCCCTTTTCCAGTGACAGAGAACTGAAAGCAAGGCTCGAGAAAGTTTCTGTAGCAGTGAAAAAGAAAAGTTACATATCCAACAAATGCAACGCTGAGTCTGAAACTCTATCAATGGAAACCCTCCAGGGATACAAATGTGCAAAGCTTCTTACCCTGCAAGGATGTACTCGAAAACCTTTCACCTTCGTTCTTCCTCCTGCATCAACGTTACTCAATAGTAACTCATGAAAGTCAGCTGAATTAATATTCTGAGAAATACTATCACACCAAAGCTGTAAGTGCACAATCTGCCTTAGTCCTAACAGATTTTCATAGGAATGAAGATTCCTAAACACTCCCCTCAGCTGAGCTCCTTTCCCTTTCAAATAAGACAGAACCATCTGTCCCTTCCCTTACTCTTCATCCTGAACTTAAGAACCCAATTTAGATCCAAATTCACTGGTTTAGCTAGTTCTCAAGTGTTAAACTTCTGCCACAACTAATATCCCATTCAGGAATTACAAGGGCAGATGGGGCTGGGGAGGATATTGTTTTGTTAGTCAGAGTTCATGAGAGGTTCTTCCTCTAAACAATTGCAATAGTCTCACATTACTCATAATTAATTGGAAGTGAGTATTCCTCAAATACTGTACTTCTCCTACAGAACAGAGGCCACCACTTCAAACTCAAGTTGGCTACACAAGGTCAGCTCACTAGGTGTACAAGCCATGTCCATTAGCCCATGTAATAATCCAGCCTTTGGCATCTTCATATATGAAATTGCAAGATGAGGCAAATTTACACTGTACTTGCACCAAAAAGACACCACAGATGAGGCGACATTTGCCTACAAAATGTAACTGTCAGTAACAGTAATATTACCTTGTCTCTTACTGTGAGACAGCTGAGAAAAGCAAGGACTGATCTATCATTCTTGAGTCTTTCCCTGCATTGAAGGGTTCTGTTTCAGGGCAATACGTTACTTTAAAATCTTACTGTTTTTGTTCAAGTACCTTTTCCAGATGAATCCATTAAACAGTGAATAATGCAGTTAGTGAACAGTAAAATGGCATTAGTTGACAGCAGTAACAAGAGGCTGGATCAACGGTATAACATAGGACACAAACTACACATATGCACACATTTATACAAAGTTCTTCCATCAGGAGCAGCAGTAGCTGTTTTAGGTGACATTCATGTGCTTCAGCCACTGACTTTACACTGACTGCAACATAGACACAAACGAAAGACAGAGACTTTCCATAACAGATCCTCGGTGCTTATGGCCAAGTGCTTTTACTGCTCTGCCTACAATTCCTGAGAGGTGACTGACTTCAGTAAAGGCAACTTTACAACATTAATATACTGAGCCTGGGGACATGCTCATTTGCAAATACCACAAGCCTGGAAAGAAAGGGTGCATTTGAGAGAATCACATCATTAGAAAAAGAGAGCAAATTTGCTATTACCTCCTTAAAAATGTACTCAGTCCATGACCAAATCTACAACTGCATTAAAATTCCCAGTAAACATACTGCTGGAAGACACTGTAGACACTTAGTTCAAGCTGTAATGGATCATGAAACATGCTTAGGCACAAGATGTTCTTCATAACAAACCCCAAGATGTGCATGTCCCTTCACAGCAACTTCACTCCACAAAAGGCAACATCCTGCCTTTGACATACCCAGGTGGCTCCCACTCACTTCACAGGGAATCTAGTCTATCTAGTGATGGACAGGATATACACTGAAATGTTTGTAAATGTGTTAAGAAAGTCAAAGTACTCTTTGACAAATCTTTGACTGAGAAACGCGGTGCTAAACAGGAGCAAGATGAGAGTTTATAGTTTGCCTGACCCTCTCTCCAGACTATTCCTGCAGGTACTGCCACTTCAAGCATACTGTACCTGACGTGACTGTAGTGTCACAGAAATGCAAAATGGGGCAAATGATAATTAAAAAGGTAATACACGTCTGCTAGTCCTATGTATTTCTTTTTTTGTAATTAACAATTGGCATTGAATATGAAGCTTCATTTAGATCATATAAAGGGCTGCCGATACTGCAGTTAATTAACGTCTCATCACCAACTTAAAAAATTATGGAATGGCAAAATCCCCAAAAGTTCTTCTGGTTCGGAAGTTCGTGTGCCAGAGATCTGGAAATACGTGTGATACAAGAACCCAGAGAGATTTCTTTCAGTCTTGAGAAAGAAGCTTTGTTTTAGCTCCACATATCAAATGAAATCAAGAAGCTGAGAAAACTGCTACCAGCAAGGCTCTACCATACAGTGATGTGATTTGAGAAAGATCTGTCTCTCTCAATGTAAAAGAAAAAGAAAGTTGATAGCACACAAAGTGACCGACACAGTGCCCTTCCTAAGGCCACTTTCTCCCTCCCGCTCTTGGCAGTCTCTCAGACCCCCTTCTCTCCATCCTCTCTCCACCCCTTGTGAGTCTCACCTCTCTCTCATCTGTTCCCTTCTGATTCCCTCCTAGTCTCCTCCACACTCCTCTTCCTTTTTCCTTTTTAGCTAGCACTTTTGGAGACACAGCTGTCACAAAAACCCAAGCAGGCAACAAGTACATAAACAGTGAAGATGCAACAAGTATTGCCACGTTCTATTCTTCCCACTTTCATCTTTCTTTAGATTGTGTAATTTTTGGATCTGTAGGTTTCTAGCTACATTTTCTGTGCAATCCTTCAGGCAAATATGTACTATAAACTACTACTAATCCCAAGAACTAGAACTGTAATTTAAAAAAGACACCAAATAAAACAGCTGTAGTTAAAACACATTGAAAACCAAGGTATGCCAAGGTAAATGCCTTAACCTCATCCAGATCACAACGTATCTGAACATCTAACAGGAAAGCCTTGCACTAGCTTTGTTTTCTGACAGGTCCAACACTCAGTAGATCATTTTCCTCAATCAATTCCAATGTTGCACTTTGGTCAGCAGCATCAGGCAAAATTAGATTTGCAGCAGCTGGTTCCCAGGGAAAAAAACACCACTGTCAATCAACATCTTGGCAGCCCCAAAAATCCTATTTCAAAAGTGTTCTATGAAATAAACATAAAGGGGTAGCTTCCTTTCCTGTAATTTTCCAAGCAAGCACTCTCTAGCTCTTTAGAGTGTATTGCCCTTTTTTTGGCTACCAGGAAAACCCTAAATGATTTGGGATCCAGTATTCTTACTGTTCATAAAAAATGAAAAATTAAAAGTTCTGGCCCACAACTGAAGACAAGACACCATCTTTCAAAGCTCACTCTTGTGCTGATCCCTCTTCCTTTATTTCCTTCCTCCACATTTGGGATTCTGGGCACTTGTTGCAAAGCCCAGATGTTCTCCTCCTCCACAATGAAGGATGTTGTAACAACATCTCTCATGTCAGAATGGACTCTCTGAAAATGAAACAGCCAACGTGCCAAGACACATTGTTCAATATGATAAATGCTTCTAAAATACACGTGATCTTCCCATAGGATGCTGGTGTTCAGAATTAAAGTGGCATTGGTTCAGTTCAGCTTTGTCCTGTCAAATGAATCCTTCTGCCTTCACTGAGGCAGTAACTGAGGCTCTACTGAGACAGGTGATCCTCAAACCTTCTAAACTTGCTCTGTCACCCAGCTCAGGGCAACCCACTGCCATTCTTTTTGGCACCAAGTGATCTCTGTGCTGAAAGCTTAAGGCACTTGTGCACAGCAGGTTCCATTGTATGGGCTAGAAAAATAAGTGGGCATTTCTTTTCTCATTTCTATATGTTTATGCATCTCCACCCTCTCCCAGAAACTAAATGAAGAAGAGGACAGAAGAAATGTATCCAGCCAAAAATAGTGAGTCTCACTACTTCTATGAGAGGCAAAAAATACAGCAAGGGTGCTGAAACAGTCTGTGTGAGCCCCAGAACAGAATCAGGAAAACTTTCCCTCTTTTCTGGGTGGACTACAGCTGGCTTTAGTCACAGGGAAACCAAAAGTAACGAAAATTCCCAAAACAGTCTGCTTTGCCTGTAATGCTGGCACTTACACTAGAGTAGAATAATTTCCTACACAATGCAGAAAAGCTTGTCAAAAAGTGAAAAAAACCCCATTAAAACAGTAATAACCTAAGGAGATTATCAACGCTGACAAGTAGTTTTAAAATATTGTTCCTATTCTTTTAAAAAATGGAAAACTCTTATATGAGTAAGAGAATCTAAGTGCCACGTTACTGAATAGCTTAATGAAAATGCAAACTAAGTTTATAATTGAAAGTTTTACACAGCAAGACTGAGACAAGCAGGCAGAACACAGGTAGATCTGAGCAAACTGCACACAGATGTACAGCAGTGCTCCTCCATTTGGTAATACTCTTGCGTATTTCTAAATCAACCTTCCTGATTAAAATATTACTGAATAATAAGAATCAAGAGAAATAACATCAAGGGACCAATTTGAGTTAAACACACTGAAGTTTCTGAGGCTTTTCCTCACCTTCCCTCTTTCTCCCAAACTCATCCAGTGACAGTTAACTTGTGCTTTTCACCTACTACACACTAAAAAACATTCATTTTCTTCTTTGATGAAGTACATTAGCTTCCAAATACACTTGTACTGGTATTTCTGGAAAAGCTAAGTCTGGTCGTTATTTTTATCTGCAATATTCACAGAAAATCGAATGTTGAAAAGTCAGCAAATTCTATCTTCTGACTTTAGCAAAGTGAAGTTTATTCCTTTTAATTGTCATAATGTCAACACAGACTAAGAAATCACGTAACAGTCCTACACTGCTGTTCAGTTTCCTAATCCTGCCCTGCCTTCCTCCTAGACACCGCTCCCTTCCCTTCTTTAGGGAAGCAGGCTGGGCCAGACAGCCTGCAACCTCTGTTTTCCTTGGGTGCTGCATGTTCCATTTCCCTCAGCTGGCAATGAAGAAGTAGCCCTGTGCTAGCAAGCAAATCTCTGTGGCTAGAAGAGCTTCACAGATAAGCCAGGCTACACGTTCCATTACGCTAAACTGAGACTCTGTATGTGACAGAGCACGTGTGTTTAAGGAGGAGGAACAAATGCTACAGATGGTACAGTCTAATCTTGTCTTTGAACCCTAGTTCCCTGGATTTCTCAGTCCTCTCAAGAGACAACAACTAGCTTTCAGCATGGAAATGCATTCTCTTAATTTAAACTTCAATTTTTCTTTTAGATTTATTTTAAACACCCATTTTTGGACTTAAGAAAAGGAAACAGTGAAACAGCTTCCTAATGGAAAACCTTCTGCAGCTGCAGGGTGTCCCGAATGATGCCAGTAGCAGTTTATATTCTTGGTGTTGTGTATGTATCAGGAAGTACTGTAAAAAGCAGGAACAAAAATGAAACACAAGAAAAAGCTTGTCTAAAACTATCAAAATCCATCAGACAGCAAGAATTCTAAGTACATGTTCTTGTTTTACTAGATTATACTCTGGTAGTCGTTAGCAGAAGGAAGGGGCCCAGTGCAAACTCAAGTGCCAAACCAAACTAGTTAAGTGCCTCATCTAGCACAAACGAGTAAATGCCAACAAGAGTCATTCTTCCCATTTCATCTCTTGTACTCTGCACAGACTCAGCCTTGATAACTGCTATGAAGACAACTGTTGCTTATACTCAGAGTTAGGACAAACTTCCTCACGAACGTTCATCCCAACACTTTGATTGTAAGTTAATAATAAAATCCCTATAATCCTGAACACTCCCACTCAATAACATCAGAAAAACACCCCTAACAACTAAGACTGTAGTCAGTGTAGTTCCCGAAACCCACACCTGACTTCTAAAGCCAGAAGCCTCCAAAAAACCAACACAACTGATGCATGACTTTGCTTAGGGAAATGCCTCCCTGCATTGGCACAACGGACGTGTCAAAACACGAGTGTTGGTGCTCAAGGAGGCGCCGCCACAGTGTATGGGAAGACACACAGTTGTCCACGTGCAAGTGCCTTTTTTGTCATGCCTTTATTTCTGTGACATTACCTATTGGAGAAAGATGCTCTGCATGCCTCCACATATACTTTCCAGGATTGGCAGATTAAATGATGGTGGGACCTTTGCTATTCAGTTTAGCTAGTCCAACACAGCACTACTCATCTGGTTCAGAAACTTGTTTGTGTCAAACACAACTTCGCAGTTAAGACTGTTTTCTTTAACTTACTTTCCCAAGGCTCCTGATGATTTGTTTATTACTAAGTCTAAACAGGATACCAAGAGAACTGACCACTAACAGCATTCAGACATTGAGAAAAAGCAAGCAAATACACAACGTGTGTCTTCTGAAGTAATGCTTCCCTGCGATACCTGAGGTAAGAAGACCTGGTTTTCATGGAACTTTTATAGTCATTGAATAGGAGTGATTCAGATTTCAGCCATTCACGAAGCTACCAGAACATGCAGTGTTCTTCAGCTAACACGAGATGTTGCCCATGTGCTTTAGAAGCTGATACTCATCATGCAGAGGGAGCAAAGCTTGCTTGAGGGCTTTAGAACAGCTAACCTGGTGTGACATTCTGGATATATAGCGTCTGTCTCGAACAATCCAAGAAATAATCAGTGTATTTGGACACTCAGGATGCCTGGTGTTTGTCTTCAGACATCTAAGAGTTAAGCAGGATTTGTTGCTGGACGATGTCTCAGGATCCCTTTCACTGCCCTCTTCATGCCTGCAAACTGGGGGTTTTCGATGTGGGACAAAGGAGCTCTACAGCTGGTGCTGGGAGCAGGATATCCAGTGATAACCAAGCCTTGAGACTTCATGTAAATCACTGACTTGGCCAGGAAAGTAAAGGGCAAGCTGAGCTCCATCTGATAAACCATCCTGAGGTGCCAGGTTGTCTCGTCCCGTTCAAGGACCCCGTTGCTGGCCCAATCAATGGCTTATCTTGTTAATTAGCCTGACAAAGGACCGTCTGTAAGGTATAGCCCGGCACCATGCCCTCTCTCTCCCTCCCATCCCGGAGGAGCATGGAGAGGCATGACAGAGGAATTTCCTCCCCTGTACTGGGAGGAAAAGGGGGGCGGGGGAGGGGCAGTGGGCAAGAACTGTTTAAAAGTTTGGGACACTATGGGCACAGTGAAGCGCTTCCACACCGACGATGTCACTGGACCGTGGTGGTAACTATTATCTTGCTAATCTCTGTAATTCTGCTTTCTTCTTTCTTCTCTGTTTCTGTTTTCCTCCCTGTCCTCTCTGCTCTAGAGACTTTGCTGTGTAACACCAATAAAGTTCAGTGTGCACCTGACCTCGTCTGTGTCTTAATTTCACCATTTGGGATCACCTTTAAACCTTTTCACAGGTCCTGCTGGACAAAAAGGGTGCGGCTGCTGTGCGGCTTGTACCAGGAGAGGGAAGGCAGAGTCCAGCCTCACCTGCCTCCCACTGCAGTGAGGAGTGTTAGACAGCAAGGGGGCTCTGCCCCATCTCCCGTGAGACCAGTGCCAGTGCCTCTTTGTGCTCCTTTGTTTTGTCCTGGCGAGAGCATAAAAAATTGCCACGTATCTGAATATCAGATTGTGACACAGTCATTTCTTCTTATTTTTCTCACCACTCTTCAGGCCTGGCTAGTTCCATCTGACTGATGATTTGGAAGGAAATTCTTAGCTGTCTTCTCAAAATATTCACTCTGGGTGCCTCTGTAGGAAGCAGTGCTACCCAGGATGCATATATGCACACTTGGGGTGAATATGCCAAAGTTGTTACTAAGCTTCCAACACGTTCTCACCATTTTCTATATCACACACAGCATCCCTGTGCTCTGTCTGTTGATCTGTTTGTCCTGTTATCGTCTCCAAAATAAGAAAATTTGTATGGTTAACACACTGAAATGAGAAGTTGGAGTACCTTCTTCAGATTCTTGCTCAGGCAAAGGTCTTTTAACTGTTTTAGACAAGTAGTTTGGCTCTATTTGTGCCTTGCTGTCCTTTTTCTTAAGAAGTGACCACGGGGTTATCCCTTCCCATGTGGGGGTGTTACGTTCTTAATTATATATCTAAGTGCCTGGATGGGAGTGATAAAATCATGTGGGACAAAAGTACACCTAGAGACTAGAACCATTAGAGGAATTATCTGTATTAAGGGTGGGAAGTCTGTCAGAATATTTGGCTCTCCATAGTATCATGCATTTGGAGGAATTAATGGCCAGTGTACAGTCTTGGCAGCCAAATCCCCTGAATCCTCACCAGACCACTGCTCTTCCTCTTGTGACAGATAACTTGAAGTGAAGTCTTATCCACCTGCAGGTCCTTCAAATTGCTTTTATCATCACTCAGAGAAAATCAAACCACAAGTGCTCTGAATTCCATCCTGAACACGAGGAGGCTTCAGGCTGGCTATATACTCCTCACTCTGAGAAAGCTACTTCCACTGCCAGCCTTACAGCCTTTCTCAAATATTAAGAAATCTTAATTTAAGATTTAAAATAAAAAAAAAAAAAAACACAAAAAAACCCCACTTTACTCTTCCACTTTCCTCCTGATGTGCTGACAACAACTGTCAGCTGTGTTTCTTTGATTTTACTGCTCTTCTTGGGTATTGTATCAGGGATTTGAGTCAGCTATTCACCCTTTTAATCAAGACTCTCTGCCCACCTCTCTCTCAGATCATTGTTTCCTCTGGACTGGGCTGTGAGGGAGCTCTCTGTAGTCAGAAGAGATGGAATTGGAAGATCTACAATCACAGATTTCATCTGCTTGAAGACAGAAGAAAGATTTGACTTTTAGCTGATGCAAAGTTAAAGAGCAGAAGTGTTTGAACTATCATGGTGGGTTAGCCCTAGCAGGCAGCTGAGCCACACAGCCCTTGCAGCGGGATGTGGGAGTCAAAAGGGTAAAAGGGAGAAAACTCAGGGGTTGAAATAAAGACAGCTTAAGAGAGAAAGCAAAAGCTGTGCATACAAGCAAAGCAAAATGAGAAATTCATTCACTGCTTCCCATCGACAGGCAAATGTTCAGCCAGGAACAGGAAAGCAGGGCTTCCTCATTGGTTACTTGCAGAGAAAAACACCAGGACTCCAAATGCCGCCCCCCACCCCCTGACACCTCTTCTCCTTCTTTCCCCCAGCTTTTATTGCTGAGTGTGAGGCTATATGGTATGGGATATTCCTTAGGTCAGCTGGGGTCAATTGTCCTGGCTCTTCCAATTTCTCGTGCTCTCCCAACTTGCTCACTGGCTGAGCAGCATGAAAAACAGAATCACAGAATCACAGAATGTTAGGGGTTGGAAGGGACCTCTGAAGATCATCGAGTCCAACCCCCTTCCAGAGCAGGACCAAAAACTAGGGCAGATCACTCAGAAAGGCATCCAGACAGGTCTTGAAAGTCTCCAGAGAAGGAGACTCCACAACCTCTCTGGGGAGCCTGTTCCAGTGCTCTGTAACCCAGAGAAAAACAGAGAAGCCCTTGATGTTATGCAAGTACTGTACAGCAGTATCTAAAACACCATTTTCAACACAAATCCAAAACAGCACCATACAGGCTATCACAAAGAAAATGAACTATCCAGAGAAAACCAGTGCAACTATGGGGGAAGACAGTACATAGGCATTTCAAGTTGTACAGATTGGATTTGAAGTTGCCAAATCTTCGTTATTTTTTCTTAAAGAGATAACGTATGCTTCATTTGTAGGTAATGATGTCTAAGAAGCTGTCACGGCCATCCTTCTTCCCTTAGTCAGCCATGAGTGAGAACAGGAGGAGTGACAGATATTCAAATGAGGAGCTATCTAGTACTCTCAATAATGCCAGCAAGCCAAGGGAAAGGCTGGTTTGTCTGGCTTCCAAACACACAGCAACAAACCCAGGTGCCTTCAGGTTTGTGCATAACACAGAACTACAAGACAGAACAAGGAAGAGACAGCAACCTGTAAGTGTGGAACCCTTAGTATGTTAAAGATTTTAGTATGGTTTAAAAGATCTGCAATGGGACCTGCTGCATTTATAGTCTAAAAGTTGGGGACAAATGTTCCGCAAGTGGTTCTTTAAAAACTGATGGTGAACCACTGGACTAGTAAGGAATATTGCCTGCTGAGGTCTGAATGAGGATGACCTGGTGCTGTCTGCTGGGAGCTTTTCTGTAGTCTGTGTCTGATAAAGGGACAGTGGACCAGTAACGGTCTCTGTCATCCTCATGACAATAGATGCATTCAAAGCCCTTTTTTCCATTTGTCCATGAAACTGTAGTGCTACACATTTGAAACACTGAACTTTTTGTATGATATGGAGGCTTTCTCTCTCCAGAACATTCCAGCAGTGGGCTAATGTTTTAAAATATATAATTAGTGAGTTTACTTTCTGCTGTTTGTGGGATCTCTGTGCTACTGTGCTTTCAGAGGTTGGGTTTTTTTTGAATGTGTTTCCCTTTTTTGTCCAAAATCAAGTGAAAAATGCTTCTTTCTCTACCCTCTAGTTTACGTGACTACTAGAAGAAAATTAATCTTGAGTTTTATGATTGGGAGATCAGCAAACAGCCTCCAGGGGTAAGCCTGGTATATATGCTGCTACGTCCCATGTTGGGATTTATGGAAGATTGGCAGGCCCGAATTAAAACAACAGTATTGCAGGTGCCGTTAACTAAATCGTTAGGCACTCTGAAGCAAAACCGTGGGACGGGTAAACAAGCTGGTGTCTCACAGGCTGGTACCCCACGGGACCAGCAAACAGCAGGTGTCCTATCTCACGGTTGTTATCTCATGAAGTAGTGGGAAAAGAATGTTGTAGCAAGAACTGAGAGGCACCGTCTGGGAAGCAAGACACCTTGGGTCATCCTGACACGGGCAGTAAGTGACAAGACACGTAGCCAATCACATATTAATTGTGTATGTATGTAACCAATGAGGTCTGTACTGGGGTGGAACATCTGGAGTCAGAGGGGTATAAATTGCCGCCATTTGTAACAATAAAGGTCTGCAGTTATAACTCTTACAGAGTTGTGTGAAGTCCATACGTCGCCTCCGGCAGTCCCACAAGGTGGGTACGGCACTATCACGTCCCACAAAGTGGTCACGGCTCCCCAGAGCTGGTGGCCCAAACTAAATATTATTATCCTTTTCAACAATTAATTCGGCGAGATTAGGCTCAGGAATTCTCTGCGTGGTACTCTAAGAAGAAGACCATGACCCAGGAGGCTTTCATAAAACACACCTTTACTTACAATTGAGTAAGATTATAAAGCTTGTCAAAAGGAAAACCACAACAATATCGCTCTCAAAGCAACAGATTACGACTAGCAGAACTTAGCAAAATGGTCCTCTCAAAACAACAGGTTACAACTGGAAAAACTTAGCAAAATTAGAAATGATGTTACTCCTA
Organism: Hemiprocne comata; assembly: GCA_020745705.1. Taxonomy (NCBI): domain Eukaryota; kingdom Metazoa; phylum Chordata; class Aves; order Apodiformes; family Apodidae; genus Hemiprocne; species Hemiprocne comata. The sequence continues at coordinate 36,739,235 of CM036616.1, read as the reverse complement.
TGTACCTAGAATAAGGTTAGAAACAGAGAGATAGAGAGAGATGAAGAGAGACAGAGAGAGAGAGAGAAAGACACAGAGATGAAGAAAGAGGGCATTGGAAAGATACCACCTTGGATCCAGCGACGACCTCGGCATGACGTTGTGGTCCTTGGATGGTGGGCACGTGCCCTGAGCATTTCGAGTTGCCTCTTTGATGGCACCTGGCCTCACCTCTCCTGGTGAGGCTCAATCTACTTTGTGCAGACTCAGTGTTGGATGCGGGAATGTTCTGGAAATGAGTCAGTGGGGCACGGGAGTCCAGGTGATCACTTGGCCCCCCCATCTGGGTTGACCGAGCAATGACCTTTATTGTCACACCTGTGCTCTGTCCTTCCACAGGAAAGTGGTCTTTCCAGGATGGCTGTGCCTCCACGGGGCTCCTCTTGCCAGCCACTGCTCCTTGTCAAGTAAGGACAGTGTCCCGTTTATCAGGATGGCTGCCAAAGGAGGGGCTCCCCTTTCAAGGACAGTGTCCAGATAATCAGGGTGGTTACCAAACGAGGGGCTCTCCTTGCGAGAACAGGGTCCAGGTGGTCATTGAATAAGGCCCCCTCCTGAGCACAATGTCCAGTTTGTCAGGGTGGCTCTTTTGAGACAATAACTCTTTTTGGGACTCTACATATGCTCAACCTGAGATTCTGAACATCAAAGTCATCATCATCTGCACAAATATGTACACAGAGGCTCAACTCTGTAGAGAGTTTACAAACATCTGAGAATGTTAATCTGTCACCCAAATTGCCAAATCTGGCAGGTTCAGGCTTATTCCAGTGATATCCACAGAGACTGCATCCTAAATTCCTCTCTCATGTTGTCCCTAGGAGATTTACAATTTTTGTGTTGGCCTAGTGGATTGGAAAGCCTGCTTGAAATCTTGAATATATTAAATAGACTTACTTGATATTTTCCCTTCTTCATACGAGGACCATGGATATAATTGTTGCATGCAGCTTATGTGCCTTCTATTGCATGCACTTCAATGAGTGGTATTCTATTGGGTTTATGTGTTCTTCAAGGGTTGGACGCAGGAGGACCTCTTTGAGGAGAGGCCAGTGCTGCCCTGTGCCTCAGGGAGAGCGAATTTAAGAAAACTGAAAAATGCCTCAAAAACAAAGGAGCAAAGGAAAAAAAAATTGTGAGAAGCAGCAGTGTGAACAGCAGACTCAGGATAGGAAGGGGAGGAGGTACTCAAGGTGATCCAGCAGAGATTCTCCTGCAACCCATGGAGGACCATAGTGGAGCAGAAATCCACACTACAGCCAACGGAGGACCCAAGACTGTAGCAGAGGCACATGTCCTAAAGGAAGATGCAGCTGGTGGGAGAGCTCCCCCCAGAGCAGGTGTATCCTGAAGGATTGCAGCCTGTGGAGAGGATCTGGCACTGGAGCAGTCTGTTCCTGAAGGACTGTACCTCATGAAACGAACGCACACTGCAGCACACTGCAGAACTGTATCCCGTGGGAATGACCCCATGCAGGAGAAGGGGAGAAGTGTGAGCTGGAAGGAGTGGCAGAGAGGAGCTGTTACAGACTCATCACAACCTCCGTTTCCCATCCTCCTCTGCCACTCATGGGGAAGGAGGTAGGGGAGTTCAGAACGAAGGCGTGAAGGGGAGGAGGTAGAGGAGTTATAAATGAAGGAGTGAAGTTGAGCCTGTGGAAAGGGTAGGTAGGGAGTTGCTTTAATTTTTGTTGTCTTTGTTTCTCAATACTCAAATCTATTTTAAGTGGCAAGAAAGTAAATGAATTTTCACAGTGTCAACTGTGTTTTGACCTTGGTGGTAAGCCATCTCCCTGGCTTTGTCTCAACTCACAAGCTGCTTCATCCTATTTTAAAAAAGACATACTTCTAAAAGTATAGCTTTATCTTGGTAAATTGCATTTATTGACTGGCAACCTTTCACTGCTTGAAATTTAAAACACGTGGCATCAAATCAATGTCATGGGACTTTGTCATATTGGAAAAGGTTACATACGCAGCCTGGAGGAACTTGGAGATTCCCAGCTCAGACAGCTGGAGGAGCTAAGTGGTTGTTACTGGTTCAAAGCTCTGGCAATTTCTGTTTGATCTGTTGGAGTATTTGTATCACAGTTCCTGAAGTGGACTAGTGCCTTCACATCACAGCCTGTCTGTCGGAATCCAGAGAGCTTGCAAAAGTTGTTGTAAGTGCTCATGAGGCTCCTCAGGCTGAATTTGGATCCACTCCTGATGATTCCATGTCTGGGAGGGAGATTACAGGTGTAAAAGGAAGCTGACATGGTGCAGGTCTCTCCTGCTCAAACAGAGCTTTGCAGTACACTTTTTCACAGCTATTCAACCTTCTCCAGAAAGTCAAATATTCCAGTTACTCAGCTTCTGATGTTATAACTTTGTAAAACAATATATATAACAATGACTAATGGCAGAATCAGGGAACCCTGTATGTCCTAATGGAAAGTTCAGACTTCGGGAGTTTGGAAGGCCTTTACCTACCTACACTTCATCTTCAAAAGCACATTTAATGATCCAGTTCTGGAGGTTCTTTATGCAGATGTTATACACTAAAACTGCTATAATCTACTTTTGGCAACAACGTTAATTTATCTATTTTCGGAGGTGCTCAGCACTGTATGGGCTTCATACAGTGGTATGAAGCCACTGCTGGGCTTCAGGGGCTACACGTTTTCCTATCTGTTTTTGTCAGCAGTGCCCGTTTGGATGAACACTTCAGAGTGTGCCTGAGAGATTGTCTTTCCCACAGAAGCAGGCAGAGGGAAAATAAACTATTATCTGTGCCATTTTTAGTGTAGACTTCAGTCTTGCAGTGTTTGAAGAACTCCTGAAAACATCACTGTGTGACAGTGAAGGTCCATTACAGATTAAATTTCTTCTTCATTTGGAGGGGTTCAAGCACCCATTAATGGAAAAGAGACAAGAGTATGACTGCTCAGCTGAACAGTTAAGAGGACTTCCCTGTGAAGAGTGGTGACCTGCATGGATGAGAATCTGTTGATTGAAATATGACAGGGCTCTTCAATGCAGTTTCACAAGTAGCTTAAGCCGATGCAAATCCAGGCTGAGGCCTAACTGAGCGAGTGTCCTGCCTATCAATGTTCTGTCCCGTTGCCTCCCTTACAGACCAGTGCACCAAACAGACCAGGCTGGGGGCAGGAGTGGATAAAAAGTAGTTTACTGCTATTGTGATTGATTACAGAGGCTAAAATAGAAATGCACAGTAGACATTCATTTTGCCTCAACCAAACAGTGTAGTGGTTTTCTTTTTTTTGTAGTAAGACGTGGAAAATTAGGTGTTCCAAAGCTGAATGACCAAAGACATGAGGAGTCTGATGTTCAAAGGACACTTTTTGGGGTTATACGGCCTTTTTGAATGGAACTAATGGGCATATATGTGAAAGAAATTTGCAGGACAGGTAACTGAATTGTGGTTAATGGCATTTACAGATGCCATTAATTCTAGAATCCTTAGATTCTTGATCCTCTCTGTATCCTTACTGAAGGCAAAATCCCTTTAGAATAGGACAATACTTTCCTGTAGGAAGATGTGAGTATTTCAACGTCACTCTGTTAGAAATGTAACATATAGCTTTCTTCCAGCTGCTGACATTGCAGCATGGAACACTGAAGAAAAATCAGATGTTTTGGGGAAAAAAAAAAAAAAAGGTAATTCACTTTCTGTGGATTTGAAGGCCAAAGTTTTGAAATATGAGCATTTAAATTTAGTCATATATAATGAGGCATCTTAAGGAGTACACGACTTTGAAAAGTGCTGAGTCTAACCAGGAGAGTACATGTCACCAAATCTGGTCTAGATAAGGTGGGTCATGTTCATCCCTTCACACTACCAGTTTGAAAAACTGTTAGGAAAGCTCATCTTTGCTAAGAAAATTTACCTCCCAGAAACTTGTTAAGAAGTAGGCTGCATTGATTAATATTCTTGTACAGAAAAATATTCCTGGTGTGGTTGCTAAAATATTACTGTTAAGAGCTCTTGTTCACTTGCATGAGTATTTGCTCTAGTGCTGACATCAAGGCAAAGGAACAGGATTGGTTAGCCTGTGTACAAGCCTTGAGACTTAATTAATTCGCTTTTGAAATCTTACTTTCTCCCCCTGTTTTGCTTTCATATCTGAAGGCAGTATGTGCCAAACAGAGATTTGTGTGCCTAAGTTTCTAGAACTGGAGTTTTCCCCCTGTTCCTGGATTGAAACGTCATTTTTTTCCTCAAGAAATTTATCTTGTTAACATTTTGTTTGTGCTCTGTCTGACATAATCTTTCCTGGACAACCCTTGGTATGGTACCAAGGAGCAAAAAGATTCACTTGTATTTGCTTGAGAAACAAGTCTCAGGATGGCAGCAAAGCATAGCAAAATGGCTGCTGTGTCATGGGAACAATCTCCCAAAGCTGATTTTGAGCTGATTTAGCACATTAGTACACAGATGTAATTCTTTGGGCCAGTGAAGCTGCTCTTTATTTCCTCCCCTTTAGCTGACATCTGAGACACATCTTGCAAAGTTTATCCACAGAAACAAACTCAGAAACAGGCACAAGTTTTGCTGCTAACTTCTGTGGGATTGTACCATCAGCATTTAGTTTGCACTAGGCTCATATTGCTTTGTTTACACCTTAAATATAAGCTCAACTCCATATGTAAAAAGTGTTTTTTTCTAGAGAAATAACTAAACGTTTGACATCTTTGCTCTTTGGATCTTACAGCCATTTTTCAAGTGTGAGTTTGTTTTCCCACTTTAAGGCCTGCTGACGACTACTTCCTGGTAAGCAGCAGAGGAATGTACATCAGCACTGTCAAAATGCTCTTTTATTTTTCGAGGTGGTAGATGTGCTTCCTTGAGATGTGTCATCTTAATAGCCACCATGATCTGCTCTTCTTCCCTGTTACCAGAGTTTAAAAAGGACATGGAGGCCTGTTGGGGCAACTGTCCTATTTACCCTGTTGAAGGAGAAGTAATGCTCGCTGGAGCTGAGCTCAGATGTGTTCCCCTGGAGAGCACACCTGGCTGGAAGGCAGTGGCAGACCATCAAAATAATTCCATCACTGGGGAGTTGGTGAGACGTTCCCACTGGTGTTAACACTGTCTTGGACGTGGGGGCTTACACTTCCAGTAACAGCCTCTTTTTGGATTAATACTGGTGGGTTTTGGGTTTTTTCTACCAAGATTTTATGTATACCAATTAGAAATTCTTTATCTTTTCTGTTTTAAACAAGCAATTCTACTGTCCAAAGTTTGATTATCTATCTAAATTCATCTTGTCAGTAGATAATTACTGGTGGTATTATCGTCTGGGTTTGTGCGGAAAGTAAAACCTTCTCCAGCCTTTCCAGGCCGATTTCTGCCAGGAAAAGGGCTGCAGCCCAGAGGCAGTCAGGCACTCCTCAAGCCATACAGCAGCCAGTTCTGGTGAGGAAGCATTTCCCATGGTTTCCCATCTGATTCCAAAGCTATCCACCTCAAGAGTAAAAAAATCTGGCAATGTTCCCCTCTGCTTTATTGAAAAGGAAGAATTAATTTACAGAAACTTTTTTTCCACTTTTAAAGCGCCATGAGCCTCTCTCTAAAGATGACAAAGATCAGCCATTCCCAGGAATCTGAATGAAACTTGGGAAGGAGGGTGGGGTTTTTTTATTTTTTTTATTCAGGAAGTGTGTATTAACCGATGACTCCCCAGATAATTTGCAGCCCAGCATGCCAGCTGTCTTCTCCACAGGGAGCAGCACTGTTTCAAACAGAAAGTTAAGCCCTGTGGATCTTGCAGGCAAGGCAGCCTGCCTCAGAACAGGATCCATAGTGCCTGGGAGCCCCAACAGGGCAGGGGAAAGGGGAGGCTCCCACAGCATCCTGCCAGCTCTTTAAAATACTCCAATAGGAATGCATATAACATGGGGGAGAAAGAGCTGCACACGGGCAGCACTATCCAGATTAGAGTCAGCTGCTGTATTAGCAAGACAAAGTCGAGCTAATTCTACAGTAGCCTGGACCCGTTCTGGCTCTATTGATTTTTGTTCTTCTTTTAGCAGGAATCCTAAACGTTTTAGTTCCTGATGGCACAGCAGAAACTTAGAAAGAAGAGATGCACCCTTTTTTCTGCTAATTATTATTAATTATAGTTATATTAATTATATTAATTAATATATTAATTATATCTTAAAAATTAATATATTAAAATATAATTTTAAAAAAACCCAGCTGTTTATGGCCTAAGTGCAGCTCCTCCCAGCCTGGTGTCATCTGCCAACTTGCTGAGGGTGCACTCTGCCCATCACCCAGACCATTAGTTAAGGAAGATGGTGAACAAGATGGGAACCAGGCCTGACCCCTGCACGCCAGTACTAGTTCCTGGCCTCCAACTAGATTTGGTGCCACTGAGCAGCACCCTCTGGACCCGACCATTCAGCCCCTTTCATTCCTACAGGCTGTCGGCTCCTCCAGCCCAGTTCCCTTTAAGTCTCTTCTTTCAAGAGAAGAGCCTGCAAGACGGGCACTCACCAGCACACAGCTTTCCAACTACCACCACAGAACCCTCCCCACCTGCCCAGAAGAAAACCCCCCATCAATTCCACATGCCAGCCAACAAGTGTTTTTATTCCAGCTCTGGTTTTTCTGCCTGTTTGCCAGGTGTCAGCAGGCAGTTGGCAGCGTCCTGTTCTCCTTGGCACCACCCCCCATCACTACTTTGCTCTCTTTCTCTGGGGCACTGAATTCCTCCTCCTCCTTTTCCCAGCAGAGGCCGTGTAACGCACAGACGTTCTGCGGTGATCACGGCCCTGGCCCCGCCGCGGGGACCTGCTCCGCTCCCTCTTCCTCGGCCGGGTTTGCTCCTGAGCAGCACGGGCTGTCAGAGCCCTCAGGGACCTGCTGTTGGAGGGCCCTGGAGCTGCCCCATCCCTGGGAGCAGCGTCACGAAGGGGAGGATCGTGCCTCATGCTCCTCCCTGCTGAGCTGTCGTGATCGCTGCCCCGCTGTGGGGATCTGCTCCGGGCCCTCTCCCTGGCGCTGTTCTTCTGGCCCTGGGCAGAAGGGACAAATCCCTGCAAGGCTTTCCTGTTGACTTCGTGCCCGGTGTGCTGCATGTGGAGGTGGGACTGTATGTGCACTAGGTAGGCACGTTCCCTTCCGGCCACACCGCAGGCCATGCAGAACCTGCCTGGGCAGCTGGGGCTTTGCCAGACTGCAAATGCCTCCCATGCCCTTGCCCAGGCTGACTGCCCTGTGCTGGCTGGTCGAAGGGAGCTGCCATCCTGGGATTGCTGCCCTGTGCTGGCTGGTGGAAGGGAGCTGCCATCCTGGGACTGGTCCAAGAGAGCTGCCATCCTGGGATTGCTGCCCTGTGCTGGCTGGTGGAAGGGAGCTGCCATCCTGGGATTGCTGCCCTGTGCTGGCTGGTCGAAGGGAGCTGCCATCCTGGGATTGCTGCTCTGTGCTGGGATTGCTGCCCTGTGCTGGCTGGTGGAAGGGAGCTGCCATCCTGGGATTGCTGCCCTGTGCTGGCTGGTGGAAGGGAGCTGCCATCCTGGGATTGCTGCCCTGTGCTGGCTGGTGGAAGGGAGCTGCCATCCTGGGATTGCTGCCCTGTGCTGGCTGGTGGAAGGGAGCTGCCATCCTGGGATTGCTGCCTGCTGCTGCTGCTGCTGGCTGGTGGAAGGGAGCTGCCATCCTGGGATTGCTGCCCTGTGCTGGCTGGTCCAAGGGAGCTGCCATCCTGGGATTGCTGCCCTGTGCTGGCTGGTGGAAGGGAGCTGCCATCCTGGGATTGCTGCCCTGTGCTGGCTGGTGGAAGGGAGCTGCCATCCTGGGATTGCTGCCCTGTGCTGGCTGGTGGAAGGGAGCTGCCATCCTGGGATTGCTGCCCTGTGCTGGCTGGTCGAAGGGAGCTGCCATCCTGGGATTGCTGCCCTGTGCTGGCTGGTCCAAGGGAGCTGCCATTCTGGAACTGTTGGCCTGTGCTGGCCAGTGCAAAAGAGACTCTCTCATGAAACACCTGGCCAGTGCTGGCTGGTGCAAAAGTGGAGTGGGCACATGGTGGTCCCAGGGAGAAAGAAGCCCTTTCTTCAGGTTGCAGATAAGGTTGCCCATCCTGGAACTCTTGGATAGTGACGGCTGGTGCAAAGGAGACTCTCTTACGCAATACCTGCTGGCCAGTGCTGGATGGTCTAAAGGATGTGCCATGCTGGGATTGCTGGCCTGTGCTGGCTGGGGCAAAAGTGGAGTGGGCACATGGTGGTCCCAGGGAGAAAGAAGACCTTTCTCTAGGTTGCAGGTAAGGCTGCAGATCTGGGAACTGTTGGCCAGTGCTGGTCGGTCCAGAGGAGATGCTCTGCTGTAGTATCTGGCCAGTGCTGGCTGGTCCAAAAGATCTGCCATCCTGGAATATCTGGCCAGTGCTCGTTGGCCTGAAGGAACTGCCAACCTGGGGTATCTGGCCAGTGCTGGCTGTTCCTAAAGAGCTTCCATGCTGGAGTTGCTGGCCAGTGCTGGCTGGTCTAAAGGATGTGCCATGCTGGGATTGCTGACCTGTGCCAGCTGGGGCAAAAGTGGAGTGGGCACATGGTGGTCCCAGGGAGAAAGAAGACCTTTCTCTAGGTTGCAGATAAGGCTGCAGATCTGGGAACTGTTGGCCAGTGCTGGTCGGTCCAGAGGAGATCCTCTCCTGTAGTATCTGGCCAGTGCCGGCTGGAGCAAAAGTGGAGTGGGCACATGGTGGTCCCAGGGAGAAAGAAGACCTTTCTCTAGGTTGCAGATAAGGCTGCAGATCTGGGAACTGTTGGCCAGTGCTGGTCAGTCCAGAGGAGATGCTCTCCTGTAGTATCTGGCCAGTGCCAGCTGGTCCAAAAGTGGAGTGGGCACATGGTGGTCCCAGGGAGAAAGAAGACCTTTCTCTAGGTTGCAGATAAGGCTGCAGATCTGGGAACTGTTGGCCAGTGCTGGTCGGTCCAGAGGAGATGCTCTGCTGTAGTATCTGGCCAGTGCCAGCTGGTCCAAAAGTGGAGTGGGCACATGGTGGTCCCAGGGAGAAAGAAGACCTTTCTCTAGGTTGCAGGTAAGGCTGCAGATCTGGGAACTGTTGGCCAGTGCTGGTCGGTCCAGAGGAGATGCTCTCCTGCAGTATCTGGCCAGTGCTGGCTGGTCCAAAAGATCTGCCATCCTGGAATATCTGGCCAGTGCTCGTTGGCCTGAAGGAACTGCCAACCTGGGGTATCTGGCCAGTGCTGGCTGTTCCTAAAGAGCTTCCATGCTGGAGTTGCTGGCCAGTGCTGGCTGGTCCAAAGGATGTGCCATGCTGGGATTGCTGACCTGTGCCGGCTGGAGCAAAAGTGGAGTGGGCACATGGTGGTCCCAGGGAGAAAGAAGCCCTTTCTTCAGGTTGCACATAAGGTTGCCAATCCTGGAACTGTTGGCTGGTGCTGGCTGGTGCAAAAGAGACTCTCTTAGGCAATGCCTGGCCAGTGCTGGCTGGTCCAAGAGAGCTGCCATCCTGGAACTGTTGGCCAGTGCTGGCCGGTCCAGAGGAGATTCTCTTATGCAGTATCTGGCCAGAGCTGGGTGGTCTGAAGGATGTGCCATGCTGGGATTGCTGGCCAGTGCTGGCTCGTCCTAAAGTGGCGTGGGCACACGGTGTTCCCTGGGAGAATGAAGCCCTTTCTTCAGGTTTCTGATCAGAGTACCTGGAGAGAAAGAGAGCAATCCCTGTTTAGTTTAGGGCTGTTCTTGCAGCCCCCTCAGGGCTTCCATCACTTTCTTTGAGCTGTATCACAACAGAGTGAAGATAGAACCAAGGCTACACTACAAATGGTAGTTTCCAGTGGGGTCTTCCCACCAGGTCTGCCCCTCTGATACCCTCTGCAGCCTCCTAAGTAGAAGTTGGCAGCAGGGCAGCAGCCCAAAGCCCAGCCAGGAAAGATAAGGACTGACGTGGGGCAGTTGGGGTTTGACAGCACCGAACGACACGGGCAGGAATTGTCTCCTCTGACAGAAAGAGGAATGCTCAGGGCGGTGAGAAGAAAAAGAGCAAAACCAGGAAGAGGAAATGTGTTCTGAACACATCTTAACGCTTGTTCTATTACCTGAGATAAAACAGTAGATAGGCTTCCTGGCTGAGAGCTGTGCTGATGTCAGAATTTGTCACAGACGAATCGTCCATCTTGTGCCACAGCCCATCGCTGGCCTGCAAAAAAGGCATCGACATGGGGAGGTCAGCTGCGTGGCTTCTCCACAAAAACACAAGCAGAAAACTATAGACATGAGAGCACGCTAAAACAAATCCAATCCAGCCCCTCTGGAGACCTTCTCCCCAAAGCCTTGGCTGCCAGGAACAGTGCTGGGAGAGCTTGTCTTCCCCAGGGCACACTGTTCCCCTGTCAAGAGGGAAGTTGCTCTTTACCTTGATGTAGCAGTAGTAGTGTCCCGAGTGACAGTTGACACCACTGTGGACCAGGACGGCATACAAAGAGTAAAGAAGTGGTTCTCCTGCTGCCTGGGACATGTATGGCCCAAGATCCAGGAACTCAGGATACTGCACAGCCTATGGAGAGACCAAGAGGGCTCACAACCAATCCTGAAATGCCTCATGAAACAGCCTTCCAAGACCAAGGCCCAGAGGTGTAGAAAAACATGTCTGGGCCGGATCAACACTTGCTTTTCCCTAAAGCTCCATCCATGTCAGGGTTTTGGTGGCAGGAAAGTGCTCTCGGCCAAAGCAGCTCTGTCGGAGCAGAATCCGTGCTTGTCCTCCCATGGGAAATCTCCTCTCCCCAGAAGGGAACAGGAAAAACTCACCGAGAACCAGCCCTGAGAGAGCATCCTGCTTTGGGGAAACTTCCTGCTGCTGGCAGGGAAAGTTGCACTCCAGCTGCCTACATACCTTGGTGATCTTCCCGCCGATGGAATCTTCAAACCTCTTCAGACCCAATGTGAGAACCTCGGGTGCCCAATGGATGGTTGAGGTCTTGGTGGCACCAACCATCTGGCCACAGCTGGAAACCAAGCAGAGAGCCAAGTGCTGAGACGAGCCCTTGAAATGCCCCCTCCTCTCTGGCCCCAAGAAGGCCAGACAAGCTTTCACCTCCCCCCCGTCCTTACGCTACTTTAAGACTATTCAGCTGCCAGAAGGCTGCACTAAAATAAAGCTGTGCCTCATCACTGGGCACTTCCCCTCCGTGAAAGGCCAACTGATCCTCTCAAATGTGCAAAACCTTACGGCAGGATCTAATATCTAAGATGTGCTTAGGAGTCATCTTACTGGCGACATCTGAAGCCACTTCTGGCATCCAGGTGCTCGGGCTTCACAAAGTTCTCCAGCGCTTCAGTGACAGATGCAGCTGCCTGGAGAAGGGAGAAAGGAGAGCGCAGAGCTTAGGGAAGTGCTCTCACCCAGCTACTTCCCAGGAGCTGACAAGAAGACCCAGGTGGCTGAGGAGACCCACTGTCAACCTGCAAGCAGTGCCCAGCAAGAGGCAGACAGAGGGCATTCTGCTGCACACTTTCCTCCTTTCCCAGGGATTCCTGGGGCTGTCAAGAGCTCCCTCCCTGTGGCACCACTCAGTTCAGCTCCCGGTGGTGTGCAGGGTCACCAATAATGAAGACAACCCAACTCATCAGCCTGGGAGCCAGACAGGTGTGGAGAGGGGGCAAAGGGAAGGAGGAGGAGAGTATGTCAAGGGTGCAGAAGGGGCCAATGCGCGTTTGTCCAGCTTAAAGCCAGGCCCTGCCGGGAGGTCACTGCCATGGGCTCTGCAGCAGGACACAGGCCGTGCCACTCTCCACCCACCACCAAGCATTCTTGTGTGCCCAGGAGAAGTTTTTCAGCCAACTGCCTTGATGCTGGAGAGCTACAGGGGCCTTGGGACATCTGGAAACGCAAGTAGAAAGCCTCATACCTTTATGTCCAGAAGGACATCCAGGAAGGGCTCGAAGGACTCAGAAACCGCCTTGCAGCTCAGGCACGTGACTGGAAGGCAAATGGGGAAGCTCAGTGACAGGGGAAGTTGAGCGACTGTGCCAGTCACCCAACCCGCTGTTTCTCACAGGCAGACAGAAGGGCACAGACAGTTCCAAGAAGAGCAAGAGTTGTGGAAAAGTACCTCTGGATCGCATGTAGCTCCCAAATATCTGGTGGATGACGGTTGGTTGAAAAGACATGTCCAAGCTGGAAAGAAATGGTAAGGCAGAGTTATCTCCTCCAGCAACTTTCTCTGAAAACCCTGGGCCTAGGTTTTCCTTTTTTGGGAGAGCCCATCGAGAGTCCAAAGGGCTGGGGAACATGGGAGAGAGGTCATCTGCTTGTGCTTACCCGCCGCTCGCAGGCAGACAAGCTCTCTGCATGGCCTCAAGAGTGCACCGTAAGAACTCGTGGGCGTCTTCCTGACGGCCCAGCTTGAAATGGTCTCCTATGCCTAAGAAAGAAGAAGTGAAGTGAGTAGTTTGCTGCTATGAGAGGGGAAGAAAACATGTCAAAGCACCTGCAATGAATGACTTACCGGGAAGAACACTGAGGACGTCCCAAGGCAGGATGGAAGTGGCTCCGGGACGCAGGACCTTGTCCACGTGATCTTGGACTCTGCACATCACGCAGGAGTATGGCTGAGCACCTGAAGAGGGAGGGAGGGAGGGCGGGAGGGAAGCTTGTCAGGTTAGCAAAATAGCCACAGCAATGGGAAGCCTAGTGGAGATCTGCAAGTTGTAACAACAGTCTCCACTCCTCTTCTCTCAAGGGGCCAATGTCCCAGCAAGCCTGACACTCTGTAGTGCATAGAAAACTTCCTCCAGAGGGATGCTGAACAGACAGAAGTTTTCTGTGCAATGAGCAAAGAGAGTTGAACTTGCAGGAGTGGAGACCAAGGCCCCGGGCTAGAAAGAGGTGCCTTTCTGGAGAGGAGCACACGCAGATGTGCCAAGCAGCTTCTAGGCTTGAGTGTTCAAAGAACACCAGCATGGGCTGGGGGTTGACAAAGAAGGGCTGCTTTTCTCCTACTTCCAATTCCACATGCTGGGAATCCCTGGGAAGCACCCAATGGGTTTACAAGGAGATGTTCATCCAGGTACTCACAGGACTGGCTGTGCTCCCGAGAGAGCAGGTAGTTGGCCAAGGGGCGAGTGTAGGTGAGGCACTGCAGCACTGCGTTGAGGAAGCAGGTGTTGCCCATATTCTGGAGGCCTGCTCCAACGCTTGGTCTCTGCTGCCAGGCCATGCTTCCTTGTGGAGCCATTCCGGTGGCAATGGCTGCAGGGAAATGACATTGGAGAAGAGATGAGACCATTTGCTTGCCTAAAAGCATCTTTTAAAAGCCCAGTTCTCTCTCTACAGGAGCAACCCAGGGCATCCAGCTCGAATTTCCAAGCCAGAAATATGAGGGGAAACCTGATGCTGCCACTGAAATGGGCTGGGCCTGAAACACTTTTGTATAACAGCCTGTTCCCCTGCTTGCTTTGCCCCAAGTCCAACAAACCCACACTCGGACTTGTGTGCCTCTGGCTACCTTCCTTTTCCTCTAGAGTCTGGAACTGGCTTATCAGGTCAAACCTTCCCTTTTCCTGATTGTCACTGGAGGAAAACAAGCCAGTGCTGAGCACAGAAGGTAGCCCTACTGATGGCAGATCTTCCTACAAGCAATGTCATCTTTCATAGTCTCATCCATAGTGGCAGAGAAGTGACACAGCCCATTTTCCTGCATCTCATCCAAGCCCCCTGGGTAAGTCTGACTGCTGTCAGGAACGCCCCCACATTCAACACTCAGGGGCTGCAGCCTCAGCCCCAGCCCTTTCCTCTGGGCACTCACTAAGCCCAGACCTGCTGGGGAAGCCGTTACTCACCAGAGTTGTTGCACACTGCGGCCATTGCTGGTCTCGGCGACAGAGGGGAAATCTCTGGATGACCAAGATGACCAAGGCTGTCAGGACGTGCTCCAGAAAGAGGAGGTCAGCGCCAATCCTGTCGCCTGATTGCAAAGAAAGAATTGTAGCTCAATGAAATGATAAGAAAATTCCCCAGTCAAAAGGCACAAAGCCCAGATTAGCACCCGCCACCAGGAGCGTTTCAGTGGTGCTGGCCCTCCTGTCCCTGTCCCAGGACGCCACCTGACAGCAATTCCCAAGGCCCTTTGGACAGACTGCCTGGCGTCTCCCCCTCTCTGCAGAGGACCTGCTGCTGGCCTGTGTTAGCCACAGGGCCCTCTGGCTCTCCAGCCCACACTTGCCCACCTTGCACGCAGGAGCCACCGGCTTCCAGCTGCTGCTTTCACAGCTGCCTTGGCTGTGCTCCTTTCTGTCTCCCTTCCTACCACATCCACCAGGGCGGGCTTCTTGTCATTCCCACCTGAGCCCAGCACCTCAGACTATGCTGCCACCCCCCTACGTACCCAGCCAAGAAATAAGCCTTAGCAAAGAGGAACCCTACTGATAGACCTGGGCAGCCTGGAAAGGTGGAAGAGCTCAGCCTACAGCTCAGAAGGTAGAGACCAGCCCATCCTTTCCTCCCGTATCAACCTACTCTATCACCTCCTCTGGAAGGCCAATCAGAATTACCTTGAAAAGAGGAGGGAAGCTGAGGAGAAGTGATCAGGAAACAATGAATGCTCGTAACGAACGAGGCACACGAGTAGCCAGGGAAGGAGCCGAGTTATCCCGAAGGTGAGCTCAGCCCAAGTGGCTGTTGCTGGTGCCGCTTCTCGGGCTTTTATACCCTGGCCAGGTGACGTCACAGGTGCCACGCCCTTGCCGCATCACTGCCCCTTTGTGATGTCACGGGGTTGCATGGCAACGTGTCCCCTCATTGTAACATCAGGGGGTTCCGTGGCAACCAGGGGTCACCTCCTGCAGCTGGCAGCCATTGGGCTTCCTCAGGTGCTGCTGGTGAGGGGCTGTTCACCCCCCAGCAGAGCTCCCACCACGTCTTCCTGGAGCTGCACAGCAGAACAAAGAGAAACCTGCCCAGGGCTTTGGATTTGGGCTGAAAACAGTGTTGATAATCCAGAGTAGTGTCTGGTTCTTACAGAGCAGCACTGCAAAATCTGCAGAGGAAGAGCCAGGCCGGGGACTCGTGGGGTCTGCCCGTGGGAGGTGATGGGCAGCCCAGCTTGCCTTTTCCTCCTGTGGAGAGCTAGTTTCTTGGCATGAGCCTGCTAGCACCTGATCCTGCCTGGGAGTGTAATAAACCTGATACCTCATCTCTGTGTGTGTGGATTGGCCTTTGCACACCGGGTAAAGAATCCATTTTTGGGACAACAACATTGCTGAAAAGATCCAGACAGTTTGGGCTTGCAGCAGGGACTGGTTGACCGAGCACACAGCTCACCAAATCCAAGGAATCCAAACGGCAGGATTTTGGACACTTCTCTGATGCCAGAACTAGTGCAGCAGGGTGCAGGAATGCTGCTCACCTGTGGCTGCTGTGCTCACCTGGACTCGAGCGTCACGAGAAAGCAGCACAAATGACAGTATTTCAAGGAGCAAAGAGATGGTGTTTCCATGAGTGTTGAAGCTGCTGGGTGCCTCCTTTACAGGCTGTCCTGCCCTGGTTGTGCTACCTGAGGGGTTTCATCGCTTCTGGAGTCCATGCTTGGTAGCCTCTCCCCCACCCCCTGGGACCTGTTCCAGGAATCTTCCAAATTCTTGGCAATTATTTGAGGCCCTTTTATTAAGTCCTGCTAATTTTTGTCAAAACATGCCTCCCAAAGGTGGTAAGTTCCAATCAAGGGAGCTAACCTCATGGGTCGAGAGAAAGGCAGTGAGGCAAAGCTGCGTGTGCAAGCAAAGCCAAATGAGGAGCTCATTCCCCACTTCCCGTGGCAAGCAGATGTCCAGGCGGCCCCTGGGACCTGGCTCCATCACATGCAGCAGTGCTCCACCCCCAGGAGATTCACTGCTCCTTGCAGAGCCGGTCTCACACACCCCCCCTGCTCCCATGCAGCCCCCCTGGCCCCACAGGCTCTCCCCACAGCCTTGGGGCCAGCAGCATGGCCTCCACCCATGTCCACCCCCATGGTCTCTGCCCAGGACTGATCAGAGACCCCCCCCCAGCCAGCCCCATCTGCCCTGGGTGGGAGAGGAAGAAAGCTGTGTGTCCCCCCCCTGTATGAGGTGTGCCAGGTCCAGCTGCTGCAGATGGGTGAGTGCGGGGCGTTTGGCTGCTGTGCTGGGCCCCGGAATGGCCACCTCCCTAGACAGGGCAGGTTGGTGTGGGGACTCTTCCCTGAAGAAGAGCGAGCAGCCTTGCAAGGGCGTCTGTCAGTTTGCTCAGCACCCTTGGGTGCAAACTGACTAGTCTCAGCCCTCAGCTACAAGGAGTTCTTACCTGGCCTGGGTTCTCACAGTCATCCCTGACCCAGCTCTCACCACTGCTGGCAGGGCCAGGGCCCTCCCTTCTCATCCTCCACCCTTGCCAGAGGGCAACCTCTTGCCAGGGCCCAGCTTAACAACACTATCAGGGCACTTGGTGTGACATCTCCTCCCTCCTGTCCCTTCTGACCCTAGGTGTTGGAAATTACCTCCAGCCCTCTGAGAGGACAGGTGTGGTCCTCACAGCCATTGACCCCATGAGAGACTCCAGCATCAATGACGAGCAGGTGGCCCGCAGTGTGCTCCACATGGACAAGAGACCCTGGCTCCCGGCTGCTGGAAGTAAGCAGCTTGTAGCTGGGTTGTGCTGAGACCTCTCAGGTGTTTTTCCCCCCTCCCAAATCCAAGTGTCTTGAGCACCTGAAGCCACTTCAAGGCAGCAGAGAGGGATGGGAAGGGCAGCAGTTTTGGTGACAGCTGAGGAGATGGTTGCACTCCAGTGGCACAGTATCACAGTATCACACTGCGACTCTGGTTGGAAAAGACCTTCAAGATCATCAGTACAACACTACCCTAACTCTGCCACGTCCAACACTAAACCCTGTCCCTTGGCACCACATCTATCTTTTTAGATGTCTCCAGGGATGGTGATTCAACCACCTCCCCGGACAGCCTGGATCACCAAGTCCAACTCCCACCCCAGAGCAGGACAACCTCAAAACTCACACCATGGCCCTGATGGCCCTGTCCAAATGCTTCCTTGAATATTGTCAGGTTTCGGTGCCATTCCTGCTTCCCCGGGGAGCCTGTTCCAGAGCTCCACCACCCTCTGGGTGAAGAATCTCCTCCTAATGTCCAACCCAAACCTCCCTCTGCACAGCTTCCTACCATTCCCTCGGGTCCTATCATTGGTCACCAGAGAGAAGAGGTCAGCGCCTGGTCCTCCTTCCCTAATGAGGAAGCAGTAAGCTGCAATGAGGTCTCCCCTCAGTCTCCTCTTCTGCAGGCTGAACAGGGCAAGGGCCTTTAGCTGCTCCTCATACGGCATCCCATCTAAACCCTTCACCAACCTCGTGGCCTTCCTCTGGACACTCTCCAGTAGCTTCACGTCCTTTTTGTACTGTGGCACCCAGAACTGCACACAGGACTCAAGATGGGGCCGCACCAGTGCAGAGTGAAGTGGGACAATCACCTCCCTCGACTGGCTGGCTATGCTGTACTTGATGCACCCCAGGACTCGGGTGGCCCTCCTGGCTCATGTTCAACTTGCCCTCAACCAGAACCTCCAGGTCCCTCTCTGCAGGGCTGCTCTCCAGCCTCTCACTCCCCAGACTGTCTGTATATCCAGGGTTACCGTGTCCCAGCTGCAAAATCCAGCACTTCTCCTTGTTAAACTTCACGTGATTGGCAATTGCCCAGCTCTCTAATTTGTCCAGATCCCTCTGCAGGGCCTCTCTGCCCTTGAGAGTGTCAACTGCTCCTCCCAATTTGATGTCGTCTGTGAACTGAACAAGTAGGCCTCCAAGTCCGGCATCTAAATCATTTATGAATATATTAGAGACTACTGGCCCTAAGAAGGATCCCTGTGGAACCCTGCTAGTGACCAGTCCCCAGCCTGATGTGACCCCATTTACTGTGACCCTTTGAGCTTGACCCATCAGCCAGTTTCTCACCCAGTGCATTATGTGTTTGTCCAGCTGGATGCTGGACATTTTGTTTAGAAGGATACTATGAAAGACAGTATCAAAGGCCTTTCTGAAATCTAGAAAGACCACATCAGCTGGGTTCCCTTGGTCAGCTAGGCGGGTAACCTTGTCATAGAAAGAAATCAGGTTAGTCAAGCAGGCCCTTCCCCTAATGAACCTGTGTTGTCTGGGACCAATGACTCTGTTGTCTTTTAGGTGTTTTCAGTAGCTCCCAGAATGATCTTCTCCATAATCTTACCAGGCACTGAGGTGACACTAACAGGCCTGTAGTTACTGGGGTCATCCCTGCTGCCCTTCTTGAGGATTGGGACAACATTTGCCAACTTCCAGTCAACTGGTACCTCTCCAGATTCCCAAGAGCATTGAAAAATCATTGAGAGAGGTCTCGCTATGACCTCCGCTAGCTCTAGTATCCTGGGATGAACCTCATCAGGCCCCATTGACTTACAGGGATGCAGCTGGAGCAGCAAATCCCACACAAGTTCAGGGATGATTGGGAGATTATAATTTGCATGGTCATAGTTCTCTAGCCCAGGGCTCTGGGGGTGCTCAAGCCCGTCATCAATGTTGAAGATAGAAGTGAAGAAAGCATTAAACGTCTCTGCCTTGTCTGTATCCCTGTTTATGAGGTGTCCATGACCATCAAGTAATGGGCCAAAGTTATTTCTGGCCAGATTTTTGCTATTAATGTATTTTAAAAAGCACTTTTTATTATCCTTCACAGTGCAGTCCAGCTTCAACTCCAGTTGAGCTTAAGCTGCACGGGTTTCTGCCCTACAGTGACGAACAGCATCCCTATAGTCCTCCCATGTTGTCTGTCCTTCCTTCCACTGGCCATACACCTTCCTTTTGTGCCTTAGTTCTAGTAGGACATCCCTGCTCAGCCAGGGTGGCCTTCTACCTTGCCTGCTTGACTTCTGGCATTTTGGAATCGTCTGGTCCTGTGGTCTTAGGAGGTGGTGCTTAAAGACTGACCAGCACTGTTGGACCCCAGCACCCTGAAAAGCTTTTCCCCAGGCGACCTTACCAAGCAGTTCCCCAAGCAACTTGAAGTCTGCCTTCCTCAGGTCCAGAGTTGAGGTCTTACTGTTAGTTTTCCTGCTATTACCATAGATGTTAAACTTGACCGCTTCATGGTCACTGTGGCCAAGACAGCCTCCAATCGCCACTTGGCAGCATCATTCTCACCTGTGTTGTCTCCAGGCACAACAAGGAAATATTCACGCTCCTGTTGAGGATCATGGTGTGACAGTTATAAGCCCCCACAGCCCTGGGGACTTGCCACCGGGCACGGTGTGGTGGCCAGGGCAGCCCTGCTGACAGAGTGCTCTGGCTTGCAGCGCTGCCCTGGCCGTGTGGGAGGTGATGTGCGGCGAGAGCTCGGACTAACACACAACGATCAATATGATCAGGCGAAAGTCATTTATTCAAACAAAATGTCTTGTTATATATCTTATTGCTAATAACATGCGCTTTGAGCTACATTATTATTGGTTAAATGTCTTTGTCCATGCGAACCATACTCTGTTCTGATTGGTATATTGCTACTGTCCACGTGCCTATTTCTAATACATTATTGGTTACTAGCTCTAGGCGAGAAAGTCCTTACATTGCAAGATCTCACCATCATCTGCTATCTTGGGAGTCACTTTTCTTCCACCAATTTTCTTGTTCCCATGCTGTAATTGTCCTTCAGTCAGCTTTCAAAGTAACAATAGTTAGGCTAAAAACTTGATAGCACAATTAAGCCTTTATACCAAAGACTGGATTGCTCACATGCCCATGCTCTGCAAGAAAATTCTCCACACCCACAGCTGCAGTGAGCATCAGCAGCTGATGAGGGTGGAGAAACCATAGCAGGTGCCCTAAGAGCAGACACGCTGCCTGTTATGGGGGCTGGAGGGGCTGCACTGTCTGTGGCTGGCAGGGCTTTTTTTTTTAATGTTTCTGAGCTGCTTTGCAGAGACCCTACCACACTCTGGCTACACGTCGAGCCAAAAGGCCAAAGCTTCAGCCCCTGTCAGTCCTGGTTGCTCTCCTGGCTGATGAGCAGCTCCCGGCCGGATGGTGACAAGGCTGCAGAAACGCTGGATCCCCATTTCTCCTGCCCTCCCCACAAGCTCTCAGAGATGTTAATGGACCACCTGCAAGATCATCTGGGGAATTCATTGTTGCTCTTGCCCTTGGAGCCTGTTGCATGCACAGTCTTTGGCTTGAGGTTCCTGGATGGAGCCTGGACGTGGATTTTTTTCCTCCTTGGTCTCACCTGGGAGCATTCAATGCAGAGTGACCCCATCACCACCAGCTGATGGCCATGCCGTGGTGTTTTCTTTACAGCTCCCCCAAAAGCACATCCATAAGCAGGGTCTTGCATTGGCTGGGCAGCTGCTTGGAGCCTGAAGGAAGAGCAAAAGAAGTGGAGAACAACTGTCTTGGACCAAAACAACGGAGAGGGGCTAGGTCAGCTGGTGACAGACAGAGAGGGTTTGTGGTGGTCTAGACCCACCAGCAACCACAGCCAGGATTGTCATGGTTTAGGCCCAGCCAGTACCCACTTATCGAGGCAGTATATGGACTTCACACAACTCTATAAGAGTTGTAACTGAAGACCTTTATTATTAAAAATGGCAGCAATTTATACACCTCTGGGTATACCTCAGGGGTGAGCAGCCAGGGGTGAGCTGGGGGCAGCAAACCTGGGGGTCCTGGGACAGTTGAGGGGGTCTGGGATCCATGGGGGCCTGGCCATGTGGGTGTCCCTGATGGAGAATTCTGCCAGCCACGTGAGGCTGGGCAGGCTGTCCATGCTGGCCGAGGGCCTCTTCCTGCCCTTCCCGCTGTCCCTGGGCCAGCTCTCAGCCATGCCTCGGCTCCTGCCTTCAAGGGCTGCACGGGAAGGAGAAGGAGGTGACAGGGCAGCTTCTGCAATAGCGACAGGGAGAGGTTGGAGGCTCCCCAAGGCACAGCCGCTCTCCTGCAACCGCGCAGGGCCGGGCTGCTACCCTTGCTGGGTGCTCCGGGTGCTGCTGGGCGAGACCCATCCCCTGGGTGCTGTGCACCACCGCCCCAGTGCCTCCCCCGGGGGTCTTTAGCAGCCCTGAATCCCGGGGAAATTCCCTCACAGCCCCGTGCCCGGGGTCTCCCGCCCCCCGGCAGGCCGGAGCTGCCCAGCAAGCCTTCGCTGAAGCGAGAAATAAAAAGCGAAACAAAACACCAAACCCAAAACAGCTCCTCCAACAGCCCTGTCGTCCCACACAGGCAGCATCTCTCCCACCCGCCGCTAGCAGGACAAAACCTCCGGATCCAGCGCCTCGGCAAAATCCAGCACCTCAAGATCTACCCCGCTGCCCACTCCCCTCGGGTTCAGGGAGTTCCTGCTCCTCCCTTCCTCCTTTAGGTGTCCCTAAAACAGCCCGGGGTGGGGGGGGGAGAGCGCGGACCCACCCCCCGCACCCCCTCACTCCGCGCGAGCCGGAGGATTCAGTCCCCGGCTCTCCTCGGGGTGGGGGGTGCAGCTTGGGGCTGAAAACCCGGAACCCGCTGGGTTTGGGGTCAGGAGACACCGGCCGGAGCCCGGCCGTGCCGAGGAGCGCTGCACGGGCTGAGCGCGCCCGGGCGCCGCGGCTCCGCTGGAACGATGCGGGGCTCCAACCGCCACGGGGGGACGGCGGGCGCGGGGCGGGTGCGGGAAGGGGCAGAACCAGCAGCCCCGCTCCCTCCAAACAGGTTTTTCTCTCCCAAAACAGAAGGCTGGGGGCAGCCATGGGTTGCTCAGGTGCCTGAAACCCGTGCCAGCACTCGGCCTCCGAAAGCTCCTGCCCCCGCACTGAGGGAGATCCCGGAAACGCTCGCTGCGGTGGGCGGGGGGGCGGGCAGGGCGGGTAAACACAACAAGAAATCGCAACACAACCCCAGCCCTGCGCAAACCTACCGCCCCTGCCGGCCGGCTTTGCCCGAGCAGCCCGGCTGAGCCCTAGCAGGCCTGTCCCACCGCCCGCCCCTGCGAGCCCGCCGCTCCCCGCTGCTGCCGGCCACGGCTGTCGCCCCTTACCTTGTCCCGGCGACGTCCCCCCCACAAGTTCACCAGGCTCCAAGAAGCTTCTGGAAAAAAACAGAACGGGAAAATAAAAACAAGATGAAGGAAAAAACAAAGGCAAAAGCCCCAAGAACCCGTCCGTGGGGAGGGCAGGGGAGCTCAGTGCGACCCCCGCCGGGACTGAGGGCTGCCTCCGCGCACTGCCAGCCCCCGCCTGCCGAGCTGCCGGGATGTGCGGCCGCCCGGGGGCTAACGGCTGCTCCCCGAGGCTCGGCGCGGTGCCCTGGCTGCCCCTGGCTCCGCCCCGTACGCCGCTTCCGGCCCTGCCATTGGCCCGCGCGTTGCCCTGGTGACTCGGGGCGTCCCCGCCGCTCGTGGCTGAAGCTGCGCCGTGTGGGGACAGACGCCGGGATGGGGACACTGGCAGGTTGCGGAGGAGCACCTACCGCTTCGGACCGACTGACCCATGTTCAGCTGCTCTTCACGTGCAACCCTGCTCCACTTCAGCCTTCGAAGCTCTCGTTTGAATAGTTGCTGGGACCGCCAAGACCTGCATCAGCACAAGTTTTCTTCCCCAGTGTAGAGTCCCTAAATGAATATTTGTCTCAAAACAGCCGCCCAGACAAAATGGACATTGTGCTTGGGTGGGGTCCTCATTCGATAAGCCAGCTGGACTCTCTTCTCCCAAGCAGACACCCTCGTTTGGTAACCATCCTGATAAACTGGACCCTGGTCTTGCAAGAATAGCCCCTCCTTTGCTGGTCATCCCGATAAGCTGGACACTGTCCTTGCAAGGGGAGCCCCTTCTTTGCTGGCCACCCTGATAGGCAGGACACTGTCCTTATTTGATAGGGAACAGCAGCATGCAGGTGGTAACCTGTGGAGGCAGAGTGCCATCCTGTGTAATCCTCCTGTAAGATCACCCAACAGGGCGCATGTGCAGCACTAAGGGTCATTGCTGGGTCAACCCAGCTGGGAGGCCCAAGTGATCACCCGGACCCCCAAGTCCCACTGACTCATTTCCAGAACACTCTAAAATTCCACACTGAATCTGCGCAGGATACATCCAGCCCCCCTGAGAAGGTGGGCCCAGGTAGCATAAAAGATGCAGGCTCGAGATGCTCAGGGCACTCCCGCCATCCAAGGACCACAACTTCCTACCAAGATCGTCACTGGATCCAAGGGGGGTGATGTCTTTTCTACCCCTCTTTATCTCTCCTGGTGTTTTCCCAATCTCTTTCTCTCTCTCTCTGTCTCTAACCTTATCTAGGCACATAAGGGTAACACAGTCTCTAACTTTGTTGAATTTTCATAACCCATTGCTTTGACATGTTTTGCTAATTGTAACCTGTTGCTTTGTTAACTCTGTTTGGCTTTGTTAGTTGTAACCTGTTGTTTTGACCATTTCCTTAAGTTTTGCTAAATTGAAATCCATTGCTTTGAAAGTACCTTTTTGCTAAGTTCTTCTATTTGCAATCCATTGCTTTTTTGGATTTTGACAAGCTTTATGATCTTACTCAATTTTAAGCAAAGGTGTGTTTTGTGAAAGCCTCCTGGGTCATGGTCTTCCTCTTAGAGTACCACGCAGAGAATTCCTGAGCTTAATCTCACCGAATGAGTTGTTCAAAGAAATATTGATATTTAGTTTGGGCCCCCAGCTCTGGGGCCACAGAGCCTGGGCCATCTGCCTGGCCGTGCTGGGGAAATGCCACTAGCCCAAGCCAGGCTCTTCCTGCATAAGCTTGGTTTGCATTTCCACCTTCTCCATTCTGGCAGGGCTTGGAGGAAACAGCACTTAGGATGGGAGGATAATGTGAGTTGGAAGGGACTTTGCAAAGTGTTTTAGGACCTTGGAAGTAGCTGGGCTGGTTTTGGGGAGGTGCCTGGGAGATGGGTGGGTGGGTGCTCCCAGCCAAAGAGGGTTTCCACCCACCGAGCCCCCAAGACCCCAGCTGCCCTTATCTTGTAACCACAAAATGACTCTGGACACTTTGTTGACATAAGATACCCTTTATGAAACGTACCCTTCAAATCCAAAACATGCTCAAAGCCAAGTCGTAAGCAGCAATCTGGTTTCCTTCCTTCCGTCCCCGACGGGTGGGTCTCTGGAACAAGGGGCTGCCCCTTGCCCTGGGGACAAGGGGCCATTACCTTTCATCTCCTGCTGCCAGCACCTGCCCACCCCTGGTCATTCCTGGGTGGCCAAGGTCGGCGCTGGTGTCACCCACGCACAAATCTGGTTTCTCCTGCGTCACGGTAGAGGGTGCTCACTCCTTTCCTTGCAGCACACTGCTCGGCCCCCGCCTCCCCCCGCCTCCTCTCCATCGCTGTGCGCTCGCCGGCAGCCACGGCCCCTCCGAGTGAGCGGCAGGCGCCCGCACGCAGCCACCCCGGGAGCTGGCCTGGCTGCTTCTGCAGCCCTGGGGACACACAGCCACAAGCACCCGTGTCGCAGCCCTGTGCCACGGTGCCTGGCCAGGCCTGGAGAGCTCTCTTTGTTCCCTTGTGAACTGTGAGGAAGGCTGGGCTTTGGCAGCCCAGCCACCCTTGGAGCACCAGCCTGATTTTCCCTCTCCTGCCCATCCATGCGTGAGAGTGCGGGAGCAACCGGCCTCCCGCAGCCTCCCTGGTTTTCTCAGCTCAGCATGACCGGGAACCCCCAAGGCCCACCCTGTGCCCAGCACGGTGCTGCTGGCTCCTCGGGGCCAGGACACCCAGACCTGTGGGGAGCCCCACCATGGCAGCATGTCCCTGAGCAGGGCACAAGGCTTGTCCCCTGCTGCGCCAGCCCTCTCTGCTGCTAGCAGCTCCCATCCTGGGGGATGGCAGTTTGGAGGTGTCACCCCCCATCAAGTGCCCAGTGCAGGGACAGGTGGGAACATGGCACAAGCAGAGTGACAGTCCCAGGCACTCACACCATGCAGGGGCAGGGAAGGATGCCCCAGGGCTTGGGGCTCCCATGACCCGGGGCATGGCCACCCTTGTGCCACAGATGGTGTGTAACCACTGCCATGCAGGTGGTGGTTTGTGCCTCAGTTTCCCGGTTCGTGCCTCAGTTTCCCTGCTGAGTCATGGCAGAGGGGGGTGATAGCAGCCATGTGCCAGGGCTGGGGGTACACCAGGGCTGGGCTGGTGAGATGTCCCCTGCCTCCAGGACAGAGGGTCAGACAGTCAGGCAGTGCTGGAGGGAAACAAGGAGGCGAAAGGGCTTTTTCTCTCTTTTTGTTTTTAGTACATAAACAACTTTCCATGGAAAAGGTAAAATTGCGTGTTTCTCTGCAGTTCTTCAGCATCAGTACAGAGGCCCCAAACCAGGAAAAACAGAACAAACACAAGTGAAAAGAAGTATCACCAATACAGATGTATACATGTACACCAAGCCCCAAAGCCCCCTGAGAGACATGGCCCTCCCTCTCTGGCCCCAGAACGCTGACCCCAGCCCTGTGGTGGCATCCCAGGGGACTTCAGATGCTGGCACCTGGGCAAAGCAGCAGCCCCAGCCCCACTCTTCTGCTTGCATGAGCTGAAGCTGTTGGCTCTCAGCCTGCCCCGTGCTTCACCAGAGGGACGCTGGACTTGTGCTCCCACCTCCCTGGCTCCAACCATCTCCCACATTTGGGTGCAAAGTACTCCAAGGGTAATTAATGTACTTTTTTAAGGCTCGTTGATTGCTTCTTACACTACATCTGTCACGGTTTGACTCAGGATCAGCAATTAAACCACAGACAACAATGCTCTCCATCCCCTCCCCCTCCCACCCAGGTAGGGAAGGAGAGAGAGAATTAAGGAGAGAGACTTTGCTGGATTGAAAACTAAATTAGACAGCTTTAATTATATGTACAATTATATACAAGTATGTTCAGGAATGTGCAAAAGCCTCTTGCCTCCCCCCACCCCCAGCAGCTCCCCCAGCACTCTCCTGAGCTGTGAGCAGTCCCGAAATGTCTCAGACCACTGTCTGAGATAACAGCAGAGCAGACAGGGCTGTGGGGAGAGTTATGAGGGTCAGGGCTGAGCCTGGGGTCGATGGTGATGGATGGATGGAGTCCTCCCCAGACACTGGCCATGGATGGAAGGGAAGAAGAAGCAGGAAGGAAGTTGTCTTCTGTGATCTCTGACCTTCCTTGGAGCTTATGTGGATATATGGAATGGAATCCCTTTGGTCAGTTCTGCTGTCTGTCCAGCCCAGCTCCCCTACGGGGGGGTCACAGATACAATTCTCCTGCCCCAGTAGCCTCTGTAGCAGCAGAGCTAAGAAGCGACCTTGGAGTCTCAGCAGTAACATAAACATTCCAGTGTTATCAGTCCACTAGCTGGAACACTTGCTGCTAGTTAAAAGAGAGCTTACTGAAGGAAAAAAAATCAGTAAAAGGAAAATTAGCTTCATCCTGGCTCAACCCAGGACACATCCATGTCGAGAAATGTTACATGTACTTTGTTATTTATTTTGTAGAAGTAATTCAACCATTTTTTGGAATATATTTGTTTAGCATGTCAAAGTAGTTTTCCTGGTTTTGAAGTATTTCAGTATGTCTATGAGTAGCATTATTCTTACCATCACGTGCTCAGAACACCTAGAATTAGAGTCTAAGAACTGTGAGTCTTAATTTAAAATAATTGTTGCTGATAGTGATGTATCAATGCAATAATTTCAGTGGCTGCACAAATTATCTCTTTTTTATTCCTGTTGTGGCATTGATACTGTTGGAAAAGAACTCAGAAATTTGGAATGATGTGATTATGTTATGTAAGATGTACAAGACAAAAATGGAGCTCAGTGATGTTACAGTGTCCTCAGATTTATCTTGAGCTGAAAGCTGGGGTGGTGTTTGTCTTGATCTTAGAGACAAAAGTAGCAGGTAAACAAAGAACACCTGATAAAAATAGGAGCCAGCAGATCCTCATGCTAAGGTAGCGGAGAAAGCATTGGGTATTTCTAATCACTTGGGCCTGCATGCCATTGCCCTTTTCTCCTCAATGTCTGAAAAAAAACCTATCCCATAGGATACCTAGAGGCTTCCTCCTGCTGGAGAGGGCATCAGGGAAAAACAGTAAAGAAAAGCTGAGGGATGAGGGTCACGGGACTGCTTTTAGCACAGGAATCCAAACTTGTCTTTCTGAGGATTCCCGATTCTCTCCTGGATTTCCAAGGTTAAAGACATGTTTCCATGAAGCACAGGACCCGGGTCTGCTGGCACCTGCTGCACAGCTGTGACCGAGAGCAGGGGGGTTGGACTCCATGACCTTCAGAGGTCCCTTCCAACCCCTAACATTCTGTGACTCTGTGACTTAAACACTGATATTTTATTTACGTTGGCAATATATGGCATTTCTTTCTCCAAGCAATATTATGTTCAAGACCATGTACTAACAATGACTGTTATGATTGTTGTTGTATTTTTCTGCCTGGGGTTTTGAATTGCCAGCGTTCCACTGCTAAAGCCTTAGTTCAGGTGAGTTGCAATGCAGAATAACGACTCTGGTTTTCATCAGTTCAGATAAACGTCCCTCTAACAACCACAGAGGGGCACCAGAGACCATCAAATCCCTCTTGGAAAAGTTTTAGCCATCTCATGCGCAGGCGTACTGAAAATGTAAATATTGTAACCTCTTCTGAGAAATCTTCGATTTCTTCCTGAAAACGATGACAAGACGTTCTATATAAGCTAAACGTTGTGAATGGGATTCATGCACGGCTTTGGAAGCTACTCCTCATGCATTCAGTGCTGCAATAAAGAATTCCTGCTTTCTGAAACGCCAAAACAAGTCTTGGAGAGTTTTCGTTGGCTGGATTTTACACTAGCAAGCCGAGGGGAAAGCAGGAGCCTCCGAGCACGGCAGCAGCAAGGAAGAAGAACGCAGGACAATGGGGCTGGGTTTTCAGTCCTGCTGGCGGTGCTAGAGTATGGCAGGAAAGTGGGTGAGAATACTGACCCCTCCCTGTTCTGCCCTTTCTGGGTCCTTCACGGTCCTGAAGACCCTCTCTGTAGTTCCTCCTGTCAGTACCAACTCAAGCCATAACATTCCACCCCTTATTCCATACCATCTCCTGCCATACTTATTCACCAGGTTACGACTGTCTTTATACAATAGTTTTTTGAGTCCAGGCTGCGGATCTTCATCCCCCATGGCAGTTTCTCAGGGCAGGGGAAACGGCGTAAGGTTGGCCGGGGTTTATGCCCTCAGGCTGTGAGCTCTTCCTGAGGTTGCTGGATGCCACTGCATTATCCTGGAGGAACAGACTGAAAACAACTTACCACTTTTATACTGTAATTAAAATTATACAACCCAAACTAAATGCGATCAGGCAGAGTTAAGCTTCCCTGTGGTACACAATGGACTTCACCATCCTCCTGCAATACCCACCAAGTATGTCCAGGACCTCTGTGCTGGGATTTAGCACAAAGCTTCTGTGTGTCTTGATTTATACTGTCAGTGCTTACAGCAGTTTGGGATTTAAGCTGCACTTAGGAAGTTGCCTAAGTGACGTTCTAGGTGACACATGCAATGGTGGAGGCAAGTGCTCTCAAGAGTCAACAGGAAGAACATGATATTCCCCAGCTTCTTCATGAGAGACTGTCTGGATATCAAAGAGAGCCAGAAATCGTGTATTTGCAGTATTAAAAGGGAATGGGTTTATACCCTCAGGGAAGACAGAAGCCTTTTAGCCAACACAGAGGACTGAGGATTCAGGTGCCTCAGAACTGCACTTCCTCAGCGTGGTACAAAATTGTCTGTTGCTGTAGGAGTCCTCCATCCGTGCTACTGACTGTTCTGCTGTGACAAAGGGCCAGCAGACTAGCCTTTGGAATGGTCAAACTGGAGGAAGTATCTACGGACAAGTAAAACCATAGGAATGCTGAAAATTAATGGAGTTTGGAGTTAGTTAAGCAGATACTCACTGTGTGATCATACGGATGCCTCGTTGCTGCCGTGGGGATGTATCCTGAAAGGTACCATTGTGGGGCCTCTACGATGAGCAGCTCTATTTTGATGAGACCATTTGTGCCATCAGCAACTCCCCCCACCACGAGGTACACTGTACCTCTGAGATGCATCAGTTGTGTTGGGGTTGCAGGTAGTTAAACTAGCTCCAAGACACCGATGCCAACTTGCTTTACAGGAAGTTCTCTCCCTGAACCATAGGCCTGCAGGTCTGTGGGGATTGTACATGGCCACCTTCCTGAGCTTCCACCCACTTTTGAAGCGGGCTATGATTTGGCAATGACTTTGTCTTTTTTGCTGGCTTGTTCCAGCTCCTTATGACAGGCTGTGAAAAGTGTCTTTTCACATCCAGAAATTCAAGGCCTGTGGTTGGGCACCCCACATCTGAAAGATGCTACGATACACCAGTTTGCCAGTATGACAGGAATCATATCCATCCATATTACTGCTGAGGTACCGAGTCCTAAAGCAATCATCGGTGAGCTTTGGCACGGGTGGTACGTGCCAAAAGGCCACAGCAGGTATGCTCCAGGTGCTTTGGGACAGATGTTGCACACAGAAGTAGACATGACATAAAGTTCAGCTATTTGTGGAGTGTTTCAGGCATGTCCTTGTTACCATTTTAACCAAACTCCCGAGACGCAGACAAAGAGACGACGTTTAGGAAGGAGACATTGCTTGGTTTGACTGTGCGCAGAATCGGTCACTCGGGGAGCATTTCCCAGCTCGAGTGCCATCACACTATCGTGCTAGGAGGACTCATCACAGAATCATAGAAGGGCTAGGGCTGGAAGGGACCTTAAAGATCATCTAGATCCAACCCCCCTGCATGGGCAGGGACACCTCCCACTAGATCAGGTTGCTCAGAGCCCCATCCAACCTGCCCTTGAATACTTCCAGGGATGGGGCTTCCACAACTTCCCTGGGCAACCTGTTTGACTGTCTCAGCACCCTCATAGTGAGGAATTTGCTCCTAATGTCTAACCTAAATCTCCCCTCTTCCAATATAAAGCCATTCCCCCTGGTCCTATCACTACACGCCCCTTGGAAAAAGTTCCTCCCCAGCTTTCCTGTAGACCCCCTCCAGGTACTGGAAGGCTGCTACGAGGTCTTCCCAGAGCCTTGTCTTCTCCAGGCTGAACAAGCCCAAGTCTCTCAGCCTGTCTTCGTAGGAGAGGTGCTCAAGCTCTCGGATCATCCTTGTGGCCCACCTCTAGACTCTCTCTGGGAGCTCCGTGTCCTTCTTGTGTTGGGGGCTCCAGAGCTGGACACAGTGCTCCAGGTGGGATCTCACCAGAGCAGAGAGAGCAGAGTAGAGGGGGAGAATCACCTCCCTTGACTCGCTGGCCATGCTTCTTTTGATGCAGCTCAGGATGTGGTTGGCTTTCTGGGTTGCAAGGGCACATTGCTGGCCCATGCTGAGCTTCTTGCCCACCATCATCCCCGAGACCTTCTCCTAATCCTATAGCCCCAATGCTTCCAAAGCCCATCTCTTACTTTGTAAGTAAATATACATAGATGTACATCTCTTACTTTCTAAGCACACATATAAATATTTTCCTTTTCACAGTTACAAATTTAATGGACAAACAGGTTTTAATTTTTTGCTATCTATGAAAGCTTATTTTTGTAAAAGCCTACATCAAACATACAATGCATATCTGTGACTATAAACTTGGTTGGGTAAAACCTGTTCTTCAAACACAAATGATAAAACCAACTCCAGTGCCACATCCACCTTGGCCTCCACCCGTCCCACTCAGCACCTCTCCATCAGCTTCCCACCACACACGAAGCCTCCACCTCAATCTTCACCAATAATTTCCAAAATGTTCTTGAGGTTCTTCACCACATGTGGAGGCTGCTTGGCAGCCTGTTTTTTCAGTCTGGAGCCCATTACTTGGTAGAGGCTCTTTGCAATCTCGGTGACCACAGGCTTGAGGACAGGCAGGGCCTTGTTTCCCAGGAGATGCCAGAGGGCGGGCAGGGCGTAGCGCTGGACGGTTTCAGGCTTCTGACGATAAGATGATTCCACGAGCACTGCCAGGTGAGAGAGACAAGTTTCTTAACAACCTTCAAGTACCTACTTTTGGTTCTTGGAAGGCTTTTCTGGCTAATATTCGCAAGCACAAAGGGCCCAAAGATCCAGAAACAGTGGCTGACCATCCACTGAACAGAACAACCAAGCTCTGAGGACCTTCATTTCTCCAAATCAGAAGCTTTGTGTCTGTCATAGACTTAGCAAAGTCAATCAGACACATTTTGGAAATCATTTCGCCACCCGCTTCTACATTACAAAGGACCAAAATGTCGCATCGTTGTTTATTTCCATTGAGAAGTTGTCTAAGCCAGCTGCTGAAGCTTCTGAAATGCAGCTGAGGGAGGTAATTGAAAGATTCCTAATAAAAAGGTTGACTACTTTTTTGCAACCTTTGATGAAAAATGCTGGAAGTCCAATCTGGCAGTTCCCTTTGCTCGGCGGCACACAGCAAAGAGCAGCGTTCTACCGCACTTCAAAACTCCAGCCCACAGGTGCCGTGGGCTGCTTGACAGTTTGCTTAGAAACACCAGTGACTACCCGGTGCCTTTGGCAGAATGGTCTCATCTGAGCTTCTTCCCTCTCATTCTTGGTGGCTTCTAATGAACAGCTGTTTCAAACTTCAGCAGGTCTTAGATAATCACCCAGATCCCATTGCCATGGCATTTGAGAATCTCACCATTTTACTGGCATTTACCCTCACAACGTTCCCTGAAACAGGGAAACAGGGACAGACAAATCTTACTCGGGGGGCTGAAATTTCACCAAAAAAACAAGTGTTTTCTTGCCTTCTCCCTGAAGTTTGCTCTCAGCTCATTTTCTGAACTGAACTCTATGAAATACAAACAAAAGTTTACTACCAATAGGCTCCCTGCATGGCAGATTTTGCTGAGGGATCAAAATCTGAAGTGGTCTGGAAACAGAGTTGGTATTTTCTGCTCAGTGGAAATGCTGTGCACTAACCATTTATTCTTCTGTAGTGGAAGGACCTTTGTTTTCTCTACCCTGTTCATCTAGCACCAGTCACCAACATTTAAAAAGTACATAAAAACCATTCTGGTAAGCAGAAAAAGGATTATGAGACCTTTTTTACAATGGGAGTCAATTTGAGTTTAAGTGCTATTAAACACAGTGGTCACTATGGAGCTTGAGAAGAGAAGGAATTGTCTGTTCCCACTAAATCCCAGAGAGGTCGGCTCTCTCTAAAGTAGTTCCAATTGATGCTCAAATGCTAGCTTTGAGAAATTAATTAAAGCAAGGCTAGTAACAGTCTCCTCTAGTATATACTGAGATGATAATTTTTTCCATTCCTTGGCTGTTGCTGACGTAGCAAGCTACTATTATAAACCCGTTAGCAGCAGCCGCCAGGCAAACCCCTGCCAAAGGCACCTCGGGTGTCTATTCTGCAGGGAAGACAAGCTCAGGAGCTTCTGGTGTTTGATGAGCTCCTGCACTGTCTATTCAGAGACATTCCCTCTGAACACTTCTTGACTGAGAAGTGGAGATGAGCTGAAGCAGGAGTTACCTGAGAGATATTTTGTGACATCCAGCAGAGCTTGGCCTTGGAGGTAAGGCACTCGGGTGCCGAAGAGTCGCAGCAGAGATGTTGTATCTGAAAGAGAAACATTTATTTCTGCTTACTCTTCTGAGCTTATAAGAAGAAAAAAAGGGGGGGGAGAGGACAGGAAAGGAGGCGGTAACAGCACTTTGTAAAATAAAGACAATTTCTGCCAGTTTCTGAGTCCTTTTCCCATTCTTTCCTTCCAGCTTAATTGGGAGGATTTTAAATTTGAAAGGAAAATCTCTAATTTCCCATTAGATAAGCCAGAGCTGACTGCTGTACAAGGGGCTGTTTCACATCCAGGCCCTCAAAATTTAAATCCCAGTGAAAAGGTTTTGCATGCCAGAATTTTGCAGAAGTGACCTCCTCCCTCCTCCAAGGAAAAGGGTGAGAAAGCTCCAAAGTCCATACATCCATTCACACTTTGAGGATAAGCTGCTGTGAAATCTTGAAGATACCTGTTGGGATCTATGGACAAGATTCCAAGTTACTCTTACATGAGAGAATTACTGCTCATTGCCAGCACCGTCTGCTCTCAGGGGCTCTTGTAACGTCTTGCAACATCTCTGAAGTCTCAGCTTGGCAGAGAGACTAAAAAGCAGACTGATTTCCCAAAAACTGACTGTCATCCATATTTCAGTTTTTCTGGTGCTGCCTGCTGTTGATCTGGGCTCTCGTTTTAACTTATAAACTGTTGCCTGGATTAGTCTGCAAGCCTCCAGTCTTACTGCTTTCACAAGCCAAGTGAAGCTTTCTTGGAGGCAGAATCCATGTGGCTACCTCATGGTGTCACCAGCAGTGGCACCCATAAAGACCTACTTCTTAGTGAACGACTACAGGCCCGAATCCCAGAGCGGTTTTAAGTAGCTCTGTGCTAGGAAGTGCTCCTTTTTCCATGAGCACATTCCTTTTTGAAAAGGAAGTCCCTAATGATCTTCTTGCAAGCATGCAGGAAAGAATTGGTCCTGCTGCCCTAACTCATCTTCTGCTTTGGTAATTACACTCTTCTCATTCACCGCTTTAAACAGACACTTCACTTTTTGCCTCACACTCTTGTGATACTGGCAGACACTGTTTCACACTTGCTGTTCCTCCCCAGAGAGTTACCTTACAGCTGCTGCTTTGAAAAAAGAAACGCCCTGAAATTGGGAGATCCTGAAGGAGCACAAAATATTAATTATTCTTCAGCATCAGTATCTACACAAATGTTCAGGGGAACACTTGGGTTTCGGGTGGGTGCGGGGGAACTGTTTGGTTTTTCAGAAGCTAAGTGTAGAGACACTGTTCACCTTGCAATTTAATGGTTTCAAATGCCCTGTGCAATTTGAAACAGTAAAGCTCAAGGGAATAACAAATTTACCCAACCAGTACTTTAGCTGCCTCGAGAGACCTAAAGACAGAGGAGCTTTTAATGGCTGTTAGAGAAAACAAGGTGGCAAGCAGTTCAATTCTTATTAACTCAGCTTTAATTCTCTGCACTGTGTATTAGCTACACCTGTGGGCAGCCCAGCATGTGCAAAATGAGCAAAAGCAGAACCTGCTTCCCTGCACTCTCATTTTCATGGCATTCCCCTCTTTGCTAAGTTAAGATCTACAGGGGAAGTTTCCCTTCCCCTCTTCCAGAGGGCTGGTTCCTCTGGGAGCTACTTGGGTGGCTGGCCTGACTCCATGCCCTGGTGTCAGGCAGTGGCCATCTGAAGGGCATTTCTTTCATGATACAGGACAGGCTAGGACAGATGTCAGAGGAGAGCAAGATCTAAGTCTTGGTTCCAGGGCAGCCGGGCTTGATTTGCTGATTCGTTCCCATCTACAAGGTGGCTCCCTTGAGTGGGATTAGAATCCCAGGCCACAGCTCATGAAAGCGTGTGGCCTTCAGCTGTCGACGTCAAAGCCAATGTCAAGGTTAAGCTAAAGCACCCATTATTTGCAAGCAAATTTGTCTGTAGGTAGAATTTTGGTCTCAGGGATTGTGGGGGTGTGTGTGGGTTTGGGTTTGTGGGTTTTTTGTCTTTACATTGAGTGATCAAGTGATGTTGTAACTAGCTTGCATTTTGGCATGAATCATGAATGGGGGCAGATGAGGAAGTCTCATCTAAAACTCAGAATCTGAGGCAGGTCATCACAGAGTCTCAGAGCAAGAGCTGAGCTCTTAGCTACGAAACTCAGTGGAGCCATGGGGCAAGACGTTGTGCTCGCTGACACAGAATTGGTGAGAGGGGAATGACAGAAAGCTCCAGACAAAACCCTAAAGGGATCCGTTTGCCACATCCTCTCTTAGCAGGATTCTGCAGCTTTTCCCCAACCTTCTCCCAGACACCATAGAAGATAGGTAAGGGCCAAGAGCAGTACAGGTCTCAAACCCTTCTCCCCACTTAATGACCAGGAACAACCCTACACTTACGACACAGAATGGCAGCAAGTTCACTGAGTTGGCAAAGCATGTGGAGAAAGTTGCTATTCCCCCTTTAAGATTTGCCTCTTCAACACTACATTTTTCAGGCATATTCATCCCCTGCTGCATTTTCACAGTTGCCATAAATATGTGGGGCAAAGAAATTTACACCAGACCCTGGTTACGTACTTACAGGCTATAGCAATCTTGCCCCATGCAGAACAACGTTTGGAACAAACCACTATTGTCATTTATATGGATGTATACCTGTTTGTTCTAGAGAAATGAACTTGGCAAATCAGAACTTCCCTTAAAAAAAGATGACAAAGAAGAAAGGTGGCAATAGACAGGACCAGCTAATGCCCATCATGTAGAGTCTTCCAGGAAGCTGTTCTGCAGCAGCTCTGATGGACCGGTGTCCGTCCCTTCACACCAAAAGCAAAGCAATTCATCTGGGGAGCCAAATTGGGCCCAAGTAACCTCCAAAAATCCTCCGGAATTCTAGAGAAGTTGTACTCCAGGATTTATTGCTCAGCTCCTTCTCTACTAAAGCAGACAAGCAGCACAGAGCCAAAGGTTCCCGCGACTTTGGGAAACTGCTGGTACACATTCCAGCCTGTCTGGGAACTGGTGTGTAAGGACTGCACCACCACAGCTTCTGGCTACCCAGCTCAGCAGTTACAGTCAGCAGGAATTCAGGTCCTTTGCTAGACAGCAGAAATCACACAAGTGATCTGCAAACCTGGCATCAACCAAACACTTCATGTGGAACCTGCTTTTCTGTAGTAGATTTTGCTCAGTGCCAAAAAAACAACCTCCTAGTGACCTCTTTTATTGATGGCAATTCATTGTTCCAAAACCAAACTCCTTGCATGCCTAAGTACAGACACACCAGCTCTCATCTGACCTTTCAACAGAAGTCAGAGCTGGAGTCAACAGTAGATGAAGAGCCCCAGGGGCCAGAAACTTCTGGTCACAGCTGCAGCAATGACAGTGGTCACACAAGTATTGCCAGTGTGCTTCTGAATCTACACCAGAAGATCAAGAGGAAGATTCAGGCCTGGATTAATCTCACCAAACTTTAAACACTTTGCTGAGGTTTCAGTGGGCAGACATCAACACCTCCAGCAAGCTACACAGAGCAGCCTTAGTCTCCCTCCCTGATGGAAATGTGTGCAAAAAGAAAACCAGGCCATGTCAACACTTCTCCACTAGACCCTCGCATCCAGATCCTCCAGGGGATGCAGCTGCCTAAACACAAGCCTGAGGATCCCTGAGAACTTCAGCATGACCCTGGTAGGCAGCAGCACACACGCTACACAGCCTGCAGTGGGCCACATGGCTCAGGACACAGGGCAGATCAGGACCGGACCCTCTCCCTACTGCAGGTACTTACTTTGCATCAACAGGCATACTTGTGGCCTCATGCTCAAGCACCCAGAAAAGAGGATGGTAATGGGGCTCCTTGCCCTTCTGCAAGAAGGGGGCCAAGGTATTTCTAACCCCACAC
The DNA here is from genome assembly GCA_020745705.1 of Hemiprocne comata. NCBI lineage: Eukaryota > Metazoa > Chordata > Aves > Apodiformes > Apodidae > Hemiprocne > Hemiprocne comata. Next base: position 36,702,720 of record CM036616.1, on the reverse strand, counting down.
ACCTGAAGACCTCCAGGCTGACTATGGAACAAGCATTTCATCCTTTATTGGTCTCCAATATGATCTTCCATAAGAAAATATCTTATTAAATTGAAGGTCTCCATCTCTGAATTAAAAAGGACATTCTCACTTTATCTTTACATGGCTAAACTACTACCTAAACCTGCAGAATGAGTAACTGAGTTCAAAGCTTTTCATACTGGGGTCCATCAGGGGCAGATGCATCTGCCCGGGAGAGCCACCTCTGCCACAGTGTGGAACAAAGCCCAGGGCGAGCAAAGAGACTCCACCACCCTTCCCACCACGTATTTCAAGCAGAAAGCACATTCCTTTCATCTTGCTTTAGTGGATGTAAACTTAACAGAGTGCACATCTTAGAAATCCAGTTCAATAAAAACCAAAACACATGTAGTTTCTCAGGAGGAAGAGGGAAAACCAGTCATGACAGATGCTAGTCACTTCCCTCATGCCCTTCTGGCAGGACCTTAAAATAATCCCTATGGTGTCCTCTCTACTGAACTAATCATCAGACACATGATTCAGGTGTTAAGCAACATCCATTCAACTGCACATCACCACGTGATACAACAGACCAGGACAGAAAGAACACATAAGCAAGGACTTCATGAACATCTTGCAACAGCTGGATAGTTCCACAAACAACAGCAGCTATCAACAGATTCAGTGTTCCCTTGGCTCCGAGATGGAGGAGCAGCAGTTGAGGAGAGTCAATGCCAGAGGTCAGCCTTACCTAGGTGAGCCACAGATGCTTCCAGCGCCTCCACAGCCGCGGCATAAATCCCCGAGTCCTTCGAGTTCAGGCTGTCAAGGGCTGCTGTGACCAGATGGACCATCACTGGCTCTGGGGTGCCTCTGAACATGGGTATCATCAAAGCCAACACCTCCAGTGCCTGCTGGCTCACTTTCTTGTGGTAGTCACGAAGCGTCAGGACAAAACCACCAAAAATCTGTTAAGCAAACAAATGACATGGAAGTTGGATTCAAGTGTCTTTGTTTCAAGAAGGGATGTAGAAACAAATACCCAGCAAAGTAAAACACGACTGTCATCCTTTCTGCCAGGGCAGCACTTGCTAGCACACTTCCACTGTTTGCCTGCGGGCTACTCCTTGTAGCGGTTGCACGCCCTCGTGCTGGCTGAAAAGATTTTTCCTATTTCATTAAGAGGTTTGAGGGGGGACAGGAGAGTTCCTATGGTGTTTCTCTTTACCTGTAAACCATTCATTTAATCTCATGTGAATAATGCAAAATAGGACCTTTGGTACAGAGGTATGAAAACAGGTATTTAAGATGCCCATTTTCCATCAGGTTGTCTCAAGTGCCACAGGTACTTTTGATTTCGCCAGAACTGTGGCCAGATGAGATCCAAGTTTGTTTTTATCCAACTCAGAACCTGCATCTGATGGAGTGCAGGGCTCTGATGAACTCTTCAGGATCCAGACCATTTGTCTGGCTAACAGGCAGACTTCTCAAGTTTAACGTGCTGTGCAGTTGTCATTAGAGCAGGTTCAGGCCCTTGACAGACACATTATCAGGCCGCATTTTCCAGAAAAGGGGAAAAAAGCAGCTGCTGGGAGGAAAAGGAAGAGAAGATCTGTCTCTAGCCATTGTCCTCCCCTTTCCAAAGGGAAAAAAGGGACCTCCAGGAAGGGTGAGAAAGTCCTTCCCAAGCAGGAAAGGGATGGGGACGGAAGTGAACAGTCAGAGTTGTATCTGTGCAAGACAAGATAAAGTTTACAGGAGTATCCTGGAAAAAAATGTGGTGTTTTTTTTTTAAGAAAGCAACCCAGCCTGATACTTCTCTCCCCCCTCCCACCCTGGTTTTCTTCTAGAAAATAACTGACAATCTTTCAGTGGCTGGATTTCCTTTCTTTCTACTAAGCTGGTAGCAGGAGTCAGCAGAAGCTACAGCAACAGTAAATTTTACTGTCATCATCTCATGAACAGCACCAATAGGCACCTGCTAGAGAAATGCACCTGGACTGAAATTACTTGCCCTGATGCCTGGAGTTAAGCTACATTTTGGAGGTAAGGAGGGACCAGCCTGTCCCAAATGACTAGTATGTAGTGCCAAGACATGCCAAGTTGACTTTACTGGTACAGGCTTGGGGAAGGAGCTAATGGGAAAGGAGCAATAGAGATGCCCTGCATACCTGGGAAATGTTACTGACAATGAACTGGGGGCTGCTTTTGCAGTGATCCAGGAGGAGCTCCAGTGCCTTCATTCGTGACTGAAACTCCTGGGATGTCAGGAGGCCCTTAAGCTCCAGGAGCTGTTCAGTGTCTTCCACAGTGCCAACTGAGGTGTGAGGGACTTCCTGATGGGGCACGGTGCATACACCAGGGCCAGACTTCAGCCTGGAAAATAAAAACAAGGTAAGACATTTTGGTGATAACGGCTGCAGATAATTGTGAGAAAAACATCTCGAGAAGACTTCCTAATCATGTGACTTCAGCTAGATCCTGATCTGAAAAGCAATTTTGCTCTCACGGCAATCATGACAGAAGACAATCTGCCAGTAACATTATCGCTAGTGCTTACTCAGGAAACCCAAGGCACTGAGGATTCATCTCATTTGTCTTCAGATATCTTGCCAGCTACTCATCTAGCATCCCTTGGTGGGGGAAAATAGGCACTACTTGAAAGTTTACATGCCTCATCTTATGGGAGGTGTCTGCATTATAAAGGAAATTCATTGCTCTGGAGATGCATCTCTACAACAGGTAGGGGAATCTGGATGAAGAGCTCAGATGGGTCTGAAGAGATGAATCCTACCCAGAGAGATTAAGGGGCATATCTGAAAGGATCTAGAGGATCAGTAGCAGAGATAAAAACAGAAGCCAAGCACCCCACTACTATGCTCACATAATTGTTTCCCTGGAGACTGGACCCACAGATTAGCAAACCCAATGGCAACAGTTTTATTGGATCAGCCTCTCTCTGCCATGAGCAGGGGGAGATCCTAACTACGATAGTGAGGTGTGTGGTCACCTTCCTGCCACTGCTGAGCCCAACACAGCTAAGTACATCCTCTGCTACCAGGGGAGAACAGGTACAAGTGACTCTCCCACTGGCATGGGGAGACAGCAAGGACCAAATGCCTGGCTTAAAGGCTGATCTCAGCACAGGGGAGAAGAACCGGCTGTCCATCAACCAACCAGTAACGGGTCTGAGTGATGTGAACTGCCACAGAAAAGGTCCACGCTGAAACATCTGTCGACCAGAACTGCTCAGGAATTGTCTTGCTGGTACTCTCTGAGGGTCAGAAAGCAAGGATTCAGCCAGGCCAAACCACATGCCCGCTAAGTGCTATTCTGGGGAATGGCATCTTGGTTCTAGACTGGGACTCCTCCTCAAACCACCCATCTAAAAGACTCCACTCAGATAAGAATACCCTGACTGAAATTACTATTCCCAAGTCAACCAGCAGAGACATGACCCTTTCACAGCCTCCACAACACTACCCTTGCCACTGGGTCTCCTGAGCTGCAACCAGCAGTTGTCTCTTCCCCTCTCTCAATTTTTGTGGAAAACCACCCAGAGAAGTTGTGTTCAGCCCAATGGAGAAGTAGACATTTTTTATCATACAAGATTTGTGGGGCAAGGCAACAACCTCTGGCAAAGCTGGCCTCCACCTGAAAGATTTTACTGAGGAAGTGACAGGTAAAGCTTGTCACATGCTTTGTCAGATGTCACAAAAGTGCTCAGTACCCTCCAACAGCAGGCAGTTTGTCCTGGGGTGTCTCCAAGTTGCTTTTCTTAGACTCCCTGTGGTCCGTGGTGGATGGAGCTTCACAGTTACGGTCTTCTTTCCCCTGTATATAGATAGAAAAACCCATGAGTCTACAGAAGATAAAACAGGAAATGGCTTCAAACCCCTAGGAAAACCTTTCATAACTTTGAGAGGGAGACAGGCCAGAGATTCAGTGATGTCTGCTGTTTGAGTCCAAGAACCCAAAGCAGGTTTTTGGTGCTACCATAATGGGCAGCAGCAAAAAATCCTGAATTCATTGGTCTTGAGCACAAATGGGAATAATGCAAACAGGCAGGCAACAAGTCTTCTTAAAAGGAAGAGCAGGAAACTTTTGGAGTCTCAGGAGGCTGGCCCACCGTGCTGGGAGTTGATTTGGTTCACACTCCCTCTCCCTATTTCTGCACAAAGGCACATTCCTTTCTGGAATGTAAATGGAGAGGAATGAATGCTGGATGCTGGATTCATAAAGCTTCTTCCAGCTCCACAGTGCATGACAGCAGGGCAGTACTCCCAGAAGACAGACAACATATGTATTGGTTATGATTGCCTTGTGCATCTTGTGTGTATTTGGAGATTTTCTTGGCACTACGACTTCCTTTGTCTGTTGCAAAGACTCTGTTCTCTTCAGAAGCACTATATTCTTTTCCTTGCTTTACTGGGCAGGGGGGAGAGGGTGGATGGTGCTGCAGGTTTTTATGCTTGAAGGTAAACCCATTGTCTCATACTTCTCTTTCCTGTGGCTGATACTCAAAATACACCCACTTGATTTCTAACCGTACTAGTTCCTTCACCGTATGCAGATCAACCCAGGAGCATTCTCAGGAGCAAAATGATTCAGTGCAATAAGAATGAGATAAAGAACGATCAGGTATGTTTAAACTCATATTAGCCATCTCACTACTTGCATAAAGGAGACATTTCTCCTGCCAAACACTCACTCTCTTCTTAATTGTTGCCATAATTTCTTCCAAGTCACGTGCGAGGCCAGGCTGTTGCAAATACCTATCAAATTTTGGATGACTCCTCAATATACGCAGCATCTGCTGTCCGTAACACCTAGCACAGGAAAGAGAGAAATGAATGACTGCTTTTTCTACAGACTATTCCTGTCTTTTCTCCCTGTGAACTAACAAAGGAGAAGTGTTAATAAAATGAGCTGATATTTTTAACTCCTCATCTGTAATATCTTCATAAGAAGGTATTGTCTGTTCAGCAGAGAGAGATATTTACCTCCATGTGCTGCCACTGCACAACGCTGCCATCTGAACACAAGAGGCAAGAGGAGAACACAGGGCAACAGAAAAATACCACTCCACTCTGGAATTCTGGGAATGCTTCTGTGGGATTGCAGGATCCCACAGGATGAGCAAAGCACGTCTCCTGCTTTGCTGTCATGGCCTATTTGCCGTGTCTCACACACGAATTTACCTTTCTTCAACTGGCAGAGGAGCTAGGACAAATCCCCCCATGCTCACTATTTCTTATTCAGCTAGTTGCTCATGTGTTCTTTCCATCTCTTAATTGGAATTTAAGTTAATAATCAAAGCAGGGGGCATTTGGTTTGCTTTGGTTTTGCTACGATGAAACTACAGCTGTCTTCAAGGGGAAAGTTGGAGGTCATTCAGCCACAGACATTATACAAAGACTGGGAAGTAACTACCAGGCAACTACCATAGGCAACGAAGTCTGCAGAAGAGCTCCAGAAAGATTGAACGCATCAGCTGAAGACAGCTGGAAATTTTTTAGGACAGTTTCAACCTTACCAGAAAGAAATGTTTGGGACCATTCAGTGATGAACACTGGCCAAGACTTCAGCTTTGCCTCGTGTGCATAAGGCCAAACAAAAGTTTGTTTCACTGACTAATCTGAGCTCTGTTGATCTGAATGAAGAATCATTCAAGTCATAGGAATTTGTCAATGGTCCTTCCTGCTGCACAACCTCATGTTACGCAGTACTCATTTCCACAGACAACATTATCCAGACTGTGAAGTAACTTTCTCAATGTTTACTTTACCTCCCACTCTTTTGTTGTTTTATCATTTATAGCCAGACATCAAACAGTTTTCAAATTTCAGGAGGTGGAATGAAGATCATCACCTTGTGTCCTGATGACGGTCCTGAGCAAGCTTCACCAGCGTGTGCAGCAGCAGCTCGGTCCTGTCGCACGTGTCCGACAGGAGCTTCTTGGCTCCCATGTGCTCCACCACGGTCAGCAGGTGTTTGGCCGCACACTTCCGCACCAGGGCGTTGCAGTGCCTGGAAACGAGAGAGCAACCAGTGGGGCAGAGGGAAAAGGAGGGCCAGAAGCACAGGCCTCAGTCCCAGCATGGTCCCTGTCACTGCTGGGGGACGGACGCATGGCTTCACTGCAATTTTAGCCACGTGTAGGAGATTCTGTCCTCAGATAAACACAAAGCTGGCAGTGTTGACAGGCTGTGAGATCAAACAGGCTGCAGTAGGGCAGGAGCAGACAAGAGGAAGGAAGCAAAGTTGATGAAAGAATCTAATCACTGAGTTCTGAGAAGGTGCAGGAGAAAGGACCCTTCCCTGCTGTCATTGCCCTTCTGCCTCCTGTC